>OX638385.1:27592169-30409176 GCA_951813785.1 Criorhina ranunculi | reverse complement strand
TGCTAATACATAACTTTCGCCTTTCGGCAGGCGGCTTACGGAACTTACTTCAATCTTAATTAAAGAAAATCACCTGTTAAGCCATTAGATTCAAGTCGTTTTGGATTGTTTCAAAGCCTGTAATTCACCATTTAAATATATTATTATTATTATCATTATTATTATTAGTAAGGCTCTACGACAGACGCAGATGGCACTGCGACCTAAAAGATCTATTGTGCCTGGAGCCAGTTAGACAAGGAGATTCTCTATCTTCCTAATAAAGTTGATGATATCTCCAGTTGAGGCATTACGAATGTCCTCCGGTGTTAGTAATTCGTTGAGGAGACAGCGTTTCCCGACCCTGCAGACAGTCACGCTCTCACATAGTACTCGTTCGGCTAATTCGTCTTCCTCTAGAAAAGTCTGCATTCAGATTCCTGAACTATATTTAGTTTATGTTAGTGATATCTGAAGCTGCAGTGACCGGTGAGGAAGCCGGCAAGTCTTCTGATATCGTCCCTTTTATGGTTGAGCATTTTTTTACGGTTTTGTTCAGGGGTTGGATGGCTCTTTTAGCCTGTCTGAGTCCCTGAGTGTTGTTCCAGTAGGATATGAAGTATCGTTTTTCCCAGCTGTCTAGACTCATTGTGAACGCGGAAGTAGGGATGCCGTAGAAGGGTTCGGCACCTATGTACCTGAAGAGCCTATCCTTGCAAGTTGATCTACAATTTCATTGCCTTCAAATCCTCTGTATTCTGGTACCCACCAGAGCTTGACTTTATTTCGCTTTGAGAGGTCTTGGAGGGTACTGAAGCAGCCTAGAACGACTTTAGTTATATATTGCTGTTCCCCAAGACTCTATTTTATTTCCGACTGTATTCTAATTCAATCCAATCACTTTCTCCGCTGATGACCATAGATACCTTCTGTTATTTCTATATATTCCGTTACTAGCTCACGTTCCAGTTCTTCGGATATAAAACAGAAACGGCAATGTATGTTAACCTCATGATATTCCAATCTTGAAAGCATAATTAAATTGGGTTCAAATAAAAGACCTGAATTTAGTACATAGAAAACTCAATTCTGTCTTCTATCACTCAAGCTAAACCCAAACCTTTAACCATTACCCATGAAAAGGGTTTGCATCACCGAAACCGTAAAACGTTTCATCCGTGATATGTATGTCGATGACAACCATCGACCACTTACTTAAAGTCGGCAAAAATTCTGCAAATTGTCTAAGTTTCCTTATACAATGCAAAAATTACTTGACTTTTTCTGATTTGGCCTCAGTCTTTAAGGCGTTCACTCGTCTTAGCCTCAAGTACAATTCTCACATCTGGTTTGGTGCAACAAAAACTATCCAAAACTTTCTAGATAAAATTCAAAAAAACCCGCTTAGAGATGACATGGACATTGCGACGCCCATAGACTTGCTGGAACATCAAACAATTATTTCTTGTTCCTCATCGTTCTATCGTTTCTTTTACCAATATTCAGGATCCCTTGAACATTTTATCCGCAATACATGAATCAGTTTACCATCGGGATTATCTCCTAAGTCGTACGACAAGAAAGTAAATTACGTGTGTATATAGCCCTGTCTTTCATCATCAGTACAGTATCTGTATCTCCTTCGTCTCTCCAACACTTTCTTTGATTTCCCTGATTCAGTTTAATGGTATTCGCAACCCCTTTAGCGTGGACTAATTATAAAAAAAAGCAATATTCCTGTCTGTTCAATTTCAATTAATGTGCGGCGCGTGTCTCACTCTCACACCAACTCATCCACCCATCTTAAGATCTGAGTTAATCCCTTTCCTGAACTTCCAAGGCCAAAATCCTAATTGTTGCATTTTTAAGTGAAAACACTTTTTTTTTTAAGGGAAACAATCATAAAATAAAAATAATTCGCATCAAAAGCAACACGTGGCCCTTAGCAAAATTAACAAAAACACATTCAAGATAATATTTTCCTTCTAATTTTACAGCTCATGAATCAAATGTCAGCCAACTAACTAAATGTAATAACTCGTACGCGCCATATTTAATACCTAAACACCTGTTCAGTGTTTGGTACAGTTACGCCGCCAGCATATTTAATCGTACATAAATTTTAATTAATCACGCATTATTGTATTGTGAATAACATAAAAGGAACATAATTACATCCGATTTAAATTACATGTATCGTTAATCGCATCAGACTTCCACGTTTCGCACTAATCAAGGGCGGTTAATGTTAATAATGCTTTTCTTTCTTTTTTTTTCATTAAACAAAAAAAAAAGTCCCTTCTGGTTATATTAAGCCTTCCTTTCATTACAAACCTTGGTATTACGTGTTCGAGAAGCTATTCACGTGTCATCTCACTGGGTGGAGACGCTAAGCCGATAATGGTTGCACAGTTTTACACGATAACGTGTAACCCGCCAGAGTTGTCTCTGTGTGTGTGTGTTATTTTAAATAATTACCTGCGATTAAAATTGAATCGGTTCAGGAGGAGCATTGCTGACAAAAATCGTCTCATTTTGGGACGTTAAGTCCTAGTGATAACACTCACACACTCACGTTTGACTTTTATTCGTGCTTTTAGATTTTAAGGCCAAAATAACATATGTACGCGCACCATGAGGGAGTTGTTGGTGAAGGTGTTAGAGGTGGTGTATGCAAGCAGGTCAAGTGCCACCGGCAGGTGACGAAGCAATCTGCTGTGGCTGATGAACGTTAACACTGCGGTGGATGGAACAGTGTTGGTTGTCCACACAGCCACCGATGCAGCAACTACACAACAGCAGCAGCATCCTAGAAACAACACCGAACGATTATGTAAAGTACTTTTTAAGGATTCTCGTCCCCGTTTTTTTTTTTTTATAATTTTAATGCGTTTTTTTTTACTGTTTTGGTTTCTTGTTTTTCTTTTCTCTTCTTTTTTTTCTGCTCATCTTAATGGCTGAGACTTTCGGAGTGGCATGAGGGTCAGAGTGGTTTTTGGAGGCTTAGGTATGTTGGATTTGTGCGAACGTGTACCGGCATTAAGAAAATTTGAACCAAGTCAAGGGGAAGACTTAATTTATACGGAAATATCTTGAGAAACTGCTTGGTGATATTAAAATTATATTAAAACTTAGCCATATGTGTGATTTTGTAGGAAAAGAGTGTCACTACAATGAAATGGGAAAGGAGCAAAAAAAAAAAAACCAAGGAGGGTACGGTTGAAAAGGTAATTAACTTCCTTTTGTAATGTCCTTGTTTTATTCCACTTAATGCGAATTAAGTTTTAAATTTCTTTGCATGCAAGAATCCAACACATCAGGACAAGCATACTCAAAACTGCTATTCCCAGTACCGTCATGAAGAAAATCTAGTTTCATTATTAATATCAATCGGAACAACCTAATTAGATATCTCAACGAACACTGCCACCTGAACAAACACCTACTTCGCATAAAACATGCAACAGATCCAAGCTGTAGACTCTGCCTTGAGAGCGAAGAGATCCCTCTACAGCTACCCCTTCGTAGGCATGACAAAGGTCCAAGAGTATAATTTTCTCAATCAGCCAATCGGAATTGGCAATAAAACCATACGTCCCTTCCATTCGTCCGAAAAATATAACACGCTGAAAAGCTGGGTCCTAAAAGGCTGGTTTAAACACGCGACACAATAGATCTTCTAGGTCATAGTCCCCTCTCCTCTACTTAGAAAAAACCTCCATTCTCATCATGCATCAGTGTTGCACAACATCTTTCTCTGTTGTCTTGTCTTGGAGGCGACATATTTCCACTGCCATGGCACATAAAAGTCAAAGACAACTCTCCTTCATAGCAACATCGTAACAACGCATTGAATTACTCTTCGAAAATAAAATATCCTTTGACCAATCGCAGACAATTTATTTTTTACTTCGATAAGACTCTTAAAAACAATTTAATTAACCAAAAGTGGCACATAATAAATTAACACACACATATCAACCGCACGCATTGATATACCGCCACAATTTAACGTTAATTAAAAGAATGAAAGCAATTCAAGTCTAACTTCGGTCCCACAATAAACATCATCCGATGAAAAACCTTTTTTTTATTTTTTATTCTTTTGTCTCAATGATTTCTTTTAAGTAATTGGAAATAATAAAAGGATTTTCAAAATTCACCAAGGACTTAAATGAAACTGCAAACAAAGCCCGACAACGAGCACCCCTTTTGTTGGTTTTTTGGTTCTTTGAATTTAGACGGAGCTCGATTCAATATTGGCGGGTATTACCTCCGCAACCCTTTTCACTTAAATCGCCGATTACACAAAATAGGTTTTTAGAGATTCTTTCTTGTTTTGGTGCTTATTTTTTGTTTTTTTTTTTTGCTCTCGCTCTTCTCGTGCCCCAAAGAACAAAACTTCTCCAATAATCATCTTTAACTTTACACTGTAGCATGGGGCGTAACCCATCGACCAGCCCTGCTCGTTTATCCTTTCACGACGAGCGCCACTGTAAACAAGTGAAACATTTATTTGGAAATTTCATACAAATCGATAAAACCAAACCGGGCCAAAGGAAATTTTCGGTCTCAGGACCCACTAACCCCTTTTTTGGAAGGCATCACATCATTCCACTTTCAAAAAAAAAAAAAAACAACAAAATCAACCGATTCTTAGATGCAAAACCATTCAGAACGAGGAAAAAAGGACCAGAAGAAGGATCAGTGTAGAAATTCAATGTTAAACATCAGAGAGGATGGCTTTGATATGACGTCGACGCTGACGGTGGTAGTGGTTAGTGGGGAGAAAGAAAAAAATCAAATGGTTACGGGGCGAGTTCCTATTTTTTTCGGTTTTTTTTTCGGAATTTTTGTCGAAAACATGCTGTCAGACGAAAAAAAAAAGGATTGCCTCGCAACGTAGATCTATGTTGAAAACGCCACACATATGGCCTTAATACGTACGGGTGGCAGCGAAGGACGGCTTATTGGGTGGTTAGTGTTGGTACTGATGGGTGGAAGAAAAAAAAAATTTGGAAAAGCACCGCACAAGGGATGGAAATAGGTACACCTTATCGAAAATTAAATTGGCGATTGCACATGATAACACGATTATCACAATTGAACGAGCATGAAGTCAGCCGACAAACTTGAATCCTGTTGTGCTCCTGACGCCCCTGCACCCTTTTAACCCGTTCACCCCTACATATCCCTTGAACCAGCCGGCTGAGAAGCGCAGGGTGACAACTGTATACAACACAACAACAATCGTTCGCTCTTTTAGGCGTGCTAGTGGGAGATGAATTTAGCGGACGACCGACGACGACGGTTGACATACGCTACATGGTTCTGCAAGGCTACACAGCTTCTCTATATGCGCCCTACGGGGTGTGTGGGACACGACATTATGTTCATTTTGCTGCCAGTGGCACTGTTTCTGCTGTACGATGTCAATAACATATCGGTGGCAGAATTCTCTGTCGTTCTTCTCGTTCAGATGAGTTTCAGGTGTTTGTGCTAGTGAGGTTTTTTATTTTTCTCCTCTTTGTCGATGTTTGTTCCTTGGTCGGTTTTTTTTTCGGTTAGATTCTTGCAGCAAAAGAGTGAAGTTCCATCACCTTGGTTACTTTGAGGCAAGCCAACTATGTACTGCTTTGACATTACCACAACTTCTGGCACAAAGAGAGAGGAAAAGGATTTCTTTTTTTTTTTTTTTTTGTTTTTCAGTGCGCCTGATGGCGGCTACTGGAAAGCCAATTTTTGAAAGTAAGAAATTGAAAATTATTAGTACTTACATAATGTATACTTGAAAATGGGTAACATAAACAAGAAAATGAGTGTTGAATGAGGAAAATTTGTCGAGGCATCGTCGAGGAATCACTCAGAAACAATGTTAGAGATCGACGAGCCCAAATTTAGTCCTCAACCATAGCGACTTAAAATATATTTCGTTCAGAAGTTGTAACAAATCCATTACCACTTTTTTCGTTCACTGGTAGGACATACCGATTTCTGACCTTGTATGTCCAGTTATAAAATTCTTGCTCCACACTCAGTATCATCTATTAGTAAGTGAACTCTCTTCACATAGTCCACCGATTTGAAACATTTTTCCAAAATCAAAAAATGAAAGAAGTCAATTTAATGGTAAGGAAAATAGTCACTCAAGTGACCACCTTTCGGCAGCCATAAACATCAGAAAACATTTTTTTTTTTTTAAGAGAACCTTGTTAGCCTTTATTTCTCCTTTGTTAGCCTGAACCACATCGACTGGCCTGCTTGTTCTGTTGTCAGGGTCTGACGCCATTCATATACGATGATGTTTTAAAGACTATTGCCCATTTGTCCAGATTGATGATCTTCAGAACCTTACAAGCATCACAACACCAGCAAGAAGCAGTCTCAGGCTGTGGCACTCTCATATAAGGCATGATTCTGAGCTTTCAAACACCGAATATTTTTTTATGATGGCTGACTTGCTGCTATATCACATTCCCTCCGGTCTTCTCCTCGTTTAACTCTAGATAAATGGATTCTCCCAAATACTATGGATCATTGTAACTTTGGCATTCGTGGAATAAAAATAGCGCATATCAGTGACAATTGGGTTTTTATGAACCATCACTTCCACTACCACCGCAATTATGGCAATACCTTCAGCAAAAGCAACCACTTTGGATCTTTTGATATGAACACCTGGAGGAGAGTGTTCTCCCTGACGTATTACAATTGAGTGCCCACTTGTCATCGTATAGCTACTTCTTTGCTCTGTCATCTATGCTGCCTCCAGCTTATTTAAGATGATTCACTTCAGTACAACGGTACGATGACAGATCTCCAGTTGAACACACTTTCCTCCCTTGACTAGTAGCATCAGACGTTCTCATTTTGGGATAATCTCTGGAAAAAACGAGCCATCAAGATCTTGAATTATTTTCTAAAGAATGACATAATTCGACATATTGGAGAGAAACGACCCGGATGCTGATCCAAAATGTTAACAATAGAATGATGTTCTGTCAAAGGAGCCGAACAGGACATTTAAATTATATTATATTCCATTTTTAATCGTGACTTTTGTACTTAATTTTTAAGCAATAATGTCAACGAAAAATGAATACCCTTCACATGCATTCACTTGAATTTTGTTCCAACATTAGGCAGCATCTGTACCACTTTAAAATGATTTTTTTTTTAAAACTTCCATTCATCTTTCTGTCATTTGTTGTCCTATAAAAAAAAACTACCCCATCCATAGAATTCAATAACTTTATAAGGTCTCCCAAAACGATAATTCGATAATTTAGAACGGAAACCATAAATAGATCAAATTTGAATAGAAGCGGCAACATATTCAAATCAGTCAAAAATTATATATATGGCAACTAACAAATGAGCATATCGCCTATACAGGACATCCATGACAGGGATATACAATTTCGCAAAAAGGATGTAGAGCAATAAATCTGCCCGTAGAGAGACGATGATGCCAACCAAATTTCATTCAATTCTCGAATATCACGAATCTGAGAACCTTGCACTAATTCACTTTTCCCAAATATTTTAAACTTTCCTTTGATGTACTTTTCCCCATCAATCGATTTGAAGATTGGACTCGTACTCAGGGTATTTTTTTTTTTTTTTTCTATATTTTTAAGGATGGTCGCATTAGAAAACGTTTTTATCGGCATTTTTACAAACATTTATTGCCAAAGAAAAAAAAAAAAGAAGCTACAAACAAAATATAAAAAAATATATGTACATACATACATATAAGTATGTAGATATATATAAATAAACCGGATTTTTGTCCTCCTTGATGATGATGAAGAGAGAGAAAGACTGGTACCCTACAAGGTGTGTGTTTGTGTATTTATTTGTATTTATGTTTCATGTACTATATGCAGAGTAGGAGCGTTGTACCTGGTGATGGTGACTACTCAAGCAAACGGTATAAATAAATTACTCAGCAGAATACAATATTCGAGTGGCAGCAATTGGATGAGAGGAGCACTGAAAACAAGTTCTTACAGGATAATTATGTTTACTTTACGGTACTTTTGCACTGGAAGTGGAATAGAAATTGGTTCATTAAATTTTTGTGAACCTTCGTTGAATTTTCTTACGTACAAATAAGGAAAGAGACATATCTACCTACACATATAGATACTTTAATTGTTTAAATAAGTTTTATCAGAAAGTAAGTTTTATTAAATATTCATATGTATGCATATAGAAAGAGTATAAAGTTGATTTGAGACCGTCCAAGAGATTAGAAACCACAATCTAAAGACAAGAGACTGATAATAAAGAATCAATTGTAGGGTGCCCCACATTGAGTGCTGAATTAAAATAGATATCCTTGCCGACAAACGTCAATACAACGAGAACCATAGTGAGAACGAACATGAGAATGCTACAGGCAAGAACCCAAGTGCAGAAAGAATGCGTAGCCTATTAAAATGCCAAAAATGCTAGAGTGCTTCTGAAAAAGAAGGTGGACACACCGGATTATACCGTAAAATTTAAAGGGTGGTATTGGTTTGTATAGTCGCCTATTATGCTTAAGATTTCAGGCTCAAGTCCTGTGAATAACTGAGCAATGAAAATAACTCCAATAAATTCTTTCCAGTTATTCTGGATGAGGTTGCTCTTGGCTGTTTGGGGTGATTTTCGTCGTTCCCGTCTGCATAGACGGTGGGTGGAGGAAGAGATAAAATGACGAACTGAACGGACTGTGCTGCGACATCGACTTAGCCAGAAGAGTGAAGATTCAACGACTGAGGTGGCTGGGCGAATTTACATCAATGCTACGGCGCAGTAAAGGAAAACTGCGACTTAGGTGGCGCACACAAGTGGAAGGAGACCACAACCAGCTTGCTGTGAGAAATTGGAGGCAGCTAGCTAAAGATCAAGCTAGCTGGAGACGCTTTTTGGTTGAGACCAAGGCTGACCCCGGGACTGTAGTGCCACCTTAAGTAAGTAACAAAGTAAGTTATTCTAGTAGGAGCCCTTACGGTGCATTGTTTAATTTGCAGGCATGCCATTAGAATGGGCGTACCTTCTAACGACTTCTGTAGAAGAAGCAGAGACGAAGAGGAGCAAGAAACGACTACGCACCTTCTCTGTACATGCCCTGCCCTATCAAGGCTTAGGAGAAAAACATTAGGGGAGTACTTCTTCAATGACCTAGCCAGGCTCAACATCTTAAAAATGAAGACTTTCATGTGCGGGTCTATTTTGTTCTGTACTCAGTGTGGCACAGTGCAGGGTTTACACCGGTACAGTTGCCCAAACTCATACTTACTCTTACAGGAAATTACACATGTGAGGTCTATGAGGCTGGTTTCCGTCTTTCTACAGGCGGTATCACAATGAGCCTTGTTCTGGCCTAAGTGGGCCCCGGCTTGGTGGGGCCCAACCTAACCAACCTAACCTAAGATATTCTGAACACCACCCTCGGAGACAGGACTGAAACCTAACAATACTTGTGTTCTAAAACCACTCCAACAACACTCAAAGAGAGTAGTTGTGAAAAAAAAACTTGTCGGGGATTGATAGACGTCACGGAGAACTGATTTTCCCCTATACTCAGTATATGCAAGCATGAAGATAGCCCACGATAAAGTAATATTCCAACGTCAACGATTGCCCGGCGTAAATAAAGTCCTCGGAGAGCCACCAATCACCGAAAATATTGTTGGTTAATGGAGTATAGAATGGAGCATGGGATGCAACCGTTCAGTGCAAAACTCAACCGGGACAATTAAGATGATAAGGATAGCGAAACCTCAACCCTCTGTAGAGAAATGCCTAAACAGCAGTGTTGCAAAAATCAATCTATATTCGATGTACATAGGTACATATCGAACTAACCCATTCCGATTCAATAAATTCATAAGCTAATAAAATTCAACAACACTTCTAGGAAAACGTTTCAATGTAATCTTGATAATCCTATACATTTAAATTCATTAAATTCATTGAAGCACATTACTACATTACTCAAAGCCCCCATTATGTAGAAGGAATTCTACCATCAAATGTCCTTTTTAAGTCCACACTTCAGTGCACACATATGTTTACCTTACAAAATTCCAATATAATATTAATATGCTCTCTATAACCGGATAAGTTCAGCAACGATTCGTATACAAGTCACTTTAAATCTATCGCCATTCCATACCAGTTGTAACTCTCTTGTGTTCCAAATGTTGGGTAAAGCTTTCACCTTAACTACATACATTAAACGAACTACATCATTGCCCAAGTACATATTCCAAAGAACATTTGGCTTTCTTCCATGCAAAGGACCTTTCGCAATAAATATGTCTTTTGCCACACAAAGTTCCCATAACGAGTCTCCGGCAAACCCACATTAACGCACATAACTTGTCAAAATTCGATTGCAATTTCATTTCTCCATTTTTGTTTAGGTATGTATGTAGGTATAGGTACATATCTGTAATTAAACCACAATACATCTGCATTTACCTTTGTGCTTGATAGCGTTGCCATTTAAGAACTACAAACGCTGAAGGGTTAATAACCGTAATCAATTTTAAGCAGCACAAATCCAAACTTAGTCTCTAGACTTTCGAAGCAATTTAAGTCAGACTATGAAGTATGATTTAAGGTACATACATGCATACGTCAATTGGAAATGAAGTGGAATACATATTTTGAATTTTCTCTCTCCACTCCCTTTCTTCTAGTGTGGGTGTTTAGATACACAACACATCCTTGCAGTGTATCCTGTGTTGAATCTTTGTGCTTCAATTTTAATGACTAAAATATTTGCTAGTAAAATTAAAAAAGCTGGAAGAAAAAATTCAGTTAACTTTACCCCCGAAGCTTAAAAAAGGTATTTACTTGGAAAATTCTGTTCGATTTTCTCAGAATTTTTTTTTTTATTATTTCCTTTTAGATTGATCGTTCCATGTTTACTGGTAGCTGATGCCTAACACTCAACAACGCCCACAATTTAGCCTACAGATCTGAATTTCCTCAACACCACTATATAGCCCACTCTGTTGTTGTAAACTGCTTACAATGTCCTTCCGTTTTTGCCTTTTGTAAACACCATTCGAACTGGTATTGGGCTACAATTGTGTTGGGCTTTGGAATGAACCAGAAGACCATTATTGGAAGTACGGCAAAAACGAAAAGAATTGATAAAAATATAAGTCCGTCCAAACGCATTTCTGCCAAAAGCAGAAATTCCAATTGAACAATTGACAAAGAGGAAAAGCGAAAAAAAATAAAAACAAAAAAAAAAATCTCTCTGTTTACTCCAAAAGCACACACACAAAGCAGGCAAAAAAAGAAGAAAAACAAGGAAAACAAGCCCACACCAAGGCGGCGAAAAAAGCAAAAAAAAAAAAACGAAGCAAAATGAAAAGGAAAAATAAAATCGTGTTGTTATTGGAAACACATGGGCAGTGCCCAAATGTTGCGTTTGCTTAAGCATGAAAATGCGAACCAAGCATTCCGAAATACCACTCAGTTACAGCGCTAGCTAGCAGCGCGTAACAACTGAAAGAGGGTGGGTGGTGTGGTGCTGCAGTAGGGCAATGAAGTAACACAATGTACGAGTATGTGTGTTTTGTCCTTCTCGACATGATTATCGAAAGGGATGGAGAGGCAATTAGGACAGAAAAAACGTCAAGATGCGCTGATTATTTACCGGGAATCCAGTGATAACACAAAATAGGATAAGAAAATTCCTCAGGGTTTGCAAGTGGTTCTCCTGAGAGCGAGAAAACAAGGTGTGTCGGTAATGTTGAGCTTTTCTCATATAAAATAGCCGCACAGAGAATCTCTAGAGTGTAGAGGAATCTCTAGAAGAGAGTATTATTGAAAATAGAGGGAAATTTTGGTTTTTCCATAGAACTGGCTGGGAGTGTTACACTTGGGGAAAATATACAACAAGTAGAGCAAAATGTATGCGACATGTTTATGTAACTTGAACAGTGTGTGTTGAATGCTGACATACAGGGGTGGAAACATACTCGTTGGTTTGCTTTAATCATCTTTCAGAATGCGACCTGATCCGACCGAACCCTAAGAATCTGATCTCAACGACATACATGCCGAAGTAAGGGTAAGGGTTGAAGTTGACTATGACGTTTATCCCAGACAAGGTATACTCTCTTTTTTTGTTGCATTGCTGTCAACCAACCTGATGGGGAAGAAAGTTGAAAGATCAGCTCCTTTTTGGCTTATGACACTTGCATTGCAAGGGTGTATTTAATGGAGCTGTTACATAGTTGCAAAAGTCAACGTGAAGGAGCGAAGGGATTCTATCGATCGGGTCTATCAGCCATTTGTTTTTCCCTGTTGAGTTGCATAGTTTATTTTTGAAAACTTTTATTCAGAGTTTAAAAGGATGCGATCTGCCGATGCAAACACCAACAAACCACCAAACAGCTACTATGACAGACTGCTTGTAACCCACTCATTGACGTACGTACACCTGCACTTACACGTGTGCTCGTACTCCTCCCCATTCATATGACGTTGCATTCCTAGGTCATGTGCACTTGAAATGCACGTTATCCTGACAATTTCGACAACATGTTTTCGTTTCACGTTTTTTTTTTTTTTTTTTTGTCCACCGCGCATGACTTATGGGTACAGAAATTATAGGGAAATTCTCGAAACTTCCAAATGCCTGTTTCGAAATGAAAACAATTGAATGGCATGCGCATTATCCAGAGGGGAGAGAAATTCCCATAGAATCACCATTGCTCTTTGGCTCTCTCTGGACCAGTTAAGTTACTTCGAAAAATAGGAAAAAAAAATAAATAAATTGAAAATGTATCTCAGGAGAGCTACTGGCTCATCAGGCGATGACATCTCACAATAACAGGGCAACCTACAGCAACAAGCTAAGATGAGCCGTACTCAATTTTATTCATAGTGCTGGAGCGCTCCCCATTTGCCATTCGATTGGAGAGTGCAATGTTTCCAAAGAAACCCACCTCTCCCCCTCCAAAAAAAAACCAAAATCCCTGCAGAAATGTTCAATGTGAATGAGATGCTATGACGTCATACTTAGCATTGCTCGATGCTGCAACAATGAATAGACAAAGATTACAAGGATACACAGTATCTGCGAAGGCAGCACAACGGATGCAACTGGGAGTTTTATTTTTAAAGCTGGATACACGTATAAATTTACGCAATTCGAGGACTGACAAAGCGATGATGCATTATGTCGATAGCAATGGCAATGGTGATGATGACGTTGACGTTGACTCTGTATCGCATTGGGAATACTCTGATTGTGATGAAGCTATTTTGGGTTACTGCTTCCGCGGTGGTTGTGTCAGTTGTCGTTAGGGGTTGAAGTGTGTATTTATGCATCGAATGCTGCTCTACCTTACAGCAATAACGGTGGCGATGGGACTTCGAAAATTGCAACACTCGCACTGACTGCATCTGGACTGGCAAAAGGGGTGGCATTGATGTTACAGCATTGTACTACATATTTATGTTTCTTTGCGCGTTTTCCTCCTAAGGCTGATAGGGATGATTCGAAACCTGATGGTTGAATGGTTCTGCGTTATGCATGATGTTCACTGGGGGCTGATTTACGTTAGTGTAGTGGTGCCTGATGATTAAGTGATGTTCGATGTGATGTCAACATCAATTGCGGCAAATTAGTGCCGAGCACGAAAGCGGAATTTCATTAAACAAGGAAAGAACTATTCCCAAAGGACTCATATAGGGATGTTAATTTTGCTTATAATCGTGTACATATGTTTGAACTCCTACATATTAATCTGCTCCATTAAATTAATGGATGGAAAAGGAGTTTTATTTGTGATTTGAAGATTTTGATTTACTATGTGGAAGGATTGTTTAAACACTTGATTATTTAATACAACTGCTATGGATTGCGAAATAAGTTGTAGCCCACATCTGTCTATTCATATAATTTTAATGAAATCGATTAATTTCTGAGTGATGAAATACACAAACAGCAGGCGGCCAATGAAACCACCAACCTAAGGGCCATAATGAAAGATGAAAGGTAGCATTACTTTGGCACTACCAATGAAATGATCCCAAAAAAAAGTATCTCGCACTGTACCTACAAGACCTTACCTAGGTTAGGTTGAAGTGGCTGCCAGCTGTTGCCAGCACCACTTAGACCAGCGATAGATCCATTGTGATATGTAATGATATACCTCGATTTTGCAAGAATTTTTTGAATCCTCTGACCGAGTAGGGAAGCATAAAAAAGCCGTCTTTAATGACAAGTCATTTCCAGTTGAGATCCTATAAATGATAATAAATACCAGTGAGACTGTAATGAAGACAATAACACAAGAGAATATCATATTTTGAAGCGCTGCCCTTAAGCCTATCTTCGATTGTGGGTACTGTGAAATACGTGAAACCTCCTTTTGCCTGCCAGCTAGAACTAGATACTAAAGGAACTTTCATTAAGCGCTTCTTATCTTTAAATTTGAATAAAACAAAGTCTGTGTGAGATATCATCGACATTTTTTATTCGTTTGAAAGGCGACTTCTCTGGGTAGTGCGCATCCGAAATGTCCAATTTCCATGACTCTGGTGCATAAATCAGGCTGAATTTGACCGATGGCATGGGTTATGTTGGCTTTGAAAGCCGTTGTGGTTTGTGGCTTATTCGCATAGACTTGCGACTTCAGAAAACCCCACAAGAAAAAGTCTAACGAGGTCAAATCGTACGATCTCGGTGGCCACCTCCACGTGGAATGACCATGCCCTCGAATCGCTCGTGCAGAATTTCCAATGTGGCGTGAGCTGTGTGGAACGTAGCACCGTCCTATTGAAACCACATGTCGTTGGTGTCCATATCATCCAATTCAGGTCAAAAGAAGTTGGTAATCATCGACCTTTAGGCCTGGTCAACGTCGTTCACACAGAAATATGGGCTGATGACACCGCCAGCCCAAAATCCACACCAAACAGTGACTTTTTCGGGATGCCTTGGACGCTCTTGGATCTCATGTGGATTTGTATCGTCCCAATTTCGACAATTTTGTTTGTTGACGGACCCATTCATCCAGAAATGAGCCTCATCGCTGAAGATGATTTTTCGATGAAAATAAGGGTCAGTTTCCAACTGCTCCAGAGCCCATTCAGCGAACACACGTCGTTTTCTATGGTCGTTTACCGTTGAATTTTGTACGGGTGCAGGCCCAAGTCACGGCGCAAAATTCGCCAAGTTGTGGTCTGTGAAAGGCCGAGTTTTTGTGAGCGACGCGAAATCGACTGCACACTCCCACGGACAGCGGTGATGTTTTCGGCAGATCTTGCGTTTCGTCGACGTACGGGTTTTGGTTGATTGTTTACTGAACGAGTGAACTCAAATTTATCCATCGTTTGCACGTGTTGTTGAAAGCTATATTCCGTCCATGGTGATTTGGCAGGCTGAATAAATAACAGCCAATTTGACTGCTGTAGCTTCAACAATATGGCGACTATCAACTGTCAAATTTCGGAAGTCCCTATTGGAAGACCCTTTATAAGCCCGCCTCACTAGACTATAAATGTACACAGATTTGGTTGCACCTTGTTTGAAGAATGTGTTAGTCAATAACACCTAAAGGTCAAATTTGAAAGAAAAAAGGACTCAACTCTTTCCGAAATATTCTTGAATATTCAATATTTACTTAATTTTGACTTAAGACTTCTTTCTAGGGGTCCCTCATAGTACATTGTATATGCTATGTAATACATTCATTCCCTCCCACTCCTTTCAATCAAAAAACCATTCCCATCTACATATCATCCCTTTTTTCAAATCCTTATAAAATATATTTCTATGTTAGAGCTTCAAAAATGTTGCCCAAAATCTAGGATAAAATTTCCAATCTATTTAACAACTTACCAAGGAGTTGTGGTTGAAAACTTGAATTGTGTATATGGGATTCATTAAAAATGCTAATTAACTTTTCGTTTCCGGACTTCATTGCCATGCACCATGTTTGGCCCCCCTTAACTCCTTTTCTAAGGAATCTCCTTCATTCTGAAATTCCTGAGTAAATGTGTAAAGAATTCTCTTAACATCACCGGAACATGGGATAAGAAAAAAAAAAATATAAAAAGGAAACCCTTAAAGTCTTGTCTTCAATTTAAATATAAATGAGTTTCGTTTTGCGTTCGTTCTTGTTCTCCTTTTTTCTTTTTTTTTTATGTGAATGTTGAAATGCACTTTCAATTCTTCTTCTAGGTACGAATCCTTATAAAGAAAATTTACACCCGCATAAGGTATCCATCTCCCACCCGTCAACTACAAGCCACAAACAGAATTTCAATGGTGAGACTTGACACCACACTGACAACCACTGCTGCAAGCCATAAGCATTTAGATACTTAATACACCTACACATGTACATACATGTGTATGTGGGAGCATTCGCCTTAAGACACAAGAGGTAAAGCAAAAACAAAAAAAAGCAAAGTGACACATAAAAATGCTTCCGAAATAGATGACACACGTCTGAAGGATGTGATGGTTTTTGAGCTGTTTTCAAAGGAAGACAAACTTCACCGTTCGTTTCCGAAATTTTATTCGCTTTGCAAGTGTAGTGGAAATACTGGAAATGAAATCCATTACTCGCAACCAGATGGGGATGTGCGCTCGATGATTTTTTTTTAACAGAACACGTTATGCATTCATGGATTAAGTCTAGTCTTTAGTCTGATGTACCTTTTGCGAAGTTAAAGAAGAACCTCTCAAGATTGTAAATTTTTTTTTTGTATTAGCAATGCCTTAAGGCCCACCCTTGTTTTCATAGAAATATCACAGAATCTCATGTCATTATAAAACTACTTTTCCGATGTCCAAACTTGCGACAAAAAACAAAAATAGAGAACCATTCTTTAATCTTAAACGTTAGTTATAATTAGCGTTCTTGCTTTCCAAGGTGAGATAAATAGATAAATTTTTTACACGTTCAACGTTCATCCCTTTTTTTACGGAGCTAATGGACGCTCACTGGCATTATTTCTCTACTCAGCCAAATGCAACTTGAAATGCGCGTCTAAATAAGCCCATTAGCCGAGTGAGCCAACGCTGACTAGCCATCTAAAAGAGGCTCGAGTTACTCCTGTGCATTTTTTTTTTTTTTTTTGTTAGACAACATTTTATGTTCTATTTTTTATCTTAACTTTGCTTTTACATCGTTGCAGTTGGTATGGTTCCTTTTTTTTTTGTAGACGGAGATTTTAACTTTATCCGCCGTTAACTTTCTGGGACACTGCCACAGCTTAAAAGTCACAAAATCAAATTAGGTTGAAAAAAAATAAAAAATTAGCCATGCCAGGATAGCGAACGATAATTTATGTACGGCAACCAAGTCCCAGTCATCTTACCCTTACCAATCAGAGCAGCCCACATTGAGCTGCCCATAGCGCCCATACCAAGTTGGACGAGGAACCTAGACGATGGAGTTTTTGCATCGAAAATCGAATGAAAAAGTTATACCTGGTCGCCTGCACGTAATTTGCGATTGAGCAACTGGGATGACACAAAAAAATATCCCTTTCGGAAAAAAATAACACAGGGTCCCTGAGTTCATGTAGAATGTTGGCTTGATGCAAAGCATGAGGGTGGAAGGATACATAGTGCCGATGATACGGATGTTGCCCCCTGTGCAGGAGTTACTGGTACGAATGCAGTGTGACGATGATGATGACGACAACGACGATGATGATGAT
This sequence comes from Criorhina ranunculi, assembly GCA_951813785.1. Taxonomy (NCBI): domain Eukaryota; kingdom Metazoa; phylum Arthropoda; class Insecta; order Diptera; family Syrphidae; genus Criorhina; species Criorhina ranunculi. Next base: position 30,391,497 of record OX638385.1, on the reverse strand, counting down.
GATGACGGTGCTGCCATGAGCCAGAAAGTCGATCTCGTTGCGATGTTGTCCGCTCCAATTCACTTCGGTCATTTTGATTTTTTCCCATTATTATTAACCTTTTTCCCTTTTTTGTTGTTTTTTTTTTTTCTCCCATCCATCGCTTGTTAATTTGTGTCCGATGATAGAACAGAAAGGTGGCTATTTGTAAAACTTTTCCTCCCAAACTAAAGGCTTATTGCATGCTTCAATGGCAACGTCACCGGCAGGATGAAATGTAGAATTAATTTTGCGTCACAAAATTTTTTGTTATAATAAAATTACAGTTGAAAACCACACCGTGTCCTGTTAGGAGTAAGAGTTCACTCTGCATACTACTCGTACCTATGCGCCATCGCACATTGAAATCAATTTTTATTTTGATATCAATTATTGGATTTATTATGGGCTCAGCGACTGTACTCGATGGGATTCAATCCGTTCTGTAAATAAAATTCACAGTGAAAGTTTGTATGCACGAGTACGTTGGCATGTGCATGGATTTGTTTATCCTGCATCAGTGGTAGAAGGATTTTACCAATCACGTGAATTGAAGTCGATGGGAGGTGAAGTTCAATGTTTGTTCTAAAACTTACTCCCAGAAGTGCATACTCAGAGTATTTTAGAATGAGTCAATTTGCTAACGTAGTTTTCGAATGGAATAAGTTTTCAATTCTTGTCTAACTTTTCTTAAGAAGCTGAAGGACTGGAAAAGACTTTGGTCAGTGACGATGATAATGTGCCTACAGTGAGTCTTGGAATTAAGAGAGTGCCTGTTTATTTGATTAGTTTTACTAATACGAGGGGATCTCTAGTTGAGCCACTGCAGCATTCCATATTTTCGATCCCGGGCAACAACAAAAAAATGAGAAAGTGGATAAAGTTGCACGGAAATCATCGAAACTCGATCCTTATCCCAAGTATGATTAGATTAAGTGGCTACCAGTAACAGGCAGCACACTTAGACCCGAGAAAAGTCCATTGTGATACCACAAGGACCTGGATAGATTTCCTTATCTACTCGTTGAACCGATTGGAACTTCTGATGAAGCGAAGGATTTTTCTGATATCTGTGTTTATCAGATCTCTTAAGTCGTTAAAGAAGAATTCTCCTAAGTGGAGCCTCCTTTTGAGGGAGGGAGCATCCTCTATGGCTAATACACGATGATCTAGATACATGTGCCAGACTACACTTCAGACAACTTTCAATAAGAAAATGAAGCCAACAATGCCATGAAGGTTAAGTTAGGTTGTAGGGGTGGCTGCACTTAAGTACCGCCTCACTCGGATCTCAACGGATCCATTGTGTTCCTCGATGTGGTGTTTGGTACCTAAAATAAATGAACACAGATACTATTATCAATTGGCCTCTCTGAACCATCCCGAGTTTTGAAGGAATTGTAGGATGGCTCTCGGTGGCTTGTCCGACAATTCGCCCAGATCATTAAAGAAATATTCTCCGAGGGTTATCTTCCTGTTTCTGCTGAGGCTTGAGCATTTGCATAAGAGATGGAATGTATCCTCCTCCGCGTCTAAGTCGCTACGTCCCCTGCATAGATCTGTTGTAATCAAACGCATTATTTTTAGGTGGGCCGCTAGCATGTTGTGTTGTTTCCATCTCTCGTTCGCGAGTTTTTGGAATTTCGCTGTAATGGTGGACTTTTTGAGTTATAATGGGGGTAGGATTGAGCCATCGGCCATTGTTAGATCCAAATCAGAACCCATTCTTGCTAACTTGTCCGCCTCTTCATTATCATAGACGCCCGTATATCCCGGGATCCAGATGAGTGTGACGTTGTAATTGGTGCTGAGTGAACAATATCATGAAACTTCATCGAAATGAAGTACATAGGTGACTCTTGAAGAAACTGTAGAGACAAAGAGGAAGAGGAGAGAAGAAAGCCGCGATTACCAACGCAGTCATGAAACACTTAAGCTGTGCTACTAAGAAGACGTCGTTAAGTTAATCAAAGTCCAAAAACTGAGATAGGCAGGACATGTCGTATGAATACAAATTTACCTCAAAAAATAATAATGGAATACAAACATATTATTGCTGATGTCGAAAAAAGAGATGAATAGATACAAGACTGAAAAACCATGGTAACTTACTGATAAGTTTGAAAAAGATTTACTGAAAAAGCTAAATCTCACCTCGAGCTGTAAAAATCTACAATATGATGATGATGATGATGATAACAAAAGACACAATAGAAGTTCAAATGAGTTTAAGGATACTCAAAAAACCAACCAACAAAAAGTTTCTCCGTATTACTAAGGAATTTAATAAAAAGTTAAAGATTTTGGCCTTAATATTTATTCCCTTAAGCGTTAAAGAAAAACAAAAACTCAACCATCTCAAAAAACATCTTATGTTGTAAAAGTAACCAAAAACCATGGCATACAAAAATGTATTTAAAAACCGATTGAACGAACACCATCATACCACTTATAAGTCGATCAAGAACCCTTTAACAAAAAGAAAGCAAAAAACATACAAAACAAATTAGCTACCACCAAAGTTGGTCATATAGCACCCTAGACATGATTATATGAAATGATCATTAACCTTCTAGTGCATGAAAGGAAGAGTTTTTGATAAGTCAAAATGCCTATCTATCTGAAGATTTGTCAAGCCTTCCTCCGACATGTGGTGGTCGGTTTAAGAAAATGCTAACACAGATCTCAAGATTGTAGTTTCCTCTCCAATATTTCTCAAAGTTACAATCTATGTCCACAAGTACAATACACCCTATTACCCACAACAAATTAAACTAACAAAATAAAGTTATAAAAGGTCACCGACACAAACTGAGTAAAAGATTGACAAAAGCCGCACAAATGACCTAATGCCTATTTTTCATTCGCCTCAAACGGTGGCAAAAAAAAAAAAAAAAATTCCTCTGAGATATCCGAAAGGGATTTGCCAATTTATGCATATACCTACTACGAGATGGCTTGCAAAAACGAAAAAAAAAAAATTAAAAGTTTCTCCAGTTTAGACAATGTTATCCGTCCTTTTGTTTGGCAGCTATTCGGACAGGCAAATGTGTTTAACACATTGCCAAAGAATTTTTCCAAACAAATCCTTTTTAGCTTCGCAAAAAAATGGATTCCTTACCCTTTTTTTTTTTTTAAACACTGAAATATTTCCACTTGTGTTCTGAGTGGGGGCGTTCAAAACTCCCATTCAAAATACATTTTCAAAAGATAAGGCACGCAGGTGGACAACGGCGATGAGGGAAAAGAGGAACCCCAATTGGAAGACAAATCTTTCACCGTATCAGTGAATTTTCTATAGTGAACATGCTGAGTGGAAAGGTCAGAAAATTCATGGAGCTAGTAGCTAAATACCACGAGTGTATATACTACACACACTGTGTGAATCTGTTCACATCTTTTAAGGACAAACGCCAAACGAAGGGTATGTCGTCCTCGTCGAATCCACGCCAACGACCCCGTCCGGATTGGAACGGAGAAACTTTTTTGTATTTATGGTAAAAAATTATTCAACTAAAACACACCCGGTATCGACATCTAAGGATGTCCGAGAGAATTTTTCGAATCCCCAAACATACGGATGAGTTTGGATGAGTGGTTTGGTCGGATAGTAGTCAACCGGAGGGGTGAGGGGAGTTTTTTTTTTCGGGATATGTGTAAAAGTGTGCATTATCACCCACTTGGCCAAATTGGTTTTACACTGAGAAATTATAAAAGTATATAGTGGATGGTACGCAGTGCAAAGTTGGGGAAAACTCTTTTATTTAACAGTTGAAGATAAGTAACCTGGTGGTAGAACGAGTATGGGTGTAACAAATTGGTTGCTGGCAGTAAATATAGCAAATTAAATAACTTTTGAACTTTTAAAATTCAATAAATGTAGGGTTGAGACGTTTATGCACAAGCCAAATCATTAATGTCCGCCTGAGACAACGCAACTTTTCATACTTGTCGATCGTATGCAAGGTACTTTTTTTTTTTGGATTTTCCTTTCAATCTATTGTTGTGGTCACAAAAGGTTATTATGGCTCCATTCTTTGCCAATTGTATTGGTTGATTGCATTCCTGTTTTGATGGAGCTCAGAATTCGCGGTTGCATCATTCATCTGTTAAAGTTGGTCCTTAACAGGACTAACTTCATTCGCAACAGCAAGAGTCAGTGCTTTACATGATACCAAGTTGATGTGTTGATTGCACAACTAATTCCATTCCCTCACAACAACATTTCCATCTATTGGATTCAAGGATATAAGGGCATTGAAAGCAACGAGATTGCCCGACAAGAAGGTCAATCAACATTCGAGGGTACGAGAAGGGTACTGTGGATTGTCCACCAGCCACAAACAATTGTAGCTCAAATCATGGGAACACCAGGAGAAGCTTTCTAGGGGGGTTTCCCCGGTGTAGTGGTTAACATCATTGCTTATCACGCTACAAGTTCCAGGTTCAACCGCCGATGTCAAGAAAGTCGATCATCTGCAAAAAAAAATGAAGTCAACTTTGCTGCACAATAGATTCGTCATATTCTTGAAGGGACACCCGGAACTTCGAAAGAAATACTGTGAGTTATAAGCAATCTCTGGACACCACCCTCTAAGCAAAGACTGAGACCTAATACCACCTCAGTTTCAAAATCACTGCACCAACACAAGCATCATAAGAGTACTCATAACCCTCATGAAAGCCTAAAACAAGAAGGGAAGTCAAGAAATTCTTGCACTAAGCAAGCGAGATGCTAAGTTTTTAAGACTTTCTTACCTAATACTACTCACTAAACTATCATCAATCAGTTCGACGTAACTCCATCAGATATGTACTTGGAAGATCAAGAAACTACTGATTACATCTGTGACCACAAGGAAAAACAGCATAAGTCACACACAACACAATACGACTTATGTTGTACGAATGTCCAGCCATTGCTCGAAGCAGGTAAACTCACTTCCGTAGATTCATCTCAACAGACACAGTAAAATGTTCGTCCCAAAAGATCTTTTAGATCGCACTGCTTTTCCTTCTAGTCTCTGGCAGGTAGGTTAGAGGTTTTAGGGTTCAGATTTTTCAGCATAGGAATACCAAAATCAGTCATTATCCAACTTGAAGTCAAATCTAAAAACACAACATCTTTTCCTTTTCCTTCACTTCAATAAACACAGATTGTTTTTCTATTGTGGCCCCCTTAGGCCTGAAAACCTTTATTCATCCAAGATTGTAAAAGAAAAACATACTTCTCTGCACATGTTACAACTAAAATACCGTTAAATGACGCATGTGAGAACTCGGTTTTATCCTTTAAGTTCCACGTCTCACAGGTAGTACAGCAAATACGATTGAAATTGAAAGGGAAAAGTCTCATCACTCAAAATTCAATTATGACCTAGTATTGTAGTGATACGACTCTGTTGAGACTCTGTTGTATACCCGTTGACGTCGGTTTCTATACGCCCCAAAAAAAATTCAACCCTACCCTACCCTCCCCTTCCCTCATTTGGCCAGAACAATTGTATAAATTCAAGCCCCCGGTGGGATTCAATACGAAATCATCCAAACATCTTTAGAGCTCAAAGGACAGAAATGGTCTCAATGTTTAATGACACCAAGAGTTGTGGAGCATATCCCAGTATAGAACGTAATGTTGTCATAGATACAAAACATGAAACACACGTACATAGATATAAATCTTCAGATTGTATGTGTATTGAATTTTTATCTCTTGTCTAGTAAAGGTAAACAAACACATCAATAAAATATGGAGCAGCAGCCTTCGCAAATCACAGCAGGGATAAAGTGAGATTCTTTGAAGGGCGACCGCCTTCTAACACGATTCCTTTGAATTTCTTTACACGCCACACAGGTCGACATATATCCCACATTCGACTGATGGGTGGAGGGTTGTGTGACGATGGTAGATGACGGTAGCTCACATTTGACAGTGGGTGCCTTTCAATTGAAAATTAATGTTTTTTCATCAATCAACCGAAATGGAAAGGATATTTTTTTTGTGTGTACGCTCCTCCGTGTATGGTGTTCATGCGTGTACTAATATATCCAAAGGAGCTGAATTAAAAAAATAAAAAAAAAAAGTTATTCAAAGCGAAAAAGAAAACTCAGTCTGGTGCTCATCCTCTAAACGATGATCCTAAGAATTTTCGTCCGAAAATAACGAAATATTTAATGAAATACTTTATTTATCTCTCGATGACGAGAGATTCAGTGCGTGAATTAAATGGATGCCAGGTGTAAATGTTTTTCGTCAGTCATTTCACAAGTACTTCTCAATGAAAGAAGATGACAGTTTAATAGAATAAGAAAATAAATGAAACTTGGTGTCGGTGATGTCCTTATGATTTTCTCATTCATGTGTTGGATGCTCAATCAACGTCAAATTTATTTTTGTGCGTGTGTTTAGTTTTCTGTTTTATATTTTTAATCTTATGTACATGTTCACAATTTTCGTAACAAAAAAATCTATAACAAGACCGAGCCTTGGCAACCAAAAAGCATTTTGCATGGAATCTTGTGTAAAACACCGTGAAACTTGTGTCTTTGCCAAAGCAATTTCAGCGTGTACTCGCATTCGAATAAAAATTGTTGTCTGTTGGAACAAGTTGAATTAAATTTTATAAATATTTCACGTGTTTCATTTTCGAATTCTCAAAGCCAAATATTTGATTATAGTTTTGCTTCTTTTTTTTTCTCTTTTTTTTCATACTCATGCATCCTTCTTCGTGTAAAATCTTCAAATGACCTAGTTCTTTAGCCTTGAGCAAAGTTGGTTTAAGTTAGAGGGTGTGTGCACACTTGGGTATGTTGGTCTACTATCATTCCTTTAGAATCGTGCTACCATTTATAATAGTTTTAGCCAGTTGATTCGAACATGAGCTCTGAGTCTGAATTAATCGTAGTTCCACCAGCGGAACTTGGCCAAGTTGTTCCAGAATTTCAAGCAGTCTGCTACAAAATGACAAAACAAACGGATTTGAAGGTTTTTTTTTCTGTCGAAGTGTTGAAACACCACACTGGAGCACTCAGACACAAAAACAGGTATAGGTACATTGTACTACAAGTAGGAACAACCCTTCTACTATATTTTCTTCGTCTTTCTAAGAAAGTCGAGTAAGAATTTCAGCGATAAGGAGCTTAAGTTTCTAGCACTCATCACATCAGCCCCACAAATTTGCCACCTGATACAAGCAAAGGCGGAATAATCACACAGGATATGTTCCACAGTGTCGTCACCCTCTCCAAAAGCGTCACATACAGTGGTGCCACCAAAATCGAACACGTTGAGATGTTTGGCAATTGAGAAGTGTCCCTTCATAATGCCAATAAGTTGTCTGCAGTCTTTTTCTGTTAAGAGACAGCAAGAATGACGAATGGAGGCGGATGGAATGGAGTATGTGCAGGTTTGTGCAGTTAAATTTTTTTTATCTTTTACAGATCTTGGTTGGTTCAATAGCGCAATGTCTCCTGTCTTGGTTCTTTCTTCATTTAATTGTGGCGAGAGAAAAGTTAGACGGAATAATAATGACCACACACTGCTCCATCAATTTCCTTAAAACCCTCATCGAGACCTTTGATCTCAAAAAAAGATGTACGCGTGACGTTAAGCTGTCATACGATTTCGTGAACATCGTTCGTGTGAAGAACTGACCCTCTAACACAAAGAATACTATCATTTAAAAGGTCTTGCAACTACACACTTTTATGCATTATCGGGAGAACGAAGCATGATGCCAGTAACGCGTTTGAGTGAAGAATGTAGAGAACACACATTTAATGTTCAACGCCAAAAAAAAATAAAAAATTACCCCCAATACCAACATCTTGGAGAAAAAGACACCCTAGACAGACAAAACTTAGAGGTAGTTAAAGACTTTGTCTACCTAGCATCCTTGTGGATTCAAATAACGACACAAGCGTGAAGATCAAACGGAGAGTAATAAATCATTCTTTCGAGCAACTAGAGTGACTCTATACACTCCTTCTAAACGGCACAAAAACATGGACTTTGTCAAAATTTCAAAGGGTTTTCCGAGAGTGTGCTATCTGGGTCTGGCAAGTGCCGGGCAGTCACAGCGAAAGTGAAATAACGTTTCCTTTTCGTGTGAATTGTCGCAACTACGACAGTGAGGGTTGAACGTGATGCCTAATTTGGCATCGTGTTGACCAATTGGCCAGTGGCCCATGCTAATTGCTGTGATTTTTGCTGTCTCGATGCGGTTCCTCTTGATTAGGTCAATCGTTCTGTTTTTATTGTAGGTGGGCGATATTTGTCTGGATATGGCACAGGTTACTAGACTTTTCTACCCAGAGTTGGCAATAGCAAGAAAGTGTTAGAAAATTTTACCCTTGATGAGTGCCATAGAGGAGTAGACAGACTCCACAAGGGAGGCATCCAGGGTAGAACCACATTTGGCTCTTTCTTTGCCCTCTATGGCTGGGAACCCAGAAGAGAGTGATGTTAAACCGAGCGTTTGCCTGCGATTCAGTTTCCTTACACTGTTCTACTAATTTAGAGGATGAAGTTATTAAGTGGAGCGCTTTGATGGCAGCCTGGCTGTCAATAAAGATTCCTATGTTGTTTGAGATAGTAGGGCTGAGGCTAAGTATCTTGCAGGCTTCTCTAATCGCTAGTACCTCCGCCTGGAAGACACTCGAAGAATCTGGGAGGCGATTTGATTACGGTCAGTTCAGGTCACTTAACAGAAGGAAGACGACTACTTTTTGATTCCACAGTAAACCAGACTGGCCATTGCGACACAAAAAAAAAACACTTTTCAAGCTAAATATTCCCGACCTCGAATACGTATGTGTGACTTATCATACATGTACCTACATGAGCTACAATCTATTTACAAGTTTATACTTCCTTATGAGTTCCATATCACTTTAGCAAAACAAATCAAACAGATGTGACTATGCAAATATATTCCAATATATTATCAACCATCCTAAATGAGACACACTTAGGAAGTCTACGCGACATCTAACAAAAATCAAAATAATGTCTCTTGAAAGAAATAAAAATTTACCATCCTTACATCTGAATATGGGGGCTCCTTCAAGTGTCAGTAGACGGATACAAAATACAAATGACGAATGTTCAAAACAATAGCAATTCTCTTCGCATATTTTACGCAATAAAATATTACAACACATGTCTTTGGTGGCAAGTAACTAATTTTTCACTTGTCTGCTGTCACACAATCTCATTCACTTGCAGTGATAAAGCCAAATAGTATTTGGAAAACTCAACGTTACATAAAAATAAAAAAAAATCTTATTAAATGTGATAATAAAACTTCTTCAATGACAATCAACTTTTCTTACTCACACTGACAATAATTTATTTTTTTATTTTTTCAAATAAAATGTCATGCTAGTTACATAAGTAAACATTGTACTTATGTCTCAATGATGATTTGGGAGGATAGCACTGAAAATGTATAGTCATCATATAAATGTCCTAAATAAATTAGACACTGTAAATGTGTTAGTTTGTACATGTGTATGTACTTTCAGATAAAAATTACCTTAATGTAATGAAGGTAAGCATTTATGTTTGGATAGTGGATTAAGGCAATCATATTTTATAAGTTTGTTTTGGACACAAATGATGGACAGATATGAAGTTTAAAAAAGTCACAGCGCGTGACTGTGGATACAGCATAGTACAAGCCGCTCAAAAACAGCGCACCCGCGCTACTTGTGTTCCTGGTATGACCTAACCAGACAACCACTTCTACCTATAAGCCACAAAAACATACCTACATCAATGTATTTACTACTAAGCCCACGAAAGCATAACGCAGGTGTTACAGAACGATCAACACCATCAGCAAGGTGATTGAAGATTCAAGTTACAACCAATGAAAGGCTTAGAACTGCAACCTGCTGACTTCGGATGAAGATCAGCTCAATCCTATCCTATCTTACTAATATTATAAAAGTGAAACGTTGTCCGTTTGTTTGTTTGTTCCTCTGTAACACGAAAACTGCTTAACCAATCAACTTCACATCTTGCACAAAGAGTGGCTGTACCTCGTAAAGGCTACTGATTTTAAAAAACAAAAAAAAAACTATTTTCACATCGCAAATTATAGGTGCGCGAAGCCGCGGGTAAAAGCAAGTTTGACTCTAAAACGAATCCCAATAAGTCTTCGGAAGCAAAAAATTCCTAAAGCCATACCGTGCCTCTCTAGGGATGTCTCCCTCGCGGAGTCAGTCTGCCCCTCCATGGGACTCATCAGGGGCAAAATTTTCCAACACTATCTCGCTTTTGCCAACTCCAGGTGGAGAAGTCTACGAACCTGTACCATATCGAGACAAATATGGCCCACCTATGGTAAATGAAGAACGAATGACCTCATTAATAGGAACAGCATTGAGACTGCAAGAATCACAGCAATTAGCACGGGTCACTGGCCAATCGGCCCTCACGCTGCCAAGTTAGGCATCCCGTCCAACCCCCACTGCCGAAGTTGCGGCAATTCTTGCGAAATGGAAACCATATTTCACTTCGTCTGTGACTGCCCAGCACTAGCCAGAGATCTATCCGAGATCTGTAACACCAAATTATGTAACATCATTAATTTTCTTAACTCTACATATGGATTTGAAAAACACACTCTTAGCCACGCCCATATACATCCAGGTCACGTGAGTTGTGGTATCAAAACCACGCATCCGCGCTTCTTGTGTCTCTGGCAGGTTTCACCAGATTCAACTACTTCTACCTACCTACCTACCCTACCGTACCTCTCAGCAATACAAGGCTAGGATACTGCTGATAGCTTTACTTAGACCAATGGGACCCATCATTGACAATTAGAGAGATTATCCTTTCCTACTCATTACACCAACTGGGCATCGGTGTTTAGATCGATTGGGTCATTGTAGCAGAAGGCTCCTAAGTGAAGTTTCTTTTGCGAAAGAGAGCTAGACAGCTAGAAAGAACGGGGAAATAGTTCTCTCCTCTTCTTCGTCCATAGAACTTTTACAAAAATCACTTGAATGGCTGGTTGCACGGTGTCCATTGTTGACATAAAGATAGTTAGTGCAATCAGATAGTTCGATTTACCTCTACCGATCTGCTCGGAGCACAACAAACTCTGATGCTCAACTCAACATTGCCGGTCAGGGCCACCAAACTGGATGCACTTACTTAACGTTGTTCCCAATTTTCTACTTCAATGCTCTGGCATCTGCAATTATATCGTCTTTGAACCAGCTGTTCATTCGCTCAACGTGGTCAAGTCAATATAGTCGTCATAACTTGGCTTTTGGCCATTTTGCTCACAGGACCAAATGTTCAACACACTCCGCGTCCAGCACTCGGTACCATACAGCAATAGTGGCAGGATTAGTGTTTTGGAAAGCATTTATGCCTTTCAAGTTAGGAATTTTGAATACACTTGTTTTTTTCAAACAGAAATAGCAACGGTTTCTCAGGTTAATCGAAGGTTTCATCTTCGTCAGTAGTGGAGTTGATGTTAACTTCGAGGGAGGTAAATACTTCGATGTTATCTACTGTTGCCGACAGTGAAATTTTTTCTCAGACGGATGCCTGTTTGTTTTTTGACCACATGCACTTGGCTTTGCCCGCAATTATTTCAACTCGTTTCATCTTTTTTCGATTTCTGCTTTGTCGGGATCCCAAATTCATCCATCGCCGTTGCTTGCCCAACCGCCAACATAACTGACTTACTTAACCCACTCGATGCCAATAACTTTATCCAGCTGAAGCGCAGCCACGACAAGTGGTGATCCCTTCGAAGTGCCTGAGTCAGACACGACATCATCTGTTCAGACGCCGGTCAGTTTCACTCATAAACAGCAGATGCGATGCCAGCCACGGGTTGACTGCAAGCATTCTTTTCCGTGCAACTTGTGGTCATTTTGCCAGCAAACAATCGTTGACGATGAATCTCAAACTCGAAAATTTAATAGGTCACAGCTAAAATGCAATAAAAAGCTCCGAACACAATGACGCGTAAGTGTTCTTTGCGCCCACAATGGAATGGTTGACAAGAACTAGTTAAATAAATGACCGTGATTTCTTTTCCAGCATACTTCGCCTTGAGCTCAACATGAATAGTCGAAAGCTTCACTAGATTATCGAATGAATCCTTTCTAAATAAAAGCGTTTCCAATATTCTTGGGTATTTTCATCTAGAGATGAGAACCATGAGAAGGATTTCCAAAAATTCAACACCAACTGATGTGTAATAATACGGAAAGTTGCCAAAAACCTCCCCCTCCCCACATATCTTCAACTTAATCCATAAATTCGAGTACCTCTTGAAAGTAAGTCAAGTATTTTTAAGGCAAAGTCTACAAAATTGAAGTATATAATGTAAACCATCGTTTCAAGTGAACTGCCTAACTCCTTCCTCATAATATTATGAAAAGTCCTACTGGGATACAATTTTTAAAAAAGGATCTTCAAAAATAAAAAAGGAATACCTTCCGCTTCGCATTACTGGTCAGTTGTGAATTTGTTAAATATCACATTTACATAACCCTTCTCAGTCCACATACATACCTACTACATGCGAATCCCATAACAACAACTCAACCTTTTTTTTTTTTGTTACAAAAGTGTATCCCTCTTCAATCTTCCTACAGACTCTCTGTTGACTTCAATTGAAAATCTAAAATACAGATACTTAACCCCTCCAATCTTCAGATATCCTTTTCTCAAGTTAATGTTCTAATCTCATTCAATTTGCCGCACCCATCTATCCATTCACTGAACGCTTGCATAGAAAAAAAAAATGTAATGAACACAAAAAAAAAAAAAACTAACATAAATTTCCGGACGCATTTCCTCCCATAAATTCTCAACCTAAGCCCGATAATGAACGTCAATTGACATTTTTATTTGGCATCACATGGATAAGCACTGTAATTGTAAAGCACTTTAAAGGCTTACTTCGACATTAAACCTTGCCGAACGCCACTGCCTCTGAGAAGATGGAAACGCTCCAGAGTTTGGTGCCTGGTAGATAATTGAAATTCGAATTAGCCCTCATAGGATGAGAGTAATTTCTTTCTAAATTCTTCGATAAGAATGTTTTGGAGGATATTGCTGCACTTTATCGAAATATATTTATCAACCATTAAACTGCCCCCTGAAGTCTATGAAAGGATAAAAATGCAAAAAGATGTTAGGGGATTGAAAGAAAAATCAATGCCAACATACCATGTCATCCTTCAATCAACAAGATAAGAAATATGTATGTACATATGTAATACATTGCTCAGGACCATTGGCAAGCCACTCCTGCATTTGGGACTTACTATCTACTACATGAAGATGTAGGCCGTTTGTTTGTTCGTTTTTGCTTTTTCTTGCTCAAATTAGGATCCATCTCATTTCTGACTGACTGATAGTTGTATGCTGTCACAGTAAACAGAAAAAAAAAAAAAAAAAAACAGCATCCATTGGATTTCCCCAGAGAAACCTTATTTCTGGTCTTTTTCTTCTTCTTCTTCTTCTTCATCTTGTTCCTTTTCTTCGTCTCCTCCTTTAGATTGCTCGTCCACTCATTGATGGAGTTCCAACGTTAAACCTCCCTCGGCCCCACTTGTGACCATCCTAAATGACCTCGTTCCCTAGAATGAATTCTTCCTAAAACAAAATTCCCTGCATTCTTTTCTTCATTTTTGTATTTGTGTGTGTATTAATATTTTATGCTATATCTGTGTGATTTGTGGTAATTTGGGAAAAGGTTTTTTTTTTTTTTGTATCCATCCAGGGACTTCAAATTGATGTCAAAAAGGATACACATGCATAGAGTCGGCCAAACAAAAATAGCAAAAATACATATGTATAGACTGCCCCGCTGGCATTCGAAGAAATCTACAAAATTGTGATGAAATAGGAAAAAAATTTGTATAATTTGATTTTTGACTTCTGAAGGATAAAATTGTTATTGATTACATTATCCTTGAGGTTGAATATTAAGAGTGATCTGCTGTTTAACAAAATAATTTAAATTTGCATTTTAAAATAATTTGTTTGCTTCGGTTTTTACCTGATCACCACAATTATTGTCGGAAGAAATTTTTGAAAAGGGTTTAGAAGAAAAAAGTTCAATGCTGAGATAAGAGAGAAGACAGGCTCCGTCTTAAAGGGATGAATTTGAAAGGTATTCGGTCAGTTTATTAGCAGATTGCAAGATTTTTCTCTGAAGTATTTCGCACAACCTGAACCGATGTAAGGAAGTCCTTAAAACTTTTGATTTCTATACGGCATTAGGTACTTTATTGTCAAAATTTGCCAAAGTTTTAGTAACATTTTTCAATTACCATCGATCACTTCACTACCAGATACATACGTATGTACAAGGTGGCGCAAAAGTTGTCAGCCAATGTTCCTTTGCTGTAATTTTTTTTATGAATGAAAAACTTTGGTTCTGCTTTTGGTCCTCACATTCTTGACGGATATTCTCTTGGGTGGCTTAAAGAGTCTGAGGCTTATTTACATAGTCTCGTGACTTCAAAAAACCCCACAAAAAGAAGTCTAGAACGGTAAAGTCAGACGATCTTGTCGGCCAGTGCAAATCGCCAAAACGAGAGTTTAGGCTGCGATCTTCTCAGCAGAACGGCTGCTCCGGGGCCGGTTAGACCTGACAGCATCTCGTGTTGTCCCATACTCTTCTAGGCGAGCGGTTAAACGTCGTAGTGTTTGCTTAGTTGGTGTCGGACGACCAGGAAATCTACGCCGAAATTCACGCTGCGCCAACACCACCGACGAACTATTCCGCAAAAAAATCGAAACAATTATTCCGCTTTCTTTAGGAGTATAGCGATTCATATCTCGTTGACGTGTATTTTGTATCTGTTTACTTCACAAATGTCAAAGCGGAATTGACATTTGCCCCCATTTGCAAAAATTATAGCATCTTCCGATAGGGTGATGACTTTTCCGCCACCTTGTATATCTTCTTCGCACAACGCGATGAGATGTTTACACATACCCATCTTGAGTGCTTTATTTTTAAAACTCAGACATCTTAACCAATGATTTGGAACATTTGAAACAAGATCTTCCTGCTATGTCAAGGCTGATAAGACTAACCTTAGCGAGAGCGAAGCTAGGCTTTCTTTGAGCTGTCACGCTAAAAAAAAATGTGTTTAAGACCTTAGCGACCCACTCAAGTTCGATATTTTCAAAATAAGAAGCTTTGTCCGTGGGTCTAAATAGTTTTGCACATAGTGCGGATGAGGAAAAGGTCCGCATCGACACAGCTACCCATATCTTCCTTGAGCAGGAAAGGAAATCGATTATGTAAGCTTCCTGGTGCTGGTAATCTGGTACTTAAGAGAGTGGTGGATTCTTTTCCGGATTGTCCGTATCGATCAGACTCCCAGATCATTGCAGGGTCTTCCAAGCGGAGGTCCTGGCAGTGACAACAGCTGCCCAACAGGTTGCAATGAAGGCACTACCACAAGGTGAAATTACCTTTTTCATCCACAGCCAGGCGGCAATAAGAGGGATTTCTGCCAAGGAAGTTAAATCGAAGCTTGTAAGTCGCTGTCGAGAAGAGGCAGGCACCACAATGTAAGACTCTGCTAGGTCCCTGGCCACAAAGGGGTGTCTGGAAACGAGGCAGCTGATGAGCTGGCAAGGAAAAGATCTTCATTAGACTCTGACCAAGCTGATACCACCCTGTAACCTCAAACAGGAGATTGGAAGCAAAATTCAAAAGATTGCAAATGATAGATGGAATGCGCTCAGTTCCTGTGTTATAACTAGGAACCGATAGAATCCTGCAAATGGACAAAAAATCCCTCTCTTCTCTAAAAGGTATCATCACCGGGCATAATATGCTTAACTACCATGCAAGAAGACTGGGATTGTACTCGGATGCCCTGCGAAGTAGATGAGGACACTCCACACTTTCTTTGCCAGTTTCCAGCGCACTGCCAAATAATATTCAAAACTCTAGGAAGACACTTCTTTCAGGACCTAGAAGAACTGTCCGACAAGTCTGTGGTCGACATACACAGATTTATCCACGCCTCGGACTAGCTAGATAGAACATAGGCCTATGGTTCCTAGTAAGGGGGGTTGAATCCCCTGGTGTACCACAATGGGTCTACATTGACCTTAGTGTGGCGGAGATAGGACTTCCTTTCCCGTCAGCCCTACTATTACCTAACCTAATCTGATAATCTACGTGGTATCACAATGGATCTACATTCTGGTCGAAGTATGTTCCTGTTTAAGCGGCTAAGCGGGGACAGCCACCTTACATATTCCAATAAGATTGCCATTACTAAAAAGATCGAAAATGACACTTAAAGCACGTGTTCGCCAAAAAGAAAGGGTTTTTAGACTCGTATGTCACTCAATATAAAGAAGCAGAAATTGGTAGGTTTGAATCTTTCTACAGACTTGTCGGTGATGGTACATCCATAAGGTAGGCTTAGAGTTACGAGCATATACAACATTTCTCGTTATTTTCACAATGATAAAGTAAAAGTTTATACAAAACTCATTCGCAATTAAAAGTATACACCAAACGATGCTTGTTGGAATTCCTTTTCATTCGCACTGTTATATATAAATTTGATATACCGAAAGGTATACAATAACAATTATACTTCTGTCAAATTATAGAGAACAATCAAGTTCTATTTTAAATGCAAATACAATAGCAGAAACTATTAACAAAAATAATTTATTAAGGAACCAGTCCTAGAAATAGAAAGCCCAAAGGACAATCGCACCTTTATAAAATCTTGAGATCAAACATCTCCACGTTGAGAATTAATAAAATAATCATTTAGATGGCATTTCGTATAAATAGGAGTAGAACTGAAAGACTGGCTTTCATTTTGTCTTTGTCCTTATGCTTCGAACTATGGCTTCTATACATTTACTTGTTGTACACCACCGAGTAGCGACAAAGATATCAAGTTTATTTTAATTTTTTTTCTTACTCTACAAATATTGTTAGCTTACAACAAATAATAAAGTAGGCATGTAATCTAAAGGATGTCCCATAAGGTGTACACAATTTACATTTGCCATCAATTCCTTTCTAATAGATTGTACGGCACTCAAAATATAATTTTGAACATCTTAAGAAGTCGTTTGAAGGACTAATGCCTTGTTATTGTCAAAACGTACATTATTGTGGAACCTTTACCTACAGAAGCATTGCTGAAGGTTTCTGAAATGTTTGATCACCAAATCGGATTATACTTTAAGATTGATTGCAATAGGGTCATCGATTAGGCTGCTTAAGTTGATCGCAGTGCATGAAAGATCTCCTGGAAGTGTACTTCACACCCAAGCTAAATTTCAATAAAAACTTCCTTGCTACCATTCCATCCAGGTCACTCTGGGAGAATGGGTCATTTCTTCAAGACAATTCGATCCATTCTTACACCAACGGATCTAAAACTTATGAGGGTGTAGGTGGTGGTGTTTTCTCCGATAGGCTTAATCTCAGCCTCTCTTCCAAATCATTGTAGCGTTTTCCAGGCGGAAATATTGGCGATCAGGGAAGTCTTATCTTGGCTGAAGAAAAACGTGATATCTTCCACAGATATACGTATCTTTTCAGACAGTCAGGCAGCGATCAGGTCACTGAAATCAGTCTTTTAAAATTCACTAGTAGCTCTAGATTGCCGATCATCTCTTATAGAGATGGCGGAGCAGTTCAATATTCATCTTTGTTGGGTGCCGGGGCATAGAGATATTCCAGGGAACTGCAAGGCTGACGAACTCGCCAGATATGGAACAACCGTACCCGTGCTCTCAGAAAGAGACACCCTGGGTATACCGATCGCTGCAAGTAAACTTAAGCTCAAGCTGAATGCTATTGAGACAACAAATTCTAGGTGGACGAATGGTATAACCTGTCTAGCGACTAAACGGATTTGGCCACGGATTTCTCTCACCAGATCGCATATCAGATCCGTAATAGGTGCCATCACGGGACACTGTCTAATAGGCAAGCATGCAACAAGGCTTGGCGTCCACTCTAACGATTTCTGTAGAAGCTGCATGGGCGAAGAGGAGGAGGAAACTATTCCCCACCTTCTTTGTAACTGTCCAGCTCTCTCCATTTAGGGGAATTCTACTTTAACGATTTAGGCGATCTGATAAACACTGATATTAGAGACCTCCTTCGCTTCATAAAAAGCTCCAATTGGTTCAACGAGTTGGTAAGGAGATCTCTTTCGATCCATTTGGTATCACAATTGACCTATTACTGGTCTTAGTGTGCTGGCAATAGCTAGCAGCCACTTCAAACTGACCTTGACCTTTTAGGCAAGGTGTACAACAGGGATTAAATCTGGGACCAATATTGTTCTGCATGTTTATTAATGACTTACCGTCCGTGTGCAAACAGTGCAATTGGCCAGTAAGAAATTGACTTCTGCTAAACCCGTCAAAGTCTCAGATCGTTCCGATCTCAAACAGACTGTTTAATCTAAGTCTTGTTCCAGACTTATGACTCTTTGACAGCATACTGAGACTTGTGGTATTCGTCACAAGTCTTGGTTTTGTCATAAATCGTACCTTGTCTTGCTATAACCACACAAACCTTATTATTTGGCGTATCTACGGATGTCTGCGCAAACTTTGGTCGTCTGCCAGCTTTACTCCAACCGAAACAAGGCCTAAGCTAGTGATGAGTTTGATCGTACCGATCATAAGATATGCGGAAATTGTTCATGGTAACCTTGACTCTTTGTCACAGCAGAAACTACAAGTAGCGTTTAATCATGCAGTGTGGTATGTGCACCGCTTGCGCAGGCATAATCACATTTCTGCTTATTCCAGCAGCTTACTGGGCTGTACTCTACAGCAATACTTTAGAGCCCGCAAATAGGTTTACAACTCCTAGTTCCGAATAAAGTGCATAGCCTACACAACGCTTATCCCGTCAGTTTTGGCATATGGTGCCGAGTGCTGGACGATAATCTTAGCAATCATCGCGTTACTTTTAAACCAATTATCGTTCAATTGAAACATCTAAAGATCTACATCAAAAAACTCCACATTCCATTTCTCCTAAATAGGTTTACTCTTCACGATGATCCTTATTCTGATCAAAAAGACATGTCCTGTACAAACTCACAATCGCGTTTTATTCCCCGAAGTTTTTGGCGAACTCAAGCTGTAAAGCATCGCGATGACTCAACGCTGACCGTTTTATCGTAGCTTAACCAAATTCTTGCGTCCAAAATGTATATACAACTAGCTTACACCCGCGGCTTCGCCCACTTATAATTTGCGAAGTTACACTTTAATAAATAAAAGTAACATACCTATACTGTGACTCGATGTACAGCCACTCTATGTGCAACATTTGAAGTTGATTGGTTCCGTAGTTTTCGTGTTACAGAAGAACAAACATACAAACGGACAACGGCTCACTTATATAATATTAGTAGGATTTATATAAACACAGACTGCACACCTATTTAAGCTTATTTTTAGATTTCTCACCCAATAACGCATCTGAAAATATTAAACACAAACTTACTGTTCGTATTCCCGAATTAAAGACACCAAGCAACCTTATTTTTCTTTGGGGGGAGAGAGGGATACAAGAGACAGACGCCTTTTCTCAACCACGCACATTCACATAAAATTATTCCACACAATAAACACAAATAATTAGAACCACTTCTTGGGAATCAAAGTGGCATAAATAATGCAATAACACAAGTGGACAACACGACAGCCTCCAATGTCAGAATTAATCATTGCCAACTTCAGACATGAGTGATTAGGGATCAAAATGGCATTATCTCAAGAAGCGGACAGTAACTTAGTTTTTTTTTTTTTTTTTTTCGTTTCACCACAGAAATCGTATTCCAACAAAATTTGATAAACAAAACAAAATAAATTTCGGCTAATTAATCAAATTTTTTTCTTGTGTCTACTTCACGCCTACCATATCGGTGTTCGAGGAGAATAGAGAGAAATTGGCCCCGCATCTATGCCAACCCGAAAACGTACTAGTACCATTTGGTGTGTGAATGAATGAATATTAGATGCAGATTCAGTTTTGTTGACGTTTTTGTCAGTGATTTTGCTTTCTTTCCTAATTGCAAGTCATGAGCTTATTATATTTTTAGATTTAATTAGCCAAGCGCCCACCAGACTGTTGTCGTATTGTTTGTAGTAGTCGTTGGCGAAAGACGTGGAATCAATGTCAACAGAGGAATTTCTGATATTGTTTTATGTACTCCCTGTTCAAGGCATAAAGACTGTCAATTTTCAAAGCATGACACTTGGCATAATGTGAGGCATTTTGTTGCGAGATTCAGTTAACGAATTTCATAACGAAAACATTGTAGTGGATCAGAGCTGTCTGAAATACTTTGCACTCATACTCGACAGAAAGCTAAACTGGAAGCTAAATATTAAGAGTAGAAAATTCATTGGTCGCCTCCTAAAGGGTCTTTCATTTAGCACTTCCTATCTTTAAATTTATATAAAAGAAAGTGTGTACAAGATTTCATCGAAATTTTTTATTCGTTTGAAAGGCCTATTGATGCCATTATGTACGAAACATAACATCGTTCACATGTCCGTCGCGGCTTCTCTGGATGGCGCGCATCCTAAATGTCCAATTTTCCATGACTCTGGCGCATAAATAAGGCTGAATTTGATCGATAACATGGATTATGTTGGCTTTGAGATCCGCTGTGGTTTGTGGCTTATTCGCATAGACCTGCGACTTCAGAAACCCCACAAGAAAAAGTCTAACGGGGTCAAATCGCACGATCTCGGTGGCCAGTTCACATCATCTCCACGTGAGATGACCATACTCTCGAATCGCTCGTACAGAATTTCCAATGTGGCGTTAGCTGTGTGGCACGTAGCGCCGTCCTGTTGGAACCACATGTCGTTGGTGTGCATATCATCCAATTCAGGCCAAAGGAAGTTGGTAATCATCGACCTATAGGCTTGGCCAACGTCGTTCTCAAAGAAATATGGACCGATGACGCCGCCAGCCCAAAATCCACACCAAACAGTGACTTTTTTTGTGATGCATTGGACGCTCTTGGATCTCATGTGGATTGGTATCGTCCCAAATTTGACAATTTTGTTTGTTGACGTACCCATTCATCCAGAAATGGGCCTCATCGCTGAAGATGACGTCATTGTCTATGGTCGTTTACCTTCAGCTCCTGGGTCAGTTGAATTTTGTACGGGTGCAGGCCCAAGTCACGACGCAAAATTTGCCAAGTTGTGGTCTGCGAAAGGCCGAGTTCTTGTGAGCGACGCGAAATCGACTGTACACTCTCACGGACAGGGGCGATGTTTTCGGCAGATATTGCGTTTCGTCGACGTACGGGTGTTGGTTGATTGTTAACTGAACCAGTGGACTCGAATTTATCCACCATACTGCGAATAGTCCTCTCGGAAGGACGATTATGGCGACCGTAAAATGGGCGAAGCGCGCGAAACGTTGCCCGAACAGAACACCCATTTTGATAAAACAATTTTATTATGTGCACGTGTTGTTGAACGCTTTATCCATCCATGGTGATTTGACAAAACAGACAAAATAAATAACAGCCAGTTTGACAGATGTAGCTTCAACAATATGGCCGCTATCAACTGTCAAAGTTCGGAAGTCCCTATTGGAAGACCCTTTATAACGTCTTCCAATACTTAGAGCTGACATGCGAATTGTATCAATCGACGTGTATATTTCGGATTCAACTGCGAATCTCAAATAATTGACATGGAATCCATTGTTTCTTGAACCCAGTCAAATGCACACAACAAAAATGCTGTTTAATCCAAGACATTCGCTGTGTAAACAGTTAAAGCCAAGGTATTAAAATCCTTTCGAATTAAATCCCATACACCACACAACCGCATTCTCATCTGACCTACAAATCTTAACAGTTGGTCCTTCGAAGTATTTGATCAATACCAGCTGCAGCAACACACACATCCTTGTGTTAAACAAAACTCTTATCCTTATATATTCTTTTAGAGTTGGCATCGCAATAAATCTTTTGACCCTCCCCCACCACCCGTTGGTAACCCACCCGCTTTTCGTCGAAGCTAATGGTATTATTTTCCAGTAGTCAGTCTCGAAATAGAAAGGGCAAAGGCCATTGACCACAATGCAATCATCACCCTAGGCCAACGTATAATATCCGTGGCAATGGCAGTATCCGACAGCACAGTATGCATCATTTCAATGAAACAACGCACATACATACATATCGGCCATTCGGCTTACACTGCAGTTGAAGTCCTTCCACGAGAGATTATTACTAGCGTATTTTGTGTTTGTTGCAAAACGTTGGCACATGCATTCATCATCGGCTCGGCTACTGCCTAACAACGGCAGGATACTACCAAAACAGTGGCAGCAGCACGACTGTGACTGCGATATGTGCGGGATAATTTTTAAGACATACAGGCTTGAAGCCCAGGCAACATCGGAGGCAATTTTTATGATTTATAAAGTCATCAGGCATTCCTTTCGAGTCGTAAATTATTTTTGAATTTACACGAGGCGGGTAACGCAGTGCTCTGGACATTGTTCTTCTTAGCAAATGGTCTTATGGGCTTGCAGTGTTGATTGGTTATTTTGTTGAAGAAAAAAAACAAGGATGATGTATGTGGTGTGTTTGTCCTGTGCAAGATGAGATGTTTGTTTAGCAAATTTGAAAACATTAAACAAATGACAAGAAAAGATGAAGGAGGACCGTGTTGGACCTATTTTTGTCATGAATTTGATATTGAAGTCCCTTTTCTTAAAGGAGCGCAATGATTGAGATAAAAATAGGCTAACCTTCGTAATAAATAGCCGCTCATCAGGAAGTCTTGAACCCTTTTGAACGAGTATTTCATCATCTACATATGTACCGCGAATACTTCTTTAAATTTAAACGAACTGGTTTTACCTGTGGTTTAGTAATTTAAATATTAGACTGCTGAGCAAGCCGGCTTGGGTTCTAGTTAAAGGCTGCCTTTGAGTATCGATGCTAACAATATCACGGGGAGATATCACGATTGACATTGACAGCCAGAAGACTATAGCTATGTAGATAAAAATGAAGCTTGTAAAGTGTTGCCGCGAAGAGCTTAAGGCACAATGTAATACTCTGCTGGGTCCCTGGTCACAGCGGGATAACAGGCAATGAAGCAGCTTCTAGCAGCTTAGCTAGAAAAGGTGGAAATCATTAACCACCTGTGAAGTATCAAGAAGGTTGTGGCTAGAAAATGACAAAACGAAAATCAGCAAACTTGTGCAAAAGGACAGAAAATCGCTGTTAATGCTGATGAGAGTGCTGACCGTCCACAACAGTGGCGATGAGAAGGCTCATGCGGAATCGACCTATTTCCTCTGCCATTACTCGAACCTCTGTCAACTAAGAAATAGAACCCGAGGTAAATTCCAAAGCCGGTAGGCCTAGGGGTAGGTAGGTAGAGATGGCGGTTCAGCATGAGCCTAAGTAGTACTAGAATGTGCCTTTTTGTTACCACGACTCATGTGATCTTTTTGGTGATGTATATGTTGTTGAGGCTGTGGGGCAGTCGGTGCTTAGATCCAGCCTGTGGAGTTAAGAAAGCCAATTAAGTCTCATATCTCTTTACCCGAGATGTCATGGCCCGTGATTGTTGTCGTGATTCTGGCGATATCCGGGTTCTGCTTATAAGGTCTTTTGTTCTATTCTTATCGTAGGTAGGCCATTTCTTCCTTGATATGACGCCGGTGGTTAAACCTTTCCATTGGAGGTTTGCCTTCTGCAGGAAGTGTGAGTGGATATGTTCTTTAACCGCTCCGAGTGGAAATATGGACCCTTGCCGCGAGAGAGCCGTGTAGAGCTGAGCCCTACCTGGCTAGTTCATTTGCACGCTGGTTTCCTTTTATGTCATTCTGCCCTGGAACCCAGAGCAGTGTGACCCTGAAGCGTTTACCCAAGGGAGGAAGTTCGATCCGGCACTCCAATTTGGAGGATATTGTAGCCGAGACAATAGCTTTGATAGCGGCTTGGCTATCTATGAGGACAGCAATGATTTATTTGTGCGTTGTGTCACGCCCGAGTTGCGTGCAAGCTTCACACATTGCCAGTAGGAACTACTGGAAGACGCTGGCAAAATCCGGCAGACGGTATGATAATGATATTTTTAGTGATTCTGAGCAGACACCGGCCCCCACACCGTAGTCCATCTCTGATCCGTCGGTGTAGATGACCGTGTCGAAGTTCTTCACTACGTCGTTTTTCTTCCACTGAGCTCTAGTAGGAAATCCTATCTGGACATTTTTTTTTTAATTTTAGTTTGGGTGTGATGTAGTCTGCGTTGCAAAATGCGGTATATTTTGTGTGTAGAAGCAACAGATGGAAGACCACAGTAAGGGCATCCGTTGGGGCCGACCCCAGAGCACCCGTGGTGCCTATACTGGCTGTTCTTTGGAGCCTCTTTAGTTTCATGAGGTTGTAACCCTTGCTCAAGGCGGGCTACCATAGTAGTGACCCGTAGGTGATAAATGAACGCACTATGACTGTGTACATCCACAAGTTCATCTTAAGTTTAAGTCCCCACTTCTTTCCAAAGGTTTTGCTGTAGGTGCAGAAGGTAACACATGCCTTCCTTACTCTGTGTTCGATGTTTTGCTTCCAGTTTAGTTTTGGATCAGGCATGATACCCAGGTACACCACCACTCAAGTTTGCGCCAAACATCTAAAAGCTAGTTTCTAAGTTTTAGAAAGAAGACTTATACTAGATCTAATGTGACTCGGAAGAAGGGAGTCTATCAATACCTAAGCTCTAAGCATAACACTTGTTCAATAAGGATCCGTTCTACGGGCTGGGAGGGTTTAGAATTCGAAAGGAACTACGAGAAAAGGGAGAATGCAAAACGAATAGGTTTTGGAAATACTTCCCAAGACTATGGCTGGCAGGGATGGTTGGGTGCTGTAGTCGTAGGATAGGCACTGAGTGGCGTCAACTTGGCGATGCCCAGTGTTGTAACACTGTCACTACACATCACTTTTGTTTATTTTACCTCTCTGCGGTAGCCATCGGGTACTAAATGTAAACTTATAAATTCGAGTGTTGAGCAGAAGAGAAAAATGCCGAATTCCCCTGACGGTACCAAGGGTGGTGGCCTGATATATTTCCAGAACAGACATTGCATCTTATCTGTGAAAGATTTGAATTGAAATTAAAGCAAATAAACTACCACGTGTGGTTTTGTAGGTACGAAGAGCCACTTAATCTGTGGTAAAGTGAGACTTGTGATTTGCTCCTGTCAAGGACACATTGGAATAAATGCACTGCTTTGCAAAGAAATATCATTTCTTCTATTTTTTCAAAATGTCTTGTTGTCATTCTAGCCCCATGACAATGTATTCCAAAAAAAAAAGAATTTGTTTTTTAAATTTGTGGTCTCCCTTAGGGATAGGACAATGGACAGACAGGACATAACCACCAGTATACGTGTCAATTAACCAAAAAAAAACAAAAAACCTTCAAACAAACTCTATATCTCATCTATCCGCCGGCTTGTTCAATTTAATTATAAGCCAAATGATTTATATCCCAGTCTTGGATGAAAGAACCAAATCCATACTTTGCAAGCTCAACAAGACGGAAGTAAATAAAACAATCACAGTTTACTAACCAGAAGTAATTTAAAGTATTCCAACTGCCAGTTCAACAACAAATCTTCTCTCTTTAACACGAAATCTATGCACAGCATCATAAATCTTAAATCTAATTTACTCGACGCCCAGAAGATGAATCCTTCGGCCAAAGCGAAAAGAGGGAAGTGTCGGTCGTTCATCCAACCTCGGTTATTTATTTTTTTTTAACTTTTTTTTTTGCGCTCGTTTCATGAGCGAGGCGCGTTAAACTCTGCTCAACCCGGCGGTCAACCATAAATTGTTTTGTTTTAACCGAAAAACGAGGGACAAGCGGGTGTATAAAGTCGCACCATATCGCCTGAAAAAAAAGAGAAAAAAAGAAGCGTATATATATCACCACACATCAACTAAGTGGGTGGGTGCTCTTTAATCGCTGCAAGGCTTTGTCCTTCTCCGTCTCTTGGTTTTCCTGCGCCCACATCGATCTTAATCGGAAATGAAAATTACTTTTAAATATTTTTTTTTATTTTTTTTTTTTAACCAAGAGAATGGGAAGAAAAGTTTCCATATCGTGGGTGGTACGCGGCGCGCAACCGAAGACAGGATGATTTAGGATCAATTCAAAGTTCATGGGAGGACAACACTTAAAAATAACAGGCACTCAGCAGCAATGCTTCAAAAAATGTCTCGACTTTCTTTCAGGGCCAGATGCTGTTACAATAATTTGTTCATTCTTTTCTTTTGTATTTTTTTTTTTTTTTTTGATTTTTACTTCCTTGTCTTTGTTATTTTCATTCCGAAGTTCACCGCAAAAATTCTCGAGTATAAATCGAGAAGAAGAGGTTTCTCTTAAACGGCACAAGAACATGGGCAAAAATGAAAAAAAAATGAAGTTAAACCTTCGAATAAAAGTTTCATTCCATCCAGAGTAATATCCCGGGTCATATTGTCTTCTCAGCAGCACCTAATGCCTCTCCCGCCTGCCGGAGTGTAAAAGCCGTCCCTTTGAAACGAGTTTATAAGCGTTAAAACAAATCTTCTAAAAGTTTATGTCCTGTTTTTATCGTATCGTTGAATGTTAGTAAGTACTCGCTTCTTCGTCCTGTTCTCTTCCAAGTTGTAGTTGTTCTGATTTATGGACTTTGTTTTCGGGAACGCACGCATACACACCGAGCTGTAACAGCAGTTTCGATGATTTCCACAAAAAATGGGTTATAAAATGATTGAAGAACCGTCTTTGTTTGGTATGTTGCTCTGACCTATACGATTAAAATAGGAACGTTCTTTTCAATTTAACTCTCAATCGCAATGTGTCGCAAAAGATTGGATATGGTACCTCTGATGTATTCTGATGTGATATTGATGGATTGTGACCAATTGAAGTCGTTATTTTCGAAGGAAAATACAAGAGAATGTGGGTGTGAACACATATTTTAACATCCTGGCGAAGATTCTACGACTAGCGTGCGTAGAAACCACAATTAGAACAACACTGACTGTAGCCCTCAAAATCATGCTAGGGATATTACTTGTCGAACTTTTCACAGAGGAGTTGGCCAAGAAAAGTGCATTTCGCTTAAAACAATCCAACCTTTGGAAAAAGGGTCTCCAAGCAATCACCAAGTGGACGAACATTAGAGCCAAAACTGACTACTTAACAACAATTCCTGAATTCAGCCTAAACTTCGAACTCAAATTTCCTTTCAGAGAGTGCTGGACAGAAGAAGAAGTTACAAACTCCAACCTTATATGCATTTGTACGGATGGATCAAAAATGGATGTGGACGCAAGCTACGCATCAGAACCAAACATCGCACGGTAGATAAGATTTCCAAATTGCAGCAGCGTGTTCCAGGTGAAAGTTCTAGCAATCACCGAAGCTTCGCGAGAACTATCACAACAGACACTCTCAAGAAGTTACATTGACATCTACGTAGATAACCAGATTTAAAATTGTGAAATGCTACCACGACGATCTCAAGGCCCTTAGTGCTAATCATAACGTAACACTCATTTGAGTCTCGGGGCATAAGAGCATCCATGGGAATGAGAATGCGGATGAGCTCGCCAGAATAGGCTTTGAGATGGATCTAATAATGGCACCACTTGCTTACTTACGACAGTTCGGACCTGGGCCTTAATTAACAAGCGTGTCCGACCAGCTCGATCTTGGGCTAGCTGCCTTCAGTTTCACACGCTAAGTTGGTTGAGGTCCTTTTCTACTTGCGTGCGCCACCTACAACCACTAAACTTCAAAAGACCAACACAACCGTCAAATTTCAAATGAGAGATGGAGTGTACTCTTGTTATGCCCCGCATCTCAAGGACGCTTTAGACAGATCTCGATAAAAGGAAAATAAAAGAAAACATCGACCTCAACAGCAGTCACCTATCGCTTCTTCTAGGCATTATGACAGGTCACAGCCTGCTAGCGGCCCATCTAAAGCGAATTCATGGGTGAGTACAACGAACTTTTAGCGATGTAAACA
Source organism: Criorhina ranunculi (assembly GCA_951813785.1). NCBI lineage: Eukaryota > Metazoa > Arthropoda > Insecta > Diptera > Syrphidae > Criorhina > Criorhina ranunculi. The sequence goes on along the minus strand of OX638385.1, from coordinate 30,363,388 downwards.
CCGACAAGACCTTATTGCACCTTCGATCCAAGCCTTAGCAGAAATATAAGGTCAGACCTCGGAGAACACTTCTTCAATGATCTAAGCTAATCGACGAACAAGCTATCGAAAATTATCTTAAACATCCTTCCGGACTCGGTTGGGCCAATCAATAATAATCATTAGCCTTATTCCATTGTTTCGGGGATCCCACACCGCGGAACACCGAGTGAGGCTGTACATAAGGAGTAGCCAACCCTACAACCTATCCCAACCATGTGGGAGAGAAAGCACGTGTAATCGAATATATAACCTGACTGAGTCTCAGGTCGTACTGAGATCTCTGACGAAGACTTCTCCCGGACCGGCACTTGCTTTGGATGTTTCTCCACCCTCACCTTATTGGACAGAAAAGACTGCTTATTAGTACCAAAGTGGGTGTTATAATGAGATACTGCACCATAGGTAGGCACGCCAATAGGCTAGGCCTCCGCTATGAGGGGAAGGAAGAGACGACTCTCCACCTTCTCTGTACTTATCTAGCCTTATCAGCTCGCAGAAGAGCCTTCCTAGGAGCCCGTTTCTTCCATAATCTACTCTAGACGAACTGTCTATAACAGCCTCGAGTGCATCATAGTAAGCTCCGGCTGATTCTGCGGGTCGTTTTTTGCAGAAATCACAGATCCAAGTGATAAGGACATTGTCTAGTCTATGTGTGGTTGTCACACACGGCCTGCCACTCTAACCTTACCTAACCTACGTGTAAAAAAAAGGCTTCCAACGCCAAATGTATACATTTTCGAAGAAACTCTTAAGTGTCAAATAAAAAATCTAAAATTAACTCACATGTGCGCATAAATCCCAATCAGATAGATAGTAGGTACCTAGATACCGGCACTTCATGGCCAAAAGCGATTGTGCCAATTAAGCTCCATTTCACAGAGTCTTCACAATTCTACCGAAGGGCAAATTAAAATTATTACCATAGCTAAGGATTCCCTCATTTCAAGTCTTTTCAATTTTCGTGCCATCTTTTGTCTGCTGTGTCAAGAGAAAGAGAAAGAGAGACACACGGAATTACGAGCGGGCATGGTTTGGGTTGGTTTACAAACAACGCAATTATCATGGTACTCATCGTCCTCTTCGACGGGGATTCAAAGAAAGTTCACCCTCTTCTCCTCAAGCGATAGATCACACGAGAAAGAGTGTATAAAACAATTGCAAGTATGCACCGAGTCACGGTAAATGGCTATAAATCGTTCTTGGCCATGGATAAAGAAATTCTAGGAAAAGACAATGGATACGGATACCGCTGCTCATTGTCACTTGCAATTGTTTGTACGATATGTGTACACAGGTACGACTGTAATGGGGTCTATGTGCATTTGTCATTTGTTATCTGGTAGCATTAGAATATCCTGCAAAGGATCTCTAGCGTACATATTTCTAGTTTGATTTCGATAGAGAGTCAGAGTTTCAAAGGACCGGTCAGACAGTTTCACATACACAAACTACCGGCAGCTGTAGTTCACCCGTACACGTAAGTGTAAATAATGCTTAATTTGACTTTTATTTTCGAAACCGTCTAAGTGTATCCGGAAGAGGTATAACTTTGAATGTTACTCACCTAGAGGGCTGTCCTTTGTGTGAGTTCACTTTGCACTTTCGCTCACCTATTGTCTTAGCATCAATACAATGGAAGAACTCGAAAGGAGCTATGGAAATTGAAAGAGATGAATGCTCCTACTGTGTTGAGGTGGGCGCGCATTAGACTGGCAAGAGTAACAGAGCGCACCTACCCTCCCCCAAGTCAAGTCCTATATCCTTTGTACAGTCGATGGGAGAATTGGAAGAGATGTTTTTTTTAAATGACAAAGACCTATATTCACTGGAGTGTTGATCCTTAACACGAGCTACATTTTGTTCTCTAAGTAGACGACTGACTATTGTTTTAAAATTTGTCTTGTGTTTCTTCTTTGATGGTTTGCAGTTGCGGATGAGGGTGAGGGTGAGGGTGATGAAATTCAATTTTGTATTCAGAACTTTTGTAGTTGCAAAGGAATAAGATGGATACTTTGAACGTCTTATTTTCTTTCGATTTAAAAAGCATCCAACCACTTAAAGATCGTCCTGCATCGCTTATGATGGATTTTAGGCCGAGAAATTGGGATCGCTCGTGCAAAGTTGATAATTCCAAAATGCAAGTAAGAGTAGACTTAAGGTTGAGAGCACATGTTGGGTATTATTATTAGTAAGACTCTGCGACAGACGCATATGGCACCGCGACCTGAAAGATCTATTGTGCCTGGAGCCAGTTAGACAAGGAGATCTTAGGAAGTTTAGGATATCTCCAGTCGAGGCATTACGAATTTCCTCTAGTGTTAGGAATTCTTTGGGGAGACAGCGTTTCCTGACCCTGCAGGCAGCCACGCACTCACATAGTACGTGTTCGGCTGATTCGTCTTCCTCTCTAAGGAAAGACTGCATTCAGATTCCTGAACTATCTTTAGTTTAAGTAAGTGATATTTGAGGCTACAGTGACCGGTGAGGAAGGCGGCAAGTCTTCTGATATCGTCCCTTTTATGGTTGAGAGTATTTTTAATGGTTTTGTTCAGGGGTCGGACCTATCTGAGTCCCTGAGTATTGTCAGTAGGATATGAAGTTTCGTTTTTCCCATCTGTCCAGACTCATTTTGAACTCGGAAGCAGGGATGCCACAGAAGGGTTCGGCACCTATGTACCTTTCTGAAGAGCCTTCAAATCCTCTGTGCCCTGGTACTTACCAGAGCGTGACTTTGTTTCGCTTTGTGAGGTCTTGGAGAGTATTGAAAGAGCCTAGAACGGCTTTTGAGTTGAAATAATGAGAACTCAGTGCTTTGAGCGTTGCTTGGCTATCGGTGAATATATTGATGGCTACTCCCTTAATGCCGGAATCGAGAATGATATTTGTGCAGGTATTGATGGCATGTTATTCCGCCTGAAAGACGCCAGGACACATTCCAAGCGCCTTTGAAACTTTGTGATTAAGACCATACATACCGGCACCAACACCGGAGTCCATCTTTGAACCATCAGCATACCACACTAGTCCTTTTATGTTCAGCTACGCGTCTCTCGCATCCTTTAAGATGGTGAATTTTTCCCTGACTTTAGTCCACCATACTACGGAGGCGTAGGTAAGGATGGAAAAGTAGGGTTGAAAAGTCCAAATTTCTTTAGAACACAACAGAACAACGAGCTTCACAGTACATCCAGAATCTCTTTTAAAAGACTCACATCTTTGATGATCTATGGGAAAATGTGTCGTGTTTTGAGATAGTGGATGATAAGAACTGCGACCCTTAAAGATATTTACTTAAATGCCTTAGTCGATGTCAGAAAGCTCCAATTGGTTCAATGAGTGGGTGAAGAGATCTCTGCAGATCCGTGTGGTATCACAATGGACCTATCACTGGTTTCACAGCCCAACATCACATGTGTCAATTGAATCGAACAATTCAACTGCCAATGTGTAAATGAGTTCTAAAAACTGTCACCTAATCCCTTCAGAATGATAATCACCACAAAAGTATTATTATATCATGTGCAACGGTGCATTATCGAACAAATAAACGGCTTTAAACTCCATTAAAACCACCCCTTCATTAACCAGTTACCAATCTATCATGTCTGGCATAATATAGCGGACTCGAATGTAATTGTCACACATTTTGTAGTTTTTGCATAACCAACCAATTGACCGCATTGAAAAACGAATTTCACAAACCAAGACCCGAAATTTATCACCCGTAAATTAAATTGTCCCCCCCTGCCACTGTAAATCCACACAAAATTTAGAACAAAAGACCTCTGATCCTCTCGGCCAATGCAGTTAATCTGAATTCGCCGAACTGTGCCCCCGTCGATGTAATTTGCGTACCGGAGTTTACGCCCCTCAATGGCAAGGCAACCTTGTTATAGCACTTTATTAATTGTGTGGCCTGTATGACAAAGGATTACGTTTTCAATTTTGAGAATCGAAATTATTTTCAAAACAGCCACACCCATGGGTACACGATGTGGTTCATGGTCCTTTGTGTTTGGTCTATGCTAATTCGGATACTCCGGTATGGTTGCTGTTCTCCAGCTTCTGATGCGGCTCCTGGTTCTATTTAAATAAAAAAAAAATAAAAATAAAGCGCTCCAGCATAATGTAATTCATATAGAATCGTTTGACAACGCTGCTCTCTCGCCCCCAGGATCTACAACCGGATCTGTGTGCCCGATCCAAAATATTCAAATGCCAACAACCCTACTGACTGTGAACACTGACTGCATGGGGCGCTCTCTCCGCTGCTGGTCTCCGTCTAATTCGAAATCAATTTCCATTTTAATTATAAATTCCTTTTTTGCCCAACGAGAGAGCGTTTAATTTAAATGAAATTTTCAAGTGGAAAAATGTTTGTGACTTGCTTTTCCTTTCTTTTCAATTTTTTTTTTTTTTTTTGTTGCTCCTGCTTTTCTCATTTCCTCCCTCTCTCTCACTCTCTCTCTGATATTGTGTGTGAGAGGAAAAGCATTTACTGCTTCTGGACTCTGCTAGTGACAAATTGACAAGGTCAACCACAAAATTCAAATTCATCAGGACGAAGGGCCAAGGATGGTAGTACCACAAAAAAAAAAAAAAGATTAATAATAATCATGAAAAAAAATAAATAATAACGGTACTAAAGTTTGAGGTGGGCTGGTGGGACAATAGCACAGGAAAATAAAATTGTTCCGTTGTGCGCGGGGGGCGGTTGATTTTGACGAAAAACTTAGGAAGACACACAAAGGTAATTTACATTTACATTGGAAGTTTTGGGATGTTAGTTGAAGTTGAAGACCAGAGATAGCAATCGTCCTCCTGTGGGATCTGTGTGACCGTGCCATCATCGCTGAAACTCAAGTAGAGAGACTCTTTTGTGGTGGAAACGAAGCCAGTTGATTTTAATTTTGATGAATTGCCTCTCCAAAAAAAAACAAAAAAAAAGTTTGCATTCTCGACCAAACGGATGAATGAGCACGATGGTGGCGGGTTGCGATGTGGGCCCTGTTAGCTGCCCTATACCTACCTTTTGATTATTTTAATGAGAGCATCCCTTCAGGTTAATTTCATTTAATTTGCATTTTATTGTCCTATTTTCTAAGCAACGGTTTTGGCTCTGTGTAATAAGCAAACAATGGTGTGCTGTTTAGTCATGGAATGATGCGGGGTGAATGACGGAAGTATGAAGGTATCCCAATTGAGGGCGAAAAAAAAAACTTGACAACCAATGATGATGGAGGTTGAAGCACCATCTCCTCTTCTATTTTTTGTGTTGGTTTAGTGCTTGAAGATTTTAACTCTTTATTTACACGAATATAGAAAAGAAAATTCTTACGTTTACCTAAAGCAGGTCGCAATGTGATTATAAAACGATGCACCTACCACCAAAGTCCACCATTTAATCAACGTTACCGAGACCGTATTTGCTAAGGAAGAACAAAAAAAACGAAAGGCCAGCACTAGAGGGTCAAAAAATGTTGCAATTCGAACTTGAACACGATTGACAACCTGCTCTCGGCTTAGAGGTTAAAGTTCCAGTTTTCAACACTTTTGTTCAAGACTTCTGATGTTATGGAGTTGATTTTATAACAAACTAGCTTATACCCGCGGCATCGCCTACCTGTAATTTGCGAAGTTACACTGTAATAACCAAAAGCAGCTTATACTGTGACTTGAGGTACAGCTACTTTGTGTGCAAAATTTTAAATTGATTGGTTCCGTTGTTTTCGTGTTACAGAAGAACAAACAAACAAACGGACAACGTTTCACTTTTATAATATTAGTAGGATGTTCTCATTTAGAGTCTCTGGAGGCTTTGATGGTTGGTGGTATCAGGGCAGAGATATCCTTAAGCTTTTCAGCAAATTCTTGCTGGACCTCGTTCTTTTTGCTCCACTTTGTTCGAACTTGCCAAACCTTTACTCTGGTTAATGATGCCACAGATGTTCTTTGGTCACCTCGTTGAAGGGTTGGCTCTCTTTGGAGTTTTTGAAGGATCATCCTGTGATCATCCTGTGATTCTGAACGTGGATCTGGTTGAGGGCCTTCCTGATTTGAGTTGACTCCTCTGCCTGTGATCTGTAGAAGCCCTGCCCGCTGCGGACTGACTCTTCCCCATGTCATTGGTGGGTATCCAATAGCGGTGGACCCTTGCTTGATTCACCAGAGTGTCTTCCCTTAACAGGGAGGCTTGTCTCCTGATCGAACAGATCTCTTGCCCATTTTGCGGACGCTTACTCAATTCCATCCCAGTTCGCTTCTTCCTTTTTCAGCAGGCGATCTAGGAAAATTTAAGCGGTCTTTCACTTTTTATATAGCTTTATGTCTGTGATATCCACTATGTCTGAGTCCGTGTCCGTTAAGGCGATGACAACATGATAGACGTCAAAAGTGAACCAATATAGTCATCTCTCAATCGTCTTCGTATTGTCAGGCGAGTCAATTTAGGTTGAAGGCTAGCCTCGAAATAGTCCGATTTTCTGTAAGAGTTCATGTTTTGGCCCTACAGCATTGCCGGTTTTACTGAGAGCACTTGAATGAGCTCATTTGCAATTGATTGGACCTTTAGTCGCTCATCCTTGGAATCAGGTTGACAACTCTTTAGCTTCTTTCCCCTTCTTCTGTGACGCATAATCCTACTGCAATTGCCCTCAGGAATCATAAGCTCTTACCTGCTGAGTACTTTCACAACGTCAACGTAAGAAGCCGAAGAAACACTTTTTTTTTTTTAATTATGAACAGCGTCCCTGAAGTCAGCACGTAGTCCTTTAGATCTCGATCTTTGCAAACAGCTCTAAATCAGCCGATAGAGTCGTTGCTTGGGTCTTTTCGAAAGATCTTGATTTTTACCACTCCTTCCATCTCCCTTGTCAATGTAGCGTCTTTCAAGTCGAACCCACAGTCAAAAAAAAAATGCCAACGTATGGTAAGAGATGAACCTGGCACAGATACTGTGATTCTTCATGCATCGTCGGACTCCTACTCAATTAACCCCCTTTCTGCTTATGGTATCTTTGTCAAACTGGTGTTTGCTTTACTTCAAAGGTGGGGTCTTCCTGATACGCAATAGGGTTTCCATTTGATTTTTTTCGACGTCCTCTTCTGTTTTTTTTTTTTTCCAGCATTGACTCGATAGAGGAGACTATTTGGGTCTATCTGTCGTTGCTCGAGATCATTATTCCCACGACATTTTCTGGAGTGATGTTAACTCTCTCTCCAATTCCAACTTTATTCTTTCTGCTGCTCATCTGCTACAGGTAAAAAAAAGTGTGGTTTACGCCATCTACAAGAGAGCCGCCGTATCGGCAAGCCGGGCTCCCTCCTTTTTCCATCTTATGGATTGAAGTTTCCATGTCTGGTTAGAAACTGGCTGATGTCACCATGTTTTCACAGCTCTGTCGAAAGCTTATCATAGACAACTCCAGGCTTATTTGATCTCTTGAAACTACTTAACTTACGTTTTGGGTAAGTAAGACAAGACCTGCTAAGTGATTTTTGATTAACTTATGTTTTAATAATCACATCACCCCTTAATTCTATATTGAACATTTTTTTGATGTAGCACTTAAAAAAAGAAAAGATACTTAGCTTCATTGATTCAGAGCTCATTACAAAGTCACAGCCAAAGACAAACTGTAACAAAATTATTTTTCAAAAAGCACTATAAAAGTCTGAATCAAAATTACCAAAGTGACTAAATGAAATTGAACTTCAAGATTAGTTTATAGTTTATACCCGGCAATCCATTGACAACGCAAAGACCAAAGCCAATCATTCATCATCGAGTAATTGGAAAAGGATTTCAATGCAAAGTTTACTCAAAAGCGAAAGAAATTTTAATCGTTGTGTAATTAAATTTTATTTTTTCCTCTTTCAATCGTCTATATCGTCTGTACATATCCTAAATACATCTTTGCGAAAAGTTTCCTGAATAAGTATGAAATGAAAGGAAATAAGGATAAAAGAAATGAACTCTTAGAGATTGAATTGAATTTCTTTTACGAACAGGAGGTGCAGTGGGTCCTTGTTTTGTTGTTTGGTATTCCGATTTCGATCTACAGATTGGAAATTGAGGATAACTTGTACAGCTCCAAAAAAAAAAGGAGAAAACTATGTACAATAAAGTACACAGGGTGCATTGAAATCCATAAGTGATACGATAAAAAACAAATAAAATTGAAACTTGTTCATTCCTTTTCTCATGACAAAGGAAAAAGGAAGCAAAACCAGTGCATGTATGGGAGATACTTTGGTAGTTGCTCTTGTTGAAGCTCTAATGCATTGTATATATCTGAATTTAAGTTCTTTAGAATTTAGATTATCCAGATGACCAACAAAATCGATGTGAATCTATGTTTCGATATGCATAAATGAACATGTATTTATTTACAGACACTTGTGCCTGGATATGCTAGGAGAATTCTGCTATCCTGAGTAGTTAGCTCGGTGCTACTATATGGCATATGCTGCACCAGTTTGGTTGGCGGCGTTAGCAACTAAGGAGACACGGAGAAAATTGTCGGCGACATACAGGATCTGCGCGATAAGAACAATCAGCGGCTTCCGAACAATATCGGATGAAGTGGCCTGTGTTATAGCCGGAATGATCCCGATCGACATCCTCGCACACGAGATACTTAAGATCTACGAAAGGAGAGCCTCGAGCTAACGAGAAAAGAGGAGAAGGCAATGTCAATAGCTACATATATGGCAAGCCAGGTGGGAGAACACAACGAAAGGCAAATGGACCTACAAGTTGATCCCCATCATCGAAGCCTAGACAAAACGGGTACATGGGGACTGCAATTACCACCTTACGCAGTTCCTTTCCGGTCACGGCGGCTATCGTAAATACTTACACAGATTTGGACAAGACAACTCACCTCTTTGCCCAGATTGTCCAGATCAAGAAAAAGACACGGAGCACGCAGTATTCCATTGCAGTCGCTTCGCAGAATGGAGAAATAACCTGACGAATCCACAGGTTCTCATAGACCATATGGTGCGGTCAGAGGAGAATTGGATGGAAGTTTACACACTGGTAAAGAAGAATCGAAATAGCAAGAAGAGTATAAGCGGAAACACACGAAGTCTAGCAAAATGCTGACCAGCCCCGCGAAGTAATACCCAACGGCAGTCCCGCGCGGAGAGTGGAGAGAGAAGTTGTTCCACTTTTTCCCTTGGGTTTTCGGAGCCCTAGATGCGACAGTTTTATTTGTCTACGTACCCAGAATAATTTTGTGTAAAAAATCATGATCTTGTTCAATTATTTCCAGCACCCAATCAGCAAAAGTACAGCGTTTTTCGTGGTCTGCTGGCTTCAATTCTGGTGTCAACTGGACCTTATGCAAAATGCGGTGCGAATTGGCTGTGGAGAGGGCTCATTCCTGCGTCTCGAAATGTCACACTTTCAGCTACAGCGGCAATATTTTCAGCTGACATTGCCGGGCGCACATAAGTTGTAATCTTCATATCACTTGCCTGTCCGAGACGTTTATAGGTTAAATTCACTATAGCTGTGCGAGAAGGCGCTTGATGATGATAAATGTTTAGTCCCTCATATCGAACGCCAATAAAGACAACTGACTTTCTCTGGTAGTATCCAGTGTTTTGTAGAAAAGGAAATAATAGTTCTGATTGACTACTGCTGACGGTTGTGAATACCATTTAAGAGTTGCCCCCCGAAATCTAGCAAATGAAAATGAATTGACATACCCAGTGATGCCCTTGTACAACAATAATCGCAGATTCAGTTGAACATACAAGTTCTAAGTCAGTTGCACATGAACTACTCTGCTTTTCTCTAAGTTGCAAAATGCTTTATTCTAGCTGAAACAGATGGAATTACATTTTGCGATCCACTGCTACCTCACTTTGCATCATTTTGAATTTTCTGTAATAGGTCTATCTTTTTGCGCCCTTTTTTGTGGTTAAACCTTCTCAATGCAACACGCCACACAGACAGAACGTCCCACCATTTTGAACTTTCAAGCACTTGTGCAAAAAAATATCTAATTACCAGACAACTTCCGCTTTATTCGCCATCCCAATTGAAAAATCTATTCCGAGACTTAATTAAGTGCCCTCCCCACCCCTCACCAGTGAGAAACCTCAAAAACTCTTATTTTATATCCACATACAACCCTCAAACGGGTTCAGCAACAATTTAAATTGAATTCCTCTTCTGTCCAGTTAATTGAACAAGTGAAATGCAAACACATAAACGTGGCCCAAGTTTTATACGTAAAAATTCAGCCCTAAACCCTATGACACACATGACCGTAGGTCTGCTTCAATCGACCGCTTCATGGTCGAATGTTAAGTAAATCATTCAACATCTAAGGATCATAACCTTTGCTCCTGCAGGTTCTCATCTACGGCTTCCGTATAGTACATGTCCATAGGAAATAAAATCGAAAATTTATCTAATTAACTGCTAGACCTTTTCAACACACACCCACACGCATTCACATACAATTCTCTTGCAGCTATTCGTCTCAATCTCGATTTAGAAACAGGTCAACAAAGACGGCATATGTCAGGCTTTCTTGGCAATGGGCTTATACTGACCTTCTTGGTGTAAATATATAATGTCACCACTCGTTGTTGGTTGTACAGTAGGTTCACTTGAACTTTAGTATCATTTTCCTTACAAAAGGACATAAATAAGTTCATGATGTAAATACGTACGGATGTATGTATGTTATGTTACGTCCTCTTTTCTATGCTGGTGCTTTTTCATCTTCGCCTTTTCTCTCCCATTCCCATTTGTGCCTTTTCCAATGAGTTTGTATAATTCAGGAGAACAAAATGAGGAGAGTTATACTTCCCTACAGCATAGGCGCAGCTCACAACAAAAGAAACGTATTATGGCCAACGCACATGGCCAGTATAGACCAACAACAAGCTCAACACCAAACAGCAAAAAAAAAAAACCAAACAACTAACAACAAAAAAAAACTAAGCATCAACGGTGCTATAAAGATTGATCCCTCAATTGACATAAAATAAGTGTACACAAAACGACTCCGGATTGGAGGGGCCCATAACGAAGGTGAAGGCAATTCCATTGAATAGCCAATTTCCCGCCGCCGCCGCTGCCGCTGCCGCTACTCTGTCGTCACCATGCACGCAAAAGGAGTCATAAGGAAGGAAAGAATTTCTGAAAGTAGAACCCAAGAGGTATTTGGAAATGAAAAAATTGATTTCCTTTTGTTATGGTCCTATCGACACAATACAACAATTCCCCCCGCCTGTTGCCCCCGCGTCAAACATTCCCAACTCAACTATAGGTGATGTGAACGTGAAGGCCTAGAAAAATTTCTCGTTTATTCAACGGCGAATTGTGTGTGTTCATCTCTGATGGTGTTGGGTCATCGTCGTCGTCCCATGGTTTGGTGCTTCAATGTATGTAAGTAGGTATAGATACATACCCGAGCGAAATGATTAAGTCCAAGGTAGGAGAGAAAGAAAAAAAAAAGCGCTTATTTTGTGGTCGACTGGAATTGCCTGTCACTTAGGAGGAAGAGTGAGGGTTCCCTTTTTTCTGTGACTTTTATTAAAGTGTGAATTTTTCATAAGACTTTTATTAAATTAGGGCACTAGATTTGATGTTGACACATACTATGGATGTATGTATGAATGGAAATGATTTTAAATTTACGGAAAGCGTGTACATACTAAGTAATGATGAAGAAGTTCGAGATACTTGTGGCGGAAGATCTTCTACAGAGTTTGTGAAAAAATATCGTTATTCTCACTTCAATAAGAAATTTTACATTTAGACAACCAATCAGAAGACACACCCAAACACCGCAGAGAAGGTAATCGAAATATGTAAAAGGTTTTTAGCAAAACATCACATTTCCAATAGAGTCCGAAAGACAATAATTAAAGGACGTCCAAATAGCTTCGTCGACATGTAAATATAAATTATATCTAAAGGAGAGAATCTTCCCGATTCAATGAAAGTGACAAGTTCTTGAGCTTCTTTCTAGGGGTAACAATGAGGCACCAAAAGAGCCGGCATCATATCGATCACTCTGCATGCGAGATACGGCTGGACAAGTTTAAAAGTGTATTATCGGCAAAGGTCGATCAGCTGCGAAAAAAGCTGACGTCAACTCTACTGCACAGGCATAACACTGGCAGTAGGGTGGTCATATGGTTTGAAAGTGTTGATTGTACTGATGACATCGGGATGTTCGAAAGAAATACTGAAAATTATAAGAAATAATTCTCCCCAGTCGTTCTGGACACCACCCTCGGAGCACAAAAGACTGAAAGCTAATACTACCTGAGTTTCAAAATCACTACACCAACACTAGCGCTGTGTGAATAGCATCATAAGGTTATTCATAACCCCTTTAGCGCTAGTGAATGATGAAATAAAAAAAAGTAGAAGAAGCGGGAGGACTCTCGGAAAAAGGGGAGAGGAGGCTGTTTGTTAACAATATTGTCATACATATAACCCTCGACGTGTAACTTCACTTACTTATCAAGCTAGCGAGCATTGAAGGATCTGAGCTTGAACTAATGCCATTTTCACATCCTTCATGGTACCGAACATGCTGCTTTCAGTTGACTAAACCAAGATCTATAGCATCCGCGATTGCCTTATCTTAAAACCAAAAGTCGGCTGCCCTTTTCATCGTGAAAAACCTCTTAAGCTGGAGCGTTCTTGTCGGATTTTTGCTTTCCGGACTACAGTGCTCCCCGGATAGCTAGCTGCCTTGCAAGTTTCTGATTGATTTAGGTACTTAAGAGGGGAAGTTACCTATACGTACCCGCTTACATTCCTGACAAGTTTTGAAGCCTCAAATTTTTGGTTAGCAATGCGGGTAACGCAGCTAAGCGAGGGAGTACGTATCCGGATATTACTGTACATTCACATTTGTATATAGCTCGTAGAGTTCACGGTTATATCCATATCCATATCGTCCATATGAACTGTCAAGTCGGGAAGATCTCCTTCTAAAGTATAGACCAAAAGAGTATTCACCAGACTCCAAGCGAACGTTGTTTCTACAAAGTGCTTTGAGGCCTTCTTTATAGAGAACGACCTCCGTTCGGAGTCTGGTGAATATTTTCTCAATTCTGCCTTCTTTGTAACCTTCGATGCAACATCACTACAATCTTGCAAAATGTTGTTAGCATTAGTTCTTAAAGATACTTTTTCCATTACAGCTAAGCATGATGATTTTTTGACAAAGTGTTGACAATCACCAGAGACATAAACTTATCATTCCGCCCCTTTTCCCCGCAAAACTCAAGAGACGAGTGAGCCAGCTATCAACCCGTTGAAAATTAAGACAGACGGGTCAAAACCGAAGAAGGAGTAGGCTCTGGAATCTACTCATTAGAACCCAACATAAAGCGGTCAAAAAGACTTCCGAACCACGATAGTGTGTTTCAAGCGGAAGTCCCAGCCATCAGCGAAGTAAGTCTCTAGGAGAACCATCGACATTTACATAGACAGTCAAGCTGCTTTCAAAGCCAAAAATTGTGAAAAGCTGTGAAATTGTGAAAAGCTGTGAAGAGCTCAAAACCCTCACCACGAACCACAACGTAACACTCTGGTGGATCTCGGGACACAAAGGTATTCACGGGAACGAAATGGCGGATGAACTAGCCAGGAAAGGCTTGGAACAGGACCTATCACTGACCGACCATTCAGAACTGAATCAACAAATCAAATTTAGTGCTCTTCATAGGAATCATCATAGGCCACAACCTACTGGCGGCCCTCCTTAGAAGAATGAGTTTAAGTGCAGACGGTTTATGCAGAGGCTGCGGGAATACAGACGCGGAAGAGAACACAACCCACTTCCTATGCGAATGTCCCAGCCTACACAGAAAAAGAAAGATGGTCCTCGGTAAATACTTTTTCAACGACCTGGGCGACGTGTCATAAAGCCACCAAAAGCTATTCTAATGGATGGTTCAGGGAGGCCGAAAAATCGTAACTGCACTCACCCAGAACTTTCCCCTCTTTTCTGTCTTTTCAGAATGGACATTCCCCGTCAAAGGAACACAATGAATCCGTAGAGATCCGAGTGAAGGCTGCATCACGCGATGCATCCACCTCTTCAACCTACCTATCTACCTACCCGCAACACTCCTCATGCCTTGATTGCACATCAGTTTACCCTTGGGCCTACTCTCGGTTGCTGTGTCAAAAAGAGGGATTACTTTCTAAGCCTTACAACATGACCTTCGTAGCACTGTGTTTCCTCATGACTATAACTCGCATGCATTTAAAACCAATGCGCATCGGTACCTCCTACGTTTCCCCTCTAAGTTCCCTTAATGTCAGTGTTCAAGTTAAAGGGTAGATAATCATTACCCTTTATAGCGAGCTATTTATAAAAAGCAAAATGTTGCCTTGGACACCATCGAACGAATGAAAAGTAGCGCTTCAGCTAAGAAATAGTTTTTTTTAAGTTGAGACGACAAGGCCCTTCGTTAAGAAGACTCAAACTGGAAAGGACCGACGTGTTGGAAGTCTGCAAAAGTTAAATCAACTCGACCTCAGGATAATGTTTTTCCTTTTTTATAAATGAAAAGAAAATTCCATTCAAGCTTAAATGTTACCAACAACTCTACTCGTTAATCCCGCCATTCAATGCTTTGTCTTTTCCATAATGTTACCAATATAGTCATTAGTTGCACATAATAACAATAAAAATCAATCTAACCTCTAATAACAATTTAAATAATTGGCGGCTCTCTCCAACAATAATAATGCCCCGCAACAAAGTCTTCTTTGCTGACAATCATCAATCGCTTAACAAGTGCCAATTGAAATTCGCTGACAAAAAAAATTCGAAAATTCACAAAGAAAAAGCGCCACCATCTATAATATCTATCCCACATCCACAGCGTATACTCGGATTGAGTAATAAAGAAAAGTCTCAGTATCCCAATAATAGGAAATACTCTTTTCCGCGGGCGCGCTATAATCCTGATAATTTAATAGAAAATCGAAGTTTATGTAATCATTTCTAGCGTAACAGACAGCCGACATCTGGCAGAGGAAGCATCGGCGGGTGGCATTCTGTCAGTGCGCTGGTTGTAGTAGTAATAGTGGTAGTGGTAACAGGATGGAATTATTCCATCGATAGATTGTATAAATGCAGACCGACTGCCAATGATGAAAACGAGCAGACAATATCCTTAATGATACCATCAGGGTTCTGGCGAATATCCGCGCTATGGAATTGATGTTCGATTGGTTTGTGGAGCAAAGAGGTTCCAACGTCATTCTTAGCCAGCAAAGGACCAAAGCGAGCGCGGCAAACAAATGAAATAAAACACTCATCCCGAAGGCATTCATCCAATCCAATAATCGACCATAACCCACCACCTTATAACAGGAATGAGAATTGATTCAGAATCAGCACACGAATGTGAATATACCCACTTCCTTTTTGAATCTTCCACAATCCAGCAGTGTTCTGGTGTTATCCTTTTCGTTTTGTATCTTTTTTTTTTTTATTAACGATAGCGGATGACGTTAAAAGAGAGTGGGGCTTTTGAAACTACCCAGAGAGCCCCCTTAAGTGAGAAAAAGGCTTCAAAAGAAGAAGAAAAAGAAAACGCTTCAATGATAAGACACCAGGATCGACTTAGGTAATAATTAAATCGAGTTGTGCAAAAAAAAAAACGAGTGATACCAACATTTAAATGCCCGTCATCAGGATATATACAGAAACACATACATACAGACAAAACAATGTTCCTCCCATCTAATCGCGCAAGTTTACCTTCAGAGGTTGCTTCGCTTTTTGCTAGGTTGGCTCTCATTCGGCAAGAGGGGAACTCTCACTAATTACCACAGCATTTCAGTTGGCCCGGTTGACCGAAATTAATGAAACAAAAGGGCGCGAAAATTAACAGGTGAACCCTTTTTTTTTTCTTTTTTTTGTCTCGTCCTTGGAGAGTGAGCGAAGGATTTGTAAGTCACGGGGTGGAATAAAATTTGCGGTTTTGTTAATGATTTTTAATTGGGCGGGTGCTATGATTTTTGTTCTTTACGACGATGGAGATCCTTTTCTTTTTAAATTTTTTTTTTTTTTATTTGAATAAATGAATTTTGAATATAAATCATTCTTTTTTCCTAAAGGTTTTAAAAGCTTTATGCTTACGGGTTTTTTTTTTTTTGGACTGTCAGAAAGGCGTAGGTACTCCCCATTGTATTGTCGGATAAGTCCCATTTTACTGTGATGAGGATATAGAAACTGACAAATTCAGCACAAAAGACCGGAAGGAGAAGGAATCTTATGTAGGCAACACCATACTCCAGGTTGTATTGTAGTGGGAGATTCTAACTCACTAAGCCTAGCTCAGATGAACTATTTCAAGATATTACTTTGCGAGGCGGACTTTCCACTTCTTAACGGCCATCCTGGTCTATGTTCTAAGCACGATTTCTCCCAGTCTGATATTGAGATGGCTGCGTCAGATATTCTCCGACTTCAGCGTCTCTGCGATTAGGATTTGAAAGTAAAATACCACGTGATGCGGGACTTCTTCATCTAGAACATATTAGATTTGTTTGACATGATCGATGTCACTATAAATAGTTCGTCGATGAGTATTCTCCTCCAAAGCTTCTCAATGCAAACGAAACTGAATGTCTTACGAAGAATTGTTTGCTTAAAACAGGCTGAAAGTGTGATATGTAGCCTTCAGTCGGATCTCCAAGAGTTAATTGTGTTCCTCATACGTGGAATGTCCACAACAATGAAGAGTCATTCAGTCGTAATGAATTTAGACAGCTCGGCCAGGTTTTTGAAATATTTTTCTCCGAGAACAGTCTTTATAGTTCTGAATAGGCAAGAGCATTCGCACAGACTGTGGGATGTGCTCTCTTCTACATCTTTATTCTCGAAACCTTTACATTTTTCTAAGGTGGGCCACCAATTGGTTGTAGTTTGTGATAAGCCCTATGAAAAACATTAAGTGTGCTCTGCTGAGCGCCATGACCAGACTGCGCTCGATCTCTTGTCAGCTTGAAGGTGAAAGTCCCGTGCTATATTGCATTTAATCACTGTTGGGTGGGCCAGTACTGAGGTACAATCATCGAAACTTTTACATAAACGGGTCAAAAAGGCCGATTCAATCACGATTCACTCATAGCTCTATTGACTACATATGAAGGTTGTAGTCTTGTAAAAATTGCTGTATTAAATCTTTGCTGCCTTCTCAATGACAAAGATTTCAGCTTGAAACATACTGCAGCCATCCGGGTTTTTTTTTGTGAGTCATTGATGTTGAGAACTCGCTGCAATTTTTACTTTGCGATGATTATGGTCGTATTGCGTTGAACTACTAAACGAGAAGCCTCAGCAGAATAACCAAAAGTTTGTCATCACCTCTTAGTGGGTAATGACAAATTTTCAAAAGCGAATTTGTCACAAAAAAGTTTGTAAATCCTATTTGTACATCACTAGCAGAACTCTCGCATGTGGAAACCCCAAAAAAAATGGGATTCGATCCATCAACCAACCGATCATTAACAGAGAACACTACTGCTGCGCTACGCGGCCTATGCTGGGAAAGGGTGCAAATTATCAACAAATTGAAAAAGGTAAAATGTTTTAAAGCTTTTTTTTATAAACATATTAGGGATTTCAAAAGTAAAAGTGCAATTCGTCACTGCTCTAGGAAATTATCTTTCTTTTTACACCTCATTTGTTAGGATTGGTTGGCAGTGGGAGCCGCAAAAGGGATCTATACTATAGTAACAATATACATGATGATGATGTTCTATGATATTTTGATTGTGTATCTTACGACGGATTTTTCTTCTTTTTTTTTTGTGGAGGAGTAAGTTTAACATCGCACTCCAGGTAGGCTCTTATAGAATTTATGGTCTAAAAAATTAAGTTAGGGAAGTTTAAACTCAACGAGGAACACTATTTTCCAAACTCTATGACCCGCGAAAAGATTTTTTTTTAAAATTATGTAAATTGTTTGTCAACATTTTCAAATGTGTATGTATTGTATAGAACTTTTTGCATATCATCAAATTCCGCGCTTACATCCTATCGTGACATTACAAAAAAATAAAAATAAAAAATTATTTTCACTTCATTTATAAAAAACTTCCAAAAGATGCCACCCATGGCCTTTAAATGTAAAAAAAAAAGGTCCTCCACATCAGCCACCCGCTTAATGCGATATTTTGCCGATTTTCAATTTGTTTTCACTTTTACGTGGTGCAGAAAAAAATCGTCTCCTTTTTTTCAATTTTTTTTTTTGGCACAAATTTACGAGATCTCCAAGGATTTTTTTTTTACTCTCCTGTCCGCATGCAAACAATAAATTTTCCATGTGTCATTTGGAGATTTTGTGTAAATTTGTGCGACATGTGAAACGGATAAACGTAACGAATGTCAAATGCATTTAAATGTTTACACATTGAAAGGGATTTTGTACATTGAAATCAATTTTCGCGGGTGGAACTCGTATGGTCCCTCCGCACGTTTACCATATACAAACAAGAATAACCATATAGAAAGTTGATTTCCGTTTATTTACGTGTATGTGTAGTATCCAAGCACAACGGTGATGGGATGATTATTATCTTCTTTTTTTTTTTTGCTACATAAACTTGAGAAATATCCAACCATGAATATCCAATAACTTGAATTTTCATGACCAACAACACACAAAACTATTGAACGTCTCGAAATACCATAAAACGCGACAAAAATGTCCTTAATCCTTTCACAAAAAAAAAAAAAACAGAAAGGGCATGTCCATGAATTTGTAAACCTCAATCACTCAACGTCTTTTACGCAGATGCTACGATGTGTAACAAAATGACTTTTGCAATATTTTTTTATGCTCTGTCAAAGTACTGCCGCCATACTAGTTGTAATACGGATACAAACCTCCCCTTCTCCTCAAGGGGGTGGGGGGAACATTGTGCAATAATAAGCGACCGCCATTATATTTTGAAACACATCACTTGCTGGTTGTCATGAAGAGAAATTGTGGAGATTAAGCAGGACCAGCAACAGCATACAAGCCAAGAAGAGCCATGAAGATGGCGAAGAGCTTAAGCGATGAAGGACGATGACATTGTCACCAATTTTTACGAGAGTTAACAAAATGCAGAGAGGTCGGTCGGTCGGTCGGTCGGTCGGTTCGTTGGAAAGAATTTAATATCTCATCGGAATCCACTATAAACTGGAGCAGAAGTTGGAAAGGCAATGGCTGCTGGTGTGAGGTTTTACGATGCACATACGCGCAGCCATAACGTCACCTTTTCACTTTCGCAAATTGCATCGTCAAAAACTCTCAAAAGGAGTTGATTATCATTGGTATAAATTCATATTGCCAGGAAAGCGAAGCAACATATTGATCAGTTGTATAAAGTACTCGTAAATGGATGGTTTTGTTTTTTTATTCACTGTAACGATACATTTAATAAAATGGAATTGTAATGGGCCCTGCACTTGTGGCAGGAAAAGTTTGTGAATGTCCTTAGATGGCTTTCAAATGGGAACCGTTGCTTAGTAGTAAGAGCATTAAACTAAGGTTCGAATCCCAGAAAAACCATCAAGTTTATCGCGGTACCACAGTAGCAAAGGAGACAGAAAGGGACCCAGGTGATTTTTTTCAATAACTCCCTCGACATATAACAGTAGGTTCCCAAGCAGTGTCCTATCTTATCATTCTGGAAGATAATCATTTAAACTTTTGATTTTGTAGGGTAAAGGGGTCAATGCTTAGCTGTCGGATGAATGCACCAAGCCTTCTTCTCGAGCGTGATCACTTTATCTTTAAAATATAGTTTTGGTTTCCTTTGGCATCTCTTCAAGATTCCCGGCCTTAGTAACATAGAAGGGAATGAGAGAGCAGACCCCTTAGCCAGATGTGCCTCAACTCAAGAATTCTCTAACACTTTCATTCAATACCCAACTCTATTCGGAACAGCCTAGAAAACTGCCAGACAAATATGGCTCACCCACAATTAAACTTGGACAAACCACCTTATCAACAGAATTCGCAAAAATTGTAGCAATTAGCACACTGGTCACTGACCAATTGGCCCATGCATCCCCTTCAATACTCATTGCCGTAGCTGCAACAATACACAGGAAAAGAAAACCCTATTCCACTTTCTCTCTCTCGGCACTAGCTGGAACCAGGCATCTCACAGTTGGCTAAGTCTTTTTCAAGAAGTTATCGGAGATCTCTGTCATAACATTTTAAAAAAATATTAACTTTCTCAACTCCACAGGGTGGATTTGAAAACTACTGTTCTTAATCATACCCATCAACGTCCAGGTCACGTGAGTTGTTGTATTCAAAAGGCGCATAAGCGCTATTTATATTTCTGGCAGGACTTAGCAGACAGACACTTTTACCTACCTACCTACCTTCCTTTGAGATGTAGAACTCAGAGAGTCAGAAATTTATCTCGACTGAAGCGTTGTTGTTTGGTCGGTGGACTACCTCCATATCTTCGTACAGATCTTATAGTTCATGGCTTCCATTTGCCTCTTTCGTACGCAGACGCACGAAAGTCCCCCCAGTAGCTGTTTATCGTCCAACATTATAGGGTAGGACTGAAAGAGTCAGGATTCGGTCAAACCTTGGTCCTACGTGTTTGGAGCTTTGAATTCAGTAATTGTCTTATCGTCAATATCTGCTCCAGCACCCGGTTGAAAAAGTCGCTTAACCTAAATCCGGTGTTTCCTACATGCACTTAAGGATCAGTATTTACTTGGATCTCTGGCTTGGGTCCGTTGTAAATTTCATAATTTCATAATTTCATAATAATCAAGAGTTTGCTAAAAATCAACGACTTTAGTTCTCCAGCACTACACGCCATCAAAGGAGCTACTATCGAGAAAAGTAGATTTTCTAGAAGCTAGTACAGAACAGTTGTCGTATCGATTGTGTTTCCTCTTCGTCCTTGCTATTCTGTGTGAGTTGTTATTGCGCAAAGAATACCTGAAACTATTCGTTATAACTATCGACTAAGTTTTATGAGATTGCCTTTAGGATATTGCACATGTGATATGGAAGTCTAGACAACAACACCTCGTTTTAGCACTGATTGTGGATTCCGCATCTTCTGATATTTTCGTAGGGAATTCGTCCGCATTTTATTTTCCTGTGTCCTGGTATCAAGCAGACCTTGTCGATACTTGGTACATCGTACAAGGTACATATGTCTACATAACTTTGTTTTTATCGATGCTGATTGCAGATCCTTGGAGACTACATACTTAACTGTCAACATATGAAAGTATGTCGTAGGGTTTTGCTTTAGAATGGCGCAAGTGCAGTGTTACAAAAGGAACTTATTCAGGAGTATATCCTTGTTTTAATCCAACGAAAATTCAAGTCCACACCTTACCAAGTTTCAAGTTTCTTCGGACACCTTAAGACTCAACTTCATACTTCATCGCTGGAATTATTTTTTTTTTTAATTTGCCGCCCTCTATTGCTGTGACCTCTCCTCTCCGATGCCCGCCGCCTTCCATCCGGTTCATAATTAAAATTGAATAAAATATCACATTCAAATCCATTCTTGCACAAGTAAATATTACTCCGGATGTATACCATACCATACCGCAGCAACGCACAAACAATGCACTGTTCCTTTGAAAGCAACCACTTAGTAAGCGAACCAACAACTTTGAGGTTAAATCCCTTGCTACAGTGCAACTTACACCCATTTGCACAGCAGCAAACGCACTTGAAGTTAATTAATTTACAAGATCATGAAAGTAACTACACATATACTCGTATGCGCCCTCCATATTGTTGTGCAACGTTAATTTAATTGAAATAGCACAATTCAATAGCTCATGAGAGATACATTTACTTGTATAAACTTTACCTGCGGCACACATACACTTCCAGCGATTTGACTGTGTGATAACAAAACAATAACAAGGACGACGAGAAATGATTTATCCTCCGAAGACAAATTCTTTGGCAATAAACCCTTAGCTCGTTTCGAATTCATTCAATGGAGACCTTTAAACCTCTTGACTTTTCCAGATACGAATATTTGCAGCAAAACTTTGTCCTCGAAATGGCAGGGACATGTGGGTATAAAGAGGACGCAAGTAAAAATATGCCATTTCCGTCCCGGATGTGGTAGAAAGGTGGTGCTGGTGACGACTCGCACATACATATGTACGTTCGCTCACAGGGCGAACACACAGTTTGTGACAACATTAACCCATCATCAGCATTGGCTGTGAATCCGATGACAACTAGGATATGTGTATGTTGGTAGATGACAAACGAAATGGCAAAGCAAATTGTTAAGTCCTCGACAGATACTCGAAGGATTTTGTATTGCGAAGACCGAAGGAGCTTGGTGGGCCTTCAACTTAGATAACCTGAACACTAACTTCGTTTAGTATATATTTGCTTACAGTCACTAAACCTTGAAAAGTTGATTTTAAACTTTCTGATTGCCAAATATTCCCTGTGGATGTGTGTGTGTGTGTGTTTGTGTGTGGATAGAAAGAGCATTCGTCACTCGGGTAGGTGAAAGAAAGGATTATGGGTATGGCTGTGATTCAGATTCCCATTCTGACTCTAGTTGCCACTTTCCACTTCTAGCAGCACCCCCCTTATGTGTGTGTGCATGTGTATGTGTGGTGGATTTGCAAATTTTACGTTTCCCTTTTATGCTCGGATAGGCATGGTGAGTCCTTTTTTTTCCTGCTTTTATCAAGCAGTCCTTTTCTTTGCCTAACCTAAACGGTTGGCTGAGCTTCGTTAAGGGAATTGATTCGTTAAAGTTTCGCGTGAGATCAGCGAGTCTGTGTATGTATGTGTGCGCCATAACCTCAACCTGTGAATAGTGGCATAGTTGGTATATGCGGGTCCTTCCGGTTGCCGAAGATTCTCTGTTGTGGTACAGGTTCTGGTTAGAGAAGAAGTCTTTCTTGTTTCCGGTTCAACTATGCAGGATTTTTTTCTTAATCAAGTGGCAGGGTGCACGCCCGTAATTCTATCTGAACAATGTATAGGGTGTGCCACTGGGCGTGTGGTTGGCTTTTGGTAAGCGTGAAAGTGACTGCGTCAATTGCCTTCATAGCTGCAATTTTGGTTATTAAGTAAATGTGAGTTTTCAATTTTCCTTTGGGAGCAATTAGGAGACATTATTAGAGCTTGAGTTCTGTTGTAAACGAGGGGGCGTTTCCTGGAAGCAGCAGTTAGTGGTTTTGTGCAGTCGCGTTAGTTTATGCATCACATGTGTTGAATTTTTTATGAAGCTAATTGGGTTTGTTTTACCTTATTGAACGTTGTTAACGTGTTGAATAGGAAGGGTTAAGTTAAACGACGTTTACAGAAGTACGTGTCATGGGTTTATGTAGCAATTTTCTTGACTTTGTCAACAAATGTAGATGAAGACGAGGGGTATTGGGTTGAATGGTTCGTCGTCCTTCGATGCCCCTTCCTCATCGCTATAGATAACTCGTCTGAATAAAATTTCTACAAAACCCAAGGTAAATCTGGGTTTCGAAACAACAAACTTCTCCAGTTAGCTCGGTCTTTGGCTAACTGCTTCCAGTTTCGAACTCAGTTCAGCTCTCCTTCTACTTCTACGTACCATTGAAAGCAAAGTCTTCTTCTGCTGTTTTGTTTGTAAGATTCGAAGACTCTGTGGGCCGGAGCGTTGGTGTTCATTCGCTCTATATGTCCTAACCATCACTTGACTAGATCGATATCACTGTACAGTCGGTATAGTTTGTCATTGAATCTTTTCTGAATATCTTACGAAGAACTTTCTTTTGAAACGACCAAAGGTGAATCTTCATCCCCCTTCGAGCATTGAATTTGCTTTAGCGCCATTAAGCAGGACTGAATTGATCTTACTAACAGGTGTTAACAGCGATTGGCTGTTACAGTTGTTCTTTGTATGGTTTTTGATGAGAAGTCGTTGTCAGAGGTAAAAGCAGAGTCAAGATAGACAAAATCGTTTACAACCTCGAAGTTATAGCTTGTTCATCGCTTATCCCTTTTTTTTTTTTTTTTGGACATCGGGAACTTTCTGTGTGACAAGCGATGGTGAAACCACTGTGAATAGCCCGGCTGGTAAGCCTTTAGCAGACTTTCTGGAGTTTGTCTTCAATATTGCTGTCCTTTCTTCCTTTTGATCATGTGGGCGGAAGTTTTGCCTATCGTCATGTAAGTTGAATGGCACTTGATGCTGGCGACAGAGAGGTTGCTGAGAAATTTTGAACAACATGTTCGCGATTTCTTATGCCATTATAACCTATCAACGTTGTATCTTCTCATAGTGAAGAGGCTGACCGATAGAATCCGGTCCCTCCATCGCGTCGACACAGTTCGATTTAATACACGCTTGCTTGTGAGAAGTGGCCCGTAGGCAGAGTATGTGTCATACACAATGTCGAAAGTCGCCGGTCTCTTAACTTCTCTCTCTGTCGGATGCGGTAGCAGCACTCTCAACAGAGGATAATTAAATCTGTTGTGCGGCAATGACATTGGATCACCTATCTCCGTCGTGTACGTCGTCATCAACGCATACCTTGACGTGACGGAGAGCGGATTTAATGGGTCGGGCCCTTAATTTTTCTTCATTATGCCGTTTGAGACGTCCACATTCGTAACTTAGCTGCAACGAAGTAACAATCCGAGTGGATGTTGACAGCTCGGAAGGTTCGGTTATCCAGAATACTGAAGGAATACTTGATTGACCGTTTCATGGTTAGCAGACCACCCTGTCTTCTTGTGAGTATTGAAATGAGAAACCCGTATGTTTGCTATAGTGACGGTGCACCCCGCAATAATGTAATTTTAGCTTGAAAGAAAAGGGATTCCAGGGATGTTATCGCGTAGGGTAAGCTAAGCAAGTGTGCTGTCAAAGATGTTCTTAACTTAAAGTGCCACTTCAGTTCGCGGTCTGGATCTGGGCCAAGCTAGTCAAAGCAAATCAAGGATATTCACCTTTCTTATCTTTTCCTTCGTCCAACACGAACTGTAGACCCACATTATGTCTTGTTAGCGATAAAAAGAGTCTCATCGCCTTCATCTTCTTCTCCAGTTTTTATTATTTACTTACGTTATTGTCTAAATCTAATGGAGCACTGTTAATTTGATTTACTCAGTTTACCAATTCTAGCTAAGATAGCCTGAAGAGTCGTTAAATTTTCATCGCAGTAATTCAAGAAATCACTTAGGAAACATTAAAGCCAGCACATGCAAGTTTATTCAAATTATATTTGCCAAACTGAAAAACCCTTATACCACATTCTCCTGAGATCCTTTAAAAGTAAACAGCTCTGTAGCATCATACAAGTCTTAAACAACTTGTTAACCACCTTCAAAAGTTGAAACCAACAACGAACGGTACGAATACTACTAGGTCACTTACAAAGTCACAACCCCTATCCACCTCTGGCATAATCCAAAACTCTTCCATAACCTTCATCTCCAGCAGCAGTAGCACTTTGTTTGTGTCACCTTACGAGCCATACCATAAAATATTACACGACATCTAGCAAGGTGACTCCAGCTTATTACCACAATGAGTTATCGGTGTGAAATTGTCATCTTTTCACATGGAGCACGAAAGCTGTTGTCTGGTTTGAGGGCTCGCTCCTTATATCCGTCTCACATGTACGATACCACTAGAACCTACATGTGCCAGCTCATTAACATACATTAACCCAAGAGTTATTGCATTTCACTATTGTTCTTAACGATGCAAAGCATAGGTACATCGTATACAGCATCCCAACTTCTCTTTTCTATAAAGAGGGAATCTAGAAATGCAACGCAAGGATTTTGTGCACAAGAATACTCGTCTTGAAGATATTTGTTTTGAAACTTCTTCATTTAACTTTGTGCTTTATCGTTGAACAGAGGAGTGTGTAGGAGTAGTGTACCTACAACTGGCGGCAGACGTTGAGGCAAATTGGAATTACTTGCTTCAAAAGATGCGGAAATGAGAGCAGGTGTGCTCACTACAATGATAGGAAAATTAATTATGAAATTTCAGTTTTACCATGTAATCACCGCCATTTCTCTGATGAGACATGGGAGCTATAAGAATCTAAAATCTTAGGGAAGGTGTCTGCAACAGGAAAACTGACTCACATGAGGAAAACAAAGGATAAGAAACGAAAATCTGTTTGAATTGTCATGTCACACCTTAAATTTTGGTTAAGACTGAATTCTGTTTAAGGATAAATACATTATGCATACGTGTAGGATCGTTTACTTACACGCTTGATGCAGTTTGTGGTATGTCCCTCGTTAGGATTCTTGGAAAGACCTCTGCCATATTAAATTAAACGTAAGAGATTTTGATGATGCTGAGATGCTACTCTATATGGTTGGAGCGTTTGACTTTAAAGCAAACTGTCTTGCTGATTTTTTGTTGGAGATACAAAGAAGAAAGTATCTGAACGGATACAACAAAGTTAAAGCAAAAAATGTGGGTGAGAGCACCTTTAACCCTATAAGTTTCACTTTGGAAGAAACAACAAAGTTCCTACCCTTGTGCGATATCTAAGCTTCAAAAATCCAAGCATCCAAAAGTCTTCCAGATCATGCAAGTGAAACAAGTGTTACAAATTAGCAGGCTGGTAATAACGATGTAGGTAAAGTGGCTGTTCCTGTACAGTTAGCCCTAGTCCGGTACATTGCGTGGCGCGACAGACCCGGATCAGTTTTTTCGAGATTCCGGATTCGGTCATCGCATTGCATAGTTCGTTGCGAAGAATGCTGTTGTATGCAGCTTTGAAGTCGATGAAGCGATGGTAAGTATCGAAGATTCAACGAAGGATAACCTTAGGCAACCGCTGCTACTTCGGTTTGTCCAAACAGCTAGAGTCCAAACTTCTATCTTGAAGGTTCAAAATCATGCTGTAAATACCCTGATCTTTCCAGTCTTGATTTTTAGAGCTGAATGCTGGACAATAAATAAGACAGCGGAGTAGATCTTGGGATCCTTTTGAAAGAAAAATTCTACGCAGAATATTTGTTTCTGTCTGCCAGGAGGAGGAGAAGATATAATCGCGACCTCTACGAGCTGTACATAGATGTGGATGTAGTCCGGAAAGGAAAAATCCGTTGACAAAAATGCTCCAGCTTAGAGAATTTTCACATAACAGTCACCTGGTTTACGAAGAAAAGGAAGACCGAACCTCCGGTTTAAAGATTAGGTAATCGCGAAAGCTAGAAATCTTGGTCTAGGAAACCGGAAGCAACGTGCCCGGGACCGTGAGGGATGGAAAGCGGCATTGGTTCAGGCTCAGACCCTCTAAGGGTCGCTGGCCTGATGAGTAAGAAAGTAAGAAATTCTGATGATGCCAACATGATACTCTATATGGTTAGTGCATTGGACTTCTTAGCAATCTGAGTCACCTTGGGAGAGAGACGAAGAGTGACTCAATAAGCTGCACGGTGCATTGCGGCATAAAGGGAATAGCCATCAATATATTCACCGATAGCCAAGCAACGCTAAAAGCACTGAGTTCTCATTACTTTAACTCAAAAGCCATTCTAGGCTGCTTCAATACTCTCCAAGACCTCACAAAGCGAAACAAAGTCAAGCTCTAGTGGGTACCAGGACACAGATGAATTGAAGGCAATGAAATTGCAGATCAACTTGCCAGGATAGGCTCTTCAGAAAGGTATATAGGTGCCGAACCCTTCTGTGGCATCCCTACTTCCGAGTTCAGAATGAGTCTGGATGGGCCAGAAAAACCAAACTTCATATCTAAGGCTAAAAGAGCCATCCGACCCTTGAACCATAAAAGGGAAGATATCAGAAGACTTGCCGGCTTCCTCACCGGTCACTGTAGTCTCAGATATCACTTACATAAAATAAATATAGTTCAGGAATCTGCATGCAGACTCTGCTTAGAGGAAGACGAATCCGCCGAACACGTACTATGTGAGTGCGTGGCTGTCTGCAGGGTCAGAAAACATTCGTAATGCCTCGACTGGAGATATCCTCAACTTCATTAGGAAGATAGAGAATCTCCTTGTCTAGCTGGCTCCAGGCACAATAGATCTTTTAGGTCGCAGTGCCATATGCGTCTGTCGCAGAGCCTACCTAATAATAATAATAGACCATCGTGTTATGCAATGAATGCTGTCGTATGTCGATGAAGAGATGGTGAATATCTACTTGGAAGTTGTTGGTCTTTTCCAGGATTTGCCGCAGTGTAAAGATTTGGTCTATCGTCGATTTGTCGACTTGGAAGCCACACTGGTAGGTGTCGACGAGTGTGGTGCTTAAAGGCTTAAGTCATTCACACAGTACACTGGATAGAATCTTGTTGGCTACATAAGGCAGGCATATATCTCGGTAGTTCTTGCAAGACATAGGATGACCTTTCTTAAAGATGAAGCAGATAGAGCTAATAGTCCAATCGTTGGGCATGCTTTCGCTCTCAATTTTAAACCTTATTCCGATTATATTCGTAGGGCAATTAACTTTGTGACTAAACAAACATAATCGTTCACACACCCTATTACTGTTGCATATACTCCTTAATGTAGTCCCTTTGGATTTGATTATTTAAAAGCATATTCCCTGTACAAGACTTGGTTTGGTTATTATTTTTCGATCCTGTTCAAGAAAAAATGCTATAATCCATGGTAAAGAAATTATCATATAATTTCCGATGTAAGTCTGGCTACCAGGGTTAAACAAACCCGCAATGAATATTCAAAAAATAAAAATATACATACATTATTATACCTATATAGATATATTTATGTGTGTAGCTATATACATATGTAAATTGCATTTCCAGTCACTTCATAATTTTTCACCATAAAAAAATACGTATATATATATTCCACTTATACCACGCCACATAAAATTAAGATATTTCATTTATTTTCATCCTTTTTCATTATGGTAAAAAAAATAAAAAAAAATATGTAAGGCCGATGTGAAAGAAAAACTTTTCATGTGAATGAAACGTGTGTCCTTCGCCGCAAAACTCACTCACATTTAGTCTCGCACAAGTTTAGCCTTCGGAAAATTGCAGCTCCAGTTTCATTGAAAAGTCTGTAGGTACATACAATATACACCCAAGCAAACCTACATTTAAGTTTACGTTACACGTTCGTTCTGTTATAAACTCTCAGGCTAGACATGAACCGCAAAAAAAAAATAATAATAATAAATGTGGAAAAGCAACGATTTTTTAGACTGTAAACCGTGTTTGGAGAAATTCAAACTGAAAGTTTTTTTTTATGAGAACAACATCAAGAAGGAATACATTAGGACTGTTTGGACTAGGCCAATCATAACATAACGATGACACAAGACATTTGTAGTCTTAACACGTTGACAATGAAAATGATATTGTTCCAGTAGTGCTACTTAGACTATGTCGACTATGTCCTATGTTTCCAAGGACAAGGTTTACGATTTCGAAAACGGAAGTTGCAGAATCGGGGTTTCTTTAATGGTGGTTATTGCAATTTCTTGACGACTGTCGACGATGAGGTTGCGTTGATAATTTTATTGTTAGTTGCCATCTTCGTTGTAGTTAAATATGTTAGTTTGGAAAGAAAAAGGATACGTAGGTATATGATAAAAAAAATTTAAGTTGAAGCCTTATCGTAATTATCATGATTTTTTTGGGTCCTACCAAGTATAATAGCCGATCATCACTTATATAGATAGCAGAGTAGTTCAGTTTTCACCTTTGTTGGGTAGATATTCCAGGGAACTGGAACGCCAACGAACTCGCCAGACAAAGGCCCCTTGGGTATACCGATCGCAACATGTAAACTCTAATTCAAGCTGGATGCTACCGAGAGAACAAGTTCAAGATGGACAAGTGGTACAACGTGTCTAGTGACAAAGTAGATTTGGCCGTTGTGGAATCTGAAACGCTCTAAGAATTAAATTCCTCTCAACTGATCTCATAACAGAACCGTAATAGGTGTCATCACGGGACACTGTCTAATAGGCAAGTACGCAACAAGGCTTGGCGCATATTCTAACGATTTTTGTACAAGCTGCATGGATGAAGAAGAGGAAGAAACTATTACTAACATTCTCTGTAGCTGTCCAGATCTTTCCCGCAAAGGAAGGCTACACCTAGGGGAATTCTAAATCGGCAATCTAAATCGCTTCATCAGAAGCTCCAATTATTCTAACGAGTAGGTAAGAATATCTCTCCAGATTTATGTGATTCCACAATGAACTATCGCTGGTGTGTGCTGGCAACAGCTGGCAGTCATCTTCAACCTAACCTAACCTTGGATCCCACCGGCCTCTAATGCTGTTGACTCCCTGTTTGATGCTGTGGAGCCAGACGATAAAACAACGATCTTAGAGGACTTTAATCTTATTAACGTTCAAAATGGATTCCATCAAAAGACAAACTCACTTATCGTTTCTTTTACTCTGGCCTACGCGTGGGTGCCGATAACTCCAC
The DNA here is from genome assembly GCA_951813785.1 of Criorhina ranunculi. NCBI lineage: Eukaryota > Metazoa > Arthropoda > Insecta > Diptera > Syrphidae > Criorhina > Criorhina ranunculi. The sequence continues at coordinate 30,332,915 of OX638385.1, read as the reverse complement.
CGTTTCTGCAGATATGCATCACTGTAGCTTCCGAGCACTCCTATTGATTTTATTTTTATAGTTCACTAGCACTAAAGGGGTTATGAATACCCTTATGATGTGCTATTCACATGCAGGTCCAGAATTACTGGGGAAAATTTATGGTATTGTTGCCATTGCTTATAATTCACAGTATTTCTTTGAAACTTCCAGGTGTCTTTATCGATCGATCGTAAAGCAGACTTTCTTAAAAATATAAGTCCCGTCTCCACCCTCATACCCATCAACCATGTTCTCGCCAAGTTTAACCGTGAAATCTTCGCCCGTTTCCTTCAATTTGCCTCTTATTTACGTAAGGTGGCGCTACAGTCAGGAGTGGATCTGGGCCTAAACCAACAAGCTCGATATCTTGTTTGCTTGTACCGCAATACAAAAAAGAGCTACGCATCCTACCCGAAACTGAGGTAATTGTAATTTCAAGTCTGAATCTGACCCTCCAATTACTTTCATGCTTATACCGAGTTCTTCGAAACGCTTTTTCTCGAATACCTCCGTCGGATACAATTCAACCTGATCTTGAAGACTAAACCCTTGTTCTCTCATTCTTTTGTGAGAAGTTAGGCCTTGACCCTCTACAGCCTGTCGAGCTAAATGTTTATATTTTTTCTTGTGAAATTCGCAACGAAATTAGGTTCTGCTTCCCTAGAACTATACATATTCATAGCAAGTCGTCAAAAAAGTAAACGAAACTTCAAAAAAAAAGTTCGTTATAGAAAAATATGAAAAACCAAAGCCACCACCTCGAAGGCTACGTAGTTTAAATCAATAATTCTACTCTCAAGTGCTTTTGTTAATTAACTCTGTCGGTACCCTGTCTCCGGCACAATCCAACAAAAATGTATCCCACACTTCCAACATCCACTTCGATACTTCTAAATCACACACAAAAACTCTCTCTCTCTCTCTCTCTGAATGGGGTCTGGCTAATGAATAATTTGTGCCCAAACCCTTAAGTAATCACTGCAATAAATATCTTCGCCAGAACAGTCAGCCAGCACAAGGATTAACCTTGTAAGAGGCCATCTAATTAATATAGCCTAAAGCTATTATTTTCTATAATAATAAAACTACATCGTCACTCGAAGAGGTACCGTTTCAGCTCGACCAGACCTTCTCATCTACTTTGTTTCCCCAATTACACTATAGTGCTGAAGTTGAGAAATTATTTCCACCCTTCAGGGTGGATGCGATGAATGGTGCGACTATGGTGGTACATCATTTCACTGCATGCTCATAAATATTCCGGAAATTAATTAAATTTTTATTTCAATTCGATTTCAATATTTATTTTTATCCTTTTGCTCCTTTTGCTTTTCATGGATGGATTCAATCTGTTTTATTTTATTTTGTGTTTGGCTGCGAAAAACGGTCACTCATTATCCTTGCCGAGTTCATAATAAATTTTCTTTGTCTTTGTACCTACCTAAATGAAAGTATGTATTATGTTGAGAAACCTTGCAAGCGCACAACGACAAGGGGAAGGGTGAGAGGAAATGTCTTGATCACGTTCATAGGGAAATTACGATGAAAATAGAGAACGTCATCATCAGAGTAGTTTGTGTGTGCCATAAAAATGAACTTCACCAGACAGAATTCCAATGGTTCTTCATTGTCCTCGTCCTCCGAACTACACCCACTGCTTCGCTATGTGAAGACGTCAATTTTGCTAATGCTATTATTATTACTTTTTGTACGCTCTTAAGTGTGTGAGTAGGAAGTACTTGCACAGTGCTGCACACAGTGTCTGAATGCGTCTCAAGGCTACATAGTGTAGGTACACAAACTTTAAACTTTTGCAATTTTAAGCAATTCAAGAGTGCAGGTTTGAGCAGCGATGCAAGAAGACTGAATGATGATATATTAGAGGTGCTTTAGCGAAATTATGAAAACCAATTAATGAAAGTGAGGGTAAACGACAATTTGAGTGGAAGGAAATTGAAAATGGTATCTTTTGTTGAGTAGAGCTCTTCGATGGCGATACTTGAAAGTTGTTATGGATAGATCTGCTCATCGGTGTGCACTATGCAGCATGAGTATCATTTCGCAGCGAGAAGTGCAGCGAATGGACGAAATAATATAAAAACCTTTTTCGAGTGGTCTTCATAGTTCGAATTTGCTTCCTAAAGGACAGTGAAGGACCACTTACATTTCAGTTGGAAAGAGAATTAAAGTTCTTTCAAACAAGGTAACGAATTTTAAGTAAAAAACGAATCAAAAAGATTGTATGGCGATCAATCACAGCTGGCAAATGCCCGGTCAATTTGTGGGCCCTTATACAGTCGATTTTAGCCACGATCAGGTCTACCGAACGTAAGACTGCTGAGCATGCTGACTTTAGATAAAATCCCAGAAAGACTATCAATCGTTTTTATCGTGGCACCACTTCTCATAAGGCAAAGGTAATCCTTGGCCCTGTACAAGCTGCCGCAGATTGCCTCTAAAAGAAGCCTTTAGGCCTGGTTGTATCTTTTTTTGCTGACTTTTCCAAGACCTCAAAGAATATCCTCGCCTACCGTCCGTAGAGGGGGCCTAACCTTTGAAGTTGCTTGAAGTTGCGAAACCGAGAGCTCTCTTATGAAAACGGACTAGGAATTGGGAATAAGGAGCAGCTGAAATTAAATGTTTGAGACAAAAAGGCCTAAAACTGGGTTGATTAAGATTTTGTGTTGAGTCTCTTTAGTTCCTCGGAACAAGGCCTTACAACTCGAATGGCTTGCAGGCCAAAAAAACAGCGATTGGCAAGATTTATCATTTTCAGAAGCCACGGCAGATAAAGTCATTTACTACCTCGAAATTAAAGCTGTGTTACCGCGACGTTCTGTTTGATTCGTCGATGTAAGTTGTCCCTTTTTGTTGACATCCAACACTTAGTAGATTGGGCATTGTTAATCGCTCAACCCATTTCAGCCGTTGCTGCCTTGAATTGTACCGATCACAATCTCGCTGATTGTGTCAACATCGTTCGATGTATTGAAGGAGTTGCACGGACTTTTGAAAGATAATGTTCCTGGTGTTGGCTTGGGAGTATTGCAAAATTCGTTAAAATGTAATTTCAAACAAGTTTGAAGACGCATCACCTGTCTACATCCTTTTTTGACATCAAACGTTTTGGTGAGATCGTTACAGACCTCGATAGGGCAGCAAGCATTCTTCGTTGTCATCATGCACAGATGGACGAATTTGGTATGGATGCCAAAACTATACATTGCTCTGCTATACAGAGTTCGTGTCTTTAAATGACTATAAATGAGTCCTTCTAAGAATACTCCAGCTCTGGTCCCTTTCATCTTCTCCAAACCACCTGTGGAGATCGATAAACATTTTAGGACAGCGTTTGACGTACTTCTGTCTTATTTGTTGTACTCTGTGCAAAACATTAGACCTTATTGATCAAATACAGTTTTCACCTTATGTTGCGTGACTTCTTAGTTTGAGAGCTCCTTTGGGAGCTACCCGATTCAGAGAAAACAGCTGCCTTAATTCTCAGTTGTAGCTACCCGTTGCTTCGTGTGGCCCAGTTTCAAGGGATTTGTTTTTGACCTAAGTGTGTTGTGCTTTCTATAAGAACTGTTTTAGATCGAGATGTTTTCTGATCGACTAGTCGACAAGTTTTCAAATGAAAAATATGTAAAAGTGCTAAAATCGTCTATTTGGTTTACTGACGCTCACTTAATCCGTAGATGCTCCTAAAACATATCCTTCAGCTAAATCATAATCACTTTATTCCTGCACACGCCATTTTTTTTAAAAACTACTACTTGCAACTGTATAGGTATGTATTCCTTATTTAATATTCCATAAACGTGCACACTCCAGTTCATTGGAAAAGGACATTTTCTTCTTTCAATTCTCTCTTCTTAACTCTACAAAGAAAAGTAGGTAAAGTTTCGCATAATTTAAGTCCATCTCACCAAAATTGTATGCAACACTTGAACTCTCATTATTCCACGGTAAAGTAGTTCTCCTCCACATCGGTACAAAAAAAAAAACGAAAACGAAACGATGAACCTAGACTTTGAAAATTCATTTCGAAATCCGTTCGTTGCCTTCAAATTCATAAAAGATGCACATTGAATATAAATTCAGTGACGCAAAAATACGAGGATCTACTTATTCCCATAGTATTATCCTTGTGGAAAACGATTACCGTTGCAATGCATATACTCTTTTTGGCAAACGAGAAATACTCTTACATATGTATCTCGTGTAAAATAATTTCAACGAATTTACAACATTCCTTTGGCTATAAAAATTTTATGACCAGGTTCGGCAGGATACTGCAAGTAGAGAGTACATGACAGAAAACGCCGGATTGATGGTGTCATGGGGGGACTTTTGGGTTGCCAGGCACGTTGCGATATGTGGCATGTCTTTTTGTTCATTTACAATGTTTTGTAGGCAATCAAAATGGAAGCAGAACAACAACAATTAAATCCCAATTCTCAAGTGAGTGATTTTCTTTTAAAATTTTTATGACAAAATTATTAAATACATGATCTGAATTGTTATATTCAAAAAAACAAAAAACAAAAATAGTAGAAAAGTTAATTAAAAAAGTCAAAAACACGTAACTTGAAATGTTTCCGTTGGGGGCTTTGAATTGGGAATTGAATTTTAGTTACTTCTGTTGAAAGTGTGTTTAAAGTGAATTAATATGCAAAAACGCCTTTTGATTTGATGACTTTGTTTGAATTAATGTTTAGCAATAAGAATTTTTAGCTTTAAAAAGAATTTGCGTTGTCGACGTTTCGAAGTTCGAATTGTTTTACTGCTTTCATGTAAGCTGATCAGTCATAAGTCTCTAGCCATTGTTAGCTTTCGACAACATAAAACCGGAAGTTATGACTTACAAATACGAATATTTGACGCGGCAGTCCGTAAAAGGCCAGAGCCTATTTTCTCGCAAGGATTAATTCTCTACGTGTTATATTTTTCGCACGATTGGAAGGGACCTACAGTTTTTTTGCCGAAAAACGGATAAGGAAGTTGTTCATGAGAGATTGTGAGTACCGAGAGGAAAATTGAAGCGAATTGTTATTAGTGGAAAATATATTTACAAACGGTACGATGTCAGATTGAAGCTTAGCTAGGAGGGATCACAACATTCCGCAGGTGAATTCGCCGAACTTAAACAGTGTGCATCTCAACTTCTGTGACCAGGTTTCAAGGCTTGATGTAGGACAAAAAGCTGAATTGGAAATAGAAAACGCTTGAACACGTCAGAAAAGCCGCATTGCGTGCTTGTAAAAAAAAACTTGGACCACAAATGAGGAATTCGTCTTCAAATAATGTGCTGACTATAGACAGCGGTGGAAAGACCAACCATACCTATGCGTGGCTTCATAATCTGGTTGGCAACAATAAATAAAGCTACATCAACCTCTTTTGCTAAATTTAAACAGCAGCTTGGATCTATATGACCGGAGCTATGCAGACCACTTCCCCGGCGCTGCTGAGAGTAAGATATCCATCGCAATGGAAAAGTTGCGTTACGCCAAAATATAAAGCCTTTGCAGTACATAATGACTAGAGACTCAATGGTGGGGCTTCTTACAGGGCCCACAAATCTCAATAAGCATGCAAACAGAATAGGACTAGCTGACACTCGCAAATTGCGAGGAGAGGCTGGAACCCTTCTTCAATCACTGTCCAACCAATACAAGACAACTTCAACGAGTGCTGGAATCTGTGTGAATACCAGATCTAATGCAACTAAACAGCAAAGTGATCGGTGAGATTCTAGAGTTCGAGAAAAATACAGGAAGATTTGCCCGACATTGCACAGCAGCAATAGTCACTCCATAGTGAACAAACAGTACTCTAAGTGAAATTACAACGGAACCAACCGAGATCTAAATAAAGAGACATCTCACCCTCCACAACCAACCAACCGACTAACTTACGTACCACATGCCAGCTGACAAGATTGTGTGAGGTATTCCCCTCTTAATGACAAAACAGTACAAGAAGTATACACTGACAGGTTTATGACAGGCTATGGCTAGGGAGCTGGTATCTTTTCGATCCGTCCTAACACAAGGCAGTCCTTTAGGCGATCGGCTCCCAGCAGTGTTTCAGGTTGCGGTGACGAGTATTCGTGAAGCCGTTGAATCAGTGTCGATAAGGTTGGTGCTAAGGTCAGTTGGTCAGACACTGTTGAGCACCTCTGAGCAAGATATTCACGACGTAACTGTGAAGGCGGCAATGACCACCTAACATAAACCGATGGCATGCACGGAATATCCTTTTTTCAATATTTCTTCTAAGATGGTTGCAACCTTAAGGGTGGAAGGCTTTGGACAGCAAATGGTTCTTCATTGATTTTAAAATCGACTTGTACTCAACAGAGACCATCTACTGTTTCCATGATCAATCCGAGTGACAAAGACTGAAGGTTTTTCAAGAGTTCAGTAAGTCACAAGTCTTTCTATACCTCAACAGTTGCTCCTGGTTATCACACCATGCTTTCACTTGTTACTCCGATCAATCAAACCTCGTTTGCAATGCAGTCTTTAACATCCTTACAAATTTAGCAATCGCTTCATTTGCCATCCATAACAAATTGACCGACAAATTGCTGAGATATGCTTTCGAAAAAAAAAAATATTGAATTTCCAACCAAAATTTGACATCTACATCCATTTGTTGATTGACACCACCTCCACAACCTTTTCAACTTTCAATGCGCATTTTGAATCATCGATGAAGAATCATAATCTGTGATTGACTGCAATTCAATTTGCATTTCATCCCCTCCAACATCGAACCTGTTATTGGCAAACGTCACACCAGACCAGACCCGAATCCAGAGAGTGATGACAACGAAAGGTTGCTTCCCTTCCTTTGCACAACGCCGTCGAAACTATTATCTCTCGTAGAGATTTATAGCATTTTATTGGAGTTTTTCCCGACAACGTCCCGAGCATAAATTTTCCGGTCTACTTCTGTCACGCTTTCGCAAATCGATCATAAAAAAAAATAAAAAATAGACGACCTAACCGTTTATGTACATCTCCAATTGTAAAGGAGGGTTGAATTTTGTTTGAACTTCTGAGCTGGTAACGGAGAAAGGTGGACAATTATTTTACAGACCAGAAATGGCTTCTTAATTGCTCCATTGCTTTGATACTCCTTTTTGCAGTGTGTGCGCGTGATGTCGACTGGCCCGGTCTGTAAACGTTAAGGCTTTTGATTAGGTAGAGAGATGGCGATGGTAGGCAGCAGCTGGTGACAAATGTCAACGTTAAATTTGTAACTATTAATTTGGTATTCACGACCTTTGGTGCGGTTACCTTCACAGTGTTCCAGTGTTAAGGGCATGGGGGCAGGGGACGCAAAAGAATTTCAAATGCCTACCTCGTTTTGCATTTCATCGGCGGTAATTTAGAAATTTCGGGTCGAGCTTTTTTGATGAAGGTAGATTGGTTTTCTTTGGAAGGTCTATTGGCACCATTTGAACGTGTTAATAGGACAACATTTCATCCTAAACCGGCTTCGGTTAGCATTTGTTACTAAAATGCCAAACGGTGACTGGATGTTTAGAGGAGGAATAATTTCCGGTGGTAATTTTTATTTTAAAATGTAATTAGTAGTAGGGAAAATTCGAAATAAGGATTTCGATCAAATCAAACTGGTTAGGGATTTGAATTTTGAAAATTAGATCAGGTTTTTAGGAAATTAAAGGAAAATAGTTGAGATGTCAATCACAATTAAATTGAAACTTTGAAACTTTGTTTTTGGACAGAAACATTTGAACAATGTGACCAACGAATTGATTGATGATGGGTGATTTATTTTATCTTAAATATCTTTGTCGGTCTTAGAATTAATAATAATTGTCAACATTTGTTAGTTTGTTTGATTTATTTGTGAGATGGGTGTGTTCCCTAAATGGGCTGCCATATTTTACAGTTCAAAAAGACTTAGAGGTCATGCCAACCCTTGGGAAAGCTACAAATTTGACTCATCACTGTCAGCGATTCCATGTTTTTATTTAAACATTTTTTAATACTTTTTTTTATCGTTGCAAAGTAATCACAGACAGCCTCACAAACTTCTTCATTTGACGAAAAGTGCTTGCCTTTAAACTGTTTCTTCATTTTTGTAATCAGATATAAGTCGCTTGGAGCAAGTATTCTTTTTTTTGCGTTGAGAGAGGTGGGAATCTTTTAAAGGCAAAACTGGGCCTGTACCCAGTAATAGTGTGGAATTTCCACCAACTTAACCCACCTCCACTTCTTTGCCCTTTTTTCCCACCGTCTTGGCATTTCGTCGTGGGGGGCGAGCAGCACCACGTGCTCACAATCTTTTTAGGACTTCTTCACTTTGTCGCCTTTCTCGTTCGAGGTGTCTTAGCTGTGTCGTAATTTGTTTTGCACAATTGCTCACAGCGTTCCTTGTCTCTTTCGATTTAGTATTTCTCTAAGCTTATTCCTCAACGTTTGCCACTTGGTTTCAAATCGTGGACAGTGGAAGAACACATGTCCCACATCTTCCTGAGCTTCAATGCAATATGGACAAAACGGAGGGTTGTCATGCTTAAATCTCTATATATATAAAACTCTTCCCTGACTGACTGACAGATCAACGCCCAGCCCAAACCGTAAGAGCTAGAAACATGAAATTTGGACAGTAGTAGAAAGGATTTTCCGAAATTCGGCTCCAAAAGGGCAGATACAAGGTGCTCAAGTTTGTATGGAATCAACAATTTAAATTGGAATTAAGAATTGAAATTTGGTAGGTAAATTCTACAATAAAAATAAAGAAACACCTGTTTCACCGTTTTTCAAAATTTTATCCACGGGCCAAGATACAAGGGGTTAAAGTTTGTAAATTTATAGTATGCGCAACTGTAGCCATCGGCACATTCGGTTCGTGATCGTGTGTTGTTTTTGTTTTGCCGAGCTGCGCAAGGGTAGTTTTTTCGTTTATTTTTCTTTGGTCGTATTCTTGCTTCTATGGATACACTACGTAGTTTATTTACAATTCATTCGCAGTTCGGAGTAATTCGACGGGGAACGGGTGTGTACGATGAGACTACTGAACCGTTTTGCTTTCTTTTATCTTTGAAAGTTCCATAGGGACTGATGGTTTCTTGCGACTTAGTATACACCTTAGTATGTATTTAAAGCGTGCGAAGCAGCAGGTGAACTGCTAGTCTGTATTTATACGCGCGGAAACATCCATGTCCACTAAGTAGCTGTGTTATGTAAATGTCCACTTCGTCATACTTGCGGTTTGTCCATATCTCTGTTAGCAGCATAAGACGATAGGTCCATCGAACTTTGCTCGACAAATTCCATCGCTGCTGCCATTTTGCCATGCTGCTTACTCTCCCTCACGAGTTAACTTCGCTGTTGCTTGACCTCGGTTCCTGGTTCCTCATTTCAGTCTGCCTCCTCGGCCAGTAAGTCAATTAGGAGTGATCTTGCAATTGCACAGACTGCATCTTCTAAAATTATGCGGAATGTACTGCATTATCTCATTGTGCAGAGTCGCTATGTCGATTCGATTTTCCACTTATACGACTCAGCCCATATTAATGACTCGTAGAGCACCACAGATGTGACCACTGGGCTAGGAGTCTCCTTCAAATATATTTCGGCCCTCCATGATTTGGAAGCTTTACCACTAACATACTCTAGATGTTCATTATACGATAGCCTTGTGCCAATCATAACATCTAGGTTTTTGATGGCGTGTATCGTCTTATCGTAGGGGTGATTAATTCCCTTTTCCTACTGCTACTGATTACTAATGCTTCCATCTTACATTGTGCTAATTTCAAACCCACAGATTCATTGAACAATCCCAATTGTGTCGTTGCTTATTTTGACAAATTCTTTCAATAACTAAGCGACAATGACTATCGCAATATCATCCGTAAAACCTACGATCTTAACTTCTCCTATAGGTAGTCTAAGTACCCCATCGTACATAACATTCCATAGAAGTGGGCGCAACACTGAACCCTGTGGTAACCCTCCTGTGACCGTATACTTCTTGGGGTCATCATCTCGAGCATATATTGGAAAATTTGGTAGGTGGGTGAGCCCTTGGAAGCCAACAATCTTTCTTGTGAAATCCGTGCCGGGTCAAAAGCCCAAACAACCAAAAACCAAGTTGGTTTCAAAATCGACATTTCTTCTCTGATAGCAGATCTCCATTAAAAGTTGACGACTTTGGACTATCGTACCCGGACTATGATTATTTTCTGCAACGTAAAAACGCTTTTTAACTCAAGGTTTGAAGGTTCTCGAAACACGGTCATCGTGAAACAGAATTCGTAGGCACAATGTGTCTACTGTCCTGTGTGAAACTGCCAATGGTGCCAATCGCAATTAGGCCTTATATCCTCGCACACTCACTTAGATAGGATTCTAAGGGCCAGTTGCCGGACTAGAGTACGCCGCATTACGGTAATAAAGTGTTACTCCCTAACAAAGCCCTCGTCTGTAAATGAAAACGACAGTAACTAGAGTCATATGCTGCCCGGGTGATCCAACAGCGTCGAATGCGGAACGCGTCATTTTTCTACCGACCCCGAACCTGCTCGAAAAGCATGCATTTTTTTTTCTCATCTTGTCTCTCTGTAGAATCTAGCTTCAAACTCGATGGAAACTTACTCACGTCCTATGCAGATAGAGCTTGGATTATTTTTAACTTACTTGCTCACTGGCGTAGCTTTCCCAACTGACAAGGGATTTGAAACGAACTCTACAATCAGAAAACCGCCGTCTAAAATGAGGATAATCGTCCAGAGACTCTCTGTGTTGTTCCCCGACGATGGTACCTATTCAATTTGTTTTCTTTTTTATATGTTAGACAACATTTTGACAAAAAACCCCTAATCTGTCGAATTCTTTTCTTATTGCTTAAATCTACAACAAGTAGGTACAACATTGTGAACAAAAACTAACAATTTACCTCACTTCAAAATCGAATACATCCTCCAAGAGCGTGCTCCCTCAGAGCCCCAAACCTCAGACAACTTAAACATTCATTGTGCCGATTTTCAAAAAACTAAAGACGTAATATAATGTGAATTGCTGCCAATGGAATTGGAATTGAAATGAAATTAAACTTCAAACTACATGAGGGCAGACAGGAAAATAGACAAAATGAACTTTTACCAAATTTTTTCAAAAGGTACCCTTAGATCTCTGATTCAATGCATCCAGCAGTGAAGAGAAAAAGAACAAAAAAATACTTTTTAATCACGTCAGCACTAAAACTTCGATTTTGAGGTTCGAGCACACAAATTTGGAAGAAAAAGAACCAAAAAAAAGAAAAGAAACAAGTAAAAAAGGAAAACAGTTCTTTAAGGCAGCATACATCTGTATGTACGTACTCATATATCAAAGTATCTATCTGTGCTTTTTTTTCTGCTAACTGATTTTGTTTGCTACTACGAATCACGCGCGCGTACGTGTGTGTTTGAGTGTGTTTACATCTGTCAGATACTCTTACAATTGAAGAAAAAATCTTTGTAAGTTGCACTCAAAGAAGAGTACCATATTGCCGAACACAGTGAAATCAAGCTTCAAGGACTTCTTCTCCAATTCCGTTTGTGTTCACTCACTGTCACAGATTCTCCTGAACTAGAGGGAAACAATTGAAATTTCGTTTGGTAATCGTATGTCGTTTTATTTGTTCATTTGTAACATACCTACGTCTATTAAGTACTTTAGAAAGTAACATTACATGTAGGTCCATCTATCGGTAACAAAATCAATTCTTACTTTAATCCTTATCCGGAACTCGAAGCAATAACTTTAAATGCATCTTGAGGTAACCGAGAAAAATTATTTATGTCATAATATCTCAACTACGTTGTCCTGCCGGATTGGGGGTAAACTTTTGCTGCTGCTTCACAAATGCTCTTTATTTGTACGTCCAAAAAAACTTTTGTTACATGATTTATGTAAGTGTTTTTCTGCCCACTTCCGAGAATCCTTTATTCTTATGCCAAACAAACTTTCCCATCTAACATAACATGTAAGAAACGTTAAGCCCAAATGCAATTTTAATAATCCACAAAAGGACTCAACCGCACGCTTACTAACTTATCTCATGATGAAGTTTTGCACTCATCGCTTTCGTTGTTTTAAGCATTGTGTCCTTGTATGTGACAAGTAGTCATGGATACTTCAAACATTTTGCAGCTCGTTCCATTCTCACATAACCCTAGCCCCGTATACAGTGACATTTTGTGTGTTAGTATTATCGTTTTCCTTTCATTAGCATCTACTTTTAGTTGTTTTTGTTGTTCCTTTATCACTCAAACTGTTGCAATGATAATTATTATTTTAAGCTGTTTGTTGTTGTAATCCTTAGAAAACCATCTTTCAAGTATATTCCCCTTAGATACTGACCAAGGAAAACACATTATTCTCAGTCTAGGTGGTCATGCATCGTTAGTCAAGTTTATCGTTAGTTAGAATAAGATAAGAGGATATTAAGGGCTCTTGCATGTAGTCGAGTTAAACAAACTCCATAATAAGGACTTTATTCATGAGGATATTTGTCTTTCTAGCCTTTACCTCTTTAATTTTGTGATAGGGATTAAGAATTATTTTGTGTTGATGTTAACTGATGAAAACGGAAAGATTTAGAATAGCGAACAGTAGGACATAAACACCTAAAAGCGGTTAACTGGGTCTAAGACGAATAAAGAAGGCTCCAAAATTGCTGTAACCTCAGCGTTGCTTATGAGTTCTGCAATAAAAGAGATCCTCTTAATTAGAACAACTATAGAGGCATGAATCATCGGAACATCACAAAGAAGATTTTTTCTGAAATATTTTGTAGAAGCCCTTAACCTTCTCATCAAGGTTCCTAAAGAACCATTGATGAAGGTTTCACAGGCACAAAGTGAAGATGAACGAAAGCAAGTACCGAAGTATCTATCACTACTACCAGCTAACCCTTTCGATCCGACTCAGAATGACACTAAAAGACTTGATACTCGAGCTTGAAACATAAATCAGCTGGGTTCAAAATTTGAGTCGTTGACTTGCTGTTGACTGATGGCACAAAAATACACGTAGAATCTGTTTTGGGGATTGTTTAGCCGATTCTGAACTTTGTTTGTGTTCAAAAACTCGGTTGAGAATTCTATAAATCGGAAGGACATGCATTTTTGAAATCTAATCGAGTTAGGAACCATGGGAAATGGGACCGAAATAAGCGAGGATAGTCAAATAAAGTAAAAAGCAGCAAAAAAGAAATTGTTTTTCTTCAACTAAGAAAAATTTGTTGTTGTTTTTTTGTTCAAAAGGCGCTATTGGGCGAGCTTCAGTCTTGTGGTGGCCGTTATAAAGTTAACATCGTGAACTGCGGGTGAAATTTTTAGTTATTAGCGGAAACCCGGGCTATGTATATATGTATGTGTGTATATTGAGAGGGGGCCTTGGAGAGAGGGTTTGGGAGAGTAAGGGAGATCAAAAGAGTACCGGTGAATATGAGAGTAAAGGCGACATATTTTTTTTTTATTGTTGGCTCATGTGCTTCCTTCTCATTTTTGTTTCGCAACTGCAGCAGTGGGGGTTTTAGTTTGACATGTACTTACTGGTGCCCAGAGAGCATGTCCCTGACATGTCCCCTTTACAAACAAAGTTCGCTCTTGAAGAAGATGTCTACATCCGCAACTACGTTAAGGGCCCAAAATGGACACCAGCGAAGACCATTGCCCAAGTCGGTAGAAGAATGTTTGAGGTGACAACACTACGAGGAGTGCCCCGAAGACATCAGAATCAAATGCGAAAAGTGATTACACCTGTGGAGTTTATAGACGGAAGTCGTTTAGCTGCCATGGACTTGAAGAATCGAACTGAAAGTGATCAGCCGTCAACTAGAAACAACATTCCGGAATTGCCCACGGATAATCCGCCGCCCCAGCACCGTTCGCAGCGGAGTCGTAAACCTGTGGTCAGGTTCGCTTCAACATCTAACATTCGGACCAGGAAGCCTTATCTTTGAAGGGAAGAAGTGTTCACATGCACGCACACAATGGTCAACTCAGTCAGTCTACTATTAGCAGCCGTCGCAAGCGCACACTGAAGTATATTTGTCATTCTTAGTTTAAGTATACCTGAAATAAAGTTAATTTGTTATATCACTTTGGATTCTTGTATATTAAAGGATGCCTAGTTTGGCCGCAAGATCTCCAATTGAAAAATGCCCCGTGATTATCGCCGCATTTAAGCATAAAGTCCATAATGGAGTGAACATTGTGTATTGTGTGTTCCAAATGGTCTGTGTGAAGAAACTTAAGAGGAAGAACCAGTATTTCATACAGACCTATCTTGCATACCTTATGTACATGATTGCCAGGAACAACATCAAAGAAGAAGTTGCCATGCACCTTGCTTACTGATGACAAGGGTAAGTCTGCCCTTGAACAAACCCATCCAAGTCTTTAAGTCTTTCTTGCTTTCTTGCAATGCAATCAGTGTCTTTCATTCTGAAAGCACTTAGCAAGAAAGCCGGAATAGATTTCCTTATAAAATCCCTTGATAAGTCCACCCAAGTCTGTATGCCCTTTAGTCTCAAACCCTTTGCCTGTACCCCATTACCTATCTTTTTTTATATGAGAGCTCTTGATTTTTGAACTGCAAGCGTCGCTTTTGAAGTTCTGCATCGTTTGCTTAAATTTCTTGGAAGTGACACACATATGCCGAATTCTGTTTAGAAAGGCTCTCCATATGGACGATAGGTGTAAGGTTAAGTTTGAACTTATTTGGGTTATGTCCTCTGAGAAGTACATGTAAGGAGATTTTCCCACCTACCTCGATCAACAGAGAAATGGTTCGATGAGTGATCGTTACCATCAAGTTGAGCGAAGATAAAGGTGAGAGGGGTTTTTTTTTTTGAGGTTATGTTGTTTATGGAAATATGTGCAACAGTGAAAGAGAGTGGGTTTTAGTGTGTAACACTCTCAGGTGCGGATGCGGACCAATTCCGAACGGCCATATTATAATTCAATCTCACAAATCCTAGAACGAAACATCAGCTGTTCATGCTGAAGGTCTGTAGAGTCGGGAAGTGGGGACAATGAATTCCCTCAGCAATCTAAGATACAAGCGGACAAATCTGTCAACAGACTACACACACATATGTTTATTCGTCCACTATCAACCAGTGTGCCTTAGCCAGCATGTGAGTACATTACAAGTTTTACAAAAACGTTTCTGATGTTGGAGTGTCTCAAGAAAACTCACTTCAAATGTAACGATTGTGTGAAGTTATGTAGTAGCGTAATGCACCACAGCCAATCAATTTACAGTTATTTGAGGATGTCCATAGTTCAAAAAGCTAAGTTACCACTCCTTCCTTGGGTCGAGCATATCGTTTTGTCTTTATCGAAGGCATTAATTCCATGTCAAGAACAAGATAAGTGCAATCTATTCCCTATCTCACTTTGTTTTCCAATTTCTAATACATACGTCATATTTGTGGTCTCATGCGGAAAGTTTTCCTAAAAGCAAATAACCTTTCATAGACCATATCTTCACAACAGATCCGAAACTTAAGTTTAAACAAATTCTCCATCGAAATCCTTGGACTTCAATGTATACACATACATCCTTGCATCTTTGGTAAGTTTTCACTGTGCTGCATAATTTCTCTCGAGGGCTCCTTGAAAATTTCTTCATTTGGATTACTGTTAAAAGTAAAGTTGCACACATTGCGGCTGGCTCCTTATATAAATTGCTAGTAGTGGTCTTGTGAAAGAGTGAGGGCACTCGGTCATGCCAGACTGCTCAAAATGTTCCCTCAGAGATTGTCTCTATGTTTGCATACATAGCGTCTTAACTAATCGTTATGCAATTTTCGACACCACCAATTTAATACCACTTGGGCGATGACAAATTGCAATTGCAGCTGGGATGCGCCAGGACAATGTGGTGTTGTAGATATTGCTGCTGCCGCTCCTGCATGACCACCTAATTTAAAACGACTGCCATCATCATCGTACGACTCCTTTTGCTTTGTTTTATATTTCTCTTCAGCATGGTCCTTCCCCCAGCCCAACTCCCACTTCTGTTTTGAGTTTACGTCGCCAAATGCAGCTAACGTCATTATGGCCAACACCTGCAGCAATTCAGCTCATCGTTCGGGTACAGGGTCGTGAACGAAAGAGTGCGGTGGATAGCGCGATACCAAAAGACTAACAAAAGGAAGGTGTCATCAGTGAATGGCCACCGGCCATAGCTATGGCGGGGGAATTTGGATGCGCCTTGGCAAATGTTAACTAACAATGCAGACGCTGTTGGAAAGGACCTTCGTTTGCAGGCATATACATAAAACGCTCAGTATGTATGCTTATCCAGACCGTTTGCGTGTGCTGATGGCAATGGCGGTGGTGTTGCTTACAAATTAAAGCTCATTGTAACGCTGCAGTAGGATTGCTGCTACTGATGCTGATGCTTCAGCCTTCTGTCCTCAAGGGGTGCACCATCCTTTAGGTGTGGATACACAAAATTTTCTGCAAATTTCATTTGCGGATAGCGGCGAATGGCGCGGACCCAAATGCACAAGATCATGGGGTGGCTATGTTTGTTTCACTTCCTATGGCACAGCAAGTTTTGTGCATTGTTGCGAGTCTGGGTGGACTCGCCATGGACACTCGTGGGTTTTTGTAGAACCTTCGGTTGCGAAATCAAAGAACGAAATTATTATACTGTGTATATTGTTATTTTGTTGTTATTGTTCGTGTACTATTATTGCCACTAATACCGCTGTTGGTATGTAGAACTAAGCGATGAGTGCAAATTTTACAAATAAATTTACATAGAAATAGAACTTTGCTATTTCAGCCGCCGCGCTGTAATTAGAGGAATACGAGTAGTCCTGGAGTAGGACAAACGAAGCATGCAAGGGTTTAGGTGTTTACGACAAAAGATGATACTTTAATTATTTACACAGGCACACTGTGTATGTGGGTATTTAAAGGATCTAAGTTCGTTGGACATGAAACAGAATATTCACAAAGCAGCAATTAGTAAATGAGAATATTACCAGTTAACAAATGGTCAGTTACACTTATGCATAATGTTTCCATAACTTCTTCCCATACTTGATACATTATCAGTTTTAATTGTTTCTCCTGTAAGGTCTAAGCAGGCCGGATACATTGTCTCCATTCGGTTTGATTACCATATTCTTCAAGATTGACTTTTCGACATCCTAGTTATCCACCTATGCTAGCATAAGTATCACAAGGGCGATGAGATTTTGTCCAACTGTTCGTACTGTGATTAAAGAATTTAGATGCTCGTTCATAAGACTTAACGCGAACAGCAACATTTTAAATTCAGTACTAGTGGCTCTGAAAACACTAATTTTAGGAAAATCTTATCGCATCCCAAATTCGAAGGACTCTGCTGGCCCGAGCTTTGGTATCCATTTGCTAAAGGTCTATGTCGCTGTGCAGTATGTAGGTATAGTTCGTCGTTGAGTTTTCTCCTCCAAAAAAGTATGTCAACACAAACGGGAACGAATGTCTTGAGTAGATTTTCACGCTCGACACGACCAAGGATATCTTTATTCGCCTTCGATAGAGTCCACTCTTCAGCGCCACAAAGTAGGACTGTCTCATACAGAGTTGTCTTTGTTTCTTTTCAATTGTCATCCATAAGAAACAGCGATTAGCAAAAGTTGTATAGAAGATCCAAGACAAATTCCTTTACTACCCTGAAATTATAGGCGCCCATTGTGGTATTTTGTCCGATTCGACAATGTTGGGTGTCCCTTTTGTGGACTACAGGTACTTGGTTTTTCCCTTATTCACCGCTCGTCCCATTCTGGCCGCTTCTATATCAATATTCGTGTCAATAATCATCGGCGTACGCAAGTATCTAATTGCATAGACTTTTGAAAGATTGTAAGTTCCGTTCAAGTATGATGTCAGGAAATCACATGACATCTTGTCTAACTCCTTTTTTTTTGGCCGTTACCGACTTTGATGGATCAGTGATAATTCTCCATCGGCAGCTTGCACAGATAGATGAGGAAAGCTGGGATTCCAAAACAAGACATGACTCTGTATAGCTCGTCTCTATTAATGTTGTCATAGCCGGCGTTAAAGTTGGTAAATAGATGGTGGATATTGATTTAGACATCTTGGGTTTCCTCCAGGATCTGTGTGAAAATTTCCTCGATAATGAACTTTTCTGGATTAAAACCACACTGACAGGTTGGTGACGAAAGATTGTACACGATGCTGTTTAGTCCGATATATCTGTTGTTGGCGCAGTTGATAAGCCTCCTTTAAGGTCGGAGAAACAATGCTGGGATTGCACTTATCGAACATACATACACTCGTCTGACAACATCTTCTAAATGAGTTGGACTATACTCTTTACCTTCTTCGGACGTTGAGTGACTAAAAAGACTCTTTTTAATGGGGTCCTCTTGTTCTTATTTATCTTATTCGCGCACTTCTATGCTTCTCTTGTTTTGAGCTGCTTCGTTGGGTTATATGCCTTATAGGCCATTAATTTTATGCACGCCCTTTTTCACAGACTCTTTTTAGAGTCGAAGAGGGTTCAATACTTCAATACTTCGCTCGCGCTCAAGGGGTTATGAATACCCCTACGATGTTATTCGAATTGTGTTGCAGTTTTAAAGTTTCGCAACTCTGATGGCATAAGGCTTTAGTCATATCTCCGAGGGTATAACTGACAGTCAAAGAATAGAATACTTAATCATTTCATATGAGAAAAAACAACTCTCGGTCAGTAATGCTTGTCGTACACTACGTGCGCAACTAATTCAACCAACTGCGCCCAATTTTTTATTCAACTCAACAAATTTAAGAGCCTCATACACTAGTGCACAAACTCACGCCGCTCGCGTTAGCCAACGCACTTCGACTAAAAATTTAACATGCTCGTGTTGAACGCCTTACAAGCCCCGTACACCTAGTTGATCAACTTGTGTGATTTTGGCTAATAAATCTGTTGCTCGAGTTGATGAACTGCGTTTTCGGCGTGGTTGGTGAACAAGTTGATATGATACACACATTGCTACCCTTGAACACTAGACGAAGTATTTGACGTTGAGCAACAAGTTGAATGCTTTCAGCAGACTGTCTAACAGATTTTCCTTTTCTTCTGTGGTCGAAATCAAATCCTTCGCGTTGTCCATTTTTGCCTTTCATCCCTTAAATACAATGCACAATGAATGAAAACATAATGTTCAAACACACATGTACCACATAGCAGTGAGTTGATCTACACCGTGCTTCACGCAAATTTCGTTGCACTCAACACAGCTAACACCAACGAAAACTTCAAAAAATTTAGCAACAAATTAAGAAGATAATGTGCAGCACAGTATCTCGAAATCATTGTTCAACGCGATGCAAAACCATGTCCATCTAACAACGCAAGCCGGTACACTTGTTGAGCAATGATCTCCAACTATCTCCAACGTGTTGGTTAAACAAAGTTGAGATCCTTGTCCACTAAAATTGAATGCATTTAACACGAAACTGATGAATAACGCAGTTAGCTAGCAGATGCCAGGTGATAGTAAACGTGCCACCAAACAAGACTTATACGAAAGACTACCACCCTAACCTATCAATTTCGTGATTTTAAAAGTAGTCACCCCCATTCTACCCATCCAATTGAACATTTTTCACTTTAAAGGTAAATTTTACTAAATGCCTCCCCATTCGGAATGCCTTTGGTTTAACCTCTTGCAACAAACCACTACAAACTCGTTATACAAACCCGAAAAATAATCTAGTATAACGATTCCCAGTCATAATCCACCGAAAGTTGTTTTTGTGGATAAAACTTTTCAGCCGCTATTATGCTAGTGGTTTTCGTATGCTAAACCGAGTTTGGGTCAAGGAAACCTATTTACGTGCTAAACTCCATGTGAACATAAATCGTGGTATTACATGCTGTCAACCAAAAAAAATAAATAAAATAAAACGACGATGTGGAGAGTATTTTTGAAGTGTAGACCACCAACCAAAATGTTGAAGAGGTTGTCTGGGAATCCAAAGATAAAAGAAAATTCACGAAATGAAATAAACACTGAATGATATGGGATTTCCCTTTTTTTTCTGATTTTGTTGTTGTTGTTGCTGGTTTTTTTTTCTTGTGACATCAATGGTTGCGATAGAACGCGAGTTCTTTTTGCTTCAATCCAAGGCGGACAATTTTAGGCAAATTGAAAGACGAGGAGGAAATTTCTTTGAAATGTCATTGTTGAGATTTCCTTGGCCGGGATGATGTTTAGGTACTCTGTTAACATACACATGTACAAGAGTTAGGGTACAAGTTGCTCTTTACGTAAGCTCTCTGCGGAGGGTAGAG
The DNA here is from genome assembly GCA_951813785.1 of Criorhina ranunculi. Lineage (NCBI taxonomy): Eukaryota > Metazoa > Arthropoda > Insecta > Diptera > Syrphidae > Criorhina > Criorhina ranunculi. The sequence continues at coordinate 30,312,540 of OX638385.1, read as the reverse complement.
TGGCAATCAGCAATTTACTTTGATTGCGATTTGTATTAGGTTTTTGGTTTTTTTTTTGTTGGAAATTCAAATGAATGTGGGAGTTCTTTTGGCTAGAAATGTTCGGTTTACAGAAAAGACATAGGAAAACATTATTTTGGTTATCATTGATGTTTATATTTGTACTTAGGGAAGGGCGTATACAACATGGAATAAGGAAATGTAAGGACTTGGTCGAAGTGCTTTGAGTTTAACATTGATTACAGAATAGAGTACAGTGTAGAGTTGATGTTGTTGTTTTATTAAAACGTTTTATTCTAAAGGTAAATTTTCGTTTATATCTCACCGGCAATACTCGTCATGCTTCGAATACGCATCAGTTTACCCTCAAGCCTACTTTTGGACGTACTGTCAAATATAGAGATTCTTTCTTTAGCCGCACTACACGAATGTGGAATGATCTACACAGCTCTGTATTCCCTCATCACTACAACCCACAAGCATTTAAAGCCAACGTGCATCGGTACCTCCTTCGTCTCTCCTCTAATTTCCCTAATGCCCGTGCTCCAGTTTAAGGGTAGTCATAACCCCTTTAGCGCGCTAATTATAAAAAAAAGGTTCTTGTTCATTATTTTTTAAGAATCGTTGTGTTCACTTTAAATAATGGACCGAAGGTCCGGTGTAAGGTAGTAGACCTGAGAACCATAGATTGAATATTGCTTCGGGCCTCACTGTGGAGGTTTTCCTCATTTCTCCAGTAGTGCCAACGCAGGCAGTTCTTTACGCCTTTCAATGCAGCTCTGCTTTCAGTTTCCCACCTCAGGTTTCTAGAGTTCCCTGTTCACTTTCGAGCATCATCCTAGTCCCAGTATTCCTCTACTGTTCCATGCCTACGGCGTACATTCGAAAAATTCTCCAGTCCAGAGCTCTACATGCCGCAGCCATAACTAGATCGATGTCGCTGAACAGAACATACAGTTTGTCTATGCAGACAGGACGAAGGATCATCGAATTTTTGTCACAAAAAAAAAATAAAGCCTAAGCTTCTGCGGCATAAAGCAAGACTGGATCTTGTACAGTGCGAATTTAGATGTTCGAGAGATGGGTGTGCTCCTCAATTGTCTTCTTAACCCTAGCAACAAGAGGAAAAAGGGAAAAATAAATTGGTTGACTATGTAACAGTCAACTTCGGTCTTTCTGTCCAACTCTTCTTCATATCAAAAAGCGACGGAATTGTAGCTACATATATTGACGTAGCAAGAAATAAATCTCAAAGAGATCAGCCATTTGGTTCTCATGCGACACGTGAAGCCATTTCTGCGAGCTAGAAAGAGGACGTTTTCATCATTGTTAGCGTTGAGTATCTGGTGACAAATGGAACACGACTCAAATAGTGGTGGTTGGCTAACATCAAGTATAGTTTGAACCAGAGTCTGTCGCATACATCGTAGGTTGATAAACAACTAGCGCATGCAATGTATCAATAGTACGCTTGTAATAAGCTTCGTACTCAAAGTTTTTTGATTTGGCATCTGCACCCTGTTGCGACGAAGCACTTTTTGTCAACCGCCGCTGTATATACATATGAACATCCATGAGCCCATGTTGCACGGTGACGTCGAACGTCCCAGAAGTAGATGATTGTTGTTAGGTCAAATTCCCTGCGTGCCCCCGGTTTTTTTGCTGACCTTTTGATTTCCCAGAATTCTCTCCAAGTTTATGAGGAGTTGAGATGAAAGTTGGCTGCTTTTGGCCCCCATACCGAGTGATAAACTTCAAAATGACATGTTCAGAGCTGAGAAGGAGCTACTAAACTAATTTTAATGGTCGTATATCTTGTACTTTAGCAAGAAAATCCCTGACATTGTTCCACTTCAGTAATTTTACATATCCTATAACATTACGAGCGGAACTAGCTACCCTATAATATAACGTCCATTTGCATCAAGCCAGTGATTCTCAAATTTATCGCGCACAAACGGCGACGTATTTGGATACATAAAATCAAAAAGTTTAGATTTATACCTAAAACTGTACATAAATGGGAGTTATAATACTTAAAAGGATTTTTCTGAATTCTCTCCCAAACTTTGTTGAGCACGTGCACAGTGCAAGACATACAAAACAAAGGTAACTTTCTTTATAAAGAAATCTAAAGCGTAAACAACAAAAATCTATAAAAAATTTAAATCATCTACTTCACCGGAGGCACATCTCTTAAAACGACGCATCTTCTATGCAACAAAAATCAAGTTAACTTGAATGGAATAGTCCTCAAAGTATATGACATCTTGGATTTATTGCATCGCTAGACATGGAACACATTCGTCCATGGATAATATGAAATCGTATCACTTTCTGTGTATTTTCATCATTCAACAGGACGATAAATACAGTTTTATATAATCCACTTTCCACAGCTAAAGGACAGGATAAGCAAAAGATACAAATTGCATCTTCAACCATGTCAATCGATTAAATTGGATAAAAGCATTGCACGGTGACATTCAAATGCAAAGGATGATGAACACGGTTTAAGTAGACAAACAGTTGGTGACGGGTCAGAAAAGTCTTTGCCAACGAGATGTAGGTCAGACGTTATTAGTTTTTATGTTTGATTGTATTACCGATATTGAGGGGCAGACTTAGGATCAACTGTTGGCCTTGAAAACTGCTGTTTCTTTCCTCGATGGAGGCTGTAGGAGAAGAAAGAAAAATTACCCTGAATCAACTGGAGATGATGCAAATTGAAAGCTAAAATTTAGGTGTTCCTCCACACGAAAGTTATATTTCATCGAATGAGCTGAACAATAGCTAAAAATTTGTTTGCTTGCCGTGGATTTTAGTTCAAAGGCACGAGATAGTATCAAAATTGTTGAGTTTCTACATGCATTCCATCCATGGAAGCCTTATTGTAATTTTTGCATCTTTTTTTATGCTTTAAGTCGACTCGTAGTAAGTCCTTAGACTGATTATATACAAGACAACATTCTTTTTGGAAACGTTGGAAAAGTTGAATAACTAAATTCCCATTACTTCGAGTAACAGATTGTCCTACATTGTAAGGATAACGACAGACAACCTGCCATCAAAACTTTTTATTCAGCAACAGAAAAAAACCTCCAATTGGTCAACAGATTTCGTCCTGAAAAGGTGTTCATTAGGAGTGAGTACAATAAGATGCCAACCAAGTGAACGAACTCCTTGTTGTGAATACCCAGACAGCATATGCTTAACGCATGGATTCTTGATTTCATACATACATATGTATGACCGACCACACCATCACAGAGCAAACTTTCTTTTCAAATAAAAATGGAAAGAGGATTTCGACATCTGCCACATTTATGAAATACTCTTAAAAGGTTGTATACACATGTATACATTAACCATTCACGTCTGGCAGAATATTTGGCATGGTCACGCTTCACTCCGAAAAACGACAGATATGTGGGTAAAATCGGGGAGCTGAAGGCGAGAATCAAAATTAATTACACTTCTCTTCTTCTCGCCGAAGCCATAGATCATTCTAACCTCATACCTGCAAGTGCTGTTGCTGTTGTTACACAGTATTTTCTTTGCTTTTCGTCCTTTCTTTGACGCTGCTGTAAAGGCATCCATATACACCATGCGCAGAGAATTGATGTAACCCAATTTCCTTACATACCTATACACCAACTACCTCACTTCCAGGGCAACCATATCAACCTGAGGGTGAAAAATAAATCTCTGTTACCAATCAACTCATAAAAATTCAATACGAAACCATTCCAGATCCGGTTTATTCCAAAGGCCAGCACACAGCTTTGGGTCGGTTCATTCGAATCGAAAGAGGATGTAACGTATAGATGATGTGTGCAAAAGTCCCATGGCAGGTAAAAGAGCAACAGAGCAGCAAAAATTCATGCCTCTTGGTGGCGTTGGTAAAAATAACTTAATAGCGTTCCATCAATATCACCGTCATCGTCATCGTCATCGATGTAGTTGTCATTTTTGTCGTCATCATCATAGTCACCGTCATCGTTGTAGTTGTCCTCCTAGTCAACGATTTGGATTCCCGAGAGGGAGTGCACATACATATATCTGAGCTGACTTTAGAGGAACTTTTTATTTATATGTAGGAGGTGAATGTTTTCAGAATGACGATACCACACCGAATTCCCACTTGATTCAATTCAATGCCCCCGATGTACGATTTCTTCCGACCCAATTGCATTGCCACTCCTTACTGGCACTTAGTAACCACTTATAGACAACTCGGTCACTTCAGACAGAGAAATTGCCAACTACACCTCCTTGGGAAATACTTTATATTTAATCGGTCCTATGGGTATCTTTAGAAAAACAAAATTTCAGTTTATAGTATAGGTGAGGTGGTACTTCTAACTTGAGGTTCATGGACCTTAATCCGATCGATCTTTTAGGTTCTGTTGAAAATAAGAGGAGAATTTGTTATCAGAATATTTTAGTTCCGTCAATGTCATCATGTCTAGGGCTGATTGGATCTAAAGACAAAGCTTCACTGGAATAATCACAAACTGATAGAAATGACATCCACCCCGATCTGAAGCCTGTAGAAACGAGCAAGGGAACATAGTAGAATAGTCGCAGTCGATGCTGAGGATTTGGAAGGAGTATTTCTGCAGACTGTATAACGGCGACGACGAACCAAATACCGCTGTCAGGCAAAATGAACCTTTCAACCTGGACGATGGAGACCGTCCACCAGTCCTGGATGAAGTGAAGATAGCCATATCTAAGCTGAAATCCAACAAAGCTGCTAGAGCAGATGGCCTGACTGCCGAGCTCTTCAAAACGGCAGGCGATGATTTGGTAAGGAGCATACACCAACACATCTGTAAAATATGGTCGGAAGAAAGTATGCCCGATGAATGGAACCTCAGCATTGTTTGTCCGGAAAAATCCAGGAGCTCCAAATCGGTACACACCGTCTATTCATCGATTTTAAGGCCGCGTATGACAGCATCTATAGAGACGAGCTATACAGAGCTATGTCTAGCTTTGGCATCCCTGCCAAACTCTTCCATTTGTGCAGAATGAGGATGGAGAATGCACGCTGCTCCATCAAGGTCGGTAAAGAACTCACCGAGATCTTCGATATTAAAAAAGGATTTAGACAAGGCGATGCGCTGTCATGCGACTTTTTTAATATCATTCTTGAAAGAATAGTGCAAAACTCACGCGCCAACACAAGAGGTACTATCTTTCAAAAGTCCGTCCAATTACTCGCATACGCCGATGATATTGACATAATCGGAAGAAAGCAGTGTGATGTCAGTGGCGCTTTCGCGAGCTGAACATCGAGCTAACTGGTGTCGCTTGTTGGTTGAGGCCCAAGTCCACCCCGGACTGTACCGCCACCTTAAGTAAGTAAGTAAGATAGAAACGCTTAGCAACATGACTGTTTTCTAAAAGAACGTTTGTAGTAGTTTAAGGGAAGTTCAGATAAATTTGTCCCGAAGTAAAGGGTCGTTTAAGTTACTGGAAATGTGTTGATGCAATTTGCAGGTCTTAATTGTAACAATTACCTTCTATGCGATCAGTTGGATGGGATTGGTAGGCGGGTGCTTTGTGATATTAGTCGGTGCTCATGTAGACCACCAATTGGGTCCATTTTCTGAATTTTCTGTAAAGAAAAACTGCTGATATGGGCATAATTCTGAAGCGTGAATAAGTAACTGCCAAGAGTCATTATTCTCATTCTACCATCGGTGAGGGCAGGACACATGCTCATCAGGTGATGGGAAAATTCAATTTCTTCCTTGTCCCTGCAAAAGGCGTTGTGATGTAAACAAAGGCGTTCGGAATGAATACCAATAGTGCCCAGGAATGATCCCGAAAATGACCATTGCGTCATAGCGACTAAATTTAAGAGGTATCTTCCTATGTGGCTTCATTTTCAATGTGTTTTTTGTACGGACTTATTTGATTCCTTACAAAGCCAAGTGTTGGTGCATTATGTAGCGCCGAATGCATCCTTCCAAATTCATCTGCCTTTTCGTAACCTTTTTTCTGATTCTTACAAGACTTGATCAAATCATCGCAGAATCTAGAGCCCCAAAGGTTGCTTGGCTTAGCCTGAAATCGGCTTGAAAGACACTGCCTCGTTTTAAAGCAAATAGGACCTCTCATTGTCCCCGGGCTTCCATGCCAACGTCGATCTTAGAACCGTCAGTATAGAAGGTCAATCACCTTTTAGTTGTGACTTTTCGATTCCTTCAGTCATTTTTGTCGGCAATTCTGATAGTGAATCTCGTGTCATATATCAGCATCGTCAACCAGTTTCCAATCTCTTAAAGAGTTGCCGACCCTAGCTGTCCTTCGCTCAGCCGCTCGCTCCCAGATTAAGAGAAGTTAAACTTGGCATGGCTTAAATTTCGATGCAGGTTGACTTATGCTAATATGGGTCATGTAAAGCCACTAGCTTGTATGCCTTAGGTGATTTTGAAGCCCCCAAAAGCCTTCTCTCATTTCTTTCTTTTGTTATTGATATTTTTTTTCCAATTGGAGTATAAAATGACACCCAGGTAAAGTGCTGAGTGAACAAAATCAGTCTTTGAAGGATTAACTCTCAGCCCTTTAAACAGTAACTGCTCTTAAATCAATCAACCACACAATCACTTAATCCAACTCACTAAGATCCAACTATTTACAACACATGTCACCATAACCATTAATGTGAACTTTAATTCTCAAACCATGATGATAGTATCGACATAAAATCCGTAATCCGTGCTTTAACAGCTCTCAATCTCAGTCTTTACGGTTGTGCTCCTTAAATTAACAATTGTCCTTTATTTTATCTCTTAATTTCCGGAAAACCCCAAGACCTTGTGTTTGCGTCTCTTCCACCGACTTGAAATCCTCCAAATGTTGCACGTTTTATTCTCCATCGTCTGTTGCACACGTAGTATATTTTATTGTGACAGGAACACCACTTTAAGTCCATTAAACCAAAAAGCAAGATGTACAGTACTACAATATAGTGTACCACTCAAACGTAAGCAATTTATACTTCATATTCTCTGTCACATAACACCGAATATGCACATCGTTGCTGTTGCTTTTGTTTTTTGTTTTTGTTTTTGTTTACTACTGTCGCACGACGTTGACTTGACTTCTTCCGTCCGGTCGATCCCCACTATGGGGACTGTATCTTTAATAGCGAAAAATTTATAGCGACTTAAATGTCAGCAATTTTGTGACAGCAGCCGTAAAAAAAAAGCAACAGTACAACATAGCAATAAGTTTTCATTTTGTCCTCTCCTTGTGGTGTTCCACAATGCTACTCCTGTAGTATAGCCATTGTTAATGGCCGACAATGCCATCTCACGGAGAGGACATGCAAACAGCGGTACAGAGGTCTTAAAGTTCATTTCATTTCGATGTGATTTAATGACAGACACAATGACAGTAATAAAAGTGGCCGCATGTTGTACCTGCTGATGATGGAATTGCAAGGACGAATGCCGTGTTGTGACTACAATGTATCGCTTCTGACACAGATTAAGAGAAAAGGTTTTTTGTTCCCATGTGGTCCATGAAGCAAGTGAATTTCTGTTCTTTTTTCGTTTCTCAGTGATTTATGGTCTTGCCCCGAATGAAAGATGCCACAAGTCAAAGTTGTGGCTTGATGAAGGGGTTATTCGAAATTATTTTCTAGCTAAAACTTTTTTCAAGTGAATTCAATGCGAAGAAACTTTCTGGTAAACAAATTTTACGGTCTAGAAGACTCAATGGGAAATTTAGGTTGTAAATACTTGGTTGCTGTTTTAAACTCAATACATATTGAAATAAATCTATCAAGTCGACAAACATTTTTTTCACATGAACTACGCAGCTTTCATGTAACTGCAACCCTAGACAAACACATGAAGTTCCTCCCAACTCATCTGCTCTTCAAGTATTTCGAACGCGTTCTCTCTGCCATTGTGGTCTTGCCAAAAAGCTAAGAGTCAATTTAATTTAGAGTCACTGTTTAAGTATTTAATGCCAAAAAATCAGCTTCGGATTCGAGGTTGTAAAGTTGAAAGTATCCATTATTTCAAGAACAGGTTCAAAAAACTTCAGTTCCACTTAAGATACTAGAATCCGGATAGAAGTCCAAACAATTTGTTTTCTTCAATCAGTTGAGAAATATTAAGAAAAGAAAAACCCTAATTTACACAAATACACGAAGTATCTGAAGAGATTCAGAACAGTTTATTTCAAAAACTTAAAAAAATCGCACTTTTATGACCAAAATTTCACTGTAAAGCGGCCCAAGAAAAAACTACCAGATATCGGTTTTGAGTCGAATTGGACCACAAATGCCAAATTTGTGCATCATCTAGAGGCCGACATTTTGAATTCTTGAATTTGGACAGGAAATTCGTAGTCCCCGACTCTGGAGCCCACCAGATGTCGATTTTGAGTCGAATTGGACTATAAATGCCAAATTCGTCCGCCATCTTCATGCTGACATTTTGAATTCTTGAATTTGGAAAGGAAATTCGTAATTTCCGACCCCGAAACCCACTAGATATCCATTTTGCGTCGAATCGGACTATAAATGGCAAATTCATCCGCCATCTTGATGGCGACATTTTGAATTCTTGAATTTGGTTTGGAAATTCGTAATCCCGGAACCCGAAACCCATCAAAGATAGATTTTGACTCGAAACGGACTATAAATGCCAAATTCATCTGCCATTTTGATGCCGACATTTGGAATTCTTGAATTTAGACGGGAAATTTACAGTCCCCCACTCCAAAACCCGCCAGATATCGATTTTGAGTCGAATCAGTCAATATATCCTAAATTGGTCCGCCATCTTGATAGCGACATTTTGAATTTCTGAATTTGGACGGGAAATTCGTAATCTCCGACCTCGAAACCCACCAGATATCGATTTTGAGTCGAATCGGTCAATAAATCCCAATTTGGTCCGCCATTTTGACGCCTCCATTTTGAATCATGATTATATAAAAGTGTTAAAATGTATTGTCACGAGATCCATGTAGGTATGCATGCTAATTTTCATATTGATTGGATCTGTGGAGTTGAGTGAAAATCGATTTCCTAGATTTGTTACCAGTGAAGCTCGTATACGTTATCCTTTGCGATGGGGTGAGCTATTTTACTTACAACTGAATTTAAATCGTTGATGTCAAATTCATTCTTAAAAGCTTGTCTCTCCTCTGTTGCATAATAGCGACATGATTCTAAAGGAGTGAACACAACAACCATAAAAAGCTTAGAAGTTTCTATCTGAAAGCTCTTTTTAAATACGTGAAGCTCCTTTTTATTGCGAAAAACTTTTCAACTCACAGAGAACTGCTTTTATTCCGTCAGATGTCGTGCAGAAAAGCTTAACAATTTGAATTTTTCGTTACGATAAAAATGTAGCAATCGGACATTTTTGAACAATGGTTGATGGAAGTAATTGTATTCGTATGTTACGCCATAAGCCTTGTCACAGACAACAGAATAGAATCCTGATTTTGATGGTTGTTAGACTCCTCATCTTTTGAAGCTATAACTGACTAATTCAGACAATTGGACGGTTTCAAAAGGCAACTTGATTGTCAAGTCTGGCATTTAATAAATCCGTCTTCGAAAAGACTATAGCACCGACCCTGATGTCGAGATTGTAGTTACATAGTTGGAAAAGTTGTCCTTTTCGTCCTCAGTTGCGGCTTCAGTGCGTGCTTGTTACTGGATTATGATGTTTTTTTTTTTTCTTTTGCGTGTTCCGGAATCTCCTGTTACTGTAAGGTTTGCAAGACATTAAACTGCTGCCTGCTGTTCTAGAACCTAATCTTTGTCTATAGTACATAGCCGAAGGTCGTCAAAGAAATATAAGTCCGTATTCGAGGCAGTTGTTTCAAAGCAATGACACGAGAGAGCGTGCAGTAGGGCTTATGGTTATATATTGAGAAAAACTGTTTGGGTACAGCCCTTGGTTTCGATTCAAAATCCAATTGTGCCTTCTCTTATATGTTCAAGATGAGTTTTTTCACTTCAGATGGTGTTAGGAAGCCAAGAAACTTCTCAAGGTGATTAGAATATAAACATGTATGAGAAGATACAAATAGTTTTTACCAAGATGTGGGGGGCTTGGTTGAGTCTAACACGCTGATTGATGGCAAAGACCTCAGCTTGGAATATGAACGAGTATTAACTAAAGCTTGGTATGGTTATTTTTAAATTTTTGTTAGCTGAAGGTTATGTCGGGCCTTTTAACAGAGCTGAAGAGGCTCCTTCTCGTTTTCTACCGAATCAATATCTATCGGGAGATGCTACTTCTTCGAGACAGAGACTCTTCATGAGTTTCAAGCTCGTTATATCGAATCAGTAATTTCACTCTTCCCTTTTACAACCAAATGAAGATTGAATTGACTATCAAACCGTTTGCAGCTTAACTGGAGCGTTTGTCATTGCGTTGATTATGAAATATTTTTATTGGAAGAAGGATACTCAGGAAAACAACAAAATTTATTTCCCCAACAACAATTTTATCTCTTAAAACACGCAGTCTGTTGCAAAGTTTCATTTATGTTGTGAACCATATCTCACCCTTAAATCATAAAAAGATCACTAAAAATTATTAAATTAAAACATACCCCAAGTCTCCATCCACAAACAGCATGTATAAAATCCTTGACCAAAAAAAAGGATACACTACCAACTGCCTTATTACAACTGTACCATATTAATGCTTAACGAGACATACGAAATCCCACATGACTTTTTGGCGGATATGCCTTTTGTCCTTGTGCCATAACTTGCCATGATGTCTTCTTTTAATATTTCACAAATCATAAAAAGGACAATATTCGAGACAGCAGGTATGCTTGCTATATGCATACACAAACAGAAAAAAAAATGTATTCATGTCCTTAAAACTAGAAAATCCACTAACCATAAAGAGATCAAAATATCATTTGTCTTCCCTAATGGATTACTTTTAAAAAGCATTTAATTGAAATTTATAAGGATACTCTTGAAACTGTATATGAACAACAAATTGTCCTTTGGATTCTGATTTACACATGTATGTATGTGTGTTTGTATAGATTTGTTTATGAAGAATTGTAACAAAAAACTGACCACTTTGAGGACGTTTGGTACACTCTGGAAGGGTGAATATTTGTTGGCAAAAAAAAAAAGGAAATAGGAAAAGCTTCATCTGGAAGCCAATTGAAGGGTATCCCTTTTCATTATATGATATTTGGTATTTATTTTATAACCGTGCTGGACTCTTAAAAGGGGGTAAACTGACTTTAGACTGGGGTGGTAATGCTTCTAATTTTTACTGCCTTTTCCTTTTATGAATAGTTCTGGAATCAGGGTATGCTCTGGTTGGTTTCACATAAAAGAAAAAGGATAAAAGCAATAAAATCTCTTAAGAATGATTCATTAAAAAGGATAGCAAGTGGACATACTTTTTGTCTCAATAGTTATATGTATATATACATACAAATGCATCCAATGTTCTTGTATATGTACATACTTTTTACCCTGGTCAGTTTAATTTCATTTTGTCGAAACTTTCAATCGCAGTCAGATTGGAACAATCGCAGCTTCTCCCAATTTTACCAGAATCACATACATAGGTTCAGATCAGTATCACCAGTAGCCCTTGAGTTTAACAATCATTACCTTCCTCCATTTTTCAAGAAAAGTTTCAATATCCAAAGTTCCTGCTGTAAACGAATGAAGAGCATCTGCCAACAATCGACTTTCTAATTCGCCTTCCCAAAGGACTCTAGTATACATTTTAGAATAGGTTTTGGTGGCATGGTTGACAGTTTCTCTGGGTAGCTGCTGAAGTTTGGTTTCTTGGTTTTAAGGTTTTGGCGGTCTCAGAGGAAGTTTGTCGTGACCTTTTCTGCGTCTTTATCGCCACAGCCCTTGCAGAAGTCGGTAGTAGGTACTTAGTCCCATTCTTTGAAGATGAACCACCAATAGGCTGTAGTCTGTGAAGATACTGAGCGTGAATATTTCAGAAATTGCGAAAGGCCAGCGTAAACATAGACGGCGCGATATCTAACAAATCCATCCAGCTGCTGGCGTAGGCAGACGTTCCCAGCGTGCCATTATTGAAGCTTTTACGGCAAAGATGGTCTCTTGATGAATGAGTAAAAAACAAAGTACATGCTGTCGACCAAAAACCGATCCGTCGAACACCGTCTAGGACAGAACTTGACAATCGAGAGCTATGGCTTTGAAATAGTGCAGGAATTCATCTATATACCTGGAGATAAATACAAACCCCGCAAATGACACCCTGGTGGATATTCGACGAAGGATAACCTTAGGCAACCGCTACTACTTCGATTTGTCGAAACAGCTAGGGTCCGAACTTCTTACTCGAAGATCCAAAATCTGAATGCTGGACGATAAGTAAGACTGCGGAGCGGAACTCGATGCAAGGAACAAGTCTCAAAGAGAGGCAAATAACAGATGGTCCTCTTTAGACACTTGTTCCATCACAAGGAAGTTATGGCCTGTATTTGATAAGGCTAGGGCCGCCGGACTTATACAAACGAATAGAAAATCCCTCTCCACTCTTGTAGGTGTGATTACGGGTCATAACACTCTGCGGTACCACATGAAGAAACTCCGTATTACGGCAGAAGACCTGTGTAGAGGCTGCGGAGACGAGGAAATCCATAAGGACATAACCTACTTCCTCTGCCACTGCCCCGGCCTGTACCATCTAAGATACAAATTCTTCGGGCGACATTTTTTCCGGGATTTCAAAGAACTATCTGGAAAACCGGTGAACGATCTGAACGGCTTTATCAAATCCACAGGATGGTTTGTACCACTAACGCAGTAAGAAGTTGCTAGTACACTTTTTATGCGGGTAGCGTTTAAGGGTTAGATTTCCCCCTTTAGGTAGCACAATGGGTCTTAGAGACCTGAGTGTGGCGCAGAGGAACTCCTCTTCGCCGGCCCACATACCTTACCTAACCTAAGACTGCGGAGCAGGCCTTGGGATCCTTTTGAAAGAAAAATTCAACGTCGGATATTTGGTCGTATCCACGCATAGGGCGACTGAAAGAGAAGATATAACCGCGAACTCTGCGAACTGTATAAAGATATGGAAATAGTCGGTAAAGTAAAAATCCGTCGACCGTACTGGTTCGACCACATGGAGGGAATGGACGAGACTGCTCCAGCTAGGAGGGTCTTCGAATTCCAGCCACCTGGCTTCTAAAGAGAGGGAAGATCGACCCTCCTGTTGAAAGATCAGGCAATCGCGGACACTAGAAACCTTGGTTTGGTAAACTTGAAGTAGCGTACCCGGGACATTTAAGTATGGAAAGTGGCATGAGTTAGGCTCAGACCCTCCAAGGTTTGCTGACCTGATGAGTAAGTAAATTAAATCCATTCACGCAGGGTGTGCCGCCTGGAAATCAGGGTTTCTACTTTGTGACCGCCTAGTCCTGCGCTAAAAACGTCTTGATTTGAGCGTGCCTTCCACCCAGTCTGAGAGTGACGGATCTATGATCAGCTTGTCGAATGTCTTTCAGTTCCATGCTGGACAAAATTTAAGATCTGACTATTGGGCGATTGTATATCAATATTCAATTAATTCAACAAACAAATACGTTTGTATGTGTAACAACTACATAATACACTTTCATGAGCTCTTTGTACTTTTTTTTTCTATATTTCATCTTCTTTTTAACGCAAGTATCTACCCATTTATGAAATAATAATTTTATTTTATATAATTACTCCTTATTTTTTGTTGGTTTCCTGTAAATCCCTATCTTTATCCTGTTGTCCTTACTCTTTCTCCGAATTTAATTACAAATGCTCCCATAAATTATGTCGAGTTAACTTTGAAGCTACAATGTATTCATTTAGGCATGACTTTTTTTTTCTTTTTCTACTGCTACTGCTTTGTTAAGTGACTTTCGTTAACGGCGTTACCTCAAAAAGTCAAAAAGTCAGTGTGCATGTGTGAGTGTGTGTGATACCTGCATGTTGTCGAATTGCCATGAAATTTTCATCGCATAAAATGCTGTTTGCCACATAAGTAGGCAACATGAACCGTCGAAAAAAAGGGTTGTAAATTAAATAACTGCGAAACGGATGAATCAAAGGAGGATATACTACATGCAAAAAAAACACACGATAATGTATGTCGACGGAAACACTTCTAGATGGTGTGCCAAACCGCCTTTTAACCTCTACCATATAGAAGTTTGTAAAGTAGCTTGGTTGGGGGTCTTCTGTAATGGTGAATATATTATTACATATTTTCGTCAGGAAGAAAAAAAAATCCTAGAAATCTGTGAATAAATCGTGTTGTCTTAGGAGTGGTTAGTGCTTTAGACTGCCAAGCGAGAGGACACAGGTTCGAGCCTCAGCAAAACAATCAAACGTTTTTACTTAGCACCACCTTTTGACCACAATGACAAACCTCCAAGAGTATTAAGAAAGTCATGAAAGAGCTTCTAAATCGACCGTTCGGCAACAAATCGTTAGGTCCCTTCCACAAATGGTTGCGAGAAGCTTATCCATGGCTCTCTATGACCAGTCGTATCAAATATTTTGTTTATTTTGCTTACATTCTCTGAACCGATTGATCCTTAGATTAGTTGACAAGTTTGCTGCATGAAACTTAGTTCTTTTGAGTCAAGCCTACCATCAGTTGGGACATGCCATAAGGAATATATTCGTACATGTTCCCCTTTGTGTGCGCGCTCGATTTAATATTGATTTTTGTCAGGGCACATTCCTTGTGCGTGGGGTCCTTATTAATCCCCAATTTATCCGCAGAAAATTTAACCCTTTTCGAAGGAAATTACTTTTTCTTCTTCCCCCGCTGATACAAAAGGAATTGATTACACTCTCCGTGTGTACATTTCTTCTCCCATTTGAGTGTTCGTTTTGGGATAAAAATGAAATGAAATTTATTAGGCGCCAGGATCACGAACCAAAGAGTCTGAAAGAAATTAAAACATTTCTCGAAGCGCAAATGAAAAAGGATTTTTTTTTTTGCTTTTTCCTGTGGGTATGGGTGTGTCTACTAGGCAACCTATGGCCTCAGGGGAGGAGGTTTACTTTTCTAAATTAACAGGATGTTTGATTTCTTTCACGTGTGTGTCTTGTAGTGGGGCGGGGGGTTTCATTCCATGGTTAATTCAAAAAAAAACGAAACGCATTTGCGTCTTTCTTTGGCATAATTTAGTACGAACTCATGTGTTTCAAGGATTCGTCTCCATTAAGCCACCGAAACTGGAATTAGAAATGTGTCGTCGTCTCGTTTAAACTTTTTACTTAGTGTGCTGTGTGAAAATGATTTGAATATTGCGTATACCGAAGTAATCGTTCGGCGGGTTAAACGAAATTGATTTGAAAGAGAAAAGTTTCCATACCATGGGATTATTTAATCTCCCCATTGTTACACAGTCGAGTGGCTTAAAATGACTTTATTCAGATTTTTTTCCCACACAATTCGGCTTCATGGAGAGGAGGGTTTTTTTTTTTTTTTAATTCACGCTAATCCTTATTTGCCCTTTGGTGAGCTATTCCTTTTTTTTTTGTCTTCTGTACTTACATCTGCAGAAAAAAAAAACCCTCGATATGCTTGGAAATTTTTTCACCGAGCAGGACCATTGTGAAGGGAAAGTAAAGAAAATGAGGAAAACAAACATCCCTAACAGAGTGCAGTACTTTTTTTTTTTTTTGGTTTAGAGATAACCTTTGGAATGAATACAAAGTACGTTCCTTTACACATTCGGAATGCTATGTGTATGACTGTAGAAAAGTGGGGTAGAAAAAAAAAAATTACTGCCGCTTAGCTTAGGTGTAAGTATCCCCTTCTGTTTTTCTTTCGCATGATGGACCTGTGATGTCGGAATGCGATATAGGGTGGTGAGTGGGGTTCTTATGCACAACAACTGACTTAACGCGATTTACGATGACATTTTCTAATCATGTTGTCACTCGGCGAGTGGCTTTTAGGGATCATTCCAATGTGTTAGCGTAAAAGGATGGAGACACTGATGTTAGAAGCCAAAGAGATAAGATTACCGTAGAAGATAGTTTTGAAAACATTAAGAACTTTTGCTAAAAATGGCTGATAAATGTAAGAGTATGTATATCACAGGTCCTTATAAAAATATTTGGCGCGACACCTCATAAAGAGCCAGAGCCTTGCTTCTCGCAGCCATTCATGTTGTGAGTGTTAAATTGTTCGAACAAATGGAAGGGATCTACAGTTTTATAGCCGACTTTGAACGGTGGATTGAGAAGTTTTTTTATGACAGAGGTGTATCATTGCCCACTAAAATATGGTGCCAAGGAAAACCGCGTAGTTGTTTTGCTAAGGCTTGAACCTGTGTCCTCTCGCTGCGCAGTCCAATCTACTAACCACTGAGCCACGATTGCATTAAAAATGATTCTTAGCACTTTCGTAGGTACTGCTTCTTCAAAGATGGCTCTGAAACAGAATCGGGAGTGGGCGGGGATGTATTCTCTTAGGATGTGAACGTAAACATCTCTTTCTGTTTGCCTGACCATTACAGAGTCTTCCAAGCCGAGATAATGGCAATCAAGGAAGCCCTATCGTGGCTGAAGTATAATGTACTATCCTCTCAGGATATCACAATTTTTACTGATAGCCAGGTCGCGATAAAATCCCTGGAATCTGTCGCCTTCAACTCAAAAACAGCCCTTAATTGTCGCCTGTCTCTTAACGAGATGGCTGAGCAATTCAAAATTCACCTTATATGGGTGCCGGGACACAGAGACATTCCAGGCAACTGCATGGCGGAACTCGCTAGAGAGGGCACAACTCTACCAATTCTTCTGGATAAGGGGAATCTAAGTATGACTCTCGGCACCTGCAAATTGCTACTCAATAGAAACACGATCAATATCGCCAATCATAGATGGACAGTAGGTAGCACCTGTCTCATCACCAAGCAGATGTGGCCAAAGCTGAATCTCAAACGTTCCCATTGTCAGACGGAATAGACGGCTGATAAGCACCTTAGTGGGTGTCATTACGGGACATTGCACCATCGGCAAGCATGCCGATAGGCTGGGCCTCTTTTATAATGACTTCTGCAGAAGCTCAATGGATGAGGAAAAGGAGGAGACGATTCTCCACCTTCTCTGTACATGCCCGGCCTTTTCAGCTCGGAGAAGAGCATACTTAGGAGCCAGCTTAGGGGTGGCCATGGTGTAGTGGTTGCATCATCGCTTGTCACGCTGAAGGTTCCAGGTTCGAATCCCGATGTCACAGAAAAAAAAAAGTCGATCAATTGCGAAAAAAGCTGACGTCAACTGTACTGTATGGGCATAACACTGGCAGTAGGGTAGGCAATGGCTTAAAAGAGTTGATCGTACTAATGCCATCGGGATGTTCGAAAGAAATACTGTGAATTATAAGCAATGGCAACAGAACCAATAATTCTCCCCAGTCATTCTGGACACTACTCTCGGAGCAAAAAAGACTGAAACCTAATACCACCTGAGTTTCCAAATTACTACACCACACTAGCGCTGTGTGAATAGCATCATAAGGGTATTCATAACCCCTTTAGCGTTAGTGAATTATAAAAAAAAAAAATCTTCTTCAACAACCTAAGTGAACTGTCTGACATCAGCATAGGCAGTCTCCAGCGCTTCTTAGTAAGATCCGGCTCGTTCTGCGCGTAGTATTTCCGGTGAAATATAGATCCTGGTGGTAACACCAAGGACCTTATCTGGTCAATTGCAGCCTGCCACTCTTACCTAACCTAACCCAATATGTAGGAAGACACTCCCTTTGCAAGGCCAACCAAATCCAATTTCGATTCATGCTGTCAAATATCTGCTCAAACTAAAAAAAAAGCTCAGGAACCGATACTCGACGCATTGTTCAACTTCCCAAGATGAATCTAAATGTTTTCTGATCCTATCCAGAGTTATATAAGTAATAAGTTTCTTGAATGCCGGAAGATCACAAATACGCCTTTAGGCAGCTTGATGATCAATTCTTTGTTCTTCTCTTCTTGGACATCTTTTACCTTCCAGTCGTTAAGAATAGATATGGGAGCCCTTTTGATTTATTTTGCAGAGTCTTGAAAGGATGCCAACCAGATTCAACTTCAGCAAAAACTTCAAGGTAACATTTCCAGAACGTAATAACTGGGAACAGAATAAACCAACATTTGCAAACGACTCTTATGTTTGGTACACAAATGGGTCAAAAACAGATGAAGGAGTCGGAGCTGGAGTTTACAACCCACGCACCAAAACATCTCTTTATAGCAGTATGGAGACGAACAACTCAGTATTCCAGGCGGAGATCCACGCTATAGAACTATGCATCAGAGAAAATATAAACAGAGCTCTTTCAAATAAGAACATTTACATTCTTTCTGACAGCAAAGTTGCGCTTCAAGCGATCAACGCCTGCGAAATCAACTCTAAACTTGTTTGGGACTGTCTCCAATTACTCATGACTTTTGCCAGCACAAACAGAGTCCATCTCATTTGGGTACCGGGCCATAGCGGATATGAAGATAATGAAAAGGCAAACGAACTAGCCAGAAAAGGTTCTGCATCAACTTTTATGATGCCAAGACCATTCTGCGGATTCCCAACAAGCACAGCAAAAGGCTGTATAAACAATTGGCTAAAAGACAAAGCACAACATTACTGGACAGCAACGGAAGGTAACAGACAAGCTAAAGCTTTTATCCCGATCCCCTCCCAAAAAAGAACTAAACAACTTCTACAACTAACAAGTCAGATTCGAATCGTCACAGGATTTCTCACCGGCCACTGTCGGGTTAAAAAACTCCTCATGACTATGGGAATAGCACAAGACGACATATGCAGAATGTGCAACGAGGACGAAGAATCAGCAGAACATATACTTTGTCACTGTAACTGCTTCATAAAAACACGTCATCGCCGGAGTCATCACACACTCCGGCATCATGGAGGAGCTTTAACTTAGAGAACATCACAATAGGCCCATCTGTGGTCGCAGTGAAAAGGGACTTTGGACCACCTCAATCTTAATCTAATCTAATCTAAGGATGCCATCCTAAGGCATGCCGTCAATGCCTTCCCTTTTGTGTTTCTTAAGGAGTCAAATAGATCGTGCAATCTCGGCATTCAGAAGTTGATTGCGTCGAAAGGCCCATACGAGTTTGAGATCATCACGATTTCATTTTAATAGTTTAGCAGCATCTCTCCACATTCTGAGCCGATCATCATTTGAGATAGGAAGCTTCGGTCCTTAGTTGTCCTATAGACGGTCCTACTGTCAGACCTATTTGATGCATATTCGGATTGAGTTGCTAAAACTTTGCTGTGAGTGCACTTACCACTACCCACTCTGTACTTCCTTCGGGTTCGGACTTCTCTACTGCTGCGTAAACTGCAATCCAAACTTTAAGTAAAATGCACTCATCTATCCGTGTCTAGGTGTCTATCGATAACCATGTGATGTGGCTTCATTGTCATTTATCGACCTTTCTAAACCTCATCAGCTGAAGGCATCACCGAGTTCAACTTCACAATGGACCTTCACAGACTGTAAAAGCATTATTTTTGATGCCAGCTTTATAGTCTTGTTTAAGCTTAATGGTCTCATTTTGAAATATTATATAAAAATCAAAAGAAAGCTTACTTTTATGTCCAAAGGATGAAAGTTAAAGCACTTAAAGTTTCTAAAACAATTAATCAAACCAAACATGATTTTATTTTTTTTTTTGCGTTTGCCATATTCTTGTTTTTGTGCCCAAACACAAGGAGGTTAAAAGTGTCCTGGCGCAGCGTTCATGTTAATGACGTGTCGTAATTAACGTCCCATTTCGGGTTAGATTATCCGTGAATAATTGGCGGCTTGCATTTGAGCGGTCAACATGCAAAAAATTAATGGGAATTTCTCTCCTAATTGCTTTTGCACAAGAAGGATAGAGTTTACAAGGACTTATGTAGCTCTATGTGGCTTTTTTTGGTCTTCTACAGCGTTTTTACAGCGTGTGTGCTTAAACCGAGTATTTTACTGGGATTCTTTCTTCTTTTTTGATAAATCAACTGTCAAAATTTGCATTAGTAGTCGATGTCAGGTTCACCAAATGCATCCCTTCCACACACAGATCCATTTGCTATTAAATATTTAAATCTCTAATATTCCCAAATGCCCAGGGCACATCAACTTGACCATTCATATCTTATTTATTCCCATTTTGCTAGACACACTTGGCTTTAGAATACACGCGAGAAGAAAAATTGAATCATCCCTCATCCATGTCCACCTCTGTCAAACTGATGTCCGATGCCATTTCTTCTTATTTGTTGAATGTCCTGAATGGTTTGAGATTATCGAGCGATTGGCACCACATTCATCGTGACCACATGCGACACGCTCGTATGAATGGTTGCGTAAACGAGATTCAGCCACATGGGACCGTATGTCATGCCGTTGTACAAAATTTCATTCTTTCATTGATTAAGGTCATTTTATCCATCAATACCCATGGATAAATAAACAAATTTGAGAGAACAAGTTTTTCTACTTCTCTTCCTTTCCCATTGTCCGAGGAAGAACTGGTGGGGGTGGCCGAGGACTCTACCCGAATCATAGCTTTTGACCCCCGTATCTGCACAAAACATTGTCGATATGGTTTTCTGAAAAACTAACACTTTCTCCGGAGGCACGTCCTGTCGGTTGGTGCTCTGGTTGGGTGATCTCCTTAAATGGTCCCACTAATTGCACCGCATAAGTCACACGCCCAATGAGTTATTAGCAAATAATGGGAGATCATTTGCAGTAAAGTATTTCACCTAATGACCACTATTAATGGAAGCAATTTTTGCTTAGCTAACAAGATGAACGAACATTCGGAGTCGGGTTGGAAAATTTTCTAGGCGTGTTCGCCCCCCGGGGAATGTCCCGCACTTGGTGCATGTTGTAATTAGAGCATTCATTCGACGACGGAATTGTTCTTTTTCCATGTTCGTCTGATGAAAGATGGATAGAAAAACAGTGCAAAGAACAAGCGGGACTTTTCACAAGAGGGTGGAGGGTGCGCATTACTCTTATTCTCTAGGTGGGGGTGGGTTGGTGAAGAACTTTGTTTCATAAGAAGGGTTTTTGTGTGTGTCTTTTTTGTCACCACTTAATGATGTGACAATTTATTTTCGACGAGTGTCCCTTTTGCTGGACGTCTGACCTGGAGTCGTTAGTGTTCGTGCCAACTTGCAGAAATGTATAGACATGGATGTGCTTCTTTTTTTTGGGAAAATGTGTTAAAGAATTGAAAGGTTGATTGGACTTGAAAGGTTGGCAGCTCGTATTTAATGGGAAACTTCTGTCCGGCTGGTCGAAATAAAAAAAATGTACAAATGCTCAAGTGGACATGCCGTTTGGGGACCAATGGTCTATCTTTCTCAATGTGTAAGTGGAAATTAAAGAATTTTGGAGGCTTTAAGGAGCCAACATAGAGAAATTCGATTGAGGGTATTTGAATTGACGGAAATTTCAAAATTTCGTCTTTGGAAACAACAAGTTCAGAAAGATCCTCATAAGTATTATTAAAACGGAGTTCAAATTGAATGAAACAAAATCAAAGACTAAACCAAGTCTCAAGATGAAGTCTCTTTGATAAAAAGCCGGGCAAATACATTTGTTGGGAAGAATATCTTTGCAGTAAAACCTAAATTAAAAGCAGAAAGCAATAACTTATCCACTTACTCATGAACAAAGCACCTGATTGTATTAACGTTCCCAGGTCCTTGATTTCATTTTCCTAAGCACTTTGTCTGAAATCATCTACACACAAGGCTTAAAGATTGATTTTCGTGGCAAACTTGGAGCTTGGTGTCGAACTACAACAGTAGACATTCGAATCAGCTGTGGAGGATTATAAACCTGGGGTGCATGTCAGAACGCTATAAAGAGTGACCAAGTAGCAATGATACTTTTTCCAATTTTGTTGGCTCAGAGGCTATGTCAACAAGCAAACTTGCCATTATTGGAGCGAACACAATCCACAAATGTTCGACCAAGCATCAATGTATCCACAAAGATGGACTGTTTGCAGCGGTTTATGACGTGGCGGCATAATCGGACCTTATTTCTTTCGAAATGAGGAAGGAGACACTGTTACCGTCAAAAGTCTCAGTTGCAAAGAGATTTTAACCGACTTTCTGTGGCTCGACAGCATCGATATATCCGAGCTGTGGTTCCAATTAGACGACGCTGCATGTCATACAAGCGACGCTCGAAGTTGGGAAGGGGAAATTTGGTGACTGGGTCATTTCACGGCGAGCGTTCATCAATTGGCCGCCGCAATCATGCGACTTGACACCACTCGATTATTTTCTCTAGGGCTACGTCAAGTCTTTAGTCTACGCTAACAAGCCAGCCACTTTCGACGAGCTCCAGGCAAACATTCGAGACGCTATTGCCGGAATACCACCGTACATAATAAAGCTAGAATCAATTTTATATTTCACACCGTTGTTGTTTTATTAAAATTTTGTTTCCTATCCTTCTTATGTGGTCACCCTGTAGAAGAAATAAAATCTAAGTAAGAGTCTCTACCTGATAGCCTGCAGCTTTCTCACTTCTTCGATACCGTGAAGCCTTTACAACTTGATCTTTTGAACTAATATTTAGTTTTCTTCTTTATCCCTTACTCCAAGGTGAGGTATAAAAGTGCACACCTCGTGGTAATACTCCCAGAGGGCCAAATATTCGATAAAGAACTGTTTACTCAAAATTTCAAACCTACCACTTGGCACCGTGGTCGCAGTGGCTTAGTGGTAAGTGCGTTGGACTCCTAAGCGAACCACCAAAAGTGCATGACAAAAGCTTCTCAATTCCCCGTTCGGAATCGGCATTAAAACTGTAGGTCCCTTCTATTCGTTCGAAGAATATAACACGCACAACATGAATTGTTGTGAGAGAAGCTAGGCCTTGGCTCTCTTTGAGCTGTCGTGCCAAATAAGTGGTATACTTGGCACTACATAAAAATACTGGCGACTGGATCATTGCTCATTTCCGTCTTTCGTGTAAGGATTTGTATATCCAGGACTTCCTTGGATCTACTAGAATGACATTTTTGAAGTTCGTGTTTATTCTGAGGTTAACAAACCTCAAGTCATCGAAATCGATAGTCCATTATAGACGTTGTGGTGAAATCAGTGATGAGAAACGCCATAGCAACAGGTCCATTGTTGGTTTAATGACATATCTCACCGAAAAGTGAAACAAATCATTCCATCATAAGATAGTCGTTTGAAAGAGTTCAGCACCAGGCTAAAATATCTGGCATAGATGTATCTCTTCTTCAATGGACTAGGCTCTACTTTTCAATTTCAAGTCTGCAATGCAACGTATAATAGCTAGTGTTCCCCAAGCATCTGTTTTGTTTTTGACTCCCTTCCTCATTTTCAAAAATGAGTTCTTGTCTACAACTTCCAATCGAATCCATTTCTTCGTTGGTTTTCTCATATTCGTTCCGTAGCTCAAGTCCCTACTCACCGAACTTAAAAGACGAACTAAACTCATTAAATGTTTCGACCTCGATAGCATAATAAAAAGAGTTACTATAAATAGAGTGGAATTTTATGCTTCCAAAACCCAATGCTGCCTTCTATCATTTAAGCAAGACACAAATCATAAATGGTACCCGCATTTCCGAAGTCGAAAGTCTTACCATCCAAATGTTCGTTAACTACGACGTTCGTTGAAACGACTTCCTATTCGAATTTGCAAAAAATGCTCCAAAATGTCTACTTTCCTTGATCTAGCTTCAATCTATCATACAAGGCGTTTTATCATGCAAAGCTCTAGTACAATTTCAACATCTAATCTCATGCACCAACATTTGTGCTGTGTGAAGACTTATATGTGGCACAAGCATTGTGAAGACAATCGACTTGCGGAACACTAAAGAAATGTTTCCTATGTCTCGTTCTCCCATGAACAGTGGTCTAACAAAATAGCCAGTTGAATTCCGCCCCTCCAACGTTTCATCCCCCATACATATTGCCCGTCGAATGCTCATCAGTTTACCCTAAAGCCTACTTTCGGACGTGTTTCCTCACTACTACAACCCACACGCATTTAAAAACAAAGTTCGTCGCTGTCTCCTTCGTCTTTCTTCTGATTTCCCTAATGCCCGTGCTCCAGTTTACGGGTAGTTATATCTGATGGATGATGGTGTGATAGTTGTCCGGGAAAATATGAATTAAAGAAGCAATAAACCTATTCGTTGTTGATAACTTCAAATTATTTTGACTGTATCCTATTAAAACTTCAGGTACTCGTACAAGAAAAAACGGTTCTAGTGCCAAACATTTCTTCTATTATTGTAGATGTATTGTTTCAGATAACTGAAACAAAAAGGCCCAAATCGCTTCATCAAAAGATAAACAAAAGACAAATAAGAACTTCATTCGAATTTTTTTTTTTTTTTTTTAAGTTTAATATTTAACATAACATTTATTTTCTTTTTTCTCCACATTTCATTGGTTTGCGTATTTAAAGTAGACAAGCATTTTTTTCATTTCGAATAGTAATTATAAATTTCATGTTTAATATTAAATATATAATATTATTTCATAATAATACTTAAGCTGATAAAACATAAAATAACAGAAAAAAGAAAAATCGAATAAAATAAAATATATTTAATAACGTTAAGCTTAATTGTAAATTACATATTGCACCTTTTTTGAATTCGATATATCGTTCATCTGTTGCGTGAATTGAGTCTTCTCTGATAAAAGTTTTGATTTTTTTATTTAAATTCTTTAACGCTAATAAAAAAATAAAAAACAAAACTCATAACTATTTGCTGCAACAAAATTAATTAAACAAAACAAAAATCCTAATCGATTTATTACAAACATTATTTTAAT
The DNA here is from genome assembly GCA_951813785.1 of Criorhina ranunculi. Classification (NCBI taxonomy): domain Eukaryota; kingdom Metazoa; phylum Arthropoda; class Insecta; order Diptera; family Syrphidae; genus Criorhina; species Criorhina ranunculi. The sequence goes on along the minus strand of OX638385.1, from coordinate 30,287,657 downwards.
TTTTTTTAAATTGTAATCACATATCCTTTACTCTTTTATTTAATAATTAATTAATTAGTTTACTTAAAATTAATGTTAGCTATGTAATCTAGTATATTTAATAGTTTACCTATATCCGGAGCCTTGTCTTTAAATTCGAATAAACGGAACTATATTTTTTTTAAACTTTTTTTTTATCTTTATACAATTTCTTTTTTTTTTCATTTCTGTGTTTAAATTTATGTTTATGCTTTTTGAATTAGTTTTACAAGTCAATATAGACAGAGTTTTATTTGGATGTCAATTTAATAACTGTTTAATTGACACTTACATATGTGTATACACCTACAATGACATAAACGTTATGCAATATTAATTTTGGTTTGTTTTAAACTTATTTTTAATGTTTAATAACGATGTCATATTTACTAACTTATTTAATTAATAATAATAATTATACCTGTAATTATTACTTACTTTTCTATATGTATGTAGTCTAAATAACGATCGTATTTACAGTAAACGGATATTCAACACACATTCATTACGAATGATGTTTTCGCAGAAAAATCCGTCGTGCAAGGACTTGCAGTTCGCTTCTTTTTTTAAAGTTATAATTCATAAAAAAAAATTAAAACAAAAAGGAGAACAAAACTTAATTACAATTTATGTAAATATTTACAACTTTAAGTACACATATACAAGTTTGTTTACATTTAAATAGGTGTTGGTAGAACAGTGTAGTCTTGGTGTAAGGATGATTTCACTGTGTCGTATACGGGACGATTATCGTCCGGCAGAGCATAGACATCCGGTGGCACACAAAGCGATTGAAGTTTCGAGATGTAGCTGTCAAAGTGTTCATGATGCGGATGATGATGTGGATGATGGAGGGCGATTTTCTCAGCGCTAGGTGGCAGTGGTGGCGGTGGTGGACCATACATTCCGGCTGCAGATTGAGCCTGTGAAATACTTGCCGTTGTTAATGGTCCGGGGGGTATCAACGATGCATGAGAATAAGGATGATGATTCACTGTCGAAGACATTGGAGGAACAGATGATAGACTACTGGTGCCGGGCGGTGGTGGGGCTACTCCGTTTGACGGAATACGAACATGTTCCAGTAGGGTAATCACATTGTTGCGTAGACTTTCATAATAGTTGTTTAGGGAGCTGGGATTGTTGGTGTTGCGCTGGGATGTGTTCAGTGGAGAAGCCTCCTAAAAGCGTAAGAAAATGTGTTTCAATTATTAAGTTTTAAAATAATTTTAATTTATAAATTTAAAATGAGGACCCATGCCGAAGTTGGCATTTAATGGATTAAGAAGAAACTCTATGGGAACAATATAAAAGATTTCGATAGTCGTGTTGGGTGTTCCCAAACCTTGACATCGAAGCTCAAGCAACGCGAAGTCGCCGTTTATCAAATTTCCAACGATACCTGAGGATGTAAGTAGCCCTTTTTTTTATTATTATTTTATTATTGGTTGGGTTCTGTGACCTGAAAGATCTATTGTGCCTGGAGCCAGTTAGACAAGGATATCCTTTATCTTCCTAATGAATATCTCCAGTCGAGGCATTCCGAGTGTCCTCCGGTGTAACCACGCACTCACATAGTATGTGTCTTTCTCTAAGCAGAGTCTGCATTCAGATTCCTGAACTATATTTAGTTTACGTAAGTGATATCTGAGACTGCAGTGACCGGTGAGGAAGCCTGCCAGTCTTCTGATATCGTCCCTTTTATTATTGAGAATGTTTTTTGTGTTTTTTTTTTCAGGGGTCGGTTGGCCCTTTTAGTCTGTCTGAGTCCCTGAGTGTTGTTCCAGTAGGATAAGAAGTTTCGTTTTTCCAACTGTCCAGACTCATTCTGAACGCGGAAGTAGGGATGCCGGAGAAGGTTTTGGCACGTATGTGCCTTTCTGAAGAGCCTATCCTGGTAAATTGATCTGCAATTTCATTGCCTTCGATTCTTCTGTGTCCTGGTACCCGCCAGAGCTTGACTTTATTTCGCTTTGAGAGGTCTTGGAGAGTATTGAAGCAGCCTAGTGGCCCTATTTTATAAATTGGACATCGAATCTCATGTATGAACTCTTTGAGACACTCCATCTTTAGATCTAATACGGGTTTTTACGTTCTCTTTAATTCTTTTATTTATAGACGGGATATAAGTGAGAGAGTCATTTTGAGAGCTGTTGAAGGAGTGTCAGAGTGCCGAAATGCCTTTAAGTTTGTCATAGACTACATGCTATGTTGCATATTCCTGCTGTGAAACCACAATACATTCCAAATCCATATAAATCTCTTCTGACTTCAATGACATGTTCTATCTACTGTGTATCTCGCCATGACAAAATAAATAATTATCTTACTATATGGCAATCACATAGGACAGGTTGTACAATTAGTGCTCATAGTGGTCTATACAAATTTTAATTTAACTAACTCTCTTTTACAAAATTTGTATAAATATATCTATAGATCCTTTCTACCTGCCTCGTCTATCACATCTCTTTACTGACATTTTTTAGGGTTGCTTTTACTAATTAAAACTACTTTACAGCTCTCTTCAATGAAAAATCTCAAGCGTCAGCAACAGCAACCGGCTTTATGTATATTTCCTTATAACTATCCAAGTGGCGAACGTTTTGCAAAGCAAAAAAAAAGTCTTTCAATCAGTCTTCACACAAAAAAAACAAAATTAAACCCAAGGGTCCGTGCTTCACGGGATAGTTTATAATTAGTAATTTTTGATGGTTTAAAAACATGAAAACTTTCACGGCCATCTACACTTAAGCCGGTATTTAATTAGCGTCCAGTAAAAAGGAAATACCTCATCCCCCTTTCATGTTTCAAAAACATTTCCACTGATTTTCCAGATTTTCGGCATGAACATTCATTAAAACTAACTTCTGTCGAATTAATTCTACGAAAAAAAGGACAAAATTCCCATTCCAGGGGATATGTCCACTTCTTGATTCAAAAACCTTTTTTTTTTTTGTGCAAATCCGTTTGATAAAACAGTTCTTCACTCAAAAATGCAAACATTTGTTCTACTGGTCAATTATACGTTTCGTTCACATACACACATGTTGGGTGGTTAATATTAAAAGGATCAATTCACTTTAGTTCTATTTACAATAGTCCTGTTTGACTCTATCCAAATAGTACGATGATTGTGGAATGAAGAGAATCGTTAAATAGGGGATGAAATAACTCTAGACTGTTTGATGAAAAAATACAATAGAAAGGAGACGTTTTAAATGTCCGCATACCAGTATGCGGGACAAGTCCAATTTCTATTCATTGTGTAGATTGTGTGTCCACTGAAAAATTTCATTGGAAATGTTTTAGTTGTATGTGTTCAGAAAGTATGTGGTATTTTCGTCGTTTTTCCCTTTCTTTTTTTGCTGCGAAAATTTAAAAGTAGTTTTATGTAGTTTGGACATACATACATACTCGTATACTTCAAAGCATTTTACTTAACCGTACTTCAAATTCATCAGAGCGGGCGGTTCAAAGGCCAACACATTTGATTGCACCACAAATATTTGTATGGGAAATTTGTGGAAACGAGTTGTAGAATTGCAGATTTTAATGGTCATTTCTCAGGATATCTCTCAGGAAAATATTTAGAATTTTTTAAATTTTTAAATGCAATCAGACTTAATACTATTTTTTACATATGAAGAGAAAAGGAAAAGTATTCATACAGTTTTCTCAAATTAAAAGGACATTTACAGGCTAAACAGATACATACTCACTTTTCGTAAAGAGATTTTGAAAATGCAGGTGGACTACGTGGTTAAAGTGTTAAACATGTCAGATAACCGCAGCTGTTCTGCACACAATATGACACAATTGTATGGTTCCAGAAGTCACGGACAACATTCGGAGTCCACCATAAAGCCTTTAGGTCCCTTCCATCTGTCCGAAAAATATAACATGCACAACAGGAATGGTTTTGAGAAGTTGGGCCTTGGCGTTCTACGGGTTGTCGAGCCAAACATTTGTATTTATTTTTCTATTTTGTGAATAAAAATATATTCCAATCTAAATCTAAATCAATTCGTTACATGAATAAGCTTTCATTGAAATTGATCCTGGGAATGTAAATAAATTAAAAAAGTTTCAGAAATGTTCTTTTTATTTATATTTTGTTTCCGTCACAGGATTGTACGAGTAATTCATGGATCATATGTATGTACGTGGATACAAACATACGCATGTACATTCATTTATAATAAAGAGTGGGTTACTTTGGTTGGGCCTGAGTAATTTTATATTGAAACTTGCTGTTAAATAGGAAAACAGAAACAAAGACTATTTTCATAATTACTAAGAATCCAGATGCGTTTAGAACATCTCCAATAGCCACGCTTGAAACCATGCTGCCAATAGACATTTGAGCTATGTAGCAAGCCACTAATGCGGCCTTAAAAACGGCTGGGAAAAACTCACAAATGGTGTGAGAAAAACGATTGTCTCACCACAGCTTCCCCAAATCACCTTAGTTGCTGCCCACTGGAAATGACACAATACCGTGCAGAAGAGTTTATCTCTCTTTTTGAGAACAGCTCTTAAACATTCGAAGGAGTGTCTTTTCCGAAAACCTTTACATTCATAACTCCTTCAGTCTCCCTAATTTCTGCAGTGTCTTTCAAGCCAAAGTCACGACTATCAGTCATATCGCCGCTCGGCTGAAGATTAACCCAGTATAACGTACAGATATTTTGACTTCTAGGCCTTTGACTTCAGTCGGGATGACAGAATTGTTAGTTAAAATTGTCCAAGTTGAATGGTTCACAGAGCGCTGAACAGATACAGAGAAGATGCAGGATTGTTTCTTTCGCTTCTGCAGTTTTTGCCAAAAATATTTGCAGCGAGGCCCGCAACCTCTACATAAATCATTTTCGTTCAATGAGGATGCCTACTAATGCGGAGAAGGAGATCCTATTCTTTTTTGGGATCCCTTCGATTCTTGTTTTGCCAACCAATGGCCAAAGTTTCTTGGTAAGTTTCTTGGAGTATTTTATTCTCAACTTCTAGTGCTGAATCTTTCCTTACTAGTTAATCAGCCTTCTTGTGCACATTGTGCTGCGAGCTAAGAATTTTATGTTCTTCGTGACAGCAACGTACAAGCTTCGATTTTACCTCTACAGTAGCTTTAATTGCTGTCTGGTTGTCAATGACATGATCACGTGGTATTGCCTTCGTTGCAGCCTACCGGGGTGCAGTTTTTAATGTCAGAACATCTGTCTAAAAGCCACTGCTATGTTCTGGAAGCTTGATGGATTAAAAGAGAATAATCAGAGAAAACATCTACGCCTACTCCTACATCAATCTTTAAGCCATCAGTGATAGAGATGGATGATACCAAGATCTTGTTACATCCTTGCATGTTAAACTGCCAGGATTAATGCAATCAAACATTACGACATACAATTATAACTTCCTTTCATGGGATGAGACGGTCAATATCTGGAATGATGCAGAGAGGAAGTTGCAGCTGCACTTCGAGCCGATAAGTAATCATCCATTCCACGGAACTGTACGGCTGACAAATTACCCAGATAATCCTTTCGAGGTACCTATATCGTTTGGTCGACACCTAATTCACACTGAAGCTTTATCGAATAGATGGCAACATCTAGATTCTAGACAATTGCAACAATGCTAGGCCGGAAGCGTTAATTCGACTCAAAATAGACCAACTCTCGAAACTAACTAACAGAAGGCTGCATCCTAGACAGACATGCTCAGCAAGTGGAATCCTTCTTAAATTTTTATATAATCGCCATTCTAAATTTCAGTTTGGTGCCTTTTTAGGGGTAGCCAGCCAGTACGTAATCGTTTAGGCCAACTACTGATTTGATGGCTATTTACTTCTCAAAAAGTAAGCAAATTAAACACTTTCTCTAACACTTTTAGTGGTGGGCCATGCAGAAACGAATTATACTGGACAATATTTGAAAAGCTTTGATAAGTCCACGGATTGCTCTAAAGTTGAACCAACTAGCTAGTAGTTTTATTCAATTAAGACGCACCATATGTATTAGTTAGCATATTTGACTGGTAAAAACCAAATAAAGATGATCTTCTCGATGATTTTGAACAAAAAATGCTTCCAAACTCTGCTCTTGAAAAAAATAAAAATAAAAATGCAAACAATGAAGCATCGAGATTCATCTTCAATAGCTTCAAACTATGTACCCCTACAAACTGTTTAATTATACGAAAATTTTAAGATAAAATCCCAACAAACTTATCTGAAACAAAAATGTTCAACTCAAACTTGATTTCCATTAAGGACTCGTACAACAATTCAATGCACTCAGTCACTCTACGAAAAAAATCATTCCTTTGATGGAAGATTAATTTAATTTTCCAACAAATTGCTTTTATTCGTAAAGGTAAGCAACGGTCACATCTTCTCCACCCTCCACACCACCGATATATTCCATTGTCTGTATTCAATGTAAACTAGCAAATTCCATTTCCAGGCGATTAACTTTCCAAATGCAATCATTTGCATGAAAACCCAGGACGAGAACAACATTTGTTGCCTGCGATTCCATGTAAAGTGCACCACCAATAAAATCCTTCAGCAAGAATAGCCTGTACGATCTTCCTCTTTCTCGCTTTCTCTATCGAATTTTGCCTTCATGTTGTTCATGACAACTGAATTGAATAATGCACTTTTCCAAATGGTGGCATAGAAGAGTGTGATTTTCCTTGTCCACAGATGGTACTCGTATACATAGCTACGTACATATGTATGTACATAAATGTATAAACATCACTGTCCAACATTTCTCTCACACGGAGAGGGGAAGGTATACATTTTTTTTTAAAACAATTTCAAAGCTCCACAAGCCACCACAGCGCAAGTTGCACTCCACCGAATCAGTCACCCTCATCCCCAATGCTACATCCCCAAGGACGATAGCAATACACCCCTGCTGGTTTCTCTTTCTCTTTCTCGTTCTACTCACTTGGCCTAACCTTTTGGCCCGGTTTCTGGCGTCGGCAACTCGTCTATATACACACATAGCCCAACGGAGGAGCACGCTGCCTAGCCAACCAGCCAACCAGTCAGGGTTTGTATGGAGCACATGAGAGCGAAAACAGCGGCAAGAGATAGAGTGGGGCGTAGCTAATGCTTTCCAATGGCCACAACGCCAAATTCAATGCTCATGCCCAATCAGAGTAGCACAGAATGCAAAAAAAAGAAAGTATAAGAAAACGAAAAAAAAGGAAAAATTGAGTACATAATATATTTCCCAAAGGATATGCACAAGGAAGAAAAAAAGAATAAAACGGAAAAAGAAAAATGGAAAAATTAGAAAGATTAAGGTGTACACGAGGATCCATGAGGGGATGTAGTATTTGTTGTAAAAACATTGTAATGTACACTCAACGTGGACAGAAAAAAAAAATATAAATATATTAGAGAACAACGACAAAGCGTAAAAAAGGACATTGTATACACGATACACCCCAAGAACCTAGAAATAGAACGAGACACATCGCATACTCGCGCATGAATTATGCGAAAGAAATAACTTACATAAGAGTCGTAAGTGTACACTGGAGCTTTTCGGATACAACTTTGATTGATTTAGAGATATTTTTCGGAGAACCCGCCTGAGGATGTGGAGGATTCTTCTTCTTAGTGGGGATGGTTGGCAACATTTCATATAGAGAATAATATATTTATTTCATGTAAGAATTTGATTCGTTTTAGCGCACATCCGATTGACGTCAATCGAAGATTGGTTGATATATTTATGTATGAATATGTATTGATATGGGTACACCATAGGGAATAAGGACAGCCTTTGTAGGTTACACCTACAGTCACACTTTGAGTTGTGTTTGTTTTTTTTTTTTTTTCTTTTATTCGTATAATGATTACCTTGGATTTATTAAATATCGATTGTGGAGAATTAATTTAAAATTGAAGGTTGTACAGTGGGTTGTAGTAAGTGGAATTCAGTAAAAGAGTGAGAAACTATGTGTTCAATTAGTTTACTTTTACAAGGACCTTCGTACAAGGAACTGATGAAAATAAAGAGTCTTAAGAATTGGTAGAAATGTCTTCAATTGAATACGCGAGTTTCGCCTCGAGCTTAGTAAATTTAAAGAGTGTACACTTTTTATATTTATAAATATTTTTTTATATTTTATATACTTAAAAACTTTTCCTGGCTTAATTTCCTGGATAAATGCGAATTACAAATTAAATTTTGAAGGAAGGACACTTTTTAGTAGAAAAAACGATGAAACAGTGGGAGACAGCAGACATTTTTTAGGCGTTGAAGTCTACAGAAGTCGCAATGTCCCTATTACCAATTAGTGAAAACGCGGTTTGATAAAATGCATATTTTTCTTACTTGAAGATTGAGGCCGATCAGAAATGGCAGATAGTTTTTTTTGCATCGTTTGAGGAAAAGTTAGATTCTTCTTCACTTTTTTCACCAATCGTTTCAACAAATCTTGTCACTGAAACACATTATTATTATTTTATTATTATTGGTTAGTCTCTGCGACTGACGCAAATGGCACTGCGACCTTAAAGATCTATTGTGCCTGAAGCCAGTAAGATAAGGAGATCCTCTATCTTCCTAATGAAGTTGAGGATATCTCCAGTCGAGGCATTACAAATGTCCTCCGGCATTAGGAATTCCTTTTAGAGAAAGAGTTTCTTGACTCTGCAAACAGCCACGCACTCATATATTTAGTACGTGTTCCGCTGATTCGTCTTCCTCTAAGCAGAGTCTGCATTTAGATTCCTGAACTATATTAAGTTTGTGTAAGTGATATCTGAGGCTGCAGTGACCGGTGAGAAAGCCGATCAGTCTTCTGATATCGTCCCTTTTATGATTGAGAATGTTTTTTGTGGTTTTGTTCAGGGGTCGTTTTTCCCAGCTGTCCAGACTCATTCTGAACGCGGAAGTAGGGATGCCGCAAAAGGGTTGGGCACCTGTATACCTTTCTGAAGAGCCATTCCTGGGAAGTTGATCTGCAATTTCATTGCCTTCAATGCCTCTGTATCCTGGTTCCCACCAAAGTTTGACTTTATTCCGATTTAAGAGGTCCTGGAGAGTATTAATGCAGCCTAGAACATCTTTTGAGTTAAAGTATTGGGAACTCATTGCTTTGAGCGCTTCTTGGCTATCGGTGAATATATTGATGGTTGCGCCCTTTGTGTCAGAGTCGAGAATGATAGTGGCGCAGGTATCGATGGCATTTAATTCTGCCTGAAAGACGATGGGATACATTCCAAGCGCCTTTGAGACCTAGATTCCGGCACCAACACCGCAGTCTATCTTCGAACCATCAGTATACCACACTAGTCCTTTCATGTTCAGCAACGGCTCTCCTGATACACACACTGGTAATAGAAAGTCTTTCGATTTTAACGATGCAACAGCCATTCACGTATAATGGTTTGACATTTGAGTTTCACCTAAAGAACAGAAGACAGTATTGAGTTGTACGCATTCAAATTAAATCCCATTTTAGTTAATTTGCCCTTGCTGTTCCTCTTCTTTTTCTGAAGAGCAGGGATGTGAGTTTAAGACCGAATATGTGAAACTAAGGCTACTGCTGTCAACGATGGAATCTATTGGATAAGGAACACACACAAGAGACCATTTAGAAAAATAAGAAATTGAATTAGATTTTCCTTTAGAAGTTGTTAAAATTCAAAACAGTGACATCTGTAGTTAAGTCTAATAAATTAGATTTGAAGTCCATTGTTTTCAAACCCAATACATCTGACTGCCCTTAAAAGAACGCATCATCTAGCCATTATTGAAAAAGCAATTTTCATTTTGACAAATGATTTAACATATAAAGTTCTCCATACGCACTATTACTTTACATAGAATCTAGATTTTCCAACCACCAACTCATCAACTGATCCACAGACTCCACTGCATTACTTAACCAATACTTTATTGATGGGACAAACGACAATTATTTCAATTCTTACCTCACTGATAAGTTAGCTTATTATAAAAATCGCCTCCACTTTCTCATTGAATTTCTCGTAAAGCTAATTGTTTTAAAAAGTTTAAAGTCTTCACACTTTGAATATTTTCTTTATACCAGGTCAACGACCTTCCCTTGCTGAATTGTGGACACCAAACAACTTTCTTAAATTTTCTTCAAACTTTCGAGTTCAAATATTCGAATAAAAACTAAATTTCCACCGTAGGAGACAAGCCCCTTTAACTTAAAAAACAAAAAAACTTTGCTAATCTATAAAATTTGGTTAAATCCATTCAAACCGTTTATAAATTTAAGTCCAGCAAATTACCAAACAAAAGTAGAAAATTCCGTCAAAAATGTAGGCTGTGAACTTCGTCATGTTTCCTTTCGAGTTTTCTAAAACTTTTCCTTGAGAGTTTCTTAGTCGAATTTTTGTTGTTGTAAAAAAAAAGAAAAGTCTGGAAGTCAGTTATAAAGTCAGAAACTTAAGTTTTTACGAATGTTTTTGTGAGACGAAAGAGCTCTTCATTTTCAAGGTCGTCGGCGGAAAAGTTTTCACCACCGCAAGTTTATCAATTAATTTTCAAAGTTTCTTTAATTTTTTTTTTCTTTTCGGACATTCATTGGCATTAAGGTGAATGAAACTTTTAAATTTTTTTTAACGCATCACAATCGGTTACGTAAAGGATAAGAGAAGGTTTAAAACCATCTAGCTTAATCTTATCATTTACCTCGAACTTAAAGGATATGAATTAAGTCACAAAAATATACTCCAAATGGACACTAATAAATAAAAAATCCATTAGAATCTGTAATGATGGCAATCTGTTTTCCATAAAAATGATATCAACATGGGGTTTATTTTTGTAACAACATCATCTATCAAATGATAAATAGAATTCTTTTGGGCAAACTTTGAACACGAATAAAAATGCTACATACATTATTGTATGGTCAGATAAATGAAGCAGAACGTCAGGAAACGAGAAGTGCTGGAATGAATTAAATTCGAATAAATTTCATAGCGCCTACATTAAACTTTAATGAGATGATTTGATTTTTTATTTTCCTTTTTTTTTTGTGGTTACTTATGGAGGAACTATTGATTAAAGTTAACTTGGTTTGATAATTGTATTTATTTGTATTACTTTGTTGTTCGATGTAATGACGTCTATGTATGCGTGTGTATAAAGAAAACTCGTATGAGACTAAGGATAATGCCGTCGCTTTGGCGGCATCATTCAGATTTGTGTAGTCACAAACAGGACGTAGCTAATGCATTCCACAATTGTTCTGAAACATTACGAACTAGTACGAACATCAATTTAGGACGCATATTTAAACACTGCTCAAAATAAAAGTGTACAAAGATCCTTGTTACAACATTTTTTTAATTTCTTTCTCGGTCATAACACAAATTTGAGCACTAAACACAAGCCCGATCAAGGAGGCTGTGGTACCTTTTACCAGGAAACAGTTAGTTTCAAGTTAGAACACTTGCAAACTTATAACACTTAACGGAATTAGAGTAGGCCTACTACAACAAGTTGAATATCTAGACATAACACTAGATAATAAACTTCTCAGGAAGAAACATGAAGTGATGTGAGGAACAATTCAGAGAAGACCTGGGATTGGAATCGAAGTAAACTAAGATGGATGAACACCATGATAGTTAGGCCAATTCCATGACTTGGAGCAGTAACATAGGTCAGTTGAACCAAGAATACCCTTGAAAAAGTGAAAATTTCAGCTGGCGTATGTATGTATAGGTATAGCAAGGACCATGAGGTACTGCCCCACATCAGCACTGGACGTGATATTAGGACTCACGCCACTTCACCCAATGCTAGAAAAAAACGCCACTGAAACCAGATTTAAAAATATTTAAGGAGGGCGTTAGGAAAGGAAAATGCATCGGAAGATCCTGCTTCGAGTTTAGGTTTTCCAGTAGTGAATCAGTGATTTACTAACTCCTTCACGCCATGGAAACATGCGTTCGATATGGAGTATGCTCTGGCACGGAAAATCTTCGAATCTAACTGCCATTTCCTCTACAAATGTCCGGCACAAGCAAAAGCCAGACTGCGTGCACTAAACCCACCATTCTTCGACGACCTTAATGACATCTCGGGTAAAGGGATAAGAGATCTGATCTGCTGACTGTCCCACATCCTTAACAATATACATCACCAACCAGATCACACGAGTCGTGGTAACAAAAAGGCACATCTAGTGCAGCTTGTTGGGTTCATGCTGAACCGCCACATCTACCTACCCCCGAGAGATGGCGCAGTAGAATAATACCGCGACTCAGGTGGCGCACGCAAGTGGAAGGGGGCCTTAACCAACTTGGCTTGTGAAACTAGAGGCAGCCAGCTAAAGAACGAACTGGCTGCAGATGCTTGTTGTTTGATGCCCAGGTCCTACCCCCGGACAGTATCACAGAAAGACACAGTGGTACCATCAGACAGCCAGGCTGCTTTCTAGGCACGTAACTCTCATGAAATCCGGTCTAAACTACAGTGGGAGTGTCTTGTCAAGATAAACCGACTTGGAAAGTGTAACAAAGATACGAAGAAGGAAGCGAATGACAAAAGATCCAAAATTTTGGAAAAGCTACCTAGGCTCGTTAGGAATTATAACCAGTAAAGAAGTAAGGTCTGTTTAAAGATCGAAAAAACAGGTTTCGCGAGCTTTCCAATGGCTCACTGTAGACTTCCGGAACATTTAAGAAAACAGCTTACAAAACAACACAGAGACTGCAGAATTCTCCCGGTCAAGGAATGTGGAGAATTAATCCACAAAAGAAGAAAGGACCTCTTAACGCCTCACTTGACTTAAATCGAGCGACATGTGAACAATTTGGTTTTTTTAAATGTAAAAAGGCTTAGGGTAGATAGGTAGAAGTGGTTGTCTTGCAAAATACAAGCCACAAGAAGCGCGGGTGCGCCGTTTTGACACCACAACTCACATGACCTGAATGTTGATGGGAGTGGTAGAGGGGTGATTTTTCAGATCAATCCTGTGGAGTTCAGAAAGTTAATGATGTTGCAGAGTTTTATGTCAGAAATCTTTGAAAATTGCTTAAAAAATGGTTTGATAAGTGAGTTAAAAGGTTTAGGACAATATCATTTTGTTCTCAAATGTATCAAAACTGTCTGTCATTACCTGATATTGAAACACATCCAATACTAAGACGCCATTTTCAACTTATTATCTACAATCCAACTTATTATCTACAAACATAAAATGCTATTTTTGGTATTTGCCTTTGCTTAAACCAACCTTAGCTTACGTACCCGATCGCTGGTGTTGAGCTGTGTTTCCATGGCATTTATGTCAGACTTCAAGCGCAGCATTTGTGATTCAACTCGAGCGTTTTCCCTCTGCAATTCTGAAATTTCAGCTTCCAGTGTTGTCAGATCTTCGGTCCCGTTTGTGGTCACACTATTTTGAGGCGGATTATTGTTGGATAAAGCATTGTTCGCCGACGTATTGGAATTATTATTCGATGGTCCTGGCCCAGGTGGTATAGATGAAGTGCTGCCATTTGCCGGAGTTGAAGTGCCACCACTAACTGAATTCATCATCATGTCCATGTCTGGAAAGAAAGTGGAATGTGGAAATTTTGATTCTTTTGTTTTTTTTTTGTAAACTCTACGCTCTACTTGAAAACACATACATATTCTAAAAATGCTACATTCAACCAATTGTTACAAATTATTAAGCACACCATGCCTTTGGGTACATTCCCATCCCCATTTCTAGCACAATCTCACACAAATATCAACCCCTTTTCACTTCGATAAAAAGCCTGCTGCTACCATCATGGAATACGATTGCGAAATGCTTTTAAAATTATAAAATGTTAATTTCGTCTTAAAAACATGAAATGAAACACCACCACCACCGCCATCAGGCTTCGTCATCGTCATCGTCATCATCATCTTCAACATCGATTTGCCGTATACATGATGTTACAATGATAAACGACTATAAGAGCACATGGTGTCAAAGGATGCTTTATTCCTTGAGGATATAAAATACGTTTCTTAAAGTGTAAGATAAAGAAAAACGTATACCATCGTGCCAACCGTCGCCCATAAGACAAAGTGTAAATTTTTAATTTACCCTGAAAGAGATCCCGCCCGCTGTGGTTTTAAATATAAAATGTTTGAACCGAACCCCTTAATAAGGTTTTTTTTTTCGTATATTTAAGCTGAGTGCTTCCTACTGTGGAAGACTTCTTAAAACCACCTTCTGTCATTAAAAGAGAAGATTTTCAATATCATACAATCTGTGGTTTAAAATTGGAAAGGATTGTGGGTAAACAACCAAGTAAGACGAACTGTAGAGCTCTCGGAAGAGCTGTATGGTTTTTATGTTGAACTTTGGTTCAGGTTTTATTTGAAAAGAGCCAATGGAATAAAAAGTAAAGATTGGATTGAAAAGTTTATTCAATACTCAATGGTTTATAGGCAAGTTTTCGTTGTTCCTTAAGGTAGATATTAACAATCCAAACGTACAGAGGCACTGACTTGTATAAGGAGGACTCTTAAGTATTTATTTTTTCCATAGACATGGAGAATCGCTGGGAACTGGTATGGTCCATGAAATCGCCAGATAGCCACAACAATGCAAAATTTGACAAAAAGACACAATTTGCAATAGAAAGCGGTAAACATTTTGAAAATGAATTCTGGTGTCAGTACCGACGTGGTTTACAAAAACACTTGGAAAATTGCTCAGTGTTTTCCTTACTGAACTTTACGCCATGCGCTTATTTTTATGTATTGACTTAAAGTGCCTTCATCTTCCTTGATAAACTCAAAATATGTTCATTGACCTTCAAGATTAGGCAGCACACAGCAAAGTCAGCCTCTGATGTACACCGAGGCATTGAAGGTAATAAAATTGCTGACCAACTCAGCTTGCCAGATAAAAATGGTTGAAGACCTGCTAAATAAATGAAAAAGCAGCACATACTTATGATAACAGCCAAGGGCTCACGCAGGGTTTCCTTCTCGACCGCTACCAACCAAGATATTATCTCTACAAAATGAATATAGTCAAAAAAATTGGTTGTGCCTTAAGGAGAATGAAACCGTGGACTATATACTAGGTTAAAAGAACTTCGATACAAAATTTCATCACAGGATTTATTTTCTCCTTCATTTAGAAGGTTGACCATTTTCTGACTTAAAACTATCTTTGGTGGTGTAATAGATCTTATAGGTCACAGTGCCTTTATCAAGAGGCAAAATCGAATATTTTTTGGTGTTTTTGATGAAAATGTATTGCGAATCATCGCAACTGTCCAATTGTGGCGATGTACTATATATGCCGAGGAGGATACATTCCACCTACTATGCGAATACCCAAGCTTTGGTAGAAAAAGAAAGTCACACTTCTTCAGTGATCTGGGCAAATTATTAAACAAGCCACCAAAAACCATCCCAAAATTCCTTCGGAACTCGGATTGGTTCAGAGAGGCCAAAGCCAATATTTAATAATAATACACACCGGGAAACACAATCGGTCCTTTGAGATCCGAGTGAGGTTATACATAAAGTGCAACCACCCCTTTAATCTATCCCAACCAAACACATATTCGTAGGAAAATTTGTAGTGGACACCATCAAATTTAGATTTATCACCCTTTTGACTTGTGATGTGAATAACATCCGTCGCCCGTCCGGAGATATTTGTCTTATTTGGTAAGTTTGCGACTAATCTACAGCAATTTTTAATATTGACAACCCGAAACGGTGTCTTTAAAAGACGCTAAGCAAACAGTTTGCTATGGTATAGTGAGAAACAAAATATTATCCATGTTAGAATGTCCGAAACTAGTTTCGAAAAAATAACTTAAAAACGAAACGTAAAAGTCCTTAGAACGAGTACCCTGTAAATTGTCTAACTAATAGGTTTTTGAATATGAAATGTCAATTTTTCTGGTCGTTCTTTTTTTGAGGTTAACCATTCATCAACCCAATGCTCCGGTCCAAAAAATCTTCGAATCCGCCCCCGAGGGACAGCGCAGTAGAGGAAGACCGCGACTCAGGTAGCGCACACATATTGAAGGGGACGTCAACCAACTTAGCGTGAGAAACTGCAGGTAGCTAGCTAAAAATCGAGTTGGCTGGAGACGCTTGTTGGTTGAGGCCCAAGTCCATCCCGGACTGTAGTGCCACCTTAAGTTAGTAAGTATTCATCAAGCCAATTTTTCACTTCTTCGTTAGAATGAAAGTGCTGTTCCGAAAGTCCGTGCTGCATCGATCGAAACAAGTAGTAATCAGGAGGGGTGGTGATGGAGTCGTGGGTAATGTGTTAGCTTGTGACCCGACTTGTGCAGGTTCGAGCCCGGTCGGGGAATAACAACAGCCTCCGAAAATAAAGAGAGAAACGAACAAAATCTGAGTTTCTCAAACCCTAACACAAAAAAATGGTTTCTGCCTGGGAGTACAATGGACCGAAACGAATTTGAGTGTTCCTGGGATTTGGAAATTTCCTTCTAAATAAAAAGTTTGTTACTTGGTTTGCAACATATGGACGACCATTGCCACTGGAACATGTTCACCATAAATTTCCATTTACAATCGATGACAGCGATTGCCCGCAAATGGTCCTTATCTTGCACAAAATTCGACATTTTCAAGGCGACAAAAAAAAAGGTGTTTCTACAATCACAACCTATGACATACTGAGTTTTATTGAGAGATGTTTACCCTCCAAAATACTATATTTGTTATCATCGACACAAACCATATGTAGTTTGTTAGTCAAATCGATATTTTCAAGTATTTAAAACCACTCAGTCTTGTGAAAAACTAAGTTTATTCATTAAACATGCACATCTCCTCTTTCTCTTTCTCTCTCTCTCTTAGTAATCCTAAAACCCTTTCTTCCACATTTACCTACATTTACTAAATTTGTAGAAATAATGAAAAATGAAGTCATTTATATTGAATAAATCAAAATGTTAAAAATGCAAAAGAAAATATGCCATGAAAAATGTTTTTCCTCCCCCAAAAGCTCCGGACTAATCCATCAATCAATCTAAACTTCTTTTTTTTTCCACCATTCCCAATATTGATGGATACCAGAGGCAAACATGAAAAAAAAAACCAAATAAATCACTAAAATTCATGGTGTTCCAAAATGTCTGCAATTTCGTGCGAGAACACACCGCCGCGCCGGCCGCACAAAACAATTGGTAATATTTTAAAATCAATGGTTTAAAGGTAAACCGCTGACTAAGAGCAGTTGATTAATCAATTTCCCTCCACGGTTTTCGCTTTGACATTCCAACATCAGCCCACCACCATTGCCGGCACGACCATCATCCTGACAAACGCAAATAAACCATTAAAACTTCCTACAAAACATTGAGTAATAAATTATTTGCCCAACAGCAATTGGCTTGCCATTTCTTGGAAAGGAATCGGGAAATCTCGAAGCACGATGGATGAGTTTTCATTTTTCGTGAAACGTATACGAATGCGAAACGACTCACTGAGTCGAAATGGGACAGTGACGGATATCAGTTAAGTGCGCTCGGATGAAGAACAAATGATTTTCAAATTAAATTAGGTATTTGCAGTTTGTCAGTTTCGCATTGTAGTATTAGTAATAGTAGTAGTAGTAGTGCCGTTGGGGGTGGATTGTCAGATTTAAGTTTCAACATTTTGCTTGCAGGATGTGACAATGAATTTAACATTTTACTTGAAAAGCATTTTCAAATAGCCATTTCTGATACCACCTGAGGCGATTTAAAATTAAGGGATGAAGCGGAAGTGGGCTTGGCTTGATAGCCGTTTAAAGACACAAAAAGGATATTGAGTCGATTTTGTTTTGGACTTTTAATTTGATTATGGAAAAATTTTCTTCTTTTGTTTGAACCCTTTCCTGCGACGATAAATTAGTGCCAATGGGCATGGTGAAAATGTTCAGGATTCTGAGTGGAATTAATCGATTTTTCCGAAAACCAATTGCCGGTAGAAGTAAGTAGTTAAGTCCTAGGGATAAGATTACTTGAAGATAGCTTGGTGGATAAGCCATTGAAGAGCTTAAACTCTGCGAAAAACTTGACAGACACATCGATGAACACTCCATGGCAGATGTCACGATGATCATGTTTTGTTACTGAAGAAAAGAATTTTCTAAGCATGAAATAAACTGCTGTCGCACACTTCCAACTACACCACGGCCATCGGCTTAAGTGCTTGTAAGGCAATCAGAGAAGACTTAGACTACGAACCACATTATGATCAGTGGTGTAGACTTTGGCGGCCTAACTATATATTTTGCTTCATGCACTAAGTCAGAGTTTCTGAAATTCTCCCAACTTCTACCATCACAGCCTATCTGAAACACTCTGAACTACAACCTGTAACCGAAATCCGTAACTATTTTTTTGAGTACGTAGCCGTAGACGGGTAGCCCGAGTTGACATTATTGATAACGAAGTGCGTATAGCAGGCACTGTATTGCTGAGTCCATATTCTAGTTCTGTCACTTTTCAAATTCAATAAGTAGAATCACCTCAGGGAGTCTTGTTTAGCCGACATTAGGACCACAGAATAGCGAACACCGATGAATTAGGGACACAGGATTCATAATAGTTTTCGAACCTGTGATAGGCAGAAGTTCTCTGTGCTATTCATGGTAGGCACGTTCCCAGGGAGCTATCAAAACAAACTACAGTTGGGGTCCCTTTTCGTTTCTCTTTCCACAGTGGAGTCGCAAAAAACTTTTCTTTGAATCGTTCCTTAGCCAGGTCGGATCATTACATCCTACGTTCTCAGTCAAGAGCAAATGAAATTTTTCTTGAATATAACTGCCGATGGGCTGAATCCATTATGAAGACGCTCTTAAATAGCCAGTGGAATTTTTTTCATTCTAATAATTAGGAAACTACCCTGCTTATCCTCAGTATAGACTGCAGATGGCGCTGCTGATAAACAATAATGATTATCTTCATTGATTCATTAAATAGAGCGTATCTTTGTCACCTATGAACTACAAAAAGTTGTTCTTCAAAAAATCAGAAGGTTAAAAATAGTTCGATTCAAGATTTTACTCTGATTTGCATATATACATATGATATCCTTCTGTTTAGTATGTTTATGTACATAATATTCACTCGAATGTAGCCTCAAACTATTTGTCGATTGTACCAATCTATAATGTGCTTTGAAATTCTCCCGCAAGATGTTTCTTAAAATTTTACTTCTACAACCTTAAAGTTTCAAAAAATTCTTGGTTTTTTTTTAAGTACCTAGAAACATGCAATGTATCTATATATACATATATATCTATATAAAATAAATAGCAACATGGTTGTTTTGTGTGTGTGCCAATAACATTACAATTTGTACCAAACAATTTGTGAGTAAACGAAACAAAACAAAAATAAATACATAAACAATAAACTTACAAACAAAATGTTTGAAATAATATTAAATGAATTTATCTTACCTGTATAAAAATCGGGTAGATTTTTGTTTTGTTTAATTTTAGAGAAGATATTCGGCGCCGATACAAAACGTCGCGTAATCTGAATAAAAATAAACAGAGGAAAAAAAATAAGAAAAACAGGTAAGGAATACATATTTTTGTTTTGTTTTCTTAAATTGTTAAGCGGATTTTTTTTTTTTTTTTTAATTTTTGGTGTTATTAGCACACACACACACACACGATTATGTATATGAAACGCGAAAATCAAACAAAATTCAAAGCAAAATAATTGCACAGCATATATAGAGAAAATGATTTGTGTACACTAACCTGAGTATCCCTTGGGATAGACCATGGTGACCTCATCGAACTTGGGCTTCTTAATACCTTGCGCTGCCGTCGGACAACCTGAAAGTGACCGATGCGTTAGAAATGTCCCATTTATATGTCCGGTGCCATCACAACCCGGAGTGGGGCAATTCACACCATCAAATTTCATTGCAGTTGCGGCCGCAACAGCTGCCTTATGCTGCTCCACCGTACCTCCATTCTCCAGGACCCGCATTTTGTTACGATTCGCTATCGGACATCCGGATGCACTGCACAAAAGAAAAAAATAAAACAAATACGATTATGTTAATTAAAGTACACAAATGCACTGTTAAGCTATCCATACCTTCTGTGGGAAAGGAATTTCCCTGTTGAATGTCCACTGCCATCACATCCTGGTATGGGACATCTGAAATATAAACAATGTGTGCTACATTGTCGGACCAGCATATAGCAAGGGAAAAATAAAACTTATCCACATGGCAATTGTTACTTCCAAATGTAAATATCGCAGAGGAAGTAAAAATCGCAATTTAAACGTACCTCAAGGGTTCTGAATCCTGACCGTCACGTGGTTTACTCTTCGGTTTATTCGCACGAGGACATCCCGATAGACTACGATGTGATGAGTAGTTACCAGTTACGTGGCCAGAACCATCACAACCCGGTGTCGGACATTTTAACTCCTGCGAATGGGATTGCAGGTGATTTCTATCGTTACGTGGACAACCCGTTAAGCTGTAATTAAACATTGTATTCGAAGATAAACGAAACAAAATGTTAATGTTTAAATTTGAAAGGCATACACGTCGTCCCCCGTCCGGAAAAATAAACCATCCAACGCAACCGGGGGATACAACAACAACAAAAAATTCAATTAAACACGACTTTCTAAGGAGCTGCTTTTTCCCCTATATGGAAAGAGATAAAGCCCTTTTGACTTTCTACCGAGCATAGTGCACATCCTGATTATGCTAATCATCACACACACACATTTAATTTTTGGTAAATAAATTTTAAACAGTGAAATTCCGAACTTTGCAGACACATGCTTGCTACATGCTAAAGATAGACAAGGAGTTCTTGTAACAGAAGGGTTAGAAATCATCAGAATGGGCCAAGAAGTCATCATGAAAAGGACATTTTTTG
The DNA here is from genome assembly GCA_951813785.1 of Criorhina ranunculi. NCBI lineage: Eukaryota > Metazoa > Arthropoda > Insecta > Diptera > Syrphidae > Criorhina > Criorhina ranunculi. Next base: position 30,266,741 of record OX638385.1, on the reverse strand, counting down.
ATTTTTCCTCGACTATAGAAGAATAGAACTCTGATTTTTGTTTCATTACACAAAAACACATAAGACTATCCTTACCCATACTCTTATAAATAAAAAATGTTCTAATAACAAACGAGATAAGCAGAATTTTATGAGGTAGCAGCATTTTACTGTATCTTTTACCATTCAGGACATATACTCGAAGTCTCATTTGCAGATTGTACACGAGCAGACACAAATTTTATTGGAATATCTAGAAGGTTTTTTATTTATGTATGCAAATGAACGGACGTGTACATCCTTGGGGGCTAATTTCTTTGTATCTTCATTATTCGGTAATAATGTATGCAAGGATGAGTTTTGTAGAAAACTTTTGTAACAAATGTAACGATATTGTTGACTTGAAAAAGAAAAGGAATTTTCTAAATAGAAATTTGTAAGGGTAGGCAATCAATAGGAGTAAATGAGTTTGTTTATAGGATTTTAAATCTACTCGTACCAATTTGAAGACAATATAATCGAAAGAAAACAGGGTGTATGTACGTATGTATGTATGTAATATACGTAACCAGAGAAATGTCGAAACAGACCCTCTTGTTGGGTTCATTCTTGATTCCCTCGTCACGGTGGTATCATGAAATACTTGTTGGTTTTTTCTGGGATTCGAACCTAAGTCAGCTTGTCTAGGAGATCAATGCTCTTTCTTTTAACGACGACGCGATTGTTAATACGTTTTCAAGCACTTGTACCTCAAATGTAGACAACCAATGCCCTATCTGGTAGAAAACTAAACATAACTTCAGAGTTTCGAGGTCATCTAAGTTTCTCGTTAAATGATTTGAACAAGAGCATCGCATAAGCTTGACGTGATTTGGCCCAATAGAGCTGGAAAGCTGTTGTGAATTTGCGGGGAATAAAAAATCTGACTCACTGATAAAAGATGACGCATCACATCATTCACTGGACCCATTAAAGTATGAAGAAATTCAGACATGCAAAGGTTTTTGCCAACAAGAACCCAGAGAAGCTGTAGGACTCTACCTTGAGAGTGAAAACCTCTCTCTACACATTTTTTTTTTTTTGTTATATTTCACTAGCGCTAAAAGGGTTATGAATAACCTGGTGATGCTACTCACACAACGCTAGAGTTGGTGTAGTTATTTTGTTACTCAAATCGTATTAGGTTTCAATCTTTTTGTTCCGAGAATGGTGTCCAGAATGACTGGGGAGAATTATTGGTACTGTTGCCATTGCTTATAATTCACAGTATTTCTTTCGATAGAAAGTTCAGCCCTCTTTTAACTGAGAAATGCTATGAGGTGATGGCTGCTCTCCACCCAAAAAAGTTATTCGACATCGTTACATACTCTGGGTTGAAAAAAAAAATGCTTCTAGGACCTACATTGGAAGGCAGCATAAGATTCTGAAGATAAACCGCAGTGCCAAGGGGTGTAAACAGTAATCTTGAACACGGAATCATAATATAACCAAAGGGAGCCATTGCATCTTCCAGTGGAGGTTAAAGAGAGCTTGGTGCAACTGCTTGGAGCTCGCGAATTTATGCTTTGCCAGCCTGAGATAATCCACGATTCTTCCAGTGAGAAGTATTTAGCACTCAGATTTGTGGCAAGTTCTAGTAGATGATGCCTAAAGCGAAGCCTTCTGGGGGCAGTATTTTGGATATCTGCACGGAGTAGGATTCTCGCATTTCTTTGAACTTCTTTGTATTCTTTATCTAGTCGAGCGGAGCTATCTTACAGAATTAATTGGATAAAGCATGCTTCATGGTGGTGTTCAATTGAACTTCAATTTTGTTGATCTGGTAATCGTGAAAATAATCAAAAGAGTGGAGCAGCGTTGACAGGTGGAAGCAACTAACAACGATTTTTTTAACGTTCGACTAAAGGCACCACTAATTACAGTATTAGAACAACTGGCTCAGGTTTGATGGCGGTATTTGTTCCAGGATATCGAATTTTGAAATGCAAAGGCCATGTGGTGGTAGCTGCAAGGTCGAAAGTGAATGGGTTGAACAGGAAAGAGGGAAGCACTAACCCTTCGGGTTTATTTAGTTGTCTTGGTTTGCTACATTCGTCATTTAGGAAATCCATAAACAATCTGCCACTTAGCATTAAGCATATTAAGTCGCAGGCTTTTATACGAGGGAAGGTTTCAACAAGTTTGTACAGGAGACCTTTTCAACACTGTGAGTTTCACGAAAGAAGAATTGGAATTCAGTTTTCGTTAGAAGACATTTTCGGGGAAGATTCTGGACTGAGGTATCAACAAAGATTCGAAAGCATTTCAGAGTGACTCAAGGAAGTCAAATAGGGCCCACTTTTAATAAGCTCTCCATTAAGGAGTGTATTTTTCACTTTATTCCTAAAACAAGGGACGTACATTTTCGGACACCCATTATCTATTCTCCTAGCTGTGTAGTCAGCTTTAAGGATACTTTATTGTATTCAAATTCTGTCATCTGTCAATGTCTTGATAAATTAACTTTTACTAGTTCATCCACTCAATTACCGATGTAAATGTTAAATCTAAAAAAAAAAAATCTCTTCACCGATATGTACACTCCATTGAATCACCTCAGTAACCACCATAAGCTATTCAGTTTAAAAATTGTTAACAAAAACCGTAAATCAATTTAAAAGAGATTATTGCCAATCAATGAACAAAACACAAAACAGAAAAAAAAACAAGGAATTCAATGAAATTTATCACGAGGGCAGAATTAAAAGTTTGATTTTGAGTAGGATTACATCAAGAGACTCTGGAGAGTCTGTTCGAGTGTCTAAAGTCCTTCAGGGTTCTTATCTCTTCTCCTTCATTGGAGCAAAAGTGGACTTTTTAATTGAAAATCCTTAACCAATCCCTTCGTCATTCTTTCAAAATCGTCTTTCCCTCCTTTTGTATGCGAAAGGTTTTGCATCAGTGGATGCTGCTCGGATTAAATGTGCTAAATCACCACCTTAACTTATCTGCACGAAGCAGACTCATGTTGACTAAGGATATTCCTTCGTTTTTTTTTTTTTTTACAATCTTTTGCTTTACTTTAATATCAATGCAAAATGAAAGTTCTAATGCGGGCATTATAAAACCCCCTCAGGTGCAACATCCAGACGACTTAAGCCAAGCATCTGCTACAACCAGTACTAAATGTTGTAAGTCTGTGTGCGTCTTCACTTGATGATGATAAAATACACTTTCGGGGAAAGATGCTAATTACCATTGAAACGTTCTGTGGTCCTCAGATTCCAATTTTACTGTGCAAGGAGAATGCACTTAATGCCATGAACGTGTGTATACACATGTGTGCAAGGATGAGAACCATATATCATTTAATTTTCTTTAAAACTTATCAAGGATATTCCTGTGCCACCACACATAGGTGTACCGTTCCATGTGAGTGAATGTGAAAGTGAACAGCAGACTCATAAAGCACCTAATTATTTTAATAACCGAAAAAGGGTAATCTCAAGACTCTTATCTTTTGGGGATTCCATATGTGGGTGGTACGGGTATTTTCGTGTACATGGATGTGCTTGCTGTCTAAGTGCTGGCGATATGCTTCCGTTTATGGAGAAATTTTATGTGAACCCATACCTGGTTTTGACCGAAATCGGTTATGCACATGGAATACGTAAGAGTTTTCATTAGAAACGCAAAAAGGGTTGAAAGGTGAAATCTTAACGAAGGTTATCCCCAAAAGTTAAATAGTGAACCATTAATGTGGGGTTGCAAACAACACACATATTTTCAATACAACGCACGCATAAATGCAGACGAGAGGTACAGACAACGTGAATGGTCGTCGTCACCACATAGTGAATGTCCTTAGAAAGGAATCGAAAGTGAGAAGAGTGCGATAGTTTTAAAGGTGAAGTTAAATTGGAAAAGGTCTTGAACTTGATATTTAAATCATTTAACAAAACAATTACATCCGTTTGTAAGTCTTCATCGAAGACTTTCCAAACATTTTGGAAGTTGGAGCCAGCAATACTCTGTCTAGATGGCAGCTCATACACACACGTACAAATTTCAAAAAATTTAAGTCCTTTCTGGACACAATCGGAACTATCCAAGTGATCTTCATCCAAATTTACAAGTTAGCCTGTGAAAATTCCAAACGAAATTGTTCAAAAGGAATCGCTTCATTCGATAAGGATCTCTGAAAGAATACGTAACTTTCTACGATGCTGAGAAATTAAAATTAATTGAAGAAGTCCTAGATAATTGTAATCAAATTCTTCTCTGCCACTGAAGCCAACTATGTTAAGACACTCACCCTCCAGAAGAGAACACTGTCTTTCAGCACCTCGAACGTATTACAATTCAAAGAATAGTAGACCAGACACCCAAAGGAAATTCCAAGTCGTGCATGACTAATCCCAAGGATATAGAGAGCGAGGTTCAAGGATGAAGTGAAATTATACCGTACCACCTTAAGCAACCCCAAAATCCTGTTCACACATGCACTACGGTAATTACTAGAATAAAATTACTACACACACACATGCATACTCACCCGTCCTTTGTTTTATCGTGCTGTGGTATATGCTGCGGCGGTGGCATTGAATAACAAGACGCTGGACTCGGTGAGTAACCACCTGAAACTGGTGTCGGATATCCGCCGGGACCAACAGCAGTTGCATACGGATTACTACATTGATATGCGGCTGGTCCATAACCATGATAACCAGCTGGAGGATAATCGGATTGCACGACCATCCCGTATCCCGGATGAGGACTGTAGCCTGGAAAGCAAAATCCAAAAACAAACAAAAAATGTATTAGTGACTTCAAAAATGGAAATAAATTGTGAGTGCATTCATACCGCTTGGATCTCTGTAGCTATCGATGTAGTGAGAGCCACCACTGTCTGGGGTTGATTCCCGGCTGTAGGGACCCGGTCCACCGATGTGTCCAACCAATCCGAATCCCAGCGGTCGTGGTGGACCGCTGAAGTCGACCGGTTCGGTTTGCGGCGATCTTGGGGCACTGCCAAAACCATGCGGATGGCCGAGCGCATCTGGGTGGGTACCGTACTGAGGACTCGTAATAATGCTGCACAGAGATGTAGCAAAGAAGCAAGAAAAAGGCAAATGCTTAAAAATCAGCAAAATAGGTTGCAAACAAACTACCTGTGGGGCAGGCGCGTCACACTTAAATCCAACGTCTGTCCCTGCGGACTTGGCACTTGGGGGCTGGCAAGGTGTGGACTCGACCCGGGCTGGGGGCTACCACCGATGCGCTGACTGTAATGCGGTGAATTAAAACCTTGCGGACTCGATGAGGTCACACTCGATGTGGATAAGTCTATTACGGGCCCATTCGGCGATGGCGATCCAGGACCGCCTTTGTTGTACGCAGCTGCTGCGGCTGCTGCTTGTGCTGCGGCAACCTTAACGGAGAGATTTATAGCGGAAAAGCCCGGTGGGAGGGGACCCATACTTGGATCATAGTGGTACATGGGTCGCGGGTATATGGGGCCGTTGTTCTCATCGTGCTCCGCCTTCAGCATACTCGCGTGCACCATTTGCTGTTCCTGTAAGTACTTCTGCTGCTGTTGGTTGAGATCATCCATTGCCGCTGATGACTGTGGCAGGTAATGGTACATATTCGTTGGCGTCCTCTGCGACAGGCAGTTGTTCGGATCGTACCGTTCGAAGGCGGTCGATGAAATTGACATGGCATTCGGTTCGTATGATGGACGATTCGAGGTGTCGTAAGTGGGTGTACGGCCAGAAGCTGTTACGGAATCCGACGTGCCCCCACCACCGTGTCCATTTAGCATATCACTCCCCGCATACGAGGCTGATGGCTTTGTAATTGATCCATTACTCACCATATCACTCATGTGGGAGTACCGCATTACTGTGGCCGCATCTCTACCATAGGGATCGTCCATTGAACTCAAATGCGAGGAATTCGCTGTCGAACTCGCTCCATTATTGCTGTTGTTGTTCGCGCCTTGTTGTGAGGATGCTTGTGCAGATGAAGTTCCATTACTGCTGCTGTTGCTCATTAAATTTGCGGATCCTTCAAAAGTGCCTCTTTGCTGTGGACTCTCTTGAGAGTTTTGCTCATTTATTTGTTGTTGCTGCTGCTGCTGTTGCTGCTGTAGACCCACAAAACCATTCATCTCTTGAGCCTGAAGTGTTGCTCCACCAGATGACAATTGACTGCTAGCACTTCGAAGGACGACATCATTTGTCCTCTGGTTGTTACTGCCACTGGAAGAGCTGCCGCTGTTGTTGTTGTTGTTGTTGCTGCTGTTGCCGTTTAAGTGTGATGAATGCATGCTGTCATTGTTGTTTGGATTATTTGCTGACTGGGGTTGTTGAGAACCACCCCCACCTGTGCCATTGGCAGCCCCTGTAATCGATGATTTCGATTGACTATCCAGGGTGCCGTAGCCAGGAGCAGAGGTCGAATCACTGCCACTGAGATATGGATGATGTTGCATCACCGAATGACCATGGCTATGAGGGTTGGGACTTTTCGAATAGCCCCCGATTCCCACTCCCGACTCGGATTTGATGTGGACCGCTGACGGACTGAACTCTGATTTGATAATTGGCATCGTATTGATCGGGTTCGTGGTCGTGTGGCCCATTATAAGGTTGTTATTACACTTTGTTGGATTGTTGTTGTTCACACAATTCGAGTTGTTGTTGTTCAGATAAACATTCGAAGTGATTTTAACTTTTTCACTCATATGATGGTCTTTATCCATGACATCGCTTCCATTCGGAGGGTTAACCGGGTAGAGGTTCTTCATCTCGCTCTTGATTGAGGGTGAATTTTGATTGGCTATTGCTGCAATATTCAAATAACGATTAAGGAGAAAAGATAAGATACCGATACATAATTGTTCTTGAAAAGTTTTTTTTTTTTTTTCTTAAGCGGGGTAGATACAATTTTCACTATTTAACGTTTGATATTTGATAAAAAAAAAAACTTAAATATCTAGATATTTACAAACCTTTGGCTACATTCTTCTGCTGCAAGGCTATGAGTCCGTTTTGATATTTAGCCTCACGGGCTGCTGCCTTTTTGGCAGCCGCCTTTGGACAACCGGACAGACTTCGGTGTACACTACGATTCGAACTGACATGACCACGGCCATTGCAGCCCGGTGTTGGGCATTTTAAAATTGTTTCATGTATCGCCAATACTTTTAATTTTTCGAAAATTTTATTGTTTGTGTTTTAATTTTTTTTAAAGAGATTGTGCATTTTTTTTGGAATTTTTAGTTATGTGTGACGTATGCATTGTTGGGTAGGTAAAAAAATGTTAATAATTTTTGATTAGTTTTCGAATTCAAAATTTAATTTCTTTTTGTGTTTTTGGCAAATATTGAGTAAGGCAAAAACATTTACATCCAATTTATTTATTTTACTTCAAACCAATTTACGAATACATTTTCTCAACCCACATCACAATGGTTGCAGTTTTAGTAGGAGTATGCATAGTTGTTGTTGTTTTTTTTGAGTTTTGAATTCAAAGATTTACAGAAGAGGAAGAGAGAGTTATTGCGGGGCGGGCGAGATGCAGAAGAGAAAAAGTTTCGTGAAACAGACCGATTAGAAGGTAGTTCAGATGCGGTGTACGATTTATACAAATATACACTCTAAAATAAAATATTTATACTCAATATTTACCATTCTTTTGTTTACAAAAATTATTCACATTTTATTACACACAATTTTTTTTAATTACAAAATAATTTTAAAAGAAAAAAACAAAAATTCATTAAAAGTTAAAAAAGAAAATCTCCACCCCGCTGAAAAAGTATAAAACATTGAAAAATCATAATGGAATATTTAAATTACATGTCGTGCACTAAAGTTTGTATAGGTACATATGTATGCATGCTAAGGAAACATCGAAAAACATCGAAAATTTAAAGAACATTTTATATATACTTACGTTCAGGCGTCACTTTATCGCGTTTTGGACAACCAGAGAGACTAAAAGATAAAAGAAACCATTCCACATGAGCTTAATTATTTTTAATTATTTTTGATTAACTAATGTAAGCATGTGTTAAATTTAATTCAAAGCACTATAAGTTTCTAAATTCACCTCCACGTTAATAAGGAACTATGGATTCGAACTAACAGCTCAAAGAATTTGGCTCAAAACAAAACGAGAACTTGCAGCCGTTTGCCTAAAATATCACACTTCTGTGGTATAACGTCGAACGTATATTAAAAACTTCAACATAAACCGACCATTTTTTAGAAGGCCAGCGCAATATATTTTGACGAAAAATTCGAATATGTTGCAACGCAGCACTAAGTCAGTTTGCAAGCACCATAAACCCCTTTAACGTTAAGTAGACGATTTTTTGACGAAAATCATCACGAGTGACAGGGCTTTTTACCATTCATCTAAATAACAGTGTTAAGGATCACAGTTCTCGGTCCACGCAACACTTTTAAAATATTCAGGACATGACCCCGCATTTGCTAAAACTGACAACTTCACTGACGACCTCTACAGAACTATGTTACCTACAAGATTTTTTGAAACAACAATAACGCGGTTAAATTTCGTAACCATTTCAGCAGTATGATGCCACCCCACTTGCAGGGCTTAATGCAATGGACATATTAAAGGTCATTTTTCAACTATGTCCCATCTCCAATTTTCTTTATTTTTCATGGACAGCAAAAGCCGTAAACTCACAACCAATATGACGTTTACATTCATGGGAAATTATCATATATCATTGTACTTTTTTTTCGAAGACTGTCTTTCGCATGCCTTTCGTTTAGTCTCTTGACAGCACTTAGCAACTTTGGTCTTCAACGAAGAAGGTTTTCAGTCCACCTACAGAACTGCATATATTGACTTTTTGGTTATTTACGTTCACAGCTTCGTTTGTATATTTACGTGGGAATTCAAATTTTCGACAATTTTTTCAAACAAATAGGGCACAATTCCTACAAGTACATCAAAATTCTTGGAGAGAAGTGTGAAAGGTCCAGTTCTTGCGAAGCCCTAGAAATTAAAAAATTTGGGCTCCCATATACAATTCGCAATGTTTTGGTATAACCAAGCGCACAGGATAAGGTCGATACATCGCAAAGTTGGTTGTTTGGGATTTTCCAGGTTGACCGAAACTTTTACGTCAATTTTACGAAATATTTTTCAAATAGAAACCAAAATTTTAATTAAAATTATGAATGATTCCTACTTGTTGTGCGATTGTATACATTTTGATGATAATTTGTCAACCCTAACTGATCTGCCAAAAATGACAGCAAAATGTTGGCACACTTAACCGATAGGAACAGATCTATGTGCCATATCCAGGCAGATATAGTCTATCTGCAGTAAAAACAAGACGAATGACTTTACCAATAGAAACCGCACCGAAACAGCAAGAACCACAGCAATTAGCACGGGCCAATTGATCCACACGCTGCCAAGCTAGGCATTCTGTTCAACCCCCACTGCCGCAGTTGCGAAAATTCACACGAAAAGGAAACGCTATTCCACTTTCTCTGTGACTGCCCTGCCAAGCATCGCACACTTGGCAAACCATTTTCTAAGGAATTGTCAGAGATTTCTGACATGGATGGATCTGAAAACCACTCTCTCAGCATTCAAGTCATGTGAGTTGTGGTTTCAAAACGCTACTTGTGTTTCTGGCGGGTTCACCAATTTAAACTACTTCCACCTACCTAGCCGATGGGTACATTCAAAAATCTATCCCTTTTATCGGAAAACGCCTTCACACACACTCGTTTACGAGTATGTTTTCCTGTCCACTGGGTTGAAATCAAACCAAAAATTCAAAATGGAAATTGTGGTTTTATGGACATAATATGAAACTCCATCTCCAGGCTACTGTTCCCTACTCCAAAAAAAAAGCACCTATGTACATATATACTTCAGAAAAATGCTAGTGGGATAAAATGAAGCCCATCTTTGGATCGCGTACTTTGCAGCTAGAAGTCCAATCTCAGACTTGGTCTAGCAAACTGTCAGAAACGTGACTAGAATCAGAGAGAATGGAAAGCTGCATTATTTTAGACAAAAACTGAATGCGAAAAAAATTAGGGAGGAATGACATGTATTTCAACTCGAGGAATATCAAAAACATTAACGCACCCAGAAAGCTTACATCCAATGTTTCTTCCTATTTTTATTCTCCTCACTTTTGTAAATTTTAAAATTTATAAGAAAAAAAAAAATTAACAAACCTCCGATGATGTGAATACAGTCCAGTAGAGTGCCCTTGACCATTACAAGTAGGAGTCGGACATTTTGTTCCATCTGTAAAAATTTAATTTTTTCTTATTAAAACTCATTCAAATGAATTCATTTTTCATGCAAATAAAACAATAAATTTCAATTGTCATTAAATTAAATTTTTCCATCAGAATTTACTATCCAAACCCCCCAAACAAACACATAAAAACTTTGAATTTTAAAAATGTTTTCTTTTCCAAAAAAAGAAATGCAAATGAAAATACTAAATTAAAATAGCTAGCGTATACCCACGAACGTAACAAAAATAAAAATGATACCAGATGTGAAACTGAATTAATTTTGTGGATTCCAATTCACATTACGTACACAACCACACACAAGTGAAGAACTAAATTTTTTTCTTTATTTCCTAGACTGTTTGAAAATTTGAATAAATCCCGGAATTCGAGTGTTAATTTTAAAAATGCCAAGTACTAGGATTAAAATTTATTCCACAGAAAGTGCTTTGTTTTTTTCCGCACTCCGTTTGTCACATGTGAGACAAAATTCATTTGCATAAGTGGCAAATGTGTTAAATAAAAAACTGTAAACTTTATTTGGGGTGGTTATACATGCTCATTGGATGATTTTTTTTAAAATAAAACACCAAGTGGTTGATGAATTTTCTTCAAGATCTTTCCAATACTAGTAGGAGGGGGGGAGACACCAAGTGTCATACGCATCTCAAGCTCAATCATTCAGAAAATAAATTTAAATATTTACCATCAGTCACGCTCTCTAACTCCAAACATACATCAGGGCATATGTGATTAATTAAAATTTCTCCATGAAATAATAAATAAAAGCCGTCTTCTAGAAATGTGAAACGAATTTGAATTCTTCCTTTCAACCAACACCCCTTTTTTTTCCTATGACACATCCTCGCACCCATTGTATGCTCCTTATTCTAATAAACCTTTGAAATTAGTGTTATTAGTGAGACTAAAATCGAAATTAAATATTTCAACTTGTCTTGTGTCAATGTTACACATTACGGCAACATGCAAACACAAATGGAGTTTGTGGCATCGAAGGTTCTTATGGAAAACTATTTAAAAGTCATTCAGGCACACTTTGTGTGTTGTCATAATGACAAAACAAATACCTTATCGTTCTCTGTCTATTTTAAATGTCGTTTTTCTATCATAATTTCTCTTCTATCTACACGAAGTTAAAGGAGCTCGCATACAATAGAAAAACGCACCGACACACAAGTATCTCTAATGAAGAGAGTGTATCTAAAGTGCCAAGCAAATGGGGAAATAATTATAATCTATGAAAAACATAAAGCGAAGGAGACATCTTTGTTAGGCACTTGTGGATCATAATGACTTGTTATGCAAATAGGGATAAAAAGGCCTGAAGGCATACACACGGGTGAGTGTGTTATATAAGAGATAGGGGAGCTAAATTTCAAAGAAAATTTCAATAGGTGTGTGTTTGTTAGTCGCGACATTTGATGGAAATTCGAAAAGAGAACAAACATTTTGGTACTTGACTTGTGTCACTAAATGAGTGACATCTTTAATACAGGAATTCAGAAGAAAATGCCATTGTCAGGATTAACCAAATCGACATAGAGGAAGTATATAATTCGTTGACTTGGATGGAAGAAACCGAATTCAAACGAACTATGGCCTAAAAATCGTAAATTCACTTATTTGTGACGATGATATCCTGAAAAAACTAACCAAATGCACTTTCACGAGTAACCTGTCCTATGGCAGTCATTTTCAATTCAAATGACATTATCTCAAGTAAATTTTGACAGGATCTGTAAAGGGTTTTCCAATAGGAGTGATGGATCATTGAAATTATTCGAATTTATCACCACCATTCGCTTTTGATTTGATAAACGTTTCGTGGTTACTGAACTGAAGCAACACCAACATTTTGTTGACAAATTTCAAACAACCGGCTTTGTGGTGAATTGATCACCTGCTGTCTCAGTTAAAGGGAAACATCACCACCGTTGACGAAAGTGTACCCAATCTAAGGGTTCTCAAACACTGAGACTTTTATAGGCCATGAAAAGAAGAAATATTTGGCGCGGCAGCTCATAGATAGCAAGGGCCTAGCTTCTTGCAAGCATTCATGTTGTGCGTTTTATTGTCGACTTCAAACGGTGGATTTTTTTATTGACAGATAATACTTTTGCAGGTTTGTCATGTCGACACTGAGGTGGTGCCGCGAAAGACGATTTCTTGTTTTGAGGCTCGAACCTGTGTTCTTTCGCAGACTAACCTCTAAGCCACCGCAGACCTTCAAATGGACTATTTTGCACAAAAATGTAAGCCTTCGTCCGTTTTAAATCCAATTAATGTTGGAACTTAAGCCGAGTGACTATTTACTGTGCGATTGCTTCGCTGATGCAGATTTTGGCAACAAAAAAAATCATGTTTTGAGATGAAATGCATTCTTGGTCAAATGGTTCTTCCATCACCAAACATCCTACAACAGCAAATTTTCAGTTGTAAATCTGCCGAACCGATCTTGAATGAAATATCCGCAGGATATCAACGGCTCAGTCTCCGTATATTACTTTGAACCTTTGAGTGATTTATCTACCTACTTGTACTCAGCTTTTAGTTAAAAGACAAACGCGTTCGAGAATTGCCTTTCCCAAGTAACCTCACCAAAATTGGCACTCAAAAATGGAAAAATCACAAACGAAACAGACTTTTGAAAATGATCGCAGACATTCAGCATAGGATTTTGGAAATTGATTTGAGGAGAACTGTAGTTTGAGATTCAAGTGAATCATTTTCCAGTCAATTGTTGTCGTTATTATTTTTTTTTAAACCAGAGTTTACGATCATTCTAATCAACAGGCTTGTGACACCCTCGAACTTTACTTTAAATATAACATTCCCTTAAAAAAAAAAGACATACCTACTCGTCATCCCTTTACAAGATCAATGGTCTTTCAGTTTCAAAAAAAGAATACTTTTAGGCGTCCCAGTTACAAAGGAATAATTTCAAAATTTTAAGTCCCTGCTAGGTTTCTCAACTAACTCTCTGTGTACCTTACAACCAACTAAAGTGTATCCCGCCCCTAAACATTAAACATATTAGAAATTTCACATGTGTTAAAACTAAAAGCTTCAAGAGAAACGATACAAAACAAAAAAAAAAACACAAAACACAAAGAAAAGGACATAAAGCCGTCGAGACAACAAATACGCTTACCTCGGCTCAGGCTTCCAGGTGAAAATGATGGTTGTGTTGCGGCGCCCTGATCAAAGGCAATTTTGTCATTTGATGTCGTCGAGGATACAAGATTTCCCATGCCCGGACTGCCGATGTTGTTGGCGGTGGTACCGTTACCGGCGCTACTTCCATTGCTGCTACTGCTGCTCACAGCCGATACGGTAACGACCCCCTCACGAGCAATATCCTGCATAACAGATGCTGCTCGACTACCGACTCCTGCCGGCTGCAGGATGGTGTAATGCTTTGTATCAGGTGTTTCCATTGTCTGTGGATGCTGCTGTTGTTGCTGATGATGATGATGATGATGATGATGATGTTGTTGTTGCTGTTGTTGTTGTTGTTGCTGGTGCTGCTGCTGCAACTGCTGTTGATGATGAAGGAGGTGGTGATGCTTTGAGTTCTGAATGTCATCGTCATTGTCCTTAAGGGATTTTGTGTTGATTACCTTGTTGCTGGCATCATCATTGACAGCAGTGAGTCCCATTGTCGGTGGCGTCGGGGGCGGTGGTAGCTGATGCGGGTGATGTGGATGATGATGCACACCTGCCTCTGTTGCAGGATGTATCGGATAGCTGAGGAAAGCCGATGTCGATTCATTACCATATGTGGGTGCCATAGTTGGTAGGCCATAAGACGAGGACATTATACCATTACGTTTGACGTCAGTCGGTGGCTTAAATGCGGATGCCTGTGAAAATGGAATTTTTTTCCTCGAATCCATGTCGCTACTCAAAAGATCCAATTTGGACTCAGGGGCGTACTCTACCGATGATGATGACGATGTCGACGAAGGTGAGGTCAAGGTCTTGTACTGTGAATTAAGCCTAGCTTGGTCGTTTTCCTTTTGTCTAGGAAAATACAAGAAATTATCGGCCTCACGTCGGATGCACATTAAACTTTTTGAATCATATTTTGCGTACTTCTGCAAAGGCGATGACCCATTATGTTTATGTTCTTCGAAAAGATTCTGAAACGGTGGATTCTCATCCTGATCATTCAGCCGGTAGAGATTATTTCGAGCATCTGGCCAACTACCCGATAGACTCTTTAGAGCAGCTTGTGTTTCACGGATCAGTGTTTCATCATCCTGATCTTCACATGCAAGCTTACCATTTTGTTGAACAGAAGATGGTGTATTACTTCGGCCATTCATAACCGGTTGTGCTACAGACCTTTTCTTCTGAGGCAGTGTACTTTTATCGTTGGAATTGTTTTCCTGCTTAATCGTTTGATTATTATTATTGTTGGCCGAAGAATTTGTTTCGTCGTCACGACTACAGCGCTTCTTGCGCTTTATTGTTGTCTCTTGGTCGTCGCATTTAACATTCGACTCTGGAACCAGATCTTTTGATAAAGGTCGCTTTGATAATGCCATCATTTCGGGAATAGACTTAAGGGAAGATACATATTTGAAGAATGTTGTTTTACATATTGTTAAAATGTTAATGAATTTCTATCGAAATAATTTACTATTTACTGCAAGACGTAACTTATATGCGTGTGCCTAATTTGTTTTAATTTTATAATGTTTCCTATAGCACTTAAGCTTCATGTTAAAAAAAAAATTATGAAGACTTAAACATAAAGTTATGCAGTGTAGTTTGTCGCAAAAGTGTAATTTTGTATTCAATTTGAAATGAAGGATAAGTGGCCCATTTCGAGGTTTCTAAAAACTTTATCTCAGCACAGTCTACTCTTCCCTTTCTCAATATCATGTTATCATATCGGTTTTTCAAGAAATCCCGACTTAGAAAATGCAAAGAATTGGACGAATCCAAAAACCACTCAAAACCAAACGTTTTTCACACTAATTTTCTCAAATGGTCTTTGGGCAATTAAAAGTGTAGGTGCCTTTCATTTTTGCGAACATCGATCGTTGCAAGAGGCTAAAGAGGTCATTTATCGGTTGCTGTACCGAAATTAACTACATATATTTTACTATCAATCAAGGCTAAGAATGGTTCTGAGAGTTTTATGAGAATGCTACATCACCGTAATTTTTTTTAGAACGTAAGCAATATTTCGATTGAACAAATGCTCTTGGCGAATGACCAAAATGCTTTTTTAAATTTCAATACCTGCGTCGAATGGTTTAAGTCGAAACCCTTTTGTTTGCAACCAGCAAACTTTTTGTTTGCATTATAGGCTACCCTGGTCCTAAAAATATACGTGAGTGATAAGGCAAACCTTTTAAGTTTTTAGACAGGTACTAAATTTTCTAAATTCCTTATATCAAGCACCAAATTGAAGCTCAAGAAATCAATTAAGTTTTGAGCATCCTCAAGGACTAATCACTGACCGTCAAACCGTTTAAAAAATTAATAATTGCTGCATGACTGGTAACATTATTAAGAGCGCGTGCAATGTTTAGTTCTAATTTTTTACTTGACTTTAAAATAGATCTTGAAAAAATATTTAAGAGAAAATCTTGTAAAATCCTAGCTACAGGACTTTCTCTCCTAAGTGCATATTCTTTTTATTTCCAACAAAAACTTGGGGAAGTTCGAATCTTCAAAAATAATCCACTTGGCTTGGTAGACTACGTTGCAAATGCGTCAATAGATTCACTTAACAATTAGTCTTAGTAGTCCAAATCTTTGATTATTATTTCTTGCAGTTTGACTTGGAGTAAAACGAGCAGAAGACACAATAAACATTAGCAAAGAATCGAATGAAAGAACAGAATGTATCGATGTGGTTTGTAAAATTCAAATAACCAGACGTTATCACAATCAAGTTTGCCTAATAAACATAGTAAGTGCCTTGAACTGCTTAGTAAAGTAAGGTGACTTAAGTTCTTTTCTCTTTCAGGACACCTCCTCCGAGAGTATAACTTGTCACTATAAAGTATTTGAATCTGTCATTTGGAGTCTACAATAAAGACGATTATATTCTTTCTATTCGCACGTAGCTCGCACAACATGGATAATTGATAAAAGCTAGGCCTTGGTTGTTCATGAGCTGTCGGTTCAAACTTGTGTAAATGTATCGTTCTGTAGAATTGGATGTGTTTTAAAATTCTGATCGGCATTTTTTTTTTTAGGTTCTTTACTCCCTTTATCATTGGTGAAAAATAGTAACTAGTTTGAAATATTTTCAGATTTGTCGTCTTTGCACGGAAAGGCTTCCTAATATGTATCTATGAACCTTTTTTTATTTAAGGGCATTTTCAAATTCCAATAGCACTCAGACTTATTTCAGTCCATTGTACTCCCAGGCAGGAGCTCGAATTTTGTTCGTTTTTCTTTTCATTTTTGGTGGCTGTTGCTGTTCGTCAACCGGGCTCGCATCTGCACAGGTCTGGTCACAGGCGAACACACTACCCACTAAACCATCGCCTCCCTTTTACACGTTTTACACTTTCTACTATAGGGAAACCGAATGTCTATTGATTCGCAATGCAAACAATAGTCGGACTCTTAAGAACTTCATATCAGGCTATAACTAGGCCCATCTTGGTAGCAATAATTGTTCGACAATGACTTGTTTGCATCGTCGAATTTTTTAAATTTTGTTGACAAATGCAAAGTCTTAGTAACGAAGAAATAATTTCGATTTTATCTTTATGCTGATGAAGTGAACTTCGAGACTTTTGAAACTCGCATATCCTTTTATCTTTAAAATTGCTATTGGAATTGGAAAAGATCTGCCAGCATGATAAACTGTGATGTTTTTATTTTTAGAGACAACATAGAATTTGACGAGTAAATCCCCCTTGTATAGCTAAAAGAAATAAGATTATATGTCGGTGCAAAACAATATAATAAAAAACCACCAGGGTACGATCTAATTACCGCTCAAATAATTGTCGAGTATAGCTCTGAAAAAATTCCAGTTCTGATTAACGGCTGCCTACCAAAAGAGATATGTCACACATCGTTGGACGATTACAGTAGAAGAGTCCGTTTCAAATTGTTTCACTTATCAGCTGCTTGCGCGGTTTTATCTTTTCCTCTCTATGAGGTTATAAAAAAGCAAGGTAAGCCACCAAGATGGGGAACAGCTTAAGTTTTTGAAAAACTTCTAAAAAGACTGACCCCAAATTATTGCTGGAAAAAGACTTATCCTGAATCATCAACTCGGATTTAAGAATAAACATTCGACAATGGACCAAGTACACAGTACATTTTATATAGTGGAGAAAGTCCAGGAAAACTCAGACATTTGAAAAGGTTTGGCATACAGGTTAAGTGTTCAATTTTAAGAAATGCTGAAATTTTACACTTCAGATGGACTTTTCCGAATATTTTTAGTTTTGAGTTGATTAGCGATACTCAAAATTGAAGAAAACCAAAGCACATGTAGATAACAATGCTATGATGGCTACTTTCGCTGATAACACTTCAAAGTTCTAGTGATGTCTACTCATAAACTGCAAAATGCTGTCAACAAAGTAAGAGGTTGGACCCTACAATGACGTAAAAGAAAAAATATGGGACGCAATGTATTCAGAGATACAATTTGACAATTGCGCGACAAAATTTCCCAAAGAACATGAAAAGATTGGCAGCATTTTTTGCCGTTGTGCGTTCAGATGTTATGTTAAGCGTTTCTCTTAAAGTCGCACGTGTCGAAGTCTGATTGTAACCAAGGGACTTATATTTCAAAAAACACAAAACTTTGGATTTCGATCGTAAGACGTGGAGCTAACACAATGCACATAAGTAAATTGCAACTTGAAGAATGCCCTCAAAGGCACTAGCCGCCGAATGAATCGCACTGTCACACATTCGAGTTAAGACTTTGTCAAGTCTTAGGTTAAAGCAAAATGTTTTCGTTTGGTTGGCATTGTTAAATTAGTACTTAAGTCCTTAACCGGGTCTGACTTTTTACAATTTAGATCAAATTTAACATAATTCATTAACTATTAGCTTTAGCTTTTGTAAATCAAAGACTGAAACGTAAGATGATTGCTTCGAAAGACCATTTAGGTTCTTATTTTGCATTCCCTTACTGTGGCACACAATTGTACACAAACTTTGCTTTGCTTATCGCTAACAACTACCTCTATTATTTCTTAACTTCTAGTCCTTTCGAATTAAATTGTTTGCATCCTTTTAAAAAATGATTAACTATCTCTCGTTGCACATATACTTGAACAATATTAACAAGCTATATAAAACCACTCGGCGACTAATGTTTTTTTTTTATAAATTGTTTTTTGAACTGACTATCTTAATTTCAAATTTATTTATTAGGAACGCCTAAAAGTATTCTCGTTCATCAACTTTTCCACACTTGCATTTACATATTTTTTTTTTTCGATTTATTAATTAAAAAGCTAATAGGATTTAATTTACCTACACAATAAGTCAGTCATCTAGTTTTATTCTGTATCTGCATTTGTTTTGTAAATTATTTGTGTATTTGTATATCGTTTCACTTTATTTTATTTTTTTAAAACTTTAACCACACTAAACAATTCCCTTTATGGAGAACTTAATTTTTCCATTTAATCATTTTTATTTTCCCGATTCCGGTGTTCACTAATATGTGCCAAAAATTCGGATCGCATTTCAACACAGACCGCACATGTTTAACCGAACAAAGGTAATAAAAAAGTAAAACTATTCTTTTGACTTTGATCTCGAAAACGCAGACACACTTTGGATGTTCTTAACGAAATTTCACTGTCTAATGAAGTTTTGTGCCAAATAGTAGCTGGCTTCCAAGTTTCTTTTCTTTTTTTTTTGTCGAAATAATAAAAAGAAACTAAGTTAAGTATAAAAAGAAAGTTTTTATATTTTTTATTATCTTTTTTTTTGGTTTCGTCAGTTAAGCGTACGATAACGGCGATGATAAACTTGTGCAACTGCTAAACTTCGTACACAACTCGGCTGACTCTCATCGTCTTCGTCTTCGTCTTCGTCATCGTCCTCGTCACCGTTGTCGTCGTCGGTTATTATCCTGCGACTTGTACTTGATAAAGTTTCTTTCACTGTTCTTTTGAAGTTTTTTTTTTCGTTCTTTTACCCGGAGATCGGTTAGTTGCTAGTTAGAGAGTCAGAAGTTAGTTAGAAAGTAAGTAGTGTCTATGTGTGTAATTATGTGTATATCGAAATGGGTTATCCCTTTTATTGTTGCACACAGAAATGAACCGATATCGCACGGGCGAGACAAAAATTTAGAAAACTCGTCTCTACCTGTACTAAGTTCGTAGCTAACTGGCACCAAACTACCCGGAGTTTTCCAAAGTTGTCGAACTTTACGATGGAACTGCAGCCAAAATTGCTTTTTTGTTGTTGCTCTCCCTGGATGGTTGGCTGGCTGGCTGGCTGGTTGCTCCTGGCTGGTTCCATAAACAGAGAGAGAAAGGGGGCGGTCACCCCTCCACAATAGATTTTGACACTGTATGTGCCAGTGCCAGTGCCAGGATATGTACGTGCGTATGTATGTGTGTGTTGATCTGGTCGTCATATGTTGTGTGTGATGTGTTGTTATGGGGGTAGAAATAAAAAAATCCACAAGAGACAAAGCATAACAACGAAAAAAAATAAAATAAAAACGTCCCAAGGAACTGAGAAAGAACGAAGAAAAAAAGCACAACAATTTTGTGGGTGGCAAGGAAGATGGGTGGTATGCTATAGCGAATTTATTCGGAGAGCAAACACAATGGCATAAGGTCCTGCAGCCAGACAGAGATAACCAACTGGTGCGTGCGCAAGTATTCTCGTCAGTTTTCCAAGTCCTTTCCTCAGTTGACTGGAAGCTTTTCTTTTGGTTCTTATTTCCTTTTCGGAGGACTCAGTTCTCCGTTATTATCCTGACGGTGATGTGGTTCGTTTAGACGGTTGTTGCTGTTGATTGTGTGAAAAGCTGAAAAAAATGAAAAAAAATTCCTCTACGTAGAGACGATACGAGGATTTTGCAAGGACAAGTGTTTTGCATCTGCAGCTGCTGTTTCCCGGCAAAGAAAGGATGTCCTGCTTTTGGCGATTTTGGGGGAGTGTGTGCATGTTTCTATGTGGGAGTGAAACTATGTGATTCATTGAATTCGAACACTGGACAATGGTTGCTTATCTTCATGTTTTACAAAAAGCTTACCAACGACCGCCTTGAATGTCAGTTTTTCAACGTGTCGGTCAAAGGATAAACGCTTTTTTTTTCTCCCTCTCAATTTTTTTTTATTTCTTTTCTCCTACTTCTTAGACGGGTTCGTTCGTAGTGTCCTTTGGGGGTAAACTCGTGCAGAATGGATGCAATGTGTGTGCTGTGATTTTTCTTTACACGTGACATGTGGATATTTTGTTTTGTCATTTTTGATAAACAAAAAATTTAAAATTGTTCAACCTTCCGATGTTGACAACAAAATTCAAAAACCGGCTTCAATTCGCAATTGACAATTGCAACAATTTTTAATTGGTTAAAAGTGCACACATCCAAACACACTGCCTGTAATGCATTTATGCATCTCCTGTATGCAGAAGAAATCAGTTTTGCCAGAACTTAAGGCCCTCAATGCACATTTTTGCAACTGAATGTAGCATTCATTTTTATTTTTATCAGAAAATCCTTAACAAGATAAACCTGCTTACAAGTTATAGTTGTTGTCACATGTACCATGGTGCAATCATTGTTATTTTCCAATTTTCAATTTCCTAGCCAACGTTTTGTTCCGCCGGCAACATCGAGTTCGACGGTACTACCAATCAAGTCAATGCTCCCCAAAATGCTACGGCTATGCTTCCTTAGATGACAGAATCCGCCTTACTTTATAATGGTTTCGAACAGCTTAACGTATACGACGTCGTTGTTTATGGTATTTTACGACTTCCTAGGGGCATACAGACTATATGCGTATGTCCCTAGCTTCAGTCTTCAGAGTTCTAAAGGCGTCTTCTATTTTTCTTCTTGGCCGAGAATCAACTTTTACTTTTTCTTCTTATACACAGTGCTATTGAATAATTTTATAAGAGCTTGCTGGGAAACTACAAAGCTAATGATAAACAAAAGGTGCCCTGCCAATGCTGATTGAATGGATATTGCTGGTTGTTCTTTTAAACTGCTCTTCCCGAGCTATTGGGGCATCGTTTTCTGCAATACTTTTGTTTTTTTTTTCTTCCTAATAATCCTGTCTTCGAATCAACTCCTTCAATGAGTAAATTATGCTCGTGAACTCAGCATCTTATTTAACATTCGTTTAGCAGCTACACTGTCATTTGGATTCTGTAGATAATACTATGGTTCTCGACGATCATTCTGGCAAAAAATATCTCGTTCCCGATACCATCGATTCTCTAATAAGCTCAATTTCAAATATTTGTCTACTACAAGCAATACATAAGCCTGGATCTATGTGGATTCAAAAGACCCCATAAAGCTTTTAAAAAGTTATTGTATATGTTGCATTATATGAGCGGTAGACGTCACTGCAAATTATCTCTACAAAGTTCTGTTCTGTAACCCAAGCTCTACAAATTGGTACGTCAAATGGTCACCACGCCTTATAAAGTCAAAAATTAATTTTGGTCACTTGAGAAGGTTGTTTTATTTATTTTGAAAACATCCTTTAAAATCCTTGAATTACTTTAAGAAATCTGTCCGAAAGTAAATTAACAAACGGTGGCAAGAGTTGTCTGAAAATCTTTGGAATAACTTTTGTCCTTTTGTATGCTAATGACTTTAAACTCTTTCACTCCTTAAGCTGAAATGTTTTTAAAGAAAAACAGTTGCAGAGTTGTATAGATCATATTTGAGACCACTTTCGTGAATGCTTAGCCCTTATACCAATAAACTATTAAAATTTGTGAAGCCTTACCATTTTTAACCCTTAAACTGCTTGCTCAAGCTCCTTTAAGAGTGGTCATTACTTGTAGATATTACAGTCACTTCCTTTGTACACTCGGTCGCTACTTATGTAACGATGGCAATATGCACTTTAAAGTGAAAAAACTTAGAATGAAACTTAAATAGGTCTAGAAATGGTAGGTGGACTATTTTTTTTTTCATATGCTAACCTTAACCTTCTGACCATTAGTTTGATCTTATAGCACGAAGCTCTCAAATTTGCCTGAGATAGGCCCGATCACCGTGCACTAGATGTCAGCTTTATCGCTTTAAACGTTGGAGTTTACGAATGTGTCGACCAAAAACCTTAAGCCTGTCTTTAATTTAACCAAAAGACATATCAAAGCTTTCCTAACATATCCGATATCGGTGGGAACATTTTTATTTTATTTTGGGTCTGGCTCGTGCCACACATTTGATGCTGCACACCCAGGCTTCTAAGGCCGGAAGTGAGTTTTCGTCGAGTTTGAATGAAAATGAAGAACGGCACCTTATCCCTTCACCGTACCACCTTTCGGCAATTAAAACAACACCTCCCTTCCATTCCATTCCATTCTTGTGAAAAAAAAGTCGTCCAACACATATGGTTGCGAGAAGTTTGGTCTTGGCACCAATTTTTTCAATTCTACCACAGTTCTTACAAATTTAAGATTTGAGTTGAAAGCAGCTTTCGTTGTGACTCGATCATATGCGACGTATCCACAATAACGGTTTGAAAGTACTTACCTCGTAGCTAGCGAAAGGCTTGCTGTTTCAAGGCGAATATCCCAATTGTGTATTTCAAAAATTTCGACTTGAAAAAAATCAAGAGAAATCTTATGTTCGTTAGCGGAGAATGAAAAACTTTTTTCAATTGATTGGCAAACTTGGGGTTTTAAGGACGAAGATTGTTTCTGGAACTGCTCTTATTCAAAATTTTAATTTTCAGATTAATTGTGTAAAAATTCAAGAATTAATCTAAATATTTTTGGAGTAAAATGATCTCAAAATGTAAGAAGAAAATGTATTTTTATTTAAGTAATGTTAAATATAAAAATGAAGATTAATAAAGAATACAATTTTATAAAGCCACCAGAAAGTGATTTTCTTATAAGTTCACCACTCTTCTATATTTTCAAATTAGCTATGCGTCCCGCGCATTTATCACTAGATCCCTTCAGCTCAACGAAAGTCATCAGTCTCGCTTTGCATTAAACAAAGTCAAAATATAATTAAAATCCACGAAATTAATCAACAACTTGACGTCGCCTTAAGGTTTTCACCGTTCCATTGGATAACCATTAGGTACTCCGACGCCCAAGAAAAAGGATACGAAAAAAAAAACAAAGATGCCATCAACTGAAAATCGCATTTAGCATACAAAATGATTGACAGCGCATAATTAAATTAATTGAGTAATCCTTATACAGTCACGAAATTCTTAACTCCTTCTTGCTGATTCTGTTGCTGCTGCTGCTACTGCTATTGCTGCTGATGCCATGTGTCCCCGCCAACGTTTGGTTTGGGGTGGTGGTGGTGTATTGGATAATGAAAAACTCCAACCGCATCCGGGGCACACAACAACAAAAGCTAGGCACAAAAACTAAATTGAATGAAAATGAAGAACGGCACTTCATCCCTTAGGTGTTACCCCTTCTCCGGTGAGCGGTTTCGTTCGTGGTTTTTGGCATTTCCATAATAGCTAAGGTGTTCCACCTTTTCCACTGCTACTGTCTTCTCTCAACGGAGTATCTTTGGAGACGAAAAACAAAAAAGGAAAAACCTCCACTTCATCATCAGACGTATTAAATACAAGTACACATCCATGCACAAGATCCTGTGAAGAAAGGATTCAACGAAACAAAACCAGGAAGAGGAACAACAAAAAAAAGGAAAGAACCAGCTCCTCCACAAACCTAAAGGACTTGGATTAATTTAAAACCAAAATTCTGGTGTTAAGTGTCTTTTGTGCACTCCAGCATGACAGTTTCACCCCTCCGCCCATTTTTCTCACAAACCTCATAGGGAGGTCCCATGGTTGTTTCCTCGTGCCACTGTCTTAACCCTTCGCAGATAAGGTTTTTGATTTCTTTAAACGGGAGGTTATAGAAAAAGGATATGAAAAGAACTTTATACCGCAGGCTCTCCCCTCTTGAAGGGTGCGTGCTGCGGCGGGTCTGCGGTGGATTCTTACTATATCCAGCCGGAGGAGCTTATCACATTGGGTTTTGAAGAACACCAACAAGAAATCCAATTTCTTTGTTGCTTTCCAATACACAAGGACTTTCACAAAAACAAAACAAAACAAAAACTGACGACAAAAAAAAGGAGTTCTTATCCAAAGCGTCGCACATTAAAAGCATTTGAGTGTTTCACAATCCACCATCTCGACGCTATGTGTGTAGTATGTCGCAAGGACAATTGCGTACTCTAGACAAACCAGTAGCAGCCGCTAAGACATAAAAATCCTTTCGCTAATTCGCATCCGCAATTATTTCTTTTCTTATAATATTTTGACGGGATTCGTAATGAGTTGATTATACTTCTTGGTGTTTTCCAACTGCCACCCCGCTCCTTTCACCGAAATTGGCGTTCTGCATTAAGGACACAGTTGTTGTCGCCGGATATTTCTTGGGGTTGAAATAAATTTAAAATGAACGCGAATGCGAATGCGAACGCGAACGCGACAACGCCAGAGATTATGGTGTGAACAAATGGAGGAATTTCTCTTAGCCGCTTTTGGTCATGAAGAATAAACAATTTATGACTCCGAAGGACTATTAAGAAAATGTGTCAATTTTAATTCGGCGACATTTTTGGTAATTAAATTTTTTATTTTTTTTCATTAGCCCTAGAGAGAAAAAATAAACTTTAAGACAGTGAAGTTGTTTTCATAACGAAGGACGAGTGTTAGCATCAGTATGTGGAATTGTACAAAATGTTAGGGATCGAACGGGAATTATGTCTAAACAATATTGGAAATGAATTGTTCGGTGTTCATTGGATACTTTAACATTCTTCTAGGACAGTATTTATTAAATATGAAGGCGTTGTCTCGGGACCATTTTTCTGATGAAATAATACTTTTTTAAAACTTTACTTACTAACACAGCTGTTTAAGCTCCCCTTGTGCCACCTTAGACGAAGTTTTCTATGTGAGCCCAAGGGTTGGTGTCTATCCGCTCTTTATGTTCTAACTATCTCAAACGTCTAATAGACAACTTTTTGACTAAGACTATAACGCTGTACAACTCGTATAGTTCGTAGGGAACTCCTGCTCTAGAGGACGTCAGAGTTTTTCGCTTGAAAACATGAAGTATGTCTTCATCCGCCTTCGACAGAGTCCATACTTAAGCGCCTTAAAATGGGAACGAATGGAGTCATAGTTTATAGAGTTCCCTTCGAAAAGAGTCTGGAATTTCAACAAGAAGCAGCTGGCTCCAAACATGAAACGCAGACTTTTTGAAACAGCGAAAAAAAATCTAGTCATCAAGCATCAGCAGCTGCTTAATGGGCATCAGATAAGAAATCACAAGCCTAAAGCCAGTTCAGGAGAGGTACGCCGAGCTAAAAAAACAACAAAGCGGCCGGCTCTAAAGACTGCCAGTGAAGCTATTCAAATAAGGAGGTGATGCATGCTAGAAGTCATCAACCAAGTGTGGGTCGACAAAAGCATGCCTGATGACTGGACTATCAGCTCTATATGCCACCGTTTCTGCTCGTTTGAACTTTTTCAAACATCATCAACTCCACGAATGAAACCCTCTCAGAAATTCGGTAGAAAATAATCTTAGAAAACCACATATACTTTGGTTTAGCAAAACAATTCGGTTCAAAACTGCAATCACGATAGAAAATGATGATGTTTTATAGAACGCCAGAACCTCCCCTATTTTATAACGCCGAGTGTTGGACTTTAAATAAGAAAGCAAAACCGACATCGAACACCTCCGAAAGGGAAGAGCTTTGTGGGTTCAAAACGACAAGGAAAACCGAATCTGCGCGTCAAGCAAATGGACAACAAAAGGATGAAACCTCCGTTCCAAAATCTAAGCGAACGCAGATGCAAATATACTTGGTTTGGAGAACTGAAAGCACCCGGGATCAAAGCTGATGGAAGGTAGCAGTGTCTAGGTCAGAGACTCTTCAGAGGTCGAGAGCACAATAAGAACAAGAGAAAAGAAAAGGGTTAAGGGGCTCGCTGCTCGAGTTATCCCTTACCAAGTTTGGACGCGCCTGTTTAAAACGTCATTGTTCCTATGTTCCTCTTATGTGTGTAAACATGTTAAAGCAATTTACAAGCTTTATATATCGTTACCCTCCCAAAAGTCTGACATAAAAACTTGCATTAGCAAGTCAAACATTTTCAACGAATGGATGGCTTAAATTTGATGTAGGTATAGATTATCCTGTTCCAAGTTTGCGGGTCTTAACATTTTTTAAAAAATTTATGTAAATGACTTACATCTTGTGTACAGTAATACCCGGATATGTACTCCTTCGTCTAGCTGTCTAACCTGCATTGTTTACCAAGAATTTGAGGCTTCAAAACTTGTCAGGAAGGTAAGCGGGTACGGATAGGTAACTTCCCCTTTTAAGTGCCTAAATAAATCAGAAAAACTCGCAAGACAGCTATCCGGGGTGCACTGTACCTAAACACTTACACTGCACTGACACTAAAAAATGCTTCTTTGTTCGCCTTTGGAAAGCACCTATGGAGCAGGACCTCTGAGTCGTAATTTTTCTATCAGTTTACTCTTAGTATCATCACCGTGAAAAAAGAAACTCACATCTTCTTCACCACTTAGATCTTGGCAAAGTACGGGCGAAGATGTGATGTGACATCTTCAAAATCCAGATTTTCGACAATCTGGACTTTTGATATAATTTTAAAGGTTTTCTTAGGCTTGCATGAAAGTTTACGTCTAAACTGAAAAACTCTACTGGTACTTTCTATCCTTAAACCTCAAATGATAGGGTTTCGCAAAACGCTTTCAGTCTTTCTCAGTAGATATCAGAATTAAGTCTGATAACTTTTTTGATGTTTTCAACCCCAAATAAAACAAAACTGCCTGCGTGGACATCTCTGGTAAAGTGTAAAACTTTTATTCGTCAATTAATTGCACAAGAAATTCAAAAGCAATAACTATACCGAGGCTAGGTACCATAAAAATAAAAATAAAAATCGAAGAGGAACTCACTCAAAGCTAAATATTAAACGAAGCAGAAAAAAACGCTTCAGAGCATTCAGGTATTTCTTTTAGGAACCACCAGCCATAATAATTCTCAAACGAACGCAAACGGAACGACATGAAGCTTGACTTAACTTTCAAGCCCTCCACCGTCACCGTACAAAACAGGGTGAGCTCCTCTGAATCGGGGATCCTCTTATATTGAAATTCCATTCTCCTTGTGTACTTCATTAAGATTTTTGTGTTTTTTTCTGTTTCCATGCTCTTCATTCGGTCCATTTCCATAGAAGGAGCATTTATTTAAGGACGACCTACCACGTCTCAGCAAAGTGCACTGCTTTGCAGATGGGATACCTAAAATAGGACATGGAACAGTGATTGCACAGTGCACTACAATGCTAAGCTCCTCTACTACAGTGCAATGTATGAATGTCCTGCACAGAGAAGAACACAAAATACGAGCAGCAAGCAAAAAAAAGTAAAATAATAAAAAATAAAAATGGAGTCGACGCGATAGGTGAACCAACGGAAGAAGGCGGGTCCTGTCGTCTCAAACCATCCGATTTCATTGGAATCAAGGAACATAACAAGAAAAACCAAACAAAAAAGCGCCAGCAACCAGAGAAAAATGTGTACATAACTCTTGGGACAAGAACGAAACGGCAGAGAAAAAAAAAGAACGAAAGAAAATTACATATTTTTCCCATTTCCATTGGGAAATTCTGGGCACATGAAAATACATACAGCGCGCTGCTCCTCGCTCTCTCCCCACGCAGTACACACACACACACCGAGATATGGGGAGAGGAAATCCAAAACAAGAAAAAAAAAGCTCCAATTTTTATTGCATTTCTACTGCTGATCCTGCGAAGGATGTGGAGCTACTAGGTTTGGGGTTACTTTTTTTCCCTTTCGTTTTCCTTTTTTTTTTCTCGTTCCTTTCGTTTTTTCGTCCTGTGCCCTATCATCCTGTCGTTTTTACGTCTCTGGGAATTTCAATTTGTGTGAACTCGCGACGACATTTGTTCACATTTGCTGCATTACACACGATTTACGTGCAGGATAGTGATATCGTTGATTATCATTGTAGATTGGAACGAGGACCTAGGGTGGCAGGACAGATGGGCGCATTTCTCAGGACATGGAATCTGTCTTCTTTTCTTTTCTTTTTTTTTTAACGTAATGTGCTAGGATATTCTATAAATTTATGTCACATGCGATTTTCACATGAGAGCCAAACTAAAATGTGGTTGAAACTTATAGCGAGCAGTTTTTGCTGGAGAACTAATCCTTAGTCAAGGCTGAAAGGTATAAATAGATATGGTGGGTGTACATATATATTAGAATTTGTTTGGCGGAGGCTTCCGTCCACATTGGCAAATTAAAAGTTACCATCGTGACCGCTTGTAATTTTCATTAAAGGACTCTTCTTCTCCATTTTCGTTGCTTGTTTTGTAAATGGTATGAGTATGTTGAATGAATTTTAAAATGTAAAATAACTGCAAGAACTTTAGAGTATTTGCTCCTTCTCTAAGCAAATGTTACAAATAAGGATACTGCAATGAAATCAAATTAGTGAGTGTAAACGTACTCGTACTCAAGTTTTAATGAATGAAAAAAAAAAAATCGGCTCAACCGTGTTTTAGGAATAGTGCTTTTTATATAAGTGGATGGAATGTGCTTGTTAGCTGTAGTTGGATAAAGCTGCAGATAAAATGAGCAAGTCAGGTAGCTATTTATCTGCGAATTACTCTTACAATTAAGTGAAGGATTTTGAGTAAAGAAATACATTTCTAACCATAAAATGTGCTAAATTTTAGGATTTCATGATCCATGATTCGAATCTTTCGACATTTTCCTTGTTCAACTCATTTCATTTCAACGATATTTTATTGGGAGAAGGTAGTTCAAGTCCAGAAGAATCAATAAAACCTAATGAGTTATGTCAAAGGAAACCTATTGACTTCTGAAGTATAGTCAATACGGTTGCAAGACCTTGTATTCCAGAAGCAATTCAAAGACATATTTGTTTGTCCACATTTTTGTCATCGAGAAGTCGCTGTAAATGTGTTCAAAACTGCTGATAGAATATACCGTGGTGTCCTTAGAAGTTTAAAGCATACAATTTACCAAACTGGAGTGCACACTAAAGTATTCTTCGAAAGACCATTTTAAAGCGCCTTTCCAAGCAGGGAACAATGGAAATGCGGTCAAGCACTCAATACGCCATCGATAGCCATATACACCAACGAATCTAAATTAGATATTAACGTAGGTGCAGGAATCTTCTCCGAATCGGCAGGAATAAGCAAATCTTTCCGCCTTCCGAACAACAGCAGTGATTTCCAATCGGAGCTCTTAGCAGTGACAACAGCCGCTCGTGAGACTGCGATGAAGGCAATACAGCGCAATGATATTACATTTTTCATTAACAGCTATGCAGCAATAAAAACAATTTCAGCTATGGAAATAAAATCAAAGCTTGTGAGGTGCTGTCGAGAAGAGCTTAGGGTACTTGGAACACGGCTCAAGGTTATGCTCTGCTGGATCCTTAGGCATAAGAGCATCCCAGGGAATGAGAATGCTGACGACTTGGCTAGAAAGGCGGCACCGACCCCGACCCCGCGGTGAATAACCCGCCTTGCTCATTGAAGCTTGAAGCAGGGAACAAAGCTCTAAGAGATTGACATTTGTGTCATCGCAAGGAAGTTATGGCCTATATTTGATAAGGCTGGGTCCGCCTGACTTATACTAAAGGATAGAAAATCCTTCTCCACCCTTACTACATGAGGAAACTCCTTGTTACGGAAGAAGACCTATATAGATGTTGCGGAGACGAGGAAGTCCATGAGGATACAACCCACTACCTCTGTCACTGCCCCGGTTTTTACCATCTGAGACAGAAATTGCTCAGGCGATACTTCTTCCGAGGTCTCGAAGAACTATCTGGCAAACCGGTGAACGACCTGAACAACTTTATTAAATCAACAGGATGGTTTGTATCACAGGCGCAGTAAGTAGTTACTAGTTCAGGACAAGATTTTTCCCCTTTGGGTAGCACATTGGGCTGTATTCTGAGACTAATTTGGACTACTGACGACGGGAACATTTTTTTTTTTTTCATAGAAGCTTCCCTGGAGCGTTTAAGGACACAGTAAAAAATTAATAAGAATTTCATTATAACAGTGATGGGAAGATCCTCCGGCCCATCGAAGAATACTCAATTTTTTTCTGACCTGTGTGAGCTGGTCGCTGCAGTGTCTTTAAGGTCTTATATTAATCGTTGTAGGGTAGCTCAAGTTGTTCTGCGCGAACACCTATTGCACAGTGCCCTTTGAGAACACCCGAGACAATTTATGTTTTCCCCAAGTTCAAGTTTTATGGGACTGTTCTAGGTGGACAAGTGGAATAACGCGGGAGATTTGACCGCGGCTGGATCTGAAAAGCTCTAAAAATTTATTTTCTCTCAACAGATTGGTCAGGAAATCTCTCCAGATCCACATAGTATCACAAGGGACCTATCACTGGTGTAAATGTGCTGGCAACAGCTGGCAGCCTTTTTAGCCAAACCTAACCGAGTATTCTTCTGAACATTTTATTTTATTAGATTTTCGTTACCCTTTTATTCATATAGGGTTACTGAATTCAAAAAAAAAAGGAAGACCCTTTTTTTTTAGGTTTTCCTTTCTGCAATTCTGAATTGATACGCGTCTGAAGTAGTTTCGTCTGCGAGTCCAAAAACTCCCGACACATTATTGAACCTTCGAATTGTGGTTAAGTTTAGTAAAACTATTGAAGGCATGTAATTTACTCGAACGGCGTAGGCTAGGTTAGGTTGTAGGGGTGGCTGCATTTATGTACAGCCTCATTCGGATCTCAATGGATCCATGGTGTTCCCCGATGTGGTGTGGGATACCTAAAATAGATGGAATAGATTATTATTTTTATCAGTTGGCCTCCCTGAACCAACCCGAGTTCCGAACGAATTGTAGGATGATTCTCGGTGGCTTGCTTGACAGTTTGCCCAGATCACTGAAGAAATATTCTCCGAGGGTTGTCTTTCTGTTTCTGATAAGGCTTGGGCACTCGCATAGAAGGTGGAATGTGTCCTCCTCAGCGAGTTTCATGGATTTCGTGGAGATACTGGTCTTTTGAAGTTCTAATGGGGGTAAGACTGAGTCATCGGTCATTATCAGATCCATCTCAGAGCGACCTAACTTAAATCTTAAAAATGTCTTCAAAAACGGTTTAGAAATACATATTTCCAATACTTTCTTAAAAATTTCCAAAAAAGGCCTTAAATCCCAAAGTTGATGCTCCACATTGTAAATCTAAAGGTTTTTTTTTAATTCAACACGCCTAAAAGTATTCTAGAGCGTACCTCATTTTCTTAACACCGTCGTTGTTAATGAAGCCTTGTTTTACTAAATTGTGGTTTCCAACTTTTCAAAGAGAAAATTCGATTCTATTATTTATAAGTCGACTAGTTAGTTGCCCATGATTTTTGTTTTTTATTCAAATGAAATCCTAACTGAGAAACAAATTGAATTTATTTTTCTAAAACCTATGAAGGGACAAAAACTCTATGGTATCAAACTGGGTTACCCTCATACAATTAATGCCTTTCGCTAAATTTTCTTTAAGTTTTTCTTACTGTAATATAATTTTCGATATTAATTCAAGTCTATTAAAAATCATCAGCGGTAACTCTGGTTCTAGCTCAAACCTAAGCCAAACACAACACAAATGGGACGCTTTTCCACAGAAAACCGCATTAAAAATGTATTTACCTCCTTTAATTAGTTTCTCTTCACAGTGCCTTAAATACACGACACCAAACTCCAAGGACTAACACTTTAATTTGATGTGCCCGGCCACCTCCAGACCAGAAGAACCACCAGCGCCAATGCTTCGAAATTACTTTGACCGAACGTTGTGTATATTCTCGCCCAAAGGCGAAATTCATTTAGATTGCTCCTTTGTTAGGGACGCGAAGAAACGGAACCCTGTATTTGTATTTTTTTTTTTTTTATTAAGATTAGCCACTTTCTTAACCCTTAACCCTTTTTCATGTACGGATGTAGAGTCCCGAATCAGCCCTAAAGACGTTATGCTTTGTTTTAAACGACAGAGCGCCAGCAAACAAAACAGCAAAAAAGGATGAAATGTTTAATTTTTTTATTGCATCATCAACATGAGCGCCTTTTGGTGCTGAAAGATGATTTTCTATTTTTTTTTTTTTACTCTGCTATAATATGACTTTGCTAATGGCTATTTGTAAGTTTTTAATAAAAAGGATAACGCGCCGAGTGGAGGAGCATCCTGTGTCTGTGTATGAACTTTTTTTAGAACGTCTCTCATTACTATAGCGAGAGAATTTTCGAAAAACAATTTTTTAATGAAATCCAAATTGAAAGCCGGTGGGTCTCTCCTTATGGCGACTTTTATTGAAGTTTGTTTCTGCATGAGTGCAGGTCCTTAATGATAGGAATTTCATCAATTCGAAAGTGTAATTAACATGGAATCAGCATAGTCACTGAACAGCAATTGTCAGTCAGTCACACTTTTGGGATCGTTTTTTTTTTTTTTCGAAAAGCGTAAAAATTGACGCCGTTTTAACCGGCTCACTTTCTTTGAGATACAAGAAGCTAATGAGAAAACCACCCTTGTGTACAAAAATGGAGGGAAGCCAAAATCTCCGGCTCTTATATGAGGGGTGAACGTAAAGCGTCATTGTCTTTGACTCGTGATAATTTTAAAAAAGGACTCAGATGGGAATCGTGACATGAACTTTTTGTCAATTGTAAATCCTAGCATTTTTCATCATTTATCATTTTGTTTGAAAGGATGGATAGATTGTTGGCACTTTACAATGAGTTTACGCGAATTACTCAAGGATTACCACATTCAGGATGTGTTTTAGCGATAGTATAACGGCTTTGGGAGTGGAAAGGTATTTTATATTGGGGATTTTAATTTTGAGCTCAAGACAGCAGAAATAACCTGCTTTCTTTCGGTATAGTTAACAACCTGTCTGTTATGGTGCTGGGATATGTAAAAGCTGTAACGCTTATTGAAGATCTGCCTAAATAAGGTCAAAAGGAACCGTATGTTCATACTGTCAATAGAACAAAATAGCAGTTGCTCTTCACCATTGACAGCTATAACCTTGAAGAAAATAGAATTTATTTGCGTCGGAGTAAAAGAACTTCAGTTTGGCAAAAATACTGTAAATCTATGGCCTTGACGAATTTATGTCCTGTTTTCGTCTTTTACATCATTAGGTCTTCTCCGACACAAGAACACACTCTGTTCCAATTTTCCCCACTCGTTTGCATTACCATAATGATATCATCCGGTGTGATTCCTCCTACCACCGTTCCTAGTCTTCCTCTGTCTGCAAACCATCTGGTGCACTCCAAGAACGTAGATCTGACTTTTTGTTGAGTTAACTCGCTGTACAGCGTATAGATAGATAGTCCTTGTATGATCCGTGTCCAGTAAAAAAATGCGTAAACTAGAATTTCAATTCCACCTACTTCCGCCCCGCGATGTTTTGGATCGGTCTTGCGTGGAATGCACTAGCGTTGCATGCTTATCTTCTTGACTTCTACTATTTCTATTTCCTTTTCCTTTCGCACTTTTGCTTTTCTTTCGTAAATAAATGTTCTCCCTGCCACCAGGAGGCTGCGAGAAGGTCTGATAGAACCTCGCCACCAGGAGGGCTCCTGTTAGCTGCACAGCTGTCATTTGTTTTCTATATTTTTCTTGGTTGAGCGCATCAGCGTAGATGTCACAGCAAGACAAAAGGGTTGAATATGTAACTGTCGTAATAAGTTTTCACCTACTGGCCCTTGGTCTTTCCAAGTTGACCATTAATCTGCATTGATCCTTGCAGCCCTTTCAGTTGCAAATTTGATCTGCTCCTTATATGTGAGATAAGTGTCCAGTCGTCCAATGAAGCACTTCACTACACCTTAAGTGGTTGCACCTCAAAGACTGTCTTCGTCTTCTCTGTTGCTAAGCTTATTCCATGGTCGCCTCTCATGACTCAGATTTGGGCGTCTTAAGTGTCTCATGCGCTATTCATTGTCACGATATCATCTGCATAACCAGCCAGATACGTATTTTCAAACATTTCCATTCAAAGGATTCACTCGTTCTTCTTACGTGGTCCTTCTGTTGTCTCAGAAATTAACTTTCTGTCTCTAAGGTAACCTTTCATCATTCGACGTAGGTTCGGTAAGGTTAGGTAGAAAAGCGTCCCATGGGACTCACTTAGGCTCAGTGCCCGTTGTGATGCCTATAGAGTTCTCTGTAGAAGAATTCTACCGGTTAAACCATTTAGAATTGTTGATTAATGAGAAGATCTTCCTTAGGGGAATTTGACTTAGGTCACTGTTGTCATTGAAATGATATTGCCCAAGAAATCTTCTTCTGCTGTGGGAGAGCGCTGGACAATGGCAGAGAAGATGAGTTGTGCATTACTGCTGCTCCTCATCCCTACAGCTTCTGCAGAAATCATTGAAGAGAGCCCCTAATCTTCTGGCGTGTTGTACTAGTAAGCCTATGATGCCACCAATAATGGTGCGAATTTGTGTTCTGTTGTTCTGTATAAGTCTGGTGGAATGGCACGTATAGTATAACGTAGTTATAACGAATTATACTATATTTCGTGTGATAATTAGTTTCACTGTACTGTTAGGTATACCCAGGCCTTTGGTATGAGAAGGAATCACTAGGGTCGTACCAAATCTGGCAAGTTCATCGGCTTTGCAGTTACCAGGGATGTCACTGTATCCAGGCACCCATGTCTAACATCTAGAGTTGCCAACAGTTAATTTTTTCTTGAATGGATGCTGCTATACGTCATATAATTTGCTATGCTCTATCGTCCCTTTCGTTGAGTATCATTTCCTAAACATTTATTGTTTAGCGAGTAGATAGCCTGCTATCAGAACGTCTACTGAAATACATGTCTATGTGTACATCTTGGTTAGAACTACCAACTTTTGAACAAAACATCACATTTTCAATCAAATGCCTTAAAATTAAATTGGACTTCGGTTACATTCAAAAAGATAAACACAATAAAACATCTAAATATAGTGCGTACCGACAACATGGAGCCAATTGAACACCACTTCATCAGCACATTAGTCTCAAATTCTCGATTCTATTCTCGGATCTATTGCAAAAATTTGTTCCTTTTTTCTTACAAAAAGAGAAAAAAACTTCCAATTTTCCTTATTTCGTTTCCTGTTTCCTTTTCAATTGTTCGCCTTATAAATCATAGAATCAACAACAATACCTCCAACTCTTCGCATCCACCAACAAAGACATTCAATTCCTATGAATTGCAAATGCCTGTGGATATAATAAAAATCCAAATCGAAATACCAATAACCAATAACATCTACAACGACGAGTATGCATAAATTCAATGGACCATGTCCGAGTGTTGGTTCAAAACATCCAGAGCCTGCTGTTCTCTCGTTCATTTAAAATTGAATTTTATTCAAATTGAACGCCAACGCGCCAAAAGCAGTACATTCGATTGTTATGTATTTGAAATGAAATTTTATGTTCCATACAAATAATAAAATAAACCATACAATACAAAAAGTTCACGAAGAACTTTCTTCACACATGACCAACCAAACCCCTACCAACCCCACCGCCCAACCACTGTTAGAATACCCTCATCGCATCATTGGATTCATTGTGCGTGTGTTATTATTGCTCTCGACCAACCCAAAATCTATGCAAATTTAATTTCTATATTTTCTTTCCGTTTCACATGACCGCCTTTGGAGTGAAAAAAATGAAAAGATCCTAAGGACATTTTCTCTGTGGTCACAAGAAAGAAAAAAAAATTGAACTCGAATAAAATGGCCATAAATATCTCCATAAGAATCAATCAGATTCATTCAGAGAATCCATTTGTATTCATGTGTCTAACCAGTAGCAGTTTTTTTTTTCGGACAAATTTTCAGCACTAGCATCTACCCCATGTGTTGGTGAAGAAGGGTTGTAATATACTCATATGCTGACAAGAGGGGTTAGCTTTAAAAATTTATCGAACTCTAGCCGCAGGCTATTTTCACAGAAGTAAAAGGTCCTTCTTTTGCGGATACCCTCATGTACACAACCGTCATCATCATCATCATCATCATCAGTAACAGCAATAGTAGCTTTGGCAGGACTTAAGAGGAACAGTGTACCCACACCAAAATAAAGTCCCGAAAATTTTCAATATTTACTCCTTATAAAATCGTGATTTCAAAAATATTTTGTTTACTCTGTGCAAAAGGATACCTTATATTGGGAAATATTATATCCTTTTTGCATTTTTTGTTTTTTTTGTTTTGTTTTTGTTGTTGCGGTACCCATTTGGGTGATTTTGATGATGAAATGAACGCTATACCTATGGACCTACAAGCAAATAGCTATGCACTTTAAAGGCAATTGGGAGTACGAAGGAGTTGAGTTAGTATCCTGGACCGACGTTGTTTGAGATTGTTTATGACAGGACGTTATAACTTTTGATGATACCATACCCCCATAGAGTAGGAATATTTCAAAAGCATTCTGCTTTTACTTTATTGATGAGTATCGGAATGATGATGACAGTCGATGGCTATCAACAATCCTTGCACGGTTGTAAGGCTTTTTTGAAACGAAAGAAAGTTTATAAAGTTCCTCATGACGCCCATGGACATTTTTTTTCCATGGATGCTTTAAAAATTTAAGTTTAATCAACGGTCTTCTTATATTGTATCTCCGGGTTTGATTCGAAGACTTTGCCGGCCAAGTCGTTGATGTACATCCGCTCTTCATGACTTCTTTGAGTCCTTCAATGCGAATGGGACTTTATAACTCAAAACGACCTAGGATATCTTCATCCGTCTTCAATAGAGAACTTACTAAAAGAACTGGGATAACTAGGGTCTTGTGCAGTGTTTCCTCAGTTATACAGGATAGAGCCTTACAACTCAAATGCTTTTTCAGTCCAAAATAACAACGATTGACAAAAGTTTGATTTCTAATGAGATGTCGTTGTCAGAAGTATTATCAGAGCCAAGGTAGAAGAAGACTTAGACTGCCTCGAAGTTAAGGTACCCACTGTGACATTCTGTCCAATTCGTTGATGTAGGGTGTTGACAACAAGTACTTGAAAATACCCAAGCTAGACCATTTCAACTCGCAAACTCACCGATGACTGCTCGCTAAGTTCTACGAAAAATATCAATATCGTTGAAGTAATTTGACCGATGACATGGGTTATGTTGACTTTGAGGGCCGCTGTGGTTTGTGGCTTATTCGCATAAACCTGCGACTTCAGAAAACCCCACAAGAAAAAGTGTAACGCAGTCAAATCGCACGATCTCGGTGGCCAGTTCACATCACCTCCACGTGAGATGAACATGCCCTCGAATCGCTCATGCAGAATTTCCAATGGGGCGTGAGCTGTGTGGAACGTAGCGCCGTCCTGTTGAAACCACATGTCCTTGGTGTCCATATCATCCAATTCAGGCTAAAAGAAGCTGGTAATCCTCGACTTATAGTCCTGGCCAACGTCGTTCTCAAAGAAATATGGACCGACGATGCCACCAGCCCAAAATCCACACCAAACAGTGACTTTTTCGGGATGCATTGGACGCTTAGTATCGTCCCAAATTCGACAATTTTGTTTGTTAACGTACCCATTCATCCAGAAATGGGTCTCGTCGCTGAAGATGATTTTTCGAACATAACGTTGCCCGAACAGAACACCCATTTTGATAAAACAATTTTATTATTTGCACGTGTTGTTGAACGCTATATCCGTCCATGGTGATTTGGCAAAACATGCTGAATAAATGACAGCCAATTTGACAGATGTAGCTTCAACAATAAGGCCGCTATCAACTATCAAAGTTCGGAAGTCCCTATTGGAAGATCCTTTAGTTGCACATACTTTTGAAAGATTGTGCCTTTAATGGTGGCTTGCCAGTTCTTTCAAAAAAATTGTTAAAGAATTATCTTAATCCGTTTTCAGCATCAAATGGCTCGATAATGTTGTTATCGACCTTGGCGAAGCAGATAGTATTCTCCATTGTTTGGCAGAGATGCCAAAACTAAAAATGTTTCTTCTCTATAAATGCGGCAAAAAGCGGCCTTAAAATTGGCTAAAAACCTAGTGGGTATCGATTTGGACTTCTTAGGTTTTCACCAGGATCTCAAGAAGTTTGAAAATTTGGTCGATTGTGAACTTTCCAGGCATAAACCGACACTAATAGGGGCAATCTGACGAAAGGTATTAAACCAGGTACACAATCTTGTACGCTGCACTAAGTAACCCGATATCTCTATAGCGAGCCTAGCTGAGGAGTGTCCTTTTCTTCTGGATCGGGCTTACGAGGTTGAGGTTCCATTTATCAGGCATATACTCATCTAACCCAATATTATAAATGAATTGGTGAACGCTCTCATCGTGTCAAACGCAACTGCTTTGAATAGTTCGGCCAAAAAGCTGTGAGGTGCAGCAGCCTTCCTTCTCCGTTCTGGTAGCTTTAATGTTTTCTTCTGACAGCGAGATGTCAATTTTTGTTGGCAGCACCGATTGTGACTCTTTGCAAGGTTTCCTTCTTCAATTTCTTCAAGTTTCTATACTGTCTATTCCAAGATGCTGGCTGGTGAGTGTGGCCTTACATCCTTCCCAATGGCCGAAAGGTCGTTCATGATCCTGTTTGAGGTATTAGACTCCCTCATATCCTTCTTTCCTATTATTAACGCGGTTTTTTTTTGCACAGCCTCATTAGAGATCAGACTTCTTAGGTATATGACTCAAGCAAGACACAAGGTCTAGCATCTCAAAGTCATTCAAATTGTGCGTGATAAATTTCTCTCACGACTGAGTCAAGGCTCCCATGAACTCCCTCCTATTAGTTCCAATTTTGATGTTATGTTAGAGGTTACACTACTACTACTGAAAACTTTTTTGATAAATTCTACAGCTGATTAATGGCATTTCCATTTTCACCAGATTTGGAAAATATTTCAACAAACAACACTAGCTGTC
Source organism: Criorhina ranunculi (assembly GCA_951813785.1). Lineage (NCBI taxonomy): Eukaryota > Metazoa > Arthropoda > Insecta > Diptera > Syrphidae > Criorhina > Criorhina ranunculi. The sequence goes on along the minus strand of OX638385.1, from coordinate 30,227,252 downwards.
ATACAAACCGTATACACAAGGTTACTTTGGAATACTAATTCTGTACACATCAACACAGACAGATTACATCGGAAAATATTAAATGTTACTTTACACCGTGTTAATCGCAACATGACATCTGGTGGCTTTAACGATTACGTGACCAGACTTTTGGATCACATTCAAAGACGGCGGCGACGAAAACGTGGCTCGATAGACGGATTTTTGAAAAGCAACATCCCTGGCGCATAGAAATTTCATTGACAAACATGATTTTGGAATTTTAATGTCAATGTTTTTGGGGTTGATGGTGATCTCCCTGAAACTCATACTTAAGAACTGTCGTCACTGGCTAAGGGTGACACATATTATATTAGATTCAATGGTATCCATCCCCCTAGCAGCACCTGTTTATTCCCGAGATGTAAGGGAACCCTGTGATAATGGATATTTCATTTAGAAAAATCAACATTTAATTTGGAATGGCCCGATATAAAACGCATTCAATATGTTTTGATTTTGTCCACGACGACGACGCACGATGTGTCGTCGTGAAGTCTTGTCACGATTTCCTTTTGGGATTTTCTCGAAGCAATTCTTTGTTGCGATGGGTGATGGTTTCTAATAATGACGGACAGGACAAATATTATCAACATCAACTTCAAAGATAACAAAATGACCTGATACTCAACTTGGGAGGGGGGGGGGAGCGGGGAGGTGAAGAGAGAGACTAATCATAATTCAAATCATACCCTTGGTTGATGTTGTCTTCAGTGAGGATTTGCCATTACTTGGAAAAATACAGAACCGTTGTGTCTTTTCCAATTAGCTTGTGTAATCTTATGATTATGTGACAAAATGTTTAGTTTTGCAAGGACATTTTGATAGGTCGACGAAGACATCATGAAGGGCATACATTTTCTGTCGAACTTTAGACGGGGATTACCATGCTGACAAAACTAAGCTTTTACATCTGCCCAACTCTTTGGATAGGTTTTGTGTAGCTTGAACCGAAAAGAGATGAATCTTGTTCTTGTTTTTTTAAAGTCGGAAACTTTGCTAAAACGTCGTCCTTTAGAATTCCTATAATTGAAGAAAACTACTTAATGAAAGAACGATTTTCGTAGTCAAATGGATATCCATGATCCTGCTAAAACGTTGCATCGCTTTAAACGCCGTCCCGTCCTCAAATATGCAGCCTGGATGCTCCAGCATCGTCGAATATGGCACGGGACGGACCCCAAAAAAATTACTTCTCTCCGACCGGGCCCGGACCCGCTCGGAAAGCATGTATTTTTTTTTTCGTCCTTAGATACGCAACCTGGGAACCCCAGCAGCGTAGAATGTGGCGCGAGGCAGACCCCTGAAAAAATGATTTTTTTCCCACCGACCCCGAACCTGCTCGGAAAGCACAATTTTTTTTTTCTATCGTCTATCCCTTGATTTTCTTTGCTAGATGGGTAGAATGGAGCTTCAAACTCGATGGAAACTCCCTCTCGTCCTCATATACGCAGCCTAAATGATACAGCAGCGTCGAATATGGCACGAGACAGACACCGAAAAAATGATTTTTTTCTTACTGACCCCCGGACCTTCTTGGAAAACATGAATTTTTTTTTGCTAGATGGGAAGAATGGAGCTTTAAACTCGATGGAAAGTCACCCTCTTCCTAAGATACGCAGCCTGGGTGATCCAGAAGCGCCGAATGTGGTACGAAACACACTCCAAAAAAAAGACTTTTATTCCCACTGACCGCGAGCGATGAGATCTTTAAAAAACTGTGCGCCTAGGACTGTTTTCTTGGTTTTGCTGAGGTTTGTCGTGTTTTCTTCCAAGTCTATATCGCATACAGAGATGGACCTTAGTATAGTTTGTGGCCTGCACGGATGCTGATCCATAGTCAGTCTGTTAAGCGTAAGTATTTCGCTTGTTTTATTGTAGCTGCGTGTGTAACCACATTTTCATTGATATGCGGCATAGTGAGAGAGCGTTTCATTTCCTATCGACAAGTTTCTAGAAAGTCCAAGTGCATATCATGTTTTAGTACTTTGATTGTGGTCAGAACTGAGTGATGCACCCTTAGGTAGGTACGTAGAAGTGGTTGAAACTGGTGAATCTGCCAGAGACAAAAGTAGCATGGATGCGCCGTTTTGATACCACAACTCACGTGACCTGGATGTTGATGGACGTAGCTTAGAGTGAAGTTTTCATATCCATCCTGTGGAGTTGTGAAAATTGATAATGCACCCTTATTTTCTTAAATTTTGAACCTGTTTTTACCATTTCATTAGGTTTTTCATTGCCACTGGGATCCATTTTTGTATTTAAGTAAGTTTCAATGATGCGCTCTCTTAGAGTGTCGGTCCGAGGAACATCCCCCCTTAAGGAACATCCTATTTCGTCGATTGTGTTTTGTTTTGACATTGTTACCATCACATAAGGCTGACAAATTGTTTAGTAGGTGATACACTCTTATGTTTGCTATAAGAAGAAAATATTTTTCAATGTGGGCATAACCCACGTAGGTATGAGATAAATCCACCAATCCTACAGCATAAGGCCACTTTCAGATAAACATCACCAACAAACCTCACGATAACCATTCCTTCATGCCATGCAACGCATATAATTTCATTTTAATTATCACATAATTGAAAAAGTCGACTACCAATATAATCAGGACATGATCTCAAGCACAGGGTGCCAATTTCCATATCACTTAACCTGTAATTAGCATTAACCATTACATCCCTCAACAGGTTAACACTGGAATAAGTTAAGTGCCTCTGTGTGTCCATTCGAACAAATTAAAAAAAAAAACGAGGGGTTGCGGCCAATTTGCTTATCGCGTGTCATTCAAAATAGGAAATAAAAAGTCAACGACAAAAAATCCTCCAACTGTCAAATGTCGAGTTTTTATTTCGTAATTGTTGCCTTATCTTGACAGCTGTAATGGCACCATTCTGACTTTGTTATCCGTCAAATTGTTTTTTAATTGATTCAGATTGATGGTGGATTTTTTGTGTTTTTCCTTCCCAATGAATTAGATTACGGGGACGGAAGTGGTCAAAGTTGTTAAATGATTTCGAATACCAAAGCTGACATAATTTTTTTTTTCTATTCGGTGTGGGGTTTTTTGTGGTTTATTTTTTATATCAATAATTGAAAATCAGAAGAGGGGTTTTGAGTGTGGGAACCCAAAAAGTTGTTCCTTGCTGTCAATTATTCATTAGAAGGATACCTCAGTCCATGCAATCTAAATCTACATTTTGACGTGACAGCACTGGACCTATGGCAGTTAACGAAAATGAAAATAATTTATAGAATCTCGCAAAGTGCCAAAAGCAATTTGGGGATTTTCATTTCGAATTTCGATAGCTGGTGGTGAAACTGTCACATAACACCTTGTGCCCGACCGCTAGGAAGTCAAGTTACGTGCATTTGCAGATTCCATTATGTTCTATGAACGACTTGAAACCAATAAAATGTTTGGGGTCTGGGATTTGTGTTTTACGTCAGACGTAAGTCGTCTTGACATCAGCGGTGTCGGAGGTTTCACTATCCAACTATGCATAAATTCATCCTTAGCCAGGTATTTGGTGGTGATGGAAAAAACCTAACCATCTTTTAGCCCAACAACAACAAGACGACGAAGACGACGACCCACGACTGTGGCAATGGCAATGGCAATGGCGACGACGACGTTGAACGAAAACTAAATTTCATTTTAAAGCGTCATTCATTGGGTCCTTTTGCACCGTCCGATAAGTATTCTCTATACAGGAGAGTACGGTTAAGATTGAGGACGAAGTGCCTGTGCCCGATGGTGAATGCGGTAACTAGGTGTGGTTACCGTGGTAGATATGGTAATGCTTTTTACGATTGCACCAAATCTGATTTGTATTTCTGGTCGGTTTCCTCTCTTTTCGGTGTATATAGTTGGGTTGAGAGGATGTAGTTTGAATTTATGTGTTGCGGTTAGCCGAAACAATTAAGGAGTTGTGCAAAACTTTCTGACAGGTTGCTGAACACCAATGGTTGAGATTTACCTGCTGAGGGTGAGTGAAATGTTGTTTTAGAACTTAAATTCGTTCAAAATGATTGCCATGCGATGATTTTTTTTTTTTTTTTTGTATTTAGTATGCGAAATTAACTATAAGCCAAGGGCTTATCTAAATAAAAACTGAATATCTTCAATCTGAATGTTGTCATATAGAACACTCTTCTAATTTGTTTGACAAAATTTGTATTTTAAACTCGTTTTTCTAGCTCTGAGTTAAAAATACATGGGTAGTTTCGTCCACCAGACATACATAAAAGTCAGTCATTCTTGAACGTACTTCTTGTGAAATTTTGCACTAGATATCATTTAACAATTAAAGGTTGCAACAAAAAACGGATTCTCTAAAACAGACAGATGGAAAGACATGACTTAAATGACATGATCACTACATGGCGTTGATCGCGATCAAACAATCGATGTCCTTGTCTTTGAAAACTTATCCCCAGATTGGCACACAACAAAGAGGCAATAATTTTAATACTACGTAGATTATAGTTTTTTACTCCAGAATATTTTGTCTTATTCCCGCTAAGCTTGGACAGTGCCATAGGTTCGATGTCTAAATTTTCTTCCTCGCAGTCAATGTTCGTGTTTTCAGTGGTTCGCTCAATCGTCTGGGCTCCTTTTCTTGCCAATTCTTCGACTTTTTAGTTCTCTGTGACACCTTCGTAACCCGGGATCCAAGTAATGCCAAGGACAAATGAATTTGAAGACTGCCCTCATTGAGGTTCCACAGGGGCTAGCATTGAAACCGCGAATTTTTCATCGCTGACCATACCTGTACATTACATTATTCGCATTGTTTCGGCTCAAGATTCATTAGCCGCTCTCGCTGAATTCTTTAAATATGTTGATAAGGCCCGTAGGTGTAAAAACAAAATGTTCGGTTGAATGACACAACTAATCTGTGAAAACTAGGAGACATTACGTACTTGCCCATGACTTACCTGAACTGGCATTCAGTATTTCAAAAATCACTCTCACAATCTATTCTAAACTTTGTCACAACCCTGTTTCTACATTGAAAACGGGTAAGTAAAGCTCAAATTTTTAAGAATGACGTCCCCCATGACTCCATCATATGAACCACTCACACCAAGCTTCTATTTCTATTTAATCGCATTTGTATGTCCCTCAGCATTATTCAATGTTCAACGAACAGAAGCAAGACAACACATTCAACCCTAATTGATGCCCGTTAGCTTATCTTTCTCTCTCCATCCTCCTCCCACCCCATTTGAAGGAGGACATTAAGCGACATGTGGTCTTTGACAATCTAAATGTCTCTTCGTCACTAGCGAACATATTTTCGTCCTTTGCTCCGTCGTCAAATCACGACTCATTTGTCAGTCTGTTCATTTGGATAATTGCGTGGCAATAAACTAAATTAGCAGCAATTTACAGTTGGAAAACAAAACAATATCGTGCAACCGCCCCCCACCCACAAAACTACATAGTAAAATCCACCCATTAGTCCAGGCATGATAACATTATGACTTATTCTCTGATTCCACTTCCACTTTCACAACAACAAAGCAGCGTCTTAGTTGCAAATATCCCATGGAGTCAATCCCAAAATGCCTTCATTTACACCCTTTAGTCTGGAGGTCTGTGTGCGTATTCCTGTCACAAAATTATGAAAATGACATGAATGACAAAAGGCAATGGAAAGACGACACAGAAATGAAAAATTGACGCAAAGGCAAAAATATCCTTTCCACCACCCCACTCACTGGTGGGGGGGTTGTTGATGAATAGATGTCGAAACATTTCAAAAAAAGATGTCGCTTAAAGTAAATTTCACCATTGTGACCACAGAGCAAATGTAATTTTCAATTTAAATGCAAATATCAATTTGTCAATTTGAATATTTAGACAAAACAGAAAAAAAAAAGGAATCAACAAAAAAAATCACACAATTTGTTACCATAAGTTTACTTACCCTCGTCCTTCTTAGGAAATCCCAGCGCAGCAGGATAAATGATGCTGTTGCTGAAAACGAACACAGAATGCAATTCCCACGTGACACGAAAAAAAAAAGGAACGCTCTCATTTTGTCGCTCTTTCCTTTGCTCTTATCCTTAATTAAGGATTCACATCATTTTTTATTGGGGTTTCGAAATTATTCAAAAGAAACCAAATAGCACTGTTAAGAAAAATTCAAAATAAAAAAATACATGGAAACCAAGTAAAATCCTTTGACCGCAGAGAAACTCCCAACAGCGCGGGCGGGATGACTTAAGCGAAGCGTAGAGGATGATTAAAGACGAGGAAAGAAAAATGACGGTTAATACCGATTTTTTTTATGATTTCCCTTGTTTGTTTGCATTTACTTTCCCCTTTCGTTGAGCACAAAACCTGAATAAACAAGTAGGCAAGGTGCGACTGGAAAGGGGTTAAATTGTAAAAGGATATTGTCCACCCAAGCAGCTTCAGTTTTACACCTTCAGATCCCGACAATTTTCATAAATTTTTAACTTATTAAAAAAGTAATAAAAATGCAATTTCTTAATTTAGTCCTTTAACAGGATGCAAATTGACGGGTATCTTACAAGAGACTTAGTTTTTAACAGGATTTCAAAAAAAAAAAAAAAATCGTGTTAAGGTGTTGAGTGGTTACGAATGGTTTATTGGAGTGTTAAAATTAAAAGGGAGGCTTAAAAGCTGATGGATTCTAATGGTGAACTTATTTTTATAAATATACGGCTTTTGTTTTGAAAGGATGCTAAAAATTGAGACCGTTAATTTGATAGAGCTCTTCTATTGAAATAAAATTAAAAATTCGGTGTTACTTAATCCACTTTTAAAGTCACAAAAAGTCATAGAGCGTTGGCTATTGCACGGTTTAGAAAGCTTGCTTGAGTACCTCAAAATTTGTAAGCCGGTTACCATTGGCCTCAGCCTCAAAAATGGATGGCGATGTGGTCCTTGGCTATGGACTTAATTTAACCCCGCGTTTGCTCTGACTCCTGAGCTTCCTTCTCTAAAGTTCCCTTCCACGCCGCTGTCTAGTCTTCTGCTCCCTTGAACAATCCGAAAGAAGATAGGTAAGAATAGAAAACCTTGCCGGAAACTTAAAACAAGAGTCTATTATGGTTTAAACTGCATTTGAACCTTTCGTACTGCGCACAGATCAAGCGGTTCGCTTCAGGAATCCCATCCGCTTTGACGGGATGCACTGCCGTGAGCTGTGCTGTAATCTATGAAGAGCAGCTGCAAAACCGTGCATCACTGAATGGATTGCTTAACTTTTATCCTAAGAGTGTTGATTTGGCCTACACAAGATCGGTGAGGGCAGAATCCGACGGAGTCAGGGCTATGAGTATCGCGTCAGCTTTTTTAATTTCTCGGTGATCAGACGTCCCAATCCGGAGTAGAATCACCCAAATAAATTTTAGGGGCGGGATTATCAATCCAGTTTCGCTACTCCTCCGATGGCCAGCTAAGTCTTTAATATTTGATCTAAGTGCCTTTGAGTTCATAAGACCGAAGTACACGTTGCTGAATACAAAATTATCAAAAATGTTGCCAAAACTTATAAAAGACATCAACCTTTCCTTAGGAATATCTACCAAGAACTCGTCCCCAATTAAAGCCTCACTAACACACTCTTCAAAGTCATAACGCAACCATCGATTTTCATGCAATGCTTACTTTACTGACAAACTTTGCGCCCTAAAAACTGTGTTCCAAAAACTGGGTCAAACACTGTTTTTGAACAACAGTCTTAGGCTTGGGGAACAAACTTTTGGTGTTCTAATTTCTCTCTGTTGTTCTTCCTACCGCAGCAGCCACCTAAGCGCCAGACAGTACACAGTCGCGTCCCCCCGGCCTATAGATTCTATTCAGCCCAAACCCGCCTGCCAAGCACCAGACAAAGATGAGAAGAACAAGAGCAAGAAGGAGAAAAAAAAAGTACATAATTGCCAAACTTAGAATAAAACTTTTCGGGTAAAATTTCGCACACACACTTTTCACATTAAAAATCGAAAAAAAAAACAAAATTTTTTTTTTTTTTATTTCTCCCGGCTCCAAACTTTAAGATATCCCCCATGCGGAACTCGCTATATCAATGAGTTAGAGCGAATTAAACATCTTTGTTTTAAAATTGTCCCTCTTTGTTAATCGGGCATCGGGAGAGACCGACTACTCGGCTCAAGGTTATCAACCTTTACCCTTGACTTTCAACACACTTATCCAAGTTTGTTGGCAACAAAATCGGCAAAAACCCCCGACAATCACAACAACACAGCGGGTTGGAATAAATCAAAAGTTTTGGGGAATGTTTCCCTTTTCATATTTCCCCGGCAAAACTTGCTCCAATGTTTGCTTATTAGCAGATTAATGACTCCTAAGCAGACACAGTCGTCGAAACGCTTTGCAAAGTGTCTATTTTAGCCCCCAAACAGAAGTTTAATTGTTCCCCCTCCGTCTGTCTTTCTGTGTCTCGCAAACCGTTGAGAGAGGGATTATGTATCGAGTTCGAGTTTTGACAAAAATTGGCAACAAAAAGCAAAAAAAAAAAAATTATAAAAATCCTTTCCAGACTCTCGGTGTTAGAAAATTATTTTATCCCAGTTTGGGGAATAGGCGGCAAAGTTAACGGAAGAGCGAAAGTTTTGTGCAATGTAGAGGTGTGCCTTATGTGTATGTATTAAAACCGGAAATGTTTTAAAAAGTTTCGCCAAAGTCGGGAAAGTTTGAATAATTTTCACAACTTTCATTTGTGAACCTAGTTAAGTTTTTGGAGGCGGACGTTGTGACGCGTTGAGTTCAGGGGTGAATGCTTTACCCTGAACTCGATAAAAATTAAAAATTTGCAAAAGTTTTTTTTTTTTCTTTTCTTTTTTGTAAAGTTTTTGTTCTAAGAAAGTTACTTTAGAGTTTTGAAACATCGATAATGCGCGCGCAGCAACAGTTAAAGTTGATTCTACTTTAAAGAATGCGTTTTTAATTGATTTTCAGTTTTTAAAGTTGCAATGTCAAAAAATTAGAGAAGATGTGAGAAGAAGAAGGTGTGAGAAGAAGGAGAAGGCATGGACTGCAGCCTTTAACGATTGAATTTGAAAATACAAAGTTTTTAGAAACATACTTCCGCAATTGAAGGTTAGATTTGTGCCAGAGAAGACTTTAAAATAAATGGTACTTAAGAACAAGGGACATATGTATTCGAATTGCAGTCTCTAGATTACAAAATAAGACTGTAACTACTTTTAGTGATGGTTAGGACAGGTTAGGATGACTGTCTGTACTAGAGCACCAGCACTAGTGTTGCTGCTAAAGGGTCTTATCAATAGGGACTTCCGAACTTTGACAGTTGATAGCGGCCATTTTGTTGAAACTACATCTGTCAAATTGGCTGTCATTTATTCAGTCTGGTTTACCAAACCAACATGAACAGATATAGTGTTCAACAACACGTGCCAATAATAAAATTGTTTTATCAAAATGGGTGTTCTGTTCGGGCAACGTTCCGCGCGCTTCGCCCATTTTACGGTCGCCATAATCGTCCTTTCGAGAGGACTATTCGCAGTGTGGTGAATAATTTTGAGTCCACTGGTTCAGTAAACGATCAACCAACTTCCGTACATCGACGAAAATATCGCCGCTGTCCGTGAGAGTGTGCCAGAGAATCAGAGGCAGTCGATTTCGCGTCGCTCACAAGAACTCGGCGCTATAGGTCGATGATTACAAACTTATTTTCACCTGAATTGGATGATATGAACACCAATGATATGTGGTTTCAACAGGACGGCGCTACTTGCCACACAGCTCACGCCACGTTAGAAATTCTGCACCAGCGGAGGTGATGTGAACTGGCCGCCGAGATCGTGCGAGTTGACCCCGTTAGACTTTTTCTTGTGGGGTTTTCTGCAGTCGCAGGTCTATGCGAGTAAGCCAAAACCCACAGCGGCCCTCAAAGTCAACATAAACAATGCGATCGGTCAAATTCAGCCTGATTTATGCGCCGGAGTCATGGAAAATTTGACATTTCGGTTGCGCGCCACCCAGAGAAGCCGCGGCGAACATTTGAACTATGTTACACTCCATACATAATGGCATCGATAGGCCTTTCAAACAAATTTCGATTATATCTCACACACTCTTTGTTTTATTTAAATTTAAAGATAGGAAACGCTTAATAAAAGACCCTTTATGTCGAAATGCTAAAGCTTTCTGAAATGTCTCTGTGAATCGATGGCGATGGTGTAGTGAGTAGTGTACTCGCTTGTGACGCGACCTATGTAGGTTCTAGCCCGGTCCCGGAACAGCAATAGCCACCGAATATAAAGAGAGAAACCACCAAAATCAGAGTTTCTCAAGCCACTACACCAAAAAGGGGATTCTGGCTGGGAGTACAATGGACCGAAACGAGTTTGAGTGCTCCTGGGATTTGAAAAGGTGAATTTTGAAATGCTCAGCCATTTTCGCCAGAGATGAAGGCTACATTACTCAGCCTTAGGAGTAGGTGAGCACGATACAAGGGGCTTTATTGCCGCTTCCTTAATCGCCATTATTTCCGCCTGAAATATGTAACAATGATCTGGGTGATATGGAAGAAGATGCTCACATCGAATTTTTCGGGGAATACGAACCTCAGTTACCGGTTTAGAATCGTCTGTGTAGAAATGAGCTGAGCTTTGGTTTTCAGTGACAGCAGTATCTCACTTATCACAGGCGGGAATTGTTGCCTGAAAGTTGCTCAGTTTAGCTCGTTGTATGTGAAAAAACATTTCCATTTTCACGATAGTTTTCAACCACAACATTCCACTTTCATTATTAAATGTCATGTTTCCATTAATGGAAAACCTCATTTTCAACCTCATTAAGAAAAAAAAAATCAGCTTGTCTTCAAGTAACCCTACCCGCTTTGCATTGCATTTTCACATTCATCGTTTGCAGTCCTAGTTTCCGTTTAACTTGTCGTGACATCAAAAATTAACACGAAATCAGTGGCACTAATGGGACCAGTTTGCGACCGGTACAGAGATTTCAACGATACCGCACATTAAAAAATTCACTACAATTTCGCATTAAATATTACCGCCAACCGACATCCCAGTTATTTTGCAACGACGACGACAACAACGACGACGATGATGATAATGGTGATGAACAACACACTGCAAGGGTGAAAAAATTACAAGGGAGTGAGCTGAACTATGTCTAAGTCTGAGAGCGCGCATTGTAAGGAGGGTAATGTTAAAAAAAAAAAAACCGACCAAGCCGTTTATCCCCATCAGAGCGGCGGTGCATTCGAATGACGAAATTCCTTGGTGGCTAAATTCAGGGTTAAAGGTCTTATTCTTTTCGTAGAGTTAAACCACCACCCTTCTTGCTGATGTTAAAGGGTTGCATGTTGTCACGTTATTCCTCGGTGTCTACTGTTGGTAATATATCTTGCGGAAGTCTTCGTTACCCTTATAAAGCAATAAAAAGGATTTCCGTTTCGCTATGATTTCTTGTCGAAGTACAGACCCTTGTCTCAGCAACCCTTTGGCTATGGTACTAGCCCTTTGGTCTTGGGGGGTTTAAACGACAAAAAAAAAACAACGGAGTTGTAGTAATCGATTAATTCGATTTAGATTGAAATTATGGCTTTGAAAACACGTTCAACGAAAAATTATTTATTGATATTTCGCTTTATGTTTTAGTATGAGTATAGTCCTGTTCTTCAACTCGTTTTCTATTCGTTCGTGTTTTAGATAGGCTTGAAAGGGGATAATCGTGTGCTTATTGAGATTCAGAGTGGGACAAGGGGATGGTTATTTATGAGTTGTTTTGGTTCTTTTTTTACGATTTTCTTTTAGGCACTTGTGTTGAGATGTTTGGAATCCGTGTGTCCTTGACATATATTTGAAATATTTTAGTAGGTATTGGGAGTTTTTTTTTATTTCTCTTTTATCTACTAAGTGTGGAACGGAATTTAGAATGTGGTGGTAGTTTATTTCGTTCGTATTTGTTTGAAAAAACGAGTGAATATTAATTGAAGAAAATAGAAAACAATTTAAGACCCAAAGTCGCCGAATTTTCAAAACTAAATTGAGTTACAGTCGAATCCCTATTAACTGGAAAAATCCTGGGGACAGAAGAATTAATTCGAGCTAGAGGGATTTTGAATTTTAGGATATTTTTGGGATTCGACTTTACTTAAAAAAATAAAAAATCGACCTAGAAGCTTTTATTCAGCCAAAAACGTTTATGACTTGGACTGGACTAAATGCGCTTTCTTCAAATCATCCAAATCAGAATTAATTGAAGTAAATTGTTGATGTAGGGAGAAATAAGTTTCTCTGTTCCACACAGTTCCTGTAAGACTCCTGAAACCTTCAGATCTGTGAATGGATCCATTAAATGTCCATCATATCTTTAAATAAGTTATGTTTAGGTGGAACCTCAGTGACTTATGTTGAACAACATTTAGAGCGGCCAAAGCGAACAAAGTTATAATGTACTTATTTCTATCAAACTTAAAAAAATTTAGTGTTGAAGTGTTGAGAAAATTGTCACCTTTATCTGAAAAAGAAAATTTGATCGTTACGACGCAACGATTTTTTGTTGCCCCTTTGAGATTTAATTTTCAAAAGCAACATTTTTTACTTCTAGGTCTATTCCACTCTCTATGCCCCTAAAACTAAAAGAAACACTTTATAAAACGTTTGTGGAACCGCTTTTGATTTATGGATTGGACAACATCAAAAAACCATGAAAATAAAATCTCCATCACCGAAATAAAAATGTTACTTTTGACATCGGTTTAACCTTACGAGATGCAGTTCGTATTCATTATGAACACTTTAGAGAGCGGTCCTCATACAGGAACAATTTAAAGAACAAATGTCTTACGCAAAAATCAAGACCACATTGTTAGGACAGCGATGAATATATACCTAGAGGAACCATTAATTTAAGCTTGCTTCTATTTAATAAGATATTGTGTCTAACAGTGTATAAGCATTCTATAATATGAAATGAAATGGAAAAAGAAGAGGAAGATTTGGAAAACCGTAGATAAGTACCACAAACTGACGTGGACCGTGAATAAGTACCATAGTCTATACAACTTCGGACAGAAAATCCTTAAAACCAAGTCCCAATTAACTGGGACTTAAAACAGGCAATAAGAAGAGACTCATGTGACCCGGTTTCAGATGCATCCAGTTGATGAAATTCAGAAAGCAAATCAATTCCAAGCTTTCGTTCTAAGATCGTTGAAGAAGCGTGTGTGTGTTATCTGGCACTGACCTTAGCTAGTGCTGCCGAACATATAGAAAGGAAGTGATAAAGAGTTTCCTCCTCGTTCTTGTCATGACAACTTCTACAGTCTATTTTGAAGGCGATGTCGAGTATCCCGCACGAGTGCCTACTTCAGTTTCAGTCTTGTCCAGACAAACTGAGGAAAATTCCTTAAAGTTGTTTTCCTTGTTTGATAATTCACAGTATTTCTTTTCAACTTCATTCATACGATCAATTATTCATATGACCATTCTACTTCCAGTAACATGTCTATACAGTAGAGATGACATTACCCTCTTAACTATACGACTTTCTTGACATCAAGAGTTGAATCTGGAACCTTTAGCGTGTAAAACAATTTATACCGACGGACATTTTTATACTGAACTTCTCTACTGTTTGATGTAGTTATTCAGTCTATTTGAATTGGTCCTTTGGAAAAGACATACGCTTTCACTAAAAGGATGGCGATTATGATATCACTGTAAGTGCTAGGGTTTGGAACGACAATCTACTCCAGAAACCATTTAGATTTTCGTCGTTTAAATCGGCCGTACTGGTAGTGTTTAGATCAATTAGGTCGTTGAAGAGCTATTCCCGAAAGGTGGGTTTTCTGATGTTGGCAAGAGAGGCACACATACATTTCTGAATCTCCCGAAATCATTTCAGAGAATTTTTACTCGCTGGGCTATGTTTTGACGTAAGTTAGTTTAAAGTGGTGATCTGAGTTTGATGTAGATGCTAACCTTACCTTTGCATCTTACACTGAATACAAAGAAAAATTAAACACATTCTTTCAACTTACACATTAACCCTTTCGATCCGGATGGGACATATATGTTCCAAGCCCCCAATACGCGCCCCCTTATATGGACATTTTAAAATTGGAATGGGAATTAATTTAATATCTTTTTTGTTTAAGGGGAAACCTAAGACCGAATTTTTCTCGGCCTCGATACTCATCCGGATCGAAAGGGTAAAAGCGATTTTTTCTACTGAAATTTGAAGATCAGCTCCTGCGGTTGTTAACTCAGTCAATAATTTGACAACAACTACAAAATCTTATCTTATTGTGTGAATATATATGTGTCTCCTCGAATTGAAATACTATTGTACCCTTTCACTAGATACCGTCGGAACTTTATAAAATGTGTGCTCTTCTGTCGATATTTCCACCAGAATGGTCTCTTCAAAGCATACACTTGTGATAAATATGGAATTTCAGAATTGTAGAATTTACAAGAATTTAAAACGGAGGCTCATCGTCACACAACGTTCTATCGTTTTGTTCCTATCGTTTCCATTGTCGTCATCATTGAGTATTTTAAATTTTAAAGAACCTAGTTGAACTTACCAATGGAAGGTATCAAGTTTTATAAACTTGATTTCAAATCTGCAACTCATCTGACCATTAATCAAGAGTTTTTTTTTTAAGTTCTAACAGTGTTATTGGCTGTACAGGAATGTTTTTCTATTGTTTAGATTAAAACCTAGTTCATGTTTCTAAAAGACATCCAGGAAGACAGCCGCATAACAATAATATGCTTCATCTACAATATCCACCAATTTATTTGGTAACAAACAAACATGAATAGTCAAATTGCGAATCTGATACATTTTCGAAGCAACTTATAATGATTTTACAACAACTGAAAGAATTTTCCAACTTAATAAACAGTTTTTCAGTCTAACAGTCTGTTAAGTTATCCAGATTCTGTTAATTCAACTCCGAAATCTCGAATTTCCATTCCTTTAGCTCTCTTCCTTTTTCCAGTTGGATACCACCATCGATTACTCCGAAAATTTAAAAAGCGCATGTCCCACATCAGAACATTCCATGGTACTTCCCATATACAGTTGAAAGAGCACTTGTAATTCGGGGCCGCCCCTCTTTTCATGGAAAATCAACCTACAAAAAACACCCAGAGAGATGCAATTCAACCATTTAGGAGTATATAAGCGATAAGGCCACCTCCTAGTGTTGCTCCTCTGACATCGCATATACATTCACCACATTGTTGCTTTCTTTTTTTTTGTCGTTTTCTGGATTCTTTCGTCTAATTAATAAACAGAAGTATTCCACCTCGGAGGGCAAAGGAAAAACGCGCACACAACAAAAAAAAAAAAAAAAGTCTAATAATAAATCAATAACCAAGATATACAGCAAAATAAATATAAAATAAAAAAATAAAAAAAAAACACAGAACAAGAAAAACCAAAACGTTTTTGAAATTAAAATGGTTGGTCCAATGGTAGCAATAGCAACATAAGGACATGGAAGGACATGCAGTCATGTTTCTATGGTTATCGTTAAATTAAAACAAAACACAGTTGAACCTTCTTAGTTACGTGTCAGGCTTATCTTGCAGGTGCTCCTAGCAGAAAGTCACTCAACCAATTCCCAATCCAACTGGCATCATATGGATACAGTTTCAGGTGTAAATACTTCGTGCATTTGAATCTGTTTTTTTTGTTCATTTAGTGAATTGGATGGAAACATTGTGCAACGATTTCCACAAGCTGTGCCTGTCTACCACCTGCCAAGGGAACATTCTTTTTCCATTTACTGTGTTTTGACTTTTTCATAGTTCATGTAACGAATATATATAACTAAGTGGCTGAGGCTATGTCGCTTCCTCTGAGACTTCTTTGAGTACAAATACTTTCTAAACTTAAACATATGACGTTTCGACCGGTTACTGGTTAACTAGTTTCAGAACATGATTCTGAACGATCCGGACCGGCAGTAAACCTAAACCAAACTGATAAGTAGTCAACGGAAATACTGTCTATTCAAACGCAATTCTACATAAAAAAAATTGTAGATCGAACGTCCTTGATCGATGATCTCCTTGACTGCAAGACTGAAATTGAAGAAAATTTTGGCTTTCGTAACTTGATTTCTTAACTTTAGTAAAAAAAAATGGTAAAGGAATGCCATTTGTGAAAAAAGTGAGATGTAGATCATTTTTTCTTCCTTATTCCTCATCCTTTCGATTCCAGAAATATAGTGTTGGATAGGACTTGGACATATGTAGATACATATTTCAAATTAACTTTTGTATGAAGCTCTCATTCAACATAATGAGGTTTTGTCGCAGTGTTCCTTCTCTATGAGTAGGTTACAGACGTGTATGATGAGGCAAAAATGCGAAGAGAGTGATAGAGTCCATTCCAAATCACTTGTCATCTCCTTGCGCATGTTTTCTATTTTCAACATGGAAAGTGCGTCTCATACCATATCTCCTCACACGTTTTGTGGAATGTGCGGTGCGGTGCGGTCCGCTTTTGAATGAGGTACATCCACGCATGACGATGCGAATAAGCCAAAGTTTTTATTTCTTAGTTGGAGTTATCAGCTACTAATGCGACCGCCTTAACCAGTCATCGCTCGCGACATTGCTATTTCGTCGCCGATAGATGTGTGGTCTTCTTACATAAAATCAAAACTCCAAAAGGCGTAGTATCTGCATACAATAAGATCCACATCATCGATCACAATTGGATGGATTTTAAGTCGAAAATCTAGACCGATACGACAGCATTATGTAGAAAATCAATTCATCTAAGAAGACATCGGACAATGGTTTTAGAATGTAGCGATATGTTCACTTATATTCGGCATTGAACTCATGGAGCTCTCAGAGTGGAACCCATATACTGAACTTCGTCAATTCAAAAAGCTTTAACCTCTCAGATAATACAAGAAGTCAAAAAATTCTCGCACTAAGCAAGCGTGAATTTCCAAACGGACTCAACTACTATCTTACCAAGATGGAGCTATGTGAGTATAGAAAAATCCGGATATAGCGACGATAAAGGAACCGACGTTCTAACTGGACGACGCACAAAACGAAATTAATATCGTAACTATTCTACTATTTGTAAACCTAGCATGTTGTTGTGTCACGTCGCTTAAACCGGTTAGTCGTTATAGGCGAAGTCGTAGTAAACGGATTCCACTGTATGTACATTATTTTTACTGATTTATGCCATCTCTGCTTTGAAGATCAAGATCATCTTGTGCGAATGTCCAGCCATAGCTCGAAGAAGACATTAACACTTTGGCGAGGGATCTACTTCCCCAGAAATAGTCCAGCGTTTATCCGAAACTAAAATCCTGAAGTTCCTCCATGAGCTCGATCTTCCTTCGGATCAAAAGGTTTTCCAATTGTTTGGAAACCTTGCTCGACACAAAAGGCATTTAAGGTGGCGATGCTTTTTTTGTCTCTGGTAAGAGGCCACTCAGAGCCTGATTCTTGTTTGCCAGAATAGGTGCCTTCAAACTCAATCCGAGAAGATAGCAATTCTATTTTCATTCAGCAATTTCCAATAGTTGCTGACTTATTTGATGAAGAACAAGCAATCTGTTGGACTTTAAAGTTTTCACCCACCAAAAATACTAGCTACATAACAGAGATATACAACTTTGACGATCTTTTATCGCTTAAAATACACAAAATGTCACGCACGTTATAGAACTTAATGCCGTTCAAGAAAAGTAGAATGCAAGCATCAGTTCGATATCAAATCAGATGGACACTAGAGTTTCTCAAGCGGTATCCTGGGATTTATATGAGAATACAGGCGCATGTCTTCTCTCTTTAAAACATGTAACTTAATCGGATGAAGACGCTTAATTGATTGTATGAATGCCTTTATACAAGCTTAAGAAGACACATCTAGGTTCGATTATCTTTAAGCTAGGCGCTCACTTGCGATTTTCACATGAACAATTTTACAAGATACGCACTAGCGATTTTTTGTTGCGCGATTTTTAAGTTTTAAAAAGTGGAACACTGGTCTATACGCGATTTATTGTACTCGTATGTAGGAAACAACGACAATTTTGTAGTGAAATAGATGGAACAAATGATTTAAATATCGTTAGTGCACTGCCATAGTCGTGTTACGAAAAAAAAGGTTAAAATAGCAGACTTTTGATGGAATCAGCGTGTTCACTTTCTCCTTTTTATAAGTATTAACTGAAGATTGGAACATTCGCCTAGGATATTGCTAACTATGTTGTAAGAATATAGACAAGCATCTACTACACTTCGCTTACTTACTTTAAATCTCATTCACCAAAATTCAAATCATTTCAATAGTAACTTTAAAGTACCGTCTCTACTGTAATATGCCGTCGGCAAAACAAAATAAAAATATAAACGAAACCACTTCAATCGTCTGCACTGCTTTAATATTTATTCCTTAATAATCAGTAATTTAACAATTATTCAATACAAGTCATTTGAATTGCAAATAATAATGAAACACTCCCGTCCATTTGCTTCTGACAATCTGTCCCATGTAATCATTCATTTTGTCACCGATTCGTATCGACACACATTTTTCTTGTCCTGAAATGAAAGAAGAAAAAAAAATTATCAAAAACAGGATATAAATCAACAACGACCCTAATTTAAAATCAAGGACAACGAATAAAGAAACCAAAAAAAAATATCCAAGACAAGATTTTTTTTTGTTTCGAATCGAAATTAATGCGGAAAAGAACCACCCACCCTATTCAGGAATATCTAATTAAAAGCCCTGTCCCTTGAATAGCCACTGAGTGGCTGTAACGTTTCGTTGAGTTCCACCCTCCTAACTAACGCTCAGCTGATTTAAATGAAAATCAATATGGGGATGGATAAAAATTGATCCCAGTGCTGTTCTTTAATGAATATTAAAGGGACAGTTTTCATTGAAATTAAAAAAAAAAAACAAAACAGATACCTACTCCTTCAACGAAGGTAGTGTCTCCATCATCAATCCTCCATTTCAGTGCAGCGTTGAATGAAATTCCCCACAGTAGCAGGATAGCTAATTAGAAGCTGGGACAGTCAAAGACATGCATTATTAACATCATTCCATCGAGCAGTGCCTGCCAAGTCGATTATCTCAAAGGACCTATAAATCCAGTGATTACAGCCGAACACAAGACGTTATCTTATCGAGGACATGGCATAAAGAAAACTGTCTCTGCCACCCTCTTGTCCCATAGCACTCATACACTAAACCTTATGCTTAAGTCGTACTCTACACACAGGGATACACACAAATGTCTATACTTGTGCACAGTTTTGTGGTTAACAAGAAACGCGTTCGAGGGTGGCTCCTTAGGTGTATGGTGCAACCGAACGAAATTTCCTATTAAAAACGTAAACATCTCGGAATGACGACAACACGCTATTACCATTCCCCAACCACACAAACGGACGGAAGACTTTGCTTCGTTTGGTATACCATACCATACTATGCCATGAAGACAGCTCACAAGCGCCCAGTTTGTCAGGATTAAATTTTATTTGGGTAGCAGCGTGTGTGTTGGGCTCTGTGGTTTAGTCCTTTTATTGGAAACAGAAGATGGTACAACGCGAAATATTCTAAAGAACAGTGTCGGCGACTTAATTATATGACTTTACTTTTATACTCTACACGAGTCCCGGTGATGTCTTCCTTTAGCCGGCGGGAGTTGAAATTTTATCACGTTTCTTTATTTTACATCTGTGTCGTATTTAAGAGTCCTTTGAGTTAAATAACACTCAATGGAGATGTTGCTCCTCGGTGTTCCAACAATGGAATGAGTACGGTTGGTGGGTGTAAAAAATGTGCAGACTTACTCCATAAGGAAGCGGAAGTTAACGAAATTGTTTCAAGTAGGTACTCTTGGGAAATGTTTAGAAAAGATTTCCGATCGTTTTTTTTTTTTGACAAGATTTATCCTAAAATTGAAATAAAAATAAATGTAAACGTATTTATTTCCGCGCAATCTGTGGGCCATCAAAATTGACCTCCTGTCAGAGGCAGCAAAGGGAAATCACCCCAATTCAATTGCAAATCGTCCCCGAATCGAATTCCTAATGAATGCTATAAATTTTGTCCTTGTAGCGGTAAGAATCAGGGAGAGTCGATTGGCTTTGTTAGGTGGTAGAAGGTGTGTCGAAGGTTTTTAAGATGTCACAAATTTAGAAGATTATACATTTGGTATACGAAAATAAATCTCTAGACTGTTTGTGAGTCAAGAAGGGAATTGAAAGGTTAGCGCAGGGATTTGTGGAAGATTTAGCAAGTGACTTTTACAGTTTTTGTTTTGTTTTTCTTCAAAGTTTGATGAAACCGTAAGCAAAATTGCACGTAAAACTTCACATTTTGTATACTAAAAGAACGATTAAAAGTGAACTAGATAGATAGATAGAGAGATTAGAATTTGAGGTGGTCCTTAATCCCTTATCACTGCGGCCGCCAGTGGGCCTATTGTGATATCCTCTTCTTTAGAGCTCCTCCATGATGCCGGAGTGCACCATGAAACCGGCGATGTCTTTGGGTGAGCTGGTGGTTATATCTTCTGCTACTAGGTAGTGTTTGCCTAGAAAATGATGACGTATTTAAGAATACATGAGGCTTTTACAGTGACATAGTATGTGTTCTGCTGATTCTTCGTCCTCGCTGAACATCCTACACGTGTTTTCTTGTGCTATTCCCATAGTCGTGAGAAGTTTTTTTAACCTGGCAGCGTCCGGTTAGAAAGTCTGTGACGATTCGAATCTGACTTCTTGTTAGTTTAAGAAGTTGTTTCGTTCTTTTTTGCAAACCTTCCCTTTCTATCCAGTAATGTTGTGCTTTGTCTTTTAACCAATTGTTTATACAGCCTTTAACTGTGCTTGTTGGGAAGCCACAGAATGGTCTTGGCATCATAAAGGTTGATGCTGAACCTTCTCTGGCTAGTTCATCTGCCTTTTCATTACCTATGGCCCGGTACCCAAATGAAGTGAACTCTGTTTGTGCTAGCCAATACTATGAGTAATTGGAGGCAGTCCCAAACAAGTTTGGAATTAATTTCGCAGGTGTTGATTGCTTAGAGGGCAGTTTTGCTGTGAACTAACTAAAGCAATGTCACAATTTATATACGGGAGATTTTTTTTTATTTAAAAAAAGGCAGTCGACGTGATGCTTATAAAGCTACTTTCTCTACTTTACACGACATTTTCGAGCTGAGTCCTGGTTATTTGTGAGAACCCAAAGAACCTTTCGTCTATTATCGGTGATATCTAGGAGATTGAAGTCGAACTGTTTTATTTAAACACGCACTATAAAATATGCAGCTCTTCAAAGGATCTACAAAAATTATTTTAAAAAAACAATAAACAGAGCCTCTGAACCTTAAATCAGAAATCAAGGTTTCTGGGTAGTTGATTACCCTTTACCCTTTCAAATGTTGTGCCACTTTTTAGTCTGTCTTACCGTCGAAGGTATTTGCCGGGATGTAGTGCTTTAGACTATTAAACGGGTTCGAGGCGCAGCAAAAAAAAAACCCGAAGAAATTTTATATAGCCTCGAAAAATACGTCGGTGTTAACATGCCAACTTGCTTGAAAGCGATCCAAAGGCTATAATTTCCAAGTATTTTCACATATCAACGACTCCTTCATGTATTATATTCGGAACATCTTCAAGTTGCACAGAACACCACGTATATATTTCAAGTCCTTGTGCGGTGTACATGTAGCAGTTTTGACAAAATACCGAATTCACCGATCAGCGCTTGGTACAACTTCGATTGCCGATTAGGAATTCTATAACACAGTCCAAGCAGCTACGAAAAAGTATCTTGATTATCACAAGTTCAGTAACGTTACAGAAAAACTCAGATCACATCCTTGAGAATTTTTTCCATAGTACCTATCTACGTGCGTAAAAAAACGTCTAAAAACACCCAAATACTTGAATGGCGTCAACACTTCGCAGCTATCACTCAATTTTTATAGTCCAATTGGCTTGAAACTTTGTTACCACTTAGACGTCGATATACCTATTTTAGAACATCAATCAAACGTTTTTGTTTATTGAATAAGAATAACTCAAAACAAAAAACAAATAACTTTTCCGCACAGAAATAACACTCGCTCTAAAAATAATTTATTCCCATTTTCAAACACTTAGCATACACATAGTCCTTGTTACAGTTTCATTCGAATTCTCTTTACGAAGAATCTACCCACATCACTCACTCTTAAAAACCTTCTAAACATTTTTTTAGAACCATCTCCCACCATTCCTAATTCCCTCGCTGTTATTATTATTTTATTATTCCAATAAGGGGAGGGGGAAAAAACTGAAAATTAAATCCACTTGTTATGATAAAATCTCATTGCGAAAACATCCACTTAGACAATTGCTAAATTTTCCCATAATAACACACTCAGCGTGGAAAAAAACCGCAAAGTAATAACCCCCCTCATGAGCTTATTAAAATTCGCACGCGTTACCACTTCCTCCAAGTCAAATCTCAGGAAAGCCATCCACCGACCTTACACCATACTGTATCCGTGGGGAGCGGCAAACAACAACAAAAAAAAAATATCACACTCCACAAAGGACGACGCATCTTCAAATCCGCAAAAAAAAACATCATTACCATAATAACGCAGAGTAAATGCCATTAAACACCACTTTATGACTTTATATGCGGCGGCAAAGGATCATCCCCCTCGGTGTGTAAAAGTGTGCCGACCGCGTATGTGACATAACCATAAAAATTCATAGGATAACACTTACACACACACACTCGACAGTTTTTGTTATTATTTCATTGCCACTTTTGAATAAATTTCATTTCGTTTTCGATGCACTGATTTTAGGATAGACACTCCATTCTATCGTTCTAGAACCAGCCGGGAATCTCACTTGAAACACTCACGGCCGATTAAACACTGACTGGTTAAAAAGCGGCTTTGAAAAGAGTAGTCCTCAGCACAGACCCTCAATTGTGCGTATATAAATAATAATGCGGTTTTTAATGCGCGCGCATAACAAAGTTTTGCAAAACTTTTCGAAAACTCGTTTTCAAAAAAAAAAAAACACAAAACAGAAGGAAGAAGTGGGAACAAAATATTTATTTTTTTTTTTTTTTGTTTAAAAACTTTGCAGACTTTCTACCCCAAAAAAACAATATTTTTTGTTACTAACAAAGTCGAAAGGGACTTTTGCTGCCAAGCCAAGCCAAACTGTACCGAACAGTTTCCCAACAAACTAAACCAAAAACTCGAAAGAAAAGTTTTTCATTAACCTTCAAAAAGTTTGCCCGATTTGAATTTCACCCCCAAGCCGCTACTTAAAGAGTGTGCTCTAGTATATTGTTGCTGAAGTGGCGAGGCTCATCCCTCGTTTGTGTTTTTTTTTTTTTGAATATTAAGCCTCTCTCCTTTTTTTTGAGAAACCATAAGTCACGAGTTTAACTTTTGACAAAGTTACAACAAATGGAGGCCGTCGCTTGTCACCCTTCGGCCGTCATTCGCACGAACTTGAAGTTTTATTAATATTTTCTAATTATGACACTTTTGTTGGGGAATGTGTCACTCTAGTTGGTGTGTATGGTTAAGAGAGCAGGCAAAGTTTTCTTCCTGCTATTGAACAGGGTGCGGGCTATGTTCCCTAAGTTATTCTACTATTTTTTTCTTAAGTTATTCTTACTTTTTTTTTTCTGTTGGCTTCTCATTCTCATCCTTTTTTAGAGTTTCAAGGTTACAACGGATTAATGAACAAAGTTTCGATTCAACGATTAAAGTTGTACTCATGATCCACAACGGTATTGAACTGGGTTAAACAGGGAAAACTTTACTTTTGTCTTTAGCTAGACTTAAAGTTTAAGGGGTAATGAACTTGATAAGAATTTCTATGGCAAGGGATGGGCAAACAAACTTGATAGCACTAAGTAAAATTTAAATCAATAATAAGATTAAAGCCTTGCGTTTCTGGGTATTGATTTTTGGAATCATTAAAGGTACAACAAGCGACAAATAGGTTTTACAAGTACACGAAAACGGCAAACTTATGTAAAATAAATATTCGTATGCCCTTTTGAGTTACAAACCAAATTCCCTCATGATTTTCCTAGTTTCGAGCAGTGAGTTCACCTCTTCATTTCAACCTCGCATTCAAAAAGACTGCAGCTGTTACTGAAAGCATCTTCCACTAGCGCTTACTACTCGTCAAAAATGCACTATTTCCCCGTCTCCGGTTGCTGGAACCAGCAATAGTCTAACCAGGGTATCATCCAATCTCGAATGGGGCTCACTATTTGGAGGTAAGAGAGGGAATTACTAAACACAACTAATGCTCCACAGAAAATCCGGACTCTGGTCTAGTAAGGAGCACAGTTATCGATAATCTTCTCCTCCTTGCCTCTCATTGATGCACTGAGCGATGAGTAATGTCCATCCGTTCTTACTCTATCCATCGCGCGCTTTCGCTATTGTCTTTGATTAGTGTTTCACTTTTCGTTACGCTCCCCACTTACACCTTTGTGTCAACAGAAGTTTCGGTTCAGAAATATATGCAGGACACAGTCCAAATCCAGTGAATTCAGTCATTTCGAGGCAATCTTTCGACAGCTTGCCTCAAATCATTAGCCCGATAACTGGAAAACTATCTCCACGTCATTTATTTACAAAATCGGCATTTCTGTCTCTTGTGAGAAGTATTGAGGCATTTACGTACTTAAAGCTACGAGATCAACTTACTAACTGAACATCTTAAGCTGTTTATCACGCTATCTTTGTCTGCCTTTGTGGCTTTGGAAACTTCTAATGAATTTCGTTTCCAATTTCTGCAATTTAGAAGCAATTAGATGGTGATTATGATTCATGTCATCTGATTTTGTTAAGCCCATGCCTGTATAGCTACTGCTACTCGCAATCAAAACTGTGCTCATATTTTGAAAAGACCGTGCTCTCATAGCCCATAGAACCACCGGAAAGTAATATTTTTAAACAATTTGTAGAGTTTGTTGCAGCCCAGCCAAAGTAAAACAACATTCCTCCCATCATTTTTCCAAATTCCAATATTTTATTCCTCAAAACATGCCCCAATATTGAAACACCCTTCATATATCCATAATTTCCCCCCCATAATGTCCTCATATCCGCGTATCTCGTTATCCAATTATTAACGTTTGCGTGAGACAAAAAAAAAAAACAGCGAAAATAATATTGTTACTGATCCAATTTGAGTACCATCCGTTTTACAATTACCCACCTTTCAAGTTCAGTGAGCCTGCCGCAAACCCATAATATCAGCATCCTCTAGAGGTGGGTGTAAGTCCGTATAGGCGACACCATCCCATATGACACGGCATGAGGCAATAACAACCGCGCCAGAGACAAATTAAATAAAATTTCCGCAATGACATAACCTGTTTATTTTCCGGGCATAAGGGATATTTCTGAATAAATATTGTGGGTTGGCAGCGATTTTTTTTTCGTTTGTTTGCTCTGTTCTGTCACCGCTCTAGGTTGTTGATGTGTGCTTTAAGCGGAACACAGGAAGAAAAAAAAATCAAGAGAGTCAAATGGATCAGGATTGCGTGAAATTACGGTATGGGTGGGTGTATGAGCATTGTGGAAGCCAATATTGAAATAAATTGGATTTGCTTCCTTTTTTTTGCAATGCCAGGGAATTTTGCATTGTTCGAAATGGTAATTCTGCTCATTAGCGGGTGTACTTGACATCTTTTTGCGGATTGAGTTGAATAGCTTATTGATTTGTCATGTAGGGCGCTGATGAAAAGAAAAGAATTGATTGAATTGTTAGATTAAACAATAGCTGTAGAATGAAGTTTGACATAAGCTTTGTAAAGGTTTGGTATTGAAAACCGATGTCAGTTTTTTAACTTCCTTGTCTATTGCAGGCTCAACCCATGACATTTTTCAATTTGGTCTGACTTTTAGCGTCATTCTGCTGGAAATAAATACAATCCACATTTATGACATCCAATGCACAAAAAAATGTCCCTGCTGACTCTTACTTCAAACGTTCTCATAAAACACGGCCCACTGATATAGCCCTAGCTAACTGGCGCTCATATTTCATAGATGGAGGGATTTCTCGACAATGGGCCACATGCGTCTCAGGATGATTTTCTTGAACAAAATCTGACTTTAAGCAAATTTAAAAGATCGAAAGGTGTGCTAGATCCCCTGACTACTTCAATTCAGATTAAAAATGACATCAGTATGTTCGAAAGAAATACTGTGAATTATAAGCCACGGCAACAGTACCAATAATTCTCCCCAGTCATTCCGGACACCAACCTCGGAGCAAAAAGACTGAAACCTAGTACCATCTGAGTTTCAAAAATCACTACACCAACACTAGCGCTGTGTGAATAGGTATTCATAACCCCTTTAGCGCTAGTGAATTATAAAAACAAAAAACAAAACCGTAGGCTCTTTGTGAAACGTCCAATTACTGCGTACTCTGCGACATTAAAGTAGGTAACTGATCCGTAATTAGAAAAAATCATGATCTTTTCAAACCTTGCCTTTCGAATTCATCAAAAGGTGTTGAATGGATGGTGAATTCGCGCTCTTGTAGGACCGATCTCATAGTACGTGGCAAGATCTGTTGGACTGTCTTACTGTAGCAAAAATTAGGAACGGCCCGACAGACAAGGTCAGACTGACAGATCGGATTGGATGTTTGTGCCTCTTAACCTTTTTTTGTCATGTTCATAACCAAACGGAGGTTTTTGCAAATAATTCCAGTGAGTTATACGGTAAAGAAAGTCATTCCCCCTGTCAGCTCCGACGTCCCTTTGGACCAAAGAAATCATTTTGGGTAGAGTCACTAGCAAACAGAAACGTTTACTCTTTATTTAGGAATGGCGATTGTCCCTAGATTTAATTTTCACTTCACCACGAGAGATGAAAAAAATTTAGATTCTTCCCAGTTGAAAAGCGAGCTTCAATTATAAGGAGCTTAGGTTATAAACACTCGGCACATCAGCCTCCGGTACTTGCTGAACTACGGAAATGTTTCGTAGTACCATGGCTTTCTACAAGATCGTCTCAGAAAATGGTGTCAATTTAGTCTATTACTTTGAGGCTCTACAGGCTTTCTATTTTGTCAAAGAAATGACTACAAATCTTTTGTCACCTAGCGTGGAACAACTTCTTCTTTACCTCGACGGCTTCTGCAGCAGTCTCTCTTGTTCTGAGCACTTTTTCTTTGATGTGCAATCCTGCGAAATTGTAATGAACTCAGGGCGTTTTTAAATGGTCAATACTTTGACATGGCTTCTAAATATTGGCAAGATATCAAACCAGCTAAAGAAGTGGTTTGTCATTTCACCTTTAGGGGTAAAAACAACTCCGATGAGCCTCTTAACATCTCTAATAGCAATCAAGAAGAGAAGGTATACGTATATACACAAAGTATATTGTATATGAAAACACCCAACCTTATCGAAGCATCTTTCTACTTGTGCAAATCCACTAAAGCACATGTGAACTCTGCCAGATGAAATTTATGGACTCTATGATGAAATTTTAAACAGTGACTATCCCATAGCCTTAACTTATCCCCGTCAAGTGAGCGTATCTTTTCGATAGGGCAAAAGTGCCAGATAAGCGAATGTAGTGGATGAAAATCCAATTTTTTCTCCTTCTTGAGTCCTGTGTGCAGCAGTATCAAAGGTTGATTTATGCGAAACGAATCCGCTTTACATGCATGCAAGAATAATTTATGACCCAGAACTCGATTTCGTGTTTTGCAAATTTTCCTTCAAACTTTCGATTTGTTCGGACAGGATTTGTTCGTTTTAATCGAACGAGAGAAAGCTTTGAAAATCCATTTGAAATTGCAATACAAACAAGTGAATGTATCAATTGCATCTGTTTATTCGAAGTACGAGTACCCTGAGATGTTTCGTAAAGAAAATAAACTTTACTCTTTTTTTTTTATTATTGTAAGGGTGAAGCAAAGAAAAAAAAAATTCTTTCCCATGCTAGGTGTATACAATTACCGCCACCAAGTGACCCTTATAAACCCTTTTGTTGTACGACTTTTATCCGGTGTTTACATTTCCATTCAGTCGAGCAGGAAAAAGATGTCAGAAGCAATTTTGGGTATACAAACGGACAGAAGGGTCCGCTCTTCTCCTTGTGGCATATTATCGTGATCATAGAACAAAAATTTACATATTATTATCAGTTATCGAGACAAGACAATTTTCTTATTACCAAGGGATGACAAAAAAAAAAAAACCCAAAATTTACATAAAGGTTCACAAATCCGATCACGAATTTCAGCAATGACCTTCTTTTTGGTGTAAGCAAACAAAGATTCTCCCTCGTTCAACTTTAAGACGAACGAGGACTTAAGCATTCTCTTTCCAAAAAAAAAAGTAAAGTTCGTTAATTCTCATATGAAACAGTGAACAACTAAGAGAAGGATCCTTGACTGAATATTTCATTCCAATAATGGAATCCTTTCTTAATTGAGAGACAAGTGGGAATAATAATTATTGTTGCCGTTGCCGCCCACAGCCCACATGTAAGAAAATGTTCGCAAATAGAACTCAATTAAATCACCGTCAAGAAGAAGTCATTACGGAGGCACCCATGGTTTCGTCCGTCTTGATTATGATTGATTAATAAAATTTTGATTGCTCATTGAGCACGTTTTTGGCATTTCTTAGGCAAAAATAATTTCCACCAAAGAAATGTATGTAATTCAATAAGGGATGTTGTTGCCCAATGAACTTTTATTCAGAGTTACACCTTTAGAAATGCAGGACCTATGGGTGGTGTATCTGTATTCGACATGTGACCGGAGGATATTTTTACAAGAAATTATTAATAGTAATGAGAATTGATGGTCATTGACGTGACAGACCTAAGTGGCACAACTAGTTAATTGAGGACTGGGTATGTGCTTAGTTCGGATAGTTTATAGGAATAAGATAGACGAATGCATCGTGCAGCAAATTATGAACAAAGAAGTCAGTAAGAAACATCCTCCCCTTAACCCTGCATATCCAACTCATCGGAGATCTTATTTCCCTTAATCCAATTTTGACGTCGAATTCAAATTCGTCAAACAGTCAAAGTTCAGGGCAACATTGATGTGTTTGCCATGATGAAAATTTCAAACCAGAGAAAGTCCAACAAAGAATCTAGAGCAGCTCCAGTGCGGTGCTTTGGTAGAGAGTATGCACCAGATCATCTGCAAAGTATGGGAGGACGACTCGACTATCAGCTCTATCTGCCCCATCTTCAAGAAAGGCGATCCTATGTCTTGTAAGAACTACCGAGGCATATCCCTGCTTAATGTAGCCTACAAGATCCTGTCCAGTATACTGTTTGAACGACTTAAGCCGTTTTGCAACACACTCATCGGCCCTTTCAGTGTGGTTTCCAGCCCGGCAAATCGACGATAGACCAAATCTTCACACTGCGGCAAATCCTGGAAAAGACCGACGAGTTCCAAGTCGACTGCACAGCCGCATACGACAGCATTCACCGCACCGAACTATAGACTGATCCGGTTGTGTCGCGCCACGCTAGAGAACTCGCAATGCACCGTGCAGTTTGGGAACAGAACCTCCGAATTATTCCAAACATGCACCGGATTTCGGTAAAGAGACGCTCTGTCGTGTGACTTCTTTAACCTTGTGGCTTGTGCTGGAGGAGAAAGTGCGAAAGGCGGGTATAAACACAGAAGGCACTATATCTAACAAATCCATCCAGCTGCTGGGATACGCAGACGATATCGACATCATCGCCCGTTTCCAGCGTGCCATTACTGAGGCTTTTACGGGAATAGAAGAACAAGTCAAACGAGTTGGTCTCATAATGAATGAGGGTAAAACAAAGTACATGCTGTCTACCAAAAACCGATCCGTCTTACACCGTCTAGGTCAAAACTTAGCAATTGACAGCTATAATTTTGAGGTAGCTCGGGGCATATATAAACTCGACAAATGACACCCTGGTGGAAATTCGAAGAAAGATAACCTTAGGCAATCACTGCTACTTCGGTTTGTCCAAACAACTAGAGTCCAAACTCCTAATTCGAAGGTACAAAGTCATGCTTTACAAAACCCTGATCTTGCCAGTCCTACTTTATGGAGCTGAAGGCTGGGCATTAAGTAAGACAGCAGAGCAGATCTTGGGATCCTTCAAAAAAAAATTCTACGTCGAATATTTGGTCCTGTCTGCGAGGAGGGCGAATGGAGGAAAAGATTTAACCGCGAACTCTACGAGCTGTACAAAGATGTGGATGTAGTCCGGAAGGCAAAAATTCGTCGACTGCAATGGCTCGATCACATCGAGCGAATGGACGAGAATGCTCCAGCTAAGAGGATCTTTAAATCCCAGCCACCTGGTTCATGAAGAAAAGGAAGACCGAACCTTCTCCGGTTTAAAGATTAGGAAATCGCGGACGCCAGCCAGAAACCTTGGTCTAGTTAACTGGAAGCAGCTTCATAGGAGTCGTCTCATTGCCTTGTATGGCGATTCTAATAAATGTCCTCCTTCTTGAAGAAAAAACAACTTCGGCTTTGAGCGGGTTGTCTAAAAGTCTGTACCTAGATTTATCGACCTTGTACAGGCTACGGAAATATCTATTTTCTCCAACTTATAATGATTGAGAATCGTCTTTTAAAAAGGCGTGCATTGCGATACCACTGAGAGTGAAGAGCTAGTACTTAAACATCCAAGAATTTAACTCTAGTTTATGAACTGGTAGGTATTGCGAACGACTGTTTATTTTGAACTTGAACTTCACAAAGTTGAATTCATTTTGATGCTCCTCCCTTCGATGAAGGTTTGACTCTAATTTAAGA
The DNA here is from genome assembly GCA_951813785.1 of Criorhina ranunculi. Classification (NCBI taxonomy): domain Eukaryota; kingdom Metazoa; phylum Arthropoda; class Insecta; order Diptera; family Syrphidae; genus Criorhina; species Criorhina ranunculi. The sequence continues at coordinate 30,196,348 of OX638385.1, read as the reverse complement.
CGTCATCCCTTGTCTCCATCCCGGCTCAGTGCTGTGCATTTCTTATGGTTATAAAAATGTCTGGCAGGCATCTTACAAAGACATATTCATCTCAGCCTCCAGTAATAGAAATGACAAACAAAAACTTTCCTTTCCTTTCGATTGGGGACAATTTGGTACTTCCCTGTCATCACTACCAACATCATCATCGTAGCTGTCTCCCCTTATTGATTCAATCAATTTGATATCGAAATCGGTATGCAAACAAGCCACGGGGGATGTATTCTGGCAATCCCTGCGGAAGTACACGACAAGGCGAAAAGTCGTCCTCCACTCTTGTCAAATTGTAGGCAATTGCAAATGTTCAACCATCAATCTGTTCCGTTTTTACCCAAGAACTGAATCGAAACAATCTAATCGGCAGTTGACAGTTGGCAGTCCTCTATAAAATGGTTGAAAAAAAAATGCACGTCCTTTCCTACATCATAAGCGGTTTGATAAAACAAAACGTTTAAAAGTAGCCACGCGAACACCTGATATCCACATGAAACCTCAGTTGTTGAGCCACAATCGCTTGACCGTAGGTACAAGCACTTGTGTGCACGCAGCACCACCATCCAGAGCCACCCTATTATTATGGGGTGCTCACATTCATTAGGGACTCTGACCATGGTTATAAATTAACCCTTTTGTTAATTGATACAAATAGGGTATATCAATTTACCCTTTTGCAGTTGACCAAGGATCTAGCTCACCGGACGACCAGACTGAGTGTAAAGAGGTTAGGGTGCTGACGCGCATAGGTTGACTTGAAAGACTTGTGTGCACTACCTGCCATTCATGTACACCAGGGGTTATTGTTAAGTTAATTAGTCCTTTTAGCATTAAAAATTCATTATACCTGCAGGATAGGCTCATCTTGACCGGACTGGCGTGGTTGCACTTGTGCATAGCATGGTCTAATGAAATTAGTTTGTTCCATTTACCTGTGTAATTGCTGCTGTTGATGTTGTAATTTGATTTATCATACGTATATATGTTAATCAGATTTAAGGTACGACATTTGGTAGGTGAAAAGGAAGTTGTTCTCATGTCGCTTTGTGCAATGTAAACTGCAATTATTGGACTGCTTCCGGGTGTATATTTTGTGCATAAGCAGAGAATGGTTTTGAAAATAGTCTTTTGAGAAACTTACTAGTTTCTAAATCCATTGTACATCTTGCTGAGAAAAGTTCAAGTGCGTCCTTTAACAATTTTTTACAATCTTGAGTAGATCTAGGACCAAGAAGTCTAAATCAATATCAGTCAAATTATTCGATTATAGTCTTCCGGATGAAGTCGATCGAAGAAGCTCCAGAAGTTCTAGCCACTTCCTTACTTTACTTATTTATCAGGCCAGCGACCCTTGGAGGGTCTGAGCCTGAACTAATGCCGCTTTCCATCCTTCATGATCCCAGGCACGTTGCTTCCAGTTTACTAGACCAAGGTTTTCTGGTGTCCGCGATTGCCCGATCTTTAAACCGGAGGTGGGGTCTTCCTCTTCTTTGTGAACCAGGTGGCTGGGATTCAAAGATCCTCTTAGCTGGAGAATTCTCGCCCATTCGCTCGATGTGGACGAGCCATTGCAGTCGACGGATTTTTGCCTTTCGGACTAGATCCACATCTTTGTACAGCTCGTAGAGTTACTTCGCCGTCCTCGCAGACAGGACCAAATATTCCACGTAGAATTTTTCTTTTGAAAGATCCCAAGATCTGCTCCACTGTCTTACTTATCGTCCAGCATTCAGCTCCACAAAGCCAGACTGGCAAGATCAGAGTTTTGTAGAGTATGATTTTGGACCTTCGGATTAGGAGTGTGGACCCTAGTTGTTTGGACAAACCGAGCTTCAGCTTCCGTCAATGTACATTGCGTCGAAAATAACGTAGAAAACTTGTTTAACCAAAAACTCGAGCGAACTCCTATAATTGCTTTTATACAACCCTTCCTAGATCTGAGGGATATAAGGCCTGATGAAGCATATGACTCCATATACTCATGTAAAGTTTACTGGTAAAGAGGCTCTAAAAGACTACTAACAACCTGTGTCCGTTTACAGATCTCACGTCGTCTATTACGTCTAAGTGCTATTTTGTTGGGTGTTCCTAAATTCTTCCCAGCTTTTCCCCAACTCCAACTCAATCCTTTTCTTCGGTGATCCACTCTTTTTCCGTCTTGAGTTCTAGGCTTGTATTGCCTTGACTTCCAGAGCGTGTAACTGATGCACTTCAGCGTTTATACAAGACCACCAGGCTTGCCTCTTTCATTTTGTGGTAGTCTTTTTGTTTAAGGGTGGCTGTCTGTACTAGAGTAGTTCCATTTTGATACTTGTGGATCTGTCAGAGAATGTGATTATAGTCGAAGAAAAGAGCTGGGGCAGTCTTAAGACAGACCTGGACCGGTAGTAAGAAAATTGAGAATTGACCATTCATCCCCGTCTCTGGAGTTCCATTGTACGCATGTGCAACCTATGCCAGACGAATTCTCTTTCAACACTATCAAACACATTTTCGAAGCTGATAAAAAGAAGGTATAGCAAAGCTTTATACTCCACGCTCTTGACACACTTCAGCAGAAGGACGCACAATGCAAATGGACTTGATCCCTATTACGAATAATTTCGAGATGTTAATTGATGCGATTGAGCTATTTCGACTACATCCCTTACAATTGCAGCAAACAGGCACTACCCTTTGCCTCTCATTCCCATCCATCACTCAGAGTATCCCTTTTCTACACCCTTTCCATAAATGGGTGCAAAAGATCTGCACAAAATTGTAGCCTGGGTTTGAAATGCACGCAAATATCGTCACCAGTAACAAAAGCCTTCAAATATTTATGTCTTTACTCCTCATCTCAAAAGCTTAAGATGTAAAATTATCAAAGGATTACAGAATCTCTCCCTCAAACCATCTTTATACCTCCAAATCACCCCTAGCTTATCAGTAAAGACAAATTTTTATAGTTTAACATAACAGTTTTGAGAATATTTCCTAAACTATAATTATCCTTACAGGATTCTGCCACCAAAGTACCCAAACTCCTTTCCACAGCCCATCCTAGGGCCATTTACCTCGGGATAACGAAGGCAATTAGTTGACGTTTGTTCTATGTACGTTGTAGAGATATTTTCCACAAAGAGAAACGTTTTATACAGCCTCATCCACTAAGAAGAACATAACTGTACAGAGTACTTCACCCCACACTGTAATGGGTTTTCACCGCTAAGATAACAATTCCCGACTATAAACGGTAACAACGGCCAAACATTAGAGCAAAATAGCAAAATGGAAAGCGGTACTGGGTATAACAACTTTGACTGCCATAGTCGACTAATTAACTGCGATTATTTCGGCCATTACGTGGGATTCTCCCGTTTTTGGTTAACATCTTGAATTTTGTAAATGTTTTTCCCGACTATCACAACAACCCTTTTCGCCATATTGCTTCACAAGACCGCAAGCTATTTGGAGTATTCGACTAAATGAACCGCAACCCGAGAAAAATTGATGTCAGATGTTGGAAAGGAATTAAATGCCGACTGCCGGTTAATTCAGATTTTATTTTGTTTTAAGATGTTTCAATATTTATTTAAAACTAAAAAAAAATATTCAAAATGAATAAGAAAAAATCGATAGCTATTCACCTTACTGCGAATACAGGAATATATCCCTTGACTTCGTGAAGGAAGGTCGACCGAAGATTTATTACTTTCAAATTTTGTACCCGAAAAATCTTAACCACCAATTGTGCACACTCGTAAATCAATTTCAATGGAACTCTTGTTTCAGGTGGCACCGAGAGTGGTATTGAGTCCCTTAGCGACCGGACGCCGCCCTTACATGACCAAAAGGAGAATATTATGAGTTATGGTCCCATGTCGGGTGAGATTAAATAATTCTTCAAATGGGTTGGTTCCTTCAAGATGCAATGGAAAAAGGAAAATTATTTTACGTCTTGTTATGTATGTGAATGTGAAAGTATTGAAAATTAAGGAACTCAATTTGTATATCTGCATAAAGCCTTTAAATTTTAAAGTCCCTGTACTTAATCATCTGCTATAAGTCTTTGAAGTCAGTTCCTTTTGGAATTTTTTCTGACATTCTCCTAGTAGGTCTTTCTTTTTAAGGTTGGCTTGAGTTTGCTTGAGTGTTCTCTCTTGCGAAAACAAAAAATGGTACTAGTCTTGTAAATGTTACAAGATCTTGTACGCAAATAATTGTAGCTATACCATAAGTATTATATGTCTAGTATTTGTCAAAAATTCCCACAAGTCTGGACACCATTGCCTATGAGTTAAATGGATTGGAAGAATGACTCCTAAAAATGAAAATCTTAACACCATCGGATAGGTGTACGTAGGGCTCAATCCATTGGCTATAAGATCTTAATGCTGAGAATGCAACTCATAACCGGCGACCTTCAAAAATGTAGGTAGGCAGATGTGGCTGTCTGGTAAGTCGTGCCAGAAACACAAGTATTATTATTATTTCGAGAGAGCTAATCAGCCCTTAACACTGCGGTTTCTACCGATTCCTATTGTGCCTTTCCTATTGTTCCTCGATGAATTGTTTCACTCCAGAAGATATCAGGAAGTTAAGGAACTTCTCTGGGTGGATGGCAGCAAGCTGTTATGTAGAGAAGAATTCGCCGCTTAGTATTGTTTTTCTGATTTGAAAGAGAGCTGGGCTTTCCATTAGGATGTGAATAGAGTTCTCCTCACTCTCAAGGCAGAGTCTACAGTTTGAATCTGTTGTAAGGTTCCATTGATGAAGGTACTTGTTTAGGCGGCACTGACCGCTGAGAAGTCCAATTCGTTCTCTAAGGTTGCTCCTATCGAGGTAAACAATGAAGTTGGATTTTCTTTGTGACGGTTCCGGGAATAGCATTTTTGAACATGCTTGTCCTGGTATATTGAGCCAGGCTTCCCTAGATTCTTGCATGCAAAGACCTTTTGCGTGTCTTGCGAAGAGTGATTTAGCTACCCCACAGAAGTGTTCAGGTCCAAAGAATTTTGTTGACGCACCGTCTTTTGCCAGTGAGTCGGCTCTTTCGTTACGAAACACAAGTAGCGCTGATGTGCTTTTTTGATACCACAACTCACGTGAACTGGATGTTGATGGGTGTAACTGTGAGAAAGTTAATAATGAGAACTCTAAAAACTCCTTTTAAACAGGCTTTGCCAAGTGTGAGATGCCTGGTTCTGTCTAGTGCCGGGCAGTGACAAAGTAAGTGCAAAAGGGGTTCTTTGTCCTGTGTTTTGTTGCATTAAAGGGGATGCTTAACTTTGCAGCGTGTGAGCAAAGTGGCCAGTGACCTCTGCTAATTGTTATAATTTTTGCTGTCACGATGCGATTCCTATTGAATCGTTCTGTTTTTATTGTAGGTGGGCCATATCAGTCTGGATATAGCACAGTTTGCTAGACTTTTCCACCTAGAGTTGGCAATAGAGAGAAAGTGTTGGAAACTTTTGCATTTGATGAGTCCCATCGGAGAGCAGACTGACCCCGCAAGGAAGGCATCCAGGGTAGAACTGCATCTGGCTAACGCGTCGGCTCTCTGGTTCCCCTCTATGTTACTATGGCCGGGAACCCAGAGGAGAGTGATGTTAAACCGAGCGTTTGCCTGCGTTATAGTTTCCTTATAGTGTTCTACTAATTTGGAGGACAAAGTAAGTGAGTGGAGCGCTTTGATGACAGCCTGGCAGTCAAAAATGATTCCTACGCTTTCTAAGGTAGTAAAGCTTAGGCTAAGTATCTTGCAGGCTTCTCTAATCGCTAGTACCTTCACCTGGAAGACACTCGAAGAGTCTGGGAGGCGGAACGATTTGAATATGTTCAGTTCCGCTGAGAAGACACTTGCTCCGATGCCACGCTCCATCTTGGAGCCGTCGGTGAAGATTGATACTTGGTAGTTTGATAGGGTTAGGTTATTGTTCCCTTCCGACCTTTCCAGAAAGTGAACCTGAATGTTATTCTTGAATTTAAGTGTAGGAGTCGTGTAATCAGTTCTGGTCGAGGCCAGATCCCTAGGCAGCAGGTCAAGAGCCTTGAGCGTATAAGGACCTTAGTTAGATTTTTTGCCCATTTGATGAAGGGTACAGTGGAAGAATTGATCCAGAGACCTGCCCTAAGCCAGCAGTCAGAAATTTTATGAAGGAACTTTGAGCTCGAATGAGTTGCCTTCATGTTAGATACTACCTATAACAACTTTGTACCCTAAATAGCCACCACCACCTTATGGTCAGCCTTGAAATTGTCATGGAGATGGATTTGTGATTTGTGATAGACTCACATGCAGTAGGCATTTGCAATGTCAAGGAATTTTTTTTCGTTGTAGATTTTCGTTGTTTGAAGTTCCCTATAGAGAAACTGTCTTGATTCATAGTGTGAGCCTAGCTTCTGTTGCTCGATTGAAGTAAGTCTTCCAATTATGCTTTTTATCTGCTTATAAATAGCTCTACAGAAGAGAGCGGGGTTTTTTTGTTCGATCATTCTTTTAGCGAGATCCACGAAGCTATTGTTTCGGGTTTGGTGTTCACATTCAAGCCTCGTTCATAAGTCATACGTTTTTCATAAGTCATCCGCTATCATTTGCCACAGAATTGATTGTATTACACCTCCCAGGAGCAAACTTGTTTCATTGTTTAGCTACTTCGGATTCGATTCCAATTGTCTTTTCATCAACCCTCTTAAAAAAATTTTCAAAATCAAGAACAAATCAACAAAACCAATGTCAATTTAGCAAACTCTCCTACATACTTCACCAAGTCAGCCACTAGTGTCATCATTATCATCACAATATTCAAGTACTTAACCATTAAATTATCACTTCATCCCACAGAGTAAATAAAAGTGACACGGTCCTTCGCAAAAAAAAAAAAACAAATTATCATCCCCAAACAAAGACTATGCAAAAGGTATGAGGAATCTGTACAGCCAACGAACGAACGTTTAAAACACGTTCCACATGGAACAATGATTGCTTGTGGTCCCAAGTTTACCCTCTTAAATTATTTTTACGCGCGTTCGCTTCAAGCCAAGTGTGAATGCACACAAAGTGTGCGGAGCGTCAAATAAAATAACAAAACAGCCAAACCGAAGTTTGGTGAGAAAGAGGAGCAACAAACTCCCCATGTTCACTGACTTGTTACCCCTTAGGAGGACAGCACAACACAACGCTTTGGTCTGACGTGTGAATGGAGTCATTCTCTCTATTGGCCTCGTTTAATCTGCATAATTTTCACGGCCTTTAGATTCAAGTGTCTGTTAAGTCCTTGATGTCAACTGCCATGGTGTTCGTCGGGTGTACTTCTTTTCTCGGTTTTTTTTTTTTTTTTTTATGACACTTCACTTCAAGGATGAAGGGACCAAGTAAGAAAAAAAATGTCACACGAAATTAAATGCTGGAAAAAGTGACAGTCACATATTTGTTGACAGTTCTACAGAACAAAACAGAGCGACAGAGAGGTTGAACACATTTGCAAATTTTTATGCGGGGACCTTACATGGTTTTTGAAGATAAATTGTGATGATGACATGCAGATTCGTTGATAGGGTTGTTGAAGTGCTTATATGTAGTATGGAATTTTAAAGGTAATTGTAGACTGAATTAAATTAAATTAAATTAAATTTAATTAGAATTATTCTCATTGCATAACAAATATATAACTAAATGACGTTTTCTATAGTTCCTAGTACTTAGAACTCATTGAGTATGATTTACGAGCCACTTTGTGACAGTTTATGGTCCTAAGTCAGTAAGTTTAAAAATGGTAGCCCAACTCCAGCCATCCTCCGCTTTGTGCCTTCAAGGGATGCAAAAAATATTTTAACCCTTCTAATAGAGCCCCAATCTCCAAGAGGTTCATTCGCCAAGAACTCGAACATAATGCTCACATCAGGTCTGTCCTTAACGTTCTAAAATCCAAAAACGTGCGAAAAGTCATAAAGGTGACAAAGACATTGCGACGAAATGTTGCCTATTTCTTACCAATTTATCGAGCGAGATAGCCACTTTGCGCCTACGGGTATGTGAGAAAAAACAATGTTTCACTTTTCGTTACGCTCCCATTTCCTTACAAGAAAAACTTACACTATGGGGACAAATCGCGACCTAATCTGGAGCTACTGGCCTTCATACCTACTTAGTTAACTCCAAATCCCTACCAAGGACGAAGACCTCGTCAAAAGTTACAATACAAATTTAATTGCAAACCATAATTCCACTCTCATCCATAGACATGGCCCAAACAAAACCCCACAATCAGGGTAAGCACTTTTCCCAAATCCCACACAAGCATCATTGACAAAATACAAATCACCTGAAATTAACTTCTAGATTGTATCAAATCGTTTGAGTCAAGCCCTCCAAAGCTTCACAAAACGGATGACGATTTTGTGTCACTCCCATCAAATATCTAAAGGAAATCATAAAACTCACTTTGAACGGGGAATCCAATCGTGAAATTGTTTTCCATTGGCACACCGATTTGGAAGGATAGAAAAGAAAAAAAAAAAAAAACGCGTGTGCTACGATACCTGTTCAACTAATCCCTAAGCTCCGTAAAATTGATACCCATCCAAATGTGGGGGGTTGGTATTTTATTCATCGAATGACTTCCAAATGATTTGATCCGCATTCACGAAACATAAAACGCCAACAAATGCCAATTGCTTTTGGGCGCTTTGTTCGACATCCGATACACTTATGGAGCATTTCCATTTGGTTGTAAGGATTTGTTGTGATTGAATTAGATTTAAGAATTATTTTGTTATCGTCCTTTTTTCCGTTTTTTTTTTTTGTTAACCCTCCTGAGTTTGATTTTTGTATTGTGAAATTTTTTGTAATAATTTTAATGCCATGTGAACTATCATAGAACATCGAAGATTCATATCGTAAACTTTAAACCACCCGCAGGATGGTTTTATGCTCCGAAGAGTCAGATAAAATACGACAAAAGTAAAGTAGTGAACTTATCTTGAACGATGAGAGTTTGATAGATGTCCCATGGGAGCTATGTGCATACAGCTTCACATGTGTCATAGTAAAACATTTAAGTATGTATAGCCATGTCTTGTGAACTTAAGGGGGAGAGTTACATTTAAATACACATCTTGGTTATCAAAGTCAATTTGTATCAAAAACAAGATTAAGCCAGGAAGGCTGAGAATATCTCCTGTGAAAACATTTTTTTAATATGTAGGACACATACAACAGGTTTACAACAGAGCCACACCCCCACATAGTATGCACATCTTCCGTGATTTCATCCCACTATAAGCAGGGTCAGCATTCAATATCTTGAAGCAAGTTGATTTTATTGAAATCCTATCAGGAAAAATCATCTAAGGCGAAAGGATGAGTGCATGTTGCCTTTTCGTCCATTTCCAATCATTCTCGATTTCATGAGAACATTTTGAAATCTACGTACGTCTCCAAATGACATTTTCTAACAATTTCATTACCTTCAACCATGCTCCGGTACGCACCCAAAGTTAGCACTGTCTTGAAAGACATTGAAGCAACACTCAATGTATTCAGAGTTTATCAAGTGGGAATTTAGTACTTTGAGAGCCTTTTGACTGTCCTTGAGCATAACGATGGAGGCGTATTAAGTTTGAGTTTAGGTTAATAAGTTTCTATAGCGTGCGGTTGAAATTAAAAACATCAGCCGTATGCCACATGTTCCACAACTTGAGAACTTTATCTCAAACGTCCCGTGAAAAAAGAGTGATTTTGGAATAACGTCTGAAACCAAGATGAGCATCTCCAGTTCGGGAAAAGGAACTTTATTCTTTCTACTTTTTGAGACCATGCCCTTGAATCGCTCGTGCAGAATTTCCAATGTGGCGTGAGCTGTGTGGCACGTAGCGCCGTCCTGTTGAAACCACATGTCGTTGGTGTCCATATCATCCAATTCAGGCCAAAAGAAGTTGGTAATCATCGACCTATAGGCCTGGTCAACGTCGTTCTCAAAGAAATATGGACCGATGACGCCGCCAGCCCAAAATTCACACCAAACAGTGACTTTTTCGGGATGCATTGGACACTCTTGGATCTCATGTGGATTGGTATCGTCCCAAATTCGACAATTCTGTTTGTTGGCGTACCCATTCATCCAGAAATGGGCCGCATCGTTGAAGATGATTTTTCGATGAAAATAAGGGTCAGTTTCCAACTGCTCCAGAACCCATTCAGCGAACACACGTCGTTGTCCATGGACGTTTACCTTCAGCTCCTAGGTCAGTTAAATTTTGTACGGGTGCAGGCTCAAGTCAGGACGCAAAATTCGCCAAGTTGTGGTCTGCGAAAGGCCGAGTACAGCGGCGATGTTTTCGGCAGATCTTGCGTTTCGTCGACGTTCGGGTGTTAGTTGATAGTTTACTGAACCAGTGGACTCAAATTTATCCACCACACTGCGAATAGTCCTCTCGGAAGGACGATTATGGCGACCGTGAAATGGGCGAAGCGCGGAACGTTGCCCGAACAGCACACCCATTTTGATAAAACAATTTTATTATTAACACGTGTTGTTGAACGCTATATCCGTCAATGGTGATTTGGCAGAACAGGCTGAATAAATGACAGCCAATTTGACAGATGTAGCTTCAACAATATGGCGACTATCAACTGTCAAAGTTCGGAAGTCCCTATTGGAAGACCCTTTAGTTGCTTCGTTGTCAATAGGAGCCGCATGATATTTCCCAATTCGTAGAAATTCATTGACAATTTGAAAATTTAAAAACGGTCCAACATTGGTCCCTATAACAGCTCTGTGAATGGAGCTGGAAAAGGATTAAGCAAGCGGTATGTTCTCCGCCATTTGCTCAAAACAGTCTTCGAGCTTTGTTGATTTTCAATCGATTTTAATAGCTTTTTTGGTCTTATAATGAAATCAAAAACTTTCGGAATACTTTTTTGAGCAATCCTTTGTACGAACACATGTATGCTTGTGCATATGTATACCATCCATAATCTGATATATTTATTCCCTATCTCATTTATTGATAACTAATTTGAATATTCATTCAAGCAGACGTTTCATTATTCAGTTTCATTGATTACAAAATTTTGATTGAAAATGTAATGTGATTCAACAAAATCACTTTGCCAAAACTATTCCAACAAAATCCGCAAAAGAATGAGGATACCCCCAACCATCCCTCAACTCCTTCATGTCCTTTTGAATGCAAATTTCCCACAACCCTTCAACACTGATTGAAAAGTAAAATTTTATCACATGGCATCAAGAACAGACATCGACACACGAGAACCCATAAGACATTTCCTCTAATGGTGGTCAGTGCGTCTTAAGTGACCACATCATAAGGAAAGTGCAACTTCTAAGAAAACACAAGACATATACTCGCATCCTTAATCCTTCTTTGGTGAAAATTGTGTGCACCCATCTGACAAAATTTACGCCCAGACACAGAACAGATCTCTCTCTGGACAGTAATCATCAGCATACCGATGATGTTCGTGATGATGGTGTATGTAGGCAGTGTCAAGGATACATTGTAATCCCGCCCCCAAACCACCCATTAAACAGTGAATGTCTTAAGAAAGTTTTCTTGAATCTACAGCCGGGTAGTGCCAGAAGGTCAAGTGCTTAGGGTTGATATGTGTGTTAATCCTGTAATAAGTGTGCACATACACACACACACACATCGATTGAGACTACAGAGGTGGGAAATCCACTTGAAACACTTTGTAAGGACTCCAAAGTCGATTGGAAAATTTACATTTTATCCTTTTAAACAAACCAAGGCATTAGACCGCTTACTTACAGTAATTGGAAGAAATTACATACAACTTTCGTATTTTATAGCAAGGAAATCATTTGCATCTGCTTTGTATGCCCTGTGTATCCTTGATGATGTGTACTCGTATCGTATTCCACCTCCAAATTGCCCGTCATGAAATTGAAATGGAAAATTTCTATTCATACTCATCCGCTGGACAAGTCGTGAAAAGTCAGGATTGCTACACTGTCCTTAGCCAGAGGAAACTCTCTTGTTGGAATAATAAAATTTGTGTCACTCGCAGGAAAATTAAAATGAAAATGATGTTTTTCTTTTTCCTCCTTTTTTTTCCCAAAAAGGGGAATTGCCCGTTATTATTATTGTATTTGAGTTTTTTTTACATGTTCAGCTGTAGGATAAACGGAAAGGCGAACGTCATAAGTTTGATGGAGGGTGGTTCTACTCATTTTCCATTATAAGGCTCTGCTGCTACTTAGCCCTCTTTGGATTAGCACTGTAGCCTAAGTTAATGACAATGGATCCTTTTTTAACATTTGTGCTCATTTTTTTTTTTTTTTAAACATTTATTGCCTTGGGTGTAGAGGGCTAGGGTGAATTCTTTCGTATCCCGGTTTAAAGAAGCTGAAACTGAAGTGATTTCTTCTTTTTTTTTTTTTTTTCTTATGCCAAGGATTTAAGAATTAAAGGATAATTGTTTTTTTGAAGGAGAATTCTATAGGATTTTTGGATTTTTCTATTTTTTTGTTGTGTTTACTTGGAAAAAAGGATAGGGCGGTAAAAACAAAAAAAAATTAAGGTCCTTGGGGATCTGCAATTGTGGAGATAACAATTATTGCTATTTGACACTTGCCAGTGAAGCGGGACTGGCTTATTTTCGAGGTGTGAAATGCGCTAAATTTAAATTAGTTTCCCAATTATAGCTCAGTAGGATGTTGTTTCTTTAAATGAAAATTAAAGGAGTCCTTTACCAATTGAAAATGGATTGTGGAATGCCCTATTTCGATTTGGTTGTTTGAAAGTTTTCAAATAAATATTCAGTAGTTGACCAAATTCGCATGAGTTTTTGGAGTTTTGCAAGAACGAATCCCCAACGTAGTCCTAGAAATAGCTTCTGCTGATGTGAAGTCTCTGCATCAGTTTAGGCTACCGAATAAACTTTTTCTATATATTTTGGCCAAGAAAACACGTTGACAATCCTAATACTATTTTTTTTAGTACTAAAGGGTCTTCGAAAAGGGACTTTCGAACTTATAAAGTTGATAGCGGCCATATTGTTGCAGCTACATCTGTCAAATTGACTGTCATTTATTCAGCCTATTTTGCCAATTCACCATGGAGGGATAAAGCGTTCAACAACACGTGCAAATAATAAAATTGTTTTATCGAAATGGGTGTTCTGTTCGGGCGACGTTCCGCGCTCTTCGCCCATTTTACGGTCGCCATAATCGTCCTTCCGAGAGGACTATTCGCAGTGTGGTGGATAAATTTGAGCCCACTGGTTCAGTTAATAATCAACCAACCCTCGTACGTCGACAAAACCTAAGATCTGTGAGAGTGTGCAGGAGAGTCCGAGGCAGTCGATTTCGCGTCGCTCACAAGAACTCGGCCTTTCGCAGACCACATCTTGGCGAGTTTTGCGTCGTGACTTAGGCTTGCACCCATACAAAATTCAACTGACCGAGGAGCTGAAGGTAAACGACCATAGACAACGACGTGTGTTCGCTGGAGCAGTTGCAAACTGACCCTAATTTTCATCGAAAAATCATTTTCAGCGATGAGGCCCATTTCTGGATGAATGGGTACGTCAGCAAACAAAATTGTCAATTTGGGACGATACCTATCCACATGAGATCCAAGAGCGTGCAATTCTTCCCGAAAAAGTCACTGTTTGGTGTGGATTTTGGGCTGGTGGCGTCATCGGTCCATATTTCCATCACCAACAACGGCGAGAACTATAGGTCGATGATAACCAACTTCTTCAGGCCTGAAATGGATGATATGGATAACAACGACATGACGGCGCTACGTGCCACACAGCTCACCGCACGAGCGATTCGAGGGCATGGTCATCTCATGTGGAGGTGATGTAAACTGGCTACCGAGATCGTTCGATTTGACCCCGTTAGACTATTTCTTGTGGGGTTTTCTGAAGTCGCAGGTCTGTGCAAATAAGCCACAAACCACAACGGCCCTCAAAGCCAACATTGCCCATGCCATCGGTCAAATTCAGCTACAGTCATGGAAAATTGGACATTTCGGATGCGCGCCACCCAGAGAAGCCACGGTGGACATTTGAACGAATAAAAAATGTCGATGATATCTCACACACACTTTGTTTTAGAGTTTTCAAGAATTTTAAACTACGAAGCCGTTCCCCTGATTGTGGACTACGACTTCCATCTCGAATACGGAAAAGACACCCACATGAATCCACATCTCTATAAACCTAGCGTAAGCACGTTTCCAAGCCATCTGTATTGATAGTCCTTTTTATAAAGGAAATCTCAAACTCCCACAGCACTCAGACCTGTTTCGGTTCATTGCACTACCAGGCAGAAACCTACTCTGTTCTATTTTTGGTGCCTGTTCCCCATGGGGCTCGAATCAGCACAGTTCGGGTCACTAGCGAACACAAAACCCACTACCACGTCGACACCTTTCAATAGCATAGTTCTATAATTCTACTGTCGGATTACCTCTAAATTGACTTTAGACCTCTTATCGAGGTCTAAAGGAAGTCATGTGACAAGAAACCTTGAACTGAGATTGATTGTTGATTGCAAATAGGTGATCATAGCTGTAATTGCCATAGATGTTTTCGAAATCTTGTTCTATAAATTCTCTTGCAGAGCACTTTTTCTTGCAAAGCCTTGTCTTGAACAACAAACTCGTCCATCTTTAAAAACCAAAGAATTTTCTTGAAAAGTCAACAAACGTTTCATTGTTCGTAACTAGAGCTTGATGTAAGCTTGCTAGAATCTCGAAATTCCCCACTTTAAAACGGTTACCTTAACAGACTTCTTCTGTTTAAAAATAACATACTAATTAAATTCCAAATAAAAGTACAATCAAAGGCTAGAGTCAACAATTTACCAATTTAAAAAAGCTTAAAGATAAAAGTGAATACCTCTCTTCTGCCCGGCAAAACATTGACCGTAAGAGTATAGCACACATGCCCTGTATATACCCCTGACAAAGGATATACTCATCCAAGAAAAACCCGGTTCCATGGTTTGGGGCTACGTAAATATTTACAAACTTGGCCCAAGTAAATATGACCCAAGAGTGGAATTTATTTACATTTGCCTTCATTAATGCTCCTCTAATGTCACGTGATAATAATTGAAATGAATTTTCGTACATTTCATATAACATGCCCGGCTATGGTGGACATTGGAAATTTTTCAAGAACTGGAAGAAGGCCACACTGTCAAAGACATTACAGGAGAAAAGGGTTTATCAACGTACGTCCAAAAAACCACCACCATCACCGGTATAGATTAGCCGGGGAGCGAGCAACGACAATGCATTAAATTTTCAGATAAAATTCATGTATGTATTGTTTTTAAGGCAGCATAAATAACACATTAAGTTGTGGACTGTGCCGCGCACATAATGGAAGGGATCTTTGACCTCGTGCATAAGTTATAAGGATAGGAAAAGGGTGCCGGTACTCATCTATTTACAACACTTTCACGTGGACAAGTATAATTCTAGGTTTTATGCCATAATTATGGCTTAATGCGTTGCTTCCATCTATGGCTAATGCAATCGATATGTCCATCTATACGAAGGGTAATTATTAGGTATTGACGGATTCAAGTGCAGCGGTGAATATTTAAAAACCTATACTCAATTGGTCAAGGGTTAATTTAACCTTTTTCACTGTGCGACCAATTGAGAATTATAATATTTTTCAGGACATGTAGACACCCTTTAAGAAAAATTGAAAACTTACGATTAATAGAGCAATCCTGGGCGGAATAAATAAATAGTTTGTATCCTTTCCCCTATTTACCAGATGATATAGCAACTATCCAAGACCACATCACAGGACTTCTCAATTCAACTTCCCATGCAAATTCAATTAGAGATTTCCTTTAGGAAAATAAAAAGGAAATTTTCTTGAAAACTATTCATCCGCAACTATACTCGTACAGTACATGCCGGGGAATATAGGAATTTCTTGAATTTCATCATCATTTTGGATTAGAATCATCTGTGGGCAAGAATCTTGTACATTTAATCCAACGAGTAATGTGTGTATGTACATTAAAATGGCGTCAAGGAAACTTTCTTGACCATAAACATTTGAAAAGACTTCTCTCTTCGTAGAGTTTTTGAAGAATTCGGAGAATTTCAGAGTGAATGTCTGGGTGGATGCGTTTAAGTTTGTGACTTTAACATATGTTTGGCTTGGTGAAAGGATATTTTCCGAAGGAATGTAACGACTCTGGTCACGATGTAGTCTGGTAATTTATAAGGCGATAAGTATTCGAAAGAGTGGCCTGAGGAATTCTGAAATCCTTTTCTTTATATATAATTCAAAGAAACTTTGAGAGCTTGATAATTTTCAGTGAATGCAAATACCTTCTTAGAAGAGGTGGATTTTGTGTTTGTTTATTCTACGACGAGATTGATATGACTTTAGAGAGACTTTCTGCTCTATAGACTAGGATAATGTCAACAAACATTTTATTCTCTATTCAAACTAATAATTTTGGCGTGTCCTTTGTCCGTGTTTCCCCACCTAGGAGAGAGCTACTCCAACTCTTTTCCACGTGCCTATTGGCTTCTGATCTGCAGATTTTTCATGATAGTTTAAAAAATGTTTCGTAGAGCGGCTGAACAACTCAAACCGGCGCAGGGTCATAAGTCCACAGTGGACTGACCCATCTGGCTGGGTTATAAGTTCACAATTGATTTGTTAATTTATAACCCATCCAGGTGAGTCAAAAGTCCACACGAAATTTCTGTGGAATATTCCCTCATCGATTGTGGTCTTATGGCTCACTGGGGTTGGTCATAAGTCCATAATTATTAAAAGTTTATAACACCAAGTGAACATAACAACAAAAACTTGTTGCTGGTCACCGATTTTGGACATAAAAGGACCGTAGCAAGTGCAATACAAATTCCCAATATTTTAAAGAATTTCAACGAACTCGCAACAGAATTGTGGCCTTATGGCCCATTTCCTTTTTAACATTGTGGAATTATGACCCGAAATGTTGTAGACTTTTGGCCCACTTAGGTGGGTTATATGTTTACAATTGGTTTGTGGCATTATAACCCACCCAGATGGGTCAAAAGTCAATTGTGGATTTTTGGCCTGTGGACTTTTGGCCTGTGGACTTATGACCCTGCGCCCTCAAACCTATAGAAGTAAGGCGGCGAGTTGTCAAAGATACGCTATTGTGGCAACCCCTGGTTAAGCAGCATTGTGTACCAAGTAGCTCCCTTGCAACTTTCAAATTTCGTACATGACACTGAATTTTTTTCAAAGCTCTCTGGACCTCAGTTTGTCCTAGAATTGTTACGATTATCTTAAAGACTTTATGGTCTCGACTTAAACTCGTCGTCGATTGTCATTTAGATCAACATCGCAAGGAATTAATCCCGTACAGGGATTAAGGCACTCCAGCCTGTCCTAACACAATCTCAAAATGCACCTTTTTGGTCATTCCATCTGACAAAGTGCACAACAACCAATTAAAGACAACTTCAGTCCCTAAATAAAACTCCTTACTGCTCAATTCGTATTTCATGTCCTCTTAATTGCACTGACAGATTCTTTGATCACTTAATTAAAGGTTTAATCACAGTCCTGTCCTCTTTCATTACCAAACACCTTCAAGTCTTTTTATTATTTTTTTTTTTTATTTATTTATTCACGCCCACGACTCTCGTTGACGAAAATAAAAAAAAAAGTAACTATTTCAATTCCTTAAAGGATATCCTACTATCACCGCTTTTGACAATGTTTAACCGTTAAACTCCTTCAGTAATGTAAAAGGACCGACTGTCTTTTCACAATTACCTTAATGTGTACTTAAGACGTCTTAAACGTCTTAATGAAATGTACACCTTGTCGCCTTATTAAAGGCAAAGGATATCAAACACCCTCTTCCGTTTGTTGTCCGTCATAACACAGTTAGAAGAATTGACTCTTCTGTGAAAGTCCTTACCTGATGGGGTATTTGCTTTCAAAAGACTGCGAAAATCCTTTGATATCCAAGAGGGTGCCTATTAGAGTAATTAAATAGAATTTTCTTGTTCCGTCTTTCCATTTTGTCTGTTGTTTATTTGGTCAATAAAAAAAGGACTCCTTTTTCAATCTTCAAGAAATTGGTACGAGTATATCGAAGCTTTGAATTGATTTTATGGCAACGATAAAAAAAAAGACGCGTATCTATGTGTTTGTGTGTGTGTTTGTATATATTTCATCCCACAATCGTCCTTCATTGTAGGTGGGCACAAGAGAATCTTTGTTTCACCCGCCAAATTACTTACACCGGTAATTTAGCGCCACTTGCTTACACCCTGTTTAACAAGCCAACCCTAATTTCTTAAAAAATGTTCACTTTTAATTATAAACCAAAGGACTAGAGGGATAGAAAGCAAAAAGAAAAAAAAAGCAAACACTTCCAGAGCAAGTAAGAAAGAAACAACTTTTGCCGTGAGGACTTTTAAGGATGTTTTAATTACTAGTACTACCAGTTACCTGGTACCTCAAGGATACTTCCAGTCAGCGGGTGGTTGTTTTTTTTTTGCACAGAAAAAAATACCTCATTGTAAGATATTGATATTAAAGACTGAAAGTCATAGATATCCTGCTTTAAAGGGGAAAGAAGGATTCAATCTTTTTCATGTTTTATTGCACAATGGGATGTGTCACAACGGATGTATCTTCCCATATCCTTTATCACCGATGGGATTTTTATTGCTTTTGTATTTTCGATGAAATCACATCACATCTCTCGCTGGGAAAACGTGTGGATGAAATTTATGTCACATCAAGTGTTGTAGTTACAAATCCTTTAACAACACAAGAAAGAAAATAACTCCACCCTAGGGGGTAATCGAAAAGAAATTTGAGAAATTTATCCTTAAATTGTCGAAGAAGTCAACTCCTGCGGCGGACAATCTGGATGGAAGAAATTCTTCTTGTGTTACGAATTACACAATTGAGAAGGTGTCTTTTGGGATTATTGCTTTATAATCGATTCAATTTGTATTTTAATTGGATTTTGTTTCAACTTCAGATGGTGAAGGGAAGTGGAGGAAGTATGTAGTGAGTTTTAATAGGTATTGGAAGTTTTTTTCAATCAAAAGCAGCAATGATGTTGTAATAGTTGAGAACGAAGTTAGTATAAATTTAGTGTGAGTCAAACGTAGCAGTGAATCATTTGTAGCAGATGGGCTTTAGCAATAGTTTCCCAGAGTTAGCGAACTTTTGTAAGCTGTGATGAAGAATTAAAAGTAAATCTGCTTTTGTTTTATTTCATCTTACATCTTGTGATACGAATGTTGAAGAAAGGGTTTCTAAGAAAAGAATCTCAATAAGACAAGTTTTTCTATGACGAGCTGCTACATAAAAAATGTACTCTTTCATAGTTTCAAAGCCAAGATTTTGATTAGACTTGACCCCCAGTTAGTTTTTAATCTTTTAAGTCCCATCTTGACACTTTCTTGCTATAAATACAAGACACGAACGACCGAAATTAAAGAAACGGATACCAAGTACCTTAACATGGTCTAACTAAGTGCAAAATGTGTCATAAGATGTTTCAACTTAAGAACGCGTATGTGCGCAAAGTTTTAGTTTACGAGGCATCCTTTTTCTCGAATCATTCACTCCTTCTTTCACCCGTGGACGCTTCCGCTTCTTACTGATGCACCCCACTACTACAAATCGTCATATGTACCTTCCAACACGTTTCAATTTTGAAGATTTACTCATATCGCAGCTAGAGAAGTTGAACATTAATTTAATTCTTCCAAGCGAATCTAGTTTGCGCTTATAGGTATGCAAGATGCCTACCTGCGGATATGTGACAAAATATAATACGTGACAAGTTACACTACATTCTTTGTAAAACGTGCGGCTTAAGAAGTTTCACTTCAAAAAGTCGAATAATATTCAATCTTTTGACTTTCATTGATGGCAAGGGTTAAAAGTCGGTGGTTAGTGTCTATCCGCTATGACATAGCTATCTCAAGCCTTTAATACGCAGATCAATGTGCCCTGATATTGACCAAATCTTCACACTGCGGCAAATCCTGGAAAAGACCAACAAGGTCCAAGTCGATACTCACCGTCTTTTCATCGACTTCAAAGCCGCATAAGACAGCCTTCACCGCACCAAACTATATAACGCGATGGCTGGGTTCGGCCATCGATATACCCGCCAACTCTTCGAGCTGTACAAAGATGTGGATGTAGTCCGGAAGGCAAAAATCCGTCGATTGCAATGGCTCAAACAAATCGAGCTAATGGATGAGGATGATCCAGCTAAAAGGATCTTTGAATCCAAGCCACCTGGTTCACGAAGAAGAGGAAGACCGAACCCCCGGTTTAAAGATCAGGCAATCGCAGACGCCAGAAACCTTGGTCTAGTAAACTGGAAGCAGCGTGCCCGGGACCGTGAAGGATGGAAAATGGCATTAGTTCAGGCTCAGACCCTCCAAGGGTCGCCGGTCTGAGAAGTCAGTAAGTAAGTAAGTATCTTACGCAGAAAAAGCTCGAAAGAATGTTCACATCCGCCTTTAACACTACTTACTACTGTGTTCCCTTCTCAGGCCAAAGAAACAATGATTGGCAGAGGATCTTATTCGTCTGATAGTAGTGGAAACGTCATTGTCAAAAGTGATAGCAAAGCAAAGGCGACTTTGGATGTCCCTTCTTGTCAATAACAAGTATTTCGTGCAACGCTTAATCCATTTTGGTCCCTTTTACCTCAATACTTACAAACTCACTGGTGATAGCTTGCAAATTTCTGCCAATGATAGCAATACCAACATGAGCCTGTAGAGCCAGACGCGACTTTTAAATCAATAAAAAGATGATGAGTTTTGATTCGGACTTCGTGAGTTTTCTCTAGGATCTGCTGAAGACACATCGTTTTTTGTCATGACATTAAAAACGTACAGAGACAGGCTAAGCTATAAGAAGCTGTGAGTAACAAGTAAATACTTGAACTCACACAAATAAGATTAACGTTTCCTTCACAATGCTCACAAAAGAAGGATAATTTAAAGTTCATTAAAACCACTAGGTAATAACACTTTTAGCCAACAGCACCAGGGAAGGGTTAACGTACACCATTCCCTTCTTCTTCTTTTTTTTTCTATTTCCTTAGAATATATTGTTTTGTCATTTAAACATCCTTAATGCTCACTTAAAGGGGACAAAATGCCACATGCCACACTCAACGCAAAAACAAGTGACTATGCAAGTGGCAAAACAGTCAGTTTGTCTTCCAAGACAACAGAAATATCCTTAATTTCTGTGTATGTGTGTGTGTGTCGGGGTAAAAAACCCCCCGTTTCATGGCAAACTCAATTATAAAATCATCGGATTATTTTCACCGTTTTTGCTTCTGCTAAGCAGCATTGTTGAGGCCGCAACCGCTATCGCCCTGCGATAATTGAAAATTTAAATTTTGCGAGATGTACGCGCTCAAATGCAAATGATGTACCACCTCGAAGGACAACAAGGACTTGGAAGGTGCTGAATTCTCGATTCTCTCAATGAGGTTTTTCTGTTCTGAGCTTAGCCAACAAAAAAGTATGAGAGGGTGAAGGGCATCGAACGTATACACATCGATTAAAACAGCAGACAAAGTCTTATGAATAAATTGTTATGGAAATCGAATTAATGAACGTAATACCTGAGAGCTTATTTGCTTAACCCTTTCGTTCATACGTAATTTTATTAGAAGCACTCGAGATGGTATCTCTGTAAGGAGGTGGATGAATACGTACGGATAGGTTGTAGGTATGACCCATATGTGTGATATCGGGAGGGGACTTAGCTTTGGCATTATCTTTTTTACTTCTGAAGGTACAACTCCTTGGCAAGTGTACATAGATTTGGTTGGATTCTACCTTTGTTAGCAGAATACGCGGTTAATTCAATTTGGTTGGGTAATTTCCTGCAAGAGGAAGAAAATAAGAAGAAGTCTCGTCGACAATTCCAAATTGAATTTAATTTGATTAGATGAATCTCTAATTCAGTGGAATAGTGTTTGGTTTCGATAGAATTGGAGACAGCAATTGAAGATGTTCCAGAGACGTAGGCTCTCCTTTTTTGGGAGAAAACAACACAAGAAAGCAGCTCTTTCAGACAAGGATTTGTGTCATTAAGTCACAGAAGTTATTAAGACAGTTTTATACTCAGTTCTAGGAAGAAACGTTACGTCGAATCTCTTAAGATAAAGCCTTACTTCTTAATCTTAGGTTAAGCAAAAGGATTTTAGAAAAACTGATGAAGAAAATTGTACAGCGTGAGCAGGCTCCAACATATTTCGAATTTCGTGTCCACATAGAGCTCAAACCACATTCTATTTCCGAAAGATAATTGTCTCGTCTACTGTGTAAAATGTCACACCAACTTTTTGGAACCAAACATCCCCTTACAGTGCAAGTAACACTCAAATCCGAAATCATCTTGTAATTGAGCTCTTAGATTCGGCCACAGAGGTTCGAAAGTTACTCAATCCCGAGAAACAGAAATGGAATCTAATCTGTTCGGCCTTATGGATCAAAGAAGATCTACGTTGGACAAATCTAGGTATATCTATTGAGAAAAAGATATGAAATCTTTGAGTTTACCGCACACAACCTTCTCCAAGACTGACAGCTATTGATTTGTCTCATCAAAAACAGTGATGGGTTATCCTTAACATCTTGATTTCGTGTATTTTGCTTGATGTTTTCAGCAGAGCGTCTAATTTAAAGAATACTTTAATGCCTTACAGCTCGTAAATTTTTGACCCGTCCTTGATGCAACCGAAGACCGCACATCAATTTGTATGCAGGTGCTTGCTGCCCCTCTTCATGAAACCATCCACGGATTTCATTACAGCTACCAAGAGAAACCCAACAAATTTCTTGAAGAATTGGAAAACTCTGCAAGCGTTCAGTAATATACTCTCAAATCCCCAAACCAAGTTTGTACCTTATCACTAATCCGCATCCAAAGAGAACCTACTTTTGATTTTTATATCAGAGACCATAGTAGATGCCACAATTTTTCATCCTTTTATTCACTTCATCCTAATGCACGTCTTGACGAATTTTTTTTTTTTTATAATTCACTAGCGATAAAGGGGTTATGAATACCCTTATGATGCTACTCGCACAGCACTAGTGTTGGTGTAGTCATTTTGAAACTCAAGTGGTATAAGGTTCCAGTCTTTCTGCTCCACGGTTGGTGTCCAGAATGACTAGGGAGAATTATTGATGCTGTTGCCGTTGCTTATAATTCACAGTATTTCTTTCGAACATCCCGATGTCATTAGTACGATCAACACTTTCAAGCCATATGACCACCCTACTGCCAGTGTTATGCCTATGCAGTAGAGTCGACGTCAGCTTTTTTTCCCGGTTGATGGACTTTTTTTTGACTTCGGGATTCGAACCTGGAACCTTTAGCGTTACAAACGATGATGCAACCACTACACCATGGCCACCCCTTAACATCAATGTAAGGAGTCCGTGCTAGTCATAACGAGAGAGAGCTTTCCCCGAAACCTAGACTCACTCTTGAAAATCCTTAGAGATCCGAGTCCATTGGCTAAGTGTTTCCACTTGTCGGGAACCATATTCTTCCACCGCCTCCAGTATAGAGTGGACAAATTCTTGCTGCTCTCACCTTGGCGTCCGTCAAAAGAGTAGTTCAATCCCAATCTCCAGAGTCTATGCACTTGGCACTCAAAGTTCACCAAATTTGTCTGCAGTCGATAATGTGTAATTAGCTTCTTTTGAATGCCACTCCAACTTACAATCATATAAATCATCACCTTTGGATTCCTCACACATCCCAGTCAGCACGGAAAAAAAAATTAAGACCTCTTTCAAATATTGACTTATCCTGTAACATAAGTTGCCCATCCGCTCGAGACCCATTGAATGTGTAAACACCCCATTGCGAACGACCATAAAACACTTTGATATTTGACAACAGACAAAAAAAAAGGACTAAATCTGCTTATAACCTGACCAAGTAGATAAGAGTACCATTGAAAATCCACAGAGATACCAGGAGGCCAATGCCCCAAGTCCCCCATTGTATCTAAAAAGGCGTGAAATTAATTTACATAATTTTACGCTTCTTGAACTCCACTTTTGCTCACTCTTAACATTGCCCGACCGCTCAAATCCTTGCTAGGGTGTGCATTGATCCTTGGACAATAAAGATTCATACTACAAAAAAAAATACCTCCGGTGACTTGAGTTGAAATGACACTTAAGTGCGTTGTGGGGCAACCTCTTAATATGTTAATTTAAGATCGGTGTTATGCTTTCGGCTATTGCCTCGATAATGTGAGACGGCAATTCTCACTAACTCAAGCACACACAAAAAAAAAGGGAAATTAAAGTACAACATTACGTTCCATGTAAATTTCCCAAACACAAGGAATTTTCATTTTTTTTTTTTTAATCTCTTTGAAGGATTCAAAAATGTATACGTTGGGAAAATTCATAATGAAATTGATAAATTTGAAGATGTCAAAGCATCATTCATGTGTTCCTTTGAAAATTATAGGAACCTTTGGGCAGTAAATCATGTTACGTTACGTATACAACAGAACCCTAGTTTCTTCCCTCCCCCCCTTCATCGAGTGACTTTGTGAAATTTATAATTGAATCTCAGGTGGAAAACTTGTAAGTTAGTGCTCCTTGATTGCCATCGACCGCATATGGTTTGGGGGTTTTTGTGTAGAAAGCGCAGATGGGTTTGTTTACTTAAGGAAGTGGGAGCTGTAAGTTCATTAAGCAGGCTTTGAAATTATGCTCTGGTACAGCTAAACATGGAACATATAAAATAGGTTTTTGTCGACCTTTTTCAAAAAAAGTTTTGCGTGTGAATGGTGAAGACGGAAAGTGGTAGATACTCGTATGATAAAGAAGATGCTGCTTAAGGTGTCCTGGAACTTTTCAATTTGTGGTGTCTCAATTTCAGTGACAGAATTCCAAAGTGGAACTTTTTTTGGGGATTTAAATTCGTTAAATTCATTATATACTCGAAAGTACTGGTGTTCCGCAAGGTACCGTTCTGTCTCCTACTCTCTTTGTAATTTTTGATAAATGCTCTTTTGTTTGCAACTTCTATAGTCTATTCCTTCGCTGATTAAAGTGCCCTATAAGTTTGTCATATATGTTCCTCTGTTGCTTCTTTGTTGCTTTCGAGACTGGCACTCTATACTGGAGAAGTCTATCGTATTACTTAGTTAAGATGTGTTTTTGTCGTCTTTCTTTGAAATAGGCACTACAGAGATAAAGAGCTTAAGTTGTCAGCACTCACCACATCAGCACCGAAGATCTGCCCTCCTGTCCTGTGCAAAGGCAGTAATTGTCATGCATAGGAAGTATGCTCCAATTTTGTTTTAAACAATTAGGGCGCCAAAGTGCCACTAAAGCAAAACTCAAACCTCAACCTAATTTGCCTGGAAGCCTGCGTTTAGGCCTTCTCTTATACGAATCTGGAATGATGTACATGTGTGTTTGATCTTCATTTCAACTCTCAAAAAACATTCATGGCTAATTGGCTTTAAGACGCATTTCAAACTTGCTAATGCATCGGTTATATAAGTCTTAACGTACGGGTTAAATGTTGATTAGCTTAGGTTGAAGCGGCTGCCAGCTCACTTATATCAAGTCAAAGGATGGGTCCATTGTAATACCACATGGATCTGGTATTTATCCAGTGATGCGGACAGAACAGAAAGGGAGTGGCAGCAACGCTGGAATCTTTCGTCTAAGGGCCGATGGACATACCGACTTATTCCGGACATCGAGACCTGGTCAAACCGCAGACACGGCGAAGTAAACTTTTACATTACACAACTGCTAATGGGACATGGTTGTTTCTGGTCATATCGACACCAGTTTAAAAATAACAACTCCCTCACTTGTCCATCCTGCTGTGATACTCCCGAGGATGTGGAGCATGTATTCTTTCACTGCTCAAGATTCCAGTCACAAAGAAAAGCACTCCAAATTGTATTGGAAGAAACACCACCTCCTGCGAACATTGTGCAGAACATGCTAGACTCGAAAAATAAGTGGAGCACAGTGAGTTCCTACGCCAAAGATATGTATATGCCAAAAGTTGAGACCACTAGAGCGAGAAAGGAAAGATAGCGAGGAAAATGCAAGAAACAGCGCATACCTACAGAAACGCTCATGCTTACAGAGACGCACAGACAGACAGATATACGAACATACATGGGCACACAACAGCACGCCGGGTTATAAAGAAAAGTAGCAGAAGGAACTAGAATGTCCTACATACACATACAAACAAGTGAAATATCCCCAGACCCCCAGACTCACACAAATCTGTCGACAGGAGGCAGCTACGGCTGAAAATCCCCCCCAAGGATGAAATGCCCGGATGGCGGTACCATGGGGGAGCATGAGATAGACGCAGAGATGGTTTTAGTTTGGGTTAAAGTCCTACACTCTGGCTTTCGATGCTTTCCACCTTCCTTACTAAAAAAAAATGGATCTGGAGAGATATCCTTACTTACTCGTTGCACCAATTGTAGCTTCTAATGAAACAAAGTAGATTTCTGACAACTGTGTTTATCAGATCGAGGTGGAGCCTTCTTTTGCGAGAGAGAGCTGGACAGCTACAGAGAAGATGGGGAATGGTTTGCTCCTCCTATTCGTCCATACTGCTTATACAAAAATCGTTTGAATGTACGCCAATCCTTGTTGCATGCTTGCCCATTAGACAGTGAGCTGTTGAGAGAAATTAAATTCTTACAGCGTTTCAGATCCAGCCGCCACCAAATCTACTTTGTCACCACATGTGACTCTGTAAACGAAAAATGTTGCAAGTTCCACTCAAAACTGCCAAGTCGGGTTTCAGATTACTAAGCTGTGATAGGTTGTCACAACTTTCTATGCCCTTTTCTTCGTAGCCTACAGTAGCCTTCCCGAGTTGCACTACATAAAATGTGTCCAACAAATTTAACAGTGCAACAGCTTTGTATTATTTTTATTAGTAAGGCTCTACGACAGACACATATGACACTGTGACCTAAAAGATCTATTGTGCCTGGAGCCAGTTAGACAAAAAGGTCCTCTATCTTCCTAATGAAGTTGATGATATCTCCAGTCGAGGCATTACGAATGTCCTCTGGTGTTAGGAATTCTTTTTCGGAGAAAGCGTTTCCCGACCCTGCAGACAGCCACGCACTCAAATAGTTCGTGTCTGGCTGATTCGTCTTTCTCTAAGCAGAGTCTGCATTCAGATTCCTCAACAACATTTAGTTTATGTAAGTGATGTATGAGGCTACAGTGACCGGTGAGGAAGCCGGCAAGCCTTCCGATATCGTCGCTTTTACGGTTAAGAATATCCTTAGTGGTTTTGTTCAGGGGTCGGATGACCCTTTTAGCCTGTCTGAGTTCCCGAGTGTTGCTCGGATGTCACGTTTTTCCCAACTGTCCAGACTCATTCTGAAGGCGGAAGTAGGGATGCCGCAAAAGGGTTGGGCACCTATATACCTTTCTGAAGAGCCTTTCCTGGTAAGTTGGTCTGCAATTTCATTGCCTTCAATGCCTCTGAATCCTGGTACCTACCAAAGCTTGATTTAATTTCGCTTTGAGGGGTCTTGTAGAGTATTGAAGCAGCCTAGAACGGTTTAGTAATGGGAACTGAGTGCTCAAAACGCTTCTTGACTGTCAGTGAATATATTGATGGTTGCTCCCTTAATCGGAATCGAGAATGATATTTGCGCAGGTATCGATGGCATGTAACTTCGCTTGAAAGACGCTGGGACACAGCCGTGTATCTGAAAGGTAAATCTACTATATAAAACTAAGTTGATATTTTGTGTGTTTACTTATAACTCACGTAATTTTCAACCAATTTACTTGGTTTTTCTTTTAAACTATTCAAAAAAACAATGAGAAGGACATAGGCCCTTCTTTTTTCCAATTTTTACTCCAGAAGGGGAGATACAGGGTGTTTAAGTTTGTATGAAGTCAACTAATTAAATAGGAATTAAGAATTGAAATTTGGTAGGTAAATTCTACAAAAAAAATAAAGAAACACGTGTTTCACCGTTTTTGAAAATTATATCCACGGGCCAAGCTACAGGGTGTTAAAGTTTGCAAATTTATAGTATGCGCAACCGTAGCCACATGGCACATTCGGTTCGTGATCGTCTATTGTTTTTGTTTTGCCGAGTTGCGCAAGGGTAGTTTTTTCGTTTATTTTTCTTTGATCGTATTCTTGCTTCTATGGATACACTACGTAGTTTACAATGCATTTGCAGTTCATAGTAATTTGACGGGAAACGGGTGTGTGTATGAATTGGTTGGATGGATCTTTAAGTATCTATGAGACTACTGAACCGATTTCAAAAATTCAATACTGAAAGGGTGACACTTTTTGCTATCTTTTACCTTTGAAAGTTCAATAAAAAGTTCAAACGAAAGACGATTTATAACGACTAAGTATAAACCTTAGTATGTATTTAACGCGTGCGAAGCCGCGGGGGCCTGCTAGTTACAAATAAAAAAACAGATCTAGCCAGCTAATTCCTCAGTATTATCATCCTTTTGCCGAACTCATTGTCGTTAGATTTCATTTATGGAAGCAGTGGCACCCCCAAGCCTATCTGGTTTTTATTGAGTTGACACATAATTAAAGTCTCTTTCATAAGACTTCTCCTCCAAATATTGTTCCCAAGAACTCCATTCCACCGACATCTATAAGGGTGGACTCCACCTATAGTATTGGAGTATGGACAAAAAAAACGTCCCATTTTCAATTCAAAAGAATTCAACGGGACAAAATAATTTGCATATGAATTTTCCCAAAGTCGAATCAATCAAACGAAATGTGAAAATATTATGTAAATGTATTTAAGCTAACCCATGAGGAATAAGTCCGAAAGCCGCCGACACTTTGTTGGAATGCTAAAACACATTCAAAGAAAGGTTTCAAACAAATTGAGTTTTGCATGCATGCATACGATCCCTCATTAGGGCCAAAGGTTAAATTTCATTAGTAAAAGGTTTCACCATTCAAAGTCTGGTTAGGTGTGTAAAGTTCTATCGTGTATGTCGTGAATTTAAAACATGGGATGCGTTCTTAAATATTCAAATGAAGACAAATAAGGTGTAAATTCGAGTCCAAAAGATGTGAGAGAATTGAAACAAAAGAGAGAAATTCAATCAATAGGATATCCTTGTAAAGCTAAGAAAAGTTTGTGATTACGTGATCGTTGCTCTAAATCAACAAAAGGTCTGTATGGATTGAAGATAACATATTTTTTTTCACAATTTACTGAGAAATGGGAATATTATTGAAAACGGGCTGAATTAAGTTCTTTGTTCTAGGGATTCATAGCCTGGACTTGTCGCTGTCGATCTTTCAAAGGTCGAGTTATATCCACTACACTTTTCGCTTCCTTATAATCTATATGTTCCTTTTATCAATAGAGTTATAGTTCAAACAGAGGACTCGCATGCAAGTCTGATTTTATTGGAGCTCTATCACATTTTTCTCTTCGATTAAAATAGCTGACATTTCCTTTAATTGTATACCACCGCTTCCCACTTACGAAGCATTGCATAGAAGTCACTGATTGTCAGATAAAAACACAATGGTAACAGTATGGAACCTCGAAGAACACAGCTTCCGATTATTATGCTCTGCGACGGACGCATATAGCACTGCGACCTGAAAGATCTATTGTGCCGAGAAAATTCCTCCGATAGGCTTCGTACCATATGACAGTTAAAGACTGGTTCCAGTCCCTAGGAGCTAACAATTCCAAAATTCGTCACGTAAGGTCTCAGGCATAGTAACCGAAAACGTTCATCACTACTAACTCTACAGAAGGATTCAGGGCTGATGAAATATGTTGATGCATCATTTTTTGTCATGTAGTCCGCTCTTCAGTACGCAGCCGGGAGCTATCTTGAAGAAACCATCAACTTGAATCACTTGCGAAAAAAGGTGACGTTAACTACTGCATAGGCATAACACTGACAGTAGGGTGGTCATATGGCTTGAAAGTGTTGATCGTATTTCTGACATCGGGATGTTCGAAAGAAATACTGCGAATTATAAGCAATGGCAACAGTACCAATAATTCTCCCTAGTCATTCTGAACACCAACCGCAGAGCAAAAATATTGAAACCTAATACCACCTGAGTTTTAAAATCACTACACCAACACTAGCGCTGTGCGAATAGCATCACAAGGGTATTCATAACCTCTTTAGCACTAGTGAGCTATTAAAAAAAAATGTAGGCTCTCTTACCTACTAAACGCCCAGAAGAACACAAAGACCCAAAAGATCTTTTGAGTAAGGTTTTCCTTCAACTGAAAATTGTGGTGATCCTTAAGAAGATCGAGGTCGTTTTTGAAGATAAGCGATTGACTGTTTACAGCGAGATGAATCTACTGCCTATGCGTTGTTACTTGCTGCGAGCTATGGCAGGATACTCACGCGAAATGTGCTTCGCAATTTCTCGATCAGAGATGGCACATATCCGTAGATTTTATACTGAGCTTGGTCATATGATAATTGAGTGAGTGAGTAATGTCTGATGAGAAAGGCCATTAGGAGTTTAACATAACGCTTTTGACTTCTCTTTTGGTTCGAGGAGAAAATGGGAATGAACTTTTTAGATCATTTTGGGAGCTTGTACCAGTTGAATTCCAATTTAGCCATATTGGCTGGTCGAAGTGAAGTAAAACTATAACGTTCATTGAACTAATTGTCTGGCGAGCTCATCGGCAATCGGTAGTGCCCTTGCTTTACTCTATAGATGCAAATTTTACTCTCAACAGCTAGAACCCATATAAAAAGTTTGCATTGCCATCCTTTATTCCCTTTCGATATGGAATTCTAAGAAGTGAATTCCTGAAAGCCCGAATGATGGGCACTTTGGTAGGTAGGTAGAGGTGGCGGTTCAGCATGAACCCAAGAAGTACAAGAAAGTGCATTCTTGTTACCACGACTCGTGTGACCTGGTTGGTGATGTGTATTGTTGAGGCAGTGGGACAGTCGATGCCTAGATCCAGCCTGTGGAGTTAAAAAAGCGGATTAATTCTCTTATCCCTTTACTCGAAAGATGTCATTTAGGTCGCCTTGTCTGGCTCTTGCTAGTGCCGGACATTTGTAGAGGAAATGGGAGAGGGTTTCCTTCTCATTTTCGTTCCCACAACTGCGGCAATGGGGGTTGTATGGAATACTTAGTTTGGCCGCATGGAATCCAATTGGTCAATGACCCGTGATTGTCGCCATGATTCTGGCGATATCTGGGCGGGTTCTGTTTATAAGGTCTTTTGTTCTATTCTTATCGAAGGTAGGCTATATAGCGCAGCTGGTTAACCCTTTTCATTGGAGGTTTGCCTTCTGCAGGAAGTGTGAGTGGATTTGTCCTTTAACCGCTCCAAGCGGGATATGGAACCTTGCCGCGAAAAAGTCGTGTAGAGCTGAGCCCTGCCTGGCTAGTTCATCTGCACGCTCGATTCTTTCTATGTCACTGTGCCCTGGAACTCAGAGCAGTGTAACCCTGAAGCGTTCACCCAAGCGAGCAAGTTCGTTTCGGCACTCCTGTACCAGTTTGGAGAATATTTTAGCCCAGTCAATAGCTTTGATAGCAGCTTGGCTATCTATGAGGACAGCAATGTTTTATTTGTGCATTGTGTCACGCCCGAGTTGCGTGCAAGCTTCACGGATTGCCAGTATCATGGGTGTTTACAATAATGAAAAAAAAAGCATAAGCATCGGTCTCTATGTACTATCTTATGATCAATGATGACTAGAGTCCTTAGTGAACTTTTCACTATCGAATTAGATTATTCTGGTCAATTGCAATATTCACGTATAATTCGCAAAAGTTTTGCTAAAAGTCAAGTAGATCTAGGTTCCTTTTTACTTTAACAATCCATATTTTGTCTACCAAATTTAATTCAATTAACCAAAACAACAAAATTGTCTACTTTAAGGTCTCTTGAGCTTACCGTCTGTTTAAGACTAAGGCATTCCCTTAGCAAGGCAATCTCTTGGAATTCATTTTCAAAATTTACTTGTTTACTTACATTTTAAATACTTTCTAATACCCAGATCAACGTGTAATAAGTTTTCCCAAGACGTATCTCCCTCGCTTTGGGAGAAATCAAAAATATTTATATTTTCTTCGTTTTTTTTTGGTTCATTCACTTTCCAACGTGTCGCCTTAATCCAATTATGAATGTTATCACGGTAAAAATCTCATTATGTTCTTCGCGTTTTTTGCTGTCCTTCTTATTTTTCCATTTTCCATTTTCAACCTCCTATCCGTGCTATAAATTTCTAAGTCTAAGGAAAAAATATGTAAAAAAAAAAAAAATGTCCTAGCTACAACACAGACGGGGGAGTATAAGTCTCTTGAGAGACGTTTTTATTTTTTATTTTTTAATCCTCTTTAAGATGGTGAACTCGGGAGAAGTAAAAACAGAAATGATTGCTGCTTTAGCATGGATATTCCCAATTTCGTTTTTTTTTTTTTTTGTTCACATTTTCTTTTTTATCTGCTCTAGATGAAATATTTGAATAATAAGATTTATAATGACATTTCAGATGATGGAATCTATACGGCTTGAGTGGGTCCGGTCATTGGTAAAAAAAAAAAACAAAAAACAAATGGCTTAATGCCGATAATTGGTTGTTTTTTAAAATATACGAGAAGACTTGGGAAAAGTTGCTTATAAGGACGATTGCAACATGGTTAGTGGTTCTTTATAGTCTTTATGTATTTTATGTCTTAGGTATGTGTTTCGAATTGGATGGTAGAAGGCACCGTCTTTACATTCTCCATTTATCTAATGACGATAAGCCACTATGATCTAAAGGATCTATTGAACCAGTCACAGTCTTTATCACTTGGACCATAAACATGGAACTGTTAAATAATATTTCAAGATGAATATTTCAAAAAGATTTTTAACATTTTACTAAAAAGAGCCTCACAATCCGATCATACATGTCCTAACTTATCCAACTCATACTTTGACATCTTTTTATGATCGATCTTAGTGTGCAGTCTAGAATTCAGCTTTGTCCCCGATTCATTAGAGATTTTCATACTCGTAAGGTTCTCAAGTAGCATTCAGCCACTTTTGATTTTTTTTTTTTTTCGGTTGCGCCTGGACGTGAGGAATCTTCAAAAGATGCCAATGGTCCGTACCATTTCATTATGCCCGATTCATATGTCTGACGTGACAATGTCATTGTTTGCCACTGTATGCCTACGGACTAAACCTCACCCCTCTGAGAGGTACTATGAGGACCGGCCGCGCGTGCTCATAGTAAAAGGTCATTTATTCCTCTAATTTTTTTTATTTTTGTGACGAATACGACTAAGTTTCCTTAACAAGTAGTTTACGCTTCTGTAGTGTTAATCGTGTTGGGTAGGTAGCTTTCCAGCGAAGGCACCTACTAATACCGTCAATATAAGCGATTTTCCTTACGTCGCTAGGTCGAACGGTCTTGTTCTTTGTAGTCGGCGCTCAAAGTTTGTCACTTGCAGAGTGCAGATTATTTCGTTATTGCAGTGAACATGAAGACGAGTGTTAAGTTTGCGAGGAAAGTTTGTTACTTCGTCCATCACTGTAACAATTCCTAAGTCTCTGTGAATATCGCTATTCTTTACATTACCATGGAGCATTCACGATTACTCTTACTTTTGAATTTAACAAAGTAAGTAAGCAACCTGCCCCAGCATCTTTCGACCTCGTCTGGTATACGGACGGATCCAAAATGGTAGCAGGAACTGGTTCCGGAATTTTCGGAGAATCATCAGATGCGAACTTCTCAGTCAGCATTGGTGAATTCGCGTCCACATTCCAAGCCGAGGTCTTTAATTAGTGTGTGAGACTCAATCAGTCAGTCCTCTAACATCATTAGGAAAATCATATTGGTCTTCTCAAACAGTCAAGCTGCCCTAAAAGCGCTCGACTCGCCTGTCATAAAATCCAAACTAGTCCTAGAAGCTAGCAATGTAATCGCGGGCCTTGCTAGGAACAATATGGTCATCCTCCACTGAATTCCTGCACATTTCGGGTAGTGAAAGAGCCGACTCACTGGCAAAAGACGGTGCGTCAACAAAATTCTTTAGATCCGAACCCTTCTGTGGGGTAGGTAAATCACTTTTCGCGAGACACGCAAAAGGTCTAGGGAAACCGGGCTCAATACACCAGGCCAAGCATGTTTAAAACGGCTATTCCCGGTGCCGTCACAAAGAAAATCAAACTTCATTGTGAACCTCGATAGGAGCGATCTTAGAGAACTAATTGGACTTCTCAGCGGTCACTGCTCCCTGAACAAGAACCTACATTGCATGAACCTTGAGAGTGAGGAGACTTCACGGAATGCCCCCAGCTCTCTTTCATCTCAGAAAAAGAATACTATGCGGCGAATTCGTCTCTAAAAGACAGGTTGCTGCCATCCGCGCAAAGAAGTTGCTTAACTTCCTGATTCATCTAGGAACAATAGAGAAGGCACAGTAGGATTCATAAGAAACCACAGTGCCAAGGGCTAATCAGCTCTCCCGAAACAATAAGCACCCAGTACTCTGAGCGCTGTTTGGTTATCTCCAAGTTGTCTTTAGGTAAATAGAACCGCATAACGCATGGAAGACTGCTTGAAAGCACAAAGCCGATACTGTTGGTCGAAGTCCCCCCTTTCCACTTGCGCACACCATCAGATTCGATGTATTCTCTATTGCACCGTCCCTTTGAGGTGAACTCGAACACTCTTCGGCGAACAGCGATTGACAAGAGTTATTCTTCATTTTTCCTCGACTTGAAAGCAACATCTCTCCAACGTTAAACCCTTCTTCACTGTTTCCTCCTGAACCCTTGCGAAGGCGTTACTGACATCACGCTGCATTCTTCCTTGGGTACTTTTGAAACATTGTACCTCATTTTTCTTCAAGAACGTTAACAATTAAATCGAAAGCAAAGATCTTGGTGGACGACGGATCCAAAATCGAAAAAGGATTTGGCCTTGGTCTTTTTGAACAATCATCATGCTTCAATTTCTCAGTCAGTCTTTAAAAATGCTCATCCATTTTCTAAGCTGAGGCCTTTTCCATCAATCACTGACTCAACCAAGTCTCCTACATCTTGGGTAATACTAACTTTATCTTCTCAGCCTCCATCTTTTCTAAAAATCATTGAGAGCAAGCCAGTCGATAGAGCTTTCGAGTGTTTTGGACATATTTTATGAAACTGGTTTTCGAATTTTTAAGAACTTTCCGGCTCCATAGATGGATTTCTAGATCGTCATCAACATCAACTTCTCTAGAAACTTATGTATATGCCCCTTGGTCTCCTGAATCAGCTGTTTCGTATCAAACTTTAGCTTCCAGCGGGGTTTACAATTTTGCTGAATATTTAAAATTATAATTTCCTCATTGCAATTTAGCCAACCCTATTCGGAAACTACAGCCCTTAACAAAAAGGACATTCACATAACGTTTGCACATTTACATGTGTTCTGGCACATAATTGTTCTCTTATCGCTACAGTCAGAGACGAAAACATTGGGAGTTTTCATTTTCCTCGCTCGCAGCCATAGACACTTCTGTTATTGCACCAAGGGAAAAGTATCATCTGCAAGTTTCATGATCTCAGATATTCACAAACACCCACACATACACACATGTGATATAAATATGAAAGTAATTTTATACTATGAACTATAAAATT
Source organism: Criorhina ranunculi (assembly GCA_951813785.1). NCBI lineage: Eukaryota > Metazoa > Arthropoda > Insecta > Diptera > Syrphidae > Criorhina > Criorhina ranunculi. The sequence goes on along the minus strand of OX638385.1, from coordinate 30,160,610 downwards.
GGCCCCAACTTTTGTCGTCCTATACTCACACCCACAATTCTTGCCGTTTGGCCACGCACCCTTTTAGCAGAGGACTGCGACGAATTTCCAGTTCCACAGAAAACTACATTTTACACGGCACAAACCCAAAGGAAATTAAGGACTACACCATGAATTGTGTTCATCCACTGCAAGGATGAGGATATGATTTCTTTTCATAAACCAAAAGCACTACACACTATATCCATCAGGCGTGTACATATGAACAACTCTGCCATAAATGTAAGACACATTGCCAAGAGCTAAAAACCCAAAAATCCCACTCATGATGTTCTGCTTCCTTATAACACACACACACAGCAACAGCAAGAACACAAAACATCATTCATTCCAGAAATCTCATCGGAATGGTGCTAGCTATCCTCCATTGAGATTTGGATCCTAATTAAGACGCGTAGATATTGTTAACACTTATATTGGCAACTTTTCAAAAAAGGACTTAGCCATGCATTAAAAGAGGAAATTAAAATCTACGAGAATGTGTAAGTTAAGCACCATTGATGTCCTTTTTTATTGTTTATTTTGAAATGTGTTTGTGTGTAAGAGGCAAGTTTATAGAGTTGTATGACATTCGGCTTTGTTTCCTTGTAGCAATAGTGTGTTGAGGACATCAACAGAATTTTACGATAAAAGCTATTTACAAAGGTTATGATTGTAAATATGAGTCGTATGTGTAGAATAGTGTGATTTTCAAAGGCATTAACTCAATTAAACACGAAAAAGATGAGAAGTAGTAGTCCAAGCTGTGGACTGAGCTTTAATCCGAGTAAAACTGAACTGAACCAAGTACGAAATACCGACTTTCAAGCTTCCACGTCTAAGCCACCAAACATTCACTTTATCTCCCAGTGCAAGATATCTTGGCATCATTCTCGACTCCAAGCTCAACTGGGAGCTTAACATAGAAAACAGAGTAAAGAAAGCATGCGTCGCCTTCTTTGCCTGTAGTAAGGCCTTTGGCAAAAGGTGGGGACTTAAACCTAAGATGATCCTTTGGATGTACACTGCTGTAGTTCGTCCAATCCTTACTTATGGTTCGCTTGTTTGGTGGCCCGCCTTAAGCAAAGCGTACAACATCACAAAACTTAGTAGAGTCCAACGAACAGCTAGTATTGGGACCACAGGAGCGATTCGATCGAGCCCGTCAGAAGTCCTTTACCTGCCCCTGGACTTGCACATCAAATACATCATTTCGTGTAGTGCTATCAGACTCAGAGAATCTGGGTTTTGGTCCCCCCAGCGCTATGGCCATAGTAAGTCTCTTGACCTGCTGCCTAGGGATCTGGCCTCGACTTTAACTGATAACAGGACTCCTACACCTAAATTCAATAATAATATGCAGGTTCGCTTTCCGGAAAGGTCGGACTGGAACAATAACCTACCCCTATCAAACAACCAAGTATCAATCTTCACCGACGGCTCCAAGATGCAGTGTGGAACGTATCCAAATCGTTCTGCCTCCCAGACTCTTCGAGTGTCTTCCAGGCGGAAGTACTAGCGATTAGAGAAGCCTGCAAAATACTTAGTCCCTGCCCTACTACCTCAAACAACAAAGGAATCTTTATTGACAGCCAGGCTGCCATCAAAGGGCTCCACTCACTCACTTCGTCCTCTTAATCAGTAGAACAGTGTAAGGAAACTATAACGCAGGCAAACGCTCGGTTTAACATCACTCTCCTCTGGGTTCTCGGCCATAGTTACATAGAGGGGAACGAGAGAGCCGACGCATTAGCCAGATGCGGTTCTACCCTGAATGCCTCCCTTGCGGAGTAAGTCTACTCTGCGATGGGACTCATCAAGGACAAACGTTTCGAACACTTTCTCTCTCTTGCCAACTCTAGGTGGAAAAGTCTAGCAAACTGTGCCATATCCAGACACATATGGCCTACCTACGCATCCAAACAGCAAGAATCACAGCAATTAGCACGGGCCATTGGACAATTGGTCAGTACGTTGGTCAAGTTAGGCATCACGTTCAACCCTCACTGTCATAGTTGCGACAATTCACACGAAGAGGAAACGTTATTCCACTTGCCAGAGCCAGACAGCGCACTCTTGGAAAACCCTTTCTCAAGGAACTTTCTGAGATTTCTAACGTAAAATTCAGCAACATTATCAATTTTCTCAACTCCACATGATGGATATAAAAACTCCAAGCTACGCCCATCAACATCCAGGTCACGTGAGTTGTGGTATCAAAACGGCGTATCAGCGCTACTTGTGTCTTTGGCAGGCTCACCAGTTTCAACCACTTCTACCTACTTGCCGACCTGAAGACTAGATCGGTCTTCTCCCATCTAGATGCAGCTTTCCAAAGAGTTTTCAATGACAATGTTTGGACTAGGTAGTGGCACAGAAAGTGAACAAATAAAAGGGATACCTCACTACCGCCAAAACTCTTGCAGCTATTTTACGCACTCTTTTGTAAGATCCAAAGGCTAAGAACCTTTGTCGGACTGATTTCGTTAAGCATGTGTCTCCAACAAACCTTGACAATGATCTGCGTGACGTCTGCTCAATGTGGCAAAATCTTAGCTTAGTCAGCGTCAAAGACGTTCCAAAGCATGTGGCCCAAAAGGAACGCCGCCGCCAATCAATCACAACCGTTTTATTCCTCCCGATGCTCGATCTACTAGAATTAAACTTAGTCCCGTCGCGTCGGTGTGTGCTTCGTACATTAAAACTTTAGCGGAGTATGACTGTATGTTTATAAAAGGACTTACCTCATTCGTTAAATTTACTTTAAATGTTCTCTTTAGTTGCAAAAAATATCCTTAAAGCCATACCCATCACAGCATAATTCAGCCACTAAATCACCTGAAAAGCACCAACATGAACAGAAAATATACAAAAAAAAACCCTTCTTCCACGGATAAATCCGCTAGCCACCCTCTTCACACAAGACTATCATTTATCAACGTCACGTTATGAAGTGATCATATTTGGATTTTTACCACACAAAACCTGTGTTTGCTGTTTATTCAACCCCATTGAGATGCCGTTAAATAACCCTATGACACAACACACATACAGCACACGCTGAGCAAAGCATTTTGTTTCACCTTCGTCAGTCAGAGCCAGCCACCCACATCATTGTTACCGTTATTGATACCATGTAATGCCTATATTCAATCAAAAATCGATTAGCTGGCCGCCGCTGCCGTTAGCCGGCTTGCCTTGGCTTCAATACTGAATGGTGGGGACCGAACAGTATCGGTCCAGAAGGGTTGTTCTTATATTACGAATATGACAATGAAATATTCCGCATCACATTTTCCATCCCTCCCCCCCCCTGTATTGACACTTGCTTGTATGGCATTCGGGTAACGTAAGGGTAGCACCTGTGATCCGATGGGGGAGTCTGGGAATAAATGATTTATGTTTTGTAATTTCTTTGGCTGTTTGGTTATAACCGAGTTGTATATGATTTACAGGACTTGCATAAGGATATTGAAGAATTGGGGCATTAGTTTGTTTCACGCTCTAAGTAGGTTAGACTTTTGGATTTACTTGCGATTGAAAAATGAAAGTTTCAAGTACCATTGTCGATTCGAAGCTTCAAAATGAATTGGATCACTGGTTGTGTTCCGAATGCCGACGTGTTGAATGCTTCTCAAAACTGCCATCAACCACAACATTCCGAGAATCTTTTTGAACGCCTCAACATACATCATCAACTCGCACACATTCCTTTCTTTGGTGTTACTGGTCATCTCGAACCTAAGGGCTGTGGGATGAAGAACATTCAAATCCATTCGCTTGATGTGTCCTCAATACCTCAATAAGTTCGCGAATTTACATGCTTCTTGGGTGATTCCTTTGCCAGATTTCCGTGCCAAGCAGCTTAAAACGTTCATGTAGTTGATAGGATCTTAAAGACGATGTTGAGCGAGACTTCGGTTAAGTTAGGTAGGAGTGGTAGGCCGCAGGTGCAACCTCACTTTGACCAGATAAGGTCCTTTGTGTTACCACCAGGATCTGTATTTTCACCAGAAATACCAGCCGGGGCTTGTTTTGAAGCGATGGAGACTACCTATGTTGATGTCAGCGAGTTCACTTAGGTTGTTGAAGAAGCTTGCTCCTAAGTATGCTCTTCTTCGAGCTGAAAGTGCCGGGCGTGTACAGAGAAGGTGCAGAATCGTCTCCTTCTCTTCCTCATCCATGAAGCTTCTGCAGAAGTCGTTGCAAAGGAGGCCCAGCCTATATGCATGCTTGCCGATGGTGCAGTGTCCCATAATGGCCCCAACTAAGGTGCTCATTAGCAAACTTTTCCATCTAATGAGACAGTGGGAGCGTTTGAGATCCAGTTTTAGCCAAATCTGCTTGGTGATGAGACAGATGCTACCTTCTGTCCATCTATGATTGGCGATATTGATCGCGTTTCTATTGAGTAGCAGTTTGCAGATGGCGAGAGGCATACTTAAATTCCCCTTTTCTGGAAGAATTGGTAGAATTGTGCCCTCTCTGGCGAGTTCGTCCGCCATGCAGCTGCCTGGAATGTCTCTGTGGGCTGGCACCCATATAAGGTGAATTTTAAATTGCTCTGCCATGAGTGAGACTTGGAACAGCTTTTTTTGTAAATGAACTGATACTCCTTTTTTGGTTACTCTTCTGCTTGTTACCCATTCAGCATCTGCCCGAAATGCTCCTCAAAAACAAGTCCTTAACCAGAATTGCAAAGAGTCGACCTTTCGGGACTGAGTCCCAGAATCACTTGCTTGGATTTCTTATAGAACTTCCCGCTTCCCTAAGAGCTCACGTAAGCCCTATTATTTCAAGATTTCCCTGGCCTGTGTTTTAGGAGAGCTTTTCACTCGGTTACTCCCTGTCAACTCTGGTGTTTCAATGTGTACTTGGACACTCCTTTGTGTAAAGTGAGCAGGAACGTATTTTCGCTTGGCAGTCGGACTTCAAAAAGAGCCGTAATGAAGAAAGGGTAATTGGAAGTTTCATTTTCTAAGTCCAAAATATGTTTTGAAGTTCAAAATTTGTATTTTTTAAGTGTGGTTCAAGCCTAGTATTGAACAGTAAATACAGCTTAAGAGTTTTATTAAAAATTCTAGCTTGAAGTTACTTAAAGAACAAACACCTCATAAGCTCCTTGCAAGCCTACGTACTTCCAACAAAGAACGCCTTAAATTCTTTCGCCAAAAAAAGGGTTAATCCATACTCATCAAGCAACCTCCATTTTTTAAGCAAATAACTCGAGAGCTGATTAAATCCTTTGTCATCAGAAATCATCTCCCTTTGATAGATCTTTCTACATTCACCCATACCTCGAGGATAAGTATAGCAACACATGCATAAATTATGCTGTGTCGTTCTTGAGGACTCTCTCTCTCTCTCTCTTTCTAAAATTTCGTTTATTGGCCAAGTAAACAAAAAGGGTTATTGAAAAATAAGGGTACATAGGGCGAATCATAGACAATTTCTTTCCCGTAACCACACCACACACCGCCCGGAGAAAAAGACAGCTAAACATTGAAAGGGGATTCCATCTCGATAAGATAAAATTAAAGTATCTCTGCCAGAGATTCTGGTCCACACTCATGCCACACGCATTAGTGAACGCGTTTGAAAGATCCATCATCCCCAAGTCTCTTGCCGAGTGTTTTGCCCGCACCCACGTTTATCAGTCAAGAATTAACATTTTATCATTAAAAGCACCCGCAAGACGATGGTCCTTCGACTCACCCTTACACAGCCATAGATTGATACACGTTCATTAGTGCATAGTGCCTCTGACTGGAGTAGGAGATTTAAAATGGAAAATATCTGGGGGTGGCAGCTCTTCTTTGCGAAACAAAACGTACAAAGGAGCAGGAGCGCACCAAAAAAAAAAACACCAAGATTGGATTTTGATGTTCAAAATTGGAAAATGCCTTCGGCTTGACATTATCCTCGGCCTGTGTACATTTAAATTTCCCGAATTCATTCGAGAGAGTATTAATGGGTCCCTGTGTGTTAAGTGTTGGTGGAGGTCCTTTTACAATTTTCCCTGGGACAAGTGAACTGATAAGATTTCTGGATGCCAACAGTGTAGAATGGTTTTTAGCCAAGAGGTATCATCTGGTCCTTAATGCACGACAAAATTATGTGTTTAATAGTTGAGTTCCAGTGCTCGGCAATAATCAATTGCCACTTGGGGAGAAGGGCGCACTTGCGTCGGAAGACGTGAAAGTATGTTTTTTCTTTTGAATTTCATGAACATCATGTGGTAGGTTTGCTTTGAGATGGAAATTTAGCAATTCATTTAGAGGTCTATGAGAAGGCAAGTCATCTTCAAACTTTTGTTTAAGAATTTAGCGATAAGGCATCCGCACACACGATTAGGCTGGTGACTTTGGAATTTTTTTGAATGAATTGCCTCAAATAAAAAAGAAAATAAGTGCGACTTGCAGCTTTTAGAAGACCAAAAGTAAAGCTTCTCGATACCATTTGTGTTATATTTTTCCCACAAACAGAAAGGACCTACGATTCTTATTGCCGACTTTGAACAGCGGATTTTTGTCGTTGCTAAGAGTTGAACTTACGCCCATCAACATCCAGGTCACGTGAGTTGTGGTATCAAAACAGGGGCACCCGCGCTATTTGTGTCTCTGACAGGCTCGCCAGTTTCAACCACTTCAACCTACCTACCTAAGATTTGAACCCGTGCCATTCATCGGAAGTCGTAGCTTTGAATTGAATATAGGAATCCTTGCTAACAGTTAAATGGTCCTATACTAACCTTGAGAAGCCTCAACCAAACAGATTCTTCAAACAATTCTAACAACAAGCTCGATGAGGTTCTTTTTCCAGTTGCACATGCTCTCTACTAAGTTAGTCGCCGTGGCTTAGTGGTTAGTGTGTTGGACTGCTAAGCGAGAGACGCAGGTTCGATTCTCAAAAACCGCAGGCATGGCAAACCTACAAGAGTACAATCTATCATGAAAAGCTTCTCAATTCGCCGTTCGGAGTCGACATGCAAACTGTAAGTCCCTTCCATTCGTGCGAAGAATATAACACGCACAGCATGAATGGAAGCTAGATCTTGGCTCTCCATAAGCTACCGTGCCAAATATACATACATACATGCTCTCTACTGCCAATTCATTCATTATAGTGCCCGTTCCATTCAGGTATAAGGAATGTTGTTCCGAAACAAGAAAGGACTTTGGATGGTTGGCTGGTTCATTGTACCCAGAACTATCAACGAAGGCAGACTCCCGAGTAGCTGACGGATAATCTCAGGTGCGATAATCTCAGCTCAGAAAAAACTTCTACCGACAGTACACAATCTCCACGGGACAGTCGCAGAGCACGTAGTGTGGGGACACTTTTTCCTCCTCGTCACTGCGACTTCTACTGTTGTCACTGTAGGGTTGTCCAAGTCGTTCTGTGTGAACTCGTATTGCGTATTGTCCTGAAACTATTCGTATTTCCTTCTGACTAAGGTTCATGAAATTGTGAGTTTTCTTGTTATTGAAGGCAGCCTATCTTCCCTTTGTGTATAGATGACATCATCCTATTTCTCTGCAAATGGTGCTAATCGGTATAAACGGTATCTAGCTCTTTGTTGGAACAAACCCGACTCCAATCCTCTCTAATTGACATTAAATCTGTGCTGCGATTAGGTTGGCCAATTCAAGACAACTTTTCTAGCCAAGGGCTCTCCACCAGGCAATCAAACCGTGTGTTTGGATGGGCTGTAGGTGAAAAACCAGTGTCTGAAGCTTAATGCATTAGGAGGCAACAACATTCAACATTCAGTTTCCAATTCCAGTTTTGAATCCAGAATAACGCCGACATATTTTGATGTCTTTTTAAGTTTCAAATCAGTCTCATACATCTAAGGGTTCTTGAAGGAAGGGATCAATCGTCTTGTGAAGAGCACAATCTCAGTTTTACACACTTCGATCAAGACTTGGTTATTTTTGTGGCTTTAAATAGAGCAAAGTTATAAAATTATGATTTTTTTTTTTTGTTGGTCGTTCTTAAGACGAACTTCTTCATAAATTACCATCTCAGCTGGTTTTAACAGTTAACTGTGGAGCACTGTAAATACCCTTCAAATAAGTATATCTATTGAAACTTTCTTATCGATTTCATTTGCACTTTGATCACGATCCTAGTTCCGTCAAAATCAAAGCGTGCCTCATCGAATAAGTTCGACTATATTTCTGATCAATTTGTCGACTTCAAACTTTTTTCAATCTTCTGAGCTTCACAAGAAAAGCAAACAAAAATTTAACCCCCGCTAGATTTTTAATTTAAAACCGCTCTTTTCAAAATCTTCCATTGTCGACATATTGCATCAGAAATGGCCTTCTACACGGTAAGTATGGATGAAGCTGGAAACGAAATAAACCGACCAAAAACTGCACGAAGTTTTGAAACGCGCAGTTTCAAAGCGCACTGCAATATGAGTGCTCGACAACCGACAAACACCTCTGGCCTATATGTTAGGTACCTCTCCACTTAAGGATTCATATTTATCCTTATCAAAATAAAACGATTTTTTTTTTCAGATATATAAACTCTGCTGTATTAATTGAGAAAACCAACGAGCCAGATACAAGTGATGAAAGTATTAGTGAAATAGTTCCACCCCTTGATCTCAATTCGTCTGGTGATACCCTACAATCGGAAACTGGCCCCGAGGTTTGTTATTCAATTCCAAAAGTTTCCGAAGTCAGCAAAATAACAAAATCAGACGCATACTCTAACTGGCTTTCGGCTAAGAGGTGAGTTGCCCTTAACGTTTTGTTTACTTTTGAATAATCCACAATTCCATGCGGAACGAACAGGAAGCTTAAATCATATGAGCTTTTGAAAAAGAAGAAAACCGAAGAAGAACAACGAAAAATCTTAGAAGAAAAGAAGCGACTAGCCCAAAAGAAATACCAGGAATGGTTGCAAATGAAGACCCAAAGCAAGGATAAACCCCCTCAAAGAGAAATGCAAGAATACCAAGTATACCATCCACATGAGAATGACAGTGAAAGTAACCGACGCGCCTGGGAGCAGAGTAAACAAGAAGAATTGCGTCGAAAAAAAGAAGAAGTAAATCGTGCAAATCAAAGAAAAAAACTACTCGAAGAGAAAAGAAAGAAGCAAGCTGAAAAGGCCTGGGAAGAGTGGTTAGCTGAAGCTCCGCTTAAACCTAAGCCAGTTCCTTTAAATAAGGGTTTTCTCACATTAAAAGGAACTGTTTCTGATATTTTTGTTAATCCAAACCCGTGGCGTGTTATTGGTGAAGATAATGAATGTGAATAGGAAATATACTCGTACATTTATTTTGTATACTTTACTTATATCTATTTTTTGTTTTTTTAATTAAGTGGCCCTCCGGCTTACCGGCTATCAGCGAACACCTTGAACGGGCAGTTAACGTGCGTCATTACCACTGAACCCAGGGCCAGACTTGAGTCCTTCCTCCTCCTCACTTAGCTTCATTTTAAATGTGAAGAGAAGATTGTAGACCAGGTTATTTATATAGGAACCCTTAACCAGCAGAGCTACCATATCACTAAGGACCTGTCGCTGAATCTACGGGATAAACTGAGGAGTATACAACAAAAAATTATACTCTGGCTCTATAAACTGATCGTCAGACCGATGATTTCGTACGCAAGCGTAGTATGGTGGACAAAAACCAACGAAACAACTATAGTTGCGAAATTAGAACGCGTCCAACGCCTAGCCGAAACCTACATGTCCGGATGCCTTCGAACAAATCCAACTGCTGCACTCAATTTCACCTTGAGATTACCACCACTACAAAATTGTATTCGAATGGAAGCTAAATTAGGCTTCCATCGATTTTGTCATTCAAGCAACTTCGACCTAAACTCCTATAGAGGAGGACACTCATCCCTTCTTGAAACATTGGAGCAAGACAAGATCTTCAGCATGCCTCCAGACGACATGCTACCCGAATATCGCTCCGACAAAAACTTCTCAATAGTTATCCCATCGAGGGAGGACTGGGAGAACCACAAACCCATCACCTTCTGATCTCGTTTGGTATACGGACGGACCCAAAATGGAAACAGGTACTGGTTCCGGAATCTTTGAAGAATCTTCAGGTGCGAACTTCTCAGGCATACATATATCTCCTGTTCACCACCAAAAAGCTTTTACCAGGTCTTTCTCAACCTGTTTTCCCAGCAGAGATGAATGGCAGGCTAATCAGATACTGATTAACGACACAACAAACTCCGTCTATACGGATAGATGGACATAGGCGTGGGCGTTGGATTCTTTTCCGAGACTCTCGGACTTTCTGGATCGATCAGACTCCCAGACCACAGTAGTGTTTTCCAAGCGGAGGTCCTGGGTGCCCAACAGGTTGCAATGAAGGCACTACCACAAGATGATATTATCTTTTTTCATCGACAGCCAGGCGGCAATAAGAGCGATTGTTAGTCCCTGTCGCGAAGAGCTACGGGTTCCTGGCAGACAGCAAAAGTAAGAGTCGACTGGGTCCTCGGCCACAAAGGGGTGCCTGAGAACGAGACAGCTGATGAGCTGGCAAGGAAAGGATCCTCTTTAGACCCCGATCAAGCAGATACCACCGTCAAAATCCCACCTTGTAACCTTAAACAAGAAATTGGGAGCAAATTCAAAAGAACTGCCAACGATAGATGGAATGCGCTCAGCTCCTGTATCATAACCAGGAAACTATAACCATTCTACAATAAACAGAAAACCGAAAGAATCCTGCAAATGAATGAAAAAATCCCTATATTCCCTAATAGGTATCATCACCGTGCAAGAAGACTGGGATTGAACACGGATGACCTATACAGGGGATGCGGTGACAAGGAAGTAGATGAGGACACTCCAAACTTTCTCTGCCACTGTCCGGCACTTTGCCATACAAGATTTAAAATCCTAGCAAGGCACCATTTCCAGGATCTAGAAGAACTTGACATCTGCGCTGCGGGCTGGCTTGATAGAGCTTAGGCTTATAATTCCTAGTAAGGGGGCTACAACCCCTGAGGCATCACAATGGGTCTATACTGACTTAAGTGTGACGGGGAAAGGATTTTCTTCTCCGTCAATCCTCCTACCTAACCTAACCTAACCTAGGTCCTCCTTTTCTATTGCCAAGAGATGTGCTTATTTAAATGGCTAATGCGAAACAGTTACATAGCAGGTGTCGACTCCATTTCTTCCTCGTTCAACAGCTTCGGCAGTAGTCGTTGTACTAAAGACCTTGCCGCGCTGTGTGGTTTTCTGTCGAACAGTGTACTGAAGTCACAGCGTTGTCAACTCTACGAGTTTCACTGTTTAATTCACTTTCATGTCTTGTGGGGGCATAAAGCGTAGATTCTATTGCATCTCTGGCAATGTAAACGTCTTGGCGCTGTAAAGCATATCCGAACCACAACCACTTCTTTCGGCGTATTGTAATGTCAGTAGGTAAGTGACTTGTTCTCATATGGAGTTGTTCCTTCGAGATGCTATTCGACCATAAAATCCAAGACACCTCTTTACGAAGGTTTGTTTCTAGTTCGTAATCTTGTGAAAAAGCAGGCTAGCGCATCCCAAATGATTCAAATAAAATGTTATACCACGGCTTTCCTCCGTCAAAACTTCACAGATAAACATCAGGAATAGCCCTCTCGTGACTCTCCCTTGACTACAAAGTCTTCTAACATCCTACTACTGTGTAAAACGCCACACTTTGGACCTTCGTTTGTAGCCTTAACAATAGCAGGAACGCCAATCTTGTGCAAGGGGGAAAAAAATAAATAAAACAAATATTTGACGCGACAGCTGACAGAGAGGTCCGGCTTCTCACAACCATCTACGTTGTGCGTGTTATAATTTTCACACGAATGGAAGAGACCTACAGTTTTATTGCCAACTTCGAACGGCGGATTGAGAAGCTTTTTCATGACAAGTTTGTCATGCCTACGAAGAGGTGGTGCCGCGAAAAAATGTTTGTTGGTTTTGAGGATCGAACCTGTGTCCTAGCGCAATTCAACGTGCAAGGGAAACTAAATAGAAACTCAATTCATGCCTTTCCGTAGTCAATAAAAAGCAGCCGAAGCGGAGGCCTGTACTCCACGCATTACAGCATAATGATCCACAAGTGCTAATATAGTCGACGCAGAAAGGTCCTAAGCGGACCGCAGCCTGTTCGAATTCGAGAGACAGGTCTAAATGACATCTGTTCCTATCCAGAATTATCTTAGCTACAAGTTTGGGTACTCCTGGAAAAATGCAAACACCTAGCAAATTGATAATCAATTCCTTGTTCAGTTTCCAATGAACTCCCTTCAAGTATTCGGGTATATAGCAGGTAGCCTTCTGAAATGTCTCAGCAGGAATGCCATCAATCCCAACCGCGCTTTTATCGCTTTTGCTAGAAGATCCCGGTGAGTAATGGGGAATGTGTTCCATCAGATGACTTGTCCGAGTGTGATTTTAGTGACCACGTTAGTAAAGCATTCTAGGTAACCTGTGAATTTTTGTTTTGTTTTTTCAATACACCCAAACCCGATTCAGTGTACAATCCAATCGTAAGCGTTAGCGTTACTATTGCTTCACAACACGTTGTCACTTCTTCAACTTTCTAGCTTCTACGAGGAAACAAGTCTTTGTTTCCACATGAATCGGTATGCAGTCAACCCCACCGTACACTCCCACTTGCTACCCCAGGACCCAATACAAGTTTTTGTTTCCATTTATTTTCCATTCACAGGTACAATGTCCAGCGAGGCGTACTAGAAACCTATTACGTTAAATTACACAGTCCCTGGGAAGTGCTGAACCACAATGCGTTGTGCAGTTCTTTTATTTTCACTTTTATTTCGGTTTTTTTTTTTTTGTCATTACACTTAGTATTGCGCTCGACACACGGCCACCATTGGGCAGTAAGTCCACGTTTTGCCGTCCGGCCTCTGGGGATGAAATGACCCTAAATTACACAATATGCCGGTCAGTACACCGGTAGAAGCAGATTATCAACTGGTCAACGTAAATCACTGCATTAGTGGTTGGCCTTCTCGCCTTTGGGTTTTGCGAAGACCACCGTCCTCGACGTTAAGGTTAAGCCACCGTCATTAAATCGGAGTTTATTCCGCTATTAACGCCTGTTGCGCTCCCCTTATAGATGTGTCGGCTGCACTCGACAAAACCTCCGAGTGTGTGTATGAGATGATTATGTAACTTTCGCCCAACAGGTGTAAATGTGAATTAATTAACCACAAATACTATAAACACCCGAGTGAATTAATCTGTTTGCGAAGGTTGTGAGTGTAATTATTGTGCGGTTGACTAATTGAGATGGTGGTGGTAGGTATAATAGGTTTTTCGCACTTACAGAGATGTCAATACCAAATGGAATACTTATGCGTATGAGATCTGGAATACATTTTTGGGGGTTTTGGTCGGGCTTTCATTTTTAAGACACACACCTATAGAAACACAAGATTAGGAGAGCAGATGGTTCTTTGATGACCACATGAGTTCACTCTTAAGGCATCCTTTACTCACCCTTTTCAGAGAAGATTGCGAATTATTGGTGAAAGCACAACAGACCTTATTTCGATTGCAGCAAAAAAGGCTTTGCCCGCAGCTTGAAGCTAAAGTCAGACAAATAACAAATTCCTTTCGAAGGCACCAAAGAAACAAAGAAACCAGCAAAATCTAAGCGTGTTTCTATAGACAGCAAGGTGCTTGACGAATCAGGAAGTCAAAGACAAGATTTATGCCTCCAGTTCGCTAAATCAGCTTACTTAACTTTTAAAGAATTGTAGTGAGCCAGGGTCGAGCCACGGAGGCAACTTTGGTGTAGGCGAAGTGGACTGCGGCACGCTTGCGGTTGCTCAGCTCAACTTGTCGGATGGGGATGGATTTCGTAAACTCAACACCTGCTCAGCACAAAAAATTTCGTGCCAAGTAAAGGAAAATAGAAAGGAGTTCCCTAATACCCTAAATCCCTAAATGAGACTGCAACCGGACGGCACAAAAAAAACCGGAAAAGATGAAAAGAAGAGCTCAGAGGACTTATGTCAATATCGAAAAGAGGTTGTTGATAGATGTTGATGGTTGTTGTTGCTAGTTGAGGTCATCTCTTGTTCCGCATTAATCCTTTTCGCTCTTCATAACCTTACAACCCTTAACGAGCTGTCTCCAGTTGCATACGCCGAGTTGGTTAAAATCACCCTCTTCACGCGTACGCTTACCAAAATGAGGCCGTTTTCTTCTGTTTAGTCCCTCGAGGACTCAAAGCGATTCAGAGAGCCTTCGAACTTTAGCATCTGCTTTCGTTCATTCTACATCTTTATAATCTTTGTATACTGTACAGCACGTGAAGTTAATTGTTGAATCTTCATCTTTTTCAGATAAGACTACAAATCTCTCAGAGACTACAAGGGCACTTGCTTTCGATTTGGACAAATTCCACACCAGTTCATTGACTTATGGTCTCATACGCTTCAGCCAGAGACCAAGAAAGCACTTCTTTCTAAAAATCATTTGTGCCAAGCAAAGTTCTCCTACAAATGAAGAGTGCTGTGAGTATAAGATTGAGGTCATGCAGGAACCTTAAGACATGCTTGCGGATGAATAGTTGACTAAAGCTAAATAAATGAACCCCTGCTGAAGTGTTTTGCTCTTCTCCGAGCTACGACGAGACATTCGTGGACAATATACTCAGCAGTGCCGCCAGCTTGTTGAGATGGTAATTCAATGACCAGTGATCAATGAGTCTATCAGAAGCTTAGAAAGAAGAGAATTTTTTGAATTCTCTTTGAGCGCGGCGAAGATGAGTTTAACGGTCAATAAGAGCAAGACCAAGTATATGCTGTCAACAAGAAAGGACACCCAACACTGACGTCTCCGACAGAACGTCTCCCTCGACAGATATAACTTTGGCTGCTTCGAGCAGAAAATTCTTCGGATGATTTTCGGTCCCGTCTGCATAGACGGGTGAGTGAAGGAGGAGAACAACTACGAACTTAACAGCGACATCGATTTAGCCAGAAGAGTGAAGGTCCAACGACTTAGTTGGCTGGGTCATGTAGAGCGGATGGACTCCACTGCTCCGGTCCGAAAAATCTTCGAATCCGCCCCCAAGGAACAGCGCAGTAGAGGAAAACCGGGGGTCTTCAGGTCGCGCACGCAAGTTCAGGGGCACCTCAACCAACTAAGCGCGAAGAACTAGAGGCAGCTAGCTAAACATCGAGCTGGCTTGAGAGGCTTGTTGGTTGAGGCCCAAGTCCACCACAGACTGAAACCTCACCTTCAGTAAGTAAAGTATAGTTTAAAGAGCACGAGATCAAATGATGGCACATCTCATTGCCAAAATCTGGCGAACGTCCACACAATATATTGGATACAATTTTGTATCCTTTAAAGAGGATGTATTTTCGTTCACCCATATTTTTAAATAGCACTTTCTACTCCGTTCTATTAAAACATCGCATCCAGTGTTGTATACTTCATTTCACAGGCAACGACTTAATTATTTTTCAACTTTTGAAAACCTGCATATTGACTGCCTCTGTACTAGGGATATTTCTAAAAATTCCATTCACTACCATCAATGACAATAGAAGATTCCTTTAATTTCATGCTGTCAACTCTTATTTAAGTCCTTCACTTTAATCCTTAAAAAAAATCCAACCTGCACAACGTATCCATTCCATACCCAGTCTTGCTCAAATCGGATGTGTAATTAAATTATGAACGCATGCAGCCCCTTCTCATGTGAACACAACAACCCATTCGAACACATTAGCCGAGTCAACAAATCAACCCCCTTTCTGGTAAATCAAATTATTGGAAAACAACAATTTTTCTAGGGTGAATAAACAGTATTTTGCAACCATTGCTACCACGACTACCCTCCATTGCCCAGCACTGGCACCAGCATCAGCACCCGAACCCGAACCGAACACAACAAAACTAAATCAAAGCCAATAACACTGAGCAGAGTGCGTTGTCGATGTTGTTTCCTTTTAAGGATATCAGTGTCATCGTAAATATGAAGAGGATATAAAAATTTATTTCATTTGTGTTAGATAACACTATTAGCCCCTTCTTGTTCAGTGTGGCATTTTTCCACTAAACATTATCATTACAAAGGGATAACGCCAAGTGTATAAGGATAACGGATAAGGGGTTTCTTTCTTAATCTTTTATTGTTCAAAGACGACGCAACGACAACGAAGGATAATATATTCCCGTAATAATCATAATATTTATTCATTTCCGGATTACTCGCAAGAATATATGCATTTTGTCGACACTTTGTATTCCAATAATATTAATTCCTTCGAGATAATAATGAAAGGATCTTTGTGTCACTTTAAGGAAACTTCCGTTTCCCCTCCAAAAAACTGCATCAAATCAACTTAAAAAAAAACTGAAAAGATTCTCATGATAGCCCTTGAGGGTCAATTCTTCCAACATTTTCTGATTTATGTCCTTCGTCCGATAAGATACGAGTCCTTTTCAAGTCAAATCAACCATTCATCTGTGAATCATAATAAAAATTATATTTACTTGTGTGCTTCCACAGATACGAAGATTTTTTTTTTTTTTTTTGACAAATCACTCTTATTTTTTTGAAAGGGAGACCTATACTTGGCCTGAACCACCCTCTCTTGTGTTAGATGGACTGTGCATGGTATCTATGATATTTTTTTTTTATCGCTTTCACCTAATTCAACAATGCGGATGGCAAACTGACCATAAAAATTAGTTTACTTCCTAATGGGAGGGTAATAGGGCGGAATTTGTCTTTTTTTTCTTTTCTTTCTTTTGAGTGCACGCATAGCATGATGTATTATATGACATTTATATGTTTTTTTTTTTTTATTCTTTTAAGTTATGACAACAATATTTCTTTTAATCGGTTTATCTGTTCGTTTTGATTGCAGATATTTGTAACTTTTGATGGAACAATAAATTTGTAGCGAATCAGGTATGTAATTTTTGATAAAAGTTCTTAAGGGACAACGAAATTTAAATCGAAATTAATTCTGATGCGAGAAATGAATAAATTTAAGGACATTTCGTTCTCAAGTGTTAACGAATCCAGTCAAACGCTCAGATGTTTGTCCCAAGATACATGTACATTTTTGTTGATTCTGTTCTTTGTTAGAGCAGGCTTCTTTGAACATGTAAGTAAATCCAAAGCCTCGCTTATTCTATAAAAAATAAATTTTGATAGAGATATTTGGAGCCGTTCTAATGGCATAGTAAGAATAACGACCAAGAGGCACATTTTCATTTTCTTCAAGCATCTGTGATGGTGGTGGCGTAAAAGTTGTCACCCAATGTTCTTTGGCTGTTGGTCTAGTAAGCTGGAGGCAGCGTGCCCGGGACCGTGAAGAATGGAAAGCGGCATTAGTTCAGGCTCAAACCCTCCAAGGGTCGCTGGAATGATAAGTGAGTAAGTAAGTTCTTTGACTGTAATTTTTTTTTATCAATGAAAAAAATGATATCGGCTAAGTGGCCGCCGCCAGAATTGATGACCATTCGATTCCGATTTATGTCATTTTCCATCACTCTTGCCAGAACTTCCGGCGGTAGGTCCTCGCATTCTTGACGGATATTCTTTTTTAGGGCTTCGAGAGTCTGACATAGACTCATGACTTCAAAAAACCCCACAAAAAAAAGTCTGGAACGGTTAACTTAGGCGATCTTGCCGGCCAGTGCAAATCGCCAAAACGAGAGATAAGACAACCCGGAAATGCAGCCCTCAGAATCTTGGTTGTGGCTCGTGCAGTATGCGCCGTTAATCTATCCCGTTGGAACCACATGTTCTCCAGTTCCAATTCATCCAATTGAAGAAGGAGAAAGTAGTTGAGCACGTCTCTGTAGCGCTCGCCATCCACAGTAGTCGTTAAGCCCGCAGCGCCTTCGATGACGCCTCCAGCGTAAACAGCACACCATGCAGTAACTTTGAACGGGTGTAATGGCTCTTCGTGGGTCATACGTGGATTTTCGGTGCCCCAGAAGCGATAATTTTGCTTATTCACAGAGATGAAAATGGGCCTCGTCGCTCATGATGATTTTCGATGAAAAGTTGTCTCCCTCGTGGTCGCGATTCAGGACGGCTTGAGCATAGGTTACACGCGTTTGGCGGTCAACAGCTAACAGCTGATGCACTGTCTGCACTTTGTAAGGGAACATCTTATAGTATTTCTCCAAAATTCTCTGTTAAGACTGCCGATTGATGCCCAATTGCGTGGCACGTCGTCTGGTCGATACTCCGGGGTCCTCTGCGACATCTTCAGTCACAGCTGCAATATTCTCAGCAGATCTGACAGCATCTCGTGTTGTTCCATGCTCTTCTTGGCGAGCCGCTAAGCGCCGTAGTGCTTGCCCAGTTGGTATCAGATGACCAGGAAATCTGCGCCAAAATTCACGCTGCGCCAACACAACCACCGACAAATTATTCCGCAAAAAAATCGGAACAATTATTCCGCGTTATTTAGGAGTATCTATAGCCATTCATGTCTTGTTGAGGTTTATTTTGTATGTTTACTTCACAAATGTCAAAGTAGAATTGACATTTGCGGCTATTTACAAAAATCATAGCATCTTCCGATAGGGTGATGACTTTTGCGTCACCTTGTATTATCTGTACTATAAGCCATCGGTTGGAGATCGAATGTTAATTTGGAATATTCTATTAAGCCAACCACTCATCCCTGTATGCTATCGAGTGAATAAACACCAAAGAGGTTCTTTCTAGAAATACTGGTTAATACAGTTTTCCTTACATTTAAGTCGACAAGGTTTCATTTTAGTGCAAGACTTTTTACAGATCTTTGTTTATTCGAAATTATTTGTCTGAACTGTTGGTACTTGGCAGGCATGCAAAAGCAAAAGTACTGCAATTAGGAAACTGAAATTCTTAGGTTGTTATTGTGCAGTTGGAATAAAACTACTGAGAATAAAGATCACAGGATTACTCCGCAGTTTAGAGCAACCACATCGGAAGAAACATCATTGGCCAGAAGTTGAAGGGATCTATGATGAAAATTATAAGCATTCAACTGCAGAGTTTTCACCTTAGTCCTTAGGATGCTATATCACTTAAAAGGACTACAAAGTTGAACTGCAACCTAACAGCAGACTAAAGCACCTTTCCAAGAACTTGCCTAAGAAAACTGAGCTTATTTAGAGGCAGTAAGTCACTTTTTTCTATGAGTCGTAAGTCGGTGCTACACTGTTGCTTAAAATATTTTTCAAAGTTCCCTCTCCTTCATTATAAAGTTCATATGTACCTTTGCTTTGCAGGCCCAACTTCCTAGGTTGATAGGTAGAGGTGGTGGTTCAATATGAACTCAAGTAGCACTAGAATGTGCCTTTTTGTTACCACGACTCGTGTGACCTGGTTGGTGATGTGTGTTGCTGAAGATGTGGGACAGTCGATGCCTAGATCCAGCCTGTTGAGTTAAGGAAGCGGATTAAGTTTCTCATCCCTTTACCCGAGATGTCATTTAGGTCGTCGAAGAATGGTTGATTAAGTGCACCCAGTCTGGCTTTTGCTAGTGCCACACATTTGCAGAGGAAATGGGAGAGAGTTTCCTTTTCATTTTCGTTCCCACAACTATGGCATTGGGGGTTGTATGGAATACCTAGTTTGGCCGCATGGTCTCCAATTGGGCAATGCCCCGTGATTGTCGCCGTGCTTCTGGCGATATCTGGGCGGTTTCTGTTTATAAGATATTTTGTTCTATTCCTATCGTAGGTACAGCTTCCAACTTCCTGAATACATTGCCTTTGCATGCCTTTATTTTGATGTTGTTCCTAAACCGGGTTGGTCGCCATTGCTCAATGGGTAATGCGTTGAACTGCTAACCGAACAAACACAGATTCGACCCTCAGCAATGACGAGAGTCGCCAGTAGAATCTGTTGATTCCTTTTATTCGTGCAAAAAATATGATACGAATGGTTGCGAAAAGCTAAGCTTTGCCTCGACTTACTGTTGCTCTAAAAAAATTTATATTTTTTAGCACTACCCCAGTCCCCTCAGCTGGTGTTGGCTCATCCGTAAATTAATTGGTCAATCCTTGATGAACTTGTTGGAATGTGTATCAAGTGATTATTGAACTCACCGTCGTTGTATGCATTCAGCTCAAGGCCGATGTCCACTAAGATCCTGCAAACATTAGCGCTGGAGTGAATTTTCAAATTGCGGTCTCGTATTTGGTACATTTTTCGAGATTTTGAACTGTTTTCCATTTGGTATTGCTGGCTCAATTATGACTTCCATTATTTGGGGTTGGACCCATAACTTCGGAGAAATACCTTTTCCAACTAGGATTTCTTTTAAGATCATAGAAACCGCATCCAAATCGCCTTAAAAAAAAAGTCCTCCTAGCATCACAAAGTGGTTTCGCATCATAAAACTCGACTGTTCTCACATAAGCATATCACCTGACTACACCACTCTTTAAATTCACTTCTATGGCCCACCTACCCCAAAACCCACCGTCTTTAAGATTAATTAGGCATTCGTATACTCAATGAGTTCTGCACCACAGAACTTCACTTCTTTTGGGAATCAACTTCAAGCTTCGCATTGAACAAACTTTCTAATTGACTTAAGACTAAACAAAAATTCCCCTTAACTCAGTTGACCAGTGCGCGTCTTAAGTGGTCTCCCTGTGTGTGTGCAACCATAAATTACTTCCGAAATAGTATGGTAGCGGTAATCCAACCCCCTACTTTGGCTTGCGTAAATAGATTTAAATGAGTACTTGTGGCTAGGCATCTGGAATTTCTTCTTGAAAAGGCGAAGAAAAAATAAATCAAGATACACGTCCTCTCCAGTATTTCTGTATTTTCCTCCGTGTTTTCCTTTTTAATTCGGTCTTCCTGTTGTTGATGAACCACATCAAAATTAAAATCAGCGAAGCGAACCTAATGCTAATTAAGGTTATACCGCCAGACTGTAAGCAGCATCAAGGATGTGGTACTGTCTTATAAGGATTCCTTTGATGTGGCTGACGGATAACTTCCTCCGAAGAACAAAATAAAATAAAATTCCATATTCTATGTGCAACTCATACCCGCATAGATAAACAGTTTTAGCAAGTCTCAGTCGGTGTAGATCCTTGGATCCTTGTAAAATAATTTTAAAAGCTTTTTTTTTTCCACATTCAGTCGTAAAAATTGCTCGATTTATGCAAATGCGTTGGTAATACGCATTCACCGTAATATTTCATATTTTATTGGCTGTAATCTGTAGTACTGCATTCGGAATGCTACACCTCCTCCCTTGAGCGAGTAATCGCCGTTTATGGAGCTGTGTGTGGGGATGAAGGAGCGAGTCCTTAAAGTGTCATTAAAATGTCTTATATGTGCTCAACACTGTAGCTGAATGGATTTTGTTTTTTTTATGTATTTCACAATGTTATTGTTGTTGCCGTCAAAGAAGAATTTATTGCTAAAGGTTTTCATTTGGAGGGTTTCTCCTTCCCTCCAAGTATGTCTCTTATTTATGCGACTTTGCTAGCAAAAAAAGTGTTTTTGGTGTTAGCAGTCTCATTAAGGAAATATGTCGCCAGTTTGCAATAAAAAAAAAAAAAACAAAGCACTGTGCTGAGTTGCTGTATTAAAGTCTTATTTATGGTGACGGCCTTTTTTGCGAACTCCACGGGTGGAGGTGTTGACAGGCTTACAGGCTGAATAATTTGGGTGATTTGTAAATTGAATGTATTATTCATTGAGCCGAAGTTACTGCTTTGGACACCAATCTCGGTACCTTTGGCTCATTTTGAACAGAAAGTTAGAATGCAAAGCAAATGGAAGAATAGCTTAGAAACGAGATAAAAGGAGGTTAGGGAGCACTTTAGTTTTGAATGGTTGTCGGTTGTTAAGAAGGGAAAATATGGAATAGTTTGGTCTCGAAACTAGTAAATGCTTTCTGCTCCCATAAGGCGATAGAGGCAACACCTTAATTCTAAGAAAGATAAGCCTTGGATAAATAAGCTTAAGGCTTGCAAAGAAATAAAAAGTATTGATTCTATTTAAAAAAAAAGCGAAGGGCCTTATCACCAGTAAGCAAGGTGCGTTGATGATGATGATGTATCTGTGTCTGACGTAAGTATGATATGTAGGATGTTGTATTCAATGCTGTAGAATGTAGATGATGATGATGAATGTAGGGTTGGTCCATGTTCTTCCTTTGACTTTTACTCTCCCGCTCTCTTTTACTCTCCCGTTCTCTTTTACTCTCCCGTTCTCTTTTACTCTCCCGCTCTCTCTTACGCTCCAGCTCCCTCTTACTCTCCCGCTCTCTTTAACTCTCCCGTTCTGTTTTACTCTCCCACTCTCTTTTACTCTCCCGCTCTCTCTTACACTCCCGCTCTCATACTCTCCCGAGCTCACTCTGAGAGAACTGCTCTCAAAATAAATTTCACCCAAGGTCAACGATGTGAACACCACGACGGCCAGCACAAGACTGAAGCTCAGCTCAGCTGGCCTCGCACCACCTTTTATATAAAACCCAGAACAACAACAAATTTTTTCTTTGTTAAAAATCACCCTTGTTATTTTTTGTCGATTTTGGTTTTTCTTTTGCTTTTTACCCTTTTTTCGGTTTTTCACAAGAACTAACTTGAGTTTTAAAGTTGCAACGTTTTAGATAACGCCTTGTTGAGTCTATTTTCATTTCCTTTTCGCAATTCTTTGTAGCCAGAAACTCTTTCTAGATTTCTCAGTCGATGACCATCCAAGATCCTTTTTCTGTGAATGAATTAAGCTGGATAATGGCGTAGCAAATGCTCCACTGTCAACATTTTTCCAGTCGTTTTCTGTAGGGATAACCTTCAAGAAGACCCATCTTTCTAAGATGATTCGTGAAGCCACCATGCCCTGTGAATTCAGTTGCTCAAGCATTTGAGAGTTACTCGCTCCATGCTTAAACCACGGCCCACCGATATTAGGCTTAATCCTAGCGAGCGCTCCTACCGCATTAGTTGCCTTGTTAGCCGCATATTCTTCGTGTTGTTCAAAAATCAGTCTCAAGGTTGTCTCGAAGTCTGTCCTCAGGTCTATTTGCTATTATTTTCAAGTAACAATAACAATTTAAGTAACCTTCCTTGCACCCTCCTCTATTTCAATTTTAATAAACCGTCAACGTATCCCCTCTTCCATTAGCCATTACTAAAACAAAAATCCACTGTTGCGTTGACAACGATAATAAATGAATGTGCTTAAATTTAAATTCTGCGGGCTTAAAATATCCACATTTTAAAGTAGCATAATCAAGAGGAGATTATGTAATTAGTCTGAAACTGATTGATGAGCGAGCAAGTCAGCCAGTCTTCCAGCCAGCCATCCGACTATCCTCCATCGTTCCTCCCCCCCACCAAACAAACTCATCAGCACCCAGAGCTTTGCCAACCACACTTTTTGTTTGTCCTTAATACAATTTCGGTAAAAGGCAGTGACAACCACTGACGGCTGCTGGATGGGTGTCCTCCACAAATATGCAAATGGACCCTTAATTCTAAAATCATTTTTAATAGAATCCAATGGAATTAGTTGATTACTTTAATGAATTTCTTATGACCTACGAATAATAAATTAGATACCAACTATGTATACACTAGAACAAATTTTAACTTAAAGTATAAACTTACCATAAGTAGCCAAAGGCTACTAGATTGAAAATCACGTCTTCTTCTGTAAGAATCACCCTCTTACAGACATGAGCTACTATAATAATTATTAGGAAGAGTTTACAAATGTAAGGTCTTCTCTCTTTTACTTCGCCTTTCCCACACATACAGACATACGTACACACTTCTAGTCCATTGTTTCCTTTCGACAACACACCCCTCCTTTTTGGGAATGGCTAAAAGTCGGATATTTTATTAAAGTCTCCGAGTGGGTCCTTATCGTCTCGGATTGGGATTTTGTATTTTGTAGCTTTTTCATTAACAATAAAATCAATAGAATCCTTTTGTGTGTTGGGTTTTTCGGGCATAGATCCACATCATCCCCAGTTTCGTTTCACCGACAATTACGGCAAACAACGGAGAGTTCCTTAAAAGTCGTCCTGTCCCGCACCACCACCACCATCACCACCGCCGACATGAGGTTTTAATTTATCCCAAATTAATCAAAATACCCAGAGAATCGCAAGTTTTGCAAATGGGAACTGGGAACGAACCATCATCTATAAAATGTATCTGTATGTGTGTGTTTGTGCGCAATTACATGTTAACTTCATTATTGGGAAAATGTGCGTCTGATTGTACGTGCTTTTACCCACACACAGGATTTAAGGGAATAATGAACAAAAAGGGATGATTGGAACTTCATTAAGACGAAATAATAATAAGTAAACCCTGCACTACACCCTAGTCTTTTTTTTTCCTGATTCCAGTACTCGAAACCGGAAAGTAGTCAAGGGTACGCGCACACGGAATATGTACACGGAAATGCCAAGTTCAATTATTCTAGTTGAAAATAAAATTAATTTCATTAGAAAAAGTGAGGCATTAGCGTTGGAAAGGGTCATACAACATGAAGGATTGGGACCACGAATGGTTTGGCTAATATTTTGCTTGTGAAGACTTGAGAGCTGAAACCATGATCTAAGGTTTAACTTTTTCCTCGCCCTTCGATGCACGGTTTACAATTTCAGAGCTTATAATACACAGTTTACAGTGAACAACAATGAAACTCTGCTTATTAGTTTTTTCTTTTATTTTCAGGAGCCCACCAACACCAGCTTGCTACTAACTAACCAGCTTTTTGTCTATCCTCTAACTTGTTACCCACCCACCAGCTACCTATCCACCAGCTTGCTCCATACCCATCTCTGAGTACTTTGATCTGTGGCAAAAGGCTCTCGTATAATGAACATCACGCATGAACAGTGCACTCATGCCCATCGTGCCAAATCATGGAGGACTGAGATATAGTCACAGGAGGCTTCTGACCAGAGCGGGCGCATCAATGGTGCTTTAAGGCTAAAGCCATGAAAATTAAGTCGTAAAGGCGTAAAATTGAATCAGCTCATTTCGCACAAGATCAGAAGACGCAGTCCGAGCAATTGCAGGATCATACCCAACTGACATAATTTGCCCAGGAGTCTCAAAAATGATATGAGATGAGGAACCAGGAACCTATGTCAGCTGACAATGACGCAAGCAGCATGGCGAAATAGAACCTATCGTCTTATTACGCTATTTGGGACATGAATAAGCCGCAAGTATGGTGAAGTGGATATCTATCTATCAACGGCCAAGTGGACATGTTTTGTTTTTTGCCACGTTTCTCCACAGATTTGACCACGACAACTGCCGCTTTCATCCATATTGCATTCAAGCTCCAAACTTATGGTTCGAAACCGAGAGGTAAACGTTTAGTAATGAGCTTGGGAAAATATCAACCCCGCGAACATAGCACAGAGAGATGGCACAATCGTAGGAGACAGGCAATGTGACAGAGTGAAGAATTAAGAAGGCTGATGAACTAACGAGAGAGAGTTCAGCACTAGACACAAAACAAAAGGTTCGCTCAGTGAAAGTCTAGCTTTGCAAACTTAAACATAAAACAGGGAACAGGATTTTTAAAGAACAGATGAAGACATTGTGGCCACTCTACAAAGAAAGACTGCCCCTAGGCCTACTTTCGAAAGTACTGTCAAACAGAGATTCTCTTAAGCCGCCCAACATAAATGTGTAATAGGTCTGTAATTCCTCATCACTATAACCTGCAAGCATTTAAAACCAATGTGCATCGGTACCTCCTTCGTCTCTGCGCAAATTTCCCTAATATCCCTGCTCTGGTTTGACGGTAGTCGTAAGCCAAAAGCCAGAGCAGAAAGACTTATGCAAGAAGTTAGAGAATCCCTTTCTGTCCTGGACCTAATACTTTGGAGTATTATATAAAAAACATTAGTGCACGTCCCACCTTCCATGCCACTGTCCAGATCTCTATCTCCTGTGACTCAGATTCGTTTAGGATATTGAGGAACTTGATACTTGAGCTTGACGAACCAGATGGATTCTAAATTCGAACGCCAACATTTTATACGTCAACTCTAAGAGATTTCTTCATATGGTGGCTCGTCATATGTTATCCTTAGGACTTGGCTGTTGACTTGTTCATGATTAAAGAAACAAAGGTACATACACAGCCTTGTTTTAGGAATTGTTTAGCCGATTCTTTTCTTCTTTTATTTCCTTTGTTCAAAAACTCAGTTGAGAAGTCTATAAATTGGAAGAACATGATTTTCTGAAATCTAAATGAGCTAGACACCATTGAAAACGGAGTAGGAATAAACGAGGATAGGCGGAGAAAGAACTAAGAAAAAATTGTTGTTGTTTTTGCTTTTTATATAAAAGGAGGTGCTGGGCTAGGTGAGCTTCAGTCTTGTAGTGGCCGGCGTGGTGTTTACATCGTGGATATTGGCGGAAAGTCTAGTCAATAACCAGACTTATGTATGTGTGTATGTTGAGTGACTTGGAGCGAAAGAGTAAAAGAGAGCGGGAGAGTAAAAGAGAGCAGGAAAGCAAAAGAGAGCGAGAGAGTAAAAGAGAGCGGGCGAGTGCAAAAGTGATTAGGTGTATTCTGAATACACATATGTCTGCTTCTGCGTACGTATCCACACTTATGATAGTCCATATACACGATCATTGGCACGCCCTAGCACGCACTTATGCAACCAGTTGGTTGGGTTCTGTGTGTAGCCACATCAGGGGAAGAAGCAGTATTTCACATGCCATGGATCTTACTTACTGATGATACAGGTTAGTCCCTGGCTCTGCCGCTGAACAAATTCATCCAAGTTTCTAGGCCTTTTTTGGCAATGCATTCAGCGTTTTTCCTTCTGAAAACGCCTCAGCTCTTCATACAAGGCCTTCTTACCATGGAATCAATACTTTTCATTTTATAAGCCATTCGAAGATCTATCCAAGCCCTAAAGCCTTCTTTGCAATCAAAAGGATCAAAGTTTTTCAATTTAATTCAAGGTCTTAAGCCTTCTTCTCTTAAATCGACATCAGTACAAGCTCTCCTCGGCACCTCCTTTCAGCATCCTGCTTCTCTACTCGCCGACATTTTAGAATTCAGGGTTTCATTGACTTCAGATCTCTTAAACTGATGATTAAAACATTCACAGCCCACAAGACTATCACTACAAGTCACTTATGATTCGCAGAAGTTGTTGATGGGAGTCCTGTAATTTGAGGGTGCATCTACTACAGCTGAAATCAACTAACAATTTTAAGAAACCCTTCTAGGCCATATTTCAAAACAGGCAGCATAACAACTTCCCAACAGTGATGAGCTGTAAGCACTCCAGGAGCCACCAGAGCTAATAGAATATTTGGTCCTCCACACCCAATCAACTTTTGCAAAAGAAAATTAAATGACTACGCATGTATTCCTTGTACCTTTAAGGACACTGACACTCTGGCTATCTAATCAAGGAAACATCTATTTGTTCGGAAGTGTTTGTCTATTCAAATTACACATTCGCATCTGGAAAGAAAGAGCACAAGATTGACTATGTTATCTTTACCTGACCTAAGGTGACACAACAAAATGAAACTTGACAAGGGTTCTTACTATCGACTAAAACATCTTGTTCGCACTTACAAGTGCGAGCACAATGTACCCAAGCATCCTGTTTGCCTTTGCCCAAGTCAAATGTTGGTCCTTCATCATCGAACTACTTCAACTTATAGTGCAATTTCGAAAACAAAAGCCAACACGCATAAGTAAGTGAGTAGCATGACATTTTATAGACACTTCCTTGGACTTCAATTTCGTCCTTGCTACAACAACATGGTGATGTTTAATTAGACTCAATGACTTTGATTGAAAGTAATTTTCAAAGAAAATTTTCGAAATTAAATTCTTTTTGCACTGAGTGTGTCCTGTTGGTGGTTTTTTGTCCCCAAATCACTGCTCCTGCAACGGAAACAAGGGTCCGGTTTGCATTATGTTGCCAAAAATTCAAAAATGACAAAATGTCCTTGCGTATGACTACTCAACCCATCTGAGTTGGTTTTGCCAGAGTGTTATTCAACCATAGGCGACCGTATTGCTTTTTAACGTTTCATAGATTACATTGTCTTTGGTCGACAAGGACGCAGACAGATCGGGTCGGATTGGAGGGGGCAACTTGCCGCCTTCGGATGGATTTTAAAATTTGTCCTTTACGCAACACACTAATACATCATAATGTGAGGTTGTCAGCAAATAAAAACCCTTTTCTTAATCATATGGTGACAAGTAGCAAATGGATTTTCTGGGAGTCACACAGATGTGACCATTGCCTGGACATGGTGTGCTAAGCACTTGCTTAACTCGACTGGCTTGCCCCATCCATTGTGGAGAGTGTTCTTTTTTTTGAAAAGGGTTTTCACTGCAGGCAAAAAGGAAGCAGTAGTGTTTCATTCCCATCCTTCCACCTTGTGGAGAGACCTTTGGGTTATTTTCTATTAAATTTAAAATGAGTTTCGGATGAGACAAAGGAGGGGGACCTGTGAATAAATCTGATTAAATTTTCAGATCTAGCTTTTAATCACACTCTTGAGAGAGAGAGAGAGAGAGAGAGAGAGAGAATAAGCTTAAAATAATAAATTGTAATGACTGTGTTGCTATACCAGGAGATATTACACGATAGTTTTCGGTTACAACTGAGTCTACCTGTCTATGGCATGTCTGGTTTGGTGATAAAGAAAAGGAGCTTGGATCTTACTTGTTTACGTCTACTTTTAGCCTCGTATTTTTGTTGAGGTTCTGGTAGGCTATGGACCCCTTATTGAATATCAAGATCCGTGCACAAAAACCATGACAGATACCGATTAGAGAATATCAGATCTTTAGGTGTCCCTAGCCTAACGAAAGCTCTGCAATTGTGTCATTAAATGTGGTTTAGGGTTGAACTCCCATAAGACTGAGCTAGTTCTGTTTACTACGAAGCAAAAAATCCCTCAGATTGACCCTTCCTCTCTACCTTCACTGAGAAGGTGAACAATCTGAGTGTGAGGAAGCTTAGTTCTGAACCCAACGATCAATGAAGAGTTAGCAAGACTATTGAACCTATTCTCGGACAAGAAACCCGTGGATAAAAATGGGTATTACAACTTTTTGGTTTTTTTTTTATGACAAACGTGCGCTAAAAGATTTATGACTACGCTTAAACTCGACCACGGATGTAAGGGAAATTAGAGGAGAGACGAAGGAGATACTGATCCACGTTGGTTTTAAATGTTTGCTTGATCGGGTGTTAGTATACTGGACAACCATAGAAAAAGCCATACACCGAGATAAACTGTGAAAAGTCCAAAGTTCGGCATATCGATGCATATGTGGACAACTCAAGATGACGCCTTCTGCTGCATAAGACGACATTCTGTAAGCTCGATATTTTTGTAAGCTAGTACAGCCAATTAGACTAAAAACCATTTTACAATGGTGGGGTATCCAAACCGGATACTCTACAATTTTAAAAAGACCTTCCTTTGCCGAAAACACAGATTGCACTTTACCAATTGCTAAACTTCGACAAAAAGCTTTAAGGGCATCATCCCTAATAGATGGTTTTGGAATGATGGATGGCGTCCCTTCCACAGAAAATACCACGGATGGCTCCAAGACCAAAGATGCGGTAGAATGGCATGTTTTCTTAGCCTCACCCTCTGCCTTTCTAAAAACTGCTACGCATCAAGGGCGAAAATAATGACGGTTAAGGAAACCTTTACGGAGTATCAGAGCATAGAGACATACCAATGAAATCATAGGCTGATGCTAATTTCGTCAGAAATACGAAATCTTGTCATCCCCTACGCTACACACAAGCTACTTAACCTTAGATGGTTCCATAGTTCTACGATCCAGACTACCAAGCATACTCGATCCAAGACTGATATTAAATGCTCTAAAAGTTTGATCCTGCTTAGCAGACTGAACATCATCCAAGAGCAGGTCTTCGTATCATCATAAACGTCAGGCAGTGAAATTGGTCTTAAGTCAGCAACTCATTTTCTTTTACGCATTTGTGGCTGACGCTTCACCGCAAGCACGTTAAATTTACATCCCACCAGCTCAGTGTCTATCCTTTTGGGTAACGAAAAAGGACTACCGATATGAAATGCACCTGAATATCAATACAAGAAGGTAAAATAAAATTTTTCTAACCACACACCTTGGCCCGAATCAAACATTTAGATTCTAGATTAACTCAAACACATTTCTTCCATTTTAACGAGCACTATTTCACCCGAAACCCGTTAAAACACACAAAAACCCCAAAACCAATGAACCAAAAATATCAAGGAAATTAATCTTTAGTTGTAAGCACGCTACACGATAATATACCAAAAGCCTCGGTACCAGTTGAAATCCTGACACAGACGCGGATCCGATTAAATTGGCAGAAAAAGTGCTAGGAACCCTAATTTGTGTTATTTTTCCCATTTCGCGTAAAAACCAAATAGCTGTGTGAGCCAATTAAGGATATATCCATAGCTATGTAGTAGTGTCTGTTAAAACCAAATCGACACCATGATATGTGTTGCCAATGTACTTTGCAATGTGTCCTTTGAATTGTTTGCTTTCTTAACTAACTTCATCTTGAACGTGCTATGGGTCATTGAGCCTCCTTACCCTTACACGCCATCTGGTCTGTTTTCTCCAACTCTTCCTTAGTTGCTTTGACTCCTTAACAGTTCTGCAACATGTAACAGCTCTTTTTGTCATCGTGGGAACGCTGCTTGCCTTTTCAAAATGTGTCCCGTCTTCGAAAGGTTGTCCAAGCCGGACCCATTCTTTCATGGAGGTGCTCGGTATAAATAGGATTTTACTCGAATCTTAAGGAGCAGGGATCATTCCGACGTAATAATGCTCGTATTTATGTGACGCCGTAATTCGACACCAGTTTAAACTCATGTCCTGTCTGCGAGGAGGGCGTATGGAGGAGAGGATAATATAACCGCGAACTCTACGAGATGTATAAAGATGTGGATGAAGTCCGAAAAGCAAAACTCCGTCGAATGCACTGGCTCGGCCACATCAAGCGAATGGACGAGAATGCTCCAGTTAAGAGGATCTTTGAATCCCAGCCACCCGGTTCACGAAAAAAATGAAGACCGAACCTCCCGGCTTAAAAATCAAGCAATTGCGGACTCTAGAAACCTTGGTCTAGAAAACTAGAAGCAGCGTGACCGTGAAGGATAGAGAGTGGCATTAGTTCAGGCTCAGACTCTCTTAGGGTTGGTAAGTAGAATTCTTTTCTTAAGTCGACTAGGTAGAGGTGGCGGTTCAGCATGAACCCAAGTAGCACTAGGTGTGCCTTTTTGAGTCGACAAAGGCAGTTATCCCTTGTGGCCACAGAGTCGATAGAACAGGATTCAGAACGGAAATCTGCCTTTTCGACATAGATTGGGGTTTCCAGATGTTTCGTTCTTCGCTCTAGTACAGTGCTCCCCGGATAGATGCCTTGCCAGCTTTTCTGATTTATTTAGGCGCTTTAGAGGGGAAGTTACATATACGTACCCGCTTACACTCCTGGCAAGTCTTGAAGCCTAAAATTGTTGATTAGCAATGCGGGTAGCTACTTTGACTGATGAAACTTACAACCTGCAGAGAGAAAAAGAAGTAACTTTTCGTATCCTTTAAACGGAAACTTCAAACATTTTCTTATTGGCAACACTTACAAGGAATTCAGTTCGTTGCAAAACGAATGCAATAGCCCAGCAACTGAACGAATTTTCACGAAAATGCTTGTAATTTGTTTATTTTTCTTTGATTTGTTGTTTTTTTTTTATTTTTTCTCTTTCACATCCGCAAATTGAACGTCCTACGGTGTAACTTGGTAAGGGTGGTGAATAGGTGAATAGAAATTTGATTGCACATCGGCACGTCATATGAAACATTGACGTGTGGATTAGAAAAAAAAATGACGAACCATTATGGTGGTGGATGCATCGAAATTCCTTTGCAAATCGATAGACAGCTTGCGGTTGGATCGATGACGTTTTGATGAGACCTGTTGACGTCGTCGGTTACTGAAAGGAGTTAGAGACCACAATGAAAACAGAAATGAAGCCAACGCAGCTCTGGGGTCTCATATTCATTATTTGAAAGCAATCAACTAAAAATCAAGCTTCTGTGTTCGACCTCGTGTCCACGTGCCACCTAGTAGGTGCTCCTTAATCGTTTCAAGTCACGTGGAATTTATACATTTCCACTTAAATTGAACCACAATCCGACAAACTCAAACCTTTCTAAGAAGCCTTGCAACACACTTTGGTCACCTTACCACACCACCAATGTAGCCAATGTCTGTGTAAACACCAGATTGGATATTACACCCACTTTGCCGTTACAAAATTGAAACTATTATTTTTCTGTCCACCATTTTCGAAAGGTAATCGTGGTCCTCGTCGTCGTCGTCGTTGTCGTCGTAGTGAGTGTGTTGTAATGAGAAAGAGTGCCAACGACGATATTCAAAATCATAAAATAGTTTTCATCCGGCACACACAACCCTTAGATAAATACTAGGATCAGACAGTGAATCCCCAACCGGCAAGGGTAATATATGAGTCTAATCTCAGTTAGTTAGCTGGCATAGCTCTCCGTTGGTGTTGGGGTGAATGGCGTTTTACTGCAGCCACCAAACCATCATCAGTAGTTAGTGGAATTATTGCTTTTGTATCCTACGAAAAAGGTATTTGCAAAAGGACTCAAAGGAACTCTTATGGTGAAGCCAAATAATGACTTTACACAGACAAAGGGTTAATAATTTTGGCGTTGAGCTAATATCCTTACGGATTTATGTGAAGTATAAGATCTATAAAATAGGCGAAGATTTTGGTTCCTTTTTTTTTGTTAGGAAAGGGTATGGGAATGGTTTACCATAACCATCAAGTCGTGAACTAAAGGTTAACCTCCAATAAAGGGGACATGTGCTGACAATGAATATTTTGCTTAAGAAACCAGGGAACTGAATCCCTTTGAATGCAAATTGGATCCTTTGTTTCAATATAATAAACTTTTAAACAGATGAAGGGATACAATCAAATTGTGCAATATTCCTTGTGACAACTTTCTAAAATGTGGTCTGGACATTACTCACGTGGCTATATATTCTAAAGTAAGCCAGAGGACAGGTGTGTAGCACCCCAAAAAGTGTCGAAGAGTTTTTGGACTACGGTGCTCTTTGCCTTTACTTTTTGTGAGGCTTTGATTGAATTCGGCTTATACGTGAGAGTTCTATTTAAGGTGATACCTAGGATCATCAGAGGGAAGTTGTTTCTAAAGAAGACAACTTTCGTAGTTCTCTTCGGGTCTTTCTATGATTAAGATAGACACCGCAGATTTCAGTTAAAGCTTGGTTCTTGCCCTCACTGGATTCACTACTTGCTCCAGGGGGTCAAAGAACTTGTGTTGAAATGTGAGTACCAGAATAGGAACATACACTAAGCCTTAGGTAAGACCGTTGTTAAGTCTCGAAAGCACTGACTTTTATGTTCTCTCAGCAGCCAATCTCGATTAAATTTTTTATCAGCAGGAATTGGTCGGTCCAATTTCTGGAGTTCCTTAACCTGCTTACTTCTGGAAGACAGATTTTCCGATGTCAGCACCTATTCGACTCAGAGAAATATATTCAAGAAGCATCAGGGCCGGGGCGATTGTGTAATGAGGCATCTGCGGATTTGCTTGGCTTGTATGTTTGAAGTCCTAACTCCAAACTCGAAGGTCCAATATCATGCTCTACAAAAAACTGATCTTGTCAATCCTGCTTTATGGAGCTGAATACTGGACGATAAGTAAGACAGCGGAGCAGGTCTTGGGATCCTTTGATAGAAAAATTCTACGTCGAATATTTGGTACTGTCTGCGAGGAAGACGAATGGAGGAGAAAATATAGCCGCGAACTCTACAAGCTGTACAAAGATGTGGATGTAGTCCGGAAAGCAAGAATCTGACGACTGCACATGGAGCGAATGGACGAGATAGCTTCAGATAAGAGGGTCTTCGAATCCGAGCCACCTGGTTCACGAAAAAAAGGAAGACCGAACCTCCGGTTTAAAGATCAGGCAATCACAGACGCCAGAAACCTTGGAAGCAGCGTGCCCGGAACCGTGAACGATGGAAAGTGGCATTAGTTCAGGATCAGACTCTCCAAGGGTCACTGGCCTGATAAGTTAGTAAGTAAGTATATTTAAGGTTTTGCATTTGACAGTAGTTCGGAAAGAACTTTAACGAGCTACCTTCTTAGGTTAGGTTAGTGGGTTGATGAGAATGGTTACATCCTCATCACACTTAGGTCCATGTGGACCCATTGTGATACCCATGGTCTTGTTTCCTACCGTGCTACCCTGTGCTTCAAAAACTTTAGCCAGGATTTGTAGGGATGTCAAAGCTCTAGTGCAATCTTAAAACTGACTAGGCCCCCCTATTTTATACTCAAATTTAAATGTAGAAGTCTTTGCTTTGTCTTGGTCGAGTAAATGGCTTATTTTGCCTGAGTCGCGCCTTTACACAGTATTCCATATCCCTAGCACCGGCTGAAACTTCACTGCAAGGTTTCTTTGTTCGTCTTTCGGGCCTAGTAGTCACCTTCTGAACCTTATTCCTTCTACTACCTATTCTCGATTTCTTATGTTAAACACGTCTCCAGAGATATATTGAAATAGAACACAACTGCTGGATCCCTTTTCGTCTTTATTTCCACTTACTCGAACCTAAGCCTGGTTGCTCAGCAATCCAAGGTTTTAACCAGTGAGCCCCAGCTACCGCAACATAGATTCCTTAATCAAGCACAAAGAAAAGAAAAGCTTGTATCGCATAAGTACATTGCTAAGACGAAAAGCAGTTTTCCATTGGCACTCTAGACGGTCAAACGTAAAAAGTCTCGAACTCTGGCGTTACTTTGCGATGTGGGGTAGTTGATACTACTTATGTATCCAAATTAGTCTTTGGACCGAGTTTCTAGTATCTTATCACTCGAAAAGAGTGGCAACAGAAATATTTTACACCACGAGTTGCTGTCTTATATAGACATGAGCTTCCTTAAGCTTGAATTTATTCAGTCTCTTTTTAAAGGCCTATAAAACCGTTTATTTCCTTAATCCTTTTAATTTTCATTAAGCTTGCATATGTTTGCATTTCCTGAATCTTACACACCTCACCCCATTAGCTTCAAAAACACATTCAAGTACCACACACCATAATTTTAATGAATCCATGTATGTATGCGCGACGAATAACTTATAAATATCTTAACTGAGTTATGTTCCTTCGTATCCGCACGGTCACTGAATTTCGGAAGTACCGACAAGAAGCCAACAACAAGGAGTCACCCGAGAAGGTAATGAACTTTCGTTGATTAGCCAAGCCAAACCAAGCCAAGCGAAGTCACCCCCACCCCGCAACCGAAAATCCTTGTGTGATGGGCAAACCATTATCATATAATGTCCTTGGATGTGTGGCGGATTTATGTTCAGACACGTGAACAGACTACATCGTGCTCTGTGCTGTGCCGTCATTTATGGACACAATCGTATGAAAACTAATCAGACAGTGGAATAATCCCACGACGTCATCCCCTTGTCTAACCTGTCGACAGGATTGTTTGGCAACAGATCACGGGGTATCCATTTAGGGTTGCCTCCTCTGTTTCCCAACCCCCCGAAACAAACAGAACATCTGTCACTTTATAGTTTGTCATAAAACAGAATCGTAAAATTGCACTACACCGTCGGTCTTTTATAGATGGGCATCCTTCTGTGAACTGTGTATGTAAATGCACCCCTCCTTGTAATTACCATCTCCGACATGAAGGGGCAAAACGCAGGGACAAAGGCCAAAACACTATACGTAATGCTTTGGATCCACATTCTCAAGGTAGCGTGAGAGGAACAATGTTCTGGGCTGTCCCTAATTAGGATCCAATTCATTTCCACCGCACATGAATGAGGCCAAGCAACCGTAATGTGTTTCGGTTTTGCCCATTGTCCTTGGGCATTGAGCTTGAAGAGCCTTACTGTTTATTTTTGGGAGTATTGTTCGAGTTCCATGGTGTTTACTGGGTAAAGGAGCCATGTTGGGCTATTATTTAAATTATTTTCATTGTTTTGGCTAATTAGTTCGGTTAATATGCGTTTGTTCCGATATAAGAGGATGTGCGAACAATTAATAACTGTTTTAGAGGTTTGGTTAAACACAAACAAAAGGTTTAAGCCAGCTAAAGTTGGTTTTTTTTTTTGTGAAATTACATTTTGTCGAAGTTTTATAGTTGATTTTCTATGTTGAGTATTCGAATCCAGAAGAAGACCGTTAAAACTTCTTGCCTTGCGAGGGATTATTTGCCGTCTCCAAGTATCTCCTGATTGAGGAAGTGACGAACGGAAGGAATACAATCTCTATAGTAATCTCTATTATAGTCACTAAGCACTTTGAGGGCTCACTATGTCAGTCTTAGGTTCAAAGTCAGAAGATTACTTCCCAGGTTCCTACAAGTGATGGCAGTAAGCTTATGAACTAAACACGTATGGCCATCAATCATAGACTGATATGCTTGCTTTCCACAGCTCTAGCACTGCGGTTTCTTTCAGGATTCGACTGTACTGTCCCTTGATGAGCAGTTTCTTTTTTTACTCCAGACAAACCTTCAATGGTCCAATAATACCACACGCCAGACTTATAAGCCGGATCTAAAGCGCTTAACGTTTAGCTAACTGAACAATAATACAACAAAAGGTGTTATCACCGGACACTGCCTTTTAGCCAATCACACAACATGGCTAGACCTTTTCTCAAAAGATTTCTGTTGAAGCTTAATGGAAAAAAGATAGACCCATGTCCTGCCCTCCATTTGGAAGCATTCTTCTTCAACACCTTCTTGATCGGGCACATTTAAATGTCAATTGTCTCTTATGCTTTTGAAGCCACAAGCTCCGTCATATCACAATGCACCTATTTTTGGACCTTATTGTGCCGACGCAGACTAGCTACCACTACAACCTAACCTAATCGTGAGCTCTGGAGCACATTGGTGTTGTTTGGGAGATAAAGGTTTAGTCCTGACTTTTTCAGCCAGGCCATATATGTAGGTACATTCAAAGTCATATTCAAAGACTGCTCTAGCCCTGTTGTGTTCGATATTATTTCGTGATAACGTGAGCAAAACATACGCTTGGGATTCGTACAACGTTTTCTTCGACACGACAAGCGGTGGAGTTAATACAGAGCTCGATGGGTAGCCTCTCATTGATTTTATGTTCCTTAAAATCCATGAAAGAGCCGAGGGGTTTGACTGGATCCAGTTACCAGTAGAACCCCTGGTTTTTCCATCTGTCCTACTCCTCAAGTCTCTTTCTGAGCAGTTGGAAAACTGCATTTGTCCAGCCCGTGCCCAAAAAAGACGATTCTTCTTCTCCCTCCAACTACCGAGCCATTGCACTTATGTCCCTTCTTTCCAAGGTCATGGAAACGCTAATAAATTGTCAGCATATGAAATATCTCGACTCACGGAAACTCCTCAATGACCGGCAGTATGGTTTCCGTAGCAACAGGTCCACTGGTGATTTGATGGCTTATCTTACCGAGAAGTGGAACGAATCGCAAAATCACCTTGGTGAAAGTAAAATTGTTTCGCTTGATATTTCAAAAGCATTTGACAGAGTTTGGCATCAAGCTCTTTTGTCGAAAATGCGTGAATATGGCATCGATGTATCTCTTCTTCAATGGATTGGAAACGGTTTAGAAACTACGTTTGGGGCCGTTCAATTCAAGTTGTTTTGGACAGTTTTAGGTTTGCAATCCACCATATAAATGCTGGTGTCCCCCAAGGCTCCGTTTTGTCTCCGACTCTCTTTCTCATTTTTATAAATTATCTCTTGTCTGCAACTTCTAATCCAATTCGTTCCTTCGCCGATGACAGTACTCTCAGTTTTTCATATTCGTTCCCCAACTCACGTCCCAACGGCAACCTATGCTAAACTCATTAAATTCCTATCTTGACAGCATAATAAAATGGGGCTCTACAAATAGAGTGGAATTTAATGCTTCCAAAACTCAATGCTGCATTCTGTCTCTCAAGCGAAACCTTAACCTCGAACTATTATCCATGAATGATACCTGCATCGTCGAAGCCGAAAAACTTTCCATCCTCGGTATGTGTGTTAACAACGATCTTCGTTGGAAAAAAGATGCAAAAAATACTTTACCCCTTCTGATCTGGCTTCAATTTACAAGGCGTTTTTTTTTTTTGCCCAAAGCTTGAGTACAACGCTCACATCTGGTCTGGTGCGCCAAAAACCGTCTTGCACATTCTGGATAGAATCCAAAAACGCGCGATAAAACTTATAAAACATTGCAAAGTCAATGGACTCGCTTGAACACCGACGAAATGTTTTCTGTCTCTCATTGTTTTATCGATTCTTCTACAAAAAATGCTCTAGCACAAATAGCCAGCTGCATTCCGCCCCTGCAACATTTCACCCGCAACACTCGTCATGCTTCGAATGCACATCAATTTACCCTTAAGCCTACTTTCGGACGTACTGTCAAATATAGAGATTCTTTCTTTAGCCGTACCACACGAATGTAGAATAATCTTCATAGCTCTGTGTTTTTCATCACTACAACCCACAAGCATTTAAAGCCGACGTCCATCGGTACCTTCTCCGTCTCTCCTCTAATTTCCCTAATGACCGTGCTCTAGTTAAATAGTTTAAGGGTAGTCATAATCCCTTTAGCTAGCGCTAATTATAAAAAAAAAGCAAAAAAAAGAACCCTTTCT
The DNA here is from genome assembly GCA_951813785.1 of Criorhina ranunculi. Classification (NCBI taxonomy): domain Eukaryota; kingdom Metazoa; phylum Arthropoda; class Insecta; order Diptera; family Syrphidae; genus Criorhina; species Criorhina ranunculi. The sequence goes on along the minus strand of OX638385.1, from coordinate 30,121,828 downwards.
ACATCTTCTTGTCACACATTAGTCTATAGACTCTCTTCCAAAAACCATATTGCTTGTCCGAAGTTCTCCTGCCTTTTCTATTGATGTTTCCTATCTAAAGCTTTGAAACTTCTCTCTGTGTAAAATTTGTCTCCTCTTGAAATCTTCGTGGCAACTCACTTTTCGAAAACCTTTTCAAAATCAATAAAGTGCCAATCTATGGAGGTTTCTCAATAATTTTGGGAATGTTGTTCGATTTGGAAATTCTACAAGAGCTTTCGAATTCCTTAACAAATTTGTGATAAAATTAAACATTGAGTAAGCCATGGTTCTTTCCGCCTAATCCTGTCTCAGTTTAAATGTTAAAAAATCCGCTCCACATTTCATTTTCCAAAGGAAAGGACTCCCTGAAACGATGCCACATCGATACTTTCTCTTTAAAAAAAAAAAACTCTTTTAGTTTTACCCATACCCATAAACGATTAAAAAAAAAGTTATCGATTGAAGCAAATGCGTCTCATAGTTACCCTAGTACTACGTGTCCGGAATTTCTTCCATTAATAAATCTCAGTCTTGTAGAATCGAGAAAATCTTTGGAAAAAAAAAAAGAAAACCACCCCCACCCTTCTAGTTATGAGGAAAAAGGCAAAAGGACAGTTTACAGCCGGATGATTCTAATTAAAATATAATTATATACTAGCGCCTTAAAATTTTCCATCCCATCCACCAGCTATATCCATCGTTCTACCAGCATCCTTATTGTGGAAATCTAGAGACCGTGGTGGTATTCCCTTTTTTTTTCTTCTACAAATCAGATCTCCATAAAATTAAGAACACTGGTGATAAAGAATTTTAATTATTGCAGACGCCTTCCTTACAGACGACAGACGATTCAGGATAAAAACGGGGGATAGAAAACCAAGATATGTATGTCCATTACCCTGACGGTTGGTTTTTTACCGAGCGACTTCATTAGAATATCAAACGATTGGTAACTACTGCAGCAGATTAAATCCTTCGTTATAAAAGGAAACCAAAATTGCTACTGTTTTTTTCTCCTTCCTTGTCTCCCTTCGTCTTGTAAAGGTGTCCCGTGCACAATAAGGACTTTCAATCTCTCAAATTCTTAAAAAAGAAAATGTTATCGTTAAACCAAGGTTAACCTTAAACATCAAATAAAACTAAACGACATATTGAGAGCTCATAATTAGAGCAATAACGTACACCCCCAATTGACCCAAACAAGAGCTCAATAAAGGCGAACATCATGTCGGCCATTAAACCCGACCCAAAAGAGAATAAATTCAATATGTTCAATGATCCCCGTTGTCATCCACTCCAGAATATATGGCCCATAGCCTACCCGAGCAAAGGACTCAATAAAGCAATTTTAGCGTGTGTCTTTCTTTCCCAAAAAAAAGGGAATATGAGGCTCTCCAAAGTGATTCGACATGCTGCCCTCCCCTCCCCCCCCCCCCCCCCCATTGGCTCACGTGGAAGCAATTTGTCTTGTAAACAATTGAAAATATTCCACAAGGGATTAACTTATAATTTTTTTAATAGATTTTTTTTTCTTCTCCCCGTTGAGAACTTCAAAGCGGGACAACAGACACAGACAAGCATTTCGATTGCAACTTAAGGGTAACAGGGATTCCCATCACGTACCATTCGAAAGCAAATATGTTGCGAGTTTACCCCGTCGAGTAGCTCTGAATCACTTGGTTTTTTTTTTTTTGTTCTTATTCATTGAATTTGTGTCTTTTATTTGTGGAGCTGTCTCTTGGGTGGCAAAAAGGCTAGAGCTCATCCCCCAACAAGCCATGTGTGTGTTCTAAATTCAACAGGCATCCGAGCTTTACGAGGACTCGTGATGATACTTAAAAGAATTTATTGATCACTTTAATTCCTTCAATGAAAATAAATTCTGATTTATTTGGTAATAAGTTCAGGTTGAAGGACGACAGCCGACAACTCACTATATTAGGTGGATGGTGTAGAATTAGAATGAGATACGAGACAAATGGGGATGGCTCGTGTTATGTGATAGTATAGGCGATGATGGGCTTTATAAGTTTTGTTATCGATGAATGAGCCTTGCAAAGGTTTTACTGGCCTTGCATTCGCTTAACGAATTCATAGGATGACAATTTCCTTATTTTCGGTGGAAGAACTACGAGAATTTGAGAGCAGTTTGACAAGACAGACGCTATATAGTTGAACCAGACACCTCAAGTACCAGGCCTAAACCGTGGTCTTCCATCCCAGCGTACATGCGCTCACTAGGTTTAACTTTCACTGTGCATTTGCAAAAAATCCCATCGTATATTATTATTATTATTAGTAAGGCTCTGCGACAGACACATATGGCACTGCGACCTAAAAGATCTATTGTGCCTGGAGCCAGTTAGACAAGGAGATCCTCTATCTTCCTAATGAAGTTGATGATATCTCCAGTCGAGGCATTACGAATGTCCTCCGGTGTTAGGAATTCTTTGTGGAGACAGCGTTTCCTGACTCTGCAGACAGCTACCCACTCACATAGTACGTGTTCCGCTGATTCGTCCTCCTCTAAGAGTCTGCATTTAGATTCCTGAACTATATTCAGTTTATGTATGTGATATCTGAGGCTAAAGTGATCGGTGAAGAAGCCGGCAAGTCTTCTGATATCGTCCCTTTTATGGTTGAGAATATTTTTAGTGGTTTTGTTCAGGGGTCGGATGGCCCTTTTGGCCTGTCTGATTCCCCGAGAAGGAAATGAAGTCACGTTTTTCCCAACTGTCCAGACTCATTCTGAACGCAGACGTAGCGATGCCATAGATAGGTATGGCACCTATGTACCTTTCTGGAGACCCTATCCTGGCAAGTTGATCTGCAATTTCATTGCCTTTTATTCCTCTGTGCCCTGGTACCCACCAGAGCTTGACTTTATTTCCCTTTGAGAGGTATTGGAGAGTACTGAAGCAGCCTAGAACGGCTTTTGAGTTAAAGTAATGAGAACTTAGTGCTTTGAGCGTTGCTTGGCTATCGGTGAATTTATTGATGGCTACTCCCTTTATGCCGGAGTCTTCCATCCAAGCGCATTATTATGGTATCGGGAGGGTTGTTCACAGCCATTGGCACTGCGGTTTCCAGCGAATCCTATTCTGCCTTTCCTAGTGTTCTCAGATGAATTGTTTCACCCCAGAGGATGTCAGGAAGTTAAGGAACTTTTTTGAGTGGATGGCAGCGAGTTGTTCTGTAGGGATGACTTCATTGCCGAGAATTCTCTTTCTAAGTTGGAAGAGAGCTGGGCATTCCGTTAAAATGTGTATAGAGGTCTCTACAGGAGTCTACAGCTTGAATCTGTTACAAGGTTCATGCGATGTAGGTGTTTGTTTTGACGGCAGTGTCCAATGAGAAATCCAATTAGTGCTCTAATGTTGCTCCTATCGAGGTTCAAAATGAAATTCGATTTTCTTTGTGACGGTACAGGGAATAGCAGTTTTGAACATACTTACCCTGATGTGTTGAGCCAGACTTCTCTATATTCTTGCATGTAAAGACCCTCTGCATGTCTTGCGAAGACGTTTAACTAGGTTTAACTTTCTCTGTGCATTTGAAAAAATTCCATCGTAAAAAATGTTTCATAAATCCAACCTCAGGATTGAACCCTAGATTAGTAGGTGAGGTGGGCACTAGTCCCTTATCACTCCGGCCACAGGGGGGCCTATTGAACCCTAGGCTGCTCCTGGTGTCATTCGACAGGTGGTAGTAACAATGACTTTAGCAATGTCATCTAAGAATAGATTACAGACTTCGCGTATTATTTTCGTCCAGATCTTATCTAGACTGGCAAACAACATCATTTGTCTTGAACCTATTGAAAGGCCACCTATCTGAATATCGACTGCTTCTGCAAGTTAACTGTGAAGGGTTACTCCTTAAGTAAACAAAAAAATCGGGTCAAAAGCCCTTTTCGCAACCATTCGTGTTGTGTGTGGTTTTCACGTGGACGAATAAAAAAGACCCACAGTTTTTATTGCCGATTTCAAACCGCTTCTCACTTTCCACGGTTTGTCGTTGAAGCAAAATCAGCTGAGATTTGAACCTGCTTAGTCTGAAACGGCTTTCCTTCATTGCTTAGACACTGTGTGCTCCACTTATATCATTCGCAACTAACTATTACACTTAATAAATATAAAAAATATATTAATCGTCTTTTGTCTATCAAAGCTCTATACATATTTAGTTAGACCCTTTTTAGACTATATAAATATCATTGCCGTTGTAAACAAATATTGATCTCCAAGATTTTAGTTCAGTAACAATTCAACAACATATGTATATACTCTCGCACACCTCACACTTTCCCTTTTGAACAGTAAAGATAGAAAAAAAAATAAATCCTTTTTATCCAGTCAAGGCACGCACCATCTTACCCTCTTATTCAGCTACAAACCGATTAATACATAATACCCTCTAACCCCATCACAGTCATCAACATCATCGACATCATTCCGGGGAATGAGCAGCGCTTTCATCCAATGTCTCCTTTTATATTCGTATCCTTGCCCGCACTAAATCCTTTTTCGTAAAAGGCATTCGGAATCTTTGATTTCTACCCCCGGAAACCTGGAGTCTCGACAGTCATAGAAGAGCCATCATAGAAGTTCCACGTCGTTGATTTTATTAGTCTCTGGCGAACAATTTTCTTTTGAATTTAAAGGATTATAGGTACACAAGTTGTTTTTCCTTTTGCTTCAATATAAATTGTATTAAGACATCGCAAAAAGTACGCCCCATTTAATTTTGGGTGTTCAGGACATGCAAAACAGGCATGACAATGAAAAGTCGTCATATGTCAGACAGTAGATATTCTACCTTTGTCACACCTCAAACTACAAAATGAAAAAAAAATCCTTAATCTTTATTCAAAATATTTTCGTGACGCATAATGAGATCGCAACGGTGACAAGTTATTTACAGAGTCCATGAATGGATATTCCAATCAAGCGAAATAATCCACCTCCTTGGCCTTGTATTAAAGGATATACACTCATCGAGTAAGATGGGATTCCTTATTTTGATGCTGCGTTCGTTAGAATATCAATGCGGGAATGATGATGGCCACTTTGGTGTTCTGTTTACCAAGAAATTTATAAGGAAATAGATTACAGCCACATCCTTCCAGGATAATGGGATAAATTCGATATTTGAGAATATCCTTTACGTTGAAGACGGTGCGTGGGGGGGATAATAAAAGTATCAGTACGGACATAGGATAAAGGGAGATTGCGTTGAACGCCAACCACGCATAGACAAGCGAAACGGATTCAGTAATGATAATTACCAGCATAGTTGGGGAGGATGATGTCCTTGGAAGCATACTAATCAGCTGATGCGTCGAGAATGATGGGGAATGTTGATTTTATTGGAAATAGGATTAGGTTGTGTGCGAGCTAGGAAATCTTAAATCGCGAGTCAGAAACATATGAAAAAAAATAATCACACATGTCGAGCTATAGCTACTGGACCGCTATTCACTAATTTTCGAAAACAGATGTAACTTCAAAAGTTCTCCAATCATGCAAAATTTGTCATTTGATAAAAGTTGAACTGTCTAGACATCTAAATGAGAAAGAGATCAGCAACAGCCTTAAAAAGGATTATAGGGGTTTTTTTCTCAAACTCTTTACCGCGAAAGAATGAAAGACATTTCATATCGTGATTAGATCTTAATTTTAAGAAAATCTCCAAACTCTCGAAGAGAAAAAACTCCTTCATCCTCAAACGGGTGATCGATTGCCATGAATGCTTCAACAAATAAGGCTTTCCCCATCCCCACTTGAGCACTCCAAGTTGTTTTTGGAATAACTTTTGCGGCTTGTCATCAACAAGTTATCGGAACTACGGTCGAACATGCTGTTGTCCAGCCAGTGGTTTCCTTAAGAATTTAGGAAACACAATTTAGGCACAAATCCATGGTGATACCTACCCTAGGTATGGTTTGTGTACCCAAGGGTGGTGCAGTCCATCACAATGTACGCGGCACCAATATGGGCCAGAGCAGCAAAGATTAACACCGTCAACCGATTATGTGCACTGAGGGTGTGCTGTGCATATCGGACAGTGTCAGATGATGCTATCTGTGTCATAGCTAGCGAATTACAGAGGACCTACGATGCCAAAATTCGGCAACCTCAAGCCTCAGTCCAAGGTGTCAAGCTAAGAGAAATAGACAGCGAAACATGAGAGCATGACAGGAGAGATGGAACCAATCTTCAAAGGAAAGGTGGGTCCATCGACTTTTACGGAATGTCAACAAATGGGTAGACCGGCACCACGGAGAAGTAGATTTCTACCTCAGCCAGCTTCTAACCGGACATGGCTGCTTTTGAGCGTACCTGCATAAGTTTGGACTCAAAGATTCTCCCAACTGCGTAAATTGCGGAGATGCAAAGGAAGATGTGCAGCACGTATTTTTCCAGTGCCCTTGTTTTCGTTCAGAGCGCAAAAAATTGGAGAAACACCAACTCCCGAGAACATCGTGAACCTCATGATAACGGCAAGCGCAATGTGGGATGCTGTGAAGTAGGTTGCAGCGACTATCATAAAGGAACTTCGACGGTAGAGGATTCCACATCCGTTGGCGCAACCAAAACAAAAAACAAAAAGCTACGGTTTGTACCCTCGCGGTAAGCTTAGGTTTAAGGATGCGGTAAGTGGAGATAGGAACTGATTCAGCTCGCATATTTTGGCAATTGAAACCCGAAAAAGTGGCTATAGTACTCCACCTTGAGATTGAGGGCTAAGTTATACATTCTTCTTAGTCCGACAGTATAACTTTGCCCAATACTAAATTAAATAAAGCTTTTCAAAAGCAATTTACATACCTTTAATGTACTCCTCCTCGACTAATTGACTATTGACTTCATATTTTATAGAAAAAAAAACCCCATCCAACCATTGTTTAACTTCAAAAATCGTTCATGCGAATTTTATTTGTTGTGTTTTAACGGTGAATAAATAAACCAATCAAAATTTTCCGCCTCAAGAACTCACAATAACCATCGTCTGGTCAATTAGTTTTCACTTCATCAACCAATTGGATTGTTTTTACAGCCTTTCCAACAGAGATCTTCGAAGGCAACAAACCCAAGGAGTTCATAAAAATTCCACAAAACCTACGCTTTAGAAAAACTCCCACTTATTGATTTAAAAAAAAATTTAAGTAAACCATAAGGCAAGGCAACTACCTCATGAAATATTTAATGTTGCATATAACCACATTTACCAAGGGGTGGTCGACTGCTATTTCCGTGAAGAATATATAAAACCACAGCGGTTGTCGGGACGCATTCAAAAATCCATCTGACAGACTAAAGATGAACCCTCTCTAAACAGATGAGTGTGTGCCAAAAAATGAGCAACCAACCACCAGCAATTTGGGTGCGGTTCTACGCCTGAATGCTGGAGGATTTTGCAAAATCCCTAAAATAGAAAGAAGTCAGCCACTAATTAAATAAATTTAACCAAGCGTTAACTTTTAATGCAAAATTGTAGATGTATATAGAAAACTAGGGAAACAATATACCATTCGTTCAATTTATCCATTCCGGGTAACAGCAACCGTTCGGAGATTGCTTGTAAGGTGCAACAACAAAAATGACAATTCGTTTGGAAACCACATCGGGATTAACACCCGGCCACAATTGTTCTACCAGTCCATTGTAAGTCAGGAGATAGAGCGTAATTTGGAGAGCAGTTGGTTTTTTTTTAAGGATTCGAGTGTTTATTTTGAATTGATGTACGATAATTACCATCGCAGTGGAAAACTAAACAGTTTGTTGGAAAATTTTACCCAAAACATAGTTTAAGCAGATTTGTAGAAGAAGTTTAGCTTAATCAGATTGGAAACAGCAAGTGCTCTTGGACCCATGGACAGATTGAGTGCATGTTTTTTTGTTTTCAACCAAAAAGTTATAAATGCGGGGTGTAACTGCCGGCCAAGTCTGAGATGACACGACCTAAACATTTTCGCTGCAACAATTCAATTGTTTCTCATACAGGGTGACGGGTCATCCTTCTGGAATCACTTGTCGAAAAGGTTCATAGTGATCATTTATTTTTTTTCGACATCAAAAATCCCACCAAGCAATGGCTCTCAGGGAAAGCATCAGTTTTTCATTTGAGCATGCACCGAACCGGCGGGATTCAACTACTCGTATAAATTTCATCCAAACAGTTGTGATGGAAATGCCACTACAGGAGATCGAAGCATTCAACGATCTGGTTCCTTCGAGAGATGGATTGCGGCTGCAAATATACGGATCATGAATCAGTCCGAACGCTCGCTTCTTAATCGAGTAAACTAGAGCATGTTGCGGGAACTCCGGCCTAAACATGCGAGTAATACTCAAGTTTTGGACGAATGTATGCTTTATCAATCCTAGCCAAATCTGTGGGAGTGAAAAACCGCTTGCCTCAGAATCGTTAATGAATAAGTGAAGTCAACAGTGATATCATCCGCGAAGGAATGGATTGGAGAAGACACAATAGGATTGTGATCCACCGTCTCGAACACATATAACATGGATTGGATAGTACGTGAGAAAGAGAAGATCATTGAGAAATATTTTGAAAAGGGTCGGTGATAGAACTAAGAGCTCAAGGCTGGTGTAGAAGTATCGATTACTTTAAAAGCTCGCAATTCATTTCGTGAAGACATTACCAACGCCATATGCTTGAAGCTTCGAAAACCTTTGAGATATCTATCGAGACTATTCTTTCTTCGCCATACTGGTGGCTACACTGGTTCCACATCATCGTTGTCTTCCTCGATGCTATTTCCTCACCTATTTTGAAATACGAGGAGGGATTTGATCCAACCTTCCAGGAAGTCACTTACTTGATGGCATTACATGGAAGCTTGTTTTTGAAGGCATTTGCAATCTTTCCTTTAAGTTTGTAAAGTTTACCTCGTATTCCGGTGTTTCTTACTCAATTCCTGCGAGCTATTTCAGAAGCATCACGGAATAATCTCATTTCGGTAGCTTGTATCCGCAATTTTATTTTTCGGTGACTACCCAGATTTCATGAATACAGGCGAGAATTGGAACAAAAACCGAGTTTTAGACCGAAAGTTCATCTTTGACACTAAGCTCGGACTTCCTTATAAGTTTGCATTGCTACTACCATCTCTTGTGGACAAATACCTCGACATTTACCTTATTGACAGCATCATCACATATAGCTACAAACCTTTCGAATACCCACTTGAGTTCTGTCTTTCCGAAATATATGTACGTAACTGATTCTCAAGTCTCCTAATACGAGAAATGCGCCCCCCGACTGCCTTTAAATATTCTGTTCATGTATATGAAAGGAGGGGTGAAAAAACGCATCCTTGAGGGAATTCAAAGTCCGCAGTAAAAGGCTTCGATAAACTGCTTAGCATAGCTGCTGCAGTTCGTATAAAAAACCGAATGGCCCTTACCAGGGAACCGTAGTTCCCATAATCCTGCTCGGAAGCCGATCATATGCATTTTCCAAATTCGCAAAACAACTCTAAACAGATTTAGCATAGGTTGAAGTGGCTGCCAGCTGATGGCCAACGCACTTAGACCACTGATAGATCTATTGTGTTAAAATGTTAAGCATACTCTTACGACTTGACAAACACTATTCTGAATTACTATTTGGAAGTACTTCTGCCAGGATAAAATGCACATTTCTCATCCCATAACCAAGACTGTAATACGTTTCTAACCCTGATATATCCCTACAATTGGCACAATCTCTCTTTTCCAATCAATCACACCAGTGAGTCAGTCTACACCTCAGTTTTTCATATTGACACCAAGGACAAGTGACGCATCTCGTAGTTTTTAAGGTCTAAAAAGACAAAGTCTGTCCCTTTCCAAATTGTCACCTTTCCACAACAAAAAAGTAAATAGATTTCCTAGCAAATAATTTCCATCAATATAACGCAATAAAGGTAATTGAATAAGGACATTAAGGACATTGCGAAACAATAGCCGCCCCGCAAAAGAAAAATAGCCTCCAAATTGATAGAGCAATGAATTAGAAGGAAATGAAATGATTGTCTCCCACAATTGGGGGCGTGTTAAAGGTAATTACAACGATAATGGATTTTCATCAATTATATTTCCCCTACCACCGCAATTATTACTTATTCACTTGATGAGATACAGTATCTGAACAGGATAGAGTACGTACGAGTACCTGTTAAAACAATTTCATGTTCTACTGCAATTCATCGTCAATTAATTCTTTCGCAAGAAGTTTCTAGAGACCTTATTTGTAATTACCACCTCTCTCGGTTCAATACATCATTAACCGCATATGTCGTAATTTACACAAAACGATTCAACCCCCAGACATACGCAATCTGCCATCCTGAAGGAAACTACTTTGTCAATTCCCATCAAAGGAGTGGTACGTACTTTTCCATGCAAAAGTAAACCTTTCGACAGCCGCCGCCGATGTGTTACGCCAAGAACGCGTTGCGTATCTCAACTTGTTGATGTAATCTGTATTTTAATTGACGTTTTGAGCCGTTATAATGTGTTTAATTATTCAGCGATTTAGTTTAATTATTCGAACGTGAGAACTATTCACACCGCGCCGCCGCCCCCTTTAAGATTTCAAGCACTTTCGATTGAAGCATGAAGCCATTGAATCCAAAGGTGTGTGGTGTTAATTTTACGAGTGGTTTGATCGCTGATACCTCAAGGGGCTTTAGGTAGTTTGATGTATGTTCAGATATAGGCAAGCTAATCCAATTGAAGTTCGAAAAGACTTCAGACAACATTGTTGTAACAAAAAAAAATACTCATTGTCTGCAGTCAGTCTTTGTGAAACAATGTCATCATGTATCGTCTCTTGAAAAACTAGCTTTTGACAATCGAGCACGTTGTGGATACCAAAGTACAAAAGAAAGCCTGTCGACATTGTCATGGACGGAAAACAAAAGGACATCCACATCCATATGTGTTTTATTGGATAACGTGCTGTCAGTGTCCTGAGAAGAAATGAAATTGTTTTTCCATATATCGTCCTTCGTGCGACTTCCTTTTTTCCTGATATTCCCTTTTCTGTCGTTACTTTTTGTTTTTGTTTTTGTATGTGACTCAAAAATTTTGAAATACATTCTTCCATTGTTGTCATCGACCGTTCACCGGATCTCTGTAATAGGCAGCATGTTCAGGGGTTTTTTTTTTTGGCTTCTTTTAAAAAAAAGTACGAACTTTTCAAAGACATTATACTCGACGTAAACTGGGCAAACTGGGCTTAAATTTAATTCCACATCTCCTGGAATTGGAACGGATACGTTGTCAAAAAACCATGCGATGTATTTCCGCGGGGAATTTTTAAACATTCTGTACAGTTCGTTAAAAAAAAAAAAACGAAAACGAAAACGTTTTGCCATTTCGACGTTTTAACTTTTTTTGTTGGCGGGTGGCTTTTCTTTGTTAGGACTTTGTATGATTTTTTTTTTTAATTGAATACTTGAAATGTGGATAAGCCAACACCGGAAGTATGGTGATACCATACGAATGAGGAGTACCTGGCAATTTTGGTTGGATGTTCTCTGAATGTGTAACGTGTGTTTCTGTAATTGGACGTTGGGGATAAAATTTTAACGAGGATTGTCTTCTTTTTTTTGTGAATGTAGAGTTTATGAAAAATGTATGCTTTATTAATTAAAGTATTCAATTTAGGAAGGATATCATTTAATTTTCAGATATATTCGAGTAAAGCATTTTCTACGTGCTGAAACTTGCTGATAGACTACACCATCAATAAGATTCCAAGTCTTTATGGATCTTGTCATCGAATTTTTAAAGAAAGGATAAGTATTATTTCCAAATTGATCTGCTAGTCATATACCCCTGCGTCGTCAGATCAGTCATAACTCGACGGACAGATATAGATTCGGAATCAATATGTCACGATGTCTTCATGCTTTAAATTGCATTTTTTTTGTCCACCTACAATCTTAATGTCTATCACGGAAGCTCCTTACTCAGGTGGCGCTACTATTCGGGGTGAACCTGGGGCTTAACCAACAACCAAGGGTGGCCGTGGTTTAGTGGGCATCATCGCTTGTCACGCTGAAGATTCCGCATTCACCTCCAAATGTCAAAAAAATCGATCAACTGCGGAGAAGCTGACGTCAACACTACTGGCCGTAGGTTGATCATTTGGTTTAAAATATTGATCGATGATGACATCAGGAAGTTCGAAAGAAATACCGTGAATTATAAGCAATGGCAACAATACCAATAATTTTCCCCAGTCATTCTGGACACCACCCTCGAAGCAAAGATTGAAACCCAATGCTACCTGAGTTTCAAAACCACTACACCAACACTACCGTTGTTCGAATAGCATCGTAAGGGTATGCATAACCCTTTGAGCGCTAGTGCATTATAAAAAAAACACGTTCCTTAGCCAAATGTTTCCAGTTGCGTACGCCTGAGGTCATCCATCAATGATGAGGTTGTCCTCTTTTACGACTGCTGCTGTCAGTTGGAGCTTCCGAGTCCCCTCTAATAGTTTCCCGGTCGTGTCCAAAATGCACAAAGCTCTATACGCTGATGGAGAATCCCGATCACCTTTTCAGAACAGAACCAAGCGTTGTGTCTTCCAGCTCTTATAAAAAAAACCCCGTCCTTAAGGCAGCTATTGTACATATTCAGCAATAACTGAGGGGCACTTCTCCTAATATTTTCGTTTTCTACGTTCAATTTGTTATTCTTATGCCAAATCGTTGGTGATTTTTAGTCAAGTGAGGGCTTCGGTGCACAGTTTACTTCAAGCCAACTCTTCAATTACAAAACAATAGGATTGCTAGTTAGTGGCTTAAAGTAGAAGAGAAGATTCTGAATCAAAATTCTATGGATTGCATCCTAGTGCATTTAAAAGCAGATTTTCAACATGCCGTCTTCATCCAAACCCCCCTACGAGTACAACTCATCTATTCAAATGGCATATCCAAGGCAGCATTTCCCGTTGAGGTAATTCACCCCCTCCTTGCCAAATATTCGCACGTACGTATTGCGAACAAAAAAAAAAGCCGTTGCACCGCCAAGTTGTGCGAAGAATCGTTATCATTAGTTCAAAGCGCGTCATTCCATCTATCCATTGAAGAGGTCGGCAACACGGTGCTGTTTGTAGTTGTTATTCCCGGTTTCTTGATAATATCTAAGTTGGCCTGTGCGACACAAAAAAAAAATAGCTTCTCCCGCCCCCGGGATTAACTTCAAGCATGTTCCATGTTCTATTGATTGTATACGTATTTTTTTGATCAAATCAATTTCGCTATGCGAGCTGGTATAGTTTGTGGTTCTCTCGACAGACCATCAACGAAGGTAGGACCATAAATTGGACGCAAAGCGTTCATGTCGAAGATTTCAGGCGCAGCAGTTTGAATAAAGTCTATGCTTCTGCAACATACATCACTGCAAGGTCTTACTGCACTGATAGAGTCTTCCGCTAAGGCAAAAGTAACCGCGATGTTCTTGTCCCCCAAGTTGTAATGCAGCTGATTATCAATTTGTCTAACAAAAAAACCACAACCAATTTGTTACTCAAATTGTAGATGAAATATACAAAATCCAAAAAAAAACACAATTCACCTTAATGAATGTCTTACAAGATTATGCAGAAAAATCTCTAGCCATTTCAGACTTTTTTAAAAACAGATTTTACATCTTTTCCGCTCCCTTCCCCCTCCCGTCCGTGGCATCCCACAAAATGAAGCCAACAACATTTTTCCATTTTTCCATTTTTAACCGCAGAAAAATTCCACATTTCCATATTACTTAGGAATGCAAATGGAAATTAAACCACCTTCACATTTTCATTTGCACAAGGCTGTCTTTTGCCTCACACACCTCACCTTCTCCCCAAACCATAGGATCCTTGTCACATCTGCCCACGGTCGAGACGCTAAAGCAAGATGTGCCATCACACACCGCCATATTTTTTTTCTAGAAGAGAATATAAAATCATTCGCTTGGCGGCAGCTCCACCTTATTAAGTCGGCCGGGAGACAATTCTATGTTTTCGTTATGCTAATGAAGGAAAAATATAAGAAGACATTAAAACCATATGACGCCCCTAATAATTTTCTACTCCTTGTGCTTAAATTTTGCGGATGGTCCTTCTCTTTGGCTGTTGCTGCGGCTGCTGCTGCTCATCGGTTTTCCATATCATCCCATCGGTGGTGGTGGTGGTGGTGTATCATTCTATTCGTAAATCGCTGCACGAAAATGAAAAAATCATTTTAATTTTTCCAAAAATTTAGTTGATGGTGTCATGGACGGAAGTGACATTTCTCTACAAAGGACTTCTTCTTATTACGTATGCAAAACGGAAAAAATCTCAATTTCGTATTCAAAATGTTATTCGAAGTAACTTTGGCGAGAGTGGCAATTGGGTGGTGGTCGTGCAGTCGTTGCAGATGTCTTCATCAGCGAAAATATTTTTTTAATATTGTAATCGGTTCTGGTTCTGTAATTGCTGTGGAGATGATTTTAAAGTGTTTCGTCACTAAAAAGATTCTTAATTGAAAGATTAAACGCCTCAGAGTGCCCCGAAAAAGTACTTCAACCAGTTTGAGCAAAAGGTAATCATCACGATAAACCAATGACAGCGAAGTTAAAGCGGTTACCCTATTCGTCTTACACGACATGTTTGCTTCGATTTTCATTCCGAAAGGGTCCTTCACGCATTCTCTATTTCTTGCCTTATATCCGAAGTGGACATTCTCAAACATTAATCTTGAACCTCTTGAAGTTTTAAGTAGACGATAATCGGAATCTTTAAAAGACAGTAGAAGCTCTACAAATAGGTACAGGTCGAGCCACCACACTCTTAGAATACTGATAGAACCGCCACTCTAGAGACGATAGCATAGTCTCTTTTCACTTTGATACTGCCCATGAGCTTCCACTGTGATCTAAGGTATCTATTGGTGCTTTGTAGTCCAAAAGACAGTCCGCAGCCTACCCTCTTGGTGAAAGTGAGTCTGTCCTTATGGCAGCCTTTTCTGAAGTCCTCGGAGTAGATCACTTTTTCCTGAAGAATACGCCATCTGTTCCGAAACTTTACTTTATTTTCTTATAATTCACCAGCGCTAAAGGGCTTATGAATACCCTAATGATGCTATTCACACAGCACTAGTGTTGGTGTAGTGATTTTGAAACTTAGGTTTCAGTCTTTGCTTAGAGGGTTGTGTCCAGAATGACAGGGGAGAATTATTGATACTGTTGCCATTGCTTATTATTCACAGTATTTCCTTCGAACATCCTGATGTCAGAAGTACGATCAACACTTTGAAGCCATAAGACCACCCTACTGCCAATGGAATGCCTTTGCAGTAGAGTTGACGTCAGCTTTTTTTCGCAATTGACCGACTTTTTTTCTGTGACATCGGGATTCGAACCTGGAACCTTCAGCGTGACAAGCGATGATGCAACCACTACACCATGACCACCCCTAAATTCCAATAATGTTTGCGCATAACTTCCCTAAAATCACCTGCATTATGCCATACTATACATCTTCTGGTGGGCCACCTTAAACATATTTTTTTTAACCCAACTATTTGGACAAGTTGTAGGATGTGATGGATAATTTAAAGTAGAAACGCCTACAAGGTCATCAAAATTCCCTCGAATTAGAATTTCAATTCCTATTATGTATGTGCCAGCGCCCACTGGCCACCTGCTATACAAATAATTTAAGTACATTTTAAAAATACAATAGGTCATCCACAGATGGAATAGGTCACCTTCCATTGTGCTGGGTACTCATTATTTTCCTTTTATTATGCGAAAGGTTGCGTCAACTTTAAATATTTACAAAATATTAGAGAGAGAACATCCTTAAGTCAATTGTTGTGTAAGCCGCTAAATGTGAAAGAGAAATCCCCTCAAGCATTTAGCATCCTTTTGTGTGGGCGTCATCCAGGAAGGACTTATTTTTTTTATCGGATTTTGGGATTTTTTTTTGTCCTGTCCTCGTTGGGATCTCAATATTTTTCTTTTTGTGGATGCTTTGGGGGATTTCTTTTTTTTTTCTATTCATCTTTTCAAGCGGAAATAATTCCGACCACTTAAAAGGTGATGAATCATGTTTTATGATAATATTATTTCAACAGGAAGAGCACCTTTTGCATTTTTCCTGATCCTTTAGTTTGTAAAAGAAAGAAAATAAGCCGTCTGTGGGTGTTGTGTGATGTGAGCAGACACACACAATTAGGAGGTGGAATGTACGAGTATATTATTTAATTTTGTGTTTCAATAAAAAATTTAAGAAAAAAGTGAAGTCAAGTGGGTCTATAGGTATACTCTTAATCCTTTGGAAACTGAGATTTTATTTTTAATCTCGAATTTAATTCTTTGGCGTAGAAATGGGACGAGAGTCTTCGATAGTTTCAACATGTGTGCGTCTTAAATGAAAAGCTGGCAAAGAATACAAAGCTTTCCATACACAGTTGGCTACTTACTTTAAAGCAAAGGGGGATTTTTGAGAAAGGAAGGGGAGTACAAAAGAGCCAAGCTCTGGGTTGAACTTTCCAAAATGTAAGCAAAAACTGACTTCGCTTTTTAAGAGGCATTTTAACTCAGAAAAATCTGAGGTAATTAGGAAGTGAAAAGAACGATGACTACAGGAAACCTCAGCCTATGTTTTTAAAAAAGGAGATCTGGCAACGCTTAAACTTCTAAAGATACTCCGGTTCATCATGTCGGTTGGACTGGAGGAAGTTCTCTAGTCAAGTATCTCATTGACCAAATCTGAAGTCGGGGGAGCCGAAGTTATACTCCGTGACAAAAGTAATTTCTTTTCAAAGAGTTTTTTCAAAAGTCGTTCATGGAGAGCTGGACAGTGGAATAGGAGATGTTCTATGTGCAGATTCTATTTCTTCTTCGTCCTTGCAGAAGTTGATCGTGGAAATTCCCCCTTTTTTCTGTGGGGGTGCTGGAGCACTCAGACACAAAAAACAGGTCAATTGTACTTCCAGTAGGTACAAACGTTTTACTGTGTTTTCTTCGTCCTTCTAAGAGAATCGAGGAAGAGCTTCAGTGATAAGGAGCTTAGGTTACCAGCACTCATCACATCAGCCCCAAAAATCTGCCACCTGATACGAGCAAAAGCAGGAAAATCAATGTCGTCGCCCTCTCCACAACCGTTGCAGACAGTGGTTTCACTTAAACCCAACACGTGGTGATGTTTGGCAAAGGAGAAGTGTCCCGTCATAACACCAACAAGTTGTCTGCAGTCTTTTCTGCTGGGAGACAGCAGTCCCGGCTCGTCATGTTTGCTATAGCGCCGCTAACGAACAGAATGTTATGTAAATTTCCAGACAACGAGAGTCTTTGCTTATTTTTTTTAGACTCGAACCTAAGTCAGCTTGCTCAACAGCCTACTGCTCTTACATCTTGGCTACGGCGAACAACAAAGGCAATTGGGTCGTTGTTCTTTTCATATCAAGCACTCTGCATAAGCTGGGAGTTCTGACGTAACCCATGATGTGTTTTTTTTGTTTTTATAATTCACTAGCGCTAAAGGGGTTATGAATACCCTTATGATGTTATTCACACAGCCCTAGTGTTGGTAAAGTGATTTTGTTTCTTAGGCAGTTTTACGGTGACGTAGTCCATGGACAACTTGGCAGTGTTAAAGGTGAATGCTATCTAGTACTGTCTGTCAGCCAGTTTCGTATTTGTGTCCGAGCCTTTCCTGGCCAGTTCATCTGTTTTTTTTTTTCTACTTCCATCCAGGCAAAGAGTCTGAAAACCCAACAGAACAAAACTGTCTGATGTTCTGTCGCTCTTGTTTTTAGTTCGCTTTATAGAGAAAAGTTTGAAATCAGACTTGAACTTTAAAAGAAAGATAGGCCTGTTGCACTCGGCACCCTTTTTTAGACCAAGCTAAGTTTCTTACAGAACCATCGAGTATTTATATGTAATTGTCCCTCAGAACTTCATGTCAATTTCAACAGAAGGGATTGCAAAACTGAAGACGTCGTTTTGTTACAGATGCTCAAAAAAACACATACACAACGAATCCCAGCGCTTAGCTTCTTGTAAGCTCCCTGAAATACATAACAAGGATGTAAATCAGTGTCTTGTGAGTATTTGCATTTTCTTTTTCTACCGTCTTTCGTTCTATAAGACGTTAATCCCTTAAAAACGTATGAAACCATTTTTTTTTTTTTTTTTTGTAAGAAAAATATTTTTACCGAATAAAATTTAAATAATTTCTCGCAATCTGTTGATGTGTTCAATGTTCCTAACATCCTGCGTAACAATTTTCAGTGCATACGTTAGGTTTCCGCATTATTTTTGCTCATTTTTTAGCAGGTAAATGCGATTGTTAAGGATGTCCTCTGATTTGCATTCAAATTTACCCCGAAAGCATTCATTTACATCGGCACACACACACATATGAGAAGAAAAATGAAACATTGTCGATATTTTTTATCAAACATTTTTCTCGTTGTTTTAGAATTTACATATTCCATCTTGGGGCATATAAAGATAGGGATACGAGGGATACATGTGTACGAATGTATCTTTGTATCGAAAAAAAAGAACGCTTAAGTGGTGGTGAATGTTGCAGATTTTCTTCTTTTTTTTTGTCTCAATGTCTGGCAAATGGCAGTTGGAAAAAAATCCTATTATGTCTCTAAGAAGAGGAAAATCAAAATGCCATTTCGAAAATAAGAAATCGATGGCACCCAAGGGACAAATTTATCTAAGAATCTGTCAATGGTACGGTGAATGTACACATTTCTCGTTCACCTATAAAATGAAGTTCAATTGGTTTTTAAGACGTCTTTGTGTTTTCCTAGTGTTTCGAAATATTTACTTAACTTTAGTTCGACGCATAATGCATTAGGGCCTACACTTATTCAGAGGAGAATTTCTTAGGACAGATTAAGCCAGTGAATGCCTTTCAATGTCAGTCTTCAGCAATTGGGTCCTTTGTAGATTTTACCTTAAGAAACGGTATGAAAAAGAGAAGAAACCATTGATAGGAGTATAACTCTTAAAAACCTGCTAATGTTTCACGCTGCGGGCGCCCTTCGTCGCTTAACATACAAATGAACCAGCTCAAAGGATACTTCTACCAGGTCTCCAAGTTCATTGAAGAAGAGAGCCTTCGAAGGGAGCAATCTTCTTTTGGACAGGGCTGGACAAATGCAAAGAAAATTGCGGAATTCACTTTTTCCTGGAAGCTTCTGCAACAAAAACGTTTTGGCATGTTAGCCAAGCCGGACTGTAAGGACACCGATAATGGTACTGATTTGTGATTGCTTAAACAGGGCCAACCCATTGAATCGATTTGGCATGTCATACATTTCCCCTATCTAACCCTAGCGTTTAGTTTGAGTATGGATTGTTACTTAGCGAGAGGCAGAGACAGGTCCGTCCGTTCTGGAAAGCTCATCAGCCGTGTAGTTTTCTGTAATTTCTCTGTAGCCTGAGTACGTATGTAGGCAAACCTAACGCACGTTCAGAGCCGAAGGAATTATCTTCTGAATCTTTTCCAGCAATCTCATCCTTTCTATGTCCTGAGACGCACACAAGACCAAGCAAATTCAGTCTTCCAAACGAATTTAAACTAGTTTCTGCATTTTGAAACTGTTTTCGATTTGGTGAGAGATTTGAACAGTTCTGGCTATCCCTACAGATGCAGATATTCCATCCGCTCCACTTGCTTTTGTGCAATACGTAGTTCGTAGCCCCAAAGACTGAGACAAAACGTCAGATTCTAAGCTAATTTCCGCGTTATAACCATCAATGTAAAAGGTTAGATCGACCCAGCCTTAACTCGAACGTAACTCACCTATTTCAATGGGAGCTCCTGCAACACCCTTCATTCAATCGTTTCTAACAGCGAGCTTCCAGATTGATTGTAGGTGAATCCGACGTCCTCAAGATTGACTTCTCTCTAAGACCGTTGGGACATTGGATTATTAAGGCTCTTGTATATTTTGAAACTTGTTTTCGTGCGCTTTGTCCAGTTTTCGAGTTCAGACAGTCGGACTCTCATTCACCATTTTAGTGATTTGAAAGGTCCTGGTGCCTCATTTGATCAAAATCACTCATGTGAAATTTTTTTATCCTTCGAACCAGCAAATCGTTTCTCAACTGCTAAACGTTTCACTTGAATAAATACAATGAGTCCCTAACGTACCATTTTCCTGGTGCAATCATCGTCTTATTAAATTCCTAAGTTGCCTTCTCCAAATAAATCACATAAAGAGTCCTGGTTCATTGAAAAGAAAGGGTTACCATTTAAAACGGACACAAAAGTGGATACTTTCTTCGAACATTAGAGACATTAGATTCTTATTAGATAACATCAAAAAGGAATTTACTACATCCCACCACGCATCATTCGATCAGCTTTCCCCCAAACATCCCTTCTACAATGCCACCACCCCCACTCTGCACACACCTGCTCGAAATCACTTAACCCCAGCCGAAATGACATCCCATTTAATGTTTCACTTTATTGCCATTCCTTCGCGCCGAAAGTCAAGCAGGCTTTTGCTATCCTTAGACAACATAAATTCCCGCTGGAGCATTCACATTTCGCATGTTATTTATGAACCTAGATCCTTGTTGTAAGAAAAAAACCAAAAAAAACACGAAGTGTTTCCTGCTATAATATTTTTCACAACATTATGGAAATCTGTTCGCCGTCTTGGCAGTGGAGTAGTTTATCTTTTGGAGGCCGATATCTTCCCTTCTGACTTGCCGAAGTGTACATTTGTCATATACAACTTTTTTTTTTTTTAAGGATTTTTGCATGCATTATTAAAGAAGGAACGCGTACACTGTTTTGCGGTTATTTTGCGATGATGCATATTAAATGTGGCATACGATGTACGCGTTCACTGTTGTGGGCGGCGATAAGCAAGGAGATGTCGAAAGTCGCACCCTAATTTATGGGATTGACTTGTGCCTTCTTTTTTTCCTATTCTTCCGTCGTAGGAACAATGAATTTCAAATGGGAACGACATGGAACAAGTGTACGTAGCGTAGTTGGTGCGTTAAGGCATTGCGATTTTTTAAAGAGCTTTTTGCCATTTTCTAAAAAGGAATGCTCACTTATAGAATGTATACTTAATAAAGCTGTTAACGTGAGGTAATTGAAATTTATGACATTTGCAATAAGATAATAGGTAGGCTTACCAAAAAATAAGTCGAAGTAGTAGATTTTTTTCAACCACTGTAGCTGGAGGCTCTTAGATGTACATTTCAGACTGATGCCCTTCATCCTTTATCTTTTCTAAAGTGCAAGAAACTGGCATTGTGATACAGAATTGGTAGCACCACTGTAGAAGCTTAAGCTTGTTTAAGAGTTGAGGTACCGCTTTGCTTTTTTTATTTATATAATTCACTTGGGCTAAAGGTGTTATGAATACCCTTATGCTGCTATTCACACAGTGCTAGTGTTAGTGTAATGATTTTGAAACTCCGGTGGTATTAGATTTCAATCTTTGCTACGAGGGTGGTGTCCAGAATTACTGGGGAGAATTATTGGTACTGTTGCCTTTGCTTTTAATTCACAGTATTTCTTTCTCTTTTTTTCTGCTGCCAACCCAACCAAATTTATCTTTGAACTGCTATGAGCTAAGGACCTCGAGTTTCGTGACAATTATCTTAACTACCTTCCGACACTTAATATGTCTTGAAACCTGTAACAACCACGGCTGTGTCTAAGAGCCTGATTGAGCTCCTTAGTCCTAGTTCCTCCGTAAGAAAGAGATAACAATATGGTCTTTCAAAGTTCAGTTCATTTAGATCGTTGAAGAGGTAAGAGAGGGGGAACACGTAAAGAGGAAGTATACGATAGATTCTTCCTCTTCCTCATATTTGCAGTTCCTGCAGAAATTATTGAATACAAAGTCCAAACGCTAAGCTTGCCTGCGGAGAACGCTGTTATGCCTTGTTTTGACATCACTCAGTTTGGAGAGATGGTCTCTTCTAGTCGAATTAAAGCTTTCTCAAGTCCTTAACAAACGACAAAGGCACTTTGACCTTGCCAGTATTCCTGCTGTCTTTACCAAGAGACCTTTGTCTGGGTAATTTGTCGGCCGCACAGTTCCCCACAATGCCCTGGAACCCCACACAGTGGGACATTGTACTCTTAAGTTATCTCGTTCAAAGACACGCTACAGTCCTTTACTGCCGTAGGTTATATTCCGCTAGATACAAGTGATCTGATCGCGTCCTAGCTATCGATATCAATCACAATATTAGTGCGGCTTGACAGATAGTTGTGACTTCGGCTGGAAAGACGCTGCAGACAGAAGACTGAAGGAGTTGTGAATGCCAAAGTTTTCCAAAAAAAAAGTGAAGAATATCTGTCAGTGTCTGAGAGTACATCAGCAACTACGCCACACCTCTCATCATCAACCTTCAGAAGTAGTTCGTGGAGGACTACATTTGAAAGATGAGGAGAAGCCAGCTTACTTGAGGTATACCTCGGCGTGGCTTTTTCCTAGCAGAGCTTGATAAAGAATGTGGTTTGTTGAACAGCAGACTGATTCACAAATGCTTAGATTTCCGTTTTGACTTTTGCAGTCAACGTTGTCCAAAAAGGAGATCAAGCCGATAGGCCTGAGATCCTTTAAAAGTGTGTGGGACCTTAACTGAGATTGAATTAAATTTAAGTATAAAAACTACTTTCACCACGGTCCAGCCACTGGATGTTGAACCATGAACTAAACAGCCTCTTAAGACACTTTTCAGAATGTAATTCACATCTAAGAAGCCCATTTTGAAGTTTTGCAGAGAAGATGCCATCAGATCATATTTTTAAACTGCAAACTAACCTTTAAAGCTTATTCTCAGTTTAAATTTTTGGTCGCGTATAGTTGACCACAGCAGGTAAATTAGTATGATGACGGTCGTATCATCTCGGAAGTATGTCATGTGTGTTTGGTTAAGATAAACCCTTGTCTGCTTTTGCATCGAAGGGGTTGTAGTTCCCAGTTCCAGCTATATGGAAAAAAAACCCCTCTGTAGGACTAGAGGACTAGTGAATGCTGCATTTTACAGCAGAAGTCAGGAACTTGTGTAGCTTATCTAACTGCGGCTGTGTTTTGGGTAGACCGCAGTCCTAGTTGCCTACTTTAGCAAAGACATTGTTAGTATTATACGCCAAGTTCTTTTTCGGGAAGAACGCTTCGTTGACTACTTGCTTGCCTGGAATAATATGGTTGAGATTCTGCAAGACTTCTTCTTCTGAAGCCTATTTAGACAACGCAACTGCTACTACATGTCGTGAGTCTGAAACTGCAATTAATTTTCCTGAATACTGTTGCATTCACAAACGCAACCCTTCAAGTTATGTGAAATTCATAAATGCATGTCTAAGGATATTTTTTTTCCTTCCGTCTATACAGAAGGGTATCTAACAAAGTGGCGTTTAACAAGCCGTTAACAAGTGCCCTCCAAAAAGGAGTAATAAAAAGAGCATACTTCACTGTAGAAAGGAAATACAGGACTATTCGACGTTCTCCTTTGTTATTGTATTTCATTTGACTTTTACCATTTCTAAACTAAGTGGCAATCAACGAACAATTTTTTCTATCCCTCATCTTAATTTACATCCCCCATTGGAATATGTATCAAAATTTTCTATAAAAAAAAAAAAAAACTCCAAAAATCCTTTAAAGCAATTTAAAGGATAAGAAACCTTTTAAATTCGTTCAGAGAATTGGAATTTGAATAGCGGAAATAAAATCCATACCTGACCCTAAATAAACAACAACAAGCGAAATTGAGATCATAAGTTGGGGTGCGGGGGATGTATCCAACACTGGATGCGGAAGAAAACCCAAAAAAAAAAAAAGATTTAATTAAATGAAACCAAAGGAATCGACCCGAAAGACAAAGAATAAATGTTCAAGAAAAACATAAATAAACGAAAAAAAAAAAAAAAAAAAAAAAAAAAACCTGGAAAATCTACGAATCATTCCTATTGTAGTGGTTATAGCTGTTAGTGGTTGGAAAAATCCAACAGCACACGGTGGGAGATATTAAAAATATTCAAAACAACAGAATTTTACAGACAATAAATCAAGTTCACGAACAACACAAGGCATTCGTTAAGGGTTATTTCTATTCAACTGCGGTACTTTATAAAAAAAAATCGTTGAATTGTTAAATTGGGGTTATTTTGTTTTGACAGAGTTTTCAGGGTTCAATGGGTTTTGGTATTTATTTAAAAAAAAAAAAAAAACCATTTTATACCTTCTTGACATCCTATTGCTTCCAAGTCATTGTTGTGTACCCTATCAGGTAGGAAAGCAGTGATCCTGTCAGATCTTTGATTCGTACTTCCTTCACTTCAGTTTAAGGCATTGGCACTAGTATCTAAGTTGGATGAGAAATTCACTTGAGAATCTCACCTCACCAAGACCATAGATTAAGCTAGGATTTCCAAAAACAGGGGCTAAACCGTAAATGATGTTTTGACTTTATATATCGTCACTTATGCAGCACTCATATGATACTGAACATAAGCTGGTTTAAACGAAATTCAATGGCAACTTCACCTTCCGCTTCTTAAGAAAGAAGCTTAAGTCAATGCCTGTATGCTCATTACTGAGGATTAAGCCAATTACATGATGAGCATCTTGGAGTTACAATCGCGGACAATTACCTACCTAAATTCAAGTTCAGTCACAACTTCAAGGTACAACTGGGTACAGAATAAACCTACATTTGCTAGCGACTCGTATATGGTACAAAGGTAGATTCTTTGATCCAAATGATGAAGCTGAAGATAGAACAAACGGATTTTAGCAAGAAAATGCGTAAAAAAAAGCATCTCCAACCGAAATATATGCAACAGATCGATACATCAAAGAGAACATAAACATGGTTAAAGTCCAGATCCAGCCCAGACTATAAAGCACCATAGAAAGTAAACCAAAGTTTTTAAGAGTATTGAACCAGGCCTTAAGCACAGTCTTTCTATCATTAAACACTTCGATCTTTAAAGTTGTTTTTCGCAACATAGTTCGCAGCCATAAACATATGTATACCGCCGCTTGAAAGACAGACGTATATCAAACCCAAAGCAGAGTGCAGTACAATGTTTCCGCTTTCCATAAAGACTTCAAAACCTGACCTACTAGTCTTAGAAAGACACAGTAGGCTTAGTTCCTAAACCATCGTATCAGCCAGTATGTCCATAAGATGGGAGTCCTTAAAACTCTGATGCGTGGTCTACCTAGGCAGAAAGCCAACCTGCATGTACCATAACAATGGAAGAAAACGCCATCTTGCAGGTAGCCCCTGTTCAGCCCTGACATCATACATATTCTGGCGATAATCTGCCTCCATCAAGGTTCTATTGTTTAGCATGCCACACTCCCTTAAACTGTTGCACCATCATTTCCATGGTTTCCATGATTTTCAGCAGAAATGATCACAGACTTGGTCTAAAGCTTTTGCGAGTATATAGTCCTTCTTACCAATTTCACGGTCACAGTCTCAGCGGCCGGAATTAGTTGTGAGCACATCATCAGTGGAAAATGCGTCTCCAGCAAATGGCTTTCGTCTCAATTAAGGTGCTATCCGATTTTTAAGCAACTCTGCTTGTAAACCAACATATTTTGACCATTTTGGCCATTTTTCAAAATCTCATAAGGAAGCTTTGGTCGGTTGAGATTAAAATCTTCTTCCGAATTTGTTGTAGAAGCTTCATGGATTCCTTTCTTATTCTTTGCAGTCTCGAGCTGCACCATTGAACGGGTGATCTGCAAGGGGTTTTCCAAAGCAGGCAGGCCAGTTCCAAACATTTAAAGGCGCCGTTTAGGTCAGAAGAAAAGGTATCATTTCATGACGTCTGCCAATCTTTTGTCAAACTCCACCCCTGTAGCCTAAGGGAAGACAAAAAACGATCAAAGTTTAGTATTGCTTTAGCGTTGACTCATAAACTTTTGTAAAATATTCCAAGAATCGGTTTTCGATGATACAAAGTTTAATCGACGTTAAGCCTACATCGTGAACAATTTATTTGTCACCCTTCCCCCTCCTCCACCCTTACAAGGTTAACATCTCATAAACATTTCCTTAGTCTTTAACTTAACTTGATCATTTAAAATAATTTCTACCAAAGGGCCAATTAAAATCACTTAAAGCCAACGACCTTTATATCCCCATAAGAATGACAAAAAGAAAAAAAAAACCGTTCATAACCTGTAATCATGCTACAACCAAAGAAAGGTAACCCCGCCCGTTCACTGAAGCAGCACTCATTTGATTAATTACCGCGCAAATTCATTTTGTGTCAACCTCGTACCATAATTCTTAACCAAGAGAGACATACTCTCCGGGGTTAAGAAGATACATTATCAGCCTCCAAGCCCGTTTAGCTAATTGTAATAATAATTGCCCGAGACAAAGCCGAAGTACAATGCTTTCATGTTTACCACTTAGTCTTCCATCGTGGTACTACAGAAACCACTGTCGTCACACGATGGAACCATGTCACAATGCCATCCGGTAGTTATTTGTCTAATAAAATTCTTCTCCGAAAATAAATTTGTGTTGACAAGAATGTATGGCGTCAGCCCACCCCCGTCCCCCTATAACAACACCGCCTACGCAGGTGATGAGTGCAATGACTTCCGAAAAAGGGTGGCTCATCCGTGACACTATATCATACCCAAGGGTACATAGTGTGCGACAGACAATCATTAGAAGGAAGAAACCCCTTCTTGTACCTTCGTTTCCACTAATTTAATCGAAGAAAACTGTTATTAACCAGTAGACAAGTAGATGAGACATCTTTGGAAGCATAGAAAGTCCTTGCTGCGAAGTCCTTTGCCTGAGAAGCACGACAGCAAACATAATTTATTGCCGTTGCTCGTAGCTACTCATGCTCATACATTGTGAAATTTTAATGTGTCTAAGCACGCAATGTAATTTAACTTTAATTAGGTAATTAAGAGTACGAGGATGGAGCACAATGTTTACCTGGGAAATGCATCCTTTTGCAGAAATTCACTGCAGAAATGAGTAAACAGCAAAAAGTATCTTCTCATGAAAATATTTTGCCCAAAAATGTATCCTTGTTGGAGGTTGACTTGTGTGTGTTGCTGTGTGTGGCAGGAGATATGGAAAACTCACGCAAAAGTGGATTTACTTTGGGATGAAATATATGCAGCAACGGAGTTATTCATTTTATGCATCGGCAAGTTCGCGACAGTAGGGAAGCTCTCTTATCTACCATGCAGCTAGTTCTGTTGCATTTTTTTTTTTTTTTTTTTGTCGTTCATGAAGGACTCAACTTTATGGAATGAAAGAGAAACTATTAATTATAAGACGAGGAGACAACATACAAAGCCAAATTGTTGTCCTTGTTGGAAACAACTATAAACGAATGATTGCATGCGAATATTGCCAAGGGTCAGGAGTCATTGAAAGTTTTAGTTAAAAAACAATGTCAGTTTCCATCCCCGCAAAATTCAGCACAAAAAAGGAAGAACGACATTGTAAAATGGTGTACAGTGCAATAGTGTTCAATTTTTCCAACATCTAGACAGAAATTCATGCGATGGACAGGTGTGCCTATTCAATCATTTCAGACAGTCAAGCTATCGTCAAAGCTCTAAGCTCATACGAAGTTACTTCTAAAACGGTATGAGAATGCCTGGACAGAAAACTCAACAACCAGGGCAAGATAAAAAAAAATGAACCTATACTGGGTGCCAGACTAGTTTGAGTGGATGGTGATGAAGGCCAGCAAGTCTATTTCTACCCATCTGCAGTCGGGCTGAATATATTATTCGAGACGAGCTACGAAAAAATAGGAAATCAAGCGAGCTAGACCCTTTAAAAAACTCCGCAAACGTATGCGAGTAGCATAAATAGAAACGAGCTCCGAACACGTACAGACATCCTCATGGCGCACTTTGCACTCAACGTAGACCTCAGCAGGTTAGGTTGGGAATGTACTAAGAAAGACCTTCCATTCTTAGACGCAATATTTACTCACTTACTTACTAACGTGCTTAGCGACAAAGCAGATTTGGCCGCGTCTGGATCTGAAACGCCCTAAGAATTTAATTTCTCTCAACAGATCGCAGATCAGATCCGTAATAGGTTTCATCACAGGACACTATCTTATAAGCAAGCATGCAACAAGGCTTGGCGTCCATTTAAACGATTTTTGTAGAAGCTTCATGGTCCAGCTATCCTAAGGCTCCACTTAAGAGACTTCTATTGTAGCAACTTAGGCGATCTGATAAAAACAGATGTTAGAATCATCCTTCGCTTCATCAGAAGGTGCAATTGGTTCAACAAGTAGGTAAGGAGATCTCTCCAGATCCTTGTGGTATCACAATGGGCCTATTACTGGTCTAGGTGTACTAACATCAGCTGGCAGCCACTTCTACCTAACTTAGCCTACTTACTAACTTACCCCTTAACCGTGTAGAGTCTCTGCCTGAGCCACTTCACCCTTTCATCCTTTTCAATCCCGGGCACGTTATATCCAGTTCTTTAATCCCAGCACTCTAGCATCCACAGGAGCTGGTCGTCTCGAAACTGTGGACTATAGCATTATTGTCCATTCGCTCGATGTGACCGAGCAAGTGTAGTCGACGTAGTCCACATCTGAATACACCTTATAGAGTCCGCGATTGTTGAAGATCAGTGTTGTATAGAGCATGCATTTTAACTTCTGAAACAGGAGTATTGAACCCGTTCAAGTAAGTCTTCGTGAAAATTATACAAGGGTTTCATTCGTGGATGATGTTTACTCCGATTTCGGTCAACTCTTTAACAACACTTCATCCAAAAAGGTTGAAATCTGCTTCTTCGTTTGTTGTAAACATACACTTGGTTTTGTCCTCCTTAATTGCCATAAAATTCTCTATGATGGCACGTTGAAATTGGCCGATGAAATCAAAGTCATCTGCTAGTCAAATTTGTTGAAAATAGTTCACACCAGCCCTATATTCCAGCACGAAATTGAACAAGAAGATCCAAGGAAGAGTCACAACACAATTTTATTTTTTTTCTGTCGCACATTTATCAAGTATTTGCTTTATTTTTCTATTGAATTCCAATTTGAATCCTTTCTTCTCGAACTCCATTAATAGTTAATGCCTCCACTTTAAATTGGAAATTTTTCAAAAATTATTATTCTACCCTGTTGTCTCTATTCTAAACGCTTCAAATTACCCTTTTGAACAATTACATTCGGCAGAAATAAACCCTTTTGCATGTGTACACCAACAACAAAAGCCATTTGCTCACACCTCAAAACTTCCCCACCAACGAAGACAACACAGCAACAATAATAGAAGCCACAATCTAAACCCATTATGGAATGCTAATCACAAGGACTCCTGTCAAAACGCTATCTGAATACTTTATGCCATTTAGAAATTTGGAAAATCGCACAAACGGTGTAATTTATGGCGCTTTCACAGAAATACCATATTTTCTTTTCCAAAGCGATGGAGGGATGGAGGCAAAACAACTCCATCTTACCCTACATACGAAGGGCATATAATACAAACGTGTGTAAATGTCTGTGTGAATGTAATTCGGGATAATGACACTACACCACCTTTTTGGCATTTCACAATAGAACCTGACTGCGAATGGAACTTCAATTTGAAAACTTCTTAAATAATTCGAATCGTATAGGGAAACTACGTACCTATGACTGTTGTGTTGGCATGTGAAAAGGATTACAGGATTCAAGCTGTTCACTTTAAGAGAAATTATAAGGGGAGTGGGTACACCAGAACTTCTAGCGGACAATCAGACAAATAAAGCGGAATCTTGTGGCAAATATGTGAACTTGGATGACATTTTCCCTTTTCTTCGCACAGCGTGAGTGTTACTCTACAGGTTTTTGAAACGCAGGGCGTATATGGTGTCAGTCTTGACTCCGATGGTGGTGTCCAGACTAATTGAGAAGAATTTGTTGATGTTGTTATAATTCACAGTATTTCTTTCCAACTTTCTGATATCAGTACGATCCACCCTACTTTCATAACACTGGCCTATAGAGTAGAGCTGAAAAACAGCGTTTTTTAAGCAATTGATCGAGTTTCTTGATATCAGAAGTTGAACGTAGAAGCTTCAGCGTGACAAGCGGAAATGCTTACCACCACACCACAGCGATGGCAATGGGTATAACATGATTTGAAGAGCAATCGTTTGTGAAGGTTGTCTCTCGCTTGACTTTCTTTAGAACTTCTAAGTTGATTTGCTTTTCGAAAACTATTATGACAAAAGTGAAGATCCGTCTTACGACTACAGCTTACACCCGAGGCAATTACTTCCCTCGTAAAACAATTTTTTTTTTTGTCGTGGTTAAGCCGTCAACCCCACACACAACCGTCGGAGTTGAAAACGTGTCCACATGCCTAAAACACGGCTGCATACATGAGTTCACTATTCAGCTGATGCCAAGACAGCTATCCATGGGCGCCACGTGGAAGTTGTATGTCAACTTGAATTGTACAGTACCTATCACCTCGCCTGGTTGAGAGCGATGGCATTTCCATGCCATTGGAGAGTTGAATCCACCAACTCACCCTAGGATGCTTCCTTTCAGGTTAGTTTACAGCCAGTCCATAATTTTCGACTGTAAGCCCTGGTATCTTCTGTTTTTTTTTTGCAAATGGATGTCCAACTTCTGTAAATATATGAAGGGAGATGTTTGGTTACATTTCAAATACATTTAAGGGTCTCTACCATATTTTCTACTTGTCCTTGCGACAGGCTTTTATATATTTAAAAATCCCGAACTATGACTACAACAGGACTTTTTCTTTAATAATTTCAGATTTGTGTTAAATTAACTTGCAAGGCCCAGCAGTTGACTTTGAAGAACCCCATTGACATCATTCAGAACGTCAGTCAACTACAATAACTAGGTCAGAACTTACGATTATACTTAAGATCCTTACCTGTTATGTATATTCATGGCGTTGGTTATTAATCAGCAACTTTGTCCAGAATTTAATTTGAGTTAATGTAAGTTGTTGACATTTTTCATAAACTTTTCCCAAAAGGACTGAAAAGAAACATTTTTTTTTTCAAATAAAATAATCTTTTTCCGGTCACCGACGATGTCCACAAGTGCCTTAAATGTTTCTAAAGTTTTCCTTGTGGAATATTAAAAAAAAAATACAATAACAAAAGAAAGGGTTTACGTGACTAAAAAAGTTGAATTTTCGGTACTCAAGCCTTTTTTTTTCTATTTTCTAACGCAAGTGTAGTCAAATAACGACTCGTGACAACTAAGACGTCAAATAATAGAATGATGCACTAGCAAACAATTGAATAAATATTTATTGTTTCCATTGAATGGTTTTTTTTTTTGCAAAAATATTTCAAACTCTAGTTCACAAAGAAACATATGTTTTTCGGTTTCTTTACACAATTACATAAGACTTTGTGGGTATAAAAAGACCGAAAATAATTGCTTATGTTCAGTATAGATTTCCCATTTGAATTATACACAGCTAAACATGAACTTCCTACTTAGTGCTTGGGTCTTTGTTTTTGCAATTATGGCTGTTTTAAGCTTCTCTGCAGCTGGAGATTCTGGACCCGTTGTCAAACCACCGCGTGGATTTGTGCGTCCATATGTGCGTCCATTTTTGCCATCATTACCAATAGTAGAAGTCGAAGCCTTATAATTGACGCACGCTTCAGAGAAGAATAAATTGGATATTGCAAATTAAATAATGTTTGTTTCATTTTATTAGCATTAACGTATTGGGTCAAGACTCAAGACAGTTGTAGGGAAGACTTGTTGTCAATTGCTATGGCTCCTTTAGACCTACAACCATGGAAGCGTGATACAGTCGACCATCATAGTCCTCATTGCTAAAACTCTGATAGACAGATCTGCATGGCACTTGACAGCTGTCATATTGATGGCGAGGGCAGTGGCAGCATTCAGACACTACAGTAGCCATAGCCGACTACACCAAAACTGACCGAGCAGCGCTAACTGAAATGTCAGGCACGGCAAATAATCTCACAAACAGGCAAAAGGTGAGTCGTCTTTCCAAAAATTGATCAGAGTGGCCATAGCCAGTTTCCGGCTCATTTCCATGATAACAACTTCGTTGTTTATTTGTTGAAGGACAAACCAAATTTGACTGCATGGGTTCCTGATCCGTACATATAGAGTAAGAACTTCTTCCGCTTTGGATTGAAAGATTGACATTGAACCAACAACTTCACAGTCACGGGGTGAGTTCCTTCCTGCACTGTGCTACCGATTTTGAAGATTCGGCAGCAAAATATGTGTGACTTGGGTGTAGTGCAGTGTCTAATGGACTGCCACGCCACCTAAAAGTCGCTGGATGAACCTGGGAATCGGTACAATTTAAACATATTTAGTGCTTCTCAGAAAATTCCCCCAGGTCATCTCTGAATTTTTGGTGAAGATTGCTATGTATGAAAATCTGTCACAAGTGATACCAGGCCCCTTGGTACGGGACAAGCGGACCAACACTAAGGTTTCCTAAATCTGACTGTGTAATACATGACACATGTCATGAAGCTAAGTTCAGAGAAGAGACTGATGCAAGTACATACCTTCCTGTGCTGGAACCAAGAAATAAGGACCTCCAGTAAGAACTGCAGACGACTCTTTAACAAAGCCAAGCAGTCTCGCGACACTCTAGACTGGACTTCGTATAAAGATGCCCTGAAAGCATTTAAAAAACTAGTAAGGAAAGCTCAACGGAAATCATGGAGACTCTTTTGCGGAAATGTGGAAAAGATCTCCGAGGCATCCAGACTCAGGAAATATCGAATCCCTCAATATTTTGATGGACACTCGCTTTCCCAATTGCTGCATGGCATCTAATGAACCCGGATCAACCCTTGCAGGATCAAAGCCATGTAGCTCTAATATTATAACAAAAGATGGAATCATCTGGGCAATACGCAGATTCAAACCATTTAAGTCTGCAGGACCAGATAGCATAATACCCGCTGAGCTTCAGCACACAATGGATTTAATCCTCTCCTGGCTTACTGTCATCTTCAAGAGCTGCCTAGAACTAATTCACATCCCCAAGGTATGGACGGAGATCAACGTGGTCTTCATACCAAAGGCAGGCAAAAGCCCACGCGTAAATCCTAAAGATCTAAGACCTATAAGTCCATCATCGGTTCTGCTGAAAACTCTGGAGAAATTTCTAGACATATACATTCGCCACAGCATTGATCCAAACAGGCTGTCGGCTTCGCAACATGCGTACAACAAAGTGAAATCGGTTGAAACGGCCCTGCATTCGCTAGCAGGACCTTTTCTGGTCTAAGTGAAGTTGCACCTGCAGCCTGCCACTCCTACCTAACCCTAACCAAAGTAAATACCTTTTAGCTTAAATGCGCTCCAACCTGCTATTTTATATCGCATTGTGAATAGAATCAATTGTATCTTGTTTAGAGCGGTTTTCAGTTCATTCTTCTTGACAGTTCCTTGATTTCACTAATTTCAGAGAGGAATTTGCCATCAGCAAAAAAGAGGAGATAAGGCCTTTCCTTGAAATATTCCTCCAAACTGAGCTAGAATTTAAGTCCTCACCCAGTTAACAAGTCAAGAAGGTTTCAATACCCGTGCTTGCTTACTGTTTAAAATCATTAAAAATAAAATTTATTTTGTTGCATACAATATTGTATTACAATTAATGTATTTCAAACTTTTAAAGTCAACCACACACATTGAAAAATTTGTAATACAACTCCAAGACAGCACTTCGGTTTAACATTTCACCGAAGCACTTTAAATTTAATTTATTTTCGAAAAAGATCAACCTACGTAAATCTGTATCTTTTCTCCGGCACTTCATCAACTAACAAATGAATATGTATCCATGTGTATCTATATGGCATGCTTACATCTTTCCAAGCATTCTTAATTTACCCCTATGCAAATCAATGCCAGGGGACCAGACCCTTTTGCGTTAATGAGTTTTATTATCTTGTAGAAAGGATTTTTATATTAAAAATTAAAATAAGGTTTTCTGCCTCTTTCCCCGCCCTTCAGCCACTCCCGCCCTAGCTGAAAGCTGTTGACGGGTGGGTAAATGAATGAATGGTTTTTAGATTTTTATTCCATCGATCGATACTTAACCCTATGTCGTCGTATCTTTTTCGTCGAAGAAAACATTTCGAAAATGTTGAATTTTTGTCAAAATTGCAATTTTTGAAATATTTCTCTCAATACATTTTGCTTAATTAGTTTGTGGATTAAATTATTTTCAATATCCTTTGGTCATCGTTGTTACATGCATGTAATCATAAAAAATAAAAATATCGTTTGTGCTTTTGTTAAGGATGAAACAATGTCCTTCACATGTGAGGCAACTAAAAGAGGATATTCGAAAGGATGTTTGGCTTTTGCTGTGCTTTGGTTTTTGTTCTACTTTATGAACAAAACATCCCTTTTGCAACAAAGGATATACATTTTTATTTTTTCTCGTAACAATATTTTATTTAAAACTGAAACAAGTATGTCGGCTGGTCCGTATAGTCAGTCGGCTTCCGTTAGAACTGCTACCATTTAGGATACCTTTTGTTGCATTGTTTCCGATGTATCCATACATTTTTTTTTGTTTGTGTCTTGTTTTGAATAGAATTTTTCTAGACATGCAAAAGGACAATATGGTAAAAGCTGATTGAGGGGAAAACATATTCCATTGAAGTTGAATGAGTCAAATTATATGATGAAATTTTTCAGTTAAAAAAAAAATGTCTTGTCAAGGATTACTTGCGGGGAATTCCTTTGTAGAGAATGAGCTTGTTAACTGGCGTTTACTATCAAGAGCTTTTTTTTCGTACTTCAGGCGTTCGACACTACCTCGAACACTTAACATTTTTCACCACCAAATCAAAAAAAGAAAAAAATAAGAGGAGCGCACTTTGTCCAACTTCTGGAAGTCGTCTGAATTTCCATTCCGGTGACTCATGTGCTACTTAACAGATGCAAAGAAAACCCGCGATTTTGCTCATACTTTTCTCATTACTGTCTTTACACTTTGGCTTGAAACAAAGCTTCAACCAACAAGTCTCTGTAGCTAGCTGTTTCCAATTGCATACACCGAGTAGGTTGAGGTCAACCTCCAATTTCGCACGCCAGCGGAGATGAGGTCATACACGGCAGTTGCGGGGATGAAAATGAGAAGGAAACTCTCTCCCATTTCCTCAAATGTCCGGCGCTTGCAAGAGGCAGATTGCGTGCAGTAAACCAACCATTCTTCGATCACCTTAATGACAACTCGGGTAGAGGAATAAGGGATCTAATCCTCTTTCTTTACTCCACAGGCTGGATCTAGGCACCGATTGTCTCATACACATCATCAGCCAGGTCACACGAGTCGTGGTAACAAAAAGGCACACCTAGTACTACTTGGGCTCATGGTGAACCGCCACCTCTACCTACCCACCCTGAGGTTGTCTTCTTCTGCGTTGTACCAAAGGTTTTTCGGGTCAGAGCATTGGTGTTCGTTCACCCTACATCACCAAACCATCTTAATTGTTATATACATACGAAGCTTTTTGACTAGGTCGGTGTTGCTGTCACTATACAGCTCGCACAGTCCGTGGTTCAATCGTCAAAACAGGATGGACCATTTATTGAACGTTGAACTTTTCTCCCGACAAATCCAAGTACTCTTTTATCCGATCTTGACAAAGTGTATGCTTCTGCACTGTACAGGAGGACGGGGATTATCAGATTTGTATTCAGCGTCTCCTTGATTCTTCTCGACACGGCCTTGCTGAGCAGTTGTCTCCCAAAGCCATAATAACAGCAATTGGCGAATGTTCTTCTACGTTGAATCCTAGCGATAATGTCGTAAGTGGAATTGATAGAAGAGCTGAGTTAAAGCTGACTAAAGCAACGTTCTGTCCGAGACGCCAATGTTGTATTTCGCCTACAACCAGCAGCCCATTTCAGCAGCGTCTGATTCGATGTTCGCGAAGGTGTCTCAAACTGCTAGCTTTGTTCTATCCTGGGCTTGCTTCAACTTCGTTCTTATCCAATGGTTGCAGTCCTGTCCACCAAAATGAGACTATCAGACTGCCTGACAGGGAAATGTTGGCTTTGTTCGTTTAACAGTCAGAAGAAATAGTCTTTCTTTAATGAACCAACCTGATTCTTCACTCTAGTATTCCCGTTTCTGCCTTTGCCGACTTGAACTCTTTTATAAAAATCCAACATCTCTGCATTTTGTCGATCACACCATTCTCACGCTTCTTTTTCTGCTCACAGATCCAACGAGCAGCTCTCTTCCTTTTTTTCTTCTCTTAAACCGTTCTAAATCCTAAAATGTCGATATGGTAGCGAAAAATCTTTCTTAAAACCATCGTACTCTAACACTGGGTCGCTTTCTATCCTCCCCTATCCCTGACAGGCTGTTTTCAGGGTACAAAGCTTCCCAGCATTCGTTAGCACTTACTTTTTGAAGTGAAAATTGCTGCTTGCCCTCTGAAACTCGGTCTGTGAATTGTTAACCAAACATCTAAGGAAGATGCGGCAGACATCACAGCAATCGTCAAATTTTGTTCAGACACACATGTGAAACTTCAAGAGTAACAGCTCAGATGGCAAGCCATGATGATCTGCATTTTGCATTTTTTGTAAAATGGTTTATAGCAAGCTATCAGCTTGCCGGTTCCCAGACCGGTTTCCCAGTTTCCAGTTCGTCTCCCAAGCTTGATAGTAAGGGATATTTTTGAAGCGAAACTTTTATTGTCACGGTAGAACAACTTCAAAAGTTAAAAAATTTCAAGCGTAACGGAAAGTGAAACACTTATTTCATTAACAATTGACGTGTCCTTAACCACTTGCTTACTTATATATGTATGTCCAATCCACTGTCACTTCGGTCGTTAATAGTTGTATCTGTTGGTTTCTAACCCATTCTCTGGTAAAGATGTTCGTTAAAGATACGATTGGGTCAGAAAATCCTTTGGATGTTGCAAACCTTTAATGTCTTACCATTCAAACTTACTTTCCCATACCCAGTGCAATAGTATTCCAAGTCCACACATTTACTTCCCCACAATATAAGTAAATAAAACCTCAGAGAGCAAAGTAGTATTTCTTAATGAACACAGCAAAAATACTGCAGACATGCAAATATTTTATGCAAACATCGCGCGTCGAAAACACAAAATATTTTACCACCACAAGTGAAAAACGAATTTTCCATCAAGAGAAAATCCTTTCGAAACAACTCAGCCCACTCCATCAATAAAACTCAAATTTTTGCACTGTCAGAACCGTCTTACAAGGAAAATCGACACCCAAACACTGTACACTGTACACCCATGACAGCCATGGGTAACCACCATACCAACAACGCTCCAACATAAGGCAGCTAATGTGGGCCAATCCTTTTTAGAATTTTATAAGGCAGCACAGCAAAGAGCAAGAGTGACAGAGTCTCTGTAGGAGTTGTGGCAGTAGAATTCGTCTTGTGGAAAATGCAAAGGATGGATTTTTTGGATCCTTTTTTTTTGCGAATACAGAGCGGAAATTAACGAGTCTTTGGTAAACCGAATAACACACACGTACAAGTTGTAAGTAGATATTGCGATACAGAGGCAGCATAGTACTAGAACTGTTTGTGCACGGAAATTGCCTACGTAGTCAGTGGCAGTATTTACAAGTTTCCACAACGTAATCTTCTTATTTATGTACAAGGACTAAGTGTGGTATCTAAAGGCGCACGGCTACAAAAGTAATAACATTAATTTCTACCACCATCACACCCCTGCACCCTCAATTCTATAACAAGGCGCCGTGAAAATTTCTTCAGCTAAGCGGAAAAATCTATCCTCTTGTCTTTGTGCATTTTTTTTTTTTTTTTTTAATTTAAGGACTTCTCTGTGGTGATGTTCGAAGGTAGACAGTAGAAGGCTTATCGTCGGTACAAAAATCAGGATGCTGAGAAGTTTTGTTGATGCGGTTCGATGAATATTTTTGAGGTTCACTAAGAACTTTTTTTTTATAAGCTCGAGTGGGTTTTACCTCAGAAAAGGGGTTTTGCTTTGAAAACTTTAATTTTCAGTATTATTTTGACCTAAGGACTTGAGGGGGAGATTGTAACGTATCGTGTCACGAGTAAGTACGTGTATTCGCCGAACAATTTCAAAAATGTTTTTGAATTTCGAAAGATGTTTCGAATTCAGTGGCTTTAAGGCCTTAGCCTGGCAGCAGAGAAGGCGGATACAGTCATTCTGACGAATCCTCCCCATGATGGAACTCGAAGCTAACTCTGAGTTAACATTTAGATGAGGTTCCACATTTTGGCAGCGGAGAAAGACAGCATCAGTCTAATGACAAACAAAGGAAGTTGTGCCGACCGCAAGCGAAGACATGTAATGACCATTTTCACTCTTCGGTACGGCGCTGAGATCTAAGACATCACAAGCAGACAGGAAAAGGTATAGAAAGCGAGTGGCCTCGGGGCAGAGAAGAAAATCGCTTCGGGTTCTATACCTACCGAACAGTATCGAAAACTGTCGTTCTCATAGTGGGAGTGACTCTTATCGATCCAATAGCAGCATCTACGTATTTGAGAATGTCAAAGCTAAAATAGGTAAGGAAATGGCCGCAGAAGTAGAAGACTATGAGGCTTGATCTCATAATGGAATAAGTCCTAGTAAATATAGCTAAAGAGATAGGAAAGAGCTATTTGTATCACATGAAGAATATACAGATGATAGAACATTGATCATATTTCTAACTACCCTACGGGGTTCAATCTTGTCATCAAATTGTCAAATCACTCCAATTTCTTGGTCACTTAACCGCGACACTACGGAAAGGGTCTTTCATTAAGCGCTTCCTATCTTCAAATTTTATTCGTTTGAAAGGCCTATCGATGCCATTATGTATGAAATATAACATCGTTCAAATGTCCGCCCCGCGGCTTCTCTGGGTGGTGCTCATCCGAAATGTCTAATTTTCCATGACTCTGGCGCAATCAGGCTGAATTTGACCGATGGCATAGGTTATGTTGACTTTGAGGGCCGCTGTGGTTGGTGGCTTATTCGGATAGACCTGCGACTTCAGGAAACCCCACAAGAAAAAGTCTAAATGGGTCAAATCGCACGATCTGGATGGCCAGCTCACATCACCTCTGCATGAGATGAC
Organism: Criorhina ranunculi; assembly: GCA_951813785.1. Classification (NCBI taxonomy): domain Eukaryota; kingdom Metazoa; phylum Arthropoda; class Insecta; order Diptera; family Syrphidae; genus Criorhina; species Criorhina ranunculi. The sequence goes on along the minus strand of OX638385.1, from coordinate 30,082,645 downwards.
CATGCCCTCGAATCGCTCGTACAGAATTTCCAATGTGGCGTGAGCTGTGTGGCACGTAGCGCCGTCATGTCGTTGCTGTCCATATCATCAAATGCAGGCCAAAAGAAGTTGATATTCATCGACCTTTAGGCCTGGCCAACGTCGTTCTCAAAGAAATATGGACCGATGATGCCACCAGCCCAAAATCCACATCAAACAGTGACTTTTTCGGGATGCATTGGACGCTCTTGGATCTCATGTGGATTGGTACCGTCCCAAATTCGACAATTTTATTTGCCGACGTTTTCATTTCTCCAGAAATGGGCCTCATCGCTAAAGATGATTTTATTAGGGTCAGTTTCCAACTGCTCCAGAGCCCATTCAGCGAACACACGTCGTTGTCTATGATCGTTAACCTTCAGCTCCTGGATCGATTGAATTTTGTACGGGTGCAGGCCCAAGTCACGACGCAAAATTCGCCGAGTTGTGGTCGGCGAAAGGCCGAGTTCTTGTGAGCGACGCGAAATCGACTGCACACTCTCACGGACAGCGGCAATGTTTTCGGCAGATTTTGCGTTTCGTCGACGTACGGGTGTTGGTTGATCGTTTACTGAACCAGTGAACTCAAATTTATCCACCACACTCCGAATAGTCCACTCGGAAGGACGATTATGGCGACCGTAAATTGAGCGAAGTATGCGGAACGTTGTCCGAACAGAATACCCATTTTGATAAACCAATCACCGTCCATGGTGATTTGGCAAACCAGACCGAATAAATGACAGCCAATTTGACAGATGTAGCTTCAACAATATGGCCGCTATCAACTGTCAAAGTTCAAAAGTCCCTATTGGAAGACCCTTTATATTGTGTGATTGTATGTATTCCTTAGAAAGTTATCGAAGCAGGCTGCGTTCTTAGATCTCGTACCGTTTCTATCAGCTCCATATGCATCTTCCAAAAAAGTGACCAACTGAATATCGCATATAAGATCCTTTCGAACGTTTTGTGCTATTTTCGGAAATACACAAACAAGTCGAGTATAGACTAAATTTTCACACAGCCAGTGGGTAGGTCATGTTGTAACAGAGAATGCCCTACATACAGATCATGGTAGAGGTCTTCTTCGAGATAAAAAATCTTTTTCGGATTAACACGATCGAATGTAGACAATGCTCCACCCATCTTTGAATTCCAGCTTTCAAACTGGAGCTGTCTGAAAAAAGCAGCTTGTAACCGAAAAGGATGGCAAGTTGCATTTCCCAGGCAAAGACTCTTCACTGGTCGGGAAACAGAACACTTTTCGACAAACAATTACCTTATTGTTCTTCAGAGACTATTCTTTAAAAAATCATTGGGGCTCATGTCCTGACAATATCCAAGTTTTTCAATTTCGTTCCAACTATGTACCCAATAGAATGCCGCTTTTAAAACTTACAAAATACATTCCGGCGGTCACCAAATGTTCCCAAAATTTTTTCAAACCGTATCTCTGCTGCAGCGCTCTTAAAAGCATTCCCATGATATTAAGCAGTTTAATTAAATTGTGTCTTCTCAAACTTTGTTATTCACTTCCCAGTTCTCAAAAGAAAGGACAAATATGCAAATTTTGAATATGAGTACTTTTTTCCCGGTCCCTCACACAATCTAAGTAAATCGGAAGCGCACGAGATTTCAACAAATACCAAGTCTCAACATCAAAACAATTCATAACTTTTCAACTTAACGATCTTCTTTTATTAGCAAAATGCCAATCAAAAATAATTTCTTCATTTCTTCAATGTATACCAGAGGTTATAAGAGAGTGATTACCTTATCCTGCGAGAATCAGGAAAAAGAAATATCCTTACCATTATTTCTTTTTTTTACCCGGTACAAAAAATATTTGGAATTGTAAACATTTCAAAACCAGGTTCAACCTTAGTTCTTACATCCATCGGTCCTGCGTCAGTGGAATCTTAAACATCGAGGAAAAATCCCCGGCATAGGTATCGTCATAAAAAAATGAGCAATTTTCAGAACTCTGTTGAATTTTTTTTCCCCATTTTTTTTCCTTCAAAGTATGGATGAATAAAAAAACATCATACACCATGGATTCCAAGGGTGAATGAGAATGCAACAGAGGACCGGAAAAAAAGAATCTATCTGAAGGAAAAAAAAAATACCCACTTTGCTCGAAAGCCCTCGAAATTCATAACGATCCTAAGGAAATTCTGACTGGGACGGGCATCGAGCATCTGAGCTCACGCTCACTACAGGGGTCGGGGCGGTCGGCCGGTTCGTTGGTTGGTTGGTTGGTTTTCGCGGCTGGTCCTTACAGGATGTCTAATAAAAAATTTATAAATGAGCATTTCGAGACTTCGGCCACAGATTAAAGGTTTCCCCCGCGGACTACAACGACGATGACGACGACAACAGCGACAGCGTTGGCTGAACTCTACTGATTGAAGTTGGATGCGGGTAGGTAATAAAAATATAAAGGACTTCCCACCACACAGAGTTTGGGGCAAAGAAAAGAACAGCGGAACAAAATTAAAGGGCTTTAGGGACTCACTGAGTCACAGCATGCTAAAACAATAAAAACAAATCATTGTTTAAGTTATGGTTACAATTTTATTGTTTTTTTTTTTTTTTTTAGGGTGAATGGGTGGGCGAACAAAGTCTTTCTGTTATTCACAGTGGGAGTTAAGGTGAAAATGCAATTTTCATAATTTTCTTGAATTTTTTTCTTTGAACTGCGGAGGATGATGCGCTCGAAATAGGGTGTGAGAAAGTGCGGTCCTTATTGATGTTTGGTCGATTATTAGTTGGGTAGTTGGTAGTATTTTGAAAAAAAATTCAAGGGATGAACAACTTGTCACATGGGAAATTCAAATAATAAAAAATCGTAACCATAATTCTGAGGAAAAATTATAAAATTTAGTACTCAAGAGGGGACGATTCGTTTAAATTAAATTAGACTGCTAACTAGCACTGTTGCAGATCCATTTTGCTTTTGTCAGTTACGGTTTCAACACTTCCAAGGCGTGTGCTACAGAAGAACTTGACCCTCAACCACGCGCCTCCAGTTTTACACACCGAATTATTTGAGGTCTATTTCCACTTGTGACCCCCGTCTAGGTTAGGTTAGGTATGTGGGCCGGCGAAGAGGAGTTCCTTTGCGCCACACTCAGGTCTCTAAGATCCATTGTGCTACCCAAAGGGGGAAATCTTACCCTTAAAAGTTACCCACACAAAAAGTGTAATAGTAACTACTTACTGCGTTAGTGGTACAAACCATCTTGTGGATTTGATGAAGCCGTTCAAATCGTTCACCGGTTTACCAGATAGTTCCTCGAGAGCCCGGAAAAAATGTCGCCTGAGGAACTTGTATCTTAGATGGTACAGGCCGGGGCAGTGGTAGAGGAAGTGGGTTGTATCCTCATGGACTTCCTCGTCTCCGCAGCCGCTACACAGGTCTTCTGCCGTGATACGGAGTTTTTTCATGTGGTACCGTAGAGTATTATGACCCGTTATCACACCAGACGGATTTCCTATCCTTTTGTATTAGTTTGACGGTCCTAGCCTTATCAAATACAGGCCATAACTTCCTTGTAATGGTACAAGTGTCTAAAGAGGACCATCTGTTATTTGCCTCTCCTTGAGCTTTGTTCTCTGCTTCGAGCTTCAATAAGCAAGGCGGGATATTCACCGCGAGGTCGGCTTGTTCTAGACTTAGTGCCGAGCCCTCTCTAGCCAATTCGTCAGCATTCTCATTCCCTGGTATGCCCTTATGCCAAGGGACCCAGCAGAGCATTACCTTGTGCTGTGTTCCAAGAACCCTGAGCTCTTCTCGACAGCACCTCACAAGCTTCGACGTCTATTTCCACTTGTGACCTCCATCTAAGGTAAGGCCTTCTTCAACTGCGTCATCTCTTTGAAATAGATTCGAAGGCTTTTAACTCGAAGTAATGATCCCCATCGCCGCAAGGATAGAGGGGATGGCAACCACCATCCTCGAATAGTTCATTCTGTCTGTCTGTCTGAATTATGGCAGCAACCCATCAGGCTATCATTCCACACGCAGATACAGTCATCGTCCCCATTTGATTCTCCAGCACTTTTAAATATTATACAAACTGTAATGCGGACCCCCCCCCTTCCAATAAATCGCAGCCTTCAATGATTTGACCTTCTAAACACAACAGAAAGCAATGAATAAGCTCTTCAAACTCTCAAACGAAATCCATTATTGGCGCAGTCAAAGATGTAAAACCTTGAAAACTCATTACAACATTTTTTACAACTCACAATTCTAATTAGCTTCCCCAGATTAGGACCGTAAAAGTACTCCTAAAGAGGTCATTAGACTCTACGCTCGTCTTAGAGTAACCAACTTACTAATGCACATACATACTTAACTCAAAACATTAAACTTAAAATTTTAACACCTCCACTCTATATCCACGGGTTCTTAAAATCCCCACCTTATTGTCCGATGGGCTTCCTTCTTATAGACCTACTTTACTACATTCTCTCTCACTCAGCAGGACATTAACAAACAAAAAAAAAAATATTTTAAGATGTCTAAAACAACATAAATTCATCCCTCGGTTTTATTATAAAAACATAAAACATACCTAATGCGTTGAAAACCATAAATTTTTTAAAAGTTAATCTCTTCGTGGTCGGGACATGAATTCTAACGCTTCCATAATAATGAGTAATGATGGCACAATGGACCACACTGGCTGCCATAACCACCACCGTCAGTGCTTTGGTTGTATTCATCTTAGTCTTTTAGGTTTAAAATGCTGGGTAGATGTAGGGCGCATAGTTAAATAACACAAAAAGAAGTGTTGGAACTTTTCTGTGGTTTGTCCATAAAAAAAAGGAAAGAAAAGGAAATTATGAATTGCAGAAGGGTGCAATGCAGTGGAAGGACTTCCTTCTTAGAGTAGGAGAGTATCTCTAGCTTTGTTAGAGATCATTTTGAATGTATTGGATATTTTCACCACGTTCTGGAGATAATTTATAGAGGTACATGCATCTTAACCATTTAGAGATACAGACACTGGAAGGAATTGGGAGTTTGTCAGCACCAATCGATGAAGCCAAACATCAGAAGGCAGAGGCTATCTATGGAGTTAAAGTCCTCAACCAACCAATCTCTCCAGTTTTCTTTAGTTGAGTCGGATTACTCTCTATTTACCGGACAGATCTTTTCCCACCAGTTTGTCGAAATATGATTCTACGTAGGTGGTTCAACATTTACCTCAGATAGAACCTTGTAAACGACGTTAAATAGACCTTTGCGTTTGTAATTAGCGATCTTTATTCTTATAGTTCGGAAAATTGGTGCAAAGTTTCTAATCATTGGACTTGCCTTCTTTACTAGGTGATCATCTTCTGCAGCTTCAACCATCTCAGCTTCTAGGACCACTTCTACCAACAGACCCAGTGATTGTTATTACAGCATGTTCTGTCTTTCATCGCAATTTGGCTTACTCACCTACTCAACGAGTTGTCGAAGAGTTTCTGTCTGAGACACCGAAGCCTTTTAATCCTTTTTTGACCCATCGTGGCTTTTTTTTAGAAACTCTAGAGCTCCACCTAAACCTTCGCCGAAACCGCAGCAGAACCATCGTGGCATCCGCAATAGCTTGGTCTTCATAACGAAATTTAGGCCCTCCCTGTCGTTTAGAACCTTAGAGCTGCCGTTCAAAGATCCTCTTTACTGGAGCATTGTTGTCCATTTGATCTATTTGTCTGAACCGACATGATTTAACTTTTCGAAATGCATCCACATCTTGGAACGATTTATAGATTTCGCAGTCCATTTGCCCTCCTCGCTATTGATCTTCTATAGAGCAATCCACTCGTCTCTGTATCCTTTCGATTAGACGAAGAAAATGTTTTGCGGCTAAGCTCCAGATGTCAGAACGATACTTAAGCTCTAGATCTAGTGTAACTTACGCTTTAAATAGCAGAAAAAAAGCTGCACTAATGCAGAGCATGTTTTGTTTTGAAAAGACGACAAGGATATTGGAGATGTAGCCATATACCCCATGGATTTGATAATTTGGTTATATATTTCAAGATGCTGTAAAGGGGACATGCTCTTTGTAGGAAAAGACGGTGAATTGAGTTTTGAAATCGACTTTTCTCAAGTCGTCTAAAGATTTTCATTTAGTAAATGTACATGGTCGCATGAAGTGTGGCATGTTACTAGAGCACAAGGACTCTCATCATTAAAACTAAAAATCTTGTTGCTTGTTATGTCCCACTGAACTTCAAAAACATAAGTTTCGACATTTGATCGAGCTGACTATAGACGCTTGTTGGTTGAGGCCGAGGTCCACCCCGGACTGTAGCGTAACCTTAAGTAAGTAAGTATGTCTACCTTGGCATCCCTACCAAAAATTACCCATCTGTAGTGTCCTCAATCCGTTTTAGTGTTCAGAAAGATTTCAACTTTTAGCAAAAATACTTAACGAGATTGAGAGAGGCTTCCTGTGGCATAATCTCTAGTTATATTCGAAGATATTTCGACAAAGATTTGGCACAGAGTATTTAATAGGGATCGGAAAAACTTGACGCACTTAATTGACGATCGACTGTCTCCACTGAGCAGGGACCCACTTAGACCAGAACGACGGCACTTGCCAGAGCCAGGCAGCACACTCTCGGAAACCCTTTTTCAAGGAACTATCTGAGATTTCCCACATACAATTCTGCAACAACATCAACTTTCTTTATTCCACAGGATAGATCTGAAAACTATACTCTCATGCAGGTCACGTGAGTTGTGGTTTCAAAACGGCGCATCCGCGCTACTTGTGTCACTGGCAGGTTCACCAATTTCAATCACTTCTACCTTCCTACCTAGACCAGAACGAAGGCCCATTGTGAAACCGCGTGTAGAAACCGGAAACCAGCCTCAAAAACTATAGAAAAAGCGGTATAAGCTCTGATAAGCCCTATCCTGTGCCGCACTTTGTGCAGAACCAATTAGACCTACATACAAAACTCTTAATTCTAAAGATGTTGAGACTAGCTAGATCGTTAAGGTCATTGAAGAAGTACTCTCCTAGTGTTTTCCTTCTCAGCCTTGATAGAGAAGGGCATGTGCAAAAAAGGTGTGTAGTCGTTTCTTCTTCCTCCTCGTCTCTGCAGCTTCTACAGAAATCGCCAGAAGGGACACCCATTGTGATGGCATGCCTGGCAGTTAGACAAGGCCCCGTAAGGGTTCCTATTATAATTCTTATAAATTTCCTATTCACGAACAGAAGTCTTCCCATTCTCTTCACGTCCAGGTTGGGCCAGATCTGTTTAGACAGAAGACAAGTGTTGATGTCATTCCACCTGGTATTAGCTATTCTTCTAGTTCACTATCAAGGTGAGACTTTATCGATTCTAAAGAGGCAAGCGATTCCCCTCTATTTTCAGAGAGGATCCGACCCGCGCCGTTTCCCGGTACGTCCCCGTGTCCTAGAACCCAGCACAGGGAGACGTCGCATCTATCAACGATCTCATTCAGAGATCTGCGGCATTGCTTTACCAACTTCGATCGTTCTGTCGATGATTCCAAGGTTTCTATCGCTGCTTGACTAAATACACTACAGTGATCCGGCAGTCGCTTGGCAATACTTAAGTCAGTTGCATTGGAGAAGACTCCTGCCCCTCTACCATACGCTGTTTTAGATCCATCTGTGTATATCTCTATCGCAGACCCATCTAAGACCCCACCAGATTCCCAAGCACTTCTACTAGGAATTCTTGTCTTGAATTTAACGTTGAAGTCTATATAGGAGACAATATAGTCCGTACTACTAGGGATGGTTATGTTGCTGTTAAGGATTCCCTCAGCCTTAAAGCTGCTTTAGCTCCAGCGCAGCAGTAGGTGTTGTTCTTAGGGCACCCGTTTAACAGATGCATAATTGTCTCTGGATCCTCGTAAGAAGATCCAGGTCACTCTTGTTGTCCAATGCTGTCCACCAGACTAGTACACCGTGCATAAGGATGGGCCTCACTATGGCTGTATCCAGTATACTTTTCTGGGCTGAAGACTCCATTTCGGGCCTAGAGCGAGCACTATGTAGATAAAGAAAACTCAAGGGAATATATAGGTAGAGTAGATGACAATCTTTTTTGACTCAACTTTGTTAGGAAATATCGTATATATATGTACGAAAATGACATTCAAGTTGGAAAGTGAATAATTCTAGAAGCAACCAGTCAATTAGTGAAATTTCAATTAACCCGCATGCATATTACCATATGCAACGAGCAAATATCCATATTCATAATGAACGCATAGAAAACTCGCAAACCATGCAAATGTTCAACTGCTTACATCTTCGCAAATAGTCGCTCAGACTTTGGCAAACAAGAACACGAATTATTCCCTTCTAAAGGACGCATACATGTTTAATTTGACTCCTTTCATTTGCCCACCCATCAACAAGGAATCTAAAACAAAGATTCCACGACTACACTTTTAGATGGAGTAATACCTTCACTGACATCAACACCTCGTTAAAGGTAACCAACTGTCTTTATCACATCAATCCTTTTCGGGTGTGTATTCACTGTTCTTCGACGGATTTTCTTTTGGCATTAGTATTCCAAGTTGCTTTTCCCTTGAATGTACATCTCAGTGACCAAAATACGAACAGGTAACCAAACAACAACAAAAAAAAGAAAGGATACCCCGCATCTAAAATCGAAGTCATTACACATTCCGGTCGCATAGCAAAGTGGGCAAACATTTTAAAACAAAAAAAAAAGGAAGGAAATCCTCGAAGGCTTATTAAATTCGTTTCACCATCCTTTCAACCCTCTTAGTGGTTCAAGAGAATCACCTAAAGAATGGATATTCGACTCTTGGATAATTTTATTACTTACCACGTGCAAAGGACGTAGGACTGAGCTTCATTGGATTCAATGGTCACGTCCGTTTTATTAAGCCATCTGATGTACAAGTTTGGATTACAAATTTTCTCGTTTTTTTTTTTTCCTGCGGTTTTGAACGAATCGGGATAATTAGGAAATCACAGGTAAGATGACAGAATGACAATATTTGTTTGTGCTCTACAAAACCCTGATCTTGTCAGTCTTGCTTTATGGAACTGAATGCTGGACGATAAGTAAGACAGCGGAGCAGATCTTGGGATCCTTCGAAAGAAAAATTCTTCGTCGAATATTTGGTCCTGTCTGCGAGGAAGGCGAATGGAAGAGAAGATATAACCGCGAACTCTACAAGCTGTACAAAGATGTGGATGTAGGCCGGAAGGCAAAAATCCGTCGACTGCAATGGCTCGGCCACATCGAGCGAATGGACGAGAATGCTCCAGCTAAGGGGATCTTTGAATCCCAGCCACCAACCTGGTTCACGAAGAAAAAGAAGAACGAACCTCCGGTTTCAAGATCAGGCAATCACGGACGCCAGAAACCTTGGTCTAGTAAAGCAGCGTTCCCGGGACCGTTAAGGATGGAAAGGGCATTAGTTTAGGGTCGCTGGCCTGATAAGTAAGTAAGTTATTGTAAAAGTCAGCTTTCAATTTGCATGGACCTTGATGAAATTCTTTCACCGAATGTTTTCGAAACAAGATCTACAAAGTTGAGGCCTTGAAAGAGAATTTAGAACGTTTTGTAGGTATACAATGCTAAGAGACTTTTGACCATCTACTTCAGTCTATCCAGAGGGAGCAGCGGAAGTTGTCGTAAGGTTCGCAGGTATCAGTTGAGCTGTCTCATTTCTCGTCAAATTAGACCGGAAAAATGAACGACTTCGAACAATTAGATTCAGGAGGCTTATGCATAATTGTAAGGGACAATATATCAGTGATGCCATACCACCGCGAACGAACAAAGACATCCAGGGTTCTTCGACAGTGTCCACGTAAGTGCTCCCCTGTATCATTACCTTTTCTACAAGTATCGCAATCTGTAGTGAGATGGTTGTCAAAAGTGAAGTGTCCCATTAGGACGCCAATAAGTTCTTTGCAATCTTTTCAACAAAATTACAGAAAGGATGCCGTTGATTTCTTGCAGGCACCCAGACGCATCCTTTTAATCGACCTGCATTCAGAAGAGTCATGCCACAAACAGTTGTGTTCATTAGAGACTCTCAACGGAAGCCTTAACAAAGGATGCAGAAAGACCCAAAGTAGGTACTGGTCCTGAAAATCTTCCTTTGAGCATTGTGTGACCTGGAAACCAGCCAGTAGTCAAAGAATTTAATCTTGCGAGCTAAATCAGAGAGTTCTTGCATTAACGAACTATACTGGAAGTGGTCAAAGGATTAAGCTACTCATTATACCTTAGTTTCGTTAGCATAGTCCACGTTATAGACTAGTCCATGTGTTCGCCAGATCGACCCCTGCTTTGCTGGATTCTCCATCTTTAACCCACGTCAGTGTCAAGTCATTTTGAATATATCCAATTGCTAGTAATATTGTGACCACTGCTTGGTTATCTAGATCCTTTCGAATGTGATTCAGTCCATGCAGCAGAGCCACCACCACCGAAGTGTTTGTCCTTATCCCTAAATGGCCAAGCAGACATCTTGGGAATTCTCACTCAGACTCGTCAATGAATTGAATACAATCGCATAGATGGCGAGACAACATTCATTCCAATTTTATTATGTGAAAAAAAGGACTCTCCACTTAAGTCCAGAATGACAAATATTCCTGCAATCATCTGGCAAGCTTATTTGTGTCACCCGGCTTCTGCCTTCTGTTGGCAGTGTGCCACTGCTCTGCGCTTTCTCTTATTTTTAATTAATTCATACAAACGATGGAAATTGTTTTTTTTTTTTTTTTTTTGGTTCATTAGGACGTCATGTCACATGGCTTCCTTCGGGCATTCACAACCAACAAACGGCGAGGGGTTGAGAAGTGCTATAATATTTCTTTTTCTTCGTATGGAAAGAAATCTGGTCTCTTCCTGAGGGGGTATTTGCTGGATAAAGGAAGCTTATAAATATTGCTCTGATTTTTCTCTCTGACTCATTTAGATAATTGCAGCAATTAACTAAATTAGCACGCCTTTTGTTTTATCCAAGGGGAGCTTGGTGGCACCAAATGCGAAAGTCATGAAAAGATTTCATATTTCTTTCAAGTCGATTAGTGCTCCAAGGTTCACTAATGGAATTGTGTTATGTAGTAGGTTTTGTTAGAATGATTTGATGGGTTAAGCAAAGGTGTGTTATTAATTGCGAAAATATTAGGGTTGTATCGAGCCGGTTACAAACTTGTTTCCTATGTGAGCTAGACAAAGATGTTAATTTGTCTGATCCTTCTGCCTATTTTCGAACGAGAGAAGACATGGCGTGCTTTTCTATATCAAAGTATCTCGTCGAAGCTTTAATAATTTCCAATCCAGCTTTAGCCGGCTACGCCTTTTAGGATTAAGTAAACCGCCTTAAGTCCAGGTTTTGAATTGCATCAAAATGAAGTGGCAGTTTGCATTAAGCAAAGACAGGGGGAGACTTACCTCCAAAAAATGCAAGTTTTTGTGGCTACTATTTGAAAAAATTGAAGCGGGAGATCTTTAAAAAGCTTAGGCACTGCAGTTGTCTGAAACACTTATATTGTCTGAAACACTTTTTTCTTTAAAGGTGGACATTGATGGATCATTGCCAAGTGTTTGCTTTCTTATGCTGAAGAGAGCTGGACATCCCAATTTCCATTAATTTTCGGCTTCGTGATCCAAGTGAGCCGTTGACAAAAGTCATACCCTGTAAAAAACCACTACTCCTCAAACTATTTTGATTTCGGATGTTGCGACTAGAACCAAAAATAATGTGGTGTAACTGCTGTTTAGCGGATTCGTTCAGATACACGCTACAGTTCCTCACTATCCTCGATACCTACTGTATGCAGCAACTTGACTTGAAGCTGTGCCTCTGGTCTTAAAGAAGCTACAGTGACTAACAAGACTGGCGGTGTAGCGAATGTCGAGATGTTTCAAACTAAGAAAAATCCGACACCGACTCCCTTGGCTATCTTGAGCGCCGTCCGTAAAGATTCAGATGGACTCACACTGAATGACTTCACGCAGAGTCTAGACTACTACAAAGCTATTCGACTTGACATTCAGTACGAACTTATCCCTGTCTTTTGGGCAGGATATGAGCAAGGTGTAGTTTGGCACTTTTAAAATACTAAGACGTTTCGTTTTCCTTGAAGCACATGTCACAAACAAAGGCTTATACCTGTGAGACCATGAAGAGTCACAGAGTCATTCTCAACCCACGTGCTCAAATCTGATTCTGTTTTCCTTTGTGTATCTAGCCGGTTTAGCCAGCCGACATACGATAAAGAGGAACAGCCATTCTATAACAAAACATAATATGTGTAACGAACTTGAGCTTATTACCAGCTGGGGACCTTGGTGATTGCCGTGGCTTAGTGATCAATACGTTTGACTGCTAAGCGAGCTTACACTGGTTCGAGCTACAACAAAACTACCAGCGTTTTTCGTGGCACCATCTCTCGGCAGGCAATGACAAACCCCCGAGAGTGTAATGTATCATACAAACGCTTCTTAATCCACCGCTTAGGGTTGGAAATAAAACTGTGCGTATAAATACTACCCGTACAACATGAAATGTTCCTTGATGAATTGTTTCACTCAAGAATATATCAGGAAGTTGAGAAACTTCTCTGGGTGGATAGCAGCAACCTGTTCATAGGGACAACTTCGCCGCCGAGGATTCTATTTCTGAGTTGAAAGACAGCTTGACAGCTTCAGAGTCTACAGCTTGAATCATGCCAGGTAGGTGTATGTTCAAACGGCAGTGACCGCTGAAAAATCAATAAGTGCTCTTAGGTTGCTCCTATCGAGGTTCACAATGAAGCTAGATTTTCTTTGTGACGGTACGGGGAAAAGCAGTTTTGAGCATGCTTGCCCTGGTGTGTTGAGCCAGGCTTCTCGGGTTTCTTGCATGCAAAGACCCTTTGTTTGCCTTGCGAAGAGTGATTAACTTACCCCACAAGTCCTTTGCCAGTGAGTCAGCGTTTTCATTACCCACAAATCAACTATGTGCACGAATACAGTGAAGAATGACCATGTTGTTCCTAGCTAGGTCCGAGATTACGTTATGGGTTTCTAGGAATATGGGCGAGAATTCAACAAGGCTGACTGAGAAGTTCGCACATGATGGTTCTCCAAAAAGTGAAGAAGATGACCGCGGAAGAAAAAAATTGCGACAAAAGCATACCATATTCGTGTTGATGATTAAATTACGTGCCGACGAACCTGATTAATATCGGAGTTTCGTACGCATGTCGGCCAAACAATTTGATCATTTGCTCGCCTTGGTGAAGTCGCATATTGAAAAAGTGGATTTAGAAAGACTCCGCATAGTTTATCGTATCTGACTCATCACCCTTTATCATTTGATACCCATATCAAGAGGGTTATGAAGGAAAAGGGAGTCCGCCATCTTGGAACATCCGCCATATTAAAATGTGATTTTTGTATGTCGTGTACGCTAAGCATAAAGCATTTTCTAAATTAATTTTTAACTAGCTTCAAACTATTATAATAAAATTGAAATTTTTAATCAACTTTGCTTAACCAAAAATCAACGTACAAGAAAAACATTCAATATTTACTTGCAAACATTTTGAAAATACGCCGAAAAAAAACGTTTTTCAATTCATCAAAAATAAAAGTCACACCCATTTTCGTTAATTAATTTGAATATTTTACCAAAAAACTTCACATAACAAACATAATTCACTCGAAAATTCATTTTTTTTCCAAATCTAGATGGACCATACTTTCTGCTAGCATAACGTGGTCAAACAAATGAGAAATTCCTTGGTAATTTTTTCGTCTTTTTTTTGAAGCATTTATTAAGCTAGTAGATAGATTAGTTATGATGAAAGTTTCACCAACTACTACTAACTTTTGGTCGATGACAAATCGCCACTCAGCTAGATTAAACAGGAAAATCTGCCGGGGTATAGTGGTGACCAGTATTCTGAAAATTTATTAGCCCTCATATGACAATGGTGGCGGTCATTCGCTTCCACTTCCGCCGGTCAATCGTGTTATAATTTATGGACTAGTAGACCGCTGCCAGATGAAAAATGTGAACGCATTTTAAGTTATTTATTCGTGTGTGTGTGTGTGCCAGTAATTCAAAAATAACTTAATATAACATCGTGATAATAAACATTTGTATTCACTTCAAGTCGATGTTTTGCTGGCGCATATGAAGAAAATAAATAAATCATCCTTGTCATCAATATGGGTCTTTGAGAGTGTCTCGAGGAGTGTGTGGGTGGTAGTTAAAATGAACGCAGATTTATCGAACTATTGTTGTGTTCGTCAATAAAAATCGCATAAAAGAAAATATTAAAGATAAGCTCACACACATGGGTGTAAAAGTAAATAAAAACAAAGCATCCTGTCGCCAATACGGTTTCACAGTGTGTGCGAAGAGTCAACTGTATAGATAGTGATTTTTGACAATGTTCTCACTCAAATTGGTCTTATATTGACATGATAAGGACCGCAAGGACAATTTTCTTTCAGGAAAAATAAGGATTTTCAAACTTATTTCACGAAGGCGTAGAAGAAGGTTAAGTGGGAGCTATTCGGACCTCTGACAGGCCCATTGTACCCATACGGTTAACTTGGAAACCACCTAGAAATCGAAAGGAATTTCATAAGCTTGAAGGTCCTCCAGCCCATAAGAGAAGCTAGTACCAAGACTACTTAATCTTCTGGTGATTACTGCTGGACAGCAGGTGTTGTACAGATTTAATTTCATCTTATTCCCTAAGCCTTCTACAGTAGTCGTTGTAGGGTAGCCCACAGTGTTCTACGTGTGTTCTTATCTTGGCCGTGGCCTTGCACTCAGAAGTACACCTTCCACGGCATTGGATGTAATATTTCATCTGTTGTCCCTAGACATTTTCGGTTAACAGATGACCGCCTAAAAGTTTCGTTACTTTTTTTTTGATCAATTCTATTATTTACCCCATAGCACCGACTACAACCTACCTAAACTCAGATTTGATTGCAACTTCCAGGCTACAATTTCCGCTCGTTATGTATGGGATAATGCTGCTATTAAGAACCAAGGTTAGGTTAGATTAAAGTGGCTGCCAGCTATTGCCAACACACTTAGACCAGTGATAGTTCCATTGTGATACCACGCGGATCTGAAGAGATCTCCATACCAACTCGTTAAACCAATTGGAGCTTTTTATGAAGCGGAGGAGGTCTCTGATATCCGTGTTTATCAGGTCGCCGAAGTCGTCAAAGTACAATTCCCCTAAATAGAGTTTTCTTTTACGGAAGAGGTCTGGAATAGTTTGCTCCTCTTTTTCGTCCATGCAGCTTCTACAGAAATCGTTTGAATGGACGCCAAGCCTTATTGCATGCTTGCCTATTAGACAGTGTCCCGTGATGATAGGTGTCATCACGGATCTGTTGAGAAAACAAAAATTCTTAGAGCGTTTCAGATCCAGCCATGGCCAAATCCGTTTTGTCGCTAGACAGATAACACCATTTGTCCACCTAGAATTTGTTTTCTCGATCCATCCAGCTTGAGCTTAAATTTACATGTATAGCGATCGGTTTACCCAGAGTGTCTCTTCCTGTAAGCACGGGTACGGTTGTTCCATATCTGGCGAGTTCATCAGCCTTGCAGTTCCCTGAAATATCTCTATGCCCCGGCACCCAACAAAGGTGAATGTTGAACTGCTCCGCCATCTCTATAAGAAATGATCGACAATCTAGAGCCACTAACGAATTTGAAGAGACTGATTCCAGGGACCTGATCGCTGCTTGAAACTATCTGAAAAGATACGTATATCTGTGGAAGATATCACGGTTTTCTTAAGCCAAGATAAGACTTCTTTAATCGCCAATATTTCCGCCTGGAACACGTTTGGAAGATGGAAAGAGAGGCTGAGATTAAGCCTATCGGAGAAAACACCGTCACCTACACCCTCATTGGTTTTAAATCCGTCGGTCTAAAAGTGGATCAAATTTTCCTTAAGAAATGACGCATTCTCCCAGAGTGACCTGGATGGAATGGTAGCAAGCGCATTTGTATTGAAATTAAGCTTAACTGTGGTGTAGTCTATGTTTCCAGGGAAGATTTTGAATTTGAATTCAAAATAGAGGCGTGGCCAAAATTTGTTTGAGTTAGCAGCCATTTGTCTCCCGAGAATGTCGAGGGGTGTCAGGTAAAACAAAATGTCAGTGTTGCGGAGGGTGTCGTACGAGGTGCCCCGCTTATGCATAGACATGCTGATCGCTGGACTTTACTTAAAAGATCTCGGTTAGTAGCCTAAGATAAGGCGATCCACCAGATAGCCACCTCGTGCTGAGAACCAAGGGGCAGATCATTTCTATACAGTTGGTTCCAAAATTGGAACTCGAATTTGTTAGGGTTGTCATTTCGTACATACATTTCCAATGACACTCTTATCCGTCGTGAAGGTTGCGGGGTAGAATGCTCATATAAACTTGCCATCCTTCCCAATCCTCCGCTTTTGATTCCATTTCATTAGAAGGAATCCCTCGACGGGTCCAAGAGAGACGTAGGATTTGATCCAAACATCTCATCCTAGGGCGTACCAGACTTCTCGCTTAACTGATAAGATGGCATGCCTTGGAAGCCGGTAAGTTCAATACACATTTTCGAAAACTGTTCATACACACTCGTGTGAAGTCTTTTTTTGTAGCTTTAAGTATTTATCATGGTATTTTCATCCATCGTATCGATTACTCCTCCTACATCATCGATGCCAAGTAACCTCGAAGAAACTTCAAGACACCTCAATGTATATAGATAGCAACAGTAGTAGTGATTCACCCATCGCTGAACTTTACACAACAGCTACGTTATTTGGTATCTCTACCATAGATACTCGAAAAGCCAATGTGATTTGTTGCCAAAGTTTGTGACTAGCAGCTACCCAGGACCTAAAATATGTTGTTCGGTTCAAAATATTAAATAACATACAAATTCTACATATACCCACCCAATGTGAGAGTCCTGACATATACACATGTTTGTGGGTGTGGTAAATCAATTTAATAAAAATTTTGGCGTCTTAGCAATCTACAACTAATTACAACTTTATAATCGCTGAGGTTTTTGTTTTACATTGGACGGGCTTGCGATGAAGTAGGGAACTCCATGGAGTGTGATTTTGGGGTGTTTTTCGATTGATGTTGCCACATGGAAAGAGCAGCACAAGAATTTTACTTGCTTTGATAAGTAAGCTTTAAAAAAAACAGGCTTCCATAATTCCTGATCCACTGTACGTAGCTTTACACTAAAATCAGCTTCTTTGTGATACCATCATGCGTGCTAGGGTTGAAAACCTCAATCTACTCCTGAAACCATTTATAAACAGTTTAGATCATCTTAAAGGGCAGGACAATTGCAGAGCATGGAATGCCTCACATTTTGATTATACCATTGATGAGTGTCTCTAAGCCTTCGAGCCTTCCCATCTGCAATAGCTTTATCCTGGCATCAACAATTTAATCATGCTTAACGTCTTGAAACTGGGGTTGTGACACGAGTGTTTTTATCCATTCGATGTGACTTATTTCATTTCGTTCTATCGAGCCCCGAATCACACTAATATGTGCCAGTTGGTGCGGTAGAAATCGAGTAAAACCTTCGCTGGACCAATTGGCAACCGATGGAAGCGAATCGAATTTTTTTTAAAGCGTTTCAGACCCTCATCGTACTTAGGAAGCAGTTGTAACTGTTAAACCACCCAGAGACACAAGTAGCGCGGATGCATCATTTTGATACCACAACTCACGTGACCTGGATGTTGATGGACGTAACTAAGAGTGTAGTTTTCAGATCCATCCTGTGAAGTTAAGAAAATTGATAATGTTGCAGAATTTTATGTTGGAAATCTCAGATAGATCATTAAAAAGGGGTTTCCGGTTCTGGCAAGTGCCGGGCAGTCACAGAGAAAGTGTGAATTGTCGCAACTACGGCAATGGGGGTTGAACGGGATGCCTAACTTGGCAGCGTGTGGACCAATTGGCAAGTGACCCGTGCTAATTGCTGTGATTCTTGCTGCCTCGATGTGATTCCTATTGATTAGGTCATTCGTTCTGCATTAATTATAGGCGGGCACAGATTGTAAGACTTTTCCACCGAGAGTTGGCAATAGAGGGACAGTGTTGGAACATGTTGCCTTTGATGAGTCCCATCGGGGAGCAGGCTGACTCCAGAAGGGAGGCATCAACAACATCTGGCTAATACGTCGGCTCAGAGTGATGTTAAACCGAGCGTTTGCCTGCATCGTACTAAGTGCTACATATTTATCTGAAAAACTTTAGTTTTGCAGAGCCTTAAACGCAGTTTAAATCGTGGTATACTTACTTATTTAAGGTGGCGCTACAGTCCGGGGTGGACTTGGAACTCAACCAACAAGCGTCTCCAGCCAGCTCGATCTTTAGCTAGCTGCCTCCAGTTTTGCACGCTAATTTGGTTGAGGTCCCTTTCAATTTGCGTGCGCCACCTGAGTCGCGGTCTTCCTCTACTGCGCTATCCCTCGGGGGCGGATTCGAAGATTTTTCGGACCGAACTATTGGTGTCCATCCGCTCTACATGACCCAGCCACCTCAGTCGTTGGACCTTCACTCTTCTGGCTAAGTCGATGTCACCGTACAGCCCACACAGTTCGTCGTTGTATCTCCTCCCCCACTCACCGTCTATGCAGACGTGACCGAAAATCACCCGAAGAATTTTCCTCTCGAAGCAGCCAAGAGCACTCTCATCCATTTTTGATAAAGTCCATGCCGGCGTATGCGAGTAATTGGACGGACTTTTGAAAGATTGTGCCTCTTGTGTTGGCACGTGAGTTTTGCACTATTCTTTCAAGAATTATGTTAAAAAAGTCGCATGACAGCGCATCGCCTTGTCTAAATCCTTTTTTGACATCAAAGGTCTCGGTGAGTTCTTTACCGACTTTGATGGAGCAGCGTGCATTCTCCATCGTCATCCTTGTATAGCTTGGCTCTATAGATGCTGTCATACGCGGCCTTAAAATCGATGAATAGATGATGTGTATCGATTTGGAGCTCCTGGGTTTTTTCCAAGATCTGCCGTAGTGTGAACATTTGGTCGATGGTGGACTTTCCTGGCCTAAAGCCACACTGATATGGACCAATCAGGTTGCTAACGAACGGCTTCAGACGTTCACACAATACGGCAGATAGGATCTTGTAGACGATGTTAAGCAGACTAACACCTCTGTAGTTGGCACAGTTCAGAGGGTCTCCTATCTTCTTAAATCGTGGTATGGAGCTACTTATATACTTCTGTTCGATTGCAAGCACTTTGAAGGTACATTTCTTCCTTTCTTCTTCTCCCATTCTGGCTTTCTGGCTTAAAAACAAATGAAGACTCACTGGCTCAACCTCAAGTTGGTTTCCGGAATTGGCATAACCCAGTTTTGAAGTGGTCAGAAAATGTCAGTGTTGCAAATGAAGAACTAGGCTACAGAACCCTAATATTTTTCGCTAGAAAAGTTGCAAGAAAATTACATTTAATTTAAAGACGCATGCCAGGCTTTGTAAAACCCGCAAGCGAATATCAGTTCCATAGTCCAATTGTTTTGAATTGCAAACAAAAGTTTTTCAAATCAAAATATTTTCATATTCAAATTGGCCACGATTAACATGTTCTCCCACACTTAATTCGTTAACAATTCATGAATACTCGGAATGTGTCGTACCAGAAGTGAAATGTCATGGGAATAACCACAAAATTGGCCTATTTGCGAATCCCTTTTTCCTTTTTTTTTTTGCAAAGCAAATGGAGACCCCAAGCACTCGAAAAATGCCAAATTTCATTGAGAAATAGACGTGTGTGTATAGGACAATCGGAAACGGAATTCAAAACATTTATTTACATTATGTCGGACACCTTCGACATGAATATTCGAAACCCGATGCCGTTTAAAATCAATCAACGTACCATTGCTCCAAAACCCCCCAACACTGTCTATTGCCATTAATAATTCACTGCTTTTGACCAAGGAAAACGTTCGAAAAAGGGGTAAAGGAACATTCCAAACATTTGCGAATCCTGACTCCATTTAGGAGCAGCATGTGGTTTAACAATTCAATGGGAATTCTCCTTCCACTGTCAATTGTGTTGACTGTCGACATACGTGTCGTTCTCGTGTCGTACTACAGAGAATTGGCGACCTTTTGCCATGATCTACATGCCAATTTGTCATCCCCTTACCAGTTGTGGTCATTTGTCACATAGATTACGGTGTATACAAATTGATGGTCATCAATTTTCCGACGGCAGAGAGTCATTAAAAAAACAAATATTCCAATCGAATTAAGGGAATGAATTAATGGACGAGTTTTTAATTGATGTTCATAAATTTATAGACATTGGCATATCAGTATCAGTATCAGTCAAGTTTGAGATGAATGTAAGCTTTATAGATCATGTGGTCAAGGCAGTTGAAGTGCGGAGTGAAAACGAGATCTGATTCTTAAGAATGTCTGAGATAAAATGAATGCTAGGCACTGGTTCATTAACATTCCACGTTCGTAAATCATTCCAGAGACAAGAGACGACACTTAATTTGCAATGAAAATCTCATCACAGCTTAACGCAGTCCCCTGCGTGACTACACACCTCGTCGCGGTGTAGGGGCCTAGTATAGGTCAAAGATTCTCGGGAATCTCTCCCTAGATGAGACTCGAAGCTTAGCCGTAGTCGATGGGCTGGATCAAGATGTTATACGACCCGTGCCGATGATCAACCTGGCTGAGGACCCATTTTAAAAAATAGCTTAGTCGCGAACGGAGTATTCGGATACCTGGCGACCTCCGGATTAACCAGCCTTATCTGTATACTGCGGATCTCTGTACAGATGGACCTCCTTTCTCCGCTACTCGTGGGAACACATATTAAAGTGAACAATACAAATTCAAAAACAAAACAAACAAATCTAAATGAGACCGGTTCTCCTTTCAAACCGGGTGGTAGCACGGCGATTAAGCTGTCTACCGGGAAGGCTCCGGCTAGCATGAGGACTGTGGCTTCACATGGTCCAATTGCCAATAGTTGGGAGCTACCTCTAAATCTTTCCCGCTCTCGGTCCATGCAGGACTCTTCAACATCGAACCGCACAGGCAACCCCTCTAGACAAAGACCTCCGTACAGCCAAACGCATCCTTCAACGCTTCTGAGATCTTCCGGAGAGCAAGTATTCTGAAGCTAAAATAGCTGGGGTCAGAGACCTCGTCGACAAGGCACAGGCTAGGACTAGCGGCGGCTCTTCCTCAAAGCACCAAAGGCCGTTGGGAGAATCCGTTTCGGGTCCTAAAAGGGCCAAGGTGCATATCACCAGCAACTCCTCCAGACCCCCCGAAAGCGATGATTCCCAATCGTCGATTACACCACCAAACCCGTCTCTAGGCACTATGTCAGATATGGAGACGAATGATTGTCTGAACGCGGTACTTTTGAATGAGGATGAACTTATGGCGGACGCTGGAGCTTCATCCTCAGACTCGGAAGCTGCCGAGTGTTAGACGATAAGTAAGAAAGCAGAGAAGATATTGAGCTTAATGAGTATCAATGAGGGTGCTCTTGGCTGCTTTGAGAGGAAAATCCTTCGGAAGATTTTCACTGTCTGCATAGATGGTGAGTGGAGGAGGAGATACAACGGCGAACATCGACATAGCCAGAAGAGTGAAGGTCCAACGACTGAGGTGGCTGGGTCATGTAGAGCGGATGGACACAAATGCTCCGGTCCGAAAAATCTTCGAATCCGCCCCCGAGGGATAGCGCAGTAGAGAAAGACCACGATTCAGGTGGCGCACGCAAGTTGAAGGAGACCTCAACCAACTAAGAGTGCAAAACTGGAGGCAGCTAGCTTAAAGATCGAGCTGGTTGTAGACGCTTGTTGGTTGAGGCCCAGGTCCACCCCGTACTGTAGCGCCACCTTAAGTAAGTAAGTAAGAGTATCAATTCAATTATTCAACGTCGAGAAAGGCAAGCCTGGGGGATGCTTCTAAGTGTGCCTTTGTTTTTTTTTTTTTTTTCAGCATCAGTGATTCCTAATTCTTAAGAAGATTCCATTTGCTCTATTAAAGGTTTCTTAATGGGTCTCTAAGTCTACACTGTGACTCATTACTTTTATTGATACTTCAGCAGGCATTGAACCCACCTCTTTTGGTTATAATTCCGGAGAAGATCTTTCGCCTGCTTTAGTCTCCGAAGTTCTATTTCTTTTGCATTCTTCCTCTTTTTTTATTTTTTCTCAGATTCTAAACAGTTCCAACTTACAGAATGGTTCTGATCCAACGAATTGGAGTCTCTGACCCTTTACTCGCCAGTTCATCGGCTACCTCATTTTCCACTACTCATGCATGACCTGGTACCGAATAGAGGGCAACACTTAAATACCAGTTTGAACCTCATCTCAAATGAGCTTAATACAGGTCAGCAGCCTGACTTAATAGTATCGGGATGTTCGGCTTGCGCGCATCTTTGTACCACATACACGTGATATTCGGTGATGTGCCCAGGGCCTCCAAGTAATTTTCTCTAGACCGTCGACCCCTCTTCCAGTACCTATGTGCGACCGTGACCGTCTTTATACACTTTAATTGCGTGCTTATCTATCTAGCGAATTTACTGTGAGAACACATTTGACTAAGACAAGTTCAAAGTGTAAGATGCTATCTGTGGGTGGCAAGACAACGTGAATCTATTAAAGCTGTAGTGTAGTAGTAGTTGTGAACTAAAGAGCATTCATGAATCGACAAAATAAAGCGCTAATTTATATAAATTTAGTGGCAACTTAGGTGATTGTGACAAACAGGTACGAGTCCATAGCTATTGCTGATTCCAATGGCAATAATTTACGCAACCAAAAACCTCATTGGGGATTTATTTTGGGTAATTCCATGATTCTTATAGAGTTTTATGTATTTTCGATCAATCAAAACGCAGTCATCTTCATGCGAAATATACTTATTATCTGTTGATGTAGTTCTGTTCAAAAGATTGATTAATAATTCACAAAAAAAGTGCGTAACGATTCATGCTAATTTTGATTTTGCCAAATTATTTGTTTAAATGCGTCGCAAACAAGTCTACCTTCTCTATACAATTTTGAAAGGTCCACTGAAGAAACATACCAGGTCCGGAACTGTATAGATATCTCCTTGCTTTCTACGACTACGGGAATCCTTACCAACCAGTCCCTATTTCATAGCATGTCTCCTCAGAAGACACTACCCAGAGAGAATGACTATTGCTATTCCCAGCTGTCCATCATTTTGTGGCACTTCTCCTCCATTTCTCACCTATTCATCTGCAAGATGGTTCTTCTTTATACCGTAGTGTCTTGGTACTTAACATAGTAGCAGTGCCTTCGGCCACTCTGGAAGCATATCCGAGGACAGGAATGAGTTTCCCTCGAGTTGGAAGCTCCATTCTACCCATCTAGCAAAGAAAATTAAAGGAAAGACGAGGAAAAAAATCATGCTTTCCGAGCAGGTCCGGGGTCGGTGGGAAAAAATCGTCTTTTCAGGGTCTGTCTCGTGCCACATTCGAAGCTGCCGGGGCACTCAATCTGTTTATCTGAGAATCTTAACTATTCTGTTGTATGCAAATCTAACATGTTGTTGTGTCACGTCTCTAAAAGCGGTTAGTCGTTATAAACAAAAGTCGTAGTAAACGGATTCATATGAAGGTACAGTATGTCATTAAATCAAACTTCCTTTTATGAGGGAAATGACAAGTGACATGTTGCGGTCTCATCGTCTTTAATTTAAAGATTTAATATAAAATCAGAAGAAAAAAATGTAAATACTAACAAGAATAGTGTTTCAACTTAAAACCGGCTTCAGAGAATTCTGAATTAATTAACAGTGCCTTAAATCAAATATTTAATTTTAATGATTATAACTAATTTATGGTGGTTAGTGGTTAATGCGTTGGATTACTAAGCGAGAAGACACAGTTTTGAACCTCAAAACCGCAAACGATTTTTTCGCCGCAGCACCTCTCAACCCGCCGCTTGGAGTCGACAATAAAACTGTAGGTCCCTTCAATTCGTGTGAAAAATATAACGCGCACAACGTGGTTACAAGAAGCTAGGCTCTGGCTCTCTATGAGCTGTCCCACCAAATTCTGCGTTTTGAAGAATATAACTTCTGCTTTTGTCTTTATTGACTGTTAGGCTATCACCGAATGAATTCCCAGTTGACTACGCCTATAGCCTGAACATCCTTCGTAACGCTATCAAGTACAGCCATCTCTTTCGTTGGCCGGCTTGAATTCTTGTCTTCTGGAGTTGGTATGGAAGGTAGGTAGGTAGAAATGGTTGAAACTGGTAGAGCTGCCAGAGATACAAGCAACGCTGATGTGCCGTTTTTATACCACAACTCACGTGACCTGGATGTTGATGGACGTAACTAAGAGTGTAGTTTTCTGATCCATCCTGTGGAGTTAAGAAAATTGATAATGTTGCAGAACTTTATGTTAGAAATCTCAGATAGTTCCTTGAAAAATGGTTTTCCGAGAGTGCGCTTTCTGGCTCTGACAAGTGCTGGGCAGTCACAGAGAAAGTGTGAATTGTCTCAACTACGGCAATGGGGGTTGAACGGGATGCCTAACTTGGCAACGTGTAGACCAATTGGCCAGTGGCCCGTGCTGATTGCTGTGATTCTTTCTGTCCCGATGCGGTTCCTATTGATTAGGTCATTCGTTCTGTTTTTATTGTAGGCGGACCAAATCTGTCTGGATATGGCACAGATTGCTAGACTTTTCCACCTAGAGTTGGCAATAGAGAGAAAGTGTTGGAAAATGTTGTCCTTGATGAGTCCCATCGAGGAGCAGACTGACTCCGTAAGGGGGACATCGAGGTTAGAACCATATCTGGCTAACGCGTCGGCTCTCTCGTTCCCCTCTATGTTACTGTGACCGGAAACCTAGAGGAAAGTGATATCAATCCGAGCGTTTGCCTACGTTATATGTAGTTTCCTTACACTGTTTCACTACCTATAATTTAGAGGACGAAGTAAGTGAGTGGAGCGACTTTATAAAAGGTCTTGATTTATCCTTATGACATGTCCTGCCGAGCATAAATGAATTCAACAATATCTGGTTCATTGTACAGCGCTTTCAATTCCAGATGCCTTGCTCAATTTATGGTGTTCATGGCCAGCACGGGAATCTGTGGCACGAACTTCAAGCAAGCAGTCCCTCTTGGCTGCTCTATATCTGTCTTTCAAGCATTAAGGTCAACGAAATTGCCTAAAAGAAGCCAGCAACAGGACTTTGACAAGCTGAAAAGTCCATCAAGCCCTGAGACGATAAGAAAAATGCTCACATAAAGTAAGCGCGGTGCTAAGTTTTTTTCTGACTTTCTCACTGGATTCTGCTCAATCAACTACCATCTCAACAAGCTGGCCAGAGTTTGTTCATTGGACATGTGCGACTTTGTTTGAAAGACTCAGGAACTGTTGATTATTTTTTGTGCTTGGGATCACAACATTCTCCAGTTGAAGGCAAACTTTGATGTTTTATGTCACATTGTGTGGTCTCCGTCAAGACAGATATGAGCCCAACGAAGGCCCTCTCACAGCCTTCTGAGCAGATAGCAAATCTAAGTATCTACCTCAATTTGGTAAATATAATTCCATCTGTCTCTATTCTGGAGTTCCGGACAGAAAATTTCAACACAAATTTCGAAAAAAAAAACCGGAGCTAATCCATTATCTTGTCTTGGACCTCTTTTGGTCTCAAAAGGATTCGTTTCTGACTTTTAAAAGTCTTGAGAGTTAATTTGGCCATGCTGATGACACTCATAGTGTCACATAGCCTCAACCAAATGCATTTTTGAAGTCGACAAACAGAGTTGTGATCTTGAATTCGTGACATTTTTTCAAGAATTTCCCCAATCAAAAGGAACTGAATCAAGTAGATCTGTTGCTGCAGAACCGGGATAAGTATCTTTCAGTCAAAAACGTCATCAAACGAGACCGCCTTTGCTTTATAAAGCATTTATAGCATCTGTATTTGCTGTTGATCCTTATTTTCAAACTCCAAAATGTATCTGGTTATCAGTGGTATAATACCTCTTAGCGACTTTGTCACCCTTACTCCCTCCCATTCCAAAGAATTTTTTTTAAAAATGAATTTCAACAAAAACCTATAAATCTCAAGTGTACATATTTCCGGTTTCACCTGTCAATTGCATAAGTCATCTACAAATTCCCAAAACCCACACATTTCCTTCCTTTAACATCCCATCCGACCGACAAAAGGCATTCAAAAAAAACCCGATCCTAATCAAAACAAGGTGTAATTTTCTTTTGATATCCACTCCCTGGCTCTAACACCCCTCAGAGGAAAAAAAAAACGGAAAAGGAAGTGTGAAAACATAAAATCGTTTTTAATCCACAAAGGAGCACATTCTCGCCCCAAAAAGCCAACAAATCACCGTTGTCATTTGTAGTTGAGAGGTAGTTTAATCCAATCTTCCACCCCCTCAACAAACAGCCAACGCATTCGGCTAAAAGTCCACAAACTGGAAACACGCAAATGCATATTTAGATCCTGGTCTGCACGAGAGGACTATACGTTCCACTTGCCCGTCTCTGTATTGAACTGACTGAAAGCTTCCGCTGTCCGATTGTGAGGAGCCGACGGGAATCAAGGAAATAGATAAAAAGTGCGCATGGTCTCCAAGGGTAACCACCCTCTCGCACGACCCTCTCTATAAGGGCAGTGAAACCAGTATCCAGATGTTTACCCGATTTTTGACTTCCACGCGCATTCATTGACGCCCACACTTTTCGAGTACATAAGGGGAGCATTGAATGATGAAAGACTGTTGGACGGACAATTCTGCTACATAGTTGTTGTTGTTTTTTTTTCACAATGTTGCTTAAAAAATATACCTCATGTAGGTATATATATACTTTTTTGGTAATTTTGGCATTCGTTGTAGTAGGTCAACAAACTTGGTTTCGGTTGAAAAAAAAAATAAGAAACTTTCCAGACAAAAGTAAAATTTTCTGTGGAAAATTATTTTGTTGTCCTCATACCACAGTCCTTTTGGAACGAAAGCTGGCGTTATATTTAAAATCAATCTCCTTAAAGTCGTTAGCACTTATGTGTATGTACACCTTTGTTGTGCGGAATTGCACATGCAAATCGGAAAAAAAATGAGCATCATCCTCAGTTATCTTCGCTTTTTTTTGCGTGGAAACATTTATATTAAATTAGGAAACTCTGATTAAGGTTTGCAGTTGACAGCCATTCAGGTTACAGTGCATACCCCCTACCCATGAAGGATTTTTTTTAAACATATCCTTAAACATTTTGAATAACTCATTAAATTGATGATGTCGGAAGAATCTGAAGACGACAGGTAATTTTCGTATGTGAATCCGTGGTTTTTTTTTCTTCTTTTTTTGGCCACGATTTACAAATTGAATTGGAAATTCTTTTTTGGCAGTTGATTATTAAAATTTTGTTGAAATGAAGAAGATACACACATGTCTTGTCCTTGGTTTTATCCTTTTAAGACAAAATTTGATTGTTGACAAAATAATGACCATGTTCGTTTGGACGTGCCTAGAGATTTATCGAAAAAGACCGCTTGTGGGTACACTTTGCGTGCCACGAAATGTTTTTAGTTTTTTTTTAAGTTCTGGAACTCGAACCTAAGTAAACTAATGACTCTCTTACCACTGAGATGCGGCGGTCACAGAATTAAGACTAAACTAGCTTTTACCCGAGGCTTCGCCCATCTATAATTTGCGAAGTGACACTTTAATAACCAAACTATAGCCTATACTGTGACCCGAGATACAGCCACTCTGTGTGCGAAATTTTAAGTTGATTGGTTCCGTAGTCTTCGTGTTACAGAGGAACAAACAAACAAACGGACAACGTTTCACTTTTATAATATTAGTAGGATTGACTATTTATCTCGTTAAACAGCATTTTCAGTTCTTGAGAACTCAACACATCTGCATCCTAGTCAATACCCATAACGATCTACAGAAGACGCCCTGCACGACTAGCTATTGGTCCGCTGCTTAATCGTAAAGATGATGTCGCCATAGGTCTAACCACAAAGTCCCAGAACCACCAGTCTGTGAGTGTTAAAAATAAGAACATCTTCTGTTAGTAAGTCCTTACTCCTTACTAGACTTAAAGCCGGCATCCACGATCAATCATGCGTTAGTGCGGAATTCGAAAATGTTTGCATTTTTTCGGGCACGAATGCACACTCTGACACCAGCATTCATACGTTCACACGGAATATTCCCACCTTCGACAGGAATGTCCTAACTCAAAACTAACTTTTGGGGTATAATCGATATTTTAGGTCGCAGTGTTATCACCGCTAAAACTACTCTTCGTTGATTCGGAAAAGTTCTGATTCCCAGAAGAAGCCCAAGTTTGTCGCAGCTACACCGTGGGAACAGAAACGTAAACGAACTCAATAATTACGGTCTCTAGATGTCATATGCTGCACGAGTAAAAAGCTTTATAAGAGAACTAGCCGAGTCTCAATTATACAGAACGCCCAATCGATATGGCAAAGACCAGCTAATCTAAGCATTAGAATCCACAAATCCAACAGTACATAAATGTTTTCTTATGAAACACTAAGCGTTTGGGGCCAAATCCCCAGAAACAGCTAAGAATCACAGTCTTAACTCGAAGGTCCAAAATCGTGGTCTACAAAATTCTGATTTTGCCAGTCTTGCTTTAGTAGCTGAATTCTGGACGATAGGTAGGACAGCAGAGCCGATCTTGGGATCCTTCGAAAAAAAAATTCTACATCGAATATTTGGTCCTGTCTGCGAAGAGGGAGAATGAAGAAGAAGATACAACCTCGAACTCCACGAGCTGTATAAAGATGTAGATGTAGTCCCAGCCACGTGGTCCACAAAGAAATGGGACGACACCAGTTTAAAGATCAAGCAATCGGGAACGCTAGAAATCTTGGTCTCGTCAACTGAAAGCAGCGTGTCCGCGACTGTGAAGGGTGGAAAGCGGAATTAGTTCAGACTCAAACCCTTAAGTAAGTCCTATAAAAGAGGTTGAAATAGAGTTAGATCCTGAAATCCTATCAGAAATTTGAAGCTTGAAGACTGATCTGGTCTCTAGCAGGGTTTGGACTAAGTCTTTTGGAAGGACTCGAAGCAATCTTGCTGTGTTTTTCTTTTGGGTACCTTAAACCGCAAGTTTTCACTGATCTACTGATCAAATTGTGATCGTGGAGCCTCGGATGATCGGAAAGATAAAGCAAATTAAATTCAAGTGACATTTCTGCCTCTCTGCTGTCCCCCTTCGTTCCAAGTCAGCCTGCAACCAATAAATCGAATTATCATTCCTTACAGCAACATTCCGCGGCGTCCTCGATCAGTGAAAATCAATTTTTCACTCTGATTACCATGACTCCTTGTCCATGACCTCAGCCCAGTTGTGTGACTAAGCGAAATTCAAAAAAAAAAAAATCTCATACGGAACCCAGACGAAGAAGCTCCCGAAAAATTTGCGAAATTTTGCTTCATCATGGTCCCGCCAACGTTCCAATTGTGGTGCGGGCGATCATCTCAACGGAATGAGTTTTTAATAAGTTTTCCAAAAAGACTGCCACAAGAGGATTTAGAACAAAAACCGAATCGAATCGCGAGGATCGTTTCGCGATCTCCTTAGTGCTTTACGATCAAAATGAATTATGACCGCAGATCACACAAACTCGTAAAAGGATTATTAATATTCTTTGTGACTCTGACTCGCGATCGCGAGCAGAATCATCGCCAAGTCCATCTTGCTCCGGCATAGTTCTCGACTTTTAATGACTTTTTCGGGTCAGGTATTAGAATTGTGCTGTGTTTCTAGTTTTGCTCCTGCTGTTCTGTTGTCGAAAATTTAGGACACGCTGCGCTTTTTATTTTCGTACATGTGTCGGCAAATGGGTGTGGGCTCGGCTTTGACCACGGAGTACCTTTGCAACATGTGTGCTGCATGCAACTTAAGGATGTTTCTCGAGCGCTATATCGAGATAATTAAATTTGGCAATTTTAAAAATTTCCCCTCTCTTCCTTTTGCGCACGAGGAAATTTGTTTTTGATTTTAGTTAAGTCTTTTGGAGATGAAAAGACGAGGGGAACCGCGGTTGAGAGCTTATTTTTTATTGAAATACACATTCTTACTTGCTTTGTAGATAAAAGATGTCACCATGTGAGTACATACCTGGAAAGAAAGGGAAGATGGGATTAGAATACAATTGGACTTGTTACAGGAACAAAAGTTTATGAGTTCAAATTATAGATTTTGTCATGACCAAATGGAAGTCAGAAAACAAGAAAAACATTCGCTGGAATCTTTCAAATCTTTGAGAGGAAGTTAAAGTAGATTTTGTGGAACGTTACATAAGTTATCGTAAAGAACAGGCCCTTGCAGCCTTTCTGAAAGCAATACGACAGGCTCTAATATTTTTTTTCTCTTACCTTGTTACGCTTACCTAGTGTGTCAGAGTCTTAGGTTAGGTTGTAGGGGTGACTGCATTTATGTACAGCCTCAATGGATCCATTGTGTTCCCCGGTGTGGTGTGGGATACCTAAAATATGGAGTTTTTTTTTTTCTCAGTTGGCCTCCCTGAACCAACCTGAGTTCCGAAGGAATTGTAGGATAGTTCTCGGTGGCTTGCTTCACAGTTCGCCCAGATCACTGAAGAAGTGTTGTATCAGACTTTTACTGACTAAACTTCCCCTCTGCCTTTGGTATCTTTGGCAATTCCTCTGGGACCGTTGATAGGGTTCTAATTTGTTTTTTTTTTTCATGCTTCTATGAGGGCATGTTTTCGTGTTCCTCTTTCTTTTTCCTTTGCAACACTGACTCGAGTAAGAAGCTTATTTGGTCCCATCTGTCATTACTCGAGATCCAACCTGGTTCTTTCTGCTGCCCGTCTCCATTTATTATTTCTCTTGCACCTTTGTGCCTTTTTTTGTCCTAGTCTTGTTGCCGCTGGTTTTAAAAAGCAATGGGCCTAAAGCTGGTCACCTTTTCGACTGCTAATATCTTGGAGATTTTTCAACTGCTTCGTTTTAAATACTCATGTACTGCTGAAGGGTACCTAAGTGTCTGTCGAATGATATGTCCCCACAGCCTCATCGAAGATAAGGCTTTAGGCTAAAAAATTTCGTTTTTGAGTATAGTATCTCTCGACATTGATCTGGAGTTTCTCATGGACGTCCACAGTTCTGTTGTTTTTCCTAACACATTGTTCCCCTTCTCCATATTGGAATGGAAAATACATTGACTAAAGACCCAATACATACTTCTGAGGCTATGTTTACCCAATGTCGTTAGTTCCGTAAACCACAAACCCATCGGAAACGAGTTTATTATGAAGTTACCCAAATGATTGTGCGTTTTTTTTTTTTTTCATGTAAACTGTCTTGACGTTAATCACGGTCACAATTATTAAATTTATAGAAAGTGAAGACATGTAGTTATACTACATATATCTATTTGATCAATAAAAATATAAAAAAAAAACAAAAAACTTGAAATTCAAGAAGGGATGCAAAATATACATGCCACCGCTACTTGCTAACAACCGGTTTTCAAATCAAATTTCTATCTCACTTAGCGTTGATGTAATTTATTTATTTATTGCGTAATCTCATCTAGGCATTTGTCTGAGCTACTTTGGAGATTAATAATGTTCCACAGAACTCCTATAAAATTTAGAAATCAGTGACAACTGGAAAAATCAGTCAAAGTATTTGCATTAGCATTGTAAAATTGCGTTAGGTATCGACCTTGGATACTATATAACTTGACAATGGTGGTACCACTTAATTGTTTTGAATGCAACAGCAACTTCTAATTACATGTACAATGTTTTGCATTGTCTGGGATCAATTTGCACACACGCGATGACATTGATCGTAAGGGCAAGTGCAATTTAGGAACAAAGCGATCGTAATTACTAGAACTATACACATGTACATATGTATGTATATCGACTCTATTGCAGTTCGGGTCAACGACGACACAGATTAGGTTAGGTTAGGTAGGGCAGCCTCACTTAGTCCTTTGTGCTACCACCAGGATCAGTACTTCACCAGAAATACTACCCGCAGAACAGAACCAGCCGGAGCTTAGTATGAAGCAGTGGGGGCTACCTATCTTGACAACAGCTAGTTAACTTAAGTTGTGAAAGAAGCTGGCTCCTAAGTATGCTCTTCTTCGAGCTGAGAGGACCGGACATGTGCAGAGAAGGTAGAATCGTCTTCTCCTCCTCGTTGTAAAGGAGACCCAGCCTATATGCATGCTTGCCGATGTTGCAGTGTCCCGTAATGACACCCACTAAGGTACTTATTCCATCTGATGAGACAGTGAGAACGTTTGAGATCCAGCTTTGGCCAAATCTGCTTGTTGATGAGACAGATGCTACCTACAGTCCATCTAAGATTGGTGATGTTGATCGCGTTTCTATTGAGTAGCAGTTTGCAGGTGGCGAGAAGCATGCTTAAATTCCCCTTCTCCGCAAGAATTGGTAGAGTTATGCCCTCCCTGGCAAGTTTATCAGGCATGCAGTTGACTGGAATGTCTCTGTTCCCCGGCACCCATATAAGATGAATTTTGAATTGCTCAGCCATCTCGTTAAGAGACAAGCGACAATTTAGGGCTGTTTTTGAGTTGAAGGCGACAGATTCCAGGGATTTTATCGCGGGGCCTGACTATCAAAAACAATTGTGATATCCCGAGTAGATAGTGCATTATACCTCAGCCACGATAGGGCTTCCTTGCTTGTCATTAACTCGGCTTGGAAGACACTGCAATGGTCAAGCAAACGGAAAGAGATGCTTATGTTCACATCCTTTGAGAATACACCCATGGCCACTCCCGATTCTGTTTTAGAGCCGTATGTGTAGAAACAGATGGATCCCTTTCGTTGTAGCTCAAAATCATCCTTCCAGTCAAGTCTGGAAGGGATAGTGGTATCTAAGTTCTTTCAAATAGGAATCGTTAAGGGGTGTAGTCGGTGCTTTTCGGAAGGAATTCTAAATCGTTCAGAATACCAGAACAGACCTAGGCCAGGCATTATCTCCATCCCACCCGCAGAAATAAGTTGGATCGCCCAAAGAAGTAAAGAAGAATCTATCATATCTATGTGTGCCAGGTCACTAAGGCTATTAAAGGAGCAAGCACTTAGATTAGTTAGGTATGACAGCGCTCTACAGTACGAGGTGAGCCTGAGCTTTAACTTAACTCCTCTCTAGCCAGCTCAGCCAAGTTAGTTAAAATCCAT
The DNA here is from genome assembly GCA_951813785.1 of Criorhina ranunculi. Lineage (NCBI taxonomy): Eukaryota > Metazoa > Arthropoda > Insecta > Diptera > Syrphidae > Criorhina > Criorhina ranunculi. Next base: position 30,049,337 of record OX638385.1, on the reverse strand, counting down.
TTCCACTTGCACTCACGTCACTACGAGGTCCCTCTGAGGTGGTCTAAAAGACTTTTCGAGCCGAAGCGTACCCGTTCTACTTGTTTCAGTCATAGAAGCCGTTGTTTGCATACTCCTCTGACTATCTTAGGTTAGGTTGAGTAGCTGTCTCCACTAAGCAGGGACACACGTATGCCAGATCAAGGCACATTGCTGTACCACGTAGAAAAACCGGGTGACCAGCATCAGAGGCTTCACATGAAGTTGAAGTTGAAGTTCTGGGTAACCGTATCGGTGTAAACCCTATCCTGTGCCGTGCTTAGTGCAGAACCAATTAGACTGACACACAAAACTCTTAATTTTAAAGATGTCGAGCCTGGCTAGGTCGTTGAGGTCATTTAAGAAGTACTCTCCTAGTGTTTTCCTTCTCATGTGAAAAGAAGGTGTGTAGTCATTTCCTCCTCCTCCTCATCTCTGCAGCTTCTACAGAAATCGTAAGAAGGGACACCCATTCTGATGGCATGCCTGCCAATTAGACAAAGCCCCGTAAGGGCTCCTACTATAATTCTAATGAGTTTCCTATTCATGGACAGAAGTCTTCCCATTCTCTTCAAATCCAGGTTGGGCCAGATCTGTTTTAACAGAAGACAAGTGTTGATGTTGTTCCACCTGCTATAAGCTATTCTTGAAGCTTCACTATCAAGGTGAGATTTTATCGATTCTACGGAGACAGGCGGTCCCCCTCCATTAAGTATTAGAAGGGATTTGCTAGCTCGTCCGCTCGGCAGTTGCCCGGAACGTCCCTGTGCCCAGAAACCAAGCACAGGGAAACGTCGCATCTTTCATCGATCTCATCTTTACCAACTTGGATCGTACTGTCGGTGATTCCAAAGCTTTTATCGCTGCCTGACTGTCTATGTATAGTACAATACCGCAACCATTTACCGCGTTAATCGAAAGCCAAGCCGCAGCTGCAGTGACTATGTTGATATCACCCAAAGGTATTTTCTTTCAAAACAACGAAGGCAAAGTGCGCCCAGATAGTCCTTTATTCTTAAAGAGAGAACTGAAGATGTACACAGGAGATGAAAAGTTGTATCTTCCTTCCCTTCCCTTTAGAAAACATTTACAGGGAATTCTATTATGATAGCGGCCCTTGTTCTCGTTCCGATATACAACCCATTTGGCTAGTTAGAACATTGGACTGCTGAGCAAGTTGGTTTAGGTTCGAGGCCAAACCAAAAAATTGTATCACCTCGACACTCTCGTGAAAAGAGAGACGAGAAAGAACGTAGCAATTGCGGTCGGTCTCTCTGGACAAGTATTTACAGAACAAATGCATCTAGTAGCATGTGCATTCGAGCAGCATGCTTAGATACTCTTTATCCGCTAGAATCTGTTATGTGGTGCCATGCCTTTCAAAGTCTTCAACCTTAAAGTTGCCTGGAATTGCTTTAGCATTTCATAAGAAACTCGCAGCAATCTTTTATTTCTTCAGATGGGACACTTTTTCCACTAAGGAAACATCTCAGTTCTCTCCCAATTTAGGAATCTCCTATTCCGTAACGTTTCGTACAAACGAATTGTGACCCCGAAATTATCAGGAACACTATTTTTATGGATGCAAATTGTTGGCTTCCAAGAAATGAAAAATGCCTGACCAGCTTATCTTGAGACTTTTTGCAGATGTTTCTACTGTTCTCTATCAGAGAACTTAAGTAGATCTTACACCATCGATTTAATTGATCAATAGCTCGTTTATAGATAATTTAGAGAAACATGCCGGCCATAAAAGCAACTTTATATTTTTATTTAAGAAATGGTTAATTAAAGTTTTAATTGCTTTAAACCAATCAATTCAGTGCCTGTGGTTAAGCCAGTAAGGCTCGTCTTTATAACAACGACATTCGTACTTATATACGAAGAAGCCACAAGCTGAATGTTTAAGTGTAGTGACAATTAAATAATTCAAACTTGAATGTGGTTGCTGTCGGTTGCTCACCTTGAATGCTTCTCGAAGTAAATCGTTGCATGTCAGTATCTTAAGCGAGGAAATATCTGTCAGCTAGATGCTGAGGAAATACTAAATGAAAATTAGTACAACAACAAACCAACATTTGAAATAGTAACGAAGAATGAATTTGCAGTTGAATGTGGTTACACTCTTTTGGTTGCTCACCTTGAAGACTGTTGGCTTTGATAGCCAGCGTCTCCACTATCAAAAGACAAATTGTCTGTCTAAACTAAGAAATACTCAAATGTTTACTGTAAAAATTGGGACAACCACATATCGGGGTGGTTGATTCCCAAAGACAAGCATCAACTGGAACGAATCCATTTACTTATTCTCATTGAACCAAGTAACATTTGGAAAGGCTACATACTCAGATGGGTCCATCTGAAGTGCATTATTTTTACCTTAACCCATAGGTTAGGTTGTAGGGATAGCTGAGGGTAGGACAGCCTAACTCGGATCTCAATGGATCCATTGTGTTGCCCGATGTGGTGAGGGATACCTAAAATATACAGAATTATTATTTTTATCAGTTGGCCTCGCTGAACCAACCCGAGTTCCGAAGGAATTGAAGGGTAGTTCTCGGTGGCTTACTTGACAGTTTGCCCAGATCACTGAAGAAATGTTTTCTGCTAAGGCTAGGGCATTCGCATAGGAGGTGGAATGTGTCCTCCCCAGCGTCTGTGTCGCCACATCCTCTGCATAGTTCTGTTGTGTTTAACGCCTTCTCTTTAGGTAGGCCGCTAGAAGATTGAGACTTGTCATGATACCTGTGAGAAGTGATAGGTGACTGCGATGATTTCTTTTGTTTTTCTCTTGTTAAATTCTGTCCAGAGCATTCTTGAGGTTCGGCCTGTTGTAAGTGAAGTCTATCTCTCGTTCGCGAGTTTTATGGATTTCGTGGTGATGCTGGACTTTTGAAGTTCTAATGGGGGTAGGACTGAGTCATCGGCCATTATCAGATCCATCTCAGAGCTTATTCTTGCAAGCTCGTCCGCCTTTTCATTCCCATGGATGCCTTTATGTCCTGGGACCCAATTGAGTGTGACGGCATGATTAGCAATGAGTGCCTTAACTCGTCATTGCAGCGTTTCACAGTTCTGGATCTGATTGTTGTCGATGTGATGGCTTTGATGGCTGTTTGACTATCTACATTAATGTCGATGTGACTTGTGGGGAGTGACTGTTGTGATAGTTTTCGCGAGGCGACGGCATTGCTAGAACTTTCGCCTAAAGCATTCTGCTGTGATTGGAATGCTTGGTTCTAATACATAGATCTCGGAGCCTACGCCCTCATCCATTTTGGGGTTGATGACCTCTCCTTCTGTCCACCTTTCTCTGGAGGGAATTTTCAGTTCGAGGTTTAGGCTAAATTCCAGAATTGGTGTTAAATAGTCAGTTTTGGTCTCAGTGTTCACTACCCCAACCCATACACGAGGCGATTTATCTGTCTTACCTAGTCTATCCAACCGTTCTTTCTTTGCCACATTGGTTGAGGTTGGCCAAAACCCGCCCTAAAATATCAAATAGTGTTCAATCTTCATCTGACTGTCTGAAAGATCATATAATATCGTAGTGACTTTGTTGGAACAAACTGGTTCTTTGTCTTCCTCGATATGCAGCATGAACGAAATGTGCTCGATCTCTTCTCAAAACATTTCCAGAAATCCTGGCCCATGACAGAGTTTAGCAGTTATAAGGATCAAAAATGAGCAATCGATGATTGTTTGCTTCAGTTCAGACCTTTTTCTCACTAGTTCGTCAGCCTTCTCGTTGCAGACAATGTCTTTATTTGGAAGCCAACAGGGTTGGATGGGAAAAGATTTCTTTGATCGCAGCCTTTTAAGGAAAATGGTAGGCGTAGAGGTAATGTCTACTGAGAGTTTGCAAAATTGCTATGACCATGCTTCCTGCGGGCGGTTGCTGTGACATCCTTTGTCGCATGTCTGAACTGGGGGCAGGAGTGATAGATTGATTTGATTGATAGAAATGTCTCAGAGAGTTCACTTCGACTTCTTATGCTGGCACAAGTCTCTGCATTTCACTTTACCAAAATTCTGTTCCATCATATGCGGGTTCATGTTTAAATCAAAATACCAGTTGATTTGTCCATGACAATATTTACGATCAATCACAGCGGTGAATAGCCCCGTTAAAATTTAGCAAAACTTAAAACTTGATATGTAATGTGATCATGCAAATTTTTGTAGATAATTTGCAAACCAGAGATATCTTAGCACAAAATCAAAACACCTGCAGGCAGCATTTTAGTTTGTAGGCTTATTTCAATCATTAAAAGCCGATCATCCAAGAAATCTTAATAAATGCCATGTGCTCAAGCGTCTGTCTTGTTAAATATCAAAACAACTTTAAAGTTAACAGCTCAGGCGAAACACACTTCATGGTCAACGACATTTTCCAGCAAAGTATCCACAGAAAGATTAATTGAAATATCTTTTCAACTGAAACTATCTGTATGCGATGCTTGAATGAGTGTCGTTGATTGAAGTTTAAGAAATAGGTTGTGTGATAAGTTTCCATTAGAGCGAGTCGGTATTTCATGTAGTGTAGATAAATTGTAAAATTGTTTGTAATTTGACATGTGACATATTACCCCTTCAGCTTTCAGCAAGAAGGTTAAGATTTGATCTAGCACAGAATACACCTAATGGTCGACCTTGCAGATAAGTAGCTGATTTCCTCTTGGGAAAAACGATGCAGTCTTAACATAAATCCGCAGAAAACAGAACTGGCCCTTTTCACCAACAAAGGGAATATCCCAATATTCGAACCACCGAGATTAAATGGGCAGCAAGTCCAAATATCGGAGAGAGCAAAATATCTGCATACTAGACCGCAAACTGAATTGGAAAGAAAACCTAATAGAAAGAACAAAAAAAGCTTCAATTGCTTCCTACGCATGCAACAGAATTTTGGCAAAAATGGGCCGTAGCCATAATAAGGCCCATACTCACATATGCATGCCTAGTCTGGTGGCCAGCTGCAGTAAATACTACAAATTTGAACATCCTTACGAAGATTCAGCGACTGGCTTGTTAAGGAACCACAGGTGCAATCAGAACAACACCGACTGCAGCCCTCGAGATGATGCTGGGATTGATACCTGTGGATCTTTTCACAAAGAAGTGGCCGCGAAAACTGCGCTTCGCCTACAATAACTCAACCTTTGGAGAAAAAAAGGCCTGATAGGTCATCTAACAATCACCAAGTGGGTGACTGACTATTTACCACCTATCTCAGAATTCAGCCTAAACCTCGAACTCAAAATTCCCTCCAGAGAGATTTGGACAGAAGGAGAGGTCATTAACCCCAACCACATATCCATCTTCACGGATGGGTCAAAAATTTATGCGGGTGTTAGATCAGGGATCTATGCACAGGAACCTAACATCACTCGGTCGATAAGACTTCCAAACCACAGCAGCGTGTTCCAGGCGGAAGTTCTAGCAATCGCCGAAGCCTCGAGAGAACTATCTCAACGGGCACTCCCAAGAAGCTATATTGACACATACGGGTTCTGATATGGATCTGATAATGGCCGATGACTCAGTCCTACCTCCATTAAAACTTCAAAAGTCCAGCATCACCGTGAAATCCATAAAACTCGCGAACAAGAGATGATCTGAGTCAGGCTGTACTTAAGTGCAGCCACCCCTACAACCTAACCTAACCTAGTGGGAAAGTATCTGAAACAATATGTATTCTATAGAAAGAACTAGCATGCTTCTCTAAGACTTTTATCTGTCTTTCAAAGATGGTACTTAAGCCTTACTTTACTAACTCAGTGCTCGAAGTTCTGGACGTCTGTCTTATTTGCCTGAATAACCAAAATATTTCTTGTCTTGGTGTATCCATTGTATTGGGTGTGCTATTCTGAACTTTTCCTGGACTTTTTATGACTTCAACCATTATATATAAAACTTCAACCATTTCCTTGAGAAGCGACCTGCAATTTTTCTGCTGCCGGTTCCAAAATGAGAATTAAGAAGCTTCTTACTTCAAATCATGCTTTCCAAAATTCTTCGTTGCCTACCAAGAGATGGTGCGGCTTAAAATCGTTGGTCAACCCCCGAGAGTTGACAGAGAGAACACATATGTGTATAAATACAATGAATCTAACCAGACCGTACTGCCTTGACTTGTTTTATGCAATCTTACATTTCCTTTGCTAAGTGAACTGTCCAACTATCAAGCGTTGTAAAAAAAATAAAAACGATCGAGAACATCATCGTCTAGAACCGTAAAAACCGCAAAAGTTATTAGAGACTACGACTACAAAAAACATTAAAACTTAATAACTACTCTTAAATAAAATGCAAATATATTCCCACGCCCAGCAATTGAAAACCTGAACCGAATCTCGTATTCAGTTCACACATCCAAACGCCATAATCATTCATTTCCGAACTTCTGGAAGTAAATGTATAAATTTGCAACGCGTATGTGATTGAAATTGGAGACACTCTTGTGCAAATCAACTTGACCATGGATCTGTTGTTCCAATTTTTTTTTTTACAAAATGAATCACTTTACTTGTACATCAATATTGTTCTTTTATTTTTTTATTTAAAAAGTCTCTGATAACCCGTGCGACGCCTGCTTTCGACAAAACAAAAGACTACAAAGGGTATCGGGCTATCAAAACGACCTATTTAAGGAGCATTTTACAAAGCTTCTCTACTTAACTCTTCTAACCTATTTCTATTTCCAAGAAACGTGTAAATCACATTTTTAAATTCATATTACGAGTGCAAGTAGTTTTTTTCCAAACCGGTTACTTAAATCATCCCAAGCATATACATTTGTAGTATTCCCTTAGTACAAGATTGAAAGAGTCATGTTTACAAATAAAAAATGTTAATGACTTCAAGATAATAATTGTATGTCGCGTGCGAAATGTTAAATTTTTATTTACTCGTGAACAATAATAAAAGAATAAATGAATGAATATGGCACACTGATGTAATATACTCGTATTATATTTTATAAGTTCTGCGGGTGTTAATGAACTCTAAAATGTTGCCAAAATAATTCTAGGGACATTTTTAGTGATATAACCAAGTGTTTCCGTTGTTCACTTGGCATTGCCTGCAAAATTGAAAGCAATACACGTAAGAAATTTGAAAATAATATTGCAACCAGGCGAACACCTTCCTACCCTGTTCCATCAGTTTATAGTATGAGATAGCTGCATCTGGCACCTTGATAGTGATTTGACTATTACTGAATTTAGGCTTGTTATTTTGATGTGTAAGTTAGTGTCTAATTTTTGGACATGTCTCCTTGATTACTAGCAACTCTACCTGAAAAACAACGGATGATAACATAATCACTATCCAAAGCATGTGTGTAAAGGGACATGTAAGGATATGGCCATTGTGTAGTGGTTGCATCATCGCTTGTCCCGCTGAAGGCTCCAAGTTCAAATCCCGATGTCAAAAACGAAAAAAGTCGGATCAACTGCGAAAAAAGCTGAAGTCAACTCTACTGCATAGGTAACACACTAGATCATATGGCTTGAAAGTGTTGATCGTACTAATGACATCGGGATATTTGAAAGAAATACTGTGAATTATAAGCAATGGCAACAGTGTACCAATAATTCTCCCCAGTCATTCTGGACACCACCCTCGGAGCAAAAAAGACTGAAACTTAATATAACCTGAGTTTCAAAATCACTACACCAACACTAGCGCTGTGTGAATAGCATCATAAGGATATTCATAACTCCTTTAGCACTAGTGAATTATAAAAATAATAAATAATAATAATGACCCATAAGGGACTCTACTTTTTAGTCGAGGTTTTACTGCAGGCTTCACTTACTAGGCTACGTAGGCTACACTTACTTTCTTAATTCGATGTTGGGTGCCAGGACACAGAGGAATTGAAGGCAATAAAATTGCAGATCAACTTGCCAGGAGAGTCTCTTCAGAAAGGTACATACATGCCGAACCCTCCTGCGGCATCCCTACTTCTGCATTCAGATTGAGTTTGGACAGCTGGGAAAAACAAAACTTCGTATCCTACTGGACCAACACTCAGCGACTCAGGCAGACTAAAAAGGCCATCCGACCCCTGACCATAACCACTACAAATATTCTCAACCATAAAAGGGACGATATCAGAAGACTTGCCGGCTTCCTCGCCGGACACTGCAGACTCAGAAATCACTTACATAAACTAAATATAGTTCAGGAATCTGAATGCAGACTCTGCTTAGAGGAAGACGAATCAGTCCAACACGAACTATGTGAGTGCGTGGCTGTCTGCAGAGTCAGGAAACACTTTCTCCACAAAGAATTCCTAACACCGGAGGACATTCATAATGCCTCGACTTGAGATATAATCAACTTAATTAGAAATATAGAGGATCTCCTTATATAACTGGCTCCAGGCACAATAGATCTTTTAGGTGTCATATGCGTCTGTCGCAGAGTCTTACCAATAATAATAACTCGATGTTGAATTGTAAATCTGCAGCTGAAGTTATGATCCAAGATGTGAGCGTTGTACTCATACTTTAGGCGGTAAAGTATTAGGTTTAGGGGTAAAGTTTTTTTTTCGAACGTTTAATGAAACCTCTAACCGTTTACTTTCGCTCAATTTATTTCAAACTTCTGCTACGGAGAGGAGGTGAAGAAATCGAAATCCACCTAACACAACTCATTTTCTACATCCATGTCTGGCTATTTCTTGAAAAAATAAAAACGTGCCTTCTTAATTTTACTAACCTGGCACATGTATTGTAGATGTGTATGAAAAACCAAGTTCGTTACATGACAAATTTCAAACCGGTCTTGCGGTTAAAATGAGCAGAATTCACACAACATCAATAGAATTGTTATATTACAGACCTAAGTCGCCAGCACACTAATGAGAATGACTCAGGCAATCAACCGAGTCTGACCACCTAATTATCTAACAGAAGACAGTGTAACTCTGAGGATTCCATTAAATAGTACAAAAAGCACCATTGCTGACCTCTTGGAACGTAGTTACTTCTTCTGAAATCAACCAATGTGTTCTGTCCTTCACAAGTAAAACAATAAAATAAATAATGACGCCAAGTATTCCAATTTATCAAACACGCACCTGCCTTAACAAAAAATCAAAATAACCTACAAAACAGCGTCTAAATAAATAAATAGATAAATACTCGTATCATTCAATGTCGGCCCGGCAAACAAAACGCTATTCCAAAACTATTAAGGCACAGTAAAAGCTACACCAGCAGTATGCTATACAAATGTATCTCTCGCATTTTTCTTAATAAAAAATTGTATACACGTGTAAATCATAAATCAAGCCGCACAAACTTCAGATTAAAAGATTCTTCTCTTACACTCCCATTCATTCGTATCTATTCTCAAGTCTCCCACACATAATTCACACAATTTCCTCCGATCAAGCTTTACCCTCCATAAGTTACGAACAAATCTCTACGAAGCAGAATATGTACAACAGAACCAAGATAGCTAAGCTTTTCCATTCGTAAGCTCCAGTGAAAGTAAATACGAATAGAACGAGCAACAAACTGTTAGGTCTACTATACCCACTCTACCCAGGTGATCAGATACAAAAGCATACTCCACAACAACTTAAAGTGAAACCTGTCTTCGTATCCAAGATAGATCTGCTCAAAAGAACTTCAAATAATCTGAGTTTTCCAGTCAGCACCTCAGTTGAATCTAACACATCGTCTAGTATCGTCTAGTATGCGTTCGGTAAAAATATTTTCATCACGAATTTTCTTCGTGAACGTTATAGTTACAATCGGTTACTTCGGTCTTAACATCGATCAAGTGCAGGCTCGAACATCGGACATTCTTAAAGTTAAACTATCTCATGGTGGAGTTTTGGTTGGACGACATCTAACCTCGCAAAATGGTAGACCAGTCCGTGCTTTTATGGGAATACCCTATGCAGAACCTCCTCTCGGTGAATTAAGATTTAAAGTAAGTTCTTTGAACTGTGTGAATAAATATTAATTTTTGAAAAATTAATCCACGGTCCAGTTAAATGTGAATGTTGTGCAAAAAATGTTAAGAATTTCAATGTGAAACGATTGTGAACGGAAAAGGATCTGACAGTTTCATTGTGATAAAATCCAAAGACTGACAGTGTACCGCAAATTATGCAAAACAAGAGAAAGATTGACATTCACATCTTATGTCGGTCAGAACTGATGTTTATTTATTCCACTGAAAGGATATTACGGTTAAACGTTGAAAATATAATAAAAAATGATGTGACTTCCGTCAGCAATTCAACAGAAGTTCAATTAAAAAGAAGTGGCGTTTTGGTTAAGCCTTTCCTAAATTTGATCATTTTAGATATTTATTATGCAACTAGGTACAGCTTGTTTATTTTATTATGCAAATCCATTAGATTACGTAATTATAATACCGAGGGAAGTGATTTTAATAAAACGTATTTAAGTTAAACTAGCCGTCAAGTGCAAGATTAAGGAGTTCTCCCCCCGATAAACAAGTTTATACAAATTATTCACAAATCTGTAATAATAAATAACTTTGTTGTGCTTGCTGATTCTGATCTCCGCCGTTCGTTTCCGACTTAAATAAATTGTTACAAAACAATTTTTACAATGCGATCAAGGAATTAATTGTTTGTTACACATCATCATCAATATCATCATCAATACATATAATAAAACAGTAGAACCCGGTGTGTCTGTACATAGAAGAAAAAGTAATAAAAAAGAAAGGGGGTGACTAAAGAAGAGTAATAGAACACTAATTAGCGATTTTCAGAATTCTTTTCTGTCTGTCTGTCCGTTTGTTTGTTCGCGCACGTCTCTGAAACTACTGAAGGGATTTTCATGTAGTTGAACACAGGTGGACAGAGCATTATTTGGGGCAGCATATAGGTTTTGTTTTGTTAAAATCGAATGTGGGGAAAAAAAGTTATCGTCATTTAAAGATTTTTGGAATTAACTTTTGTATGTTAGAAAAGTTAGAAGATAAGGGCTAAAGGCCTATAAACGTCACGAACGATTGTTTTAAAGAAAAAATAACACAAAACTTTGGTTAGAATCATAGAGCGTATAATATTTAGTACATACAAAAATCAACAGGTGGCGCTGTTCATTATTAGAACGCGCTTTAGACATTTTTGCAGTAATTCACCTAACTGGTATTATTCGAAAATTGGAAATAAAAATTTGGTAGGTAAATTCTACAACAAAAATAAAGAAACACGTGTTTTTCAAAAGTGTAACTACGGGCCAAGATACAGGGTGTTCAAGTTTGCAGATTTATAGTATGCGCAACCGTAGTCATCGGCACATCGGTTCGTGATCGTGTGTTGTTTTTGTTTTGCCGAGTTGAATTTGAAAGTTCCATAGGGACAGACGATTTCTAGCAACGTAGTGTAAACCTTAGTATGTATTAAATGCGACTTCGAGATCGTCAGCATTATATTGTATAATGCTAATTGCTAATAGAGTAGAATTTAATATGTCCATTATCGATAATTAGTACCTGCATCACCGAATCCGAAAGACAACTCTCGTCGGAACAACTACACATTCGAAGTTGCGAAAAATCCTACAAAATATCTAAATTTTCTCAAACAATACCAAGAAATACATACTTCACCCCTTCTAATCCTACTTCCTACTAATATTATAAATTTGAAACGTTGTCCGTTTGTTTGTTTGTTTGTTCCGCTGTAACACGAAAACTACTGAACCAATCAACTTCAAATTTTTCACAAAGAGTGGCTATACCTCGGGTCACAGTATAGGCTACTTTTGGTTATTAAAGTGTAACTGCAATGCAAAAATTATTTCATAGGCGCCTGCCTGGCAACTAGCACTTACGGTTCATTTGAAACAGATTTTGAACAGGGATTTACGTCATTAATAAAGTCGTTAAAAAAAATTTGCATAATTTTATGACTGCTGCATAATAAAACGAATTGCATTAGAAAAATAACAAAATAACTTCAAAATACACCCCAAGATTACTGACCAGAATACTATTATAGTTCCACATCCCAAATTATAGATGGTAAAAGCTAGTCTGTTATAAATCTACTCGTATAAGGTGTTCATTTACCCAGAACTCGTGTACAATACTTACATTTGGTCTAGTGCGCCAAAAACTGTCCTAGCCGTTATAAATAAAGTTCGAAAATCCAAATGAAGTCTTATAGGTAACAGGTTGACATTATTATTATTTTTATTATTATTATTATTTTTCGGGGGAGCTGAATAGCCCTTGGCACTGCGGTTTCTGACGAATCCTAATGTGCCTTCCCTAATGTTCCTAGATGAGTTGTTTCGCTCCAGAAGATATCAGGAAGTAAATGAACTTCTCTGGATATATGGCCGCCTAGTATTCTTTTTCTGAGTTGAAAAAGAGCTGGGCATTCCGTTAGGATGTGAAGAGAGGTCTCCCCACTCTCTAGGCAGAGTCTACAGCTTGAATCTGTTGTAAGATTCATGCGATGTGGGTGCTTGTTCAGTCAGCAATGACCGCTGAAAAGTCCAGCTAGTGCTCTAAGGTTACTTCTATCGAGATTCACAATGAATTTTGATTTTCTTTCTGACGGTACCGGGAATAGCAGTTTAGCACATGCTTGTCCTGGTGTATTGAGCCAGGCTTCTCTAGATTCTTGCATGCGAAGACTTTTTGCGTGTCTCGCGAAGGCTGACTGAGAAGTTCGCACCTGATGATTTTCCAAAGATTCCGGAACCAGTACCTGTTTCCATTTTGGATCCGTCCGTATACCAGACGAGGTCAGAGGATGCAATTTGGGGTTTGTGGTTTTCCCAGTCCTCCCTTGATGGGATAACTGTTGAGAAATTTTTGTTGAAGCAGTATTCGGGTAGCATATCTTCTGGAGGCATGCTGAAGATCGTGTCTTGCTCCAATGTTTCAAGCAGGGAAAAGTGCCCTCCCCTAAGGGACTTCGGGTCAAGGTTGCTTGTGTGGAAGAGTCGGTGGATGCCTAATTTGGCTTCCATTCGAATGAAGTTTCATAGTGGTGGTTAACCCAGGATGACATTGAGAGCAGCAGTTGGAGTTGTGCGAAGGCATCCTGACATACAGGTTTCGGCTAGGCGTTGGACACGTTCTAATTTCATAACTGTGGTAGTTTCGTTAGTTTTTGTCCACCAGACAACGCTTGCATATGTGATCATTGGTCTGACGATCAGTTTATATAGCCATAATATCATCTTAGGTTATACTCCCCAGTTTTTCCCACAGATTCAGCGACAGGTCCATAGTGATATGGTAGCTCTGCTTATTACTCTGTCAATCTGTGGGTTCCAGGACATTTTGCTGTCCAGGATGATTCCCAGATATTTAGCTTCTTGTGCAGGTTGACATTGTGAAGTCTATTAACTCGCTTGAACACTACTTTATCGTTTCTCGTAAAAAAAAATTTCCAGCGAAATAGCGAGTTATATTCGGCACTTAGGCACATGTATGATGCTTCGAATTCTCGTCAGTTTACTTTTACGACTACTTTTAGACGTTCTGTCAAATATATTAGTATAGAGATTCATATGGAAATTTGTATATTTGAATTTGAATAACTTAAGTGCAATTAGTACTCGGAAACACGAAACGCAGTTGAAGTCGCAAATTTAATGAGATAGACTCTAGAGATTATTTCCTAGACTACACATCTACTAAAGGGTGGTTAAGTTTTAAGGGCCGATGTTGATTTTGAATAAAACACAAATTATTTAGGAAATTATTGTCATTTCTTTTTATTATGATAATATTGGTATGGTTCAATTATGTATGGAACAAAATATCGGCCAAATGGCCGCCGCGACCTCGGCGGCACACCTCCATCCGATGGTCCAAATTTTCGATGACGCTGAGGCATAATTGAGGTTCTATGCCGTTAATGTGCCGAATTATCTCATCCTTTAGCTCTTGAATTGTTGCTAGCTTATCAACGTACACCTTTTCTTTCAAATAACCCCAAAGAAAGAAGTCCAACGATGTCAAATCGCTTGATCGTGGCGGCCAATTAACATCGCCACGACGTGAGATAACACGGCCATTGAATTTCTCCCGCAAAAGAGCCATTGTTTCGTTAGCTGTGTGGCAAGTGGCACCGTCTTGTTGAAACCACATATCGTCCACATCCATATCTTCCAATTTGGGTCATAAAAAGTTCGTTATCATCTCACGATAGCGAACACCATTCACAGTAACTGCCTGACCGGCCTCATTTTGCAAAAAAATACGGCCCGATGATGCCGCCAGCCCATAAACCGCACCAAACAGTCACTCTTTGTGGGCGCATTGGTTTTTCGACAATCACTCTTGGATTATCATTCGCCCAAATGCGGCAATTCTGCTTATTGACGAATCCACTGAGGTGAAAATGTGCCTCATCACTGAAGATGATTTTCTTCGAAAATTGATCATCCACTGTTGCCATTGCTTGCCACCATTCTGACCATTGACGACGCTTGAAATGGTCAAGAGGCTTTAGTTCTTGAGTCAATTGCACCTTGTAAGCACGTAAATGCAAGTCTTTATGCATAATGTTCATCAACGACGAGTGTGAGAGGTGCAATTGTTGGGCACGACGACGAGTTGAGGTGTACGGCACTTCAGCCACACTATCGCGAACAGCAGCAATATTTTCTACAGTACGAGCTGTACGAGCATGCACTGGTGTTTTCACATCTCCTACAGACCCGATTTGCTCAAATTTTTGCACGATTTTTCCGATTGTACGCACATTTGGACGATTAAATTGACCAAAAAAATCACGAAGTGCACGATATGCATTTTGATTTGAACGCCCAGTTTCATAATAAGCCTGAATAACTTTAACGCGTTGTTCGATTGTGTATCTTTCCATGGTTCAAATTGAGTTAGTCTGAAATTGAGAAATGTCAAATGAAATGCAGAAAAAAACTTGACGTTTAGGTGTGGTTCACATTCAACATCGGCCGTTAAAATTTAACCACCCTTTAGATACTGCGTTGTCGCTCCTGGGTAGATTCGAAGATCACACTAACAAAGGCAGTGTAAGCACCAGCACTATTATCTCATATTTCAAATCTTATTCTTATCAGGCTCAACTGTGCGTACCCGACGGCTTAGTCAAAATCAGCAAAATTCAGTGGGCAACCTGTGCAAAGCAAAATATTCACCAAGTGAAGAAAGCTGCGTCCATATAATCTGATAAACAAAATCATTTAAATACAACAACACGAAAATAAACAATTGAGAGAAAAGGCCTTTATCTTTTGAATTAGACGCATGTATGTACGTATAAGCAGACACACATATCAGGCTTACACAAGCATACACTTATCCAAGTTGAAAGCTCTTTTTAGTTTCCTGCAATTCTTATCAATCTTCACTTCAACTTAAAGAGCAGCTTGGGTTAGGTTAGGGATGTGGGTCGGCTGGCTAGCCGACCGGGTCTTAGGCCTCTAAGATCCATTGTACTAGCCATACGGAGAGAAATCTACCCTTAAACGCTACCTGCATAAAAAGTGTAGTAGTAACAACTTACTGCGTCAGTGGTACAAACCCTTCTGTGGATTTGATAAAGCTGTTCAGATCGTTCACCGGTTTGCCAGATTGTTCCTCGAGATCCGGATAAAATGTCGCCCGAGGAATTTGTGTCTTAGATGGTATAGGCCGGGGCAGAGGAAGAGGGTTGAGTCCTCATGGACTTCCTCATCTCTGCAGCCTCTTCATAGGTCTTCTTCCGAAGCACGAAGTTTCTTCGTGTGGTACAGCGGAGTGTTATGACCCGTTATTACACATACACGGGTGGAGAAGGATTTTCTCGAGACGAGAATCTTACCTTGACATGAAGAGATGCACCAATGCGGTATAAGTAGTGTACACTTGTACAGGTCCAATGAATTAGATTTAACTCCACGAGTTATGATTGGTAAAACGATTGGTAAGGACAATCTTTCAATTGTCCACATACCGCTTCACGTGTCGCTTATTCATGAGCTAGTTGCTTGTTCGTCGCTATATATTGACTAAACCTAGACCTCAATCAACAAGCCTCTTTGGTCATACCATTGGTCATACTCATTAAAAAGACAAACTTCTCTGATTTATCGAATGTTTAAAACCTATTTAAGAGTGGACAAACCTGTGCACAAGCATAAATACTCAGTAGCAGCCTTGTTGCACCCGAAGATAAATTTGATAACTACTTTCGAATGAATTAGACAAATGAACATACATATTAAAAACAGAGGGAGTTCTCTTTACGAATAAAGGAATGATACCAACGTTCCGGCCCTCAGAAAGGGCGAGATACCTGGGGTGCATCCTTGACCGTAAATTGACATGGAATGAGAACATCTCAGAACAAATCGTTAATCACCTTTTACGCATGCAACACAATGCTTGGTAAAAAAAATGAGGTCCTAGGCCCGCCATCATCAACTGGATATTTACAGCCATTGTCAGGTCTATCCTAACCTATGGAAGCCTAATCTGGTATCCTGCAGCAAAGAAAACAACTAATCTCAAAGCACTTACCAAAATACAACGAGTGGCAGGAATAGGCACCACTGGCGCCATCAGAACTACCCCAACTGCAGCCCTGGAAGCTATTGTCGCCCTGATTCCATTAGACCTCTCCCTAAAGGAAGTAGCCGCGAAAAGTGTCCTGCATTTAAAACAACCCATCGAAAGAAAGCAAGTTGAGAACAACTGGAAACTGACTCGGACTACCTCACACCATCTCCTGACTTCAGCCTAAGTATAAAAGCGATCACCCCCTCAAGAGACGAGTGGGCCAGCGGGAAGGCTAACAACCCGACGAAAATTTCCATTTTCACAGACGGGTCAAAAGCCGAAGAAGGAGTAGGCTCTGGGGTCTACTAACTGGAACCCAACATAAAGCGGTCAATCAGACTTCCGAGCCACGGGAGTGTGTTCCAAGCGGAAGTCCTAACCATCGCCAAGGCAGCCCGTGAACTATCAACGAAGCTGGTCTCTAGAAAAACTATCGACATTTACATAGATAGCCAAGCCGCTATTAAAGCCATTTCATCCATTTAAGTCAAAAATTGTGAAACCTTGTCGCTCACCGCGAACCACAACGCAACACTCTGGTGAATCCCGGGACACAAAGGTATCCACGGGAATGAAATGGCAGATGAATAAGCCAGGAAGGGCTCTGAATAGGACATATCACTGGTCAACCACTCAGTTCTGTCTAGATAAATCAATTTAACTTTGTTTTTGAATACTATTAACTCTCAGAGAGACCTTCCTTATGTTCTAGAAAGAATTGCACTAAGATTTCAATTTTCTTCTAGGCACCGGTTCCAAAATCGCCATGGTTAGGGGAAAAGCTAGTCGTTCAAGACTCACCGATTTGCATTCAACGAGATCCTTTCAGACGCGATGACTTAATTGAAGGCAGCGAAGATTGCCTGTACATGAATGTATATGTTCCCGAGGTAAGCCCCAGCTCTTTAATTTTCATTTAGTATCCAAATGTTATGAATTTCCCATTTAAGGAACCTCGAGAATCTGGCCCACTACCAGTTATGATTTTCTTCCACGGAGGTGGTTGGGAATGTGGTTCCGGTATTAGTGCCTTTTACGGACCAGATTTCTTAATGGATCATGATGTAGTCTATGTCAGTGGTAACTTCCGATTGGGCCCACTTGGATTCTTAAGTACTGAAACCAAAGATTGTCCTGGTAATAATGGACTAAAAGATCAACTAGAGATGTTGAAATGGGTGCAGAAAAACATAGCTGCCTTTGGCGGTGATCCAAACAGTGTGACTATTTTTGGAGAAAGTGCAGGCGGTGCAAGTGTCACATACCATATGATGTCAGAAAAGTCAAAGGGTTTATTCCACAAGGGTATCTCACAGTCGGGAACTTACTTCAATCCATGGGCCCAGCCAGCACACAAAGGTGTAGCTGCATCTCGAGCTAAGCGCTTAGCTAAAATGCTCAAATGTGATGATTCAAATTGGTCAGTCGCTTTAAATTGTCTTCGGCAGAAATCTGCTGTTGATATAACAGCAACGGTTTATGAATTCTTTGTAAGTATAGTTGTAAATAATTAAAGTAATTATCTGACTTATGTTATCCCATCTCATTAGGAATGGGATACAGATCCAATGATTCCATTTCCACCAGTGGTAGAACCTGAGACTCCAGAGGCTTTTCTAACCACTCTACCACGAAATGAAAAACTTCCACATGGTTTTAAACTTCCATGGATGGCAGGATCTACATCCGAGGAAGGAACTTTAAAAACGGCAGCACTACTTAATCTTCCTGGATTATTAGATGAGTTCGAGGAGAAATTCTATGATGTCCTTCCAATCATCCTCAATTACGATCATCATTCAAAGAAAACACAAAGAAGTATCACCGATCAGATAGATAAGTTCTATTTCAATTATGTCCATGACTGGAGCAAGAAGAATCATCAGAACCTGACGAATGTAAGGCACAGTAACCGTTAGAAAAAAGAAACGAAAGCTTCAATTTTGCCATTTTTTTTATTTTTAGCTCATCACCGACGGATGGTTTCTGGGTGGACTCGATGAATATCTACGGTTGAGATTGCAAGCTTTAGTTGCGAAGAAAACAGTGGTTGGTCCGACCTATGTGTACCTGTTCGATCATAAGGGCGCTGCTAGTTTTACCGAGATATTTGAAGGTGGAAAGGAGGACTACTATGGTAACTTTGAATCTTAATTCACATGTTCAGACATCATTCATTCAAATTGTATATAATCTTGTTGTAGTTGAGACTTTCTGCTAACTACGGTTGTACTGGAGTCACAAGTAGAACCCTAATTCCTCAAGGAATAAGATTGACGGACGTTTCTTCGTACAGATTTCACACCAAAAGAACGAATGATTGTTAGTTCTTCGCTGGGAGTGATTCAAAATGCTCCTTTTCTGATTTAAAATCACCTACAATGTATCCCAGTCAGCCAGCGCCCATTGGAGGGTCTGAGTCTGAACTTATGTCGCTTTCCTTCACGGTCCCAGGCACACTGCTTCCAGTTTACTAGACCAAGGTTTCTAGCATCCGCAATTACCTGATCTTTAAACCGGAGGTCCGGTCTTCCTTTTCTTCGTGAACCAGGTGGCCGGGATTCAAAGATCTTCTTAGCTGGAGCATTCTCGTCCATTCGCTCAATGTGGCCCAGCCATTGCAGTCAACGGATTTTTGCCTTCCGGATTACTTTCACATCATTGTACAGCTTTTAGAGTTCGCCCTCCTCTATTTACCCTCCTCGCGGATAGGACCAAATATTCGACGTAGAATTTTTCTTTCGAAGGATCCCAAGATCTACTCCGCTGTCTTACTTATCACCCATCATTCAGCTCCATAAAGCAAGACTGGCAAGATCAGGATTTTGTAGAACATGATTTTGAACCTTCGATTCAGGAGTTTGGACCCTAGTTGTTTGAACAAACCGAAGTAGCAACGGTTGCCTAAGGTTATCCTTTGTCGAATCTCCAATAGAGTGTCAACCCCGAGTTAGATAAACTCCTTCACTACCTCAAAATTATTGCTATCAATCGTTAGGTTTTGACCTAGACGGTGTTCGACGGATCGTTTTTTGGTCGACAGCATGTATTTTGTTCAACATGAGACCAACTTCGATTACCGTAAAAGCCTCAATAATGACACGCTGGGAACGGGCGATGATGTCGATATCGTCTGCGTATCCCAGCAGCTGGGTGGATTTGTAAAATTTACTGCCTTCTGTGTTTACGCCGGCCTTTCGCACTATCTGCTTCAGTACAAGATTAAAGAAGGCACACGAGAGCGCGTCTCCTTGCCAAAATCTGGTGCATATTTGGAATAATTCGGTGGTTCTTCTTTTTTTTATAGTTAACTAGCGCTAAAGGGTATATGAATACCTATGCTATTCACACAGCGCTAGTGTAGTGTACAACTCAGGTTGTATTAGATTTTAGTCTTTTTGCTCTGAGGGTGGTGTCTAGAATGACTGGGGAGAATCATTGGTACTGTTGCCATTGCTTATAATTCACAGTCTTTCTTTCGAACATCCCGATATCATTAGTACGATCAACACATTCAAGCCATATGACCACCCTAGTGCCAGTGCTATGCCTATGTAGTAGAGTTCTGTTTCCAAGCAGCACAGAAACAGATGACAAAATTCATAAAATTAAACTATAAAGCGTGTATCTAAAACATAATAACATTTTTATTGCTTTAAGGTGTATGTCATGCAGAAGAACTTCAATACTTATTTCCAATTGGAAAGTCATTGTTCGTCACAGCTTCCCCAACTAAGGAGGATCTTCAAATCAGGGAAGTACTTCAAACTATGTGGGTTAATTTTGCACGATACAGTGATCCAACTCCACCTTCATCAAATTTACCAGAATGGAAACCAGCCAAAAATTATCCCGTAAACTATGTTCGAATCGGTAACCAAGATCACGAGAACTGGAAATTAGTTAATTTCGAAGAAAACATGATCCAGGAACGTGCTAATTTTTGGAACAAACTTACACCGCACATACCAGCGCATCAATTCAAAGATGAACTGTAGTATAAAGGAAAAATGATGTTAGTATTTTTGTCTCATTATACACTTAGAATATTTAATTTAAAGAAAATGTAAACTTAATTAAAAGAATTTATTAGAATGTAGAAATGTTTTTATTTTTTACTAGCTTTTACCCGCGGCTTCGCCCACCTATAATTTGTGAAGTTACACTTTAACAAACAAAAGTAGCCTATACTGTGGCCCGAGGTACAGTCACTCTGTGTTGATTGGTTCCATAGTTTTCGTGTTACAGTGGAACAAACAAACAAACGGGCAACGTTTCACTTTTGTAATATTAGTAGGATTATTGGATAGATTTGAGGTGCATTTTAGCAATTTCTAGTGAAAGAACGCAGTAAGTCTACGATGTACTTCCAAGAGCATAATGCTTACTAACTTATGTGGCGCTACAGTTCGGGATGAACCTGGGCCTCAACCAACAAGCTTCTCCAATTAGCCCGGGATCCTTAGCTAACCGCCTCCAGTTACGCACTCCAAGTTGGTTAAAGTCCCCTTCTACTTGTGCGCGCCACCTTAGGCGAGGTCTTCCACTACTGCGTTGTCCCTCCTGGTTGGATTCGAAGACTCTTTGGACCGGAGCGTTTGTGTCCATTCGCTCTACATGTCCTAGCCATCTTAAACGACCAATGCGTAGTTTTTTGACTAGGTCGATGTCGCTGTTCAGCTCGTATAATTCGTCGTTGAACTTCCTTCACAATAACCCGTCAACGCACACGGGACCGAATATCTTACGAAGAATTTTTCGCTCGAAGTCTTTGATAAAGTCCATGCTTCAGCGGCATAGAGCAGGACTGGGATGATTCAGGTCTTGTACAGAGTTTCCTTAGTTCTTCGGGAAAGGGCCTTACTACTCAATTGCCCTCTCAGCTAAAAGAAACAGCGAAGCGATTGACAAGAGTTATTCTTCGTTAGATTTCTGATGAGATATAATTTTCAGAATTGATAGCAGAGCCAAGGTAGACAAAGTCCCTTACTCGAAGCTATAGCTGTCTATAGTGACGTTCTGTCCGATTCGTCGATGTTGAGTTTTCCTTCTCGTCGACAGCAAATACTTAGTTTTGCCCTCGTTGATCGCTAGTCCCATTTTGACCGCTTCTGTCCCAATACTCGCGAACGCACCGGTGACAGCTGCCGATTATATCAGTATCATCAGCGTCCGCGAGTAGTAGCACAGACTTCTGAAAAATTGTGCCGCTGTTGTTGGCTTGAGCGTTTCGCAGAATTCGTTCAAAAATGATGTTGAAGAAGTCACATGACAGGGCATCACCTTGCCTAAATCTTTTTTTGACATCAAAGGTTTCGATGAGATCGTGAACAACTTTGATGGAGCAGCGAGCATTCTCCATCGTCATCCTACATAAACGGACGATTTTGGCAGGGATGCCAAAACTTGACATGGCCTTATATAGCTCGTCCGTATAAATACTGTCATAGGCGGCTTTAAAATCGATAAATAGGTGGTGTGTATCGATTTGGACTTCTTGGGATTTCTCCAGACTTTTCACACTGATAGGGTCCAATCAGGTTGGTGTATGCTCTCTACCAAAACATCCCCGTTTGCTTTAAATATCTCGGCCGGTAATCCGTCCGATCCAGCAGCTTTGTTGGATTTTAGTTTGGATATTGCTATCTGCACTTCGTTTTGGTCAGGTGGACGGGAGTCATCGTCCAAAGTGCCTGAATATGTAAATAAAAAGAAAATATGTAAATGAAAAAAAGCATACTATTGTGAACTACTCTTTTAACATTCCTTATCCGATCCATAAACCAAAAAAAATGGCTTCATCTCCCACCAAAAGATGTCGCACAAAGTGTAAACCAAACTTGGCAAACGAAACTGACACTTTGCCAAACCTGTTTTTTTGACAACTACAGTTTTTTCAATAATGGCGTAAAATATTGACATAATACCAAGCAGCTACTTAAAAAAAATTAATTTTCGTTGCAATTTCAATGACTATTAAACAAATAATAATAATAAATCGATTACTCAATAGTGTACCCTCACACTGACCAATAAATAAACCGCGATAATAGCGCGAAATTGTGAGAAACAACGCACAAAAATCACATTTGGGCTTTAACTTTTTTTTCCATTTTCTTCAATGATTTTCTTTTGTCAAAGAATCAAGTGTTTAGTGAATTAATTTCCAATTGAAAAGTAGAAAAAAAATTAAAATATAAACCACTTAAGATAGACCGGTTACTTTTCCAACAATCAAATCTAATTCCCATTACCAATTGTGCTGTGCTCCGGACTTTTTAAAAGGAGAAATACCAATCGAGTGAGAAACAACATCGAGAAATGTTTGAATCATCGCCGCCCCAAACTCAAGGACATTTCATTGAACTCCAGAATTAACTGGAGAGTGGTGGAGCACTTGCCTCAAATTGTGTGTAATTTAAGTAATTTTTTCTTCAAAACAGCTTCATTCTTATCATTAAATCAAAGAAAACATAAAATTTGTTTTATTTTACAATTGGCTAGCCCTGTGGTGTGTGATGTGTGATGTGTAATTGTTGTATTTCGAATAACATATTTCACTTAAACGATAAATATATTTATTAAGGTGTAAATCTACAGTTTTGCAGATATCTATCTATTAAACAAGGTAAGAACAAAACGTAATTATTGTTGATCTAGGGTAACAAAAGTTCAACGAGGTGAATTGTGCTTAATATTTTATTACTTAAAATTTGTTTGTGTAAAGAAACTATGTAGGGGTATGTACAATTATAAAGAAGAAAAGGAAAGTCCCATGAATAATATTTATCATTATCAGTAAAGATTCTCTGCGAAGCTATTTCACAGCGCGTTCCTCTGGGACTTGTGTGTGTGTTTAGTTAGTAGATATTTGATATTAGAATAAAAACTCTTTTTTTTTCCTTCCCGTTGTTTGCTTAGGTTAAATAATGCCACGATAATGATGACATCCGGCCGCTTGAATTTTTTATCGGTTGATTATTTGCTCAACTTAAAATTGAGGTTATCCTGTCGTACTGAAGCAAATTTTATAATCACCGGCGGGTAAAAGTAGAGCCTGTAAATCTTCAAATAATCGGCACTACAGTCTGGAAAAGACCAGAGTCTAAAAAATAATAATTCAACCAAACATATCCCGATCTAAAAGCAAAGGCCAATTGGTTAACATTATCCTAAGTGTGACGGGGAGAGGATTTCCTTCGCGGTCAACCCTCCTACCTAAAGGCTAACGTCTGGCTACGCGGAAGTAGCGCATTCAGAAGCTTTATAATGACAGATTATTGGTTTGTCATTGTCTGCCGAGAAATTGTGTCGCGCCAATATCACGATCTATAGTCGGATATCAAAAATTTCGTAATGAATTTTGATAAGCACTCCTACTTTATATCTGATCACCGTTTCGCACTTCATTATATTGAAAACCTTTTGGTCGGCTCTTTCTACGATGACGCAAAGAATAAATGTAGTGTTTAACGGACGTAATACCTATGCTGTTATTAGATTCTTTTCATAATCAAACTATAAAATGAAGTAAAGCCTTATCTAAAAAAAGACTGCCTTTACCTCCGCTCATTATCGAATTGTTCTATTACTTTTTTCATGATGAGATAGGGTTAAACCGCATAAATTAATTAAGTAACGTGTTACATTGCAAATGTCTTATCATTTAAACAATATTGGGACTCGCCTTATTTTTATTATACATACCTACCATATACATATCTAGTATATGCAGTACTAGGGACTGTAGGGACTAGTAATTGCAAAAAATACATTTAATCACTCGACCCTTTGTGTTATCATGAATTTAATACAATTACACAACTTAACTTTTACAGTAATGCATAACAATGGATGAGAAGCGAATTGCTGACTATTTTGTTGTGGCTGGTATGCCAGAAAATCCACAGCTTCTACAGGAGAGTATATTTAATGATTCAGGCCATCTGAGAGCATGCAATAGCATTGATCCTATAACAGATATTGGAGTATTTTTTCCCCTGCTCGGCGAGGAGGTTCCAAAAGGATATGAGGTACTCGATAAGACACCAACTGGGATGCCCGCCAATCTTAATTACGGCTCTGTTCGAACAACAGAGTGTTATATATATTTTCGGCGCGGAAAAGATAGACCGCCACTGGTTGATATTGGTATGAGTGCAAAGTGGTGTAATTTATAGGCATTCTTAACATTTTATTTCATTTCAGGTGTTCTCTATGAAGGACATGAACGAATTATGCCAGATGCTGAAATGGTAGCCGAAACTCCCGGTGGAAGGGTAGCAAATGTAAATAACTCATCGGCCAAAACGTTCTTAACATTCCGCCGTGCAAAACCCGATATGCCATGCAATGAACTTGTTGTGACTGATTTATGTGTCATAGTGTGGTCGAAAGGTGAGATTATAATTTATTGTAATGTAATTACTTAGTCGTTAGGTGTTATTTGTTAATAAAGCAACCATAGTTTTCTTATACCTTAAGCGATATGAAGACCGACAGTACGTATTTATATCTACTTAAATTGTAATTACTTCGTTAATACGCCTTACAAAAAAAATATGAAATAAATGGAAGATTGACTTAAAATCGCTCGAAGGATTGTACGTAAATCTTTCTTTCAGGAGAACGGCCACCACATGCATTCTGTCTGATACATAAAACCCTCAACAAAGCATATATGAGCAGTGACGTATATCTCTGCTATAAAAAATCAATGAACCGTCCAAAGCTAATCAGTTATCAACCGGAAATCCTTTTGCGCTACCCAACGATCGATCATAATGATTTTCCACTAAACCTATGCCCAAGTGTGCCTCTATTTTGTTTACCGATGGGAGCTTCTCTAGAAGCTTGGCCCCATGTCGATGAATCGGTAACTTTTCATTTATAAAACGCTAAGCAAACATCAGTGAATCTTCAAAAATTAATTTCAGAATAAACGAGAAGCTATCAATCCCGTATTTAGTACATTTGTTTTAACAGTAAACGATGGAACTTATAAAGTCTATGGATCAGCTTTAACTTTTTATGAAGATTTTGAGTGAGTTGAATCGATTTATTCGAGTTTATATTTTTTAATTTTGTTTTGTTATTTTATTCTAGCGAACAAAATCTAACAGAAAAGCAAAGAGAACTGTTGGGATATGACGATGATGAATTTAAAAATCGGCATTCACTTCACATCATTAAAGCAATATGTCTGCTTTCACATCATCCTTTTGGTGATACATTTGATAAGTGGTTAAAGTATTTACATGTACGTTTTGTTTGGCATCATGAACATTAGAAATAAATATGAATAATTACTTTTAATTTAGAGTATGGCATCAATAAGACAGCCCTTACCTATTCCAATAGAAAGGTACATAACACAATTGATCGATGAAGTTCCATTCCCATCCCCGAGTATTCATTTACAAGTAGGTTTTGAAATGTTTTCCTTTTTATTTTAAGCGATCTGTTAATAATCTTATATATTATTGTAGCTCTCAGGTGAAAGCAATGAGAGAATTCTACTCACACAACCAGAAGATTCCCCATTGCCGCGAAGTGGAGCTGGTTTTCAATTGTTGTTGTCAAATCTTGGAACAGAAAATTGTCTACATGTGTTACTGCTTGCTTTAACGGAACAAAAAATTCTAATTCACTCCTTAAGGTAAGCAGTCAATCAAGGACCATCATTTTTTGTTTGTGTATTTTTATCGTTACACAATTTTTAGGCCTGCAACATTGACTGCAGTTGCTGAAGCTGTTGTATCATTGCTGTTTCCTTTTAAATGGCAATGCCCATACATTCCATTATGTCCATTGGGTTTGGCAGAGGTTCTACACGCACCACTTCCGTACTTAATTGGTGTAGACTCCCGATTTTTCGATCTTTACGAACCTCCAACTGATGTTACATGCATCGACCTGGATACTAACACAATCAGTGTGAGTGTAAAACCGAATATGACCGTTTGAGAGTAGTTTTAAATATAAACATTTTCTCCTTATTTATAGCTCTGCGAATCGCAAAAGCATTTGACACCTAAACTTTTACCGAAGCGAGCAGCTCGAATCTTAAAGCAAACACTTAACTATTTGGAAAATCTAAAACAAACATGTCCTCCCGAATCCACCAATAGTCTAGATAGGGACTTTAAACGAAAGAAGCGTGAAGTAAGTTTTGCAAAATGTTTCCGTACGTTAATCTGACAAACATATTTCGATGTTTTAGCAAAATCTCGAACAACGAATTCAAGAGGCCTTTTTGCTCTTTATGACATCCATTCTGCGTGGATACAGAGATTATTTAGTACCAATATCTAAAGCACCCTCAGTTGGCGCGACTGATCCCAACGCACTGTTTCAACTTAATGCATTTTTGCGATCCAGAGATAAAGTATATTCAAATTGAATATTAATCTATTAATGATTAATCTCATTGCTCCTTACTTTCCATTACAGTCCCATCACAAGTTTTTTCAACTTCTTATGAAAACCCAAATGTTCATTCGATTCATTGAAGAGCGGTCTTTTGTATCAGATGGTGATCATGGTCTAACGTTCTTTGATGAATGTGCAGAAAAAGTGAGTTCCTATGATGAAACTCCGTCCGACGTACGTTTGGTGGACTGGGAAACAGGACATAGCAGTGAAAGGACAAAATATATTTTCCCACCAGACAGCATTGCCACTGGAAATGGTTTGTATATTTTAAAATGTTAAGTCCGGGCATATGCTCACTCATTTATAAGCAGTTCAGAGTTCAAATTACTAGACAAAAACTATTTTTCTTGCAGAAACGACAGCTGGCTACTTATATGAATCATTCACGTTGAACGCAAGCCTTTTGAGACCTGCAAAAAAAACACTTATAAAAAATTTCCTGCAACAACAACATCTCAGCACTGCACCCGGTTCACCGATTGCTCGTCGAACCAAACATGAAATTAAATTAGCTCAAAAGCTAGCGCGTCGATGCCAGATGCATCCAGAAGCATGGGCAAAGTATTTACTCGCAACGTGTTATTCACTTTATTTTTTAATTTTGCCAAGCATGATCCTGGACGCTCATGGTAAGGAACATGCCGTCCTGCGTGCAGCATACGATTTGCTTGTGCGTGCAAGCAAACTCAAAATAAATTGCGACGAGTTTTGCTACAGAATCATGATGCAACTGTGCGGTATTCATAATTTGCCGGTGTTGGCTGTCCGATTGCATTACCTGATGAAACGATCCGGTGTTCAGCCCAATGCACTGACATACGGTTTTTACAACCGTTGTGTTCTTGAGTCAGAATGGCCATCTGACAGTACAACACTCAGTCAGTTGAGATGGAATCGCATTAAAAATGTTGTCCTTGGAGCCGCTCATTTTCGACGTGCCGGGAGAAAACGTGCAATCGCAAAACCGCTTTCTGGATCATGTGAAAACAATCTAAGTACCCTGGAAACTGTTGACGGCACATCGAGAACGAGTTTAGAATCAACAAACTCCTCACAAGTTGAGCCAGTACCAGCTATAAGTAATACATTAGTTGATTTCACCGCATTTGATAAGTTACGCGGTAAACTGGGGAGCATCGTGAAACAGTCGGGACCACAGGAATCTTCAGATGTCATTAGCAGCGCCGGTTTGTTAATATCAGGCGATGCGAAAAGTGACAGTCCACAACCGGCATCTAAATTGCCGCCGTCCAGTCCGAATTGCGACTTAACCGCTCGCAAGTTAATTAAGACAGATAGTTTTGGCGGAGACACCAAGATTCTGGACAAATTACAAAGGCAACAATCCATGTCCGGTCAAGATGTGAATTCGCTGCAACAACGCTTCAATATTATGAACATTGAAGACGAAGAGTCCACAGAGTGTTTGAATGAAATCGCGAGTTCACAAGAGGAATTGGACTATGAAGAAACCGATCGTTCCCAATGTATCAACAGTCCTACAAAGTAAACAATTTATACATCTATATATTTTTTTTAAGTATTACAAAATTCGGTTATCCTTCAGAATTTCTCCTCGCACACCGGTTACGCAAAATGATCCACTAGGAGCGTTGAACGAAGAGGCAGATGAGGTTCTTAACATGCCAAATAACAATGCTCCCGGCTCGGATATTAAACCTTTGGTGAATAACAGCACCATCTACACAGATCAACCGATCCTCTTCAAAGGTCAACGAAGCGCAACTTTCGATGAATCCATTCATCTTAACAAAAGTATGCACCGTTCAGAGACAATGCCCGGATCTAGTGTAACCACCAGCTTAGCAAACTTTGGATCCTCGTTGAAATTCAATTTTGGGTAAGAGAACAATTTCTTTTTCATTACTTTAGCACGGTACCTGTTTTTTTTTTTTTACGTTTTACTTTGCTTTTTGATTATAACTTTGTTTTCTTTATATAATTTTTTTTTTTTGTTCAAATTATCTGCATGGTCGTTTACTTTTTCGACTTATTTACTCCCATCAAAATCGTTTTCAACGTAGACGCTATTCACCTGCACGATTGTCTTTTAAAAAAGACTTGAAATT
Organism: Criorhina ranunculi; assembly: GCA_951813785.1. Classification (NCBI taxonomy): domain Eukaryota; kingdom Metazoa; phylum Arthropoda; class Insecta; order Diptera; family Syrphidae; genus Criorhina; species Criorhina ranunculi. The sequence continues at coordinate 30,020,241 of OX638385.1, read as the reverse complement.
GCCCACCAATCTAATAGAAAATATTTCGAGTATAAGGTAAGTGCAGTAGCTGAACACACAGTCCGGTTTCGTATAATGTTCTCTTGTTATTTGGGTCTTAAAAGCAGAAGCTTTTTACTTCTAGTTTCTTCGTTTTTGGTGGAAGTTTGTGTAGTCCGGTAAATGGGAACTCTTATTAAATTGTGTACAGAACTGGTGTTAATTCTCTCTAGTTTTAAACTTTCGATGGTAAATGGTCTAGTCTGTATACGCTTAGATATGGTATACATTTAGAATACTACTACCGCTCATTGTCAATAATATTACTATGCCAAGAGTCTGGATCATGAGATCCGTAATTGAATACTCTACCGCATGAATTGTACTCCCTGCAGCGTAGTCAGTGCGCTAAAACTTATTTTGATGTTAATAATTTGCTTCTTATTTTTTAATACAACAACTCTGACGTTTTTCAAGAAACTTCTTCAAATTCCTAAAAATACCTAGTTCTGATATCTAACTCACATTAACTCTAAGAATTTTGTACCACCGATTTGTACGTGTATTCTTAAATGACTTTATTAAAACATTGTGTTCCTTAGCGCGATTAGTGTGAGGCGAACTCCTCGAAGGGATGCGAGGAACTATCCCTTATTCGTCTAAAACTAGCACTTAATAAAATTATGGCTTACACATTAATATTAATTTTTATTTAAAAGCTTTTCGGTAATTTGTTTTTGTATTTTCATTTGTGTACATGTCTTACTAACTCTTTTTTTTCCCATTCATCCCATTTGTAACGTTTATTCTTTGAAAATGATTGTTACATGTTTACCCTTAGGATATAAGTTTTGTTTTGTACCTAAAATTTGACTTTCTTATTATCTACTTGAAACAGTCCAAGTTTGACAGGTAAAAAGTCAAATGAAATTATACAAGGCAGTTTGAGTAGCATTAAATATGCAGCTACCTCAGTGGCTAGAAAATTCGATGAGATTAAAGAAGCTATATCTGCAAATTCAACTCCAGTTAAAACTTCAGGCAATGCTAATGACAACACAGTCGACGATGACATGCACCATGACGATTCCTTATCAAAGACCCGACGTGTCTCAGGTGATTTAGATCCGTGGGGTCGTCTTAGTGAATCTAGAAAATCTAGCTACAACAATTTGGTACCACTAGGCGAAAACACATCTACAACTAGTCTCAACGCTTTTCCTAGCCTGCCCGACAACTTATACAGCTTGGTAGTTGATGTAAACGAACAGAAAATTATGTTTATTTTTCTATTACTCTAATATTTAAGTTTTCTATGGCAGGTTGTTGACAATCCCGAATGCGATATTCTAATACAACTGACTTCGTGCTCACAATGCCACAATTGTTCTGTCCTGCTTTACGATGAGGAAATTATGTCCGGATGGACAGCTGAGGATTCGAATTTAAATACAGCTTGTCATGCATGCAACAAACTGACTGTGCCATTCCTTAGTGTGCAAATTATTGTCGATGAATCCCTCAAGGATGTCAAGCAATCCGATAGCCTTAGTATACCATATTTGAATCCGTTAGTACTGCGTAAGGAACTTGAAAACATTCTAACACAAGAGGGCGACTCTTCACTTTTAAAGCTCAACTTTGTTGAAGAGCATCCGATTATCTATTGGAATCTAGTTTGGATAATGGAGCGGATTGAAAGTCATACACATTTGCCCGAATTGTGTCTTCCTAAGCAGGTGAGTGTGCATAATATACAACTTATAAACAAAAAAAATATTAAACTTTTGCCTAATCAACAAAATAAGTTAATATCGCATTAGTAAATAGTCATATCCATACTGTTTAATTTTAGGCTGATGCAAACATCGATCCATTAACTAAATTGAAAACAGTTAAGGTCCAATGCATGTGGGATAATTTGCGTTTACATGCTGAAGCTGGTCCACCAATGTACATTTTATGGAAACAAAATCAGCCAGCTAGCCCATTATTGAAGGCGCTGCTCACCGATCAGACTTACTTAAACAAAAAGTATTAACCCTTTTAAGTGATCTAAGAATTATTTAAAACACCATTATTTTATTTACAGCGCAATTCAACAAATTATCTCTGCAATCCGATGTAATGATTTACTCACGCCCGTAAAACGCTTAGCGAATGAACGCCATAAGCTAAAAAATAGCGGTGTCGACCGGACGCACTCGATCTACAGGGATATTCTATTTTTAGCTCTTACAGCTATAGGTCGTTCAAACGTTGATTTGGCCACATTCCATCGCGAATACGCTGCAATTTTTGACAAACTAACAGAGAAGGAATGTAACATGTACTATCGCAATCAAGATTTGCCACCATCGACGGCAACAATCTATTGTAGGGCATACTTTAAGCCCCTGTTGCTTCCTTGACGCGAGATCGAATTTAGCCGATCTGAGTTCAATGACATACGAAGATAGCCTCGGTACAATTGAACTGTAAGAGGCATTTGAACTGAGCAACAGAAATATATGCGCATGAGTAAAATACATATATAATTTCAATTTTACTCCCCATACTTGTTGCAGTTTATTGTTATTACTTCTAATCCATTTATTATTATTTTTTTTTTTTTTTTATTCTTTTAATCTTATTCAGTTTAAACGAATGTACTTAATTTCGAGTTATTTCTTCCTTTTTGTTTTTTTACATAATTTTCTTCTGTTAAATTCTGACTGGTTTCCGACAATATTTAAATTAATTACATAGGTACTACTGAAAATTCATCAGTTCACAAATTTGCCTTACTATTGAGATATTTAATTATATAAATTGCATATAGATGTATATGTTTTAAAACAAATCACCGGCCGGGTTTAACATTTCATTACAAACCGTTCTTATATAATTGCGAAATATTTATTATGTTTCATGTTACTACTATTACAGAGCAATGACAATTCAAGAAGAATGGTGGTTGTAATTTCGGTCGCTAAATATTATTTTTTTCATATTAGAGAGCACACACAGTAAAGCATAATAAAAGCACAGAAGAATGCATAAATACTTGTAGATTTTATCGTCTTAATTTACTTCATTATGCCGAAATATGTTTTAAATTTATATGGTTACAAAATAAATATATATGGCGTAGGTAAATGAATGAATAGGTATTTTACAATGAAAATTGTTATTGTGATACGAAATTAAACAAAAAATAACAGGAAAAGGCAACTCGGAAGAATACAAATAAGGGAACGTATTTAATATTATTTTTGTAAAGAGAAAATTGAGAAATTTAAAAAACGGACATAGTCCAAACTGTTAAGGTGAAATTTTACAAAAAGTTTATAACACTCCTTTTGCCTTTTATTTTCGTATTTTTATTTTTTTGAGTGAAATTTGTGAAAATTAAAAGACGATAAATTTTAAAAAACAAATAAAAATATATGTACAGTTTAATTCTTTAAAATGTAAATCACTGAATAAAAAGATTTAAAGTAAAAGTAACGACTTTTACTTAAAAATGAGCACCAAATCAACTCCTTAAAAATTCACTTTAAATATCTTTTGATATTTTTAATGGGAGTTATCTAAATATTTACATGCTTTAGTGTCTGCGTACTAGTATTTCACCCCGGGATGATATTGATATCCCAAACGGCGAGAATACTCATAACAAAGTATCGTTGCTTGTCGAGAGAGAATAGCAAAAAAACTTTTTTAAACTTTCGATCCTAAAAAAAACAATTAGCTCATTTATAATGTAGCTCGAGCTCAGTTTCATTTTATTTTTAAGAAAATTGAAACAATGAATTACAATATACGCAAGAATCTGCCAGTAGGAGTTTTCTTTTTTTTTACACTTCCGGCGTTTTATTTCTCACACGTATTCCCGCCAGTTTTCGAAACCATACCCGTTTGATTAAAATGTTGTGAATGATTTTTCCAAAAACGTATAGTTAAATCGGTTGATAACATTCAACATTTGAGAGATTTATATCTCTTTCACGTAGGTGGCTATAAATCCATTTCGTCCATGTCGGCTAGTTCCACTTGATTTTCATATCCGTCCACAATTCTACAAAATACGTACATACCTACGTAGGTATATCAGAATTTTATTGTTGCTTGCCAAGACATAGAGTACCGAAAAAACCTATTGATCTTAAGAAAAACAAAAAGCAATAAAGTTCCTAATTAGTAGGCAAGCTTTTATTATTGAGCTCGAGATCATTTCAGTTTATTTCCAAGAACATTGAAACGATTTTGCTATTCATAAACTAAATTAACATAGTTTTTTGTTATTGCTCTATTTTATTAGAATTCTCCTTTACATCGTATAATCCCACCAGTTTTTGAAACCATACACGTTCGATTAAAACGTTGTGAATGAGTTTTCCACAAATGTATAGTTTAATCGGTTTATAACAGTCTATTTCCTCTGCTTCTTCAGGAGTCATTTCGGTTAGTTTTTTTTCAAATGTTTCTTCGGTTATTACGAGTGCGTCAATAGCGAAAACTGTATGTAACATATACAATAGTGCACTGCCCAGGGCGGTCATGCTCTGCCTATTGTTAATAACAAAATATGGATGCACTGATTCTTCGTAGTTCGATAGATACATCAAATGAAAATCTCTTTCCGCATGGTACATTGAAAAAATTGAAGTTATAATAAAAAAGAACGTCGCAACACCACTTATAAGAGCCTCCATGAAAACTGAAGGTTTAGAACCCAAACTAATTGCAATATTTCCAAATATGGCAATAAATGTAAATCCGAAATATGTACCACAAAAATACATTTCATGTGGCAGTGGCTGTTGGTCGTCCAGAAATCCCTCAATGTGAAGCACCGCACAAGAAAACCCAAATAATGCCTCCGCACACTTAAAGAAAAACCAAACTTCCCGCATTTTAAAATTAAATGATGAAAAAAGGTTATATGAATGTATTGATATATTTCGGCCTACTCCGCTTAAATTAAAAAAAAAAAAAATTGTACTTTTTAGAAAAAAACTCAAACTTAAATCTAAAAATAAAAAAATTAAGAACAGCTTGACTAAGAGAGATTTATTTCTCTTTTACGTTGATGGCTGTAAAAGTAAATCAAATATCTGCTAGTTCCATTTGCTTTTCATATCCATCCACGATTCCACAAAATACATACCTACATAGGCATATCTCCTTGTTCTCAGAATTTTATTGTTGCTTGCCGAGAGATAGAGTACCGAAAAAACCTTTTGATTGTTTCTATCTAAAGAAAAAAAAACAATAAAATCGCCAATTAGTAGGTAAGCTTTTATTATTGAAGCTCGAGCTCATTTTCTGTTTATTTCCACCTTCTCTTTATTTTCAAGAACATTGAAATAATTTTTTTACGCATGCTCTTTTTTGCCTTCTTGGGTTTTGGGTTTTCAGAAATATTCTTTACATCGTGAGAAATATTCTTCACATCGAGAGAAATATTTTTCACATCGTGAGAAATATTCTTCCGACCGTATAATCCCACCAGCTTTTGAAACCATACCCGTTTGATTAAATTGTTGTGAATGAGTTTTCCACAAATGTATAGTTTAATCGGTTTGTAACAGTCTATTTCCTCTGCTTCTTCAGGAGTCATTTTGAGAAGTTTTTTTTTAAATTTTTCTTCGGTTATTACGAGTGCGTCAATAGCGAAAACTGTATGTAACATATACAACAGTCCACTGCCCAGGGCGGTCATGCTCTGCCTATTGTTAATAACAAAATATGGATGGACTGATTCTTCGTAGTTCGATAGATACATTAAATGAAAATCTTGTTCCACATGGTACATTGAAAAAATTGAAGTTATAATAAAAAAGAACGACGCAACACCACTTATAAGAGCCTCCATGAAAACTGAAGGTTTAGAACCCAAACTAATTGCAATATTTCCAAATATGGCAGCAAATGTAAATCCGAAATATGTACCACAGAAATACATTTCATGTGGCATTGGCTGTTGATCGTCCAGAAATCCTTCAATGTGAAGCACCGCACAAGAAAACCCAAATAATGCCTCCGCACACTTAAAGGAAAACCAAACTTCCCGCATTTTAAAATTAAATGATGAAAAAAGGTTATATGAATGTATTGATATATTTCGGCCTACTCCGCTTAAAATAAAAAAAAAAAAATTTACTTTTTAGAAAAAAACTCAAACTTAAATCTAAAAATAAAAAAATTAAGAACAGCTTGACTAAGAGAGACTTATTTCTCTTTTACGTTGATGGCTGTTAAAGTAAATCAAATATCTGCTAGTTCCACTTGCTTTTCATATCCATGCACGATTCTACAAAATATGTACCTACATAGGCATATCTCAGAATTTTATTGTTGCTTGCCGACAGATAGAGTACCGAAAAAACCTTTTGATTGTTTCTATCTAAAGAAAAAACAATAAAGTCGCCAATTAGTAGGTAAACTTTTATTATCGAGCTCAAACTCATTTTCAATTTATTTCCAAGAACATTGAAACAATTGTTATGCATGCTCTTTTTTTGACTTCTTAGGTTTTGGTTTTTCAGGAACAATCTTAACATCGTCAGAAATAATCTTCACATCGTCAGGAGTATCCTTCTTATCGTCAGATGTAGTCTTTACATCGTATAATCCCACCAGTTTTTGAAACCATATCTTATTGAGTAAATAATCGTGAATTGTTTTTCCACAAATATATAGTTTAATCGGTTGATAACATTCAATATCCGGTCCAATCGAAGGATCGATTTGTGCTTTTTCAAAACTTTCCTCAGTTATTATAAGTGCATCCACAGCGAAAATTGTATGTAACATATACAAAAGTCCATTCACGAGGGCGGTTATACTCTGCTTTTTGTTGATGGCAAAATATGGGTGGACTTCTTCTTCGTAATCCGATAAGTACATTAAATGAAAGTCTCGTTCCGCATGGTACATTGAAAAAACTGAAGAAATAATAAAGAAAAATGACGAAATTCCACTTACAAGTGCCTCCATGAAAACTGAGGGGGGAGAACCTATACTAATGGATATATTTCCAAATATGGCAATAAACGTAAATCCGGCAAATGTACCACAGAAAAACATTTGATGTGGCAGAGGTTGAGCATTCAGAAATCCTTCAATGTGAAATATCGCACAAAGAAATCCCAAAAATGCCTCCATGCACTTGAAAAAAAACCAGACTTCCTGCATCTTTAATTATGAGAAAAATGTAATATCTCTTCTGGCCTACTGTGCCCAAGATGAAAATAGAAGTTTGAAAAGTTTATGTTTTTTTTTTTTTCAAATATATATTTCTAATGCATGAGTGTATTTTGCCGAAGATTTATATTAAACAATCTTTGAAATTAGAAAACTAAATCGAGCTGGCAAAATGTGGAGTAAGAAATAAAAACTTAAATACGAAAAAAAGGAAACAATAAGCAACGTTAAGCTTGACTAATTAGGGGATGTATTCCTCTTTGGTGTTGATGGCGGTAGGTCCATAGTCTTGCATACCCAACCGGCAATGTCAACTTCTTCCACTTCTGCTTTTCGTATCCATACATGATTCTATAAAATACACAGGTGTTTCCTTATTTTTCAAGTTCCACTTTGGTTAGTTGTTATTTGCTAACTTACCAACAATGTTTTAAGATCAGCTCTTTCATCGGGATTTTTTTTAAGGCAAATATCAACAAAATCCTTAAAATCATCGGTAAAAATATGATGCTCCAATTTGGGCGGAGGCTCATTCACAATGTAGTCTAAAAGTTCAAAAATTGCCATGTTTTTGGGTTCGACTGTTGCCTGACTGCCCTCTTCAGTATTTTCATCGAATATTGCTTCTAGAGCCTTAGCATCTGGTGGAGGAATTGGGTACATACCAATTGCCATTTCAACTAGTGACAGACCTAATGACCAGATGTCTGATTGTACAGAGTAATGAGTGCCTTGTAATCGTTCTGGCTGCAATTTAAAAATATGAGACAAATATGAATATAAAGCTCATAAACAAAGAAACATGTAAAATGGACTTAATTTTATTAAACTGCTGAGGACATTTATGCATTTTTTTTTTTAAGATTGGAAAAGATATGTAAGTAGTAAATGTAAGTCTAAACAATAACAAATGTGTGCTATATAGAACGCTGGTTACGGTAATCAACGAATCTGATAAAAAAAAAAACCTCAGCTCTCCATACCTAAAATGCAAAAACGGTATTCCTGCATGTCCAGAGGCATCTTGCCCTGCTTGTGAACGGTACACTTACACATTATCAGTTTATTTAACATCAGCATATTATATACATTCGAAAATAACCGATCATCCTTTTACTGTTAAACTCTTTAAACTGTATCAACGTCATTTACCGAAATTATAAATATGAAAAATGTAATTTCTAAATTAGCAGAATAAATACTTACCGACATATAACTTCGTGTTCCAACAAATGAATTCGCCATAGAATCAATCAACTGACCAGAAACTCCAAAATCACAGATCTTTATTTCCCCACTACTATTCACTAGAATATTACTGGGTTTCACATCACGGTGCATTATCGCATGTTTATCACGCAGGTAACTTAAACCCTTCAATACAGCTAATGTGATTTTTCCCAAAATAGACTCCGGTATACGGCCGGCTCTCTTTAATATGAGATCTAGTGATCCACCGTCCATATACTCCATACAAATACTTATTTCACCGTCACTATAGAAAGCTCCATAGAAGCCCACTATATGTGGAAAGTTACACTCATGGAGTACTTTGAGTTCTCGGATGATTTGTTTCTTAATAGCTGGTTTCACCTCGAGATGAATCAACTTGCGGGCCATTATCAGCTGTGTAGGAATGTGTCTGACTTTCATTACAACACCTCCATTACCAGATCCAAGTTCACCTAATTTTTCCAAATCCTCGTCGCAAAGTTCACCAATTTTCTCTTTTTGACTGAGAAACACTTTAATACGCTTCCTAGCGGTGTCATCCATTTCCAGTTCTTCGAGAGTTTCAGTAAGGGCTTCAATGCTTGTCTTTGGCTTCCCCAGCAAACTATGTTTTCTTTAATTAGTTTAAGTGAATTCACGAAGGAAAAAATCAAGAACAAAAGAACACACAAAACGCCGAAAGCAAAAAAAACCAAAAAATTAAATTTCGAATGTTAAAAAGAAAAAATATTTACTCTGTGCCAGATGGAGTTTTAAATGGTGGAGTTGGAACCACCTGCTGCGCTGTTGAATCTACTGATCCTGGTGGTAAAGTAAGGTTCAACTTGTTTTTAGACATTCCTCAGTAATATATATTCTTATGTTGTAAGAGTATAAATTGATCACGAATGAACGCCGATTTGTAGAAATCACAGGATGCCGTTTGTTCGCAAATTTATGACCGCATAACTAGTAATTGATCAGTTAAACGGTTTTTTATTTTTTTTTTTTATTTCTAATAACAGTTTAGAACGAAAATAAATTAAGGGAACTGCCCTGCCCGTAAAAAGATTTTTTTTTCTTTTTTATGATTCTTGTTTTCTCATCGTAACTGTCAAATGAAAAAATGCTGCGTCAATTTTTTCTTTTTTTTTTATATATAGCTGTCAATTTTGTAGATTGTTTGTTTTAAGAATTTTCTAAACGGAATGACAGGACATTTTTGTGATGACAACAACTGGCAATACCTATTGGCCTCAAGTAAAATGTACGTTCATTAAATTTTAAAACATGTCCAGGAAAAAAAATTGAACAAATTAAATAAAGGCCCGCAAAATAAACAATTTGAAATGGAAAGTCTATATATAAGGAATGTAAATGTCTTTTCAACTATGTAAAGAAGGCTTTTATATAAGCCAATGTCATCTAACGATTCATTTCTCGTGGATCTCAATCAGATCCAACTTCATTCGCCAGAGAGAGAGAGAATCAGTTGGCGCGTTTTCAGTTAAATTGACATACAGTAAAGCGGGCTCTTAAAAATTTTCGTAAATAAAGTGACTTGAAAATAAATTTGTATAGAACACATATGAAAATAGTTCAATCTAGAAGTGCCCAATCGGGAAATATGCGTAGCGCTCAGAAAAAGACACCGGCCAGCGAAAAACAAAATGGAAAAGAGCAAACAAGTGGAAAGAAACTCGTACAGGCTCGATTACCATTCAAAATGCTCGTGGGAACTCCACCAACAACATCACTGGATGGAGATATCCTTTCTACTAAATTAGTAAATCCTCCAAAGAAACGAAAACTTTCTTATACGGAAGAGTCTGAGAATCCCAAAAAGGTTGGTAAGTGTGATAGTAAGGAGAATGTAATCCTAGATAAAACAGGTACTGATGCTATTGTATGTGAAGAAGTCATTGTCCTCGATGATGAAACAGAAGTTCCGAAGACGCCTATTGCCACGTCAAAAAATAAAAGGTCGAATAAAAGCACACCTAATAACGCTGGAAGTTCTACCACACCTAAGGTACAAATAAAACTTCCGTTGAGTGGGAAGAAAAGGAAACCAAAACGTACACATATATCGGCAAAATGCGAAGTTAGCGATACAAGCGACGTGGACTTGGTGTCCGAAGCTAATCAGAATCCCAATAAAAAAACGAAACTTGCTGAAGATACCCAAGAGCAAGGCGACAATTTAGGACCACCAGTCGATTCGGTGAAGAATGAAGAACCTAACATAGATGTAGATTCAATTAAAAATAAAAACGTTTATACAGGTAGTCAAAATAAAAAGCAAAGTAAAATGTGCAAGGAAGGAACAGATATAAAATCTGAAATTGATAATATTGTCCTTTGTGAAGATAAGACATCAAAAGTTAGTCCCAAATCACCGAAGAATGCAAAAGAAAGCTTGAAAAAACACCCATCTAATAAGAAGAATAAAGAAAAAAACGAAAATACAGCGGAAGAGAACAGGTCATTGCGAAGATCTACCAGAGCGTCCGAATTGGATTCATCCGAACAAGAGTTTGTATCGGAAAAATCGAGCGCAGCCGACACATCCATCAACAACGAAGTGGGTAAAAAATTGCTGACTCCCAAGCAACTCAAACTAATGGAACAGCGGAAAAAAGTGCGAGAAGAAAAGGAACTTAAACTGCAACAGTTGAAAGAGGAGAAAGATCGTAAGCTGCAGGAACAGCGCGAAGAGCGTGAAAGGAAGGTACAAGAAGAAAAATTGCAGAGGCAGAAGGAACGGGAAGAACGAGAATTGCAGCGAAAAAAGGAACGTGAAGAAAAAGACGAACAAAAGCGTCGTGAAAAAGAAGAAAAAGAGGAACAACGCCGCAAAGAAAAGGAGGAAAAGCGCAAAAAGGACGAAGCAAAGGAAGAAGAGCGTCGTAAAAAGGAAGAAGATCGCCGACGCAAAGAGCTTGAGAAAGAAGAGGAGGAAAATAAGAAGAAAAAAGCTGCACAAGCTTTCACAAAGTTCTTTGTGCCAAAAGTGACAAAACCTGCGGCTGAAGACGAAGAGTCCAGAGACGATGCAGAGAGTATTGATTCGTTAGCATTTAGACCATTCCAAGTGAAGGGTGACATGAAACTTGCACCACTTGTCCGTCGAGAGTTCAAAGAACGATCGAGAAATGAGCTGGATCTGTGCCTCATAAGCAACAAAATCGATGAAAACTCCCTCTACATAGCTGAGCTTAAAAGTGGGAAACGTATTCCACTGAGAGGATCAAAAACAGTTCTAAAAGATAATGAAGATGAAATTATAATAATTGGTAAGTTACAGTAAGTGAAACATAAGTAGACAATTTATTATATATTCGTGTTGTTCTTAGAAAATGAACTAGAAACAGCAGCACAGGCAATTGATGAAGCAAGACCAAAACCAGTTCAAAAGTATAAAGCGAAATTTTACTTCTTTCGTGAAAATCGTCGTCCTCCGTTTTATGGTACATGGAGAAAGAAAAGTACTGTGATCACACCAAGAAGGCCATTTGCTGCGGATAAGGTTTGTGTCCCAAAAATGTTTTCTTATAAACCTGTAACCGTGATAATTACAATTTCAATTTGTATGCGTTTGTCTAAGATAACGAAAGCCAAAGTATGGACCAAGTGATTAATCAATAATATCGAATGTGATAATAGCTATTGAAATTATTAAATTGACTTGGCGCGAAGCGAGCCATTCAAACAGTGTTTGATTCGCCTATAATTTAACTCTATTCCATTTTACACGCGAATTATCAAATTGCAATCAGTATTCATAATGACCAGACAATGTGATAAATAATGAAATTCAGGTACTTATAATTACATTGCCCGATTCGACTGGTCATTATTCATAATGCCCTCATTTATCACTTGGTCCATAACATATAAATATGTATCTAGGTGTTATCGTTTCAAAATAGAAACTGCTCGTTATGTAGCTATGTTTATGTTTTTATTTACAGAAATTCTTTGATTATGAAGTCGATTCCGATGATGAATGGGAAGAAGAGGAACCAGGTGAATCTCTTAATGGCAGTGAAGATGAAAAGGACGAATCAGAGGACGAAGATTACGAAGTTGACAATGAATGGTTTGTACCACACGGCCATTTGAGTGACGAAGAATTGCAAAATGAAGATGAAGTTGGCCCAGATACATCTCGTGAAGCACAAAAGGCAAAATTAAAAGCTCTTCAACAAGAATTCGCTCAAGAAATGAAAAAGAAAACGGAGAAGATAAAACCACGACTCATCGGTACAATTTGGGAGGATGTGAACGGTAATCGACCAAACCTTTGCCCAACCATCATTTGGGATGGCCTATGTGCACGTGCAATGATGTTCTTTGAACCACTTCTGGTTAAGGAACCAGAAATCTCTGAACCTGAACCGAGCACACCGCCATCAGAAAAACAAAAGAGACTCGAGATTAATGGCGAGCTTATGTGTGATTTGGTTCGCCTCGTTCATGGCAACAGACACTCGAGAATTTTCCTAATAAAAGAGTACATGGAACATGTGTCTAGCACATGTGCTGCAATCAAGAATGGAGAATGCCTGGCTCCAACCAAAGCTTCCATTCGAGAAAAGATCGATGAGATCTCCGGGTGGACCGTATTGAACGCAAGCAGTGCAAAGAAAAAGAACAAAAAAAAATTGTGTTGGGTGGTCTCGGCCGATGTTTTAGATAAATATTCTTTGGGAAATTTGGGTCTACGAAATGAATGGTCTTATAAGCTTCGACCTAAGTACGACTATGATAAAGGCGACTTTAGTTCCGTTCCTGATTCTCAAGAGCATGCTGTCAAAGAGGATAATTCAAAAACTTCCAAAACGTCTGAACATTCAAAACAAAAGCAAACAATATCAGGTATATCAAAATTCACAAAGGTCTTTGCAAAAGAGGAAATTCAAAATCAACTAACAGCAAATGCTTCTCCAACAATTGCAACAAAGAATTCTTTCAAAGTTGGTAAATCGAAGGATTCTCCAAAAACAAAAGCAATGTCACCAGCGTTATCAACGTCTAACAAAACCCCATTAGTTAAAAAAAGAGTACCACTTTTAATGTCAGTTCCTCGAGGCCAGCAATTTTCTCCACAGTCCAAAAACACATCAATAAGTAATTATCTTCAAAAGAATAAGCCAACGACAAAGTCGTCAGCTGAAAAGAAATCCGATGATGCGTCTGTTAGCTCGAAAGTAGTTGTGCTTGATTGAAAGATGCATTCATTATTTATATGGATCAACTGCTAGACCGTACATAGTCTTTAGCACTCGTTATTTTATCGCCGTTAGTTGTTAATTTATATTATAATGTAATCTATATAAATAGGGTGTAGTTTTATTACGTAGATATATATAATACACATAACATTTGATTTTGAAAATAAAAATGAAAATCTATAAAACGTTACGTTTTCTTACTGAAATAATGCGAATTTGTCCATTTGGACGTGCAGCATGCCCTAAAAAGTAATTTCGTAGAAATTTAAAATAATACGTTGTGGCGTGTATGAACTTATATCAACAGCCAAGCTGCGATCAGAGCCCTTGTATCTAACAGAACAGAATATAAGGCATTAAAAGATTCGCTGAACGATATCGCTAACCAGCATAACGTCACACTTTGCTGGGTCCCAGGTCACAGTGACATTCCAGGGAACTGTACGCCATGGGAACAATTTGACTATTACTGCAGTGTTAGGTTTATCTGGTCTGACCTCAATCCTAAGAAATCGAAGCGTTCATTCGACTAATAAGAGATAAGCCCTCGAAAATAACTTACGTCCTAGACATGCAGTGTTTCGGAATTCCATTCAACTTTTTCTGGAGAAGCTGCAACACGAGGAAGAGGAACAATCTTCCTCTAAACGTGTCCCGCCCTTGAAAACATCAGGAAAACCATCCAACCAAAATTGAATACTTTTTTAATTATCTGAACACCGCCAGCACGGCCGATCTAAACTACGTTAGAAAATCTTAATGGTTTCAGAAGTAGACTGCGTAGGGTAGCAGAGGTATAGTTAGTTACTAGCAATACCTCTTCCCAGAGGACCACTTCAAACTAACTGAAGCTATGATTACACGCTCAGCGTAATGAGACATCACGATGATTCTCAAACGTAAAAAGCTTAGAGTTACGATTATCCAAGACAAATTTGTACGTTATGTTGATGCGATAGCACATTACACTGACCGTTTAATCGTTCTTCAACATTAAAAATTGAATGTGTTGTTGATAGATTGGTGAATGGGACACTTACATAGTGATGCGCCACCTATATGAGAAAAGAAGAAAGTAATATATTTGCACACTGAACATACCCAAAGTACAAAAAAGGCAAACTTGTTTATTTACGAAACCCACCCCATAATTATGGTGTGATTTTTTGACAGTTTTCTTCGCACCCTTGTCTGCATTTACTTTTTTGTATGAAGGTGAACAAATTTTTGTTTCCTATGCATAATTTAGAATTAATAAAAGTGTTGTGATATATTCCTATTCAAATTGTAAAGCACTGAGTTTCATATCGTGTTTTTTGTAAGCTTTTTTATCAATATTTTTACCAAAATTGAAATTACAAATACACTAACCTACAATGGAAATCGAACAAGAAACTTCAAAGCTTGGTAAGACAGAGAATAAATATATCGCTAAAATTGTAATGCCCTTGTAAATGATTTAATTATTTCCCTATTCGACTAGTGAATGCACAAAAACAGACCATGTCAGCCGACGATCGTTCTGCGACAAAAAGATCTATAATGGTATTAGCAGCAATATTCGTGTCGTGCCTGACTGCAATGAGTTATGTTTACATGATGTTCCCTGAACTAAATGAGTATGTTAACATAATGCAAATATAAAGTTCGTATTTCTATGCATATTCTAATCCAACAGGGACGAGAAGGAACACATCAAATTACCACGTGATATTCAAGATGCCAAAAAGTTAGCTCAAGTTTTAGATCGGTACAAGGACATGTACTATTTTGAAGTCATGTTTGGTATTGTCTCATCTTACGTGTTGTATCCTTTTCAAACAAAATCCTAATTAGTAATTACTACAAGAATCAGAGATCTATTTCCAATACGATCTCCAGTAGTAAAGTTAGGCACTAATTTATTTATTGCAAGCCTTGAGTGGCCGTGTAATTACTGTGAGGGAGATAGCAACAAAAATGTATACAGTAATTGTTTGTATACTTCCTAAGGTTTATAATTATTTAGCAGTACAAAGGTCAAGCTTTCTTTGAGGGTTGTGATCTGATTATGTATTTATGCACATATATCAATGTTTACGGTTGAAGACTAATTTGTACGTAATTTAACTCTTACCATCCGGATTTCTCTTCTTTCTTTTTTTTTTGTTTAAGGGAAATAAGTTTTATTCTTACTAATTCGTTGTATTGATTTCTTTGGGTTTTTCATGCTCATAATTTTATAATCCTTCAGTTTTTTCTTGACTTTTAAGAATTTCTGTTTAGTTGTGTACTAGGTCAATAAGCTCAACTATTCATCTTCCTGGTAACGCAAACTTGGTTGAAGAATGGAAACAATTGAACCGTATTTTCTATAAATATGGGTAAAAAAAGGAGTTATTTAAAATCCCTAGTTAAGACACAATGAATAGGTATATCAGAAGGTTGTTTTTTATTTAAAACTAATTTATTTTTATTTAGGTACATAAATTTTCCTTAACTAATTTTTTTTACAATCAACAGCCTACAAACATTTGCAATTCCTGGGTCATTATTCCTTTCAATCCTCCTTGGTTTCCTATACAAATTCCCAATTGCACTGTTCCTAATTTGTTTTTGCTCATCGTTGGGGGCCACACTGTGCTACACTATATCAAACTTAGTTGGGAGACGACTAATATGTCACTTCTTGCCAAAACAGACTGCCGATTGGATTAATCAAGTGGAAAAACATCGTGATAGTCTCTTCAGTTACATGCTATTTCTGCGAATGACGCCAATCCTGCCTAATTGGTTTATCAATCTGGCTTCGCCTGTGATTGGTGTCCCTCTGTATACATTTGCTTTTGGCACGTTCTTTGGGGTGGCACCACCTTCCATCATCGCAATACAAACAGGAAAAACACTTCAAAAGATGACGAGCTCGAGCGAAGCTTTTTCTTGGACTTCCGTTGGTTTTCTCACAGTCTTCGCGATCATAGCGTTGCTCCCGGGATTGCTAAAAAACAAACTGAAAAAGCAAATTGAATAAACAAACCTTCAGTCTGTATTACGTTTGCTTTTATTAAAAATATTGTTATTGAACTATTTATGCGTTGATTATGTTTTTTAGTGTAATTTTGTCCTGGAAATTATAACTTGGATATATGTATGTAACAGTATTTGGCGTTTACAATTATTTATAATTATGAACTTGTATTTTTTTTGTTTTTTTTTTTTTTGCAATGAGCCAATTTTATAACTTTTTGCTGATTTAATCACTAGATTACACAGACATGTAGCATGAAGTTGGAAATAAGTATATAGTATATCTTATTGTATTCCTGTTTTGTACAGAATTGCTACATGTATTCATGTAGATGGAAATCTTCCTAACGATGTGCATATTGTATGTACATAGATGTGGCTCCATTATAAGCAAATAATTAACACACAAAATTGTAAATGTAGTAGTCGTGTATAAATAGAAAATTGTTTTTCTTATAGTAATAAAATAATGCTGTGACAACGAAATGGTTAATTGGTTTCTACTAAATTGGTAATAATAATGTGGTACCGAATCTAGATGAGTTGGTTTCTGGTTTAAAGTGACTTAAAGGTGATCAAATACACATGAAAAACCTGTCCGACGAAATAACAACTACAGAATTAGAACGCCCTTTTGAGTGTTATTATTTTCTATGTTTCTATTAAGAGTCAAGCAAACGTGTTGAAACTCTGCGGTCGAGATTAACTTTACAATCACACAAGTACTGCGATGGACGCAGTATTATTATTTTCTAGACTTCGAATCTTATGCTGAGATCCCAACGCACTTATCATATGAGCCCCGATGAACACTGCACTTCAATTGGATACGTATATTGACTGCGTAATCGATCTAAACTACCAATTTATTTTCAAACAAAATTTATTTTGTATTTTTACATATGTAATTAGAATGATAACAAATCACAAAAAAATTATAACCTTCGTTCATAGCTCAATTAAATATATTTAATTGAACTATTAGTAACGATACAAAGAAGGATCTGAAACGCGACAATTATAGTTGTAGTACATTAATGTGTGCCATAGGAGTATTTTATATAAAGCAGAGATCACGTTTCGGAAAATATAACTGAAATCTACAAAATATTTTAACACCAAATGAAACTATTTTTGAAATAAATAATATTCGTGTTTATGTAATAAATAATATTCACTTAAATTATACATCAATTAATACTACACTTGTAAAATACTTGCAATTAACAGCTTTTCTCGAATTTCGCAACTAATTCTAACTGAAATGAATGATATTTAAATTCATGTAAGAGGCAAAGCAAGTTCTCAAGCTGAATGCAATATTGGAATGATTTTAAACTTAATATCTATAAAATCAAAATCAACGGTATGTTCTTTTTTTTGCTTTTGATTTGTTTTCTTTTTGGTAAGGCAGATCATTGAAGTTGAGTTTTGTTTCCTCCCTTATTCATAATCAATTTTAAATAGTACTGGTCTATGAAATATGTGTAATCAAAAATATATTGCATTAAATAATGACTGAAATTTTATTCGGATGGTGTAAGATCTTTTTCTGGTTCATTTTCATTGAGAATTTGTGATAGCAAGTCGTAAACGGGTTCAAAAACTTTTTTCGATCCGGTGTTTGTTAAATTTTTATAGTCGAACATGTCATGATGACTAATTGTACCGTCTGATTGTATAAGCCCCTTATCTATACACACTGTTTGTACTCGATTTAGACCAATGCATTTTTCCTTGATCAGACGATTCACTTCGGAATTTTTGTCGCGAAGTTTATTTGGCAGTTGTCCACGTGGAAGAATTGTCTAAAAGTATAAGGGATATCAATTTAAATGTTTCGCAATCTCATATGTAGTCTTACAGGTAGAACTATATAAGTATCTGGTAATTTTTCACGAATTTTCTTAATTATTTCACATATACCATCCGAGATCTCCTCAGATGTGTTTTCTACGTTATTCGTGCCAACGTGTAACACTACGATCTGAAATAAAGCAAAATAATTAGTAACTGCAAGTGAAAGTTCATGGTTAAGGCTTAATCAACTTAGTCGAATTAGAAATTTGAACTCTTTAACACAGTCTAGCCGATTCGAAGTATGTACATAATAGGTAACCTAAGTTCGTATGTAACGCATGAAGTCGATCTCAACAAAAACTACTTCCGACCGACATCCCTCGTTCTCAATGTTATTATTTTAACTATTACCTTGGCAACGGCTTGAGTTTGTAAAACAAAACCTCATCAAATTTAAACAACAGATAACTAATTAAGCGTAACTGAAAAAAAAATATTTTTTCATTGGAAGCAGCAGCTCTATTCGTTGAATTTTGAAATAAGATACATACATACTTTGATAATATTATAAACTAACCTTAGGTTTAACATTATCCAATTCTCCGTTTTCAACTCGCCAAAGAACATTCTCAGTACGGTCATTTCGAATGCTAAAATTAAGGCAATGCATCGGAGCAAAATACTGATTCCAAGTATCCGTATCTTGCACAGTCTCTAGTATACAGTCACCCAAGAATATCACATCGGGATCTTTTTCACGGCACTCAGACAAAAAACGTTTATGAATGCTCAGCCACCTTTCATCGCCGTCATTATCTGGAAAGGGTGTTGGTAGCGAACAAGGATTCATTACACTTTCACTAGCTCGTATTTTCACCGAACTTGTTAATGAACTTTATTGCTATTTAGGATAAGCTCTGATTTCAATTATAAATAAATGTAATTGAATTCAAAATAATCCAATAAAGTAATTTTAACAATTTAAATGTAAAATTTCTGAAAAAGAAGAAAATTAAGAACACAATTTGTGTATTTGATAGAGCGAATGACCCGGGTGATGACAGATGTCGTAAAATCCGTAAAACGAGTGTTGGCAATGCGGAGGGTATGTTCGAAAAGTTCAATTTTCCACTGTAAGTACATTAGTACTCGGAACGTAATGGTTTTCGTGGTTTTTATTTAAATTTTTCGAAAAGAGCACTCCGGCATAATTTATTGTTCTCCATGATTTAATTTAATTCCAACTTCAAGGAAGAAAATATCATTGCACCGGGTACTACAAGTAATCCTGACTTAAAATACTATGATTTTTAGTCATTTTGAATAGGTTTTTAACAGTTCACTTTGATTAATTGCTTTTAGTTATTTTCAATTCATAATTCAAGTGGATAGAATCTGTCAAATTTACCTCCTACTATATTTAAACCCTTGCTTTAGTTATGTTTACTGAATTAATTTGTATTTTCTTTGTTTTTACTTGTGGACTACGAGTCGAACGCATGCTGATTATCACCACCTCTCAGCAAACAACGACATACCTCCTCCATTCAGACTAGACACACTGTCTATAACTTAAAGTTATATGATTTCTCAGTTGAGTCACTTGCTTTTAGAAGCAAGTTACTATAACTATAAAAAATCTATTAATGCCGCTTATCGAATACCATCGAATCATCTTGCATGTTATCGACATAGTTGCACTTCTCTAATCAAAATGACATTTGAAGCAGCTATTTTCAATAAACTCTTCTAATCCAAACATTTGTCGACCCGCAGTTTAGTTGCACTAATTGTAATTAAATGAAACGTTAAATAGTTTTAACTTTGTGTAATTCTATAAAATATGGCTGTAACACTTGATAAAATTAATTCGTTTTGTCGGACTTGCCTAAATGAGTTAGAACCCGGCGCAGAGTTAGACATTCATAACACTCCAAATGTAGCCAAGTGGCTTATAGTTTGCACTTCATTAGATTTTGAGAAAAATGATGGCTATCCCAATAATATTTGTGAAAATTGTTACTCGAAAATACAGACATCTTATGAGTTCCGTGTTATGTGTATTAAATCAATGCGGGAACTTGACGGCATAATAAATACCTTCCCGAAGCTAGAAATCGATAGACTTGAGTTGGCTGATGCCTCCGCAGATTTAAATAGTCTGCATTGGTTGCAGCTAGTGAATAAAACAGAGGACACTGACACCTTAATTGAACAGAAGAATGAGGTGATAGAAATAGCAACGGTTGATGTAAACATTTTTTTTTTAAATTTGTTGTTTTCTTCTAGACTAACTCACCAGTAACAGGCGCCACAACTAATGACATTGTGCATACGGGCGCATTATCTGATGCAGCCCTTGACGAACAAGAGATTGACCACAACGATATATTTAGCGGCATCATTGATGATTCTTCAGACTACGATTCCACTCCCGAACAAAATATACTAGACGGAGTTGAAGAGAGTGCGAAGAAAAAAAATGATAAGCCGCCACCGCCACGACGAGGTAGAAAACCGAAGGACGAGGATTATTCAATGCCAGCTTATATAAAGACTCCAGAAATATACAATTGTGAGAAATGTCGAAAGAAATTCTTCAAAAAAGATCGTTTTGAAGCTCACGTAAGGCTACATGACGGACTCAAGCCATATCCATGTAAGCTGTGTGATAAATCCTACAACAAATCTTCGCACTTGAAAGTGCATATGATAGACGTCCATACTGAGCACAAGGAAGAGTTCAAATGCGAATATGAAGGATGCGATAAAGTTTTTCGTCGGAAGCAAACGCTACGCGTCCACTGCCGTATTAAGCATTCCGAAGTTAAGTACGAGCCAAAAATCTTCATATGTGAGGAATGTGGTAAAACTTTTCGAAACATTGGAGCTCTTAAAGATCATCGATTTAAACACACAGGAGAGGAGTACCCATACAAGTGTGAACAGTGCGGTAAAGGATATGTTTCGCAGCGCACATATCGTGACCATCTCATGCGCCACGCTGGAATTAAGAACTTCGTTTGTCCATATTGCGGTTTACGAAAAACAACGAAAAGCGAACTACGTATTCATATCAATTACCACACAAAAGAGAAGCAATGGCCATGCCCCTCATGTCCACAGGTATTCAATAGTTCCGCGAATCTAGGTCTCCATAACCGTATTGTCCATAAGGGTATCCGGCGTTTCAAGTGTCGGTTTTGTGATCAAAGTTTTGGCAAAGCGGAAACACTCAAGCATCATGAAATGCGGCACACAGGTGAAAAGCCGCATGAGTGCACAATCTGTGGGAAGAGATTTATTCAGGTTGTCGCATTACGCGCTCATTTAAAAACACACAATAAAGCAACTTAAATGTACATAGAATAAATAAGGTCAATGGTTTACTACAAAATCACTGTTTTATTTTAAAGCTAACAAGTGTTTTGATGTCAAGTTGACGTTTTTGGTATTTGAACCGTTTCCATCTCCTTTTGTATATACACATCTATATCTTTTAGCGGCTTATAGTACATGTGGACCAATTGGGACCCAGCCATCATAGAAAGCATAGCACTAAGAAAGAATTTGGTATACTGGCCCCAGGACACACCAGCAGGCATTTTGTTGAATTTCTCTATAAAGAAGTTGGTTCTTTAATGTTTGACCTGAGTTGTGATTCGATAACGTTTTTCGCTTGACGTTTCTTATATGTTCGATCTGTAAAGAAAATACTTTAAATTATATGTACCATGTTTGGAAATTTACTTCCTTACAGAAATTTGTTTCGCCCACAGTCCAATTTATCATAGAAAACTCTAAGCCGGCACCAAGAACAAAAAATATAGGAAGAAACCTGTAAACTCCGAAACGCTTTTTACCAGGCCACCTATCCAATAAATCCTTCAATCTACCACTGTACAAATTCATTGCCCAAAAGACATTCCCCGATGTTATGCAACTTATTTTGGAATTTGTAAGGATTTATATACCTTAAAATGAAAAACAATATAACACTACAGGTATTATGAATCAGAAATTAGTTAGATAAACTTTAGCACACAAATTAAAATTAAATGTATTTAAAAGAAATACGTATTGTGAGAAAATATAGAGAATTTGAGTATCAGAACAGCTGTAATGTCATGTGGACAAATAATTCCTAAATGTCAAATATTAGGTCTGTTCATTGAACTACGATACTGAGTTGTAGAAACGAGCGTTTATAATCTGTGTACATAAAAATTACATAAACTATAGAAATATAACTGCATTGTATAATTTTTTTTAGCTTTGGAAAACTGTTCGACAATCTTGTGCCAACTCAGCTGTTCAAATATTTTCGTTTTTCCTGGACGAGTTTCCATTTGTTCGAAAAGATCTTTCTATTGTGCGTTAAATGTTAAATAAAATCGCACTTGGTTCATCACCTTACCTCAAAGTTAAGTTTATCATTTAGTTATACGTTCAATGTCTTACCTGTTACTGTGCTCTAAAAAAAAAATAACCTAATACAGTAATAACATAATTTTCATAAATTTTAGTTTTTAAATATTACCACACTCTAACCAAGGATTTAAAAGTTTATCACCCGTCGTTGTACTGTGTATTGTGTCTTCAGCTTAATGTTTAAGGAACTGAACTGACAGTCGCAAAGTCATACGCTAAAACATCACAACAAAAAAGTGAAAACTTTCGAGTACTCAATTTTGTCCTGAGGAAAGAAAAAAAAAAAAAAAAACCTTGGGTGGGATAAGGGAGTAATTATTTGTATATTTTACTCAGTTAAACTTAAAGGACTGTGATGGTAGTTCCAGATATTACGAATACAACAAAATGGAGCACGTTGATATAAATTTTGCAAATCTTACTAGACATCAAGTGATAACAAAATACATAGATAATTTGCGTCAATTAAAATCTATTGCCGAACAACATTGCAGCATTCGAGCATTCCAATTTGACCATTACGTTCTTTTTCAGTATTTCGAACAAAATCGATCACCTAGCAATAACAATACGAATAATAATAACAGCAACCATGTAGCATTTATTAAAGCTGAAATCTTGAAGCAAATTATCGACCGAAAGCGAAAAATTCTATTCTGGATTTTCTATTTAGCTATTGCGTGTATATTTATATCATATAAGAATGAAGCGTCCACAATTGTTCTACGCAATATACAAACATTCATCTATCCAGGAATGAAAGTCTGGAGAAAGATGACACTGCCACTGATTAAGAAATTTCCCGGACTCACAGAACTCTATGACGAATCGTGCTTAATGATGAATCCATTCTTCCAAGTTGACGATCTTAATTGTGATCCATGTGCAAACGTTAATAATGTTTTGGATTTGACGAACATGGAGAAAACGACTGAGTTTGTGCCTTTTGTGTTTAAGGTGCGTATACATATCAGTATTTCTAATTTGCATATACATACGCCTACCTTTTATAACTATCAGAAGCAGGTTTTTTTAATGAAAAATTTGCTCCATTATTTTTAATTTCTATTACAGATACAACAAGATTACATCCAACCTGACGATGTTTATGAATTGTACAACAGCAATCGAGACATTTTCCAACGTGATGCTTACCGTGTCCAATCAACAAATCGTGAAATTACTAATCTTGATGAACTGTTTAATGACTTTAATCACACTCATCACACGCAAAGCCATAATTTATGGCGGTGTAATCGAATGCAGCCGGCGCGACTAATACGGCAATTGTTTGTACGACCTGAACGTCTTCCAAAAACTGGTATTGCTTTGGAACGTTACGTAATGATAGATACTCCAACTGCTGCATCATATACTCTACCAGATACCGAATGCTCAAACATGTATGTTCAACAAGCGTTGGGTACTCGATTTATAATTCTAAGACCAACTCCAGAATGTCGACATAAGTGTCGAACATTATCCGTTCGCTTGCCACAGTCATTCGTTTGTAAGTTTAGTTTGGTTTTTTTTTTTTTTCTTTGAAAGTAATGTCTTTTTTCTTTAGTGAGTTACAATTGGTGGTACTGGAAACCGATATCTGCTCCAGTCCCAATGACCGAGACTGTTTCAATTAGTCTTATCGGATCATATTGTTAAGCGTGCGCCTAAATATACTCCTATATGAAACCGATTTTATTACATTACAAAATATCCTAGTCACTAAGTTCTTTGCCCCCTTGTTTTATTATTAATATATACAGGACTCTTAAATTTATTTTTGCGAATCATTTGATATTTGTCTATGCATAAGTTTTGTGTGGTTTCGAGACCAAAGCACAAAATTTAGCAAATCAATTTTTGTTTTTCTTATAGGTACATATTAATATTTTCGTTTTCTAAAACATTGCAATTGTTTTTGTTGACGAATCCGACTTCAGTCCTCAAATTTAGTAATAACATTTAAAATGTATGACTGAGACGTACATGTACATAAGTATGTACATCATGTACGATAAAAATTTAATACCAAAAAGTAATTAATTTTTTTTTTTTTAATAGAACATAAATGAAAATGAAAGTGTACCGCATTTCGAATGCTTGTAAATATGAATATTTCTTAAAATGACTCGTTCAATTATTTTTGTAATTGCAAATAATCAAAAATTGATGGAATGTTAACTCCAAAAGAAAAGTAAATATGATAATACCGTTCAATTTAATTTTTGCTTCGAACACTGCTTGTTAACATTATAAAAAAATAAACCAATATGTATGTATATGATGCGTCTTTTACGAAATTAATATTCAAACTAGGTATGGCAACTAAAATGCCATTAAATTGGAGTCGAAGAGAGCTTAACTCTTCTTATCAGTTACACTTTTCCACTCTTAATAATTTAGAGATCGAGCCCTTTGCAACCTCTAGTCGGTAAGTATATGTATATTTTTGACTGTTTGCCATTCTCTGAATAATTCAAGAATTTGAAGCAACAGTCCGTAGAGAGCCAAAGCCTACTTGCCGCAACAACTCATAAATTTCGCACAAATGAAATACATAGGTATACATTGAGTTTAATGGAAAACAATTTTTTATTATTATGACTTGCTTAATTCATCAAAATACGCCCCTGTCATAAGATCTTCATTATTTATTTTGAAAATCTCCATTAATTTTTCAGCAAAAGCTCGGCCCTCGCTAATTGATTGATCTGAACGAAGGCAGACCTCAAATTCTATAAAATTTCCCAAGTTTTCAACTTTGTCCATATGAATTCTTGTACCCTTGTAAAGAAACAATAATCTATGTTTTCGTAGGACACCCCTGGTTCCATTGCTGGCCGCGAGAATCTTTTCCAATATTTCTGGTTCATCTACTTCAATTTTATTGTACGTGGAGAGTTTTGGACCAGCTATATCTGGACGATCATAGTAAACAAGCTGAGATTTGGTATTTTTTAAATAGCGCAGCTTTAAGCGCCCCGTTTGAGAGTTAAAAAATACATCTTTCTGTACAATTAGTTCTCCTTCGGTTGATGATAATTTTTTAGCAATATCGACTTTGTCTTCAAATTCTGCATCAGAGCCAACACGTGCTTTTATTTCAATATTTCTCTCATCTGCCGGTGTTGTCATGGCATAGATTTTCAAGATTATTAGCAACGTTTACAGCCTTTTTATTATTGGATAGTTATTTCTTATTAATAATTAAGGATATTAGAATAAGTTGAACTTTAATAATTTTTATCAAAGATAAAATTAAGTAAACTACTTGTTCTAAACAATCACTGCGATAACGTAAGCGCTAACAGCACTTTTATAGCACAATTAGGCCGAGGACACACTGGTGACCACAGGATTACACAAATTACTTTCTAACTCGTAAAAACACATGACTTGCAGCCGAAATAGGTGCATTTTTTTTTAATTAAAAAATATATTATTTTATTTAATCATCACACATTCCAAAAACAATCAATTAACAGGATAAAGAGAGTCACATAAAAATCATCACTCCAAACCATAAAAAGAAAACAGGGATATTGGCTTAAGGTTTTAAAAATAAAAAATATCCCATTCACGAAAGCCTAAAAATAACATAAAAATACTTAAATTATGAGTTTAACGTCTGCTTAACTTCTCAGTTGATTCTGAACGGCTTCACCATCGATATCAAAACTGACAGATATTCAGCATCGGCACATTAAACATGTGTTTTCAAAAGTTTACTAAGATAAATGAAAAATAATTCTTTTAACCATTTATTTGAGTAAAAATGGCACGGAAAAGGAAAATACCCGCTAGAAAACATCATGGTATTCGAGATCCTTTAAAGCAACAGGCAACTCAATTAGCAAAGTACTTATTTTCAAACAAATTTCCAAATAAATTTTTTAAATAACTCAATTCACAGACTTAAGGGTGTTACTAATAATCCTCCAGCGAAAGGTGGTGATCAAAAGGTTTCCAACAAATTTGCACAATTTGTAAAACTAGCCAATGCAGCTAAAAGTGGAAAGAAAATAAAAAGAATACACTGCGGTGTAGAAGATAAACCTAGAGAGAAAAATAAAATAAAATCATCTACCCCAAATGCAACCACATCTAGTAAAGTAAGAGCGATTAAGCAATTTGCAAGCGAAAGCGATGAGAATTATTTGCGTAGGGTGAACAGAATGACTACAGAGTCACTTAAAGAAGCTGAATATGAAGCAAAGTACGGTGTATCAGTTATAAGAGACCCAAAAACTGGTGGTATTGCAATAAGAAAAAAACCAGCTAATGAAATTGATGAATTGATAAAACGGAAAAAATCCAGAAAGCCACTGGAAAAAGCGTCTAAAAAAATGGATCCTAAATTAGCCAAAGAACTTATAAAGCAGGCCATTAAGGAAGATAAAGAAGAGGTAAGCAATTTGTTTCATCAAATTTCAATTAAATAGAGTAATTTCTTTTTCAAGTCTCAAAAGGATATTATAGAGGAGTACAAAAGGGATGTTTTCAAGTTCGGAGAGGTTGTACACGCACCTCCAACGTTAACAACTCTACCTCGTAAAGCAGTTCGCAGTGAAACAGTGCCAAGGGTAAGGGTTTTAAAGCTAAAATGTCCGTATACATATATTTATTTCAACTTCTTGTATTATCCAAAGCCTGGAAAGAAAGACAGTCTGTTGTTAAAGTCGTTACTCCCAGGTTCTAAGAAAGTAACAAAATCAAAGGAATCGATAGCCACAATACAATCGCAGAAAAAGAAGCCATTCAAAGGTAAGCTGAAAGGAAAACGCAAGGACTTACCAACTGCCACTAGGGCCATGATTGAGCAAGAACAAAATAAAATTATTGATATGTACAGACAACTTAAAAAGAATAAACAAAAATCTTTTGATACTTGATAACCAAATTTATATTTCTAGACTAAGGTGATTTCAGTTCAGGATTCATATAAAAAATAATTTCACAATCCACTCCTGTTTTTCTGTATCATGTCAGCAAATCGTTTTGTTATTAACAAAGATGTGTCAATGAAGCGATCAACGCAATTACTTAGGCATGTTTCTGTGCTACTATCTAATTTTGATCCTGGTTTTCCAACACACTTATCCCAACAGATTTCGTTGAACTCGTGAACCTGGAAAAACATGTCAATGTCAATGGATAATTTCTATATTTGTTAACTGGTTAAGTAATTACCTGTGCATTAGCTTGTGCCTTTTGTTTTTCGATCATTAAAAACTCTTGGAGTTCCTGATCTGATGCAGTACTGGCAGTGGCAATTGAATCAAAGTCCGACATTTTGATGAATTTATTTAAAGTTTATGAAACCTAAAATCTACTATTCCTTGGAAAAATATTTGAGAATTGACTGAGTAACATAACCCAAATAATCATTTTGTTACAGTCGTCGTTACGTCATAAGCTCGAAACCCAAAGTGAGTGTGTCCAGTCCAGAACCAATGTAAGGAATTGGCCTTAAATGACCGTATTATAACTCATTTAACAATTAGATTTTGTTCTATTTTAACATAGGTACTGATTAATAAATAGATACTGAATGTTCTTTGACTCGCTCTTAATTCGTCCTATGAAACTTGTCATGGAAATATTCACATAAATATGTTCTGTATGGTTGCAAAGTTTCCTTTGATGTTACTGCAGTTCGAAAAATTCCTATTATTTTTATATACGAAATAATACATAATATAAAAATTGTCTTCGATCTACCAGTTCTAATTAAATTGACCACATGCACGGCACGTGTAGGAATAAACACCTGCTCAAAACCTGAACAAATGGAATGCTTTTCGTGTTAAATTGAATTGTACTAGATCTGTTTATGTATGTATCCAAAAAGTGTAATGAACACATCCATTCGCGGTAGCGGCCATCTGCTGTCAAAGTAAAAGTAAAATAAATTTCTTCGGCGTTTTTACATAAAGCGAAATATATTTTTGCTAAATTGCGAATTTTGACTTGTAAAAAGTGGATATCGTTATTTAAAAATGTCATTCAGTGGTCAATCTAATCCGCCATGGCAGAGAAATTCTATGAACAACTCGATGCAAGGTAATATGCAAAATGTTGGAAGCAGTCAAATCCCAATGTCTTCATCCAACTCAGGTATGGGTTTTCATCAAAACTCCCAAATGTTCATGAATCAACAATCGAGTCAGCAAAATCAAAATATGCAATACAATCAAATGGGAACGGGCAATTTGAATCAATTGCCCAGTAATCAAGTGTTTCAGCAAGGTGTTTCGTATTCATCTAGAACTGGGTTAAATCCAGTTGCTTTTCAAAATACAGGATCAGGCTCGGGCCAAAATCAGCAGAACAATATCGGTATGCATGGTCAAAACCGACAGAATTATAATTCTATGGGCACGGTCACAAAGATTAGCAATGACTGTGGCCTAGTAAACGATGAGGTGCTTTTTTATAAAAATATATGCAAGGGTGTTGTTCCAAAGGTTGGGGATCGTGTACTTTTTGAGTCGAACTATAGTCCGAATACTCAATTTAAATGGAATGCAACAAGAGTGCAATTGGTATCGCAAGCTTCACCGCAAGTGAATCAAGCGCCACCACCACCTTTGATGTCACAAAATATTAAGTCCTCTGGATATAATGCTGTCCCACCTCCAAATGAGTATAGGGCTTTGAATAACCAGAGACGTTCCTCTCCAGGCGGTGGCAGACGCGGCTCCCCTGGCAACGATCGTCATTCCAATCGAGATCGTAAGGATGGGAATAGAGTGAGAGATCGAAATGATCGAAGTGATGTAAGTAATGAGTTATACATTCTCTAATTACAGCTTAGTACATACGTTTCAGTCGGTTCCATAATACCGGCCTTACTATTTTTAAGTATCTAAATTAATTTCAGTAGCTTTGCACTTTACAAAAATCTCTGATGAGAATGCACTTGACAAAGAATAATTATTTTTGTCTGCTGTCTGCAACGAGATAAATTTATAATAGAGCAAATAAATATGTAAAAAATGTACATATTTGCAGTTTGATGTCGATCGCAAAAGACGTCGAGATGAAAGCCCCAGAAACCGTGAACGCGATAGACGCGAACAAGATAAACGAGATGTAAGCCTCGACAAAAAAGATCGGGACCGTAGTCCAGTCAGACGGTTATCCCCAAAAAGGCGAAAAACCCGAGCAATTCCACGTTACGTGGTGCAAATTCCAAAAACATTGTTAACATTGTAAGTAAAATCTCGCGCTGTGAGATTCATTCAAAAAGTATTTGAATGCATGATTTCATGTTTCATTTCAGCAAAAGTGGCGGAGTACAAGAAATCAAACGACGCTATTCCAATCTATACATACCATCAGATTTCTTTCACACTCAAGTGAAGTGGTCAGAAACCTTTACTCCCGACAATCCTTTCTCAATGCGTCGCCCATGTTCTTTTCATATCATGCACAAGGCTGTTGAACCATTAAATGAAATAAAGGTTGCCAGCGAACCCGATGATGCTGATTATCTATTTTCAGCAAAAGTTATGCTCCTGGGTTGTCCACCAATCTCTGAAATGTATCAAAAGTGTTTTAACCAAGATGAAAACGAAGATAATCACAGTTGTGTACATCCATCGCGTTTGATAAACTTTTTGGTGGGAACAAGGGCACGCAACGAGCCTATGGCTATTGGTGGTGCTTGGAGTCCCTCTTTAGATGGCGAAAATCCAGATAAGGATCCAGCAGTTCTTATTCGAACGGCTATAAGGACCTGCATGTCATTGACTGGAATCGATTTGTCGAATTGTACACAATGGTATGTTTCTGCTTATTATCTGCACTTAATTAAGATTTAACTATATTTCCCACCAAGATTCGGTAGATAGGAATTTTTTTTGTTTTAAACTTAACGTAAAAGCTAGTTCCAAATCCCCATATGTCTTATTTACATGTTACACAATAAATGTGCGAAAGACAATTTTTTACTTTAAATACAGTTGTAGTCTTAAAAATATAACGAAGACTTGTTAAGCAAAGATGATGGATGATACTCACAGCTTTTGATTATAAGATACATTTCGTGTTTTCTGATCGTTTGACATACATATAGTGGGATTGAATCCCTCAAAATAAAGTTTGGAAAATTGTCTTTTAAAGTATATTTATTGTTGCAATGTTAAATACTAAAGTAACATTATGGGAAATTCTATTGTTTACATTTTTCGTTTTATTTATTTCGTTACTTTAACTTTTTCGATTTTACATACATATAATGTAATCATAGACAAATAAGTACCTTAAGATACATATATACCAATATTTAGTAAATAATTATTTTTATATCTGTTGGAAATCTTGCTAAAACAAAATCAAAAAATGGGTTGCTTGGTTGATCATATGTTTAGGTACCGCTTCGTGGAGCTCTACTACCATCGTGCCGATTACACAAGCAAAGGAAAGTCAATACCTTCGCGGGTGGAAACTGTCGTTATATATCTCCCAGATATAAATTCTTGTATGCCATCCAGATCCGAATGGGAAACCCTTGCTGTCGAATACAAAACTGCTGCAACAAATCATCTTAATCGAATTAAAACTGCTGCTCAACAATCAACAGCCACATCTGAGGGGAAAACATCACAAGCTGCCGGAGCAGGAGATGCAGCAACTGTTCCTGATTCTGCAACATCGTTGGCAAATTTAGGTGGAGATGACGGAGACAAACAACACGATGATATTGGACATGAAAAGGCATTCTACCTTTAATTTTTTTATAAAAAAATCAATTTGCAATTGCATATAGATTTAGATTTTCTTCTTTTCAAATACTTCTTTGGAATCTTTTGAGAATTCTTGAGTTTGTGACCGGTTAAAACAAAGAAAAGAAACTAAATTTAAATCCCTTAGCGTATGCTGCGTCAAGAGTAAAAACATTTTTGTTTATAAAAATATTAACAAGATCATTCAAAATTATTTCACGAATTCGGTTTTTACTATCTGTGTTCCCGCAACTATAATGGTGCGAATGAGGATATAAAAAACGAATTTGTTGTGAAAGTTGTAAAACTACCTCCAATAGTCGAGGATTGGCGCGAAGAGAACTATTTTTTTATGAACATTTTATTCATTACAGGATGATATTAAAAAAGAACCGACACATTATTCAAAATTAGATCTTAAAACAATGAAAATACAGGACATACGTGATGAGTTAGTTGCTCGTAATTTGTCATCTAAAGGTAAATTCAAATGCAAAAACTTTGTTTTTAAATGAAACGTGTAGTAACAATAGTTTGCTTAAAAAAAAGGTCTAAAGCCACAAGTGTCAGCCCGATTAACGAAAGCTTTGGTAATGGAAAAAGAAAAGGAGAAAAATAAAAGCGATAACGATAAAGGTGATGACGATTCAAAGCAAGGTGAAGATGGGGTAGATGAGACAGAACTTAAAGACGATGATGGTGATGCTGGTATTGAGGTGGATATGACCGATATTGTTATCCTGGACGAATATGATTCTAGTAAAAATCAAGATGCTGAGAATGTTGAAAAGGTATGTGTGTCAGTCCATTCAATTTTTCACTAAATATTCTCCTTAATGAAGCCTAACGCAAATATTATTCATTAAATGAGCATGCCAAATTCGATTCTATGGTTAAATGGTCATGTAAATAAAATACATATTTAAATTTCAGGAACAAAATAAGGAACTAGATGAAAAGGAACGTAAGCATTTAGAGCGTCGTTATGTTCTTCCCGAGGAACCACATATTATAGTACATCCATCTAAGACAGCTAAAGAAGGAAAGTTTGATTGTACTGTGATGTCATTATCAGTTCTATTGGATTATCGTCCAGAGGATACTAAAGAGAGATTCTTTGAGGTACACAATTCAAGTTTTACATTTAATAAAAAGAAAAATCTTAACTCAAAAATATGTATAGGTTTCCTTGTTTGCGGAACTTTTCAATGAGATGCTTATGAGAGACTTCGGATTTAATATATTCAAAGAGCTCTACTTTTTAAAAGAACCCGTCACCGAAAAAGAGGATGCAAACTCCAAAAAGGATGAAAATAAGTCCACAACTAATGATGATGACGATAAATCTAAGGACAGCAATAATCTAGAACAGTCTTCAGAGAAAAAATCACAAACTGAATGTGAGAAAAAAGATAAAGGCACACGAGAACGTCGTATATCGAAAAGAACTATTGAGGATGATGGCGAAGACGATAACTTCTCTGTTCACTCGAGTGAACGTAAAAAGAAATCTGAAAAGAAAACATTTGTTGCCAAACCACAATTGCTTCTTTCATTTATTTATTTTGATACATCCCATTGTGGTTACATTTTTGAAAAAGATCTGGAAGAGTTATTTTCCATTATTGGATTGAGTTTGTCACGAGCGGAGATTCGAAAGTCTCTTTCGAAGACAGTTTCACGCCATGCACTGTATTACAGGTATGCATGTTTGATGGAATATCTATATAATATGCATATATTTTTTTTTCTTATTAAGGAAACTCACTGATGCAGAAGAGAAAGCAGAGAATGCAGTAAAAGAAAATGAGGATGACGATGATGTTTCAATGGAAGAACTTAAAAAAATTGCCTTGGGCAATACCACACTATTACCTGTTTTTAAAAATGACGAAACAGTTAGTGACAAAAGAATTGTAGTAGCTAGTACTGAAGATGCCGATGGTAAGAAATGAAATGAGCAAGGAAATTTTATTTTTTTTAAATAAAATAAATGTTTACTTAAAGGAATGGTAACAATCAATGGAGTACTGGTACATGCCGGAAAATTATTCGAACAAAATAAACGCTATGAAAAATCATATTCCGAACTGGAGCAACTGTACAACGACATAAAAAAACAGAATACAGAACTCCAAGCCAGTTATGCAAAAACAAACAATAAGGCTAAAGATCTTCAAAGTGAAGTTAAAAGTTTACTAAGGAAACTGAGTGATGCGGATCAAGATCTTTTCACTCTAAATGTAGGTTTTGTAAAAGAATATCTAAATTTTCTAATTTTTTAATCAATACAAATCCCAGCGTAAATATAACGATCAGCATTCAGCGTTATCATATGTTTATGATAAAATATCTCCATTTATCACAAGATCCGAGAAAAACCACAAGTCAATTGATGGGTAAGAACGACGTTGTCATTTTGATTAAATATTAAAATATATTATAATAGGTCACGAGATCGGGAAAGTGTTAAAGAAAAAGAGAAGAAAGAAGAAAAGGAGAAAAAAGATGAAAAGGAGAAGAAAGAGGAAAAGGAGAAAGAGAAAGAAAAGAAAGAAGAGAAGGAGAAAACTGAAGAGAAATCAGATAAAGAGAAAACTAAAGAAAAGATCGACAATGGAAAGGAAGTTAAACCAGACATAAAAAAGGAACCGGAATAAGATAATTTTTAACTAATATTCAATAAATAATTATTGTCTTGTAATTGACTTTTTTTTTCATAAATTATCCGCTGACTTGTAAAGCAATTTAAATAAATAATGAAATAGTTTTCAAGTCTTGGGTTAATGTTTCTTTTTTGTAGAAAGAATTGGAATTGCTGTACTTACGGAGAGATAGGGGCAATTAATTCTTTATCGCGAAACTTCAGATTTCTATTAGTTTTTCAGGTTTTATAGAACACAACTAAACAATCAGGCGGGGCATTTACATGTTTAACATGGCGAATGGGATAAATTCAGCTTCTTCTATGATTATATACCTAATTTTGTTTGTTTACCGTGGCTGTTGCATGCTAAACTGACGTTTGTACGAATCTCCACAAACAGACAATGACAAAACTCTGAGTCTTGGTAACAATGTAAACTCGCTGTTAAAAATTTTCATTATCACGATATTTAGTCCTCGAATTTCCACCGGAGACCAAAATCAATTCTAGTTTGAGGATGTATTTTGTATGAAAATCCATGGAAATGTAGAAAGGCGTCAGAGTTCATGATCGACAGAATTTGTATTTTACAACAATAATACGCAATCCTTTACTATGCAGGGCATCATCAACACAAAACAGATAAGTTTCCTATCAAAGGAGTCACTTTATTTCTCAAATAAACATTTTTTTTTTTGCATTACAATATCTTTACAATTTCATTATTTTTTACTATGTATTCTTTCTGAATTCAAAGCTAAACAATTTTTTCTTTGTAACAAAGGAATGAACATTGATATATTTTGTACAAAAGAAGAATCAAAACCATTTTTTTTTACGAGTTACTTCAACACAAAAGTATAACAAATCATATAATCTCATTCTTTATATTCCTCTTTTTGTCAAAGTTAATTAGTACCGATTTCTCTTTCTAGATTTGTGTTTGTGAACATAAATTAGCGAAACATCGAAACTATTCATAGAATACCTTTTGTTCTACAAAGAATATTAAGATTATAATTGTTAAATATTGCATTTATTCATTATATAATGTTATTACTCTGTTAATAATACAAAAATATGTTATTCTCCAATTGATTTTCTGTAGATTTAATCCCTCTTCCAAATATTTAAATACATATTTGTTTTGTTACTGATTGGCTTTTTTTTGTTATCAATTTTTATTTTGGCGTTTTTTCGCTCAGCTTTTGTGAATTAACTAGTAAACTTTTACGAAAGGAATACACATTTTGTAACTACGAAAACTATAAAAAAAAAGAAAATGAAAAAGTACAACACAAATAAATTAACATATATAAAAAAAAACAGTCTTTGCAAAAATATGATTTTTCTGTGTGAATTTATGTCTTTTTTATCACTAATATGGTATTTGTTTTGTTTTTGAATATAACTTTTGGACAGATTGTTTTAAATTACTTGTTTTATTAGTTGTATTTCAGATACTTGTGGAATTATATTGTTTCTTTGCTGCTTGAGTTAAATCCTCTCTCTAAGTAAAATGGACGTCAACATTTAAAACGTGGTTTTTATATTCAATTTAATTTAAGGTTTAGAGTTTGTTTTTAAATGCAGAAAATGCTTAAAAATAGTCTGTTGTTAATGGTAAATGGTCTTATTGAACTACTATTAAGTATTTTGTTGGTTAATTTATTAATATAATCAATCCCACTTAAAATACATCCTTCAAATTTTGCATTGCAACCGAACAAACTTTTAAAGAGATTTGAAAAAATATCTATAAAGCAAATAAAATTAAAATAATCAGTAACTTCATTGCGTTCAAAATTTAAAACATTAATCAAATATAATTCAATCTTTCTTCAGTTACTTTCAACCTCAGTTTTCTGGGCTCGCAAACATTGCATATTTGTAAATTCTGTAAATTCGAGATATATTGATTTCCTGCTCTTGGTGTTCTTGAATCTCTCAAAAAATAAAGTTAATTAAGTGAAATAAATATATTATCAGCTTAGGCTTCCTCAACACGACCAATCGGACGAAGAACTATCCTCGGATCTGGATCTAGCATACGGTCAGATTCTTCAGCACTGCTGAGGCTAAAATAAAAAATTAAATTTTACTTAATATTTATGGTATAAAAGAAGAAAAAGTTTTGTTAGATTTTTTGAGAAAGTTAACCTACTATCGAAACTGACAAGTACAAAAATTAGTTGAAAAAAAAATGGTTTCCGTTCATTTTACTCTTTTTATCAAATGATTAACACAGCCAAACAAAAGCATTAGCAAAACACGTCATCGTTACTTAGGCAAATCCTACCTTATGTAGATCTACTAGTTCACTCAAAGAACTCGTTAGTGGCACAAGCATATTTAATGGATGCTTCGAGGACCAGTTTGTAATGAAACTATTCGCGGGGACCAGTTTTGCGATATTATTTTTTTCTTACTTGCACTTCACGTGACAAAGCATATATACAGCAAAATAAGTATCTTACCACTCTTTATTATCAGGCATTAAATTTCTTCGCTCTTCATCTTCTAGCCTTGGTGGTAATTCCGAAACTGGAGCATACTGTGTGTGGGAAACTAACGGATCTGTTGATGGATTTAATGCCAATATCTGTCCACCACTGTTACCTTGCAATTGTCGGGCCAAACATTGTTTCTTGCTAAAGTAACAAGGGCATACACAGTTGCGCCTCCAGTCAGCAACCTTAATATAAAGTCCTAAAAAAGAAATATATGTATTTTATTTAAAGAAAAATCCTTATCACAAAACAAAGGAAAAAAAAAAAACTCACCAATTAAGCAAAATCCAATTAGTGTCATGAAAACTCCACCTACGATAACACCAATATCTATTCCTTCACACGTCTCAATTGTTTCAATTCCTAATTCCTCTTTATGTTCCTCACTGTCGGCATAGTCGGCAGCCCCACTAGCTATCATAGCGATACCAGCAGCAATTGATATTAAAGCAAAAAGTAAAAGTGCCACCTGAGGCATTGGCTTCTTCAGCACCTTCATTGGAGAGACTGCAGATGTTTGTCCCAGTAATCCTCCAGTTCGGGTTTCATACGAAACCGTTGTGGGCTGATACACTGGTCCACCGGACGGCATTCTATGAAAAATTATAAAATTGTTGTACCTACAGTCTTAATTAATTTTCAATAAGAGAATGCATAGCATTTAAAAATTGTTGAGCACATGAACTGCAATTTGGATCAGCTATTTAAGGAGACAGTTGCAGACTGAACTTTATTGGAAAACAAATTGTTATTCCATATGCATTTGTTTTGTCGCGGGGACATTTTAGATCATGGACATGAATAAAGTGCATTATGTATCTTTGATTTTTTATATTCCATCTACAGCTACATTTTATACTTAATTTTGTATTTCGCTAATAAAAGGTGGGACATACAATTCAAATAATAACGCCATACATTGTTTGCATTACTTTGCGGATAAAGCTGGATTTACTATTTTTTTTTACTATACATTTACAGACATATATTTATTATAATTATTGAGACATTATCTGTCATAAAAACCTCCTGAATAAATTATAAATTGAGTCAAATCAATTATAGTCTGCCGTGTCTTAATGGAACTTGTACATTTTTTATAGTTTTACAGAGGCATTTTGAGAGACCATTAAAGAGAGTTTAAAAATATGTCTATTGTTTTGATTGCATATTGCGTGAATCGATTTTCCACTCAAACCAAAACAACCAGTTCTACAAGTTCTATGCTTATACATCATCTATCTTAAAATGTATGATTAAATTGATTAGCGGCGAAGGTTAAAGAGTCAGCTATAAATAAAAACTTTGATGCAAATTTACAGCACAACACAAACCGAATTGGAAAACAAGAAAACAAAGTTTTTGTTTCATTTTTCATTTTTGTAAAACGATTTTCTCACCTGTTTTGTTTTTTCTGTTTGTATTTTCACAATGTAATTCAAATAGGATTTGTTTAGTTTTTATTTAACAAATATGCACGTCACCTTGTTTAATATTGTATAAATTGTTTAACAAAATTTTAACAACATATCTTTTCAGTTGTTTAAATAGTTCACGTCAAAAAGTGCACTAAAGTCCGCTTGCCATATATTTGTGGATGGTGTGTGTGAACGAGATAAAGCTAGAAGTTCCCATAAATTTCATTCGCACACCTCACATTTATTTTGCTTGAGGATATGTGTACATTTCTATCTTAACTTTAGACTTATATTAGAAAGTCAAATACTTATTTTAATATTAGAATAGAATTTTTGGTCAAATAGGAAGATAAATATTTCACAAAAAAAAAAACATCTTGGTATTGTTCTTAAGAAGATGTGCGAAGACTACATTATTATTTAATTTTAAAAATCAATACCAATGTCCATTTCCGTAACTCTCGCATCGATAAATTTTCTGCATGAAAGGCATGGATTGGAACAAACATCTTTCATCGCATCCACTTGGTTCTGTAACTACATTTGGCCAAAACTTTTTCGCATGACACAAACAAAAAACAGGATCACCGTACCACACATTACCAGGAATACCTTTTTACAAACCTTCTGATCCAAATAAGCAATTAAATTCTTGTTGGTCTCTTTTAATTATGTATGTCAATTTGTTTTTTTTTATTTTTTTATAGTCTTTTGAAAATCAATTTCTTGTTTTCCACTGGAGTTTGAAATTCGAACGGTTACTTATCGCATGGAGTTCAGAACACGATTTCTTTCCAGTTGGGAGAAACAGCGGAATTTTTTATTTTATCCCTTATCGATGCGAAAAGTTTCCGCATAAGCTGTAGAACATGGGCACAATATTTTTATTAATCAAATCAAATGCAGAACAGTTAATTTTCATGTCGAATTGTTGTAGAGAGATTTAGAGATGTCACAAACCATTTTGTACGTGCAATACGTTTCGATAGCGTATGTATTTTTTTTGTGAAATTTTAAAGGGAAATTTCTGTTCGACTTAACACTGCAATATTATGAAAAACTTAATTACAGTAATGACCCGGTTAAAGTGAACTTTCAGTTACAACGAACTTATTCCATCAGTACGAATCAAAGTTCCATAAGAACTTTGGATTCGTTCTTCGCTGATATCCAACCAACACACCTGCTTAAAGCGAACTTTCACATTAAACGAACGGTTTTTGCGTGTTAACCCTTTGCTTCCTAGTGGTTTCGCAGTGAAACCACACATTTAATTTATTTAACTTATTTTTCTCTATATTCCAAGTGGTTTCATGGTAAAACAAAGTGTATTTCTACGAACTGTTATTCATTTTATAACGGTAAAAAAAAATTTTCGGGTAATTTTCAGTGCGTTGTAAGTAATTTTTTGTGCATTAGTTTGATAATTCGTGTCATTTCAAGCGACACCTCCGGGAACAAAGGATTAAAGGAAGAAACTGTTTGATTATAATAAACAAACATGTTAAGTCGATGCAAAAATGATATAAAATTCTTACTTGAAAACACCAACAAAACAAATTTCCATTTATAGTCCATTTATTGACGTTCCCTATTTTTCGGGGCTTCCCCGGGCATAATTGGTTGAAGTTGACTTTGAACTAATTTATGCAAGTTTTTTCAAATAAACCAACAAAACAGAAATTGATTTTGTTTGTTTGTGGACAATTGAAAAAGGAATTTGAACAAATGTGATAAATTTCTTCGACAACCGAATCAAATAAATTTAAATATTCTTTTTTAAATATGCAACCTTGCATGTAAACGCAGTGTGAGCATTCAGCAAACAAACGAGTGATTATAAACTCTACACTTCTGATTTATTCGCTGATATAGAAATAAGTGCTCATTACATGTAGGATTAATAAGTTACCCCCTTTACAAGCAGAATTCAAAAATCGAATTCCATTGGATTGATTTTCGATCTGTATTTTTGCTTTTACCGAATTCAAATAGAATTCAGTTGTAGACACAAGCTACTTTTGTCGTAGTCGTAGTTTAAGCTACACCAAAAAATGCACCCTCACCTTCCATTTTAGTAGTATGACGTAAACCAAAGATTAAATTAAGTGTTTCCATCCGTATTTTCCTTTTAACTTTCGAAAAAGAAGTAGCAATAGAACAAGACCAACTTTCATTGGTCTCTGACGTCACTGCGCGAAGGTTCCTTCCACTTTCTTAAGTTGTCAATCTCGACTTTCCAATATGTGTTTACATGCATAATTTGAATTAATTCACAAAAATGTTGCGATTGAATCGAATAAGTCTGTTTCAATACGATTTGCGTTTACATGACTGGAATTGAATTCGAATTCAATTTTGCATTTAAATGAGGTAAGTGTCGTGATCATAGTAAAATGATAAGCCCTGCTGTACGTAGCAGCAAAATAAGGTGCCTTGTTATGTTGTTTTATGAATTCAAATTGTAAAAGTTCAGAAATATATGTATGAGTTTAGGAAGAGTATGATAATGGAATGGACTTGAGGGAAATAAATAAATCGAACATTTTCTTTAATATGTATTCCAATAGTTTGGATCCAAGGACTCTCAATAAACATTTTAAGATTATTTTCGAAAATCGGATTCAATATTAAAAAATGTCCATCAAGTAAAGAATAATTTTTTTCTAATATTTTTCAACTGTGCCATATCAGAAATTTTTGGAATAATCTTTGGTATTGAATGTTTATGTGCGTATTGTTTTCCCTTGGGATAATTTCATCTAGTTTAACACTATTCCATTGCATAACATTTCTTCTTAGCCGAAGCACAAAGTTTTTCTTTTTTTTTCATCCAATATGAAAGAACTTCCGGTTAATTTAGTTGAATACTCAAGTTCTAAGCGCGTCAGGCTGTAAAACTCTCCAATTCCAACCGTACCAACTCTCCAATTTTCGTATATCACACTAGAGCGTACGCTACACTACGACTACACCATCAACAACCCATGTGCACAAACATGGCCTTCTTGGGAGCAACTTTTTGCCGGTTATTTGTACAACCGCAGTCACAATCGCGCTCGTTCGCCATCTTGATTCAGAAATCGAATCTAGTTTCGAGTCAGAGTCAGTCAGCAATAGAATTTGATTTGTTTTGTCGTCGCCAGTTCTCTAGTAAGAAAATGGGTTTACCTCGTGTGTACTTTGATATGACCGCTGATAATCAGCCCGTCGGTCGCATAATTATGGAAGTAAGTAGCCCACATAATATTCTACACGTAAAAAAGTTTTTTTCTTCATTAATTTTAAACGAAAAATCGGGAATTTCCATGCGATTAATTTCTCCAAATGTTTCATGGTATGCTGCAGACACGATTTACATACTTTAAAGGTGTGGAGTTGGCAATAGTTTGTGTGTGTGTGTGTTTGTAAGTTTTTTTTTTTTTAGTATGGATAGAGCAAAGAATTTCAAATATTTCATCGATTTTTCTTTTCATATAAAATTGTAATTTTTTTTTTAAAGCTTTGGTTAGGGGATAAATTCATGAAGAAAATCAAATTTGCAATGAGGATTGGTTTAAAGTGTTAAACAAAGGATTTAGTTATACAAATTACCGGCTGCTTGCTAGTATTGATGAAGATCCTGCGTATGAGTATGCGTTTTTCTTAGCAGTATAGTGTTAAATTAAAAAGAAAAAAAAATATGAAAAAAATGCTCGTAAAAAAGATAAAGAAAATGCAGTTTTTCACCAGCACGCCCAAAAGTCTGGAAATTTCCACAAAGTTCTATGTTTTCGTTGATTGCCTCTATGACGTGGACAGGGACAAATTTTAATCCCTATGCTCGATAAAAAAAAAAAGGAAATCTAGGTCTTGCGGTTTCGGATTGTTCCTTGTTTCCTCTTTTTTTAAATTTAAAGGGGTTATTTTCTAAATGAGGTTATTTAATTGAATTACATGGCTAAAAATTGTGACCTTGGGGGCGAGATTTTGGTTTTTTTTTTGTCGATTACCGCATTTAGATGGAATCATTAACACCACTGCATGTGTATGAAAAAAGAAACGCTTACACCTTCAGGTGTTTAATGCAGATAAGATTGTAGATACCTGTTCATATAATTTCTGTAGAGTAATGTTAAGGCTGAACAGGAAAACATGTGGTTGAAGTTGATTTTGATGTATATGTACGTATAATGAAAATGAAGCTTGCTTGTGTTTTTTTTTCTGTGGGAAGAAATGGATGTATGGGTGTGTTGTGTACCCAAATTGATATTGATAATTATTTTTCTCTTAAGAAATAAAACAATGTATGTTTTTCATAAAAGAAAAAATAACATAAAATTTGCACGATATGCAACGAATTTTAATATTATTTTATACAAAAAGATACACTATAACATTGCACTCGACAGCATGCAACTTTATGATGATGTTTCACCAAATATGTATGTAAATACACATATTTTTGTGGGGTTCACTTGTGTAATTTCTCATTCACTTCGTAAACGTTTTAAAATGTACCTACATATTTAAATATATACTTATGTACCTATGCTTTTGGTATATATGAGCTTTCGCCATAATTAAAAACTTTTAGGACATATCTACATATTTAGCATCTTTCATAGAGGTTATTTCCTTTATGGCTGGAGGGTGTATATTGATATTTTTTATTTTTCTTTCCTATACCGAACCTACACCAACTACCTATGAATCAAAATCTTTTTTAGTAGGCACCCAGCTGCCTCGTGTTACCTACCAGTAATGGGGTAAGAATGCGGACCCTTGATTAACTTAAAACAGTCAACAACTGGATAGTCGTTCAACTTAAATCAATTGTATTTGATCTGGTTGAGAGAATAGTTTTGAAACATTTTACTCAAGTTTTCACGGGACAACGAAATCAATAACTCTGCAGACTGAAAACGCACGCAGTATATGCAGAATAAATGCTTCTATATACATATATGTTTAAATGTGCACTTTCAACATGCATTTACGGCGAGGAGTTTTATGTTGCGAGGCTGCAGTTTTGCTTGCCAGAATCCGCATTTATGAAGCATAATAAATAAGAGGCAATTAATAGGAGGATTTGTCCTTTTTTGTTCACTGACTAATCAATGCAGAGTTTGAAAGCAGGGTCTTGGTTCGTAGATACACCCTTAACCGCAACATAATTTAATGAAACAACGTAGGTAGATATATACTATTTACTATTAAGAGTTGTACAAAGCACAAGTCTGTCAATTAAGTTATGGATCATTGGCAGACCAACATTCCTCCTTTCAGTCCACAGGTTTTTTCTATAAGAAGGTTTAAAAGTGTCGAATAATAAAAAAAATTGAGTTACATACATGAGTTAGTGCATTGGACTGCTAAGCGAGGGTACACAAGTCCGATTCTCAGCATAAGCAACCATTTTCTCACTGAACCAACTTTCGGCAAGGAATAACAAACTTCTAGAAATGTAATTTTTTTATCATGAAAGAGATTTCAATCCGAGGTTTGAAGTTGGCAATAAAAACGTCCTCCCCATTCATATGAAAAATATTCATAAAACGCACATGGGGGCTTTGAGGAGGTCCGCCTCTGCGCTATAGCGCCAAATTATTTATTTATTTATGCTCGTCACACTACGAAGTTGCTTTAATAATTTAGTTATTGTATGAACATACATATGTACATAAATACTTAGTTTACATTGCAACTCGATAATGTGCATAAGCAATTCTTTTTGAAGTGTATTACCTCGGTGCTGTGAATTATCCAATAAAGGTTTTTATCTACTTTAAAATTTAAACGTAAACTTGAAAGTGAATATTAATTAGTTCACATTAACCGGGCTTTAGTACAGGAAATTTACGAAAACAAAAATTTCATGCGCTTTGTTCTACATTCTACACGTGGTATACATACAACTTATTTAAAAAACGAATTCTTACATGTGTATACATATGTATATGATTGCATTCTCTAAAACCAGTTGTGCTTTTTTTCTGTCTGTATTGTGCAAATTGTGAAGTTTCATTTAAACGAAATTTAGAAGCATACCGGAGAATTTCTTTAGTTAATTAATTAACTAATAAAGAATTAATTCAAATGCAATGCGAATACAATTCGATTTGTGTCCCATTGATTATTTG
The DNA here is from genome assembly GCA_951813785.1 of Criorhina ranunculi. Classification (NCBI taxonomy): domain Eukaryota; kingdom Metazoa; phylum Arthropoda; class Insecta; order Diptera; family Syrphidae; genus Criorhina; species Criorhina ranunculi. The sequence continues at coordinate 29,975,959 of OX638385.1, read as the reverse complement.
TCGTTTTGTTAACACAATTGCATGACTCAATTCCAAATTGCCTGTATAAGATACAGACACATCACCTATATTAATAAGATAGAATGACAACAAAAATGTAGAACCTAATAGTTATAGCCTTGAACAGTAAAGTGAAGTCATCCAAGTTTGGGTCAGCCTTATATGTCATTAGTTCTGTGTTGTGTACTGGACAAACCGTATATGTATGTATGTATGCGCAGTGTGTGGTATTTTATCGTTTCGAATCGATTAGGGTGAATCATTACTGCCTTCAATGTGTCGATAAGTAATAATTACATTTTAAGGATAACAACAGCAATTTAATAAACCAGCTGTTTACTTTTAACATTTATCATTTATATTCGAATCAATAGATAATAGATACGTTGTTTTTTTTTATCATTAATTATATCAATTTATTTGTTTTGTTTTTAGCTGCGTTCCGATGTTGTCCCAAAGACTGCTGAAAATTTCCGCGCTCTTTGTACACACGAAAAGGGATTCGGCTACAAGAACTCAACATTCCATCGTGTAATCCCGAATTTTATGTGCCAAGGAGGTGATTTCACCAATCACAATGGTACCGGCGGTAAATCAATCTATGGCAATAAATTCAATGATGAGAACTTCACCTTGAAGCACACTGAACCCGGCATTTTGTCAATGGCCAATGCCGGTCCCCACACCAATGGATCGCAATTCTTCGTCACTACCGTAAAGACAGCGTGGTTGGACAATCGTCACGTCGTCTTTGGTAAAGTGGTCGAGGGTATGGATATTGTCAAGAAGATTGAATCTTTTGGCAGCCAGTCGGGCAAGACCAACAAGAAAATTGTTGTCGCCGATTGCGGTCAACTTTAAGGCCAACCGCAATTTACCCCAATATTTTGAAAATTCACTTAACCCTACTACACACACAAAATAGAAAAAAAAAGAGATATAAAATTAAACACGAATAAAATATAAGTAACAACAATTAAGATGTTTAAATAAATTTAATAAAAAATTACATAAACAGAATATCTTTAATCCTTTTGAATGTTGCATTTCTCAAATATTTCGGATGGGAGATGCATTCTTGCGCTCCCAGAGCTAGTAACATAACACAACAATATTATTAACTAGAAAGAGTATTTTGTAATGTTTATTTTCATTAGTAGGTCCTTAATTGAATTTTGTTAGCATTGGAGTATACCTAGAACATAATTAAAATTTTCCCTTAAACATGTAGATCTAGAAATATTTTGTACTTTGATTGAAATTCCGTTTTTATTTCCCTTGGTTTTCTTTTGTATGGAAGATTGTTTATATAATTCACATAAATGAATAAAGATGACTATGAAACTATTGTAAGACCTGCTATGGATAGTGATTTTTTTGTTTTGCATTCACTTTAAACAACTAAGTATCCACTTTGGTGTAGGGATTCGTATTCAAATAAAAAAAAAGAAGAGTGTTCAGTGTGTAATATGTACGTTTTAATTTATTTTTTTAATTTAGCGGAAGATCGATGTGTTTTATAGATACAAAATTGAGTGTACAAAACTGCATATTTCACGTTTTAAGCGATCGAAAGTTGGAAAACTTTATCTTGGAGAGATGGCGATTTTAACTAATACATGAACAGTTAATGCATTTCATAGGTCAACAATCAACTTATTTAACAAATCCAATAATCGTTAAGTATTTACATATACAAATCATGGAAATATGCTTTCGGTCGTCAGATTTTAGTAAATCAGTTCACCATTTAGCCTTTTTTCGGTCGTATTGTGAAATAAAGGGATTATTTCCTCCGCCACCCAAGACGAATGTCTTCCCCCCTCATAATCTACAAGCATATAGAATCGATGTTCATCTGCACCTCCTTTTACCTCTCCTAAACTTAAGCTCGCGCTGTGATTTCATTATAAGGATAGCTATAATCCCTTGAGCGCGGGTGCATTATGAAGAAAAAAGGAAAAACCAAGTGATGGGGTGAAATCATTATATATGTACTTAAAAATAAAAATGTTTCAACAGATTGTTAAGTTAAGTTCTTCGTTGAACCAGCAAATTGAATTTTTCTTGGTAATTCGTACTCATATCTACGCGTGGATGTACCAGCCACTTTGGCGGACGTAAAATAAACTCAGTGAAAGAGCAAACTTTTGCTTACAGCGGTTGGATGATAACGGAGAAAACATACTGCTCGATCAAGGTCAATAAAGAGCTCACCGAGGCCTTTGATGTCAAAAAATGATTCAGACAAGGCGACGCGCTGTCATGCGACTTCTTAAACATCATTCTAGAAAAAATTGTGCAATACTCACGCGGCAAAACCAAAAGTCCGCCCAATAACTCGCATACTTACATATTCGGAAGAATGCAGCGTGACGTCAGTAGCGCTTTCGTAAGTATTGAGACGGAAGCGGATGAGTTTAACGGTCAATGAGGGCAAGACCAAGTATATGTTGTCAACAAGAAAGGACACCCAACATCGACGTCTCGGACAGAACGTCACCGTATACAAATATAACTTTGATGTAGTTAGGGACTTTGTCTACCTAGACTCCGCTATTAATTCAGACAACGACACCTGCATTGAGATTAAACGAAGAATAACTCTTGCCAATCGCTGCTTGTTTGGGCTAAGAAGGCAATTATATAGAAAAGCCTTCTCTTTAAAGAGACTAAAGTGACCCTTTGTAAGACCTTAATTATCTTAGTCCTGCTCTGCGGAGCAAAGGCATGGACTTTTCCGAAAATGGATGAGGTTGCTCTTAGTTGCTTTGAGAAGAAAATTCTTCAGGTGATTTTCGGTCCCATCTGACGCTTTTGGATAAAGCCCAGGTCCAAGCCTTACTGTAGCGCCACCTTGAGTAAGTAAGTAAATGGGCAACAAGGCTTTGGGTACATTCAAATGATTTTTGTGGAAGCTATATAGATGAAGAGGAGGATGAAACTATTCCCCACCTATTTAGCTGCCCAGTTCTCTCACGCAAAATAAAACTTCATCTAGGCGGTCTGATAAACACAGAAGTCAGAAACCTCCTTCGGTCCATCCGAAGCTCCAATTGGTTTAATGAGTAGGTAAGGAGAACCTATCCAAGATCCATGTGATATCACAATGCACCTATCATTGGGCTGAGTGTGCTGGCGTTAGCTGGCAGCTAGCCGAGTTCTTTGTTTTTTTTACAATTGCACTCTACTCTACTGCCACCATGCTTTCAGTATAAACCTAGATCTTCAAAGTATATAGTCAAAAAATAACGTCATCAAGAGACTAAATAATGTTTTGAATCTTCTTGAAATTCATTGTAATCCTAGGATTATTTTATATAACAACCTCGTGCCGGTGTGTTTTTTATTTCGACTTTCACTATGACCCGTTGGAGACAGGGATATTGTTCGAATTAACCAAAATAATATTTACTTGCTAAGGTTCTAATCTTGGAAAAACAGACAATTTTACAAGATTAGCAAATGATGGAGAGAGCTTAACAAACAAGCGCAAATCGCCTTTTTTTTTTTATAGAATACTGATGATAAGCGGTGGTTAAGCTTATTTAAAGTTCGGAACATTGCAAGAACAGATTGTAATAGTTGACTTCGCCTCAAGCGACACTTCGTGTGTAAGGATGGAGAAATTCGAGGGTAAACGCGTGCCAATAGATGAGGCTCTGGAAGAAACAAGTTAGTACTCTTAATAAAAAAAAACAAAATGTTTGTAAAGTCGATTTGTAATGAGTTTCGTTTACTACTTAGAATACGGTCGATTCAACTATTGCCTAATTATTGTATCTGGATTAATTCTGATAAACGTTGTGTTGGAATGTGTTGGCATTAGTTTCGTTTTACCTGTGATAAATTGTGACATAAATCTAACGTATCAGGAAAAGGGAATTCTGGGTGCTGCGGGTTTTCTGGGCATTATTTCCAGTTCACATCTTTGGGGATTTTTGGCAGATACAACTGGACGAAGGAATGTAATAAGACCGACACTAATTGCTGGATATCTTGTGACTGCAGTTTCAAGTTTCTCACCAAATTTTGTAACTCTCGCTGTTCTTCGATATGTTAATGGATTTTTGTAAGCATCTAATGACGGTAGATAATTTTTGTAGCTCAAGGAAAACTAATGATCAACAGGTTATCTGGTGGTTCTGCAACTATCTTTGCCTATCTCGGTGAATTTCATTGCAATAAACTACGAAATCGTGCCATAATGTCGTCAGCCTTCATTTCCGCTACAGCTGCCATATTATTTCCTATAGCGGCATGGGCAGCAATTAACCAAACTTGGTCATTTAATGTACCGCTCATAGACATTGTCTATAAACCTTGGCGGATGTATATCCTTACTATTGGGATACTTGGAATGATTTGTGGTTTATGTCTCTTCAACTTTCCTGAGAGTCCAAAATATCTTTTGTCCGCAGGCATGGAAAAGGAAGCTTTAGAAGTTTTAAGAAGAATGTATTCAATAAATACGGGTAATATTGCGGATAGTTATAAAGTAAGTTTCTGATTTACGACTTTGTTCATCTAATAGTTTCTCCTTCTTTCTACAGATAAACTCTATAATGTTAGATATTGATGAGATACAAAGATTTAAAGTTCAAAGTGGAGGAAAGCAGGGTACCTTAGCTGCTCTCATGTCGTCCATGTGGAACCAGACAGCTCCACTTTTGATGCAAGAGTATCGTCGAAAGACTATACTAGCATGTTCTATACAATTTTGGATATTTTTCACAGCCCACGGGGTTTATATGTGGTTTCCCTATATACTTAACAAGGTTATGCAATTCACCCGTGAACATCCAACAGTTAAACTTGAAATATGTGAAATTTTGTACTTTATGGAAAAATCTGGAACTACTGTCGGGAATTCTACAGCAAACATTGTAGGGAAATGGTAACATGAAAAAATTAAAGACAACATTCAATATTTTACTTGATTTTAGGACATTACTTGTACTGAAACTTTAGAGTTCTCCACCTTTCAACATACGTTAAACTTGGAATTTTTATATGTGTTCCTCTTCTTGTTAGTGGGATATTTTACGGAAAAAATTGGACGAATTTTAACTTTGTGTAAGTATTAACAATTTGGTAGTGTTTTTACATTAATTTATCTTAAATGTTGTTACTTTTTTCAGTTATAATTCTCCTCGTTTGTGGCCTTGCGGGAATATTGTGTGCATTTATTAACATTCCAATTGTGGCGGTGTACTTATTGGTTATACTGCTTATTTGTGGATTGGCTATAACTGTTCTTAATATTATTACAGTGGATATGTATCCAACCCATTTGAGGTAAGCCTACTGAAGAGCTCACTTTTTATTTTTATACAAGTTATCTCTTAATCTTTTCAGAGCCATGGCCGTTTGTATTTCCCTAATGATCGGTAGAATAGGAAGTGTTACTGGAACAAATGTTTTCGGTGCTTTGCTCGAAAACCACTGTAAAAGTGGGATACTCACTGCTAGTACTGCATTAATTTTTAGTGGATTATTTGCATTTCTGTTACCGAAAAGCGTGGCGTTAAACAAGATTGATAAACCAAAGAACGAAGCGTGAGGAAAATTGGACCAATTTGTCATCAATAAGAAACACATTTCGAAAGACTTGAATGATTAGGCAAACAGTTTTAACAGTTATTTTAATATTGTACATTTATTTAAATAAAACATATTTTTCTATTTTTAATATCAATTTAGGAATGTATGTTCTTTTATTTATTTGGATGATGAGATTTCGATGAATGAATCTAAGCCTGACTCGTTTTCTACAAAATCGTTTATGTTGGACGTAAAACGTATTTCATTTTCTACATCTCTAGAAATGAAAACATAAGGGAGCAGAACTGTATTTTTCTTGTATATTCACTTTCAGGAACTCAAGGAAATTATCGTTGGCATTTGTGGTGGTCATTGTTGAAACTTATTGATACTTATCTTAGCATTTATAGTTGATAAAAAAGTTAACAATCAAATGGCTGATTTTACGACCCATGAGTCCATACCGCATGACTTTAGTTTTGGAGTTCTACTGTTTTCTCTTGGTTGTAGGAGGGGCACATTATCCTGGATATGGTACCTTTGCGTAAGCATCCAGCGAAATGTAAACTTTTTGCTCTATATATGGCCTTGTAAGCTATTTTTGATTTGGATCTAGTACTGTGTCTAATAGTTTAGCAAGCCTCCGCCTGAAACACGCAGGATAAATCTGAGGGACGCGACGGTAGGATTTATATATTAAGCGCTTCTGAAAAGAAGCTCTACAATCCATCTTAAAACCGTCGGTGAAGATCTCTGTATATGATTTGCTTATTACTTATTTTTGTTTCTATTACATCCTGGTGCCGGCATGGTGCGGGCGTGGAGCGGACGTGGCGCACTCAGTTGACACATACATGGGACGGTTCTCACGCATTTTGTACCGAGACGAGCGCAACAAATAATCATCTCCTGATAGGTACACTTTTTTGTCTAAGAAACCACAGTTTTAAGTCGTTTAGTTTTTGGTATGTGAAGTTCAAGTTTTAAAAAAGGCCTTGACCTCTGTAAGTAAATACATATGACTGAATGATGATGAAATTTGGTTACCAAGTTCATAATGCATTCTTATTTGTAGAACTTCTACGATATTACTATCTTAGCTTATTTTAAATTTATTGCGATGTATGTATGTACATATGTCGGAATGTCTAAGAATGCTTTTATTTGCAAAAACCCCACCTACATACATTATTTGCTTGCTAATCCCAAAAAAAACATAAATAAACGACGTCTATTGTCTAACTAAACTACTAGCAAACGGAAGAAAATCTTGTTAATTTATGGATCTAAACAAAACAAGCTTTCTAGCCTATCTTAAGTTCGGAATAGTGCACAACAACAAAACCTTTTCTGTTTACACTTTAGATGTTCATTTAATAAACACCGTTGTAAATACAAAAGAATATATATTCCATTCATTTATAATGTGGACGAAATGCGCGATATAACTTATTCTCATTTGGAACTATTTAAAGCCACGATAAGGCAGTAAATCGACATTTAGGGTAAGACGATGGCACGATCGGTACCACAATCAGTGCCTATTGACGAGGCACTAGAAATCACAAGTAAGTTAAAGATACGCGATTTGAATTAAAAGTATTCAATGCCCAAATATTTTAGAATATGGAAAATTCAACTATTTTCTTATTTGTGTGTCTGGATTTATACTGATTAACACTATTATGGAAACTCTGGGCATCTGTTTTCTTTTGCCAATAACCAAATGCGATATGGACCTAACATATCAGCAGAAAAGTCTTCTGGGTGCTATTGGTTTCATTGGCATTATTTCGAGTTCACATCTCTGGGGTTTCTTAGCAGACACCACCGGACGAAAAAGAGTTATAAGACCAACACTTATTGCTGGCTATCTAGTTTCGGTGATTTCAAGTTTTTCACCGAATTTCCCAACTCTTATTCTATTTCGATTTATTAATGGATTTTTGTGAGTATGTTTTTATAGTTAAACTTCAAATCTTTGCTGAATTCAATCCCTTAGAATATCTGGTGGATCAGCTACTATTTATGCATATGTGGGTGAATTTCATTGCAACAGAATCAGGAATCGAGCCATTATGTCAGCGGCTTTTATAAGTGCTGCAGTCGCTGCTGTTTATCCAATAATGGCATGGGGAGTTATAAATCAAACTTGGTCTTTTTATGTACCATTTGTGGATATTTTCTATAGACCTTGGCGAATGTATATTCTTTGTTGTGGATTACTTGGTTTTATATCCGGGATATGCTTCTTTTATTTGCCCGAAAGTCCAAAATATTTGCTTTCAATTGGAAAAGAAAAAGATGCAATTGTGGTTTTGAAACGAATCTACTCCATCAACACTGGAAACAGAAAGGATAGTTATCCAGTAAGAACTTGAAGAGAAATATAAAATTATTCAGTGCTAATCATATCTATTTAGATAAGTTCTATAGTGCCAGATGTCGAAGAAGGACAAAGAGTAAGGCAGGTTGGGGAAAAGACGAATAGTGTGGTGATTCTTATGCGGTCCATGTGGAACCAAACAGCACCACTTTTTATGGGAGAGCATTGCGTCAAGACTGTCCTTACGTGTATTATTCAGTTTTGGATATTTTTTGCTGCTCAAGGATTGTACATGTGGTTCCCCTATTTACTTAATAGTGTCATGCAATTTACTAGTAAACACCCGACCGAAAAAGACCAGATCTGTGAGATTTTTTACATGACAGAGAGGGCTAAGACTGCATCAGATACTAAAGTAAAAGAAATAAAAAAATTAAACCCACTGTTAATGATTAATATTGATTAACACTTAAACTATTTGAACAGGAACAAGATTGTGATCAAACTTTGGAAATTACAACGTTCCTACATACATTGTCCTTAGAATTTATATATGTCGGGCTATTCCTTTTTGTGGGATATTTTATTGGAAAAGTGGGTCGAATTCCAACATTTTGTAAGTATAATCTAGGAGCAATGATTCTACAATTACTTTGGACTTTCTCATTTTAGTTACCATTCTTCTTATATGTGGTTCTTGTGGAATTTTGTGTGCACTTGTAAACATTCCACTTCTGGCTGTGTATTCTTTGGCTGTTTTACTTGCTTGTGGACTCGGAACTACTGTTCTTAATTCTATAGCTGTGGATATTTATCCAACTCATTTGAGGTATGTATGTACTATATTGAAAAAAAAATGAAATTTGAAAATGACTTCGAGTGACATAGGTTCATTATATTATTCTAATTAATAAGACTCAAACCAACCAGATATCATAGTTAAGATCTGCAAACCTTACATCATGAAAAAACATGCATTTAGTGGATAGATTGAGTTCTTTGTATTGCGTCATAAATATAAGCTAATACAGGTAGGTAGGTAGAAGTGGCTGAAACTGGTATGCCTGCCAGAGACACAACTCACGTGACCTGGGTGTTGATGGGCGTAGCTAAGAGTTTAGTTTTTCAGATCCATCCTGTGGAGCTAAGAAAATTGATAATTTTGCAGGGCCCCTACTCTGTATTTCGATTCTAAAGTTCGGATCGTTTGAATTCGGAAATTTTGTATGGGTAATTTGAAACGCTTTCGAGGGCCTAGGCTATACAGTTCTGAAGCTACATATGTTTATGCTCTAACAAAAAGTATGGAAACATAAGTGTCTATTGGGCACAACGAAAATTGTCTTTTTAACTTCTGCAGTTGTTGTATAGTTAGTTCGACCTTTAGCAGAAGTAAAGACATAGTGTTACGGAGATCCAAAGCAAAGTTAATTAGTTTAAGGTGTATGTGTACAAATTCAATGTTTCCTCAATACTTTCATATACAAACTGAAAGCGTAAGATATTTGTAAAGATTTCATGGAGAAGTTTAGAAAGCCGACACATGAAGAAATAGTACAAGTTGGTGGTCGATGCAATAGGCCCAACTCCGATCTTTAATTTCTTAAGTCAAATGATTAATAATGAATACACCCATTAAATTAATTTCATTTTAGGGCTATGGCAGTTTGCATTTCTCTAATGATTGGAAGAATCGGTAGTGTTGTCGGAACAAATGTAATTGGAGCATTACTCGAGTATCATTGTCAATTGGCATTGGTTTCTTCCAGTATTTCCCTTATGTTAGGCGGACTTTTAGTATTTCTAATACCAAAAGGTTTAAAAATGGAAAAAGATGGTAATCAGATTGAAGACGCATAAAACACTTAAAAATGTCTCAGAACAATGCTATTTCGGTTTATTCGTCCGAAATTTTGCGAAAGAAATAAAACAAATGATAATTTGCTTTTCGCACATTATTAGATATATATTAGTTATTTAAATACAATTACATTAATAATAATTATTATTTATTTATAAATATAAACATACGATACAAATTTAAGTATATATTGTTTTTGTTAATAATTTTGCTCGTATATTGTTCTGTATTCTAGAATTATTATCAAAATACGTCGAACAACTACGTCATATAAATAAGTTTTTACTTCTCTTAATAAGTTGTCGGCTAAAAGCTGTTTGACAAGTCACTACTTTATAAAATGAATAATACCAAATATACTTATGTAAAAATTAAAGTCTTTTTAATTCAGAAAACACTAGTCATAGAGGGTATCAAGTGTAGAAAATGAAATAAACACTATTCGAAGACGGATAATACAGTATGGATAAAGTTGTAAACGAAAAAAAAAAAAAAAAAAAAAACAAGAATACATGTAATATTTTGTGGTTATAGTAATTTTTGTTTGTTTTATTGCATTTCCCTTTTTTACGTATTTACTGCTTCACCCACTGTAACTTACTTACAGTTAGCGGAATAATTAAATGAATCAACAAATGAATGAGTGTGACATTTGGTATTAACCCGTTTGACTTACTTCATGTGGCAAATATAAGGCGAAACAGACAACAACTGGCTAATTACACTACAAATACTTCCCCATTTTTTCTCGTCGTGTTACTACTACTGTTCGCGTCAAGTAGTTCAGCTTCTTTGGCGATCTCAACAATGCCTTCGGTTTTTTTCTGTATTTCATCTTCGACAATTTCTTCAGCACTATCGAGTTTGTCTGTTCCAGAACTTTCTGATGTATTACTTGTGGAGATTTCCTTCTTAATTGGAGTATCGGCTTCCTCAATTTCCGCATCAACAGTTTCTGTATCAGAACTGTCGATGTGAAAAGTTGCAGTGCAGGGTGGTGGAATTGCTGTCACCGGTGGAGCAGTGGTAATTGATGACCACCAATTTGAAAAAGCGCCTTTAGCTTGAGAAATTGCCCCTCCTTTTATATGAAACATAAAGTAACATGGATAATTAGACTAGATAAGTATACTAGATGAATTTGCTTCACTAACCGACTGCTCGACTCGTTGTATTTACTGCCTGATTTATTTTACGTCCACTTTCGCTATTTTGCATTGTTCTTAAGAGAAAAAAATTGATTAGGCACACTTTTTAATTTTATTCCAATCAACTTACTGAGCAATTTTGAGCTTCATGTCGGCTACTGAGAGTGTCCCAGAGAATGGATGACCAGAAGGTAGGACCTCAAAGAAACCGGATTCTGGTCGAACATCATACCATTCTTGGAAACATTGGGTCTTTTTAAAAGTCGTCATAAAATTATTGTTAAAATGATCACAATCTTTGGGATTATCTAATGGAAGATGAACAAATAATACAAACATGTAAAGGGTTTAATTGATTTTGCTTGCCTTGTGAAACAGCCGTACGAAGTAAGGATAACATGTATCCCTGAAACTGTTCCCGAATCCAATATTCACTGCCTTCGGCATCTTCCTTGGGATTTTGTACGTGACGCATTAAGTAATCAATGAAACGCAGATCCTCCGTAGTCAGTATGAGCTGTCTTCTTAGTTCTAGATCATGAGCTTCTATTGTGCAATTTTCCACATCCACTTGAATATCAGCTAAGTTACGTTTTTGCTGAAAAAGCACATTCGACGTTCCAATAACGTAACTGAGGACTGACGGATCTGATAATAGATCCATGTATGGCAATGAAAGATACGGCAGACAGAGATTACCGCTGGCGAAAATTGTTATTGGTGAACGATACTCATCGGGGTTGATAGATGACAACGCAAAGAGGGTGGCTGCAAGAAAAAATAAATGTAAAGTGCTTCCGAATTATTGATTTCAAAAAAGCCTTACAAGCTAAGGTATCCATACTGGCCTCGCGCGTCAGTGAATTACTTCGATCCATCCTTTTGCCAACCTCAGTACCATTCGAATCAGTTCGCACAAATTCACGACTAGACTCAGGACTACTTTTCACTGGAGAAGAGGACGATGAAATGCTTTCACTGATTTCTCCTAATTTTTCATTGCCAACATGATTGATAGCACAATCATTTTCCTCCATGGCTGTGATTGGTAAATCTTCATACTCATTTTTATTGTCATCATCATTCTTAGAGGGATTCGAAAAATCTGGCATAGGTGACATTGGGCGCGATGGACGAACGCAAGCAACTTCTTGAAAACCTTTTTCCAACAGACGTGGTATTAAAGAAGATATACCCAAAATTAGACAGCACATTCCACGAACTGGTGAACCGAAGAATACAACACGACGTTGAAGGAGAAAAAGTTTAAACAATATTAAGGTCTTATGACGCCACTTGAGAACTATTTCACGCAATGAAATGCCCACATAAAAGTGACGCAACGGACGTGGTTCATCGACAAGGCAAGCATTGAGTTGGTTATAGGCTTTGACTAGAATTTCCGTACATGAGAAATCACCTTGGTCGAAAAATGCATCGGCTATTAGGGAGAGTTTCACTTCAATATAACCGTAGATGGGAAGCCGTGATAAAATGCAAACCGATTTTTGAACCGTACTTCTGGTCACATCGGCTGTGCGGATTTTTAGTTTCTAAAAAGAGAGACATCTTATATTCCTTTAAAAAAATATATTCTATAATAACTTACCTCAACTGGTATTTGCCGATAGCAGGAGACACCAAATATACTTTCGGTTGGATCCATTAGGCTGGGTAAATTAAAGAAGACTGTGTCTTCAATAAAGTTGTGTGAACCATCTGGCAATGCCAGAGTTGGCAAATATTTCCAACCTGATGGACATTCATTTCTGCCTTGGGTGCCAACAATAAGAGGAGGATATGAAAACTCCACCTAAGTAAAAGATAAAATAATATAAATGGCATACATAAGAAGTTTTAGCGACAGCTTTGTGTTATGGAAAATTAAAGCAACAACGAAAATTTTAATGGCAACATAAGAAAGTATGACATCTTTTGATGGATGGTTTGTATATTGAGCCTCTGCGCTTGATCTGAATTAGAGCTAGAGTCGGTTCTTCTTCTGGTTTTATGAATTTTGGTGAACGTATGTAATAAATAAACAAGCTGGAAACGTCAAGTAGTTTCGCCCTGTGTGCAAAGCATTATCTCTGAGGTTAAAGACTTGATCTAGACTTTTAGTGCCCTTCAGACAAAGCAGAAAGCCGACAGATGAAGGAAATACATTCATTAACTAAGCAAAAAGCTGTAGGGATTCTCGCAAAGGTATTTTACCAAGCTGAGTACATTTATATACACAAACGTATCTCTATGTTCATAAGCATTAGGGCCTCTAATGTTATTTTCTATGGTTCTAGTAGGTGGCTCTAATCCTTAAATAAGAGATGTACTTTTAAAATGTATTTATTTAGAGATCTAGTCTGCGCAAGCGACTAGTCAAATAAAGCTGATATAAATATTTAATTTCCAAAGTGTGCAGCAGTTGTGTGATAGACGATTACATTAATAATAACAAAAGGCGACCGATAAGACTCAATCAAAGTCAAAGTAAGTTTTCGACAGAAAACCACTCTTGCTCTTTTGAAGTTCGTTCTGCTTTTTGTATGTATTATGTCGTGTATCGGAATTTGTATTATTCAGTATAACAAAGGCTTAATACACCCGTTTCCATACTCTCTAAAAGATAAAAAATGAACTGCAGAATGTGAATAAAAATTCTATGACCTTAAAGCCGTTGTCGATATTTGTTATTATTAACCATGTAAAACAATCATCTCCAACGATAAATCAATAGAGAATAAAATACGTCCCTCTTTCAAAAATGTTATCACATGAGGCAAACATTTGTATTTTTCCAAGTAAAATGAGCAATTGATTGGAAAAAAAAAACACGTAAACAATGGTTTTGGACATCATAATTGAAGTCAATTCTGAATTGAAATATTTACCTGACATCCGAGTTTGTGATGGAATCCAACAACCAAAATATGCAAAATTGGTGGCTTTTCAGACATTTTCCCTTATGCCGCTTTACGATTGAATCACATAATAATTAGTTTCGATTCTGAATTGTGTTATCGAAAGTAATATTCATTTAATTCACGTAGTTAAATAAAAAAAATCAGATTTCAGAAATAGTACAACCAAATTTCGCACAATCAAATCAAGAAAGTACTTTACGGATGTTAAGTTGACATTTACGATGATGCTTGTCAAAAAAGCTTTTCTTGAAGATTTTGATTATAGTGAAGTTGGTTGCGATTGTTTCTTAAAAGCTACAGAATTTGCACTCCGTTAGATTTAAAATAGTTTTATTCTTATACGCATGTAAGTTGATTTTGTTCAATTATTCGATGCTAAATATAATTATTAAAAAGAAACTTGTTTGTAATGCATATTCATAAGAAAAAAAATAAAATAATATCCTTTTAGCGGGCTTTCAAACCTTCCATACTTTTTGATCCCGAGCTCGTTGACAGTTCGCTAAACAAACCTTTCTGGCATTCATGATCCTTAAAACATATTCCGGTATTAATATCACAGTGATTTTTTTTAAGGAGATCGATTGTTTCTGTCTTGTTGTAGATCGACTATCTTCCTTGATTAGCCGATTCCATCTGAAGTTGCCTTTTTGTAGGTGTAAGTCAGAGATAAGTTATTACTTATCTCTGGTGTAAGTGGATCCTGCTGTGTAAAGGCTGAGCTTGTTACAGCATTCTTGTACAAGTTTGAAGGATGTATAAGCTGAATTAATAGGCTTTGATAGCAGCTCAACAATCTACAATGAGTTGTCTACATTCCTCTTGGATTGCCGGTAGTTCTGCTTGGAAAAAAACTTACAAAGGCCGGTAGTTGATATGAATTTGAAGTTCTCACATATTCGTTATATGTATTCTGCATACACCTGCAGCGACAACGCAGTTCATAATTAAGCTATCGGTGTCGAAGTCGTTTTTTTCCACTTTGGTTTAGTGCAAAAGCCTGCGTGCAAATTTTTCATGAAGTTTTATTTGGGGATTATGTAGTCAATTGGACAGCAAGATGCAACTACTATGTACATTATCTAGTATGGCACCACTTTTTTAATGTGTAGTTTAAATAAAGTAAATTTAAAATGGTCCGTAGTAAAGAGGTTTACTTAGACCAAAAGTCGGTCTTTTGCGATACCATCGTGAGTGCTATAATTGAGAACCCCAATTTACTCCTGCAATCATTAAGGTAAACCGTACTGCCAGTGTTCAGATTATTAAAGAAGTATTTGCTTAAGGTGGTTTTCTTGAGACAAACAGAAATCGTTGCAGACAATGCCCAATCGCTGAGCATGTCTGTCTAGAATGCAGTGGCCCTTTATGAAGTAAGTTAATTCAGAGGTGGTTTCTTTTTAGTCGAATTAACACCTTCGATCTCTTAGGATTGAGGATAGGTCAAATGAGCCTGAGCATTGTTGAAATAGTCAAGTCGCTACGGATCTATGATTTGCTTCCGACAGAACATTTGTGTCAATCAAGTGTTTCAAGAAACGACATCGGCGCTTTTACATTTTTGTACCCACAGAGCCTTTTCTGGCTCGTTTGCCAGCTGCACAGATAATGAGTAGATTTCTGGTTTTCTTAAATTGACCAGCTCCGTTTTAGGCGACTTAACACTTAGGTCACAAATGTTTGTCCAAAGGGCAGCTTATTTAGAGAAAATTGAAGAAGGGTAATTAGAACTACACTTTGCATGCTCTATAGTTCGTTGAGGACAAGATTGCATAGAAGAGGAGATGAAGGTGAGGCACCTTCTTATCTGACCAGTTTAATGTGCTTTGGGAGTTTTTTTTTCACTTGTTAGCATCACTCATGTTCCAGTTCATATTATGCGAGACGAGTACGATTACTAGAAACTCTGTTTTTTTTTTGTTAGTTCCTCAGTATACCTTCCAGAACAAAAAGGAAAATAAAAAACATACATCAAGATTTTTTTAAATGTTCTTTATTTTTGTTGTATCCAGAAAACAACCAGTTGTCTGACATTTGTAAATTTCATCTTTTGTCTTCAGGATTTCTTTAATTTTGTTGGTTTCTTTCACAGTTGACACAAAAATAATAAAGATTTACCGTTTCTCACCTTACTATGTATTTAAATACAAAATGTATTTAATTGTTTTCTTTTCCAAATTTTTGTTTTGTTTTGTACAATTTTTCCTTAAAATGTACAAATTTTATAAATTTCTTTAAACATAGTTTACAATTAAAACTCATTTCCCATTGTAATTTATTTTACGAAAAATTTTTTCTTTAAGCATATTATGTTATTCTTATTTGATTTCTCTTCTTTTCTTGATAAAAAATATTAATTACTCTTAAACATTTACTTTTGTTTATTACGTTTATCAATTTGTCTAAGTTAAAATATATTAAGTTATCTTCTTTCTTTTTTGTTTTTGTTTACTTTCAACAGTTTGTTTTTCTTTGCAACTATTTACATTTGTTAGTTCACTTTTAAATGACATTGATAGGTGTTTTACTCTTTTATTTTTGCCTATACTTTTTTTCAATTGATTAAATTGAAAGTTTAAAAAAATTAAACAAAACAAAACATAACATTTCAAAGTTAAAAAAAAAAAATAAAACATTAAAGTATGACACAAAGTTTTAACTAAGCAACAATTGTTTTATGTTTGTTGAATTTAAATATTATAACAGACGTGTATTTTTCAATACTCATTGAGCATGATGTAATGGTTGATTGATACTTAATACTTGTATAAACAGTTGATTCAAAAATAAAAAAATATACATATGTAGATATGTATGTTGTCGACATTTGTGGTATGAAAATTTGTTAATTGTTTAAATTGATTTCGATGTATTCGCTCAGCTACAGGTACAACACTTCAAAACTGTTTTTGTAAAATTTCTATTTGTTTTGTTTTTTTATATAAAACAATTATAAATTTTCTAAACATGTTAAACATTTCTAATCACCAAAATGAAAATTTAAACCTTTTGATACAAAGAGACCTTACTTGCACCGACATTAAAACTCTCGCAGTATGTTGTTTATATTTCAAAAGAAAAGACTTGCATTCATTGAATATGAGGAATAATAAGGATACACAGGCTTTATGTTTTTTAAGCAATTGTGATGGGCAGAATAAACATTTGTAGATTGTGACACAAGACTAAGGGTTTACACAATGCATACATGAGCTGATTTGGTTTTTTTAATGGGGTCAAAAAATGAGTCTCTAAAAAAATTATTTAACTAAAAATGTACTGACTTCCTATAGAATATTTAATGTTCAAGATGACATGATTCATCTTTAATTTGCACAAATTTATATGCAAAGTTGTACTTGATTTTGTAAGCCTTCGAATTGGGATACGAAATGTGGAGCCACGTGCGAGACAATCAGGAAAAATTGATTTCTTCCGACGAGGGTCACGTAAAACATTGCAAATTTTACAAAAATGTTCTGTGAAGTCTCAAATAAATTATAGGTTTGTTAAGGTGCTTTCAATAGGAGTTTGTCTCACGCATTGTTAGTTTTTGTATCTGGTGATCCAGTTATTAAAAGGATTTTGTCGCTATGGGAAATATCCAAGCTATTATAGCATAGAACGGTAGAACATTTCACGTTATGAAGTAAACCATTATCCGAGTACAAAAATGTATATGAAAAACATTCAAGAACTTATAGCAACAACTGTCCTTCAAAAAGGACCCACTGAAGACAGCTGTTATTTGACTGAAAAATGTATAGAGCTGCCCGATTTGGTATTTTAATGTTATGTAACCTAGTTGATGGTGTTGAGTATCATTCCAAAATTAAGACGTTCTGATTTGTCTTTTTCGACTCTGTTTTCAAATTTAATAATATTTACCGACTTACGTGGCATGCAAGATGGTACATATTAACAAGAAATCAATGCAGTCAATCGATATGTAATTTGAAATCAGCGCAGACTTCTAAGAATAAGATGAACCTGCAACCATATGGACTAGGTACTAACCAATCAGTTCTACGAATAAAAAAAAGGGACCTTTGTTTATAATTGTAGAAAACAATTCAAACGAACGTACTATGATAAAGGTATCTTTGATGGACATTTTGACAGCAAAATTATTTCAATTAAAATCACAAAAAATCTTGTATTCAAAATAATTTATTTTTTGTTTTGTTTTTATTTATTAAAAATATTCTCGTGCATAAATTTTAATCCAAATGTACGCAGGAGTTCTGTTTTTTTTTTTTTAATGTTCAACGTTTACTTCTTCAACAAAAGTTTAAGAGTTTAACTTTATAAATAATTTATACAGTTGAACATTTGTTCATGTGCCGGATTAAAACAGAATTTTCGAAATGTCTCAAGTTTTATTCAAAAATTCAACTGCTCTTATACTTCCAAAATATGAGCTTAACAAAAGGAGAATGCTTTAAAAGTATTTGCTGATTTTTTTTATTTTATTTTTGCTCAAATAAGTTTATTTAATCGAAATAACTTAAAAAAAAAAAAGAAGTTTCGAAAAATGCAAATATTATAGCATAGGTAGTGTGTAGAATCCTTCCTAAAACAAATCTACAATGCTGATGACTTAACACCTTTTCGTGTGTAATCCTTAAGAGAACTTAGAAGTAAATTTCACTTTCGGTAAAAAATATAATTATATAAGCTTTATATAGAGAAAATGTACATAATCATATAAAACAATATTATTATAATTAATAATAATTATAAATCGAACAAATGAACAAAATTAAAATACATTTAATTATATATTTTGCAAATATATACTGTGTATATATACTTTTCCTTGTTTTAATTATTTTTTTTTTGTTTCTTTCTTTTTTTTCTTTTTTTTACAACTAAATTTAAATAATTTTCTTAATCAGGTTTAGGCCTTACTCAATCATTCTTCGTTTGACAGTACAATTCCTTAAGCGACTTCAATTCTTCGATAAGGGCTTTGTTTTGGTTCTCTAGCACCGCCACCCGATTCTCCAGGCACTTGATGTATTCCTTTTTTTTACGTCTACATTCTCGGGCTGCTTCGCGATTCTTTTGCAACCGAATCTCTCGTTTCCGGGTTTGATCCTCGGCCAAGACTGGGTTATCTGTTAAACGCATCCATGTGAATAAAACCCCATACAACACATGAGGGCAACAAACACAACAAACGCAGTTGGGGATACAGATAAAGAAAGAGAGATTTGCGAGCAAAAGTGGGGGGAAAATATAAAAAAAAGAAGAAAAAAAAAAAAAGGAAGAAAAGGAGAGAGAAATAATCGCAAATTAATTGATTTTTTTGAAATTTCAAATTACTGGTGTTGATTTTATTGATCCTACTAGGTAAATAAAATGCTGGTGCTGTATCCTGGGTCAATTGGATTAGTGTACCGCCAGTCGATGCGATTGTGGGTATTCCGCCGCTTTCTTGTATTTGCAAAGTCGTTCCAGCTACGGAATTTCGTTTCGATTATTTTTCGATTATCAATCAATCTTTATTGAGAAAAACTTAGTACAAATAATGAGGTTGTGTTTTCTTACAAACAATTTGTTTTAGTGGTGGTAGTAGCTTGAGAGATGTGAGATGAGATTTTTTTTTTTTTAGATTGATTTTGCGGAATGAATTTGATGATTGATAAGTAAGGCTCATTTGATATGATATTTTGTTTAAGCTTATTCCAAGGAAGTAGATGATCGAGGTTAGCTGGTTTATACATGTATTCTTTGTAGTGATGCTTTTTTTTTTTGTTTTTTTGGTGGTATTTACAAAGAAAGGAGAAAGTGCGAAATGGTTAAGACACGTATACATATAAATATATATAAAAGCAAATAACTTTCCAAAAGCAATTTTTTTTTTTGAACATAAACAAAGGTAGTAAAAAACTTAAGCTTCCGTTATTTGTGGAGCGTTTATGAAAAATGTGCAAACAACTACACCAACAAACAAGTAATATTAACATTTGTAAAAGTACGCGCAGCTTCTGGAATTACTCAAAGTTAATCAAGCTGGCAATTTGTTAGGATTTCACTTTTCCCATTAATTTATATTTCTAAATTTTTATTCGAAAAATAACCGAAGATTCGAAATAAAAAAAAAAACAAAATTTATTTCTACACGAAAAGTTTGGGAATTGGATAAGTAGCTGGAACTTATTACATTTTTATTTATACTGAGGCACCCGGAGTTCTGTTATAAATTAAGCCCGCTATTAACGTTTAACCCCAAAATGTTGGTCTTGATTTACATTGGCACTGATGAGGCGAGTTTACAAATAACTTTTTTTTTAATTTCTATGTGACATAACTTGATATATTCCCTATAATTGCGGTACACATAGAAAAAATGAAATAAAAATGTATATACATATGTATGTATGTACATATTGCACACGTCTGCAAGACATCATAATGTAGATAGAATAAAAAGCACGAGATAAAGGAAAATTTAGGAAGGAAGCTAAGGGGATTCCAATGTATATTGGTTTAACATGTTTGAACTTTGTAATGGAGATGAAATGCTGAGAGTGGTAGATCATTCTCCATTGTGATAAAAAAAAAAAAAAAAAAACGATAAACCAGAGAATCATTAGCTTGAATTTAGTTTTAGGAGCACTTGACCAAATATAAGCATTATTTTCAAGCTTAGAGCGAATGCATGACTTGTAGATTGCAGCTAGATCAAAGAGTGTAAAGTATTTATTGCATTTTCTAAGGAACCCTAGGCATTTCGTAGTGTTATTGTCGATTTTGAATTTGTGATCATTTGCATTAATGCAAATACAGAGAATTGGATCATCATCTTAGAAAGATGCCTCAGACGATGCAGTGGATTGGTAACTTTACCATTACTTTATGTTTTCACAAGCGCAGTTTTCCATCTACTCAACATCAATAGGCTTAACGCAGTGGTTTTGCTGGTGTGGAGGAACATCTTTTGAACAAGTTTAAGTGCCCGAGCACCAGCTTGCTTTGTTATTTTATTTACAAAGAAGACAAGCAATAACGACTCAAGTTCCAGCCGAAATTCAAAAGAGAGGCAGAAGAAAAAAATAATTGGATCTCAAATGCAAGAATCACAGTGGACTCTCGGCCTTAATGATTTTGTGATCCAAAATAGAGCGGATATTGAGGTTCGCAAATTTTGCCAACCCCACAAGTGGTGCAGCAGCAAGGCAGATACCCGGGAGATACTTTAAACAAATTTAAAATAATTTAGGCATAACTTTTCTCACATGTTTAATTTACAGGACAACATTAAAATGAACGTGTTGCTTACAGGAAGAGAAGTGCAAATATATTTACAAAACACATACAAAGAAAGTTACATCAATCTTTAAAAATATCCACCAAAAATGTAAAAGCCCTAGAAAATATAACAAAACAATTTGTTCCCTTGAAAAGGAAACACACACACAACATATGCACAATAGAAAAAGAAGTCGAATATTAGTATTCAAATTAAATGAATGATTAGAAACTAGGATGTACTTGACTTTGCAATACCAACACAATTCGAAAGAACATACAGATGAGATGAGGTAAATGTTTTTTTTTTTTTGTTTTTTGTATGTGAAAAGAATGTTCATGTTCAAGATGAAGTGGATGTTGTGTTTTTGTTTTTGGATGGGATGAGGAACAGCGCAGCAATATGGTTAGATAAAAAAAAAATTTAAATATAGAACGGATGATATTCACCTGCTATGTCTGGACCACTAATATCGTTTAGGATTTTGTGGTACGAAGGTCGCCTTGTGAACTCTCTCTGTCTTCTAGGTGAATCGTCATCAGTGAGACTTTCTTCACTGTTCGAATCCATGATTTGTGTATTAGGTTCGTGCTTTATCTTGAATAGTATACAAATTAATAAGGATTATCTATATTCCCTTGGGGGAGTTTAAAATTTAATACCTGCACTGTATTTCCTGATGCTGTGTGAATTACCGTATTAGATTTATTCACATAAAGCACACCGCCTTTGGACATAGTCACTGGTTGAACGTTCGCAGCCGCTGTTTGTATTACCGATGACTGATTTGCCTGTATTACAGATTGGGGCTGGAATTATTATATTATTTTTATAAAATGGAAAATATTTATGCTTTCAAGAGGTCATATGTGAATTGTATAGTCACCTGGATATTGTGTGTTGGCATAAATTGAACAACGTTCGATCCGGTCGTCAGAACGGTAGTCGTCGTTGTGGAATTAGGTGTGTTAGATGCTTGAGTTATACTCACGTCTGCTAGTGAGTCTATGTTGTTGGAATTGTTGCCGTTTTCCTCCACGATGCTGTCCATTTTTTCGATTTTCAACAGCACCGTCGCTTCCGAAAGTTGCTTCAGTTTGCCGATTTTAATCTCAACTTTTGGTGAAAGTTTTAAGTATCAATTCAATTAGCTCACGTTGGTTGGGCTCGTAACAAGTAACCAGTCTAGAAAATAGATAAAAATTAATGAAACATTTTTTTAAACAATAGTTTTCTGTAAATTGTATGAATATTGTGTTTCAAGCTAACATTTATAACCTCACCTTACCTATGGATAAGGGTTCAATTGACGGCAGTTAAGCACACCAACAAAGATTCGGTGGTAAGAAGTATTGATCAATGATCAGTTGACTGAGTAAACATAAATAGGTATGTTGCAAGAAATTCTAAACATGTGGACTACATTATGTAGATCCATGCTCGAACAAATGTATGCATTACAGAATTGTTGTTTCGTGCCGGTGAAACCAACACGTAAAAACTTCTCGTATAATTTTGCCAATGGGAAGCGGCCCTTATTCTTGAGGACGGATATCAGAGACAATATTGAAATGCTGGGATTCAACATAACCGAAATCCATACTCTATTATTATCGGCAGTTAAAATAATATTTTACAATCTTTGGAAGATTTTGACGGCGCTACATTGTTTGTCAGGTTATTTTACATTCAATTTCCCGAGTTCGGCAATTTTAGAGTGTCGCCCCTTACCCTTCTTCCAGCAAATCCTTTAAAATCCCAGTGTATTACTCTTTCCCCAGTTGCATTCAACGTTGTTTTTTTGAAATTAAATTGCAAGCTTTGTTTATGTATAAATTGAAATATTTGACTTTAATTACAACGGAATATAAATGTAATACCCTTTGAAAGGTAAACAAACACCAGCAACAGAGTTACGTTTAAAATATTTTAAATTCTCGTTCACGATCTCGAGCAACAGAAACTCGTCATGACTCATTCTCCACCAACTATCTGAACTATTTGTCGTAGCAGTTCAGTTGTCAACTTCATTTCACATTACTCCAACCAGAGATTTTAAACGGCATAAAGTGTAAATATGAAACATATTTCCCAATAAAGTTGAAAAATTATATTCGCGGATTGGGAGGCGTGTCTAATGCAATCCTAGCTGACCTTGCACACTGTATACTACAAGAGAAAAAAAAAATAAAAAAATTGAAATGAAATTTTATATGTAAACCAGTAATTGTTGCCAAAGCAATCATCACAGTACATTTGACAAATTCACTGTGCTTAGAGGCAATTCGAAACTTATACAGTGGCCGTTCGTTTGGTTGGTTGTTCTATTTTATAGATGACGTCATAAAAGGCAAAACGGTGGAAAACTTATTGAGACTTCCTGGTCTCCCTCTCTTGTCCTACCACACCATTGGACAAATGTTTTATTTTTTTATTTTTTAATGTAAGCACTATCCATTTTTATTTATTCTACCTTATTGTAATCCATATCAATCAAAACCAATCAAGGAAAATGCACAAAATTTCCCACAAATCAAATGTGAATGAAACTTTTCTGATGACATCACTAAAAATTGTTGTAAACAAAATGTCAAAAAAAAAACTTCTTAAGGTATTTTTGCCTTTTTGCTTTTTTTTTTGGCAAAATTAAATTCCTTACACTTTTAGTGCATTACACCAAAATGGGCACAGAATCACGTGTTGCACGAAATTGAATATTCACTAAGTAAATGCTCGATTATAATATTAGTTTTTCCTTGTGGAAAATCGCGAGGGAAAAATATTCTCCTTCTAGAAAGCAAGACGGATATAAAAAAAAAAAAATAACACACACAACTCGTTTCTTTCGCACTGGACGACGACGTCGAAAACGATGGAGATGGATGGACGATGTGAATTTTATCAATAAAGGGGAATTTTTTTGTTTCCCAATCTCACCACGACTTCTGTCAAAAATTGGCCAAATTTCACCCTGAATTCACCCAGTGCACTCGTTTTGGACTATTTCAACCGCAAGCGAGCATTGGAATTAGAGTGAAATAGAATGATATCGTAATCCACTGTGCCTCGGGAAATGTCAAAAAATTCATAATCAAATGTTGGGATGATGATGAAAGCATATTATTATTATTATTTTCGTTTTTTTTTCTCACCGAAGTTGAAAAATATATTTTGTGTTTACATTTGAACAATGTTTGATGGGGGTTAATAAACATTGGCAAATGCCACCGGTGACCTGCAGTACAACACAACGTCTTTCACCCTGTCCATATGATAAAAATAGATGACACCCCCTAAAAACACTCACTCTTTCCTTTGAACGGCAGGAGGAGAAAATCACAAGTTCGTGTGCTGAACCTATTACGACACAATTTTATCCGTTTACTTGTCAATGGTTTTTTTGTTTTTTTTTTTCAGAATAATTCGTTTCATTTAAAAAAGGCATTCGGTGAAGCGAACATATTGCTGATGTTTACAAAATTTGTAGAAACAAAAATAAACTTTTAAGGGTAACTGACACTAGACGTAATAATATTTATGATGGTGTCGATGTCGATGCGATGATGTTGATATTGTACATGTATAGTTACCACATATCTATCACCTTCCACTTTGTCAGCGCGTATACGAGTCGAGTGACAAATCGTGTAGAATTTTTGTTGTTGCTGGGAATATTGCGCGAAATGGATTAAAATGTTGAAAAAAGAGAAAAAAAGCGGCAGGTACTACTACGAAACCACCGCTATTTGTGAAACCAACGTCAAGAAATACGTAGGAAAGTACTAAACAGTTGAAGGCGGCGCGGTAAGGTGTACGTAGAGATTGTGCGAACAACCAGATGACTGAACACTGAACAAAACCACCGTCAGCATCAACAACTGAACCTACCGATTACGTCAGGAGTTTCGTATTCATATTCGCATTTGTATGCCACTGCCATAGTGCCATGCCACCATCACCACTACTATATTACCAGCAGACAGTGCTCAGGCTCACCGCCATCGTCGTCGTTGTTGGTTTTGGCTTTGTGTTGTGTCGTAGTCGTAGTTCGGCCACGTCAAAATCATAGAAACATTTTCTTTTTTTTTTTTATTTTTTGCGTTAGCACTTTTATCACGTTGCTTCATTGCCGGGGTAGCGCGGCAGGGAATGATATTAAGTTTGTTTTGTCGTCGTATTCCATTCGTCAGTTACATGTACATATGTATGCATTTATCGGCAAATATGATGCTGATTAGATAAGCGTGTAAGTTTAATGAATTTGCCTAATTAGTTGTGCGAATGTATTATTGTACATGGGTATTTTGCAAATATTTAAATACATGTATGTATTTGGAACTTTGCAAATTCGTATAGCGGCTATAATTTATACACATCCATACAGATATACATTAAAAAAAAAAACAAAAAGATATACATATGGTGGTAGTTTTATTGATTGAAAAATTAGTGTAGTATCAGTAAGAAATTGCTTCACTGTACAGAAGATACCAGCCAGTGCTTCCAAGTCTCACACATGTTTTAACGGATTTCTTTTTTCGAATTAGTGAAGTATTCTTCCGTAGTAGTAGTAGTTTCGGGCGTAAATAACTCATGTCAGTCAAAAATAAAACTTAATAATCTATATGAACAGCTTTTAAGCAGAAACTGATAAACTGACGAAGAATGGCAGTCACATATAACCATAGCTTGAGCAGACTAACCAACTGTATCTCGCTAGACTGTTGTAAACGGACACAAAATAAATCCTTTTGAATCTTTAAATAAAGAGTGAAACTTAAATAAAATAAAAATGTAAGAAGCTACTTTTTTCAACTGTAATTCATGTTGCATATTTCTTTAAATATGGCGTATTATGACTCATCTGAAAAATATTTTCTCGCATTCACTTTCAGTTATTATTACCAACTACGCAAGTTTTTAAGATTATGCAAACAAAGGGAGTAAATGCGTCATTAATCTGTCGTAAGCACGACCTTGTATGACATCATAATAACACAAAAATAGAAAAGATAGGTTGGTATGCCGTATGCATGCGTGTACACCGAATAAACTTTGTTTACACAGTAAGAAAGAGTCATTTACAGTCTGTATCTAATCTATGGCACTTACCTACATATATCTGAGATAGTCAACTAGTGATGGATTCACACTAACTTCTCTGTTTGTAAATTATCTAATGAGTTACTCAAGCAATTAGCTGCTGATTTAGTAGTTTTATTACCCTAGGGGTTACAGTAAGTGAATTGAAATTACTTAATAATAATATCAGACACTTGGACGTTTTGATATACTCCACGTATTTGAATAGGAAGAAGCTTTCTACTTAACAAAGTGCTCGATTCCTTATGGAGATTTAGTCCTTCCGGATTGTCTCGAACCTTAAGTCTGTAATTAGACGATATTCTTGTTGTCCATTCGCTCCCTTTGCAAATGGGACCGAAATTCCGAAGAATATTTTCCTTTCGAAGGATCCCAGTATCTGCCGTGCTTACATTTGTCATCTTTGTCCTTCATCATAAGAGTTTCAAACACAGAATGCATTGACGCAACCTTCGTAGAAACCAATTTGCCATATTTTCCAATAGCCAGGCAGCGGTAAAAGCTCTGAGCTCTTATTTCTTCGTCTCAGGGCTTAGAGCTGTCTAAACACCATCGAGTCTATTAGTTTCACGGACATAAGTCCATTGAAAGCGACGAGATTGCTGATGAGTTCGCCAGACAGGGAGGTCCATCAATGTTTATAGGTCAATTTCCCTACTGTGGCCTATCAGCCATCCATATCAAGTTGGAACTCAATGGAAATTAACCACAGGACTTCGTCAATCTAAATGTTTTTTTGTAACTGCCAGACAATAGTATGGTTTCCCAGAATAGGTCCCCTTTGGCTAAATTGGCGAAGATAGTAATTCTATTCGAAGTAGCAGCGATTTCTTCAGGCTATCCTTCACCGGATAGGTAAACTTCTTTACAATTTCGAAGTTAGAACTGGTTATAGTGATGTTTTATTCTTGAGGCCAGAATCTAGCTAGACATAACAATTTCTAATGGATTTCTGCCACAACTTTATTCATAATCTAACAAATTTGACAATCTTTTTGCTGGTTTTTCTGAGTATAACTTTTCCGAGTGGCTGTCCGAAACTCTCATACTTCTGGAATACGTGCAGTCCCCGAACAACAGTTGCATGAACTACTCCGCGTAGCTTTCGATTCATATACGGAGTAGCCTGTTGATGAAACATAAATTAATATGTATTGTGGTTATTTGCTTAATATGTATTTTAAAACCTTGTTTCGAAATTCTATAATCTCGGGTGAAACTATAAACTCCTCATCTGGGTCCCAAACACAAAAATCAGCATCAAAACCTTCTTCAATTTTTCCTTTAAAATTTTGAATTCCACACATATTTGCCTGCTTTTCACACATAACTCGACAAACATCCTCGAGATCTAAGCCGTATTTTTGACAATGTGTCCAGAAAATTGATAGACCTATAGTGCACAAAAAAGTCAACAACAGTCAGTCAACAGCAAAAGCAAAATGTATGGTTTCCTTACCAAATTGTAGTGAGGCAACTCCAGGCCATGCTTTAAGAAAATCTCCTCTAGTCCTACCGTATGTAAGACACTTATTGCCAGGTGTAACTGGAGAATGATCAGAAACAACCATGTCTATGGTCTTATCACGGATTGCATTCCAGAGTTGCTCTTGATTTGATTTTGGACGAATTGGTGGATGAGTTTTGAATTCTGTGTGACAATCTTCAATTTCTTCGGCGGACAAAGAGAGGTAATGATGGCACGTTTCAACTGTTAAATTGGAATCGGTTTGTTTACTTTTCTCAATAATAGGAATTGCTTCGCTTGCACTGAGATTGAGGATATGCAGATGCTTTCTGAAAAAAAATTTCCTATACAGACCGTCTGTTAAACGTTTTCTATTTTTCTTACTTTTGATGAGTCTTCGCCAGATTCGCTATCCATTTCACTGCTTCAACTTCCATTGATGCTGGTCTTGTTCTTGAAAAAGACTCATAACTCTTTGGTTCATCAACATTTGGTTTTATAGGAACGTCCAATGGAAGTTCAGCATGAAACTTTATACAAAGAAAATAATTTCAAAATTAATTTTGAACTTTATTGTTGACTTACGGCAACAACAGATCCATCTTCAAGCTTTTCGAAAGCCTCCTCCACTTGTTTTTTTGTCATATGCTCGAATTCGGACAGTCCTGTAGGACAAAGTGAGCATTGGAATCCAATAACTCCACATTTTGCTAGCTCTTCTAATTCATCAGCATTATCTGGAGTAATTCCTCCCCAGAATCCCACGTCAACATAAATCTTGCCCCTGGCAGTTGAAGTTTTTGCTTTCAAATTAGCAGCACTTGTTGTTGGTGGTATAGCGTTCCTTTGAAGCAGAATCGGATAAAAATAGAAAACAAAAAAAGCGAAATCAAATGTTTGCTTACGTTGCACGATCAATTATTGTGGTAAATCCACCGGCAGCAGCTGCTTTTGTTGCTGTAACAAATCCTTCCCAGTCTTTCCGTCCTGGCTCATTTATGTGTACATTGGAATCTATAAGTCCTGGCATCAGGACCATATTATCAAAGTCAAATACCTGCATGTATTACAGTGGCATTTTTATAAGCATATTTCATTTTTTCGTTTATGAATGCATACCGATTCAGATTCTGTATTGTATATATAGGAATTGATCTCTTGGGCAGATCGTAGAATTGTTCGAATTATTCCCTCGGTATCTACAATAATTCCTCCGTGTATAAAGCCTTCACCTCTTCCCAGATATATTCGTTTGCTAAGAAATAAAATATCCATTTTTTTACAACCACCGCAATTCACTTATATAAAACGTAAATAAACTGCTCCGAAAAATCACAAACGTGTATATTTAGATGGCAAACAGAATTTCACTTTATTTAAGGAACTGCACAGTGGCCGGTTCTAGATACACTAAAGTATACGCTTAAGTTTTCTCAGGCTAATCGAACAGATGCAAACTTTTACTGATTCGAAAGAGTGAAGAGAACAGATTTAAATGTACAACATAGAAGAGAATTTTCTCAGATTGGAACTGTTTTTAGAACGTTGGTAGTGATTCTAAATTATCTGAAACATTTTTACAAATATATATGTGTACCATTTCTTTATCCCAATGTATGTACATATGTACGTATTCTAACGAAGTCAATTTTTTTCCACAGTAAGCCTAATTCAAAAATGCAGAGTTGCAACAACAGGAGAGCAACAAGTTCCTAAATGGAAAACATTAACAAGTACTGATCAAATCAAACAGTCTTCCCCATGAATGCAGAATTTCGAATTTTACAAATGGTCTGAGATAGTGGTGTTCAACAAAGGCAAACAATTCTATGAAGGATTTCTGATTGCACATTTTGATGACCATACATTAGCTACGTGAGACTGCAATCATTGTAAGGCAATATGAGATTACTTATGTATATGACTGCCTTAATCTTTTGAAGAATACCCTTTTCCCTTTCCTTTACTAGCACAACAATGTAGGACTTCTAAACAGCATATATCTTCAAAATCTGCCTGCCACAATGATGTTACCATCTGCAGCAATAAAGCAATACCATCTGTGTGCTAACATAGCTCTGGCAAATAGTCAATGGAAACCACAAGTTCTCATATATCCCAAATCATACATATATCTCCGAATACGTCAATTGTAAAACCAACAGTTCAGGACAACGGTTACAACTGACCAAATGAGGATTGCAGCTGGATGGGTGATAGAAACGATGTTCTTGCCGATTTAGTGTACATTGTTGAAGCTCTTATCGTACTATCTGTGTCCGATGTTCACCAAAGGTAAGCAGTTCTGTGTTAGATTCCTCATAACAAATTTTAGCGGTTGCATATTGCTTAAAGACGCGGCACTGCTGTTTTTTGAATCCAGCTACGACTTGGACCGACAAAATTTCAGCGAATTTCCTTCTGGTAACCAGTATTGTATTTTACCTCTACAGGTTGGTTTAATTGTTTTCTTAATTTTTTACAGATTTTGAAAGTATAGGTATGCCTACCATTTCAGTTGCCAAAATTCTTCACAACGTCGCAGTTTGTCATTCTTTCGTTCCTGAAACCGTCACTGTTGTCTTCAACCGATGATGACTTCATTATATCGAACATTCGTTATGTCTAACCAAATAGTATTAATCTAAACTACATAGCAATGGCAGAGCGAAGAATAACAACTTTTCCATGACGACTTATCTACGGATGTATTAACTAGATAAGTAGATACCAGCGTTTATTAAGCATCAAATTACCAATGCATCATGCTTATCAGCTACTTCGACCACTTGACGGTTCTAAACATATTCAAGCACTTTTACGAGTGGTAAATATTTAATTTTAATCGCGAATGACTCCAGCGTACCGTGATACCAATTGGACATAATTATAGAGTTTAGAGCAGCTGTCCCTTTCCCTGGTGCCCGAAGCCCTGTACACATCCTTGATAGCTCCTTGCTCCAGGACCACTAGCTTAATGAACAAATAAATGTATCCAGAGTGATAAAAATAAAATGTTTATAAAAATGTATCTTCATTTCTTCTGATGGTTTAACGTTTGTTATAATTTTTGCATGTTTTGACATGTCAGGGCATAACGGTACATGTTATATAATTCTGAAGGAAGCCATCTTGTAGAGCAACCTTGAGAGCACAAAGCTGCATGTAAATTTCTTTCCCTCCGCCAACCATTGACCTCTTTAGGGAGGTTACAAAAAAGATGGTTACAATAAAATTGGGAGCGATACCTACTAAAATTTCTGGGCGACTAGTACTTCAGAAAAATGTTTGTATGAAAAGTTGGAAAAGCAGTAGAAACACCATTGGTGAACTTTATGAGGAGCTTGATAAGTTTTATTAAATAAACATTTGTCGTTAATTCGTTCATGTTTTGATGAATTGATACGTAACGCTACATGTTTCAGGGCTTCTGCGAACTCCATCTTGTAGAGCAACCTTGAGTGCTACTGACTGCATCAACATTTCCTACCCTCCGTCAACCCTTACTCCCTGAATAGAAATTTCAAATAATTGAGTGGTGAAAAAGTGGAAGGCGTTTGACATGAATTTGTGCATGTTTTGGCATGTAAGGGCATAACGGTATGTATTACAGAATTTTCGAGGGCGCCATCTTGTAGAGCAAGCTTAAGAGTACAAAGCTGCATACCAATTTTCTCCTTGCCGGCAATCCTTACTCCCTTTAGAGACCGTACAAATATATACAGAACTAGCAAACTGGGAGGGATACCTACTAAAATTTCTGGGCGACTAGTAAGTACTTCAGAAAAATTTTCCTATGAAAAGTTGGAAATTCGGTCGAAACTCACTACGTCATGGGGTTTACTTTGTGGAGAGCTCGAAATCTTTTTTAGACATTTGTCGTAAATTTTTGCATATTTTGACATGTCAGGGCATAACGGTACGTGGTACAGAGTTTTGGAGGACGGCATCTTGTAGAGCAACCTTGAGAGTACAAAGCTACATACAAATATGTTCCTTCCCGGCAATCCTTACCCCCTTTAGAGGGCGTACAAATATATACCACACCAGTAAACTGGGAGGGATACCTACTAAAATTTCTGGGCGACTAGTACTTCAGAAAAATTTGTATATTGGAAATTTCTAATTTGCCGATATGGAACTAAGCCATTTTTTTCAAAGTTCGATATCTTAGCCTCTAGAGCATTATCAACCTGAAATAAACATCAAATGAACTGCAAAGGAGTGTGCAGTTTATTGAAAGTTCCGCTCATAGTCTTGGGTCACAAAGATGCCCCATGATATGATACCAACTAAGGTCCGATGTCCTCCATCGATGATGGTCAATGGTCTACGTTGACCCGTGTTAAATGAAAACCCTTCTCAACCAAATTGAAATTAAACACATAACTTCTATTTTCCGATATATACGTTAAGTACATAATATGTATATTTATGTAATCAAAATTAAAAAAAAGAAACTTTACAAAAATCATCGGGATACATTACCAACTTATATAACTAGTTAAGTATTAGTTTTTTTTTTTTATTCATTTGCTTAAGCAATTTAGTTTTAAGAACATAATACCTTAACACTGCACACTTCTAAATACATTTTATGGAAAACGAACACTATATACACTGAAAATATGTAACAATACAATACAATAGCAAAATTAAAACATAAGTGTTTACAAGAAAAAATAAAACAGAAAAGAAAGATGTTTGTATATTTGATAAGTACGTGTATAAACCATTTCCTTTCTAAGTACCATAATTTACACAAAAAAAATCATAATCTATAGTGCCTTTGATTTATAAATATTATCAATAAATGTTACAAAATATTTTGTTCGTAACGATTTAAAACGATCGTCGTACGTCTGTTATTTAAAATTAAATTTCATCGTTCGTTTCGAAGTACATAATGTATAGTATTACAATGTAATTTAGGTTTGTTTCTTTCACACCTAATAAATCACAGTTTGTTATTTTAAGTGTCTGTTTTTTTTTTTCTTTTTGTTAAAGGGAATATGTTTTATTTTTATTTTTTAATTTTAATTTAATATAAATTACAAATGAAAACGGTACAGAAGATGATTTTAGACTTACAAGTGTAAATTAACTTTCGAATGTGTAAATGAATGAACCTAAAATATATTTATTTTTGCTTTTAGTACTAATTATTTATTTTTTAAAAATTAAACAATACTGAAATAATTTGCAGATGTTTAAATACCTGCAAGGGAATATACATATATATTAAAAAATATATAATTTTTCTTTTAAGGAATGACATAGTTTCAATAATACAATTATATACTGATACATATTAATTTATAAACTTTCTTCTTACTTAAAGGAGATAATTTACAATTTATTCCTTATTCTTACACAATGTGGTTAGCAGTCTCCAAATGTTAGTTATTTATTCTTTGATTTGTTCAAATACCTTCCCGAACAGTTGTGGCACTCCGTTAATAAATCGAAGCCCCTTAACGCCTATAGTCACACTTTTGAAGCATGCGGCTGGGCACCCTGATGGTGCGACGATGATGATGATAGTTTATGCACTTGCTGGTATGTTGGTTGCTGGCCATTGGAATTCGCTGATGATGAACCATGCAGATGTGTTTGGTCACGAATTGTTACTTGGGTGACAAATGGTCCTCTACTGCGACCGCTACTATTGAGCGTTGCAGGACTATAACCGTTAAGGGTGGCTGCTTTCCAATGACGCTGCTGTTGCTGTTGTTGTTCAGCTATAGATGGTATATTATTATTATTAGCATGCGGTGACTTTTGGACGTTATTATGGCTTCGAGAAACGTTATGTTGCACTGTTTCATATTCGTAATAGCTTGACGCAGGGCGAGTACCAGATGTTCCGATATGAGATTGATGTATGTTTACTTCAGGACTTCGAGTACTTCGTTGAGAATGGTAATGTTGATGACGACGACTGAAACAAATAAAATAAAACGTAAAGCATCGTGCATTATAACGTGGAAAGATAGAATGAAGTAAGCATTCTGAAGCAGTAAAAAGAAAGCATATTAAATAGATTGAAGATTAAATTTAAAAAAATTGTCTTACAACGCAAAAAAAGAAAAAAAAAAAATGTGCATGGTTTCTTTTGGAATAAATAGTACGAAAATAATATGCAGTGAAACTAAGGCAAGTAGTTTACGAATTTCTTAAATCAAAAGATTAACTAAGATAAATAGTTTTCGGCGAATGAACACCTTGTTGATTGAGACCAGATTAGAAGGAGTGAAGTATTTTTTGCATCGTTTGAAAAAGTATAGGCATTTTGAAGCGGTCTTTCCAAGGGAAGTTATCATTAATACACATACCGAGGGCGGGAAGTCCTTCAGTTTCGGCGGTGCACGTACATACTATTCATGGCTTAGGTTTCGTTTAAGTGACATAAGACAGCCTTGGGTTTTGGGCGTATTCGAATCCACTTGTCCGAAGAACAACGATGTGAGTTAAGGAAAGAATGTTGATTGCCTTGGGAAGCCTTGGGGACACCAACAATTATATGATGAATGGAGACTTGAAACTTTTCAAAACTTGAATTGACAGGTATTTGGTA
Organism: Criorhina ranunculi; assembly: GCA_951813785.1. Classification (NCBI taxonomy): domain Eukaryota; kingdom Metazoa; phylum Arthropoda; class Insecta; order Diptera; family Syrphidae; genus Criorhina; species Criorhina ranunculi. The sequence continues at coordinate 29,941,753 of OX638385.1, read as the reverse complement.
ATCCATTGAAGGGGAGATACATCGATGCCAAAGCATACATTTTAGACAGAAGACCTTGGTGCCAAACTTTGTCAATTTTTTCTTATTAATTATAAAGCGCAACAATCTTACTTTCACCAAAGTGATGGAGGGATTCGTTTCATTTTTGGGTGAGATATGTCATTAAGTCACCAGTGGACCTGTTGCTACAAAAGTTATGCTGATAGTCACTGAAGAGTTTTTGTGACACAAAATATTTCATTAGTTGTCCGGTATATCAGCGTTTTCATAATCTAGGGAATCTTGTAATGGATCGGTAGTTGGGGGAGAACAAGATTCGCTTTTATAAGGAATGGGTTGGACAAAAGCAGTATTCCTTCTACTGTTGAAGGGACTAGAGGGGCAGAATAGATGGAAAAACTTATGCAGTGGTTTTGCTACCCTGAAAGAACATCTTTTTAGAATATCATCTGGATCAACGGATTTATGGATCTTGCGACTTCGGACAAGCATAGTGAGTTGAATATGTTCTTAAAAGTGCTTAAAAGTTTAATTTACTTTATATTGTAATGAAGGAAGAGCACGACAATAACGATAGCAGATTTTACACGCTTTCGTACTTAGAACATGTTGAATTGAAATTTTGGGATAATAAAAACCTTAGAATTCGACTCGATCTAGGCGATAGTAATTCTTGTTCTTTTAAAGCTTAGCATGCACTTGCTTTAAATTAAATATCAATTTACCTATACGTTCGGGGTTAAATAATAATTACAAAGTAACAAGAAAACAATTCAAGCGCAAAGAAAAATTACATAAAAATAAATTATGTTTTCATATTTTAAACTTAGAAAAATATGTATGTATGTATGTATATATTAACGGCTAAACATGCTAGAAAAGTGTAGTTTTTAAATTTAATTTAATTATTAGAATAAGTTGTAAAAAAAAAGTAGACTATCTACACAAAAGCAAATGCAAATAAAAAATATCAGAAAGCTAGCAACACGTTATTTTTGTACATTCTTTGGTGGCATGTTTGGAATATTACCTCTCCGCTTCGACCTTATTTCGCTGTCGGATAACTTGTTGCCGCATGCATTCTAATGTGGATTCGGACAAAACATCCTTACTTGGTTCATCACTATGTTAATTGAGAAATAATTGTATTCAAGGAAAGGAACAAATAAAAGTGCGAATGAAATAAAAATATTATAATGTTGTGTCAATAGAATTATGAAATGTGAAGAGAATGAAGAGAAGTTTAATGATAAATCTTGTCGTTTTCACCATTTAAAGCACATTTTTTATTTATTTTTTACTAATTAAGTCAATGCTCGTATACTGCCTCAAATGTGTGTTGTTACAACTCGACCTTAGAAAATGCAAACAGGAAGAAGAGCGCAAGCCTTGAGCATTCCTCAAAGTGGAATTCTATCCTCGCTGATCTGTAGCTAAATCCTAAATTAGACGAGATCGCTCTATACCTTGAACCATTCTGGTAGAAGTCAAATTCCTCCACACACTAAGCAAAAGACTCAACTAAATACTGCTTGTGAGCGGGTGGGCTAAAGAACAAGTTATGTGGGGGTCAAACGCTCCAAAACTGAGATTCTGCTCTTCAGTAGAAGAAGATTTATCCCAACATTTAAGAAACCTTGCACAGATTTGACCCTTAAAGAGACCAAAAATACATTAATAGACATCGATAACCTCTTCAAACAGGCATACATGCAGAGACGTTCGACGTTGAACGGAAGGACGTACATTGGCTTTATACCTCAGCTTATCCTAACATACGACTCCATTTTCTGGTGGGAAGAACCTGGGAAGAAATAACATCTTGCAGTACATGAAGGGCAGCCTGCTTGGGAGTAGAGGAATCGATATAATCAACGCCCAAAGCGGCACTGGTGAAAATGCAGAGCAAAAAACTGCACCAAGGGACATAGGTCCACAGACATATAATATTTTTGGTCACGCTTCTAATTTGACTGAATGTCTTATCACAAGGGAGCATACGAAAACCGATTACAAAAACCCTACCCCTGAATTCTATTGGAGATTAAATATTCAAATACGAAGATCAGACAGACGGATCCAATATGGACGCTTAATTGCAAGCTGGCCATCTTTTAGGAAGCCAGAGGTTTAAACAGATCTTTTAGAACCAACACTGCCGACTGCCAGGCGACTGTTAATATCTGCAGCCAACGTCGACAAAATTTAAGTTTTGTGCGGCTGTCTCGCGCTAGCCACCAACGAATTGAGTTCTCTTGGTGTACTAGTTTCTTTTATGGTATCCTCGCTGATCAAGTCGCTGATTTCAGGAGGCTCCTGGGATCCATATGTTTTTCTAAGTGCTTATCAAATTAGAGGTTTCCATAGGTACATTCTTATCGGTACAATGGATCCACTAGAGATCTAAATAAGTTTAAGGATATATCCGGAAAACCGTTTAATCAACCATGTTGCTACAAAAGTTTATAATTTCAATACCGCAGTCATTTCTTTGTCTAAACGGCGTACCCTAGCAGCTATTCAAGACATACAATTACTGTTAGGAAATATCAAAAACATATTAGTGTTCAGAAGGACTAAGGATAATATTAAATAAATAAACGAAAAGCTTATCCTCCCATCACCGAACAAACAGTCAACTATTGTTATAGTCTATATCTATGCGCTAATGTATTTGTTTATCCTTGCACCGATCATTTTCTTTAAATACCCACATCAACCTACACAAACTATTCAAAAGAGTTATAACAAACCCTGTGGGCTGTAATTTGGAATCTTTAATTGACCCGCGCCTTTATCTTAATGTGCTTCAAATGGGATCATAATTAGTAGAAAGATGTTTCATCTTACCTTATTTGATGCTGCTGTAGATCTTCATAGTTCGCATAATGTTGATATCGATGATTAAATATGTCGTTTTGATGGATAGCAGTGGCGGATGATGAATTAGAAGACGTGCTACTCTGCCCACTACTGGCTGGAGGTGGTGGAGGTGGAGGTTGATAAATAGGCGGAGCTATTTTTCCTCGATCAATACTTAAAGCAGCCGTTGGCACTGATCCATTCGGTGGTGGAAGTTGTGGAGCTAAATGGCTTGCCATTGCGTAATCACTTTGTGTTTCCATTGGAACCACACCATCTTTTCGATTTTTTCCAAAGCGGAACATATGACCTATGCCACGAAGTATACTGGGCTTTTTTGCACGACTTTTGTTCTTGCCATCGTTAAGAGAGCTCTGAAAGGGACCATTGCGATTGGGGAAACCACCTTCAGAATCGGCCTCCTCAAGCAACCAGTGCTTACGAGGTTCTACAATTAGAGGACGCGTAAAAAATTAAGATAAACATGGTGATTATATTTAAGAAAACTGCTTACTATTTGTATCATGCTCTCCAACAACTGCGGCTCTTAAGCTATCTTCCCGACCACGACCACGTGGTGCTCGTAAAGCACTCGGCCCTCTCGGCTCATCAGACATTTGGATTTCCTGCACCATTGTTTGAAGAGATTCAAGGCTTGAGGATTTCTTCAGACCTAGCGATGGTCCCAGCTCGCCCAGTTGATCCAATGCCTCTGATCGTAGTTCATGCGATTGGTGATTTTTACCACTTGCCATCTGATGATTAGCGTTGGCTATTCTAGTGGATATTGATTCCACTGATCCGCCAAATACTGCAGATTTAGTTAATTGTATTCGACGTTCTCTTTCGCGGTCTTCTCGAAGTTTTTTATTTCGCTGGTAAGTTCCTGTTTCACGGGCATCTAGCGCTGCATGATGTTTTTCAGATATTGAACGTCGTCCGATTGCATCGCGACTAAAATGTTCTGCACCAGAATTATTCGTTTCTAAACTTAACTGAGATGAGTACGTGGCATCGAAATTTACTCCGTTCGATGTGGTACTTTGTTGTGTGCTGACGGAGTCGTTAGGACGATGAGGGAGTGTGCTATAGAAATACATAATTTTGTAATTATTAAAATTACCGTAAAATTCTCGTTTAGAAAGTAAAATATCAGTAGCATCTCCTCCTAAATGATGGATGGTCAGACTACCCATGTAGAATTGAACACGCAGACCTGCACGCAATACCTCAAACGAGGTACCAACCTTTAATTTCAGAGTGAATAAGTGTGGTCTTTGTTGTATCCATGAAATGAAAAACTACTTCTGTTGGTTTGATCGGGTATAACGGTCCTGCCAAATGAAATAAGCACAATGGCATTTGAATCTGTATGTGGAATGTTCACATCCTAAACAATCCATTTGCAACCGATTAACTTACGGTGACCCTGGACAAAGTAGATATCACTGTCAGACAGGAAGTGCGATGGAGTGATTCGGGTGGGCTTAAGGAAGATGAAAACCTGTGCGACAGTGAATGTCGCAAAGAACATAGACGGCGGTTATTCGGATGTGGATTTGCATTCAGAGGAACTTTAGGCATGTGAGAAAACGGTCGATAACAATCCGCATCAATGCAGAATTGAGACCTGGTCCGTCCCAAACTGAAGCGCCGTTTAAAGTTAGTAAGTAATTATATAAGTATTTGCAAACAAAATTATTGTATTATCTCAGCCGTTTCATATATCTTTAATACCGCAGTTCTTAGACGGCGTGAGTGTGCGGTTTTCGTAAAAGGATTATTTGTGCCTAAAATGAAGTACATACTGTTAATTTGCATTGCAAACTTGTAAATTTCAAAGATTTATGGAAAAGATAAAGAACACACATAACGTGCCAAATACTGCAGAACTCTTGAATAGTTGACATATTTATTTACGGCGCTTTATACTTCTTTGATAAGAAAATAAACGAAAAACGTGCTACTTACGGTGACATTGGCTCTGGATCATCTTCTATTAACACCGAATTGTTTACCTGACTCATTTGAATATGAGGTGGTTGAAGCGCCGGCGACCATGTATCATTTGTTGCCATATAATAGCTATCATTTCGAAGCCCATGTGGAACTGTATTGGACAATGGTGGTGGTGGTCGGCGGTTTTGGTTTGAATTCGATGAGCAAACTCCTCCGGTTAAACGATCTAATACGGGGTTGCTCCATCTGTAATCACAAGTAATTAGTATGCTCAAGAATATATTCAGAAAGTCTTCTTACCTATTCATGTCTCGATTGTCCTTTTTATCTGGACTAAGGTATATAACAGTGGCTCCAGAATTCTCACTAGTATTCGAACTGTCATTGGTGTTTTCGAGAATATCGCCAGAACTTTGCGATCGGATAATTTTTCTCGCCACTGAGAGTGTAATAACACCTGGATGCTTGCCTGGTGTATTGACCATGGCACGACGCAAAGTTTCCATTGCCTCGGCATTACTCTGACCAAGTAGAGAAACACCGTTTACACTCAACAGTTGGTCGTTCATTCGAAGTCGGCCATCACGTGATGCTGCACCACCATGAATAACGTTTTTCACAAAAATTCCCAGATCACCGTCATGCTTCATTGACCCATTGCTGCCACTAGAAGAATTTGATGAACTTGTCTTCCCCTTAACGCTTACACCAAGACCAGCCTTTTCTGTATCATGCACTGGGATGTGAAGTGTTAAAACTTCGCGGCTGCGCCAGGCAATGCCCGCCTGAAGACTATCCTGTAAGATCAAAGAAATTTACGTAAATTCTGAAAAAAAAAAACATCAAGAGGTTGAGTGAAACTTACGCTTGAAGCTGCCGATTCACTTCCGCCATCAATGAAGTGTTGAGATTCATTAAGATGGGCTTGTTGTTGCAGTTGGTGTTGCTCAAACAGTGATCTTGAGCTACTCGATTTCTTGACATCGTTTCCAGAAGGTGGTAACACCGGAGCTGGAGGCTTTGGTGGTGTACTTGTAGCAAATTCTTGTTCCTCCGAAAAGTTCTAAACAAAATCAAACTATTACAAGAATTCTATGGAAATGGCTACCACCAACACTTACAATTTCCCGTTCATCAACCTCTACTAGCTCCTGCTGTCTGGAGACTACAATTCTTACAGTAGCACCTGGTTGTGTTGCTCTTAAAACAGACACAACGTCTGACTGGGTTTTACCGGTCATTGGAAGCCCATCCACTTCAAGCAATCTATCACCAGGTTTCAGCCTTCCATCTTCAATGGCTGCTCCACGGGGAAGAATATTCTTGATGTAGATTGGACAATGTCCGCCTGCAGGATTATCGCGCGTAGTCACACTAAACCCGAGTCCATGAGGTCCCTTCTTAAGAATGATTTCAATCTTTCGACCCAGTTTGCGGGTATTGGCCACTTGCAAGGATGTTCCCACTGGCGCAGTGTGTGGCTTTCTTGTCGGTGAGACCGTTGCAACTTTGGTTCCCGTCGAAGAAGCCTTTTCTTCCGCTTCGATCATCTCGGCTACTTTTGAGTCCCGCCTACTTGGCTGGCCCAATTTATCTCCACGAATCACACGTACTCGCAATTCAGATGACTCCAACGATCTCCGAAGGTGGTCTTGTACCTTGCCTTCGCTAAGACCCACTAACTTAGTTCCATTGATTTCTAGTATTCGGTCGCCTCTCCGTAACCGGCCACGTTCCGCTCTGCTTCCGACTTCAACATGCTGCACTATAAGTCCTCCATTTTCACTATCGGGTATTGCGGTCAGTCCTAGAGGGCCACCATATTCGTTGATAATAAGCAGCATTTCTCCATCTTTCTCTCGAATAGATTCATATGCCTGTCCCAAGGGTTCCTTACGTTTACCCGTTTCCCTCGGTAGAGATTTCGTTGAATAAGTTTGCGTTTGCAGTTTCTCAGCCGCCTCCATCCATTTATAACCGTTACCATCACCCAAAAACTGCATCGACAAACGTCCTGATCGTGCAAAACTCTGTTGTGGCTGAGCCGAATGATGTGCAACATCATCTTCTTCTTCCCACTGCGGCGACAAATATACAACTTTATCCATGAGGCGATCAGGAGAATCACCCCTACATGCAGGTGCTGCCGCCGACCAACGTTTATTCGCTTCTGATTGATTTTTCAGCGATGCTAACAAATTTGGATCGCTACTTCGACGCACCTGAAGACCTACTCCATTCAATGGACATGCTGTTGTACTGGTTACCTCAATGTGAGGTATCAATGCATTTGGATTGCTGCCTGTTGTTGCGTCTGTGTTTGTTGGATCACGAAAAATATCAGGACTACCAGTGCCCACGGATGAACTGCCGCTAGCACCATCTCCTCCGCCTTGTGGAACTCCTGGATCTGGGCCGGAATCATCAAAACTGGCCAATATTTGTTCTCTGTCATCGGCCACGTCACGCAAACAATCATCAGGATCAAGAATTCCAGATTGTGTTTGCAAATGATGAACTGCTACCCATGAGTCTGGTTCCTAAAAGAATACAAAGAGTCAAGTAAGGGCAGGTTAGTAATGGAAGATAAAGATTTTCATTTATGTAAACGTGATGTGAATGCAAGACTACAATAATTAATTATTCGCTGTTTGTTGTTTGATTTCCGTAGAATCTTACGCAGATATTCTACGGTATAAATATGTACAGTCTTAATTTGCATTTGATTTTGAGACAAGCCTCGTATTTTGCGTCAAACCGGAAGGGAGTTTTCAGGCATATATAGCTTAGGTTAATGATTTGTTTTGATTTGCGTACTGCCTTTCAAAGATCTGTATTCAATGCACAAAGATTTCGTTTGCTTATGCTTCTCAGCTGTATTATGGGCATAGCGGACAACTTCACCTAAGGCATTCGTCATACAAGTTGATTCTATTTGAAAGCTTAAGGCAACGGAAGAATTGAATGAGGGTCACAGCAAAGGAATGAATGAAAAAAGTAAACATTTTGACTTCGATTGAAGACACTCTTTTTGTTTTTATAAAAATACAACTGTGTGTAATGGATTGCCTTATGGAAGTTTTTTGACTCTAGCTAGTAACTGCCAGTTGCAGCGCCTTATTTGTCCATGAAAACTCGGCTTGGAAAACACTGGTGGAATTAAGAAGTCGGTAGCATTTTGAAATATTTAGTGATTCAGGGAAGAGATTCCATCGACACTGCTGTTTGTCTTTGTGTCAACCGCTGAGTCAAACATTTTCTGAATTCGGAAGCGATTTTAAGCGCGTGAATATTGGATGTACTTCGGTCATCTTTGGTTGCATGATGCATGCTCGGACTGAACAGAAGCGGAAACGAAGTAGTTTATACAATTTTGAAAGCTTTAAGATTTTCATTTAATAGCGAGAAGCAAGTAGATTATACAATTTAGAATTTAGAGCAACAACTAGGTACAATAGCTTCTAGGAAACTGAATCCATTTAAGATTTTTATCCTTAGACATTGCAAAGTGCCAAATCCAACTGTCGCTGAAATCTCCAAGACCGTCGACTTCGTTATTTGGGATACCGATTGTTTGGAGAACTAAAAGGCTAAGCAAATGTAAAGCTGATGGACATGCTCCGCTTTGTAAAAACTACAGGGTGGTTCGACCAAAATACTTGGCGCGACAGCTCATAGGGAGCCAAGGCCTAGCTTCTGACAACCATTCATGTTGTGCGTGTTATATTCTTCGCACGAATAGAAGGGACCTACAGTTTTAATGCCGTCTCCGAACGGCGAATTGAGAAGTTTTTTCTGACAGATTATACTCTTACAGGTTTGTCATGCCTGCGAAGAGGGGGTGCCGCGAAAAAACGTTTGGTGGTTTTTGAAAATTTAAACTGCGTCTCTCGCTTAGCAGTCCAACGCACACACCACTAAGCCATGGCGGTTCGGAAAGTCACATAGAACTTAAGGTTGGAACGAAGGGGAGCACAATAGACTGGCAAGCCACTGTGAACGCACACTTGACTGTGGCCTTCCTCAATAACTTATTTTATTCTGTAAGGTGTTGGTGTTGATGACTGCAATAAGTTGAACATTTAAAATATGCAGCAAATATGACAGCATGTAATTCTACACAGAGTTAAGAGTGCCTTATCTAACAGACATGGTTTGAATGACTCAAATACGATAGTGTGATCGCAAGAAACGACGGTCTGTCAGCCATGTTGGGTGACAGGCAACATACAATTTTGGTGGTTGGACAGTCATCTCTGATAGTGCAAACCCGTGCTTGTTCGACTTGCGAAGTCTGACATGCGGTGTCAAATACATCGGACAGGGGGACCCTACTAATTAGATAATGTAAACCACCTTCATTTGACAGTTTAAAAGACAATTATCAAAAACAGTAGGCAGTGCGGAATTCCATGTTCGGAAAAATATGTAAAACAACAACTTAAATAAACTTCAACTTGTCCCAAGGCTGACTAAAAGTGACTAAAATTTGATGCTGATGACAAACTTTTTTTGTTTTTTTTTTTAAATAAACTCTAAAGTGCCAATGACAGAAACTAGGCCAAACATTGTTCTCCTCCATGTTTGTCGTTGTCATCGATTTCACGATTAGTTTGTGTTGTTTTTTTCCTGGCTTTTCGGTCGAGCGAACCAAAAATGTATCTACGTCCAACATTGCACAACAGGAAATGCTGTGTTTGGACTGTTAAAAACTTTTGAAAATAAAAATCTCTGGGAGCAGAATGGTTGAAAGACCACCAACATGTGGACAATCAAAGGTCATTCGCCTCAAAAGTAAACGCATCGTCGTGTCGGTTAAGGTGAGCTGCCGACCACGTCAACTAGACGCGCGCGCATTTTAAACCACCAACAGATTCGCTTGTGCAGATTACATAATTATTTTTATCGTATGGAATTCAATGAGACTCGCCGATAGACAACACCACACTTTGAATGCAGTGCGTGGTAGAGATAGATAGAGATGTGTGCTTCTATTCCCAAGTGGACAAAGAGAAACAAGTATTTCTTACGGTACCTACTTCTATTGGCTTCGCTGTGGCGTTTAACTTAATGACTATGCTAATCAGAATTAATTGGATGCGTGATTTGCAAATTAAACGCTCGGTTTTATACTCTGTTGACATTTTCCAAAGCACATGAGCTCTCTCAAAACAATGTGCCATAAGTTCAAGTAGAACAATTCTCTTTGAAATATGTACGTTACCAGTAAGAGGTCATCTAACGTCTACCGGTTTTTGATTTGTAAGCAAAGTTTCAAATGACAATTTAGCATGAAACTGAAACAGGTTATATCAGAAATCACTAGTCCATTTGAACTCATAATTTAAATAAAACTAATAAATAGAAATGTACCATTGAATTATGTTTACCTTATCACATGAAAATGGTGATGTTGGCCTCCGTGGTAGTGTCAGTGAATATGACTTTTGTAAATATTTATGCGTTATGCCCTCATGCTTTTGCGACACCTTGTATGTGTGTCGCCAACCGAATATCCCGGTTAATTTATTTGCTAATGCCGGACATTTTGGTGGTATGTCAAACATGATAGGTTTGTTCGTTTTTTTTTTTTTTTTTTTTGCACTTTGGTTTCAAGAATTTTCTGTTTTACTTATGAATACACTTAGCATAACTTTGGTATAACGGTACACAGATGACATTTGGACGGATACTTAAATCATTTTTACGAGTAGATATTTTTTTTTTTGTTAAAGTTTATCTATATAAAGAAGAAGATAACATTTGTTTTATTTATTTAAAAAAAAAAAACAGAAGGAGAGAAAAATGAGCTGAAGTCCGATTGTTTGGTATTGTAGGTATGGTTTTACAATTTCTTAATGAACACTGCGAGATACGCAGGATGTGCTACTGACTAAATAATTAAACATGAAACTCCTCGAGTTTTTGGAATAAACAAAAAATTATTGAAACAAATATGCTTACACTAAAAAATGATCGGTTTACCATGACCATATATTTTGTCGTCACTTTTTTATGTTATATACAGTGGAACTTTCCTAAGTCGAGTCTCCAAGGGCCCAGAAAATAAATTCGAGTTATAGAAAATACGCAAAAAACACATAAATCATGTTATTTATTTATTTGAAAGAATTCTGTTTGTTTTGGGTTTTGCATGACCACTTCTCTTTTTCTACAAAATCTTCTCCTAAACACAAAGCCTTGTAGATATTTTCGGGAACATTACTTCTGCGCTCCACAAAAGCTCTTAGCGTTTCAATGGACGAGAAAATTTGGATGTAAGTTCAGGGACTTTCCCTACTACGTTTCTAAGGAAACTTGGTTCAGTGCTCAGATTATATATCCGAAAAATTCAAATACCGCTTGAAATATCTTCGAGTTACAGAAATTCGAGTCAGGGCGTCAAAAATATATGAAAAATGCAACAAAAAATCAGTGCTCATGTTTGAGTTACAGAAATTCGAGTTGGGGAGATAAAAATATATGAAAAAATGAACGAAAAAGCAGTGTTCACGATCAAAATTCGACTTAAAGAAACATTCGAGTTAGGGAAGTTCTCCTGTATATATATATTTAATATAACTGAACTTGAGCCTCAGAGTATGAAGGCTCAGGTGCTGGAGTCTTTGTGGAAAGTGACAACATTAGACTGCACTTTCCTCTAGGTATTTATGCATCTGTCTTCCAAGCGGAGATTTTTGCAATACTTATGACTGCGAACTATATAGTGAAAAACCAGTGGAGGGGACGGAGTATCTGCGTCTGTAGCGACAGTCAGGCTTCGCTTAAAGCCTTGCTCAATCCTCTTACTAGATCCAAAATCATTCGGGAATGCAGGTCTAGTTTGAATTCGGTTGGAAGACTGAATTTGCTAAGACTTGTCTGGGATTACCGAAAATGAGGTCTCCGATGAGCTCATGCTAGGGAAGGTTCGGAGGAAAACTTGTCCGGCCCTGAACCCAAGTTAGGTTTGCCCGTATTTTCGGTTAGGGCTTCTTTCGATGGTTGGGTTTCTAGCACATACAACTGTAGATGGCATGAATCTCCAGGATGCAGGCAGACTAAACAGATCCTTCCCGACGTCTGTAAGAAATCCGCGGCATTCTTGCTGTCTCTCAGCAGAAAAGACTGCAGACAACTTATTGGCGTTATTACGGGACATTTCTCCTTTGCCAAACATCTCAACGTGTTAGGTTTAAGTGACACCACTGTCTGTGACGCTTGTGGAGAGGGCGACGACACTGCGGAACATTTCCTATGTGATTGTCCTGCCTTTGCTCGTATCAAGTGGCAGATTTTTGGTGCTGATGTGATGAATGCTGGTAACCTAAGCTCCTTATCACCAAAGCTCTTACTCGACTTTCTTAGAAAGACGAAGAAAACACAGTAAAAGGGTTGTACCTGCAGGTAGTACAATGGACCTGTTTTTGCGTCTGAATGGTCCAGCGTGGTGTTCCAACACCCCCACAGAAAAAAAAAAAAAAGCCTCAGAGTAACGCATCAAAACCGCTCTGCTCTCAATCGGTATAACGACGGATATGGTTCTCGAAAAGATAAGCACACACAAAGACAAATATTCGCCCGGTCCCAATAATGTATGAACGTTTTTTATCAGCACATCCTTCCTTATATGACTGTTAAATATTTCTTTTTTCATAGAATTGTTGTTTTTTCTCCCTTTTCAAAGAATGTGAAATGAAGCCTGATCGCCTTCCACTGAACCATACTTTTAAAAACAAAACAAATACCATCTAAGAACCTTACTTCCCGTATAATTTAATAATTGTGTGAACAAAATAAATTATGAGAATTATTTGAATCCACCAAGTGCAATACTACAGCCTTACTCGTAAAGCTAACAAAATAATTTAATACTTAGAAATTTGCAAACAATCGTTTTTCGCATACCTATTCTAGTAAAATTAATTTTCGTGCTTATTTCACGTGATAAATATTATCCGATGATATAATCCCCCATCGGTCATGGATATTTTTGTGTGTGGTTACCAACGAACAAACGAAACAACCTCACCTCCGTCATTATTCATTGATAATAACCGGTGACTACCAACAAATACATAGCTTTTCGATATGCCGGCAACATACCAAAGGTTTATAAGTACCTTCAGCTACTTCAAAGATAAATAAACAAATTGTTTTAGAAAGAATTTATTACATTTTTGAGATTAAGGCAAGTGCGATTGAAAATCAAACGAAACCAAACCACCGTGTCAGGCATCATATTTCAATCGATAGACACACGCGAAGTGCACGATCTTGTTCTGCTAGAGCCATGCGAGACTCTTGGAATAAAAAATAAAAATAAATGCAAAAATAAATAACAAGAAAATACTACAGTGGCCACAATAGCCTGTTAGAGAACCTGTTGGCACACCTGTATCTTTTGAAATCCGAGAGATCGAAATACATGTTGATTTGTTTTGTGGCCATATGTAGAGTATGTAAAGTCGTTTGCATGCATCGTAACTATCACAAATTGGGTTAAATGATTTAGATATACTCGTTCATGTTTCTAATGGCCGGCACAATGGAGTGCATCATAGTAGTCCAGAATTTGTAACGATTAACAAGAAAAAAAAAGAGAGGATATAATAACCTTTAAGAACCTGATATTTCAAACAACCTGTTGAAGAAATTAAACAATGTTATGTTACACATACGAGTAGATAGACGTCTAGGAAGAAACACTACTGAAACAAATAGTGCTTGGGGTCTGTTTAGTGATTTCCATTTTCATAAATTGACAGCAGTTCTTGATGAAATGTTTTTGGTGTCATATTGTCAAAACCTGTTCTTCATTTTAACTTTGAATGCGTCAAGCAAACACTTTACAACGAGCTTGGAATCAAAAAAAAAAAAATAACAAGTCGATAAGTGGTTTGGATTGGGCTTTAATTTTGCAAATTTGTAGGTTAATAGCATTTGTGATCTGTGCTTTTCGATTAAGTTAAGTTTTATTGAGAAATGCAAGCCATTAAGTCAGACAACTCGAGGACTTGGATTTTGCAGACGACATCTTGCAGGCCAAGGTTACACATCACTGCAAATAAACAACATCAATGCGAGAAAAAATAAAATAAAAAACAATACAGGGATCTCCAATGGACAATACAGGAACCCCCAATGGAATATGTCAAAAGATTTAGTTGCATAGTGGCAACAGGTTGCGGAGCAGAGAAAGATGCTATCAACGCCTGTATAAAGCAAGGGCTGCGTTTGCAACCAATTTGAAGGAACACACAAATTTCCCGACAAATCAAACTAAGGATCTTCAAGATATGTGTAAATTTAACCTTTCTATTTGGGAAACTTGAGATAAACTTGATTGGAAGCAAACAACATCACACACAGCCTATAAGTGTTCGTCAAAAAATGATCATATCTAGCATATTCTTGCCCCATCTGCTATGAATATTTCTGGAAAAAACCAGATGAAGAGCTTTGCCTTATTAAAATAAAAAAATGAAGGTAAATAGGCGTCTTCCTAAGAAATGTCGATAGCAACTTTGGACAACGTACCGAAGTAGACGACGAGGAACACCAACTTTGACGAGGGATAACTTTGTACCAACATCGCCACATGTGAACGCGCTTAAACGACAATGCTGAACGAAATTAACTGGGAAAGCTTTACACATGCCTTTTCTCCCAAAAAAAAGGACTATGCTGCCCCTTGGAGCCAGTAAATTCCGTGAAAAAGGATTTGAGAAGAATTCTCCAGTTCCCTTTGAGGGGCTTCTAGTGGACCCAGAAACTTGAAATTCGATACATAAGGGGACCTTGGAATATAATTAAAGAAAAATTACTGAAAATTCCAAATTTTTAACTGTTAATTGGTAAAATTGATATTTTATTGAATAAAGAAACAATTTTCCCCAGATTATAACCCTTTTTAGGGATGTTAGAGAGGGATATTTGAAGAAGTCACCATTTTATGGTTATATGTGAGGTACGACCTACCTGCACCCCAAATTTCAGTTTCAGTTTCTAGCTGTGCTGGAAGCCCGAAATCTTTTTTGTGTCATAGAATAACTCACAGTAAAACGATTTCAAATTAATAACTTATTGCCGCATGAGTTAGGTTTAAAAAATATGACCTTAGCGATGGAGAACTTAAATGATACACAAAATCCAAGAACTCCTTGTAATTGACTAGCTTATATCTCTTATGTTGTATAAAATGTAAAATTTGTCCATTATAGATAGGTAGAAGCCTGCAAAATACTTAGCCTCAGCCCTACCACCTCAAACAGCATCGGAATCTTTATTGATAGCCGCGCTGCCATCAAAGCGCTCCACTCACTTACATCGTCTTCTAAACTAATTGAGCAGTGTAAGGAAACTTTAACGCAGGCAAACGCTCGGTTTAATATCACTCTTCTCTGGATTCCCGGCCATATAGTAACATAGAGGTGAACGAGAGAGCCGACGCATTAGCCAGATGTGGTTCTATCCTGGATGTCTCCCTTGCGAAGTCAGTCTGCTCCGCTATAGGACTCATCAAGGGTAAAATTATCCAACACTTTCCCTTTATTTCCAACTCTAGGTGGAAAAGTCGTGCCATATCCAGACGGATATATCCAGCAATTAGCACGGGCCACTGGCCAATTGGTCCACACGATTCCAAGTAAGGCCTCCTGTTCAACCCCCACTGCCGTAGTTGCGACAATTCACATGAAATGGAAACCATATTTCACTTCCTCTGTGACTGCCCAGCACTAGCCAGAGCTAGGGAGCGCACACTCGGAAAATCCTTTTTCAAGGAACTATCTGAGATTTCTAACATCAAATTCTGCAACATTATTAATTTTCTAAACTCCAGGGGATGGGTTTGAAAACTACACTCTTAGCTACGCTCATCAACATCCAGGTCACGTGAGTTGTGGTTTCAAAACGGCGCATCCGCGCTACTTGTGTCTCTGGCAGGTTCACCAGATTCAACCACTTATAACTACCCACCTTGTCCATTATAGCTGTTCTCTGTTCATATGAAAAGTTATTCTAATCATTTTACAATGAATCCAGACTGTATGCATTCCGTTGGTCTGGTTTAGATTAATAAAACCAATTAGAAGAAAGAAAAAAACATACTTTTCTTGTGGTTTCCTACTTCTGAATCAATCCAATACTCTATAACAACAGAAAACAACCGTATAATTACAATAAATAATCAAATATTGCTTCCTTACAATACAAGAACTATATACACATATAATTTCAGTACAAAACTATCATCAAAAGTGGAGGCAAAAAGCCAGTTGATCAACTAAGTGGCACACACCGTTTTTAATGCACATTGGCCGAGAGTCTATAGACCATCTGACCATACTATTCCGACAGGTCGAGCAAGTTGTTCTTTCTCAATTTAATTTAATCATCAAAGAATATATATAAAAAAAAAAACACAAATTGTAGATTCTACAAGAGTCTAAGGCTAAGCTCACACTTTAAATCATAACATTTGCGTGAGTTAAGTGCAGACAGCTATAGAGACCTTAAAAATGAATTGCTTAGAACTTAAGTCTAGTAATATATTGATGTCGAAGTCAAAGTAAAATTATAATCGTTACAAGGTAACCACATCTGTTTTTAATTTTCTCATATGTAAACAGCTAGTAGTAGTTGTAACATTTTATAAACAAAAACGAAAGTAAATTAAAAGATGTTTTGGGCAAATTAGAGTAAATGATGAATTTTTATGAGATTAATCGCGTGAGACTTGTTTTTTTTTTTTTTTATAAAACTTGAACGGCGACATACATAACTTAGGAATTAAAGAAAGAAAAAAAAAAAATAATAAATGAAACTACAAATTTAAATTTTAATAACAAAAGCAATCGAAACAACGTTTTTTGCTTTGACGATGACACATTTTATAAGGACAGTGGCTTTAGAGTATTTGTTTGTTAACGTGTCTTGTTTATTGATAAAGCAGCTTTAGTCTGGTATACAGAAGTTAAAGTCAATAAAATTGACTTTGATTCCAATTGAAATGGAAAAGAGACTGTTAATTGGGTTCATTTAAGGTAACATATGAATCAATTGGTTAATTGGATTGACTGCGTTAAATAAAGGTGTCTCAACAATTAGGTCAAAGATTTTTATATCTGGATATTGCTAAAGCGACAGTTGGAAAATCAGTACCTTAATATTGGAACAGTTCACAGTCCTAAGACACTTAGAGACACTAAAAAAGTTGACTGAGATCTTGAGTCCAAGTATAACAAACGCAACTACATTGATAACATCTTTGGATAAGACAATAAAGCAAATGTTTGTAGAAACATACAAAGTGCGACAGAAGAGCTGATTTTAGAATCATCGTAAGACCATTATTTATATCCTGGTGTTTAGAAAATTAAAATAGCTCTTCGCTGCGTTGCTGAACATTATAGCTCTAAGCTCAACTGAGAAACCAGAGATCATAATCAAGACCAAGCAGACGTACATCATATGTAATTTCCACGGGACACCATTTCGACTTAGAGGATATTTTTTGTATGACGAATTAAAGGGAATGGAAGCAAAGTTATAATAAATTGTACAAAACCGTCTTCCAATAGGGACTTCCGAGTTTTGACAGTTGATAGCAGGCATATTGTTGAAGCTTCATCTGTCAAATTGTCTGTCATTTATTCAGTCTGTTTTGCCAAATCCCCATGGACGAATAAAGCGTTCAACAACACGTGCACATAATAAAATTGTTTTATCAAAATGGGTGTTCTGTTCGGGCAACGTTCCGTTCGAAAAATCATCTTCAGCGATGAGGCCCAATTCTGGATGAATGGGTACGTCAACAAACAAAATTGTCGAATTTGGGACGATACCAATCCACATGAGATCCAATAGCGTCCAATGCATCCCGAAAAAATCACTGTTTGGTGTGGATTTTGGGCTGGCGGCGGCGTCATCGGTCCATATTTCATTGAGAACGACGTTGGCGAGCGCTAGAGGTCGATGATTAGCAACTTCTTTTGGCCTGAATTGGATGATATGGACACCAACGACATGTGGTTTCAACACGTCGGCGCTAAGTGCCACACAGCTCTCGCCACATTGGAAATTTTGCCCAAGCGATTCGAGGGCATGGTCATCTCAAGTGGAGGTGATGTGAACTGGCCACCGAGATCGTGCGATTTGACTCCGTTAGACTTTTTACTTGTGGGGTTTTCTGAAGTCGCAGGTCTATGCGAATAAGCCACAAACCACAGCGGCCCTCAAAGCCAACATAACCCATGCCATCGGTCAAATTCAGCCTGATTTATGCGCCAGAGTCATGGAAAATTTGACATTTCGGATTCGCGCCACCTAGAGAAACTGCGGCGGATATTTGAACCATGTTATATTCCATACATTATGGCATCGATAGGCCTTTCAAACGAATAAAAAATATCGATGATATCTCACGCACACTTTGTTTTATTTAAATTTAAAGATAGGAGCGCTTAATGAAAGACCCTTTAGTAAAAATATCGTCATTTTTTTCCCAGCCTGGCTGCGATAAAGTCTTTTGAGTTTATATCTTTTTCATTTAAGGCCTGTTTTAATAGAACAGCACTAAATTTCAAAAATATTCCACCACCAGCTCACCCAAAGACATCGCCGGTTTCATCACTCATTCCTGAATCATGGAGGAGCTCTAAAATAAGTGACTAAGGGCCACCTCATATCTTAATCTAATCTAATCTAAGGCTCGACATTTAACTGTTTCAGGAAAAAATTGCGTATATTCGAAACAGAATGTGGACAAGAGAATTGGTATTGGCATTGGTATTCCTTTCATTATTGTTACTCCACTTAGTTTTGGCCACGCCTTCATTTCGAATAAACATAGACTACATCACACCCAAGCTAAATTTCAATACAAATTTTCTTGCTACAATTCAATCTAGGTCACTCTGGGAGAATGAGTCATTTTTTCAGGACAATTCGATCCACTTTTACACCGACGGATCTAAAACCAATGAGGGTGTAGGTGGTGGTGTTTTCACCTCTCTTTCCATCTTTCAAATCATTGTAGCGTGTTCCAGGCGAAGTCCTATCTTGGATGAAGAAAAATGTGATATCTTCCACGGATATACGTATCTTTGCAGATAGTCACGCAGCAATCAGGTCCCTTGAAAAAGTCTCTTCAAATTCGTTAGTAGCTCTGGATTGCCGTTCATCTCCTATAGAGATGGCGGAGTAATTCAATATTCACTTTTGTTGGGTGCTGGTGAAGGCTGATGAACTCGCTAGATATGGAACAACCGTACCCGTGCTTACAGAAAGAGAAACCGAGGGTACATCGATCGCTACATGTAAATTTAAGCTCAGCTCTCTCCGGTAAAAGAAGGCTCTACTTCGGAGACTTCTACTTTAGCAACTTTGGCGCTCTGATAAACACAGATGTCAGAAACTTCCTTCAGAAGCTCCAATTGGTTCAATGAGTAAGTAAGGAGATCACCCCAGAGCCATGTGGTATCACAATGGACCTATCACTGGTCCATTATTATTATTATTGCTAAGGCTCTGCGACTGACGCAAATGGCACTGCGACCTGAAAGATCTATTGTGCCTGGAGCCAGTAAGACACGGAGGTCCTCTATCTTCCTAATGAAGTTGAGGATGTCCCCAGTCGAGGCATTACGAATGTCCTCCGATGTTAGGAATTCTTTGTGGAGACAGCGTTTCCTGACCCAGCAGACAGCCACGCACTCGCATAGTTCGTGTTCTCCTGATTCGTCTTCCTCTTAACAGAGTCGGCATTCAGATTCCTGAACTATGTTTAGTTTATATGAGTGAGATCTGAGGCTGCAATGACCAGTGAGGAACCCTGTCAGTCTTCTGATATCATCCCTTTTGTGATTGAGAATATTTTTTGTGGTTTTGTTCAGGGGTAGGATGGCCCTCTTAGCCTGTCTAAGTCCATGAATGTTGTTCCAGTAGGATAAAAAGTTACGTTTTTCCCATTTTCTCATTTTGAGCGCGGAAGTAAGGATGCCATAGAAGGGTTCGGCACCTAAGTACCTTTCTGAGGAGCCTTTCCTGGCAAGTTGGTCTGCGATTTCATTGCCTTCAATGCCTCTGTGTCCTGATACCCACGAAAGTTTGACTTTATTCCGCGTTGAGAGGTCCTGGAATCACTGATCTAAGTGTGCTGGCATTCAGTTTGCAGCCACTTCAACCTTACCTAACCTATTGTTACTCCAAATTCTTCACATATAGATGTCTTCGTACATTTTAAGAATCCTTGGGCTGAATTGTTGTTCTAACAAGACATAAACCCATAACCTGTTGTAAGTTATAAGTTTCTAATTGCTAATCATTGACAAGATAACACGTTTTTTTTTTCGAGGTACATAAGTTCAACAAGTAACATGTTACAACTTAAGTGGAAAAGATAGTAATGCCCAATTAGATAAGCCTTGTATCTGAAAAGAACATAAAACACGTACCAAATTTGGGACGATTGCCTCAATAATTGTCGGTTTTCCCAAAACAAAAAAAAAAAAAACCTTAACATAACCAATTAAAACAAACCACAAAGGATGAAGCAATTTCAGATTAAAAAATAAATAAATTTTTGTGTAATTTGATAACGATAATAATAATTGTCGTCATCGGATTTCAACTGAAACATTGATTCAATTTCAATTGTTTAACCTGTCATCTATGTTTATCATTCCATTGTTTATCTACCAAAAATACCAATGACAGATATTCTTTGGAATGCGTACATAAGGAAATCTCTCTCTCTTTCTCTCTTGTATCTGCATGGCGATATCATTTGCACGCTCTTGAAATAATAACATAATCACTGAGATATTTCTTATTTCACAAATTCTACTAGCTTAAGAAGCCAGAAACATGAAAACAAAAAAACAACTTAGCAAATGAAATTTGATCTAAGGTAAAAATGGAAAAAGTACGAGAAGAGGAAATTGTATATAGTACTCTCGTAGCTTGTTAGTTAAAGAGTTTCAGACCGGTTCAGACTTGAGGCGTCACAACTCCCCAAGGGTGTACTACATAGAGCTCCTTCAATTCGCTTTGAACCACACACACAACTTGGATTGTTCTGCGTCAAGAAAATGGCAACTGACACCGCGCTTCCGTTCGCAGCTAAAGACAATTTCATGGAGACGAGGGACTAGGGGTAAATTGATGGTCGTCGAATGAAAAAAAAAAAAAGGTTCCATCTCTCTCTCTCAGGCTTATTTATTTAATTTTATGCTAATACCTTAGTGATGCATTGGAGGACATGTAAGTGCTTCTCCTGCATCAGATAACATTATCTTGGCAAACAATGGACCTCGGTGTAAGATTACGGAAAACACTTGGTACGCTCACAGAATATCTAGTCTCACAAATGCAGGTGATTACAATGGAAGACAGATTTATATTCGTTGTCTGACAGAATATCTGCATAGGTAACGCCCCCCCACGTAAATTAGAATAGTTGGCATGTTTTTTTCTGCGTACATGGAGAATTAAGGTTAAGAATAAAGTTCAACAGAGTACAAGGTCTTCTGTTATTTTTCTGATTGAAATTGTTGCATTCCATCTGCTTAACTTAACAATTCTTCATGGCGATTTCACAGATGTACATAGAATAAGACCTTAACAAAAGTCACTTTGATAGTCACAAACAGTTATTAGTCAAAAATGTCCGTAGCCATTTCTTGAATACGGTACCTGATCTTCTTGTCCAGAAATGAGTGGTATGTGGGTTAGGAGACATTGTAGCAAATGGGTTATTGGTTGTTGAATGCGCAAAATGGAATTTGAAAATAAATATGCCACAACACTGTTGATTGTTTATGGGCTCATTATTTCCCTCTATTCTTTGATTTATTCGGGTCGCCTTAGATGGCTTTGACAAGCCGAAAGAATGAATACAGTCTTTGACAATGGATTAGCGACACTCGGTATGTTTGACCTCTCGACGTGTCTTAAAGAATTGAAAAGTTTTAAAGCCCAGGTTTGGAGAGAACAAAAAAAAAGGGAAAAAGTCTGATGCTATGACAATCAAACTTATGGTGTATCCTCATGGACGGCTCCAAAACTAAGGTCTGGCAATAACGACGATGTATAGGGAAACAGATGAAAAGGGGAAACTATCAAATTAGTTTGGGAATTCAAATCCATCATAAATTGGGTCGGAAGGCCCAGGGCATAACAGGAAAAGAGACCAGCTTTACCAACTTGCTCATTTAGGACTTCCTTGACATTTGGGTTTCTAGTGAAGGTGTCATGATTCCCTGGTCTTAGAAAAAGAGATTATAAACAAATTACTGGCATTCTTGAGGGCCAATACACTTCCGCCAGTCATCTGTTTGGCTTAAGTGACAACAATATCTGCAACGCCTGCAGAGACGATCAACAATTTGACACATCTTCGATGCTGATGTGGTAAGTGCAGATGAACTAAGCTCTTCATCGCTGAATCGTCTACTCTTTAGGTTAGGTTAGGTAAGGTTGGGCGGCGGTCCCCAATAAGCAGCGACCCACTTAGGCCAGAATGAAGGCCCGAAACTTTTAATTCTAAAGATATCGAGCCTGGCTAGGTTCCTTGAGGTCATTGAAGAAGTACTCCTAATGTTTTCCTCCTCAACCTTGATAGAGCAGGGCATGTGCAAAAAAGGTGAGTAAGCGTTTCCTCTTCCTCCTCGTCTCTGCAGCTTCTACAGAAATCGTTAGAAGGAACACCCATTCTGATAGCATGCCTACCAATAAGACAATGCCTCGTAAGGGCTCCTACTATAATTCGAAAAATTGAAATGGGGATTTATACCGGGACCATCCGTCAAAAAACGTAGAAATGGCTTACCCAAGATGTGCTTCAGTAAAACTTGTTACAGATCAAAACCTTATTTCAAATACTTGTAAGCAAAAATAACTAACCACGTAGCTGATGTGATTCGCTTTAATAATTTATAGTTCATCTAGGTTAAAGGTGAGTCATTTGAAAAGTACGATTCCAAAAACAAAGACCAACAAGAAGTATGGTAAACAAGATAGAATCTACTATTCGGGACCATTAATCTTGTCGCGTGTCTAAAAGAGAATTAAACAAAAATTATCCTGATTCTTACGAGAGGAACTTAAAAATCTATAAATTAAATTGTATAACTTATTTATGTAACTTTAGAAACAATCGAACGTTTTGCTACGTAATCAACGTAATGTGATAATTAATTTTCAAGCTTAGGTCCCAGACAAAAGCTCATTACTAATTAACGACAAAATTTGTCAGCTATAAGTCATCAAACTTATCCATTTTCCCAGAATAATTTAAAGACCTAATCTATACAAAGTGCAAACCATAGCCTAAACAAACTAGCCGACTTAAATATGTTTAACTTGAATAACTTGGCCAAATATTTAAGAGCATTAACATAATCCATGAACACCTATCAATTAAGTATCTCTCTAGTGAAAAAAAAATGTCCCAACTTCTGTCATTTTAATATACCTATGTATAACCTACACATCAGAGGCTTCAAGAGCTCACCTAAGCTAAGCTCTTTCAAATTAATACCCCGTCGCTTGTTATGTATAATTATTTCCCAATGGTTCAACTCTAATGAATTGCATTCGACAACTTAAATGCAGTCAAGTCCGTTGTTGTATCTAACCATCGCCATGTGAGTATTATGGCATCGAAATGACGATGAGATTCCACCAGACACTATTGGGTTATTCACATTTGTCGTTGTATTTTTTTTTTTTTTTTTTTTTAACAAACAGATGGAAAAAAAAATAAGAAAATAAGATACAATGTGATAATTTTCGGTTGAAAAGAAAAATAATGATAATCATTGGCTTTTTGTTTTATTTTTCTTGTCATTTTTGCATTCTTATTTTATACTCACATTCTGTTATATTTTTTTATGTGTCATTATGTCTTTGCTCCCAGCGGAAGATCGTAAGCTGACTCATCAGTGTCATTAAATAAAAAAAAATTGAGTGTGATTTGTTTTAAAAGTCCGTCGTTTATCGGTTTAATTTATATTCTTGTTCCTTAGAGATAAAAAGTGTTTTGAAGAAGAACTGAACATCCTTTCAGTTGAGTTTAATTCAGCTTTTACCTAAATATCCCATTTATCTAGTGACTTTTTGAGCGCATTAAGGAGATCATTCTCCAAAAAGATTGGATAACTGGAGATAAAGGGTGACCAGATAGCAATGATACTTTTTCCAATTGTTATGTTTCAGCAGCTGTCAAAGTTACCAATGACATCCAGCTGTCAAAATATTCAGAAAGGTTTGCCATTTCATCATGCATCGTTTCGCGCTTGCCGAAAGTGCGAACAAATATTATCGAAATTCTAGCTGAGTAGTAAATAACGTAACGTGAATTTCATCTTCTCGGACGAGGCCCATTTTTGGCTCAGCGGCTATGTCAACAAGCAAAATTGGCGTTATTGGAGCGAACACCATACACAAGTGTTCGACCAAGCATCAATGCATCAACAAAGATTGACTGTTTGGCGCGGTTTATGGTATGGTGGACCTTATTTCGTTCGAAATTAGGAAGGAGACACCGTTATCGTCAATGGTCTCATCTATAGAGCGATGTTAACCGACTTTCTGTGTACAGAGCTCGACAACATCGATATATCCAAGCTGTGGTTCCAACAAGACGGCGCTACATGCCATACAAGCGACGTTGTGAAGGAGAAATTTAACGACTGGGTCATCTCACGCCGAGCGTTCATCAATTGGCCCCCGCGATCATGCTACTTGACACCACTCGATTATTTTCTTTGGGACTACGTCTAGCCCTTAGTCTATGCTAACAAGCCAACCACTTTGGACGAGCTCGAGGCCAACATTCGAGATGCTATTGCCGGAATAACGCCGTATATATTAGACCGACTTATAAAAAATTGGACCGACCGCTTGAAGCACTACCAGCGAAGCGGAGGCGGCCATTTAAATGATGTGGTATTCCACACATAATGGCATGAATGTAGCTTCAAAATAAAGCTAGAATCAATTTTAT
The DNA here is from genome assembly GCA_951813785.1 of Criorhina ranunculi. Classification (NCBI taxonomy): domain Eukaryota; kingdom Metazoa; phylum Arthropoda; class Insecta; order Diptera; family Syrphidae; genus Criorhina; species Criorhina ranunculi. The sequence continues at coordinate 29,916,921 of OX638385.1, read as the reverse complement.
ATCTCACACCGTTGTTGTTTTATTTAAATTTTTTTCCTATCGGTCTTATATGGTCACCCTATATTATTGAACTGTTGAGGTTTCTTCAGGGAGAAAGTCGAGGATCCAATCAATGAAGTCCTCGTTTCCAGTTTTGAAGAAGTTGGTGTAGGTAATAACAAGTTACAGAGCAGTAAAGAGACCGATCCCGATGGTTGGTTTTGGTAGGGAGCATGAACCATATCATCAATCAAGTATTTGTGGGCGGACGCTTTATTTACTCTTTCTACAAAACAGGCAATCCTATGTGTTGCAAGAAATTGTTGCGAGGCATTTCCCTGATAAATGCTGCATATAAGATCCTATTCAGCGTTTTGTATGAACGTCTTAAGCCGTTTTGCACTAAAATAATCGGCACGTAATACTGTGGCTCGTGGTCCTACAAATCGACTACATATTAAACTAAGACACTAAGGCCAACGAATTTAAAGTCGAAACACACAAGCCCTTCTTCAATTTTACAGCCGCGTATGACAGGATTCATCACTTAGAGTTCTACAAAGTGATGTCTGCATTCGGGATCCCGAGGAATCTAATCAAGCCATCCCGTGTAATGTTGAAAAATACGCCGTGTACCATGAAATTTGAAAAAAAAATAAAAAATGTTCAGGACTAGACCGCGATCTAATAAATTTCTTCAAACTCGTGCTGGGGCAGGTAGTGGTATGAGGAGTTACTGCGAGGTATAAGATCAATTGTGCGCCTACTGATATAACAGACAGCCACACACTAATATTGGATTTGTTCTGCTGTTTCATCTTCCTCTAGGCAGAGTCTATATTCGGTTTTCTTAGCAACACATATTTCATGTCCAAAAAGAAAGCTAGCGAGTCTTCTGATATCTTTTCGTTTGTTTTGTAATTTAGGACATTCCGTAGTTGGTTTCGAAGGACAAAACCAAATATATGCTGTCGACAATCAAAGATCTATTTGTTCACCGCTTGGGACAAAATGTTACCATTCGGCAACTATAACTTTAAAGCAGTAAAGGAGTTAAAGTCAACTACACATATGACAACTAAGTGAACACCGCGAATGCCAGGTTGCTTGGTCCGGCAAACATAGACATGCCCGGGATCGAAAAGAATGAAGGGCTGCAGTGTCTCATACAGAGACGGTTTAAGGTTTGGAAAATGACGAGGTTTCTTTTTTTTTTTTAAATTCGTGTGGTTAGCATCCAGCTTTCACTGTTTAAGTTCCAAACAAGATGATCACACCACTCATAATGAATTCCAATGAACTACGCTACATTAAGCTTAGAAACATCAGTGAACAAGAAAAGAATCATAATTATCGTGATAAAGATCCGTTTGTCTATGGTAGTCATTAATTTGTTTCCTGAACTCAGGGGAGAGCCTCCCTTTCATTTTGTAACACCAATCGTAATGAGGTGACGAAGCAACGCCTTATAAAGGCATTGAATGATCGTTCTGATAAACAGAGAACAACGTTCTTTGACAAAGTAGTCAACAGGGGCTTAAAAAAAACACTTGCTAATTGGGAGGACAATATATCAAACAAGTAACATATGCTAATTAGTAACAAAATTTATTTAAAAGATTGTCCTAACTTAGCTGATAGGAAGTGGAGTAGGTGGCTTCGTCTTCTCCAAAGAGCTTAATTTTAGTATTGTCTTTTGCCTCCGCTTGTCAACATTCACTTATGTTGGTCGACAGGACACGACACAAAATAAAATAAATAAATAAAATAAATGCATTTAAGGAAATTGGAGGGCTGATAAGACACGTTAGTTTAGTGCCTTCAGTATTCTACCAGAATGACAGGACATATATAGATCCCAGGAATATCTCTGTCCGAAAGCAATCAAGAAAACCAGATCGGAGAAGGGGAAAGACATTGCCACATCTCTAGACAGACAGGATGATAAGACACGTTACTACCTTCAGTATTCTACCAGAATGACAGGACCCACATCCGAGGAATATCTCTACCCGACAGCAATCAAGAAAACCAGATCAGAGGAGAATAAGACGTTGCCAAATCTCCAGACAGATCTAGTCTGGGCTAGACCAGAAACGACCCTGTGGATTGACCCTTTGAAAGCGATCGCAAATCAGTACCATTATTGGTGATTTTTTTCATTTCTTTTACATCTGTCTGGCACTGTCTAAAAGAACACTGCTTCACCTGTGGGCTGTTTCCTTCGAGGAGCTTGCTATTATCCTCTTTTTTACAAAGAACTCAAGAGTTATATTCTTAAAGCTTACTAATCGATGTATCTGACTTGGTAAAGCTAAGGTCTAGCTTTTCAAAACCATTCGTGATGTGCATGTTTTACTTTTACCAAAAACGAAAGGATCCTGCCGACTTTTTATCGACTCTGAACGACGGACTCAGAACCATTTTCATGACAAAATATACGTTCAGAGATTTGTCATCAACGCTTCTTCGCAGTCCAACGCATTAACCACTGACTCACGGCGAATTTCGTAAGTAGCATACAAAATGATGACCGCGAACTTTGTATAAGAACCTTATCACCAGCAGAGAATCATTGACGTCATTAAAGACCGATAACAATACTCAAGTGCCTTATTCACTTCACCTCAACTAATATGATGTGTAAGACTGAAGGAAATTAGTCATGGATTGAGTTGCATAGCTGAAGAAGTTTGTTTGTTGGGATCAAGTTCCATGCTGGACTGTAGGCCCATCTAAATTATAGACATTCAATCTTTTTTTTCAGAAGGGAAAGATGGTAATCTATTCAATTACCAAAGGAGAGCTGCCTGCTTTGCATGGAAACACAGAAGAAGGACATTTAACAAAAAGAGCAACAACTTTTGGTAGAAATTTGAATGAACTTTGGCAAAAAAAGAACATCCCTCAGATAGTAATCATTGCAAATGCATTTTAAAATGGCAACTAATGAATGCACACACGCTTTATCTTTCTGCAATTATACTTTGACTTTACAAAACTTCTCTCACTTAAGGTAATACATATTTAAATAGGTACCTGTCAGTGGCTTGTTTTATTTTTTTTTGTAACGACTCTAATAACATACTTGAAGCAGGTCAATTGGAATGTTACCACCTTTGGTAGATACGTAAGAACACACTTATAGTTTTATACTATAGAACTAAAGACTCAACCATAATTGATCTAAACTAACTCAAGTAGTAAAACAAGGTGTCCATAATGGACTGTGAGCTCATCGAGTTTTATTAACTTTTAGTTACTCATTAAATCAAAAACGATTTCATTCGCTTATGGCGTTTTCACAGTTGACAGTTGCAAAGAAAAAAAAAAAGGATAACACAGAAGAGAAGCTATTTCAGAAGATAAATTTTAGGTTAAGAATTTTTTCTCCCAATTTATTTGAAAATAAACTCACATAGTATAAAAGTTTGCTTAAGTAATTATTGGTACTTCTCACTTTTGACAAGACTTATGTGAGATTTTTGTTATTTTATGACACAAAGTCAAATATAGTTGGGCCTTAAGCCTAATATAACACTATACAACTTTGTTTGTAACACCAAGAAATAGTGAAGACAGTCAAAGAAGGTTTATTGTGATCAGATGTTATTGATTTAGGCCTGTCAATACATATACGCCAGCAATAAATGAGTCAACGAACATAAATGAAAAGCATACTCTAAAACATAAGCACCTTAGTGGGTGTCATTACGGGACAGGAGGCTAGACCTCCTTTACAACGACTTCTGCAGAAGCTGCATGGATGAGGAGGGGGAAGCGACGACTCTCCACCTTTTCTGTACATGACCGGCCCTTAGGCCGGCTTCTTCAACAACCTAAGTGAACTGACGGCCAAATCGTCTCGTCACGTAAAAATGAGCATTATTACGTATAAACGATCATTCCGACGTAATAATGATCGTTTTTACGTGACGCTTTATACGATCGCGGAAGAGACGATTTGGCCCCTGGCTGACATCAACATAGGCAGTCTCCAGCGCTTCATAGTAAGCTCCGGTTGGTTCTGCGGATACAGATCCTGGTGGTAACACAAAAGACCTTATCTGGTCTAAGTGAGGTTGCACCTGCAGCCTGCCACTCCTACCTAACCTAACCTACTCTAAAATATAACAAATTTCCCAGGTTTTTGTTGTTCGTAATGACTTGGTCATGTGAAGCATTCGTATGCAGTCGCACAATATGTCTAGCATACTTTTCGAAGAGACTAGAGAGTACAGTTCTGCTTTCCGATGGGACTCGACATTTTCCAGCACTTTTTCTTAAAGGCCAACTCAAGGTTAAATAATTTAAAGAATTGTTACAGCAAAAATAGGACGCATGACTTAATCAACAGAACCTATGGTGAGACTGTAAGAATTGTAACAATCAGTACAGGCCACTGATCAATTTGCACTCAATTTACCTAGTTAATGGCTGTCTCCACAAAGGAGGGCTATTGTCATACCACTGAATCTATTGCTATTCTACCTTCCTGGGGGCTAATTTTGAAAAAACGAAGGGTACAGGTCACTGAAATCATCGAAGAAATTAGCTCCCAAGTGGACGACAGGTACAAATAAGATGGAGGACTGATGCTTCTTCCTTCTCGTCTCCGGCAAAAATTATTTGATGAGGCCTAGTCTTTTAGCATTTCAACCTTAAGGATACCGATGGTAAAGCTGATGTGCGGTCGTATAAGCATTATCAGCCCTTTGGAGCATTTTCTATCTAGTTTGGGTCAGATCTGTCTGGATCCTTGAAATGTCACATCCCTGGTTGGCTTTGCTTAGCATCCAGCCTGGCCTCTGTCAGTGTAGGGATAGGCATACCTAAGAATTGTTTTTCTGACAAAATACTGAGTGCATTGCCTTTTCTAGCGAACTTTTCAGCCTTATAGTTTTTTGCAATGTCTCTATGGCCAGGCTCCCATCATAGGTGATTGTTGATTTGGTCACCCAATTCCGCGAAAGACAACCGACAGCCTTAGAAGTAAGTGAGCACGATATTCGGTACTTTAGTTTCGCTTGGCTGTCCGTGAAGATGCAAATATCATTGATCGATAGATTCGCAGGGAGAAAAAGGCAAAAAAAAAAACATCTGGAGTGTGTAGTACCTTCAGCCAAGTTTGGTGGCGATAGTATCATGGTGTAGGGCTGCATTGCCCGTGCGAAAGGATGAACGGTGAAAGTTTCATTTCCGTTTTGGGAACCGTCTTAAAGGTATCCTATTGAAACCTTTTTGGGACCAGGTTCTCACCGAAAACTTATTTTCCAGCAAATAATGCTTCCTACTGTTGATCCTGAGAAAGAATGGAGTTTTTCGCAAATCAGAACACATAAATGTCTTAGAGCGGCCAGCTTGATCGTCAGATCTAAGTCTGTGGACACTTCTAAAATAAGAGAACAAAGAATCATAAACGCAGTACAATGAGAGACTATTAGCTCAGAATAATGTTTTAATTTAGTTGGTAGTATGCCCCGTAGAGTTCCTGTAGTAAGTTTTTCCGCATAGCAACTGTTTTTGCATTGAAATTTTTAGATAAGACATTTGCGGAAGGTGCAAGGTTTTAACTGCTGTTAGTTGTCAGTACTTCTAGGTCTAGATTCAAATATGAAAAACAAATGTATTAGTTATCACATTTTTTATCAAAGCTTTTGATAAATTAATATTTAATTGAATAATTAAATCGTAATTAGTCTGAAAGCCGACATTTTTTTTGTCATTAGGTACTATCTTACACAAGTGCGATATTTTTAAATAAAAATATGAATAAATTGCCATCCATCTATCTTAAGTACTTAAGGCAATTTAAGCCTTATAACATTTACTACCTTCACGTACCTACTACTGGAAATATTTTCATAAAGTCATTAAGAAGAGATAAACGGGAACTTTCGCGTAGAAAGTGCAAAAAAAAATAAAAAATAAAGAAGAAATTTTGACAAGTGATGAATTTATACGTTCGGAAGTTCACTTTTTCACTTCTTTTTAAAATTTTAACTGGACAAACATTAATTGCACAACAAGAAATCTTTTCAACTTCTTCTTTTTTTTTTTTTTTTAAGAAATATGAACCCGCGAGACGCCCAAAAAGCTGCTGGGCAAGGTGCACCCAACTGAGTGTAGACAGGTCGTCAGCAACTAGTTTTTCACCACATAAATACCGAGAAATTACAACACCAGACATCTGTGGCACGAACATTGGTGTTCGGCTTCGGATAGTCAGCAAAAGTAACCACCAGAGCACAACATCAGCAGTGACAGTACGGGAGAAAAGTGTATTTGGTTTTTCTTTTTTCTTTTTTGATTGCAATCGGGTGCGACGGTGGCAAAGGCATCATCGTTGTCGGGGGTCATTGAAGTTCACTATCACTTTCACCACTGAGCAGCGCAATTCATTTATACTCAATTCCACAATTAAAAAAATAATAAAATAAGAGAAAAAAAAGAAAAAAACCAACGGAATTAAATGAACGTACTCCAAATAAAATGTGCGCTCTTGCGAGTTTCGTTTTAGCTGGAAAGCATGTGTGAGATACAAAAGTATCTGAACATGAAATCAAACACATAATACGGTGCTACATGCAATGGGGAAGGAAATAAGATATCTGAGAGAGTTTTTTTTTTTTTGTTTAATTCGATTACTGAACAACTTTTACCGCATTACAACCGATACTGGCGTTACCGCTGCGTACACAGACACACGCTGTCGAATAAATTAAGTATAATAAATGTTTATAGTAAGATTGTTAAAGCTGTGAAATTTAATTGTACACATTGAATTATTTCATAAGGAATCTTTCGAAGTTATCTCAGTTTTGTTGTGGAACATTTGTCGATTAGTGGGAAATTTTTGTTAAAAAAAAAGAAAAAAGAGAAAATATCTCATGCTGATTGCACTAAAAGATTTGTTACATGAAATTTTTTTTGTCGAATATTTGATAGAGGAAAATGGTGTTACATAGTTTTTACTCACTTGACATTTTGAGAATCGAAAAGAGCGGCTTTTGATCGAATAAATGCACTCAGAAGATCTGGAATTGAATCTTCGATTGGTGCCCTAAAAAGTTAGTTACTTACGAATAGGACTATTAACTCAAAGCGAGGCAACAGTTCGGAAGCTGGTGAGTAGGGGCACACCTCAAGGGTGTGTGCTCTCCATTCTTCCTTGAAATCTGGTAGTAAATGAGCTACTCTTAGTCCTGGAAGAGGGAGGCTGCAGAGTAATTGATGTTGCTATAGCTGTTTCAAGGAAAAATCTCAATATCCCAAGAGATCTCTAACAGAATTATCTTTCAATGCTCTCAAAATGGACTGAAGAATTCGACCAACCCCCAAAAAACCCAGTTGGTCCTCTTCACAGGCAAATATTAAATTTGTACTCACAGGCAAAGCTAAATAGTTGGGTCTCATTCTTGATAGGAACGATCCTAGAGCGAGTAAAGAAAGCCACCACAGCTCCGTACTGCTGGTGCAAAAAAAAGCAATAGGAAGCAAGTAGGGCTTAGAACTTGCCATCGATACCTGCGCCACTATTATTCTCGACTCCGGCATAAAGGGAGTAGCCATCAATATATTCACATGAGTTCCCCTTACTTTAACTCAAAAGCCGTTCTAGGCTGCTTCAATACTCTCCAAGACCTCTCAAAGCGAAACAAAGTCAAGCTCTGGTGGGTATCAGGATACAGAGGAATTGAAGGCAATGAAATTGCAGATCAACTTGTCAGGATAGGCTCTTCAGAAAGGTACATAGGTACCGAATCCTTCTGTGGCATCCCTACTTCCGAGTTCAGAATGAGTCTGGACAGATGGGAAAAACGAAACTTCATATCCTACTGGAACAACACTCAGGGATTCAGACATGCTAAACGGGCCATCCGACCCTTGAACAAAACCACTAAAAATATTCTCAACCATAAAAGGGACGATATCGGCTTTCTCACCGATCACTGTAGCCATATCACTTACATAAACTAAATATAGTTCAGGAATCTGAATGCAGACTCTGCTTAGCGGAAGACGAATTAGCCGAACGCGTACTATGTGAGTGCGTAACTGTCTGCAGGGTCAAGAAACGCTGTCTCCCCAAAGAATTCCTAACACCGGAGGACACTCGTAATGCCTCGACTGGAGATATCCTCAACTTCATTAGGAAGATAGAAGATCTCCTTGTCTAATTGGATCTTTTAGGTCGCAGAGCCTCACTTATAATAATAATAATAATAGGGCTTACAACTACGAATAGTCTACTATCTACTAATATTGACGTATGGTGTTTTGGTCTAGTGGAACGCCTTAAAAAAAAGGACCATATATCGGAACTTTCTTGGTAGAGTACAAAGCTCGGGCTCTATATATGTAAGTAGAGGCCTCAGGTCTAAGCGTGGTTTCATTGATGTTGCCTGCAACCTAATCAAGTCTTTTTAGTGAACAATAAATACGACTAGATAAATAGAATACAACCTGACGGGTTTACTCATCCATGACAACAAAAACAAGAGTGTAAGAGTCATTCTCATTTTATTACAGAATCACAAAAAATCAAAATCAAAGAATAACAACTTCGTAGGTCTGTAATAAAGGATGAACAACTAAGAGAATAGCAAATACGCAATAGATAGCGGGGATAAAAACAGGAAATAAATAAAACCATATACTTTAAACGTATTCAATATCATATTGAACATAAACAAGTGCTGCAAATATTTACCTTCGTACTGACATAACGCTGCGACGCACAATGTGACACTACTTCTGGAGTACACCTATACAGACTAGTAGTTAGTCTACACTCTCTACACGGTTGAATGGTTTTATTTGAAAATCAATATCCCATCGACTACAGGTAATCTTGTTTCATTTGCTTTCTTTAAAATAATCAGCAGAGATCTCAAATATGGATCGATAGATTCAACAACAATTTTTCCTTTATTATGATGGTTAAGGTTTACTTTTCACATACGCGTGCCAATTTAGCGGTCACAATCGTCATAGAAAATTACCTTATTCGGGATGTTGTTGATTAGCTATGAGAGCAACATATAGTTTGTATATACAATATGATACGAAAAGTAATACTTGATGTTAAGTTGTAAAGAGTCGTTGTGTTGGTAGATTTTGTATGAAAATAGTTTTTGTGAAAATGATGAAAGTCTAGTACATATCCAAACTAGTCTTCTATGGTGTAAAATTGCAATTCCAACCTACTTTTCAATTTGCAAATCCATATAGCTACTGACACACCAAATAAATTCTTTCCCATTAGAGGAGCATTTGAAGGATGGCGGCCCTCGCACTATGATACTTCTCATCAGCTGTGTTTGTGATTATTAGAAGCTATGAAGGAACAATGCCTTATAATTGAGAAAACGGGTTAGTTAACGATCAGATGGCAGCCTGTAAATCCACCAGCCGAATGGCCATCATGAAGGTACAAAGACTAGCGTGCATTGGCACCACCAGTGCAATGAAAACAACATCCACAGCGGGACTCGAGGCCATCCTTAACCTGCTACCGCTAGATATCTTTAAACAACGATCAGCGGCCATTAGTGCATTAAGAATAAGCCAATCCGACGGCTGGAAATCAAAAACAGTGGGTCACACCACGACCCTCCAGAAATATCTAGGTAATGTGCCTACCACTGACTACACAACGCCATCCCTAGACTTCGAAAGACAATTTTCAAGTGCCTTTCCAAGCAGGGAAGAATGGAAAAGCGGTCAAGTACCTAATACGCAATCAATAGCCTTCTATACCAACGGGTCTAAATTAGACATTGGCGTTGGTGCAGGAATCTTCTCCGAACCGCTGGGAATTAGAAAATCTGTCAGCCTTCCGGACCACAGCAGTGTTTTCCAAGCGGTGGTCTAAGCAGTGACAACAGCCGCCCGTGAGACTGCGATGAGAGCAATACCGCGCAATGATATTACCTTTTTCATTGACAGCCAGGCAGTAATAAAAGCAATTTCTGCTATGGAAATAAAATTGAAGCTTGTGAGGTGCTGTCAAGAACAGCTCAGGGTAACGCTCTGCTGGGTCCCTGGGCATTAGGGCATACCATGGAATGAGAATGCTGACGAACTGGCTAGAGAGGGCTCGGAACTAAGTCTAGAACAAGCCGAACTCGCGGTGAATATCCCGCCTTGCTCATTGAAGCTCGAAGCTGGGAACAAAGCTCAAGGAGAGGCAAATAACAGATGGTCCTCTTTAGACACTTGTGCCATCACAAGGCAGTTATGGCCTGATTTGATAAGGCTAGGACCGCCAAACTTATACAAAAGGATAGAAAATCCCTCTCCACCCTTGTGGGTGGTCATAACACTCTACGGTACCACATGAAGAAACTCCGTATCACGGCAGAAGACCTGTATTGAGGCTGCGGAGACGAGGAAGTCCATGAGGAAACAACCCACTTCCTCTGCCACTACCCTGGCCTGTACCATCTAAGATACAAATTCCTCGAGCAACATTTTTTACGGGATCTCGAAGAACTATCTGGTAAATCTGAACGGCTTTATCAAATCCACAAGATGGTTTGTACCACTAACGCAGTAAGTTGTTACTATTACACTTTTTATGCGGGTAACGTTTAAGGGTAAGATTTCCCCCTATGGATAGCACAATGGGTCTTAGAGACCTGAGTGTAACGCAGAGGAACTCCTCTTCGCCGGCCCACATACCAAACCTAACCTAACGATCATACGAAGACATTTTATAAAGTTTGTGGAATTTTAGGTCGACCAAGTGCACCACAAACCACAACTTTAAGATTGATTGAAAAATTTCAAGAAACTAGGTCGGTTATGGATCAGGAAACTTGACGATCATCACTGCAATGAATGAAAGTGTTTCTGAGAATATCTATGAGAACATAAACTTGGCATCGTTTATAACAATTAAAGAGAGGAGTGATTGGTGTGCAACTTTTCGAAGATGAAGCCGCAAATTAAATCACTTTAATTATAAAAACTGAGTTCTTGTGGACTCAACTGATCGTTACGGACCTTGATGACATGTAGTTCCAGCAGAACATGTCACAGTGGACAAGAAACCATTAATTTATTGCAGAAACAATTTCCATGTCAACCTGTAAAAAGCTGAGCTGTACGACTTCTTTTTGTGTTTTTTTTAATAAGATTTAAGGTTTATGCCAACAAGATACAAATAATTTCTGAGTTCAAGGTCGAGATTCAACTCGTGATTGATGAGATTATGCCGCATCTCTGCGAAAACATCATTGCAAATCTCATCAAATGAACACAGGTGTGCAAACGTGTCGTGGAAGACATCTGGTAGACACTTAATTTAAATTTTTATCGCAGTTCATCTACATTAGAATGAAAAAAAAAAATGTCTTCACTTACTCAAGAAAAGAAGCATTTTAATTAGACATAATTCTACGCGCTCTTAATGGGACAACTTTAACTATCAAACATCACGTAGTATGTATGTATTTAATTTATGCATCCTTTATAGAACAGCCTTTACCGAGGAAGAGAGAGAGCCGTTTTCGATGGTAATTGTTGTGATCCAGGGTAGAGCCACGGAGGCAACTTCGTTGTAGGTGAGGAATACGGCGGCACGCTCGTCGGACGAGGGTAGTTCTTGTCAAACCCACCCGCTCGTCACACAAAATCTCGTGCCTTTTATACTAGCTATAGAAGAAGAAGACGTTCCCTAACACCCTAAACAGACATCAGACGGACAGAGAAGAGAGAAGGAAATAAATAAGCATTTGTCCAAAGACCTATGCCAATACCCAGGAGAAAGACAGGCAGAGAATTTCGCGGTCTACCCTAACTAGCCTAAACTTTAACTAGACTACACTAACATTTAAAGCTAAACCTATACTAGACCTAACTATCTTACGACTATCTCAACCTTACCCTAGACACTCTATATTTTCCGTATCTCTCCAGGATAAGATTCGTCAAGAACCCGAGACATGCCAGATGTTGTTGGTAAAGGATGGCCAGCCCACCCTACATGTCTTGCGACACAACCTGTGCTATCTCCCATGGCCGATACTGCAGGAGATAGCCCCTTAAAGACCTTCCGGTCATGACCCTACTCGTCACGTAATGGAGAGTTCGTTTGTCGTCATGTCCTAGTCAGTAAGTTCCGTCCTGTATGCCTGTAAGACAGGCAACTATAAAATTCTACTCTTTAACGGACTACAGTTTGGAATTCAGCTTGCTATGTCTTTAAACGTTCAATTACTTTGGATCAAAATACTTCAGGATGTGACATTGTTCGTTAATCCTTTGAAAGGCAATCTGATAGAAACAAATTAGTCATTTACATCGTTCACCATCAACAACATTAACCATGTCATACGATGTATAGTACATAAGTTTAACAACACATTTCTACAAATGACTTTGCATTAAATTTAATGTAAGCTGGTGGCACTTAAATTTATTGTTGATAACTCTGAGTGCCGAGTCAGGCAGAAATCAAGATAAAATACGACATTTCACCAAGATTCATGTCATAAATGTGTCACTGTTGTTGAATTTCTCAAACAATTTCTTAAAATCTAGATGAACACCCATTTAAGTCGTCTTTTTATATCTTTTTTTTCTTTTCTTTTACAATGCGACACAATTCTTAACTATAAAAGTAGGTAAACTTAGCAAAGTGCTAATTGTACATACACTCAAATAAAATTTAATCGTTTTCCCCGCCATGTATAATATTTTTTTTTTTTTTTTTAAGAAGAAATGACAAAACAAGAATGAAAACGGTGTCATATTTTCGACTGAGTAAAATTATAAAAAAAAAAAAAAAAACATTCCTATCCCTGCATGAGAATTTCCAAAAAGTATGTATATTCTCATGTTCTTCCCGAATAATCTGGATTAATGCACACATGATGTTCAGATGTTTGGTCCTTTTTCCAGGAAATGATGAGAAATAGATAGTATTTGCAGGTAGTTGAACAGGTGATGATCATTATAGGCCCATAAACGAGACAGACTGTCATTTAAGTTAGTAAATACAATTTCTATGGGAATAAATTTGTTAAATGATGATCACAACTACTAACAACAGACACAACAAAAGCCTATGTACATAGCTTGTCGTGATTTATACTTTAAACGCGGTTAAAAAAGTCAAATGTAATTACGTGATTTCCTTTTCACATTTTCATTAAAAAGTTTTCGTTTTTTTTTGTTTTGTTTTGTATCTTTTTTGTTGAATCTCCTCTATTTTGTTTGTGTTTTTTCCACAGAATAGGTATCACCACCCCAAATAAAAACCTTGACTCTACGCTCTCACGACAGCTAAAGTATAATATGTACGAGTGTATGTAATCATTTAGAACAGTATCAGCCGACGCAGTGGTGAAGATAATTGCGCTTGACAGGTAACTAAGCAGATAAAGGTTATAACTATCGTGAAATAATTTAGAAAAAAAAAAAAACTTCATTTGTTGTTAAAAAGGAAATCGCCTACAAAGTGGGACTTTTTTAAAAACTTTTTTAACAATGTACTCGTAGTTATAATTCAACTTCAGCTCATTTATCTTCTCTTTTGGGTTTTTTTTTATTTTTTTTAGTGGTATTGCACAACAGATTTAAAAGCAGATAATTGTATCTGCAGTCAAATTTACACACAAAGCTATCGTGCACAGTTGCAATCTAAACACTGGATATATGCAGAGGCACACACGATTCCTGCATAACACAAAACACTCACGGGCACGTATAAATCACTAGACTTGTTGCATATAGATATATATATATTTTTTGTAACCATAGACTATTTCATTTGTTTGCTATTTAACAAAATCATTTTAATCTAAATCACTTGCAAGGATTTTTCAAAGAAACAAACCGAAAAAAAAAAGTGCAACGAATATTTCGTCGTCGAGTTCGAAATCTCCCACAGGTGCACGTCGCGGGCGAAGGTATACTAACATCGGAGCGCAAAGCAAGTGAATAGGTTGCGATCATGTTTTGTATCTGGAATGTGTTTCTCTTTGGTGGTTATTCTCTAAAGAGAGAGAGATACTTTTCATCAATGTATTGGTTGTTTGTAAGAGAATAAAGTAGGTAATTTAAGGAAATCTTTTAGCAGAGAATTTCAAACTGTTGCGTTTCTTTTATCATTTTAAATTCATAGACCAGATAAAAAACGCTTAAAACTAACTTAACTATGTAATTCTAACTTACTGGCCCTACACGGGCACTCTAAGGTAAAATTAAAACGAATTCTATGTCTTTCGACGTAACCTAACTTAATTTACTAAGAAAAAACTAGGAAAATTTATTTTTCAAAAACTTAGTCAAACTGCTTGGTAAAGAGACTTAGGTGGTATTAGTCGTTGATTTTTAAGTATTTTCCGCGATTTTGTGGAGATGTAATAAATAAAATTTAACAGGCAACATGTCGTTTAAAGTTTTTAAGTTCAAAAATCTTACTCAGTTAGTTATAAAGTGGACAAAGCAGTGACAAAATTATTTGTGTGTCAGCCCCATCAAGTACTGGTGTACTGTCAACTTTATACAAAACTGGCGAGAAAAATGGTTCTTACATAACCCCTAGCTCTTTTGGTATCCGGTAAATGGGCCGACATCAGTTGGTAAAAAGTAGAACTAAAAGTGAGAAAAAAAAATTCTTTCGGTCCAATTCGAGAAGACGGCTAATGGAGGAGCAGGAGATTTAATAAGTTGTATCCAAGATACACACGAATGCAGTTCAAAAAGGAATCTACGTCGACTATATTGGATACATCAGGTGAATGGACAACAGTGCTTCAATCAAGAAAATCTTCAAATTACAGCCTTCCGGTTCCAGACGATCGGGAAGACCGAACCTCCATTATGGGGACCAATCGATCACCAATATCGGGAAGCTTTGCCTATCGAAGACGATAGAAGGTTGCGATGTTTTAAGCAAACATTCTCCACGGGTTGGGAGCAAGTGGTAAAAGTGTACTTAGTACTCATATTTTCAAGTCGATTTTTACTACGTCTACACGGTGAAAGAATGCGTTCAACACAAGATTTTTAAGGAATCAAATAGATCGTGAATGTCTTCAGAGTAGTAGCTTCCCAGGATTTTATTCCTCAAATGAAACTGTTTATGAATGTGGCAAGGAAAACTGTAGTGTATCTTTACAAGCTTTCTGAGCTATAACAGCGCCTCCACAAATGTAATAATTTCTTGAGATTTTATTTCATTTTATGAGTTCTCAGTAAGCTATGCCGAGTGAGTTCACCTTCCAGCCCACATTATTTTTCTGTCTATTTGTGGATGTTTGCCGGTTTTGGCTTTGTCGTTATTTAAAAAATAGTAATCCAACTATCCTACTAATATTATTAAAGTGAAACGTTGTCCGTTTGTTTGTTTGTTCCTCTGTAACACGAAAACTACAGAACCAATCAATTTCAAATTTTGCACACAGATTGGCTGTACCTCGAGTCACAGTATAGGCTACTTTTGGTTATAAAAGTGTAACTTTGCAAATTATTGGTGGGCGAAGCCGCGGGTAAAAGCTAGTGGTTAATAAATTCTACTTTTAGTTATCTTTCATCAAGTTCTTATGCTTCAGAAAATAGGATCATTTGTGAAACTTCTTGCTAAGCTTCTTCGTGGAAACATTATACAGTGAAATCTCGATAATTCGAACCTCCGTCAGACCAAGAAAAAACTTCGAATAACAAAGGTTTTTGAATTATGGAGGTTCCAGAAAAACAAAAAAAACTTTCACCACGTACGCATTTCAATGAACAGAATTCGAGTTCTAAAGGTAAAAACAAGCCATCATTTTCGAATTAGAGAGATTTTCAGGTTATTTTGCACAACACTTAATTCGAATTAACGAAAGGGACAAATTGCATAGGTTTTCTTCGATTAACAGAGGTTTTTTCAAGGGACTGAGCAAATGCTTCTATTTATAGAGGTTTTCGAATTATGGAGGTTCGAATTATCTAGATTTCACTGTATTTGACTTCTTGTTTTTGCAAATTTGAACACTCTGTGCATTGATGTTAAAGAAAAGAGATAAGTGTTATATGAACTCCTTGTTCTTCGAAAAGGACTTTTGCAACAGTCTCTACATCTTTCCGTATCGTGTCTAGGAAATTGATCAAACAAGGACTGCATACGTATTTGATTTTAAAAATATTTCAAGAAAATTATTCAAAATATATCTTCTTATCTCAAAATTACTTTTGTTTACCTTAAAAGGATTTGTTTTCACCGAAAAGTTGTATAATATTATTCTTACCTGTAATGAAACAAAGTAAAATAAATTGATTAATTTAATTGTTTGAAAGTGGGTTTGAAAGAGTCTGTTGCAATGAAATTCCTCAAATGAAGAGTGCAACCAAGTGATAAATTCTACACCATGGATGGAGAGTAAGACTAATAAAATGAATAGTAAAGCAACAAGTGCATTTGCAAACTCTGTCAACCATAACAAAAAAATTTAAAGCGAGGAATACAAGTTAAGTTTAAAAAAAAAAAAAAAAAACTAAAAAACATTCAACAACGATGAGACGCAAAACAACACACAAGAGAAGGGTAGGTGCTGCCCATTGAATTTCTATCCACAACATGATGTTGATCACACCCGCGGTTCGCGCGACTATCCGACAGCTCTCACATGAGTAAATATACATACTTTGCTTTCCTTACGAGTATTTCATACGAGTATTCCCATTTCCATATGAAGACATGCATACTATACATATTTAGCACGCAAATATTTATTAAGCAATGCATTGTATAAAAGGCATACCTAGTCGTGTATCTAGCGACATTAACGTACAATTGCAAATATTTACACTTTTCCTAGATTGCGAACGCGTAGGTCACTAATTAAATTGTAAATAAATCATATCATTCGCTCCAGGAGGAAACATGTTTCACACTTTTAGGCTTGATTTTCAATAAATAAGCCTGTTTAATGGAAAAAGTCAATTATGCGATGGAAGGACGATGTGGTGAGCATTAGTTTAATTTTAATCCGACATGTTGCGAGTGAGTCAATCTAAAAATTATAATTTATTAAGCAAGCGGCAGGGCACTTGCTTCTTTGAAGGACAAAAATGTATAAAACTTAATGTTCAGCTGGAAGTGTGACATTTCATACATAAGACAGTTTGCATTGCAACATTTTTCACATATGCAAGGATATGATATTCTAAGTTTTGAGGTCAAACAATTTCTCTGCCTTTCATCAAATATTTTGAAAAGTGTGCAAACACATGAGCAAATACGTAGTTGCAATTTGAAATGAAGAGAAAAATACTTTGAAAAGGAGGAAAATTACTGATGTGCACTCTTGCGTTGCTATTAACAATAACTAGATACGTTTGCAATTGCTAGAGCGAGCAATTGAATTAATTAATAGACTTCCACGTTGAAGGTTAATTAAAATTCCTTAATGGAAAGTTAAAAAAAAAAAAAAAAATTGCAAATGATACCAAATGGGGCAATGAAGAGATATTTTTGAAAAAAAAAACCATTTGGTAGGATTAATAAAAACCCGCTAAGACTTTACTTATAAGTTTACGCGCCTATTTGCAAGGATTCTGATTAATAAAATCAACCATTTCCGAGGCTATTAGTGTTTCCCCTCTTGAAATTTTTAATTTCGTATGGATTTGCGAGGCTCCATACAACGTAAAAAGGAGTTGTATCATACAAATAAGAACTTAGCTGGCTGTCAGTGAAGCATTTGCAAGTAACAAGAAAGGTAAATGAGATCATCAGTGAGTTAGAGCAAAACGAACCTTGAGACGAGCTGTCTATAAGAAATAACTTTGAGGCAAAAAAGGACTGCGTTTAAATGGCCATTAGTACACTCTTGACCTAAAGAGAATGCGTTTGAGCACAACGAAACTATGCAAAAGGAAGTGGCGACGCAGACGCTGAAGAGGACACATTCCACCTCCTATGCGAATGCCCAAGCCTTAGCAGAAACAGGAAGACAGCCCTCGGAGAACATTTCTTCAGTGACCTGGGTGAACAGTCAAACAAGCCAACGAGAACCATCCTTCGGAACTCGGGTTTCGTTTGGGGATGCCAACCGATAAAAATAATAATCTGTTCCATCTATTTTAGGTATCCCACACCACATCGGGAATCATAATGGATCAATTGAGAACTCTACAGCCTAACCTAACCAAGTGGACACGCGCAATTGGAAATGCTCCTCAAACAATTTGGCGTTCAAAACTATAAGCGTCTGACTAAGGATCGAACTAACTGGAGAGATTTACTGGCTAAGACTCACGGCCATCCCGGTCTGGAGAGTCACCGAAAGTAAATAAAGCGAACCTAACACCTGCTATGCGACCATAACTAGGTTTTGAACTTTCGCTGTGGAGTAAGTCAGAACGTTCTGCAAGCACGTAACCCGGTCACATGTTATATTTTATAACATACAGACAGGAGCACTTCTTGTATACCCGTAGGCGCAAAGTAGATTTGGGCGGAATTGATGCTTTTTGAGTAAATTTTCAAGTTTAACGATTTGGTGTGGTGGAAGCGAACGATACACGGTGGTTTGAATGAACATGCTCGCTGTGTTCGGGAAGGGGTACGTAATGAGAGAAAGTGTTTGGATAATAAGTAGATGGCTGAAACCAAAGGAGCAATCGTGGAGAAGGCATATGAATTGGGTTGAAGACAAGGACATGAACGAAAAACATTAAGTCGCTGCCAGATCCGCAGAACTTTTTTTGGCATGATCACATTCTTCACGGTAGAGTAGGTCAGTAGGCCATAACAGGTAGCTTTTAAAATACAATGGAGCTTCGGAAACTCGAAATGTTTGATAACTCTGTTCCTCTTGCAATAATATGCAGCATCTTGAGAAATTGTTTGATTACAAATTATAAAATCCAGCCTGTCAAGAGCACTTTGAGTCCCGAAATTATTTATTTTCATGCATCTTTAACCGTGTATAGACAGTATAGCATAAGCATAACAAGATTTCATACTTTTCATCCTTTAGCTGTTTAATTTAATGGAAGATACACCACGAGGAGGGGCAAAAACTAAGAAAGAAGTCGTAACTTAGAAGGAGAAAAGCACCAGTGGATCAATTGTCTATCTTGTCTAGTTGAAGCATTTGTAGGAGATAAATCGAAAGGATATACAATTGGTGGCATGAATAAGAGATAATCACAAGAATAAAATTAAACTCTTTATCAGCTAAAAAAGAGTTAACTACCTACAAATTGCGCAGTGTTCTCCACGTACCTCCACACTATTTTCGAACACAGCATGGTTACTCATTGAATTCCATGAGAAGATGGGAACGCAATACAAAACTTTCTTTTTATGGCCCCTAATTTCCACTGTAATGAGTGAGACATGCAAAGGAAAGACATCAAATGGAACTTTATACAGTCAATTGTTGTTAGTAATAATGTAGCACAGTGCATTGTATTTTACCAAAAAAAACCACACGATATGTGTGTTCATTTCAAGGGAAGAAAAATGGTATACCTTATAAGAAAAACCATAAATATATAATGAAATTGAAACTTGATATCAAAATTCCTCGGAAGCATCCTTCAAAGACGAGATTACAGCTTAAATTTATGGAATGCAATACGATACTGAGAATTTTATTTAGGTGGAGGCTTTTAGGGATACCACAACTCCACACCCTAAAAGTGGATGAATTTATCAATTTCGCTGGGATTAACAATAAATAAAAAATAAACAATCCACGCATTCAAACCTTTTTTTTTTGTATAATCTTCGCAGCCAATTGCTGACAGAGACAGTACCTAATAACAGCAAATAAATATGGGTGTGATATGTGTCCTCTCCTTTGCATTCCAGATCAGACACTCCAATTTGATGAAAAACTGGGTGGAACCTGGAATCCATCAGTTTATCAAACAGAATTGTAATAAAACGAAAGCCAACGATCGTAATAATAATTGTTTCTGCTCTAAATTCTTTAGAATAGATATCCCCCCTTTTCAAAACGGAAAACTTAGAATAATAAATTTATACGATAAAAAATAATGAACACGATGCAGCAATTAATTATTGTATTCTTCGATTCATTTCAAAAGAAAATAACTTCATTAAACAACGATGCTATTGCGCTGAACCATTTCAAGAAATTCGCATTAACATGACCACCAAAGCTAGCCAGCCACAAAATGGGTTATCCATGTAGACGCGGTGTGGCGGCTACTACTTTTGAATAACCGCTCTTCTTTTGAAAAAAATAAAAATAAAAATAAAAAGAAGCAGAGAAATAGAGGAAAAATAATAATAAGAAGAAGAAGAAGAAGAAAAAGAAACATATAAACATTACCGAAAGGAATGCTTTCAAGTTCATTCACCACCTTACCCATTTCTGAATTCGGTTTGCAAAAATGAAAAAAAAATAAAAAAAATACATAATCAAGCGGAAAAAGAATCCACCAAAGACTCTGGGATTATGGCCAACTGGAAATAATGGTAACCAGAGCGCACATCACAACATCGAGTGTAGGTACTCTGCGGAGAGTGAGACATTCTAGAACAGTAATAGTGTTATCCGTCGCCTTATGCATCATAAGATTGTGGAGAGTTCGGTTCGGATTGGAATTTTGTCCACTAGATGGAAATTTGTTGATGAAATTTGAAGAAAATATCTTAAGAGGTTTCACTTTCAAAGATGTGTTATGCTTCAGACAAGTTTGTGTTTTGCTATACAAACTAGCAACATAGTAGTGTATTCTTCGTAACCTATAAGTGAACATTGAGAGTACTAAGTTGATCAGCTCTTTGACATCATATGCCAGGTAGAATGGAGCTTCAAACTCGATGGAAACTCACTTCCGGCCTCAGATATGCACACCTTGAGAGTAAACCAATCTCGATGAATAATTCATAGTGATGTGGTCCCAAATCGGACTTAATGCTTACATGATACCATCGCGATGGATTAGAGCCCTTAACCAACACGGACACCTCCCTCACTTGATCTAGATGTTTGTGGCCCGTTTGCATTTAAAGGGCCCGAACGGTTGGACAGATCTGGGGCCAAATCGTCTCTTCCGTGATCGTAAAACTCGTCACGTAAAAACGAGCAAAATTACGTCGGAATGATCGTTTATACGTAATAATGCTCATTTTTACGTGACGAGTTATACGTGACGAGTTATATATATATATATATATAAATTGAAATTGAATTGAAGATCAGTCGTACGATAGACCCAATCCGCCCTTAAGTACGAAATAGTGTGTAATTTTCAACCAACCGTCGGAAAGACGATAGGACAACACCATACATACGTGCATATCGGTAGGAAGGACTGTAATGTATGTCTAACAAATCTAAACAGTTTGTGTACGTGAGTCACCTTGGGTCAGAGCTTGATTTAAGGTGCTGTTGCATATTCAAAGGTCGCGTTAGTTAAAGTGCAGATATTCATTCGAATTTATTTTGTAAGCCTTTTCTTCCTTCCACCGTACACTTCTTTTGTCCCCATATTTTAAGTAAAAGACAACACTGACAGTGCAACAGTTATCAGTCTACTTTAGCGTCTGATGACCCCACAATGCCGTATCTGTAAATGAGGAGAGGACCAAATCGACTGCTATACTTTTGAGGTAGTTAAGTTCATCTACCTCAGGGCGAATCTTAAAACCATGAATAACAGTATGATTGAGATTTGACGAAGGATTAAGCAACCGTTGCTGCTTTGGTTTGTCTAAACAGCTAGATTCCAAACTCCTAACTCCTGTTTCACAAAACTCTTGTCAGACTTGCTTTATGGAGCTGAATTATGGACGATATAAGTAAGACAGCGAAGAAGATCTTAGGATCCTTCAAAGAAAAATTATATTTCGAATATTTGGTTCTGTCTGCGGAGAAGGCGAATGGAGGAGTAGATACAACCGTGAACTCTACAAGCTGTATTAAGGTGTGGATGTAGTCCGGAAAGTAAAAAACCGACGACTGCACTGGCTCGGTTACATCGAGCGAATGGACAATAATGATCCAGCTAAGACAGTCTTTGAATCCTAGCTGCCTAGAAAGACTGCACCACTGGTTAAAAAGATCAAGCAATCGTGGGGACAATAGTAAATTGGAAGCAGCGTACCGGAACCGTAAAGGACGGGAGGTGGTATTAGTTCAGACTTTGATCCTCAAAGGAACATTGGTCTGATAATTAAGTAAGTATATGCAATAGTTGACTTATTTACTTTTCCTCTTGGATCACCCGCAATATTAGTGTTTCACTAAAAGCAAGTCATGTTTTTTCTTTCCAACTTTTTATATCAATTTTCGTTACATCATTACTAACTGTTACGTTTCAACGTATCCGACATATTTTCCCACAAATTTTTCTTTTTAAAATCGGTCCCCTCACGTCAATTGTCAAATCATCAAAGCATAAACATTTGCATCGTCAGAACTGTTAAGCTATCCTACCACTGACGCTCAGTTATGGTTGGTTGATACCCAAGGCCATGCACAGACCTTTTAATGGTTAAAGGGAGTACCGACTTCCAACGAATTTGTTGGGTGCTTTTTTTTTTGTTCATTTAATTATTTTAGCATCGCGAAAGCAAAGTATGTACATAAATGTGCAACCACAACTTTCCATTTCGTTGAACATTTGTAAAATAAGGTTCTCTTATCATCTTCAAAAGTGTGAGAAGCCTTGTAGTGTAACACAGTTTGAAAAATATGAGAGACTGCCTGTAGCATACAAAAACAAAAAGAGAAATAAAACAAATGGCGTATGACGTATCCGTCGTAGACAAAGCATTCTAATGACCGGAAGTACATATTGTAACTATATTTAATACCAATACCATGGAACAGTCTATACACATCGAGCTCCTATGGACAAATGCCTTTGGCTGTAGAATACATCGAATGACTGATTGTAATTTCGTGCACATACATCAATTGCCAGCAATTTAATACCAATAATGAGAGAGAACGACTGGAGAAGAGGAAACGATCTTCTCTATTTTCCACTGTCAAGCTAGAAAAGAATATTTACGCATTGTCTGCATGTTTAACCGACGCACTGTTTTTTTTTTATAGTTGCTATCGTTGGTCGGTAGCGATTGATTTATAGTTTTTGCATTCGGGATCGCATAGTAAGTTTGTACTTTTCGCACACTCTTTGACGTAGAGTGGTAAACCCGCCTAAGGAATCGAAACCTAATGGAAATACATTTACTGAATCCTTTTAATATCTTTTGCCGATGGCCTGTGTTTGTGCACCATGGACATGTCGTCCTAAGTCTTAATTTTGCATTTTGTTCTCCTTGTTTGATTTTTAACATTGGAACAACAAAACATCACTGGAATATGTTAGTATTTGTATAACAGATAAGTCAAAGGAAAACAAGTGGTTGAAATATATGCTGAATTTAGCTGATGTTCTTCGATGAGTCGTGATTTCATATTCACATACAGATGGCAGACCAAAAAGTTGAGTAAATGGTTGCTATACGAACTAAGTATGTACACAATTTAGTGCACATTTTGTATAACACTTTAGTTTATACACGAGCCCATGTAACCAACGCAACGACGAAATGTGATGTCAAACCTTGTGCACTGACTGGGCAGGGCAGTTAAAACGGGTGGGTTAAATGGGAATTTAGAATTTTTAGCGGCAATCATTCTATTTTACGAGCTAAAATATGTAGGGCTACGGCTCATAAGAACCAAGGTCCAGCTTCATGCAACCAATCATGCTGTGCATGTTATATTTTTCGAACGAATGGAAGGGATCTACAATTTTTATTGACGATTCCTTGACCTTTTCATGGTAAATTCTTTGGCCACAAGGAGAAACTTCATAACTTACACACAACACAAGTCGACTTATGTTGTTTTTCCTTGTGACCAGAGAATTGTACTCTCAAAGGTCTAGTTTTACCCGCCGAGAGGTAGTACTTTTTGTCGTTTGTCGACTCGAATTTGTGTCAGTTTGGTTAGTAATCCAATGCACGAACTATCGAGACCATTTTGTTTTGGAGTGGAACCCCTGATCAGATCCCCTGCGAATATCAATAACGAGAAAGATGCGCGCAATTCAGCATCAAGAGGAATTAATGCGGCCTAACCTCAACTTATGAAACCTAAGAGATGTAAAAGTCGAAAAACGAAACATGAAAATATGACCAACAAGCTCTTACAAAAGAATATGAAACCTGCGTCAAAGTTGGCAGGAATAAATACGCACTAGCTGTGATGGCGAAAATGTCATGCTAAGATAATGTGACGACGAAGAGCTACATATACTACTCAGACCTCTGCCACTTGCCAAACATCTATTGCATAAGAAAAAGCATCCTAAAGATATTTTTCTTCGACGACATTGTCAATGCCTACTGAGAGGTGATATCACGAAAACGTTTTGCTGACTTGAAACTGTGACAGGTCGCTTAGCAGTTTAACGTACTGGCTACTCAGCCACGGCGACCACTTTCAAAGACACAGAATCGCCTTTTTCGTGGATGGGACATGGTTTGAAAGTGCCAAACGTCTAATAAAGCTCCTTTTTCATGTGGATGTGAAGTATTTACGACTTAAACATGTTAGTTTTTCTAGCATCACTGTAAAAATATAATAGTTTTATCAACATTTTTCAAATTTAAAACACAAATTGTCAGTTAAGATAAGCGGTAAAAGAAATATACATAGTAGGTACATACATATTCCATTTAAAAGGTTTTTCAACTTGTTCATAAGTTCGTTGTGGTTAAGCTGAACAATTCAACTTAGCGACAACTGCAAGATTTCTAAACTTTTCATAGATTTGCGACACCTTCTAGCTACATACGTGCAAGTAGGAGAGATCCAATCATGCATTTTATTCATTAACGCATGTGCAATACAATTTTATTGGATTCCTCAAGTCAGCAGATTTATTGCAAGCTGTGTGGTTTTTCACTACCGGTGTTGGAAGTTGCCATCGCAGCCGCAATTAATTCTCACAACACACGTTAAATACTAAATTCACAATAAATCATTAGTTGGTCACCGCCATTACTCACTTTGGTAGGTAAATAAATAAACGATAATTGCATCAGGTTAGGTGAGGCTGTTAAGACTGACCATCGGAAGCCGGTTTTATGCTAAAGATATATTAATATGTTTAACAACAAAATCTTGCGTCACTGTGCTGTGTGCAGGCATTTCATGAGCAATCGACTGCTACTGAACATTCCTCTTTTACGATCTTTTTTTTTTTAAATTGTGTGCATAACAATGCTCAAGTCTTTTGATATATTAGATAAGAGTGGAAGCAATGGAATGATTTAGAAAGGAAAGAGAAGTTGAAATGTATTATTTATTCACAGTGCGATCATTTGACAGATCTGTTGACAATTCTGTGATGTAGGATCCATGATCAGATCAACCACGATCGTTGACAATATGACTGCTCTTTACATCATCTGCAGCAGGTATATACAGATATTAAGAACATTTGCATAAAAGCTATTAGAACGGCATAAGATCAATAAATATCGAGGGTAAAATTTACTTAATTTAATGGATGTAAGTCGAAACTGCCTATACTTGAAAAGCCGCGTTGTTGACCCCAATATTTTGGATGAATATGAAATTTCTAAGGAATATAAGGGATGTGCTCTAATGCCTAACAAATTAAGAACGCCTAATAAACCGGCGCATTAGAGTGGTGATCACTGTTCCTGAAAACTTATGTGGCTTCGTAAAAGGAAAATAAATAATGGACGCTATCCAAACACTGCGAATACTGATGGAAAAGAGAACTGACCTCCACATGCTATTTATAGACCTAGAAAAAGCATCCAACCGAGTCCAACAGCAACTGGTAGAGTAGACCCTAAGAGCCAATAGATCTATCTTAAGGCAATAAAAGATATGTACATGGGTACTCCAGACGTTTGCGTTCGTAGTGGTTTGTTGAACTTTTTATGGAGTCCAGGTTGGCGTGCACCAAGGATCAGCGATTAGTCAACTTCTTGTTATGAACTATCCCTTAGTGGAAATACAAGACCCAGTCAGAGTGTTTAAAAGCCTACCCGAAGCATCGATGACGACTGTTCCTAGAGCAAAATGATTTGCGGATAGGTCGGACTAAAACCGAATTTATGCATATACATAGCTTTCGGTTCACAATTGATCAGACTACTAAACACAGTTCCCCTCCTAAGTAAACCAGTCCTCAATACAAACAGCAGCGGAAGCATTGAAGATCTAAGTGCGAGAATAAATTCAGGGCGGCTGAAATGAAGATCCATGGGGTACCTTCTATTCGCATGGGACAAACGGATGCCACACAAGTTTAAAGGGAAAGTATATTGGACAACGGTCGACTAGCCTTTTAATGCGACTCCGAAAGTTGGCCAGAGAAAAAGGAGTATACTCCAAGAATGCACATGACAGAAATGAGGATACTTAAATGGGCAAAGACCACCAAAAGAGTACTCATTGCTGACAAAATCACCGAAGGCGGACTACTATTGTATGACCACATCATACGTCAACCAGAAGATCATATGGTTCGAAACCCCGTATTAAGGTCAGGAAGACAGCCTGGCATAAAAGATTAGAAAATCACTTAAAAGGGGATTCAATTGGACGTCTCGACGATGCAAAATTGAACATAGAGGCTCAGGACCAGAACAGGATGTGGATTGAAAAATACAGCGAGGAACAACGAAAAAAAAAATAGAAGTCTCCAATGACTCATATAAATTTCGTAGAGTTAATGAGAAAGATCGTGTCTGACCACCTTATGGTACTACATGTCATCCAAGGAACTGTTTTCTGTATTCATTTCCAAACACTTCTGATATCTTCGAATCTAGTAAGTCTACAAACTATTTAAAAAGTAATCACAACTTCTCGATTGGAACTACAAACATAACTACGGGAATTTTATAGAAACCACTTCCCAAGCTAGACAATTAAAAGAAAAAAAAAACACAAAAATCTATCCACAACTCAGGTCTGTAAATGTCCCCCTCTGTCCAACGATGTAACCACAATTATTAATAAGGACACCTGAGAATGTTGAAATTCAACTTCCCGAAAGGCACGTAGCGTTCAAAAAAATATTTATCTTCATGTATTACGTGAATAAATTTCTATCTCTCCCTCTATCTGTCGCTGATGACTAACTTATTCCTTAGAAAACTAGACTCCACCTTGTTACAGGCCAAGATGATAGACAAAGGGTTGCATCATAAAGTAGCAATTAAAAAAAAAAACCTTGATTGACGTTTTCATTCTGACCTAGGCTACACACATTTTTTTGGGGGCCCAAAAGTTCTCACAAGAAATACATATCTAATGAATGCACCCGGGCAAAAGAAAAATCCAAAATGTAATTCCAGATGAAATCTCCTCTTGAAATGGGTTCTATTAGATATAAAGATACAAGGGGATTCCTACTGAGTTTATTTAGTGCATAAGACGACAGCGGTGGCGGCGAGGTTCGGTCAGTGGCTGCGCGATGTTGCATTACAAAAAAAAAAATGAACAGGTTTACGCCAAGAAACCTTGAACACAAAGAAAATGAAAAGAAAAAGAAAAAAACCAAAACGAAGACAAAGATCAACTTCGAACTCAAAAGTATCTCAATATTTGTTGCTGTCGTTTTCTATAAGAATTCTACTCACAACCGTAGATGAAGAGTTAAGAAGGAGCGCCGAGAATGCACCAGAGCTAAGAAGAACCGCAGGTGTACAGGGAATTCAAAGTGAAAACAAAAATGGAAAACACGCGCGCGCACACACTTAGGCGTTTTAGAAGAATTACGACAGGTGGACATTTGTATCTTTTTCATTTCATAGTTGCCTTCGTTTTGGTGAACCGTTCCGTCCATCAATGTTTCTCATAAGCAGGATTTTGTCGTTTTTTTTTTGTTAAGTTCCTTTGAGATAAGATAACTTGAACAAAACCTAAGATCAAAGTCGAAAACATGTCTTCTTTACAAGTCGCTTAGGTCCAGATAGATGAAGTGTACCATTTGCATTTTTATTCATTGTAATACTAGTTGGCTACTGGAAGCCACTGCTGTGTTAGCTAAATATTCGTTTCCATGTTGAACTTGCGCGCGAAAAGTTATTTTATGTTGAGTCATTGGCTTAGTTCTAACACCGGCGATCAAGTATGCAGTTTGTAATAGAGCATCCGATTCCACTAGGAGTGAAATGTGATAATACCCGCGCGGATATAGCAATCCAATTGTGTCTACTGACTGTGGAAATCAACTGTGGAACAAAGTTTCAATTTGCAACGAATGTGAGAACTTACGGATGAATGCACTTTCGAGTTCTATATGTGATACGTGATCCTTTTTTCTTCTTCATGCACTCTGAGGAGTGTCAAACGAATATCATTCGCCTTATAAGATGAAACGTAAATTTAATAAAAACTTAGGTTCAGCAGTGGACGGATTCAAAACATTCACCGGAGTCTGCCAACTAAGTATGAAATAGGTATTGTTAACAGTTTATGTTTTCAACTCGAGCTCGACAGGAAATATTATTAGTTTAGTCAGTTCATCATCAAGGCACAAAGCCGAGAACATCCCATAACACATTGTCAAGAGTATAAAGCACTAACCCACAAAATAATGGACTGCCTGGGACCTATAAGCTATTAACTTTGACCATTCATTGCTAGATCGGCTATATATGCTCCGGCTCATCTATGCGATTGGACTTGAAAAGTTACTTTTAACTCATCCAAAGCCCAATGTCCACAAGAAAGAAGACCATCTCAACCTCATCAGCCTTCTTAGCATCGCAGACAATCTGTCATATTGCGTAGCCGCCTAAAACATTACGCCAACCACTTGACTTGCTCCTATCAGTGTGGTTCATGACCAGAAAAGTCCACAGGCAACTAAATTTTCAGGCTTTGTCAGATACTCACCACCTCTCGATCGAAGTTTAAGATTGTCTATGGCAGCATTTGTAGAGACGAGTTGTACAGAGCCATGTCTTGTTTCGGCATTCCTGCCAAATTCCTGACGATGAAGGATGTTCGCTGCTCGATGAAGATCGGTAATGACCTTACCGAGACCTTTAATGTGACGCCTTCCCATGTGATATCTTTAGCAATATACAAACTTGAACCAATTTCACAATAATCTCACAAAGGCAACTCAAAAGTTCGTAAAACTACTTGCGTACATCACGGTATTGAAATCATTGGTAGGATTCAGCGAACTGTCATTGGCGTTCGCGAGTATTGAGGTAGAAGTGGCCAAAATGTGTTTAGCGCTGAACGAAGACAAAAACAAAGAATTTACTATCAACAAGAAGATCCACTCAACATCAACGAATCGTACTGACAGTTTTAACTTCGAGCTAGTAAGGGACTTAGAGTAACTCGACTCTGATATCACTTCTGAAAATTACATTCTTTCATAAATCAAACGCAGAATAATTTTTGCCAATCGCTATTTCTTTGGGCTGAAAAAGGCAATCAAGAAGTAGGGCCCTATTCCGAATAACTGATGAAACTCTACATAGGACCCTAATCATCCCAATTCGACTCTCCTTTGCTAAAGCATGGACTCTATGGAAGGCGATTGAAGCTATCTTTGGTCGTTTGGAGGAGGAGATTCAATGACGAGGTACAGTAATACCCGGATATGCATGGATGAGGAAGAGGAGGAGACAATTCTCCATCTTCTTTGTACATGCCCGGCCCTTTCAGGTCGAAGAAGAGCATTCTTGGGGGCCAGCTTCTTCAACAACCTAAGCGAACTGGCTGACATCAATATAGGCAGTCTCCAGCGCTTCATAGCAAGCTCCGGTTGGTTCTGCGGGTAGTATTTCTGGTGGAATACAGGTCCTGGTGGTATTACAATGGACCTTATCTGGTCTAAGTGAGGCTGCAGCCTGCCACTCCTATCTACCTACCTACCATACCCGGATATGTATTCCCTCGCTTAGCTGCGTTACCCGCATCGCTTACCAACAATTTGAGGGTTCAAAACTTGTCAGGAATGTTAGCGGGTACGGATAGGTTCCTTCTACTCTTAAGTACCTAAATCAGAAAATTTCGCAAGGCAGCTATCCGGGGAGCACTGTATTCGAACTTTGCACCGACATCGACCCCGTATTGGACGTTTGAGATATGTATGTACGTGGCCTCTTCCCGCTTGTCTGTAGTCTTAACCTCGTCGTGGAATGTAATTTCATTGAAGGGAATGATAAGCTTGGATTTTAGGAAGGTATCAACCAACTGAAACGTAAGTTGACTGAGGGAGTGCGAAAAGAGAAGACTCGGTAACGAT
Organism: Criorhina ranunculi; assembly: GCA_951813785.1. Taxonomy (NCBI): domain Eukaryota; kingdom Metazoa; phylum Arthropoda; class Insecta; order Diptera; family Syrphidae; genus Criorhina; species Criorhina ranunculi. The sequence goes on along the minus strand of OX638385.1, from coordinate 29,886,684 downwards.
AATTCAATTGAACTTCGATTCCAGTCGCACGGCTGCTTTATTTGACATTCAAAAAGTACGACTCGTTTTGAATGTGTCAATATTTACTTTTTTTTAAAAAAGATAAACGTCCAGGAAAAGTGAAAAATAAAAACAAAATCCCACGAGAGAACATAAAACCTGACATCGAAGAGGAAAAAACATGCTTGTATTATGATTTTATCTTATACTTCTCCAGCATTTCCAACCGCACTAGTCTATCGGTATCACAACCTAAGGTTTACTTAGCTGATAGCGAGCCATGTGATCCACCCTTAAAAACCTAAAATTATTTTTTAACTTACATTCCTCGTTTGACTTCTACAAATATTTACATATTCTCGGTTTCGAGTTCACCTGAGTTTAAAGACTCACATGCCATTGTGGCAACCACAACTTCCGGTATCTTACCTGAAGAAAGAGAAGAAAAAAATATTAATAAAACTTTAAAATAACTGTCATGGAAGTTAATACTAATTAAATTGAACGCTAACAATAGAAAATTAACAAATAGGAGCAATCTTCCCATTCCGCCTTTCACTCAAACTATAGCCAAAGGAACCCAATGATGTGTGCAACAATGGGAAGCCATATTAGATCTTCCCATTCACTAGACAACATGTACACACTTCAGAGAGTTTCTAGTGTTACCCTGAAAACAAAACATGACAGGTTGGGGGGTTGTCCTTTTGCTTTCATTCTCATTTTCATTTGGCTTGCAGATTCAACATCGTTTGAGATGATACTACGTATGCACATACATATGCCTCCCACATTTAGTGCATTTGTGGTGGTTCTCATGGCCTTTGGCTGGGCTTATGAGTTCGCCGACCTGATTTCTTTTACTCGTAGTCTCGATTCCATTCACGACGCACTTCGATTGTTTGCCTAGCCCCCCCTAGATGGTGATTTTGTTTCAGTTTCACTTCATATAACCTTATTAGGTAGTTGGGGGTTTGTTCAAGGGATTTGCATCACTTCTGAGGTTTCTTAGTGTGGATGACACAATAATAAAGAAGTTAATCCGCGACTAATGATATGAAATCACGGTGTGTCGGTTCTTATAGAGGAATCAGAGAGAATCTTATTCTAGATGTGTTAATTAAATAAGAACTGAACACGCATTGCTGAGTTTTATTGCTTTACCTCGGGAGGAAAGCTGAAATAAAGTGACACAAATTCCTAATTACACAGGATCACCTCTTATTCAAATGAAGAGATGGAGCAATTGCTTTTCAGAGCGTGAAGTCAAAAGTGTTTAAGTTGAGATGATTTTGAGCTTTTGTCAGGTATGCTAGTGACGATTCGACTACAATTCGACAGACTCATGGCATGGTCTGCACTTTTGGAGAGTTGACACGTAATGCGAACATACTGTCAGACACATGTTCTGAAACATCGTGACTTGATCTTAAAAAAAGAAATCTATGCTAAGAAAGTCTATCTTCGAAGAGTTGTAGACATCGATTGGTGTACTTTGCGTTTGAAATTTGATTCATAGACACGAGCTATGCAGCAATGCCTGGATTTGACATCTACTATATGTCGTCAACAAAAAAATACACCCAACACTGACGACTTAGACAGAATGTCACACGAGACAAATGTAACTCAGACAATGACACTAGTGGTAAGTGCGTTGGACTGCTAAGCGAGAGGACACAGGTTTTAGCCTCAAAATCACCAAACGTTTTTTTCGCGGCACCACCTCTTCGCAAGCATGATAAGCCTGCAAGGGTTTAATTTGTCATGAAAAATTTCTTAAGCCGCGGTTCAAGGTCAGCAATAAAACTCTCTAGCTTGAAAAGTCATTAAATCGATTCCGATTCGATTATGCACCTTCGAGCAGCTTGGTGTCATTCTTCGAGCTATTCAACCAACAGGTCCGACATTCAGTTTTTCCTTGAATGTGGCTCCATCTAATCGGAAACAAACTGATCATAGCTGATGCATGAACCTGAGCTAAAACATGACTAATGAGGAGCAACAGCGGATGAAAGTTCTCTGCATTCTCCTAGAGATCACATTTGATCCTTCCATTCGTGCGGAAAATATTACATGCACAACATGAATGGTTGCGAGAAGCTAGGCCCTGACTCTTTATGAACTGTCGCGCCAAATATTTTTTTGTTTTTGTAATGACACCAGCAGCGCTACTTACTTACGTTCTTAATGCGGCGCTACAGTCCGGGGTGGATCTGGGCCTCAACCAACAAGCGTCTCCAGCCAGCTCGATCTTTAGCTAGCTGCTTCCAGTTTCGCACGCTAAGTCTGTTGATGTCCCCTTCAACTTGCGTGCGCCACCTGAGTCGCGATCTTCCTCTACTACGTTGTCCCTTGGGAGCGGATTCGAAGATTTTTCGGACCGGAGCATTGGTGTCCATCCGCTCTACATGACCCCGCCACCTCAGTCGTTGGACCTTCACTCTTTTTGCTAAGTCGATGTCGCTGTACAGTTCGTCGTTGTATCTCCTCCTCCACTCACCGTCTATGCAGACGTCTGGGACCGAAAATCACCCGAAAAATTTTCCTCTCGAAGCAGCCAAGAGCACCCTCATCCGTTTTTGATAAAGTCCATGCCTCTGCGCCGTAGAGCAGGACTAGGATTATTAAGGTCTTATATAGGGTCGCTTTTGTTGTTCGAGAGAGGGCTTTGCTAGTCAATTGCCTTCTTAGCCTAAAGAAGCACCGATCGGCAAGGGTTATTCTTCGTTTGATCTCAGCGCTGGTGTCGTTGTCTGAATTGATAGATGACTGAAGTCACATTACTTTTACTCTTCTTGACGTACTCTTAGGCATAGAAGTTGAAGCATGGTCTTGTCTGTATAGACAGTGAAGGGCTGTTCAGCGACATCGACTTAGGCAGAAGAATTCAAATACAATGATTAATGTTGTAAGGACATGTAGAGCAGATGCACATGTTAGAGCGGATGCACACCAGCCCTCCGGTCAGGAGAATCTTCGAGTCCTCATCGAAGGAAGGGCGCAGTAGAGGAAGACCTCAACTCAGGTGGTACGCACAACTGGAATGGATTCTCAACCAAATTGGTGTGCGAACCTGAAGACTAAAGGTCCAGCTGGCTGGAGGAGCTTGTTGTTTGAGGCCTAAGCTCACCCCTCTACTTTATCGCCATCATAAGTAAGGAAGAAAAGTTTGAAGTTACGTAGAGAGACAAACAAAATACTTAAATCTAAAAAGCCAGACAAACTATTTCACATATGTATGTAGTATATAGCTACAGAATGATATTTATTAGAAATCGAAGCAGAATACACAGTTACATTGGAAAAACACAAACAAATTAAAACTAACCACAAAAATATTTCTCAAAAGTTGTTAATTATTCGATGCACGCTTCCCTTACCCTAACCAAATAAACAAAGTTCATCATTGTAAATTTGTATAAGTAAAAGTATAGCTACAAATGAGTTTAGTTTTAGTGCCTCAAACTTATAGCTTAGTTATAAAATAGAGTCATATCCATTATAAGCTGACATCAGTCTGAAGCTCAAGTTGTAAATAAAAAAAAATTCCATAGTCAACAATCATAAAGTATTCAGGTTTTTTTTATTTTTAATTTAATGAGTTTTATCTACGTAAGATCTAGTAAAATTAGTTTTTTTTTTAAATTGTTTAAATTGAAGTTGTTAAAGCACTTAGTTTTCTTGTCAAACAAAATCTTTAAAACATAAAAAAAAGGGCAAAAGACAAGACTTACTAAATATATGTACGATTCACTTAAAAGTTCAAGTCGACTTTCTGTGCACTTCAAGCCTTCGTTCTTCATCCTAATTTGTAGATAGTACTCGTATGTACTTTCATTGTCGTGAACAATAAAACAAAATTAATTTATCAAAACTGTATGACAAAATGAGGAAAAGTTATTTTTATAAACTAGACAAGGAATTATATGTCATCAAAATATAAAGAAAAACACTTTCTATTAATTGCATGTTGGTACGAGTACATAAATAAAGTACATAAGTACACATTTTGTGAAAGGTTCAGTATGATGATGGGAACTTACTTTGTAAACAATTAAAGTGATGAACTTGCGCGATGTAGAAGAATTTTTGGTGCATTATGCGACCCATTGCGGATTCATTGCCAACAAAAGTTTGAGACAGTGCAAAGCGACTTAAAAAAAAAATATTGCTCTTGAAAACGAACACCAAAAGCGCCATCATTTAAAAGTCTATCCAACTACTCACATGACAACTACTCATATGATATTGATTGGGGAAAAAAAGAACGTTGAGACAGAGGTGCAGATTTTAGTGATGAACGAAAGGGAAACGAAATATATAGTGACAACAAGAAAGGATACTCAACATCCTTCAGTTAAGAGGTAGGTAGAACTCAAGTAGCACTAGGTGTGCCTTTTTGTTACCACGACTAGTGTGACCTAGTTGATGTTGTGTGTAGGACAGTCGGTGCCTAGATCGAGCATGTGGAGTTAAGAAAGAGGATTAGATCCCTTATCCTTTTACTCGAGATGTCATTAAGGTCGTCGAAGAATGGCTGGTTTAGTGCACGCAGTCCGGCTCTTGCAAGCGCCGAACATTTGTAGAGGATATGGGAGAGAGTTTCTTTCTCATTTTTGTTCCCGCAACTGTGGCAGTGGGGGTTGTAAAGGATACCTAGTTTGGCCGCATGGACTCCAATTTGCCAATGCTACGTGACTCTGGCAATGTCTGAACGAGTTCTGTTAATTAAGTCTTCTGTTCTGCTCTTATCGTGGGTCGGCTATATCTTTCTTGATATGGTTAACCCCCTCCATTGGAGGTTTGCCTTCTGTAGGAAGTGTGAGTGAATTTGTCCTTTTCATTTTGGAAACTATCATACACAAAGTTTTGTCAATCACTTCTTTTTCGAGAACTTCTTCTTTAAGAACGCAACTGACTAGATCTGCAAAGCCTTCCAAGACCTAAGGACACTTTATCCAAGACTCTCATCCCCTATGTCCTGTTTTTTCTAATGAAAATTGTTTCTAAATGGAAGTTGGTTGAGAATATCTGAATTGAAGTGCCGTGCATAAGTGGAAAGGGATCTTAAGGAACATAACTGCCAAGGATGACTTAAAATCCCGAATGTAGAGTATCAATGCCTTAACCAAACACATTTTTACAACGATTTTTTTCGAACTGAAGACTGCAACGCACAATCAAGGCGGCTTTTATAAAATCTTTACGCATTGACGAGATTTATTTTAGAAGGTACCTAATATGTTCTCCATGGATTCGTATGCGCTTTACGCACGACACTAACATGAACGATAGCCACGCCACTTCGGGGATGGATCGTTTCCGGGTTAGGAGTCCTAATATTCTTCACGGATAGATCCATGATGTCTGGTAGTATGTGAGTAGGAATCTTTTTGAAGTATCTAAACGCAGCCTAAGCATCTTAGCCTGGGGAAACCACAGTATACCCAATCGAGATTTTGATGTTGGAGTAAGGTGGGAGGTAGAAGTTCTTAGTCCAACCAGTCACAAGGTGCATGGAGCGAACCTAAGTCAGAAAATCCTTGACAATGGAATGTGTGCAATTGAAAATGACTTGACAGTGGTTTAAGTTAGACGACACACAGGCATCGAAAACAGCCTGGACTCTGAGTTTCTTGGTGCTGAAACATTCGATAATAAAGGAATATAAAGCAAAGTGGACCACAGATGAACATCTGAAAGGATGAGAAAAACTGGCAAAATGCATACAAACCATGGAGAAAAGTACCAAGCATGACACAAGGAACTTTTAAATGTGTTGTAGCGTTGTCCCCAGGACACATTGACTTCAGGTACCATCTAAAAAAGGATGGTTTTCTTGCATTTTAATTCAAGACATGTTCTGCTACTGTTGTGTATTTTATAACTCCACCATAAGAAGTTATCTTTGACTGTTTGTTAGTAGCAAAGAATACTGTGATCGTAAATGTATTTTCTTAGCGTGAAGTTCCTTAAAAATCGTCTTCTAATTCTTGCATTTAAAATACTTCGATTGGTGCATAATTAAAATATTTAGCAAAACTGTTAACATTTTATAACTCACTTTCAAAAAAACAAAAAAAAAATCTCCTCAGGATGAGTCAACGTGTCTTATTTTTACACTTAAAAATAAAAATACTTCACTGGCCATAATTGGAGACTCGTTTAATTGAAATAAAAAATGAAAACAAACCGAGATGGCCAATTCTTAACCATGCATAAGAATTGACAGTCATTGTATGTCTTTCTGCATTGAGACAAACACCTACGATAGAACGCCTCGCCTACTATGATCAGTTGTAGCAAACAATCATTAACTTTCAACCAAAGACAAATCCAAGGCCTTTCAATCAATTCCCAACATTGAAGAATCTTACGAGTATTTCGTTGACGCATCAAACAATCAATTTATAGCTGACACCTTATTGGATGATAATAAAAAAAAAAAAAAATTTCAATTTCATACTGCAATTTGTGACATGTGCTTCTTTTTTTTGTACTTTAGCTTACTCTTACGCACAGCATTCCTCTAGTTTCTCTTAACACCACTTTCGTTCACTTCGGCTTACATTATCACGGTCACATTCATTAGCTTGTGCTGCTTCGGATGATTTTGATTTCTTTTATTGTTAATCTAATTGGATATATATATACATGTGTTTTGTCTTTTGTCGCTATCTCGTTTCTGTCTAAAGCCATGTTCGATTTGAATTTGAATTGAGGTTAGATTTAATTCTGAAAGTGGAGCACCCACGAAATCAAGAGTGTAGAGCATGAAATTACAAGCGTAGAGCAAGAGATTCAGCACTTGAATATGGGCTAAGCATAAAGGATAACATTATGCGTGGATTATTTATTCGCTTGTCAAAAGTTAAATGACAACTTATAATGGCTGTCACCCACAAATTGATCAATGTTAACCCAAACCTTTATCGTCATACCCCGCCTTTGATCTAAACTTTTCAACACTCTTCCCACCAAGAAATTTGAGATGAATTTCCTTTAGACTTCCGACAAGAAATGTTGACATGTACATCTAGAGGTTAGCCACGATCAAAGTCGTCTTATTCGAAGAAAGATCCTTAGGCCAAGAACATCGTCTTACACTATTGCACAGATGCATCGAAACACATAATAGTGGATCATTCAGTTGTGACCTCCACAGAGGTTCATCAAACAATCTGGAAGCTTGCCAATGAGAGATGGAGGGATAACTACATAAGAACAAATGACATACTTAGTACGTTCAACAGACTGTACTTAAAACTGATGATCAACGTCCTCACAGCCCACAACCTTTTGACAACCCAACTCTGCAGCGGCTGTGGTTAAAAATGACACTTCACACTCTGCGACTGTTCAAGTCCTAGCAGGGCCAGGAAAAAGATGCACACTTTTCCAATGACTCGGGCTAACTGTCAACCACGAAATCTAAGGCCATTCTAAAGTATGTACTTACATATATTGGAATCGGGACGGTGTAGGAAGACAAACAACTGAACAATTCTAACTCTCTTTCATTACACATATGCATAGGACCTCATAGATAATCATAGAAATACCATAACTGGGAACACAATGGATCCACGAAGTATCTAGTCATGCTGTCACTCCTGTATGTTACCTAACCTTACCCAAATATTCACAAAATCAAATCGAACTGAAATTGCTGGGAACACCAAAGAGTAGGTACGCTACTACAAGAGATGACTTGTTCTAAGCCTGACAAGGACTCAGTCAAGACTGATAACGAGACTGATCGGTGGTTATACAGATCTTTATAAAGACAAATTCTTCCATTAGGCCACAGCTGCTTGAACCTAAATAAAACAAAAAGTCGAAAGATAAATAACGAACAACAGCCCTGCCTGACGATTATCCTTTGGAGATACACATTTGTGCTCACATTTACGAACTTAATTTACGAGGCCATATACCAAGGAAGTCTCGTCACTCTTAATATTTTGTTACCAAGGTCGGAATCACTTTGTAACTTTTCAACAGTCGGGAGGACAGCCAAGAGTAAACTACTAGAAATGATACCAAATGACGAAATGTAAGCTCGTTAAGAAAGGATTCAAGACTGGTCACTGGACATAGTGATCTTTATAAAATCAGACTTGACAGTGAGAATATTTTGTTGACAGAATCGAAGTCACTTCAAATCTTCGATTTTACTTACGACAAAAACAACTAAAAGTCCTAGACTTTAGACAAATCATGTTGACAACGTAGAGATTTTGTTTGATGAGCAATTGAACCGATTGTTTGACTGATCAGTTCCATAGGAATGTCCTAAGAAAAGACAGAATAAAGGGAGTTCCACTACAATGACAACGAACTTAAAGGAATGCAATATTGCTTCTAGATATATCTTTTAGCTAGCCAGAGCCGATTAGTTTGCCACCACTTCTTTTGAAACTAACAAGATCATTAATTTCATTCCTGCGGAACGATTTTTTGAAAGTAAATAAAGCCCTGATAAGGGGACAAGTAAAGTTCAGATAATATAAATACGAGTATAGCGCGTGCTCCATCAATTTAAAAACTATTCATCGTTGGGTTTAAAAACCTCTTCAATCTCACGCTATTAGTGAGTCTGGTAACAATTCAAGTCACGTTTATTTCATAATAAATAATCCCGACGCCTCTATAACCTCACATTGACTCTATTTATCGACATGTAATCAATGGCATTTCTATCGTTTTTACATAATACCCACGAAGCTCCAATATTCAAATAAGTACTTACATTGCATTCTTGTCACACATGCACTGTTTGTTGTTATTCACTTGTGATTTTGGTAGCACAAGTTTTTTTTTTACAGTCAAAGTGAAAAGTCAGTTTGATTGTTTAGTATTTGACGGTATCTTAACAATTATGATTAGTTTTACGTGACATTTTTACACATTTGTCATTAAATTTTGTGTATAAGGTACGACAGAACATTCTTAAAAGATGTTAAAGTTGATTTTGAAAAAAAAAGTTGACTAATTGACTGTTTACTGCTAAAATGTGAAAGACAATTTTAACAAAATTTACAATTGTTGACCAACTTTTATCTTCGACTGTAACTTAAGCTGAATCTGTTTTAAAACCGTCACTCAACCGTCACGAATTCAATTTGAACAGAGACCGTGATCAACTACAAATCAAAGCCTACGCATATAATTTTCGGTGGACAACTTTTAAAAATTCCTCGCACATAAGAAAGTTAACAAACATTCCAAACTGTGATCAAAATACATAATCAAATAGTGTCTCAGCAGAGTGACATATTCTTGGAACGAGTCCAAATAATCGTGAAAACTATCAAAAATTCAACACAAACTGATTTTTTCCAATCTGACGTAAGCCGCGAAGAACCGAACGAACACACCTCAAAATTACACATGGACACCCAGCGACATAGCGGTGGGTGCTGCAAGCCATCAAGAATGATTATAGGGTTTAAAGAGAGGGGCTTTTTACAGAATACCAATTTCAAATCCTGGTTCAAAGAGTACTACTACGGCCAAGCCAAAATGCTGCAAGGTAAGTTGTTTGCGGTGTTGTTTTGTGTGGTAAGAGGTAAACAAAAAAAAAAAAAAACCTCTGAAGGCCATGAAAGGTCGGAATTTCGCATGTGGTTTTTTTTTTGAATTCTTATTTTATGCTTTGAGCTTGTTCTCTCTTTGTTTACACATCTTTCTTTCTATGGCGTGGGCGAAACTAAGTTAAATCGGATGTAGTTGCACGCTCAAGTGGATGCTGGAAACCATAACAAAGAAGATGATGTAGAAGACTTAGCACTTATTTTCTTTTTTTTTTCTCTGATTTTGCAAAAAATAATTGGGTCATGGGATAATTAAAATGGTAATTAATATGCGAATAATATCGCAAAGAAATTCTCTATCTATTCGTTTTCTATTTACTGAATGTCCGTTAAAAACCCACGCTTGAAGAAAGAAATGCTCGCAGAATAGGAGGTCACTTTGAAGAATAAACGAGGACTCTGCGCTTCATCATTTGCCAGCGTGAAAGGTTGTGTAGTAAATTTGATGTGGTCGTACAGCTTGTGTGGTCGTTCGAGACAGCCAACAACTTTGACCGCCAACGATAACAACGAAAAAATTCATAAAATGATGCTGGAAGATCGTTGAATCGATTTAAGAGATGGCAGAAGAGGTTTTGGGCAAAACTCACACGCTTATATAGAATAATGTTGGAGAACGCTTGCTGCCTCGTCAAGTTAGGAATAGACACAATTGAGACCATCAATACTCGGCCTGTTTAGCGCAGGAATGTGTCTTGTTTGTATTTTGATGATGTTTGTCCAGAGCTTCCTGGCGATGGGGCATGATGAGTGAGCTCCATCTCTCATCAGCTTTTTTTTGGAAGTCAATTGCTAGATTTGACGAGTGTTAGGGTGGGCAATACTGAGCGATCGACAAGTAATAGGTCCTGTTTCGAGCCCTTCCTAGCTAACTCATCCGCCATTTCGTTCCCGTGGATACCTTTGTGTTCTGGGATCCATAAGAGTGTTACGTTGTGGTTCGCGGTGAGGTTTTTTTTTTATAACTCACTGGCGCTAAAGGGGTTATGAATACCCTTATGATGCTACTTACACAGCGCTAGTGTTGGTGTAGTGATGTTGAAACTCAGGTGGTATTAGGTTTCAGTCTTTTTGCTCCGAGGGTGGTGTCCAGAATGACTGGGGAGAATTATTGCCATTGCTTATAATTCACAGTATTTCTTTCATCACGACAACGTTTTACAAGTTTTGACTTTACTACCGTAGATGAAATGGCTTTATAGCGGCTTGACTGTCTATGTAAATGTCAATGGTTTTTCTAGAGACTAACTTCGTTGATGGTTCTCGGCTGCTACTTTGGATGAAATGGCTTTATAGCGGCTTGACTGTCTATGTAAATGCCAATGATTTTTCTAGAGAATAGCTTCGTTGATGGTTCTCGGCTGCTACTGTAGATGAAATGGCTTTGTAGCGGCTTGACTGTCTATGTAAATGTCAATGGTTTTTCTAGAGACTAGCTTCGTTGATGGTTCTCGGGCTGTCTCGGCGGTAGGACTTCCGCTTGAAACACATTGCCGTGGTTCGGAAGTCTTATTGACAGGGTAATGTTGGGTTGAACTTAGTGAATAGATCCCAGAGTCCACTCCTTCTTCGGTTTTTGACCAGTCTGTGAAAATCGAAATTTGCGTCCTCTCGTCTCTTAAGGGGATGATTGTTCTTATGATAAAGCTGAAATCAGGAGATGCTGTGAGCAAGTCCGAGTTAGTTTCTGGTTTTGCCCATCTTGCTATCTTTCGATGGCCCATATCGACCAGAGACTGGACTGTTTTAACTACACCTTTCGCAGCTGTTTCCTTTAGGTAGAGGTCCAAGTCTTAAGTCACATAATGTTTTGGAATCTTTTTCGTAGATAGGTCGTTAATTCAAACAAAAGAGTTTCATAGCAAACCTTTGTCGAATTTCTTCCTCTAAAGACTAAGTTCGAGTTAACCGAGTTTCAATCATCACCATGTTTGTATCTTTTTTTCTTTTTAGCAATTAAAATGAATTTTGAAATAATTATTTATTTTACGCTGTTCGAAAATACGACAGCAACTTGTATTAATCATTTGCAAAGTTGCTTTTCACCGCATTCGTTTTTTATAGGGGTCACTAATTTCGCTAATTACCTATTATTTCTTTTTTTTTTTTTTATGTTTACGCAAATTTTTTGCATTAACATTTAATATCTTGTTTTTTTGTTTTGTTTTAACATCACAATAGATTTTATTACACAATTTCTTTCAAAAGACTCTTAAACACATTTTCATTGTATGGCAAATAAACAAACTTTTATCAGACGTAGATATCTTTTTAACACGTGAAAGCATTCATTTGATCGAATCCATAGAGTTAACAGGTTTGTAATCGGATTTTCTATGTTCGAATAAAAAAGCGACTTATTATGCAACGTTTCTGACGACTGCCCAGAACTGGTCTGACCCCATTCCAAGGAATCAAGACGCGAAAGTGATCGTGAAAAATATTAGTTTTCTGTGTTTTCATCTCACACACTTGGCGATGTTTTGGTTTTGGATTTGGATTTAACTATTTGTATTTTGTTTTTTCTCTTTCTTTTAAGGTATTTCCTTTCATTTTGTGAATTGCTTTTCGTAAACAAAGATCAATGACCCAATTTGTTCGCGGGCGGTGGAAGATAATTGAAATTTCCCTTGTGGCCATGATTGAATGCCTAAGGGTAAAGGAAATCCTATTAAAAAAAATAAAAAAAATTGAATTTTTATTCAACATTCGCTTTGAAACCGGTTGTTTCAATCGATGCACAGGTAGAAATCGTTTTAATTTATAATAGCAACGAGATTCCTAATCAGAAAACTGACAATAAAAAATGAATAAACGAAGAAGGGAATACTTGAAAGAACTGTGTAGTCGCGCAGCTATACCTACGTACTTGAATTAAGAATTTTATCATCACACGCCCCTAAAATGAAGGAACAACAAAAATAAAAGTACCACATATCCAAGAACCTTTTCGTCGTCAACGAACCGGATCCCGATAGAAAATTTGAATTTAAAAAAACAAGGAGTGGGACTGTGACGAGGATAGAGGAATACCGAAATACCATCACCATGCCAGTGCTGAAAGAAGCGCTTCTTTGAATTCCTTAAGTGTTCCTTCTCTCGAGCGGTGAATTCGAATTGTCATCAATGAATGAATGGATTCTTCTCAGTGCCTATGTGCGATATTTCAATGCCTACGCACTTGAAATAATAAATGATGTTCCCGGTGTGGTTCTGCGAAAACTTACTAATTCACTTTAAATGAAAATGAAATTTACTGGCGATACCTCTTAAGGACACACACAACAAAGGAACGTCTTTTGACAGAGTGAATCCTTGAATACCAGTGTGTTTGCATTCAAGCTGAGCTTGCGCGCTTGAATTGAGAAACCCATTTTTGTCGTGTGAGTCTGGTCGCGGTTTGTCTTTTGCTTCTCTGAAGAGACAAATGTCTTTGTAGGGTTATTTGTTGCCATGGCGTCATGTTAAATATGGTCATCATGGTTTAGTTGTTGTTGTGAGTTTGAGACACCAATAGCGCGTGCAAAGGAATTAAATAAAAATGCAAATTTTGTAGACGTGATTAAGGTACATGTTTAGAAGTTTTTTTTTCTGAATAAAGTAGTAGAAAACTTCTTAGCAAGGCTATTTAAGTTTCTATTATAAGGTGAAAACTTTTTCAAGACTTTAACGTATTTTTAAACGAAATTCGCAACTATCCAATTATTGCAACTCTGTAGAATTTTCAAAATGTACTCTAAAGTTGCAACTTTGTGTTTATTGAACACTGTGGACTCTAAAGTTGCAACAAATTGTGATCGATGATAAATAAATATCACATCAAGATTAAAGACACTGAATGCTGACTCTGATTAGACGACATGCTACCAGATGATTGCTTCGACAAAAACTTCTCAATAGTTATCCCGTCGAGGGAGGACTGAGAAAATCACAAACCCCAACCCTCAACTTCTGACCTCGTTTGGTATACGGGCGGATCCAAAATGGAAACAGGTACTGGTTCCGGAATCTTTGGAGAATCATCAGGTGCGATTTTCTCAGTCAGCCTTGGTGAATTCGCGCCCATATTCTAAGCCGAGGTCTTTGCCATCAATCAATGTATGAGACTCAATCAGTCCTCTCACATCATGGGGAAAATCATATTTATCTTCTCAGACAGTCCTAAAAGCGCTCGACTCGCCTGTCATAGAATCCAAACTAGTCCTTTATTATTATTATTGGTAAGGCTCTGCGACAGACGCAAATGGCACTGCGACCTAAAAGATCTATTGTGCCTAGAGCCCGTTAGACAAGGAGATGCTCTATCTTCCTAATGAAGTTGAGAATATCTCCAGTCGAGGCGTTACAAAGATCCTCCGGTGTTAGGAATTCCTTATGGAGAAAGCGCTTCCTCACTCTGCAGACAGCCACGCACTCACATAGTACGTGTTCTGCTGATTATCCAAACTAGTCCTAGAAACTCGCAATGTAATCGCGGACCTTGCTAGGAACAACATGTTCATCCTTCACTGGATTCTTGCACATAGTGGATTTGCGGGCAATGAAAAAGCCGACTTCCTGGCAAAAGACGGCGCGATAATAGAATGCATTGGCCCCGAACCCTTCTGTGGGGTTAGCAAATCACTCTTCGCAAGACACGCAAAGAGTCTTTGCATGCAAGAATCTAGAAAAGTCAGGCTTAAAACTCCAGGGCAAGTATATTCAAAGCCGCTATCCCCTGTACCGTCATAAAGAAAATCAAATTTCATTGTGAACCTCGAAAGGAGCAACCTTAGAGTATTAATTGGATTCCTCAGTGGACACTTCCCTCTGAACAAACACCTACACCGCATGAACCTTGTAACAGATTCAAGCTGTAGACTCTGCCTTAAGCTCTCTTCCAACTTAGGAAGAGAATCCACGGCAACGAAGTCATCCCTACGGAACAACTCGCTGCCAACCACCCAGAGAAGTTCTTTAACTTCCTGACATTTCCTTAAGGACGGTCCAACATTTCCAGACTTCCAGGTTGCAGTTCTATTACATGAAATATAAATTTGGTCTCGCTTCTCTCCTTAAAAGTCTTGAATGATACACTGTGATCCTTTCGCTGAATAAGTTGTAGTTATGTCAACATATTAACCTGCAAGAGTACAATCTGTCATGAAAAGCTTCTCAATTCGCCGTTCGGAGTTGGCATTAAACTGTAAGTCCCTTCCATTCTTGCGAAGAATATAACACGCACAACATGAATGGTTGTGAGAAGAAGCTAGGCCTTGGCTTTCTACGAGCTGCCGTGCCATATGTACATATGTATGTCAACATGTTGATAGATCTTCTAGGATTCGCGAATTGAATTTTCATAAAGTGTTCACAGGATCAATAAATAATTAGGAATTCTTATCTCAAAAAAATGTGTGCGCCTCAAAAATAGATCTTCTTTGTGGTTGTCGTCTAAAATCGCTTGGCCTTTTAATTCGATCTTGAAACCTAACTCCTGAGGAATTTAATTTCAAAAATTTGTAAAGAAAAAACGATAGCCTACGAGCCTACAAAAGTTTCTCATTATTCTTCCCTTTCTTCAACACAGTACGAGTTAAAGACCTGCAGTCGCTCGCTTCTTTCTTTTCATGAGCTCTCCGTCTCGTCAAATCGTTACAATGTCCGTAGCACTCGCTTCTTTGTATCCAGACTTAAATAATTTTCAGCATAACGAAAAATGGAACCCTGTAGCCTCGCTTTACCGTAAAAGATTGAGAGCTCAAGGAAAAGTAACTTTAACTTTTCTGATGGTTTACTTTGTAAGGAGTGAAACATTAGGATATGCCCTATTTTCCTGCCTCATACTGATGCACCAAATGTCTAATATAAGCGTTTCAATTTTCGTCATGCTCGTAATGTCCTTAATCTACTCAAAGTGTGTTCTCCCTTTTCCCTTAAGAAGTGTTTCACTTTTCGTTATGTTCTCATTTTCAAGTTTTCAAGTAGATTAGATTACATAAGTAAGTGAGGCGGGCACTAGTCCCTTATCATTGCAGCCACAGTTGGGCCTATTGTGATATCCCCTATTTCAGAGCTCCTTCATGATTCCGGAATGAGTGATAAAACCGACGAAAACCTAGAAAATGATGTCGTGTTTTTGTGAGACAGTTACAGTGACACAATATTTATTCTGCTGATTCTTCGTCTTCGTTGCACATTCTACATGTGTTGTCTTGTGCTATTCCCATAGCCATAAGATGTTTTTTAACCCGACAATGACCGATTAGGAAGCCTGTGACGATTCGAAACTGACTTCTCGTTAGTTGTAGAAGTTGTTTCGTTCCTTTTTGGGAGGTATTTGGTATAAAGACTTTAGCTTGTCTTTTACCTTCCATTTCTGACCAATAATGTTATGATTTGTCTTTTAACCAATTTTGTATACAGTCTTTAGCTGTACTTGTTTGGGAGGCCGCAGAATGGTCTTGGCATCATAAATGTTGATGCAGAGCCTTTTCTGGTTTCCGGTTTCCAAGTAAGACGTAAGGAACTTATTTTGGAATACCAGGGTGCTCCTACATACCTATCCTAAGAGAAACCAGAAAATCACTTTTTTTTGTGCCAAAGTTCTGCTATATCTGGGGAATGTTATGATTTCGAGCAAGATGAAGGTCACGGAGTAATCACAGAATCGTGCTGGCTGATAAACAGTTTGTCTTAGACTGAGGAAATTAAGTGTTTTCGTCCACTTTGAACTATGACGAGACATTCATGCTAAATATGATCACTCGTCTCTTGGTCTTCCAAACAAAGTCGGCAAACAGTTTCATGAGCAGTGTCCAGCAAGAAAGTCCATAAAAAAATTGGCATTTTCACTTGCTTAGTGTAAGAATTTATTTACTCCTCTCACTGATGAACGTTTAAGCTCCATTTTGAAAGGATAATCCACAGTTAATCCTTGTAAAATTTACAACTTAAATATTGACAATAGTGGGTAGCAGCTCTACCCACAATACAGTCCAAAAAAGTCCCCAATAAGTATATGCTGAATCTTATTAATTAATAATTTTTTGTTTTTTTATACAGAGACCCTGATAAAAGAAAAAAAATTTCCATAATGCACAAGTATAATATAATTTTTAGTAACAACCTGTGTGTGCAGTTTTTTTTCAACCAAAAAGGCCTTGAATTGATGAACACATGCATGAATGTTTGACATTCTTCATCGTTCATTGAAAAAAAAAAATGTAAATCAGCCAAGCGACAGCCGTATTATCGAAATCACTCCCAGTTTCAATCCTCCAATTATTTACATTACAAGCTTCATTAGTTTTGCAGGTAATTTGCAGGTTTTCAAATGAAGGAGAATAGAACAACTATATACGAGTAGATTGGTACAGGTGATTGTGGCTTTTATGATTTTTATTATAACAAAATGTGTACAATTAAGGTTGAACCATATAACATGTTGGCGTTGTGGATCGATAAAAAAAAAAAACACTTAGCTAGTCTCAAGGTTAACTACTGGAACATAGTGTAATTGATTTGGACTCATGAGATGAACGCAAATTATTTTTGTATGTACAATCGTTTAACAATGCTACTTGATTTAGCTTTATTTTTTGCGCAGTTAAGTAAGAAGTTATATATATTTTTGTATCTGATTTAAATGAACAATTTACCAACCAGTTGTAGTCAGTTCAGAGCTATTCATTTGCAAGTGAACAAAAGATTGTGTTATAATAATTTTATTTGTTTTTTAAAAGTAAAATTCCAAATCCCAGGAGCACTCAAACTTGTTTCGTTATACTCCCAAGCCAGGCAGAAATACCTTTACGTTGTATTGGTTTGAGAAGCTCAGATGTTGTTAATTTTTATTTTTATTTTCGGTGACTGTTGCTGTTCCTCGAACCTAGCTCGAATCTGCACGGATCGGGTCACACACTACCCAATACACCATCTATTTAGAGGATTTTTTTTATTATTAAGACGTCCCTAATTCTTTCAGGCAATCGGCGGCAGTTACTTTTAACAAAGACCAATTTAACTTCTTCGAAACTATGTTTATGGTCTAACAAATCGACCTCTTACTGATGTGACACTCAACTTTATATGTATCGATTGATATAAATTGATTAATTGGTAATTTCCGGATGTATCTATCTATTTATGGTATCCAATGTTGTCTCTAACTTTTGGAGCGTAGGTTTTATAAAAAAAAATAAAAATAAAATAAAAGTTCGTTTGATCTTACTGTTTAACCAACGCATTAATCAACAAATAAATGATACGAACATTGTGGCCAACTCATTTTAAGAAACAATGTGACAAATGATAGGATCATCTCAATTTATATCTTTTTTACCCACACAAAATCCGGTTTCTTATCAATCGATCCGATCGATTCGATTTTTTGTTTTTTTTTTGTTTTGCACAAATGGTTGATGTCGCTTTTAGATTCGAAAGGCAGTTCGAATAAAGGTAACAAGAAATCTGCAAACCTTCATTAGTCATGATTAATGTTAATTTTAATGATTAAACCACAGATAAACTTTAAGATATTCGGGAACACCGAACAGCAATCTTGATTTCGACTACAGAAACTATCAATTTGTATTCCTGATGATTTAATGCCACCAGTGCCTAGTCCGACAAGGTATGAATCGTCCACATGTCTAATGTCTGTTATCTATAATACTGACATTCCTAGATAGAGACCAAATCTGTTTCTGATATATTTTGTGAGAAAAGTTTCGCTGTTGACCTTGGCAACCACTCTTTAGTACTTAAGGCAAACATCTTGGACATTAGCTTATCTGAAAGCTATTTAGCTTCTTAGCTGCTTACTGTGGTTCAACCGTCAACAAATTTTAGGAAGTGTCGTAGATTGATGAATCAAAAACTGAAAACAAAGCCGACGCGGGCGATACGTACAAAGATGCTATCTTTTCTGACTGCCAGACAGCGATAAACTGTATAGGTTCGTAGCTTGACTGGAACTGCCTAAACAGTGATGAGCTCTCCCAGCCGATATTCCTTCTGTCGTATTTCCACTAGCCACATAAAGCTGGAGGCCAACTCAAAGTGAAACTAATCAATAGAACTTCAATAAACTCAACAGTTCAACGACCATTCGAACGACGAAATAAGTCAAAAAATGTTCACAACAAACAATGCTTCCTCACTGGACACTGCTCATTTAACTATGCTCCTCGGCTATATGCCGACTTTGCTTAAAAGACCAAGAGACTGCTGAGGAAGTTTCTCTTGCATGTCTCGCCATAGTTAGCAGGAGTTCATATCCCCAGTCAAAATCAACCATTCATTAGCCAGCACACTCCTGAGTTTCCTTCATGACCTCGACTTTGAGCGAGATCACAACATTGTCTAGGAGAACTCTGAGCAGTGGTGTGATAGTAAAGCAGATAGGTGCGGAAGGCTGACATAAACACAGAAGGCACTTTATTTAACAAATCCGTCCAGCTGGGATACACAAACGAAGCGTGCCATTATTGAAGCTTTTACGGCGATTGAACAACAATCCAAAAGAGTAAACACCGTCTAGGACAGTTTGTGACAGATGACAGCTATAATTTTGTGGTAGTGAAGGAGTTCACCTATCTCGGGGAAAGTATGTACACCACAAATGACACCCTTGTGGAGATAAGACGATGGATAACCTAAGGCAACCGTTGCTACTTAGGTTTGTCCAAGCAGCAAGGGTTCAAACTCCTAACACAAAGGTCTTTGATCCTGCCAACCTTACTTTATGGAGGTGAATGCGCTGGGCGACAGTGCTGGATGACAGTGGAGCAGATCTTAGGAACCTTCGAAAGAACAATTCTACGTCGCACATTTGGTCCTATCTGCGAAGAGCTTAAATAGAGGAGAAGATACAATCGCGAACTCTACGGGTTGTATGAAGATGTGTATGTAGTCTAGAAAGCAAGAATCCGTCGATTGCACTGGCTCAGCTACATCTAACGAATGGACGAGAAAGCTCTAGCTAAGATGGACATCGAATCCGAAGACCGAACTTGTGGTCTAAAGATCAAGCAATAGCGGAAGCTAGACCCTTTGTTCATGAAATGCAAGCTGTAACTTACCACTAAACGGAAAACCCTTTTTCAATGAACTTTCTGAGATTTCTAATATAAAATTCAACAACATAATCAATTTTCTCAACTCCACAGGATGGATATGAAAACTACACTCTAAGCTACGCCCGTCAACATCCAGATCACTTGAGTTGTAGAATCAAAACAACGCATCCGCGCTACTTGTGTCTCTTACAGGTTCACCAGTTTCAACCACCACCTACCTACCACTAAACTGACTGTTGGTCTGCACTGAGTCGTTCTATGAAAATCAAAGTCCAGTTCCAGTTTGTCTAAGTTTGGAGAAGAGGAAAACTAGAGTGGGGACATGTGACCACAGTTAACAAAATCGACTGTAAGACTTGCACAATCTCAAAGGGCTGTGTTTCAATAGCATGAATGATATTTTCCCAACCGATGCACAATGCCCGATGTCAAACGTATCCATAGTACCTTTGAGCTGCTACAACTTAATGACATTGCCTAATATTATTAATTTTAATGAGGACTCACTCATTAAAATAAAATCATTAACTCAGCGTGGGAGATATCACAAATACAATGTCCACTATGTAGCTTCCAGCTACAAATCCAAACCCACGAAACAAATGAAACGAATCTTTCTGCATAAACCACCGTAACTTTGAATTTCATCAGAAGAAAATACCTTTCATCGGAGAAGAATTTTTTTTATTCGTGGATCGCGCATACCTCACTAACACATCATAAAACATTATTTCATGCTTTGTTGACCGTGTGCTATACTCGGATGGACATACCAGAAAGAAAAAAAATATATAAAAAACCACCACAGTTGGTCAGTTATTTTCAAACGAAGCTACAAAATATGGTTACAAAAGTGTAGATGCAATGTTTCATAGAATTTGCATAGCAGATACAAAATTTGTTGATAGTTCGCAAACAGCAACTGTCTCCATGGTGAGCCTTTGTTTGGACTTCGTCATCAACCCAATTGTGGTTCCTCCAATGAAAAACAATTCCATTTTGTTTTTTCCTTTTTTCATTTATTGTATGAGTAATTTAACTGTGAATCATTGAGCCCCCCAAACTTGGTTTACTTGCTACTCACGATTCAAATGAGCAGAATGGTGTTTGAGGTTTACAAAGAAAATGTATATACCGATGTGAGGTAAGGTTGTTACACAGAAGCAATAATGGCAGCGTACCATGGAACGAGGGTTAAAAAAAAAGGTATACACAGGTATGCGGTAATAATGGCTAAAGAATGTGAAACGGTTTTGTAGTGGCACTGGCGGCAGGCAATCGTTTGACGATTGTCGTGGGTGCGTTCGGACAACGAGCAAATAGAAAAATCGAATTCACGATTTGACTAACACAATCCAATGAAATCGATTTTCTCTTTCGCTCTCTTTTCAGCATGGAATCATGCTCCTTACACAACAAGTACAATTTAATTGGGTTTCAATGTCGGTAGTTATTTCTAGTCTAGTCCACTCATTCCAAAAGGAACTAACTTCAAAGAATGTCCACTTTTGTCATGAAAATACAAACCTTTCCTAATGTAATCTCTTCGGTTTTCATAGTGGAGTCCCACAAGGCTCTGCTCTATGGTAATCGGAGTGAAGAAACAAGGTGCTGTGTGGAGGTTTTGCGTCCACCTCGGAGTGACAGTCCAGAAGACAACAATGTAGTTGTGTGAAACTGAAGGAAGCTGGGTAAGGATCGAGTTGGCTAGAAAGGCTTATTGGTTGAGGCCGTTCAAATAGTTTTAAGCTTAAGTCATACTATGTCACTGTAATTGCCTCATAAGAACACGTCATCGGTTTCTAGGTAACCACTACCTCGTGGCGGAAGATATTACCACCAGCTCACCCAATAACATCGCCGGTTTCATCGCGCACTCCAGCATCATGGAGGACCTCTAAAGAAGAGGATTACACAAAAAGCTCACTTGCGGCCGCACTGATAAGTGTTAGTCCCATCAAATTCTAATCTAATCCAATCTAAGTTTTAAGCAGAAGATGGCGTTGGGCTAGGTTAGGCTGAGGTGGCTGCCAGCTGTTGACAGCACACTTAGACCTACTTTGGTGAAGAGGACGACGGCACGCTTATGGTTGCTCGGCTCAACTTGTTGGACGGGGGTGGTTCTTGTCCACTCCACTTTACACCACCTGCTCAGCACACAAATATCTCGTGCCAAGTGAAGCTAGCTAGAAGAAGATAGAGTTAACGCATTCATCATACTAGAGAAGGAGAGAAAAATTGTCTGTGAATATTTCTAAAGTCCTGTTGAAGCGGTTTAAGTGAAACTGAAACTTGGATTCACCAATACACTTCTGAGACAAAGGGAGAATGAATATATTGGACGGCGAAGGGTGAACCTGCTCCGAAGAAGGCCATGATGGTCGGGAAGGTGAAAGCGAGTGTTTTATGGGATAGCCATGAGAAAATACTGCGCATCATTCTCTGACGACTAAAGGCAGAAATTGCAAGACAACGGCTCCATTTGAAGAAGAAAAATGTGTTGTTCCATCAGGACAAGGTACCGTCTCACACTTTGGCAGCAGCAACAGCCAAAATGTCCACTGTATTCATCAAGTCGGCCCCCCTCCTGCGAGTTACTTCTGTTTCCCTAGCTCAAAGTTTGCTTCAGAGGACAGAAAGGACCTATAGTTTTATTGCCGACTTCGAACGGCGGATTGAGAAGCTTTTTCAGGACAGATTACACTCATGTAGGTTTGTTATATCTGCGAAGAGAGGGTCCACCACAAAAAAACGTTTGGTAGTTTTAAGGATTGAACCTGTGTCCTCTCGCTTAGCAGTCCAACGCACCAACCAATATGAGCAAATAAGCTTCAGATAAAGTCGTATGAAAAGTATTTGAATCTACTTTCGCCTAAAGAAGTGATTGCGTCATCTGCAAACCTTAAGTCCAACTATCCACCAATCTAAATTGTGAAGAGATAGGGTATGTCAACAACTGGATCTGCATACCTTTTTATCTCATTGACATGCTTATGTTTATGTGACTACAGTCAGAAAAAAAAATGACTAACATAAAACATTGAACTTATTGTTATCTTTCGAGAGAACATGTGTGAGTCACAACCTTACAGCAGGCTTACATCGAAAACATTTCGCAATTTGATTCCACAAAACAAAAAACTTGACACTACTTCCTGTTTGTTTACCAATTAAACAGGCTCAACAAATGTTTATGACCTGTAAACCTTTGAGCGGACAAATTTCCAACATCCAGTTCAATGACACAAGTTAAACAATTTCTTGTCCAGTTACGCGTGTATTTTGCACATTTCATATTTGTTCTTAAATTAAAGTGGGACATGACTTATACGCGCATCATTATACGTTCGCCTAATTAAGTTCCTGCGTTGTTGGAATTGGAATGTTAGTTGTCGCAACCCTGCAAAAAACTGATATCAAATCTACACTAGCAATGTATTCACAGGGTGCAGCCCCCAGCCACCACACACCAAACACCTGGGCAAACAAAGGTTAGGTGAAGTTGAATCATCTTACATGAGGTATTCAGATATATCGTCGCGGAACATACGAACATCAACATATAAATCATAATTTGTTCGTAGGAAAACCGAGGGGAAATGGTTTCCTTAAGAATGGTGAGTTGGACAAATCACAGGTGAACTTCAAGTTTTACAAAAGAAAAAAATCGTTACAACTATGTACGTATAGGTAAAAGAAAATGGTCCCCGATCGTGTTACATCGACCATGAAACATTCAGAGGGAAGGACTATTTCCTGCGGAAAGTTTTAAGTGCTCTTAAATAATAAGGGTCAGTGTACAAAAGGGAAATGTGGCAATTGGAAAAGGGGTCCCTGTTAGAATAGAGGAAGAGCATTGTTCCAATTTATTAAAACAGGAAATGTAACCTTTTGGATGCTAAAATATTTGTTTATTTCAAATGTTCGGCTTCAATGGTTTCCAGCACCTATATTGATTGAAGAGGAAAAAGGAGTATAAATATTCATTCAACACGAAGAATACAGAAGGCTATTTCATACATATATCTCTAGCTCACTCGTGAAACAACATTTGGAACCACTGGGTATAACCAAATCAGTCCGCCTTCCGAGCTGCAGTAGTGAAAAAGCCATCAGTGTGATTGTGATGATATAACCTTTTTCGAAGCTTGTGAAGTACTGTCGAGAAGAGCTCAAGGTTCTTGGAACACAGCACTGGGTCCCTGGGCATGAAGGCATACCAAGGAATGAGAATGCTGACGAATAGACAAGAAAAAGTTCAGAGTAAGCCACCCCTAAGGTGAACATCCCACCTTTGCTCAATTAAACTCGAAGCAAGGAATTAAGTCCTAGAGGAGGCAAACAATATGGGATCTCTTAAGACAGGGAAGTTATGGCCTATTTTTGATAAAGCTAGGAACGACAGACTTATGCAAAAAGACAGAAAATCCCTTTTGAGCCTTATAGGTGTGATAAATACTCTGCGGTACTGCATAAGAAAGCTTAGGTTGTAGGGGTGGCTGCACTTAAGTACAACCTCACTCGGATCTCAACGGATCCATTAAATTAATCGCAAAGTTTAGAAGTAAGTATTTGTCCCTCTGTTGGTTTGATAATGGATCCATAGAGACCGGAGTGTGGCGCAGAGGAACTCCTCCAACCTAAGAACCTAACTCCACCTAAGAACATTGAACATTGGTACCGAGCCAATGATGTTTCTAGACAAACACTTACTTGGAGATGATGATAATTAAAACAGTTTACCAACTTTGGCATAAGCCTTCTCTGGAATAAGTGGATTTCGCAGAAAGATTAAGGCCTCCACCAGTATAAGATGTTAAGCCGAACGAACATTTGCTGCTTCACCGAAGCTTTATTGATTGGACCCTCGAACATTTGAAAACTGATTCCGAATTTTTGCATTTCATGGTTAAATTGAATAATTTCTGCGGGGAAAGACTGGAAGTTAGGACCTCCGATGCCAAATATAAGGTGACGCAAAAATCATCACCCTATAGGAAGATGCTATAATTTTAGCAAATGGCGGCAAATGTCAATTCTTCTTTGACACTTGTGAAGTAAACAGATACAAAATATTCGTCAACAAGACATGAATCGCTATACTTCTAAAGAACGCGGAATTTTGCGGAATAATTCGTCGGTGGTGTTGGCGTAGCGTGAATTTCGGCGCAAAATTCCAGGTCGTCCGACACCAACTGGGCAAACACTACGACGTTTAGCCGCTCGCCTAGAAGAGTATGGGACAACACGAGATGCCGTCAGGTCTGGCCGGCCCCGTTTTGCTAAGAATATCGCATCTGTGGCTGAAGATGTCGCAAAGGAGTATCGGAGTATCGACCAGACGACGTACCAAGCAATTGGGCATCAATCGGCGGTCTTTACAGAGAATTTTGGTGAAAGACTGTAAGATGTTCACTAACAAAGTGCAGACAGTGCATCAGCTGTTAACTTTTGACCATTAAGCGCGTGTAACCTACACTCAAGTCAATCTCTTGTTTTGGCGATTTACACTGGCCGGCAAGATCGCCTGATTTAACCGTTCCAGACTTCTTTTTGTGGGGGTTTTTGAAGTCACGAGTCTATGTCAACAAGCCTCAGACTCTTGAAGCCCTCAAAGACAATATCCGTCAAGAATGCGAGGACCTTTCGCCGGAAGTTCTGGCAAGAGTGATGGAAAATGCCATAAATCCGGCCCGAATGGTCATCAAAGAACAGCCAAAGAACATAGGGTGACAACTTTTGCGCCACCGTGTAGTACCCTCGAAAGTGTCATTGCCCGCGAACAACTGTTCGCATGTTGCAGTGGGATTCGAACCTGTATAAATGGACAAAGCAATCCAAGGCAGTAACTACCCCTAGTTACGGCAAACATTCATAGAAAACTTGTAGGAACTTATACGACGTGTGTGAGGATACGAGGGTTTTTCGTTTAAATTCATACAGCTGCGGCTTGAGTGTTTTGAGCGGATACCTAGCTCATGGTCATGGTTAATAGCTCGTTTTGGTGATATTCATTGGAGTTATGCTTAGAAGTTCGTTCGTCATGGCTACGGCCTTGTTGTATAAAAGTTTGCATATAGTGATAGATATGCAGTTAGCGTGCTCAACCTGAAGTTGAAGTTTTGAATTTCCTGTAAGTGCCATACAAAGCTACTCTCCTTCGATCGCTTGAGAAGGCTATTGCATTACGACATAGAAGCTTGGAGTATGCGGCAACCGAATTTATCGCTGTGACATGGGACTTTCTATCCACGAGGATAGTGATGTCTCGTGTTCGAGTGTTCGGCACGGTAAGCCCCTCGGATTGCCAGTAGCGCTATATAAAGTAGAAAGACTCTATATCCTCTATCTGAAGAGGATATTGCTTATGAAAACAGCCATCACATCATTTATTGCTCTCACAAGACTACTTTCTAATTTGGAGAAACATTCTGATTTCATCGGACTTGTCTACAAGGCTTAATGGCGGATTTCGTCATAATACATTGTGTAACTTGATATCTTTTTGAAATAGCATTTAGGATAGCAACAAATTTGGGTCACGTTTAACTGATAAGTGACTGCAAGTTGTGGGTGGATATATGCTATACCGCCCTTATCGTGTTCATAAATATAGGAACACGTACACATACTCAAATGGTAGAAAAAAAACCTTAGTTCGTCTAAACCTTTTGAATGAGAAAAATAAAATAAGAATTGAGTTTATCGATAGTACCTACCAAACCAACTGCAACTGGAATCTTGTTTACTGTAACGGTTAAATGGTACTAAAAAAACTGCTTTTAAACGCTGAACGTGATTTACTTGGAAAAAAGTGAAGAACTTAATTGGTCTACCGGTCGATGTTATTACTTTGACTTTACTTTGGATGTGGTTTTCAGAGGAAAATCTTAATGTTCTATGAAAAATATGAGCTACCCAATCGAAGGCTTTTTCAATGCGGATTTACGGTGCCCGGAACATGTTAATTGCCAATGATTACTGTGCATGATGCATGGTAAACAATGTTCGTTCCACAATATCATTTTCTTGCGTGTTCAATAAGAGTAAAGAAGTGAAAAAAAAAACCTCGTCAGGGATTACGTTCTGAGGTTCGATTCAGAGCAAAGAGATTAAGGCTTTAGACAGAAAGAGAGAACGTCGAATATGGCAACAAATTTCAAGTCAAAAACAACAATTTTTCATCTGCAAATGATGCCAATCATCCTTAGAATTCAGTATCCCGACAGAACTCAGTAAATTATGCCGCTGCACCTTAAAATACACACGATTAATGCCCGTCATACACTACGTTCGCAATTTCGTTCAATTTCGAGTTCAACGAGTGGACGAGGCTCTCAACTTTGTCCAACCAATACGTTGGAGATGGTTAAAGATTGTTGCCCACGGCATAGAGGTGGCGGTTCAACAGAACCCAAGTAGCACTAGGATGTGCCGTTTTGTTACCCAAAAAACCAAGCGTTCAACAAGTGTACGGGCTCGCGTTGCTCATTGGACATGATTTTGCATTGAGTTGAGCACCGATTTCAAGATAAATCAACTTGGTGTGAGTTGAATTGAGTGCGAGGAAATTTGTGTGCCATTCCGGACACCGGTGGAGCACTCAGGCGGCAAATCTGAGGCTGGGAGTGAGTTTCCATCGAGTTGAAGCTTCATTTTACCCATTCGCCAAAAAATTTGAAAGAAAGACGAGAAAAAAAAATTCATGATTTCCGAGCAGGTCCAGGGTCGGTGGGTCTTCCGGGTGCTATTCCGGACATTTCGTTAGTGATTAACAATGTGTTTCACACTGCTTTGTCCCAACTCAAACATCTAGACTACGCTGACGACGTATGCTTGCTATCACGTAGCATTATGGACCTTCACGAAACGGAGAGGCAAACGTCAGGGAGCTGAATATTAACACTGCCAAAGCTAAAATCACCAACCTTGCACGAATTTATCACCTCAAGTAAGTACATGTTTCTGGTCAACCGGCAGAAAGAGTAGAGAGCTATCAATATCTTTGGAGTATGGTACGGCAAAGCAAAATATAGCGAAGCAATGCAATCGGCTTAAAAATCAGGCTACGACATTCCCCGTTCCCTCTACTATCTGAAGAAAGCAGCAGATGTTCATTAATACATAGCAAGTGTCGTACGAATTGGATTTCCTCTTCGTCGTTGCAGTTGTATCTGTTGCGTAGCCTCTATCGCGCAATGTCCTGTGAGGACACCCGAATCATGAGATCGTTACTCAAAATCAGCGGAGAGGTTACATCTTGTCTAGAGGCCATTGTGCTTCTGGCACAGTATCCTGTCAGAACTCCTTTTATTATGGAACTTGCGTTTTTTTTTTTTCCATAGCTCGATTTAATATAACCACGAAGACGTCGATTGGACATTTGCACCCCAGCCCTCAAGTATAAGGCGACAAGGAAAACCGAACTTCCATCTTAAAGACCACGCAATCGGGGAATGAATTGGCAACAAGGTGTCCGACTTTTGAGAGACTATCAGATAGTGTCTCAGGGAGAGAATAGTCACAGATAGAGAACCCAATACCGTGAATATAAGCAACAATGTTCAAGCATAAGATCTTTAACCATTTCGACCCGAAAATATCTCGATAGAAACTTTGTTTTGGTATGCATTGTCCCAATCGGGTCGAAAGTGTTAAAGAGGAGTGAAAGCAAAAGGGAGTCAAAGGAATAGTCAAAAGCATACAAATTCCACGTCGACGGTACCATATTGTCCATTGAGACGTTCTAACTCCTTCTGGAACTAATCGAAAGTCACATTTAAAAATGTAAGTACTGTGTTGGGAAGTTAAATTAACAAAATCCAGGGCTTGTCTTTGGTACCAATTTTTCAAATTTTCTTCATTGAATTACAAGTTTGATATCATTCAAGTCTGTGCCTCCATATATATATATATTTTCTAGCTTTCCTTAAACATATACATATCAGATTCATTATTTAGTTAGTCTTTTCAAAGCTATTGCCAACAATAAAATAAAAACAAAAAGTCATAGTGGGTGAGTTTGTTTTATTTTCACAAAACCACATCAATTTGCCTTTATCCACCACCCATGACGGACACCTACAGTGACATATTCATTGATTTGCGCCAAGTGATTTGCTAATTCGAACTGTATCTAGCCATAACTAAGCAATAGCAACCCACTAACGAAAACTTGATCGCGTTCAAGTTCCCCCCCTCCTCCCATACACGTGCGCATGCCATCCACCGGCCCCGTGTTCAATGTCTTCGACGAAAATATTTGTTTGCGAGTTCATTGTTAGCTGGATGTTTGTTGCATAACATGAAAACTAGTTTCCTTATTCGCTCTTTCCTGTGCGAAAAAAATAAAACCAAAACAATAAAAAGACAGGCTTTCTCATGGAATTACATGATACGAGTACCGGTGGTGGTGTGTTCTCAAGTATCTTAGCACACACCACAAATAGTCTCAATGGAACAGTCACACAAATGGATTAAAGGTAGGTATACAAGTATCTGCAAGTGTCAAAATCAGAAACCAGTTTTAATGAAGTCATGCAAACCACATGGAACCAGTAAAAAAAAAAAAAAAAAAATGGTAACGACTCAAATTGTTGGGAATTTTGAAATTCTTCTCTCACTCTTAATCGGAGTTCTAGATTTAAATTGGTAATTCTTTGGAAAATTGGCCGCTGTAGTACTGACATACTTTTGTCAGGACAGCAACAATGTTTTCACTCGATATCACGACGTATCATATAATATTTGACATGTCCATCAAAAGTTCGACAACAACTCGAATGAATAAGCTAGCAGTTTGATGATTCTAAAGGTTACAGAAGAAATGCGCTAGATGGCCAGGCCTCACGCCCTCATCTAACACCGATCATTCAGTCAAAACAATTATTTACTTGTGCTGGCGATGGCGACCGAGCCGATTACCTCTGGATTGAGTTAATAATATGCGCAGTTTGTCGTGCCCTGTAAGTCGTCGATGAAACATGATATCAATCACTCTGGAGATTTAAAAGAGGTTCAGTCACCGGATTGTTGGGCGTGTAGTACTTTGTGACTTTTTTTTTATCAGATGAATCATGGTAAAGTCCAATGCAACAATTTTGTGGGTGGAGTTTTTCTGTTTTGAAATTAAGAATTTGAATGATTCAATCAGATCAACTGTCAGATTTTTAAAAATCAAACATCACAAAGTGAGCTTGAATGCATGGGTAGGTGTATCTTTTTTGATTGAGAAGAGGCCAGGATTGAATGTATCAATGTTTCCCATAAATACAGGGGCGAGTCAACTTGTACGGAAATCAAGATATCTCACAGAAATCACATTGAACACGTACAGTAAGTTGCAACTCAGTGTATCTACGCACAAAAAAGTGACCCGAGGCCTACAAAAGATCCCATCTTTTTGATTTTGATGGCAAAAATAGAACGATGTGATGAAAAATGAAGTCCCATTGACTAGGATTTTGACTAGAAAAGGTCAAATATCGAGAGACCGTCGCATGGCTATAGATCAACTCAATATCAAGCAAAGACATTGTGATTTAAACTCTAAGCAAACATGTTCAACGAATGGGCGTAGCCGGTAATGATTTCTGCAGGAGCTGTGGGGATGAAAAAAAAAATTGTATTCTTCCTCTGCACGTGTTCCGCCCTTGTCTTCATCAGAAAACCCCACCTCTTTAACGATCCAAACACTGCCAGTACAACTGGTCTAAGCTGAAAAGATTGGAATTTCTAGCCCAGCCCTCAGAGCGGTATGACAATCGACCTACTTTTGGTCTTAGTATTTTGTAACTAGCTAACTCTACCGATCGTAGAGCTCATGTTATACAAACTTTGCATGTTTCTATTGATCTTTTCGAATTGATCACAGGATAACGAGTTCTAATAGGCACATCTCACTTTCCAGTTCTATGAAATATTTCGGAACTCACTTTTTTTTCCAGCAGATAAGTTTGGGATGAGGATAGAGTTTGTGAATGGTCACAGAGACGGATCTAAATTAGATGTTGGAGCTGGTGCTGGGGTCTACTGTGACACTGAACGATGACTGCAGGGAAAGCAACTGTAAAGATGTTGCAATCAACCTCGATAAGATCCAAGCTCGTAGGTATAGATGTGTAAAGCAAAACTGTATGAGATATTATCAATCAACAAGGTGAGTGCCGGTGTAACAGGCCGGTATACCGCTTAGCACGTTTTTGTTTTTTTTTTTAAATAATTAGGGCGCTCAGAAAGGATTATGACTACCCTTAAACTAGAGCACGGGCATCCGAGAAATTAAAGGAGAGACGAAGGAGGTACCGGTACACATTGGCTTTAAATGCTTGTGCGTTGTAGTGATGAGGGAACACTGAATGAAAATACCTAAGCATGGAATAGCTCGAAAAACCGAATAAGGCAGGTTGTCAATTATAGAAATGTGCTCAAGGCCAGTCTTTATGACCAGTCCTCCGATAAGAGGAAATCTATTAGTCTAACAAAATTCAGACGTATCCTGGCTGGGACACTGCAGCACGACAAGGTATTTAATACAACTATTAGGCACCTTCTATAGAAGCTGTAGGAAGGCGGAAAAATAGAACCTTCAATTTAGGCCTCACCTACTAAATATTGAGCTTAACTAACCCCTGATGTGATTTCAACTAGCGGTTGGACTAAATGTTTCGTTTTCCAGGGTTTTTAAACATTTTAGGTTCAATAGACTTTATCTGGTCTAATTAGGCACCCATATACTTAACCTAACCTAATCTTTTTGAAAGCCGTGTCGGTTAAAACAATAAATTAACGTTGATTTAGGAAATACATAGTAGAATAATTATATTTATCACGTCAATTGTGACCAACTCTAGCCTCTATCAGTTAGTATCACGTCAAGATAACGATTATTGAAATCATTTGCGGAAGACTTTTTCAATTTTGCTTTTGATAAAATAGAAAATTCCAATCTTTTCTTTTGTACAACTTAGCTAATAAGAAAAAGTGAAAAGAAAACTTACCTTTCCAACTGCTTTCTTGTAACGCCTAGTCGCTTCGTGTATTAAATCCTTGACCAACAAATCTCCACTGCCACATGGCACAACGATGCGTACCGAACCAAAACAAACTGTTACCTTCATATTGTTGATAATTTATTCACCTATTGGACCGATTTTTTATTTTTATTTTTTTCACTGTATTCACTTTATTTAAATTTTATTTATTTTTTTCGAAATATTTTCTAGATCAATTCACACAGAGTGCATTCGCAACATGTTGATAACAAAAAAAAAAAAAATGCAGTATAGATTCAACATTTCACGGTGTTGAAACAGGACGTACAGCGCCAGCGGTAGGCACAGTTATAAGGACTAAGGACACTTGACAGATGTCGGTTATTATTCCAAATGGGGTGCCGAAAAGAGATAGAGCACAAAACAATACAAACGAACGAACGAGCAACGGATCAATTAAATTCCTTTGTTTATAGCACCTTGTGTTCCGGGGTTGTTATGGCAGCAACATAGACAAGCATTTTTAAGTGCACCTCTCGTAGTTTACCTTGATGAATGGCGTTTCAAATGAAACCTTTAACAGGTTTTCCAAACAAATACACTAAACCGAGTCAAATCAAATTAGTAGCAAAATGGCAGGATTCACTTAACACAACGCAGGGATATTTTCTTTGAAAATTTAAATTTTTTTTTTTTGCAAAGAAACCACAATGAATCACGCAAATAACAAATTCTTTATCTTGCTTGCGTTTCTTGTTTTTTTTTTAACGTTGCTCTGGGTGCTGGAGCGCTAGTTGCGAGTGTGTTGTTGAAAAAATTCCTCAGGTGGTGAGTGATCGTGGTTTGAACTTTTTTTTTTTCAATTGTACTTGCTCTGGCCGTTGCCACTAGGGAGACATCTTAAGATGAAATTTAAGACACTTTTTGGGATGAATTTTCGACATTTTCGTTGGATATTTCGTATAATAATAATTACATAGATTAATTTATTAGTTAAACAAGAAATTCAAATGGGTAAAGTACGCGCGACAAAGCGGTTACACACGCGTTTATGTCAACAACTCGTTTAGTTTTAAAAATTTCTTGTAAAACAACTCTGACTCTCGTCGCGCACACACCACGACCACACCAATACCACCTTTCGTTGGAGGAGAACTTGAATGACGGAGGGGAAGCTGTTTGAATTGACGTTAATTTAACGATTGTTATTCGTTAAGTTGACATTTTATTGGAAGGAAAGAGTATTTTTTTGCGACAGTATGTTCAGTCGAAACAATAAACTTAATTTTTCATGCATTTTGTACTGTGCAATCAAATTAACTGACTTCTGGTATGACATATGGGATAATCTGTAGTCTCAGCTTTAAAATAAACCACTTTCGACTAAATGATACAAGTGTTGACGGTCTATTCAAAATTAACAGATAGTCTTTCGAACAGTGACGGAAACTGCGGACTTTAAAAAGCTAGGGACCTCGTATATCTTGGTTTCACTTCTGAAAACGGCACCTCATCAGAAATAAAACGAAGTATAACTCTTGCTAATCTCTGTATCTTTGGGCTATGAAGACAATTGAGTAGTAAGGCTCAGTCTTACTCTATGGCACTTGAGTATGGTCTCTATCGAAGGGGGATGAAGATATCTTTGTTCGCTTCGAGCTAAAAATTCTTTATAAGGCATGCGATTGATGGCACTTGAGTATGGATGGACTCTATCGAAGGGGGATGAAAATATCCTTGTTCGCTTCGGGCTAAAAACTCCTCATAAGGTATTCGATCCCATTCGTGAAGATGGCAGTTTGAAGTTTCCGGACTTATAGACGCAAGCATTCTCTTACTCTCGATGTATGATTAAATTGGTTAAGGTCAGGACAATTTTTAGATTTTAAATCAGTACTACATATGTATACCCTGTTTAACGTTGGATTTCGTTAAAATGTATCATAATGATCGAACAGGATGTGAGCTGATGATCCGTGTTACGTAGCCGTATATCTCTTAATAGATTTTCAATATTTTTATCGTTGCTAGGAGTGTATGAGAATCCTAAACACGCGACATATTTGTAGAATCTACAGGGATCCTAATGTTGCACCAGCTAGGAGAAAGATCGCAAAAAACAATTTCAGTACCAGGATCAAGATGGGAATAGTTAATATTCAGGTGAGTATTTAATATTCTCACTTTTTTTTTCTTTTCATGTTATACAAAGGGTAACGCTAAGGGCCCACATGGGCCGTTGTGAGCTTATTACTTGAGCATACTTTAAGTAAATAAATACCTCCGATTTCAAAATGTCTGTTGCTAAAACATATTTCAAATTAATGCCCCGTGTGTAGTTGCCTTAAGAACTGTCAATTTGCTTCCGCAATGCATTTCAAGATTTCGAAAAATCGATTTATTACCCCATTCTGTTGTAAAACCATTGCCCTTAAAAATCAATGTCAATAAATGCTAGAGCTTTCCTGTATGTGATATATAATTGATTATTTATTTAAGCCACTGCAATGCATTTACAAATTCAATAAATTAAAGCCAGGGATGACAGTGACCAAAAGTGATGCCAGCCCTCAGTTTCATTACATTATTTTCCCATAAAAGTGTTCAAGACCTATTTTGTTAAGGTGAATTTATTGATTAATAACAGGGGTAGGGACATTTTTTTATTAAAAAGATTTTCAAACACATTTCGTCGTAAAATTATAGAGTACAATCTTGTCGAGCTGCTGCTCAGAATCCATATCTGAGACAAGAAAACGCCCCACTCTGGGTTATTCCAACCGCGATACAAAAAACATATTTTCTTCAAAGAAATATGAATGTTTTAAAGGATTTTTGTTCTATCCTTTAAGTTAAAGTTAAAAGAGAAATAGTGAGCAACCTCGATCGTCTTGTAGAACTATTCTTAAAGTACAAGCCATTTTAATCATTTAAAAATACAACTCTTTAGCATTCTTTTTCGACTGATAAAATTATATATATTCCAATCAAAAATGAAAATTCCCTTATAAAAGAGAAATCTGACTTTAATGTGTGAACACCATTTTATAAAAATCCCTTTTCGGTATCAAATTTACGTCATTTCGCTGTCAGTGCCCCTCCTTTAAGTTTGGCATCACTTATTTTGCATGTAAAAGGTATACAACATACTTTCTAGTTATTAAATTCTATGTATTTTGTACGTCAAATGTGAAAAAATATTTAAAGTCGGTCTAAAAAGTGAATTTCTCCGCAGCTATTGTTAATTGAAATGCAATAAAAATTGAAAAAACCAACGCGAAGAAAACAATTATCGGAAAATCGGTTCAAGCGACGTTCGTTTTTGCATTGCTTGCGAAAAGAACGCCCTACTCGGTAAACAAAAATCGAGTGAGATCTGTTTCGCTTCTTTTTTTTTTCTTCGTCTTCGTCGCTTTGCTTTTCTCCGTGAATCAAATCGAAAAAAAAAGAAATCAAGCTATCGACCTTTTCAGTAAAGGTAATTCTTTCGAGCACACATTTTTAGTAATTTATGTAGAAAAAGAAAACGAAAAAAAAAAAAAATAATTAAGAAAAAATAAAAAAAAAATCGTAGTAAGAGCATGCTTATTAAAATTGTGTTTTCTCACTGGAATTGAGGTGCCATTATAGCAGCCAAAAGAGGGGGGTACTCCAACCGTGCATCCTGCATGCGTGGATGATGTGCACACCAATCAACGGACCAACAACCATATGATGCTTTGGACTAACAACGAAGGTCAGAAAAATCCATCATCAGTGAACTTGGAATACAACCTTAATAATTCCAAAGATCCACGGTGTCAATCGCCGAGCAGCTATTCGCAGCATTCGCACAAGAGTGAGGACACCTCGTCGCTGCTGCATGCCCACAAACAGAAGACTACACGTCGAGTAACAACGGTTACCAAAGTCATACACGAAGTGAATCACATTCGTCCAGAAGGTATAGTTGCCGCCGACTACATAAAAATGCCCTTGGAAGAGAATCGTGAAACGAGAGGAGTATCCATTGACTATGTAACCATGCCGATGGGCGTTCATTCCAGATCTCAATATATTAATTACAATCAGATCGAACAGCATACTGGGACTCCTATCTACATGCAGGAGAACAAGCAGTTTCAAACCCACTATCAGGAATATGACAACTTTCCACCGGGTGGCCACTATCCGGCCTCGTCGACTTTTAACGTCATGCAAGCCGTCGGCAATACTGGCTCTTATCTTTCCGAGTACAGTTCGAACGAGAGAATAGGGACACCACAGACTCCAAATGAACACAGCAGTTCTACCTCCCCATTGCCGCTGAATACGGCCGCTGGGATGTCGCCCAGCTTGGCCCAATCGTACTTACCGACATCGCAGTTCGACGAGTTGGCCGAATACCACACATCGCCTTTGTCCGTGAGCAAGGCCGACAACCATTATGCCGAGGAGTCAGCTCTTTTATACGGCTATATATCGACATCTAATTTTGGAATACCGACCAACAGTATTGAATCGAACGCCAACCCTGCATATCCAACGAGAGCGCTTTTGTTTGGTGATAATTTAACTAGTTCCTCTTCGAATGTAGTACATCCACGGCAGAGGTTCGGCACCGAACAGGAATTACTTAAGCACATGTCGCAGTTGTCTACCAATGACGCGACTACATCTCCGCGGGGCGCGGACGACCGCTTTGTCGAGAACAACGGCGAGCACTGTCAGGCGATTAGGTGGCGTGATCCAAACCTCTCAGAGGTCATAAGTTTCCTGGACAATCCAAACAGTTCAGTTAAAGCCAATGCGGCTGCATACTTGCAGCACCTTTGCTACATGGATGACCCTAACAAGCAGAAGACACGAACCCTCGGAGGTATACCCGCACTGGTGCGGCTACTGGACCACGAGAACTTAGAGGTACACAAGAACGCATGCGGCGCTTTGCGAAACTTGTCGTACGGGCGTCAGAACGACGAAAACAAACGTGCAATAAAAAATGCCGGTGGAATTTCCGCTCTCATCAACCTTCTGTGTCGTACGATGGAGTCTGAAATAAAAGAACTGATCACCGGGGTCATCTGGAATCTATCATCGTGCGAAGACCTCAAACGATCTATAATTGACGACGGCCTGAATGTAATTGTTTCCTGCATCATCATGCCGCACTCAGGGTGTGATCCCACTTGTACAGGCGAGATGTTTACTTCGACAGTGTTCCGCAACGCATCTGGAGCACTACGCAATGTAAGTTCAGCCGGAGAGTACGCCCGGACAAAGCTGCGGGAGTGCAAAAATCTCGTGGAGTGTTTGCTTTTCGTAGTCAAGACATCGATTGAGAAGAACAACATAGGCAATAAAATCGTCGAGAATTGTGTGTGCATTCTGCGCAATCTATCGTACAGGTGCCAGGAGGTTGAGGACACAAATTACGATAAGCACCCCACCCTGATGAACAAGACAGCATCATCGATCGAAGTGAAGGCCGAGAATTTTGGGTGTTTTGGTGCCAGCAAGAAAAAGAGAGATTACGAATACAGTGAACCCAACGATAGCATGAAGTCCTCTGAGAATGGAGCCTCATCTCTTCAAACATTACCACGCAGTACCCACAGAAAGGGGTATGAGCAGTTGTGGCAACCAGACGTAGTCCAGTACTACCTCGCTTTATTGCAGAGCTGCTCTAATCCAGAGACATTGGAGGCGGCCGCAGGTGCCATTCAAAATTTGGCCGCATGCTACTGGCAGCCAAGCATAGACATCCGGGCTGCCGTCAGAAAAGAGAAAGGGCTTCCCATCCTTGTTGAGCTACTTCGCATGGAAGTCGACCGAGTTGTGTGTGCAGTTGCCACCGCCTTAAGAAATCTTGCTCTAGATCAACGAAACAAAGAGCTCATTGGCAAATACGCTATGCGAGATTTGGTACAAAAGTTACCCTCAGGCAATGCTCAACACGATCAGGGAACCTCTGATGATACCATCACCGCAGTGCTGGCCACCATCAATGAGGTCATCAAACGAAATGCAGAATTTGCACGATCTCTTCTCGATGCCAATGGTGTCGACCGTTTAATGAACATCGTACGACAACGCCAGAAGTACACTTCCTGTGTATTGAAGTTTGCTTCACAGGTTCTCTACACCATGTGGCAGCACAATGATTTGCGAGAAGTATACAAGAAGCAGGGCTGGAAGGAGCAAGATTTTGTCACAAAAACAGTTGCAGCTCGTAACGCCGCTCCCAATTCCCCAAACAACGCTAACAACACTTTGAACAGACCAATGGCGTCACAGAGTCAAACACGGTATGAAGATCGCACCATCGGACGCAACGCCCATCACAACTCCATGGCCAGCCGAAACATGGAAAATATCATCTGCGAGAATGGCGAAGCGACTAACTTCAACACCACCACCATGTATCGAAAGAAAAACGATCAGTTCTACGAACACACCGATGGTATTCCAACCAGGCTGTCACATTCTGACTCCGTGGAGAACAACCTCCAGGAGCCCGCTTAAGATTAAGTAAAGAAAAAAAAAAAAAGAATAATGCGTGCGCGTCGTCTGTACTTTGGTTTGTTTCTTCTCTCGACAATGTTTTATATAACTAAAATCTATAGAACGTATTCAATTTATAATTTTTTGTATCTTTTAAATATATTTATCAGTAAATTAGTTCTTGTCAACAAAAGGATTTTTTTTTTTTTAATTTCTTTTTTTGTTTCTTAAAGGACACACCATACACATTAAGGATATACATTTGCTTAAACGATTTAATTGTTATAAACAGTCAATTGTGAAATATTCAAAATAAATAAATAAAAAAAGGAAAAAACAAAGTTTGTCCACATTATTGGATAGGGGTGTTCGATGCATGAAGTCTTTTTTGATCTTACGTCGATAGAATTTTTTAGTTTTTCGGGGTGTGGCTGCAAATTTGACTCGTGTTCGCATGTGTGAGATGTCCTTGCAATCTCATTCGGAACATAAAATATTCCAATGCAGTTGGGAGACAGTTACTTCATACTCCATTGTTCTCGCTAGAATCTATGTATGTGCATGCAGTTGGGTGTAGATAATAAATATAAAGAGCGTTCAAGTTAAAGAACTTTTTGACGACCAGATCTTGGCATCATGCATGTTGAAAAAAATGTCTGAAATCCGTTAACAAACAACAGAAAGGTTAATTTGAGTAAAGACTTTTACAAGTTCAGATCGTATTTGTTTTTATTTGTAGAGGCGTGGCAAGCTATACAAAACAATCGCATATTAATATCCACGATTACTACCTCTAAAATGTAGTTAGGTATACAGTGGTGTAATCAAAATGCAGATGAGAAAGCGCATCCAGATAATAGAATTGTAAGCAAAATAAGCTGAGAAAAGTGTTTTATTGATAAACTGTGAGTTCATGGGGTGTCACTCCATTTCTCTCGTCATAAAGAAGTCATCACTTCATATCTAAGCACACATATTCAATTATTGTGTAAACAAAGAAAATATTGATAAAACGTTAATCGATCAGAGCAAAATAAAGAAGATAAACTCGACAAACAATTGCTGATATTCTTGAGATAACAGTTACGTATCTTTATTACTATTTTTCTTATTCTTTTTCTTAATAAATTCACTCTTATCTAAGTTATTCTGGAAGAATGAAGTCTCCTTTCTGGCCTGTGATACTTCGGTCATCAATCGTTGCTTGTGAACAGCTTGTTCATAGTTCATGCGTTCCGTAAGGTGAACCCATTTAAATCTGGGCAGGTATTTCATACTCCAAAGAGAATCGTAGAATTGTGATTTCTTTCGCGTAGAAATTTGTTTGTTATTTAAAAACTGAACAATTTGTTTTGCCGTTCGTTTGCTTTCAAACTCAACCCAGCCTTCTGTGAAGTGGCGTGATAGACGCTTTTTCTTCTTCTTTTTACCACTAACTATAATAGAGTTGTTAGATTATAATTCTTTAACGTTCATTTGTTTCATTTACCTGGCATTTTTTCTGGTTGTAAAAACACCCGACCAATCTGTCCATATCCACCAAGAACCTCCCGAATCCTGGTCACATTCATATGCTTGGGTATATTTGATACGTAGATGATACCCTTTTTACGTTTTTTCTTAATTTTTATGGGCGATTCCATTTCTTCGTCACTGGGTTCTTTATGGTTTCCATCAGAGTTGGTAGGCTCATCGGTGTTTGAGTTATCTTCCATGTTGTTGGGACTTGGTATACTTTTCGCGTCAAAATCACTTTCAATTCTGTCTGAATCTGGTGTGTCAGGCTTTAGTGGACCTTTGGATTTTCTTTTCATTTTAATTTAGTCGATTGATTTTTTATTTAAATTGATTTGGAAGCGATTTTTGCTAAAGAAAATTCAAAACAAATTGTTGGAAGCAATTTTGACAGTTGTTTATCCCACGTGTGAAGAAGCGAGATGAATGCAGAAAGGCTAGTTCACAGTGAGGATTGTTCAAATACAGTACGAATAAAAAATTATTTTTGTATTAATCACAAAATATTTCTTTAAAAAATCACGCATAAACATTTTAAAAAACCAAGATGATTTTAGAATAGAATTGCTATTTATCGGGGTTAATTCGGAGAGCACCTATCTCGAAATATCAGAATCGGGCCCTGCGAACTAAATAATTTGTTGTGCCAAGCGAATTTCTTCCGAAACTGAAGAATGTTGTGATCCTGAGCCAGATTGAGGTCATAGAGGAATCTCGGGATCCTGCTTCCGGATGAATGATGGATTTTGGCTAGGAAAATGTCAAAGTGTTTTGTCCTGCTTCGAGCTATGGCGAAATATTGGCACAAATATGTTTAGTTATTCGAAACAAAGTCGGCACATGTTCGAGGAACTTATGTCCAACTTGTTGAGTGTCCAGTCCCTTAAGAAGCTCACCATCATGCTTGCGTAATATTAACATTTCTTCAGTTAATTAGGTGTTTAGTTTGTGAAAGTAGTGTTGTTGAGTTCCATTTTCAGAGCTTGAGTCGTCCAAAAATTGTGCTTCAACTCTAAGTAGTGGACAGATAAGCTACAGTAGAAATATTGGCGTAGTCTTGGCTTCTAGTCTAGCGATCTCATAGGTCATTTCATGTGTACCTATACGCTTTTGAATCTTATAATTTTATTTATACTATGTACAATTTACTAATAAATATCTACAAGAACGTAAGTATCTTAACAATAAAATACACTAAACAAATTATCTAATTTATAATACATAGATAGTAACTGTGGGTAAAACTTGGCATATATTGCTCTTAATATACACATCAGCAATGGAATTGTTTTACAATTTCCGTAATACTTTGGTACGTCCCAGTTACTATTCCCAAAATTGCTAATATCAAAATAAGTATGTTCTTTAGATACAAAAATGCTCCGATTGGTTTTGGTTGTTGCGATCGTACCACAAAGTCTACAAGTACGGGGATTAATAAAGATAGTGAGGTAGAACAAAGAGCCCCTATAAGTGATATAAACAGTCCCAAATGGGGGACAACTAAGGCCACAGCAACTGAAAATATAGAAAAAATAAAAATATAGTAAAATTATTAAATCTCTTGCAGTTTTGTGTGAGTTATGCGACGGAAATGAAAGCTAATGATAGGAACACTAAATTAAGGGCTTTCAACCCTAGTTTTTAATGTACCCTTCGCCCTTCAAATTTCCTTGTTCAACTTACATGTCAATAAAATCATAATGATTCTAAAAATGAGCTCTCCTGCCAGTGGTCGTTTACTACAATTCATCGACTCCTTCATTCCAGGCCAGATTATCTGTATCATTATGTAAAACTGAAGTGGATATCCAAAGAATACTCCCAGTGCTGCAATAAGTTTTACTGCCTGTGTTCGCCTGTAATGAAAAATAAATAAATAAATAGAGGGTTAATGTCCCTCTTTACATAGCATCACATTTTTTTTGCACTTACCAACCAACTACATCCAAATTAAGGGTTAAACTACCCTTAACTTCTTCACCCCATTTCAAGTAGCCCATAAAGCCAGTGAAAATAAAAAGTGCAGTTATGAATACCAGAGTTACATTCAATACGCCAAAGCGGCTACTGAAGTCTTCCGGTTTCTTCATGGAATTTCGCAGAGGGAGTATTAAGGCAACACCCTCATACGAGAATATTGCTGTTCCAAAGAATAGAGCCAATTTCGAACTATCTGTCACATAATTACGTTCACTCGGCGATGGTAGTCCATTTATCATTGCAAAAGTCAATGTTGCTGTTATACCAATCAACAATGAGACACTCGCGAGCATCGAAATAGGAGCCAGATACTTTAGGTTTGTGATTAACGACGGAATGAGTACGGCAATCAAAGATATTGTCATCGCCACATTGAAATCTAATTGAATTCCATTCTGCTCGAACACCTGCAGAAGGTTCTCACTTATGAATACAAAATAAATAGAACAGAAACCAAACTGTGTAATACAAAGGAATGTCTCCACGACAAGTCGCATAAATTTCGATAGAAAACGGAATCTCTTGGGTCCCAATTTAAAGCTTTTCTCAACTGTTTCTGGATAATCGTAGAAGATAGCACCATTAGTGGCTTCTACAGCTCGCACTGAGGCTTTTATTAACATTTGCTCACAATGTACACATATCACCGCAATAAGGGGTAAAAGGATCGTGGCTCCAATGAGACCACCATTTTTGAATGCATCACCCATGGCAAAGAGACCAGCTCCAACGCTTCCTTTGAAAAGATGACAAGCTGTTTCAAAGTAACTACAAAAAATAGATGGATTAGGATATTTCTAGTTAGATTTCAGTTAAAAACTTACGATGTGGTGTGTTGACGTTCTTCCAGTTTGGATGCTTCAGGATCCTTTCCTTTATTG
Organism: Criorhina ranunculi; assembly: GCA_951813785.1. Lineage (NCBI taxonomy): Eukaryota > Metazoa > Arthropoda > Insecta > Diptera > Syrphidae > Criorhina > Criorhina ranunculi. Next base: position 29,844,169 of record OX638385.1, on the reverse strand, counting down.
TTTTCCCGACCTTTCCCATTGGTTTTCACTTCCATAGCATTATCCATTGTTGCTAAATATAAATGTAGACAATACTCCTTCGGAGGTTTGGTGACATGTAAGCCGGCGAGTTACTCCAACGTTGAGTCGTGGAGTTGTTTTTTTTTTTCTGCACAGCTAGCGGGACTAATGATAATGATAAGCTCTTTGTTTGTATTACAGCACTAGCAGGGATAGCAAAACTTTTCTGGAAAAATAAAAAAAAAACGCTAGACAAAAAAAAATCAATTTTAAGGCGCGCTAGAGGGTTTATGACTTCACTTAAACAAAAGCACCTGCTTTAGGGAAATTAGAGGAGACCTTTGTCTCTGGTTGGTTGCGCGATGCGATTGGTTTTAAAAGCTTGTGGATATTTATGAGAGCTATCTAGGTCATTCCAAATTTGTAATCTATGGCTAAGGGTAGGCAAGAAATATTTCCTTAGTGTTCAATTTAGTTTTTAGTCCACAAGAACGTTGTAGTCGAGCTTTGGGTTAATGAACTGAACGCCTTGTAGATTAAGAACAGATTAGAAGAAGTTAATGCACATGCCGAGGATGGGAAGTCTTTCGGCTTCGGCTTTGCTAGTACCATTCATAAATAATGTTTCGAAGTTTGGGTTTCGCTTAAACGACAGAAAGCAGCATTGGGTTTTGGAAGCTAGCTAAAGATCGGCCAGTAGCAGTAAGCAAGTAAGTAAAGTTATGTAGAGATTCGTTCCATTTTTCATGGTATAAGCTATCAAATCATCTGTGGACCTGTTGTCACGAAAATAGTACTACCAGTCTTTAAAGAGTTTTGGCGAGTCGAGATATTTCCTAAGCGGACGATTTATCTTGATCTTGATCTTGAAAAGTTAAAACGTAAGTGTAATGGGTCGATAGTTCAAGGGAATAGAAGGACGGGCTAGACAAATGCGTTTTCACACATATGTACTCGAAAAGAGACCAGAGGAGTAGGACAATGGAAGAACAGCATAGAAGAATACCTCTTTAGAGTGAAATACCATATGGATCAGCAGACCTGTGGGTCGAAGGGCGCATTTTTAGAAATAGTTCCTATGTCAAGACAAACGTTAGCATAAGTAAGGTTAGGTGACGTAGATAGGTGTCCCGAGAGACCCACTTAGGCTCATAGCCCATTGTGATGCCTATAGAATTTCTCTAAGAGAGAATTCTACCCGTAGAACCATTTGGAGTTGTTTATATATAAGAGGAATTTTCTAAGGTCACTATTATCATTGAAATGATTGTGCCCAAGAAATCTTCTTCTGCTGTGGGAGAGCGCTGGACAATGGCAGAGGAGATGAGTTGTTCTTTCCTCCTCCTCCTCATCCTTACAGCATCTGCAAAAATCATTGAATCTAATCTTCTGGCGTGTTGTCCTAGTAGGCAGTGGCCTGTGATGACACCAATAATGGTGCGAATTTGTGTTCTGTTGAGAGCAAAAATCTCCTTTGACTTATGGTCGTCAATTTCAGGCCACATAAGTCTGGTGGAATGGCACGTAAGACCGCTTTTCCACCTGGAGTTAATTTCTCTAGTTATATTTTGTTTGATAATGAGTTTCACTGTACTGTTTGGGATACCCATCCCCTTTGTTATGAGAAAGGATCTCTAGGGTCGTACCAGATCTGGCAAGTTCGTCGGCTATGCAGTTAGTGACATCCCTCACTATGTCCAGGCATCCAACAAAAGTGAATTTTAAATTGCTCAGTCATCTCGTTAAGAGATGATAGGGATTTGAGGACCGTCAGAGAGTTATTGGTGACATTTGATAAAGATTTTAAAGCTGCTTGGCTGTCGCTGAAGATACAGATATCCTTGGTGGATACAATGTTCCACTTCAGCCATGATAAAGCTTCCTTTATCGCCATTATCTCGCTTGGAAAACACTACAGTGATACGGGGGGCGGAGCTCCTGGTTAATGTTAAGTTTGTGTGAGTATAAGCCGCAGCCCACACCTTCATTGGTTTTAGAGCCGTCTGTAAAGATGTGAATCTGTTTATGAACGGATTTGGGGAATCTATGCCAATTCTCCCGTGGGGGAATTGTGACCTTAAATGCCCTTTCAAAGGAGTTGAACGGGAGAGTTCTATCAAATTTGTTTGTTAGGTTGTGGAATCTGTGTAAGATACGGGAGTGACCATAAGGTAATTGCTTCCAAAACGTTAGTGTAACCAATCTTTTTTTTTTATAAAACTAAATACGTAATTATGTACCCTGTAGAACTAAATCAAAACTTTCCGAATTTTTTGATGACTTATTTGTTTATTTTTTACTTGGAAGTATCGCATACAATTTTATTTAACCAGTTTCGATGATGAAGTAAATTTTGTGGATCAAAGATTGTCTAAAAAATCTGCTTTGTTTATGAATGAATATGGGTTCAGATGTTCAATGTATAAAGGTATGGTGATCCTAAGATTTAGACTGGCCAAATTTTTCATACAAACGAAATTCGAAAGCGAGTTTAATTAATGATGTAGAAGCACGACATCGTTAAACAAAATATTTGCGTATATACAGAGTTTATAACGGCTTCAACAGGTCATTGATTTGTTGCCAGAAATAGCTCCAGACAACAGGTTTTAATTTCAGACTTCTGAGGGTTGTTTTTAATGCAGATTTGTCAGTTATACTAACATCTGTTGAAATAAGTGTTTTAACTACACTGAGTTTGAATTTATTAGCTACTAACACAGTGTATTTCAATAGTGGCTCTTTTCAGATCTTGAAAATTACTTGAACTTACGGCAAATAGGATCAGAAAAATTATTTTAGCCCCAATTGTAGCCTCACAAGGGCCAGTACCAGCCACACTTTTTTCTGTGTGTGATGGAAACAGTGTTGTAAATAATTCCCACTCACAGTTGCTATGTTCAAGTACATAATGTATGTTAAATTGAAAATTGCACTTGCAATGGAAAACTTTAAACATCTAATAATTACTCAGAATATAAACGACCACACTTCAACTGCTTTATTGCTCATAATAATTAAAATTAAAATTAAAATACGTAAGTAAATTTACTGTCTTCGAGTTGAATATTTTCAAAATATCTTAGATTAACTACTTGCAACCGGCAATTTCAAACCTATTAAAAATTTGTTTTATTCTTCGAGAATAAATACTTAAATTTTAATTCTCAAAACAAACATCCAACATTTAATTCACAATTTAAATAAATCTGTAATTTTTTTAAAATTTTTTTTTAATTACATTTTCAAAGTGTTTATAAACAAACCATTAAAAAAAAAACACAACACAACCGTTCGGTTCGAGTCCTCAAATGATACTCATTGAAACCTCTCTAGATTTATAAAAAACCTTTAGGTTATTTAATGTTTATTCATTATTTTAAACCATATCAAGTTTTAAAGATGCGGTTATTTTGAATTAAAAAAAAAAAATTACTTGTTAACCTCGATAATAAAACAGGTTTAAACTAAGTACAACTTTTTGTGTGACTTAAGCTAATAAATGATGTGCTCGATATGACTAATGCGTAAAGTGCGGCTCAAATAATTTTACGTTCTATACTTGGATTGAGTACGATTTATCAAGTTTATTGGAGTGATACGTATAACATAAGTATGCATGTCTACTGCATACGAGCATATTCAATGCTTTAAATGCAACTTTGTAAAAGCTTCAGTTTTGAGACGCATTGGAGCTAAATATGAAGTAGAATGACGTTTAAAATAAATAAAATATATGATAGTTAAGTTTGTTTTGATATAAAGTAATAATTGCATACAATTGTACCACCTGATTTTTCACAGGCTTGCGTTTCAGTATAGTGTTAAGGGGTCAGGTTCGTAAAAAATTTTGGATTTTGACATTTTTTTATTTTGTAAGATTTGGATTCTGTAGGGTCTTGAGAGTCTGTAACTCAAATTTTATCATGATCGGTCCCACAGAACCGAAGTTACACGGCTTTTACGAGCACGCGCCGAGCCGTGTCAGAGTTGATTTTTATGAAAAACCTGCTGCATCGTTAGGACTTGGTTTTGAGCGAAGCTCGGTTTTCTAGCTCATATCGCGCACCAATCGAATTCTGATCGATAGATTTTCAAATTTCTTTTTTCCTGACTTTCCTAAAATATGAAAGAATAGAAAATCACGAGGGTCGAGTCATTTATTTGATTTCTGCTATGAGAAAACCGCTCCTCAAACTTTAAACGCGTTTTTCTCGAAGCGTGTTTTTTTGAACTGGTGGGAATCACCGACACCAGAGTTTTTGACCGTTTTTTAATTTTTTTTTGTTTGTTTTATTCTGTACATTGTTGGCTATCGAATGACACATGCTTTTGTGGAAATTCGAATTTTCCACAATGCTGCACACGTTTTTCTCCGAATTTTGTTTACCGTTTCCGGACCTCAGTTTTCAAAACTGCGCCATTTCTTCCCCGATCGGTTTTTTTTCAAAAGCATGTGTCATTCGATAGATAAAACCTAATTGGAATTTTTGCTCTACGATATTTTTACACCGAGCTACAATTCCCACCAGTCGAGCATAATTTTTTTTCATGTGTGCGCTCGACGGGAGCTGTGCGCATGCGCAAGGATCGAGGCGAGACAGAAAAAAATCATATGAAACTACATAAAATTTGTAAAACAACAACAACAAAAATAAATAAATAGCTGCAATTGTGCCTTTGCGGCATCGAATTGAAATCACCCTTTTTTCACTGGTTTTTTACGAACCTGACCCCTTAATGAAATTGTAATTAGGTAATTGTTGAAAGTTCTGAGGAGAAACATTTTCTCAGAAGAAAACAAAAGAGGTTCAAAAGGCAAGCCATCCAAGGCTGAGGTAAGTAAATCACTCTTCGCAAGACACGCAAAGGGTCTTTGCATGCAAGAATCCAGAGAATTCTGGCTCATCACACCAGGGCAAGTATGTTCAAAGCTGCTATTCCCTGTACCGCCACATAAAAAATCTAATTTTATTGTGAACCTCGATAGCACCAACCTTAGAGCACTAATTGGATTCCTCAGCGGACACTGCCGTCTGAACAAACACCTACATCGCATGAACCTTGTAACAGATTCAAGTTGTGGACTCTGCTTTAAGATTGAAGAGACCTCTCTACACATTTTAACAAAATGCCCAGCTCTCTTCCTACATAGAAAGAAAATTCTCGGCAACGAAGTCATCCCCTACGAAACAACTCGCTGCTATCCACCCAGAGAAGTAACTTAACTTTCTGACATCCTCTGGGGTGAAACAATTAATCTGAGAACACTAGGGAAGGCATGATAGGATTCGCTAGAAACCGCAGTGCCAAGGGCTGTGAACAACCCTCTCCATACCATAATAATAATAATAATAATAAGCCATCCAAAAAGGCTTAGTTACCTTCTCATCGATTTCCAAAGAAAGAGAGAGAGAGATTGAAGAAGCAAATGAATTTTAGCTTAAACTTATAATAATTTTAGTGACTTTAAGCCCGAGTTCTACAAAAGATGACAGAACTTTTGAATATGATAAAACTGATCCAATTGTAGGCATTTCAGAAGGTATCTTTAACCCTTTGAGGTAGCAGATATAATGCAAAGCAGGTGTCAACACGGGAGGTACTATCTTCAACAAATTCATCTAGTTATTGGGGTATACAAACAACTTTGAAGTCTCTTGACAGCTCATGTTACGTATCTGTACTATAAAGATAAAGTAACAGGGTTGTTGGTTGACGTCCTGGTTTACGTCCTGGTTTGACACAACATTTGGGTTGCAAACTTCTAATAATAGAATTGCTATCTTTTCAGAATAAACCAGAGTCTAGATAGTAGATTCTAGAATAATGTTTAACTTTTGCTGGGAAGATGAATCTACTGCTGTATTTTTTTTTGTCTGCTTTGATCTATGGCGTAACCATTCCCAACAAAGCCTGCACATTTTCTTATTTTTTATAATTCACTAGCGCTAAAGGGGTTATGAATACCCTTATAATGCTACTCACACACACATGATGATCTGCATGAAGTTCAGAATCAGGTAATTTCTTGATTTCTCTTATTGTTTAAGCGATTGATGAGCGTCCGAAGTCCACTTCCATTTTCAATTGAGCTCCAAGTTTTTGTAACTGGTAAGTAAACTAAAAAAATCGAAGTGGGTCCATAAATGTAGATAGAGCTCCTTGTCTGACGAGCTTATTGTGAACCTCGTTGTCCTTGTGTCCAGCAACTCAGTAGATGGTGATTTTGTTGTAAAGAGCTAGCTACATGGGGGTGCTTATGTAGCTTGCTGCCTGTTTAAAACTCCCAATCCGAAAAACGGTCCTATCAAGTCCTATTGTATAGTGCAAGCAAAAAAGAAGAACGTAGTTATATTTTTGGAATTAAATTCCGACCGTTTAAGATTGCAAGGAAGGAGTCTTCCCTTTGCATTGGAATGCTTACTTATGTGCATATATCTGTGGTCACAAGGAAAAACAACATAAGTCGGCTTGTGTGTGTGACCCACAATACAAAAAAGTAAAAGTTAAAACATGCATATATCTGTGGTCACAAGGAAAAACAACATAAGTCGGCTTGTGTTGTGTGTGACTTATGGTGTTTTTCCTTGTGACCACAGATATATGCATGTTTTAACTTTTACTTTTTTGTATTGTGGGCCAACTATCGTCGTTTTCTCTATTTCCTTGATGATAGTCGATCTTCTGAACAATTAGCACCTGATTGTTGGCAGTCCGACCATCTGCAGATATACAGTGCTACCTATTCAGCAGGAGGTGTCTGTTTCTATTCCATTTGTGTCTTCCTTTTTGACATTCTATATACTATTTATCAGTTTGTATCTTAATTTAAAAGATAAACAACATTTCATGGCATATGCCAGTACAACTTTTATTTTCTTATAAAAAAAAAACTATTTTTGTCATTCTATTAATCAACATGGTTTGAGATTTCTTATATACTAAATTAGTTACAATCTAAAATAACACTCTAGAAAGGCACATTTTAAGTGTTTAAATGTTAGGTACAAATAATCTTAGTTAACTCTAAAAATTAAAGAGTATTTTCCAAAACTATAACTTAAATTCTCGTACAATCGCCGATATACTTTCGTAGGTCCCGGTAGAGAAGCCAAGTAAAGCTAAGATGAGAATCAAAATATTTTTAGTAAAAATTGCTAAGCCAGGTCCCTTTGAGTTTTCTGTCCTAACAATAAGTTCAATCACAGGCGGGAAGACTAGTGCAAGTGCTGTCGAGCATAAAGCTCCAATCAATGAGATGAAAACACTTAGTTTTGGTACAAGTTCTGCGATGGCCACTGTAAAAGATAATTTCAAATTAAAATAAGAAATATGAAATAAAATTTAAACTTACATGTTAAAACCACCATTAAGGTTCTAAAGACAAGTTCACCAGCCAAAGAGTTCTTTTCAAATTTAAAAATACTCTGAACTGATGGTAACATGATTTGTATAGCCACAAAGAATTGCAATGGATAGCCAAGGAGTACTCCCAACGAGACCAGCACTTGGACAAATTGAGCAAGCCTGAAATTAAAGTACATCGTAGATGTTATCATGAGGAAATAGCAAATGGCAAATCCTTACCAACTACTTCCCAAGTTGAGAGTCAAACTACCACCGACTAATTCACCCCATTTCAGATATCCAAAGAATCCAGCGAATATAAACGCAAATGTAACCAATGTCATTCCAACATTTAACACACCCAAGCTTCGATCGAAATAGCTGGGTTTCTTCATAGAATTCTTCAATGGTAACACTAAGGCGATACCTTCAAAGGCAAATATAGCTGTGCCAAAATATAGAGCCAATTGTGGCCCACTTGTAAAGTAATGACGTTCACTGGGCGCCGGAAGACCTCCTTTAAATGCAAAATACATCGTTATGACCAATCCACATACCATGCTAACATTCGCTACCAACGACACTGGAGCCAAGTACTTCAGATTTGTTATCAAAGAGGTAAGTAAGATTGGAACAAAAGCAATCATCATGATGTAGTGCACGTTCCAAAAGTATCCATGGTGATTGAGGATCTATAAAAAAACAAAAACCAAAAAAAGTGTAAGACATTTAAAGAGAGACTATCTTTTAAGACGTACTTGCTCAAGATTTGTGCTTATGAAGACAAAGTAAATGCAACAGAAACCCAATTGAGTGACACAAATGAATATGTTAACGATTGTCCGCATTCGTATTGACCAAGTGCGTAGTTTAGGTGGTCCTATTTCAAAACACTGTGCCACAGTTTCTGCATAGTCGGGACATTGGCTGGCTTGACTTAATTCTTTCACCTTTTCCGAACAATTCAAGAGTATATGCTGACAGTGGACTGATATTAAAGCTATGATTACTGTTAGAATGGGTGATACTATAAGGCCACCATTTTTAAACGCATCACCCATTGCAAAGAGTCCTGGTCCAATGTTGCCTTTAAAAAGGTGAACTATGGTTTCTTTGTAGCTAAAAAAAAAAAACAAAAAAATCCTTAATTTGAAAAAAATTTAATTTTTGTGAAGTATTTACGAGGTGGGAGGGTGATCGTTCGAATCAGAAGATGAGGCATTCCCTGGCTTTTCCGTATCCCGTTTATTCTTGTCTGACATATTAATTTCCTGCATGATGCTTAAGGGTTCTGAAATTAAAAGAAAATATTGCATTGAAAAACATTCTATCTTGTAGCTTGAGTTTGAGGTTATAAATTAGCGGATGCTACATCCGCGGAGTCTACTTCTGTTTTTTTTTATTCCACACGGCTACTTCGTGCTTAGTAACTGAGGACTCACAGTGTTTTCCAAGCGGAAGTTCCAGCAGTGACAAAGGCCGCCCAAATGGCGTCAATGCTGACAATATCTCGAGAGGATATCACAATTTACATTGACAGCAAGGCGGCCAAAAAAGCAATAGCTGCTGCGCAGATAACATCGAAGCTTGTTAAGAGCTGCCGCGAAGAGCTTAAGGTTCTTGGAACGCAGTACAATATAAAACTCTGTTGGGTCCCTAGTTACAGTGGGATACCAGGCAGCGGATGAAATGGCCGTAAAAGGCTCAGCCCTAAACCGAGAATGAGCAGATGGCACGGTCAAACCTCCACTCTGTAATCTTAAGGCCAAAATTGAACAAAAGTCATTAATATAAGTGGAAATCATGAGCCACCTGTGAAATGTCAAGAAGGTTGTGGCCAGAGTACGATAAGATAAAAACCAGCAAACTCAAATTACGTCCGACGATGACATCTGCAGAGGATGCGATGATGAAGAGGCTCATGAGGACATGGCCCATTTCCTCTGTCACTGCCCAAGCCTTTGTCAACTCAGAAACAAAACCCTGGGCAAATTCTTCTTCGACCATATCGATGAGCTATCAGATGGATCACCGTCAAAACTGCTCAAATTCTCCAGGGCGTCGGATGGCTAGAAACAAGATGATAATACCACGGTAGGAAACAAATCATGAGTATCACAATAGGTCCACATGGACCTAAGTGTGATGAGGATGTAACCATTCTTACAGCCCGCTTACCTAACGTAACTGAGGGTTGTTTATGACGGGATAATGTTGAAATGCAGTTGTCCTTGTGATTGCAGTGGCTTAGTGATTAAATTAACTGATGAACATGCTGACTCAACTTACACAGAGTTATGGGCTTATGTCACTTTCGTATATTGTACGAAAACGGCTGTATCATCCTAGGGTACGATCTCGAATTCGGTACGTTACAAACATGTTTACAGTACCATTTCGCATTAGAAAACAATCAATCTCAATCCGTTGTTCGGAGTCGGCAATAAATTGGAAGCGAGTAGCTTGACTCACTATGGGCTACCTTGTCTAACTTTTATTTGTAATTTTAGTTAAGCAGTAGACAGTGAGGAAGTCTGCTTTTTTAAAGTTAGAAGGTTTCGGTTTCAGTTTTCATCTAAGAATTTAATACAGTTCGTAGATTGATGTATGCAAGGCTTGTGTTTAGACCCAGTTTAAAAGCCTTTCTCTGAATTAGTATTGAGTTAAGTCAAGTTAACTAACAATATGACTGATTAATGCTGCCAAAAAAGTTCTAGATTCAAAAAGTCGATGTCGCCTGGTAAACAGGTTTCTCATGACGTGTATTTTACTTTAATCTCTGCACTCAAGTTTCACTTGGACTAATGAAATTTATATTCCGTGAAGCGATAAGGATAAAGATTCGTATTTTCTCTTTTCGGTTTGGTTTAGAAAGGGGTAAGTGTTTGAGTCACTTTGCATCAAAGTAATAACTGGTAATCAGTATAATGCCGGTTCATAAAGACGGAGTTCTGGAGGCTCATCTTAACCAACATTTTTACGTTCAAAAATACAAATTTATTTATCATAAGTGCAGGAAAGTGTCATTCAAAGATTCAGCTACATACTTACTTACCCTCGAATGAGGGTCAATGCCTTGCAAAGTAACCAACTTGAATTTGAACAAGAGTGTGCAATTTATTCAACTCATCGTGTATCATACAAAAAAGATACCCGTACTCGCATATTAATTTTGATTTCATTTATAAACTTCAGACGCCTTAATCTCAGGAGTGCGCAGCATGATACATTGATAGTGTGAAGAGCTCTTGACAGTTGTATATAAAATGAATTCAATGTAATCACACAATTTACACAAGATGTTTGTATGAGATACAACGTACTTCTAACACGTGACAAATAAATTGCAGAAGCATTTTAACCCCAATGCATTTGCTAGTTGTGGCTGCAATGATAGTTAGGTACGTAAATAGATGAACATACTATATGTACATGGGGTGTGTCATATTAATTTGTTCTAGCGATTGTGGAATTAATTTAAAATAATAAAAATATCTCACGAAATAAGGTTTTATTTCCTTTTTCATCATGATCTCAGCAGTGCGCTATCAATCAAACAATTGATGATAGCGGAGAGTCTTAGATGTAATACTCGTTGTTTAATTATTTATTTGAAAGATCTGATGGAATGAGCAATATTTCATGAAATGAATGACAGAACGCGATAAAGTTGTGTAATTGTTTTTTTTTTTCAAATTAATTTCAATGTTTGAACTGCCATGGGATTAGTTATAGTGACTATACGTGTCAAACGTTGTCAAGTAAATAGACACGGAATTGTGTATAGAAAAGGCTATGATAGAATTGTACTAGGGTAATCCTTCAATCGACTAGCACATTCTTAAGAAGCAGGCAAGCCGGTTTTTTTTGTTTTGTTTTAAAGGTGGCCTTTCTTCTAAAGCAGGAGACATTGCGACCTATAAGATGTATTGTGCCAAGAGTCAGTTAGACGAGGAGGTCCTCGATCTTCCTAATGAAGTTGACGATGTCACCTCGAGGTATTTCTGATGTCTTCAGGAATAAAAATTTCGTTAAGAAAAACCCGCCACTTGATGTAACAGCGAACCATACTCTCACGTAGTATATCTTCTGCTATTTCATCTTCCTCTCAAGTAAGCTGGTTAGTCACTAGAACAAGAGTGCTAAAAAAATGGAAACTATAACTTGTGATTCGTTGCTTCTGTAGCTTATTTTTTTGTCCAACAGACAATAAAGATAATGCCCTAAGAAGATATGACTTTCGAAAGGTTAGGTTGTAGGGGTGGTTGCATTTATATACAGCCTCACTCGGATCTCAGTGGATCCATTGTGTTCCCCGATGTAGTGTGGGATACCTAAAATAAATGGAATAGTTTGTTGTTTAGTTTTTCAGTTGACCTCCCTGAACCATCCCGAGTTCCAAAGGAATTGTAGAATGGTTCTCGGTGGCTTGCTTGACCGTTCACCCAGATCACTGAAGAAATGTTCTTCGAGGGTTATGACTTTCGAAAACATACCACGCAAAGATGCATAATTGTGCATGAGTTACAGCACAGATTTATAAAAGACTCAGAGCATGCTTGAGGAAGCCTTAAAAAAGTTAATTACTATCTCGACGATGAGTATGGCATTGTTTTTGAAAAGAGCTATTATATCACTGGTTTAGTTGTGATCCTCATTTATTTGTGCAGGTCTTCCCTACTGCATTGTCCCTCCGGCTCAAATTCGAAGACTATTACAGCTGGAGCGTTGGTTTCCATTTGCTTTACATGCCCTATCAATGAGCTATTAGACGGATCACCGTCAAAACTGCTCAAATTTACCAGGGCGTCCGGATGACTAGAAACAAGACGATAATACCAGGGTAGGAAACAAATCATGGGTATCAGGAGGATGTAACCATGCTCATCAGCCCGCTAACCTAACCTAATCTAACATGCCCTATCCATTTCAAAAGTCCAACACATAGCTTTTGAGTAGGTCGAAGCTCGTCATTGAATCTCTTCTTTCAAATCTCATCAACACAATCGGGACCGAATATCTCGCGAAGAATTGTTCCCTCAAAATCGTAAGGGATATCTTCATCGGCCTTCAATAGTGTGCATACTTCAGCGCCATAGAGTAGGACTGGGATGATTAAAGTCTTACTTGTACAGAGTTTCTTTAGTAGTTTGGGATGGGGCGATTGGCAAGAGTTTACGTGTGATTTTAATTGGGATCTATTTGTCAGAAGTGATAGCAGACCCAAGGTAGACAAGTTAATATCAATTTTAAAGTTATAGCTGTCCATTGTGACATTCTGTCCGATTCGTGGAGGTTGTATGTAATTTTATGCTTGGTTTTGCCTCGTTGGTCACATCTGCCTTAATAAATACTCGTGAGCGCACCAGTACCTAACTGCTCGATGAGTTCTTTACAAACGTCTTCCTCAGGAGCCTTCAAATTGATAAAGAGATGGTACTGCTTAGTTAGGAGGGTTGACTAGGAAGGAAGTCCTTTCCCCTTTACACTCCAAATGGTTCTACGGGTAGAATTCTCTCTTGGCGAGATTCTATAGGTATCACAATGGGCTATCAGCCTAAGTGGGTCCCACGGGACACCTATTTAACTAACCTAATCTAAACTACACTTAGGTCAATGTAGAGCCATTGTGATGTGGTTCAAAAAATAACCCCCAATTTGTAGGCCCCTTCTAAAATGTGAAAATTTGATCAATTATGGATTTTCCTGTGGTAAAACCCTAGTGTTAAGTGCCAGTTAGGTTGTACGAAGGGTTTTATGCGTTCATACAATTTTGCAGATAAGATCTTGTACACGGTGCTGAGAAAACTGATACCTCTGCCTTTCGGGCCAACAATGCTAAGTCAGGAATACACTAAGAATATAAGAAATGATTTGATATATGACTTGACCAAGTAATCTCCAGCTACTTTAAATGATCCAGCAGCCGTGTAGGACTGAAGCTTCGATATTTCTATTCTCATTTCGTTTAGGTTGATCAAAAACTTGAGCTGCCAAGATGCGTATCCAATCCAAATATTCAACAGATGAAGACGACGATAGACTTTTATCTATTTGTTGGCCAAATTAAATGACAGCTATTTGTCATGAGAAAATTAAATTAAAAATAGAAAACATTTCTAAATTAATCGATCGTTGACTATGAACTACAACAACTGAATAGATTCAAATATAAAAATATATCTCTATAAACAACATCGTCCTTGTACATTTATACCTATTATATCTTTTTCCCATGAACTTACAATTCATTTTCATGTTGACACAGTAAATAAGTGAATTTATTTTTACTTTTACAGGTCGTTACATCAATTTTGGCGCATTGATCTCTTGATTTGAGTTAAAAGAGATCTTTAAGACATTTTTCAAATTCTTATTTTGGTTTTGAAAAGTTTTCTGTTTTCACCAAGGAAGTGTCTAGATTTGTTTTAATCAAAATCAAACACCAGAGATCAACATAATTTGCAATTTCCAATCATTGGACTAGTATTCTAAGTCCTCTACTTGGACCCTTTTTAATAAAAAAAAAGAAAAAATTACCACTTCATGAACATGACCTTTTCCAACCTCTATTTAATTTAAAAAGATACACTCGTTCATTTTCTCATTGTCAATCTGAGAGATACAATTTACTTCACAAAGTAATTTCAACTGCAATCCAGACATACTCGTTTATTAATAAATCTTATACTTTACACGTGGTGCATTTGTACTTGGAATAACACACAACAAGAACAAGAAACAACATAATTTCTGTGGTTGATTGCCACCAATTCGTCTTTAATAAATTCGTTTATGTACATCTTGAGCATAAATTTCTGATACAGTATCACTGACCGGACTCTCGATGAAGTTAACGAAGATTCGCAATGGTTTTTGATCTTTCGAGTGGAAAATACCCAAGTGGTTTGGACGCCAATTTCAATGGCCCGAAATAAATAAAACGCGCCTGCGAATTGGCATTCGATGCTGTGCATCATGCGTAGAAATATCATGTTGAGATACAAACGCATCCACAAAACCGATGTGGTGCATTCTGAGAAAATTCTAAAACTGAATGATAAGTGGGACACAGATATAAATTTAAACAATGGAATGTTGTACTTTTGCAAGGTGCACTGTTTTATTTTGTGTAATGAAAGTAAAACGCATCTTTTCTTAAGTGTGAGCGATGATATTATTTAGTTTTTTTATTGCATAGCAGATAAGCTGCGATTTTTTCTTTTTTAAAGCAAAATATTTGTCACTCTTGTTACACACCTGTGTTGTTTTGATGACGTTTGTGCAGGTGGTCGTGGACATAGGTTCAAATCTCAGCAAAACAGTCAAAGCAACCACCACTATCCAAGAGTATAATTTGTCATGAAAAACAGTACAATCTGCCATTCGTGTGAAAAATGTAACACGCACAACATGAAAGGTTGCGAGAAGCTAGGCCCAATGTTATTAATATGCGCAGACATGCGGCGTAATGTCATCAATCTTGGCCTTGAACTCAGGAATTGTTACTATTTTGTTGGCATAAGCCTAAGATTTTACAAAATCCCACAAAATAACGACGTCCGGTGTCAAATCACACGACTTTTCTACTTTTTGCAAGACCCAGATGTCTGTAATGATTTTTGTGAAAGCTGTATGGGCGAGGAAGAAGAAGAGACAATTATCTACCTTCTCTGTACGTATCCAGCTCTCTCAGTTCGAAGAAGACCCAACTTAGGAGCCGGCTTCTTTTACGGTCTAAACGAACTGGGTGACATCAGCATAGGCAGTCTCTAGGGTTTCATAGAAAGTTCGGGCTGGTTCTACAAAGGTGGCTACTAGCGTCATCTAACAATAAATAAGAATCAAGTAAACACAACTAACAAATAAAAATAATTTATCTACGAGTAGTTGTCAATGCTATGGATAGTTGAAATGGAATCTTGTTTTCAATTTGGTCGAAGTATGTAAACGTTCATTTAGTCGGGTTAGCTATGCATGAAACTATTTGGTTCGCATGCGACCTTTTGCGTATCTTATCGGATGCTTGCTTTAATTGATTGCCGGGATACTTAGATGAAATGTAGGTCAACAGTGATACCAAAGAGTACATCGTTTTCTACAAAGAAGGAAGTTTGTAAACTCAAATAACAAGAGGCATGTTCTTCCCCTACCCAACAGCAGAGGCATGAATCTCCTCACCATCATGTAGATTGACTCCTCTCAGTGGAGTTTTTGACCAGCAAAGTTCACAATTGACCAAAGTTGCACACTTCTTCTGAGATTCTCTTTATCGAGCTATACAGAGACAGAAGCGGCCAAAGTAGGTAAAGTGTTCCAAGTATTTTTTGTCAACAAGAAGGGACACTCAAGTAAGTTAGGGACTTTGTCTACCTTGACTCTGCCATCACTTATGATACGACGTCTTATCATAAATCAAACGAAGAATAACTCATGCCAATCATTGTTTCTTTGGGCTAAGAAGGCACTAGTAAGATCCAATATTCAAAAACATCATCTCAAAGCGTTGAAGCCTGTACTCTATTGAAGGCGTATTCGCGTTGGCGGAGGAAGAGATACGACGACGAACTACATCAGCTTCACAGCGACATCGAATAAGTAAAAAGAAGAAAATGTAAGAAGATATAAGACATAAAAAGCGAATGGACACCGATGCCGTAGAGTCGTCGAGTCTAACCCGGGGGGACAACCCTGTAGAGAACGTCTTCGCCTTAGGTAACGCATACAAGCAGAAGAGGACTTCAATTAACTTTAGGTACGCAACTAGAGGCAGTCAGAACCCTAGACTGATCTTAAACGAAGCGAAGATCGCTCTTTCAGTGATGTCAAGGAGAACCACCCAAAATAATGGTCCTAAAGGTATCACTTCGACTCAAATAGTTTCACACATAACCTTAAGGTGTTGCGTCATTTTTAATACGAAAAGATATATCTTCAAGGTTGAATTGTTAAAAACAAACCTTACTTTCAAAAACTTGAATAGTCTAGACCAAGGCTGTCCAATACGGTCCGAAAATATTTAAAGTTACTGAAGCCAGTCCATTTTTCTGAGGAATGTTCTGTACGTTTTTGTTTCGCTCGTCAGCTATGGTAATATGGTAATACACTTGTGGCCCAGGGAAACAAAAAGGTTGGACACCCTTGGTCTAGACCGAGTTTGGTATCAAGATTGATTTGCGTTATCGTCTATCGTCGAAGGAGAACTATTTCACTTCAAGGTTTACATCCCGAAATCGATTGAAATGTAAAGTAAATAATCCTTTGCTTTTCACCAATAGGCTTGTTATTAGAAAAAGTTTTCAATGTAATGTGAAATGTGCATTGCGAATTTGATTGCACCCGCATGTACCCTTGAGCAATACAAGCTCAAGTGGGCGGTTATATTACGCCCCGGGTAAAAATTTCATTCACGCCACATAAATTTATCAAAAACAAACAAAGCCTATTTATTTAATTTAATATTATTGTTCTGTTGTTTCTGTTTGTAATCTATTTTTACAAATATTTTTGCTTTTTTAAATGGGACCAACGCAATGTTTGACTTTTTCATCAAATTTATACAAGAAAATATGTGTATATTTGGAGTAAGCAAAGAAAACAGACACTTGTTGAGTCAAAATGTTTCCAGTAAATTTCCAACATACGATACATTTTTGGTTTTAAACTTTTTTCTTGTGTAAGGATCGTCAACCAACAGATAGAGGGATTAGACCTTTTGCCAATTTTGTCGTAGATCATGAGCAGTTTGAAAACAAATGGCTTCTTAAAAAGTTCTGATAAGCGAATACTTTCAGCTCTTTAATGAAAAGTTAGAAGAATCAATGTTCGAAACTAAATTCTTTTACTGACAGCATTTTATTTTAAAGTTAGTAAATGTGATCTATGATCACGTGTTTATGAATGTAACGGAAGTAGAGTAATATACACTTCATCAGAAAGTAATTAAGAAACAAAATAAGTTGCACATCAAGCATAGAAATAGAAAAATATCCTCAAAGATTCGCATAAATACTTAGAAAAATTTGTATATAACTTTAACATTTCTTTCTTTCCAAGACCGTGACCTAGAGTATGTTTTGCAAATCGGATTTGTGAAGCAGTTTAAAGTAAGCTAAGTAAAAATGTTCTACAATTCACGCAATTCGGAAAGAGAAATCAAAAAAAAAAAAAAAAACGTTTGTTTACTAACTTTAAACCCACGATGAAAAGCCACTCACGTCAGAATTGTGTCTGTTGCGGTTATTCCACCTGATGATTCAAGAACAGGTTTTACAACAACCTATCACGTTATTGCTATTAAAATTTTCCTCAATGAACTCCAATTTTTCACACAGTAGTACTTTGAATAATTTTCCACTCTTTATTCGCTTTTCATTACAATTTTCCGCATTGAATACCCGAGACAACTTCTATTTTTATTTTATTTGTTTTTTTATTACTCTATGTCAATACTATTTCGCGCTAATTTTTTTAAATGTAGAGTTGTCACATGTGTCTATGCCGGCCGACGACACCTTCAAGACTGACTGCTTTCGATATTGATTCACACAGGCACTTGTCGCACAATTTTTACTGCTTCTCTCGAGAGTGGTATTTTCTGAATTAAATTGATATAAAAATTGTTGTTGTAGAATGCGATTCACATGGAATTCAATTTATAATAAGGAAATCTGACATCAGCTGTATGAATTTAATCATAATGGTTCAATTGGATATGTAGGGACGGCACTTAGGTCTATGGGAAAGGTTTAAATCTATAGGATTTTTTAATAGTATAAGTTTTCCCTTCATAGACGCTTTATAAAATCCCATCCCATTTGGATCTTAGAGACAGTATTCTTCTGAATAGGTAAACCATCCAGTTGGGACTGAGAGAAACACATGTCCCAACCATCAGTATTTGACCTTGTACGGTATAGGGAACGATACGAAAAGAAGACATGAACTGGATCTGAAATATTTTAAGAATTACTTTACTCAATCTTCTCAGCTTTGGGAAACTCACTTTCCTCTGATGACGCTACAGATAGACCCGGGCCTCAACCAATAAGGGTCTTGAGGCACCCAGTTTCACATGCCAAGTTGGTTGAAATCTTTTTCTATATGCAAGCACCACCTGAGTTGGATTCTTCCTCTACTACACCGTCACTCAATATCACTCTCCTCTGGGTTCCCGGCCACAGCAACATAGAGGGGAACGAGAGAACCGGCGCGTTAGCCAGATGTGGTTCTACTCTGGATGTCTCCCTTACGGAGTCTGTCTGCTCCCCTATGAGACTCATCAAGGGTAACATTTTCCAACACTTTCTCGCTATTGCCAACTCTAGGTGGAAAAGTCTACGAACCTGTACCATATCCAGACAGATATGGCCCACCTATAATTGAAGCCGAACGAGCGAACCGCATCGAGACAGCAAGAATCACAGCAATTAGCACGGGCCACTGGCCAATTGGTCTATGTACATGCTGCCAAGTTAGGCATCCCGCTCAGCCCCCACTGCCGCAGTTGCGGCAATTCGCACACGAATCACACATCTGGCAGGTTCACCAGATTCAACCACTTATACCTACCTACCTACCTACACCGTCACTCTGGAGTAGATTCAAAGACTCTTTGGGCAGGAGCGTTAAAATACATCGCCTCTATATGTCCCAGTCTTCTTAGTCGTTGTATTTGGAGTTTTTTGATTAGGTCGATATCTTTGCATTTCTTCGTCCAATCCAAAGATGTGTATGCAGGCGAGACCACCTATCACCCGAAGGATTTTTCTCTCAAAACAGCCGTGGGCAATCTTATCTTAACAAAGTCTATGCCTCTGCGCCATGGAGCAAGTTTTATATAGAGTGACTTAAGGACTTTGCTACTCAATTGCCATCTTAGCCCAAAGAAACAGCGATTTTTAAGAGTACTCTTCTATTCAATACATATTTACGTTTGATCTCGGTGCTGCTGGTGTCGCTATCTGAATAGCCTTAGAAGATACTCGACAATATTCCAGGCACACTGACTGAATCACACCTCTTATATTTTGGGGCAATCAATATTCATCTTTCCAGACAGTTGAGCCGCTCTAAAATTGCTTGATTTCCCTGTTATCAAATCCAAGCTAGTTCTGAAAACTTTGGTCTTACCCCATAACCGATTCACAGGGAATGAAAAAACTGACTTACTGGCAAAAGATGGTGTATTAACCCATTTCATCGGTTCTTAACTCTTCTTCCAACAAAACGCACTTCAAAAACCACTTGAAAATTGTATGCTTATCCAAGATCACCATCCCAAACCAAACTTCCTTGCAATTAGCGATAGGAACCATCGTCTCAAAAGGCGTAATCCATGGTTACGGTCTTCTGAAGCAACATTTGCAATACATAACACGTGTTATGAATGATTTGCATAGCTCTGTACGTTCACATCACTTTAATCTGCAAGCATTTAAAACCAACGAGCTTTAGTATCTCCTTGAACTTTCCTCTAATTTTCCTAATGTCCGTGCTCTAGTTTAAGGGTTCCTGCTCTAGTACGTTCCTTCTCTCATCTGCAAGTTTATGAAAATCCAGCCCTATGGAATCAAACCAAGCTCACTGTATTTGTTATACAAGTATTTGACCATTCTTCCAGGAGTTGGATACCTAAAGGCAGAACACACCCTTATACTGATAGGACTAGGCGCCTATTTAAGATTAAAGTAAGCCTTGTATCAAGTCAATAGATAAAGAGTAGGATGCACTTCAAATCGTCATTGCGTCATCAAATGAATGATTAAAAGTTTTCAAGGTTAGTTCTGATTAAGTTTTATTGTTCTTTTCAAACGCATTTTGCATTTTTATCAAATACTGCTTTGCGCAATGCATATTGAGATAAAAACTTATAAATGCGGATTTAAAATGCATTGTAAGGTTTTTTTTTTAAATTTTTTCAAAAAGAGGGATGTAATAATCATAAGTAGAAGAAACAAAGCAAAATGCTTATCACCAACGGGTCTGTAGTGTTTAGAAGATTTTTTTATCAATAATTTTGAAGAACATTGCAAAAGAGATAAATAATCCAAATTATATTACAAGAATTTATAGCTCTTTGCAGTGAATCTTTGCAATTGTTCACAAAAAATATCTTACCATCTAAATGTATCTACGCACTTAATACTACAAATTTGACATCCGGTTAAAAGATAAAAAAACCACATTTTCATTTTAAGATAAAAACAACGACAATTAAGGTCAATACACAATTTTTGAACGATAAGATTCATGTATTGGGCTTTTGATAATTGAATACTGAATTTACGAAAGAGTATTCTGGAATGTACTCGTACGAAGGCCTGAGAAGCTCACTTTAGAACCGACTGATTTCATAGTAGTTATCAATGATTTTCGCTTCTTCCAATCATATCCAAAATTCTCGAGATGATATTACTTAGGCGCCTTCAACCGATTGTGGAAGGAAACAGTTTTATCCTTGACCACCAGTTTGGGTTCAGAAGTAAGCATTCGACAATTGACCAGATGCATAGAATTACTGACGTAATCGAGAAAGCACTAGAAGAAAAAAAGATATGCTCAAGCGTATTTCTTGACAAGGTGTGACACGATGGCCTTAAATGCAAACTACAACAAGTTCTCCCCTTATACTTATACGATATTCTAGAATCGTATCTCGGGAATAGACTCTTCAGTGTTAGAAATAGAAACGAATACTCGCAGCTTAAAGAAATTTCGGTTGGCGTACCGCAAGGAAGCGTTCTTGGACCGCTTCTCTATCTGTTATATACTCGCGATATATCGAAAGAAGATGGCATTATCCTTGCAACGATTGCCGATGACATCGCTATGCTTGCTGGTTAAAACAATGGAAGAAAAGACTGCAAAATTGCAAAGCGCACTGAATAAAGTTAACGAATTGACAAGGGATTGGCGGATCGCCCTCAACAAAACTAAATCTGTTCACATGAATTTCACATATCAGAAAATTAATGAATTGCCAATTTTTCTAAACTTGGCCCAAAAACCTTTTGCCAACGAAGCCAAATACCTGGGAATGACGCTCGACGCAAAGCTGAAGTAGAATACGCACGTGAAAATGAAACGTAAAGAGAAATATAGAGAAATGTACTGATTACTCGGAAAACATTCCTAGCTCAGAAGAGAGAACAAATTGCTCTTATACAAGCAAGTGCTAAGGCTGGTGTGGACCTACGGTATACAACTTTTGGGGATGTACCAAGAAAACCAATGCCAATATCATACAAACATTTCAAAATAAACTGCTTAGAGAAATTGTCCAGTTGTGGTATACCAGAAATGACGATATCCCCAGAGATCTCGGAATTTGTGCAATCGAAGCAGAAACTAGAAGCTTCGCACGAAAACAGAACCTTCCAACTTGGCGCGATAAGGATTAACCGCGACTAAATTGTGGAACATGCAGGATCTTTCATTGGAAAGTTACCTGCCAAACGTTTTATTTCGTGATAGAAAAATTGCTTGATAAGTTATAACTTAGTTGCAATATCGAACGAACTTAAATCGAAGGGAGGAGTTTTTAGTCAGTAGGAATCTGACACTACTATGAGACACTATCCTTAGAGTGTCTATGGAAGATTTTCACCTACCCTCGGGAAAAAAAAGATTTTCTCTCTTATACACGTCGTCATTCTATCCATTCCAGATAGTATGGTGCGCTCTTAACTTCACTTACTTCCTAATGAATCTACGAAAAGGGTTGGAGTCAGCAGACTGGTAGCATAGAAATCTATTGGATTGAGGAGCTTCTCATAATAATTAATACTCTCTAACATTTTTTATTACATTTTTAATTGAAATTTTAAACAAATGACTTTTCACTCTCTATAGTCTAATCGGTTTGTAATTTACTGATTGATAGGCTATTGATGAAGGAATTCGCTATTGCCATGATTGATTGAAATGAGAAGAAAGTATAAAGACAAGTAGAAATGTAACACATCATTTAACAGTTGCAGTATGGCATTATCTACCTGATATTCCTGATAATCAAGTGATATTCCCTGCTTCAGGCAATGTACCAGACATTCTATTATGAGAAACAAATGTGAACAGTACAAGCAAAAAAATAGTTTGCAGTACGACTTCAAAAAATTAAGCTACTGCTGTCAAAATTAAAGAAACTTTTGTACGAGTAACTAAAGTCCTTGGTAAATCTAGACATCACCTAGATGTCACTTTTTGCCACCTGAGGCAGTAGCTCTAGATTTCCGATCATCTCCTATAGAGATGGCGGAGCAGTTCAATATTCACTCTTGTTTCGTGCCGAGGCATAGGGATATTCCAGGGGACTGCAATGCTGATGAACTCGCCAGATATGGAACAACCGTAACCGTCCTCACAGAAAGAGACACTCTGGGAATACCGATCGTTGCATGTAAACTGAAACTTAAGCTGGATGCTTTCGAGAAAATAAATTTGGCCACGGCTGGATCTGAAACCCTCTATGAATCTAATTTCTCTCAACAGATAGCATATCAGATCCGTAATAGGTGTCATCACAGGACACTGTCTAATAGGCAAGCATGCAACAAGGCTTGGCTTCCATTCAAACGATTTCTGTAGAAGCTGTATGGACAAAGAGGAGAAGGAAACGATTCCCCACCTTCTTTGTAAATGCCCAGCTCTCTCCCGTAAAAGAACGCTCAATTTAGGGGAATTCTACTTTAACGACTTGGGCGATCTGATAAACACAGATATCAGAAACCTCCTTCGCTTAATAAAAAGCTCCAATTGGTTTAACGAGTAGGTATGAAGATCTCTTCAGATCCATGTGGTATCACAATGGACCTATCACTGGTCTAAATGTGCTGGCAATAGCTGGCAGCCACTTCAACCTAACCTAACATAAAGTGAGATAGTCTTTTATTGCATCTTCATTTGAAGTATGTAGTTCAATGACTTCTCTAGCTGGAGCGCTGTTAAAGTCGCCCTATATATTCAAGCCTTCATTTTAACCTTATTGACTGCGTCGATGCGTCTGCATAGAGTTCAACAGAAGAACTCCATCCTTTGGCAATGGACATTTTAGCCCTTGATCGACAAAAGAAAATATCTATCTCAGTTGGAATGAGTAGCGAGTTCTAAATGTTCACTTTACCAATGGTATCCATGTGTTGCTCACAACAACTATTGCAGATGTTGCAGTGACTAGGTAGAAGTTAAATCCGTCCGTCGCCTATTCTGTGAATGTCTCACTCTACCCAACATTAGATTTTGGACTCTTAGTAGTTGCTTAGTTATAAAAAGAAAAATAAAACGTGTTCTCTTCAAGACTATTCCTCCACAATAATCATAAATGTGTACAATAACCATCTAAAGTCGTTATAAATTCTTAAGGTGTACTGATTCAACTGCTTTCTAACCAATGACCTCTAAAGTTTTTTTTACATGTCACATTTAAATATGTATACATTTTTCTCATTAAATATAAATTCAGCTGTTTAAAATTGTTTGAAATTCTTTGAAACACACACTCTTGGTTGATGATTATTATTTTTTTTTCCATTACTGTTAACATTGAAATCTGACTCTAAACGAGGAAGAATCCACACCACTGCAGTGCACTATGGAGATAATCTACCATCAGTAAGATAATTTCAAAGTAAAAGTTTTAATAACTCGAGGATACGGATGGAGATCTCTTAATTACAAAGAATTGTTAAACTTTTCACTTTCTACACACCCAGCTAAAACTAAAAAAAAAAACTCTTCACTTTCTTTGTAATGACAGAGTTCTCTGCCGAATTTTATGCTAAAACCTACAGATGACCTGTTAGCATTCCTCAAGCGTGTAAGTACTTTTTAAAGAAAAGATGCACAACAAATAAGTGTCATCAGACAACTTTACGAATACCAACGGATGTGAACAACAGTAACAAGTTCAAGTTCATATTCAGAGCATGAATGGGACATGGACTGGAATATTTTTTTCTCATTAATGTAAAACCAGCTTCACTATGATGATCTATGGCAGCTCTTGCGCTTGATTGAATCCTAACTCTAGGGACTTACTGGGGAGGTAGAGTGCATTAATATCGGTTAAATGCTTCACCGCTGCTCAGGGTAATTACATAGTTGAGACGCTACAACTCAAACATAAGTATCTTTTTAATTTCACTAACAAATGCGACGAATGTATCAATTCTATGTGTGTAGTATGAGGGGGGGTCATCCTTTTGTACTTTTGCTTGTACAACATGTGTGGATGGATATGACATTATGTGCTCTTGCACGTAAAAACGAGGAGAAAGGTAAAAGTAACATACATCCAAACAGCACCATCAATTTGCGATGCTTGGTTAAATCTGTCTATCTCTGTTGAAGATACTGCTTGAGTTAGTTTTATTTGCATTCGAAACGTCGCGCGGTTAAGTTACGCATTTCTTGTAACAAACATAAGATGTCGAAGATATTTATCCGTTTTTATTATTTAATTGTTGTGTATTCGGTGACATCCTACGGATATGGATACCATCCGAGTTCCGAGGAATTCGATGGTTTAATGCGGGAGAAAACTTGGACACGGGATCTCCTGTGGCAGGAGAAAAATATTAAAAAATTCATACCGAAGTTTAATTTAGAAAAGCCTAAGAATACCGAATTTGGTGGAGGGCATCCGTTTCCGGTTGATTCAAGTGAAAAGAATGATAAGTTCTTAGGATATACAGCAAGTGACATGATTGCCAGTGAAAGTTTCCCGGAAGTGAGTAAATTGCAAATGCAGGCAAATCGTACAGTTTTGCCAATATTTTTTACAAATCCCGCAACAGGGATAGTGTATGCCATTACGGAAGTTGGAATTAATAAGAATGAGACCGGGTTGTCCAAAAATGGAACCATTCCAATATTTGTTAGTAAGGAACAATACGAACGGGATTTGTATATTTTAAAGAGAAGCTATGAGTCCAAGTGTGTCCGACAGGGAAGACCTCAAATTATAAAATTAGATAGTTCAAGTTTAGTGAAAAGATTGGATCCAGTTGTGATTAAAACTGAACTAGCTGTGAAGGGTAATTCTAGTCGCGTAAATCGGGGGAAGAAACGAAAAAATCGACACCGAAAAGCAAAGAAAACTAAAACATCAAAAAGGAATCAAGAGATCAAGGACACAACAGAACACAATCTTTCATTTCCATTGAAGATAGTTCCAATTTTAGACACACAATTGGAGAAACCAAACAAAGCAAATTTATCATCTGTTTTCAGTGGTTCACAAAACAAATCACCATCAAATGGGCCCACACTGGTTACTGGTGGCACGTCAAGAGTTAAAATTCATAAGATCTCCAGAAGAGCACTGAGTTCTACTGATGTCGAAGGAGATCATCCAGCCAACAAAAGATCATTGAATTCAAGTGATTCAGCAGAGAAAACGAAAAAAATTCTTTCTACTCAAATTCAAGTGACAAGTGAATATTTGGAACCATCTTTGAAGATTAGGACACCAAAAAACTCGATTGAAGAAACCACACACACAAATGCACCCCCAAAGTCAAAAAAGCCACCTTGTAAGGAAGTTAAAGCAAAAAAACCGGCCTCTGATGAGTACGATGATTACTATGACTTTGATGGATCATCATACAATGATAACAACTCAGGGGCAGATGATGGCGATGATGACGATGGTGATGAATCCTCTGAAAATCAAAGCAATGTATCCAGTTCCGAGAACAGTATTGCCGACTATAATTCGCTTGGAGGAACTGCCCAACAAGATGAAAATTATAGTCACAAGAAGGCAACCAATAAGCTGGGGAAACGTAAACGACCATATCGTGATGATTACGACGATTACGATGATGACTATGATAACGAAAGTGATGATGGTGTCTTGGGATTAATTCGTGGTTTTTTCACACCAGTTCAATGGATAATGAATAAGATATTAGATAGGGCTGGTAATATGTTTGATGAGAAGACGGAACCGGAAAACAACGATAACCGCAAGCCGAAATATCCACAATACACGGAGTATAACAGTGGAGCGAATGGAGTGTCAGCAAGTGAGGATGTAGATGCCGACCAAGGAAATTCATTTGGATCGTGGTTAAGTTCTTGGTTTGGATTTAGAAAGCGACGTGATAGTAGTACGACACCAACACCACTTGTGGATGAACCTGGGTGGTTTGATTCGTGGTTTGGATATGACGTAAGGACACCATCACCAAACGAAGAGGAAAGTGATCGTAAGTTGAATTATTGTTGTTTTTGTCGAGTTATTATGCATGAGGATGCTTTATAATCTGTATAAAGGTATAAACCTAGTTATGGTTCTGGACCATAACTTACAAGTTCCGATAACATACTACTTTAGACTTTATCACTCAATGACAGGATTTTGATTTCAGCTAGGCTGTCTGAGAAAATCTAAACTCTCCCCTTTCACAGTGACTTATTGCTCCCTTTAAACCATTTTCTATTGAAAACTTTACAATGGTAGTCTGAGTATTCTTCACAATTCTGCCATTTAAAGGTGATTCAGGGACAAGTCCAAAACGCACCTTCTTTCATTATCAAAATCAACCTTTGAAAATGCAGTCTGCTAAGGAAGGCATGTGCTTGTAGATTCTTGTAGCCTTAAAGGACGAACTTACTTACAGTTTGGGGTGAACCTAGAAATAAACTAACAAGC
The DNA here is from genome assembly GCA_951813785.1 of Criorhina ranunculi. Classification (NCBI taxonomy): domain Eukaryota; kingdom Metazoa; phylum Arthropoda; class Insecta; order Diptera; family Syrphidae; genus Criorhina; species Criorhina ranunculi. The sequence continues at coordinate 29,817,162 of OX638385.1, read as the reverse complement.
CTGTCCAGTTTACCCGGTCCTTAACTAATCGCCTCCAGTTACGTACTCCAAATTGGTTGAGGGCACCTTCTACTTGCGCCCACCTTAGGTGAGCTCTTTCTCTATTGCGGTTGTCCCTCCATGTAAGATTCGAAGACTCTCCGGGCGTTGATGTCCATTCGCTTTTCATGTCCTAGCCATCTCAAACGACCAATGCGCAATTTATTGATTAGGTCGATGTCGCTGTATACGGTATACCCTGTCTTACGAAGCATTTTCGCTCGAAGCGGCCAAGAGTATCTTAATCCGCCTTCAATAGAGTCTATGTTTCAGCGCCATAGAGTAGGACTGATATGTCCATTTCAGAAGTAATAGTGGAGCCAAGGTAGGCAAAGTCCCTTACTACCTCGAAGTTATAACTATCCACTGTGACATTCTGTCCAATTTGTAGATGTTGAGTGCCCTTTTACCAGCAAACACATGTATTCTCAATGAATGTACCCAGCTCGAGTAATTTCAAAAAGTAGTCTTTGATGTTGTCCTGGTGCATACAAGTAATTGAAAGAGGAGGTCTATTCGTTCCATCAATTGAAATTATCTACTTAAAAGCATTGCCTACTTGGCTATCAATTAGCATCTTCGATAAAATGTTTTTGGTCATTTTAGCATGGTTCTTTGGATGGTTTAACAGTAAGCCAAGACCTAAAAGAACCACCACAACTACCACCACAACTCCAGTGCCCATACTAACAATAGCAGAGCCATTGAAAAATCCACACAAATGGATTGGAATCCTGGCACAGCACATAATTAACTCAACATCTACCAATAATCCGCTAACTGAAACAACAACAGAAAATCCAGATATACCTAAACCTGTTTCCTACGATAAGTACCAAATTTGGCGACTAAAACCAAAGGATGACTCGCAGGTTAAAGTTCTTGAGGAATATAAACGAGGAGAAGAGGGTGCTCGTATTCACTGGTTAAAAGGACCCACATTAAGGTAAATATAACAAAAAAAATCCTATTGAACCACTTTAAAATGAAAATATATTTCTAGAGGATTAACTGACGTTCTCATTCCACCAAAGATGCTAATCGATTTCCAAGGAACTTTAAATTTTGAAAATATTCCTCATGAAATTCTAATCTTCGATGTTGGTAAAGTAATTGCCTATGAACAGGCAAAACAAGATGATATCCTTCCAATAAAACGCGGTCCAGGGAAAGCAATAATGTCATGGAATAGATACCATGACTATGATAGTATCATTAAGTATCTGGAATTAATTCAACTACGTAACCCACAATTTGTGGAATTAATACACATAGGACGCTCATATGAAGGTCGACCTCTAGTCATAGCGAAAGTTGAATCAAAGAAATCCAACGACAAGCTAACAAAGAAAACTAAACTTAAACTTAACAGGAAATCAGATGAAACTAATGGTGTGTTCATAGAAGCGGGGATTCATGGACGAGAATGGATTGCACCAGCTTCTGCAACATGGATGATAAACGAGCTGCTAAGAATTATGAAGAACAATCGTAAGTACCTTTGAAATTGTGCAGTCTAACAGGTGACAGTGAAAGCCACTTGTCTGGGAGGTGGATGGCTATTTTATTGAATATCATTTCTAACGACCGAAAATAATGGCCACTTTTACCTTAAACTGGGTTCTCATTGTTTCTTTTGAAAATATGTTTATGAAAATATTTATACAAGAGAATATGGATATGCAGTCCATATATGAAAGAAGATAGCTAATCGAGTGCGCATAGGTATTTTAGTTTGCCTATTCGCAGAGGCTACTGAAAGTTGAATACCATACTCCACAGACACGGGAATGTATGAATGTACTTACATTCCTGTATGTGATTAACCCAGTTGTACAACCAAGTCGTGGAAGTTATGTGAAGCATGTCATTTTTGGAGGTGAACATTTTTCTCCCACAGGAGTGGGTCTGCTTTAGCCGTCCCCATCACTTACTCTGTTCCTGCATGAAGGTATGTAATTTAGTTTTCACTGAATTCAACCGGAAGTTTTTGTTTTTTTTTTGAGGAAAATTTCCAAATCCCAGGAGCACTGTTTCACGCACCTTATAAATTGAAGTCTCTTTTCAACAGTGCGCTGCACTACAGGTAGCATCTTTCTTTGCTGCACTGTCCCTGTGTAAAGACTCTATGAGCCGGTTGGAGTTTAAAGCCACCATAGGCGTATTGTTAAATCCTGAAGAATTTTCGTTTTTAAACCAAGAATACATTTAGCTGCTTGGAAAGTATGGACATCTGGTGGTACAGTGAAAAACTGTTTCGTTGCTTGGCATTTCAACGCACTAACCACTAACTGCTTGGTCATCTACATTTTAATCAATCATAGCCGAGACTAGTTTCATATTCGTTGTGGATTTTTTTTTTTTAGTAAAGCCTTGCAAAACCTGTCAACGATGTAAAAGGAACGGATAATACTGCGGTTTCTAAGACGTCCTTAATTCTTCCGAAATGCATATTTCAACCATCAAAGACCGTTTTTTCTCTACTCGTTGCTCTGATAAGTAAAGCTCACCCAGATGAGCTTCCACATATTATTATTATTACGGGAGGGTTGTTCACAGCCCTTGGCACTGCGGTTTCTTTCGAATCCTATTGTGCCTTCCCTGTTGTTTCTTAGATGAATTGCTTCACCCCAGAGGATGTCAGGAAGTTAAGGAATTTCTCTGGGTGGATGGCAGCGAGTTGTTCCGTAGGGATGACTTCGTTGCCGTGGATTCTCTTTCTAAGTTGGAAGAGAGCTGGGCATTCCGTTAAGATGTGTAGAGAAGTCTCTTCACTCTCAAGGCAGAGTCTACAGCTTGAATCTGTTACAATGTTCATGCAGTGTAGGTGTTTGTTCAGAGGGTAGTGTCCACTGAGGAATCCAATTAATGCTCTAAGGTTGCTCCTTTCGGGGTTCACAATGAAATTTGATTTTCTTTGTGATGGTACAGGGAATAGCAGTTTTGAACATAATTGCCCTGGTGTGTTGAGCCAGACTTCTCTAGATTCTTGCATGCAAAGACTTTTTCCGTGTTTTGCGAAGAGGGATTTGCTTACCCCGCAAAAGGGTTCGGGTCCAATAAATTTAGTTATCGCGCCCTCTTTTGCCAGAGAGTCGGCTTTTTCATTGCCCGCAAATCCACTATGTGCAGGAATCCAGTGAAGGATGACCATGTTGTTCCCAGCAAGATCCGCGATTATATTACGGGTTTCTAGGACTAGTTTAGATTTTATAACAGACGATTCGAGCGCTTTAAGGGCAGCTTGACTGTCTGAGAAGATGAATATGATTTTCCCCATGATGTGAGAGGACTGATTTAGTCTCACACATTGGTTGATGGCAAATACCTCGGCATGGAATATGGACGCGAATTCACCAAGGCTGACTGAGAAGTTCAGCTTCCACATAATATGTGACTATATATTATATAGTCACGACTCTAGTGATCTTCTTTATTTTTCAATAGAATAGCTAACAAACTATTAAATACAAGTTTGCATGGAATAGATGGCAGGTCCGTAGTTAAAATGTAACTTTTTTAACTATTTTCATTGTTACAATTAGCTAATAAAGAACTTTAAAGAATTTACTTTTTTTTTTTTCTAATAATCTTCTAATACTATTTCTTTCAAGTAAATAATTAAAGCTGGTGGTTTCCTCATGTCCATTGCCATTTCCGGAATAAAGAAGTATTTTGAAGTTTTGAAAACTTCTTTTCGCCTTTCGTCTGTTATTGTTAATGTAAACGTTTTCTGCATGTCTCTTCTCTCAGTGGCCGCAGCAAGTCGTTTATCCTTAAAAGCCACTTTCATGTACTCTGGTGGCGGTTTTGGTGATTCAGTTATAATTACTACATGGATACATTACAATGTTAGATTGACGACATTAAGGAATCTTAAACTTTCCAACCTTTGGCAGTTTTCTTCTCTTGCTCAAGTTGCTCACGTGCCTTGCAAGCTCTTTTGTGAAGGAAAACCCGCATTGCCATCGAAAGTATTAAAAGTGTGAATAGCCCAGCGATGAATATTTTCACGTAACTAAAAATATTTGCGTTAAGTAAAATTATAAGTTAATATGTATGTACATATGTTGTTACCGGTCAGAGTAATATAGTCTTTTGATGAAGTCAAACAAGATGCCTCCGACAGCCAACCAAAAGACCACGGAACCGAAAAATATGAACCTTGAGATGATTAACAATCGAATGGATTTAAGCCGCAAAATGTCTTATGTCCGTACTTACGCCATAACTGAAATGGTCTCGGTTACAAAAGAACAAAAACTTCTTTGATCTTCACACAGTTCGTCATCCTCTTGGCTCCGTCGACGACATTTCGCTTGACATGAACATTTTTGTCTGCATTCTGCTATTATCTGTTCTCTATCCATAATTTTGATGTTTTTAGGTTTTTGAATTTAAAACATTTTTGCCTACTTTCACAAATTAATTTCAATTCATGAATAATCGATAGTTGATATGAGCAATTGATAGAAGCATGCTTGCTCAGAAAAATTTATAGAAGTAAGGTTTCGACATTCGAATAGAACCCCAACTAGAAGAAGGCTTAGCCTGCTCTTCAGCATCGTAAGTCTTGGGGGAAAATAAACCCACAGGAGGTTTCTCGAAAACTCCTTTCCTCTTAAATACTTAGGCAGTCAACGTGAACCACTACTATTTACAATGATTCTCCAAGTACAAATACTTGTTTTGTTTATTGATCTAAGGCACGATGAAGAGAACTTTCGACGAGTTTGAGAAAAACCTTGTGAATTAAGATGAAAAAATACCTGTTTTATCGATTTTGGACATAAAAGGACCAAAGCAGCGAAGTGGACAGACAAAGTTACTGCATCGTTTGGCACTGCAATACTGTGGTCCAGCCTTATACCATCCCAGAATTGAACTAAAATTGCATTTGAATAAGTGGCTTCAGCTTGCAAAATTGTGCAATTAAGGTTTGGATTTTACAAAGCTTTAAAATGCAATTACTTTCTTATCAGACCAGCGACCCTTGGAGGTTCAGAGCCTGAACTACCGTCGCCTTATATCCTTCAAGGAATCGGACACCCTGCTTCAAATTTTTTACTTAACTACGATTCTACGGAGGTTCAGCGACCCTTTTCTCGTTCATTCGCTCGATGTGCAGTCGACGGATTTTAAAATACAGAACTTTCAAAACCGGGAACGAAACGTGGAAATAGGAATCTCATTTAAAGTTGAAGCTTAAAGTTGATGTGAGAATATAATTTTTATTAATTGAGTAAGAGTATCTTGCACTGCGAAATTGTGGTATATAATGCCCGTTATCAGCATCTTTGAGATTCTACAGGTTTGCTAGACATTCTGCTACCTCATTAGCCTTAATTCCGAAGCGCCCGGCTTCTTCAGACCCTGGACTTGTTCAGAAAGCATGTATTTTTTTTCTCGTCTTTCATTTAATTTTTTTTATTGCAAGATGTGCAAAATGGCGCTTCGAACTCGATAGAAACTCACTTCTGTCGCTTGATACGCATCCTGAGTGCCCCAGCATTGTCGCCTGTGGCACGAAGCAGACCCCAAAATATGATTTTTATCCCACCGACCTGCTCGGAACATATGCATTTTTTTTCTCTTCTTTGCCTTAAGTTTCTTTGCTAGATGAGTAGAATTAAGTTTCAAACTCGATAGAAACTCATTCCCATCCCCAGATACGCAGCCTGAGTGCCTCAGCAGCGTCGAATGTGGCATGCGGCAGACCCCAAAAAAATGATTTTTCTCCACTCCGAGCTGCTCGGAAAACATGATTTTTTGTCACGAGCTTTCTTTAATTTTGCTTGCTAGATGCGTAGAACGGAGCTCGAAACGCGATAGAAACTCACTCCTATCCCCAGGTACGCAGCTTGAGTGCCTCAGCAGCGTCGAATGTGGCACGAAGCAGACCCCAAAAAAGTGATTCTTTCCCCACCGACCCGGACTTGCTCAGAAAGCATGTTTTTTTTCCTCGTCTTTCCCTTAAGTTTCTTTGCTAGATGGGTAGAATGGAGTTTATAACTCGATAGAAACGCACTCTCACCGTCAGATATACAGCCTTGGTGCCCCACCGTCATCGAATGTAACACGAGGCAGACCCCCAAAAAGATGATTAAGTGGTTCCTTCGTTGTTTATGCTCAATTTATTAAGTTTATGTAGGCATTCGCTCAGTTTTTAAACCATCGAGATGCCAATAAATTGCGTGGTTTCCCACTCTATAAATCGTGAATTTATTGCTCCAGTTTTTCGTATTGCTAAGCTTCATGCGAAACTGTTTTCCGAATTTGAGTCTCCTGTTACTGTCATCTCTTAAGGTTGCCAGAAGAGAAAGTTCCAATGTATCGCTTCCTTAGAATAGTTTTATTTGCAATTTCCTTAACCACAAAGAATATAGACACCTTCATTGGTGCGGTTGAGCTAAACATGCATTTGGCTTTAATCAATTCACCTTTCAGCCGGGTGATTTCACAATGATGTACACGTTTTATACATTTTTCAATTTCAAAACTTTTTTAAAAACTTTAGGAACAAATTTGGGAACCGAATACATAAAGAACACTACTTGGTTCATAATGCCAGTTGCCAATCCGGACAGTTACGAATACAGTCACCAATATGATCGATTCTGGAAGAAGTCTCGTTCCCGACACATAGCCAAACCGAACGGAATCATTAATTCAGCTATGACATGGTTGCAAAAGAAAAAATCACAAAAAGTTTGCTTTGGCGTAGATCTAAATTGCAATTGGCAATATAATTGGGGTAGAAAAGGAAGCTCCAAATCACCATGTAATGAATTTTTTGCCGGACCAATACCATTTTCTGAGCCTGAAACTAGAGCTATTTCAAAATTTCTAATGGACAATAGAAAACTGATAAAGGTTTGATTTAAGGAAAAATTTCGAACAGATTATAATTCTTTTCTGTCTAGCTATTTACATCACTGCAATCATACGGTCAGATAATATCATATCCAAACAAACTTAATGCATCATTTCAATCGCAGAAGCTGGATGACCTATACGATGTGGCTATGGTTGGAACAGATGGGCTCAGGAAAACGGGTAGTAAATCCAGATATAAGGTCGATTCTATGAATGATTTGATTGAGGATAAATCTGGTAATTTTAAAAGAAAGCAATTCACTTGAAGTGGAATTGATATAAGCTACCTTTATTGTTTTATTTTAGGATCCTCTGATTTTTTTGCAACATTTGAAGTCGGTATACCATTCAGTTATACCATTCATTTGGGTGACAACGGTGTTCATGGATTTCTATTGCCTAGTACTTATATTGAACCTACAGCGAGGGATGCTTTTGAAATTATAACCGCAATGATTGATTACATTTGAAATTGTTATATTTGTTAAATAAAAAAGGAAATATGTATGTAAATCCCGAGGTTTTCCTTTAAGAGCCACTTCAAAGTCGCAATCCCTACGAGAAATCTCTGGGTAAGTCAACGCTTACAAGAGAATCCTTAAGGATTTATACAGATGGTTCCAAAGCCACGCTGTAGGAGTAAATGATTTAAACCTCAATCTCTCTTTCCGCCTTCCAGGCTAAGATTATGACGATAAAAGCCCAGTCTTGGTTGAGGTGGAATGTAATGTCTATTCGGGGTTTTGCGGTTTTCACAGAGCAAACAAAAAAAATCGCGTATAAGAAAAAAATAACCAGTATTTTGAAATTGTCTGCATTTTTGAAATATGAACGGTTGGTTTGTTTAAAAAACGTTTGAGGAGTGTAGTGTTGAATAATTAGCAATTGTAAGTAAACTCCCTCTAGATGGTGCGCCAAAGGTATTGAAGAATTTTGTTTGACAGTTCACATTTGACAGTTGTATTCTGTAGGTATCCAAACAAAACGTTTGGTTTGTCTCGTTTAGCCGATTTTCTTTTTTATTCAATTAATTGTTAATAGTAATTAGTTAAAATTTACTATTTAAAAGATGGAAGAAGTACAAAGACACAGTGTACACACTTTGGTGTTTCGTTCTTTGAAAAGAACACATGATATGTTTGTTTCCAATCACGGTGCTTTACCGGAGCTCGATGAGAAGTTGTAAGATTATTTTAGATTTGTTTACATGTTTAAATATTAATATATTTGTCTGTATTTTAAGAGATAAAATGAGAAAATCAATTAAAGCAAGAGATAACTACTCATTGGTGTTTGAAAGGGTTAATAAAGCCCTAGAAATGAAGCGACTTAATCCTGGACTATCATCAGCAGAAGCATCTGAACCTCTTGCTATTACGAATGGATCTTTACAAACACCAGGTGGTGGTGTAACAGAAAATAACAGTCAAGCATTGGTTCCTGTTACAGACTCTTACCAATCAACTGTAGCAGGTCTTAATAAAACATCGACAACGACCACTAACAGTGGAATGCAATTGATTCCAAAAAAAGCACCAAGTATACCAAAACCCACATGGCACGCTCCATGGAAATTGTCACGAGTTATTTCAGGTTTGTATTAGACCTATAGTTTGTCATAAAATCTGATATAAGTATCGGAAAACCCATGAATTCCGTATTTAACTCAGTATTTTGAAAAGTCTGACAAAAGTTATAATTCTCTTTCATGTTCTACTCACCAACTGACCATGCATTTATTCATTTTAGGTCATCTTGGATGGGTTCGTTGTATTGCCGTGGAACCTGGCAATGAGTGGTTCGCTACTGGTGCCGGTGATCGTGTTATTAAGATCTGGGATTTGGCTAGCGGAAAACTAAAACTTTCTCTCACTGGCCATGTGAGTACAGTTCGTGGGCTGGCGGTGAGCAATAAGCACCCATACCTCTTCAGTTGTGGTGAAGATCGACAAGTTAAATGCTGGGATTTGGAATACAACAAAGTTATACGACACTACCATGGGCATTTGTCAGCAGTCTATTCGCTTGCATTACATCCAACAATCGATGTGTTGGCCACTTCTGGTCGTGATTCCACAGCACGAATATGGGATATGCGAACTAAAGCCAACATACATACTCTCACTGGTCATACCAACACTGTGGCTAGCGTTGTAGCTCAGGAGTTTAATCCACAAATCATCACTGGCAGTCATGATTCAACCATTCGTCTCTGGGATCTGGCAGCTGGTAAAAGTGTCTGCACATTAACAAATCATAAAAAGAGTGTGCGTAGTCTTGTTATTCATCCAAATTTATATATGTTTGGCTCTGCTTCGCCGGATAATATCAAACAATGGCGTTGTCCAGAGGGAAATTTCGTACAAAACGTATCCGGCCACAATGCCATTATCAATTGCATGGCAGTAAATCCAGATGGAGTTTTAGTGTCAGGAGGTGACAACGGTACTATGTTCTTTTGGGACTGGCGAACAGGCTATAATTTCCAGAGGTTTCAAGCACCAGTGCAACCAGGTTCAATGGACAGTGAAGCCGGTATATTTGCAATGTCATTCGATCAATCTGGATCGCGTCTCATTACAGCTGAAGCAGATAAAACAATTAAGATCTACAAAGAGGATGACGAAGCAACTGAAGAGTCTCATCCTGTTAACTGGCGACCAGAGATTCTCAAGCGAAGAAAGTTTTAAAACGACGTGTGAATATGTAATATTTAAAGGCAGACAATACACGTGTTTATAAGAAAATTTTGAATTTTTGTTTATCATTCCTAGATGGTTTCATTATTTTTAAATAGGTATTTCTTTTGCGGTGGGATTAAGTACTTACGTCAGTGTTATACACAGAAACAATGGACATCAGCGTCGCGCTTTGCCTATGTGATTATGGGCTAGCTGCATCGGGCGGTATGGATGGCGGGCGTCATTTGGAGCCCAACACTATTTTGTTTGAATGAGGTATGTAGCTTGTCGGCATACAACAGCTGTCGGTCAGTATTCAGTGTACGTTGGTCGAGCGACGTGCGTGTGTATTAGATGTTGTTATTGTAACGCAGCGTATGTATTGACTCTTTTTCTTAAGGGGACGGCGAAATTTGTATCATCAGGGGCGCTACTTTTTGACGTCATTCCCTTTTCTTTAAGTTAAATGATACTCTATTTCAAACTTTGTCTTCACAGAAGGAGAAGAACAAATGTTGGGTTTAGTCTTTTCTTGAAAACATGAAAGAAACTCAGGCGTTCTTGTTCCACGTCGGGCGCCTTTTTTTTTTTTTTACTTAATTATGATGGATGTAAACCGGATTTACTCTTACGAACATAGGCAAAATGTTGCTTATACTTCAAGCACAAATGTAAAGATTCTAACGCAATGTTAAGTGCCATCCATTCTTTTTTAGTACTTAACCTTCGTTTTCTGATACTCTTTCTACTGTGTCCACAGCCATCAAGTTGGTGGCTTATCAGCTCATAAAACTAAGATCTCGCGTGCACTGTATCAAAATACTGTTCTGTTCATTTGCATAAGGTAGTATAATCACTGCTCCAATCTCCAACAAGACGAATCAACTTTCGGCCAACTTCTGGTTAGTGGCAAACATTCCTTGGTACGGACACGGAATGCTGAGAGCTGAGGTGATTATTATCACCCACCAGTCGACAAAGAATTACGTTTAGTCCTTAAATACATGATATGACGTGCATTTGCGAGTATTGAGACAGAAGCGACCAAAATGGGTTTACCGGTTAACGAAGGGAAAACTAAGTATTTGCAGTCAACAAGAACGGACCCACAACATCGACGGATCGTATAGAATGTCACAGTAGACAGCTATAACTTCGAGGTAGTGAGAGACTTTGTCTACCTTGGCTCTGCTATCACTTTTGAAAACAAAGAATAAATCTTACCAATCGCTGTTTCTTTGGGCTAGGAAGGCAATTGAGTAGTAAGGTCGTATCCCGAAGAACTAAAGAGACTCTACACAAGTCTCACTCTACATCCCAGTCCTAATTTATGGCTCTTAAGCATAGAACTCTATCAAAGGCGGATGAAGGTACTTGGTGGCTTCGAGCGAACAATTTTTCGTAAGATCTTCGGGACCATTTGCGTTGACGGGCTCTGGAGGGGATTCAATGTCGATCTATACGAGCTCTACAGCGACATCGACCTAGTTGAAAAAAACTGCGAATTGGTCGTTTGAGTTGGCTAGAACATGTTAAACAAATGGACACCAACGCTCCAGCCCAGAGCGTATCTAACCCGGAAGGATACTGCAACAGAGAATGACCGACTTCAACCAATTTGGAGTGCCTAGGCCCAGGTTGGATCCGAATTGTAGCACCACCTAAGTAAGTACATAGGTATACCCTGCTGTGAACACAAACAACAAATCAGTTTTATTGCTTCAGTTTAGAATAAGATTATTTTCTTTATTTTTAAATAATGAATTTTTCTCAATTTTTAAATTTTTCTTTCATAGTTGTGTGTTATTAAAAAATATATTTAAATTTAACGACAAATTAAAAAAATAATAATAGCAAGCACAATACACATATTTACATGTACCTACAGCAGAAAACAAAATTGAAACAGGAATTTCTCGTTCAAGAGTTCAACAGATCGGCAAAAGAATTTATTTAATTTTTTGTGTTTGTTGTTTTTTGTTGGGTTTTCTTTAATTTTTGTTTGTTTTGTTTTTTGCTTTTATGTTTATTTTTTTTTTGTTTTTTTGTTTTAAATGTTAATTTCATAGTTAATTTAGCAATTCAAGTGTTTAATTGTAGATTTTAATAGCCTTTTCAGAGAAATTCAATGAAGTTCTCTTTCTGGACTTATTAATGTGATCAAGGCCAAAGTAAGGCAGTGGTGTACCACCGACAACAGTCGCTTGCGTTGTTCCAATTGCTCGGAAAACATCCAAATCGATTAGGCTATTATCGGTGACATCCATTACGGAAGCCATTGAGATGACACCAAATTTATAGCTTTCCCACTCTTTATCAGGCACATTGAGACGTTTTTGAATTCGTTGCTTCAACGCTCCAAAAGTTTCACCGTGTTTGGCTTTAATTAAGAAGGGCACTCCGAAGGAATTATAAAACTCCTTACTGAAATGTGACACTGGTATAAGCATTTCATTTTCGGTTAATTGCATATCTTCAACTGGGATTTCTTCAATACGGAACGTTTTTTGATTACTCTGACTGGAGACTGCTTCATTTCCTTTTTGTAGATTTTCCAATGGAACGTCCTCTTTGAAAACGCACATAATTTTGTGACTGGCAACTTTCATTAAACGCAATTTCTTTCTACTATTATCAGAGAATTGAATTTTTTTTGCGGCTTCATCGAGCAAACTTTTAACATTTTCATTTTTATTCGGATAGAGCACCAGCTCTTTTTCCTCCCTTAGGTCATTGGACACCCAAATGCATTTGAATTGACGCTTGTTATCAAGCTCGTGAATACTCAAGGACAGTCTTTGATAGAAGATCTTTTTTGGTGCCGCTTTGCTGTATATGATTAGATCTTTAATAATACCCTATAAAAGAAAGGTTAAAATGTTTGACTATAAACTATAAAATAATTTCAATAAAATGTTTAAGAGCAGATCTCTAATACTTAATTCTACTTCCTCAGATTTTAGTGCCAGCAGACTAATGGAGACTTGTATAACTCTACTGTTTGCTTGTACTTATGTACTCACTTATGATAGTCACTGCGTGCCGAGAGGTGACTGCTAAAAACACATTTGCTTGTTTTTGGGGACTCAAACTGTGTCTAAACGTTACAATATATGCAAAGTTGAGTAGTAGAGATGATTGATGAGAAAAAAACAGGAAACAGATGGCAGCAGTGCAAAGCCCTTCGAGTAGTAAGCGCATACCGTCAGTGTCAGAATTATTCGTCGTTGTGACAGGTGTAATTCCCATCGATGTGCTACAGGCAGAGAGGATATTTGTCTACGAACATAAAGCTGAAAAAGGAGTGGAAACGGCAGAGACAAAGGAGCTCACAGTCGCAACGGCGAGAGAGTTCTACAAATAGAGGATGTTGGACAGCGAGGCGGATTAGGAACGGATGGAGCGTAAACACGGCGGAATAAACTACTACATCACCCAGTTTCTTAACGGACATGGAAACTTCAATGCGTACATCCATAAGATGCGAAAAGTAGGGAACTCGGCTGATCGGTATGGGAACTCTCCAGTAGATGTCGCAAACCACACTTGTAGCAGGAAGAACCAGGCTGAAATTAGAAATAGAAAACTCCAGAAAATGTCGTAGGAATGATGATCCTGAGTAACGACAGATCGATTTTTATTGAATCAGTGCTGAAAAGGAAAAAGAGAGAGGAAGACAAAAGCATAGCCTCATAAAACACGTGAATAAATCATATCGGAACCCTATTGTGCATAAGGAACATTACCCCTGCTGAAGTAATGCAAACAGCAGTTCCACGGGGGATCCCGAGAATACCAAAGAGAGTGTAACAACGTTCTGACGGTACATCATGCATTCTCCGCCTCTCCTGAGGGGAGAAAAAAGAAAGTTCATTCCGGGACTGACTTACAAGTCATTCTATAATTTTGTAGGAGCGTTCTTACAATGGGTAAATAATGACTTTTGAAGTTTCTTCTGTCATTACATGAATTTCTGGAGCTAATAGCAAGACAAGCTCACCAGACACAACTTGGAATGAGAGCCGAAGACTTTGATTACAAAAGAACGTCAATCCAAAATTGAACAAAGAAAAATATAGTCACATCACTCACATAACCTATCACAATTCTAACAGACCCTTTTGTTTTAGTATCATTACTCACCTTGTGGGTATAAGGAATGGGATTCCCTGGAGTGTCTTTGTAACTATGATTACACATGAAGAATTGCAATTTATTCGGATCGGTATTGAGGCGTTCGGCAACTGCCTGTGCCATCTGATCGTATGTATTGCGATTAGATAACTCCAATACAAATTCGGGATCATTAGGATTACATTTATCGCAGAAAGTTATCTCAACACGGTACAACAAATCTTTGAAGTAATCATCGACAGTGGGCAACTCCAGTTTCATACCAACATGTTCCTTCTCGAATATTAGAATATACTCTTGTAGATTATCCGGAGAAATGTGCAGAACTTCCTCGAGCATGTCCTCCAAATTTACAATTTTCTTCTGGCTTGATTCATCATAAACAGTTAATTCGGTGCCTGGTTCAAAACCCAAATGTGTATTGATTTTAGGTATTATGTCAATAAGACGTCGTCGTAGGTCCTCTTGACTACAGCCGATGTAGTTAAGGCGCTTATTCGATGCATCGTAGTATTTGTAAAAAATTAGGACCTCCCTCTTTGGATTGAATGGCAACAGAGGCTCTGGATTATCTGGAGACGCTAACTCCAAGAATATATTCCATGGTTTTTGTGAGTTCGCAACGTGATCTATTGTGCACTTGCCCTCACGATTCAAATCAATATAAGTAAACTTCTGCAAGTGGGACGGTGCAAGAGCCCAAATGCGCATACGATCCTTTGGCAGGCCAAATGTTCGCACAAACATTGCGACCAGTTCGTCGATAGTTTGGTTTTGCTTTAGTTTGAAAATGCGAGGATGTACCTTTTCCAAATCGAATAGCTTGCGCTTTTGCTGTGATTCAAAATATTCCTCAAGAATCACTTGTACAGTTACGTAGAGATTGGCCTCGGCTCGCTCCTTGCGACGCACCATTTCTATGCGTTTTTCAAGGGTCAAACGGTCGACAAGTTCGCTCGGAATCTCATTTTCGGGGATGTCACTTAAGACTCTTGGTAACTCTGATGTACGGATATAAACAAGCATGTAAGCATTGCTGCACTTGGCATGAAATGATATCTCCTCATCCATGCCACCGTAATTCTGGTCAATCGCTTCCACTTTGCGACAACTAGACACGACATCATCGTCAAATTTGAACCACTTGCCATCGGCTTTTGGGTTAATAAAGACCACGTAATGACCTCCATGATTGTCACCTGAGTGTACTAGAACTGCATGTAATACGTAGTCAGCCGGTGTGGTCTGTTTGTCGGCCAGATAACGATCAAGATTGATTTTCTCATAGAACTCAAAGCGATCATTATACTTGATAGAACTGTCCGTGATTGGATCGTATTGGAATCGCATTAAATGCAAATGTAAGACTGGTGGAAAGGACGTAAATATAACTCCCTTACTCGCTTCTTGCAAGCCATGAACTCCGGCATCGTACTTGTTGTCTCCCTCAAGGGTCTCCGATGCAATGTAATCTTGAAACGAGTCATAAATGTTCTTTTTGTCTTTAATGTTTAACTGGATGTCGTAGTATGTCTCGTAACGAGTACTATTATAGTTCACATTCTTGCATTTAATATACGAAGACATTTTGCCCTCAAATAGACTAGGAATAGTGCCCTCCAAGCAAGTTCCCTTCATTTTTGATTCCAACTTATCTAGCAGGACACGTAAAAACTCTTGCACATCGTGCTGCATAAATGAATCTAGTGTCTCCCAACCGAAACTCTTTGTAAGCTTCTTGGTGCCCACTGGTTTATCACCGAACTGGAGGTCATGGAATACTCGTTGCAGGGAAAGCCCCACTGACTTGGCACTATCATCCGCCTCAGTTGGTATTTTATACACCGCTTTGCGCAACTGATTTGTAAAATAAAGCGTCTGCAGCAGGGAATTCATGTAGCAGGTGGCCCCTTGATTCTTCAGGCCTACATAGCCTGTGTGTTTTTTCGAGTCCCAGAATACTCCATGTGGTGCATCGGCTACAACATGCACCTCTAATTCTATTGAATCGTTTCGAACATAACCCTTATCCGGATCGTGTAGATCGGCCCACGTTATAAAATTCGAGTAACCATAGTCGTTTTCCTTGTTGTAGAATAAATGCTTGATCCGAGCCCTAGTGAATGGTGGAGAATTGGGCTTAAAGCACTTCAATCTCAGTTCTGCTATGGCATTACACGACCAAGCTGTTGAGTCGTTCTCACCGTTACACTGTAGGAAGAATCCCATCGAGCGTTCTATGGGTAGCACCATAATTTTCCATGGCAACATTCGAACATATGTAGGCGGTGACAGGATTGTATTTTTCAACGAGGAAATGTTGACGACGAATGAAAATGTCGCTTCGGCTCGGAACTGATCACATTTGGGATCTGTACAAGATAAAGAATGTTATGCTTGACATAACCCGACAGCACAAAGGTACAGTTGAACTTACCATTTTCATCGGTCTCTTTTACTTTTCCTGCGGAAGGTTCGTCTACCACATATTCGATTTCTTGAGTATCCATAGCTTCGATTAGTTGATCGGCTTCTACTATATCCATTTTACGTAATATAAATACGTGCTGGTGTTTTTCTTCTGCTTTCTTTGTCACTTGAAACGCAGAGTAAATGCTGCCGCTGCCTCCGCCGCCGCACTGTTTCTGGAACAAATGTATACTTAATAAGACAAACTTTTTCGCAAAAAGGTATATAATATGAGTTCGGTATGCACACACGTACATGCGGTGGCAATTTTTACAAATTTACGATTATCTGAATAACGATTTTTTTTTTCTTTTTTTTTACCTTATATCTTTAATGCCGATGGTGCTGTCAAAATCAAAGGAAAAACAAAAAAGGAGAAAAGAATAACGAACAGGAGGGAGCAATGAAATTCCACCTTTTCCCTTCGTTTTCTAGTTCCACAAAAATTACAATTGGCGTGTTCTAATCTCTTTCACAGGCGCAGCTAAATTGATAGATATCCGAAAGAGAGACAATTATCAAAATAAATATACAAAGTAATTTCGTGAACACATTAATTCGGTTAGTACGGTGTAAATAAATGAATTTGCGAAAATGAGAATATATGTAGGTGGTATTCTTATGATTTTTTTTCTTTTTCTTTCTTTTTTTTTACATTTTATTCCCACTGCCGCCGCGATGTGAAAAATGGAAATATACAAATATTCACACACAACCTGTCAAATACACGAAAATAGAAATGAGTGTGCAGCGAGCTATTCAGCGGAAGCATTCAGCTTTGGAGAGGTAAATTGCGCGAAAATGCGGTCGTACTCGATTCCAAATGGTGTTGCCGTTGAAGAGTAACGGATTCGATGAAAATTTAATCTCTTCTCTCTTTTTTTCTCTTTTTTTCGATTTTCTTTTAAATTAAATTAGAAGTAAAATTTTTATTTAAAAAAAAATAACTCGGCTCAGAGGATGTTGCTTTTGTTTGAGTGAATTTTAAATCAAGGTGTTTATAAGAGTAAACCTTGATCGGTGGAATATAGTTTCTTAAGTTTACTTTCGTAATGCGAAAGTTGAAGCAGCTTCAAGTCTAATCGATGCTGAGAGATTGAAAATTCAAAGCTGTTGTTTTGCGGGCTCCTCTGCTTATGCTTACACATACATATATCAGCTTGTTGGAGGGTGTGTTCATGCATGAAATCCAATTGGACGAAAAATTTGACTTCGAGATCCAAGCCTAGTGTAGAACAAACTTTTAATTCGTGAGCTCGGAATAAAAGAAACTCAAACAGCTTTTACTGACCCAGAGATGCAACAAGCAAATTTACGAAAAAGTTGCAATCCATCTGAAACGGGTACATATGTATATCTTTTGAAAGTCATTAAAATTTGCTACATAATAACACTATCCAAAAATAGCAACCCGTCAACAATATATTCAACTGAAAAATCCTCCTCCTCATGCTTGAAGGTTGATTGACTTGACAAAAGTAAAAATCTTTGACTTGACAGTCAGTTTTTGCCACTATATCATGACTGTCATTAAAGACATATACATATACATAATCAACGTACTTGTTTACCTGCTTGTTTTGCTCTTACCCCTACTTGCGATCTTGATTTTTAAGCTGGAAGGAAGGGCCTGAAGGTACCCTTGGCATAACCAATTAAAAATGCAAACAAGTGGTGAACCAAAATTCGCATTTATATGTTAACAATTAAAAAGGATATGAGACCACAACAAACATTCGTTGGTCCACAAATAGATCAATCTTCTTCCAACAATCTCATTTGGCAAGCGAACAAACTGTAAAATAATTACATGTAAAATTAAATTATATTTCTATCAATCACCATGGCATTTTGGATAAGAAAATGTTTCTATAAATAATGTAAAAATTATTCTACATATAGAAATGACGCGATTGTGGCCTAAATGTTTATTTATTTATTCCTTTTATACGAAACTCATGAAACTAACATTTAAACCCATTCACGTGATAACGATCGAACACACCCATATGACAAATGGATAAACGTCAACGTCATTCCGCGCCCCGCGGTGCAACACAAATCTGTATCTATCTATCTAAAATGTCAGAAAGTTTTCTAGCATATTTTTCTTCACCAAATTGTCCGTGGTCGTAGTATTTTAGGTTTTTGTTTATTTGTTTGTGTTGTAATAAATTAAGGAAATCTAATATCCAGTACAAAAAGAAAGTGTTCGTCCTATCAATTTATTGAAATTCTTTATATTCAATTTAGAAAGAAATAAAAGGAAGGAAGAAAAAAAAAACATTGTAGAGGTGGCAGATTTTATCGCACCAAACAGGAAATCGACGAAACAAAATATGGAAAATTAAATCAACAAATTGCAATCTTTTTAATCTCCAAATACTTTCAGTTAATCACAATGAATTGCTTCAGTGCTATCAGTGTACCGACTCTGGGCGAAATGGAGCAGACCATTTGTATGCTCGAGAGAGGAACGATTGTCACAAAACTTTACTCCAAACATAGGCCAGAGCAGAAGAAATTGATACTTGTTCGTGAAACAAGGCAGCTTTTGTGGTCACTGGTGAATGCTAACACACGTACAGACTTTGAGGGATCGTTAGATTTGCGTGAAGTTAAAGAGATACGTGTGGGAAAGAACTCTAAAGAATTTCGCAATTTTGCCGAAGAGACGAAGAAGTTTGAGACAGGCAAATGTTTTGTAGTACTTTATGGTAGTTCGTTTAAGTTGAAAACGTTCTCCATAGTCGCGCTATCTGAACAGGAGTGTGAGAATTGGGTAAGAGGTCTAAAGTACATGGTTCAGGACACAATTAATGCCCCATATCCATTGCAAGTTGAGCGTTGGTTACGACGAGAGTACTACGCGATAGAGAACGCCAATCAACACTCGAAGGAGGGTGTAAATGTTACGGTGAAGGATTTTAAAGCATTCTTGGCTGGGGTCAGTTGCAAAATGACGACAGGCAAATTGATGGAGTTTTTCTCTGAAGACGACATTCGTCGCAAGAGTGATCTTCGATTTGATGATTTCGCTCGTTTATATCGTAAGCTATTGGTCCCAACAACATTCATAGATGACTGTTTTCCAGACAGCCACTTCCAATATTCCAAAGATGGAGAGAATGTGACGCTTCGCGAGTTCAAAAAGTTCCTCTTGACCGAACAGCAAGATCCAATGGGGCACGACGACATCATGGTGTCGAATTTCGTACGTGATTTCATCCAAGATATCGAACGCGACGTCCAAGAGCCATATTTCACGATATCGGAGTTTTTGGATTTCCTATTTTCCAAGCAAAATGATTTGTGGGACAGAAATCGCGACAAAATCTACATGGACATGAAGCAATCCATGTCAAATTACTGGATTGCATCGTCGCACAACACTTACTTAACTGGTGATCAGTTCTCCAGTGAGTCTTCCACCGAAGCCTATGCGCGTGCACTCCGCATGGGATGTCGCTGTATTGAACTGGACTGCTGGAACGGTCCAGATAATCTGCCATATATCTTTCATGGTCATACCATGACATCGAAGATCAAGTTTAAGGATGTAATAAAAACAATCAAAGAACACGCATTTGTCACATCTGAGTACCCGGTGATTCTGTCTATTGAGCAAAACTGTTCTTTAGAGCAGCAGCGGAATATGGCTCAAGCATTGACTGAGGTGTTCGGAGATATGTTATTGACACAACGTTGTGATCGTGCAGAGTCTCAAATGCCATCACCATATCAGCTGAGACGCAAAATCATACTGAAGCACAAAAAGTTACCAGAATACGAGGATGGTTGTAGTGTGGGGAGCGTTGGTGGGGGTTCAGGGGTACCTATCCGTTCGTCGGATGAGAATGAAAATGTCCGAAATGTGATTAAGGAGGGAATGTTGTACTATAAGGATCCGGTGGACAAGTCGTGGAATATCTATCACATTGTTTTGACTCAACAAGAACTGATCTATTCATCTGAGACTGAAGAGAATCGTGATGAGGATCACGAACATTCCTCATCGTCGGTTATGCCGAAGCCTAAAGAGAATCTAGTCAACGACGAGTTGCACTTTGGAGAAAATTGGTTCCATGGCAAATTGGAAGGTGGTCGTCAAGAAGCCGACGCTTTATTGGAAGCATACAAGCACCTCGGCGATGGAACATTCCTTGTACGGGAATCAGCGACTTTCGTTGGAGACTATAGTCTCTCGTTTTGGCGTCGAAACCGCCCTAATCACTGCCGCATTAAATTAAAACACGAGAATGGCACAACAAAATATTACTTGGTAGACAACTTTGTGTTTGACAGCCTCTACAGCCTGATTGTGTATTATCGCAAGAACATGCTGCGAAGTTCAGAGTTCTCAATCACTCTTAAGGAGCCGGTGCCGCAACCAAAGAAACATGAGACCCAAGAATGGTTTCATCCCAATACCACCAAAGAACAGGCAGAGCAGGTTCTAATCAAATTAGACGTTGGGTCATTCCTTGTGCGAAACAGCGTGCAGAATACAAATGCCTTTGTGATCTCGTTTACGATCAATCGAAAGGTCAAGCACTGTCGGATCTTGCAGGAGGGTCGTCTATACGTCGTGGATACCACGCAGTTTGAAAGTCTTGTAAGTTTGGTGAATTACTACATTCGAAATCCACTATACAGGAATGTAAAACTCCTCTATCCTGTGTCCCAAGATATGTTAAAGCAGAAGTTGCTTGCATGCCAAGCCTCACTTGTTAGCGAGAGCAATGGAAATGATTTCAACGATGCGTCCAGCTATATGGATCCCAGTTTGGATGATCGTGTCACTTGCAAGGCTCTTTATAGTTACAAAGCGGACAAACCGGATGAGTTGTCATTCCCTAAGCATGCAATTATCACTAATGTGCAACGAAATAATACAATGTGGTGGCGTGGAGACTACGGTGGGATGATTCAGCGTCATCTCCCAGCAAACTATGTGAAAGTCATTGATGCTTCCAGCGATGAATATAATTGTTTCACCGATGAAAGCAACACAAACGAAAGTTTCTCCCGCACTGATTCGATTGAAATTCATGGAGCCATCGCGAACCTCTACGAATCAAATGAAGAGGGCATTCTCGTGAAGATGCACATTCAAACGCCCACAATGCAAAATGCACTTGTGATTGGATTCGATAATCAAGAACAGGCTGTCGAATGGATTAAAGCTATCCAGGAGGCCGCTCAAATCGCTAATCAGTTGGCCACAGAGCGGAGAAAGAAAGAGCGCAGTGCACGTGTAGCCAAAGAAATGTCAGATCTTATAATATACTTCCGGAGTGTTCCATTCAGGGAGCACGGGTGGGTATTTTATGAAATGTCGAGTTTCCCCGAGACCAAAGCAGAGAAACAATTTTTGCAACAAAATCTCTTGCTCTTCCTCGCCTATCATCGCAATCAGATAAGTCGTGTTTATCCGAAGGGACAACGACTGGATTCATCAAATTTTAATCCCGTTCCCTTCTGGAATGTGGGTTCACAAATGATCGCATTAAATTATCAAACTGGCGACAAGGCAATGCAGCTTAATCAAGCCAAGTTTCGAGACAATGGTAACTGTGGCTATCTACTAAAACCAAAATTCATGTCTACCGATGGTTTCGATCCGAATAACCCTCTGACCATTAGTCCAGCGGAAGAAAAAATTATCACGATCCGTATAATAGGTGGACGGCATTTATTCCGCGGCGGCAAAAGCAACAATCCATTGCTGGTAGTCGAAATAGCTGGCGCAAGTTTTGACAGTGGCATCAAACATCGAACAAAAGTCAACGACAACGGGTATAACCCATCGTGGAATGAAGTTTGTGAATTCTCCGTTCGCAATCCTCACTTTGCTTTGTTACGTTTTGAGGTGCAGGATGAGGACATGTTTGCCGAAACACATTTCATTGCACATGCAGTGTATCCAGTAAATTGCATACGCACTGGTTATCGCAGCGTAACGTTGCGCAATAAATTTAGCGAAGAACTCGAGTTAGCATCACTTCTGATACACATTACTGTGATGAATGGCGGCCCACTAAGAGGAAATTAATTTATATGTTTAAACCAAATCAGCTATACGAACAAATCATAAAACTTGAAATACATCAGCACATACAGTATCTATGCATTTAGTAGTAAAAGTTCCAAGCAGGACTCTCCACTTTCTAATTAAGAAAAATTATTAAAAAAAAAAAAACAAATCACGCAACACATATCAAAATCTTCCTTATTATGCTTGAGACTTAAAAAAATATATCTGAGGGCAAGGGCAATTAGAGTTTAGGTGGAGATTAGCTTCATTTTAATTCTAAGTTGAAAGTAAACAGTAAACCTTCTTCTTCCTAAGCATTTAAGTGTTAGTTTCAATGCTGACGGCAGTAGAAATCCTGTCCTAAACTATAGTTGCTTTTGTCCACAGTATACGTATTGATCATATTGTAAGCACAAATTACATACATTAACTTAAGTTGGAGATGTTTTCACTTTAGAGAAATTTTACATATATATATATATACAATCATATATATATTTTTTATATGTGTATTTACCCACTATATTTTTATGTTATTCAAAATATATTGTATTTACAATTCTATTGATTGTAGGTAAATTAAAAGTTAAACTCCATTTTGCATAAATAAATTTATAGCAAATGTACTGTTGCCTTAAAAAAGAAACTTAAATAAATGTTATAATGTATTATTTAAACGAAAAACGAAATGGTCCTCTGTGAAAGGGGATGATGATAAATTAAATATTTTTAATCGCAAATTATGTATGCAAAGAATAAATGTCTGTTAAAATACACTTGTTTGACTTTATATTTTGTAAGTGGTTGCAGTTGTAGATCCAGTAAGTTATGATGGCGCTACAATTCGAGTGAACCAAGGGCTCAATCAACATCCTTCGTAGGTGAATTCTTTCACTAGCGTGAAGTTATAGTTATCCATCATAACGTTCTGGATGAGATGTTGGTGTTTGTAGACAGCATATATTTCGTTTTATCATTGGTACCAGCCCTATTTTAACAGCTTCTGATTCAATGTTAGCGAAGGCGTCAGTGACTGCTCGCTTTGTTCTGCAAATATGTAATGCTAAAATCGTCTGCGTATGTAAGGATTTGTGAAAAATAGTGCCGGATGTTTCTTTCAGTACCAGGTTGAAGAAACTGTACGACAGTTCGTCGCCCTGTCTAAAGGTCTCGGTTGTGTCCCACCTTGACGGAGCAGCGAATGTTTTCATCGTCACCCTACACAAACGAATGAGTTTTACAGGAATACCAAAACTCGACATTAACTGATTTAATAAAGCATTTCACTATAACATAGGTTTTTAAACATTTTATATTTCCATTCAAATAAATATAATTACAGCTCCTCTCGTCTTCAAGACTATTGAAAAAATACCTTCGCGCTGCATAGATTATAATACAACAAATTATATTCCATTTGGTGTGTAGTTATTCGTTTCTCCGTCAACGCCAGCGTTTGTTGGAGTTTTTCATTTTCATCCTTTCGACCCGGTTTCGATATGCTATCATCGCGCATTAATTTTATTTTCTTGCGCTCAGCATCGAAACGGTCACTAACCGTATTAAACCAATGTAGTGAGTTAAACTCAGGAATTTGATTTAATAATTTTAAAATGTACGCAAGTCCAATTGTGAAACCATCATCGAATAGAACTGCTTCTTGTTTGTCCTTTTTGTGGATTTTCTCTTTAACACTTAGAATGTACTCCACGTAGTTGAGTGTCAGTGCTGGTATAATTAGGTAGAAGTTTTTCAGATGGATATTATTTGGATTACGAAAAAATGGTTGGAATGCTTCAACTAGAATCTATAATAGAAATCTAAGAAACTGAAAGTGTACTTTGGCAAATGAATTAACCTTAAAATAATCCGTTCCATCGGAGAAACTCTTCGATAGATTCCGAATGTTTGTTTCCAGATTTTCTGCTGCTGATATAGAAACATCGTTTAGTTGATCTTGTTTGGCGTAGTGAACAAATTTTAGATTTTCATCGAACTTGGGAAGAAAAATACTGGCACTGTAGTTGGCATGTATACTTCCCGATCGTACCAGGCGTATGTAACCCATTGCATTGCCTTCAAGGAAAATAATACAAAAATTACTTATAGACGAAAAGAAAAGCGGACGATCACAATGCTCACCGACATGGGAGATAACCTTCCTAAATAAATCCATGTATGTTTGTCCATCCTCAGACAAGCCTAATTTTCGAATGTCTTTATTAAATGCATCGGCTCTCTCGTACGGATAAAGATTCCGCGAGTTCTGTTTATTCTCCACTAAGGCACGAAGCTCCTTCATCAAGCGAGACTTGATTTGTTCATCATAAAGAAACTGTGAGAACGTGTAAAATTTCTGACGCAGAAATTGATATGTAAAGTTGACTGTGGTATTTATTATACCAGTTCCATGAGTCCGTAGTGAATTGGCAATATGACGAATGCCAATTGTATCCAAGTGCTTATTAGAACTTTTCTGTTCAACGAAAATCTGTGTGTTCATGTTGTATACGTACTTGGAGACGAATATGTGAATGTTGCGCATGATTTCTAAAACATCAATGCCCTGAAAGAACAACGGTTAGGGGGGCTCTCGGTTCAAAACAGAACAGTACAAGAACCAAATAGATGTTTGGTTGAAATTGTCACTTGGTTCTCGTCTGTTTTAAAATGTGTTTAAGGTAGAAAGCTTTTGATTACAGCAATACAATACCTAAACTGTACTACGTTTTTAGTGCATACCTGTTCTATTGTCTGATTTGGTAAATAATCTTCAATTGGATTCAAATTCAGTCTATAGTTTCCCAACTGGCGCATTTCCTCATAAGTTTTCCAATCGTGCAAAGAAATCGTCGTCAAATTATAGAACATGCTACTCAAATAATTCTCAACGTGATCTGTGAATAAAATTCTATAAAATACCATCCAAACTTCTCTTTATATAAAATAATACCTTGCAAAACAACATACTGTCCGTTCAATTCAATTGGACAAATGTTAATCAAATCCCTGTAGTCATTGATGCTCTGTTCAAATGGATTCATTTTGTCCAACTGTAGGCTCGAGTGAACCTCCAAACGAAGGAATGTTTCGATTTGCGCACACAAATTACTAATTATTTCCATTTTAAAACTTTCAAAGTTTGATTTTTTCAACATGTCGGCCAATTTTAAATCTCCCAACTTTAACATGTCCAGAGATCTTCCGCAATCGTCACAAGATTTAACGAGAAACTGCAATGAATTCTAAATGACAACATAACACATAAGAAAACATAAACATACTTGAAATGAATTGAAATCCATTTTCTTCTCAACAATTTGCTTCAAATATGCGGACAACAATGATTGATGCCAATAGATGAAAGACGTATCACAGAATAATTTCAAGTTGTCTTGAAATTTGGCCAATAATTCAATTCGATTGATCATGCTTACAAATCGATCATACTGATCGTTTGGCAGTGTGCGACCGCCAGAATTTGTAGCATTCACAGCTAGATTAGTTACCAAAATGCGTGTGCGAGTGGCTGGACCTTGTAGACATTTCTCTGCAATTTTCAGGGCAGCTAATGCGTCTACATTACGATCGTGCAGTGTGGTACTGGTTATTTTTTTCTGTCAACAAGGAACGAAAGCTTTCTTTAACAGCTGGTATTTCGGGGTTAAATGCTATTAATGATATAAATACTTTACCTTTGCAATAACAATGATATGCAATGCTTTATACTGCAGATACTGCATAATACAATTTATAGTTTTGGCAATACTTTCCACGTCACTTTGGAAAACAAGTTGAATCATTTTTAACATCTCGATAAGTTTACACACAGACAATAGTGTATTTTTAGCCATTGTTGTCTGCAACAGCACATGCATATTAATGACTGCCTTTATAATGTAACTCAATTGACCCGAGTATTGTAATCCTTGTAGCAACATGTTTGCATGTTCTTTAAATTGCTCTACTTTCAACTCCGAAATAGCCGCCCTGAGAGCATTTTCCATGTAAATTGTCCACAAAGATATCTGACCACAATAAACTCTACAGTCGCGCTGTAAGTTTTGAACTCGACCATCTAAATACACTTGTCTTTGTTTCTTTGTGTCATGAAGTGTTTTCTCATAAGGTCTTATTAGTGTTTCAGCGTGTTTCCTTAAAAATGCTCCTGGTGTCCAGACAACATTTCCAATTAAAGTTATTCCCATGTGTTTGCTATTGAATTCTAGAATGATCTTAAGAAATTTCAAATCAAACTGTCCAAAGAATTCATGGCAAAGAACACAGAAAGCGTTCATTTGCACCAATAGCTGTGTTTCACTAAAATCACATAGATCAGCGGGAAGCTTCTCTATTTTAGTTAAATTGGTTCGCAGATATTCTTGAAATTGTGCGCCTAATTGACTCAGTGCCTTGGGTCCGATTTTCTCTTTTATCATAAAGGTGCTATCCAGAAAATTCTGTAAACAATAAAATAAAAGTTGAAAATTATCGGAAGGACTCGAAGAAATCATCGGTTTACTTGGACCA
Organism: Criorhina ranunculi; assembly: GCA_951813785.1. Lineage (NCBI taxonomy): Eukaryota > Metazoa > Arthropoda > Insecta > Diptera > Syrphidae > Criorhina > Criorhina ranunculi. The sequence continues at coordinate 29,790,396 of OX638385.1, read as the reverse complement.
ACAAACAATGTGGATTCCAAGGCAAACTATTTTTTAACTCTTCGTCTAGCCAATAACAGACAGTTTACACGCCCACAAAAGTAAGCAAATTTTATTACCTGAAATATATTTCCGGAAAACAGAAATTCCAATTCGTTGAGATTGTTAACCAGGCCATTGATTTCGGCGTCAGTACAAAAATCAAATTTGTTCCCATTTCGAGTGATTTTTTCAACAGTCTTCTTATAAGACGACCAAAATCGATGAAAATTTGAACTCGAAAGAATCTCATCGAATATCAATAGGTGCAGCAACACGCTACCCAAGCTATCAAACACATTCTGAAAAAGTTAACATTTTAGACGGCTGAATTTAAGAAATATCGATTGTACTTACAAAAAATTTAAACTCAAAAACTTGATTTTCAAAGGACAAAAATGCTCCGCATTGATGCAGAACATTGCTTCCTAAAATTATACATCGCTGAACAAGAAACTGAATGTTACACAAAAAGTCAAGTGACGAACTCATTTTATGAAGATACAATTCATTTGCTCCGGATTCGTTTTGGTTTGCACTGTCTGTAGGCGCATCTTCATCTGCCTCTAAAGTGCAAAGATCTTCATCGATATAGAGGAATTTCTTTTCCATAGCTTTTGCATCTTCGACAATTTCAACAATTTCATTACAAAGATGAGCAAATGTAAGTATACTTTTGTTTAGCAGTCTATCCGAATCGATTAGTTTGATAAGAGAGAGATTTTCCTGATTCGATGCATACCAGACATTAATTGGTTGATTGAATTTTTTAATTTTTGGTTCATTCTCAATGCTGGTACTTAATTTGGACATAAGACCTTTGAGAAGTTTGTCGTGTTTCTCAAGAATGTTACCGAAATTTTTTAACTCTTCCTCAGCAGATGATACTATAAATGTAGGGGTTTCATTTGTAAATACTTTAAATGTTTAAATAATCTCTTACTTTGAGTATTTTGATCCATTTCTGTTGTTTTAATACAATCTTTTATCAAGGAAATCAAATGAATACATCCTCCCAAAACAAATCAAATTCAACTGAGTCAGCTGTTGTATGTGTCAACGAAAAGTTCCGTTTGTGTTGAAAAATCTTAAAAGCTTAACGTTCGTTAGGTATTTTATTTAAAAAAAAAAAGTTCGTTAATTTATTTTCTATTTAAAATATACATATACTCTACCCTCAAATTTCACAGATTTTAAATGTTTTGTTGACGATTTGCTCCACATGCGACAAGGGCTTAAAATTCCGTAATGTCTATCTTTTCGGCATCGAAAATGTATAAAATCAATCAAAAACTATTAGCAAAATCTAAAATATGAGTACTGATGTCAAATAAAATAAATTAAGATTTAGTGGCACTTATGTTTACAGTTTTGCTGCAGGTTATCTCCTTCGAAATGGCTAAGGTTACCTTTACCGATCTTCAGAGATCATGCTTCAGGTCCTTCCTACTCAATTGCTTTCTTAGTCCAAAGAAACAGCGATTGGCAAGGATTACATATCGTTTGAAATTTATGAGATAAGTCGCTGTCAGAAATGTTAGCAGAACCAAGGTTATCATCTGCACATAGTTGACAAAAGTTTGGATCCAAGTTAAAAGAGTAAACGAATCACGTTCATAGGTCCAATAGGTCGAATATGTCCGTACAGGGCTGACTATCTTCGCTCTAGTTAAATGTACATATGTCGACTTGTTCATTCAATTCGCAGTGTGGCCGGTTTTGGAGAAATCCCATTTATTTCAGATCGTACACACCAATTTGTTTTCGATTTCAAAGTCGTCCATGAGAGCTTAGACCGTCCATGTCTTTTTTAAGTATTCATGCCAAACTCATCCGCGTGTGTAAGATGACGCAGAAAAATACACGCGGGGTTCTATCAAGGTTGGTAAAAACCTTATGGTTCGCAGCTCGCGAGCTTACACCAGAGGTTCAAATTTAAAGTCTATCCAGCTACTTGCATACGTCAATGACATTCAAATTACTGGAAGAACTCAGCCGGCTGCTGTAGGCTAGGCGTTTACAGGTTGCACGAAAACGAAATGGGACACGGATAATGGCGGAAATGGCGAATCGGATAAAAAGTCACTATAGATATGTATAACTTACCCGAAATGCTCCCGACATCAGTGCATATATCTAGTATCGAATTACTCTAGTAAATCACTTTTCTTTGGGAGGATAGTGAGAAGTGCACTCTTTCAAAGTGTAAAAATGTAATCTTGACGTGAAAACATCTTACATCTTGTGGCGCTTTAAGATATTCGTAGGTGGATTTATCAGATATTATAATTATGATTATTATTAGTAAGGCTCTTCAACAGACGCATATGGCATTGCGACCTTAAAGATCGATTGTGCCAGTTAGACAAGGAGATCCTGTATCTTTCTAATGAAGTTGATGATATCTCCAGTCGAGGCATTACGAATGTGCTTCGGTGCTAGGAATTCTTTATGGAGAAAGCGTTTCATGACCCTGCAGACAGCCACGCACTCACATAGTACGTGTTCGGCGGATTCGTCTTCTTCTAAAAATAGAGTCTGCATTCAGATTCCTGAACTATATTTAGTTTATGTAAGTGATATCTGAGGCTACACTGACCAGTGAGGAAGCCGGCAAGTCTTCTGATATCGTCCCTTTTGTGGTTGAGAATATTTTTAGTGGTTTTGTTCAGGGGTCGTATGGCCCTTTTAGCCTGTCTAGGTCCCTGAATGTTGTTCTAGTAGGATAACAAGTTACGTTTCTCCCAGCTGTACAGACTCATTCTGAACGCGGAAGTAGGGATGCCACAGAAGGGTTCGGCACCTATGTACCTTTCTGAAGAGCCTATCCTGGCAAGTTGATCTGCAATTTCATTGGACTCATCAGATACTCAAATTTGAAAAACAAAATTTGAGGATATTATTTATTATTAGAATATTTATTTGTTACAAAATATGAAATAATTGTTAACGTAAACATTTATGTACAAAAACACAGATAAAACATATAATTCAACATTTATACTTACACATTATATATATTATATTTTAGTATAGTGATGAAAACTTTATAGTATTTTTTTTTTTTTAGGAATTATTTGAGTTCTGAGTAAAGAATTACAACCAAGGTTTTATGAAGTTTATATAGTTAAAAGTATATGTATAAATAACAGAAACATTTAACAACAAAAAGTGAATAAATTGATGTATATATTGCTAAGTGTATAAGCAAATGATATTTTAAATAAAAAAGTTGAACAATTATTCATCTGATGGAGTCAAAAAGAAGATCTTTAGTATTTTTAGTTATAAAACTTAAAAGTCTTTCGAAAATAAGATAAAGAGTAGGAGAACTTTTACGTTTAGAGCTAGGTATACAAAAATAAAATATTGATAAATACTAGTGTGAAATAGGAATATGAAGTTTAGAAGTAGGATTTTTGTTTACAATTTAAAAGTTTAATCTATTATATTTAATAAATAATACAAATATTTATTATTTGCTTTTGTCCGTAATAGAGATCAGTTTGAAAGCTATACTCATACATGTTTAGTGTATGTATTTATTTTAACATTTCTTTGTTTTTACCTTACGTGAATTAAATGTATTTCCTTAGCCTCTGCAGCTAGTGCTCTTAGAGTTAATACATACATGTTAATAATAATAATAAATTTATTTCTTATATAAGCAATATAAGTATTAAGCAAAGTTTACTTTTATTTTTATATGGACTTTTAGCAAATTTAAATAGTTAAATTTTGAATATAATAGTGTTTTCTTAACTAGCATTTAAATTACTATTTTTTCTTAATAATTGTAACATGTCTTTAACCACAAGACTTGACAAATGGCTCTTGATTTTGAGTCAGTTTGCCTTATTATTTACGATAAGTTAATTAGAAAATTAGACACTTACTTTTTTTTGTTAATTTAATAGGTAATTTTGATTTTTATACCAATAGTATTCGATAGAAAGCTAAAGATATTTTACAGTGTTATCAAATATTCTTTAAACTGATGTCATATAAGAATAAATTTAACCTATCTTAACTTATACAAATACTTAATGTAAAGTTGCCTATCTGGACGTTTGAAACAAACTAATCGCGGACTGCGATTAGCTGTTGGATTAGGTCACAGATACGACAATTTTTAGGGCCATTTTTATGCAAAGATCTTCAAACAAACTCACGTCTGTCATCAGCTTAGTGCTAACTTACTTACTAAATATTATATAAATTAAGGATGGATACAAATTATTACCACCACATGTTGAGCGATAGGCATTTTGTTGTCCAATTTTCATATTGCTTTACATGTTTGGACCTGCATAGGATGATGCATCACTTATGCGTCGACTTAGAGTTGCTTTTCGATTCAAGGTACCCGAATGCGAAGTATTGGAGCGATGTGGATAGATATTCAATGGCGGAATATTAGGATTCTCAATTTTGGTTGGTGACGAGACCAACGGACGAGGTGAGCTACGTGAAAGTGTACCAATGACTTCTTGTGGTTCCTGATAACCAGAATCTAAGTCATCATGATAAGAATCCATTAGTGGAGTTGGATCTTCATAGTCATAATCGATAAATCCACTGTTGTCAAATGACTAGAATGTAAGAGTAGTTAGTACACATCGATTTTAATTTAAATCATTTAACTTACTTTAATCGGAGTCCTTTTAACATATTCACGTACTGGAACAGTATTCTTGGCACGATAGTCGACAACTTCATAATGACCGTCATGTCCGAGTGGGTAATCAGAAACAAAATGTCTTGTTCCATGCGGAGTTAATGTAGCCCATAGAAGTCGGTTGTCATTAGCCAGTTGTTGTTGTAATGAATCACGATTTGTTGCACAAGGGTATAAGATACCACCAGCCATGAACGGATTCGCTTTGGATGGTTCACCCAGAGCAGACATAGTAGTTTGCTTTATGTTGGAGTCGTGATATGACAAATTGCAACTCGAGAAAAGTGTCCTATGGGAAATTTGTGTTAATATTTTGATCAATGAAATCGATATTCTATACATACTCTCGACATTTCAGCAAAATGACTGCGAATAGGGCACCCAGAATAAGAACACCTACACACGAGCTGATAAGAACAAATACCCAAGTATTTTCCATATGATTCCTGCCAGTAAGTTCAATGAATTCCAAACCACTCTCCCTGGGACGTGGATTGGGTTCGCATAGGAATGCCGCAAAACAGGGATGGGTATCATTTGGTGGCAGTGCAATGATAGCAGTATTTGGAATGAGAAAAGATGGCAGTGGTGGTGGTGGCATTGATAGAATGGTATCAGGTGGAGGACCAAAACTGCCACAGTTTTCTACACAACCGAACATTTCGTGCGTTTTATCTGAAAAAGAAGAAAATATTGATTGAAACTGAAAAATTTTATTTGTTTACCAGCAAATTTGTAAACAAAAAAATGTCTGTTGTCCTCAATATAAACTTGAAGGCTGCAGACCAGATTGGATCAAGCTGAAAGGCTACAAAAACGATCATCATTTACTTTACTGAGATATCACGAAATGTATCAACTCTATAGTTGGACGGCATTACGAACCCATTCTCAAGAGAGCTCAAGCATCTAAGAGTATTTCTAAACTGAAGTCCTACCTGCTTCGCTTCAACGACAGCTTTATTCGAGACTATTTGGGAGGAAGGAGGTCAAAATGATACTATGGACTTACCTCACTATTATAGTGACTCTAATAACCTATGCACCATTTGTATGATGGGATACACTTGAGCAAGTCACTTCATAAAACGCTTTTAAAAAAATGATGTTTGCCTGCACTGGCATCACAGCAGCTTGCTTCATAAAACTTAACCGTCTATTCAATAGTCCGGCAGACCTGTTTTAAAAGTTCTAAATACTTTGCCGATTCTGTTTTACTCGGGTGTTGGAACACCACGCTGGAGCACTCAAACAGGTCCATTGTACTACCAGCAGGTACAACCCTTTAACTATGTTTTCTTCGTCTTTCTAAGAAAGTCGAGTAAGAGCTTCAGTGATAAGGTGCCTAGGTTACCAACACTCATCACATCAGCCCCGAAAATCTGCCACCTGATACGAACAAAGGCAGGACAATCACATAGAAAATGTTCCGCAGTGTCGTCGCCTTCTCCACAAGCGTCACAGACAGTGGTGTCACTTAAACCTAATGCATTGAGATGTTTGGAAAAGGAGAAATGTCCCCTAATAACGCCAATAAGTTGTCTGCTGAGAGACAGCAAGACTACCGCGGATTTCTTACAGACGTCGGGAAGGATCTGTTTAACTCGTCTTATTTCAAGTGTCTTTCAGGCAAAAGTACACATTATGCATGCAATCGAGTTGTCATTCAGAGAATGCATGCATTTTTGACTCTAAACTTGTCTGGAGGCGTTATGTAGAACGCAAAAAAGAGTGGAGCCGGTGGAGAAGTCAAGTTTGAAAATCTGAGAACAATATGTTCGCTCGAGAGATGACATCAGTAAACCAAACCAAGATTCATATACATAAGTAATGTCTCTTTTGTCGTTGCTTCCGAAAGATTCAGAGGAAATGGGAATTCAGACTTTATAGCTTAACTGACCGATTTTGAATAACCTTATTTTTTGTTGAACACTTTTTAAATACTTTTTTCCAATTTTTAATAGTAAAACACAGTTAAAAACTTTTCACAGACGTATGCATGTGCATTTAAATAAATTCACTTTTTTGTCCCACCCAATTGTTTACTCTACGTGTACATACATATGAAGCTTAAAAAAATATACATAGGTTCTCCAATTGCCATAGAAATACAAGAAAGAATCCTTATAGAGTATACTAAGACCTTATTTCTTATTCTTAATCCCCAGTCATTGTTTCGTTTCTAATTCTTATGCTGTGACACTATTTAGGGCTTATTGTCAGCTGTTTTTTTTATGGTGACACTATTCCTCGTTTTAAGGAAATTAAAGTTCTTCACTCGATATACTCTTTCGGTTTCGAATCGTAAATCTATCAAGCAAACACCACACCACATAGCATTATATCGCATACATACCTGTTCACTTTTCACTATTGTAGATTTATCGATTTTTCTTATGATAAAAGAAAATGAAAATAAAAACATAAAAATGGATGCCTAGAGTAGTAAATTTTCTCACTAACACTTGAAATTAAAATTCGATTATCTATTTCGTTATTTATATATTGTTTTGTAATATTTCTAACACTTTTAAATGTACTTACCAATGTAGATTGGTCTAGAGATTGATAGATGATTTTTTTATTTGTTTTCTCTCTTTATAGACAATTTTCCGCCGAGCACCTTGTTAAAGGATGCATAACCAGATACTATACAACTTCATACAGAAAGGTAATAGAAAAGTATCGCAAATTTTCAGAGTGTAGATATCCACTGTAGATATACGGCAAAGAATGATTGCTATTCAAGTTCCTTGCATGCGAATTGGAAATCGCTGGAGTGTTTAGGACTTGAATGCGCATGCGAGGGGTGAATTTCTAATGCGAGAGGGGTGAATTTTTTTTTTTTTTTTTGTAAACTTATTGATCCCTGCCATATTAAATTTATTATATTCCCTTGTAGGTACGTATGTTTATAGCTTTACGGTCTGCTCTGTATGACTAAACATTGAATGCACATTTTGATACAGTCTTACAGTGACGTGTTTAATAGAATTGGTTATAGCAAGGGAATTCTTTGTTGGGTTGTCTGCACGCGAGTAATAAATAATTAGTAGCAAAATACACTTATCATATACATATATGTAGCTGTATGTAGTAAAACAATGAAGCTCAGAGGGTATAATTTGTCATGAAGAGCTTGTCCATCAGCCATAAAGAGTCAGCAATAAAAAATGTGGGGCTCTTCGAAAAATATAACACACACACACACATGTTGTGTGAAAATTTATTCCTTGACCCTTGAAAGAAATTCTGTCCCCAAAAAAATTTCCACTCTTTTATTGCAGTTGAGGCTTCGGAAAATTTCGCGTACCGTTAAGGCGGAAAAGATTGGACGCAATAGACATGGTTTAGGTTTTGAAACAATTTGAATAAATTGTGGTTAGATTTGATGTATAAGAAATTTCAGCCCAAGTATTTACCCAGCTGCTGGGGCACACAGATTGAAATCATTGTTCGTTCCAGCTTGTCGTTTTGGAGGTTTTAGGCAATTGACGAATAGGAGAAATGAGTTTATCGAGAGTACGAGGATACAACAAAGTAAATGCTATCAACAAACAAAGCATTATCGATCCACAGTCAGGAGAAAATATCTCTGCTACTACGAAGCTACAACTTCGGGCTAGGTAAGGATCTCATCTAGCTCATCACCTCCACGAATAACACCCTAGTGGGGATACGACGAGGAATTACCCTTGGAAATGTTTGCTGCTTTGGTTTGGCGAAATAAATGGGGTAAAAAATCTTTACTCGAAAGACAAAATAAATGCTTTTCCGGTTTTGCTACATGGTCCTGAACGATAAGCAGGAAAGGGAGACTTCGATCGAAAAATTCGTTGTCTATTATTTTATTTGGTTTGCAAGAAGGGCGAACTCTATAAGCTGTACCGACATGTCGAAGTTGTCCAAAAAGCTGAGATACGAAAACTACATTGGCTCGGCCACATCGAACAAATAAAATACAATGCTCCAGCTAAAAGGATCTTCGAGCCTCAGCCCTCAGCTTCGAGATGACAAGGAAGACCGAACTTTCGATTCAATCGATTGCGGATATCAGAGACTGCCTGGAATCGACGAGGATGGAAGATTACCTTGTCTTAGGTTGAGACGCTACACGAGTAGAGAGCCCGTAAGTAAGTAAATACTTGCTTCTTGTTGAATGAAGTGTATCCAAAACAAAAATATGATGTCTGACGCTTAACACTTTGCGTCACAAATATTTAATGTTTGTTTGATAGCCAGCTTATAACCTGAACCGAAGAACAAATTAATTATTCACAAAATCGAATAAAATTACAATAAATGAAGTAAATGAATTGACTTTGATTTTGGCGCCCCAACGGGGCATTTATTAAGCTTAATACAACGAGAACAACTTATAAGTAGACTTAAAAACAAAACTTAACGCTAGGCTTAAAATTAAACAGGAATAAGGGGGAAGTTTGAGGAAGTACGGGATAGAAGACGGTACAGAGCATTCCGAAGAGATAAACGGCGAAATGCATGCAGTTAACATTGCGGAGCATTCTACATATCGGCTCGTTATCCCCATAATTGGTACGGTGATAGTTAAGATGGAATAATGGAACGGATCTAAGGTTACGTGGGTTGGTGTTGAGAGATATAATTTGTAAGAGTTGGGGGGAATCGATATTACCAGCTAGGAGTTGTTGGATAAAGAGCACATCGGCAACTTCTCGACGTTTTTCAAGGGACTGTAGGTCAAACAGCTGAAATCGGTCTAAATAGGGAGGCAGGTTATAAGGATCAACCCAAGAAAGGCCACGCAAAGCAAAACGAACATATCTACGCTGGATAGCCTCGATTCTCTTAATATGATTACTATAATAGGGCGACCATACTTGACAAGTATATTCGAGGATGTGTCTAACGTATAAAGCCGCGTTCCTTAGCCCATCAACACAAAAAAATAAAAAATCGAAACCGTTTATTACAACTTCGCTTATAGCGACTTACCGCTTTTAGTGACATGACACAACAACATGTTAAGATTTCATTTTGTGAGTCATCCGGTTAGAACATCGGTCCCTTGATCGTCGCTGTATCCGGATTCTACTGTATAACTCATTTGACGCGTTTATTATAGTCTAAGACTATTTGTGATTAGAAGCTGTGAAGGGTTTGTTATTTAGATCGTAAAACTGCTATTGCCCATCGTCTTAATCTTAAATTTACCATCAAGGAGCAAGTGTCATCATTATAAGCTTTACATTCTCCACAACATAATGAATTATCCCAGTATCTACGAATCCATTAAATATAGCATGTTCCATTCAATAAGTTTCAAAACCTAATAGAGTCAATAGTTACCTACATTAATATAGTTGAACATCGTTAAATCGTCCTCAAGTGCCGGTCAACAAAAGCCAAAAATACATTTTCAGTAAAACTTCCTTAAACACGAAACAAAAAAAACAAAAAAAATGTCGCACTTCCTTAAGAATACTAAAATCTGCCCAAAAAAAAAAAAAGAGAAAAGCTTAAAATGATATAAAAACTCGATGACGCAAATTGGACGAATTTAGCTTTACGAGTCATAAGTTTTTCTAATACCATATCCCTGCCATTGTCAACCATTCACTATATGTCCACGCATTAATTATAACAACAAAAAGTCATCCCCTTTAACCCTGTTCCCCTGTCGCTGATATGTGATAGGTACAATTGCCACTATACATGGGCACATCGTGTCCTTTATATAAATATACCCGTTAATTCTTTACCACCCCAAAAGAATAGAGAAGCTTTTTTGCACCAAAAGCCAAGTGGTTCCACTTGTGATGTGATGTGAGATTTTAATTGGAACAACCAATGCGATACAGTAGTGACGCTGCTGACGTTATAGTTGAGGTATTTACACTCTTCAGAGTGTACAGTCAGTGCGCATCTTTTGCCCGATGGAAATGAAATGCTTTTATGAATGGGCCATACAGTCAAGGCTTTGACAGTGTCTGAATAAGGAAGTTCAGATATTTTTAGATCCTGATGTATGATTATGAGTAGAACATTTTAATTCGTAGTAAAAATTTTGTGGGAATTTCTCTTGGTAAGCAGGGATACACAGTGTGATTTTAAAAGTGACAAAATCTGATTTATTGAGGCGCTATTGCACGATTTTATAGAGGGAAGCTAGGAAATTTCGTGCCATGATTCATAGAATGTTAAGTTTAGTTGTATCATTTTCTTATGCTAGAAAAAAAAGATTTGATTCCTGATTCGGACGAGTCCCGAAATGGTAAAAAGTTCCTTCTTTTGATGTGAATACGTCAGTAAATAAGTATGCTTTAAAAGAAAATGCGGGAATACTGTTCCATGTTGCAACTCAAAAACTATTGTTTATATGAAAAATCAAAATACACCATTTGGTTGTTAAAAAACCAAAGAATATTTTACCTAATGGGTATTGCATTGCCATGCGAGGGAAGGAGTCGGTCACGCCGCCATTTTGGGTTCGTTTCGCCGCTTCTGGAAACTTCCCCGATGTATAAATTCTGACTCGGTAGAGTTAAGATGCTCTCTAAGGGCCCAATCAATAGCTCTGACATGTTAGGAACTCACTACACTTTCACTTGCTTTCAGTTGCTCATAACCTGTCGATTTTGCAACAATTGCAGTTTTTTTTCTACCTTCTTTCCATCCTGATACCAATGACAATAAAATGATCACTTGGCGATTATTGTGAACGTATTCACATCATCCGTACGTACCTGCGACAAAGACGCACCAATTTTTTCATTTACAGCTGTGTATGATGAGTATTATGCTTTGAAATGAGTTAGTTAAGTACTCCTTCAGTAGTGGACTCGCTTTAACTAAGACTAAGATTTCATCACCTTGATAAACTCTTCTTTCTACGTAAACGAAGTTCAATAAATTAAAACTAAATATTTGCATATTACTTTACATCTTATATAAAAAGAAGAAAAGGATTCAATAATCCTGGCTGTACTGTTTCATTCATTCATCGCTTATGAATAAAAGCTTTAAAAATCTATATTCTTTTTTAACTACGAGTATGTATTGAACTCCACCGGTTATTTATCTTCTTTCTGCCCTAAAGCTTTCCAAAAAACAAAAAAGAAGTTAAGCTATTTGGCTTAAATCCGCTTAATGCACCAGCATAGATTCGGAAAGGATTATCCACTCTCTGCTTGTCGTATTACCCATCCCAAAGAACTAGCTTTTCAACCTAACATACTCATCACCCACGTGTAACCGCCGACCTCTGCGTGCCAGTGCTCCACATTTGTCATACAGTGACGAAATCATCGCCCTCCCGAAGCTTCAGGCAGCTCTAAGTTCCCTAACACTGTGTGACTGGCTGTGTAATGCCGACACCGAATGACGACGACGACGACGTCGACGCAAAACGAACCGAAATGAGATTTCTGTGTTTTGGTTTTCCCATCCATTCAAGCGTTTAGTTCTTTTCGAAATATCCTACCGGACGGGCGACCATTCATGAATTTAAAGTTTTTCTGTTGTTTTTTTGCCCGACTTTCCAACACGTTCGATTTTCGAATTTCGCATTTCCGTATATAGCCCGCATAGTCCGTATATAATCAGTAGTCGTCATATCAATTAATTCATCTGATAAGGGTATACGGCTAAGGATCGATTTTTGAGTGGCGTGTGTGGTGGAAATACAAACATATCGCAATCAAACATTCCCATACAGGACTTGAGTGATTGAGTTAAATAATTTTTTTTAATTATTTTAATCATCGTGGATAAAAAAAAAAAACAATAACGCAAAGTACTGTGCAAAATTAAATACGATAAGTGTGGCTGAACAGTGCTAAGTGCCTAAAGCTTATCCCCTCGGCGAATTTAACACGAGCGGCTAATTATAACAAAACGAGAAAAGAGGTTTTTTTTTTGTATCTAGAGTGTTCATCGTAGTCTTTGTGGGTTGTCGACGAACGTTTTGTTTCATCAATTACGTCGCTTTTGTTGTTGTTTCAAGTTGCATTGTTACATTGAAAACTATTGCAATTGCTATTTTCAAAAAAACACTATACCCACACACACTTATACATCAGACCGCGAGAGAGTAAGCGAAAAAGTTTTTACATTTTTAATCGTTCTGAATTAGTAATGTGTTGTATCGTAACCTGTGCACTAGATTAATACTGTAAAGATACGAGTATATTATTGTGCCTAGAGTATAGTGGTGGCAGGGCGGATCGTACCAGCATCATAGTTGGCCCAATTTTTTATTTTTTTTAAATGTGTGTATGAATTCTATGGGATTGCCCTATTTTCAGCAAAAATTCTATAATTTAACGTAAGAAGACGACACATAAGAGAAAGTTTAAAAAAAAAAAAGTTGAAAAGGATTTTCATCGTGAGTATCTAAGAAGTGCTTTAGAGAAAAGTTAACTAACTTCCATTCCGTTCAGAGAAGAGGCGTTTCTGTATTTGGATTGCATTTTAATTGCAAACAGGTAAGTTTTGATGTAGGTTATGCTTGAAAGAAATTCTTTCAGTAAGGGAATAAGAGATATCAAAACAAATTTGTTGAATTAGACTAAGATAAAGAGTGGTTTTTCATTTTGTACGGAATTTTTCAAAATCGTTTACCTTACTCAAATATTTTTATAATTTTTATTTTGTGTTAATGACATGTTTGGTCATTAAACTTTGTAAAAGTCTTTGAACCGCAAATAGGTTTAGTACTTATTAAATTTGCCACAGAAAAAGTCTCAAAAATACGAGCTTTATGTTTGCTTAACATTTGTAATAATTTGATGCACATACCTCCCTGAGAAACATATCTCATTTAAAATCTTGTAGAGCTCTAGAAAAATGCGACGGAATTGCAAATTTTTTCTTAGCGTTTCAGTAGCTGCTCCCAACTCTTCCATCTCTTTTAGCTGAAAAACATCACAAGTTATCCTTTTCCCAATCTGAATTATACCTTTTCCACTTCTGCATTACTAACATTGCTCCTACTTTACTGTTGAGGAAAACATTGATTGAGCTAGGATGAAACATAGTCTGTAAATTCTTGGTTTTCAAAAGAAATATGTACTCATCTACTGATCCGCTTCAATCTACATGATATAAGATTTTAAAATACAGATGTTATCCATAAGTGATTCAAGTTCTGGCTCAAGATTGAAAATCAACATATTTAGAAAGTCTCCGGTTGTTAAACGACGCTTTATTTATTACAAGTTGTTTATTATTAATTTAGTAAATTTAAGTGAGTTGGGTTAAACTCGAAATGTAGCACCACGTTTTTTTTTTTTTATAATTCACTAGCGCTAAAGGGGTTATGAATACCCTTATGATGCTATTCACACAGCGCTAGAGTTGGAGTAGTGATTTTGAAACTCAGGTGGTATTAGGTTTCAGTCTTTTTTTTTCTCCGAGGGTGCTGTCCAGAATGACTGGGGAGAATTATTGGTACTGTTGCCATGGCTTATAATTCACAGTATTTCTTTCGAACATCCCATTGTCATTAGTACCATCAACACTTTCAAGACATATGACCACCCTACTGCCAGTGTTATGCCTATGCAGTAGAGTTGACGTCAGCTTTTTTCGCAGTAGATCGACCTTTTTTTTGACATCGGGATTCGAACCTGGAACCTTCAACGTAACAAGCGATGATGCAACCACTACAATACTAAAGGGTGGTTAAGTTTTAAGGGCCGATGTTGATTTTGAATAAAACACAAATTATTTAGGAAATTAGTGTCATTTCTTTTTATTATGATAATATTGGTATGGTTCAATTATGTATGGAACAAAATATCGGCCAAATGGCCGCCGCGACCTCGGCGGCACACCTCCATCCGATGGTCCAAATTTTCGATGACGCTGAGGCATAATTGAGATTCTTTGGCGTTAATGTGCCGAATTATCTCATCCTTTAGCTCTTGAATTGTTGCTGGCTTATCGACGTACACCTTTTCTTTCAAATAACCCCAAAGAAAGAAGTCCAACGGTGTCAAATCGCATGATCGTGGCGGCCAATTAACATCGGCACGACGTGAGATAACACGGCCATTGAATTTCTCCCGCAAACGAGCCATTGTTTCGTTGGCTGTGTGACAAGTGGCATCCTGTTGAAACCACATATCGTCCACATCCACATCTTCCAATTCGGGCCATAAAAAGTTCGTTATCATCTCACGATAGCGAACACCATTCACAGTAACTGCCTGACGGCACTTCAGCCACACTATCGCGAAGAGCAGCAATATTTTCTGCAGTACGAGCTGTACGAGCATGCACTGGTGTTTTCACATCTCCTACAGACCCGGTTTGCTCAAATTTTTGCACGATTTTTCCGATTGTACGCACATTTGGACGATTAAATTGACCGAAAAAATCACGAAGTGCACGATATGCATTTTGATTTGAACGCCCATTTTCATAATAAGCCTGAATAACTTTAACGCGTTGCTCGATTGTGTATCTTTCCATGGTTCAAATTGAGTTAGTCTGAAATTGAGAAATGTCAAATGAAATGCAGAAAAAACTTGACGTTTAGGTGTGGTTCACATTCAACATCGGCCCTTAAAATTTAACCACCCTTTACATCATGGCCACACTTTAAGTAAATAAGTGATAAGTAAAATGATTGATGAGTTCTAAATTTTCCCAAGTGACCATGGGAGACTATCGATAAAAAATACTGTCTTTTGTGATCAGTTTGCCTCGATATCAGTATCAGAACTCTTCTTTACCTTTGAACACTATTGCACACTCTACCTGTAATTGTATATTGCAACAAGTTCTAATCTGTATGAGTTTGGTCGTCCTAGTCATTACAGTAGCTTGTGTTAAATGTCGGTTAATATGTGTATCATCAGCGTAATCAAGATAATTTAGCCTTTAGCTGAGTCGCTATTGTATAGAGTCTCAATTTTTTCTTCACGCCATCAGATTGTCTAATACCACAAGAAAGAGGTGATACCACACAGTCTGGTCTTACTCCTCTCTCAGTACTAAACAGGGCGCTATAGGTGCCTTTGAAGAAAACTTTAAAAGTCAGATATTGAAACAATTTGCGGCAAAATGAGACGATTCTATCCGCTACACTGAGATTTCGCAAAATGCTCCAAATAGCTTGTGAATCATACCAAACAATTTTTTTTTTAAATCAACAAACAGAAGGTAGATTGGTGAGTTCCATTTATAAAAATGCACAATGAGCTCTGATTTCATTCGACCTATTCCACCAAGGATCGCAAAAAGCTAGGGAAACACTTACTATCTGGGTCTGCATCGCCCCTTACCCACTTTATATTCGGTTACCTTCCGTATCTCCTGAAATTTAAACTTATTTTCTGTGATGGTATCTTAGAAAAATATTGTCCTATTAAATTGTATAGTGTCCTTTTATCACGTTACTTGGTAATAATAAACTGTAATCTTCCTGCTGAATTCCATGGCACAGTATTATTGCCATCGTTGTTTTTACACCATTACTGCACTTGACCCTTGACATTCTGTAAAGTTTTGACCTTTCTAGGATTTTTTCTTTCCGATCGAGAAAGTAATTAAACAGCAAATAATCTCTTGGCTTTTATTTCGTTCCACGTAGGTAGAATTCACAAAAAAAAAAAACATCAACCGACGACAGCACATTTCCACAAGTGTTTGTCATCACTGGTCGTTTAAAATTCGGGGTTTCCTTGTGTACACCTACATTCTTAGGCTTTTTTTTCACTTTAGGGTAAGTAAATATTTTTTATGGCAACGAATTAAAATACCATCAACTTGTTTAAACTTATCATGTTCCTTATTTATCCTGTCAAAGAATGATATTACCTTTCCGGAGAGTAAAGGTGTAATATTCACCATTGGCGCTATCACCGAAGTGCTTGTGAAAACAACCATAACAATAAAGGTACGTTTTTATGGTATAATTAAGCGCAGACAGGGTCAATAAGCAAAAAACAAAAAAAGATTTGACTCCATATCTGGTAGGGAATTCAGTTTGGCACGCACATTTGACCTTCAATTAGGCCATTTCACCTTGGCGTGTTAGAATGCAATGTTCATATTAAATATTTATAAAATGCCATGTGTAATTTGCTATTTTATTCATGAACAGGCGTCAAGAAGCAAAAAATTAAAAAAAAATACAAGTGTTGTCAAATGTTATTTGTACACCTTTATAAAATGGTACCCCAGAGTGGTCTTACAAGGAGAATTGGTTTGATCATTAATGGAGCACTCAGCTTAAAATGTAAAACATAAATAAATCAAAAAAGGAACCAGTGTAAGGCTGTTTGACAAGAAAAATTAGAAATTAAAGCAAAAATGTTGTTAGGAATGCCAGCTTACATATGTGTTCATTACATGTCTTTCGAAGAAGAGATTCCCCACCAGGTTTTGGAAGGAGCATCCATCTAGTTATTTGCAACTTTACAAGGTTTTAATGACTTTTTAAGATTTTATGTAAATTATGCTCGTATTTTGAAACACCACCATCATCCACCAGAAGAACTTAGGAACCATAATTTTCTAAATTTAAAAAAAAAAGGATTCATCGTTCATTGCATACCAGTTCCAACCCACAAAAGACTTGTTGTAAAAAAAAAAACACTAGCACTCTTAATGTGCTCTGCATCATTCGGTGGTGGCAATACTTTTTGTATGCAAATTTGATAAAAATTGGCTAAACTCATAAGGAAAAATACAAAAAAAAACCCTGAATTCGGAATTCCGACCTTGTCTTTATAGAAAAGAATATTTACAACAGATTCCCATTGTAGTCTCTGCCTATTTATGATGCCAAGACAAGCAAGTACAGCTAAAGACTGTATAAAAAATTGGTTAAAAGACAAAGCACAACATTACCGGTCAGAAATGGAAGGTAACAGACAAACTAAAGCCTTTATACCAACCACTTCCCAAAAAAGAACGAAACAACTTCTACAACTAACAAGAAGTCAGATTGGAATCGTCACAAGCTTCCTAACCGGACATTGTCGGGTTAAAAATCATCTTATGACTATGGGAATAGCACAAGACAACACATGTAGAATGTGCAACGAAGACATATTGTAACCACTACCTTATGGCGATATCACCACCAGCTCACCCAAAGACATCGCCGATTTTATCACTCACTCCGGAATCATTGAGGGGCTCTAAAATAGGGGATCTCACAATAGGCCTACCTGTGGCCGAAGTAATAAGGGACTAGTGCCCGCCTCACTTACTAATCTAATCTAATCTAGTCTCTGCCTAGGATCGAAAAAGAATTTGCTCTAATAGGGCTCGATTTCTCATTTGACAGAGGTTTGGGAAGCGGCTGCCAGCTGAATCCAGCAATAATAATAGGCCAATCATGATGCCACATGAATCTTGGAGAGGATCCTCCTTGCCTACTTTTTAAACCAATTTTGTTACTGATGTTAAGCGCATTGCAAAAGCATTACCTCCAACCCAATGCTCAGTTGAGATTAGGAGCAAAATCCGACAGATCATTCTGAGCGCCGACAGTCCCTCAGTTGTGTTCTAGAGAACCAAGGAGACGATAAGGATTTTGCGGGGAAAATCATCTTCCTTGATGACGCTGAAATGACTTCATGAAATACAAAAGTTTCCGGATTTGGGGCATAGGGAATTCTCAAGTGATCTGTGAGAGACAGATGCATCCTCGAAAAGCCACTATTTGGGAAGGCAGAGTGAATAAATCGTACTTTTCCAAAGATGAAGTTAACAATGCAGCAATCACGAATGGCATTCATTCGCGCACAATCCTCAGTCAAGTTCGAAAGAAATGCTGTGAATTATAAGCAATGGCAACAATATCAATAATTCTTCGCAGTCATTCTGGACTGAAACCTAATAAAAAATCAAAAATCACTACACAAACACTAGCGCTGTGTGAATAGCATCATAAGGGTATTCATAACTCCTTTAGCACTAGTTCTGGCCTAAATCGATCAGTATGAATCTTGGTGGCATATATGTAGTTCCAACAGCAAAATTGATGGTACAAGTCTAGTTTGTTTGACCCACACGAAAGTCGCTCTAAATCACTTTTCGATGGAAGGATTTATTTTAATACAAATGTGCCTAATTCAAAATTGAAATGTCAATGAATTGGATTGAGCGCGTTCCAATTTCTAGTCCAACTGAAATGTTTGTGGTTGGAAGTTCTGACAAAGATTTATAGTTTCTTGTGTCATTTCCAAAATTGTTCTTGTACGTCAAAACTTTGCTATATGGTTCTCTTTCAGCCATTAAGTCGATTATATAGAATCAATGTCATATCTGTCATTCACGTCATACTCGTACAACACAAATTGGTATGGGTGGGTTCTCACCTTGTATAAAACTTGGGTCTAAATTTAGTACAAGCCATTAGGATAATTGCTACTTCCTAATCCATAAAAAAATATATATAATGACTTTTCGTCCATTTTCTTATGAATTATTTAATCTCCATCGTTTATATTGCATTCATCGTCATTTTAATAATATGAACTGCATAAATAAATCAGATTAACCGAAATAACACATTTTTTCTGCCATCAATCTTAGTAAATTCTTCTTTTGACATTGGCCACCGGTTTTAACCCCCCCGCCCCCCATTGACTGTACAAGGAATTTATCTTAAGCTTTTATCAAAAGGTAGCCCTTTCCCATAGAAATATTGTTTAATCAAGAAGGAAGGGTAGGTATACGCTTACGAGTATGCCAAATGAGGTAAAGCCATCGAAATCACGGACGAAGAAAGTGTTTGTGACGCTGTCGGTTTTAGTGAATCGATATTTTCCATTAACTTTGTCAAAAATACAAGCAACCTTTGGACAGGCAGAACATTTCATTTAATATATATGTATGTACATATGTGTGTACGTGTGTGTGTTTTGCGCCCCAGTTCCCATTTATATTGGAATTGTTATTGTGTAAGCAGTAAAATCATATTTTGAAATAAAATTCCATAACTGGGCGATAAAATTTAGTGGAATGCAGAATGGTATTATGTAATGGTTAACGATAGGCTTTTAGGGAAAATGTTTTGGTTTACCTTTTGTATTTGGCATATGGAATGAAATTTTAACTGATTTTAGAGAAATTCTTTTGAACTTGATAGATCTTATTTAGTGTCTGTCGTTGGGTCCTTTCAAGTGATTTCAATTGATGGTGTTTCAGGTTTTTAAAACTTTTCAAACAACGTACAGTTGACTATCTCTACGAGCTTTTTTTTTTGTTTAAATTGGCTCTGCGACAGATGCATGGGGCTTGATCTTTCTAATAAACTTGAGAATATCTTCAGTCGAGGACACCCTTGAAGAGAAAGCATAGAGCCACGCACTCACGCTGTACATGTTCCTTTGATTCGTCTTCCTCTAAAGTTTTGATAAAGTCGACATTGAGTTTCCTGAACTATATTTAGTGTGTGTAAATGATATGGTGGCTTAGTGGTTAGTGCGTTGGACTGCTAAGCGAGGAGTCACAGGTTCGAGCCCCAGCTACATTCAACAGTTTTTCGTTGTATAATTCGTCATTAAAAAGCCTTTCAAACCAGTCGGCAACAAAACTGCAGGTCCCTTCCATTCATGCATAAAATATAACACGCACAACATAAATAATTGCGAGAAGCTAGGTCTTGGTTCCCTACCAGCTGTCGCACCAAATATGTGTGTATTTTAAAGTGATATCTGAGGCTTACTTACTTACTTCGATGGCACTACATTTTGGGGTGATCGTGGGCTTCAACCAACAAGCTTCTCCAATTAGCCCGGTCCTTAGCTAACCGCCTCCAGTTTCGCACTCCAAGTTGGTTGAGGTCCCCTTCTACTTGTGCGCGCCACCTTAGGCGAGGTCGTCCTCTACTGTGTTGTCCCTCCGTCTTGGATTCGAAGACTCTTCAGGCCGGAGCGTTGGTGTCCATTCGCTCTACATGTCCTAGCCATCTTAAACGACCAATGCGTAGTTTTTTGACTAGGTCGATGTCGCTGTACAGCTCGTATAGTTTGTCGTTGAACCTCCTTCTCCATAGATATCTGAGGCTGCAGTGTCTAAAAAGGAAACTGGCAAGCCTTCTGATATCGTCCCATTTGTGATTACGGATGCTCTTAGTGTATTTGTTCAGAGGTCGGATGACCCTTTTGGCCTGTCTTAGTCTGAATTTGATCTCAACAGGACAAGTAGTTCCGTTGTTCCCATCTGTGTAGATTTGTTCTAAACGCGGAATTAGGTAAGGGGCACCCACTTATGTACCTTTCAGAGGAAACTTTTCTGGTGGTCAGCAGACTTTGGTATCCACCAGAGTTTAATTTTGTGTGGCTTTGATAAAAGAAGCGAAAACTCCACAAGTTCATAATACCTATTTGGGATCCCTATTTTGCATAAAGATCTGTCAGTCGTCAATGCTTGGTGTGGAAATACTTCAAAAATAAAACTGACCACTGATCAAGTCAAATAACCTTGAAATTAACTCGGCTTTTAGAACAGGGGTCAGTCCAAGATTTGACATCTCATTTAACGATTGCATCAAAATTAAGAGTGAGCTTAATTCACGCTGGGACTGGAAAACTTAACGACCAGGAGTGATGCTACAAGGACAATATGACATAGTCAAATGAAAACTGCAGCAACTTCTAATTAAGACCCCTGTTGGTTTATTTTATAGTTCGAAATAATCTCTATGGAGTTAAGGCTGTAATTGGACGTGAATGTACAGGTAGTTTAAAAAAAAAAATCTTTTCAAATTGATTGCTTCTGGGACTTTAAAGAGCTGAATAAGTTTAAAAAAACAAGTTTGTCTTAACTTGGACTATGCCTAAGAATAAAAACACAGCAATCTATATATAGGCATCGTCAGATATTTTTCCTAGGCATCTGCGATTAACTATTATTCGAGTTTTTTTTTTCCGCAAAATTCAAAATAATTATCACGGAAGTTTCGATTAACTTTTGTCAATCTGGTTAAGGTTCGCTTTGAAAACGTGACACTTAATCAGAACTGCTTAAGTGAATAACCAATTATGCGAGAAATCAGTTTCGACACATTTTACCATCCAACTCCTTACAACGTTCTATTCTATTATATATTCCCACCACCCATTGTGACCACGTAGATATTGCTCTGCTGGCATTGGGCTTCTGCCGACATCGACGGTTGTCTGTTCAAATGAGAATTACGTTCATAATGGAATATAATTAAATCACACATTTAATGTCTTGGAAAATTACACACGAATGCAAAAAAGGATACAGACATACATACTAGCATCTCCTCATCAACTGTAGGATAGCTATGTGTCCTTCTTTTTACACCGTAAAGGTATTATATTTGTACACACATGCCCCAGGGGGTATTCCCTGATCCTTAAAGTTAACTTTAGTAAGTGTTGAATAAAAAAAAAGTTGACTTTAATAATTATTTACTTGAGAACTTGTTTCAACGTTGACCCCAATTCCTATAGATCAATTAGAATACTTTTATAAAAATAATCACGACAGTAATCCAATAGATCTTCAAAGAAATATGAAATATGTTCCAGTAAATCACATTAGTGTCACAAGGGAATACCAAATCATTTACTTCAGTTTGACCATGAAAGACCTATTGCTTTAAGATATCCATACATCCTGTATTTCCGGTTCCTTGGTTGGCTTAATTTTACATGAATGACTTTATTGTTCTTCTTCTTAAGCACGGGCTTACCAAGAAAATTCTTCTCCCGCGTTTCATTTTTCAATTTAATTTAGAAAGTTAAGGTCTGCTTAAATAAGACTTCCCGAATACTGAATCTAACAAAGGACTAAAGATTATGCTCACCAGGAAGTATCTAACACGATATAAAGGCTCCATCTTGCATCAAGCTGATATCATCTCGATATTTTTCTAAGTTGAATACGATTTTAAACGAGCAGATACAGATTTTGAGACTGAATTTGAAGTCTGGACTCAATCGAAAGCGAATGAAGATATCCTTGGTAGAGGTTCGAGTAACAACTTTTTGTACAAAGACATAGATATAGTCAAAAAGGGTTCGGGCAATGTACATCAACTCTTCTGCCGACAGATTCACACAACAACAACATTGAGAAAAATCTCACAAAAGTAGAAGAAGACAACACTATTCTAAGAAAATGAAACCATTTGTAATTGCTATTTCCGGATGAAATACCTCAATTTCTGTTTACATTTAATTAAAGACAAGCTCTGGCAAACACTCAAGTCTCCTACAAATAAACTCTTCCGAGATTAAAGCTCTGTTGTGGCTACAACTGATTAAGATTTTATTTTTTTCTACAGATTGTTAAAGGGTTAGAGATTACATTTGCAAAGTTGATGGCCCAAGAAAAGGAGTTACAAATCCCAGAGAGACACGTTAAGGACTATTTCCCCTGTCGGCGATGTTGTTTAATTGCGCAAAATAAAAGCAAGTTCCTAGTTACAGCCCGTAAATATAAGTACGGATATTTCTCTCGTTTTCCTTTCAACGTAAGACTCTTTCTCTCAACGAAAGCAATTTAAATTTTCTTGACAAAGTCGTTGGGAATATTTTTGACGCCAACCCCTTTACACAGAATAAGGGAGTAAGTTAAGAAGGGGATGAGAAGGGAGAGAGAATATCTTTAGTGAGAACATTTTTTTGGAGGCTCAAAGTCGGTGCCGTAAATCATATTATCACGTAAAAAGCAAGAAATATGAGAACGTGCCATCGACACTCTAAGTGTATTGTCATATCTCTAGCGAAATGTGTTGTCGTTCTATCTAGATGGAGACATACATTTGACACACCACAGAGTCCTTGGTGTTTTCATTTGAACATTAATTAAATGAAGTTTATTAGGACTTGTAACTTTGTTATTATGTATATTCTATACGCACGTTTAAATGTTAAATGGAAGAGGTAAATTAAATTTGAATTTGGTACGAGGAGAATTCAGTCATAAAATCTTCTTAAATTAAATTGAGAAAGACATATCTGTTTTAGAGGTTTGGATGCTGGCATGGTGAGGATGATGTTTTGAAAATCGGTTTTACCAGATGTGGATTAATTGAAATTAAGTTATGAATTTGTATGGTTAGAAATAGAAACAGAAGTTATTTGTTTTTAGTCATAATGAGAACATGAATCTTTTGTTTGTTTGCTGCAGGACAAAAGATTCATATTCTCGTCTATAATAATGAAGATTTCTAGTCTTAGCAATTTCGCACTATTTTCTCCAGTACCAGGTTAAAGGAATTGCATGACAATGAGCCGCCCTCTACAAAATCTAGTACTATTGACGACCTCAATGGCGTCTTTTCTGACCTTGATGGAGCAGGGAGCATTCTCCATCGTCATCCATTACAAGTGCTCGGGCTTAGCCTAGCTTCCATTTTTATGTTGATTTGTGTTGGAACATGACTATGAATGACCTTATCCATTCTGGGTGGTTCCCACTGAGCTTTTTTTTTTAAAACTGCTTTTCATTTGAAATAAACCACCTAGTCCCTGCTTTAATCTCCAAAAAAACCATTCCGTCAGATGAACACTTTCTTCGACAAAGTCAAGCTTGGATACCAAAGGGGACTGAAATTTTACCGTCTATGTTAAATACGTGTTCGTTGTGGCTCAGTATTAAGCGCGCTGGACTACTGAATGAGCTAATACAGGTTCGAATCTCAGTACAAACAAAGTCAATGACAAATAACTAAAATATAATCTGTCACGAAACAGCTTTTGAATCCGCTGTTTAATAGTTTTCCGAAAGCCTTATCCTACAAATAAAAACTACTAAAATTGATTTGAAAAGCACTAAAATATGTATCCTACTATCCTACTAATATTATAAAAGTAAAACGTTTTTCGTTTGTTTGTTTGTTCCTCTGTAACACGAAAACTACGGAACCAAAAAACTTCAAATTTTGCACATAGAGTGGCTGTACCTCGGGTCACAGTATAGGTTATTAAAGTGTAACTTCGCAAATTATAGGTGGGCGAAGCCGTGGATAAAAGCTAGTTAATAATAAGAGCATCACTTTTTTTTCGGTTTTTATTTTTTATTTTTTGTTACACTGTTTCTTTTTGATTTGAAAATCTTTCTGAAAAGTATAACCCACGATTAAAGGGAAGCGTGGCCAATCCTTTAAAGTGTGAGATATAGGACCGCCTTGTCATCGTTTGCATCACTTTGTTGTATTGCAACTAACAGTTTTAAGCATTTGCAATACCTTTTATTGCAATATGCATGTTTAAACCAAATTGCATTTGAAGTTGACTTCACAACAAACGTATGATTTGTACAAACCTCAGTGGGGTATCAAAAGAAATGACAATTGTAGCTCATAGCAAATTAACACATGTTGCAGGCGCTAATAAGCCATGTCTGTGTTGTACTGGCAAGAGTTAACAATCACGTTTGAAGTCCTTGCACCCTATACATGCACACATGACTGATGACATT
This sequence comes from Criorhina ranunculi, assembly GCA_951813785.1. Classification (NCBI taxonomy): domain Eukaryota; kingdom Metazoa; phylum Arthropoda; class Insecta; order Diptera; family Syrphidae; genus Criorhina; species Criorhina ranunculi. The sequence continues at coordinate 29,765,291 of OX638385.1, read as the reverse complement.
TCGATATATGAACTCACACGTCATACACTCGCATGTGAACAGCATTAAATATTCAAAAGCAGTCCTCCGGCGGCGGCTGTAGTTATGATGGCAGGTGTGCCGAGTGGGTGTCTTCATTCTATACAATGCACGTTGTTTTGTAGTTGTACAATAAACTGTCGATGGTAATAAGCAATGTACATGCGCAGGCCGTATGAAAGGATACACAAACCTTAGCTTTGGTTTTATAAGGATTAGTTTCACTTTCGACATCATGTACCAGTTGGTTAATTCATTCACGTTGCTTGAATGCGCTCACGTTGCATTTGTATCAGCTTTCATGTCTTGAATTTTAATGAAATTGTCAGTAGCAGAATGTTTTATTTTTATCATCACATGAAAATACTTGGAAAGAGGAAAGCTGTTACCACGAAAACATCCCTCTCTTATAAATTCTTCGTACATTCTCCTACAGTCAGTCGTACAATCTTACTAGAGGAGCCCTGGAGATATCCAAACATCACTTACCCATTTCGAAGTGCACCTCATTCCAATGCATCCCACAGAATGACGTCAATGTCGGAGACTGAGTTTGAAATAAAGACAACTGTGACTGCAGCCATTTAATGAATTTCAAAATCGACTGACAATTCTGTCAAAGTTTGACACTTTTTAATTTAAGAAGTTCAAATTCAATATGCGTCCATACATAAGTAGTTATTTAAGCTCAATACATTTAAGAAAGTTTATTCAGTATTTATTACTTATTTAGCAAAGGAATAGAATTGGTAGCATATCCTTGTATGTAAATTAACATTCGGTTGGTTCCGCTTTAAATTCTCAGGATTTGATCAATTTATGTGCATTATTCATGAGCTAAGGTATATCTACATTATGCCAAATCCCCGAATTAATTTAACAGTGTGAGATTTCATTATTTCGTTTGGGAATCATTTTATGTTTGGAAGGGAATTCTTCGAATGAAAGCAATGTGTTCCTTTCGTCAATATTTCATGCGACGGGAGACATACTGAGGATATGATTTGTTTGTCTTTTTGTAAGGAATTACTGTTTTAGGTTGGAGATGGAGGCAGTATATACGTTGCAGATAAATTTCAAGATTTTTACCTTTTTTTTTTATCTTGATGGAGCATGAAGCTGTGCTGATTATTTAAAATTGTTTTAAAATTAAATTGTTGATGGAAAGATAGCCCGTTGAGGGTCAAGACTGAACTTACTGAATATATTTTTTGTACAAATGGAGGAGGGCTACAGTTTTGATTGCCTACTCCAAACGGCGAATAGAGAAGCATCTTATGACCAATTATACTCTCGAAAGTTTGTCATTGACTGCGGATGCTCTGTAAAGCATCATATTTTTCCAGAGATTTCCTACGGTTATTTTTCGTTGAAAAAGTCGTTTGTGGAGTTGATATTTACTCCGAAGTAGGTAAACTCCTTAACTACTTCGAAGTTATAGTCATCAACAGTGACGTTCTCTTCTATGCCATGGATTAGTGCCGCTTTGTTTGTTGGAAACTGATGATTTTCTGCAAGGACACATCATTCCAAGCGTCATTAGAGTCAGAATAAGATTGTGTGGCATGTACTTTTTAATTTTCAGGAAACAATTCTAAATCGTATACCTACTTCGTATACATTTAGGAAACTCATACGTCATCAAAACATATAATAAAACAACCCGGTGTGTCTGTACATTGAAGAAAAAGTAATAAAAAAGAAAGAGGGTGACTAATGAAGAGTAATAGAACACAAATTAGCGATTTTTAGAATTCTTTTCTGTCTGTCTGTTTGTTTGTTCGCGCATCTCTCCCAAACTACTTAACGGTTTTCATGTAGTTTTCACAGGTGGATAGGGCATACTTTGGAGCAGCATACAGACTAGGATGTCAGAAAAAAAAAGTTATCGTCATTTAAAGATTTTCAACGCGTGCGAAGCCGCAGGCAGACTGCTGGTAAATCGATACTTTCGAAGCAATGTTCAAAGATCAGCTTGTTCATACATAAGCGGAGCACTCCATACGATAGCTTCTGTAGCCCTGAACATTCTGTTATTTCGACACTCTTGACATGTTTGACAGGCAAATGGCAACTAGTGCAGCCGTTCGCCTTAAAGCGATTTCACAGTTGTTGGTCCAGTAAAGATGTTGGCGATGCCTCCATTCTGAACAATTTGATAATCTCCTCAGACAAAACTTTATCCAAGCTAAATTTTAACAAAAATTTCCATCACTTCCACGGAACTCTGGGAGGAGGATGTATTTCTAGAAGATACTACATAAGTCAATCCACTTCTACACCGACCGACGACGGTTCAAAAACCATAGATGAATATGGATGGATATGTTTTCTCTGAAAGGCTTAATCTTAGCTTCTCTTTCCGTCTTCCAAATTATTGTAACGTGTTCAAGGGGGCGATTAAAGAAGTCAAATTTCAGCTAAAGAAGCACATGATAACTGACACAGATCCATGTGATATCACAACGGACCTATCATTGATCTACTTGCGCTAAACCCTCTTTCAAATATTTATTACTTGGATTTACAAGTAAAACAAAAAAAATATCTCAAGTGCGAAATATGACACTGAATCTGGGATACAATTAAATAATTGATTACCTACATTTGGAGTTATTACCTTCCAAAGGTTAATCTCATACTTATTCCAGAATCCTTGCATTACACGCTTGTTTTCCCTTCTATTTTTACTCAAGTTTCTTTTGATATTAATTGCTTTTTCCCAGAACAATACTTTTATTATTGATAATATTTATTTTTTATTTTTTTTATTCTCTGCAGGATGCTACTTGGAGCTTGGCCAGTTGGTGGGAAGAATGTCTCTACGACAAATACTAAAAATGGCAAGTGTCGATTTTTATTATTGTGTGGAGGATACACTTTGTTTCTCATACTGGGTGCTGCGATGTTCTCAGCAATTGAGGCACCAAAGATTGATGACATCACGAAGCGTATAGACGAGTTCCGTAATCAATTCTTGGAAAGAAATGCTTGCTTAGCTGGTAAGTTAATATATATATTGATGTGTTAAGGAATCAATTATGTACAAACAAACAAAAATAAAAACTTGAAACGAAGGATGTTTTCCTAAGACCGCTTGTTGACAATTTTCTGTAACTTTTCTCCATTGAATCAACTTTTCAAGTTTTTTTCACTTACGCCATTTCATTGAGGAGGAGGCTTTTAGGGTTGCATTGCAATTCTGTCTTATATTCTATATTCGTCTTAATATTGCCGCGTGATTATATATATCGGCGCGTCGAGCTAGCACTAGTTGCTTTAGCCAACTGAGGGCCTAGAGGTTCCTGTAGATGGTTATGAGCTTGCCGAGTTGAGTATGCTGCCACTTAAAGGTGCACTCTAAATCGGATTAATGTCAGCAGCTGTGCAACTAAGAAAATGGATCTAATAAGAAATTGAAGAAGCCTTGACCAATAGGGAATAATAAGAAAATAAAAATAAAACCTTGAAGATCCCGAAGGAAACAGGTTTGAAGAACTATTGATATCAGAGTAAAGACGATTTGTGGTTGAAAACGCAAGGAGAATTGTTTTCCCTCTGCTCCACCTTCTGGGGTTTTACCATGGTGAGAATTCTGTCATCGAGAAAGTGTCCCAGAAGTGTTTGATCGTGAGGAAACTCATCGTCTCTGCACCTCCGCACCTCCGATAAAGATCGTTCTTTTGGCTAGTAGTCAGAAGGATCTCCTGGAAGCTTAGAACTAGAATATAAATTTAAGAGCATTTCAGAATCTCCTTAAAAGTGGGAGACGGCTTTTTCTTGGGAGAATGGTCTTTTTTCTGTGGAAGAAGTTATCTCCGAACTCTGAAATGGACCGGAAACCGTCTTTATATTTTTTTTTTTTTTTAAAGCAGAATTGATTTTATATCCCCAGTAATGGTTATAGACTTTCAAGGGAAGGCTAAGACAGCCTACATCCTGTTGCTAACAGCTGTAGAATGCTAATCAGGCTATTAAACGCCCTCGTCACGGCAAAGCAACAATCCAAACGGTCTGATGCAGATCCTTTCTAGCATAATTCCTGAAGTACATACAAACTTACTATACAAATATAAGTGTGTCTGTGTAAGTGTAATGAAAAATCACGTCAGACTTTGTAAACCTAATACTTGTTGCAATCCATCCGATTAGAGTATTTTAACCAAAAAGATACATAACTCCTTCCAAATAGATCCTTTAATTCTATGATAATTGAATTTAATTGGGCCATGGGCCATCGAACCCATAAAATTAAATTTGTGTTTAATGAAAACTTGTCTACAGAATACACATAGAAAAACCAAAAATTAATATCCAGAAAATTCTCGGAAATATTTGGGTTTTTTTTTTAACCCTTTAAGCAATAAAAGTGTTATTCCCCCTTTACATCTCATAAAAGGACATGTAGCACTTTTTAGGTTTTATGCTTTTTATGTTTGCTGTAATCTTGAAAACTCTGATATTTTCAATGATAATTTTCATCGCCGGCAAGAAAATCCTTTTTTTTTTTGGACGAATGCTTGATTTTTATTACGGTCATAACATTAAAGAACGTTCCTTTTATTTAAGTCGATGAAAATGAAAAGAATTTCCTGTTTCGATTATAAATTTTTGCTTATTTTGAAGCTGTTAAAGATTTAATTTAGTAGGAAAGAGATGTCCTTGAAATGAAAACCAGTAGTTTATGCAAGTCTCAAGCGTCTTAAGAGATCAAACATCTACACTGAGGCATACGCTATTTGTTGATCCTGCCATGAGAACTGTCTGCTCCAAAGCACAAATGGCACCTAGATGTGATTGATGGATGATATACGAATACGTACATAGAATGGGCTTCTTATTTATTCTGTTCTTGTTCTCGTGACCAGAAAGAGGATGTTAGCAGGATTGACACACCAAAGGCATCAGAAACAGAAGGCATAAACAACAAATGAATGTCAGAATTTGCTAAGTCTTGTCTGGATCGGGGTCATTGAAAGATAAGATCTTCGATGAGCTTAGGTTGGGTTAGGTTGACCAGGTTTAGACCAGTGATAGGTCCATTGTGATACCACATGGATCTGAAGAGATCGCCATACCTACTTGTTAAACCAATTGGAGCTTTTTATGAAGGAAAGGAGGTTTTTGATATCTGTGTTTATCAGATCACCTATGTCGTTCAGGTAGAATTCCCCTAAATGGAGTCTTTTTTACGGGAGAGAGCTAGGCAGTTACGAAGAAGGTGGGGAATCGTTTCCTCCTCCTCTTCGTTCATGCAGCTTCTGCAGAAATCGTTTGAATGGACACTCTTGGCTTCTCTTCAATGTCAAATAAATCTTTCGCCTTTTTTTTTTCTTCGATGAGCTTAGTCTATCTGTCTATCAGCATAGTGAAATGCATACAAATTATTGGCAAATATTAGACTAAAGGGATACGACTTGTGAAGAGAATGCTGAACATTGTGAACATTTTCTTCTTTTCATTGAATGTCCTACTCGTTTTACTTCGAAAGGATTTTAAGAAGGGAACGATTTTCGAACGTTAAGAAGGTGTCCCGTGAAAAGTAGTTCATTTTGTTTGATTGAACAATGAGAGCGTTTGTGATCCGGCTTAAACCAAATATATTTGGTGGATTCATCCATCTAACTGGCAACCTCTCGTTAAGAGACAGCAGCAATTTAAAGCAGTTTTTGAGATGAAAGTGACAGATTCCAGGGATTCAATCGTGGCTTGACTATCAGTAAAAATGATGATATCCCGTGTAAATAGCACATTGTACCTCAGCAATGAAAGGCTTCTTTGATTGATACTATCTCGGTTTGGTGGTGGTGGTGGTGATATTCCGTGTAGGTAGCACATTGTACCTCAGCAACAGAAGGCCTCTTTGATTGGGTAGCGTATTCGCTTGGGTCCCGACCTGTGCATGTGCAAGCCTGGTCGGGGAACAGCAACAGCCACCGAAAAAAAAAATAGAAAAACGATCAAAATCTGAGTCTTTCCAGCCACTGCACCAAAAGGGGTTTCTGCCTGGGAGTACAATGGACCGAAAACGAGTGTGGATGCTCGAGATTATCCTTCCAGTATAGTCTGGAGAAGATAGTACTACCAAAGTTTTTATGAAATAAGAGTCGCTTTCGGATAAAGTCGGTGTCCTAGCTGTCAAGCTGTCCAGTTAATGATTTCGTCACTGATGTTAATGTCAACTAAAATTATTATCGCGGCCTTAAAAATTGTGGTGACCCCGACTTACAACACGCTGCACCAGTATTCGGTTCTGAAGGATCAATTTTTTCATCTGAATTTACAGAAGAATCTAGTTTCCGTGCCAAAAAAAAAATCGACTATTTCCTCGTCATAGTAGCATCACAGATAAATAATTGTACTTTCATAAATCTGAAAAAAAAAAAAAAATTATCCATCGTTAGCTAACAAACACAAAGTCCGTATGTTCCGCTACAAAAGCGAATATAATTTGTATCTCAATCTGCTGTATGCTCGTACTTTGCAATTTAATTCGTCGCGTACTATTTGTTTACTCATTGAGTAAATGCTGAATAAGCGCTAACTACTAACAATTCAAGCATTTATACACTTGAGTTTTGTCAGAATTTCTCATTTTTTCTTACACACATTACTATTTGATCTTGAAGATGTTATCTAAATATTCGACGATCTTATCGTCTTGTCAGCGTCTTTCACCATCATGTCTCTTTTCTTTTTCTTGTATTTCTCTTTTTTCTTTCCATTTATTCTACACAGTTGCGATATGCAATTAATTGGATTATATGAAAAAAAAAAGAAAAACAATGAAAAGATAAAGCTGAAGGAGTACCCCCGTGTATTTGGGGCCCACTGTCCGGTTGTCAGGTTACTGGGGGTTGTAATGAAATCAGTTCATTTCCAGCTTTGAAGCCCACAAGATTCATGCAAGCCGAACGTCGGTGTCTTGTTTAGAAAGAATAACTTACACAAGCATAGAGCATAAATAAAATTTTATAAAGAAGTGCATCTTGAAAAGTTTTTATTTATTTTTTATGTGCATTCTTATTTATGAGAAGCGGAAAAATTTGCTTGGTGTCGTGATAAACAGTGATTTATGGTTTCTGTAATTTAGGAATTTAAATAGAACAATTATTTTGGTCATGCGAATAAAGTCAGTTTAAATGTTTAACTAGGCATTATTGTGCAGCGTAAATGGTCCTTTACTTGTCTGTTTAGTGAATACCTTTGTTATATCAACTCCGTGATTTTTTTTTATGATGTCTTATCAAATCAGCGCCTAAAAAAGTGTTCTTGTGCCACACGACAGTGATTATTATTATTCTTTAAAATAAAGACTTGTGGATACAAATTAAAAAATGTAAAATTTTTTTAAAATAATATGTTGAAATCATTGCAACACAGCTGTATGTTTTGCTAGTTCACACAGAGTACAGTGCATAACTATCCAAGATGTAGGTAGACCAAACGAATTATTCCCGAATACGTAAAGAAGTCTGTGGCATTCTTGCTGTTTCTCAGCAGAGAATGACCCATAAACGTGTAAGACTGGAGATAGGGTTCAGAAAACTTCCTCTGTTATTGCATTTGCTTGAACATATCAGTTGATATATGATTATACGAAGACAGTTAGTTCACATAGTTTTATTAAGTAGATCCTCATTGGCCAGTGTTATTCACATATAAGTACCAGGCAACGTGGTACCAAATCTAGCCATTATGTTGAAAATGTTTAAGTTTCCTTACCAACTTGAAGGTATTTTGTTATCGCAGAAGAACTGTTCAAGTTATTTATACATTTAACGAGGTTAATCATCTCTTTTTACATCGAGATGTGGATTTAAGAAAAAATCACTTTCTATGTAGACTTGCACTCACTTGAGTTGTATAGTTTTGAACTAGATTATGACAGGTAAGATTAGTATACTTGCCGACTAATTGAACCAAACGAAGCTTCTGATAAAGCAAAGGTTCGCCAAATCGTTGGGATGGTCGAAGAAAGGAGCTCTCTGGTGAAATAGTCTTCTTTTGGACAGATCTTCTAATTTATTCCTCTTTGCAACTTCTACAGAAATAATTAGAAACTAAGCCTAGCTTTTAATCATGTGAATCTATACAGCAGTGCCCTGTTAGTACACCGATGATGGAGCTAATTTTGCGATCTTTTTAGCATTGCCAGCCTTTTTGATCCAGCTTAGGATACCTAACATGTTGTGCCATGCTCCCATCTGTTTTTAGTTTAATAGATAGCATCTAGCTTGTGTAAATGTTTATATGCATTCCGGACTATATCCACATCTTTGTACAGCTCGTAGAGTTCACGGTTATATCTTCTACTCCATTCGCCCTCCTCACAGACTGGACCAAATATTCGGCGTAGAATTTATTTTCGAAGGATCCCAAGATCTACTCCACTGTCTTACTTATCGTCCAGCATTCAGCTCCAAAAAACAGGACTGGCAAGATCAGGATTTTGTAGAGCATGATTATGGACCTTCGAGTTGGAAGTTTGGACCCTAGTTATTTGAACAAACCGAAGTAGCAGCGGTTGCCTAAGGTTATCCTTCGTTGAATAGCCACAAGGGTGTCATTTGTGGAGTTTACAGTTGGTTATGTTTTCAAATTGTAACAAAGAGCATTTCAAGGATTGCAAACCGATTAGCCTACCATTATCCAGAGTTCGAAATTCTAGGCAAAGTATTCTAATTGGTTGAGAGCATTCTGTCTAAGAAACTAGTCTACTTCGTGAGCTAGTAGATTGGATTGAGGTTTTATTAGTTATATTTGCATTGTGTGTGCCCTTCAATTTGGGTTAGAAATGCAAAATTTATTTTTGCAAAGTTTTATAGGTACATAAGAGCTGACATTTTTGTCGCTGACATTTTTGTCTCTCCTGAGCATATTTTGCTTGGATATTATTTGTGGTGTATGGAAATTACTAGTAACATCTATTTAGTGTATCTCCGAAAGGAACCTGAAAATCGCACACTGTCGCGAAATCAAAATGCAGAGTAATTGCATTTCAGTTTGACCTTTAATTGGTTGCATTTCTCTACCAAACATAACTTTTAGACCTTCTCAACAACTTGGTATTGAAATTTACTATTTTCTAATAACACACGTACTTTTTTTTTCAATGATAACCTGACGGCAAAAATTGTTGAACTTTCTTTTTGAAATTTATTTCAATACTAAGCGAGTATTCTAAACTAATCCTCATCATCCATCAATCCCTTGTGTCCACTGCTGAACATAGGCATCCTCTGAATGCTTCCAGTGGTTTCGGTCTTGTCCCAGGTTTATCCAGTTGTCTGCAGCTATCCTCTTGATGTCGTCACTCCAACGGGTAGGTGGTCTCCCTCTGTTTCTTCTGCCTTCTCTTGGTCTCTATTCTAGTATTCTTTTAGTCCATCTGTTATCCTTATCCGATTCCCACCAATAGACCAAGGTAAATAGCTCAATACGATAATATCTTTTCGGACGGAACTACCAAAATTAGGCATTGTGGACCTATCCTTACCTCGGCAAAAAAAAAATCACCACAATCAAAAGATCTTTTTTGCCGAATAAAGTTCTCCAACAACAGAAGAATGTCGTGATCGCGAGCAAGGCTGAACTCAAGAAATAACCTCAGAATTATGAATGCAGTTAAATTGTTGACTATAGCGGGAGAAATGAACGTTTTGCCGAAGTACTTTCGTCTGTTTCGAGCTATTGGGTCTCCAAACAAAGTCGTCGCTTGTTCAAGTTATCTATGTCCTATTGCACACTCCAGTTTTGGGCAGTTTTTGTAAAAGCATTGTTTTCCTCTAAAAATCTAAAAAAAAACGAGTAATTTTATGTGAACGTCAGTAGTTGCACTCTGATTTATTTATAAGTCTTGCTGTCGCCTTTTAGTGTCTTGAAAATTTTCCACTTTTTGTCTTATCTACGAAAATTATATTCAATGTCATTACATATTTGATGGAAGGATTTTTGTTTTTTCTTAAGAAATAAAAATAACAGCGACCTAATTACATGAATGCGATTAAATGTCAATTTATTAAAGCGATTAAAAAGGCATGCCTTTATAGTTCAATGTCATTTTCAAAAATTGAATCCTGTGTAAATCTGTAGTAACTTTAGAGTTGGAGACAAGTTCAAACATAGATGGTAAAAGTGAACCAATTTTTACGTAATTTTAAAATTGAATTAGAAAGTATACTTTGTTAAATGAAAACACAAATAGAGCATAAATCATTGTCACGCTATTGTAACACAAATCTAAACAAAAGTTTAGGAAAAACAAAGTTTATGGCATATATGATTATTTCTATAATGGACTATGCAATGCCCCTTATGCTGTTAAATAATGATTGATTGATAGATAGACGAACTGATTGATGTGATGTGAACAACGTAAGAGTACATGCAAATAAACAATTGTTTATAGTAAATGTAATTGTTAATCTTTGATCAATTGGCATATTGTTAATTGAAGCAAAATTGGATCATCTCTATATGTGTATATTTTGTAGCTTGAGAATTATTCAAAATCATTCTAGACATCTCCAAGTATTGATGGAGCTCACTCAGGCGTATACATAATATTTTTTGATACAAACAAATTTGAATTCGCATCATGTCTTACTAGGGCGGCGAAGAACTGCCGCGTATCTCTGAACAAGATCGCAAACCAACATAATGTCACACTCTGTAAGGTTCCACAGGGAAAAGGGTCACAGGGAACTGTGCGGCTGATGAAGGCTCTCAATATACAACCAGTAGTAAGTACGATTTCATGCCAAGACTTTATCGAAAGCAGAACATGGATGGCAACATCTTGATTATCATTACAATGCTTGCCTAGTCTGACTTGTCCTAGATTGTAAAAGATCGAAAGCGTAAATTCGACTTAAAAGGGACCACCTCTCGAAACTAACTAACGTCCTAACAGGGCACTGCATTCTTGGCAGAAATGCTCAGCGTTTGGTTATTGCATGCAACTATTTCTGTAGAAACTGCAGAGATGAGGAAGAACAAGAATTTATTGTGCACTTCCTGCTCTTGCAAACTTCAGGAACACCACCTTAGGCGAATACTTCTTCAACGATCGAAACGATTTGAACGCCGCCAGCACGGCCGATATATAAAATGTTAAGAATTTGGAATAGATTGGGATCCAGGGTTTAAGGCTTTTATAATGGTTTGGCTCAGCTTTCTTTTGATGTAAGCAGTTCTTGGAAATTTAAGTCTAAGCCAAGCCGTCGGAACTCGGGATGGGTTAGGGAGGCCAACTGAAAAAATCTAACAATCTATTCCATTTATTTTAGGTATATCCCACACCACATCGGGGAACACAATGGATCCATTGAAATCCGAGTGAGGTTGGACATAAATACAACCACCCCTACAACCTAACCTAACCTAAGCCAAGCCAGGTTACAGCGATAGGGTATTCATTTTGGTTATTATTTTCGCGCACATAGCGATAATGCTGTGAACTATTTGGCCCATTTTCTAGACCTTAAATGCTTGAAGGAATAGCGCTCTTTCTTTTGGGTGTAGTTTGAGGGGTATGACTACTAAATATCCCTTCGGAGTGGTTATACTAACACATGGCATTTTTCTGTTTTGAGTGGCTTAAAGTTTGTGGCTTTTTTTACGTCTGACCACTAGGTTCAAAGGTAACTTATTTCCGCAACAGATGTCACTGCTTAATTAATGTAAATCAAAATAAACAATCATCTTCTAAAATCAGTTCTAGACAAATCCCAACTTCAACAACCACTTGCTGGATTGAATGAATTTTTAATGGAAAAAGTATCTCAAAAAATAGTGTCTGCCTTTAATAACCTTTAAGAAATCCCATAATTACTCATCTATGAAATGTATGAAAGAAAAAATGCAACAAATTAGTGAAAGTGCAATTTCATATACTCTTGTGTCACATATTCTCAAGTTATTTATTTTTTATTTAACGACTCGTTTCCCTGCAGCGAAACAGCACTATCCCGAATAAATGGTTCTCATTATGCCATTGCTGTGCGGATAAGGAAGAGAATGTTAAAGGTTAAATAGTGTGTTCATCTGTAGGTACATATGTTTGATTGCACAAAGGAGGAAACTTTGCAATTATTCTAAAGGATTTGCTTCTCTAAAATGCATGAGCAAAACAAAAATTCTAACACTGAAAGAGTGGGGGGGAAAACATGAAAAAATATATGTAGTTCTCTCTTTACCGGAGTGCTTCAGGCAAAAAGTTTTCAATTAGATTTTCAACATTGGAGTTGGGAATTCATACAAGTGCTGGGAATATACGGTCATAACCCATGTAGTACGGATTTACTTGTATAAATTAGTAATTGAGGGCAGAAGACTGGTCATTAACTTTTATTGTGCAAATATACGGAGGAGAATAAGGGGAGGACAATCAAAACTTTTATTTCTCATCACACTTTGGTATAGAGTGAAAGAAGGAAAGTGTATATTGAGTTAAATGAATATAAAGGCTTTCATAGGTGAGCTTTATATTACTGAGCAGAGTTAAATTGGACTAAGTAAGTTAATCTTCCGTTGTACAATAGGAGTTTTCAACTTTTATTAGGGTTTAGGACAATTTAACAGTTCGCATTTAATTAAGTCCTTTACGGTAGATGTAGGTTATAGAGTTGAGTTCATATATCTTGAAAGTACATTTTTAACCACGTAAATGCCTTGAAATGACTAAAGTTGTTTCCAATCCTCTATTAGAGTATTAAGTAATCCATTCACACTTCTCAACGTGTAACTTGGTTTGACGAATGCACATATGAAGTTTACTTTTCTTTATTTATCAGGCCAGCAACCCTAGGAGGGTCAGAGACTGAACTAGTGCCGCCTTCTATTCTTAATCGCCCGCGCACACTGCCTCCAGTTTACTAAACCAAGTATCCTGCCGTCCATGATATTCGACGTAGAATTTTTCTTTCGAAGGATTCCAAGATCTGAACCGCTGTGTCTTACTATACTGGTAAGACCAGGGTTTTGTAATGCATGATTTTGGGCCTACAAGTTTAGACATTAGCTTAGGCAAACCGCAGTAGCAACGGTTGCCTGAGGTTATCCTTCATCGAATTATATTCGCCCCGAGGTAGATGAACTCCTTCACTACCTCAAAACATTAGCTGTCGATTGTCACATGCCTTCCTAGATGATATTCATCATAACCCCAGAGTTTTCTCTACAAGAATAAACAGTAGCTCGGCGGATTTTGCTGAAACTGCTCGTAAGAGCTTCGCTGATATACCGTCACATTCTACTGAATTGTTGCTTTTCAGTGCTTGGACTGATTAAGTATCATCCAAAATAAGCAAAGAAACGTTTACATTTTTAATGGACCACTATTCCGCTTCCAGAGAAACCCCCATCACCCTCCTTCCAAAACTACAAACTTTTTAATTTGCTGGGTTTCCACAATCCGGCTAAACCCATTCCAATTTAAAACAAATCAAAAGTCCCAGACAGTGTGCTTGTACCTTCATTTGAAGCAAAATTAAAGCAACGTGACTGACATCTCAATGATGTGAAAGAGTTTTCATCCGAATCCATTGAAAAGAAAACTTGTTGGTCCAAACGGCTGCCTAACCCTGAATAAGCATCACCCCGAGATTAAAGAGAATATATTTTTGTCATTAATGAAATTTTAAAGCTGTTTTTTTTTGTTAATTTTGCAAAACGTAATCAATTCATCAACACTTTTAGGGATACCAACAGCTTTGCCTTCTTCACGCATTAAAAAATTAATTCTTCGTAGACGCTACGCAATTTGCCACATTTTGAAGGATTAAATTTTGATGATGAGAAATTTGTGAAATTTGGATCAAGTTAACGTCGCAAAATATGCCCCAAAGAATTCCGCCCAAAGCTATTGTTTATAAATAAGTGGTATTCCCTTACGAGATAGAATCCTATTTATTAAATGATTGAGTAACATTTTCATTAAAAATAAATATTACTTCGTTACCATCTGATTCTTGGAATATTTGTATTTTTAGTTGGTCCTGTGCTTTCAGTGATGTTGATGTTTACAAAAGCCTTGGATTAAAAATAATTGGAAACAATTACTAATTTTGGTGTCAATTTTCTGGGGGAATTAAGTGGGAGGCATTGTGAAGAATAGTAATCAGATTGGAAGTATGGTACATACACTCGCAAGATGAGGAGCTTAGTTCAAGGACTTTCGAAGGATTATATTTATGTAAAAATAACAACGTGTATACATTCTTACAAGAATACAAACTTGGAATCTTTCATAAATTGAGTTTAAAAAAAACTTAAGTCTGTAGGTCAACTTACTAACTAGCTTGCCCTTCAATTATTTATATCTTAATCACGAACATAACGAACTTATTTCTGTAGTTTTTTATAGTCTTAACTACCTTTTTCATTCACTTGCTAGGTAAACTTGAAAACCTCCACCGTTCGCAGTCGCTTTCTTTAACGTGCACATAATTGAAGGGAAACTACGTAATTCGTGTAGAGTCTCCTGTTCTTGCTTCCAAATACCATAAATTAAACTACTCCCTACTATATGGTTCCAGGTTGGGCTATAAGTAACAAGCTGGTCGGTCATAAGACACTTGGTACCATAATTGACTCACCTACTAAAGATCCAAAGACTTCCTTCAAAGTATTTGATATCCTATCCTAACACAATTTTTCAAACAAAATTCTTCATTTGGAAAATATTCTCTGACGTTTATACATATATGCATATCCTTCTTGACGCATAGAATATATTGATGAATACCATGTCTTCCGCGTAACTCAACAAGTACCGTGAGAGTGCATATCCTCTCCACGAAGAGACGGCTTTCTCTGTTTTATCATTGTTACAGCGCACCAAGACTTCTGTAGTTTCTGTAGGAACTTTAAAAATGAGAAAGAAATGTTTTTCCCTATATCTTGATGACTCTTGATAATCAATTCATCTTGCTTATAATATTCATCACGGATGTGCCCCGGTAGTGAATCAGGAAGTTCCTTTTCATAGAATTCGCCACCTAATCCCTCGAAAAGCAATAGTTTGCAGCTAGTGTTTTAGTTTTTTACAGACATCATGACCAATTGGTTGAACAATTTTTACTCAACCTAACAGCACAAATACATATATAGCGAGACCATTGTAAATTTCAAAAATATCTCGATAAGTGTGTTTGTTTAAAAAAAAAAATAAACATTCAAGGACTAAAAAAGTATGAGTCTCGCTAATGATGACGAAACTTTTGCCATACTCGAACAAAATGATAAAAGTCACACAGGCAACAATCGAGCGATACGCAACTCAATCAAAACAAAATTTGAAAAAACAAAAGCCAACTTTAAGTCTGCTGGTATCATGTCAAAGCGAAAGGACCGAAATGATTACGAAGACCTCGATAAGAACAGTCCATCACAAATGGATTTAAACTTTGTCAAAACGTCAAAGGGGCATATCGAATCATCATTGAAAACGGATGCCTCCATCGCGAACGATGGATTCGATAAATTTGAAGGACCAAATGAAATCCCCTGCCAATCTAAAAGTGTAATCCACTTTGGAGATAATCAATCAAAAATGAATTTAACTGTTTCATCCTCTCAATTGGACCAGTGTCCGGGTCCTTTTTATCCAACTACAAGTATACCATCCACTCTGGTGATAGGAGATCGCGACCGAATAAGAAGGGAACATGTGTGGTTTATATTCTTTGTGTTCCTGTATTCAATATATTTAATCATTGGGGGACTTTGTTTCCAGGCTATCGAATCGCCAGCCGAACGGGAGGCCACAATCAGTGTGGGGAAAAGGAAAAGTGAATTCCTGCGAAAATATCCACAAATTTATGGTAAATATTTTATCAAACCATTTGGGTATGTTATTATGTATGCGGGTAGTCTCCGAGTTAGATTAATATTTATAAAACGATAAGTATTGTGAAACGATTCATGTAACGAGCGTCCTTTTGGTAGTTCAATGTGTCCGGGGTTTTATTGCCCAATAAATGGGTGTCTGTTTAGACAACTTTTCGCTTGCTACAGTGTCCTATGGAACTGAAAACGATGTAAATGAATGGTTTTTCTTGATTGTTTTCAGATGATGACTTGGAGGAGTTTTTGAAAGCTGTAATTACTGCAAATGACCGTGGTATTTCACCTTTACGTAATGCCAGCAATGACCTAAATTGGAGTTTTGGTCAGGCATTATTTTTTTCCAGCACTGTGGTAACAACAATTGGTAAGTCTCCTATAACCTACACATTTGCATTTCTCCTAACAAATTTTGTTCTAATCGATAGGATACGGTCATGTGACGCCTCTAAGTCAAACTGGTAAAATTTTTTGTATGATTTATGCTACTATTGGTATTCCATTGACACTGGTTCTGTTGAGTGCTGTTGTTGAACGTCTCTTGATACCAGCCAATTGGCTTTTGGGTACATTGAACTCGAAATTGGGACATTTATATCAACCATTCAACATTCGTCTTCTTCATCTCAGCATAATAGGTAAGATATGGATTGAAGATTTGAAAATTTATTTGAAGTATGGAGTAAGAAAAACGAATAAGCTAAACTTAATTATGCCGCCACAAACGAGTTGATCTATAAAGCGCATTGCAAGTCTTTTAGCTAAAAAAGATACGAGACCTCCCAGCTCAAGAATGACAATGCCATCTGAACAAGTTTTATAAAAAAAAAGCCAAGCAACTATCTATGGCTTACAATCCCAGAATGCAGACTGTTCTCCTACTTGCAGGGAATGGTAGATATTTTCTAAGAGCATTTCATCTGTTGCACCAACAAACAAAGAATGTAGTGTAATAGATAGAAAGTATTTCCAGTTTGGGAGAGATTGGTTAAGCTATTTTAAATAACTTGACGACTGTATGCCCAACTACTTGACTGTCAGATTTATGTGCTCTATCTATAAAAAGGACGGTCTTACGTCGTAAAAGAGCTGCCTAGGCATATCTGTATTCAACGTTGTATACAATACCATGCCCAGCGTGCTGTGCGAACATCTTATGGCGTAGCGTCCAACACGGAAAATCTTGAAAAAGGTCAGAGAATTTCAGGTCGAAACCCATCGACTTTAAAATTTGATTAAACTCATCTTCGAAACTCATCTGGCATAGTGATGAACTTTCTTGAAATTCCTTTAATATCGTGGTGGAGCAGAAAAGAGAAAACCAAATGTGTACCTGCTGTTGACAAACACAGTCCTACCGCCTGGGATAAAAAGTTACTACCGGAAGCTTTAACTTCAAAATCGTAAAGGAGTTCCCTTTCCTCGCAATAAATGCCTTGCACAAACGCTACAGCAAAGAAAATCTTGAAATCAAATCCTCTCACCTTCAGGAAGACCAGGAAGACGGAATTTCCATTTCAAAGATCAAGTTATCGTCGGCTTGATGATAGGTAGAAAGGTAGATAGAGGTGGCGGTTCAACAAGAACCCAAGTAGCACTAGATGTGATTGTTACCACGACTCGTATGACGTAGTTGATGATGTGCGTTGATATGTGTGAAACAATCGGTGCCAAGATCGAGCTTGTGGAGTTAAGAAAGAGGATTAGATCCCGTATCCCTTTACCCGAGATGTCATTAAGGTCGTCGGAGAATGCACGCAGTCTGGCTCTTGCTAGCGCCGGACATTTGCAGAGGAAATTGGAGAGAGTTTCCTTCTCATTTTCGTTCCCGCAACTGCGGCAATGGGATACCTAGTCGGCTTGATGAACTGGCAGCCAACGCGCGGGCGTAAAAGAGGATGTAAAGGTACAGTGTATCCGACAAAACTCCTCACGGGTCAGGAGCGCTTTGAGTATACCTCGCTTAGTTTATTAGCAGGCGTTCCTAGTCAATATTCTTTTATTAGTTTACGATCTACATCGACGTATAAATAACTTTAAACATTCTTAACATTTATTTTTAAAATTTATTTTCAGTTACACTCGTCGCAGCAATTTTCTTTGCGATACCAACTACAATCTTTGCATATCTTGAACCCGATTGGGGTGCTCTTGACGCATTCTACTACTGTTTCATATCACTAACTACTATTGGTCTGGGAGATTATATACCAGGCGATGGGGTTTCAACAGAAAACCGCTCTCTCTATAAAATTTGCATCACTGGATACTTAGTGTGTGGTAAATTTTAAGAATAACCTATGCAAGCTATCAAAGTCTATTAATTTTTTCCCTTTTCCTTAGGTCTCATTGCAATGATGTTCGCTTTGACAGTATTCTATGATATCCCACAACTGAATCTTGGTCAACTTTTTACCGAGAATCTGAATGGGGAAACAGAAAAACTTCGCTTGTCTGGTAATAATACGACTTGCTATTCGGGACCATCCGGCCTCTATATGCCGCAACGTGACGAGGAGGTACGTCGAGCTGTTGTCCGCATTCGACCTCACGGTGACGATTCACCAAGTCCAGATGATCCACCAACATCACTGAATCGAGACATGAGAATACCTTAGACGTTGGCGTTTAATCAAATGAGAAATGCATCAAACCCCGCTCTAAGACTTACATGAAAGGTTTCCGCATTTTCTTAAAATGAATCGGACTTACGAATATCCAATAAATGACACACTAGATTATTTAACCTAGCTATAAACATACATACTAATATGATTCCTGTGTCATTCAATTAATACAGTACGTGCTTGACACAGGATCAATAATATTTAACACATCAATGTAATATTATGAAAGACACTATTTAGGGCATTCTCAAGTTCATATATACATAACATACATTTATATATGAATATACAATAATACAGATTAAAGGCAAATATTGCAAATATCAATTTACATGCATGTGTATCTTATCTGACGACAGGAAACTCATCCATATACATAGAAATATACAAATAGGTACGAAAATATAAACATAGATGTACCAATAAATGTTAAACTTTAAAGATGATGACATACCAAACTTATATGTACTGTAGAGAATAATTTTTCATATACCAAAAACAAAATTTAAACAGAATCATTTATAAGTAAGTTAAGTTAAGTTTTTTTTCCGCTATAGAGTTTTATTCAACTGTTATTAAACATATGTATGTGTAAAGTACCCATTCTTGTTATAATTTCAAATATATTCATGTATTTATAGATTGTGCATATATCTAGATGGTAGTATATATTTTTTTATAATTTATTAAGAGACTACAATTTATTTTATGTACTTGTGACAGCTATCCTATATAAATAATACATATTTTCACATGTATTATTCGTCTCTATTCACAAAATAAAACAACAGATTAAAAGATATTAAATAATGCAAAATTATATTAGTATTAACTGCCGTTCTAAAATAATTATTCTCGTAGAAGTCGTAGAAGGCCGCTGCAAAAAACGCTCTCAGAATAAGCCAGTCAGAACACTGGAGACCGAACACATATGGACACGCTAAGATACTTAGCAACTATCTTAACGGTGATGTCACCTCAGACTACATTGTCCCATACTTGGATTTCGAAAGACCCTTCTCGTGGACCTTTCCCATGAAGTATCCAAGGACTCCAAATCCATCTATACCGATGGCTCAAAAATGGATATAGGAACGGGAGTTGGTCTCTTCTCGGAGGAACTAAAACTAAGCAGCTCCATACGACTCCCAGATCACAGCAGTGTTTTCCAAGCGGAGGTTCTAGCAGTGAAAGGCCGCCCAAATGGCGTCAATACTGACAGTATCGCGGGAGGATATCACAATTTACATTGACAGCCAGGTGGCTATAAAAGCAATAGCTGCTACGCAGATAACATCGAAGTTTGTTAAGAGCTGCCGCGAACCGCTTTAGGTTCTTGGCGCGCACCACAATGTAAAACTCTGCTGGTACCAGGCAATGAAGCAGCGTATGAAACGGCCAGAAAGGGCTCAGCCCTAGACCGGGAACAAGCAGATGGCACAGTCAAACCTCCACTCTGCAACCTTAAGGCCAAAATCGAAAAAAAAGTAATTAATAGAAGCAAACCACAAGAGGAAATCACGAACCACCTGTAAAATATCAAGAAGTCTGAGGCTAGAGTACGATAAGATGAAAACCAGCAAACTCCTACAAAAAGACAGAAAATCTCTATCAATACTGATAGGAGTGCTTACAGGCCACAACATGTCAAAATATCATACGAAAAAACTACGTCTAAGCTGCGATGATATCTGCAGAGGATGCGATGATGAGGAGGCTCGTGAGGATACGGCCCATTTCCTCTGTCACTGCCGAAGCCTCTGTCAACTTAGAAACAGAACCCTGGGCAAATTCTTCCTCGACCATATCGATGAGCTATCAAATGGATCATCGTCAAAACTGCTCAAATTTGCCAGGGCGTCCGGATGGCTAGAAACAAGACGATAATACCACGGTAGGAAACAAAATCATGGGTATCACAATGGATCCACATGGAACTAAGTGTGATGAGGATGGAACCTAACTAGTCATTGTTAAAGCATCTATTTGAGCATTGCTTAACTACTTATGCCTAAATGTTATAAAAGTGCAAATCAGCCACGGCTTAAAGCAAGTGAGGCTATGTCATAGGACTGTAGCATTAGATCTGTCATAAATCTTTGATACCGTAAATTATACCACAATGCTTCACGAAATATGAACGAGTACATACGCTACGGTCATCACTTACAAACTCCAATAAACGCTAGGTAATAGATTACTTATGCGGTTGAAACACATCTTTACACAGATCACAGGAGCTTATTGGTTAGTTCGAGTTTCAGCAAAATGCAATAACCAACCTCCGATAGTACCATAGCAATGTTTCTCAATCGGTCGTTTGATGTCGGCAATAAAAATTGTAGGTCCCTTCCATCCATTTCACATGATAGATTTGGCCATCTATCGACTGTCGCGCCAAACAATGTAATAAATTGCCCCCAAGGTGACGCGCTATCATCACTACTTTTCAATCTCCAAACTATCACCAGTTGATGATGTCAATACCGTTATATTCCAAGACAATACAAAAAAAAAAACACTGGCAGCAACGTGTCTGTCATCAAAGAGGATGAAAGGGGTTTTCAGACAAAAACTCTTCATGTGATTCGACTCTTATGGAATATACCTCGCTATACAAATTTCTTAGTTTCCATTGCAATCTTTCCTTTATTAATAAACCTTCTGAATATTTATTTTAAAATTGTATTCTCAGTTTCATTCAACGTAGCAACTTTCTTTGTGATACCAACCGCAATCTTGGCATATCTTGAACCCGATTGGGGTGTTCTTGGCGCATTCTACTACTGTTTCTTTGCTACTATTGGTCTGGGAGATTATATACCAGGTGATGGAGTTTCAGAAGAAAACCGCCCCCTTTATAAAATATGCATTACTGTATTCTTAGTGTGTGGTCAATTTTAGGAATAATCTGTGTAAGCTATCGAAGTCTATTGCTTTTTCTTTTCCTTAGGTATCATTGCAATGACATTCACTTTGAAAATCTATATATATAAAGCAGTAAGTCCTGACTGATTCATCATCGCCGAGCCTAAACGCTAGAAAGTTGAAATTTGGACAGTAGTTTCCTTTTGTGGCGTAGGGAAAAACAATGGAGCCACTTTTTTGAATTTTTGCTCCAAAGGGGAGATACAGGGGGTTCCAGTTTGTATGGAAAAAAAATTTTAAATTGGTAGGTAGGTTCTACAACTAAAATAAAGAAACACGTGTTTCACCGTTTTTCAAAATTATGTCTACAGGCGAAGAAACAGGGTGTTAATGTCTGCAAATAAAAGGATAAATCCTGACTGACTGGCTGATGCTAGAAAGTTGAAATATGAACTGTGGTTTCCTTTTGTGACGTAGACATCCACTATGAATTTTTTTTTCGGAATTCAGCTCCAAAGGGGCGATACAGGGTGTTCAAGTTTGTATGGAATTAAAAATTTAAATTGGAATTAAGAATTGAAATTTAGTAGGTAAATTCTACAATAAAAATAAAGAAACACGTGTTTCACCGTTTTTCAAAATTATGAATACGGGCCAAGATACAGAGTGTTAAAGTTTGCAGATTTATAGTATGCGCAACCATAGCCATCGACACATTCGGTTCGTGATCGTATGTTGTTTTTGTTTTGCCGAGTTGCACAAGGGTAGTTTTTTCGTTTATTTTTCTTTGATCGTATTCTTACTTCTATGGATACACAACGTAGTTTATTTACTATGAATTCGCAGATTATAGTAATTCGACGGGGAACGGGTGTGACTGTGAACGATGATTTGGTTGGATGGATTAAGTATCTACGGAACTTCTGAACTGATTTCCAAAATTCTATATTGGAATGGTGACACTTTTTACTAGGGACAGACGAGTAAGTCCTGACTTACTCAGCTAACGCTAGAAAGTTGAAATATAGACAGTAGTTTCCTCTTGTGACGCAGACATCCCATATGAAATTTTTTTTTCGAAATTCAGCTCCAAAGTGGGAAATACAGGGTGCATTCGCAGTTCGTAGCAATTCGACGGGGAACGGGTGTGTGTATGATTTGGTTGGATGGATCTTTAAGAATCTATGAGATTACAGAACTGATTTCAAAAATTCAATACTGAAATGGTGACACTTTTTGCTATCTTTTACCTTTGAAAGTTCAATAGGAACAGACGATTTCTAACAACTAAAGTATAACCTTTAGTATGTATGGTGCGCGTGCGAAGCCGCGGGAGAACTGCTAGTATTATATAAAATCAGAAATTATGTAAGTTCCAATAAATATTAAACGGAATCATTTATTTATAAGTTAAGTTTTGTTTATTCCGTTATAGAGTTTTATTAATCTTTTATTATATATGTAAAGTACCTATTTTTGTTATGATTTCAAATATATTCATATACTTAAGAATTGTAAATACATTTATATGGAGGTATACATGTTTTTATTCTTTATTAAGAAACTACATTTTATTTTATGTAGTAAGATACTTCTACATAAATAACACATTTTTTTTAAACAATTTCCAAATTCAAGGAGCACTCATTTATGGCAGACATCCCTTTTTAGTGTAGTGATTGGAGAATCTCAGGTTTTGTTCGTTTCTCTTCTTGTTTTCGGTGGCTATTGCTGTACCCCGACCGTGATCGAACTTGGATCAAAATCACAGGTTGGATCAAAAGCAAACACAACATTATTATACGTACTTATTCACAGAATAAATCAACTGATAAGAAGAAATTAAATAATAAAATATTTATTTCAGTTTTTCATTCTTAACCAGACCTGTAAAAATTCAAGTACTAATGCAATTCCTTTGTATTTATTTGTTTTTAAGTAGAAGCACAAGTCCTTTGGTACTTGTACTTAAAGAATTTCATAGATCAGTACCAGGGCTTGTACTTTCAATTCAATAATAAAAAACCAAAAGTGCAATATATTGGTTCTATTTCGGTTCAATAATCAAACAGAACTAAATCTTCATAAAGGTAATACTGGGTAATACAGTGCTATGCATGTGACGCTTTTATCAAATGTAACGGTAAACTTCAAGTTTTTTCTACAAATTTTCGTTAAACGGAGTGAGAAGTGATATTTCTTTGTCTGTAAAAAAAGTAAATTTATAATTTATTTCACATATATTGCAAAATGTTTATCAACGATGAGTGCTCAGAGGAAAAGAAAGCTAATTTTCGAAAATATTTGGATGAACATGGAGTGGTCGAAGCGATTACAGAGATTTTCGACAAAATAAAAATTGCTAAGGATAAACCAGAAAATCCAATTGATTTCATTCGAGAAGAGCTAGGCGATACACCTATTCCCCAGGAAGTTTTTTTAAAAATGGAGTTCGAACTGGAAGAATCCCGTCGTGAAATTCGTCGCCTACGAAAGATGGTCGAAGATATGGGACTGGATAAGCTACTTGTTGATGACGTCGAGAAACTAGACGCTCCACCTGTTGCCGAGTGTTAGACCAGAGTTGTTGAGCACAATATGAAATAAATATTTTCAGTATAAAGCATTTTTTTCTTTTATTTTTGTTACCACTATGAGAATTGTTTGCTTAACCGGGCTTAGGAAATTATGGTCTATTTAAAAGCAAAAGGAGCAAAGCGGCTTAAATCTTTTAATGTGTGCACTTTATCTGAGTTGCAGTTTTTCTCTGCTTTGGTGTTCGGCGCTGGAGCATTGCTTTGCTTTTACCTTAATTCGTTGCTAGCTCTTCTAACTAGCTCGATGTTGCTGAATAAACTCATACAATTCGCCGTTGTATCTTCTTGGCTTAAGGTCCACGCAGGCGGAACCAAAGATAATTTGAAGATTTTCCTCTCAAAAACCCATTCATTCTTACTTGAATAAGGTAAAGAAAGAACGACATATCTGTTGGAAAAAATTCGGTCTACAAATATCGTTTAGGAAGCTGGTACGTGGCTTGATAAAATCAGAAGCCGGAGGACACAATCCATTTTCTGTCACTGCCAAACCTATGACAAACAAGAAATAGAACTCCAGGCAAATTCTTCTTTGATTATCTACATCGGCGAACTATTTGATAGTTCACCATCAATTCTACTCAAATTTGTAAGGACGTCTGGATGATTGGCGCCAAGGAACAAAAAGCACTTGGTAGGGAAACACATAAATCGGTATCACAATGTTTGATGAAAATTATTCATTAGCATCCTTAGCCCACCAGCCGAACCATAGGATAGCGCGTTAATTTTTATATCTGCCGACAACATAAAAAAAAATACAACCCTGTAATTTCAAAATGAATTGTATTCTTTATTCTTAAAACATTTTCCTTTTGCTTGTGAAACATTGTTAATTTTTGTATTGTTTCTTTTACGCATGCCTTAGTATGGTACTATATTTTTTGTTTTATTTAAGTTTGCTTACAATATATCTCACAAACTTAAGAAAAAGAAAGAAAAAAAAAAAAGAAAAGGTTTTTTTTTTAAACAAAAACAACTGAGGGATATTGTGTTAAATCTCTGTATTATCTCTTAATCAATAATTTCTAAACCTGTGATCTTATTATACCACTTAATTTGATTTTTATTTCTCATTTAAATTTTGTTCATTTACTTTATTATTAAATGTAAAATTGTTGTTTTAAAGTTTAATTTTATTTTTTATTACTTTGTTTTGTTCTCGCGAAGAAATATATGTATTTTTTTTTTTTTTTTTTCTTTTGTCACACAATAGACATTGTTTCCTTTTTTTGTTTTTAATTTTTATAGCGTGGGTCTATATAATAAATCTATATAAGGACTTTTATATTATAAGCCTAAACTAATGAAAAATATATAATATATGCTTGTGTTCATATATATATGTATATAATTGTTTTACTTTACCCCAAAAGAATACAAAATAAATCATAAAAATTTTGTTACATATTTTTAATATATATATTTTTTTTTTTTAGTTTTCTTTTGTACATTAATCCGAAAATGTACAATGAAATTGTGTTGCTTAACTTTAAAAAATATTATCTTATAATATGTATATTTAAGTGTTAAGTTGGGGTAGGGGCGAGGAGAAAGGGCCAGGGAATTTTTATATATGTACTAACATAAACATAATGATTACAAAAAAAAAAGAAAAGAAAAAAAAACATGTTATTGCGACACGATTGTTTTTTTTCGCTCACCAGTGAGTAGTGAGAGGGCTACTGAGTGTGTTTTGTGTATGCATGCATGTACAAATCAATACAAAAAATGGTAACAAACATTTTTCCGAACTGCATTTAAGACAGAATGACAAGTTTATTTGAAAGTTAACAACTAAAAAAAAAAAACGAATGCAACAAACAAAAAAAAAAATATTTTAACAAAATTGCTCACCACTTTACCTACTTATAATACTCTAATAATGCTTAAGTGATTCAAATGTTTAGCACTACCCGTCGTTTACCCTCTCATTGCCACCATTGTATTTCTGTTGCTGCCTCTGATGATAAATAGAATTTCTTAAAGTGCTCACTAACATTATTTCTTACCTTACAATATCCTTAATCTTTTATTGAGTGTTGTATGTTTGTGTGGGTGTGTGTGGTTTAAGGGTCTATCTTGTTCTATATGTGGCTACTCTTAACTTGAGGGGGAGTGATATAACGGAGGGGAAGGCTAAGAAAATGCTTAGTTTTTATTTTCGACTTCTGGTTGGTCGAGTGCCAGACGTTGAAGGTGTTGAGGCTGTGGCTGTTGGTGTTATGACTGCTCCAGTTCGGTTTTTTTTGGTGGATGTTACCGATGTTGAGGCTTTGTTAATGATTTTTGGAGAGTCTTCATCATGATCATGATCATCTATTGCATTAGCATTGGCAACGGCATTGGTGGTTAGGGTTTTTTCTGGCCCTATGAGAAATAGAATTCACAAATATATAAAAAAAAAGTTTTAAAACCATTGTTTAGTATCTTACCCTTGACTGTCTTGACAGAGGTCGTCGTCGCTGGTTTCTTTGTTGGGACCTCTGGTGTTGCAATGGTGCTTTCTACCGCCCTTCGCTTAGCGGCCCTATCGTTTCTACTATTTACTGAAGATACTACTGCAGAGTCTTCGGTCTAGTAATAGAATAAAAAGTAATTAGAGTTTCCTCAAGAGGTACAAATTAAGTAAGTGTTAGTAAGTTAGTCGAACATATTATAATCCCCTCATCGCGCACTATTTTCGATTTGTTCGTGGATTTATCAATAGCCAAACAATTCGAGTCAAGTCGGAGTGGCAACGTTGCCAACATGTCATAAGTAACGCAGCAAATGATGTGCTAGGTTTCCATGAGGAAAGCCGGCGAGCATATGCAGCAAAACAAAATATATATACAGCGGCGCTGCAAAAAACGTCGAGAGCTAATCGCAAATGAGACGAAAAGAACGTCGGCTACTCCGAAAATAGAAAAAGCACGAGAAGCGCGCAATCGAAAATACATATTGAGCGACTATACTCCAGGAACAATGTGGAAGAAAAAAATACAAGTGTCAACCTTATGACAATATTCATCTAATGCCACAAAATAACTTAAGTTATACGCGCCAAAGTTAACAAGACTTCTACTTTTGCCACATGGAAAATGTGCATATGGCAACCAACCAACGCGTAACACAATTGCATTTCTCCTCATAGAAATTTTTTATTTTCTTTTTGTTTCAACAATCCAGACCAAATTATACGACTTAAATGGCAAATAAAAATGATTGCTTTCATTAACAAAACTAACCTTTTGAGGCACGGATTTTCTCGATCTGGACGTGGTCGGGGTGATTGGAGATGCTGCTCTCGCTTTTGCTAATGGTGATCTTTGAGCTCTCTGTGGCTTGGTGCTTTGTATTGTATTAGTCAATATTGATCTCTTGCGACTTGGCTTATATTCTTTATCTGTATCGACTTCTGAATCATCTTCTTCTTCATCGTCGTCGTCATTGTTACTCTCATTGCTATCATCAGCATTATGATTTTTCCTTTTCTTTCTTGCTGCTGATGTTAAACGCTTTTTCTTACTGGGAGACTTAGCTTTGCTTCGATTGCGTTTACTTGCTGGTGATCTAGTAAAACTGCCTCTCTTTCCACTGCTACCAGTGCCAATACCGGTTAGAGAGGATCTCTTTTCAATTTGAGATTCATCTTTATATAACGAGATATCCACTGAAATAAAAAAAAATTAAAAAACGATTAATAAAAACACAAGTAAACAAGCACATTTAACATACATCCATCTGGATTCTCTTCAGTAACATCTGGTCGTGGGAGAATTCCCTTCTCCACATCAATGGCTCTCTTTAAAATGCTTTCGATTCGAGTCTTTTCGGTCTTGGGCAACCTGAGATGGCCCTTTTCCAACTTCTTCAACTCAACGGTTGTCAAGACACATTCGATATCGGTGTGATCATAAAAGTCTGGTATAAAAACAGTGTTATCCTTTTTGTCCTCCGACAACCATCGAATGCTGATTCGAGGCGATGATCGGTAAACGTTTTGTAGTGTCTGACAGAGAAAGAAACTACCTTCCGCGTTGCGCACTGCCATGTACTCGTGTTTGTAGAATACAATCAGTTTATCTTCTGCAGACATAGGCTTTGGGGAGTTCGACGCTTCGCTGGCTGATAGCTTTGTTATGAACGCCAACTCTGGCAGTGGACTCTGATAGAGAATCGTCTTGAGGCGATGACGTTTACTCTTCCGATCGCTCGGCGTTGCAGGTGTAGCTGACGCAGCTGGTTGTTGAGGTTGCTTAACTTTATTTTGGGATCTCTTCGTATCAGCTTTCTCCGTTTTCGTAGAAGGCGGAGATTTGATATCCTCTGCTTTAGATTTAGACGCGACAGAAGAGTCTCTTTGCTTTTCGAGTTTTTCTCCAGAAGCCTCTGCCGATATTGCTGCTGCCGCTGCTGTCTTGGACTGCCTCGGCGCTTTTGATTTTGAAACCAGCTTTTCAGGTTGATTCGGCTTTCCGACTACTTTTTCGGGCTTATCTTTTTCAGCCGGCTTTTCCACATGCTTTCTTTCACTCTTCTCTAATTTTGTTAATTTTTCGGATTTCTCAAGTTTTTCAGGTTTTTCTGTTTTTTCAACATTTTCCGAACATTTTTCTACCGAACTATTGGTTACGTTTTCTGTAATCAATTTCTTGTCTTCTATCCCTTCTGGTTTTTCGTTACTTTCAGCTGGTGTATCCTCACTGCCCCGAGGTTTTGATTCGTCTACATCCTGGATCGGCTTAACACCATCACTAGGTTGTGGTTCATCGCTAGACGACGAATTATTTGATGTATTTACGGCGGTGTCATCAGATTTGTTCATTTCTGTGGACGACACATCACTAACAGGGCTTTCTTCTTCGACTATCGGATTAGTTTTATCTTCAGATGTGTCATGCATTTTTGTCATCAGCGTGTTACTGTCCGTATCAGCAACAACGGGTACAAGCGGTTGTTGGTCGATTTTATCAGTGGATGTTGTCTTCGCGTCCTTTATCTGTAAAAAGATTAACATACATAAACATGAGTACTAAGATCTATGTAGGCTATGCATAAGAGCATTTAGAAAGTTTTTATTTTAAGATGTGGATATGGATTGCACATTGTACTACGGGCCAACGATTTGTGTGCGGCAGATTAAAACTGTGGTAATCGACTTGGACCATTGCCACTTCCTGAACTAATTAAACAAATTGATCTTGTACAGCTAGATTATATTTTATTTTAATTTTTTATGTCAGCCATCAACACAAAGATGTAGCATGTTAAAGTCAAAAATAAATATAAAAAAAATCTTACAATTTTGTCATCTTCTGGCTTCTCAACGGTAAGCGGGATGGCTCCTGGCAATCCAACAACTACTGTTTCCTGGATTGGCATTTTAGTAGTCTCGGGCAAAGCTACTACAGCCATACCGTCGCTTGGCTCGCCTTTATCTTCTTCGTCATTTTTAGCCTCCGGTTTTGGTGGTGAATCAGGTTCGTCTATTGGTCTAGTTGGCGATGCCTCCACAGAGCTGCCTTCACCTGTCTCTATTGGTTTTGTTGCTGGTGGTGTTAAATTTGGTTTGATCTCCGGATTCTGTGGTGGTAGGGGTGGTGGTGGTGGTGGTGGCGTTGGGGCTGGTGCTGGTGACGGAGACATCTTCGTGGCATCTTCCGTTTCCTTTGCCGGCACAGGGAGCAAAGGCGGCACGCTAGCTGGCTTTGGAGGAGTTTGGCTTGCTGCTGGCGCCTTTGCTGGTGAACAACTAGATATGGTCACTGCACTAGACTGTGGTGGCTGATGTTGCTGCTTCATCAGTGGCACAGCACTGGTTTGTAGTTTTGGTTCTTGCTCATGAACGGCAGTCGCTGGCGAATTTGAATTCTGTTGCAACTGAGGCTGCTGTGATTGATTGCTCATCTTTTGATAGTGTGAAGGAAAGGGTGGGGGAATCGCACTTACTAGCGGAGCTTTGCTGCTCGGATTGGTGTACTGGCTTGGAATCGATAACGGCACCTTGTTTTGGTGGTGATGATGAAGATGGGCCGCAACAGGGGCGTTTGGGAGTGATACTGGTGATAGAGAAATCGATGGTGGCACTTGCTTAGACGACGACGACGACGACGAACTCTTGGTTGGTAAATTATTGTTTGACACCGATAGCTGCGGCGATGGGATTGGGGTAATCTGAGTGCTGGGCGGTAAATTCGGCGGTTTCAGCTGGTTGGCAAGTGCTGGCAGTGGTCCACCCACTACGGATTTACTATGAGCTGCAGTCGGCAGATACTTTTGTGAGAACTGAGACTGCTGCATTTGTGGATTGTGTTGTTGTTTAGTTGTCTGCAAAGCAGCAGCAGCTGATAGTCCTGACTGAGCGAGACTTTTCTGCTGATGCTGGTGCGACGATTGCTGCTGATGATGCGACTGTTGGGGCTGTTGATGGTGCTGTTGTTGTTGCTGTTGCTGCTGTTGTTGAAATTGCAATTGATATGCATGTAGCTGTTGCATCAAATTTGCGGCCTGCATTTGCTGCTGGAATTGCTGATTGACACTAGCCAGAGACGGTGCTGGCCCATTATTACCATTTGATTGCTGTTGATGATGCTGCTGATAGGTTTTGTTTAATAAATCAGCCGCGGCTGGAGTACGAGTAAGAGCTAATGGCTCGCCACGATCTTTACTCTGCTGCATTTGCTGCTGAAAACGCTGCTGTAGCTGTGGGTTGGACAGAAGCAACTGCTGCTGTTGTTGCTTTAACATCTCATAGTGCTGTTGCGTGAGAAACGCATTAAGACCTGCTTGCGAAGATTGTGGCAATGCATTCTGACCATGAACAAGATTTTGCATTTGCTGCTGAATGCCCGCGAGCGCTTTGGCAGCTTGCTGCGACGCCTGGTTACTCGGACCACCTCCACCACTATTACCACCTGGACCCTGCTTTTGGCTGTAACTCATGTCTGCATTAATAATTCACACAGCCAAACACTTTTTGAGACCGTTGCGTTTATTTTGCACAATTATTTGATATAACTAATATTTTCCACGTTGGGCTATATCGGTGTGTTCCAGGAAATGCCCAACCACACGCACCAGATTCCCAGTTTTTTCTTTGATTTCAGTTTTTCTCGTTTTCTTTGCTTTGCTGTTTAATTAACTCTCCACTTCACATGTTTTGCTTTGCGTTTCACCTCGTTCACTGCCTCTAATGACTACGTAACAATTTTTATCCCACCAAAAAAGTTTTTTTTTCTCTTCTCTATCGTCACCGATATATAAATCAACAGCGCCAGGTAGAACACACAAACAACAAAATAAAACAGAAACCAAGAAAAATAAAAACACAGAAACTAATTCATGGCATAAACAAGTTTTAACTCATTCTAGATTCACTGGCACGGCAGCACATCGGAGGGGCAAAAATTCGCCATAGATTCTCGTTCTCGATATTCTTGGAGGGAAGTCAGACACAAAACAGAAATAGGCAAAGAAAAAAAAATTAATCGTCACAGGAATATACTTTTCCTCCGCTCCCGAGAAGTTCCAAAGCGAGTTTTTTTTTTTTTGATTCTTTATCCGGGCTACGATGCGACGATGGGTGTTCGCGGAATTTCAAAACGATCAAGGTTCGCGCTGGTTATTTTCGGTGAAAGTCAGGAAATATATTTGGTTGATTCAATGAATACAGTTCGTGAATTTAAGTTTTTTTTTTTCTTAAACGAGAAGTTGAGTCGAAGAAAAATCACTCTGTAGTCTTTGGCCGAAACTCTACACTTTCTACACGATTTTAGATGGCGTCCATCCACTGCGCATGGAGGATGTCATGTGTGCGAAAGGGACCGCCGATGGAGTTATGTTTCAATGAGGTGCAATTTCTGTATGGATTCATCTAGTAACCGGCACTTTTCTCCAAAATGCTGTGGGGAAATAAGTGTTCATGCGCGTGACGATGGCAAAGGATGTGTTCATAGAGTTAACGATTAGTACAAAAGATAGATAGTTGCGGGGAATTTGTATTGTAGTCGCAGAATCATAATCCAAAAGTATGTACAAAATAAACGTAATAACAATTAGGAAACTGGCTTTTGTCCAATCTTGTAGTTACAAACAAAAAGTCGACCAATTTTTTATTTATTGCGATCGTAACTAGATTTGTAAGCAACTCCTGAAAAAGTATGGGGATGCCTTTGGGCAAATAGCGCCGTGCAAAAGAAAACTAAAAACCAAAGAATAACTGCAGTTTGGTACATATTTCTGTCTGTTTTAAACGAAACTAAATCTACTCACACCATATAAACAGTTCGGTTGCCCATCTACAGAAGAATGGAGGTCTGGACATTTAAAAGAGCTTAATGTCAGGTGTTTAACATAACGAAGAAGCTTTAAATCTCTAAACAATTGTTCTAATGCGGCTGTACTTTCTAAGAATTCCCCAAATTCACCTTAGAGTTGGCAATCGCACGGGAAGAGATTTGTAAAATTTGTGGATATTATCGAATGCATTCCACTTCCAAGAAGAATTGGAATAAAGTGACATCTGTCTTATTCACATTCCAGTCAGCTGATTCTAAATTAGCCGCACTTTGTTTTGACATTTGAGTCGTGAATAAAAAAAAATAATTTTTATCAAATTGATTTCACAATTTTTAGGCCTTTTCTGGAATTTACTTCTTATTTAAATTGTTTTAACAACGCCATGGGAAAATTAGAAGAGATTCCTCTAAGTGATGCTGACCTAGATTGGATTCAAATGCGAAAAGATTTCGATGCCTCACGTCCGGAAACAACAAAAGAAAAAATGATTCGTAAAATAAAGTCGAATCCAGTTGTTCCACTCGGTAAATACATACTGCGAATATTTATTATATAAGTTTGATTCATTATTTACTAAGAAAATAATTTATGCATACAGGTTGTTTATGCACAGCAGCTGCTCTTGGCTTTGGTCTTTATAATTTCCGAACAGGCAATCGAAAGATGTCTCAAATTATGATGCGAACTCGAATTGGTGCCCAAGCATTCACTCTGGTTGCACTTATCACTGGAGTTGTGTTAACTTATAAGAAGAATGATGAATGAATGTAAAATTATTAGTATTCTTTAAATACAATATATGATAATTCTCATTGAAACGTAAGTTGCGAAACGCTACGAGTGATAAAATGGGTTGAAATGCTTTCAAATGCAAAAATGTTAATGGTTTTCTTAAATATATTCTCTATGTCTAAATTTGTATTGTGTATATTGAAAAGTCAAATTCGTTGGTTTTAAAATCCAAAGTTAAATAAAGCAATTATGTATAAGTGTTGATCTTCAGAAGTTTCACAATATCTAAGAACCTCTGTATAGTTCCTGCTACTGTTTTTTAACAAATTGGTCCCCTAAAATTAATAAATTGTACATATGTTCGATTTTGTCATCAGTATAGAGCTTCAAGAAGGTTTTGTTATAGGTGTTCATTTCATGTTTGTCATCACAAGATAATGCTAGCCGGAACAATGTTAAATAATAATTGCTAACCAACTCTGCGCCTTATTTTTGTAAGATAAACTTCTGTACGAGCGGATTTCATATTTTCGCGCCGGGATCCATCTTTTTTTTCTGATGATTTTTATTTGCTAGTTGCTGTTTCTTTGGCCTGAGAAGGCAATTGAGTAGTAAGGCCCTATTCCGAAGAGCTAAGGTAATTCTATACAAGACCTTAATCATGCCTGTCTGACTCTTAGCCGAAAAATTCTTTGTCACCTTCGAATTACACAATCTGCACAACGACATCGACGTGGTCAAAAAACTACGTATTGGTCTTTTGAGATGGCTAGGACATGAATAGAATGGACACCAGCGCTTCGGCTCGGAAAGTCTTCGAAGCTAATCCGGAGGGATAACGCAATAGCTACAAGCTGTCGGGCCAAATGTACAATTCTTAAACTAGGTCTGGTGCTCCTCAAACCACACTGTACTTACCAAATAAGGTCCAAAATCATAGGAAATAAAATCTTAAAGTCGATAGATTTGCTTCAAAACCATTGTACATAGGAACTTCCTGGGAGTCTGGGGTCACGAAATTATAAAGGTGACAAATGAAAGACATGAAATTGTAAAGATTAAGTTTTTATTTAATATTTAACGTATTAGATGGACAATTACAGGGTATGTAAGTCTGGACCGTCTGAATCGTTAATTTTTTTTTTTATTTTCGGTGATAGCTGTTTTGATTCCTGTTACATTTTATTCCGATAAGAATACTGATAAGCTTAGCTTTAATTAAGATGGTCTAAGTTCCCGGTGCTTCTTCCAAGGTTCTGAGGATGACTGTGGTTTGGATATCGGATAATTTATAAGATAAGTATGTAGTCAATAGTATAAAATAGTAATTTAGTAAGTGTAAAGTGAAAAAACTGTAATATCACATTTGAAATTCGGTCATAATCGAATTTTAGCAGGCGCACTTATAAAAGACAAATTTATTAATGCCCCTTCATTTGTTTTTTTTTAGTCTGGCAGTATCATTGACCGAAACGAACAACCTATTTTCCAGCAGTTTTGTCCCACTCTGTTGGCTTTGCTTTTGCTGCAATCTCTCCGCGAACACGAATCTACTATCTCACTTTTCGACTGCCATGTTTATTAGTCGCGATTACAGTGAAATCAGTCGCGGGAAAATTACTAATTTTTTTTGTTTAAAAGGTAAATATTTTGCTAAAATTATGTTAAAAAGTGTCCTCAATCTATAACGCAACTAATGCATGTGTTTTTATTTGCTGTGATCGTGTGTTGGAGTGTTGAAATGAAAGTCGAATAGAAATTTCTACCAGAAATGGCGCAATCAGTGCATCTAGTATATAGATATTTTTTTTCCTACAAGGTTATTGTACTATAATGTACAACTGTACTTTTCCCTCCACCTAAATGAGAATTTGTCGTAAATTAGTGTTTTGATTGACAATTTGGAGAATCCTTTCAATTTTAATTAGTTTTCTTTGTTTGTTCTCTTTTATTTTCTTGAACGACAAGTGATTTGAAATGAAATGTTAAAAAAAAAAGAAAAGAAAAATGAGATTCTCTTTCTGCCTTCGATGAGAGCAAAAATTTCGGTTTTTCTTCTCTCGTGAATGCTATGGCTTACCCCCCTTTTTTGTACTATAGTCGTTTCACTCTTTCACGTGAATCGACATTCTTTTGTTCGGCACGTTAAAAACGTAGCCCCAGTGGCATTCCTCTGAAGATGGTGATGTATTGGGTTGGGTTTGTACTTTTGTGTTGTTTTCTTTGAGCTTCATTTTGTTTATGGGAGTGTGCGTAGTATTTTGTGTGTAGTGATTTTTAGAAAAGAGAGAGAAAAAAAAATATATGTGTCCATCCACTATATGAATTGGGCCAGTACCAGCAATCATGAAACTTTTTTGTTGGTGGGGAAGAGGTATATTTAATTGTGTGTGGCGCGTTTTATGCATGGCGTACACACGTTTGTGGAATTGTATCGATTCCCCAACGGGATTGGCTAAAATTAGTTTTCTAGCAGATTTGTGTTTCTGCTGTCAGCCTACTTTCTTTTTTCTCTTGCTTTCATCCGCATTTTTGTAGAGTTCCTGTTTCCTTCGCGGAAACTTTAGTGCACCATTTTACAGGGATGTTATTTGACTGTTGTGATTTTGGAAACATCGAAAAAAAATGGCGCCAAAGGTTATTTCTGCTTTTTTTTTTTTAACATCAATTATTTCCGGAATTTTAATCTGTAAAATAGATGGGATGATTTCATTTTGTTTAACTCTACTTCATGTTTAAGGTTACAAGAAGTGGGTTTTATTGTAAAGCAGGTCTGTCTTGGAATGATTTCCTTCTTGTCAGCACTTTTATATGCTTAGCACACCTTTGTGACTGGGAACCCAATGGAGTTTTAACATAGAGTGTACGTAACTCTTCTTGACAGCGACGTCCAAGTTTCGATTTTATTTCTTCTATGCACCATGTGCTATTTATTACGGCTTGTTGGGCTGTTTCGGAAACGCTACTGTGATGTGGGAGTTTGATTGACAAGGACGGTCCGAAGACTTCGGAAGAAAATCCAGTTTCCATGTCTGTATCATTCTTAATGCCATGGAGTTAAATATTTATTAAGTGTTTGATTTGTCTTCCACTCTTGTCTGCTAGGAGAAGAAATTGAAAATGGTTGAACAAACTTTAGGTTAGTCGTGACATAGTTGGTTTCCAATGTACTTATCGAAGTAGGTATCCGCGTAGAATCTGCGAATGCCCTGTGAGACTGGGTGTCCAGCCTTCGGTTTGAATGTTCTTTTTTTTTTATTTATTTTTTTTTTCAAGGTTTAAAAACATTGAAATTACTGATTGTGGGCTTCAGTCGAGGATAAACCTGGGCAAAAAACAACATGCGTATATACCTCTCCAGTTAGCTTGATTCTTATCCAGCTGAGTCTAGTTTTTAATAACAAGGTGGTTGGAGTTTCTTTCCACTTATTCTCAGCTGGGAACAATTTATTTTCAAAACAATAGTACGAGACTTTCATTCATGGGGTATTAAGAGAAAGGATTAGTTAGTTTGGAGCGAACCTTTAGAAAAGAGAAGGCCAAAAGTAGGTCCATTGTGATACCACTGAGTGCTCCTTTTCAAGACCTTTTTGATTTCCGAACGTAACAGTTTAGATCGGTCGTAGGTACTGGCAGTTTATCATTAAAATCGTTCTAGAAGTATTCACTTAATGTATTTTTTTTCTGAGGTTGGTGAGGAAGTGTAGCTCCTGCAGGAATCATGGCATCCAACGCTCAAACGCTGAACATGTCTGCCTAGGGTGCAGTGCTCTGTTATGATATAAGTTATGCATTTTCAGAAAAAAATAAATAAATTGCTCAATTTTTGGCAGAAATAATTGCCCAGAATTTCGGGATTTTGTAATCGGGGTTGTGTGCACGGGATTTTGTTTTCCGGGATTTCGTGGGTAACCCATAACTACTACCATTCTACTACTTAATTATTATAATAAAGTGCTAATGCAAAAATATGAACTTGTATTTCCCTTGGCGTTGATCTTTTTTTTTTACTTATCAAATGTGAATCATCCTTTGTATCGGCTTGAGCTAGAAGTACCCTATCATTAGCTTAAATGTATAGGCAGATATCGATAAAAGTATGATGGGTGAAAGGAAAAGTGATAAGTGACTCAGGCCTTTTTTTTTTGTTTTAAAGCAAAGTAATATTTATGGTACGATCAATAGAGGAGTTTTGCCATAAAAGTTCCGAAAAGAACAAGGATATGATCAGATGTGACTCATTATTTGGTAATTTTTCTTTTTTGATATGTATGTGTAGGTACATATGTACAGCTAGGCATATCCATAATTTATGTACATATGAAGTCAGATAATCCATTTTGCATTATTAGGTTTGATGATTTCGATAAAAATTGTAAACGTTGAAGGGAAAACATATATCAACTTCAGTAGTGAAACGCGGCTTAGGACATGAGCACTTTGTCTCCTTTATCGAGTTTTTAACAAATTTCTTTTAATTATTCTAAAATTTAACCGGTTAAATTAGATAACGATTATATACACATTGATGTAGACAAGAAAAATCTGTGTGATTGAGAATTAAAAAAAAAAGAAGTGAAAAGTGAGTTGATCATCTTATAAAAAGTAAAACATCCACTTGCTTTTGATGGTTATACAGTCCGGATGTACCTCGGCTTAGCTCATCAAGGTTCTCCAGTCAGCTAGCTGCTGTCTTGTCCAAGTAAGTTGTGGTTTCTTTTCACTTCTGCACGGAATCTGAGGCGAGGTCTTCTACTGTACCGTACCTCGAAGGTGGATTCAAAGTCTTTGCTGGTCGGACTGTTCGTGTACATTCACTGTGCTTGTCACATCTATCCCGTTGACATTGACAGTATTTGGACACTTCTGACTAAGTGTGCCGCCGTCGTCGTTTTATCTTCTCCTCTACTCACCGTCTATGGAACTTAAGACCATCTGAAGGATTTTTCTCGATGGTGACCTCTTTGATAAAGTTCATGGGGATGATCCGGGTTTCGGTAAGAGTTAAGAGAAAGAGTTATTCTTCTTTTAATCTTGTGCTAGTGTCATTGTCTGAGTTTATAGTGAACCGAAGAAAAACAAAGTCCTTAACTACATACGTGCATACGGGAGTTAGTTTTTTATGCTCACAGGTGGGTATGGTCCTTAAAATATTAACAAAGATCGGTTTAATGTAATGGTTGCCTGTGTAAAGAACTTCCTTTGCCCGGACAAGGGTTAGGGTTCTCGAGTCATTAGCAAACCAAACATTCTCGCAATAATTTCTTTTTCATAAATTTGGACGCAATCTTCAAAATGTTTTAAATTCTAAACTCAATACGCACATATATATCGAAAGGATTGTTTGTTTGAACCGATGGAACTTTAGCCTTGCCTCTAGAGGAATTTTAGGTTGAACCTGTGAACCATTTTCAACATTATTCGTCATCATGCAGGTTTTTGTTTGCAATTTTAACCATAACCAGTTTTTCTCTAAATTGTTATGTACATATGTGCCGCCTAACTATGCTGGTGAAATCATTAGTCGGGTCATCATGTCATCATGAACAACCACCCATCCACTAGGGTGATAAAAATATATTTAATGGCGGTACTCAAAATGTATCCGACTTTATCCCATCTAATGGCAATATTTGTCCGCTACCTGTTGCTTTTATCGTTTCCTATAAATTCGAAGTACAGGCATGGAAATAGCCATCATCATAGACATGTGTGTGTATATGTTCCTAAGATATTTGAATATTTGTACATATGACTCCACTACAAGTTGTAATGCAGGTAGTAAATCCATTCATAGGCGGGACAATTCAAGTTTAACAAATGCAAAATTGACCCTTGCAAATTGTCATCCCTGGAATATTCTTCACTCTCTTTCATTCTACTCTCATTTTCTAACGTTCTATATTCCTCTCGCTTTAACACTTAATTTATCTGATAACATTTTTATTTTCGCGCTAAAGTGTGCGTGCGCATGTCACACAGATACAACACAAGCATACTTTGGCATATGTGTGTGAGTGAAAAAAAAAATTGTATGCGTTTTATTCCTCTCTTCATTTTCGTCCACCATCAATACAGAAAAAAAAAACTTATACATTTTGACACACAAGTTGCTGATTTTAATTACTGCACTTGCACTTATTCGACGCGAATTTGGCCAGTTCTCTCGGTTTTTTTGTTTGTTATTTTTTTTACACCAGAAAAAGTAAATAATTCAATCAAAATTGTGCATGGTAATTTGTTGTCATTGTCATTTTGAAATATTTGTAATGTTCTTGAAAATTCCCTAATTGATTGATGAAAAAAAAATGAAAAATTGTGTCGAAGAAAGTTTGCGTTTTTTTTTTGCCGATTAATTGCAATTCTTCTCTGTATTTCCGTTTTCGTCTGTGAATTAAGTTTTATATCTGCTGTTTTAGGAAAACTAAATCACAACTCAAGTAAATTTACCTTTCATTTTTTATATCAGAACCCAATTACATAGGTGCACCTATCTTTTTAGTCATTTGAATTGGTGAACTTTTTTTTTTTTTGTCTTTATTCGCGAACGAGACATAAGAAAGAGATGATTTAATTTCTTTTGTTATATTGAAATGCGTTTTTAGTTTAATTCTGTTTTTTTTTTTGTGTCACACTCGTAGTTGTTCCTACCTCCCCCCGGATTTATGTGCGCTGTTGTTTCTTCCATAAACAGAAATGTATTGTCTTTGTTGAAAAGGAAAAAAAAAAAAACTTAACGGGGTTGTGTTATTTTCCAAGTTGCTTCTTCTATTTTATCACATTCCTTACAAACTTTCTTCTTCCGTAAGTGCAGCGCAGCACAAACAAATTTTACTAGAAGAAAATAATAAGCAACAACAAAAATATAGGGAATGGTGGCTCGTGACACTACCATAAATGACCTTGACGATGACGAAAATTCGCAACAAGAGAAGGAATACTATAGCAGAAAACCAAAAAAAAAAAACCACATCACAAGGGGGGGGGGGCAAAGTAGAAAAAAAAAACCGCACACAGCAAGTTTAGATAATCAGTTGCTCACAGCACTGCTAGCCGACAACGAGCGAAGAAATTCGTCGACCGTCCAACCCACAAACGGTTGTGGCAGCCGCAGCCGCCGTCATCATCATCACCATACGCCAATGGCCGCTATCTCTTCATCTCCTCCTCCTGGTATATCACATACAGTAAAGGAAGAAAAGTTAATAGATAAACGAATGAATTTTGTGTTGCTTACTTTTGCCTACATTTCTTTGTTTAAAAATGAGATATTTTTGTGTTTTTTTTTTTTTTTATAACATTTTTCTCTTTATATATAACATGTACATGTCTATTATAATTTGTGTGTGATCATATTTATTTCAAGTATGTATCTTGTATCTGCTGCTATTATTCCAAAGATCTTAGATAGAAAGATAAAGAGTAAAGCAGAACAGAATATAATGAAAAATTGCAAGTGGTTATATAACCAGTTTACGAAGATAAAAGTACCTGACAGTCATATGTGACACACACCTAATTAACGAAACTCCGGTGAACCGTCAGGGAAGGGAGGGGAATCGCAATACGTTCGCGAGAATTTTTTTTTTTTTTTTTTGAATCAACATTTTGTTAGTGGACAAATCTTTAACGAATTTTGAATGATATCGCGGCGTATTTGAAAAATAAGATGGCTGAGGAAGTTTTTGTGAAAATGTATCAAAAATAAGTAACTACCTAATTATGTATTTAAAAAAATATTTACCAATGAAGTGACAATTTTTCTTAATAGCTAGTCTTCTTCCATTGGAAGAATCTTCTCTGAAGTGATTATCTTTTCTTTGAAATACTTTCTTTCGTGTGAACTCCGGATGTGCACTTGAAGAATAACAAACATTGTAGGAGTCAACTTTTTTTTTCTCTTTTGAACATGAAATTTCAAAGAATAATTTCTTCAACCATAAGCTGAGGATTCTCCAATCAGTTCTAAATTCAATAAATAATTTATAATACACCGGTTTGCATATGTCGTACCTATGTCAAATTGTAGGTATTGAAAGTAGATTCTGTCAGAAAAAAGTAAGGAACTTTGAACCGACTTAAGTTTCTACAGTTTACACCTAAAAAAAAAAAATTTTAAGATCTAAAGTGAATTTCTTAAATTAAAAGCTAGTGTAAATCATTAATATTTTTACAAACTTTCTAATCTAGAAGAATTAATTGTAAATTAATTTTTTTTAGTTTTTTTATTATTTCGAGAAATTTGGGGAAACATAGTAGAAGAAGTCAATGCCGGCCCCGATCTGTATCGTTATATGATGATGATTTGCGTGGAGGGAAATATTGCTTATCGTTATCAAAAGAGTTTACCTATAGTGGCAAAATTATTGTCTTGTTCCTTTTTTTTCAGACACATGTTAGACATCAAACAAGGGTTGGGATTCATTAATTTTAGGGCACGTTATTTATAAAAGACACCAACACGGTGGTATTGGTTTGGTATTTGTAGTGAAATTTGTTGAAGCTACAAGTTAAGTTGGACATGCAGAAGGGCTGTGCCGCCATATCAGATTCAAAGCGTAAATGACTTTAAATTTTTTGTTTAGGAGCTACAGTCTGCAGTACTCTAGGATTTAATTCAGAATAACAAGTCCCTGTTTATGAGGTTGTGGGTTCGATTTATACTAAGCTTTCGTTCACACGTGAGGTTGCTGCTTATTGACCGCCGAACATTAGACGGCTTAATTTATATAGTTTCTCATAGGAGTTTTCAACATAAACTTTGTAAAAAGAAGTGTTTAAAATAATTAAGCAAAGAAATTGCAATAAGATAAAATTAATTTAAATGTTTCTGTGGTAATGTTCTTCTAGTACCAACACACTGATCTGATTTCACAAAGTGTTTGTCTAACATACATCCTCGTAGAAGTGTAAACTTTACATGTGCTAGGCACTATTTGCAAAGTACTGAAAGTTACAAAAGTAATTACGGCAAGAAAGGCATAACGAATCAATCCATAGAGAATGAATGGAATGAAGTTATTTAAAAAGAAAAAACAAAAAAAAAGCTTTGCATTATTGGGTGACAAATGTGCATTATACGTTAAATAGGACAGTAAAAATGACTGCATTTTCCTCTTATCGCACTCGGTACTATCACTGTTTTGATTTACTTTAATATTTCTAAGATTCTTCTCAATTGAAA
This sequence comes from Criorhina ranunculi, assembly GCA_951813785.1. NCBI lineage: Eukaryota > Metazoa > Arthropoda > Insecta > Diptera > Syrphidae > Criorhina > Criorhina ranunculi. Next base: position 29,723,133 of record OX638385.1, on the reverse strand, counting down.
TGGAATCTGAAATATGTAAGTCAGCCTATTATACACTCTTTTCGGAATCGCATGTAATCAAATGAAAAGCCGCTGTAATAGGGTCGATCAAATATTCATACATACATTTGTCCAATCATAAGTGTTCTTATTATTTGTATTATTGTATGTATTGCTTTTCAATTACATAAATGCTTATTATTATTTTTTATTTTTTCTCTTTTTAGAAAACAAATAAATTCATGAGAGTGCAGACAGCAAAAAGGAGAATTCAGTTTTAAACACTGATTCAGCAATGGATTTCTAAATAAATAAAACAAAATCCTTACCAGACTGCAAATACCGGGCAAAAGTCAAAAAATTTCATCAATTTTTTGGCTTTAACGACGACGACCCCCTTTTCCCCATTATAACAAACAAAATTTTATCCCCGCATAAATATTAACATCAATTAGTTCCCGTGTTATAAATTTGCTTCATAGCAAATTCGGAATACAGCAGAACAAATTTAAAAACTACACTTACATTATGATTAACTAAAAGGGGATTCAAATTATATAAAAAAAAAAAAACAAAAAACAATACGAAGTTTAAATCATATAATTTCACACCAAGCACGATACAAAGAATAATTGAACAACAAAACTTGAGTTATTTGTTTTCTTTTTGAAAGAAGAAAAAAAAAGCACAACTCCTCCTATACTATATTCCTTGTACAGAGGAATATGCAAATGTTTGTTTGTTACACGTAGTATCATTTGATGATTAAACTAAATTGCTAATCGTATTTTCTTGGCACATTACAAAAGAAAATCGAATTCACGGGAACACTCACTATACAATTATTTAAAAACAAAAACACCACAAGAAAATTTGTTATAATTTTCAATCGAAAGGCAAACAAAATGTACGCTTCAACTTTTAATATGAATCTTCCAACTGAATTGGCTTTCAGTGCTAATGCACAATTAAAACATGAATAGAAGAAATCACAATAGCCACCAAGCAGGCCAGCAGCGTCTTGCAGGACGTGCGAATAACGCGGCCAAAAAATCCAATTTCATTGAAATTGGATTCCATTACTCAATCACTGAATGACATCGTTTTTAAAGAATTTCTAAGGTAAGTTTTTATTAAATAGATGTAGGATGTAGTGATTCTTAGAAAATTAAAAGCAAACTTTGAATAATTTGTTATGTTGTTTGGCTGAAGTATTCGGAACGTAAAATTAGGTCCATTTCGTTTTGTTTACTCGTATTCTAATTTCTTAGTCATATTAACAACGCGTTAAATATGTATTGAACAATGTGCTGAAGAGAAGACTGTTTGTCACTAAGCACAGCCTTTATTAATTATTCTTGTTACCGGTACATTGTTTACAATTCACCAGATTCAGTTTTTTTTTCTGGCATCCACAGAAGTTTAGCATTTTCCTTGTCGGAAGGGTTAAGACCCTCATGACTGGAACACTATTTTCCATTACCTCGATGTGTCGGAGGTTTTTTTTTTTTAATACTAAAAAGTATCAGACGAAAGATCAAATGGGGAACTTGCGTGATCATTGATCAATACTTGTCAAGTTAAAGGCATCAATTTTGTTCCCCAAGTTTAAAGTTGAAGAGGTATCGCATCCGTAAAAGCCTATTTTCCAACACGTAAACGACTATTTGGATGAGGTAAAAATATTGGATCATCGCTGGAGAAGTAATGAAAGATTATGTTGAAAAATTGACCGAATAAAATACTTGTTCCTCTGTTAGGCTAAAAAGGTATCCTAGAATTTTTTTTTTTAAGCCAAACAAACACTCCTGCTTCGCTATTTTATTGTATGTCAAATGAATTTGTATCAGAAATAGTATAGACAGCTGAATACTTTAGGGCCAGCGAGCTAAAGAGCACTAATTTGAAGTTAATAAATAAAGAATCTCGAACCTCCTTCGAGAATAATTCTTAACTCTGACAATCTTTCTTGTAAATGCGATGGACCTAAAATATCAAAATTTTATTTAAAATTATATTTTGTTTGCACGCATTTGTTTACAACTTTATTATACATTAGGACATATCACAAATAAATAAAATACAATTTGGTCAAAATTGTGACAAAACAGTGAAAAAACAATAAGTTTTTCCTCAATACACGCCTATTTGGCACTCATAGTTAACTTTAAAATCTTTCTGTGTTTGTGTTTGATTTGATCGACAAAATTAAAAGAAAAAAAGTATTTTATTTTTGTTTATACTTATGTACTGCGTGCGTTTTTACTGTTTTGTGTATAGTAGTTTTGTAAGAAAAACTATATTCTATATTCTATACACTGCTGGTTTGCTGTGCTAACGACAAGTTCAAATTGTTTATTTCCATTGAACGCAGGTATGAAGTATCCCCAGCTTGTATCAACGCGTGCGGTGAACGCCATCTCTGATTGGTTAGTGTCAAGATTGGAGCAATTAGGCGTTGAGGCACCCCTCATATATTCTAGACTTCTATTATCTCTCTTGCAATCGTCTGTTCAAATAAATGATCCCATTGAGTTCAACAATCTAGAAGTAATGTCAAACACTCACTAACTTAATTGTTACACTAAAATAGAATATAATTAACAATTTGCATACAAACTGTAGACATTTTTAGCTAATCGAAAGGGCAACAGCAAACGTTATCCACCTTGTGACACGGATACGCTGAGGAAAATAACCGCAGTTCAATGTTTAATGGATATTGTCTCTTCGGAACAAGAGGTTTGTAAAAACAACTAAATAAAAATATATAAATTCTTTAATTTGTATTAAAATTTAAAATTAAAGATTACGAAGATTGAAAACCTTGTGGATGAACTGTGTGAAAAGGTGAATGATATAGAGAAACAATCGACCAATCTAGAGGAGGATGACGATTTGCAAATTGCAGCATCAGCACTAAATAGCGTACTAACCACACCTTCATCATCATTTAATACAGCAAACGGAGCATTATCTACTGCAAGCACAACGAAAGGAGCAGAAAATTTATCCGAAATTACAGGATTATCAGTGTCGAGGAAAACAAAACAAGAAATTGCCTCAGATGCTGAAGATCCTCGTAAACGCTACTATCGAGCATTTCCAGCTCTTTCCAAGGAAATGGAAGATTCTATTGGACTTTTAAGGCGTAATACGAAATCATTAACATGGCCAGTCGATAGAAAAATCAACTCATCATCTAATAAAACCACTACAAATTCTACTGCAGTAGTAGCAACTGTTAATACATCTGGATTGGCAACAGAAAAATCAACCAGCACTTTAGGTGGTGGTGGCGGTCCATCTGCGTTGTTGGGTAATTCTCAAAGAGTAGATAATAATACTGTGCTCTGTAATACAGCTGGGGTGAAAAGGAAAACTAAACGTCGACGTAATCAAGGTAAACAAATCATAATGGAAATTTTGAAAACTTTGTTTTGTAAAAATAAAACAATGAGTTCCTTTTGTAAATTATATAAGTTTCGCATTAAAACTTAAACAAATGCACATGAAAAATTTGAAAATGTGACTTTCACAGGCACGTGTTTTTCAAGTAAATAGTTCCACGTTGGTTGGCGAGACAAATGTGCAGTGCATTGAGCGAAATGTTAACCTACTGACTTCATGTAATATCAATACATTTTTAGTGGAAATTTTGTCGTGATTTTTCTTTTCAATAAACTCGATTGTATCGTGTCGTGCCGGTTTTATTATTTTAATTTTATATCTTCCCTTACATATTTACAATTCGCGTTAATCATTCTTTATATTACAATATTTTATTTCTTATCTCCCATAGCAATGTCTAAAGGAAAAACGACTGCTGGCAACAATATTCGAAAAAATTCATACTGTGGTGGATCTAGCTCACCAACTTGGGATACCGATTTTGAAGGTTCTTGGGAAATGGGACGAGATTTAATAAAAGAATTTATTGTTAAGCAGAACAGCCGCAATCGCAGTACCTCAGAGAGTGGTGCATACAATATGGCTAGTGGTGGTAGTGGTGGTGGTGGTGGTATTAACAGTGTCGAAAGAGAAGCCGCTGGGAATTTTCACGAGAAACGCATGAAGCCCATGATAAATGAAGTCAAAATTAAACAAGAATCAATGCTTACCGAACAAGAGAACCAACAATTGCAGCAGGAGGAAAACATTCAAAGTGGTGGTGGTGGTGGTGATCAGTTGGAAAATGTATTGGCAGAACCAACTGTGTTGGAAATATCTTTTTGCGATGTGGAAAATTCAAAATCCGATGATACTCTAGCATCGGTGTCTGAAATCACCGAAGGATCTTTGAGCACAGCTCGTCGCTTGTACGAACGTGATATCTCAAATGATTCATTAAACGAGCAGAGCATTCACGATTATCATAATAATCAGCAATCATCGGAACAGCTTGATTTTGCTCAGTTTAAAGCAAAATTCAATAGCAGTGTCGAGGCACTTTGGAAGAATTCCAACTCGAGTGCCGCCGCTAGTGTCAGCAACATCAATCAGACGATGTTGCAATCAAGCACCGTAACTGATTCAGCCGTCTTAGTTGCTCCGTATAAAAGTGAAGATTTGAAGAATTTCTGGACCAACTATTATAGTCATCACTATGACGTCGAGAAGTTTAAACAATTGAATTACAGCGAGTGTTGCGACTATTCAATGACAGCTGCTGCTTCAGTAATTGGTAACACTACCCACAGCGATATGCATAGTGATTATTTTTCGATGCCGACAATAAGCAGCGGAGGAGGAGGTGGTGGAAGTGCAGATGATTTTGACAAATCCGTTGGAGGAAAAAGAGCTGCTGGCAAAAGTTCACCAATTGGTGTATTTCTAAAAAACACCATATGGTCAGAAAATTCCAATGCAAGCTATCCCGATACCGATGAGAGTTTCTTCATGAAGGTCTTGAATTCGACATCTACACAGAAGTCACAAGATCAGTTAAAGGTGGGTGATAATAAACAATACCAGGAGCAAGGAGATGATGGAACTGAGACACACTCTTTGGAAATCGAAAAGAAATCGCAGTTCCATCAACCTTAGCCGCTGTCAAAAAGCCTTATTAACCAATTTTCAACACTTTCATTGCAGATGGAAATTTCTGGTAGCGATAAATCATATTACTATCCATACCAGACTTCAAAATGGTCTGAAGGCATTAACGGTGTACCACATGGCAATAACATCGCTGTACAACATTATTATCAGCAGCAGCAACAACAACAACCACCATTAATTGTTACTTCCTCTTCATCTTCTTCTATTTCGACTATGGATCATTCTGCACGAAGCTGTTACACCAATGAACTCGCCGACTCAACTCCATCCTCATCTTCATCCTACCTTGGTGGAAATCCTAATTGGCAAATTCCTTCTGGCAACAATCTACAAGCCGACGTTAAGTCTTGGAGCTCATCGAACCCGACATCGTTAACTGAATTGTATGGTGGTGATTCTGCCAATTCGTTGGGTAAGAAAAATTCTTGTAATCTCGACAGGAACGCTGCTGCAATTGGAGCCACGCCATCGTCCTCTTCTAGTGCATCCACCATAACACTGGCCAATCATTCGACAACAGCCAGCGGCTTCATTGCGTATTCGCGCATTAAGTCATACGTGAAGCTCATCGATGCGAAACCCATTGTGAAGTGGCAGAAGCCTGAAGTTGAATATCACCATCTTACCTCAACCACTGCAGTAGATGATGAGAATCTTCTAACATCGGAACGAACACATTTCCATCCGATCAAAATGAGCTATGCTGATGGACACACATTTGAGATCTCCAGCAGTTTGGATGCAGTCGATTTCGAGCGCTCTGAGAGTGGATACTTGTACTTGGAATCGGAAAAGTATATGGAATACACCCGGTCAGATATTCTAGCCGAAGAGGATAGCTCGGTAGCAGGCCATTATCATGGTGCGGGTTCGGTGAATCGCGATTGTGCATCATCGGTCGCTTCTACAAGAAGTTCACAGTCGGAATTCATAATTCGTTTCCGTGTTAGAACCACTGACAAGTCTTGTCAAACTGATTCCGATGTAATTGTTCCAAGTGTTGCGAGCCCCACGCTGCTTTGTCAGTTTGATTCTGCTAATTTGCCTAGACCACCAATGGAAACCACCTACAACTCTCCCAATGATAATGATGACGAAGATGGCTGGATTGACATCGGATATAATGGCGGCGGGGGTAATGGTGGTAATGCCAAAGGCGATGAATGCGTTAGCATGGACCAATGGTCAATGGCTGAGATTGGTAAGAAATGCGTAGACAATAATAATTCGTCTCACACTCTCTGGGGTATGTGCCCGGCTTGTAATAATGAAATGAAATCCATTCCGGCTAATCGAATGTTAAAGGCAGAACTCAACATGGAGGGTGATGAAATTATGTCCGATCTCAGGTACATGCAAGATTTATATATCGGTAGCGACTGGGAAGATCAAAATGGCACAAGGGAGGATTGTGGTGGTGATGACGATGACACCGATTTGGATGCAGAAACTATTCGTGATTGTGAATTCTATCAAGCGATGGCTACTCCAACTGGTTGTGGCGAGCTGGAAGAGGAGGATCCAGAACAAAAGGACATCCTGTACAATGTGAACAAGTTGATTGCTGATTTACTGCGCCCAGAAAATGCTCAAAATCTGGCAAATGCCCTCGGAGCAGTTGGTGTGGGTTGTGTTGGTGGTGTTGGTTGCTTTGGAGTGGTAGGCGGTGCTGTTGGTGGTGGTTGTATTAAGAAATTTGGTGCGGCGGACAATGATGAAGTTGCCGAGTGTATGGATAAAACTAAGGACGAAAAGTACATTGGTGGCTTGTGGAACTCCGAGGAGAATATAATTTGGAAGAAGGAATTCAAACCGATTGAAATCTTTTCGCGTTTGAATAACAACAACAACGATTCATTTTTGGAGAAGCTTAACTGGGAGTATTCGAATTTGGCTGAAATATGGGGCAAAGCATCACCTGATAAAACAGGGCTGTCCACCGAAGAAGAAGATTGTTCAGCTCAAATAGAAAAGGAGAAGGAAGATCAGCCAATCACCAATGCAGCATTTGAGGACGAAGAAAATATAAAAATCGCGTGTAAGAATATGAAAAACCTCTTGAAATCGACCACCATCACTCCGCCAAATGGGAATTCGGCAATTTTTGAAATGAATGAACGTCGCCTGAATGATTGCAAGCGTATGCAGTGTTTTCTGAGTTCGAATAAATTTAAAATCTCCAATCGTTTCGATCGCAAACGTCGTCATTCAGCATCACAAAACGTTTGCTCCAATAACAACAATAACATCACCTACAATAATAATAACAACAATGTCTATGATAACAACAATTTAAAACTCTCTTTATTTGGCTCGACATCTGATCCACCACCAATCACTAACATCACTACTAGCACCACCCCGACCACAGAAACAAAGGCAACAACCCAGGACACGCTTTCGGACTACGGCAGGAATATATTACCATGTAATGATGATGACGAACAGCAGCAACATGAATACATTCAGCACTGCAACGATGATCATCTCGATAACAATTCGCAAGCTACCATAATAACATGTAAATATTGGACCACAATGCATCCTATCGAGGGAGAAATATCAGACGACCATCCGAACGATGAGTGCGCCACAGCTACATCGTACTTCATCGATAAGTTTACCAATGGTTTGCCATCGATTACTTTGAATACATCGTCGATCTTGAAACATGTTACATTGGTTTCACGACCACTTACGCGCTAGATCGTCCAACACATCCCCTCCCTCTATTAATTTGATGTGCTCCACGAACAGAGCAAAATCATATTTAAAAAAAAAGAAAAAAAAGCACTCGTGTGTGAGCGATTTTTTTTTTTTTTTTTCTCTCTTAACAGCAAAGCACGAAAAAACATTCTTCTCTGTTGCAAAAGGTTTATTTATTTTTGTTTTTTTATTTCACACTCATTTTTTTTTTTTCATTTTTATTTCGTTTTAATTGCTTTTTTTGTTTTTCCCTTCATAATTTGATTCATTTCAGAAGACAATTTCTTCCCTCTGCGTTTAAATTTTATCCAATTCCTTTATTTTTTTTCCAGTTTCATGTGTCAAACTGCTGTCTGACTAGTTTATGTAAAATGTTAAAGAAGTATTTTTTTTTTGATTTTGTTTTGATCTACAATATACCACCTAACCACGATATAATTGGGTAAAATTTAGCGTTGGTCAAGGGATAAGGGATGTTGGTTTTGTTTTCTTTTGCAAGGCACTGATAAGTTTTTCTTGTTATAAATTAAATCTTAACTTAATTACTCCTCAACTAACAACTGAAGTGATTTAAAAAAAATGTACATGTGTGTAATCTTTAACAAGTTAGAAAATAATATGCACTTCAGAAAGTTTTCTATTATTTTTTTTTGTTTTGTTGGACTAACAAAAAGATATACATATAATAAAATTGGTGGCAGTGCTATTAAGAAAGAAATCAACTAAGTGATGTTGCTATGAAGATATCTAAGAGAGGTAACAACACTGCAAACCTCTGCTTTCGCTCAGACACACGCATACACATATCAAATTTATATAAAAACATAAAACTGTGTAAAATGTTGAATCTTTAGTTACTTTCGCCATTCTGTTATTTTGTTTTTCTTTTTTTTTTTTACTGTAAATTATTTATTTTTTATTTCCTTTTTTTTTTATTCATCATAAAATTATAGAGAAAAATGTATTATTTATTTAACAGATATAATTTTGGCACCTACATATATGCCTATTAAACATTTATAAGAAAAATACTCTTCTAGTAATCTAAATGAAAGCATAAATCTATATTAATTGTGGTATGTATGTTAGCATAAACAGAAAACAATTAATAGTAATAAAAAAAAAAATCAAAATAAACAAAAAAAAAATAAAATAAACGAGAAAAAAATGTTAAAAAAAATAAATCACATGTAAAACATCATGTTTTTCCCCGATTCCCTTTTCATTTTTTTTTCTCCTCATCAACTCCTTATCTACTCAAAGTAAAATTATATATGAATATATTCACAATTATCTCATTATCGTCCTTGCAAAATGAAACTACATTTTTTGTTGAATCAAAATTATATTTTCAATTAAAACTTTCTTCTACTCTGCAAAACAAACACAAATAGTTTTTATTTTATTGTTATAAATTGTTTTTCTTTCTTTTTTGTTTTTGCACGTATGGTATTTTGTTATAGATAAACTTGTGCCTGGTTTAGCGTTACAACTTTCAATGTATATAAATGGTTTTCGGATTTTGTTTGTAGTTATCTAAAAAAAAAATTGTGTTTAATAATAAAACATTTAGCATAGAAAGAACGAGTGAGGGGGGAGTAAAACTATTTAGAACGAATTGAAAAATGCGGAAAACTGAAATAGCAGACATGTGGGAGGTTTTTCTGTTATAACTTGCCTAGATGCTGGCACCCCGTCTAATATTCGGTGTTAGTAACGAATTTGTGTCTTTGACATTGTAGTATTGCACCTTTTTTTTCCAAAGATTTAGCTCTGTGGTTAAGTGTGTTAATAGGTTCAAATCTTAGCAAAATAAGCAATCGTTTTTTTTTTTTGCGGCAACACCTCTCGGCAGGTAATGATAAACTTCTGAGAGTATAGTTTGGTTGGAGTTGGTACTGAATAGTGAAGTCCGGCAATCGCTTCAAATTAAGCGTAGATGGGAATTGCAGAAACCTTGGCTGAATATATAGGGAATTTGACGAACGTAAAGAAAAGACAGCTTTAAAAATGAATTGTGTATGTTGCGCCATGGAATAATTCTTCCTGAAATGGTATGGGTCTAAATTCGAAGGCATCAGCGTCATTTTTGTAAAAGAAATTTGTAAACCTTTCTTCAAAGCTTCAAGTACGGCGAAAAATGTTTACATGTGTGAGAGTTTTATTACCATTCACTTCAAAACGATTAAATTAGTTTTTCTAAATGAACAAACAATTTGTACGCAAATATTTTCTCGGTGTTGTTATTACTGCAAAAAATATTAGCTTAAGTGTTTGAAGGTCAACGTTTAAGTATTTGATACATGCAGAACACGATTTAAAAAACAAAAATGAATTGTGTTTTGCGGTTGATGCGATTCCCAGAATCTACGTTTGTAGTAAAGGTCGTGCCCAATAGTGCTTACCTGTTATCTTTTGTTTGCAATTTGGAGACTACTAATTCTTCACTTCTCGTGAAGAGCTAATCTTGAACATGATTATCCATTCATCGTTTTAAACGTGTTTTTCATGGCGACATCATGTTATTGATATTGCAAGAAAAAAAAGTTACAGAACAGAATTATGTGCATCATGGAGATATTTCAAAAGGAGCTGGTTTTAGCGCATAGCAAGCGTTTATAAAGAGTTTCTGCCTTTCTTTAATTGAACCATAGACATGATATTTTTAATTCAGAAAAAGAGAAAATTAAACAAGATCCTAAAATAACAAAGCTTGGTGGTTTAAATCTTTTACTGCAAAACTGCAACCTTGTTGTTAGTTTAAAGCCCAGGTTCCTCAAGGGTGCATTTCAAGAAATATGCCCATTTGTGTTTGAAGCTCATTTTTATAAATTTTATAATTGCACTAGGACAGTGAGTTATTTACAACACTCAACACATGCATATCTCACAGAGTCACAAGATAATAAAAAAACAGTGTAAAAGAAATAACGGTGTAAAATGATATTTGGAGAATTGCCTTGATTGCATTGCAACTTAATCTTTGTCTATACATTATCGCGACGTTAATGGAGAAAAGTATAACAATAATTGATATGTGCGCCAAAAATATTGACTTTTTTCAAATTTTTTGTTTGGTGATAGTTTATATCTATTATTGCCCAGGAACATATTCCTCATGAGACGTGCAAGCAAACAAAATTACGAGAAGAAGCAAAAAAGAACATAAGTGTCTTAAGTTAAGTGGAGATACTGGAGACAAGAACGACTCATCAAAAACAAATCTGAGGGTAAGACATGTAAATTAGTTTAGTTATATTATATACTTGTAATGTGATGTGTGCAGTGAGCTCATTCGTTGAAATATATCGAATAAATAATGATGTGTTCAGAAATATGCCCACAAATCAATATATATAAAAAAAAACATTTCAAAATCGAATCTTAAACTTATGGAACATTTGTTAAAAGAATCGGAGAACAGATATTAACAATTGCAATATATAGTTTTAATAAAATGAATGCTTGTCAACAATAAAAAATGAGTTATGATGTATATACCAAAGAGTAAAACAAGGAACAATATTTTTTAACCTAGTCAGTAATGTTATTTTATAAATAATTTAATTCTTTCGTTATTTGTTGTTACCTTCGTTTAATATAAATCAACTTATTTATTGTTATATAATACGTTTTAAACGTTAAGTAAACAGTAATTACATATGGCATTTTTTGAATTCACGTCTTGTTTATGGTTTTCATTTCTAAACAAGTGTTGTATAATGTAATTGTTGAATCATGTTCTTCTCATGCAAAAGTTCTACGCAATCTGATATTCGTTGTCACTTCATTTAGAGTTAAATATTTTTCGTAAGCAGTGTCCAAGGAATACATTTAACACAATTAATGTACCAGAACTTGAATAGGACCATACGTTGCATTATTGTAGACAATTGAAAGAGGCTATCATAAAGCAGTATGTCGTAAAACGAAGAGTTTCAACTTATTTGTGTTTTCTTCAAATTAACTCAAATTTGAGACAATGATCAAACATTCAAATCGGTTGAGAGTTAGCGAATATAGCTAACTTAACTTAGAGACATAACTGAATTAAGTCAGAAGATCCCAGAGTCAATAATTGAATAACTGAAAATATGAGATGTTCGACACTCTTGGTGGGTGCTCTTTTGTATAATTTAACGAAAGAAGCTTGTGTAAGGTCTTTGATTTTGAACGAGGAACACAATGGATCCATGAAGATCCGAGTAAGGCAAGTCTTACCAAGCCTTAGTTCTTTGCTCCCTCTTTAATTTTTTGAGTTCAACTGGTCACATTTTTTAGCTGAAACTCGTTAGACAAAGAACTTTGTCTTTTTCTTAAATGTAGAACTGGATTTTTCCTTAAAAAAAAAAAAAGAAGAAGGTTTTGTCATCACTCTACGGGTTAACTAACCACACAAATTAGGTGCATGTTATTGCTGACTTTTTGTATGATTTTATTTGTTGGATTAATATGGTTAAACGATTAAGCGTTTACAAAGCTTAAAACCTTCCAGGGTAGATAAAAATGCATCAACAACAGTTAGCTAGCTCAGATCTAACAAAAACAAACATGCGAATTGCTTTAATTTTCATTTCACCTTGGCAAACTGTAGTGAAGGGTAAACCACTTATATCAAATTCGCAAACGTACACCACATTTTCGATAGTTAATTTTTCGTAAAAAATGCGGAGATGGATATATATGTATGTTTAGCATCATTAGCCGTTGATTTGACTAAATCCTCTAACGTAAAGAGTAGATTGGTGCTAAAGTTTCAATGATCCTGGCTCAGTGGTTTGAATATTGTACTGCTAAGCATGCCGACTTAGATCTATATAAGTCACAGAAAAAAAAAGTTATATCTCTTGAAACTTAATATGGTGGGAGATCTTTATACGCGCGTTAAAGTGAAGTAGAACAACCCACGGTTCATTATCAATAACACCGACAGACGAAGTCAAGCATCGACGAACGTTCAAGTAATCGTTGTTGGCGCGAAAAACATCTCTGTGAACAACAAATTTCAAACACCATGCAATTGCAAGGCGTTGTACATATTTAGGTTTTACCCCATCACAATTTTTTTTTCCTTAAATGCAGAATGATTTTAATTGAAAAATTGCCTTATTTTGTTTTCTTTTCTTCTCCAATTCATGTATAATCTTTAACAATCCATAATAAACAAACAAATAAACAAAATGTTTAAATACGCATATATTAAATTTAAAACTCATTAACAACCTGCTATTTTGTTAAATAATCGTAATTCTATATAGAAGTTTGTAGATCTATCGTAACTATAAAATATGTTTATAATTCTTGTTTTTTTTAAAATGCTAACACCACTATTATTTCAAATATATTTTCGTTATGTTCTATATTTTATTTTTTTTTAAATTGACGGTTAAGTCAAAACTTAACAAATTATTTTCTTTTTTGTATTTGCTGTTAGTAAGAAAAACAAAAATATTTTTCTAATGAAAAATAAAGAAACATCGTGCAATCACCAATATACACATTTATCTCTTATTAACTACGGATGATATTTTATTTTGCTTGTTATATGTATATAAAATGTACAAATATTAAATTTTATTTTATTTTAAATCATTTATTTGTTATTTTGTTCATTTATTTAAAAATCGTTTAGTAAGTAAAAGTATAGTAATAAGGTTCTGACATTTATATTTCCTTTTAAGTTTCAAGAGTTTTTCTAAATGATTTCCTAAAATAAATAATAAAAAAAATTCTATTAAAAAACTTATGACAGATGTATAATCCATTGAAACACTATATTTTCTTTTTAATAATTAAGTTTGAGTTTAATGATATATTTATTTCCAATCCAAACTCAAACAATTAACATGAAATATTAAATAATTTAGCAAAATACAATTTCCATTTTGACATACATACATTTCGTTTACTAATTAAAAACAAAAAGTTGTAATATTGTTTTAAAACAAAAGTGCAGACTAAAGCAGCAATTTCTAATAGTCTATTTAAATAATGTGAAAACATTAATAATTTTATATAATTTGCCCATATATATTACATATTTTACAATAAACTTGATTAGAATATCAAATATTTAATGTAAATATTATTTATGCAACAGTTCACATCAGAATGTAAATATTATTTAATTAATAAAAAACATAATCTTGAATTTATTTCCAAACTAAAATTAAATAATATCAAAGTAACAAACAAACAACAAAAAAGAATCGGAAAAACTTTTGTACTAAAAAGAAATATAAAAAAACAAAAACTTTCTTTGTCTTTTGAAGAATGAATTCGGATCAAATTTATGCTCACTTAGATGTTTCGTTTCTTTTTCAACAAGGCATTTACAAAATTTTAATTTCAAAACAACCAGCTTCTTGTGTAAATAAAACTTGAAACACTATTTAAATGTAAAGCAAAACAAAAGTGGAACAAAAATGAGTACATTAGGCTATTTAATTTTAAACAGAATAAGAAAATAAATATATATAAAAAATACAAATAAGAAAACAAGATGTAAAATAAAAAGCAAATTACAAACTAAAAAAACATGCATATATTGTATTTGAATGGGATAAAAAACAAAAAAACAAAACAAAAATAAATTTAAATATGTTTAGGATATAGAAATTTGTTTAAAAAATATCCTGAACATCATAATTATTATATTTTATTAAACATTTTTTATTTGTACTTTTTATTTACAAGAAAGGAAAACAAAATACAAAACAAAATCAGAAACACTTCTATAAAAAAAAAAAACAAAACAGAAGACGAAAAAAGATATACACAATTATATTTTAAATTTAATGTTTTAGATGAATTATTCTTGTGCGTGAAAGTGTCTTTAGCTATTTAAGATGAAGTGAACGTGTATGGTGAGAATGATCTAGATTTGTATACATCTCTTAAAGCAAATTTAAATATATATATACATATATTTAAATGTGTATAAATATCTATAAACAACAGTGTACATATGAAATTAAAAAAACAATTTTAAGAATAAATGAATAATAGTTATGTTTAAATTGCACAGAATAAGAACTTTTTGACTTTTCTGAATTTCCGTTTTATTCTTTAATTTCACTAAATTTCATGGCAAAAACAATTAATAAATGTTGCAAAAGGATTTTAAGTTAAAAAAAAAAATCATGTATGTACATCTATTTTCAAAATACATAATTTACTATTGAGTTTTACAACTAAAAAAAAAACAAAATTCGTGTGTAAATACGGATTAGTATATTGTCTGCAAAAGATAAAGATGTAGCAAATAATATAAAGAACTTTTACACTAAATAAACAAAAGAAATATCTTAAAGAGAATTAATTAAAACTGTCCTTTTAGAATGCATTTTTGTTTTTTTTTTAAATTTTATTGTAAAAGAAATCTTATTGACATAAAGTGAAATTAAGGAAGGGAAGGTGTTTTTGTGCCTTTTTCAGAAAAATATAAATAAATATTTATTAAAAGATAAATCCTTTCAATTTAATGAAGAACAAAAAAAACTGTATGCTGAAATTGAAACATACAAAAAAAAAAAAAGAAAAAAAAATTATAATATTAATAATCACACTCAAATACACATTTTTGAACTAGTGATTAGAAAATATAGCCGTAATAGCAAAAAAGATTTAATGAAAAATCGAAAAAAAAAAAAAATGATTATGTTTAACGAGCTCTGAAACAAAGAGAACGGTGCTAGTTTTATTCCGACAACTCAATAAAGAAAAAAAAAAACCTTCCCCCTTCTGTACATCTTTGAGGATTTATATTTTCGATTTTTCATTAAATCTTAATTGATAAGAAATTGAATAAGATATATAAATAATAATTTTATTTAAATAATCAAATCTTATCTAAAAATTTGAAGCACTTTTCATCGATGGACGAAATTTGCGTTCAGATAAGATTTGTGAATTTAAGTTTCTAAATAAGGTATGCCAAAAAAAAAAAACAAAAAAATATAATAAAAAAAAAACAAAAAACTCTTACAAAAAATTCCAATTGTAAACAATATTACACAAATGCGACTTTGTTTTTAGTTTATTTTGTTTTTTTTTTGTACTATCGAAAAGAGATTTTTTTAAAATTATATTTTGTTTAGAATTGAATATTTAATCATTGATTGTGTAATATTGTTTGTAATTCTAAAAAAATAATAAAATAAAACAAAATGACAGCAAAAAAAAACAAAAAACTGTATCACATTTTTTTTTTTTATTTTTCTCAGTCCTGAAGATTGTAAAAAATAAATGCAAAATAGCTAACTAAAGAAAAAAAAAAAAACAAAAACAAAACACTGAAGTAAACAAATGTATGTCCCTGTAAAACTCCACTCAAAATTTATAAATATAATGAACAAATAAAATAAGAATTGGTAAGGAAAAAATCTTCATTCAGAAAAGTACATTTTAAAATTCAGATTTCGAGCAAACCACAAGAACAATAATGTGAACACATTTAAAAAAAAAAGATTTATAAATAAATAAATGTTTTAAAATTGTCGGATGAAAACTGAGAATCATTGTGTTTTTTTCTTTTCATTTTCATTCTTTTCTTACTATGCTTGATAATGTCTATTGAAAGCCAACATCTTAGCTGTAATGAATTCTAGGTGGAAAGGATTCCAGTTCCAACAAATGATCATGATGAAGAGGATCTCTGATTTTTAATAATATGCATATTTTGATGGCCATACATAGTGCAGGAAGGTAAAATTAGCCGTTCAATGTATTTGACTTGAGTTTGATGTTTTTTCCCTTCCAGAGTGTAACTGTATTTAGAGATTTTGCTTTCTTTTCATTGATCGCAAGTTACATCCCACCGAATCACGCACTAAGCTCGAAAACTTCCACAGTGTTCCCCGCTTAATTGAAGCTCGCTTTATTGATTTTCACCGTTTAATTGAACGAGAAAAGTTGAACGAAGTATGCTATATATACGATATAAGATAATTGATCGGAAAAATTGGACAAAATGGTCGGTTCAATTAAGCAGGGAAGACTGTACATATTCCTGATTTCTCCTTGTTCCTAAACCACTAGATTATGGAAAGAACCACAATATTTGTATTCAGAGTGATGAGACACCACTGTATTTTCATGTCAGAAAAGAATGACACAAAAATTCTGTGACGAGTTTGTTTATTTTTTATTTTTTTCATGTTTTGACATTTCTGCGCATAACGGTACGTGTTACAAAATTCCTAAGGACGCCATTTTGTAGAGCAACCTTGAGAGCATATAGCTACATACATTTTTGTTTCCTTCCGGCAACCCTTACCCCTTTTAAAGTGACTGCAAAAAAATATGGTGTCAAAAAACTGGGAAGGATACCTACTAAAATTTCTGGGCAACTAGTACTTCAGAAACATTTTTGTATGAAAAGTCGGAAATTAAGCCGAAATTGACTACGTCACTGAAAAACTTTTCCACAGCCGAATTCTTTTATCACACATTTGTTGTAAATTTTTGAATGTTTTGACATTTCAGTGCATAACGGTAAAACTTTGGATAATGCCATCTTTTAGATCTACCTTGAGAGCTCAAGGCTGCATCAAGATATTTTCTCCCCTGCCAACACTTAACCCTTTTTAGAGGGGCTACAAAAAACCATGACGCCAAAAATATGGGACGCGTTTCTCGTAAATTTTTTCATGTTTTGACATATCAACGCATAACGGTACATGTTACAGAATTTTGTAGGACGCCATTTTGTAGAGCAACCTCGGAAGAATACGACTACATAAAAAATGTTCCCTTTCAATAACTTTTAACCTCTTTAGAGAGTTTTCAAACAAATCTGATGCAAAAAAACTGGGAGGCATCACTACTAAAATTTCTGGGTGACTAGTAGATTCAAACAATTTTGTGTAAAACTACATTTTTCAGAGTTCGAATTCTTGACTTGTTTGTTGTTAGGTTGGTGATGGTGAATGAATTTCGAAAGGATTAAGGTGACTTCGTCATTTGTAGTGAGAACTAACGATTTCAGGAATACAAAGATGATGAACTGCTGGCAATTGGAAATCCAATGTCCGCCATCATTAATCCTCACACTAAGAAAATACCGAAATGAGCACAAAGAAATTGGAGTGTATTGAATTCATATTTACGCATAGCTTACACTTCATTAAGATTGTACTTGGGCTATTGGGCTATGGATTCGATAGTATCTCGCAAAGTGACGAATTTACAAACTTTTGGGGAATAGAGAAGGGATGTCTAAGATATTGGCAAACAAAATGTTTCTAGATGTAAATGCTCTTATAAGATATGAAATTTGATCACCCGTTTTGTTTACCTCTCATAGCTTAAATAGCCTAATTTATAAAATTGGTTGGTTTTAGGAGTAGGTAGGAAAGGCAGCCCCTAAATTTAGAACTGGAATTCTGTCCATCAACGTTTGGCAAACCGATATAAGATGTTTGGAAAATTGTGATTCATTTAGGGAAGAGAAGATATGGATTAGCAAATTTGTGAATCATTATGTACATATAGGAAATGAATAGATTTGCAGAACTGTTTCCATAATGAGAGTTTTTGATTAGATGAACAGTCTAACGATTCACTGAAGCATCAATTTGGAATCAGGCGTCAAGAACCAGCTTTGGATGCGAAAATGGCAACTATACATATTTATTGCCCGAAGGCAACTATAGATATTTAGTGAATTTGAATGTAAATGCTTGAAAATTTTTGAGGAATGCTTATGCCCGAACCTGTGACAGCTCGCATAGAAGTCTAATGCATTAGACCACTTAGCTAGGGCAATCATGACTTATATACCATCAATTAACATCATCGTAAACATAGCATCTTAAAATCAAATACAAAAACAAAATACCTTTATTCCGTCTAAATCCACAATGCTATGTAAATCCAAAAATTAATGATCTGAAAAGTACAAATAGAGTCTAGGTAACGAAAAAAGCGAACCATTAAAACATTCACCGCAGAATTATTTTCAATTATTCGGTAGAATCTAAATAAATAATATGAAAAATTATCAAATCATGCTGTAGGTACATATGTATATCTCAACTTTAACGACTAAATATGTAGTAGAAATCCAAATCCAATTTCAAAAAGCAACTCATTTCGTAAAGCAAACTACCACCATTCATTTTGCTTCAATGTAAACGAATTGAAGACCGCAATTGAAAATTATCGATTACAGACACACCCATTAGGTGTATGCAGATGTATCATTAAATATTTAAGTTGTAAACAAAAATCTTTAAATAAATATTGCCACTGTTGAATAGTTCCGTTTCGAGTAGGAATACGAGTATGTCGATGTTTAGAATAGGTATGTACGAGTACTGGGTAAACAAAACATTGGAATTGATAAGCGGCGGGATGAATTGATGTATATTTATTATCAAACAATTTTAATAGAAAGTGTTAACTAAATGATCTAACATAAAACGGAATCATGTCACAAAGTGCATTGTACGAGTGTAGAGGATAATTTATGAAGCACGGCCTAAGATTTCTTAATATTGAGAGCAAGATTTGTGTTTTTCTTTACCATTGCCTGCATAGGGCTACAGACAATTCGGGCTGTTCCACCAAGGTTTGGGAACAGGATTTTTAATTTAATGTCAAGGAGATCAAGTGTAGAACAAGTCGTGACAACCCCTGTTCTTTTGGTTTAGAAAGCCAATCGAGTAGCAAAGCACATACAAAAATAAAATCGTCCCAATCTTCTTCCTTATTCGAGTAGTTTTCTTAACATATTATAGAACGGTATAGACCAAGTTGAAAAACTTGTAATTCACCATCGAAGATGGCTAGGTCATACGTGACCAGATCCCTCTACGTTACCTTTGTCCGCCCCCTCCTAGAGTACGTCAGTCAAGTGTGGTCCCCATATCATCGGGTTCATATCTTGAGAATTGAAAGCATCCAACGCCGTTTTCTGCGATTTGCACTCCGAGGTCTTCCTTGGCCCGACAGTTTTATTTTGCCCCCCCCCCCCCTATCAAAACCGTCTTAATCTTATTAACTTAAATACCCTATAGTGCCTATACGAACGAAAGTCGACATCTAGATTTCTCGAATTTTGAACGTAAATGCTGAGTTCCGACTGTTAGAAAGCAGATTGAGTAACCATTCTCGGACAGTAAAACAGTGATAAAGAAAGTGCTCATTGTGTCTTTTTGTCCGTCGAATCTCCAATGATTTCCATCACGGCCATGAAATAACTTACTTAAGTCCTTTCAATCCTCTTGAAGCATTGGACGTCAACAGAGCCTCCATCCCATCTTCTGCAGAATTCTGCAATACGCCTTCTAAATTGTTCTGCGCCTCGTTGGTTTTATGCGACCCACCCTGACTGAGTACGTGGATTTCACTGTATGATATACTTCGCAACGAGATTATCTTCGCGCCATACAACGCGTTCGATCCAATGCCACTTCCTTCGTCGTATTGTGATGTAATTGATTCTTGACTCATTCTCATGTGGAGCTGTTTATTTGAGAAGCGATTCAGCCGGAAAATTCTCAGTATGATACGTAGGCATCTATTTACAACAGTTTGTAGCCTACGAGTGGCAGAAGTTGTTAATTTCCAAGTACTACACCCATAAAGAATTTGAAAGCTGGAAGGATAACTTTTACAGATTTTCGACAGCATTCTAAAGACAGCTTTTGCTTTGCTGGTGCCATTGTTTATTTCACAAAACACTCCCCAATTTAAAACTCAAGCTCATTTAAGACTTCATGAAGGCCTATACATACATAGTATACAAACATAGGGAGTTTTGACAAGATCGCGAAACCCTAGTCGTACCGATAGCACAAGGATAATTAAGGCCAACTCTGTGCTAGGTTTTGTAAAGCGGTGGTCCAAAGAATTCACCAACCCATACGTGACCAGATCCCTCTACGTTACCTTTGTCCGCCCCCTCCTAGAGTACGTCAGTCAAGTGTGGTCCCCATATCATCGGGTTCATATCTTGAGAATTGAAAGCATCCAACGCCGTTTTCTGCGATTTGCACTCCGAGGTCTTCCTTGGCCCGACAGTTTTATTTTGCCCCCCCCCCCTATCAAAACCGTCTTAATCTTATCAACTTAAATACCCTTGAGGAACCTGGGTTCTGCGATGCAGCCGACATTCTCTTCATTCATCGACTCCTTTCAGGTCACGTTGAATGTGCGTCACTTCACAACTCTATCTCCCTTAACACTAATCCACGCAATCTACGAACCCCTCGTCTCTTCTATCTACCTACCCACCACACCTCCTATGGCGCGAATGAACCGATCTCCCGTATGCTGCAGAAGATTAATTCAAACCCCTCTGCCTTTGATTTTAACCGCACAACTCCCTGCTTCAAATCCGATCTCCTTCGTCACTTCAACCAACCTTAGTTCTAAGTTATTGTGTTAGTCTTATTTTAAGTTAGTTTTTAAAAATTGTGTAGCTTGCATTAAGCCGAATAAATGGGGCTTCCGTCCCCACCAAATATATTATTGAAACATTTCAGAGGAACCATGAAGGGAAAGGTAAATAACAACGATTGATGAATCTCAAATCTACTTCGAAATCATAAACATATTTTGTAAAAATCCTGGACTTCTATAGCATGTCAGATTTCGAAAAAAGCTCCAAGAGAATCAAATAAGACTTTCCAAAGAATTTGCATTTCTTTCTCAATATCTTTCATTGCTAGGTAGGCAGTACCTCACAAGAAATATTACCAAACCTACCCTGAAGTATGTGAGTAAATTACATAAATAAACAACCTGTCATCTCACAGTAAGGTGTTCTTCATCCCAAAGTTGTAAATTTTAATATTCTAAGAAACTTTCTAAAAACAAAATCGAAAAGAATATATGTATGAAAAATGAAAAAAAAAAAATGTATCTACTCATATCTATTGCTTTTCTATCCAAATGGTAACTCTGAGCGCCACTCGAAATCGCCTTTGAAAGACTCAATAGAAAAGAGCCAGGAAAGAAGAGTATTCGTTCTCGTGTTCGCTTTGTTTTTATTTATTGTTGTTGTTATTACTCTTTTGTTGTTGTTAGTTGCTGTTCATTTTACCTTTCGTTAATTCTCTCCTTCTCTTGGCTGGCTGGCGTCTGAGTTGAGCTCTGAGTTTCGTTGTTGTTGAAAGACATGAAAAAGATGTTTTTTGTTGAACTGACAACAATACGAAACGTAAACGGCTTTAAGATGAATGCCTATCTACCTGCCTGTTGGCTGATGCTGCTTGCTGCTGCTGCCTGTTTAGCTAGATCTTGTCTGAGATGAGATGCCAGCAGCCAGCAGCCAACAGTCAGCCACCAAGGAAAGCGCAAGACAAGTTGGTTTTATTTCTTCAGTCATTTCTGGAATTTCATCGGATGCACTTCTGGAAGAGGAGGTATTGTATTCAAAGGCTCGACGCGTTGCGCGTATCTATTGTTTTCCTTATTCGAATATCATTCAAAGACTTTTTTGTGGATCATCTTTATGAATCTTGTGAATAGAGAGATTCATTTCTAATCGTGTAAACGCATAGGATTTGTGAAGAAGAAAAAAAAAAATAAAAAATTTCGAGTATCTCCAGTTATCCGCTGCTGGAATGTGTGCTTAGATGCTTAGATACTTTACTCGCTTTTTAAGAAGAAACAGAAAGAAAAAAACCGTTTACATCGACACGGGGTGTGCTCTTGGCGTTTGTTTATATTGATTGGGTATTAATTGAAAAATCAATTTAAGTGTTGTATCTGTATCTCAAGTGGAAATAAAAAGGAACAAAAAAAAAATGTAAGTTCCCTCCTAAGAGCAATGTTTGTTCCTAAGAAAATCGAAGTGGATTTTGAAAAGAAAAAATAAAATCGGGTTAAAGAAAATACATATATTATTGATGATTCGTATCGATAGCTGCTGGAAAAGAAAACGAAGATTTCGTATTGAATAAAAATTAAATTAAAACAAAAAAATTCAATTTTGTGTTTTATTTTTTTGCGTGTTTCTCGAGGCGGAAAAATGTGGCGTAAAATATTCATAAAGAGTCATAATTCACAATGTAGTTGCACAATGCATTCGGTGTTGATTGTTAGTGTTTTGTTTATAAATATTACTCTGGTATTCGCTAGTCAGTCGGGAATCTATGTCGACAATGGAGTCGATCAAACCATCATGCATCGTGTGCTTGACGATCACGAGAAGATGGATGTAGAAGATGAGATATTGGATTTTTTGGGACTATCTGAGCGGCCCAGAAGACGACATAGTCATCTGTCATTGAGGTAAGCATAATCAAAAGATCGAAGGCCGTCCCAGACTAGTGCGTAGGTTGCGTTTTTCCACCACGTTCACACCAGCGATATCTTGATCTCGTCGAGATCAATATGCGTAAAAGTTGTCGATAAACTTGTTTTGGGAGGGCCTAAAATAGCACAGATACACAGATTGCCCGGCTCCGTGTCGTCTACGAATTTTATGACTGGGGTTTTGTACAAATATTTATTTTAATTAAGTAATTAACGATCTGCAGTAAACGATGTGCCGGGGACGTGTGCGGATGGAGAATGTAGGGATCAATTAAACAGACGCACTAATTGAGCGATGCCAAGAAATAATAATTATTTATTAAACGACATTGTTTCATATTCTGTTTAATGGGCTGGGGAATTGTGCTGTCTACTGCACACGTTATATGTAGATGATGATGATGATGATTCAAGAAAAAGATATGTCGTGTAGACTTTGTCGTAGGCTTGGTCTACTATAACTTACTGGATCTGGCCGTATATGGGTATGAATTTGCATTCATTATTTTCCACTGTTGAAGTACGTACTTGTTCTCTGATGATAAGATTCTCGAACTCTGCAGTGGATCAAGTGGTTGGAGGCATTTTTCTATATAGTGGTTGTGTTGAAGATTTTCTTCTGTCTACAGTACATGACCTTAAACCGTCAACCTTCTGCAGTTCTTTCCAGCTGTCGCTACTTTCGCTCGAGATTCCCTTCCAATTGTGTGCAGCATCATAGGTGTGGTCTGCATTCTGCATTATTCTGTGTGGTCGTTGTGGTTTCAAATTAAAGGTTTTCCTTGGAGTCGATTAGCTAATTAATATGGACAGATGGATGCTTTTTTTTACCAGGTTAATGCAATTGCTAGTCCTGACCTTCATTTTACATTTATTTTAAACTGATATGAAAGAACTACATTTTCTATGAAGAATTTTTTTGCCGGATAATTAGTTCGTCTTACAGGTTATGCAGATGAGATTTATCATTAAACTTTTTGGAATTGCGCATCCTAAAGTTATTGAGTCGTATTTCTATCTGTGTGGGAAGAAGTAGGCGTCCGTCAAAATGATTTTAAGGCTCGAGTAACGATGTTACTTTTATTGCGTAGATCAAATTCGTGCTTAAATCACTTTAAATCGATCTGCAAAGGTACTTTTGACTTCAGAGATCTCTAGTCTATATCATAAAATTTGGTAGCTAGGAGCGTCAAAAAAAACTTCTGTTTACAAAGTTGAGATAGGTATTTGCTTACAACTTTTTGTGGGCCAAATATGTTTGTTGGTGATGAAGATTTATTTTTTAGGCCATTGATAGTTTAGTCTAAGCTCGAGTACCTACTTTTTTCTATACCTTCAGTCAAACTTAGAATCTTATTAACAAAGGTTTAAGACATTCCACAAACATAAAAAATGATCCACCACTTGGTTAAGAGTTATCAAAGGGTCACTTGGGATTCACATGACTCTTTCGTGACAGTTTTTTTTTATACTGGAAGTTGTAAGGTATACCTAATCCATAATCCATGCCTAAGTGCTTCTACAAATATTTGAATTTTTTCAAACTTTTGACTATATATAGCCATATAATCATTTACTAATTAGTGTGAACTGAGAACGAGAGATCATCTTCCGAAACTTGCAATGAGCTAAAGGAAAATTCCTTTAAGGCGGATGCCTTATTCAAGGTGTTATTGTAAGGTTTATCTTTAAATCTTTTACACACATCGAATTGTAAAAGAAAAAAAGAAAGGATATCTCGTGGCTCTACATCTCGGCTAGAAGACCGACACTCATGTACGGAGTGGTTGTCTGGTGGTAAAGCCATAAACCGAGATTTTCTAAGCAAGGTCCAATGATAAGCTTATTTGTGCATAAGCGGAACATTTCGTACGACACTCTGCAGAACTTGGCATTCTGTTTGATTTGACAACCCTCGACATCATTGCCAGACAAACGGCAGCTAGTTTAGCCGTTTGCTTTAAATCGAATTGACTGCAGTCCACTTAAGATTTTGGCCACGATTCCATTCTGAAAAATTTCATAATCTCCCTAGAAAACACACTACACCACACTCAAACTAAAGTTATATGAACTTCCTAGTTACCACTCCTACCAGGATACATATATTTTTAGAAGATAATATGATCCAGTTCTTCGCCGACGGATCAAGAACCAATGACGGCGTACGTGGAGATGTTTTCTCCGATTGGCTTAATCTCAACCCCTCTTTCTGTCTACCAAATTATTGCGTTCCAGGCGGACATTTTGATGATTAAAAAAGTCTTATTGTGGCTTGGAATCATTTTCTTTAAACTCAATAGTAGCTCTAGATTGCCGATCGTTTCTCATAGGGATGGCGGAGCAGTTTAAGCTGTTCCACTGTAAGACAGACGAACTCGCCAGATAGGAACCCATATCCAGATAAAGGGACTTTGGGTATACCGATAGCTTTGCTAACTTAACTTTAAGATGGATGCTATCGAGGGAACAGGCTTTCGGTTGACAAGTGGTATAACGTGTTAAGCGTCAAAACAAATTCGGCCAAAGCTAGATCTGAAACGCTCTTAGAATTTAATTCATCACGGCTGACTGTCTAATAGGCAAGCATGTGTACATTTAAACGATTTTTGTAGAGTTACAAATGTGAACAACCTTAAGAGCTTTGGAAAACAACACTAAAGCTTATGAGGGAAATAATACATGTAGTTCTTATGAAATATAAGTATTTAACAACTAGTCACATCTGTAATTATTTTCTCTTTATATTTATAGGAAATCGGCGCCTCAATATCTACTTGATGTTTATCATCGATTAAATGAGGAAGAAAATGGTGGATCTGTTCGTACCAAACGTGATATTGACAACAATGATAACTTTATTACGGAACTTGATAGGACAGCAATTGATCAAAGTGATATAATTATGACATTCCTAAATAAAAGTAAGTAAAAATTGTCGTTTTATAATTGAAAGTTAAAAACCACGATTGTAAAATCATATTTTAAAAGAACAGCCTTTAAGGTAATAAAATTTATGACAATCCCTTCTCTATTGAATAAGATCTATCTACACAATCGTTGTTTTATTGACACCCTTTGAGCATTATATAAATTAGAAACCATTTCTATGGAAGTTAATCCGAAACGATATCCTCAGTAGATAATAAAACATTTTGGTAACTTGCCTTCGAAACCAGAGTTAACTGATGACACGCCTGATAGTCGCCCAATAAAACCTATGATAGATCGCCGAAAGAGAATATCTTTTGCAATTAAAGTAATTGGGTAATAAAAACGTCGCGTCTAATGTGATTCCAACCAAAACGATCTATATGAAGGCGTTCGTATGAGCTTGTAGGTGTTTTTTGACTTATGGTTTATTTTTAATGGCGATATTAATTTGCTGATAAGGTTTTTTTTTATTTAAACATCCCCAATGCCATATCGGTCTTCGGAATCTGCTTGTAGATCATTCCCGTTTTCATGCATGAAGTTGTTTTGCTTTTGATATGACACGATACAACAGCGGGATACTACTTGAAGGGTCAGATATCCTGTGGCGCCGGACTATTGGATGCGGTAGACCACAAGAAAAATGCAAGCATCCCATAATAAATTGTGTAGATGCTTATAATTTTTGATGAAATTGTAAAATAGTTATGATTTGCCTTTTGAACATATGTAAGTGTTCAGCGTTTGCTGGTGACAAAATGCATGTAGATGCATGTGTTAGATCAACGATTTGAGGCATCCTACTGTGCAATGTTTTTCTTTTTTCTAAACTCATTACGGAGAAACAGAATTGTCAAAGTGGAAATTCACTATTAGCTTATGTCAAGTGCACTAAAAGGTGTGAGGAGCATGTATCTGTGAAGTGAAGTTAACCTGTGGTGTATGCCTGTGATTGAGATGTGCAAGAGTTAGACTACAATCTGCAAAAAAGACGAGAACTGGCTCATGATGGTCAGTTGCTGGCTTTTTCGCATTTCCAAAGAATAAAAAGTAAACAAATGGTGTTGGAATCTAACTCGATAAGATCCAAGTTTGGTAAATTGTGTTGATAAGTTGACTTTTTGCTGGGTGTCGAGACACATGGATATCTTCGGAAACGAAGAAGTAGATGAAATAGTTAGAAGCGAGTCTAGTATGCATCCATCTTATGCGTCAATCGAGGTCAGTACACCACTTAGCACACTATACAAAGTCCTATAATCAGACGAAAAAGTAAATAAGCGCTATTGTTAACTAGATACATGTGCCACAGCTAAATTTTTATAGGTAGAAGAGACCTATCCTTCTAATGAAGCTTAGTCGTGAAGAAATCCGAACCATAATTGGCATGCTGGCAGCACGGCTAGGTCTTCAATACAACGAGTACCACACGAGGTGTCAGGACAAGGATGAAATAGAAACGATTCGACACCTACTTATGTGCTTTGTAAATCCTTTGTAAGAATTACAACTCTTTTAAGGACTGGAGGACTTACGAATAATCGAGCTTAAAAAGTTACTAAGATTCATAAATGTATCTGAATGGTTTTTAACAAGCGGTTGATCGAATGTTTAGAGTCACAGAGTTTCGGACACATAAGCAGTGGGCTATATTCGGTCTATGATATGAAGGTGTCCGGAGAGACATCGAAACAAAGCACAATTGTTGGCTCCCTTTTGTTTCGTACCGTGAAAATATGTCTGAAATTCGAAACTAAGGCAGCTTGTTCAGTCCGTTCTTACTACTAAGCCATGGCGTATACGTATGTGGTCAAAGTGATCGGTTGACATTTCCGCCAATTAAGGCACACATTTATCTAACTTAACATAACCTATTGTTCCTGATTCCTCAAAGCCGAGGAATACTGTTGACGAGTGTTGCGGAAAGCGAAGTTTTCGCTATAATCAAAGTGTCACTGATTTTTTTTTAGTATCCAGACTCTCGGCTGTTGGCCACTTAGAGGAGATATATTTTTTGCAATTAGAATGGTCACACTGTCACATCAATGTCGCCAATGATATTTACCCTTTTAAAGACAATGGATACCATTTTCCCACAGCAATTCGAGAAGTCTTCCTCATTTATAATTCCAATTTGACAGCGCCACCCTGTAGAAACAAATTAATTTTTTTTTTAAACAGGGAGAAACTGAGTTTGAAAAGGCAATCGCCGCGGACGTCGTCGTCGTGCTGTTTATTTTTATCATACAAAAAGGGAGCATCCTCAATTGACCATTTAAAATCGATTTGAAACTTTTAGCGCCGGAATTTCTTCGGCTACAGGTAGGATTTTTCTGTTTTTTTATTCCATCACGGTCATCAGATACTAAAACCGGCTTATCCCAATGTTTCTTTTGTTCTTTTGTTTTTCTTTTATATGACTCACTCAAGAAGGAGTACACCCAAGAGGTTCATTTATTATTATTTTTCTTTTTTTTTCTTCTTCTTTCTCCTTTTGTGTGTTAATTTGTTTGGTCCTTGCTATCCCGCTGGACCTGTTGTGTTTTATTCCCAGGAATACAAATATATTTATGTTAACGAGTGTATCGGCTATCACCAACAAAAGAAACTTCGAAACTATTCCACTATACCTACCTAATTTTATATAGATGACTTAACAAGGTTCTTATTTAGATGTATCTGACTTGATTCCTGTTTTTTTTTTTTTTTTTTTCCATTTTCAGACCACCATGTATCAGAAGTCCGTCATGAACATGGGCGCCGTCTGTGGTTCGATGTTACTGAAGTGCCCAGTCATAATTACTTAATGATGGCAGAATTGAGGATATACCAAAAACCGAGCCAAGGTAAAGTGGCAGGAAGTGGAAAGGAGTTCACGATTGCAGTTTATACGATTGTGCATGCCGACGGCGAAAGAGAACTGGAGATTCTGTCGTCATTAAATACCACCACAGACTATCAGGGATGGTTGGAATTGAATGTAACCGAAGGACTTGCAAAGTGGCTGGGAAGTCCAAAGGAGAATAAAGGAATCTATATTGGTGCCCATGAGACGAACACACCGGACCGTGAGGTCCGTCTGGATGATATCGGCTTGGTGCATCAAAGGGGTGACGACGAATTTCAACCATTCATGATCGGTTTCTTTCGCGGACCAGAGGTTAGTTTAGTTATTAAGAAGATATAAATCTGGTCTGAAGTCTGCAAATGGTTGTTTATTTGACTTTAATGTTTCTCAGTGAATGGAGGAGAGGACAGCCGGTAATAAAGTATCTTTTGGAACATGCAAATCAATTAAATAACACTGGGAATTGTTTTTGTTTTGTTTGTTAAGTACATATATTTAAGGATGGAAATGGATGTTTATTTTTAAGTTAATGTTAGTTGGAAACTTGTGGTTTAGATTGAGAAGTTCGCTCTATTTTGTATGTTCGCTCTACTCATCGACTTTAATATTAAGTACAACACCTAGACAGATCCGAATCGGAAAGCGGCAACATTTTCAAGGAATTCGCAATGGAAATGTTGGATCTAAAAAGATGGAGAGAATGGATTTGGGATTGTTTTCCAACACATTAGTGCTTAATGTTGCTATCTGACTTTCAGACCACTGCTGTATATTACCTTGGTCCAAGGACACAGTGAGGGTCTGATTGCGGACGAACTAGCCAAACTATTCATCGGGCGGTACCTAGCTGACGACAGAGTCCAAATATTTGTATTTGTTGGCGAATCTGAGTCGCCTTTAACTATTTAGAGGAAGAGGAAACCAATCTACACTTCTTGGACACTTGTCCAGCATTACCTTTTTAAAGAAAGAATATTCTAGGTAGATATGGTCTATCTCAGTGGTATCACAATGGGCCTACTTCGGTCTAAGCCACCTTACGTGTTTGTAGAATGAAGTTTTTGTCATTTTGCTCTTAAAGCACGTTCATTTAAATAGTGATAATAGATCTAAGTTTAATTGCCAATTGGTTTTTACGGTTGAAACTTAAAAATCGCTCTTAAAATAATATCACAAAATCTTGACCACTTTTATAGTCTCAGAACTGACTCAGGCACCATTTGAATGGGTAAGAGTGAGACAACCGAATTAACTATTTCCATGCCAATTCTCTCATTGAGATCCGGTCTTTTACACAATTTTGGTAGCCAATGCATCCTGTGGAATAAAATTGTCTGTTATCTGATAGTTTTATATCCAACTCTGCTGCCCACTAGCATTTTTAAGACTAAAAAAACATTATTTGTTATTAATTCTTATTTTAAATTACTTTCAAGGTAATAAAAACAACACAACGTCATACAAGAAGGAAAAGGAATGTTGGTCAATCCAGACGAAGTAGAAAAAGTGAGATGCATCCATTGTTAGATCCACATCACTCTGGTGAAAGCATGAAAAGTTGTCAAATGCAAACACTTTATATAGATTTTAAGGACCTCGAGTGGCATGTAATTATGATTATTTCTTTCGAAAGAAAATACTTTACAATTCATTAACAAAAATATTTTTTTTTTTTTAAGGATTGGATTATTGCCCCAGAGGGCTATGGTGCTTATTACTGTAGCGGAGAATGTAATTTTCCATTAACAGCTCACATGAATGCAACAAATCATGCGATTGTACAAACTTTGGTGCATCTATTGGAACCGAAGAAAGTTCCTAAGCCATGTTGTGCACCTTCTATGTTGGGTGCTCTACGAGTTCTCTATCACATAAATGATGCGAATGTGAATTTGAAAAAATATAAAAATATGATTGTAAAAAGTTGTGGTTGCCATTGAATTTTTAGTCAATATAAGGAAATAATAAAAGTATTTTTTTTATACATACCTACATATATTTTGTAAAAAAAAATTAGTTGTTTATGTTTGATTTATATTATAACTTGTTACTGTTTTTGTTTTAAGGTGTTCATTGAACACAGATTACTTTAAAAAAAAATAGTAGTTTGGCTGATTTGTAGGTCATGTCGTCGTCTTAGCACAGCCAATCTACGTATTTATACACGAACGATTCGCCCTAAGCATTTCCATATTTTACTATGCTTGTGCCGATAAAAAAAAACACTTGCTAGCCATGTATAAGAATTAAATATATGACTTTTGAGCTTCTTATGTAAGTGAAAGTTGTCACTTTTTTGTACTGCCTGCGCAAGGCCACAAACAGGACACTACTTTTTTTTAATTAGCTAAAAGCGGACCCTGTTTACCACTTTGTGACTCTTTTTCGGTAAGAGAAGTATTTTGACTAGATATTAGATCTGTTATGGCCACTTACAACTGGGTCTTCACTGGACACATTGTAGGGAGCAACAATTATTTACCTAAATGTGGAGACGTCTAAGTAGGCGGCGTTTCTGTTGAAACATGTCGACATTTTGACTGGCGAGACCCCAGGAGCCGACTGGTAACAGAAAGAAGGCCTATACATCTGATTTGTAAACGTACAAACGCCTTGGCGTTACAAGTCAATGATGCGATAAATACAGTAGAATCTTTTAAAAATAAACACCTGGCTATGATTCTAAGTAAATGGTTCTCTGATGACATCGGATAAGGTAGGTAGGTAGGTAGAAGTGGTTGAAACTCGTGAATCTGCCAGAGTCACAAGTAGCGCTGTTTTGATACCACAATTCACGTGACCTGTATGTTGATGGGTGTAGCTTAGAGTGTAGTTTTCATATCCATCCTGTGGAGTTGAGAATATTGATAATGTTGCTGAATTTTATATTGAAAGTCAGAGAGTTCCTTGAAAAAGGGTTTTCAAAGAGTGCGCTGTCTGGCTCTGGCAAGTGCCGGGCAGTCATAGAGAAAGTGGAATAACGTTTCCTTTTCGTGTAAATTGTCGCAACTACGACAGTGGGATGCCTAGCTTTGCAGCGTGTTGACCTATCGGCCAGTCGCCCGTGATTCTTGCTGTCTCGATGCGGTTCCTATTGATCAGGTCATTCGTTCTGTTTTTGTTGTAGGTGAGTCAAATCTGACTGGATATGGCACAGGTTGCTAAACTTTTCCAGCTAGAGTTGGCAATAGAGAGAAAACGTTGGAAAATGTTGCCCTTGATGACTCCCATCGGGGAGCAGACTGACTCCGCAAGGGAGGCATCCAGGGTAGAACCACATCTGGCTAACGCGTCGGCTCTCTCGTTACCCTCTATGTTTGACATCGGATTAAGTTAACCGCAGAAATTTAGAAGTACATTTCCCAGTGGTCTTGCTAAACCTATTTACACTTCTTCCAAGTATCAACTGCGATGAAGATATTCAAACGATGTAAAGCGGCTAGATTCAATAGCATTCCCTGTGAACTTTGGTAAATAATGAACTTTTTGCATATACTATCAAGGCTGTATACCGAGTTGTTTTCTACGTCTTTGATAATATTTTAGTTGAAGATGTTGAGTAAGTTAGCCAAAGTTAGCGAAGAAAGACGTTTTTTCTTTTTCTAAAATATGCCTTACGTTCGAAATTCAAATGAAAGTGGACAAGAGGTGCCAATGTTCAATATTGTACAAGCAGTTTGGGTTAGCCTTTGTCTTTAAAATTCAAGTGAAAAATAAGTAACTTTCTTGACACTTTATTTCTATCGAAATATACACGCTATTTTGAAATAATTCATAAAATTCATCGTAAACTTTAGAATTATCTACACAAAATGTAAAATGAAAGCTAAAAAGTAATAAGTTGAACTTAAATAGGAGCCAATCAAGTTTGTAACTCTAGGCTGAGTTCTGGAACAACAGAAGGAAATTATATACTAATATTTTTTTCGCTAAGATTCCTTTTCTAAAGGCAAAGCAAAGCTTACAGCGTGTTACCTTAGTTTAGAGGCTTTCACGGCAATTTAAGCTAAAGCGAAACGATTTAGTCTTGAAGTGAATGAGGACAATAACAAGGACATACAGAGTACATATGATTAAGTTATCAACAAAGAAAGGAGAATCAGTGCACAGCATAGGACAGAACTTCATTTTTAACAACTGATACCTTCCTTATGGAGATTCGAAAAAGAATAACCCAAGAAAACCACTGCTACTTCGGTTTCGCAAAACAAATGTCTTCAAAGTTTCTATCTCAACGGACAAAATTGATGCTCTATAGAACGCTCGTCTTACTAGTCTGCATTTACTAGTCTAGTGCTGGATGACTTTGAGAAAAAAAAAAAAAATACATCGTCGGATATTAGGTCATGTGTGTGGGGATGGCGAGTGGGGGGGAGGGGGGAGATTTACCACAAACTCTACGAGCTGTATCAAGAAATTGACGTAGTTCAATACATCAAGACACATCGATTACATTGGCTCGGCTAAATCAGGCAAATGGACAATGCTTCAGCCAAGAGGATTTTGGATCCCAAGTTGAAGACAACAATGCAAATGGAACATCTATTTTAAAGACCAAGCAATCGCGGATGTCAGATGGTTTGGTCTACTAGAGAACTAGAAGCTGGATGGAAGGCGGACTCCTCACGGCCCGATAAGTAAATAAAGAAAACATAATAAGTATTCTTCCGAAACATTTTCAATGATTCAACGATTTTAAAATGTTCGTCCCCTTTTACAGGCTTCTATTTAAAGTACATAAAGTAGTCTTAGAAAAGCCTTGTATTTCATTGTAGAAAGTTTTGTTATCCATAGCCAAACATTGCAGCAAAGATTTTTAAGTAAGAAGGTAGGAAAAGTGTATACATGCTGGATTAAAGGTAGATTTGGTAAGCTCTCTGTAAAGGTCTCATGAGATAAAGTTGCAAATATATTAAGACCAGTTTTAAGTACATAAACTATCCTTACTCTACAAATAGAAAAAGAATGTCAAGCAATTAATTTTTTATTATACATACGTTAATTGTAAAAATAACTTTCATAACTTTTTTTAAAAATAACTTCAAACCACTGTTAAAACCAGAGATTTAACTACAAAAAAAAAAAACAAGTTACCATGTACCAGTCGAGATTAACGTACACGATCTTGTCAATCAATTAAGATACCGACAACCAACAAGAGAGTATAATCACATCTCGCAAAACAGTTACCATTTTTTACAACAACAATATTAACTTAGAATATGTATCTAAGCCCGGCTTAAAGAGATCTATCCACATTACTCCTTATACCTGTGAGAACAAGTTAAGAGTCGTTGTCAGTGTTGGATTTGCACTAATTCTCTTGTTCTCTTTGACGATATTTTAGCAGATCTCGTCCCAGTGGCCAGTCTCTACCGGTGTGGTTGGAATATGAAGAAAAGAAAAAAAAAAATGTACCTAGCTATCAAGTCGCGCTCCATTCTCTCCAAGTGGAGGCGATGGCAACGACAACGACGAAGGCGACAGAAATAAGATACTTGCCCATATATTTGAGAGATGCTGCCAAGGAAAGCAAAAGCGCAAGACAAGTTAGATTAGTTTTTTCAGTCATTTCTGGAAATTCATCGGATGCACTTCTGGGGCTGTAAATCACTCACGATCACGGAGGACGGACATTATCAACTGTTATTTGTTTTTGTTTCTTGCGAAATCGTATCTCGGATCTCGGACTGAATCAATGTATACAGACAGATACAATCGATTGTTGGTTACATTACGTGATACGCATATTTTAATTTTAGTTCGAAGTTAAAGTGTCGAGAGTTGATGTTGTTTACCATGTAAATACCTGGTGTACTTATAGCGTTAACAAAAAAATATAAAAAAAAAAATTAATATAGGAAATAATTTATCTCACTATATCAATATCGATTCGTACGTTTCTTAAATTTATTTAAATTTATTTAATTGATAATTTGTCAATTGATGTCGGACTATTTGCGTTTGCGGCTAAAGGTAACGATTTGATGGAGGTAATAAAACGATATAACACTATAGAAAGTATAAAAAACGATAATAAATATACAAACAACCCGCTGACAATGGAATTTTAAGAATCTGTGATTTTGTTTATTTAATCAGTCACTAGTAGGAGAAATATATACAATTTATAATATTTAATTGTTTTGTGCGCAGCGTGGCGAGTGTTAAAAAAAAGAGAATATGCGATCGTGGTGTGTAAAAATATACGCGCCGAGTACAGGGCTCGGCAACAATAATATTAAATCGAATTATTGCTTAATGTATATTGTTATGATTGTGATTATTTTATTTGTAAACGTTACAATATTATTAGCTAGTCAATCGGGTATCTACGTCGATAATGGTGTCGATCAGACTATTATGCATCGAGTATTAGATGATACGGATAGAGTGAGTGTAGAATATGAGATATTGGAATTTCTTGGATTACCCGAGAGACCTAGGAGGAAGCATAGTCATCTTTCACTGAGGTAAGTTCAACAGACAGATAGTCTGGCGAAATCTTTTTGTGGAGACATGGTACAATCAGTTTGGACTGGAGTGTGTTACACAAGTTTTTCTGTTTTTTTTTTTTACCCATTTTTGTGGTGTGTGCTGTTTTTTTTTTTCTTCTTTTTCTCTCTTATAAACGATTATTAATATTCGAAAACCACTTCTAGGTACAATCTTGATTAACTCGTTTTTATTCAAATGGAAAAAGATAGAGACGAAGGTAAAAAAAAATTGAAAAAAAAAAAAATAACACCGCACGCGGCTCCACTTTGTCTACGAATTGAATTATTAACATAAGAAATATTTTTTTTTTTTTTCTTAAAAAAAACTTTTCAATCGAGTAAAGTTTATGTTACACTAGTGATGGAATCAATCAGGAATGTTCAATGTGCTAAGTAAATTGTTTGTTTTTTTTTTGGGAGTTTTATGGGATTATGTATGTGCGCGCGATCAAAGCACCAGCTTTGTTTTAATGTCCAACTTTAATGTCAATGGTCATCTTTAATATATGTAAACTTATGGTTAAATTTTATTGTCGAATTAGTTATCCCTTGAGGTGTGTCGGTGTAGTCAGATCCGGAATGTGGGAAGGGTGATGTGTGACAGAAATTCCATTTCTAGGTCAGAGTGGTGCACCCACTTCTTGTCACACGTTGAACATGTTGTTATTGCCTATTTTGTAGTGAGCCGATGACACGCTTATCCCGGATGGTATTCGCCATTCTTGGCTTTAGCTTAATTCCCAAATTAAGATATTTGGCTGTGATGGAATGTTCTTTAAACATGGGATATACGATAATCAGGTCATTGCCATGGCATTCATAGTCGGGTCAACATTTATCTAATCGATTGATAAACTTTGCATATATTTTTAACTGTAAGAAGCCATTGAACCTGGTTCGAAACGCTGATCGTTTGAATATTAATCTAATTCGTATGAAAATGAATTTTTGAAGACTATTCGTTATAATAATACTAACGTCACATTTATGTAGTTACCTAATCAATAGACCTATTTTCGCTAGAAGTATCGAGTTTACGGACGAATCCAAAATGGAAACGTGATTTGGCTACAAAATTTTGTTGCGAATCACCATGTGCGAACATCTCTGTCAGTGTGTGAGTCTTGACCAAGCTTCCCACGTCTTTGCGAAAACTATCTTTATCTTTTTAGACAGTCAAGCTTTCCTAAAAAGGCTTGTCGCCTGTCATTGAATCCAAGCTAGTCCTAGAGACCTACAAGATAATCTTTGATCTAGCGAGGAACAACACAGCCTAAAAAAGATGGCGTATCAACAACATTCATTGGACCCGAACCCTTCGATGGGGCTAAGCAAATCAGATTTTATAAGACATTCAGGAAGCCCAGCAAGCATGCTCAAAACTATAATCCTATTCCCGATGCCGTCAAAAATCTTGATAGCATCAATCTTAGAATCCTAATTGGATTTTCAGTGGACACTGCCGCCTGAATTAACATCTACATCGCATGAATCAAACCGTAGACTCTATCTTGAGAATGAAGAGCCTTCTCTTCACTTTCTAATTGAATATCCAGCCCTCTTTCAACTCAGAAAGATAACACAGACCTACAAATTAAACATTTTTTCCTTTTTTGACTTTAGCACTGATTTTTTGGGTTTTGGGGCCTCCTAATCACGAATCTGGATCATCCCGCTTCATCAGCCAGCAGTAATCAGCCAGCATACAAATATTCCCCTTTCCTTGGTACCTTCGCTCTATTTCTTTCAAATCCTGGTGAAATCTTTCTCCTTGTTCCTCACTAACTGCTTCTAAGTCTCCGTGAAAGTAGCTCAAATGCGAATGAAGGAAATTAACTTTGAAACTCATAAGGCAACCTAATCTTTGGAAATGTTTGGAGCATGTTTTTTATAATATTTTCATAATCGGGACTTTTATGATTTCTTAAGAAGTTTCTAATAACTTCTTTTTATGATACCCATGCTGCTAATTCTATAGGAGTCAGCTTTCTATCGAAAATTTCATTTTTCATTAGTTTTCGCATGTCGGGTCCAACAAAAATACCTTCCTCCAGTTTAGCTTCAGACGAAGATGGGAATACTGTTTGTAAATATAGGTACTTAAAGCCATTGCCTTCTTTATGTAAAGGTTTCACAAATTGCTTCATAAGACCAAGTTTTAGGTTTTTTTTTAGGTTGAACTAAAACGTACGTCGCCTTCAAGCTTAATTCCTATAGTAGAAATTATGAAATAATAAAAATTCCATTTCTTCAAAATTCTGACGTGATGGAAACTTTTGACTATTTTTCCCGTAATCAGTACATAAAAATATAGGAGAAGCAATAGGTACTTGAACATCAAAAAGGTATTTCGTTGTAGGTCTGTGTAATCTTTGGTGGTAAAGTCGTCCTAATGCAACAGCTTGCTGCCATCCACCCAGAGAAATTCTTTAGCTTCATGACATCCTCTGGATTGAAACAACTTATCTAGAACATATAAGGGAAGGTGCAATAAGATTCTTAAGAGAAGCCGCAGTGCCAAGGGCTGTTAAAAACGCACTGATTCTTGGTCTTCAAATCAGATGCTCAGAATCTAATGGTTACGATTACTATACCATTTTTTCCGGAAGAGAGAGTGTTTCCTCATACATAAAATTCTATCGGTAGTCTTCATTTTACGACACAAACAAATCCTATAGGTACGAGTACTTGTGCACAAAATGTATCCAGTTTGTCTTAATGATTTTATCTAATTTAAAATTTTAATGGAACAGTTACTGTATTAATTATACACAATGGTTGATCATAAAAGAAGAACAAAAATGTTATTATAATCGGTTTGGAATGATAAGCATCATGCCACCAAAACTCAAATTGTGGTCAAAACTTAAAATTATATTAATCATAATCTAAATTTTATTCTAATCGATCTTTTGAATATTTCTGGGCTTTTAGCTAAGCAAGACAGGGACAAACAAAAAAAGAAGAATATTAATATTAATGAGTTAGAGATTTTTCGCCACATTCCACGCAAATGCCAGTAGCTCTCATCGAGGCTTTTAGCACTTTTTAATATCGCGAGGTTTATAATTGATTCGTAAACTTATGTATGGTTGGTTGGTGCCTTTCACGGTGAAATGTAGATCTGTCCGTTTAGATAATCTTCACATTAATTTAATATGTAAATAAATTGCAGGGGTTGGGACGTGTGCAATTGGGATTTGATGCTTTAGTTGATTGTCAAGAATTATGTAGAATTAAGGAAGACAAGACCAAGGATTGGGTCCTTCTCATCAATTTCTTTTTCATCTACTACAAACATTTTTAATTATATTTTAAGCCAAAGGTATAAAAAAAGGGTACTATGCATTCACACGCAGAGGAAAGAAGTCCCTCCTTTAGAGATTTCAACATGGCAACGATCCCAAACTTTAATCGAGGGTTGTGACTGAGTGGTTAAATGCAACAGAATTTTGTCCTACTTGAATGCCCGATCAGCTCAATCAAAATAGGTATCTCAAGCAATGGGAAACTGTAGATAGCAAAATTCGGACTCAGGACTAAACTTCGCAGTCTTGTCAACTGTGTTTTACTGCGAGAATGCATTCTTTTTTTGCTGTCATTGCTCATGCAACAAGGGCTAAATCTCTTATTGGAAATTTGTCCAATATTTATTAGTTCCACTGATGAGACTACCATCAATGGGCGTGTTCCGAATTGTAGGGATTTCGAACCAAGACAACGTCAAATATGACACCACCACACCATCATAATTTATACTAATATCCTAATACTTTTGATCTAACAATTATCTAGTCTAGGACATTTAAAAACTGACTAAAATTTCTTGGCGAAAAGTCAGATTTTTTTCGTTAATCTGCAAGCTCTCGACCAATCAAAACATTTTGCCTAGAAATTCGAACGCGACCAGTAATTGAAAACAAGACATTTTGACTGATAGAATTGTTATTGATAATCCCCTCTACGACATCAAAACTATTGACGCTTACTTTTATTGCACAAACGCTGGATTTGATTGATCTTTTGGGGATTGGCTTAACGTGTCGGAATTTCGAATTTATTATAAAAAAAATGTAATTCTATGTGAAATAGTTGATGTAGGGATCAAACCAGAACACCTTCACGTAGGCTTTAGTTTAGCTTGCGCATTGTCCATCAAACTGAACGTATGCAAATTTAATAGTCGTGCACTTTTGTAATTGTCAAACAGCAACAGTCAGTTAGACGAACAGCTAACTAGCTGCTTCACATGTTTAAGTTTCTCCATTGGGATATTGTCAATCAGCTTAGTAAACGAGTTAAACTCCTTTTGTCTTATCTTCAATGACGCATGTCAGGAGGGGAACCACCACTGTTTACTGTATTGCATTTGTCAATAGTTAGATAATAATTATGTGCAACTGAAGCAATTTTACCATCGAATGGTTCACGATTTTGTAATACTTTTAGATTTGATTTGAAGGATTTGAACGACAAATCCTTTTTGCAGGTGTTCTGTGCTTGATTTAAAGATGTCGCCCTGTAGACGTTGAATTGTTACTCAGTGCAAGGAATTGCATACCCACCATTAATGATCAATTATATTAAATTAAATTTCCACTGGATACCAAAATTGTTTCAAGTTAGAAGGACTTCGACTTACCATAAATCATTTACAAAAGTGAAGACTGCATTTAGCTTCTTAGTTTTATACTAGCCTTTTTAAATTAATTAGCTTGTCCTGTACACACTCAAACTTAGGTCTTTGCTGACTACATTCATCTGCTGGTGCAGCTTGTAAAGTTTGTAGTTAGTTTATCTTCTTTGATCGGAGGCTTTGACATTTTCTATTTCCACAGGAAGTCAGTGCAATTCACATCATGTCCTACATTTATAATAACAAACAAGGAGTTGTGCATCCAAGTAAACACTATTGTTGATTCCTTAAGAGCTTTATTTTTTTAAAACTCGGATTCGAACGTCGACTCGGTCGTTCAGGTTAAAGGAATAATACAGTGGAATCCGTTTACTATGACATCGCTTATAACGACTTATTGCTTTTAGCGACATGACACAACATCTTAGGTTTGCATGTAATAGAAAAGTTAAGATGTTCAGTTCGTTTTGTGCGTTGTCCTGTCCCTTGATCGTCGTTATATCCGGATTCTACTGTAGTAAAAACAATACTCTCCTCACTTTCCTTCGCTGCCTTTTTAATTAGTTAGAGGGGTTGAGTTCTATTTTCCATATGGGCATCATCGCATGAATATTTTTTATTTTTTTTTTTTTGTTGCGCTTGGAGGTGAGGAATCTTCAAAAGATGCCAATGGTCCGTACCATTTGGTTATGCCCGATTCATATCTCTGACGTGACAATGTCATTGTATGCCAGTGTATGCCTACGGACTAAACCTCACCCCGCAGAGAGGCACTATGAGGACGGGCCGCGCGTGCTCATAGTAATAGGTAATTTATTCCTCTCATTTTTGGGACGACTACGACTAAGTTTCCTTAACAAGTAGTTTACACTTCTGTAGTGTTAATCGCGTTGGGTAGGTGGCTTTCCAGCGAAGGCACCTACTAATACCGTCATTATAAGTGGTTTTCCTTGCGTCGCTAGGTCGAACGGTCTTGTTCTTTGTAGTCGGCGCTCGAGGTTTGTCACTTCCAGAGTGCGGATTATTTCGTTATTGCAGTGAACATGAAGACGAGTGTAAAGTTTGTCACTGTAGCAAGTCTCTGTGAATATCGCTATTCCTTACATACCATGGAGCATTCACGTTGCTCTTAGCGTTTTGTTTTGGAATGATTGTAGTAGAACTACATTGCTTGGGTTGGTACAGCATGAATATGAGATTAGAATTTGGTATATAGAGGCTCAGATGTCGGAACTATATCTTTCACTTGTCAACACAGTCCAACCCGGAATTCGAAATGCCACAGGAGTGCCATTTGAATCCTATCCTGTCTGCCTCAAGAGACGCTCCGCCAATTGACCGTTTTCTAATACTTTATAGAGTTGATAACTATCTTGAAATCTTCTGTAATTTTTGTTACCCATTTAGTTGTACGACGTATTTTGTCTATTTCTAGAAAATCTGCTCCACAATTTCTCTTAGACGTTTATAATCGCTTAAATGAAGAGGAAGACGAAGAGGAGGATAACGTGTTGGTAAGACGAAAGCGTGATATTCAAAATGATGATAATTTCATAACTGACCTGGATAAACAAGCGATAGACCAAAG
Source organism: Criorhina ranunculi (assembly GCA_951813785.1). Lineage (NCBI taxonomy): Eukaryota > Metazoa > Arthropoda > Insecta > Diptera > Syrphidae > Criorhina > Criorhina ranunculi. The sequence goes on along the minus strand of OX638385.1, from coordinate 29,681,617 downwards.
TGACATCATCATGACATTTCTCACTAAAAGTAAGTGCCTCCATTATAATTCACCTTGAGTTTTTGTTTTTAAAAGGATACTTCATAGAAGGTCCTTTTCTAATTGTCATTAAAGTCCTTGATCTTCCGCTCTTTACATTCCTGGAATGTACACACAAAATTGTGACACGGGCTGCAATCTCTCAATCTACCTGTCGCTAATATAATTCATTTTTGGGATTTCCTTTTTGTGCCATTTCAGACCACCACGTAGCCGAGGTACGTCATGAGCATGGGAGGCGCCTGTGGTTCGATGTTTCCGAGGTTCCCGATGATAACTACTTAATGATGGCTGAACTTAGACTGTATCAGAAGCCATCTGAAGGTAAAGTGACAGGAAGTGGAAAGAATTTCACCATTTCAGTTTATGCCATTGTGTGGGCTGATGGTGAACGAGAACTGGAATTGTTATCTTCGGTAAATACCACTGCCGACTATCAGGGTTGGTTAGAATTGAATGTCACAGAGGGGCTGTCGAAATGGCTAGCAGATTCCAGTGAGAACAAGGGAATTTATATTGGTGCTCATGAAGTTAGTCGGCCTGAACATGAGGTGAAACTTGACAATATGGGCCTTGTCCATCAGCGCGGAGAGGAGGAGTATCAGCCTTTTATGATTGGATTTTTCCGTGGACCAGATGTATGTTAGTTCAATTTAAGATGTGAAAAATATTCAACAGATCCATTCGAACAATAGATGAAATGTTTATGATTTCAAATACATTTCCTCTCTTAAGTAGTTAACAATCGAACGGATCTTAACAACAGAGTACCATGGAATCTTGAATTAAATTTTCATTTTCAGTTAATAAAGTCGGCAAAAAGTCATAGCAGACATAAAAGGGATACAGGACATAGTAAACGAAAGTCAGATATGCATAATCCTTTACTCGATCCACGTCATGGTGACGGGATAAAGAGCTGTCAACTTCAAACACTTTATATAGCCTTCAACGATCTTAATTGGCAGGTATGTCTTTTATGGCTTAAATAAGATTATAAAAGATTATATTTCGTTTGATTTTAGGATTGGATTATAGCACCTCAAGGCTATGGTGCATTCTATTGCAGTGGAGATTGTAACTTTCCCTTGAACGCACACATGAATGCGACAAATCATGCCATAGTTCAAACATTAGTGCATCTTTTGGAACCAAAAAAAGTTCCCAAACCATGTTGTGCGCCAACACGATTGGGAGTGCTCAATGTCCTTTATTATGTGAAAGAAGAAAATACGAATTTGAAAAGATTTAAAAATATGATTGTTAAGAGTTGTGGGTGCCATTAAAACAAATATTTACATAGTACATTCATATGTATATCTTAAAAGGAAACTGGTCAAAGTTAAAACAACAATTTAGTATTTATTTTATGTTTTGATTGGAATAGCTTTCTGCAAAAGATGGAGAGCACAAAATTTAAGTCCTCGTTGTCTTCAGATTTGTATTTGGCTTACATTTCATAATAAAACATACTTGCAAACTAGTAATTACTCGCAAGAAGAGCAACACATCGACCCTTTTAGACTTCTTTTCGTGAAATGCCAGAGTAAGTATTGGATATTATACAAGTTTATAGGGTTTTACATGAAGTCAAAGGCCTTAGCCTAAAAAACTTAGCATCAACACTCCAGCCCGAGAAGTTGAATCCTTTCTAAGGGAACAACGTGGTAAAGTACAACCAAATATGTTCATATGTGCTCAAATAGAGACAGTCAAGATGCTTTGCTGTGTGATGCGTAATCTGAATAGTAAATATGTAATGAACTTACAAATCAGTTTGCATGCAGTTATTTTAAATTTAACCGGAAATAGTAAATAAAATTTAAATTTCTTCTTTTACTTTTTAACTGACATGTGATAATTTCAACCTGGCATTGCCTTAAAGCAATATGTGTACAAACGTTCAAGAGTTCAACTGGCGTCATCTGTGCGCGAGAAATGAAGTAAACTCATACATGAACTTATAGAGGGTGTTCTCATGAAGAATATTGCGATAAGTAAAAAAAAATTTTAAATCGAAAAATAAATTGTAAAAAATCAAATGATAGGTACAGAGATCCTGATTATTTTACGTTCCGATAGGATTCATGGAATACTATTCGAGAATTTGCAGGTCGAAATCTTTTCCTAAACAACATCTAAACACACCAAGAATATTTTTGCATAGCTTACGACTTCATCGGCTGCGAGAGACTAAGTTTCCACTGAGCATATCGTATAGCTACTTTGGTCGTTGTAAATAAAGTTGCATTACTTATCCTGTTGCCTTATCATATTCTATGTCTAATTCCGGGAAGGGTGATTATTTGAGGCATCTGATTTTATATTCACCAACAAATACAAGATGGCTAATTTGATTAGTGACACGTGTAGTCATAGTCTTCGTAACAATTCCATTTTCCTTGACTTGAGGACTGTCATTTCTAACATATTTTGCGCCATCACAAGCATGCCTTTTAAACTCAAACTAAACACTGCTGAGCCGGAAGTCAATAAAATCGAGTGCTTTCTTTTTCTAGGAAGTATGGTCTCAGACAACGGTGGTGCTGCACTGGATGTGGACATCACATCAAATTCAGTTCTAATTTCTAAACCAAAATCTTTTCCGGTTTTTAAACGCAAATTCGACTTAATCGCTTGCACTTTACTTTAATTACAACTGTTAACTAATCTTGGATTGTTATACAACAACTGATTTTTTACATTAAGCGGTAATACGCTTTCCTGTGGCTTGATAACTTTATCAGGATTGAAATATTGGGAAAACATTTATTTCATAACCATGACGATAGTATATAAGGCTTCTGTCCAGATAAAATAGCATGTTTCCTTCTTTTGATTAAGCTTTTAATTCAGCTTTCAGCATTATGATAAATGTAACTATTCTCACATGTTGAATATAGTTTTACTGATTACAATTACTGATTAGAATTACACTTAAATCCATTGCACTGTAGAGAAGAGCAACAGATAAGGTCTAATCACGAACCAAAATGTTAAGTTTATTAACCTCGTAGATTAAACATCTTTATGTGCTTATCGTGAAACTTCGAAGACGGCTAAACCCAATATGATTTATATTCGCCACGCGTGATTGATTAGGTAAAATTGATGTGTGGGAATATCAGCATGACTAACTATCGTAAGTAGAAATCAAATACTAGCGACTAGGTAAGTGAATTGGATGTACAATAGAGGGTTTGCGAAATCAAGTCGAAAGCGGTGGAGAAGCGTAAAGTATGGGGCAAACCCATAACTTTTGTTATTACCCCGCAGACGTTCATATTATTTTCATTACGACAAACATTTTACGTGTAGAATTCTTAATTGAATTAAAAAAGAGTGTTAAACAAAGAAAATTGTGATGACTAACAAATAAAGACTGGAGAATGCATTGTGGGGCGACTGCAAAGCTATGATTCAACTATTTAAGTTGTTATTTCATGTGGGGTACAAGACAGTGCTTACAAATGGTAATCAGCATGTTAGATTGAAAAACGATATCGAGTTTGATGATTGATGGCTTTAGTCTGGCGGATACAACAAAAATTCAGAGTACGCACCCAAACGCAATGGAGAGGCCTATTATTTCAAGATCCTCTACAGTCTACAAAGACAAATAACTGAATGTTAAGCGCATCAGAGAACAGAGGCAAAGACTTCGTTACCATACCTACGCGTTGGGAAGGACCCTTTGTTTTATTGCCGAAGCTTCTTTCTTATTACAAATTGTAGTAGGGGATCGAATAAAAGTTAGTCAACATGATCAGCAGTTCAGGAACCTGTCGAGATCAAACGTTTTTTTTTTACTTGGTCCAGGGATTCAAAACTTCCATTGCTACTTAGATGCACCGAAAAGTGAAGAAGTTCAAGTTTCTTGATTGTCGAAAGTGGATGATTAACTATAATTTTTTATTCCTACCATAAATGCAGTTTATTTCCGTGTTTTCTGACATGGGTTTAGTCCCATCTGGATCATTCTACACTTTCAATGATGCCGTTGCACTCCAATTGGTTGAGATCCTTTTCAATATCGACTCAACAATATTATTTGTAAACGTATTGATGGATGGTCGGTAACCGTAGAATAATTTTGTTTCCGACAATCGTCACCTCTCACAGTGTTTTGTTGCTATCGAATTGATAAAACAAACTTTTTTGCAAATTCAAATCTAATCCAATTTTAATTCTCTTAAATATTTGTGGCCAAGCAGCGGCGAGCGTTTTGATTTGTCCACGTGTGTACTATGAACATATTCAAATCGCGACATTCGATTGCCAAATTCAGACACACTTTTAAGAAACCAAACACATTCATTTCCGTACCACAATAGCTGACTAATTTAATCGACGATCGTTACTACTAGAGACGGAGAGACGCTATCAATTTTCGAAACCTTTATGTGGATGATTAACTATAATTTTTTATTCCTACCATAAATGCAGTTTATTTCCGTGTTTTCTGACATGGGTTTAGTCCCATCTGGATCATTCTACACTTTCAATGATGCCGTTGCACTCCAATTGGTTGAGATCCTTTTCAATATCGACTCAACAATATTATTTGTAAACGTATTGATGGATGGTCGGTAACCGTAGAATAATTTTGTTTCCGACAATCGTCACCTCTCACAGTGTTTTGTTGCTATCGAATTGATAAAACAAACTTTTTTGCAAATTCAAATCTAATCCAATTTTAATTCTCTTAAATATTTGTGGCCAAGCAGCGGCGAGCGTTTTGATTTGTCCACGTGTGTACTATGAACATATTTAAATCGCGACATTCGATTGCCAAATTCAGACACACTTTTAAGAAACCAAACACATTCATTTCCGTACCACAATAGCTGACTAATTTAATCGACGATCGTTACTACTAGAGACGGAGAGACGCTATCAATTTTCGAAACCTTTAAATAAATCATTAATTTTGAGATCAATTTGTGGACGTTAGCTTTAGTTAGATTGAATGTTAATCTCGTCTAGGGAATCCATTGTCTCGTTGCTTTAATTTGATGCATTTGTATCTTTTCGTGTCTACTTTTAATTGATTCTTATTGTTGCAAAATGGACACGACGTTGCATTTTGGTGTGTGCATTGGAAAATTCGTCGTCTGCTTGTTTGTGTAGATGGAAGCAGTAATATTTCATGATCTCCAATGATCCGAGTTCCCGGAAATTCCGGCGTGTAATTTCCCCATTCAATTATAGATGATTGCAATTTGTATTGTGGCGTGTGAAGAAACTCAAATGTGATGATATCGAAAAGAACGTCGAGGACTTATATATTCAATGCTTTTATCTCAACACTAAACGCTAATACTGATTGATACCTTGTTATCAATAACTACACTCTACACTAATGATAATGTTTTTGAAATAAAAGCAATGAGATATACCAGTGTTTTTGCAATGGTTTTGCTTATTTACAATCAATTACTGTTTGCGTTGCATGATTGCAAACAATTTTAAAAATAAATGCACATGCGGACAATGACACCAGAGTGTTGCGTGTGAAAGGCAATGAAAAGATACATAATTCTGCAATTCAGCATTTTAAAATCAATTTAAAACATAAAAATGCTAACGACAAGTGTCGTTCAACTGGTTAGTCTTGAATATTGATTTTCGGTTCTGATAAAGCTTTGTAGATATATCCTTTTCTGTAGAAGCATTTCATTGTAGTTTTGTTTGTTTTTTTTTTTTTTTTTTCATCCTAAACAATAACATACTTTGTTGAGAGTATGAACTTCTTTGCCACAATTTGCTGTGCTAGCAAAATTATTATTTAAATTTATTTACTCTACCATAATATCTGTAGTTACAACAGAATTTCCCTGTGTAACATGATCTACTCGGTAAACTGCTGTAAATGCTTATTCAAAATTTAATTTTGTCGACTCAAGTAGTTTTCCATCGCCTGTTGCCGGGTCTTTGTATAATTCAGTAGGACAAAGAAATTTGATAAAAACAAAATCATTACTCATTAAGTCTGTGTACAAAGTCTATTTTTCGTCATATTCATGTAAACTGACGCCCGAAGATTACACACAAATTCATAAGAAAAACATCAAGTTCATCTTGATAAAACGTGTAAAACAAAATAACAAACAAACAACTTTTGTTAGCTAAGATGATTCGCCATTTATACATATATTTATTTTATTTCAAAATATACCAATTAAAAATAGTACGTAAAAACCATTTAATTTTATTTTTCACTTAGTTCTAAATTACAATTTTAATTTTTAATAATTTAATTGGGAAAAAACTCGTGAGTTCTACAATATGGAATATTCAGTTTCTTCTTTCTTTGTTAACTCGAATTGTATTGATAATATTTTATATTTCTATATTCGATTCGATTTCTAAGCTAATGCAATTTGATGATAAGATGTGAATACAATGTAAACAGTTTCTATTCGAATCTACAAAGAAACAATCTATGAAAATACCTTGATTGACGTTATTAATTAAATAATTGTAATTATTATTATACAGCCCAGGATATTGATAGGATACCGTAGAATTTTATCAATTGCAATCACTTTATAGAACTTTTGTTTAAGTTCAAACGAATGTGGGTTTGTGTGTCATATTTATTATTTCTAGATAAGGAAAAAGAAATTTTATCTTTTCTATGTTGGTATTGTATTGTTCTTAAAAATAATAAGGGAAAAGTTCGTTCTGCTTTTTAATCGGAGCGAGTGACATGCATTTACAAAACGTTAAGTTTAATTATATCGTGCCTATTTCTAAGCCAATTATCAAGTGTTTCTGTTTTTACTAATAAATCTACCTTTGAGCTTCTATTGGTCATATTGCGTCATAAGAGAAAATCAATATGAAATGTGTCTTAATAGTGCAGAACAGTTGTCACGAACGTTGAAAGCGAGTTATCGAAATCATAAGCGTGTTTCTTCCGGACAGGCATTTAAAAAAAAAAACAGTCAAGTCAACGATAACAACTACATACGTATGTTGACACCAGCGAAGCGTTTCAAATCGCCACATACCGAACATTTTTTATATTTTTCACAGCATATAGGAAGTTCTGAAGGGCGTAACGACTAAAAAACAAATATTTAAGGCGACAGTTTATAAAAAGACCGACTTAGCTTGTTATATTCTTCGAGTGAATGAAAGGAACCAACCCCGAATGGCGGATTGAGAAGCTTGTTCATGACATTCATCATATTGCTTGCCGAGAGATGCTGCCGCGAAAAACTTGTTGTTTATTTTGCTGAGGCTCGAATTGGTGTCCGCTCTAGAATACACCATAGGCCCATATTTCTGCACGAGCCTCAGATATGAAGAAAAGGAAGAATTTTTCGTAAAATTCCTTTGAATATGTCCCGCTCTTGCCAACATTAGAACAAGCAACTTAGGGGAATTATCTCTTCAACCATCTAACTGATCAGAATATTGTCAGTGATCCATTTAACAGACTAAGCTTGTAGCTATGAGTAATACGAACTTCTATACCACAACAGATAGTTGTGAACTCGCACATATTAAGTTATTCTTAGGAAACATATGAAATAATACAAACCAATGGCTTTTGTCGTTAAATTGAAATGAAACAAAACCTTTACTGATCAAGTTCTTTGTATTGTGCAACCTGCGGACATTGTTTCGTTGCACTGAACTTGTGCTGCTAATTTGTGGCCGCTTGGTGTCGTTTCGTTTCGTGTCCGTAGATGTGTAGCAACCTTTTTTTATTCATGAAACAAAGTTGTCCAAAATTTTACTGGTTTGTCTGTTTGGAGAGCAAAAAATGCATATCTATAATAATACGCCCCTAACTAGATAAAAATCATTTCTGTGCAGTAATGAACATGCGCCAGCATTAACAAGGAATGCATTTCATAATTAAAGTCGATAATTCCCATGCGAATTACTGCTGATAACAATATTGGTAAGAATCAACGCCCATTAAATGATTCACAAAAGGAAAAAATTATTTTTAAGTTTATTCTAACACGAATGCGTTGAAAGGAAAAAAAAATTTTTGAACTGGTGCCAAAATGATTCATCCCTTAAAAAAACAAATCGATTTTTTTTATTCTGTGAGACACTTTTGGTAAAAAATGTCTGTGGTAATTTGTCATGTTACCCTAGAAAATAATCACGGAATTATCCTACAAAATCAACAAGTCTGAAGTTGTTTGAATGTTTCTCTTTTTTAAATTGTGACTTGTTAACATTTTCAACGGACATTTTAATGTCACCAAATTGGCGGGCGATGCACAATAACATGATTGCAACTATTTTACATTAATAACGGGGATGTATTCTACTTCTCTGAAGACTTAATAAAATGAGCTATTGCTATAAGTTGTGGGTTCTATAAAATGTTGCGAAGGGGACTCGAAGCAGTTTAAACTATGCTCTAATATTATTTGCATCATTGCTGACGATGCGATGAGCTCTTATTCAATATAACAAAAGTCACAAAAAAAGGTAACATGTAGTGCGCATGTGAACGATTTTTAAACAAAGAGCTGCATTTTTTTAGAAACTTTTGAAAAGAGCATTTCTTCCTTTAAACTTCGTCTGTAATAAATCCACAAGCCAGCAATTTCCTGGCTACAACAGTCTAATGATCAACGATAATTATGAAAAATATGCACATTTGCAAACTAAAAACTACACCTGATTGTACGAAACATGCGACTAAAGAACGATTGTCGAACTTCGTAGTCGTTCAATTTACACATGTTTTCGATTGGATATTTCACATGAAAACGATCAGCCGAACAATTATTTACCTATTTAACTTAAGTGGCAGAATAGCATGGATGTAATATAATGTTGTTTCTAAAGCCACTAACAATGTGTATTATCGCTTGTCTAAGTCTGAATGCAATTGTTTTTAATCGCACAAAGATGTGAAATTGTTCGTGTGAATGATAAGTCTTGATTATAGGTTCACTTTAAACGGAAATAAATATGATGTTCCATTAGCACATGATAATGAATCTTAACCATCAACGTCGAATGACTGAAAAGAACAGTGCTTACGCGTAGGAAGTGTGTTCTTTTCAGCTAGAAGTTTGTCTCAGTGTCTTTACCAAAAGGAAAATAAGATGGAAAATTGAATGATCCGCTGATAAGAAAAATTAATGCAGAGTCAATAAAAAACTAGAAGGCAAGAAAAGGCATTTTGATATGTTTATTTGGTGGCACAACCTTCACTTCTCCACTGGAAGAGTAGAGTCAATCTTTTTTCTTTTTGTCAGCTATGTACAATAATTCGTCATTGGCAAGCACAGATGTGAATTATGCATTTCCCCCTGTTTCCCTGAATATCAGCAAAAATATTGGAATTCATTTTCTAAGAAAACACGTAAGTTAATCATTTATAACGAGAACACAGTTGATTCCCTTTTTTTTAATGATTCAGGTAAATAGTATTCACAATGTAAACACTGAAATAGTTATTCGATGATACACACATAACTCAATTCAAATGTTTTATTCAATAAAGTTAGGCTAGAAATACATCTGTTGATGTCAAGATAGGTAAGGAAAAACCCTTCTAACTTATCACAGTCGTATGACCAGTTACTTGCCCCTCATTATTTGACCTACGAAACTGGTTCTTATCCTCAGAAGTCACAGTCACCTCATTTTAATGAATTAAAAAAATAATAATAATAATTCTTCGGAAGTTAACAACAAAACAAATGCTCTACACTGTTCTGTAGCAACTACACGCTTAGCCTATCATGACTAATGCAGACAACGAAATAGAGAACAAAAATTATCATATTCAATGTTTAAAGCAACGTTAATGAGGATCTATTAAGCTACCCCTACAAACGTCAATCAAGGTATTTTACACTTATGTTTGTATATAAAAAAAAAACCACAGTAAACTTAATATTGCAAATTCACGATGAAAAAGAATATGTATATGTAATTAAGGAAAACTAATGAGAAATAAAAAATAAATCATAACCAACCTATTTGAATCCACCAAGGTTTACAAGCTAAAGCAATTCACATTTATACATCTCTCGCTCTGCATGCCAGTATATAAATAGAACTGATTGTTAGGTACTAAGGAGTAAGCAAACTAAACGTGTATCAGCTTGATGTGACCCACTATGTCCGTAGATATCGTCCAACTGATAACAGCAACAATCCGATAGCTGATATTGATGTTCCCAGAATGGTAGGTAGAACGGATGCGGCTGAACTTACTTTTTGATGGGCAGTTGATACCTCATTTCGACAAATTGTCTCGTTCTTGATAAAGCGGAACATAGATTCGACGATATTGGCCGGAGTGATTTCATCGCAGCTTTCTAGTTCTTTGACGATACATTCGTTCAGCTGTTGAATGTCGTCGCATTGCTTTGCTCCAATGATGAATTTTGGAAGAGTTTCAATGTCTTCGATACTCTCCTTTGGCAAGTATTCACCGAATGTGCTGTTCATGCATCGTTGAATTTGTTCCTTTTTCGATTCCAAGCATTCGGGTCCTCGTTCGGCAATAAACAGTGCAATTTGATCACCTCCCTTGTGGCATACGAAATTCAAAAGACTCTCGAAGATACGCATCAGTACGTCAGAATTATCCTTCTCATCCTGTTCCAAGCATGGTTCGACTTTTTGCACCAGTCCCCGTAGACAGTCCAATGCATCGGGACGCTTCTTGCAGTACTTGTTGAAGACCGTATCCAAATCTCCATTGGGGCGAGCCTTATCAATTTCTGTCTGAATTGCGGTCATATTCACGATTCCTGTAATACATTCAATGGCTGTGGAGATGCCCTGTTCGATGTTGGCAAAGGCTTCATTTCCCGTATCGTTGCCAGCAACTTTCTTACACTTGTCCTTGAACAGATTTTTTGCCTTGTCTGTCAGATTGCCATTTGTCAGTTCGGTGGGTATTTGGCTTTTAAGTTCATCCAGGTCAACGTCAATCGCGTACACCGCCGAGAACACTCCGAGCGTAATAATGACTATCGCCAGCACCGATGAAGTATGTGCTAGTTTTATAGCCATAATTTAAGAATTTATTTCCTTTTTTTCTTTTTAATTGAATATGGTTTCTTTGGAATCACTTTTTCATATCACACCCGAAACAAAGAAGAATGATTAAAAAGTTATAGTCTTTGTATTCCGATTCCTAGTTGTTGCAGTTAATACAGATAACGAACGAACTGACGACTAAGAGAATCGCGCTGCGAACTTACTTCACAAAATGGGGGGAAACGACTGCAATGTGGTAAGCACAATGCTATTACTGTAAGCAAAAGTTCAACAAGGTATGAACTCGATCAGCAATTACAAAATACAATTAGAAAGAGTTTTGTTGAGGAAAACAACTTACTAGTATAGCACTGCACGAGACGAACTTCGGACTTTGCTTTTATCTGTTGACTACTGACAGATGTCAGTTGTTCGTGACAGCTCAGTGCTCAGCGTTCAGGGTGAGAGTCATTTGCTAATGGATTGCAGACTTTTGACAGATAGATGGCGGAAGTTATTACTTGAAAATGATGTCCGTTGAAACTTTTGATCAACTTTCATTTGAAGAATGTTTGAAATTAGAGGCAAATGTTATATGACTATAGAGTGGCTGACTAGAAAACACTCCACAATGCTATCACCATCAACAAACGCCAACGACCAGTGAAACCATGATCTCTCAGCTAAATGAAATTGAAGTATCTCGGAATAACATGGGTAAGTTTTATAAAAAAGTTAAGCAATCGACTGCTGGCTTCAATTTCGCAACGAAGGCTGTTTAAAATTGTAATGGAAACCTATCCACTGGCTTGCAAGGTAAAGTATATGACATTTCCATTAGTTACTGAATCTTCAACATAGAGAAAGAGCGGTAGGGCAGGAAAAAAGCCCAAATCCAGTGGATGAATTAATCCTTTCCCCTACTTTGGAAGAGTTTAGCGGAGCTATTAATAAACAAAAGAACCTGTCAACTAGAGTGTCAGCTCTATAAACCCCATCTTGCAAGAACTGAGGTATATCGACCGTAATTTGTGAGCGTCTCAAGCCGTTTTGCACTACATTTAAGCTGCATATGACATTCATTGTTTGGAGCTCTATAGAGCAATGGTTTATATTGGGATATTGGGCTGAAATGGCAACTGAGTAGTGAAGTTTTATCTCGAACAAGATTCTAACTATCAAAATATTCGGTACCAAACTATACGAACTGTATAACGACATTCACTTAGTCAAAAAAAAAAATTGCATTTTGAACGTTTGAGATGGCTGGCACATGGGCTCCGGCCCTCCAATCTAGAGGGACAACACAGTAGAGACAGACATAAACAATTTTTCACATACGAACATACGTATGTACAACATATTTCGTTTCTTCTAAAGTTAGGCCGTAAACAAGTTATAATGTCTTTTGAAAGATTTGCAATAGTTTCTCTTTTTACATTCGTCTCGAGGTCTACCATTGCTGCTGATCGCTGGTGATTAGACGCTTCCAGTTGAAGCATAAAACTTGTTTATGCCGATGTAAAAAAATTTGTTTGATTATATCCAAGCATCTGACAATCTCACTGCGGTTTTATTTTGTCATCTGCTTTCATTTAACGATGCAACAGGTTTATTTGACCAAATAATTGCTATTTTTTAGAGTTTTATGAAAATATTGAGAAATTCGTTAGCTAAGTGGCAATGCTTTAATAAAAGATTAAAACTTAGAAAAATAATGAATGGTAGACCAACAAGAAACTTTCAAATGAATCAGACCGATAAACCACTGGTTCGACGAAAAATGACGACAAGCACATGCAGAAAAACAGAAGTCACACAGAGTGATATTGCATAGAAGCTGCTCGAAAACTCTACGAACGGAAGAGAAGGAGTTTGCAGAACGAAAAAAAAGGAGCATAAGAAGCGTGTGAATGAGGAAATAGAGGGATGCTAATGCACAAGGTTCAGAAGTTTCACCAAAGGATAAAATTATTTCGGACCTTGCTAGGAACAATATGGTCATTCTTCACTGGATTCCTGCACATAGTGGATTCGCGGGTAACGAAAGACAAAACTCTTTGGACCCGAACCTTTATATGAGGTACGCAAATCACTCTTCGCGAGACACGCAAAAGGTCTTTGCATGCAAGAATCTAGAGAAGCCTGTCTCAAAACACCAGGACAAGCATGTTCAAAATTGCTGTTTCCGGTAACGTCATAAAGAAAATCAAACATCATTGTGAACCTCGATAAGAGTAACCTTAGAGCACTAGTTGGACTATTCAGCGGTCACTGCCGCCTGAACAAGCACCTACATCGCATGAATCTTACAACAGATTCAAGCTGTAGACTCTGCCTTGAGGAGACCTCTCTTCATATCCAAACGGAATGCCCAGCTCTCTTTCAACTCAGAAAAATAATACTAGGCGGCGAATTTGTCTCTACTGAACAGCTTGCTGCCATCCACCCAGAGAAGTTTATTAACTTCCTGATATCTTCTGGAGTGAAACAATTCATCTAGGAACATTAGGGAAGGCACAATGGGATTCGTTTGAAACCGCAGTGCCAAGTGCTGTTCAGCTCTCCTGAATAATAATAATGGATAAAAAGAACAAGTCAAGGCTACAAAACCTTAACCGAAGCCCTTAAGGACGAACGGGGGAACATAGTAGTAGAATCGCAGTCGGTGCCGAGAATCGACGATTGAAATTGCGCTGTGAAGCAGAATATATCAATCAACCAGGACGATCCAAGCCAAACAATTAGTAAACCTTCATACTCATACATAACGAATGGTCTTTTTTATCAAAGCATGTCCCTAAATTAAAGTACATATTTCTTCTTCGTTGAATGTTTTCATTTAATTATAAAATCAAATAAATAAAAGCAATAAAATAATTAAAGAATACTTTCTGCTCATAAAGTAATTAAAATATGATCCCACATTCAATTGTTAATGAAGATTTTCTTAAAATTTTGATACACAATAGGGATTACCTAAACTATAAAATAATTTACAAGAAGAGCATGTAACTACAAGTGTCACATTTTTAATTACCATATGAAAAAAGGAGTGGAAACTCCGTGTAAAAAGGGTCTAAGAGTCTCGACTACCTGTCAAATTACTAAACCCTATAAATACAGTGCAAATATCATTAGATCATCAGTGCAGATTAGATCACACACTGTCAACATTACCCACCTTGAAGATGTTTTTAAAAATTGCTCTCATTTTAATATTTTGCCTTTGCAAAGCTAATCTCGGGCTGAACAGTTTTTCTCCTGGAACACCTTACTTTCTTGATGAGAAACTAGAACAATCGGTGGCTTTTAAATCCATGGACAGTTCGGAAAATGAATTTCAAGTTGAAATGGCAGATTTACTGGGCCTTACCGAGCGACCGAGACGCAACAAGAAATTTTTATCTTTAAGGTAAGCATTCAACGACTGTAATAAATTCTTCAAAATTAATGTAATTGTTTTTTTGTAGAAAAGCGGCATCTAAATTTCTTCTAGAGCTCTATAATTCACTTAGGGAAGAGGAAGAACCTCATTTGTCTGCTTATCACAATCGAGCTGCAAGAAGTACTCTCATCACTAAAGAAGATCGTACAGATATCGAAAGATGTAACAACATAATTACATTTTCAAGTAAAAGTAAGCCATCATTATTCTATCAAATGTTTGTGTGTAACCTAAACTTTCTTCCACATAAGGACGTAAATCGCCTGTTCAATATGACTTAGGCATGACCATCACTTTTAATACAAATCATGTGCCACAGGACTTACAACTTATTCGTGCAGAATTGAGGCTATTCCAGAACTCGAAGCTGGGACGAAAGTTTGAGTCTGAGAAAAATATAACAGTTTCAGTGTTTTATAGAGTGTTGAACCGCAAATTGCAGAAAATCGACATGAAATTACTTAGCAGTTTCACCACAACTACAGACTATAAAGGATGGCTGGAAGCAAATGTAACAAATGTCATGTCTAAGTGGCTCTTTAGGGGATATACTCCAAGTGGACATGATTTGATTATTTCCACAAGTTTTACCGGCATTACTAACGAAGTTATTCCGGAACATGAACAATTTGTGACCCCTGAAGAAATCGGTTTGATCAATGTGAGTGGAACTGAAGAATATCAACCATTCATCATTGGATACTTTAATGGTCCGGAACTTTTAAATAAAATCCAGCATATGCGTTTCAAACGAGACATGAATAAGAAGAAGAGATATTCGTCGGAATATCCTCCACCACACACAGAAGGAGGAGGAAATGGTGAGAGCTACAAAATTCCCAAGACATGTGAGCGAATGAATTTTTCGATTGATTTCAAGGATTTGCAAATGCAGGATTGGGTAATTGCACCAAAGAAATTCGAGGCATATTTTTGCGGTGGAGAATGTAACTTTCCCTTGGGTTCGAAGATGAACGCAACAAATCATGCCATTGTCCAGACTCTAATGCATCTGAAACAACCGAATCTTCCAAAACCATGCTGTGTTCCCACTGTTTTGGGTTCAATTTCAATTTTACATTATTTAAATGAAGATACTGTTAATTTGAGTAAATATCCAAATAGTGTGGCGAAAAGTTGTGGCTGTCATTAAAAGTGGTTTATTAAGTTGTTCAGGCAGACATGAACTTTCAATCACAGGAGAGGATTGATTATTTTGAAGTGTTACTACACGAATTCAGTTTTGTACGAGATGTAAACCCTTTTAAATTGTAAAATAAATACTTAAAATCAATGCAAAAGTTTTGTACTCACCCTTTCTTTAGATCTAAACACTAAACAGCGCTTGTGTGTAACAACACAATAAACACCCTTATATGAATTAAAAATAAAAATGCTCACTAAAACCAAGCCATCGACAAGCCGTCTGTCTGTCCAACTAAAAACGCCAAACCACTGCGCATTATTTGCTTTGTTGCTGTTGCCCTGCGCGAACAATCGCAACACAACGCAAAGTTTCGGTTTCGCAGTCGCAGGTTGCTGTGTTTTGACGTTCGGTAGCAACATTGTTGCAAACAAATTTCAATTTGTTGCATTTTTTTTGCCGAAATAAAGACCTCTATACATTCCTGATGCCTTCCTGCTCCTGGAGAACCGGATTTGCGAAACAACTACCAAACCTGTATCCAGAGTCATGAGAAATAAAATGTTCATAGAAATTTCAAATTTGTCTTTTCATTTCTGAATTTTTCATCCTAATTCTAATTTTTTTTCATCCTTTGTATTGTCAGCTCATAACGGTGCATTTTATAGAATTTCAGATGACGCCATTTTGTAGAGCACTCTGGGAAGCACAAGACTGCATTAATGCCACCTCTGCCAACCACTGCCTCTTTTAGCATCGTTATGAAACTAAAAATCTGGGAGACGTTTGTCATAAATTGTATTTATATTTCGACATGTCAGCGCGTAACGGTAGGTAGGTAGGTAGTAGTGGCTGAAACTGGTAGGCCTGCCAGAGACACAAATAGCGCGGATGCGCCGTTTTGATACCACAACTCACGGGACCTGGGTGTTGATGGGCGTGGCTAAGAGTGTAATTTTCAGATCCATCCTGTGGAATTAAGAAAATTGATAATGTTGCAAAATTTGATGTTAGAAATCTCAGACAGTTCTTTAAAGAAGGGTTTTCCGAGAGTGCGCTGCCTGGTTCTGGCAAGTGCCGGGCAGTCACAGAGAAAGTGGAATAGCGTTTCCTTTTCTTGTGATTTGTCGCAACTACGGTAGTGGGGGTTGAACGGGATGCCTTACTTGGCAGCGCGTAACGGTACATGCTACAAAATTTTGAAGGACGCCATCTTTTAGAGCAACCGACAGAGCATCTGGCTACATACCAATTTTTTCCATCCCGGCAACCCTTTAGAGGTACTGGTACTTTTTTAGAGGGATAACAAAAAACATGACCCAAAAATCTGGACGCGTTTATCGTAATTATTTTTTATGTTTTGACATGTCAGCGCATAACGGTACATGTTACACAATTTTGGAAGAAGCCCTCTTGTAAAGCAACCTTGGGAGCACAACACTACATCAATATTTTCTAGATCTCGGCAACCCTTGGCCTCTCAGAGAGGTTTCACAAAAATATAGAGCCAAAAAACATGAAAGGATACCTACTACAATTTCTGGGCGACTAGTACTTCAGAAAATGTTTCATATGGAAAATCGGAAATCTCAAATTTACAGACAAACTACCAGTATTGGTGATCTTATTCAGAGGTCTATATTTTGGCTTGTCGAGCACTAACGAACCTGAAATAAACGTTAATAGAGGATGTGGAGCGCCAAGTTTATGGATAAAATAATTAGACTGTCATTTTAAATCTGTGGGTATTTTTATTAATCATTAGAAGGTCCGTTCTTGGGTTCGGTACCTACAATCTTTTACAAATACAAGCAGGTTATGCAAGATGGACGAAACGTTCTTTGCGTTCTGGGCTTTATTAAGAGAATTGAGTTGAAACTGTTTAACTAAACTGTTACTCAAGCCGGTAGCAGGATGAAAAGATTTAGGTGTTCACTGGAGCCGTTTAATATTAGTTCACAAATGGAATCAACCAGTTACCACATGTTGAATGATGCTTGGATATGTCTAGGATCTTCACACTATCAAGTTTGCATGTACACTTGCGTATTGACTTCCGTTACAACCGATGCCGCGTGATATGTTACCAACTGAAGTCTAAATGTCTATCATCGTTCATCGTCAATTGACCACCAAAGTCATCCTAAGAAGTATCTCATTTGAGCCACTACTTCACATTTTTGAATTGCGCTTAAGGGGAGCATTGTGGGCAAAAAATTCTCTTAGATTTATTCTATGGTTAAGTTGTACAAAATGGAAAAGGGAGAAAGTGTGTAAGGATTGACGGCATCGACAAGTCTTTTGAGTCAGGTTTTAGAAACGCGTGAGAAAATAAAAAATATCTGCGAAGATAAGAACAAATTATAAGAATATCTTAAGTGTTCTGGTTCTGTTAGGCTGCCGTATTTATTTCTAAACCGACTTCATGCGATAAAACAAGATTTTATTAATTTATCAACAATAAACTGATTTGTATAAATAGCGATTTATACTGTTTTTAATTTTTTGTTTTATACAAATACACATTGAAAACATCTTTATAGACCAATACGCGCCGGTGTACGACGTGGCGTTTGTCCAGGAGTAACGATCTCCTGTTTCGGTATCAAGGCTTCTTCCCGTTGTGCAGCTTGTATTTTTTGTTCCTCCATTTGTTCTTGAGCCATTTGCATTTGGGTTTCCATTTCTTTTAGATGTTCGGCAGCTTGTTTCTTTTTTTCACGTCCACTACGACCTGTCTCCTTTACAGAAAAGAACATAGGACCAAGCTCGGCTAACCAATAACCATCGACAGCAGTTGCACACTGCATGTATTCTTTGGCTGTCATAACGAGTTCATGATAAACAACATAATCAGGAGTGGTACCAAGCCCGTAAAGTGCTGATGTTGGATGAAGATGACACGGCATACCAGTTCGCAGATTTACATATTCTCCAATACCTTTCAGTCGAGCCGCTTGATAAAAATAAGCTGCAAGAAAGAATTAATTCCAAAATGGGTTTTAAGTTTTGTTTTGGAGGACACTAACCTGAACAAATACACTTTCTAACAATATCCCAGTCGGAACCACATGATTTGACGTTTAGCTTTTGTTGAATCAGAATGTCTTTAAGCTGTTGACGTACTTCTCGAACCTTTCGCATTGCTTTGACGTGGATGAAATGCTCATTGCACCAATTTGCATTGTAGCTGTGAAGTAGATAGATATTTGTTTAAGGATGAGATTGAAAGTAACTAATTATAAATTTAATTACTTATTTTGCTTCCATTGAAGGTAGACATTAAGATATGTTAAATGATCGGATTCAGGAACTTGGAACTTTTCTCTTACACCATCAGCTTCCTCCTCGCGACCTTTTGGACGGTAAAATATCGATGGAACTGACAACATAGAAACTAGAACGAAAAAACAAATGAAACACAATTATAACAACAGAAAGAGCAATTTGGTGTGATTTAAGGTAAGCTTCGGCGAGAGATTAACAAAAGATGTGCACAACAGTTTCTTGATCTTCCAAGCCAGGCGGCGTTTCGAGTTGTGCGATAAGAGAGATTATGAAAGCAAAGTCGGGCAAGAGTATAATTTTGGCCTCAGGCCCCAATTCTTCCAATAAACATTCTTGAACATCCTAGCTTGGCACAAATGATACTGCTGGTTAGCATCGAACGAATTCCTTTAGCAGTCTAGGCTCTTTCGATGGAAGATAATGAAATAAGCATGACCAAACCAAAGTATTTTCGAGTTTTTTTTTTAACAAGGCGATGTAGAGTTGTAACAGTGTTGTGCGATGCTGATCATGTTCAACGAATTTACTCAAGACAATAAAGTTATTCCCTACTGTGCCCCCAATAGCCAAGTTATTTGGATTTTATTTGTAAGCTTTGCTCTATTTAACTTTCTTATTTTATCCACAAGTCTTTTATATCAAAGAAACTTAATTAAAATAATCGGTTTTTACTAAAACTATGTCATAAATATAAAAATAAAAAAACCAAGCATGACAGGCCCCTTCGGTCCCACCTACGCGACTTAGAATCATATCGTTTGAAATCACAGGATTCACAAATATTTTGTTATGTTTATGTGTCTTTTCTGGTTTTCAATGAATTCTAAAAATACGTGCTTCCGTCATTCACTTCTTTGCAAAAAAAAAAAAAAAAAGAAGAAACCAACCCGATACAAACGCGGCGCCCACTTGAGAAAGCAATGACGTTAACGATATCACATGAGTCGGAGTTAAGCTTATCCCAGGATCTTTATCGAATCTTATGTACGTAATTGAACTTACCTATTATCAGTACCTCGGCACTGCACTCCATTTGGCACGATACAATCAACATTTGGCACTGCGGTGGATCCAATGGAAACTCAGCCATTTGTCGACCAAGAGGCGTTAGAGCGCCCGTATGATCCAATGCACCCAAAATCCACAATTGATAAAGCGAATTGAGAATATTATCCTGTGGAGGTGGATCCATGAAATGAAACTGCAGTAGATCGACGACACCAAGCGACTTCAGCAGTAGCACTGTATTAGCTAAATTAGTTCGTTGAATTTCTGGTACAGTTAGAGGCAGGAGCTCCTCTTTGTATTGCCTTTGAGTGTACAAGCGATATGCTTGACCAGGACCAGTACGTCCAGCACGACCTGATCTTTGATTAGCGTTTGCCTGGGATATTGGATAAATTTGCAAAGCATCCATACCAATACGTGGATTGTACACTTTCAATTTGCAGTAACCAGAGTCAATGACAAAGATTATACCGTCAACAGTGAGGGATGTTTCGGCAATATTTGTTGCAACCACACATTTTCTTAGGCCATCTGGTGACTTTTGAAAAATTTTTGCTTGCAAATCTGACGGCAATTGTGAGTAAATTGGTAGAATGGACAGTTCAGGAGCATTATCAATTTCAACTAGACGTTCTGCCAACACTTCACATGTAACTTCAATGTCTTCCTGACCCGGCATGAATATTAACATATCACCCTCGTTTGGTGTCAAGTGAATTTGTAAAGCTTGCTTCACAGCTGATTCGACATAATCCTCGCAAGTGTTCTTACTAAAAACCGTATCGACTGGGAATGTACGACCGGGTATGGTGAATGTGGGCACGTTACCAAAGAATGTGGCAAATTTGGTGGAATCCATTGTGGCCGAAGTAACGATGAGTTTGAGATCATGTCTTCGAGCAACGATCTGAAAGGAAACAAAGTTTAATTAACGTTAAATGAATTTAAAATAAAGTTGTTTAAAAAGGAGTGATTAATAAACTACAACATATCCTCTAAGCAGCCTTAAGAAGATCGGACCGGAAGAATCTGGATTGTAAACATGTAGTCAGTGGGAATTTAACCGAAGTCAGCATACTGGATGCACACATTAATAGTCAGAATCATTATTTCTCAAGTTTCGGAGGCATAAAGCGTCATAATTAACCACGAAGACGTGTTTGCATAGCTCATAGGAACTGGCGAGTGTTGGATGCAAAATACCAACATGTGCAGTGGAAGGGATTCTTAGAATTCTGCCACTGGTCTTATCTTTTAAGAAAACAGTAGCCACTGTGGAACTTTACCTGCATCGAGATACCAAATGGCACTGACGCAGATCGATCTATAGACAGAAAAATTCGGGATCTGTGAAAAAAAGGACTAGCATCTTGATATGCCTATGAATGGTAGGGAACGAGAAAAGGATTGAAATCTATGCACTCCTACATGAGTTGGAGTACTAGCATGAGGGTCAGTGATCAGGCACATGGAGCAGACCGAGGGCAGAGCTGTGCAATTAAAAATTACTTGATACTGGCTTGAGTTAGAAGACAAACTCGATTCGAAATGTAGATTGTGAAATTTAGAAGCCAACAATCCATTTCTAGATCAAACATACAAAAGCTTGTAACTTTTTCGAAGAGTACATTGTGTCTCTTAAACTTTGAATGATAACTCGAAATGCTTCAACTTATTAAGCGTAAATTGTTACAAAGATCTGGCCTCTGGCAAGCTATTTCCATTTACACCGACGATACCAAATTTTTTAAAACCATTTCCTCACCGCAAGACTCTATTCTTCTTGAACAAGACCTCGACAGTTTTTATTCTGGTGCCTCAAAAATTGCTTGGAACTTAACATACCCAAATTCCAATCCATCACCTTTTCACATAAGCGTCACCAATCCCCTCACCAACTCTACCTCTTGCACAATCAACCTGTCTCCCCTGTTCAATCTCTTCGCGACCTCGGCATTTTGTGTGACAGGAAACCCAATTTCCGGTCACACATGGACGAGATAATCCTTAAAGCCAACTCTTTACTTGGTTTTGTAAAACGGTGGTCTAAAGAATTCACCAATCCATATGTGACCAGGTCCCTTTACATTACATTGGTCCGCCCCCTCCTAGAATACGCCAGTCAAGTATGGTCCCCGCATCACCGTTTTATTTTTTATTTTTTATAATTCACTAACGCTAAAGGAGTTATGAATACCCTTATGATGCTATTCACACAGCGCTAGTGTTTGTGTAGTGTATTTGAAACTCAGGTTGTATTAGGTTTCAGTTTTTTTTTGCTCCGAGGGTGGTGTCCAGAATGACAGGGGAGAATTATTAGTACTGTTGCCATTTGCTTATAATTCAGTATTTCTTTCGAACATCCCGATATCATTAGGACGGTCAACACTTTCAAGCCACATGACCGTGTTCATGTTTTGAGAATCGAGAGTATTCAGCGCCGTTTTCTTCGATTCGCTCTTTGAGGTCTGCCCTGGAACGATCCTCTTATCTTACCTCCCTATCAAAACCGTCTCAACCTCATTAATTTAAATACCCTTGAGGAACGCAGAGCTGCAGCCGACATTCTCTTTATTCATCGACTGCTCTCAGGTCGCGTTGTAAGCCCTTCCCTTCACAACCCTATTTTCCTCAACACTAACCCACGCAATCTATGAACCCCCCGTCTCTTCTATTTACCGACCCACCACACCTATTATGGCTCGAATGAACCAATCTCCTGTATAGGTACCCCGAAAGATAAATTCTGCCCCTACCATTTTCGACTTCAACCGCTCTACACCCTCCCTTAAATTCGATCTCCTCCACCATCCCAACTAATCTTAGTTTTTAAGTTTATATTTAAGTTTGTTCTAAGTTTGTTTAGCTTGTATTAAGTGGATCTCGTTCCCACCAAAATGAAAATTCACTATCGAAACAACAGAGTTGTCATCCACTTAAGCAGGATGCCAGATGGATAGGTTAGCTAGACCTCCACATTATCTCTCTATTGTGATGTTCTGTTCGAAATACTAGGAAATAAATGATATAGACAATGCTTGCCTCTTCTTCCATAACAGTTTTATCGAATAAATTAGGTTCATTTACTTCGACATCACTGTAAACCAGTTTACATTTTTTTTTAAAACAAAACAAGCACTTAGGAAACAAGCCTCTTGTTTTTGTCAAAAGTAAATGAATGTGATAAATACATGACACCCCATGCTATGGTTAAATATACAAAAAAGTGGGCGTATAGTACGTATCTTGTATCTTTCAACAGGTTGACCAAAAAAGCTTTCGCAGATTTTGATGTTAAAGAGAACATTTTCCTCTGGCTCTCTGTTTGCTCTCTTAAAACAAAATAATAAAAGATAAAAATAAAATACCTCAGCAAAATGAAACGACCTTAGTTGTGAACAAAATAAAACAGATGAACAGAGCTGGGCCATGGCGGCTGACATGAGTTCCGACACGTAGTAGCAATAGGTGCAAGTAGGTGTCGAAAGTACAATCACGATGTTTGAGTTTTTTCACATTCAAAACATTTAGCATGTAAAATTGTAAACATTTTGATTATTTGGTTCGTATCATGAGACACAGAGTCAGGCCACAATAAGGTTGATTCAATTCTTTTGATTTTATTTGAAATGAGAGGAGGATTCATGCGTTTTGATATGACTCAATACTCAATACTGTACGGTAGCATTTTGATATACATTTCAATGAATATCTTTGGAACAACTAATTGAAGTTATTCATCGTTTTTTTCAGTCACACGTGACGAGTTAATTTTGTGTGTTGACCTTTGATATTAGTTCCGACTGTTGAGTATGATTGTCAGTAGTAATGCGATCAATCAACGAAATAAGTTAATTTGCAATTTTTTTTTTAAGTATGAGAAGCGAATTATATTCGTGAAATATTCGAAACACAAATAGATGTGACAGTCCAAGAATTTGGAACACAAGTGATCACGATAAATTAGTTGGCTACTTTAGGTTTGTCTTTCAGGATATATGTAATCGAGCTGTACAAGTATTAGAGACTATATGAATTGTAACCTTCAAAGGAAACAGACCGGCATTTTTTTGACAGCTAGGTAGCGATTAAGTATCTGAGTTCACACCGTCTGAAGCTGCCTCAAGACGAACCAGCCCCCAGCACAAAAAAAAAACGATTTTTTTCCACCGAACTCGAATGGGTAGAATAGAGCTTCAAACCAGATGAAAACTAATTCCCGGGCTTAGATATGCAGCCTGGGCGCTGCAGCAGCGTCGAGAGTGACACGTGGCAGACCCTAAAAAAACGATTACCATCAATTGGGTTCCCAGACACGGCATTGAACTCGCCAGACAAAAAGCTCAAGCAGCATAGGCCTATTTTCCTTATGCGACTTATTCACCAGTTGCATAAAGTTGGAACTCAACTTTTGGTAGCACCAAAAGAAGTTCGTAAACTGAAACTCAACAACAGGACTTCAACAAACTAAAAAGTTCAATCAATCCCTTAAGAAAAATGAAAAGTTAGGAAAGCAAGTGTAAATTTACTTCTCTCTAGACTCTCCTCACTTGCAAACCACTTCAACAAACTGGACATACATGTCCATTTGACATCCTCCAACCTAGTTTGAATGATCACTGAGCACGCAAAAACACTTCAGCTGAGCATTCATTTCCATAGCCGTAGTCAACCATAACTTCATCCGAATAAAATTGAACTAAAACTATGGCATTTATGCCCAGTCTATACAGAACAAGACGGCCCTCGATGAACACTATTTCAACGAACTGGGCGACCTGCCTAACAAGCCACCAAAAGCCATTCTAAAATTCACTACGAATTCGAGATGGTTCAGGGAGTCCGAACAATCGTAACTGCACTCACCCAGACCTTTCCCCAGTTGAGGAGAACGCTTTAGTGGTTAATAAAAGCAAACGAAAGATTGACTTTTGCAACCAATCATGACCCAGTTTTTCTTTGTGAATTAGAGGCACTTGGAATGTGTCCTAGTGTCTTTCAGGCGGAACTACATGCTATCAATACCTGCGCCACCATCATTCTCGATTCCGGTATGGCTACCCCCTAGCCATCAATATATTCACCGACAGTCAAGCAGCACTCAAAGCACTGAGTTCCCATTACTATAACTCAAAGGCCGTTCTAGGCGGCTTCAATACTCTCCAGGACCTATCAAAGCGAAATAAAGTCAAGCTCTGGTGGGTACCAAGACACAGAGGCATTGAAGGCAACTAAATTGCAGATCAACTTGCCAGGAAAGGCTTTTCAGAAAGGAACATAGATGCCGAACCCTTCTGCGTCATCCCTACCTCCGGGAAAAACAAAACCTTTTATCCTACTGGAACAACACTCAAGGACTTAGACCATCCAACCCCTGAACAAATCCACAAAAAAAAACATTCTCAATCATAAAAGGGAAGATATCAGAAGAATTGCCGGCTTCCTCACCGGTCACTGCAGCCTCAGATATCACTTACATAAACTAAATATAGTTCAGGAATCTGAATGCAGACTCTGCTTAGAGGAGGACGAATCAGCCAAACACGTACTATGTGAGTCAGAAAACGCTTGCTCTACAAAAAATTCCTAACATCCTCAACTTCATAAGGAAGATAGAGGACCTCCTTGTCTAACTGGCTCCAGGCACAATAGATCTTTTAGGTCGCAGTGCCATATGCGTTATGCCGCAGAGCTTAATTTTTAATAATAATGTGAATAAGAGCAGATTGACTGAACTAAAGTTAAGTAATGTTTAAATTCTTATAAAATTATACTCGTAATAATTTCCGAGTAATTCAATTTCTATAACTTCAATTCAACTCCGTAAAAGGAACTCCCTTATCGGTTTCAATAATAGAGCTCTCTTTGATGATTCACATCAACTTCAAACGTCATTTATTCGTTCAATACCCTGACCTAAATAATTCCTACTACTTAAAGTGAAAAGCACTTAGATACAGTTTGTTTAATTTGTTTAACGATGTACAACTTGTGCCTTTCTTTACGTAGGCACCTTTCTTATGATCTAATGAAATTCGACATTAGAGTAGGTATCCATCTTTTGTCTTTTATTTTTAATCGACCATCCGAACCCACTCAAGATTAATAGAAACAACAAAAATATTGGACAAGCGCACTATTTGCGTACTCTATATAAAGTACTTTCGTGTCAAGAAAATATTTACAAGCGTGCTTTGCCACCCACAAAAACTGTTGAAGCGGTATTTTTAATTAATCAATTATTGCCACGCGATTGAGTTTCGGTTTAGACATATGTATTGCGAATAATGTTTGCTGGTTTGACCATAATTGTTGTTGAATTGCAAACATTTGTTGCTTTGAGACGTTATGAATGTAACGCTTGGGATTAATTGATTTTTTTTTTTAAATTTTTTCGTATGTACTTCATTATTTTTATAGCCTTGGTTTGATGATTGAATTTGTTCACGTGGAGTGCGAAATTGATTAAAAGCTAACGGAATGCCGAGCTGACATTACTTTTAAATAGTGCAGAAGACGCTGCTGACGCTAGACTGATTACAGAAGATCGCTTAGATTCTTCTTCAATTTCACTAAACTGTGCAAAATATACTGAAGCAGTAAGCACCAACAATGTGGTTGGTTGGTTTGTTTTTTGGGTGTCCTAAGACTCACTTGGACCTTTGGTGGGACTGTTGTACCTGTAAGTTTACCCATGGGAACTGGTAAATGGACGCTTATTCGGAAATCACTTTTTTTATTTTTATAATTCACTAGCACTAAAGGGGTTATGAATACCCTTATGATGCTATTCACACAGCGCTAGTGTTGGTGTAGTGATTTTGAAACTCAGATGGTATTAGGTTTGTCTTTTTTTTTGCTCCGAGGGTGCTGTCCAGAATAACTGGGGAGAATTTTTGGTACTGTTGCCATTGCTTATAATTCACAGTATTTTTTTTTTGAACATCCCGATGTCATAAGTACATTTTCAAGCCATATGACCACCGTACTGCCAGTGTTATGCCTATGCAGTAGAGTTGACGTCAGTTTTTTTCGTAGTTGATCGAATTTTTTTTTTTTTTGACATCGGGATTCGAACCTGTAACCTTCAGCGTGATAAGCGATGATACAACCACTACACCACGGCCATCCCCCAAAGAAAAGGAATCCACTTTCAAAAGGAAAGCTGAGGAGCGACAGTCACACAGTAAGTGATGTATGGCTTCTATTTCATTTTTGTCCTTGTAGCTTCTACAGCAGTTAATGTAGGGTAGCCAAAGTTGTTCTGCTTGAATTCCTATTGCACACGATATTTGAAATGATTCGTAGTTCCTTTCGATTACGAGTTTCATGTGATTGTTGGATTTTCTTTTTATTAAAGGCTCTCCATAGGAGTCCATGACAACATACGATCTAGGAAGACCGACGGGAGACTTTGAACTTGAACTTGATGAGCTTAAAAAAAATAAATAAAACAATTATAGAGCCATCATTTCGTCAACAACGTCAACGATTCGGACAGAACCTCAGAGTGAATACTTATAACTTTAAAATAGTGAAGGACTTTGTCTACTTTGTCTCCGCTTACTTATTTACTTAAAGTGGCGCTGGGTGGAACTGGGCCTCAACCAACAAGCGTTTCCAGCCAGCTTGATCTTTACCTAGCTGCCTTCAGTTTCGCATGCTAAGTCGGTTGAGGTCCTCTTCAACTTGCGTGTGTCACCTGAGTCGCGGTCTTCCTCTACTGCGTTGTCCCTCGGGCGCGGATTCAATTATTTTTCGGACCGGAGCATAGGTGTTCATCCGCTCTACATGACCCAGCCACCTTGTTTCTGCTATCATTTATAAAAACGACATCTCATCAGACATCAAACGAAGAATAACTCTTGCCAAGTGCTGTGTTTTGGGCTGAGAAGCAAATGAGTAGTAAGATCCGAGGTCACAAGGACCTAATCGCAGACCCAATCCTCCTTTATGACACTGAAGCACGGACTTTGTCGGGCGAAAAATTCTTTGGAGGAGAATATTCAACGAGGAACTATACGAGTTGTTACATCGACATTAACCTGGTAAAAATGCTGCGTAATGGACGTTTGCATTGACTAGGAAATGTAGAGGACCAATGCACCGGACAGCAGCGTATTGCAATTGAACCCGAAAGAACAACCCGGTAGGGAAAGACTTATAGTTTAAGGTGGTGCGCACAAGTGCAAGAGGACCTCAATCAACTTCGAGTGCGTAACTTAAGGAAATTAGCTAAGGGAGGATTATTGGTTGAGGTCCAGATGTTTGCCCTTATTTGTCACATGCATTTAGTAGTTGAAATTAACAGAAGATTCCACACACTGTAAAGAGAATGGTTTTCTGCATGTTGGAAGTATTTTTATCTAAAGAGCAAAGTTGGCACTTGTAGGGTAATACAACCTGTTAGACATTAGAGTATTTATTTAGCCAAATTAAAGCAGGGTTGCGATAAGTGATGAAATTCTGCGATAGGGGCATATGCGCCTTACATTGGATACATCTCTTTGAGACCTCTAAATCTGGGATCATTTGCTAGAAGAGTTCTCAAATCAATCCAATCCTATACGAATGGTTTTTCTAAAGCCAGACTAAGTCATTGGAATTACAGTTGTATCATGAACTGAAGACGCTATAAATATCTTTTCAAAATAATTTTGTACTTTATTCCAAGGTCAATTAACATTCATTTATGTGTTTACTCAACTGTTTTGTATAAAAGAGAGGAACCTTCATTTAAACTGGTGTACGCCAATAGAAAAACCACTATAACTTTTCTAGGTGCGCCAAAGTTGAGGTGAGATTGCTATTATTTGAAAAAGTTAAACAAAATGTGTTACAAACAACCTCAACAGTTCATTATAGATACTCTAATGAGATACTAGGAAAGTGATAAGAGATACATGTCGCAAGACATTTAAACTGTCTGAATTTTAACAACCAACTTGAAGCTTACGTAAAAGTTGCCAAACATTATTTTAAAATTCGTATGATTAAAACGAAAAGCTTGAAATAAGGTTGATTTTTAGAGTCTTAAAGGTTAAGTTATTGAATGGCATAACAAAAATATCCAAAGTGTTGCGTTCTATAAAACGGTAGGATGTCAGAGGACTTTGAACTCCAAACCTGGCTTTGACAGGGCTGCATACTTTTCAACTATGCCTGGTGGTTGTAGGTAATATTAGTCTTGCAAATGACTTAGAACCTAGAAACAGAGTGGGGCTGAAGGTTATTGCGGAGAAAACAGAAGCCCCAAGTCTTTCGAACTCAAACGCTCAGTTAAACATTGCTGGACAAGAGGTCAAGAAAGCCGACTCCTTCATTTATAAAGAGAGTCTCGGTTGACAATGGCATCGGTAGAAGCTGGGAAAGAGATGTTTCAGCATTGAAACCAAACGGAGGCTATTCCTCTCGAACCTTGAGTCAGTTCTTCTTTACGGGTGTGGTATGATACCTGGAAAGTGACCACATTTGCCATTGGAACAACCAGCTCTATACATGAGAGCGGCTAAAAAACCAATAGACATCATAAAACAGTGAAAAAAGTGACACATTATGTCGTGAAGGCAATTCTGTTGTGAAGTATGCCATGCAATGGAATCCACTCACCCAGTCAGGCAAACGATTGGGTCGCCCTAAGTAAACTTGGTGCAGAACAGTTGAGGACGGATTGAAATCATTGTAGATGAGCCAGAGGGTAGGGAGGTAACGCATTGAATAATTCCGCAAAAGATGGCACGGTTGTAGTTGTTGAAGGTCTATTCCCGACGAGGGATGGAAATATTTCGGAGAGTTTTCCAATCAGGAATGTTTAAACCACATGACAACAATTTTTCCATTCTTTTCCCTCCGACTCTAGCACGAGTTGTTTATATTTTCATGTTCAGATTCAAAAACATTTCTTGTTAGAAAATATAAACAATTTTCTTTTAAAGTATAATTAATTATTTTTATAGGTGGAAATTAATTTTCATTTCACTAAAATATTTCTAAAATAAATAAAGAAAAAAATATTCAATGAAGCATGCAGTTTTTTTTTACCTGCTGACGAGTAGATGAGTAAAGAAGGTACATTCCTAAAAATAAGTATGATACAAGATGTAGTACATAGAGCTACGTGCTGTGCAAATAATCGCCATTTGTAGCACCTGTCGGCGATGACTTGGAAAAGAGTTCTTACTAAGGACTATGCACACAACTAATCTGTAAATGAAGTCAGACGAAAGCCGACGATTGGAAGCTCAGCGTTGTTTGCCCTATTTTTCAAGAAAGAAGACCCATCTAACCCGCAACAACTAAAGAAGTATACGAGTACATAAAAGTCTCCTCAATATTGCTATAAGTGAACAAGATCTTATGTGCTATATTGTTATTGCGTGAGTGGCTAAAGCCGTTTGGCCTCAATATCACTGCAGCTCTAGGTTAGGAAAGTCCATCACTTATCAAATACTCACTTTACGTCAAATCTAGGGGAAAGATGAAAGCCAAGCCAAGACCTTAACGAGACCTTTGCAGTTTTTTAGGCTAAGAAGGCAAATCCATCTCAAGTCAAGATATAAAGACAAAGGAGGCGGGGACATTTATAGCGAATGCAAACCAGTACTCCGATCCGCAGAGTATTCTAATCCATTCCCGAGTGCCGGTACAGTAAAGCAAGGCCGCGACTTAAGTGGCGTAAGCAACCTCAATCGATTCGGCGTCGATGTCGCTGTAAAACTGAAGAATTTTTCACTCAAAACAGTCAAGAACAACCTCATCAATTTTTAACAAAGTCCATCTCTCTCCGTTATAGAGGAGACTGGGATGATTAAGTTTTATAGAAGTCACTTAAGTTGTTCGAGAAAGGGTTTTGCTTCTCAATTGCTGTCTTCTTCTTTTAATCTTAAAGTTCTTGTGTAGAAAAACTTAAAAACATGGTTTCGGCATCTTGATTGCAATAGATAAGTTTTCGGTGTGTTCAGATGCACATTATAAATAGGACACTAGACACAAAAGTCATTATGATTTCTCCTACTTACTTACCTACTTATCAGGCCAACGACCCTTGGAGGGTCTGAGCCTGAACTAATGCCGCTTTTCATCCTTCACGGTCCAGGGCACGGTGCCTGATCTTGATGTGGCCGAGCCGGTGCAGTCGACGGATTTTTGCCTTCTGGACTACAACCACATTTTTGTACAGCTTGTAGAGTTCGCGGTTTTATCTTCTCCTTCGTTCGCCCTCCTCGCAGACTGGACCAAATATTCGACGTCGAATTTTTCTTTCGAAGGATCCTAAGATCTGCTCCGCTATCTTACTTATCGTCCAGCATTTAGCTCCATAAAGCAAGACTGTCAAGATCAGGGTTTTGTAGAGCATGATTTTGGACCTTCGAGCTAGGAGTTTTGACCCTAGTTGTTTGGACAAACCAAAGTAGTAGCGGTTGCCTAAGGTTATCCTTCTTCGAATCTCGACTAGGGTGTCATTTGTTGAGGTTATATTTGCCCCGAGGTAGATAAACTCCTTCACTACCTCAAAATTATAGCTGTCAATTGTAAGGTTTCGACCTAGACGGTGTTTGGCGGATCGGTTTTTGGTTGCTTTTATCCTCGTTCATCGTGAGATCAACTCGTTTAGCTTGCTCTTCCTTTGCCGTAAAAGCCTCAATAATGGCATGCTGGGAACGGGCGATGATGTCGATATCATCTTCGTATCCCAGCAGCTGGATGGGTTTGTTAAATATAGTCCCTTCTGTGTTTACGCCGGCCTTTCGCATTATCTGCTCCAGCACAAGATTAAAGAAGTCACACGACAGCGCGTCTCCTTGCTGAAGTCTGGTGCATGGTTGGAATAATTCAGAGGTTCTGTTCCCAAACTGCACGGTGCATTGCCAGTTCTCTAGCGTGGCGCGACACAACCAGATCAGTTTTGTCGGGATCCCGAATTCGGCCATCGCGTTATATAGTTCGGTGCGATGAATGCTGTCGTATGCGGTTTTGAAGTCGATGAAAAGATGGTGAGTATCGACTTGGAACTCGTTGGTCTCGTTTAAAAGTTCGCAGCTGCATCGCGTTGAATTCTAAGAATGAACGAAGTTGTCTGAGATACATACTATTAAGTGATGGTTTATTTGCATGAGTAACATAACTGTCTTATATTGAAACCAAACGTCTTACGAACCTTACTAACTTACGAAAAAAATAATTATAAACATTCGCAAATATTACAAGGGGAGTCATCACCTTCTTTTTTAAATATATAATTTTCATGTATTAAATTTAAAATGAATGTCAAGTTCAAAATACACCGAGCTGTTAATTTATTTATTTTCTTTAGAATTTAATTTCCCAAATACCATTATTTAAGGTACACTTAACAATAACAAGTAATTTTATTTAATTGTGTTAAATAAATCTTCGATACCACTGAAATTGTTGAGCTTTTAAAGGATATTTATAGAAAATAAGGCAAAAAACAAAAAAAAAAATAATAATCACGTGCATGTGTTAGGTGTACGCATCACAAGACGACAACAGGGTTGTATGGCATTTCGCCAGAAATTTGAATAAATTTCGCAAAAAAAATAAAGTGTTTGTTTTTCTTTAAAGTTTATTCTGTAAGTGATATTAAATAAAATATTTGTATGTATAAAACAATTATTTTAGGGAAATGAGAACAATTAATAAATATTATGTACTTATTATGTGTTTGTACATTTAAGAAGAAATAAATGTATTGTTAGCGTTGCAAAATATTAACACTTTTTGCAAAATAATGAGCACTCTTCAGACAGCGAAAACTGGAACTATTATTATGTCTAGATACTTAGGGTAAACTAACCTACACTCATTATTGCAACTCAAAAGCCATTGCTAGCTACTTAAATGGTCTTTAAGTTCTTTCAAAGCAAAACAAAGTTAAACTCTGGTGGTTACCAGGACATGAAGGCAATGAAATCGCAACCATCTAGCCAGGAAAAGTTATTCTGAAAGGTCGCATCTCTTCTATCACATTTCGAAAAAGTCTTGTCAGATGAGAAAAATGGAACTACTTGTCCGAATAGGATAACATTTAGACATATAGATCACCATATCCTGAACAAAGCCACGAAGAACATTCTAAATCAAAAAGTGGACGATATCAAAGGCTTGCCAGTGCATCAGATGACACTTACATAAATATATATGAAATTATAAATATGTATGTATGTACATAGGAGGACAAATCAGCGAACCACGTACCATGTGAGTAATGCATCAGGAGGCCCTTTTCCCTCAAGGAAATCCCATTAGAAATGCTTCGACTGGAGAAATCTCCAACATTATTAGAAAGATCAAGATCCTAGTCTGACAGACTTACGGCAACAAAAGATCTTATAGATTGCAGTGGTTCTTGTGTCAGTTATATCTTCCTGGTGCTGGTGGTTATATCTTCCGCTACGAGGTAGTGTTTACCTAGAAAACGATGACGTGTTCTTATGAGGCAGTCACAGTGACATAGTATGTGTTCTGCTGATTCTTCGTCCTCGTTGCACATCCTACACGTGTTATCTTGTGCTATTCCCATAGTCATGGATATTTTTTAAGCCGGCAATGTCCGGTTAGAAAGCCTGTGACGACTCGAATCTGACTTCTTGTTAGTTGAAGAAGTTGTTTCGTTCTTTTTCGGGTCGAGGTTGGCATAAAAGCTTTAGCTTGTCTGTTACCTTTCGTTTCTGTCCAGTAATGTTGTGCATTTAATCATTTGTTAATACAGCTTGTTGGGAGGTCGCAGAATGGTCTTGGCATCATAAAGGTTGATGCAGAACCTTTTCCGTTCATCTACCTTTTCATTACCTTCATTCATATCCGCTATGGCCCGGTACCCAAATGAGATGAACTCTGTTTGTACTAGTCAGCTATAAGTAATTGGATGCAGTCCCAGACAAGCTTGGAGTTAATTTCGTAGACGTTGATTGCTTGGAGGGCAGCTTTGCTGTCAGATAAAATGTTAATGTTCTTATTTTATATAGCTCTGTTTATATTTTCTCTGATGCATAGTTCTATTGCGAGATCTGTCCGATATTGTTATACCCTTAAGTTAGTTAATTAGCTTAGAGTGGCCCACTAAAGGTATACTCAGACCAAAAGTACGCCCATTGAGATACCACTGTGGAACCCACCTACTGAAACATAACAATTAAGATCGACTATGTTCGCAAATCTCCCAATAAAACCTAAGTTTTATAAAACAGAGCATCTGGCCTGGCTGCGATCTATGTATAATAAAATGTTATGTGCTGAGCTTGCCTTTTTGGTTTTTTTTTTTTGTAAGGACGGTGTAAAGCATCGAAAGCAAGAGTGTAGGACTTTAACTCAAACTAAAACCACCTCTGCGTCTAACCCATGCTCCCCCATCCTGGCATTACAGGTTCAGGTTCAGCCGTAGCTGCCTCGTGTTGACATATTTGTGTGAGTCTGTACGTCTGGGGTTGTTTGTCTTTTTAAGTCTATAAGGTCTATAAGTCTGCGCATGCATGTTTGTATATCTGTAACTCTGTGCGTTTCTGTAGGGATGGGCGTTTCTGCAAATATGTGTCTGCTCGTATTCTCTGCGCTGTTTCTTGCGTTTTCCTCTTCTTTCTTGCTCTAGTCGTCTCAACTCTTGGCATATATCTTTGGCGTAGAAACTCACTGTGCTCCACTTATTTTCCGAGTCTAGCATGTGCTGCACAATGTTCTCAGGAGTTGGAGTTTCTTCCAATACAATTCGTAGTGCTTCTCTTTATGACTGGAATTTTGGTCAGTGAAAGAATACATGCTCCACGTCCTCGGGAGTATGACAAGTGGGGGAGTCGTCATTTTTAAACCGGTGTAGATATGACCGGAAACAACCATGTTCCATGTGTTATGTAAAAGTTTACTTCGCCGTGTGGGCAGTTTATCCATCTTATTTATCTGCGGTTTCGATTTTCGGAATAAGTCGGTATGTCCATCGGCCCTTAGACGAAAGATTCCAATGTTGCTGCCACTCCCTCACGCTTGCAGTCGTTTCTGTTGTGTCCGCATCACTGGATAATAACCGCCGCTCCTGTTGGTTAAGGTTTAGGAACTTTCTCTGTAGTTCTTTTGCCAGTATATTGATCGGTAGCATTCCTGCCACGGCACAAGCTGCCTGATCCGAAGTTGTGTGGAAAGCGCTGCTCACTCTAAACGCACACAGTCGATGTACTGCTATGATTTTGCGTTTGTATGCTTTCACCTTCATAGCTCCGGTCCAAACTGGTGATCCATAAAGTACTACTGATGTGACTACTTTAGCTAAGAGAAGTCTCCGGCTATATCTTGGTCCCCCTATATTCGGCACAGAGGCACCCACACGCGAAGATTTACTACTTACATACTCCAGGTGTTCTTTAAATGTAAGTCTTGCGTCGATCATAACGCCAAGGTATTTAATAGCCGCTTTGCATACTATCTCATGTCCACCTACTGTGAACGTGATGGTTTCTCTTCGTTTTCTTCGTTTTGTGTTCCTGAGCTTGCCTATACTTATTCAGGTGCACATCAGTTTACTCTTTAACTTATGTACTGAAGCACTATGAAATACAAGAGTGGAATGCTTTAAAATACTCGGGGTTTTCCCGATTACATGGGAATCTCACTCTCCGATTGTATAGGTAATTGTACATTTCTACAAACACTTATCTAATCCTAACTTTTATTTATTGCACAACCCATTAACCTATTAAACTGTATCCACTGTCAATCTTTATCGATGGCAAATTTATAAATAAAATAGCACAATTATTATTGACAAGTTATATGTAGTACGTCGTAGTCTTCACTAGATTTCCGTAAAAAAATAAAAAAAATAAATAAAAAATAAAACAACAAACTTTACCTTGAAATCGCGCTATAAAATATTTTGTTTTCATTATAGAGCTTTTGCCATTTACAAATACAAATGTACGTATTGGATTATAAATAATCAATCTAAAAGCCAATCATATGCAATCATCTATTGTTTACAAGAACTATATTTAGATTCGATTGGTAAAATTAAGTGCTTGTCACGTAAAGTTTTATCTAACATTTTACCAGTCTCAGTTGTCGGATGTCTTTTTAAAAGAACAATTAGTGTAATAAGTTAATAATTATTTAGCACTATATAACAGCATATAAAACAGAAAAGAGTTCAAGATTTATGAATCATATTATTGCAAATACCTATGTACATACATATGTGGGTACATATTATCCAGAAAAATCCAGATATGAATTCTTGTTTTTTTTTTTTATGAAGAATTACTTCAAATGAAATATGAGTACTAACACTTTAATCTTATAATGAAATTTAATCATGATAAACAATTTTTTTCCTGTATTTATGTAGATTCAAATCGTTGCTTTTTTTTACACTCGTTTTTTTTATTTTATTATTTTTAGTAAGATAGTGGACTACGAGTATATCAAAGCTAAACTGAGTCATAGCGCCGTCTTGTAGAACGCAATACGTACGTAGATTGTTTAAATAATTTGTTTTTCTACATTTTTACGATACGAGCATTCTGATTAGACTGATTTTTTATTTTTATAGCCCCAAATATGCGAAATAAATTAAACATTTCATCATTATATATGGCGTTAAGTATGGGAGGGTGACTAATTCATGTTTCAATTGCAATGATGTGCCATGATCCCATTTTAATAATCGAAAGCAAACATACATAATACCTTCAGAGTTTCAGTAGAACAATATGAGAAACATCAGAGGAACAATCTTTCAAAAGACCGTCTGACCGACGATATTGACATAATCGGAAGAACGCAACGTGATGTTAGTGGCGCTTTCGTGAGTATTGAGATAGAAGCGGCGAAGATTGGTTTAATGGTCAATGAAGTCAATGCAAATACAAATACAAATACTTGGCGCGCCAGCTCATAGAGAGCCAAGGCCTAGCTTTTCACAACCATTAATGTTGTGCAAGTTATATTCTTCGCACGAATGGAAGGGACCTACAGTTTTAATGCCGACTCCGAACCGTGAATTGAGAAGCTTTTTCTGACAGATTACGAGTAAACTCTTAAAGGTTTGTCATGCCTGCGAACAGGTGGTGACACCAAAAAAAGTTTGATCGTTTTGAGAATCGAACCTATGCCTCTTGCTTAGCAGTCCAACACACTAACCACTAAGCCACGGCGAACACTAAAGTCAATACCAAGAAAAAAACACCCAATATAGGCGTTTGGGACAGAAATAACTTTCAGGTAATAAGGGACTTTGTCTACCTAAGCTCAGACAACGACACCAGCGCTAAGATCAAACGAAGAATAAGTCTTAGTAGTCGCTGTATTTTTGGACTAAAAAACCAATTAAATGGCAAAGTGACCCTTTACAAGGACTTAATTATCTCAGTCCTGCTGTATGGTGGAGAGGCATGGTCTTCTTGGCTGTTTTGAGAGGAAAATTCTTCGGTCCCGTCTGTATAGACTGTGAAAGGAGGCGAAGATACCCATGACCTTGATCTTGCTCGGAATCACGATAGGAGAACTTTACTTGGCACAAACGATTTAAGATCGTAAGAGCCTGCTTTCTGGTTTTTCAAAATAGGTGCCTTTCGGCTTAGTCCAGGAATATAGAACTTCTGTTACTAATACCATTGAAGGACTGATAGAAATTCCCATAGATATTTCCGGATAAATCGCTGACTTCGCTCGCTTCAATGTTATAGGAAACATGTTTGGATACGATTATGTTTTTTTCGAGATAAAGACGAGTGAAATAAACTTGAGTTTGAAAGAAAATGTTAGCTATGAACCCGTGCTCATTTCAAGACTGAAAACGTGGACATATGCCATTTCACTTCGTCTGTACAAATAAATGTGTGGGTAAGGACTATTTACACTGTCATAGGGTGCTACAAATGATGGACTGTTGTGAGTAGGATTTATATATGAACAATATTTGGTATAGTACTCCCGCCTTATCCAACCTTTTTCACTTACGAGGAGCAACGTGCATGAATGCATGTACATAGAGGTGGCCATGGTGTAGTGGTTGCATCATCGCTTATCATGCTGAAGGTTCCAGATTCGAATCACAATTTCAAAAAAAAAGGCCATCAACGGCGAAAAAAGCTGATATCAACTCTACTGCATAGGCATAACACTGGCAGTAGGGTGGTCATATGGCTTGATTGTACTAATGACATCAGGATGTTCGAAAAGAAATACTGTGAATTATAAGCAATGTCAACAGTACCAATAATTTTCCCCAGTCATTCTGGACACCACCCTGCCTCGGAGCAAAAAGACTGAAACCTAATACCACCTGAGTTTCAAAATAACTACACCAACACTAGTGCTTTATGAATAGGGGATACATCATAAGGGTATTCATAACCCCTTTAGCGCTGGTGAATTATATAGAAAAGAAAAAAACAATATTGTACACTCATATTCAATTTAGAATTATTGTTTATAAACAAGCCATTAAACAAATTATTGCAGACGATTGCTACTTCTTGCCTCCCACCTGTATACATGAATCAACCACTTAGATGGATAACTTTGCGGTCAGTCGTATTCACATTCGCATGCGATTGCAATTGCTGTTGCAACTAAAGTAATCAAGCATTAATTTAATCTAAAAATAGAAACACTGCACTGAGGGGGTTTGTTTACAATGCATATGTACATATATACATTTTGCAATTCATAATTATTTCGTATTTTCATTGCATAAACAATTCAATTCATGGGAAAAGATATGCACGGCATTGCATTCCACTTGTTATGCACTCGATCGCTAGGTGAGGCGAACAAACGCTCCATATTTATGCATTAATCTATGTATGTCTTCGATATTTAAAAAAAAAGTTTTCCTATAATGCTTTGAGGAAATATATCGATTTACCATACGTAAATAAACCAGTTTGAACTTCTTATTTTCCTTTTTCGATTTTGATATGCTAGTGCTTAGATACTTTTTCAAGTGAGAACTGGAAATCGGGTTTCTGTTTTGTTTTATTTTATTTATTTATTCACTAGGTCAAGGCCGGTACGCTATAGTATCAAATAACGATAACGTTTAAGCGACTCGAAGTGATATGTTGAAGAAACTACGTTTTGAAATTATTATGCCGGCCATGTGCTTAAGCTAAAAATAGTTTGTAGCAATAATTTATTTATTTTTTGATCACTAGGTTATGATTTATGAATGGCCGACGGAATCCGTTTAAGTGTTATTGAACCTATGACGAAGCTTATATGAGTTTTATTGGTCTTCAATTGTATGTTGTTTGTTTGGCAGTGTTTCCTTCCCCATAGACATATGTATCTATCCTGCCGAATTTGCATCTAATTTAGTGTATGCAATTTTCAAAACCAGTACATGCGTTTAGTTAGCTTAGTACTTCCGACCTCTGCGGAGGAGATGACACATTTAGTTTTACGTGAACGATAAATCACCTCTAACTTTATTTAATCTAACTTCTCGAATGCGACACTATAAGGCTTCACTACTCATTAAATGTGTCTTCCACTCAGAGATATGTTTACGCTTACCTAATCGCTGTGGAGCATGTTGTGAAGAACAGTTGGAAGGGGAGCTACATATGTCGTACTTAAAGCCTTGCCTAATCCTGTAACTTTTTCCAAAATAGTTTGAGAATCTAATTTATTTAGTTCTGTGATGAGCTTGCTTGCTTTTTAAACGTCGTCAGTTAGAATTTCCATTGATGTTTGGGTCTCTTATAAACACAATCAAAGGTGGCATAACTATCCAAGAAGCAGACTTATCCAACGTATGCGCCTCGTGGTCTAACACTCATGCTATCTCTTAGCAGAAAAGACAACATACTGGCGTTCTTACGGGTCACTCTTAGCCTGTTAAGTCTAACCGACACCACTTCTGCAACGCCTGTGGCGAGGACTGCCTTCGCTTAAGGCCTTTGTCGTGTCTTGGCCAATCTTCGGTGCTGATGTGACGAGCACCGACAACGCAAACTCCACATCAATGAGGTTCTTAACCTTCTGAGTGCTACCGTAGAGAGTTCCAGCTGCATAAGCGTCAGAACTGGCAGTAGCTTCACTTTCTATATCGGGTAAGTAGGGTTTTCTATTGATTATTCTGTGGCGGCAGCTATTCATGATACTGGTCAATTTGGTGACACGTCAAGTGCCTCTTATTAAACATGATATTGCTTTGACGTGTGTCGTCCAAGTTAAATTTTCATTCACGCACCTTTCATCATGTGACGCGTGTCAGACTTTAATTATTTAATCAATATGTTGACGTTTCTTTTTGACTCTTCATCTCTGGACACGCAAACCCAGATGATTTTGACTCCCTCGGCATTTTCGGAGAGTAGTAGTTCCTTCCTACTGAACAATTCAGAACTGGCTGGTATTGGGTTACATTTCAAAAGACCTTACTTCTTGCGAAACACTCAACGAATTGATTCAAGCTTCTGAACATATCGAATGATTAGAGCCGAGTTGGACGCGGTTTGCGGGGATTCTGCTCCATGGAAAGACGAACCGCTGAATTTAAATACAATACGGCCAACAATTGCAACCACCATCGCAAACGTTCACCAAATGATACTTCATGGCCGTCGAATCAAGATTGGCGAGATGGCAGAGGCTCTGATCATTTTGAAGAACGTTTTCATCTTATTTTACACGAAAAATTGAGCATCGGAATTCTGCACGTTGAAAACCGCGCATTCTCACCCGCAATGCATTTGAGACCCTTCAAGGGCGATTTAAGCGAAACGAGTAAGATTTTTGACAGACTGAAGGCAGAAGTTTCAAAACAACGCTAAAGGTCGCATTTGAAGAAGATGATAGTGCTGTTTTATCAAGACGACTTTTTCTGTTTTCTAAGCTCAATATTTGTTTTGAAGGACACATGAGGTCATCGCACCCGTACAGGTCTATTTTGTAGAACAAGGCACTAACTACTATTCAACGGGTAAAAGAGGTTGGACCATCACAGAAAAAAGTTTATCGACTTGGAAAGAGCTAGTGCTGAGGCTGAGGCTGAAAAAATAAAAGCGAATTTCGACTAAAAACTTTTCAAATGACCCTCGTAGTTTGTGTTCCGTCGACAGTGAAATGTTGACTCTATCTCACATGACTAGTTCATGGGCTTTCTCCCTTTTTCTTATTGAAAGCCGATTTCTAAGGAACGCAAGTTCATTTCAACGCTACTCTATGATATGGTTGCCAAAACCATAACTGTCTCTACCAAGCACAAGTAGTTCCGCTTGACAAAGTTCATTAATCTGTATAGAACCTTGAAATCTTCAAAGTCACGGAAAAGATTGCCCAAAATTTACATCACTGTAAGTAGATGTAAACAATTTTTAATGAGATATAGATTTTTGTTGGACATTTCATATAAAATTAATATTAAGAGCTCGTTTTAACTATAAATAACCACTTCATAGCTGCTAATTCTTGTGCGACAGTTTAAATTTAAAACGTAGACAAATTCAAAATTATTTAATGGCCTTACGCTAAATGATAACAATCACGCTATTTGTTTGTAAAACATTGTGATTAATTATTAAACAAACGCTAAACGATGATAAATTTTGTACACGCTACCAATTGGAATGAGAACAATAGTACGTCACGATGGAAACCGTCAAGAGGTGTCATTAGATCACCCACAACATGCCAATATTTTTCATAACATCCTCTCGTTAACAAAAAGTATCTCAATTCATTCATTCAAGTGACAAAACACTTGGAAGGAAGTAGCAGTTTTTTTTTTGTTTTTTTTAAATAAATTTATCATATTGGTCGATAGTTAATCTCATTTGTGGCCTACAATGACGCATGACAATATAATAAAATTCAAATATAACATAAGTCAAATTTTATTCATATATATCACAGACGTGTGAGGGGAAAGAAGATAGTTTCCAACTGATTTATTTTAAAACAAGAACATAAAATAAATGGAAAGGATATTTATTTATTTAGTTTTGTTTAGTTATGTTAAGAATAAATGTTAGAATATCCAGAATACCGTATGGCGAAACTTGCAACAAGCAAACAAATGCTGAAAACAGCGATCCTTATTAACGAGGCTCCAGAGTTAAAGGGCCTCTTATTTAATTCTAGCTTACTAGAAACCTCTTTGGGAACATCCAGATAAACTCGATCGAGACCAAAAGAAAAAATCAAATTGCGAAGTTTTTTAATGTC
Organism: Criorhina ranunculi; assembly: GCA_951813785.1. Classification (NCBI taxonomy): domain Eukaryota; kingdom Metazoa; phylum Arthropoda; class Insecta; order Diptera; family Syrphidae; genus Criorhina; species Criorhina ranunculi. The sequence continues at coordinate 29,639,528 of OX638385.1, read as the reverse complement.
CACATTGTCATTCGCTGATGACCAAATAGTTAGGGTACTTCCGCTGAATCCCTTGACCGCTTTCATCAGTTGCGTCTGACTGTTGGCGGCGATTCCAGCCCGTACAGGAAATGTGATTGGATGTTGAGAAGTGGTTATATTATTTTCCTTGATTGCGTTTATCATATTATTAACTTCATTTTCAGTGTATGATCCTTTTGTGTAGTTATTTCCCCATTTTGTGGTCCACCCGATTGATAGAACAGCTTGGTTGAAATGTTTACAACCGGCGAAGAAACGTTCTGGGTCGATTGGTACCGTTTCAGTTTGATTGACTGGACCCTTTATGATGTCAGCATTCAACCAAATGGGATATTTCATTTGTGGCCAAAGCGTATGAAGTATATTCAGTGATCCCTCGAAAACTTCGATCGACTTAAAATCCAGCTTAGCACCTTTTTTGTTTGTGGTATTGTTGTTGAAGTCGAGAAGTTTTTGTAGAAAAGTGTTAAGTGATAGGTCGGAAGTGACAGCTGGAGGGTGACCCATCACTGGAAGATACGGTCCAATGTTGTCTATTTTTCCAAGTATGATGTCTGCTTCAATCATATCGATGTTGCTCGCCAATGCATTATCCAATTCCTTTTGACTATTAACCGCATGCGCCCAACTAATTGCAGTTAAATTTGCCTTTGGTGTTTTCATCATAACGGTAGATTTAATTAATTTCATAAAAGTGGGTGGAAAAATTAAAAGATGTCTTCGAAGGTGCACAAAAAAAAATAACAAACTTGTGGAATTTTAACTCTTCAGCATGATCTATTCGATGAACCGCAGGATACGCTTTGCTTTATTTACATCACTGCTACTAAAGTTCGACACGAAAAGCTTGAAGTACATTTTTTATAAATTACCATGTCCAACTGAATTAAAGGTGTCAGACGTGATCGATTTGCTTTTTTCAGTCGGTTTACAGAAAAAAATTACAATAAAATCACACATCAACAACGTCCACAACAGAGACTTAAAATCACCTCAAAGTCCGGAAGATGTCTAAAAAAAAAAATAATCCCTGGATATTGCTTACGTAGCTTCCTACATTCCTTTGATACCTACACGCAAATTAAAAAATTCTCTTGAAGAAAATTAGATATTTAGAGACAATTTTTTGTTTAATTTATGTTTTTTTTTTTGCTGACAGATTTTATTTTTAGATCAACCTTGAATTATCGTTGTTTAATATAAAATATATGTTTGATATATTCAAAGTGTTTATCAGAGAATTGCTTGGTTTATGGATATGTGTATGGATGGACTTTGTCAAATTGGCATGTGGTTAGGTTAGGAGAAGCGCATTTCTGTTAGCCCAGTCACAATATGTAAACAATGTTGTTTTAGGAATTTTATTTACACGACTAAAATAGTATTAGCGTGACATGGTAGATGTGCTACTGACACGTCATGTCTGGGGGCAATCAAAGAATTTTTTGTTTCTCTTTTAATTTTTAAAGATAAGATAGATAGATACTCTCTTTAATAAAAAAAAAAACGAAAAAAGCTCGATAAATAAAGAGAACGGGAACATATAAACGACAAGCATTTTCTCTTTATAAGAGAAAAACTAAGTTAAGTTGGAGATTCGCAAAATGTTTACTTAATACTTAAACAATTAATCAGGTGATCATGATTAGTAATTTAATTTAAACAATACAAATAGAATTGGCTTGTTGTTTATTATCGATGATTTGCCGAGGAATAGATACATGAGTTGGCAGCTGAATGCTTTATCTTAAATTTCAAAACAAAAACAGTGTTGCCACTCTAAGTATTCACAAGAGATTTTGATGTTTTTTGAATTGAATAAACGATAAGCAGTTTAGCTGCGTTAAATCCGAGGACTTGCTACCAGAGCTGTTGAAAGGTGAAGGATGTTGTATTGGTAAGAAGCATATGTCAATAGTCATTGGACCTTCAGGGTATCTACACACTTGCTTGGACGGAAGCAGAGTTTCTTCAAACTTCCGAAAATCGGTTTAAAAAAATCCTGTAGTCGAGGAATACGACTTTTTTATTGACTTCAAAGCTGTATATGGTAATATTCGTGACTTGAAGCTCTATAAGGAAGTAGAATCCGGCCGCAACTGATTCAATTATAAGACACAATGAATCGGGCAATACCTCCTTTGAGCCATCCCAAACATGCCAGAATATGCGATATCTACTGATTTCTTTCATCAAGTGTTATAACAGGTAGGACGTAGAGCTGGTGTTAAGACATTTGGCGGTACAGCTTGTAGAGCACCAAGGCTTAGTTTCTCGCAACCATTTATGTTGTTCCTGTTAAATTTTGTTCACGAATAGAAGGGACCAACACATTTAATTGTCGACTTCGAATGACGGATCGAGGAGATTTGTCATTGCCTGCCGGGAGGTGGTGCTGTGAAAAATCATAGTTTTTGCTGAATCGAACCAATGTCCGCTTAGCAGTCAAACGCATTAAACACGGAGTCACGGCAATCACACAGAAGACACTGTATCCGCTGCAATTGGGAAAATCTTAATGTCAACAGATACAAAAACAAATGCATACAACAAAAACGTCATTATAAACAGCTCTTACTTTGAAGAATCGAATTCTATATAAACTCCACAAAGAACACCTTAATGGAAAGCCAACGAGTGTCAACTGAACTGCTGTTACTTTGGCTCGATAAAACAATTGAGTTAAAAAAAATCCGAGAAAATGACAACCGGCTGTGAGAGTTTTCGAATACCATGACTTAAGTTTGAGATGAAAAAAAAAAAAAAACGGAACACACTTTTTGAAGATCAAGCAATCACGAATGCCAGGATATTTTTTCAATAAGGTCTCATGGATCGGAGAGGATGATACGTTGTGAAGTCTCAGGCAGCATGTTGAATAAATGTACATAGGAATGTATAGTTTTATAAGAAAACAACCCAAAAGATGCTTACTCTATCGTCAATTCGTATTCTGTGGAAACACTTGTGATTTATGGTTAATCTTAAAAGATTTGCACATGATACATGCCACCGGGAACTCATTCGTATACATGTCTCTATACTTTTCATTCACTCACAATTAAGAAATTCTTTTACAAAAACTGAACCTAACAATTTAAAATAAAAAAAATGTCAACACTGGATAAATTACACGAAAAGAGAAGAAGCCAAAGCTGTTTTTGTTTTTTGTCAAAGAGAAAAGATTAAAAACTCCCTTAGCAAGCAGAAATGTGTAACAAAACAAAATACAAAATAAAAGGTACAAAAACCAAAGCACATACACACTCTACAGTACGGCTAAACACCGAACCGTCTCCGCGGGCGGGCATACGTATCTCATATCTCATTTCTCCCATGTGTGTAAAATCGTCTTTGCCTGCAGCGCGCTTTTTTTTCCCTACCCCACCCCCGACTACTGCCAGCCACTATAGTACTTCACATCGTCATATCAACCGAAAAACATACAACAACCGGCTTTAAATAAAAATATTCATCGCCATCCGCTGGTATTTGCCTTTTGAGACTCTTGCAGTTCGGAAGTCTTATAAAACAGCTCGCCAGTGGTCTTTTACTATAGAGTGATATATGAATTTGTAGATGAATTATTTTTTTTTTATCTTAAAACAAAAGATTACCTCAAGAAAAAATACAAGTATCTAACAGATACCGGAAAAATATATCGACAAAAAAAATATTTTTTTTTATATAAAAATAAAGGCTCGTCTTTTCGGGCCCCTCCATTTGAATTTTATTTTTTATTTTTTGTAATTCCTTTTAATTTATTTGTTCATCCAAGTGCCTTTTGTGAAAGTTATACCGAGTGTTGGTGTACAAGTGGAAGTGAAAAAAAAAAATAAATAAAAAGCACGAAAGAAGTGAAGTTTTAGATTTTTTTTTTGTTAAAAAATCGTTTTTTCAAAACGCATAAGATATTTCAAAAACAAATAAAAATTATACAAATCATGATGAACCGGTCTAATAGTTTTGTTAATCCATTGAAGTGGTGGCCCATACAGGGTAGTAATAATAATAATAACAATAACAACAGCAGTAACAACATCATTAACTGTACGACTAATAAAAACTCCACATTTGGCAGTTCTGTAGCTGTACAGAAACTTCGAGAATCCAAATGGTTTCGTCCCGATGAGCAAAGAATCTTTTGCGCTGTTGTCGAATGTGGATTCTTGGTCGAAGTGCGGTCACAAAAACACGATGAGAATGATCAATCCTGGTTCGGTGTGGTCCTATGTAAAACAACCAAAGGTAAGTATCGGCAGTACATACGATTCTGTCTGTACATAAACTGGTTAAAAGAAAATTACTCATTCATGATGAAAAATCGTACTGTGGTTTCGAATTTCAGTTGCACTTAGAAAAATACATGTTAAATGTTGATTTAATAATAATAAACCATTATTCCGTGAAATTTGATCACTAAGTAGGTAAGTGTTTTGAGTGCTTAGCGATCATATGTGAGAGAGTATGGCTATAGTTTTGGGAATTAGTATTAATCTCCAAAGTGAGATAAGATAAATAAACACGTTGTGCAGTGTTTACTTGCGAGACATTTGTATAACTTGTCAAGAAGCCTTACAACAGATTGACAGTTTCGGTAGATAAAAAAAAAAAAATAATAAATTTTTTTTTAACTACAAATGCGATAATTAGAAGAGAATACATGTGACAACATGCAGTCTCAGATTAGCGTCCATAACCGGAACACGTTAAATTAAAAATAGAAACTAGTAAACGTTATAGTGTGTTTGTATGAAATTTTGGGTTCTAATACGCAGTAACCATAAACGGCATACGAAACGAACAATACTTTGAGGTAGTGTACCCATATCTATGGTGTAACTGACCTAGATTTCATTGGGAAACTACACAAGTGTTTTGTCAAGAATTTACTTTTGGATAAATATTATTTTGTGTCTATGCCTTTCAAGGGGTAGATACTTAAGTTTTGAGTTTAATAGCACTTCAGATTTTTATGAATTTGCTATTGTGAGGCATTTTAAAAGCTGTGATGTTATAGCTGATAATGAAGTCGGAATTGTATAGAAGATTAAGAAAATAACTAAATTTTAGTTAAAGGAAAATAAACGAAACAAAAAAGAAAAACATGTAAAATAACAAAAAGAAAAATAAAAAAAAAATACAAAATAGGGTTTTAAAATTGGGTTCGATAAAACAATTTGGCAAATTAACGCTAAAATAGTCAAAAGAACGATTCTACAAAAACTTAGTTCACAATGACGTACGACTGAAAGGATTAGTTTTGAGAATTGATTGTGTAAGTAAGTCTTAAATTTCAATACAAAAGACACATTGCGATTGTAATCCTACTAATATTATAAAAGTGAAACGTGTTCCTTTTGTTTGTTTGTTCCTCTGTAACACGAAAACTATGCAACCAATCAACTTCAAATTTTGCACACAGCCACTCTGTACCTCGGGTCACAGTATAGACTACTTTTGGTTATTAAAGTGTAAAGTGGGCGTGGCCTTGGGTAAAAGCTAATTTTTAAATAAAATTGCTATCTTGTCGGACTAAGTCGGAGGACACCTATCCAGAGCCCTACGATCCTCAAAGATGCCTAGCAAAGTTCTTCAACTATTATACAAGGGAATTTTGTACTTGCGCATGAGTGATTAACTATGACCGGGGAAATTATTGTTTTTTTTTCTGCTTTCAGCCGAACATTTGTACAAAATCTTCTCAGTAATTTGCCCGTTTTCCATACAAAGTTTGGAAGCAAATTGTTTGTATAATACCATTGCCAATGTGTAGGAAAGTGGTCTGTTTTCCTTCAGAATTGTGTTGTTATGACGCAATTGATTTTTTATCTCAAAGGATAAGTCACATGATTTTGTAGGTATTCTTTGCCAAATAAGAAAATTTACAATTGAAATCGATAAGTCAAGCAAATGACGTATGTACACAAATAAATGAAAACTTTTGAAACTGCAACGTCATTTATGATCGATAACAATTGGTCTATTCATTGAATATTCCCACGGACATGCATTTTTATTGTCATTATTTCGTCGAAATTGGAATTTAATTTAAGAAAAAAAAAAAAAAATTAAGTACTTCTTATGAGTAATAACAATGCTTTCACTATTTCACAATACATTCATTGTGGTTACAAAGATAGATACATGACAGTGTTGTGGATATTATAATGAAAAAGTGTGTACCACTTTGCAGCAGATACACTATAATCTGTACTTTATAATCGGGTACATTAAAAAAAAAAAAAATGTGACGTATCTAACCCAGAAACTCATCGATACTAATAAGATCTTCACCAGGTGCATTCAAACTAATTGCTTGCAGCAATTACAACCCGATTTCAGAATAATTACCGATTTTTTTTTTATAACTCTTTCTACTGCTGTACTTCTTCTTCGTTTAAAATATGCACCATCATTTGCATGAAAGTTGAAGTTGATGTTGAATTCATATACATACAAATGTACATATTACGTATATGTATCACGAATACATATTTGCTTTTGTACAAGGGGTTAGATACGAGTACTATGTGGTGGATTTTTTTTTTTTTTAAATAATGATTTAACGCATGAATCTATCACACTAAGAATTTATGGATGCATTTACTGTTGTGTCTGGATGTCATATGTGTGTACACATTTGTTCTACTTATCGTAAGTTGGTGGCATAATAAAAATGACTAGAACAAGTATTAAAATTTACAGTTTCATTGCACTCTACACTTGTATGAAGTTGCCACGAAGCGAATGTGAATGCACAGACCTCATGAACACAACAAATTTAGGTACATACATATGTATAATGCATATGAGAGTGTATGTATAAATTTAAATAAGATTTTGTCTGCGAGCCTGTCTGATGACGGTGATGACGACGTTGAAATCAACTTGGGGTACTCGAGAGGTTGATTTATGTTTGCTTTTATTTTTGTAACTTTAATTTTTTATTCTTGTTGGAGATTTTTTGTATAAAAGGTATTTTTAATTAAAATAAAACAACTTTAAAAGGAAGTTATAAAATTTATATTTATTTAAAAAAAATTTATATTTAGCGGAATTTATATTTATCTGCTGACGTTGCTTTGTAAGGTTTAGGAGTTCAAGTTTGAGATTATTTTTAGCCAGCTGGTAATAAATGTTTCATAAAATATGCAAATATGTACTAGTTGTAGGTAATTACTTTGACTCATTGCGAAATAATGTTAATGGATTTGAGGAAATCGACATAGGGGTTATGACGGTGACGAACTCATGAAGCTCAACCAGTGGCAATGGCGGTTGTAAACTGTGTACATGACTTGCAATCGTTCCAATGAACTTTTTGCTTTCACTCTTCTTTTTTTTTTTCAATTTATCGTACCACGAGCGGCTTAGGAGTAGTCGCGATAGATGAATCAAAGAACCAGAAGCCCATTGGTTATAGAGAAAAATTGCAAACTCCCAGACCACTGTAGGAGCTATCAAGGAGTAAAATAGATCGAGACCATCAATGATTGCCCAAGTCTTTACATCTGTGGGGAAGCAGACTTTTTGGAGAATTCGGATGCAAGATGCTGGTTTGAACTTTGTTCAACTGAAATGGTATCACAAATCAAAGGGAATCACAATTGACCTACAGGCATCCGCAGATGCAGCTTCAAGGTGCACATCCTCTTTTATCTTAACCGACCTGTGAGCCTGGAAAACTGAGTACTTTAGCATATTGTATGCGTCGCGACACCAGTGATGTGGGAATAAGTTTAAAAGGTCTTTTAACCTTATCTCCTCTTCTATACGTATATTTCTTTGGAGAATCCAGAATAGGAGCTAAATACACAGTAAAACTCTTAGAAAATTCAATGTGGAGAAGCTGCCCAATCTTGGAATAAGGTGTGACACCTGATACTATAAGATAAACACTAATTCTTGGACGAAGGGAAGTTCGAATCTAAATAAATATTGGGAGCGACAACTCAAGGTCTAACTTCTCGACCATTCTAGAAGAAGCAATCGTAAAGTTTAACCGTATATGTGTGATGTTACTTTGGCTCTGATGGAGGCCTACCTCTTCTACTCTAGCCGGAGCAGGAGTTGATTGTATTGGCTTAAATTGTATTTAACCAACAAAAATGTGTATGCTGTCATATAAGAAATAAAGTCAAAAGGAATAGCTTGAGAGTTATCTTATGACTCGTCTTAAAGATGATGAAACTTAGCCAAATCAGGAAGCCCAGCTTGGGTAATCTTATTTTCAGAAAGAAGAATCGATGATGCAACTCCACCATTTCGGTGGCCTAAGGATGAAAAGTTGAAATCAAAACTTTTTTGAACTATAACACGAACAATGCTCCAATAACACCATTCAAACTATGAGAGCGCAATAAATGCATTTGAAAACTTTAAGATTGAATTGTGAGACAATAAAAGACAAAGATGATTCAAATGTAATGCAATTGATAACTTTCTAATCAGAAGAATTTCCAATGCACCCAAAGATTTGTTACTTGTCTCTGTCCTTTCAACATTATTTCACAGTAAATAACAAACAAAATTGGGAGCGTAAATAATCCACTTTTCCAGTTCAAGATAGTGTTCACCCACTTGACATAAGTTAACGTTTCATTCGTCACGTAGGTCCAACTCGTATGTAAAATAATCCACAAGTGGACATCAAATAACTCGACTCTTGTGTGTCTTCCATCAGGCACAAACCGGGCACGTTTAGCAAATTGTTTTCGAAATTATTTTGCCATTCCAGTGTATACGTACGGACTAAGATCCCACCGTTTTCTTTTAATCAAATTGTAAGTGTGGCAAAGGCTTTAGAATATTTTTTTTCCCCTCATTAACGATTTCGTTTATTATGATTGATGGATAAATAAAAGAAAAAAACTAACTAACAGATATCATATATAAAAATTTATCATTATTTTCTTCGTCTATCATAAAAGCACGTGCTTAGATATATACAAACGTATACGACCTGATTAATAATAAATCAAACACATGAGCCGGTGTTATTGATTCGCATTGTCGGCAAAAAGTAAAAAAAAAAGACATCATTTAGGTGAAAATTGAATGATAATTGAAAAAAAAATATTACAAACACGAAATGTGATATAAATTGATCGATCAACAACAGCTTTGGATATTAAATTTGCATTTTAAAGAATTTCACGCAAATTTTGCATTCATAATGAAGCCTCAAGTTGGAATGGTAAACTTATTAGATAGATACTTTATGAGTAATAGACATGAACAAATGTACATAATCTTAGGTAAATTACCATGAAATCATACTTCGTGTGTTGCAATACTCGTAACTTTGTAAATTTACCGCCTGAGAAAATATTTTGATAATGAATATGTATCACGATATTAAAGCTGAGCTTAACAAACCATTAAATTATGACGAAGATACACTTTTCGTTGATTAATTTGATTAAAATACTTGAGCTGGGTTAAATTAACAGGTGAAAATATTCTGGCCTTGCATGTATGTATGTAGGCATCGATAGGCCAACGCTTTACAATGTAATAAGGTGAAACCAATATGGAATCTAAGAAAAAAGAACGAAAAGAGAGGAGATATCGATGCAAACACAGAGTTATAAATCTTTTTTCCAAGCATTCAAAACCAATGTGTATCGGAACCTCACTTTACCTCCTCCTAATGTTTCTATACACCTATAGAACTCATTCGCCTAAATGAGTAGGAACATACGATGCACAGCAGCAAGGTAGGTAGGTAGGTAGAAGTGGTTGAAACTGGCAAGCCTGCCAAAGGTACAAGTAGCGCGGATGCGCCGTTTTGATACCACAACTCACGTGACCTGGCACAGCAGCAAGAAGCGCCTCAAATAATCTGGCTCGTGGAAGCAAAGTTCTTAAGGACATAGATCTGGACTTACAAAACAATAAACAGACTACGTCATAGCCAATACGAAACTACTCCCTTCTTATATCCGCAAGAGAAAAGTGGAAATCCAATGCATCAACCACGTCTAGAAGGAATATAGGAACAGACTCTGGAGTATTTTGTAATTCACTTAAGATCAACGATTTTTATAAACTCGCGGATGATGGCAGTGTCTTTCGAGCTCAAATTCATCGTCGAAGAGGGGGCAGCTCACACTAAACACACTGATACATACTCAAGAACTTAAGCCAGGATAACCATTTTTGTAGGTAGTTAAGTGGTAAGTGCATGGGACTGCAAAACATGTTGATAGTTCGACCATCAAACAATTTTATATGGCACCACCTCTCGGCTGACTAAGATAAACCTCCGAGAGTTTAAGCTGCCGATCAGAGTCGACAATAAAAACTGTAGGTCCCTACTATTGGTGGGATAAATACGCAAATACACATCAAATGGCTACGAAAAGCAAAGCCCTGACAGTTTACAGTCTGTCGTTCCAAATAGAAACTGATCAAACACTTGCTTTGAGGATGCTTAAATCCTCAAGTCCGTCGTCTTCGCTACGTAGGGAACAGACTTTTCGGAGAGCTAGAGAACCTTGTGCGAGTATGAATAATGAACATTGCAGTGCAGGCTGGTATGTAAGAAGAAAAACCAGCCATTCGATGACACGTTAGAAATGGTACTTCGAAACAAAAGGGTGACGCAATGGACCAAATGGCCTCCGTATAAGCACTTAGCTCTACGCGTACTTTGCAACAAAATCTAACCTAACTTTCCGTATACCTTACCTGTGCTGTGTCTCGACATAACAAGGTTACAGAAATATTCAAATTTTTTTCAAACATTTTCGAAAATTCCAATTTAATTTCAAAATTTTTCAATTGTATCTTGTAAATGTTACATTTTTTTTTTTTTGATTTCTGAGCTTATCGTCCTTCTGTTACAAAGGTCTAGTTAAACATAAATCGCAAGGTTAGACTTATCAATTTGACAATTGAATTTGCTACGCAATAGAAGACACAATATGTTTTCTTCCAACAAGCAAGATTAAGGACGTTTTTGAGATCAGTTGTAGTTCATGGACAACCTTATCATTAGTCTTCAAAATTCCATAATAATTCGGGGAACTTTGAACACTTACAACATCAGGAACTTTAAATAAAGGAAATTCGGAAGCAATATTACAGATTTGTTAAATTTTAATAAATTCTTCTACATCATTCGAATTGATTATTGTTTATGCCTGACACAACAATATACATACATACATAAGCTATTAGTATGCATAATATGTATACTCGCAACATTGGAGATTATCAAATTCGGAGAATAAAATTCAAAACAATGCCCTACACTCGCAGAAGTAGATATATTTTTCCCAAAAAGGTACAAATTAGTTCCAAACCGGTTTAGGGTTTTCATTGAATACCTTCTTGATCCACTGCGTGTTAAATTGACTTATATTTGCTTTAGAAGTTTAGGTTACAACAAATGTTGAAACGGAAGTTTGATTGTAAATATCTATTTATAGAGAAGCATTCAAGAATATAAGGAATATGGAAATTATTCTTATGTGACCTTTAAAGGTTTTTTTTTCCATTTAAAATGTCAACACGACAAGTTTTCGTTGAGACGATAAACTCGATTGTGTAAGCGAATAATTTTCTCCACGAAGATAAGTTACACGAATAACATTTTAAGAGTGTAGTTTCAGGTAAAATTGTTTGTGATGTTTAGTTTTAAAAGCAATTAAAAGGATTATACAGACATTTGCAAAACGACCCATGAAGGAACATTAAGCAGGGGATATTGTGGAAACAATTACCTAAGTTATTCTAATGCAGGAGTCGCAAAAATTCCAAATTCAATTTCTTCGTACAGAGAGACAATGTTTACTGCGACTTGTGAGTTATATTACACCCGCATAGTTAGAGAAGTATACTGAGCCCGCATTGAAGTAAAAATAACACGCCGAAACTCGCCTTGACTAATTTTTTTTTCTGTTTCAAAGCCAACGTGTCAAAGTTCGGTCACATTGTCAGCTAAAATAACGTTATCGAAAAAAAGAAGAAGTCGCCAACCTCTTTGAAAGGTGGTTATTGGAAGTTCGTAGGTAATTTACAAAAATATCGAGATCTCAATGCGCCAAGTTACGGGCTGTACAGCGACATCGACTTGGCCAGAAGAGTGAAGGTCCAACGACTAAGATGGCTGGGTTTTGTAGAGCGGATGGACACCAATGCTCCGGTTCGAAAAATCTTCGAATCCGCCCCCGAGGGACAGCGCAGTAGAGGAAGACCGCGACTCAGGTGGCGCACGCAAGTTGAAGGGGACCTCAAACAACTTAGCGTGCGAAACTGGAGGCAGCTAGCTAAAGATCGAGTTGGCTGGAGACGCTTGTTGGCTGAGGCCCAGGTCCACCCCGGACTGTAGCGCAAGTTTTCGATCTCAGCAGCTCATCTGCCACCTAATTTTTTATTTTTTTTTTTATAATTCACAAGCGCTTAAGGGATTATGAATACCCTTATGTTGCTGTTCACACAGCTATAGTGTTGGTATAGTCATTTTGAAACTCAGGTGATATTAGGTTCCAGTCTTTTTGCACCGAGGTTGGTGTCCAGAATGACTGGGGAGAATTATTGGTACTGTTGCCATTGCTTATAATTCACAGTATTTATGCTTTTGTGATCTGGTCACTCCGGACTTGAGCTTTTCATGATATATCTTTACCAGCTCTGCTTTACTCATATTTTATCATCCCCTAAATGTGAATATAAGGCATCCACTAACAAAGTTCTAATAGGTTAGGTCAAAGTGGCTGCCAGCTATAGCCAGCACACTTAGACCAGTGATAGGTCCATTGTGATACCACATGGATCTGAAGAGATCTCCATACCTACTCGTTAAACCAATTGGAGCTTTTTATGAAGCGAAGGAGGTTTCTGATATCCGTGTTTATCAGATCAGATCAAGTCGTTAAAGTAGAATTCCCCTGGGGAATAGTTTCCTCCTCCTCTTCGTCCATGCAGCTTCTTCAGAAATGTATGCTTGTATGCTTGCTTGGTTCTAATAGAATCACGTGCATTTCGAAAAAGTAACCAAAATTAATTTGTAGGTATGGATGAGCGTTTGCAACATAAACTCTTTATCACAGAAGCGCCAACTCGTCGAAATAATGACATTAAAATGGAATTCTCTACATGCCAGTGCAATATTTGAGTCTAAGTGCTTGAGTGAGTGCGCCTACCCCGAAACTCAAGCTAAGTCCTTGTTATATACTCGTACAACCATCGATGGAAGTGGTTAAGGATTTAGTGTTTTGTAAAGTGAGGAAAGGATTGAAATGAAGCAAGAAGCAGGAACTTATAATGGTATGCGTTTAAGCAACTGTGTTATTTCAAAACATAGTACTTGAGACTATTTCTTATGATTCAAGTGTCACCGAGTTCTGAGAGCTTATAACCCACCGTTTCGTTATGAATAAGCTTTCAAAAATGAGTCAAACATTTTGTTTTTTAATCTCTACTAATAGACATTCATGTACGTCAAGTAAAACACGAGGTATACCCATAGTAGATTGCATAAGTACACACATGTTTAAATTTTTTTTAATTAACAATTGACGCATGACAAAAAATGTCATCCATATAAAATATTCAACAAAATCCTAAAACAATGATTAGGCGCCTTTTATAATTGATTTATTCTTTGATAAGATAACGTTCAGAAATTGCAAATCCTATCTGCACACGATATTTAACTTGCTAAGCTGCTGGTTACATTTACTTGCATTAAGCAAACAAATGCAATGTAGTAATACCTGAGTCAGATTTTGAAATTGATAAAGTTGTTCTATTTGCAAGGTCATTTATCTGAGATGTACATACATGTGTCATGTTCATGTATGAAGGTATACATTTCTAGTGCAAATTGCAATTGATTGGACTTTTAATCTAATCGAATACAGTATGACAGCAATATGCAATCTTCTTAAATGGAAATATTGGTAAATTAACAATCAGAATTTTCAACACCAACCCAACCCGACTTGTATGGGTTCAATATGCTCGGTTTTAATTGCATTTTTTTTTTTAATTTCAAAACATTGTAAGATTGTAATAAAATAATAAAACCGGATAATTGCATACATATGTATGTCTATTCTGTTCTTTGCTGCGCACATTGTACTCTACAATGACGATGATGATGATGATGGTGTCAATCAATTTAAAAGAAAAAAAAAAAACCTGAACAAACTGATAAAAGGCTTTTAGCACCGCCAAAATAATAATTATGATTTTTTTATTTCCTATTTCAGATAACAAACCAAAACCAGAAACCATTGAGATATTTTCAGTGAAAATACGTGAGAATGGTGGATTCAGATTGTCCAAGTTGACACTGGAGGACATTTGGAAGAATGAATGGGAATTGCGCATAAATAATTTTGCCGATAAGGAAAAGATTCCCCATAATGAGAAGGACATTAGAAGCCAGGTAAATATACATTTCATACATTTATGAGATACAAATTTATATTGAGTAAGTTCAAGTGCAATATGTATTCGTAAATCATTTCATTAAAGGGAAAGCACTTAAGGAATTCAAAACAAGTTTCTGTTAAGTGATTCATTAAAAAAAATAAATACTCAATGCAATATGGTTGGAGAATTGTAAACAGAACTGACCTCACCCTAACAGACATGATTATTATAACTATTATAGTGATTAAATTAAGTTCAATCTTTATCAATTCATTTGAGAGACCAATAGAAGTGAATGACCAGAGAAGAGAACGCTCTTGCTGTAATTAATGCCGAGTTCATTGAAGAGAGAAAAATAAAAAGAGAATTGCTTCAAATTGGTGGTATGTGTCTGACGATTCAATTACAACGATACTCCTTAAAATGCGTTAAATGTTGCAAATAGTATTGTGTAGTGACAGCCAATTCCAATGTATCCCCGAAGTATACTTGACTGATTGATGCATGAAGCTTATGTAATTCTAGGATTTCTCAAAACGAATAAACTAGATCATGGAAAGATTCTTGCAAAGATAAGTTAGAAACAAGCATTTGTACTGAAGCAAGAGTCCAAAACACAGCAAACGACCTGAGGTGTCAATGCCATTAACCCCTTCTCCTCATACGAAGCGACAGGACCTGATGGAATAATTCCGATTATGCTGCAAAACTGCAAAGAATTCATGCCCTGTTCCATGGCAGATGCAATTACTTATCATACACATGAAGGGTGGTCGAGGTGGTTTCATCCATAAGGTGAATTAGTTTCCCATAATTTCTGCTGTAGAAAGATTAATTAACATCCGTCAGATTGATAGAAACATCGCTGCATGAGCTGGTAGCAGAGTTAGAAAACTTGTGGCTCCCGGATGATATAACCTCGCAGTTTTTCTCTATGGAACTGGAAGCCATTCGACAGGTTTAAGACTTCGTGAGTGCAACTTGTCAGTCTACGACTGAACAGTGCAGTCAAATGCAGAACCTACCCTGGTTTCAAAAGGCATTATTTTAATGGAACTAGAGCATATACCCGATTTAGTCGTGCTTTCAACAGAAAAATTGTAATCTTCCATTTCGGAATAACTACAATTGGCCTTAAGTTCGCAAAGAAATTTGGTCTAAACGTCAATTTTTAAGAAAAGGGCAAAACCTTCTCCAAAAATTCCTAAGCTCAAACATTAAAGACTCACTATGTTGGGTCTTGGCACATAAGGCTGATAAACTGGCAAGATTAGGGTGAAAGCTAAGCCAAACAATGGATGGTCACTGAGTTCTGATCTGTCATCATCATCCTCACTAGCTAGAACTTACTGGCGCCTCATCTAAAAGTACACATATGTCGAAGCACTATCGAGCTGTGCAGGGGCCCGCAAACCTTAGCTTAGTTTTGCCATTCTCTCCTGTAGTACCACGCTTAATAATATTCGCTCTGTTAATTCCAAATTTAAAAACACTTTACCTGAAGCCTTACACTAACTTTCACAGTTATAACATCCCACTTAAGCCACAAAATTGTGAATATTTTGTTCTGAAAAAAACTGTAAGTTCTGAAAAAAACAACACTATTGACGTCACTTCACACCTTAATGAAGTTCTACATTTATTTAAGGACATACAATGCAAACCTATAATTATATTGATTTAATTCTTTTTCTTCCTTTTTCTATTTAAGTTGTCCTTTGCACGTAAGGCTAAACAAAGCTTATGGCATAATAACAAGCATTTCTCCTATTGGTGCCGCTACGGAAGTCGACAACAGGATGTCAGAAAACGACAGGTAACCACAAATACAAAACGCTCTTTTATTAACTTAATTTATAAAATGTGATTTCCATTTTAGATGTCGGAATGTGTCAAGTGGGGTAGTGTTGGTATGAATGCCGGAATGCTGCTCATCATGAACAAACAAAAGTCGCATTCAACATCCAAGTGATTTAACCAGAGAGAGAGAGAGAGCAAATTTATAAAACAACTGTGCTTACAGACATAAAGTACCTAATCTATGGGATGCAAAATTGATTCTGATATACAAATACCTATCTACATACTCCTAAGTATTATAACGCATAAGATGGTGATAAGCATAAGAAATGCAAAGCCGACTATGGATCCATAGTCTGGAACCTCAATTTTTATAAACTGTTATGCAGTATACATAAACATACAATTTTTTTCACATTAAAACGACACCTGTAAGTCTAAAT
The DNA here is from genome assembly GCA_951813785.1 of Criorhina ranunculi. NCBI lineage: Eukaryota > Metazoa > Arthropoda > Insecta > Diptera > Syrphidae > Criorhina > Criorhina ranunculi. Next base: position 29,622,873 of record OX638385.1, on the reverse strand, counting down.
AATATTTGTTTAGACAAACGAATCACATCTCTTTTATAAGTAAAAACAAAAACAAAACAAACAAAAAAAAAGGCAGAAACACTGTGAATATGAAAAGACTTATTTTTGTTGTTAAAACATAGAGTTACTATTTTATATAAGATTTTTATGATTAATGCTATACAACGCATATTATTTATACATATGTTAAAAAAAAAAAACAAAAAACATTTGTAGTCTTAAGCAAAAAAAAAAAAAACTTTTAACTGTTCTGCACGCATAGCAAATGAATATTTTGCATTACAGAGAGCGGGACATATAAGTTGGAAATATATAATTTTTTTTTATCATGTTTTTATAAAACGAACGATGCAACATAATAAATTTATTTTTTATATATTGAAGCATATATTTCTTTGGCTCATTTGTGTGAATGAATTTTTATCAGTTCTTTGCAGACTCTCTTAGGATTCACATTCGCGTTGGCTATTCGTGTGGAAAATTAACCTTTCGCATGTGGATAATTGGATTGAGCGAGGAGTTTTCAATATGTCCTTGGTAATGTACCACTTAAAATGGCTTAAGAACAATTTTGTTCACGTCATTTTCCTGCTGCTGTGAGTATTGGTTATCAACAGTATTCCTTAAGTCTTTGACTCAAGGGTGTATACAAGTTATTGCATACGTAGATGATGTGGCAATAACGGTTGAATGCAAATTTTTAACCACCACAAATGAGATTATGGAAATAACTTTGAATACCCTAAGTAACTTGGCAAGGAATTGTGGACTCGATGTCAATCCAACAAAAACTTCACTTGTCCTCTCCATCAAACCCAATGGAGTAGAACTGACCCTCTTGGATCATGATAAATACCTTGGTATGATACTGGACAAGAAGCAGACCTGGAATCTTAATACAACAGACCGAATTAAGAAAGTATATAATGCACTCTTCATTTGTAAGAACGAACTGGTCAGTGTCTTTATTTATTCACTTTTTGCACCTTAACTACAGATCAATAATTTAGTGGGAAATAGTGCGCTACAGATGAAGGTGGCGGAGTCATGTAGAGCGGATGGACACCAATGCTCCGGTCCGAAAAATCTTCGAATCCGCCCGCGAGGGACAGCCCAGCAGAGAAACACCGCGGCTCAGGTGGCGCACGCAAGTTGAAGGGGACCTCAACTTACTTAGCGTGCGAAACTGGAGGCAGCTAGCTAAAGATCGAGCTGGCTGGAGACGCTTGCTGGTTGAAGCCCAGGTCCACCCCGGACTGTAGCGCCACCTTAAGTAAGTAAGTAAGTGCGCTACAGATAACTGATTGACGCTTTATCACGAATAACAGGATAGGTCACTTTTCAATTCTAAAAGGACAACATCCTGTCTGATTTAGACGCCTCGCTGAAGATTGGAAACGAAATGCAATTAAATTTCTGTTTACACTGATAGTTCCATAGACGGCACTGACACTAGTATATACTCCGCCGGTCCAGTGATAAGAGAGTCTCCCAAATTACTAGACACTTGTACTACAAGTATTTTGTAGTTTGTATTAATCAGCGCCGTTAATAGTGCATATGAAATCAATGTCTAACTAGGACATTGTCTATCAATAGCCAGGCAGTGATTAAGGCGGTCACTGTGAAGTTACAGGAAATAAAAAGCGATAAGAAGTCATTGCTCGATTAACAAGAGAAATTAAAACCATCTTCGTGTGTGTAAAGGGCAATCATCAGCAAAGGATCACATACTGGTTCGGGGTTTAGTTTTCGCCTAAGTGACACAAGACAACATTGGGTTTTGGACGTATTCATTTCCACTGAACCACTGTCAACGAGGTCGTAACCATTCCAAATCGAACATAGAAACGTTCGATGAACAGAGATGTTAGTTTGTGAACGAATATGGGGAACTACAGGGAATGTTATCAGCGAACGAATGAATTGGATTAAAAGTTGCACATACATTTTAAAAGTGAGAAAGAGGGTAGAAAATAAAACGTAGTTTTGGGGAACACAATATATGATATTAAGGCAGAAGATACATAGTATTTTGTTTAAAGACTGCATTTAAGCTATTGCCATCTATCGTGAAACAACAGAAACTCCCAGTTGGTTCCTTGACCAAGTGAAAAAAGACTAGCAAGCTAATTAACAACCTGTACGATATTTATTTACAAAAAAATCACAAACGATTTTTTGTTTTATGACAAAACTCACTTAATAATACGGGCATTGATAATTTTAAAACTCAAACTCAAACCCAATTGTGAAAATATTTCATCTCTGATTTACGCAGTTATTTTTGGAACAACAAATTAGTAACTTAAAAAAAAAATTATTTTGGTTTTGTTTTTATTTTCTGCTGCACATGTCTAATTGAAACATGATTTGGGGTTTTTTTTTTATAAAATACGTTACGTGTTTTAATAAAAAAAATCCTGCATTGGAGTGTTCAAGAATTATCATTAGCATTTTGTTAAAAGTATTAATATGTTGAGTCAATGTTATGTATGTATATTATTTTTAATTGAAAACTGAACGCGTTTAAAAGTAGGTGTGTGTTGATTTAAGAATTTTAAAAAAAATATAGGAACGCTTTCAAATAAATAATTTTAATACAGCGGTTTTAAAAAGGTTTTTACAACCAGCTAGCTGCAAAGGAAGGATCGAAAGAATACTTTAGTTAACTGATGAACAAAGAGTTTGAATATGGTGCATATAGCACAATCCATCATCAGTTTATGGGCCAATTTAGTCACAAACTATAAAGGAAATTGAAGATGCACTTATGATATGATATGAAAAATAAATCATCAGTAGGGCCTGACAATATTCCAGTTGACCCGTGGAAGAAATTAGACATGCAAGGCTTCGAAATCTTAGAGCATCTTCAGCAATCTTTTCAATGACAATAAAAAATGCCAGCAGCTCATTGTTGTTCATCACACTGATGGAATTTTAGATCCACAACATCTATTACAACTTGCCTTGGACAACAGTGTTTGCAGATGATATTGCGCTATCAGAAGGAACTGAAATAAATGTAATCAGTCCAAGTAGAAAAACCGACGAATCAATGACCGGAGTGCTATGCTGTGCGATAAAAGGAAAAAGCTAAAAGGAAAAATCTACAAGTCGACAGTAAGACCAGCAATCACAGAAAGCGACTAAGATGGTATGGTAAGCAAGAATTATATCTCGCAGAAAACTGCTGCCAACAACATGATTAAGCGCAGCGATGAGGGCCGAATCTAAATCTAAGCGATAAGACCATGGAGAAGAACAGAACAAGAGGAACCTTCCGTTGCCATAAGGGCAATATTGTGTTCTTACCACATGCAAAACATTTTTAAAATGCATTCTATATAGGTTGGTAGGTAGAAGTTGTTGAAGCTGGTAAGCCTGCCAGAGACACAAGTAGCGCGGATGCGCCGTTTTGATACCACAACTCACGTGACCTGGATGTTAATGGGCGAAGCTGAGAGTGTAGTTTCCGGATCCATCCTGTGGAATTAAGAAAGTTGATGATGTTGCAGAATTTTATGTGAGAAATCTAAGAAAGTTCCTTGAGGATTTTGCATGAGTGCGCTGCCTGGCTCTGGCAACTGCCGAGCAGTCACAGAGAAAATGGAATAACGTTTCCTTTTCGTGTGAATTGTCGCAACTACGGCAGTGGGAGTTGAACGGGATGTCAAACTTGGCAGCGTGTCGACCAATTAGCCAGTGGCCCGTGCTAATTGCCGAGATTTTAGCTGTCTCGATGCGGTTTGTATTGATTAGGTCATTCGTTTTGTTTTTATTGTAGGTGGGCCAAATCTGTCTAGATATGGCACAAGTTGTTGATGCATTCTAGTCCTAACAAAATTTGATTCATTTCCATTTACTCATATATCCCAATTACGTGTGAGCTGATAATTTACGTAGCGTGCCTTACGTTTTATGGTTTACTAAGCATGAATAATTTTTATAATACCAAGTCAATTAATATATACTAATTAACGCTTTGTTCGCAAATCATCACAAGCTTATACAAAATTACCATATGATCTTCTTGCTTGAATAAAAAAAAAAAAAATACAAAATGCACATGACTTCTCACGATGTGTGAGACATGCGATTTCATTAAAATTTCAAAAATACAAAGTCTGAAGGTTCACAGAAGCGCATAGAACCTGTCAATTGGTCGAGGTGTTTGTAATCATTTTGAGCTAGTACACTCTATTCGAAAGACAAGAAATCACTCCAATATATGGCTAACAAACTTCAATTCAAACAGTTTTCAACAGACTACATTTGCTTCGGAGTAAAACCAAAAATACGAGAAGAAAGAGTAAGGAAAGCAATAATAGTGTTCTACACTTGCAGCACAATATTCATTAAAACATGAGGTCTTAGCTCTAACATTATACTTTGGCTCTATACGACTGAAGTGGGACCAATATTAACCTACAGGCAGCAAACAAGACCAACAACCTTAAGATAATGAAGATTATTCAGAGAATGGCTCGCATTAGTGCAATGAGAACCAGCCCAACAACTGGAATCAAGACCATACTCAATATTCTTCCCTTAGACATATTTGTGATGGAAATCCAGTTTGAAAGGACATTCACAGATCCTACACAGATAAATGTGGGCATCGTTATAAGCACGGACTATTAAACGTCCAGCTTAGACTTTTCTTAGGCTATTCTACATTTCTTATTCTAGGAGAGAAAACGACTGCCTCACGCATCATCGTCACAAACTAAAAATCGAAAGAACACAGAACGCACTCTACAATTCTAACCAAATTATGGACGAGCAAAACCTTCAAGCACACGAAGCATTATCAACTGCCAATCAGGACATTTTGGTGCTCTATATTCAACTCCTGCTATTGGGAACAGATAAGCAATTAAAGAACGATGTATGCTCTTCGGCAATACAACAATAAAAACTGTGAAAATACACTCACTTTCAAATTCCATTCAAAACATCACTTACCTCTCGGAGCAATCCAAAGAGGACATCGGTGGATAAGGATCTTTCGTGAGCTTCGTCCATAATTATCGCTGAATAGCCATCCAAATCTGGATCTCGTAAGCTTTCCCTGAGCAGAATACCATCAGTCATGTATTTTATGACAGTCTTCTCTGATGTACAATCCTCAAAACGAATTGCATATCCAACTTCCTCACCTGTGAATGATAAAACCCATGAACATCTTTCAAACACATCCCATTTGCATGCACTTACCCAATCGAGTTCCCATTTCATCAGAGACACGCTTTGCCACAGACATAGCGGCCACTCTTCTCGGTTGCGTGCAACCAATCATTCCGAAATTACTGTAACCATCTTCATGCAAGTACTGCGTTAATTGGGTGGTCTTTCCACTGCCGGTCTCGCCGACAATAATCACCACGGAATTTTCCCGAATGACATTCAACAGTTCCTGTCGGACAGCGAAAACAGGCAAGTAACGCCTTTGTTCGTAGATTGTTTTTTTCCTTGAGAAATCACTTTTGCCGCCACTGTCAGTGTCCTTCATGTGCTCAGCAAATTTCTGGTCACGACGGTAGTCAGCAGTGTCAGTTTCCTGGTCAAACTTTGAGTCCTCGCCTTCAGTTTTCTTTTCTATGCCCATAATGTTGCCCAATTTGGTGCCACCAAGTTCCCAATGCTTTTTCTGGGCCTTCTTTCGCTCTTTCTGTTCGCGGTAGACACGCACCAAGCCACTGCCTTTTCGAGCTATCAATGCCATATCTGAGGTAGGATCTTTTACGGGAATCACCGGTTCTGGTTGTTTTGTGAAAACGATTCGTCCATCCAGAAATGGTGGGACGATGTGATGAACCAGCAAATGAACTCTTTCGATCGCTTCTTCATCGAAGTCCTCGTTTACATTAATCGACATGACAACTCCGGATGTAAGCATACGATTGCGTTCCCAAAGCTCGTTGTCTTTGTTGATCTGGCGTTGTTGGGCACTGATGCGTTTGGTACGCTTTTGTTCTAGTATTTCTTCGCGTTTTCTACAATAGAGAAGATACACATATAGAATTCGCTTCTTAGTGTGGAGGTCAAACTTACCTGAAGTACTCAGCATTGGTACCGGCAAAGGGATTATTTTCATTGTCGTAGCCCTCGTCAATGTTATACCACTCACGATCGAGCCGACGTTGTTCTTCCTCCCAAAGATCACGATCTTCTTCAGTCTCACCCCATGGCTGACGTGTGCTACGTCCAGTGGCTGGGGTTGCACCAGATCTCTTTCGATCATTTGCCCAAGTGTTGTACTTATGTGCTGGCGTTGGACGTGGAGTATCGTCCTCATGTCCGTGCCGATTACTTCGACGCGATGACCAATCAGGCCGATCACTAGCATACGATTTGGGTGTTGGAAAGTCCCAGGATGATTTCTTCTGGTGTCCAGACCTTTCATCGTCTTCATCCCAGGAACTATTTGCTACCGAACTTCCAGTCGGTGTTCGTGGTTCATCCTTGAAACGCGGTGTGTTGATACTCCGCGACGAATCTGGTTCGCGTTTATTACGCTCCGAATAATCATCATCCCGATGTTTACTACGTTCCCGATCACGTCTACCGTCCCTATCATGACGACGTCGATCACGTCGATCCCGGTCTCGATTGCGATCCCGATCTTTCTCCGATCGTCTAGGTGATCGATCACCACCTCGTTCACGTTCTTTATCTTTGGTGGAATAATAAACTCCCTTGCTGCGGTCTCGAGTTATATGTTCACGCAAACGATCTCTGGCTAAATCTGATACACCTCCGGTATGGGATGGAGTCTCGTCTTTAGTCTCTCGCAATTGACGACTAAGTTTGTGAAAACTCATTGTATCTGGAGTTTTGAAGGCAAAATCCTTGCTACTTCCAGGCGTTTGGCTACCTTCTTTATCATCATAGTCATTATCTTTAAACGAGATAAGACGCTGTGAATCCTCACGCTCTTTTCGACGTTGTGCCGCCAATTTATCCAAACCCAGAATCGAGGGTTTCGGCACTTTGAACGAGTGCTCACTTTTGGGTTTTTTCAACATAAGGCCACCTCTAGTTTCGGTAGTTCCTTCCAAACGATGGACACTTTCATCATCGTCCATTATATTTTAGGATATATACAGAAATTATTGTAAATTTCTGTAAAAAATAAGTAAATGGTTAAAACTCAGCAGAAACGTTTTATTTTTACCGATGACAGAACTCAAAACAACTGATTTTGACAATCAACGAAATGACATTTACAGGTATGTTATTGAGATTGTGTTTCAGACTGTGTTAACAAACGATGGTGCATTAAATTAACGTTGTGTGGTTTATAAATTGTTGTCCATGACATAGCCATGCGGGATGAACGCACATTAACGCTGTTTTGCAGCAAAACTCCTATGTCCTCCTTCCAAAATCCGATTTAAATTTAGTCACCATCATATGGCCATTTTAAACACATTGATATTCCGTAAATATAAATTTAAATATATTTCCTAAATTCGGCCGTGTGTATACATTAATTGCTAGAAGAGGCAGACAAATATTGCTCTAGTGTTGGGAAGGTACGAAATAGTCTTCTCGTGCAACCTTTTACCATATCAAAAAATGTCCGTGTTTACAACTATTAAGTACATAATTTTGTTAACTACTAAAACTTCTTAACACCGCAGTAAATTTTTAACTATAAAATGTTCTAAGATAAAAAAAAAATTACAAGTTCCTCTCGTTAGTCGGCTTGGTAGAAACAGCTATGTGAGAGAAGATCACAGTTCTCATAAGGTTCAAAATGTCCGTTTTCAAGATCGGCTTCTTGTACACACGCACAACGAAATGTTTCTTTACCGGGTTCATAGTACTTTCGCGGTAATCCGATCCAATCACGCACTTGGCCGCCCGATTGACTCGTACACCAGACACGAGTTCCTTTCTCTTCTGACCATTCAATGTTGCACGAAGGGTAAACTTGACGCAATTGATTCTCGGTTTCTTTAGCCACGCGTGCCTGTTCAACAATGGCGTCCAACATGTGATGGTATTTAGTTTTCGCCCCATTTCGCTTGTAGAATCTATAAAAGACGAGCAAATGTTATTAGTGATTTTTTGTAAAGAGAATAATTTCAACAAAACCCTTAAGTCTTTTACTTAGGTCCTACAGAAGTCTGAAACATATAAGAATTCATTCATCTCTTAGTTAAAGCCTACTAGAGCAGGAGACCGTGGCCGTCACGGCCTATTGACTAGTGCTTTCGAAGCGAGCTGTTACAGGTTAGAATCTTAGCAAAACAACAAAACGTTTTTTCTCTCTTCATTACCTCTCGGGATAGCAGGTCCACTGTGATACAAGGATCTGGGTATTTCACAGAAACTACCTGCAGAATCAGTTGGAGCTTCGTATAAAGCGTTGGATCCAAATTTGCCATGTTCCCAAGTTCAGTGACTGGTTATGATGTCTACTGTGGTGCTGAAAAGTGATATTTTCAGCGAAACCAGGCTGCTAAAGCTTTTTTGATCCATCTGCTGCTCCCAAGCAGTCCATTTGTGCGAAAAATATAACACGCATAACATGATAGAAGCTGGGGTTGACCCTCTACGGGGCTGTCGCCCAAAGATGTGATTTTTGACAAGGCAGCAGATCCTCGTATAGAGGAAACGTACTGAAGCTTGAATACTCACGCAGCATATTGAACTAAGGCGCACCATGGCGAAGAGAAAGTATAAATGTATGGAGCACGTAGGAGCAATAGAAGATTCAAATAAAAATCTTCAAAAAGCCCTCAGTTTGTGAAATTATCAATCTATAATACATTTTATGATGCATTAATCGTTCTTTATCGCATTTTCCTCAAACTTTGCTTAGAACTATTCTCTTTTACTTTGGAATTCAACTCACCTTCCTTCTGATAAACCTTTGAAGACATACTCCTTGTCATAGAATTTTTTCCACTCGTACAAACTTAAGATTTCACTTGGACTTAGCGACATAACATCATCAGAGTTCTCATTATAATCTTCGAATTCGCCAGATATAAATGATTTGGAAGCATCTCTACCTGGAAATACATTTGTTTTATCAATTATATCTATGTCTTATTGGATATTATGCTTCTCACCAGCAAAAAAACTGTAAGAACAACCAGGACCATAGTGTTTCTTTCCTTTTGTCACATCGTACACCGAACCGAGAATGCTCAAATAAATTGGATCATCTTCAGTTTCTCCGGTGAACTTGGATAACACCTCCTTGGAGTATATCTGGTGACTTCCACCACCGATTGAAACATCACCGGTCAAGTCATATATCGCAGTTGTACATTTTTCTAGAATTTCGGGGTAATAGACTCCGGCAAATACAGCAAGTAAAATTATAAGAAACTGCAACTTAAACAAATGCTTTAGCACTGGAATCATTTTCCATAAGGCACTCGGATTCTTTAATGCCGAAATGAATTGACTAGTAACTAGTTCCTAATTATGCTAATAAATGCAATAAATAAGAAAAAAAAAGGAAAAACGAAAAGAAAACGAGACGATTTATTTTCGATTGTGTTATGACGTTTTAAATTGTTTGAATATAAAATATGACAGTATTTTTCTCAGCTGATTGCTGTCAGCTCATGCACAAACCAAAAATAAAAGCACCTTAGGGTGGAAACAGAAATTTGAAAAGCACACTGCTCCTTTGTGATATATATAATAGCCGTGTTTTTTTGAGAACTATACTCACTTCAGTCAAAAAAACGATTCATACTCAGTAGCAGCCGCGAATTGTTTTTCTTTATTTGACAGTTTTTAAATGTCAAAACAGAGGAAAAGCAACAAATACGATCGGCTAAAAGCTAATTTATGAGATTTTTCGTGCTCTGGTGGTCAACTTATGTAATTCTATCCTCACTTGCTGCTACTGGGAAAGTTATCGCCACTTGGTGTGTTGTTATTGCTTTGTGTATAAAATTTTACTGGGCTGGGTACACAGCTCTCAAAAAAACACGGCTAATCTTGTTGTTTTAGAAGTTATTTTGTAGGTTCTCCTTGGATTTTAGATGGGCTAAGGACATGCTTGTTTTTGTAGACTACCAGTACAGTTTTAAGGTACATAAAATCCAAGCCGATCACAAAATTGTTGCTTGTGAGACCGACACGTAAGTCTGTAGCTCTGATTGCAGAGAACTCATATCATCAAGGAGTGGAAGATGAGAAATGATTTATTAATTTATTGAGCCTTAATAATAATACTAAAGAATGAGGGGTTAGTAAAAAAGATTAAGATTTGACCAGAAAGGATATCTGGACTATCCTGATGGAAAATTTGATCTCTTTAAAACACTTCTGAAACTGTCTTCAGAAGCTCAATATGGATCTCAAAACAATCTTAGACCTGAAGCTTAAATGAAGACGTAAAACTGAGGAAAGAATGGAGAAAGCATTGTGCGCTTTCAAAACATGTAAGATTACCTTCGATTAACTCTGGGAGAGGAACCCACGAACTTGTAACACTAAATGTATACAGCGATTGTCAGACCCTCACTTACCTATGGCTTAAAAGCATAGTGGAAGGCAATTAATAACCTGATAAGGTTACTGAGTTTAGCATATGCAGGAACACCTCAAATTGTGTTGCAAGAGAGAACATGAAGTCAGTCAGAACATTAAGAAAGCAGCAATTAGACTCCAAAAGTCACGTACCTCAACTTACTGATTTTATGGATGTCGATAGAAGAATTGAGTACCTACATATATCACACTGCACATAGACTTCGTGAAACACTAAGTCAAGTTAGCGCCTTGAATTGTTTTCCAGGTTCTACGGAAGTTTGGACAGCCGCAGATGAAGTGCGTCGTGTATTTTCCCTTGTCTATGTCGCTACAGCCTTTGCAAAGGTCGGTCGCATTCTTTTTATATGAGCCGCCAGTAGGTTTAGGCTTGTGAGGATGTTGATCACATGTGCCAAGTACGATCTGTTCAGCGTAAGTATTTCTTTGCTTTTCCTCATACCTGGTACGAGCTTGACAATAGCAACAGTTCATCGAAATGGCAGTTAATTGGCACTGTGACGGAATCCATTAGGGTCGACTATCAACTACAAAGCAAAGTTATGAACGTAGTAGGTGTAACACTCGAAAAGTGATTATCAAAAGTGCTTCAACTTAAACTACCCTAAAGTTTGTCTGAAAAAGTTGGCAAATGCTTATGTTGTCCCAGTAATACCCCTGGAATTCTTTCCAAAATTTTACAGATTAAATGTCACAGAAATACTTTAAACGAAACTTTTTTTGATTTTGTTGAAATCAGTTCAAACTTCCTTCCAATCCATTCATGGCCATTTAATCAACCAAATTACGAAGTCAACTTACCATATGCTACTCCTTCCGTTGTTTTTCAAAGTAAATGACAAGTTCTATCTCTTAAATCCATATTCTATTGATTTGCTCCACAAAAAAAAAAAAAAAAAAAAAAAAAACCATCAAACAAAGTTAGTATTCGTTTTCCCCCCTCCAAATAGAACCGAAAAGTTTTCCCATTCCGAGTCCAATTCTTTTCAGGTCATGCAAAAACTTCAAACACTTACAAACAGCAAAGTTTTCCTTAAATTGTGCCACCATACCATCCAACAAATATTAATCCATTCTCTCCCACCCGTTTTGGTGTCGCAACTATTTAGTTGTCCGATTAAAACTTCCTTCACTCGAGCATACAGCCTTAAGGAGAAGGAAATTTGTTTATTTCCGGCAGGATGGAAAACTTTATTCCTCCCCAACCCCTTCAACAAAAAAAACTTTGAATAGTAACAATGAATTGGTTTCTTTTATGAAGCCAACATCCATTTCAATATAAACTAACGAACAAAATATTAATAACAATAAATTAAGAAAAAAGTAACTCGTATGTCATATGTCAGACATCACAGTCCATTACAACTGCTGCCAGTCCTGAGAGGGCTGCGGGTAGAAAAGTAATATCATACAACCAGTTGGCTGTCTTTGTTGAGAAACATTCAACGGATTTGAGTGTTTTTCTCTCGGAAGCAGAGACTCCGCCAAATATCAAAATTTTATCATTCACCGCTACCACATCGTGACCGTGTCTGTGAATTGATTTTAGGATGAAACTCTTGAAATTAAATTTGATAATAGTAAATAATACCTAGACATAATCATATCGGTGTGGTGAATCCAACGCTCCTCTTGGAAGTCATAGCGGTCCACAGATGTTAGTGACAAAAACTCCCCCGGATGCTGTATGTCCAATCCGATTCCGCCAATTATATACAAATCTCTACCTCCGCCAGTTGTGCAAAACCTTGCAAACAATCTGAAAGATTGATTTTTTTTTTTTTTTGGAAATCTTAAAAGTTCCTCCACCCTTCAAGAATATACTATGTATACACGCCTACGATTTGGAATGTATTCTGCTTTAAGTCATAAATTTAAGACTCTCAATAAACGCAAATCGTTTCCGTCCCTTTTTGGTTGGCCCTTAAAAATTGTTGAATCCCTTACAAAGGGTATATCTTAAAGCCATTAATCTCTATCCAACCGATATTTATTCTTCTAATTTTGTTGCAAAATTTCGCACCCCCAAAGAAAAAAAAAAAAAAAAAAGGTATCTGACGACATAGTACCCTCATTATGGTGCGAAACACATTTTTTTTTTTTTTTTTCTTCTCGTGCCTTTGCAACAATGAGTGTTACACTTTGGAGCAAAAGTTTCGAAGCAGTTCTACATAGGTACATATGATGGGTTCATCCCTGATCACCTTTCATTACCTTTAGTGGTGTAGGGTAACCCTTTTCATTTTAAAAAGACTAGGTAAACTATCGGCTTAACAGGGATTTTGCAAAATTTACTCTCAATGGGGACACCATTGTCGTGTGACAGTAGATGTTAGTGATAAGATGGGACCAATCTTTATTTTTTTTTTTTGTTTTTTGTTTTTATGGAGGTGTTGAGAAGGTGCCTCGAGCTTATCCAATCACTCTTTTAGATGAGTTGACGGGTGTATATTTGTGCATTTTATTCAAGTATTTCGAAACTTGAAATGTAGCTTTTGGAAACTGGAAATTTAAAGCGAATAAAATTGAGGCGACCGATTGTTTCAGATGAGAATAGGAACCAAAAGCTTAACGTTAAATTGCAATACCACATACCGACAAGTAGATAGTCAAGCTGCCATCAAAAGTTGTCTGTTTAGTCAACACTTCTTCGGGCCCCTAATTACAGTGACATAGAAGGAAATGAGTGGCTGATGAATTGGCTAGGTAGGGTTCGGTCATACAAAACTAACTTATCAAGGGTAAAATACACTCACACATCCCGTGCAGCAGGGTTTCATTTTATCTGCAGAGGCTTCCTCTAGCTAGTGCCATTTTGCGTGTGTTAGGCAGCCTATTCTTAAACGATCTGAATGAGATCTCGGGATAAAAAAAGGGAAACTCAGGCGCGCTTTTAATTGACTAAATCAAGAAAAATCTGCAACTATGGACGGATACTTAATCCAATATTTTTGTGGAAACAAATAAGAACTTAGAACAAAAATAAAACAAAAATGAGAACCCTTCACAAGTAAAGATCTTCCTTTTGAAAAGGTTAAGAGAGTTTTAACATTTTGTAACATCTTCCTTCCTTAAAGGTTAATAGAGGTTTAACATTTGCAATTTAAACGAAGCATTACATCAATAGATACCTATGAGACATATGGTTCTGAAGTATAAAAGCCCTGCCCTCTGTTAGATCACATATGTTTTTTCCATTTTTAACAATCGTACAACAAGTTCCTGCCGTGAAGCAACATCATGTTCATTATTTAAAAAAAAAAAAGATAATGTCAAAAACCCATCTCCAACCTGTCCCCATTATTTGACGAATTTTTCTATAACAAATCGCCCTACGCTTCTCAACTTGACTGTAAATTTACATAAAATCCCAATTGTCTGCCGATAAAAAAAAAAATAAACCCCCATTTACCCAACGAAACGACCTTACACCACCCTTAAAATACTTTGATAACATTTTTCATATAACAAAAGGAAAAATAATGATTTGCCCTTTCTATTTCTATTGTGAGATGGGAACGAAAAAAAAAAAAAAAAAAAACATTTACATAAGCTTCTTACCTTGGTATCCTAAGTCGCCTAACCGCCTGCCTCCATGTACCTTCATCACTGTTGAGGTTATAATATTCCATAGTATCCGTAATCATAGGCATACCACCTTTCTCTTGTCCAAAAACACCGCCAGCAATCCAAATCTCAGAAAAGTTCTTCGTATTAACCACCGCAGCTACTAGACCGTATCGACCTATATTCATGGAAGCTTTCTGCCAGTAAATAACCAGGTAAGTATGTAAAATATAAAATGGAGTAATTTAACAACAAAAAAACCTCTCAAACCTCTGTCCAAAGTTTCAAATCGGCATTATAGTGTAAAGTAGATGATAGAGGTATACCATCCGTACTTTCTCCACCGATGATATAGAGTCCTGACCTGGGATACCGCCTTCTATCACCTTGCCCACCAACGTCAATGTCATTATTGTTAATAGCATCATGATCGTAAGCAATCAGGCCGAAATCCCTTCGGGACTGTGGTAAAGTGCATTCATTATGCCATTCGAGACGTTTTGGATCGAAACTCCAAACGGCAGCTTCGAAAACCTATCCGGGCGATTATTATGGATCATGGGGGTATAAAAATAGCAAATACGTTATGTACAGTGGCGTAGGATTAACCTATTTGAAGATGTGATTGTCTCATTTCATAAGGGAAAAGATGGATTCCAGAAATAGTCCTATCATAAGATAAGCCAAGTTTAAAAAATAAATAGCAAAGACTTAAAGTTTGCATTGAGTAATCTCTAACACGGTTACCGTCTAATCTAGGAAATGCTTTCGGCAACACATGATTTTAGCTATACCTAGGACCATTTGTTAGTGATGCTAATACACCAAAAAGTTCCTTAAGGAAACTATAAAAAGTTGTCTTGTTCCCCATTAATCCTCTTAAAGGATTTGATGAAAATGACATGTTTCAAAAATATTGCAATATGGCCGTTTACCTCAAGCTTTTCGAAGGCCGGCTGTTTAAATACGAAAACAAGATCTAGGTCCATGTTGTTTATTCTTAGGAACTGAGATGCAATAGTCTGGGGTTCCAGGTTAATAAAAATATCAAAAGATAGAGACTGGCGATTAATCCTTAGAAAACAGAGTTCTTCTTGAGAAATACCGCACTTCACTTCACAGTAAAAGGAGTTTAAAGGCCCTTTTAGAGACCCATACAAAAGTTTGGCAACTTGGTGGATATGATGATAAGCAGCTTAAAAACCCTCCAACGTTATGTCCATTACGAGCTGCCTTGCATTGGCATGCGGAACTCTGCGGCTTAAAGTACTTTAAGGCTAAATCAAGCAGAAGACTGGAAAAGAGCGCTGCAGAGGAAATACAAACTATGTACACTAAGCTTTATCCGGCTTTAAAGAGGCTGGTCAGACATCGAACCAGTAGATGGACTACACAGAAGGCTCAAATATGGATACGGAAGTGGGCGCAGATATTTTTTCTGCGGCTTTTAAGGAGTTAGTTCCCGCAGTAACAACAGCCAGTCACCCACAATGAAGGCAATACTATGTAATGACATCTACCAGGACACTGAGGTATTGAAGGCAATGAAATTGCAGATCGACTTGCCAGGATAGGCTCCTCAGAGAGGTACATAGGTGCCGAACCCTTCTGTGACAGCCCTACTTCCGAGTTCAGAATGGGTCTGGACAGATGGGAAAAACGTAACTTCATATCCTACTGAAACAACACTCAGGGACTAAGACAGGCTAAAAAGGCCATCCGACCCCTGAACAAAACCACTAAGAATATTCTCAACCATAAAAGGGACGATATCAGAAGACTTGCCGGCTTCCTCACCGGTCACTGCAGCCTCAGATATCACTTACACAAACTTAATATAGTTCAGGAACTTAAATGCAGACTGTGCATAGAGGAAGACGAATCAGCCGAACACGTTCTATGTGAGTGCGTGGCTGTCTGCAGTGTCAGGAAACGCTGTCTCCACAAAGAATTCATAACACCGGAGGACATTTGAAATGCCTCGACTGGAGATATTCTCAACTTCATAAGGAAGATAGACGATCTCCTTGTCTAACTGGCTCCAGGCACAATAGATCTTTTAGGTCGCGGTGCCATATGCGTCTGTTGAAGAGAGGGTTGACGCGAAAGGAAGTCCCATCTCCGCCACACTTAGGTCAATGTAGACCCATTGTGGTACCCCAGGGGATTCAACTAGATTTTACTAGGAACCATAAGCCTATGTTCTATCGAGCCAGTCCCAGGCGCGGATAAATCTGTGTATGTCGACCACAGACTTGTCGGACAGTTCCTCTAGATCCTGAAAGAAATGTCTTCCTAGGGTTTTGAATCTTATTTGGCAGAGCGCTGGACAGTGGCAAAGAAAGTGTGGAGTGTCCTCACACTTCTTCATCGCCTCATCCCCTGCATATGTCATCCGTGTTCAATCCCAGTCTTCTTGCATGGTTTGGTTGATTTGAGTAAAACCTAGTAGATACCTGGACAATGGAGGTATACCGAGCATTAAGAAGGTAAATGTACTGACTAGAAAGGGCTCAGCGCTAGAATCAGTTCATATCGGCAAAATGGCATGAAAAAGCTTATTAATCCGACGTCCGGAGTCGGAGATTCCTAAGGATTAATCTAATATAGCTCAGTCCAAAGCAGGAATTATTCTGAGAAGCTAGACTATCTAAGAAGCACTGTTCATAAAGCAAACCCACAATTGGCAACTCAGTGTGGAACAGTCCTGCTCTCGAATCTTGAGTGTAAGAATTAATTGAGGTCTCCGGTCTACGCCACTGTTTCAATTGCTACTCCAAAACACTCAAACAAAAACTTACCGATTTAATCGAACCCGGCATTGCTGGTCTTGTTCCACCGATAACATAAATTTTCTCCCGATATACAATCGCAGAGTGATGATGTCTGCTTCCGGGCATGTTTGCTAAATACTTCCAGGAACTCTCGCAAGCATCATAGTAAAGAACATCCATACCATGACCATCGTTCGCATGCCGTTGTGTGTAAGGATCAATGCCACCAAAAATGAATATCTTCTGATTTGTTATGCCCCTGGTAAAGAGAATCGGGTTGAAGCCCATGGATCAAATTCAACCCCCATACTCTACACACTCTTACAAATTCAATTCACTGCGAGTGTCCTGTTTCCGGGAAATTGTTATTGGTTTCGTACCACCAGCTTTAACTGTGGAACAACCATCTTCGCTATACTCTTCCTTCGTCGATTCCAGTGGTGGTGACAACTTTGTCCTTGCCCGTGATGGTCTTGGACCTTCATCATACCTTTGGTGATGTACCGACTCGGCCAACGAATTCGACACATTGTACTCAAATTCATGCGAACTCATGCTGCAATAGTAGGATTTGGCCAAAACGCTTTTCTTAATATTTATAGCCTTTTGATTAACATCAGAACAAGAGGTGGATTTTGGGTTTAAGGTTATGGTTTTATTGTCTTTCTCGAAAGCGATGGCGTTGCTGTTATTCTCCTCGATCTCGGGCAGTAACTTTGGTGTATTTCGTATAACAAAGTTGCCTCGGGCATTAGTCCTGTTGGATGAGTAAATCTCTTGATACCAGGAGGTTTTTATGTCTACAGTTTTAGACGTATTGTTTTCTGTGTAAGGAGAAAAAAAAAAACAGATAATTTTGGAAATTGAATATTAATGTAGCAAGGCGACAAATTGTGTTTATTGTTTATTGTCCTTGTTTCGGAAAGGAAATGTCTATATCTTCGTTGAGGATTTGAGTAAAGAAATTACACAATCTAAATCTTTGGTTTAGTTGTTTTGAGCCACAGGACACCTGCGGCAACTTGACCCAATTGAGATACGGATTTTAGCTATATTGGAGTTTTTTCTTATTATGCCTTGGGTGTCCTTGTGTTTACACGAGAAAATAAGTTTGACCATTGACATGAAGCATCACTTTGATGGTCAATAAAGAAGGATCCCCCCCAGAAGACAAATATAAAATTAACACAAACATGGGGACTGGGGAGTCACTGTCTTTGGCAAGTGGAATATGTTAGACGGATCATCATAAAAAAATGTAACACAATTTCTTGTAGGCAAACATACATTCATACAACGTGTAGTATATTCTATTTCCAAATACATACTCGTAAAAGGAGCCCTTGAAAAGTTATTTCAATTTATGTGTTTGGCTTCAAGTAGATATATGGATTAGGAATAGTTTTAGGTTCGATGTAGAAAACCCATTCTTAGAAGTTAGTTCGGAAACATTTTATGCGAATCGATGAACCTCTTTTCAGTTTTCGTATGCGAAAATGGTGAGCTGTCTAAGAAGCAATAAAATAAGGTCGAAATAATCAGGATTTTATTACAAATATTATTTTTACGTTGGCGGTTAAACGGAAACAAGTGAAGGCGTTGTCAAGGAGTTTTGCTTGATCTCAAGGTTATGACAAAGAAGTTGCCTTAAGCTTTGTTGTGTGACAAATTGCAGTTTTATTTGTAACTCTCAATCCAGTCGCGGTTTATTTGTAGCATCCTTACACTTTAAAATTTGCTCTCGATTACACAAGTAGATATGTGTTTTTGAAAGTTTAAATTCAAGTTCATGTATTCAAAATTGATTTTTTTTTTCAATAGGCAACCTTCGTAGATAGGATAGGATAGGGGGAGAGAGTAAGGAATTCGAAGTTAATGAGATAGTGGATAGCTTTACTGCCCTGGATCCAACTTATGCTGAATTTGCGTCTATATTACACAGAGTTTTCAATATGAAACTCAAGAAAAGCCCAACTTCATTCTACGATTCTTTTGCCAATTCAGATCTTATTGTTAACGATTCCAAGGCTTTTCTGACAGTCTTTTGTATGCAGTGGAAGCCAGGCTGCGTATTTTTACTGTTTTTTTAAAGGAATTTCCAAATCCCAGGAGCACTCAAACCCGTTTCGGTCCATTGTACTCCCAGGCAGAAATCCCTTTTTCGATGTAGTGGTTTGAGAAACTGTGGTTTTGTTCATTTCTCTTGTTATTTTTGGTGGCTGTTGCTATTCCCCGACCGGGCTCGAACCTGCACAGGTCGGGTCACAAGGGAACACACTAGATACCCACCTTACGTGGATACGAAATAGCTTACTTTTCACTGTTGCCTCCTATCTCGAATGTAGCTGTGAAAATCGCCATTAGCTGACTTGGATGTATTTAAAGAGTGTTTAATAGTACACATATAATGAAGATCTAGGGTTGAAGTCATCATTTAGAACCAATAGCTTTTGTGGGTATGTAAGGAAACCAAGGCCTTTTTGGTACGTAGTCGAAAATGATGAGGAAATTGGTTTCACTCTTCGATTAGGAACATAGTCAGAAAATCAGTGGATCTCTTGCTACTAAAGATCATACTGCCGCCTTGCCTGTGTCAATTTTAAAGACACAAGTCTATTTCACAATGAAACTTCATATTTTTCAACGACAAACAGGTTGAGAGTTACATTTTACGCCAAATCCTGGAAAATACCAAAGAATTTACAATCACTGCCTAGATCCTGCCGAGGCCCTTAATACCACTAGAGATTCTGACAGAGTGACGAAAAACAGTATGAAATTTGTACGTTTATACATCAGACGCTATTTTTCCCAAGTCACCTTCTTGGCCATTAGAGTCATAAGCGCCTTCGTGAAACTCTCAAAATGGGTCTGATTGCTAACAAAGATAAAATAAAGTACGAAAATCAAGGCACAACACCGAATTTGTGACTCAAACCTTACGATACAGAACTACCTAGTCTAAGAATTTTATTTCTTTCGATTTATGAGGGTTGAAATAAATAGAAAATACATAAACATTACCTAAGCACCTAAGTACAGTACAGTACTGAGAGTCCACATAGAAGAGAATGACCTCATCTTCAGTAGCATGCGGAAGTATGTAGAGGACGATCTCAATCAATTCAATATACGTTACTGGAGACAGCTGTCTAAAAATCATGTTGACTAGAGGGGCTCATTGGTTAAGGTCCTGCTTAACTACAACTGTTAGGAAATGTCTGAATTGATCTTTGAAGTCCCATAATTCTTCCAAAATATGTAAAAGAAATACTAAGTAGATGTAAGGTTGACGTATATCTAAAACCAAAGCCAACACTGAGTCATGTTGACTTCGTTAAGCAGTGCAACTCATCTTTAGAAAGCAAAGGTTTTGAGACAAATACTTCACAGTCGTACATCGGAATAAATAACAGACAAACTCAAAGTATATTTCGAATTAAAATCGATTTAGTTTCCGTTTTCGTTTGTTTGTGTCGACACCACCCTCGGAGCAAAAGACTGAAACCTAATACCACCTGAGTTTCAAAATCACTAGCGCTGTGCGAATGGCATCATAAGGGTATTCATAACCCCTTTAGCACTAGTGAATTATAAAAAATAAAAAAACAAGAAATTTTCAAGTCAGACTCTACGACTAGATTTCATGTTTAAATTTAATTAAAAATGTTTCGAAAATATTACCTGTTTCTTCATAGTCACTCGTTTCAGCACTCACTTGGACGCCTTGATCCCGACTCTCTTTTGGAAGGACATAGTACTAAACAAGTAGAAATTATAGCGAGTTGTTAATAAATAAGCATTTCCCTGGCTATCAAGACATTTTCGGGGAGCAATAAGTGCACTATACCTTACTTTTGTTAAGTAAAACGTTTAAAAGCTAAGGTAATCCATTGGATTTCCAATTCGTTCATTCATTTCCGAAATAGAACCGAAAAAGAAAAAACAATTACTCTCAAATACGTTGTTTATTAAAAATGTATAAAACCATTGGAAATCCAATGGATCTCAATAAAACATGTGCTTTTGTATAAAAATTTCTACATACAAAATTTCAACGTACAAAATATTGATCATTGGGAGTATTTCCCTTCGGTAGACAACATTGAAAATTTAGACCCTCTTGGTTTTCCATTTTCAATGTTTTCCAATGATCCTTTCCTTTGCTTCGAATCATTTCCAGGTACTCAAGGAAGGATTCATAAGTAATGTACTGCCTGTTGGGACAATTGATTTTATGATGATAGCTACATTCTTGATCACAAATCCATTGTCTTTGAACTGGTTTTGTTAACTGATAGCGTTCCAAGAATGCCAACAAATTGTCAACATCATCCGAATAGAATAACTGTGTTGTTGTGTATCTAGATTATCGAGAGATGATAAGTTTAATGGAAATTTGTTAATTATAAAAAAGAAAAAAAAAAAAAGAAGCAAAAACAACTCACGATAAACCATCTTCAATCATTTTCTTGACCTGTGGATTGTCAACAACTCTTTCTACACCGATGCAGTCGGTATCTCGACCCAAGGCTACCAGAATCCATGGTGGTACAAGACCAAATCGAACACAACTTAGAATATCTAACATTTGAGATTGACGGTCGTTCCAGTCATAGCTTAGCCAACGAACTGCTGCCATTAGGATCTAAGAAAGAGGCCACACATTTTAAGAGCTTCTAACAGTAGGTGACTGTTTTTTTTTTTTTTTTATCTAACCTCGACTTCTGAGTTAACCCCAATTGAATTTGAGCTGAGAAGAGTGCAAACCTCCTTGGCACTTAGCATTAGAAAGTCCTTTGATGCCACCAGGGTAAGAAAGAACTTACAGATTCTTGTTAACATTAGCTGCTGTAGCATTTCCAATCCATAATTCCTTGCCTCCAGATACAAAAGGAATGCGGTGTCCTCCTGGAAACGTATATCATCGTCCAAACACACCCAGCACTGATCTACTAGTCCTTTGATTTTTAAAAAGTTTGCCGCATTGAACAACTCCAGGATGCCTTCTCGCTGAACTAACGGTTCGGAGGACAACATCCAATCGTAGACCATTATAAATGCCTGCGGAGTGATTCTTTCTGAAGGCAGCTGTACAATTACCTCATTGCTACAATCCATGAAAAAGTCCGAATAGCATTGCAGTACCATCATATGACAGTTGAAAGATGCTCCACCGATTTTAACCTGAACATTCGGCTTAATGTAGTTGTCAATCATATTCTTGAGCAGGTCATAGAGATTCTGTTTTGGTGGCTGATTGATGTTCTCCCAGCCATCAATTTCGTTTGCCTTGAAGCCGATCTCGACAAGTGACTTCTCCTTTTGAAGGTCATCGATTTTATTTGCTGGTTCCTCAGTCACTTGGTACAAGTTACTAGGAAGAATCTTATTAGGACCAGACCTTGTCATCTGGTAATCATGGGCAATCGATCTAGAGGCATTCTGTTTCAACTGATCTGTGGAAACGTTAAAAAGAAATGTCAAATTTATAAAAACAAACAAACATTCACATATCGACTTGCTTACCTGCACGTATTGAATGAGAGGTAGGAGCTTCTGCTTGGACTGATGAGTCAGAATTTTCTAAGAAACTTAAACTAAAATAAAAAAATTCAAAGATTATATATTAAAAAAAAAAAATAAAAAATAAAACAAACAAACTGACTTCATAAACTTAAAACTGTTGTTAATTTCGGATGATGTTGTAGCAGAAGAGGCGGAGGATTCATTGCTCTGCAATAGGTTTACCTCTCATTAAAACGTTTGTAAATTGAAGGTTTTTTGTATTTCGAAATTACCTTATTGTACTTGTTTTCCATTACATGTAAAGGGGTTTCCAGACAATGCTAAAAGTTCTTTGGCATTCAAAATTTAATTTTTCAGATAATTTTTATGTCACTGAAACTATGATCAAAATATAAATGAAATTGGCAAAGTACACCTATCTTATGCTGTTTATTTATGACTCCTTTAATTGTTTATACATACATATGTATGTAATTTAGATCAATTGAATATTTATTTTTATTTTAAGTTCAATAATCTGACTAAACTCGGGTAAGGGTTGTACAAATGAATACATTATGTACATCGTAAAAAGTATTTTAGTAAGGTTATGATGCCGGGTAACTGATATCGTACAGCTCCTAAAAAGTTGATAAGTTGTGACGGAATCAGGGATTCTTTCTCAAGCCGAGTAACACGAATCTGAAATTATCTACATAGCTCTGTGTTTCCTCATAACTCCAACCTACAAGCGTTTAAAAATAGTCATAGCTTTGGAGTTGGAAGCAATAGGTTTCTTTTCCGATAAGGGTTAGAGCTAGGTAGGTAGAAGTGGTTGAAACTGGTGAACCTGCCAGAGACATAAATAGCGCGGGTGTGCTGTTTTGATACCACAACTCATGTAACCTGGATGTTGATGGGTGTGTCTAACGGCGTTCAGATCCATCCTGTGGAATTAAGAAAATGTATAACGCAGAATTTGAGGTTAAAAATCTCGGATAGCTCCTTAAAAAAAGGTTTTTCGAGTGTGCGCTGCCTGGCTCTGGCTAGTGCTGCGCAGTCACAGAGAAAGTGAAATTGTCTCAAGGGCTAGAGTTACTCGAGAGATTTATGTGCAGAGAAGAAAGGAAAGACAGAAACAGAGAGAAAAGAGTCCAATCAAGTCGATAGAGATGTAAAGGAATAAGATTTGAACATTTTACCAAAATTTAAAAAGGATGTATAAACCGAAGCATGCAAAGACGATGAAAAAATAAAGTAAAGTCTATGATAGTTTGGAAGAAACTTTTATGTGGACCATTAGACGGGTTACTTGGTGGACCTTTTCAAAACAGAAGGAGATGGTTTGATTTCTACTTCCTCATGTGATTGTAGTCTACAAAGCAAAGAAATGTGGGCTAAATTGGTTCATCTATATCGAAACGAACAGACAACAAAGATTCAGATTTTAACAATTTTGGCATCACAGATCTTTGGTTTGAAGGGTCAAGAAAATAGCAGGCAACAACGGACACCAGGAAGACAACTTGTCTCAGGCAGTAACAGTTGGAAGAATGCCTAACAGGTGACCACCAGAATTCGCGTTGCTGGAGTAGATTGAGAGACTGTTCGATGTAGACATTACGTCATTGCAAATTTCTTTTTGGATCATAAGAGGGTAACATAAAAGTTAGGTTAAGTTGAAGTGGCTGCCAGCTATTACCAGCACACTTAGACCAGTGATCTGAAGAGATCTCCATACCTACACGTTAAACCAATTGAAGCTATTTATGAAGCGAATGAGGTTTCTGATATCTGTGTTTATCAGATCGCCTAAGTCGTTAAAGTAGAATTCCCCTAAATGGAGTCTTCTTTTACGGGAGAGAGCTGGGCAGTTACAAAGAAGGTGGAGAATCGTTACTTTTTTTCTTTTTTTTTATAATTCACTAGCGCTAAAGTGGTTATGAATACCCTTATGATGCTATTAACACAGCGCTAGTGTTGGTGTAGTGATTTTGAAACTCAGGTAGTATTAGGTTACAGTCTTTTTGCTCCGAGGGTGGTTTTTCCAGAATGACTGGGGAGAATTATTGCCATTGCTTATAATTCGCAGTATTTCTTTCGTCCATGCAGCTTCTGCTCAAATCGTTTGAATGGACAACAAGCCTTGTTGCATGCTTGCCTATTAGACAGTGTCCCGTGATGACACCTATTACGGATCTGATATGCGATCTGTTGAGAGAAATTAGATTCTAAGAGCGTTTCAAATCCAGCCGTGGCCAAATCCCCTTTGTCACTAGACACGTCATACCATTTATCCACCTAGAATTTGTTTTCTCGATAACATCCAGCTTAAGTTTCAGTTTACATGTAGCGATCGGTATTCCCAGAGTGTCTCTTTCTGTGAGCACAGGTACGGTTGTTCCATGGCGAGTTCGTCAGCCTTGCAGTTCCCCGGAATATCTCTATGCCCTGGCACCCAACAAAGTTGAATATTGAACTTCTCCGCCATCTCTATTAGAGATGATCGGCAATCTAGAGCTACTAACGAATTTGAAGAGGCTGATTCCAGTGACCTAATCGCTGCTTGACTGTCTGAAAAGATACGTATATTTGTGGAAGATATTACGTTTTTCTTCAGCCAAGATGAGACTTCTTTGATTGCCAGTATTTCTGCCTGAAACACGCTATAATGATTTGGAAGACGAAAAGAGGGGCTGAGATTAAGCATATCGGAGAAAACACCACCACCTACACCCTCATTAGTTTTAGATCCGTCGTCGGTGTAAAAGTGGATCGAATTGTCCTGTAGAAATGACTCATTCTCCCAGAGTGACCTGGAGGGAATGGTAGCAAGGAAGTTTTTATTGAAATTTATCTTGAGTGTGGTGTAGTCTATGTTTCCAGGGAAGATTTTGAATTTGTTCAAGATGGAGGCGTGGCCAAAGACTGTGGTAGACCACTGTGAAGCTAATTTGAAGCGGACAGCCGAGTTAGCAGCCATTTGTCTGCCAAGGATGTCAAGGGGTGTTTGATGAAATAAAATGTCCAGTGCTGCGGAGGGTGTCGTACGAAGAACCCCACTTATGCACAAACATGCTGAACGCTGGATCTTGCTTAGATGATCTCGGTTTATGGCCTTGTCTAAGGCGGTCCACCAGACAGCCCCCGCGTACATGAGTATCAGTATTATGACCGAGATGTAGAGCCAATGAGTGATACGAGATTGTAGGCCCCATTTGTTTCGAATGGCTATTTTGCAAGAGAAAAGTGCTATTAAAGCTTTCCAGCTTAATTTCTAATCCAAAATAAGACCCAAATATTTTGCTTCATTAGAGAAAGTTAAGTTAAGGTTAAGTTAATTAAGGGAAGGAGGGTCAAGGACTGGAATTTTATATTTCCTAGAGAAGCCGTAAGAGCAAATTTTACTCAAATAATGGCCAGGATCGGCATAAACTGCTAAAGGTGATTTTTAGTAAAGCATAGGCACGTCAAACTATTTCACATCATCTTGACAGTTTCTCCATCATCCTACAACAAATGCGGATTTCAAATGGATTTCTAAAGTAAGCCAAGCCATTCCCAACAATAGAACCACACCATACATATCTCAAGAGCCTTTAGAAGAGAATCCATTTCTCTTGTGTAACTTTTATCCATATTCGCAGAACACAATTTTATCACGTGTCGATAGCACTCTCGTTTGTTTCATTTTATTCACAACATTTCTGCATTCATTTCTATCTTTAGCACATGCATAAAGATTCTATTGATTTTTTTTTAAGGATCCATTCATCTATCCATCTGTTATGACCTTGAGTCCTTGTAAGTGTGAAATGCCTTTCGAAAAAAAAAATCGCATTGTTGGATTCAATACCAACCTAGCGAGTAAAAAACACCAACACTATGGCGCATATATTGTTGCTATGCAATAATTTGCAGTTGCATAGAATATCCTTCTGCCTATTTTGTTCAGATCTGTGACGTCCAACATATAGAATATGTGATGGATGGCTGCAAAAAAATTGAACGTTGCCAACTTAACCAAAGAATTCAACCTTCAACATACATATGTATGTGTATGAGTGTGAATGGATAAAGAGGTAAAGGAGAGCAAAAAAAAAAAGGAAAATCTAAAGATAAATGCAAGTCCCTTTGTTTGTAACAGAGAGGCGGAGAGCAATTATAATTTTCCATTACCATGAAAAATGGCCAAAGGCGCAATCCGCTCGAGTGTGGGAGTGTAGTAGGTGTACACTAGGAACGATACTCAAATTAAATGTGAACAAAAAAAAAAAAGAAGTAAAATCCTTGCATAAAAATAAAAATAAAAAAGGAAAACGAAAGAAACACCGAAGGACACAAGTAAGTGCTAACTATAGATGGTTTACTGTCATTTGCTTCGCCTACATCCTTAATGAATTCTATAAGGGTAACCATATTAAATTAAAAAATAAAATAAAAATAAGGACCTTGATTTGGCAGTATACACCAGAGGTTGTATGTATGACAAACAAAATAAAAATTCAAGTGAAAAGAATTTTCGAAAAGACACCAATCTCTTTGTAAGCGAATGGTTTTAATTAAAACTTGATTCTGAAAAGGTTACCCTTCCCTGGACATTTGTTACCTGATCCTCTGATATGTCCACTATTTGCGCTTTCTCTCCAATCAAATTGAAGAGAAATTTAAGATAATACTGCAAAGAAACCTGAGAAGCTTTACCTGAAAATACTCGACTCAATTCTTGAAAGGGAACTTTACTTCGGCCAGAAATTTGATGTGACCAGTATACATGTAGATTCTAGAAGCCAAGTATGGTACATCGACGGCTTTAAAATTGACTCTGCATCTAGTGCTGGTATCTGTGGTTGCAACACCAAAGTCTTGATGCATATAGGAATGAATGGATATCCATCCAGCAGCTGGGATACGCAGACGATATCGACATCATCACCCGTTCCCAGCATGCCATTATTGAGGCTTTTACGGCAATAGAAGAACAAGCCCAACGAGTTGGTCTCCCGATTAACGAGGATAAAACAAAGTACATGCTGTCTACCAAAAACCGACCCGTCGAACACCGTCTAGGTCAAAACCTAACAATTTACAGCTATAATTCTGAGGACGTGAAGGAGTTTATCTACCTCGATAAACTCCACAAATGACTCCCTAGTGGAGACTCGACGAAGGATAACCTTAGGCAACCGCTGCTTCTTTGGTTTGTCCAAACAACTAGGGTCAAAACTCCTAACTCGAAGGTCCAAAATCATGCTCTACAAAACCCTGATCTTGCCAATCCTGCTTTATGGAGCTGAATGCTGGACGATAAGTAAGACAGCGGAGCAGATCTTAGGATCCTTCGAAAGAAAAATTCTACGTCGAATATTTGGTCCAGTCTGCGAGGAGGGCGAATAGAGGAGAAAATAAACCGTGAAGGCAAAAATCCGTCGACTGCACTTGTTCGGCCACATCGAGCGAATGGACGAGAATGCTCCAGCTTAAACGATCTTTGAATCCCAGCCACCTGGTTCACGAAGAGAAGGAAGATCGAACCTCCGGTTTAAAGATCAGGCAATCGCGGATGCCAGAAACCTTGGTCTAGTAAACTGGAAGCAACGTGCCTGGGACCGTGAAGGATGGAAAGCGGAATTAGTTCAGGCTCAGACCCTCCAAGGGTCGCTGGCTTGATAAGTAAGTAAGTAGAATAGGAATGTGTCTCAGTGTTATCCAGGCTGATATCCATGCATCAGCATGGCTGATATCTGTTGAAGTTTTGGAATACTTTAACACAAAACCAGGTCCATTATACTACCAGGAGGTACAACCATTTGACTGTGTTTTCATTGCCTTTCTAAGAAAGTCGAGTGAAGGTTTAGTTTACTAGCACTCATCATATAAAGGTCCCGAAATTCTGCCACCTGATATGAGCAAAAGCAGGACAATAACAAAGTGCCATCGCCTTCTCCACAAGCGTCACAGACAGTGGTGTCACTAAAACATAACACGTTGAGATGTTTGGCAAAGGCGTAGTATCCCATAATAACGTCCAAAATTGGTCGGGAGTTTTTTCTGCTGCGACAGCAAAAATTCTGCGGACTTCTTACAGACACCGGGAAGTATCTGTTTAGTCTGCCTGAATCCTGGAGAGTTATGTCACCGATAACTGTATTTGCTGGAAACTCAACCAAACCGAAGATATGGCCAAACCTAACGGCCGAAGAAGTCCTCCTCTGAACGTTTCCTGGCAAGCTCAGTGGGCAACTCATTTCCGGTTAATGATTGACTATGATGGTCATACCAAATGTGCAATCATCAGATACCCTATCAGATAGTCAAGTAGCATTCGAGGCATTAAAATACTCTAGTTCAGGATTTGAAGTTTAATTTTTACGCCTTTCGGCGTACACAGACCTCAATCTCATTTCATTTGCACTCTGTCAACAATTGTCATCGAATCAAAACTCTGAATAAATTTAAATTCAAGCTAAAATTTAATTAGACAAATAAATTCACTCACTCCTGGGGACAAACGTTTCAAAACTCCAAAACAAATCTATCTCTCAGTTCATTATGCAGACTCGGTCCGTCAGAAGAAGACATAAACAAAAGGCGAATATAATGGCAATTTAAATAATTAAATTTGGATTAAACTTCAAACTTGAACCCTTTTGTCCATTCCAAATGGCGAATCTAAATCCGTCCGAGAAAGGATTATGAATGAAACGTCAGAAAGCAGGCCTCCTTCCATTGCCTGAAGATGAAAATCTTTTCAATTTTTTTTTTTTGTTTTTTGTTTCTCAACTAAATTATTTACAAAGGATAATGACCGACCATGTGAAACCCTTTTTGACGAGCAAAGCAACAACAATGATGAACGCAAGAAGAAAAAAAATTTAACTTAAGCTTTCAAATTATCGATCCGTGAAAGATTTCTTCTGCGTCAACCCGAAAACCAAGATAAGTGTTCGAGGGGTGAAAGTCTTCATCCAACAAGAAGACGAAGGAAGAGAGGGAAAATTCTGTGTATTCTGGTTTCGTAAGTTATTACATTTTCGATGGAAAATATTTATGAAATATTTACGATGACGGCATGGACGAACTAAAGTATCCCTTGCAAGCAAAGCACAAAACTCAAGTTCCAAGGAATAGTTCTTCTCCTTGTTGTCATCGTTTGGGGGTTTGGGTAGGGTAGGGTAAGTCCCTTGTTGAAAGATTATAGGTTTCTTTGGGATGAGCTTGAGGTATAGCTCGTTATTTATGTAGATCGACAAAGAAAACTAATTACTGTGTAAACAATGGAAAAGGATGTGCTTTCATTTTGGGACAGAAAACGCACACACATAACCTACATCCTTTTGTGCTTTTATTGTAAACGTAAATATCACCGCTATTAAAACGACGTGTAAGCAAATAAATTTCATCCTAATGAAATGCTCCTAATTAACTATTGACAAACACAACAGTTATAAGGGTTTTCACACCGTTTCCATAATGATACAAGTGGAACGAACAATCTCACCTGGATGTGAATCTGGGCGAAAAATAATTGCTCACGTTAGCTTTGCGAACTGCAAATGAGTATAACACTGGCTGGCGTTGGGTGTTCAACACAGCGTAAGGATCTAAATGTGATAGTGTTGCTTTAGTTTTTGCGTAGGCGAAGGGTTCTTTGAAGGTACATATATCCTGCAGTAAAGGTTTTCACATAAGTGGTCTGGTTTTGATGAGCACCAGATGGGTATCATCACCTTTTCTAAAAGAGATAAAATAGGTTGTGGGATACTCAAGTGCGTTATAAAATCGTGATAGGCGAATTGAAAATGTAAATTTAAGGCATTTTGTGACAAGGACATATTGTTTTCATTGCAGATTCACTCTAGAAACAATTTTAACATTTAAAAGGGTTCCCAAAGCATTTTTGAATCACGAGTCACAGAAAATATGCATGCAAGTGCATACCTAAGTTGTGCTCCTAACTAAAAGAAGATCGAGCTAAACATTCAACAGGCAATCGCCATTTTACAGGGTATTTTCATTTATATATCGGCGCAGCAGCTCATAAAGCGGCAGGGCCTACCTTCTCGCAAGCTTTCATGTTGTGCGTGATGCATTTTTCTCACGAATGGAAGGGACTGGAAGAGGAAGACCGCAACTCAGGTGGCGCACGCAAGTTGAAGTGGACCTCAACCAACTTAGCGTGCGAAACTGGAGGTAGCTAGCTAAAAATCGAGCTGGCTGGAGACGCTTGTTGGTTGAGGCCCAGGCTCACTCCGGACTGTAGCAAGGAAGAGACTGGAAGATGTTGGTTGTTTTGCTGAGCCTTGAACCTCTGTTCAATCGCTTGGCAGTTAAACATACAACTCTAGATGAGCTGGCAAGTAAAGGATCCTCATTAGACCCCGATCAGGCAGATACCACCGTCAAAATCCTACCTTGTATCCGAAAACAAGAAATTGGGAGCAAAATTAAAAGAACTGCCAACGATAGATGGAATGCGCTCAGCTCCAGGAAACTCTGGTCATGGTCATTCTACAATAAACAGAAATAATCTTACAAATTATTAATAAGAAATCCCTGTCTTCCCTAATAGGTATCATCACCGGGCACAACATGCTAGACTTCCATGCAAGATGACTGGGGATGAACACAGACGACCTATGTATCCTGTATGGATGCGGTGACGAGGAAGTAGATGAGGACATTACACATTTTCTCTGCCATTGCCGGTCATCTGCCATACTAGATTTCAAATCCCAGGAATGCACCTTTTCCAGGATCTAGAAGAACTGTCCAGCAAGTTGGTGCTTGATATACACAGATTTATCAGCGCTGCAGGCTGGCTTGATAGAGCTTAGGCTTATGTTAAAGGACTTCCTTCCCTGGCAACCCTCCTACCTAACCTTACCTAGTCGTGCTTAATAAAGACACCTGAAATGAAATCTAATTAAATCTTTTTCTTCTGACAATTCGAGCACAACTATCACGTAATTGTCCTAGTAAATGTAATACTTCAAATCATAATCCAAAAAGTGTAAATAAAACCAGTGCAACAGAGGGGTGTTCTCACATTCCGCCAAGTACTCTCCTGCAATACATACGCTAGCATAAAAAAAAAAACGTATGAACTACATTTATTCACCACAAAAATCCATTTAACAACTGTGCTAAGCTTTTACTAACCAAAAAAAACTGAATGTATCTGTTTCCACGTAGATACAATATACATACATATGTATACGAATGTTGTTTTAAGAAATTCTCAACTGACAAGAGAGCAGTTATCCCGCCATCTTCCCTCTACATTGACAGATCTTGTGCGAATTCCCCCTCATCCGGTAGTTTTGCAAAAACTCAAAAAGCCATCCTATGTACTCATTGCTCTCCTCCGTCACGGTACACATTGAATACAATTGCAATTGAATCCTTCTCATAAAAAACTATAGAAAGGAACCAAGAAAGAGAACGAGTGGTACACAAATGCATATGTATAGAACGCTCAATTCTCCATTCCATTTTCATAGATGAGACGCATCGGGGAGACCTGATGGTTTTGCACTTCCAGAGAATGTATCTATTTTTAGCAAGGGGTACAATTATTTACGGATGCATAAATGCATTATAACCCAGTTTATGTGTATAGATACAAATCTGCAGCGCTGTTAACCGAAGCCAAAAATGCTTTGAATGAAGGCAAAACTTTTCTAGAGCACCGCACGATGAGAGAGCTTTGACCTAGACCTGCAGAACTACATTCACAATTTTCCTTTGAATTAAAGAGATACATATATACATACACACAAATACAAAACCAGATGCACATTCTATAGATATAAAGTTTGAGCGCCATCTCTTGGCCTCCTGCTAGATTTTTACCAGTGGTGGGTGGTAGAGAAGATATGGTGTTAATCTTAATCACTTCAAAATCTGGATGTGTAATAGTGGGAAGATTAACATACGCATACATACGAACAGATGAATGTGTGTCGTGTATCTGTACAAAAACAGATGGTTTAAGCAAAATTCATTCGAAAAAAATGGCACTGAAGCACTACCAGATGCATTTACATCCTCGAAAAGGATAACTGGCCCTGGGAGCTTTCTAATGGAAAAAAGGTTTTCAACTATGTATTCACTTGCTAACAGTTGGGATAGTGTAAGGGGCGTCTCAAATTACAACTGCTGATGACTCTTTGCGATTTATTTACAAGCTTGATGAAATCCATTTCCGTCACAATAAGCTTCAGATAAAAACGAATTTATTTCAATTTTCGCTGACCCAAAGCACAGGGGTTGCATTAGAATGACGACAGTCAGTGGGGTGGTTCTTTACTATTGCTATACTGCTACTGCCATAGTTGGTTGATGCCTGTGAAGAGAGATGCATAGCCGACAAATTGACCTCGTTTCGGTAGTTGATGTTTTCCAGATTTGCAGATGAAACCCTTAATTGATTTTTAATTTATTTTTCTGTATGCTTATTGGTATGTGTGCATAAAGAGTGTGATTCCATCAATTTCTTTTTTTTATTTTGTTGCTGTACTCCTTGCCGTAGTGGAAATTACAAAGAATGTTGGAAATTGTTTGTGAAAGTCATTTAACGAAATTTTTAATTGGTTTCAGAATTGGCAATTGAAAATTGGTCGACAAGGAGGAAATGAAAAGAGCTCACAAGAAGAGTTCGTGTTTATACTTCTTTCGGTGGAATTTAATCGGCTATTTGTGCATTAAGGCTTGTTAATGCAAATGTGGTTTGAGGATCTTAGATTGTGGCCTTGTTTTGTCAATGTGTCCAGTGATTTCATTCTGTAATGTGGACCATTAACGGAAACGAGCTGTCCGGCTTAATTTTGAAAGAATGATTTTTTTTTTTTTATAATTCACTAGCGCTAAAGGGGTTATGAATACCCTTATGATGCTATTCATACAGCGCTAGTGTAGTGATTTGGAAACTCAGGTGGTATGAGATTTCCGTCTTTTTGCTCCGAGGGTGGTGTCCAGAATGACTGGGGAGAATTATTGCTACTGTTGCCATCTATATATATAAAGCAGTAAGTCCTGACTAACTCATCATCGCCGAGCCTAAACGGCTAACGCTAGAAAGTTGAAATTTGGACAGTAGTTTCCTTTTGTGGCGTAGGGAAGAACAATGGAGCCACTTTTTTGAATTTTTGCTCCAATGGGAGATACAGGGTGTTCCAGTTTGTATAGAAAAACAATTTAAATTGGAATTAAGAATTCAAATTTGGTAGGTAAACTCTACAACAAAAATAAAGAAACACGTGCTTCACCGTTTTTCAAAATTAAGTCAACGGGCCAAGATACAGAGTGTTAAAGTTTTCAAATAAAAGGATAAGTCCTGACTGATTGGCTGATGCTAGAAAATTGAAATATAGACAGTAGTTTCCTTTTGTGACGCAGACTATGAAATTTTCTTTCGAAATTCAGCTCCAAAAGGGGAGATACAAGGTGCATTCGCAGTTCGTAGCAATTCGACGGGGAACGGGTGTGTGTATGATTTGGTTGGATGGATCTTTAAGTATCTATGAGACTACTGAACTGATTTCAAAAAAATACTGAAATGATGACACTTTTTGCTATCTTTTACCTTTGAAAGTTCAATAGGAACAGACGATTTCTAACGACTAAGTATAACCTTTAGTATGTATGGTGCGCGTGCGAAGCCGCCGGACGACTGCTAGTTGCTTATAGTTCACAGTATTTCTTTCGAAGAAAATAATGGATACAGCTTTTTGTTTTGGGTGTAATGGACCCTGTTGAATCGCTTTAGGATTGCTCATTAATGCATTGAGGCCACAAATGTGCCTCATGATTGAACAAAAAGTTTGGGTAAAACAGAGGACCATTTGAAATTGGCTTTTCTCAAGCGTGTACTGAATACAAATGTTAAATAGAGCACGCAAATTGACAGGTGACTTGATAGTAAAGTAGACAAGTTGCGATTTACTTTTGTCAAAAATATTAAAAATCTGCAGAATGTCCTTTACTATTCTGGTTGCACACTTGTATTCTTTTGATGAAGTTTTTGAAGGCGTTTGCGCAGAAATGCGGTACAATATTACCAATCACACTTTGAATATCGGCTTTCAACTGAAAAATCGTTTGTGTTTTGTTGATATAAGCCTGAAGTTTCACAAGATATCATAAATAGAAGAAAAACCTCGTCAAATTGACCAAGATTGTTGGCCAATTGATATCGGCTCTTTACGAGATGGAACTAAACGCAATAAATCACTTGTTTTCCGCACAATAAGACGGTATATTAGAACCATCTTTCATTAAGGCCGGGCCCCTCATCATTAAAGAAGAACTTCTATGCAGAGTCGCCATCATCCTATTGGTTCTCCAGAATCCAATTGACGAACTATGCATTTGCTGGTGAATTTTGAAAGCCTGGAAGTTTTTTGTTACCTCCAGAGACTCAACGATGCTTTTATTCACTGCGGCGATGTTGTTTATTGAGTTCCTTGATCCATAAGGGACTGAGTTTCCAAAAAATGTGTTAATCTTTAAAATTTATGCACTTGGTGTTAAAGTTCTAGTCCAAAAAATCACACCCTTCGATATTGAAAAAGGCATTGACTTCATTTATAAAGTGAGTTTATAGCTTTGCTAGCCTTCTAAATGACTTAACTCTAGCTTGCGTGTGAGGATTTTGAGGTGTCGAAGGAAATGAAAAGGTGGACAAACTAGCGAAGCAAGAATCGGCCTCCAAGTTTCTGGATTCTAAACTATTCACTCTGTGTAAAGTAATGGTGAAAGACAAGATTTATAAGTGTGTCACGAATGAACATCTTAAAAGGTGGCGATTAAAATGTCTACTGAATGCACCAGGACGGCAGCATAACGTATGGAACTCCCAACTGGATACAATCATTGTTCACAAGACACGGAAGTTTTAATAATACCTGTGTCTAGAGAACGAGGAGATACTATGTGAGTGTCCGGTAATTTCAAACGAATGCCAGCGTTAAAAAGGGGAATTTGGGGTCTGGGAAAAACTGCAGAGAAATCTGAAAAACACTTTTGCCTGAGACAGTTTTGGAACAAAGACAAAAAGTGGTCCCATGAGGTAAATCTCTCCAATATATGTACTTCCAAATACTATAAAGAATTCTGCCAAAACTGTGTCATCCATGGGAGTGGTAAGTGTTCAGATTATTATCTCGGAAGGTAAAATTTATATTGACGAAGGATGGAGGAGAACATACAAAGATGACTTCTAAAGGGTCTTTCATTAAGCGCTTCCTATCTTTAAATTTAAATTAAACAAAGTGTGTGTGAGATATCATCGACATTTTTTATTTGTTTGAAAGGCCTATCGATGTCATTATGTATGGAATATAACATCGTTCAAGTATCCGCCGCGGTTTCTTTGGGTGGCGCGCATCCGAAATGTCAAATTTTCCATAACTCCGACGCATAAATCAGGCTGAATTTGACCGATGGCATGGGTAATGTTGGCTTTGAGGGCCGCTGTGGTTTGTGGCTTATTCGCATAGACCTGCGGCTTCAGAAAACCCCACAAGAAAAGTCTAACGGGGTCAAATCGCACGATCTCGGTGGCCAGTTCATATCACCTCCACGTGAGATGACCATGCCCTCGAATCGCTCGTGCAGAATGTGGCGTGAGCTGTGTGGCACGTAGCGTCGTCCTGTTGAAACTACATGTCGTTGGTGTCCATATCATCCAATTCAGGCCAAAAGAAGTTGGTAATCATCGACCTATAGGCCTGGCCAACGTCGTTCTCAAAGAAATATGGACCGATGACGCCGCCAGCCCAAAATCCACACCAAACAGTGACTTTTTCGGGATGCATTGGACGCTCTTGGATCTCATGTGGATTGGTATCGTCCCAAACTCGACAATTTTATTTGTTGACGTAGCCATTTATCCAGAAATGGGCCTCATCGCTGAAGATGATTTTTCGATGAAAATTCGGGCGGAACGTTGCCCGAACAGAACACCCATTTTGATAAAACAATTTTATTATTTGCACGTGTTGTTGAACGCTGTACCAATCCATGGTGATTTTACAAAACAGACTGAATAAATGACAGCAAATTTGACAAATTTAGCTTCCACAATATGGCCGCTATCAACTGTCAAATTTAGGAAGTCCCTATTGAAAGACCCTTTATAAGCTACAAAACGACAAGAACTTTATCAATGTTTCAATGGAAAGGTGTTTCAATCAACTTGCCATGTTAGACTTAAGATAATTAGTTACTAATCGTGCTACCAAAAGAAATGTGTTCATTAATTCCCAGCGTCATCCCAGATTCCATTCAATATCTGGTGTGAAGATTACTTCTCATTAAATACTTAAATACTCTTCACGTCAACTTACGTAGGTAATAAAAAAAAAAACAAATTTCGTATTCATAAGAATTTAAATCGCTCTTAGCGTTTCCTCGAGGAGCAAAATCGCATTAACACCAATCTAAGCTCAACAGTTAAATAACACGTATATCAGGACACCTCCCCCTGAAAAAAAAAATCCATCTCACTTCACTAATTCCACCGAAAATTGTCAGCCACAACTCATTATTTCAAATGTAGCCCCTAAATGAATTGCACAAAGCAAATTATTCTTTCATAATTAAAATCCTCAAAAAATAAGGAGGAGAATTTCCATTTGAAATAAATAAAGTCCTCCAACGCCATGTTACACCTATACTCCCCTGTTTTGGGCTTTTGTTATCCCAGTCACGTTGTTTTTTGCTTCCTTAGGAGCAGAAAAAAAAATCAACAGAGAAAGCATTATCCCTAGGAGGAGGTTTTTTTTTTCTGTTCATTTTGGTGTCGGCAGCTCCTCAAGAGATGTTGAAACACAAGGAGATAGGACCAGAAGAAAACTTAATATCATTTGAACAAATTTAAAATTCAATGTGAAGGAAAATTAAATTTTTTTTTTCCACCATCTCAGCACACCACTTCCACTTGTGATTTACGTGACTAATAAAGGGCTCCCTCCATTTCCCCTTTTAGGCTTTCATTCCATCCAGCAATTAGAAATCTATTTCCATAGCTCTCTTCAGGTTCGTCAAAGTCAAGGTACGAGTAATCGTATATCTATAAGGACTGCATCTGTTTGAAAGACTCATCACAAGTTCGATTTTAGTAGATATGGAATTTTCAATTCTTTTTTTTTTTGCTCTCCTTTTTCATCTGTAATTGATCCTTGACAATTCTTTCCTACTGCAGACAGTGGTAATGATTGTGCTGCTGGTGGTATCGAGATACCGAGTGAAACCCAAGAATACCAAATACTCAAGAGTGATAGGATGGCGAACCACCTGGGATTTTTGAATATTGGTTTCTACACAATTGGATTTTCCCTTCTACATTGTGGATTAGGTATCCTTTAGGTTGTGCTCATGGCTGGGATGTAACGAGGAATATCTGAACCTGGTGTATTTCAATTTTCGATTTTCAATTTGTAAATTAAAAAAAAAAAAAGAAGATAATCCTTAGGTTGGTGTGTTAGTGTGGTAAACACCGGAGAGCAGTATTACCCCGAAGATGAGGTCCTCCAATTAATTTTTAAAACAGAATTCTTCTGAAAGGGTTTTGAGTTTTGGGTTACATACCAAAGCAAATGTTAGACACGTAAAGGTGAGTGTGTCTCGAATGGATCTTGACCAATAAGTAGGTCAGAGAGAGATTTCACCAACTGGGACTTGGAGAAGTTTTTAATTAATTTTGTCCTTTTCATAGAAATTGAAATCATTGGCAAATTCATGACGGAGAAGACGATGGATTTTAGATTTTTCTTTAAGAAAAATTGATTATAAAAAGATTTGTCTGTAGACAGTGGCAAAGGTTAACCAAATCAAAAAGGACCATTAAAGGGCTCATCAAAATTCAGATTAGCATGGTTTGGGTTCATTGGATTGATTTATTTGAAGAGTAGGGTAAAGATTGTTTTTTAAGTTGAAAAATACCTTACGTGACAGTTTCTTTTAAGAGAAGGAACCTTTTTTGTGGTCATCAGAGGCATATTAACAACCCTCTAACCTTACTTTTATGTTCTGTTTCAAATCATTTTGAGCTTCACAAAAATGTAAGACCTCTACTAGCCAGCTTAATTGTGAATTCTACTATCTGACGGCAAAGAGGCTATGTTGGAAGTAGTTAGCATTAAGGACCTACTAGTTTGGGCAACAAATACTATTTATATAAAGGCGAAAGTTTGTTAAACTTGGACGAGAGCTTATATAGTAGAGAATGTATAGCTGTGGACAAAGATTAAATAGAAATTTTAAGGGCCAAGCAGTGCTAACTACCGACTTGTCAAACTTTCTAGTTCATTTCTTAAATCAAACAACCTCTTCAAAGATAACTTGGCCGATGAGGAAGGTATGGTATGTAGATCTTTGCAATTTTTTTGTGTGTAGTCCCAGAAAATAACACTCGGTAATAACTGTTACTTTAGCTTTAGAAAACAATAATGTATCAAGAAAATTTAGGAAGACTCTACACAAGACCGTAATCATCCTCGTCCTGCTGTATGGTGTAGAAGCGTGGACGGTGACCCTTACCAACTCTGCGTACGCAACTGGGCACCACTGGCTTGTTGGTTGGTTAAAGCTCTAGTTCAGATCCTATCAAGGCAGGTTTTTCCACATTCGCGTTGAGTTGTAAGAATCTTTAAATTTCACTCTGAGCCCTAAGTCAGGCTTTAAAACAAGTAAGCGTGGCAGGCTGTTACAACGGTTGTAGCTTGTCGTGCAGAACGAACTGACATAGTCTCGAATACCAGCAAAATAACCATATATTTCCGTGTAGCGTCGTAAGAAGCGACGCAAGTAGGTTCCTTTAATTTGTACGAAATTGCGAGAAGCTAGACCTTGGCACAATATGGGCTACCGAGCAGGATATTTGTTATTTATTATTTATATATTTAAAAACAATTTAGCCGAACCAAGTTTTAATGTAAACAGGAGATGATAAGGATTGTTAAACGTTTAAAAACTGAGCCAATGAGAGCACATGACCTCCGAAAGGCAGCTGAAGAGAAGCTTTATCAATGTCATGTGCCTTCTGAAACAAGAGTGTGCAGATCTTTAATAATCATTGATAAAATTCACGAATCCAATGCTCTTTACCCGTCCTTATTTTTCCTACACGGTATCAAATCAAATATTGATTTAAAATAAAATTTCAAATACCAAGTAGCTTGACCTTTCGAACTGGAAACATCGTGTCCACACGGAGTAATTTAAGTTCTTCTACCCTTAACCTTTTGCGGCTGGATTAAATCATCATCGTCCTGACAGCAAAATCCCAAGTAGCGAAATTCATCATAATGGATAGACAGACATAATTCTCTCGACAATTATCTCTATAACAACGATACCACCGATAAAATGTATCAAATTTTCCAAACCAAAAGTGAGGGTATTTAGATTACAAAATGGTTAATAAGGATCATTACAATAAATTTAGTTAATTAAATATTTCATTATAACTTTTGTCCTTGGTATCGATGCAATAAGATCTCATTTATTTCTAAAATGGTCACAAGTCATTGCCTTGAAAATAAATCAACTCTCCAATGAGTGCTCTTCTTGTGGTTATGTACCACAATTGAACCACAATAGAGAAATTGTAATCACTTTTATGAGCTTCTCAACGAAAGGACTAAAAGAAATAATTAACGGTTGCCTCGCAATTTATTCGAAAAATCTCCCCCTTCTATCCACGAAACAATACCAGTCGTTGATTAAGTTTCCATTGGCCGGCAATTTGAAAAACAAGTATTTCACCCTTGCCAGGTAACTGAATACCTACCGTCAACAATGGCAAATTGTCGGAAAATATTGTTCTTCCTTTTGCTGGCCGCTCTTCATTGCTAATTACAATCCGATTCGAGGATGTTTTCCTTATTTTAATTAAAAAAAAAAAAAAAAAAATTGCCTTTCCTCACTCGATATGACATTTAGAAATTGTGTATAGGAACTTCTCCTAGATGACCTTTAAAAATTGCTTATTGAATGGGAATTTAAATTCAACATGGTTAACTTGAACGCATAAGAGTTTCGAGCGCCCTTTCCACATGCAACCCCAGTAGCTGTAGCAGTATCATTTTACTACAGATTTCTACCCACTCTTTTGCCAACAGCAGTAGCACCACCCCCAAGTGAACTCTGACATTCTGACAAAGCTTTTCCCGGGGAAAATTCTGTAGAGTGTACAGCTTGCACTTATCTACTTGTATCTATACAATGAAAATGAACGAACATTGCACATTGCACATTACTGCCGAGGCAGTCACTTTAACTAGGCCAGGATATGTGTGTGTACAGATGGTGTATCTAGAGATGTACTTATGTACAGAAATATTCTATTTACAAAGTCATGTAATGTAAAATCGTACAAGTGGCACACGCACAAGTTTGCTGTTGCTTCCTGCTGCTCCTGCAGCTATTGCGCTTGCTGTAATGCATTGGTGTCACTTTGCAAGCGTGAAAAAGTTTAAAATGCATGGTAAATATTTATAGTCACCACTTTTTATGCATTCTTAAGCAATTAGTTTTAATTTAAGTGGCAGTCTTATAATCTTGTAATTTGCAAATGAGGGCGTTTTTTTTTTTTCTTTAAGCAAACATGAGATTAAATGATTTCTAGGGGATGTCTTGTAATAAGTGTCCTGCAGATGAAAGTTTCATCTGAAATCCTTGAACTGCTTTCGGTTACTTAACGATTTTTTCAATGGAAAATGTCAATTTGAGATCTTAAGTGAAAAGTAAAGTTGCAGTTATTGCAAACATTTTATAGGAAGGGGAAGGATGAAGGAGGGAATGAGATGATCGCCAGTCGCCACTGAATCTCATTTTCATTAGTCCTGTTTTGGGACTTTCTTGAAAAGTAGTTTCGTTCTTCGCGATAAGATTTTAAAAAGCCAGACCAAGGTAACGATGAGTTCCAAGGATTAGTGCGAATTTTCATGAAGATTTCAGTAATGCAGTCAATCTGCAGGAACTTTAACTATTTTGAAGTTTCATCTACAATTGTTGTAAAAGCTGCTTCAATAGCTTTAGGGGAACTTCCTTTGAATTTAAAAGAAACTCATCTCATTGCCAAAATCCTGCGTAATCCTAATTGGGCAGAAAACCTGCTCTTTTGGATCGTATGACGACATGGTAAGGTTACGTAAGGGGGGCTGTCTGTACTAGGGTAAACTTGGACCTAATGAGATGCATTATGACACCACTGGATCGCGCCCCAGCTGCGTCGAATGTGGCATGAGGCAAGCCCCAAAAAAATGATTTTTTTCCGCCCGACCCCGGTCCTGCTCCGAAGACATGAATTTTTTTTTTCTCGTCTTTTTATCAATTTTCTTTGCTATATGGGTAGGATGGAGCTTCAAAAGCGTTGAAAATTCATTCCCATCCTCAGATACACAGCCTGGGTGCCCCAGCAGCGTCGAATATGTCATGAGTCAGACCACAAAAACATGGTTTTTCTCCGTCCGACCCCGGTCCTGCTCCGAAAACATGATTTTTTTTTCTCGTCTTTTCTTTGAGTTTCTTTGCTAGATGAGTAGGATAGAGCTTCAAACGCGATGAAATATCACTCCCGTCCTCAGATACGCAGCCAGAGTGCCCCAGCAGCATGTAATGTGTCATGAGGCAGACCCCAAAAAATGTTTTTTTTCCGTCCGACCCCGGTCCTGCTCCGAAAACATGAATTTTTTTTCTCGTCTTTTCTTTAATTTCCTTTGCTAGATAGGTAGGATGGAGCTTCAAACGCGATGAAAACTCACTCCTGTCCTCAGATACGCAGTCTGAGCACCCCACCAGCGTCGAATGTGGCACGAGGCAGACCCGAAAATATGATTTTTTTCCGTCCGACCCCGGTCCTGCTCCGAAAACATGCATTTTTTCCCGTCTTTTCTTTAATTTTCTTTGCTAGATGGGTATGATAGAGTTTCAAACGCGATTAAAACTCAATCTCGTCCTCACACACCCAGCCGTGCCCCAGCAGCGTCGAATGTGGCATGAGGCAGACCCCAACAAAATGGGTTTTTTTTCCTCCCGACCCCGGACCTGCTCCGAAAACATGAATTTTTTTTTCTCGTCTTTTCTTTAATTTCCTTTGCTAGATATGTAGGATGGAGCTTCAAACGCGATGAAAACTCCCTCCCGTCCTCAGATCCGCAGTCTGGGCTCCGCAAGTTTTCATTGCTTAAATTCACAGAGTCTCTTTGCAACAGCCTGATGTCATTATCAAGCCATATGGCCACCCCTTGCTGCCAATGGTATGCCTATGTAGTAGAGTTGACATAAGCTTTTTCGTAGTTGATCGACTTTCTTAACATTAGGAGGTGAACTTGAAACCAAGGCCATCCCAAAGTACCATGCTCTTTGAATCTTTTGATGGAGTCGGCTTTCTCATCAGAAAAGAAAAGTTTCGAGTTTTACCCGCTCCGTCAAGAGAACTGTTGCGGAAGATACACGTCTTGTTTTTTTTTAATAATGTAATCCTTATTATTAATTTTTCTTTAACTCCTACTCGTTTCCTTAAAATGTTATTTATGACTTTCTTTCTGGACCTGTTTTCAAAGATAACCCCACGAACCCATTTCTTACATAAAAAACGACCATAAAACGTTGGCTTCTTTATAGCCCTACTCATTAGTGATTGTTAAGGATTCCGACATAACCCCACCAAACTCACAATGAAAGACAAAGTAAAATTAAAAAAAAAAAAAAAATAGCCCATTAAATTATTAACTTAAATGAAAAACAATTTAATTGTAAAAAGAAAACAAATTTGAATAAACTTCTAACGGGGAAAAAAAAATAAGAGGAATCATAATCAGCAGAGTGAACTCATAAAACCTGGCATTCATAGTCAGCGCGCAAAGAATTCATGCCCCAGTTTCAAACAGAGCCCGCTGCTCGCTTTTGTGAGAGGAATTCCTTGCCAGGAGAAGTTTTCATCGGTGGAGATTCCCTCAACAGTTTCCTTCTTAGCCTGGAGTGCAATTTACCTCTGCTTTTGCTCCGCACCGCCATCGTCACTCCAGTAGTGGCTCGAGTGCATAATTAGGCATCCTGCATTTAAAGGCGCTCGAGACAGTCTATGCTGAGGCTGATGATGAGTTGGTTTGGTTCCATTGAAAAAGTCTAGGTAAACTTTGTTTTTTAAGGAGCGTATGATTCAGCCACTGCTGAGGCACGCTCGACGCACTTAAGCGATTTTTTTCTTTTGTTCATCTTTTCATATGTGCATTTATTGTTTGTGCAACTTTGAATATTCTTCATATGATATGAATGAGATGAGATACCATGGAATGGGACGTTAGCCATTGGATTGGTCTGGGCTTGGTCTATGTTTTGTTTGCTTAAAAAAATAAAAAAAAATTCCACAACAAAGCTCATAAGCAATGTCTTCACTTATGTTCGCAATTAAAGATTTCTTCTTTGCGAATGCATTTTAACAACTTGGCTTTGCACGTGCTTGCTTGGAATTGCTGTGCAGCCTTGACATTTGAATTGTGGCATCGATTTTTCATTGTCGACAGTACATTGTACAGAGTTTTAACACATGAGTAAGAAGATGCGTTGTGACTGGGTGTAGACTTAAAAGGCTTTTCACAGCAAGGTATGTTTTAAAGCTTATTATGAGTTGCAATCGACGATGCACTGTGTGGACATAATGTGATTTGTGTCGTATGTGGCGTCGCAAAGACGTTAACACCTCGTATTTCTTCTAATGGGTGTTCTGAGTGTAGG
The DNA here is from genome assembly GCA_951813785.1 of Criorhina ranunculi. Taxonomy (NCBI): domain Eukaryota; kingdom Metazoa; phylum Arthropoda; class Insecta; order Diptera; family Syrphidae; genus Criorhina; species Criorhina ranunculi. Next base: position 29,578,744 of record OX638385.1, on the reverse strand, counting down.
ATATATTGAACAGTGGTGTGGAAAGACCCAGCGTGATCTAATAAGGCAATTATGTATGCTGAATGGTTTTAATTTAATTGTTTTATGACTTTGTCTGTTGACTGGATGTGAATCCAATGGATGGACGAACCTTTAAGTTCATTACGACGAAATATGATAGTTTAAGGGAAACAAAATCGTCTTTATTTGCTTTTTCGTCGAAATGTAGTAGTAATCTGATTCCTTTATGTCCTATTGTTGCAGAAATAATAAGCCATCTGATTAGACGACTTTCCTGGTTTCCAGCACTGAGACTAAAACATTTCCGACAGCAAAAGTCTCTCTTAGAGTACGTATTGAAAGATGCTATTAATGGTACTCGGTGAAGGTAGGACAGAATCGTTGTTAACTTGTCCTGCATGTCCTGCGTTCAAAAATTATCTTCATTAGTTTGAGCTAGTGCCCTTCAAGCTGCGATTTATGTGTTTGAAAGAGCGACACGGACCGTCCTCACATTGAATTTACCAAGAAGCACTCGAAGCGATAGGCTGTAGTCTCAACAAATGGAAATTTTTAAATTAATGCCTCATGGCACTACGAATTGGAGTCGAAGAGACCAAAAATCAGATAAACTGGTCAGGAAACGCTCGAACATTGACATATTGCTGGCTGACAGACAAATGCTACTCGCCTTTAACACAGTTACTCGCCTTAAATCACCTAAGGGGCGATCAAGTTCACCTCTGGCAGGATCTTTGATAGCTAGAGCGATTAGATATAGGTAAAGGCCTTCGGATGAATCTGTTCATTGTTATAAACAGCTCTACCAACCAAACCTAGACCTAGACCTAGAGCTGTAGCTACCTTTGACATACTAGACATCGAAAAACAACGTTTTCTTTCTGCATCCTTCTGCGTAGAGAATGGCTTTTAAAAAAAATGAAATTCAAAGTGGAAGGGAAGAAATCGACTAGACTGACCTAATGACCACCAAATGATAGCTCCCAAACGAAAAATGATCAGTCTCGTAAGTAGTGCCTTATCGACTAAAGCGAGCACTGCTGGACAATAATTAGAGAAAGAACCAAACTCAACATCGAAAACGCAAACCCTGCGTTTGGAATTTCATCGCAGTTAAGGCGACGCAATGCAATAAGTTTAAAGATTAAGTTACGATTGTTTAACTCAATGTTTCAACCCGTGCTGTTATGTCGGTAGAGCAGCACCTCCTTTATAAAAAAGTGGATGGCTTTGACATATAATCATTTTCTGGAATAAGGATACAGATTGGGGACCGGTAGATATAACCAATTGATAATAAAAATGGCAGTGGATTGGACAAACAAGGCACCAGTTTCATGAATGACCATTCAATGGAATGGAACCCATCTAGATAGGACAGGATAGGCGCAGAATTTTGAACGAAGAATCAATAAAATTGGAAGTGAGTTGAAGAGAGCTAGGCATAGTAGAGGCATTAGTAGCTAGGTACTCATGAGGCGAAACAAAGTAAGAATGATCACGTGCCAGCTTCACAATTCCATTTTTAAACAATCCAACTGATTTCAAATGCTACCTATCCAAAGTGTTGATCACGTTAATGACCACGATGCAATATTCCTGCCAGCTTCTCATAGATATGATCTGATTGCTAAGCTAAAGACCGAATAATTATGGTAATTTCTGTACCAACTATATACAATCAACTATACGGTCTTTCATTAAGCACTCCTATCTTTAATCTTTTATCCTCGACATTTTTTGTTCGTTTGAAAGGCCTATCGATGCCATTATGTATGGAATATAACATCGTTCAAATGTCCGCCACGGCTTCTCAGGGTGGCGCGCATCCGAAATGTCCAATTTTCCATGACTCCGGCGCATAAATCAGGCTGAATTTGACCGATGGCATGGGTTATGTTGACTTTGAGGGCCGCTGTGGTTTGTGGCTTATTCACATAGACCTGAGACTTCAGAAAACCACACAAGAAAAAGCCTCGGTGGCCAGTTCACATCACCTCCACGTGAGATGACCATACCCTCGAATCGCTCGTGCAGAATATCCAATGTGACGTGAGCTGTGTGGTACGAAGCACCGTTCTGTTGAAAGCACATGTCGTTGGTGTCCATATCATCCAATTCAGACCAAAAGAAAGTGGTAATCATCGACCTATAGCGCTCGCCGTTGACGGTGATGGTCTAGCCAACGTCGTTCTCAAAGAAATATGGACCGATGACGCCGCCAGCCCAAAATCCACACCAAACAGTGACTTTTTCGGGATGGATCTCATGTGGATTGGTATCGTACCAAATTCGACAATTTTGTTTGTTGACGTAGCCATTTATCCAGAAATGGGCCTCATCGCTGAAGATGATTTTTCGATGAAAATAAGGGTCAGTTTCCAACTGCTCCAGAGCCCATTCAGCGAACACACGTCGTTGTCTATGGTCGTTTACCTTCAGCTCCTGGATCCGTTGAATTTTGTACGGGTGCAGGCCCAACTAACGATACACAATTCGTCAAGTTGTTGTCTGCGAAAGGCCGAGTTCTTGTGAGCGAAGCGAAATCGACTGCCTTGGATTCTCCTGCACACTCTCACGGATAGCGGCTATGTTTTCGGCAGATCTTGAATTTCGTCGACGTACGGGTGTTGGTTGATCGTTTATTGAACCAGTGGGCTCAAATTTATCCACCACACTGCGAATAATCCTCTCGGAAGGACGATCATGGCGACCGTAAATTGGGCGAAGCGCGCGGAACTTTGCCCGAACAGAACACCCATTTTCATAAAACAATTTTATTATTTGCACGTGTTGTTGAACGCTATCTATATCCATCCATGGTGATTTGGCAAAACAGACTGAATATATGACAGCCAGTTTGACAGATGTAGCTTCAACAATATGACCGTTATCAACTGTCAAAGTTCGGAAGTCTCTATTGGAAGACCCTTTACATAGACTTTTGCACGGTTTAAATTTCAAAAACTTCACAGTTTTCATGTCACACTCGCTAATGCCTCTAACATTTATGAACGGACATCTTAAGGAATTCATTTTTCAGTTGAAATCTACTCAAACTTGTTGTGTTGACTTGGGTTATTGAAATTTATTTTTAAAGATGTGAACCTGTGAACCATTTCATCAAAATGATTGATGCTTTTCCCCCAACGAATTTGCATATCTATCCAAGTTGTCATATGTAAGTAAATCTCTTGATTGATTGTTGTTAAGATTCATTTCTTATCTCTTGTACAATCACAAAGTCTTCCTTGTCCAAATGTCCTTACAAACTGTTAGGCCAAGTTTAATTTAAATCTTAATGCCAAGGGTAATGTGTTTTATATTTACTTTCCTTTATCAACATATCCTTAATCAGATCTTAAACACGAGCTATAAGAAAAAGAAAAAAAAGAAAAAGCAAAAAGCAAATGTTGGAATGTTTTCACAAACAAACACAAGGAATAACATAAAATACAATTCCTCCAAGTACAAGGTATTCAAATTCAATTAATCACACCAAAGGATCTCTCCCAGTCCCGCAATAAATCACTGACTAAAAGCTACTCCAATCGATTTGTTTCCGATATTTTTAGACATGGCTACAGAAACAAAGGCGAGGAATAATTTGCAAAAAAAGAGAAACTCCCACTTCCGGTTGACTCTTCAAGGAAAACACACACAAACAAAAAGAAAAAGGAAAAACAAAAAAAAAAGGAAACAAATGCTTGATCCAATTTCAATAGGACTAAATATTTGATTCGGCATGACAATCATACTCAATATTAGCGAATGCGTCGGGAAAATACTCGTGGGATGAAAACCACAAAGTATTCATATCACGGCGGAACCTAACATGCTTTTAGCAATTGTAATCATATTTTCTTTTCCTTTTTTTTTGCATGTTCCTTTTGTTTTAATAATATATACATATGTATGTACCTGGTTATAGGGTGAGCTATGAATATATTTGTAATGAACAGGCTTTAAGAACGGAAGTCAAGGCAGGAAGTTGACCATTATGTGCTTCCTTCCGACAGAAGAAAATTCACCGCAGCGTGGCGTGAGTCATAGAAAATATAGTTAGTTTTTTCAACGATTTACACATTTTTAACACGAGCTCCTAACACAGTTAAGAAACTCATCCTAAAGGTTGTTTCAACTTCATTAGACTAAGCTCACTAGCATTCAGGACTAGCTTAACCTTTAAGTCGAAGGCTTGGTCTTCATTATAGCCTCTAATCTGATAACTCTTCTTACGCCCGGTCACACGTTTTCTATTCAATTCAGCTATCAGTGTGCAAAGCTCCGTCATATCAGACTTTAACGTCGATGAATAGGGTAAAAGCTTTTATTTCAGGATCTACATATCTTTAAAAACTCCACAAATGAAACCCTAGTGGAGATTCGACGAAGGATAACCTTAGGCGATCGCTGCTACTTCGGTTTGTCCAAACAACTAGAGTCCAAACTCCTAACTCGAAGGACCAAAATCATGCTCTACAAAACCCTGATCTTGCCAGTCTTGCTTTATGGAGCTGAATGCTGGACGATAAGTAAGGCAGCGAAGCAGATCTTGGGATCCTTCGAAAGAAAAATTCTACTCCGAATATTTGATCCTGTCTGCGAGGAGGGCGAATGGAGGAGAAGAACTCTACGAGATGTACAAAGATGTGGATGTAGTCCGGAAGGCTTTAATCCGTCGACTGCAATGGCTCGGCCACATCGAGAATGCTCCAGCTTAGAGGATCTTTGAATCCCAGCCACCTGGTTCAAGAAGAAGAGGAAGACCGAACCTCCGGTCTAAAGATCAGGCAATCGCGGACGCCAGAAGCCTTGGTCTAGTAAACTGGAAGCAACGTGCCCGGGACCGTAAAGGATGGAAAGCAGCATTAGCTCAGACCCTCCAAGGGTCGCTGGCCTGATAAATAAGCAAGTTCATATCTTTGAGTATTTAAATGGTCTATTGCCTATTTGTTACGACGGAAGTCACCTTTGAGCTAATTTTTAGTCGTTGCAGTGACAGTTACAGTGAAAATGACACGAAGGATATTCCATATTTGCTCAATAGATCTCCACCAACTAGCTGTAGTTAGCTGAGGACCAGGCTAACTGATGAGACCTAGCTTCAACCGAACTGTAAGTTTTGAATCAGATAAGCTTTACCCACCATCGGAAAGTATGCCTATCGGCTGGGCTTCCTTTACAACGACTTCTGCAGAAGCTGCATGGATGAGGAAGAGGAGGAGACGATTCTCCACCTTCTCTGTACATGCCCGGCCTTTTCAGCTCGAAGAAGTGCATACCTAGGAGCCAGCTTCTTCAACAACCTAATTGAACTGGTTGACATTAACATAAGCAGTCTCCAGTGCTTCATAGCAAGCTCCGACTGGTTCTGCTGGTAGTATTTCTGATGAAATACAGATCCTGATGGTATTACAAAGGACCTTATCTGGTCTAAGTGAGGTTGCACCTGCGGCCTGCCACTCCTACATAACCTAACCTAAGCTTTACCCACATGGCATAAAATAGTGCCGATGACTGGAATAGATCTGGGCGTCAACTAATAATCATGTAAAATAAGTTCAATTCACACTGCCTCTTGTTTCGCACATTAAAACGCTTTCTAAGTAAAGTAACCCCTTATCCTCTTAAAACCTTCGCAATCAACTTAGAAACTATTCAAATAATGATATTTCCAAATACCAATAAATATTCACAGCACCCTATATCTCCAAGATTATGTTTTGTTATGATTATTCAACGAACGCAACCATGAATATTTTATGTTTGCCTTACTTTTCAGATAACCAAAAATTGTGTTTCGTTTTCATTTAAAGAATTCAACACAAATTACTTACGTCACGCAAGGACATTTCACCACTACAAAAATACAGTAAGCAAGTCAAAACAAAATTGTCGGTGAAAAAAACTAAAAACAACGAACCACGTCGTCGTCGTCGACACAGGAACAAGACAGGACACAAGTCCTTTGCATTGCCCTCTCATGCCCAAGAAAAACGTTTGCAATTCAAATTGGAACAGCTAAATAAATGAGTTAGCATTCCTGCGACGTCACTCTGGTAAATAAATGTCGTCGTAGCCTAACATGGGCCGAGGCCCATTGGTTTTCCTTATTATTTTGTATTTCGAGTATGTATCACTGATGTAGCTGTGACGGTATTTGAAGGCAAAGTGTTTTGGAGAACACTTTAATTTGATTTCTTGTCCTTTGTGTAAATACATTGTTTAACATGAATCTGAATTCTCAATGTAATAGCCTGTAGCTACTCCTTGAGATGAATAAGGGTATTTTGAACGTCACTCTTATTCGGGGAAAATGTTGTAGCAGCTGACTATTGAGAAATGCTGTTGTGGCAAAAATACTCATGAAGAGCCTGTATGTCGGGTTGAAAGATTATGTCCATTGTAGTTACACAAGGAAACATATTGTGATTGATAAACTTGCTTAGAGCTTGCACTAGATTTTTGAAGCTGGAAGTTATATTTTTCGAATCTTCTCCAAAATTTAAAAGGTTTATCCTAAGCGACAAGCATTTCTCTTGTTAGCCACGACAAGACAAGGTGCGACTAAAGCAATTGGTTGCTGTGTTTATCAACATGCTTAGGATAGGTCCGCATACCTAAGGCATAGTTTTGGGGCTCACCACCGAATTTTATTATTTTATTATAACAGTCATATGCAGGTCATTCCACAAAGAAATTTAGGGCAGATATCTATCTTTCAAAGTCTATTTGTACGATTCTCATCCTTTACGTTGGGAAATTAATTCAAAAGAAGATTGAGGAGTAACTTTTGTTGGACTTAAAGTATGATTTGCCAATATGAAGGTCTCATAGAACTTTAGTGTCGTCTTTGAATGTACAAACATGGATGTCTCGTTTAAAGAAAAAGCTTTTAAAAATAACTCTTTACTAAACACACTACCCAGTACTTCGCGGGCTAACTCGCTAGCTCAACATCACTCCAAGAAAGGTCCGAGGTCATAGAAACATTGAAAGCAATAAAAGAGCTGAAGAACTGGTGAGTGATGGTTCAACTCTTAATGCACCTCGGGGCGGAATCTGATTTTATTGCACTAGGAGTGCTAAAAAGCGATTTTTTTTTTGCAGACTTCCTATCAAAGGCCCAACAAATTTGGCAAACTGGATAAATAAAGAGGGCATGTACAAACATAGCCAGCCTCACTATTAGGGACGACGCAAGGAAATTGAAGATTCCCTTCAACACCCACTACTCTAGCTGGGAGAACGTTTAAAATAAAGAAACTACCGCAGACTTGATTTGCAGATGTCCAACTCTGGAGAGAAGTAGACTACATACGATAGGAAAACCATAGCTCAACAACCTAGGTAAGTTTAGGTTAGATTGAAGTGGATGCCAGCACACTTAGATCAGTGATAGGCCCATTGTGATACCACAAGGATCTGGAGAGATCTCCTTACCTACTCGTTGAACCAATTGGAGCTTCTAATGAAGCGAAGGAGGTTCCTGACATCTGTGATTATCAGATCGCCTACGTTGCTAAAGTAGAAGTCTCCTAATTGGAGCCTTCTTTTACGGAGAGAGCTGGGCAGTTACAAAGAAGGTGGGGAATGGCTTCCTTCTTCTCTTCGTCCATAAAGCTTCTTCAAAAATCATTTGAATGGACGCTAAGCCTTGTTGCATGCTTGCCTATTAGAAAGTATCCCGTGATGGCACCTATTACTGATCTTATATGTGATCTGTTGAGAGAAATTAAATTCTTAGAGCGTTTCAGATCCAGCTGCGGCCTAATCTGCTTTATTGCTAGATAGGTTATACCATTTATCCAACTAGATCATGTACATGTAGCGATCGGTATAGCCAGGGTGTCTCTTTCTGTGAGCACGGGTACGGTTGTTCCATATCTGGCGAGTTCATCAGCTTTGCAATTGCCTGGAATATCTCTATCCCCCGGCACCCAACAAAGGTAAATATTGAACTGCTCCGCCATCCCTATAAGAGATGGTCGCTAATCTAGAGCTACTAACGAATTTGAAGATACTGATTCCAGGAATCTGATCGCTGCTTGACTGTCTGAAAAGATACGTATATCTGTGGAAGATATTACGTTTTTCTTCAGCCAAGATAAGACTTCTTTGATTGCCAGTATTTCCGTCTGGAACACGCTACAATGATTTGGAAGACGAAAGAGAGGCTGAGATAAAGCCTATCAGAGAAAACACCACCACCTACACCTTCTTTGGTTTAAGATCCATCGGTGTAAAAGTGGACCGAATTGTCGTGTATAAATGACTTATTCTCCCAGCGTGACCTGCAGGGAATAGTAGCCTCAATAGCCTAGAAGAGCTCATCATCAAACTCGTTTATCTTGAAGAGTTGGACTTAAAATGAGGTCGTAGAACATGTAGAACATACAAAAATTATACCAACTACTTGTACAGCAACTTTGTGTAGAGAAATGAAGATCTGGAACACTTCTTCCATCAATTTCTGTAAATGTATTTCGAAATTAGTATATTTTCGAAAGTCGCCATTGCTTTACCTCTCCAATCAATGAAATAACTAAATCTTTCTGACTTCTGAGAATGTGCAGTAGAATCCGGGGCAGTCGATTTCGCGTCGCTCACAAGAACTCGGCCTTTCGCAGAACACAACTTGGGGAATTTTGCGTCGTGACGTGGGCCTGCACCCGTACAAAATTCAACTGACCCAGGAGCTGAAGATAAACGACCATAGATAACGACGTGTGTTCGTTGAAAGGGCTTTGGAGCAGTTGGAAATTGACCCTAATTTTCATCGAAAAACTATCTTCAGCGATGAGGCCCATTTCAGGATGAATGGGTACGTCAACAAACAAAATTGTCGAATTTGGTACGATACCAATCCACATGAGATCCATCCCGAAAAATTCACTGTTTGGTGTGGATTTTGTGCTGGCGGCGTCATCGGTCCATATTTCTTTGAGGACGACGTTGGCCAGGCCTATAGGTCGATGATTACCAACTTCTTTTGGCCTGAATTGGATGATATGGACACCAACGACATGTGGTTTTTACAGGACGGCGCTACCTACCACACAGCTCACGCCACATTGGAAATTCTGCACGAGCGATTCGAGGGCATGGTCATCTCACGTGGAGGTGATGTGAACTGGCCACCGAGATCGTGCGATTTGACCCCGTTAGACTTTTTTTTCGTGGGGTTTTCTGAAGTCGCAGGTCTATACGAATAAGCCACAAACTACAGCGGCCCTCAAAGCCAACATAACCCATGCCATCGGTCAAATTCAGGCTGTTTTATGCGCCAGATTGATGGAAAATTGGACATTTCGGATGCGCACCGCCCAGAGAAGCCGCGGTGGACATTTGAACGATGTTATATTCCATACATAATGGCATCGATAGGCCTTTCAAGCGAATAAAAAATATCGATGATATCTCACACACACTTTGTTTTATTTAAATTTAAAGATAAGAAGCGCTTAATGAAAGACCCTTTACTATATGATGTTTATTTAAGAGTAGACTTCCAGGTAATTTTTGAAGATTAATTGGATATGTTAAGAATTGTAGATAGAGGTTAAAATGGTCGACCTAGGTGAAAATTTAATTCTTTTAAAATAGATCCGGAGCTTCAGTTTTTAAATCTTATAGAGAATAAGCTCAAGGTCGTCTTTAGCTCGTCTTGATAGATAGATTTCGATTAAAAATATCAAAAGACTCTTAAATTTAAGTCAATTGCTTTCACATCATATATATATTATCCTATACATAGTATTTTCTTTTCCTTTTCATCCATCAAGGTCCTTATTCCAAGAATTTCACGATTCGGATCTTGTTAACCTTTGAAGCATTGATTAATTTCGTACTTGGTTGATTCCATATAGGTGTTGGCCAATTGAAATTATAACGATAAAAGAGCTTATATTTGTACATGATAATAATTGAGTAGGATGTTATTCTAATTAAGAAGATATCAGTGGGGAACTCTTCTTGAAATGTTACTAATGTCTAACATTATTAACGACAGGCCTGTCTCTCTGTAGATGTGCTTATCCCTCTCTGTACATACATAATTATTTGGGATATATAAATCTTTACAACTGACAGGATATTAATTCTCTTATGTCCTTCTATTGACTATACCTACCACAATAAATTTTCAAATAATTGTACTTATAAATTAGAATGAAACCTAATCAACATTTGTTACAATTTTCAAAACAAAAACACTAACAAAAAAAATAACTTACCCAACCTGGTTGAGCAATAATTTTACCAAATGTCAGGGCGAGGTATATAATTTATTTTTTGACCTAGTTCCACTGGCAGGATAATAATTTTTCTCATTGATTAGTTCTCTTTTAAAAATGTTCTAAAATTTGTTTCCAAATTTTCAAATTTTCTCATTTTATACTTCCGTTGCTGTTGTTGAATAATTTACTCAAAAAAAAAAAATAACAAGAACATACTCATGGAACGCCTAAGCAAAGGGAAAAGGAAATAAGGACTTTGATGGTGGCAATGGCGACTATCCTTTTGCTTGACTATATTCGTTTTTGGAGGGCAAAGTCATTCCTTTGAATGTAATGAGGTGTATATAATTTGGATTAATGCCATAAGAGCCATATAGATTGTTCAAAGGCATGCCAATTGCAGTGTAATATAACGGGAAATAGAAAATAAAACAAAAACAATGCAAATCGATAGCTATAGTTTCGTTTACACGTGGCTAACTAGGCAATTGTCCTTGATAAGCATGTTTGGTAGGTTGTTTTCTAGGAACTAGAAATTTTTCTAGGAAGGAGACATTTTTCTTTAGCGATTTCCTTAAATGAATGTGAATGTTTTTGTAAGGATTTCAGTAAACAAGATTCATAAATTGTCTTCCATATCATTGCTGACAATTTGGAGCAGCTTTAGCTTCAAGGCAGAGGTAATCAACCAGCAGGAATAGTGGCAAACTTTAAAATAATACAAGAAAAACAACAGGTTCTGTGTGGGGAGAGCATATTCCTGGAAAGGAATAGAGTTTATTCGGTGGGGGTAGAATACAACGGGGAGCGAGGAGTCATAATACATTCCTCCTATGAAAAAAAGGCAACAAATAACTGTACTCACCACCGAGGTATTGTCAGATCAACTATTAAATGATTGGAGCTAGTGAAGGAGGACCTCGTATTGGCGGATTCTGTTTATTAGGTCTTTTGTTCTATTCTTATCGTAGGTAGACCATATCTTCCTTGATATGGCGCAGCTTGTTAACCCTCTCCATTGGAGGTTTGCCTTCTGCAGGAACTGTGCATGGATTTGTCCTTTAACCGCTCCTAGCGGGATATGGACGCTTGCCGCGAGAGAGCCGTGTAGAGCTGAGCCCTGCCTGGCCAGTTCATTTGCACGCTCGTTTCCTTCTATGTCACTGTGCCCTGGATCCCAGAGCAGTGTGACCCTGAAGCGTTCACCCAAGCGGGCAAGTTCGTTACGGCACTCCTGTACCAGTTTGGAGGATATTGTAGCCGAGTCAATGGCATGATAGCGGCTTGGCTATCTTTGCGGATAGCAATGTTTTGTTTGTGCGTTGTGTCACACGCGAGTTGTGTGCAAGCTTCAAGGATTGCCAGTAGTTCCGCCTGGAAAACGCTGGCAAAATCCGGCAGACGGTATGATAATAATATTTTTAGTGATTTTCCGAGTAGACACCGGCACCCACACCTTCCGTCGGTGTAGATGACCGTGTCGAAGTTCTTCACTCCTTCGTTTTTCTTCCACTGAGCTCTGGTATGAAATCCTATGTGGGGATTTTTTTTAAAGTTTAGTTTGGGTGTGATGTAGTCGGTTGAACACGTGACCATACCTCTAGGTAACGAATCCAGAATGTTGCTGTAGGACCTTGCAGTGCAGCACCCAGATTCAGAAGAGTCTGACTGCGCTGTATCGTTCGAACTGACGAGGCTTGTTGGTTGAGACTCAAGTGCTTTCGAGTCTATAGTGTCAAATGTAGTTCAGGAAAAATGCCAACGCATTTTGCCAGTTATCAAGCCCTTAATTCTGATCTCGTCTTCCAGATGCCAAAAGTATTTTCACTTTTTTTCACTTTATGTTATAAACATATTTATTTTATCGACCGTAGTCTATTAATGTACGTACATAAGTCAAAGGCCCTAACAAATATTCGAGCAGTCTAGAAAGCAACAACAAAAAACTTTATGTGGTCAACATCCACAGAGGATTGCAGACAACCACTTACCACAAATCCTTAGAAACCACCGGTCACTAAGTTCCATTCCAAGACAAACAAAAAATAATAATTTGTCCTTTTTTTTCAATTTTATAAATCCCAACAAAGTATATAAGTCGCAAATAAACTTCTGTGTCCATGACTATTCATGCTAATAATGCGGTTAAACTTATCTACATACTTGTACCAAAATATGCTTATAAAGTCAAAATCCCAGTTTTGTGACCGCAAATATCATCATCTCCGGTAGAAGTCCCCCGTAAAAAAAAAGGAAATTTCTAATACAAAACATCAAAGTCGACTAAACTTTGTGATCCCTGCCATTGTGGTTGAAAGGTATCCACATGAAAGTGAAATATTTCAAATATTTTACTTTGACCCACAAAATAAAAATAAAAAACTAGAAATAGGCAAATCAGGTATTTTTCATAAAAACATACCTGATACTGAAAATGGATTTCTAATAAAAAGGAAACTCATATTTTTATATATTCATACACCTACAAAAACTGTTCGTTTTTGTCTTTACCAATAAATTCTTGAGATAAACGCAAGAGTATGTCACCCACGATTCCATTTACACCATTTGCTGTATGTGCCTCAAGGAATCCCATGACTTTAGTTACGTCATTTTTGAATTTCAGTCCAACCGACCATAGTCAACCTTACAAATCCAAAGTCATATCTATTGTGCAACAATTTTCAATTGTCCTAAATTTAGCCGCCATTGGCATCATTTCACGACCGGCAAACAATTCATCGACACAGTCTGCCAAAGGAAGGAACCGTTGGTGGAGTGCAAAAAGGAATTTTCTTTGGAGAACAATACAAATATATAAATGCATTTCTATTCTCCATCAGCATCAGCATCAGCATCATCGTCATTGACATCGACATCGACATAATCAACTGCAGCAGTGGCAGTGTTCGTTGAATACTTGCTTCCGAAGGGATTTCTGTTGAAGGGTGATTGTGTAGGGTGGTTGGGTCCACTGCCAACGTTGATTCCTGCTCACAGATGTGGTTGACCTAGATTCAATTTTACATTTCTATATATCCTTCGTTTAGTTGCATTTTTATGTAGAACTTTGTTATCGAAATGCTGCCATGACTGTTATAAATAACCGTATAACATGCTCATACATATTGCATGCATGTGCGTATGCGTTGTGTGGGTGTACGAAGATGCAATGTTGCCGTTGTTGCTTTCAGAAGAAAGAACGCACTTGAATGCTTCATTTAAGAATTTTTTCATTCAAATTGAACTATCACTGACTGTCCAAGTGGGGAAACGCTGCAAAGATAAGCTCAAGTTCCTCATTTGACTCCCAAGACATAAAGGCATTTATGGAAATGAGAAGACGAATGAGCTCATTAGATTGGGATCCAAAATGAACCAAAAAATGGCCGATGACTCAATCCTGCCGCTACTAGAACTTAAAAAGTCCAGTACCACGTTCAAATTAAAAAATCTCGCGAATAAGAGATGGAGTGTACATACGACCTGCCACACCTCAATGATGCTCTGGACAGAAGCATCACACCTATCACTTCTTACAGGCATTATGACAGGCCACAACTTGATGGTGGCCCACCTTAAAAGAGTTGCCGCGACGTAGATGCGGAGATGGATACATTCCACCTTTAATGTGAAAACATCCCTCAGGGAATACTTCTTTAATTATCTGTCAAAAAAGGCACCAAAAACTATAATCAAATGATGGTTCAGAGAGCCCACTCACAAATAAAAACCTCCTTTTTGTTCTATATTTTCAGGCATTCCACACCGGGGAACACAATGAATCCATTGAGATCCGAGAGAGGTTGCATACAAAATGTGAAGCCATCCCTACAACCTTAACATCACTGACCGAGGACGATATGTTAGAAGTTCCCGCTATCATAAGTTTAATATAAACCAAATACTACGGTCGAAAATACCAATAAACCTTGCTAGTCAAATTAAGCCAAATAATAGTCGATTACTCCATTTTTACTACTATAGGGCTACTAGAATCCAGCACAAGCATGATTCTTAAAAAACGCGCCTATGATTATGAGGAATAGAGCGTGCTCCCATCCAGCGTATTCAAAAAAATGTTGCCATACACTGGACACTGGAAGGAGAAGAAAATGCATACATATGCTTTGCAAACCGTGATTAGCATTAGTAATAGGCCTCCTTAAAGCTATGCTAAGCCTGCTGGCAGATTATCTAGGGGTGACCATGGTGTAGTGAGTGGTTGCATCATCGCTTATCATGCTGAAAAAAAAAATGTTCCTATTTGAGTACAACTCAAAAGAGAGTCCAAAAAACAACCCTTTACGTGAGTATTTCCCCAATAACCAGAGCGAGTCAAGAGTAAACCAGCCCACCAACGGCTATCCTAAAATTCAAACTGAATTGGGAATAGTTTAGAGAAGCAGATAGTTGGTGTTCATAAAAATCTCTCAATGGAAAACACAATGGATCCATGGATATCCGAATTAAGAGACAAGTCTTTTGCGGTTTACAAGGATAATAGACAGCCCACACTTTTTGAAACCTCGGTCTCAGTCCTCTCAGTCCATCGTATGCGTCATTATGAGACTTTTAAAGAACAATTCAATGGCGACGTTGAAATAAAAAAAAATTCTTGCTACAGAAAGTCGGTAGTTACAAAACTCAGGTTCAAATCCAAATGTGTACACGCAACAACTTTTAACTTTGTCATGCGAAATATTTCGATCTACCGTTCAAAGTCGGCAATAAAAACTACAAGTCATTTTCATTTGTCCGACAAATATAGCACGCACAACCGAGGTCCTAGTCCTTGGCCTTTTTTATGAGCTGCCGTGTAGGATGGTTATTTATTTTACTTTTGGTTACACGAGTTACAGGAGTGAGGATACTAACTCAGATTGGAGGTAATTTAATGAAGACGATAGGGATTTAGTGTAATCCATTAAGAAACATTGAAATGCTTCTGGCTTATTCCCTCACCCTGTAAGGCTTTCTTTATGCTTGAGGTTCAACAAGTTTTTTTTTGAAAAATACTCGTAAAACATTGTTAGAACTTTGAAATAATTTTCATGACATTTTTAAAGGAATATTATACCCTTCATCATAAAACGTGCAACAGCAACACTTATGCCCCATTTCGCAACGGCAATGCAATTCATCTCATAAACTATCTACATACAAACACACTTGTTACGTGGTCATGATGATTTCTACGCGTGGGATTATCCTTTGGGTAATTTCATCCCTGCTGCTGTCGGATACTCAGATGACACTATAATATGCAAAAGGTCACACCGGATGTATAAAACATAAAAAAACATCACCGCAAGCGCCTAGGAGAAACAACAATTGGAACAAATATTAATACCGAGGTTTGGCTCGCATAAGCCGGTTCCACGGAAATCTGAGGTATAAAATTACATCGCTTCAGGTTATCTCCTGTCTTCCGTATACCGGAAGTGGCATCCATCCATTTTCCTTTCCCCATTGACGAGGCAAATGAAATATAACGGCACAAAAATACACCATCCCACTCCCTTATATCCAAGATATATATGCGAAAGCTTTCACATTAATCTTACGGATAGACCATTCAATCTCACTTTGTATGCTGCCTGCGAACGTGCGATGGAAATTATGGTTTTCCATATTCGATTGTTTGCCACTCAAACAATGAGGAGCAACGCCAGAACCGATTTGACAACAACCATCCACCCCATCTCCCAAATGGAAAGGACAATGATGACAATCCATTGAAAGTTTGCCATCATCTGTGGTGTATTTATTAGGAATACGAAAGAGTCCACAAATTGCGACGAGAGTGAAGTGCAAGGCTCTGGCATGACGATGCAAAAACAAAAATTATTATTCATATACTACGCTCGTACGAGTACATCCGGATCCGGGCACATTGTTGATGCGTATATAGAACTTGAAGAGATAAATAGATGTTCTAGTTGAAGAAGATACTACTGGAACTGGAGTATGTGTACATAACTGGTGACATATGCCACACGGGGGGAGCAGTTAAATTTAGTTTTTTGCCAATAAATAGGTCATTAAATTAAAATGGATGGCTGCGCATAAGTATATTTCCAGGCTACAGGACCGACATAAATAATTATATATCAAACATTTATGGGGTTGAAAGAGGACATGTATTTCTTTTTTCCTGAGAAAATCGGATTTATACAAGTGTGTGGTAAAACATAATGAAATGTCAAAGGTCACAGTATGCCTAGACTGAAAATTGCAGAGAAAAAAATTTTCAAACAGAGTTCCACGAAATTTATTTCAAGTTGAAAGAGCTGTTTGAACTTTAAATTTGAGGGATATGCTGTAATTATGAGTAAGGATTATACAGGATTCAGTAGAAAGGAATGAAAATCGGAATTTAACTTTCCATTTACCTATTATCTAGGAGGTACAGTACAGATGATACCTGGAACTGAACATCATTTACGAGTTTCATCATATTTTCTGTGTAAGCACACTTTATTTTCCAAAGAAATTGTAATGTCTCGGGAGGAGTTCCTCTAAGAGCCTCAAAATCACCGTCTTAGATAAACGAGGAGGTAAAATCTTCAATTTGGAAGCAAATGGAAATTTAATATCAGACGACCAAAGATCTTTTTGACAATCTCAACAAGAATTTTATCTAGCTGATGTTGAAAAACTACTAGCGTCTTAAGGAGGATAGCACGATGAAGTCATAGTTTATACAGTGGCCTTCAGAGCAATTTGTAACAAAAATTGGGGTCCATCAGGACTACATTCTGGCATCAATACTATTTCACCGGTAATCCGACGTAACGTTTTTTGAAACACCATTAGGATGAAGCTATCTGCGCTCAGACAAGAACTGATCAAAAACGACTTCAATTGTCAAAAGAAGAATTAAATCTTTCGGAACCTATACAGGCTATTTTTGCCATTCAAATGGTGGAATGTGTAGGCTCTTAAAAGACCAAAAACTTTCTTGATCAGGACACTCGAAATGACATCATCTAGGGCACGATTGATATCCAAATCAAATTATCCTCACGAGACAATTGGCCTGAAGAGAATGTAGAAAAATCTCGGTAGTGTTAAGGGCACACTACTACCAATCCCTTCCATAAATTGCCCTTACGGACACCAAGAAGACATAGCCAATCAGCGATTAAAGCTAGGGATTTTAACTTCATCACTAGTAACGAGATGTTGTGAAGAACTAACACTTTTTGTTGGGTTCCTAGTAAAGGTTGGAACGAAAAACTAGCTCGAAGAGCCTTAGAACTGAATAAATAACTCACTGGTAGAATTCTAAGACCTGACTCCAGTTAAGCTGCTAAATTTCAGCATAAAAACAGACTTCCTAAAGATGGCCGGACCTCCCAAAAGTTATAACCAGACCGTAGCAACAGGAAAACAAAGGATCTTCCCTCGACTAACAGCTATTATTAGAAGACACAACTCAATGAAGACCCACCTGCAAAAAATGCACATAAGTACCGCAGATCTATGCAAAGGTCGCGAAAATGTAGACGCAGAGGTGAGCATAGCCCACTGTTTCTTTGAGTGTCCAAGTCTTAGAAGGACCAGGATGACAGCTCTAGGCGAACTCTCTGCTTTGTTGTCAATTAACAACTTAAACCTCTCGTTGGGTCTTAGTATCCGAATTTGTTCGTACAGAGATTTTATTTGAAGTGAAACATGTTGGGACTTATAAATACCGTCGGTCGACAAAGGGTTAAGTTGCCTAAGCATATTAAAGCTGAATTTGATGTTGTTTTTGGGAACTCTGCTTCTTTTCTCTGAATATTCCCGTCTCAGAAGGATCGGGATAAAAATTCTAGGCGAACTCTTCTCTTTACTGTCAAGTAACAACTTTAAGTCGCCTACGCATGTAAAAGCCGAATTAGACGTTGTTTACGGGAACTCTGCTCCATTGCTTGTCACCATGAAAATATGGGTCATACCAGCGTTATAATTGATAGTTTGCGACGACCAATAACCGCGACAACCACGAATAACATGGATAAAGATTACTAAATGATTTTGTTTTTTTATAATTCACTAGGGCTAAAGGGGTTATGAATACCCTTATGATGTTATTCACACAGCGCTAGTGTTGGTGTAGTGACTTTGAAACTCAGGTGGTATCAGGTTTCAGTCTGTTTTGCTCCATGGGTTGTGTCCAGAATGACTGGGGAGAATTATTGGTACCGTTGCCATTGCTAACAATTCACAGTATTTCTTTCGAACATCCCGATGTCATTAGTACGGTCAACACTTTCAAGCCATATGACCACCCTACTGCCAGTGTTATGCCTATGCAGTAGAGTTGACGTCAGCTTTTTTCGCAATTGATCGACTTTTTAAATGATACTGAATGATCGTCAAATCTAGGTTGGAGGGATGGCAGGAGCTGTGGGCATGTCGACGGAATGCATTCGTCTGCACGTTAGGTGCCGCATTTGCTCACTTTGGATCGAAAATGCTGTTGGAACGATCTAAGCGAAACGAGTCGAAGTTTTTCCTTCACGACAAAGGAATAGTCGAAAGCGTGGATTACGAAATGTGAATAGGGTTAGAAAAAGCCCAAGACGGTTTTGTTTGAAAGAAAAAGTTATGGCGACTGTTTTCTACTTTGTTCACTCTTCTCTATTAAAGCTTCTCTAAGAACTGGGTATTTCATGACTCGAATAAATGTCAATTTATGTTGAATACAATGCAATACCTTTTACACAGTAAAATTGGCAAGTCCACAGAAATAAAAAGGGCACATGTTGCGGCAATAAAACTTCACTTGAAGGAAATTCTTGTTGACGCTGCAAATTTAAAACAAAATATATATTCCTGCCACCTACGCAATAAGTGACGTCAGCAACAACATCAATTCCATTGACGCATTGTGACGTCAAACAAAGTTATAATCTTATTTATAAATGACTATTAAATTTAATTTTTTTTTTTGTGGGGAACCCATTGGCAGATGCCTTGTCCATAAATCTGGTTGAGACCTTTTTGGCCTGTTATGTGTTTGTGTATTCAAAAACAGTTTCAATTTTCTTTAGAAGGTCAAGCGTGTGGCCGTTTTTTTATCCTTCATCCCTTGCGTTGCAGTTTGCTTTGATTTTCGTTTTTCAAGAAGATGGTTAGAGATGGGAATATTGAAATGAATTGAATGAAGCTCTTTCCAATACAACAGGGTTTGTTTATTTGAATACACACCTCTAGAGCCTTTGAAATACACTAATTCTTTTCCATAAATCATCCAGGAAAACACTTCCGCTGAATATTAATTAAGTTGTCTGTCGAATGTATGTTTACGTGGGGAATATAGAAAGTTCATCGTCGAATTATGTTTAATCAATTCGAAGAGATCTAACACACAGTCATTCTCGGATCGCATGTTAACGTCTCATTAATGCTCGAATCACCATTATTAGTGGCACTTTCCGTTCGGTGTCTGCCACTAATGTTCCAAAGGGTGTTAATGTTCTAACACTATTCGCCATTAGGGTGCTCTCCCTTTTACAGTTCGCAGTCTTTAACTAGCTTCTTCAGCTCATGTGACTGACTAACTGACTGCATCGAGTCATTTGATGGAACAATTACCCTATTGACCCGATTTTTCTTTCACCGAACGAACCGCTTGTGTCTTTGATTTGCTTCAATATCCGGAAACATTCAACTCCAACTCCCTTTCCGGTCTCATTTGCGTGACAATCCAATCACATGGAAGAAGCAATGATAAAATTTGTTCAACTTGTGGACGTGCCACAATTGCGAAATCCTTTAAGAGGAATACACACAAACACACATACACACACACACATCTTATTTGAATTGCATTTGCGGCTGTGGTGGGATAAAGAGGCTTGACCTTGACCAATGTCATTTGCTTTCGTGTTCCACCCCAGTGGGACAGCAGCAACCCACATTTACTATGTACTCAATGCTCAATGCTCACAGTTGTCGTCTCTCTGGCCTCATTCTGCAATTTCTTTTGAATAGATGTTTGTATCTACATCTTTGTAACCACCCGTAGGACCGCCTGCTGGCACAAATAACGCAACATCAACCATGGCGAAATCAATTGTAACAGCTTTCGACTAATTTCTCGCCCCCCGGCCAGCCCCCAAGTGGCGTGTGCGAGTGATTGGTAGATGTCGATGTTGACATGGGATGGGGGTTGATGCCTGCCCCAGGATTCATATGTGAAAAGGACCATTATGGCAATGAGAGTATTCTCAAGGCAGTGAACAGTTATTGAAGACGGAAGCAAAGATGGAGCGATAAAAGCTTCCTTCTTTTTTTTTTTTTTTTTTCTTCCTCATCATCTTGGGTACGATATCCATCGTCACATCTTACTGGATTCCGATTCAAGTAATCTTTCTTTTTTTTTTGGTCTGAGTGTGTGTCTTTGAATTAAGACTTGAGAGAAGAAAAAATAAATAAAACGGTGAAAAAAGGAAGAAGAATGTAATGCTTTCAATCTCGAAATAGATAACAAGGAAATGAGAAAATAAGCATTCGACGAGGATAAGACAGCTGAAAAGGAAAAGTGTAAAATTTTAATACCAGATCCTGAGATTAAAAATTATACAAAATGCTTCTAAATATAGTCAGATGAATAATGACGTCAAATCAACGCTGCAGAAGGGAAAAAGAGGGAAGGAGGTAATTTAAATTTTTCCATAAATGCATATTTATTACACCACAAGTAATAAATAATTGATTATGGAAAGTAGTCCTTCAAACGAATTGAAAAGGTTAATTAAAACATAATGGATGGCATTTAATAAGTGTTTCCAATGTCGATGGAGGTTTTCGGGCACTTTTTCCTTCCCAAAATCAAAGTAATTTAGCGTTCGAAAGAATGTACGTCCAGTTGTTTGTATACCCAAAGGGTTTATGCATATTCTATAGACTAAAAGAAACAATTTTGTTAGGCTTTAGTCCTCACAAAAACAGCTTTAAAAATAAATGAATAATTATCTACGTGCTGTCCTGTGATACAATTTGGCTACACAACTGATTCTGATATAATGAAAAAGGCCTCAATCAACAAGCGTCTCTTGCCAGCCCGATTGTTAGCTGGCTGCTCCTAGTTTCACACTTGAAGTTGATTAAGGTCCTTTTCCACTTGCGCCCACCACTCGAGACGTTGCTTTCCTCTACTGCGCCATGCCTCTCACTTGGATTCAAAGCTTCTCCATGCCGGAGAGCTGGTGTGTATCGGCTCTACATGTCCCAGTTTTGTATCTTAGACATTGCACCTAGCCCATTGTTGTATTTCTTCCTTCACTTACCATCTACGCAAACAGGACCGGCGACGATCACCCAAAAGTTTTTTCTTTCAAAATAACCGAACGAAACTTCTTCCATTCTTGACAAAGTCTATGCTTCTGCGCCAGAGAGAGCAGGGCTGGAATGACAACAAACCATTTTAGTTGTTCGAGAAAATGATTTTCTATTCAACTGCCTTCTAAGCCCAAAGAAACAGCGATTTGCATGAGTTTATTCTGCGTTTGACCTCAGCACTAGCGTCGTTGTCTGAGTTCAAAACGGAGGGCAGGTGAACCTATAAGTTATATCTACGGTGATATCCTGGATGAATTTTGTTTTGATCTCATTGGATCCATCTCGTCTTATAACTCATGACATCTTTCTGCATTCTTCCAAATATGTCAAAAACCATTGGGGTATTTGAGTTACTACACCGATTTTTGAAAGATTGTTCCTCTGGTGTACACAAGTCTTTCGAGGACGATTTAAAGAAATCGCTTGACAAAGCGTTGCCATGTTATAATCCTTCTTTGACATCGATAGCCTTGGTGAGGTCTTTAGAAACCTTAGTAGACACATTCTTCATCGTCGTCCTGAACAATCAGATGAGTTTGATAGTGATGCCAAAGCTCCACATTTTTCTGTAGGTATAGCTTGTATCTATAAATGATGTCTTAAGTGGCCCTAACATCGATAAAAAGATGTTAGATATCGATTTGAAATTCCTGCTTCGTATGAATACTTGATCAAACTTTCTTGGTTTTAAGAGTAAAGATACACTGATATCGATCGCTGTTGTGGTCACTGTGGCTTAGTTGCTAGCGTACTGGACTACTGGGTTAGCTGGCCTACATTCAAGTTCCAGAAAAAACTAAAGTTTTTCGAGGCATCTCCACCGTGAATGAAAAGGTAACACGAAAAAGAACTCAACAATTGTGCTTTATTTCGATATTCTTCGGAACACATACATAATTGCTGACAGTTCTTTTATAGCGCAGTCAGAGTCAAAGTATTTGAGTCCGGGACTTCTAAACCATCCCCAAAAATACATGTTGTACATTCATAGCCCGAAAAAAGAGCAAATGAAGTTCTCAGCAGGACTAATAAGGATATTGCACGAATATGGGCGACATGTAGGCATTAGATTTTAAGAAACCATACAGTCAGACTTGGTGTTTAATTCAACAAATACGCTCCCGAAGCAGCAATAATTTGGATAAGGAAGGAACCATCAGCAACTTCCTCCTCTACCATATTGCTCATAGAAGCAATCTGTATCAAAGTCATCTCTTTTCTTTTATATGGACGCGTATGGCACTAATGTTAGCCTTAATAGGAATTATCACAAGGCAGCTCCTTCTATGCTTGTAGGGAAAGAGGATTTGTATAAGATTCGGTTACCATTCCCATCGTACTGATATTTGGCTTACAAAAGTATAACCACAGACGTAAAAATGGTGGTCACACGGAGCAGGCTGCTTTTGAAGGTTACGTATCGACCTCGAAAAGAATTGCTTTCATAATCCCACGAAAGCAAATAATCGTTACAAAACAGAGAGAAAGAACAGAAAAGGTCTTTGCAAATTGTCCTCAATTGGCAGGATACATACGAGTAATTAACGAAATGACATTTGGAAAGAGTTTTTCAAAGTGTGAACAAGATATTCAAAGTGAAGTATACGTTTACCATTACATTTCACGGCATATGGTGGTGACGTTTGGTAAGAGTTAAAAGCTCATATGTTCTATCGCGGGTCTTTATTCAACATTCAGGGGTTTGATGTAAGAGGCTCACTTGTTGGAGCTGAGCTGAAGCACATTAAAGTTCTCTTCGTGATGCTGCTTGTAATGATTGAGGTAGTTACTCTGGGCTATGTTTGTCCAGATCCTAATTTGTGTTTTACAAAGATCTGCATCTTTTCAACCTTCATCTGCGAAGGGAATTACAGGTAAGAATTTAAGAAGAAGTAGTAACTTATCCCGATATAAGTCGAACCTCTCTTCAGAGATAAGCAGGTGATTAAAATCGCTCTCAAATGCTGTATATCCTTTCAGCAACTATTAATCTACCTTGAAGCTGTTGTTAAAAGGTTAAAGGTCGATGTTTGGATCGAAGAGATTATAGCTCCCTTCATTCAAGTGGCTTCCGCGTAAAACATAAGAATATTACTTGACGACCATGCCATAATCTCCACTCAAAACGCGCTGTTCCAATTATATCCATCCCAGCTCTTTGCATACTTCAGCTGAGTTTTCGGCATATGTACTTTGTGGTGGCTTTTAAAATTTTTATAATTTATAAATGCCTTTGTAAAATATACTTGCGCGAGGCATTCTATTTTCTCGCTCAGTGATTTTAATATATTATCCATGCATATTCCCGAAACCTCGGTTAATTCAAATGTGAAATACTTATTGAAGCATACGCATGTACTTGTGTGTAAGTATTTAAATTTTGGGCAAGCTGTTCTAAAACTCAGTCAAAGTCAAAATCTGTAAGATATTCGCTTCCGAATCCTTTAAGTAAATACTTCACATAAAGAAAGATTTCTTTTTTTTTTATCACATAAAACTAAAGTACATCAATTGGTCGTGGGAAGTTGCTCATAAGGAAAAACTATGATGAGGTTGCTTACAATCTAAAGAATGCTTACATTAGAGTCATAAACGATACGTTTTTGCTGTCCCTGCAAACTTTTAGTAAATCAATCTTTTCATGGTCCTTGATTGCGTAGTCGTTTTCAATATGGACGTAAAAACTCTGTTTGTCTGAACAAAAGTAGTTTGTAATAGTTCTGGACACTGATGGAATTTTTGGATGCAACTGCACCCACCATTTATTGATTTATTTTTTTTCCAAATGACTTGAGATACTTAGCTCAAATTAGTAGAATTATTGACCTTCACAGTGGAAAATGGCAGTTTCGTCCTTTATTTTCAAAAATGTAAATCAAATTCTGTCGTGAAAAGATGCATCTTTTTTTGTCGAAAAGGATGTTTGTAGTTGGTTTGGTACTCGTTCCTTAAAAAAAAAATCTGTGGAATATATGTACAATCAGCTTCAGCAGGAGAAGTCACATGTCAGAGCTCATTTTTGCTTGTAAAGCTCTAGGCGATGAATGCTGTTTTAAAGTCGATAAATAGTTCTTGAACCTCGCCTTAAAATAACATTTATTCTTATGTACCGTGAGGTCTTGAGTTTATTCCTGCTGAGCTCTGCCAACCACATCGGATTTTCTACGCACTCGTTGTAAAGGCTTGGGATTCTGAGATCTTCCTTGACAAGTTGAGGAAGGAAAGGCTCCTGAATAGAAGACATAATAGCAAAACTCTCGGGCGGATTAAGGATCATCTGAAAAGCACTCTTGATAATAAACTAGCAGGTTTTCTTTTAGATCCTCCTGCGTTGAGTACATAAACACCAAACCAGGCAATGAATCGAATAAGGATCTCTGCTGCATCGGATTTTCATTGATGAACAAAAAGTCTTGCATAGAAGGGGCATCAAGTTTAGGTACCTACTATCACGGATAGCTATGAAATCATGAAAGTAGGCTTGTCAGCAGAATTTGAAATACGAAGCGATGTCCAACAAGGCTGTATACTATCGATACTTCTCTTTTTGGTGGTAATCAGTGACTTGTTTCGTAGTGCTTTGTCTTAGGAAAGCTGTGGGGTCCACAAGAACAAGAACAGTGAATCGATCATATGCTATAAAAGGGCGACAACTGCTAGGCATGTGCAATGAAAGCTGACTGACTTACTGACTTGGGGGGAATTGGTCGTCCCCTTAAAACTTGGCGCAGAATAATCGAAAAGAAATTCTAGCAGTTTTGGGGTAGACGGCAGAAGTCCTTAGACCCACAAAGAGACGAAGGACCTGAATAATAATAATTGACGTACTAGTAACTTTGCCTATATTCAATCTGTCGGCCTAAAAGAAACAAATTGGTTTGGTGTCGAACAACAAAACCTAAAATATGAATGGATTGACCAGCCAGTCTAAGACCGAGTTTCTTTACAAATACTCAAACACATTGGTCTTATAAAAAAGATTGCACACCACAAGTAAAAGCCCTAAGGATTGCAAAGAAAAACGCAAATACAAACAGTCAAACAACTATCAAGAGTTCAGTAGTAGGATTTAAATTGAAAATAATTTATAAAACCAATACTTATCCCTTAAAGGATAAGTGAAAAAGGGTCACGAATGAAAAAATCATTCCATCCACATGTGTAATTCCATCCTTGACAAGTCGCATTTCAATAGCCCTTATCTATCTTATATGGTGTAGGCCCCAAACATCCATCTCCAATTTCACATTTCATACTTTTTTCCCTTCCAGACACTTAGGCAGCAGAGCAGCACCTCATCCTCTATTGCCATTTTACACGCGTCAAGGATAATTGCCTAAGAAACGCTTCAAGAGTCATTCAGTGTTCGTGTATATGCGTGTCGTGTCCTTTTCCTTTTCCTTTTTTTTCGGTTCCCCCCCATTCGTTCGTAGTGGGCCAATAGAGCCATCAGTAGAGCATACACAAAATACTATGACCTATTTTCGCCATGGATTTAGAAAGGATACGAAATCGATTTTGTGTTCCATCTTCATCTTCTGCGTATTGCTCTCTTGTGACAAGGATTTACTTTAAAATTCTTTTTCTTTTCTGTTTGCCGTTGCTGGTGGTGGTAGTGTTGGATTTTATTTTGTGCGAAGACCTCCGGACAATTTTATTAAAAAGTTCTCTCGCGAGTAATATCGTTGAAAGTCGTTATTAAAATGAAAATCCGAGCAACTTAGTGAAAAAACAAAAAAAAAAGCGCGTAGATATAACAGGTCCCCCATGTCTAGAACTTAAACGTTCCCCAAGGGATACCAACATAATGACACATACAAAGACTGTATATGTATGTACAATCGTTTTTTTTTTTTTAAATCTGCAGTAAGACAGGGTTTTCCTTGACAAGGACTTTGGCTGGAATAGCAATACAAGACATTTATTGTACCGAAATTAGAATAACAATAATGGCATTCCCGAGATTTTCGAGGCCACATCCAGTTTTGGACTTTACCCCATTTACCTAAATCAAACCACCTGGTTGCGTATACTACGAAAGCAAAGGAAAACATCACCAACATCAGCACCAGCTGAGTATTTTTTTCTCTACATGCGACCTGTAAATAAGGCGCACACTGACAGCCTTCCAAAGCTGAGCGTACAACGAAATGAGCAAATGAACGATAATGATATACCCGCCAGCCCTGCCATACACCCTCGGCTGTGTACAAGTAAGTCTTTAGCGCCAGAAAGCTCTGTGGGTGGATGGATTTGTGTTTGCTGGTTTTGGGTACGTATACGCCACCGTAACCAGCGTCACGAACAATATTCGACGTAGTCCATTGCCAGAGAGCTGAGTTATCTTAGCCTATTTCCATCTACCATGCTAGGAATCAATTGTAAACATTACTTTGTGAGGCGAGTGACGTCACAGTGAAGGCTGGTTTGACGTCACGTGAGAAAGAGTTCGCGCCGAGAGAATCAAACTCACACGCGGGAACTAGGTTAATCGAAAGCTCACTTTTGCAAGCGGGTGTGGGTAGAGCTATTTTGTATTTCCCATTTCACAGATGCAAAAAGAGAAAGAGAAGGATGATGATGAAGATGGGTTTTTGTCGGGGTGCAAGAAAAATCAACCCCCCCCTTATGGGTTTTAGTAGTAGATTCCGTACACAAAAAAAAATAAAAATTTAGCACACGTGTGTGTAGGAAGTTTTGTAAGATGCTCGCAAATACAAATGTAGGGTAAGGTGGTCGTATATATAATATATTTGTATGTTTGGATAGAACTTTACGAGAGAAGCAAAATAACGGTTATGTAAATTTATTTTCTGTATCTTTGAATATCTGTGTTGGTGCTTGTAGCAATAATTTTACTTGTTAAATATACAAGGATGATGAATGGAATTTTATTGAATAAATGGTAGTAGAACTATTTACTGTCGCTCTTCAGTGTCGGAACTAGGTTTTGTAGATGAAGATGCAAGACGATAGCGACTGGTCTTTGTGAAGAAGTGATAGCTGAATTTACATAACACTGGTTCAGGTTTTTAACAACAGTTTTGTGAACAGTAGCCTCTTCTCTGTTTCCGTTTCAAACTAAACTAATCAACTAGATCCAAAACGACCCCTAAAGAGATGCTGTTGTTGACTTGTTCGACCAACATAGGAGCAATCAAAATATCCAGAGGTAAGATTCAGCTAAAAAAGTGCCTATCGTTTGTAACTTCACGCTTTATTCGATCGTGTTTAATAGAAAAACAAGGACATTTCACTACCTTAAGAGCTTCACGTTACTGTTTGTTAATTTTCTAGTCTCGTAAGAATTTGGAACGTTTTTAGATCAGTTCATTAGAGTGGAGAAGACCAAGCTAGATCTTCTGACTAGGAGACGGATGTCTGCGATTGTTAAATTCCAAGAAAACACAGAAGTGATAGCCATCAAAAACACAGGAAAGGCTTTGTAAATTGATCTAAATCCAAGATTAACTTTTTGACAAAAGATTAAGTCCTTACCTCAGGGAGCTGTCTACATAACTCAGCAGACGACCCAAGTAAGTGAAAAGCGAAAACTTTTTATGTCGATCACGCATGGCTGCGAAATCTCTGCCGATGCACTTAGACAAGAGAAGACAAGTAGCTGTCGAGTAGTATCGGAACCAGACATTCTCAAAGTCACAGGAGTGACCCCATCGATCTCCTAGTAACAGAGAGGCAGTGCGACCACGAAAATAAGGCGAAAGTAGGAGTGCAAACAGAGATTTATTAAAACTTCTTAATTTCCATAAGAACTCTTCCAAGTCTTGACAATTGGAGAATTTGACCTTCTCAAACTCACAACTGCACTTACTCTTTATTCGTCTACATCACTCGATTAAGAACCAAAACCTTTGCAACAAAACTAAGCTGCAACGTATAGGATAGTGTTCAACTGTTTTCTTTTTTTTTTTTCGTTTGTAACAAAAGTAATTGAAATGTGTACATTACCAGTGCGACACCAAACTGCAACAACAACACCTTAAAAAAAAAAAAGAACAGAGAACCACGAAGAACCCCAACAATATCAGCAAAGCTAAAAACAAAATAAAATAAAAATAAACGCAAAAAAAACAAAAAAAAATAAGAAGAAAAGTATTCGGGTAACACTGACACACATATACAACAATATCCAAACCATTTAATATATGTAGGTACACCTACTCTTCACCTAGCTCTGGCTGTATTCGTACGATGATACCAATGCGCATACCCTACAACTGCACATTACCACAAGCTTTCAACCTACTCAGCAAGATATATCGTACATCTAATTTCAATGTGGTTCCCTCTGTTATCATATTGTCACCTAATTCATCATCCCCCTTCAGTGCGCCGGCAACCCCCACAAAAAGCTTTCCTCTGCACATTAATTCCTAAAAAAAAAACCAAAACAATACGATATGCCCCAGTGATATACTGAAATAAGCTTTCGTTTCTCCTACTCCACTACCAGCGAAACGTGTATCTATAGCGAAAAAAAAAATAAATAAACACTGTTTTTGGCTTCTCTCATGTGTTTTTTTTTTTATTTTAGTAGGAGCTCCACTATAGCCCAGCTACACTATACAGCGTCATCAAGCAGCGCCAAATCAATTTGACTCTCTTGTCCGTGTTTTTCTCGTGCTCTCCATCGTTTGTTGGTTTGGTATATCTCGGTGAAAAGCTCGGTTCCGAATTTCAATACTATACCGTCAACAGAACACAGCGCACGCCATTCACATTTATTCTCTCGGTGTTATAAAATAATTAAGCTAAAAAAAAAACAAGTGTACTAAGAGCTGCCCGGAAAGAAAAATTCAACATCTCTGGATTACACTTGAAGTTCGATATAAAACAACTAATCCAATCGAGTCAGATATTTCATCTCTACAGTTGCTGTGTGTCTTTAAAGTTTTGTTGTTAAATTTAAAAATATAATAGTCTTTTATTTTTTATCGTTCGTATCTTGTATTTATATCACTATCTGTCATCTCACATCGAACTACGATATCAACAAATAACTTGTATCTCAACATTATCGTCAAAACATCAACATCAACATCATCACGGATAGCAAAAGAAAGAAAAAAATAAAATAAAACAACAAACAATAACGAAAAAAAAAACACTTAAATTTATAAATAAAGTTCAAATTTAATGATATTTCTAATTAAATTATTTTTTTGCATTAAATAAAGTTATATCTCGTCCTCCTCCTCCTACTCCTCCCCCTCCAGTGCAAGTTGTCGTTATAAATTTAAATTATCCTGTGCGTCGTCGCTTATTTCTCTACAATAACAAATACAAAATAAATAACTTGTTAAATAATACAGTTTTCTCTATATATTGAAAATTTAAATTATAAATATATAGTTATACCTATATAATAATCAGTTTTTTGTATTTTTCTACTTTTATATAGTGTAATCTATTATTATTGTTGCTAAATTTATAAACAAAACTCAAACTAAACTAACCAACACAACACAATAGGTCCACATAGGCAAGACCCAAATAAAAATACAAAAAAAAAAAGGATTCGCTCTATATCCATCTGAGATACATGACATAATTTCGCTGAACAGCTGATTTGCATAACAACCCCAGCCAAGAATTGACACATCGCTGTGTGGCACATACTCTTCTAGTATTCCAAAGTGTATATACAAAACAAGGATAACCGAGAATGAACTTGTACGTACATATACGTGTGTGTATAAATAAATAAAAAAAAAAAATATTTACTTTCATAAAATTCCCACCGCCGCCGTCGCGCTTATTCGCTAAATAAATAAAAAAAAAACCAAAAAGTATCTGAATTTTTTATTTTTTTTTTAAATTTCAAACTTAAACAAAATTCTCTAATATTTTTCAAATTAAAACTTGTAACTCAGTGCTACACAAAAATTAACAGAAAAAAAAAAACGAACAACTAAATAAATTTAACAATTTACGACATGGATTCGAAGTGAAGGAGTGAGGAGAAGAAACGAAGAGAAGACGTAAAAAGAAAACAAAAAAAAAACTAAAAATATTTTTAGTACATACCTGTCTGTATCTCGTTGTATTTTAAAACACTTGCCAATTATTGTGTGCTGTACATAAATAAATTTTAAAAAAATCAACAAAACAAAAACCAAATTAATTCATCTTAAAAAAAACCACATCAAGAGTATCCTAATTTTTAAATATCGCATTTATTTCGGTTCGGTGAAATATTTTCTCGCGCGTGTGTTTCGTTTTTCTTTTCTTTTTTTTTTTTTTTTTTGTTATATCTTGTTCGTCGTGTATAACAAAAGGAAAATTATAATAAATAATTCATAAAGTATTCAAGCGAAAATATTACGAAACGTGAAATTAGAAAAAAAAAAAATAACATCGAGGATCAGAGACGACTTCCCCCTTGGAAAGGTGAGTTGAAAGAATTGTTTTTTTTTTTTTTTTAAGTTTTGCAATACAATTGTCAAGTCGGATTACGCGCGATGACATGGCTTATTGTTAAGATAACATCTAGTAGTATTTCACAAAAATACAAAATATCAAATTTCAATCAGCACAATTAGCATCGAATTAAAATGTTTATATAAATTAGAGTGATAGTGTTATAATATGTTGCAGTCAATCCCTGCCTTGCCTTTGACATTTCCAAATCATATGTTGTCATCCTTGACCTTTTCATTAGGTACTTGGATCAATGCCCACAACTTTTCTTGGGTTTATTGACGGTTATATGACGGTTATGAATTTGAAAATGTCAGAGTAAACCTTAAATTTTTATGACATGAGTTTCTTTTTTTTTTTTTTATTGAGGTATAAATAACAAATACGTGTTTTAAGTAATTATACTCGGGTAATTACTCATACAACATGACTTTTAGAAAACAAATCCTAAAAAATAAAATTACAAGGTCAAACTTAAAAGAGGAAATCCATACGTGATCCTTTAACTTTACAAACGCTGCAATCTGGTGATAGCCTGAACCACACATGTCAACCACCATTAGTTGCGTATTCAAAGTGTGTAATGGTCCTTTCCTCTTGCGCATGCCATTTGTATTATATTCATTTTGATACCTTCAAGGACACTCCGGGTCATCTTTGTACAGCTTGTATGGCTTGTGGTTAAATTTTCTCTAGGAGTAGACAAAATTTTCTGTATAACCTTTCAAGACTGGTTATTTCTATGACGACATATAGTATTGTGTATAAAATGTATACACATTTGCCAAATCCTTTCAAAGTCAATAAGACCTGGGTTTCATCGTTTGGAAATTTACAATGCATGCCAGTTTTTCAAGCTGATATCGAAGACTTTGACTTTATCTTCAAGTTTGCTCCAATTTTGTATAAGGTGTTCACTTTTCTGTTGCACTATGTAAGTGGTGTAACCTATTTAATGTTATTTATTTTATCCTTTCGGATTCCTTGTAAGTTTTTTGCTGCTACTTAATTAACACTGTTTGTTTGACAGACAGTCGCAATGGGAGCCATCTTTCAAGTTCTCTATCTGCATACCAGGTCTAAGTCTACATTGAAACAAGGTCGTCCTTGACGCGCAGCCTTTTTGGGACTCTATTTCGGATTTTAAAATGAGTAGCTACTTTTTTTCAGGTGTAGGCATAGTGTGTAAAGCGAATCATTCAAAGGAGGGACTCGTACTCCATACACGGTTTTATGATAACCCCCCAGGTATTTATATGATCGATGCAGAAAGAATTAATCTTTATCCCTGTTTCATAGTGGATAGTCTATTTTTGTCATTTTTGGGAGTTTT
Organism: Criorhina ranunculi; assembly: GCA_951813785.1. NCBI lineage: Eukaryota > Metazoa > Arthropoda > Insecta > Diptera > Syrphidae > Criorhina > Criorhina ranunculi. The sequence continues at coordinate 29,546,392 of OX638385.1, read as the reverse complement.
TGATACGTAATCTGGAGTTTATTTAAGACTTGCTTTTACCCGCGGCTTCACCCACCTATAATTTGCGAAGTTACACTTTAGTAACTAAAAGTAGCCTATACTGTGACCCGAAGTACACCCACTTTGGGTGCAAAATTTTAAGTTGATTGGTTCCGTAGTTTTCGTGTTACAGAGGAACAAACAAACAAACGAACAACGTTTCACTTTTATATACTATTAGTAGGATTGAAGCTGAGGTACATTTTTTTTTATAAACTGCACCACGGCAATATGATCACTTCGTCTTCCAAGTGGATCTTCGTTGAAGATCCTTCCACTAGCTTATCCTCATTCGAAATCAGGATGGTACCGTCTTTTTCTTTTTCTTTTACACTGGTTGACATTCATATGTTATGGTTCTCTTATATTGTACCTCTTTAACTCATATTTTTCGATGGTGATCATTTCGGCTTCTTCCACACAATTATGCCTGAATTTTTGAAAGACTACGTGATCTTGAAAGCTGTCAGTACCTGCACGGTTTCTTCAAACGGATTCGTTGCCTATCTTAGCTTGACAATTATTTACGAAATCGGTCACAGATTATTTTGAACTTCTAAAAGGGAACTCCTTAAACAACAACTGATCGCTTAGTGGTCAGTGGATTTGTTGGTTTTCATGCTAAAAGTGCCAAAATGTCACGAACTACTCACTATTGCCGTTTTAATTTTTAACACAATATTTTTTGTTATATTATCAGGATATTGCTGTCCTCATTGATATTAAATCCCCAACACTGCTGGCTGCTTGTCTTTTCCAGTCTCGATATCTTTTGAAGCATATGGCTACCAAATGTTGACCAAATGTTGACCAAATGGTCAAATCAACAGACTCATATATGATCACAAATGCCATTTCCTCTCAGGACTTCCTAAGCAAATAAAAAGCAAAATTGTGCTGATGTTTACATTCCACTGTCATCCTATTTCAAGTGTTAGACAATTCTCTTACGCATTTAAGAAGTTTCAACGTTTGCCACAACCTTTGACATTTAATATTTTGTTTGTATCCTAGCCTTTGACTGAAATCAATTTTGCTATTCCAAGGAGTGTTCCTTCTATAATAACTTTTCTACTTATAACTTATTCTGTGACATCTATTCCATACATATGAGTAAACTTTCAACTTCAAGAAGAAGGAAAATAATAGTAATTAATCCAATCAACCTACGCTATGTAATCTCAAACATTGTTTTTTTTTTCTTCCCCTCATTTTCGACTATTGTCGAAGAAAAAAAAATAAACCAAAGTTGCCTACACGTATCCTACCTAATGGCTCTTCCTTCAACCGCATACATTGCGTAGGTATTTTTCTTTCGTAAATCAAATACCAGAACATGGGGGGTTCTATGTGCGTGCGTAGATCACATACCAATTGCCTCCTATTTACATCTTTGTTTCTTTTTTTTATCTTTTTGCATAGGGTATGTTAATATTGACATAAAGTTGACAACATAAAGTACATATGTATGTAGTTGTGAATGTAACATTTTGGGATCAAATGCTATACCATCCAACCTACACATCCATCTGTTATAAGCACTTCAATCTAAAATTTTAAGAATAGAATGCGGATTTCACTCTATCAAAAGTCAAAGTATGGTTTGACAAAGTTTAAATGCCTTTCAATTCCTATAGCTTGAAAACAAATGATGGCAAATTCTTCTCTTAAGCAATGTTTGACCTATTTTACTACACTTCCTGATCTCTATTTCATGGTCAATATTCCTATTCCACTCGTTCAATATCTATTAACTTTACCCTAGCATAAGAAACAATTGGTTGCATATAAATCAAACGATCTTGGGGACTTGGCAACATATCAATGTGAATCTCAAGAAATGTCGAAGTCCATCTAAACGAGTATTTCACAAAACCATAATGTCATACACCCTAAAAGCTCTCGCATTGCTGAAACTCAGCTAGCTTGTCTTTCCATTGGCCATTAGTCTTATAACAATACTTCATTGTAATGGCGAACCCCAACTTACAACCATTTTCATAATTTATCTACCGACAATCACCCTTTGGCCTTAAAATGAGAAAAAATACTTCACACCTTGTGAATGTTGTAAAGATTCAACGGGCAGACTGCTTAGAAGTAATGGGATCGACGAGATCAACACCAATGGCAGCTCTAGAAACGATAACCTGAATATTCCTCCCATGTAGGTACATATTTTGGAAAAGCTCATCAGTTAAAATCGTATTAGGACTCAGGTAAGACAGTCTCTGGATAACAAGTCCATCTAACTCGATAGAAACAGACTTAAGTATCGGACTCTTCTCTCAGGTGAGGGCGAATTGGCTATCTATACTGAAGAATCCAAAAGGATGCTAGTATGGAAGATGGAGTCTACTGAAGTTCCAAAGTATGTACAAATCGCTCTTTTAGATTAAACTCTACTGCATAGGCATAGCACTGGCAGTAGGGTGGTCATATGGCTTAAAAGTGTTGATCGTACTAATGACATCGGGATGTTCGAAACAAATACTGTGAATTATAAGCAATGGCAACTGTACCAATATTTTTCCCCAGTCATTCTGGACACCACCCTCGGAGCAAAAAGACTGAAACCTAATACCACCTGAGTTTCAAAATCACTACACCAACACCTGCGCTGTGTGAATAGCATCATAAGGGTATTCATAACTCCTTAAGCGCTATTGGATTTAAAAAAAAAAAACGGCGATTGTTGCATCTTTCAAGCGAGCTTTGGAAATTATTAAAAAGAAAAATGTCTATGCTGATAGTCAAGCAGCCATTTAAAGTGCTGCGATCAGTCCCGATCCTAGATCTTCCAAGCTTATCTACAATCAACAGTCTGTTTGAGGTCGACATACATACATGGAAGGCTCCGGAAATAAAACAGCCGATAAACTAGTTAGAAGAACACAATGGACCAAATGGACCCCGCAAAATCACATTTCTACACTTCGCCCTAAACTTGACTAGCTAAAACGGGTCGTCTAGCACATTATATAGGAAAATAGACATAGAGTTCGTCGAGTAAGGGAATGTCAATTAGATACATGTGCAACAACTCGATCGTTATGGCCAGTCTTCCCAAAAAGTTGATCCATCAGTCTAAGGCCCAATGCACACGGAGCAACTGGAAAAAAATTGAACCGGTTGGCAACTCGGGCTACAGACCAGTTACGGACTCAGCGGTGACTTGACTCCACACACGAGGAAACTCATCACCAATCAAAATTGCTTGTTTGTTCAGTGTCCTCATGGATAAATGTCTTCGGAAATGTCCCCCACCAGCAACTGGTTGGTCTGTTGTTCGCTCATCTTCGACAAACTTGAAACTGAAATCAATAGGCAAGCCGACATGCAAATCAACAGACGACTGGTTACAAACAGATGTTTGTGAATCGCAAACGAATTTTCTACCAGAAGTGTCATGTGCGGCGTCCCATTTGATTACTTAGGGTATGAATCAAAGCAAACTAGTCGCCAATTCGCATCGCTGATCAGTTTTTTTCCAGTTGATCCGTGTGCATTGGACCTAAGTCGCAAGGAAATTTGAACCATCGCCTCTGCCATTCTGACTGAGCACTTCTCGAAAACCAGCCACGCAGCAAGGCTAGAGTTTTCACACAGATTTTTCTACAGAAGCTATGGGGACAAGGAATAACTAAAATCTATTCCACACCTTCATACATATCTGTGGCCACAGGGAAGAACAACATAAGTCGTATTGTGTTAAGTGGGACTTATGCTGTTTTTCCTTGTGACCACAGATATGTATGTGCTGTGTGACTACTCTGACTAAATGATCTACGAAATATCAAGCTTAACAGACTCCGACTCCTAGGATTCAGACATTTACCTAAAACACAAATATTTATCGCGACAGCTCGAACAGAAGACCCAAGGCGCAGCTTCTCGCAACCATTCATGTTAAGCAAGTTTAACAACGGTTGACCAATTTTTTGAATTCCTTCTTTTCCATGTCAAGAAGGCTAAGGTTTGAATTGCAGACTCCGAAGGGCAGATAGAGATTGCCATGATAAAAAATACTGTCAGAGGATTGTCATTGCCTCTTATTTACTTGCTAACTCGACTCAAAGTTAGCTCACTTAGCTGTCCAATGCACTAACACATTCAAAATTTAACCCCTTATAGACGTTGATAGGGTATCCTTAAATCACATCCAAATAGACACAGATTTCTCTGCACAATTTCTCGCTTTTTCTTAGAAGGATTTGGTATCAAATTTTCCTTTCTTTTTCCTCTGTTATTCTCGGTATCCTTACTGAAGGAAAATGTATGTTAAGGGTTGAGAATGCTGTACCCAAGTTGTTGTTTTTGTTGTTTTTTTTTATCTCACCATCACTACGAATTGAATCATGTATCATCTGTTTTTTTTTTTTTTTTTTTAATTTACAGGTACGCTCGAGTGCACTTACTTTTTGAAAATCTGTGTCATTTTCAGGTGAGCAAAGAAAAAGGTGTGACTCCAATTTTTTTTTTTCGTGCACAAAACAATGTTTTCATTTAGCTCTTCGAACTGAAAAACAAGTGTAATTTTTAACCCAGTTACTGAACATGTATCTTTCTGTTTCTGTCTTGCATTTTTTCAGAGTGTGTTCGTCTGTGTTTATGTCAGGCACCCCTTGTGTTTTCAATGTGTATATGCATGCAAATGCAATTTACCCTTAGCTGCAAACTTGGGCGCAAAACTAGGTCACTGTGCAAATTAATTAAACACAGATGAGGCTGGCAGCAGTACATTACAGGAAATTCTACGTACCATAATGATTTGTACTCACGTGTGCATGTGTTTATAAAATTGTTTGCATTGAAGTATTCGCTTTTTAGTGTCATGGAAAAAAATAAAACAGAACGAAAGAAAATGAAGCAAAAAAAAAACAAACAGCAGGTGCAAATATTTCATAACAACCCACCCCTACGGCCTTTTCTGCTTTCCATGCATATTGTGTCGAACAATTCTGTGGCGGCATTTCATTCCATAGGTTCGTTTCATCAATCGAACTGGCTAACTTAGACGTAAATCAGTTTTACATTCGAATAATTGAAATACATGACTTCTTTCGGTCACTCACAACTACATGCATGTAACCGTGCATAGTTTGTGTATCTATATGAGTAAGTTCCCTTCCGTGTTTCTTCTATTTATTTTTTTTTCAAATGGTTTTGCTGTGCTTTTATCGTTCCTACTCAAGTACTAATGACACATAACGTCATGAACGTGGTCAGGAAGTGATTGATAATTGAAAAATTGAACGTAATTGGGTATGAAACTCCTTCATGTTCGAATTTGCTTCTTTTGAATTTCATTTGCAATCATTTTCGACTTCGGACACAGTGGTCGGTTGTTGGGTTTGCTATTGTCTGTTGTGTGTCTGTTGGGTTAATGATCTGTGGTTAATGAGTCGACAGATATGATCGGCATTTTGACACTGAAAATCATGGTTGAATTCATTTAATGAACAATGAACAGACTTTTAAGTACGGTGAGTGCATCTTGGATCAGTAAGATCATTTTTATAATGAAATTGGATTTAAAATTATAATGCAATGGTTGTTGAAGGTCATGGAATTTTATTGGTTTGGTAGTGCAGAGTGGGATATTAATTGAGATGATGTCAAACTCGTAGTAAACATAATGATTGGTAAATTTTTAGATCTCTTGTGCTCCCCCAACCGTTGAGATACTCGTTTTGGAACACCTCTTCCAGTATCTGAAGTGAATTCAACGTGGATGGGCCATTTTTTGATAAGCTTTCAGGTGTTTTCATCTTTTGTGAATTAGTGATTTTTAAGCAGTGTCCTGAGGATTTAGTCAACATCTCTACAAAATCTGCAGTCTCCACGTTGTTCAATATCGAGATTCGTGAGATGAAGCCTGTGAAAATGCGAAACCTGCTTTTTTTTTAATGTGAATGTAGACCATACTCAGCCTAGCAAGCTTCTCCAAAAGTTAAACTCTTTCGTAGTATCTTTCCTTCCTAATCCCATTTTAACAAATAAATATCTGATCTGATGGTCAGTTGTAGAAAAAGCCACACACATAAAGAAGCGTAGAAAAAATCTAGCAATTAGCATGCATCAGTACAAATAGCGCCAGAAAAACGGATCTCGACAGCAGCCCTCGAAAGAATACTCGACCTAAATACTGAAGAAATAACAACAAAGAGTGCTCTAACATTGCAAGCATCCAACTTCTTGAATACGGGCCAAATACCTCGAATCGCTAAATGGACAGAAAAACTGATTACATAACGCAATACCCTGGCTTCGATCCAAACTTTGAAACACTCTCTCCACCAAGAGAAAGTTGAAACGAAGAAATTGTCATTAAGCCTGACAACTGGATTATTCCTGTCTTCGGAATCTATTCAGAACGAAATGCCAAAAATTCCAAACCGCGGTTGAGTCTTCCAAGTGCAAATCTAAGCAATAGCGGAGACCTCGCAAGAACGATCCTAATTAACAACACCGAGGAGAAATATTGACGATAGTTAAGCCGCGATTAAAGCCGTCTTATTCACAAAACTTTAATGAAAAGTAGTAAAGTCACGATGAGTTTGAAGATCTAAATTCAAAGCACGAATTCTCACTCTGTTGGGCGCTTAAGTATAAAGTCGTCGATGCTATGGGGAATGTCGTTAAACTGACAAGAATAGGGTCAAAACTGAACCAAGCAATGATCGATTATTCAGGCTTCAGCACGAGATTGAAGAATGTTATCAAGTCTTTCCATAAAAAAGCCAACATTGGGTTCAATACGCGTATTCGGAAAACCTGGGGACCCAGTTTCAAAATTACCCAGTTGTTGGACATAGCGTCTATTGCATGACGTATCGCGACTGAGTCTGGTGGTGGCTGGGTGCACACAAAGCCACCAACTTTAAGATCATTATGAAGGTGCAAAGGGTGATGTGCATTGTTGCAACCTATTTATACAAGAATCTTGGAAAACTGGGTGTCAGGTTCGAAAGGACACACTCAAATCTTAAGTTAAAACCTCGTCAACAGAAAACAATGAGAAGCTGTGCCCAAGAAACCGCAATGAAGACAATACCACCTAGCAAATGATGTAACAAAGTTGTGACAAAAATCTTAAGGTAAATGTAAGATTCTGTTGGGAACCCAGTTCCAGAGGTGTACGCGGAAACGAAAAGGCTGATAAACTAGCTAGAAAAGGTTCAAACCAAGGACTCATATAAAGGAATTACCAAGAAACTCTGGTCGTTCCTTAACAAAACTAGAGCCAAACGAACACCCAAAAAGATAGGAGCACTCTCTCTACTTTGTGAACATTTATCGGTTTCTAGCGAATCCTATTGTGCCTTCCCTAATGTTCTCAGGTGTATTGTTTCACCCCAGAGGATATTAGAAAAGGGAATAGCAGCTTTGAACATACTTGGCCTGGTGTGTTGAGCCAGACTTCCCTAGATTCTTGCATGCAAAGACCCTTTGTGTGTTTTGCGAAGAGTGATTTACTTTTGCCAGTGAGTTGGCTTTTTCATTGCCCGCAAATCCACTATGTGCAGGAATCGAGTGAAGGATGACCATGTTGTTCTTAGTAAGGTCCGCGATTACATTGCGGGTTTCTAGGACTAGTTTGGACTTGATGACAGGCGAGTCGAGCGCTTTTAGAGCAGCTTGACTATCTGAGAAGATAAATATGATTTTCCCAAGGTGTGAGAAGACTGATTAAGTCTCACTCATTGATTGATGACAAAGACTTCGGCTTGGAATATGGAGGCGAATTCACCAAGGCTGACGGAAAAGTTCGCACATGATGATTCTCCAAAGATTCCGGAACCAGTACCTGTTTCCATTTTGGATCCGTCCGTATACTAAACGAGTTCGGAAGATGATGGTTAAGGTTTGTGGTTCTCCCGGTCCTCCCTTGACGGGATAACTATTGAGGAGTTTTTGTTGAAACAATATTCGGTTAGTATCCCGTCTGGAGGCATGCTGAAGATCGTGTCTTGCTCCAGTGTTTCAAGCAGGGATTAGTGTCCTCCTCTATAGGTCTTTGGATCGAAGTTGCTTGAATGAAAAAATCGGTGGATGCCTAGTTTGGCTTCCATTTGAATAAAATTTTGTAGTGGTGGTAAACCCAAGATAACATTGAGTGCAGCAGTTGGAGTTGTGCGAAGTGCGGCTTTGTGGGCACGAAATACCTTAAAAAAAGTGAGATGATGGAAGAATCTCTATCAAAGTTTACCCGCTTTACTTAGGTGGCGCTACAATTTGTAGTGAACATGGGCCTGAACCAACCACCATTAAGTTGTTTAAGGTCGCCTTCTACATAAGGTAGAGTCTAACTCGAAGAGCGTTGATGCCCATTCACTATACATAGCCTAGCCATCTCAAACGTCGAATGCGCAGTCCGTTTGACCTAAAAACACACTGATAGGGGCCAATTAGGCCAAAAGATGTTCACACAATATTGCAGATAAGGTCGTACAAGACTCGATGCTGACGAGACTTAACATATTCCAACCGTCTGAAATTCCTTTCCAACCAGCCTGAGCCAGCTTACCTTTTCTCTCCCTTTCCACTTTTTTTTTTTTGTAAAACAATCAATTTTATAAAACTTAAAAATTCCCTTTCATTATAATCTTCCAGATGTCACAATTCACATCCTTAAACTTTACAAAAGGTTTTTTCTTATTAAAAAAAAAAAAATAATAATACTTCCTCCCACAGTCCTCTACGATGACAAAAATGCCATATGTTGTCATTTGACTTAAATCACCTCGAAGCTTTCATTTTCTGTTTCTCTTGCACTATTCTGAATCTTTTATTTTATTTTTTTCCGCTGTGACTTCCTTTTTTTCGTTTTAAAAAAATGTCCTTCCCGCCAGTCACAACGCAGAACTTTATAGACACCATGGGGCATATAGCCTTGTGAACCTTACCCTCATCCATTAATATGATAGAAAACACATTGAGCGGGGTTCTATAGCACAAACAAAAAAAAAAACGGAAAAAAAAAATCGATAAAATAACAACGAAATGTAGTTCAAGTTTCACGTCCCAATTTAAAGTGCACAATAAAATTCAAAAGCTTATATTCTTTTTCTTAAACAATAAAAACAAAAAAAAAAACACAATGAAGATGTTTGCAAAAATTTAAGTGCAACCTTTTGAGATGATTAGAAGGAAAACAGAAAAGAAAAGAAAAACTGTCTCTTTATCTAAACGGTACATCTTTGAGCTGTATCCTTTCGTCCTATGTATCTAGACATAGGCATTCTTTTCCCCTTTATTTTTTATTTTTTTGTATCAGTATCAGTATCTTTTAATCTTGCGTTAGACTGTGTATAGCCTAGAACAGTGCCGAAGGAGAGAAAATGTCATTATTTGTTATTGCGTTATAGTATACACGTATTTATGGCCTTGAACCTACAATGGGCGTTTTTTTTTTTTGCATGCTTTCATCTATTCAAGGAATAGTTTCAGGTCTAAATTTATTCATTGAAGTTTTCTGTTTAGTTTACATACTCAAAATAATTAACTTAAAATTATTCGTTATATTTAAGGAGAATTAGTATTCAAGGCATGTTTGATATTTCGTTTGATAGAGGTCTACACCACTGCGGTATCTGATCCTTTTTCAATAGTAAGTGTGTGTGCTGATTGGGGAATGCGAATACGCCATGTATGTAAGTAGGTCCTTTCATTCAAGCTCTCACGTAATTGTAGACCTAATTTTGTGGAAAAACTATGATTTAACAACATTCTCTCATCGTTTCCATTGTATTTTGGTGTAAGTTAAGTAGGCAAGGTACACCGTTTCGGTGAAAATAGAATTTTACAGGGGTTGGACTCATTGAAAGTTATGATTTGGGCACATTTTACGGTTCATTAATTTTTCAGATTTCAACAAACCTTTTACCATCCCACCGTTGAGTGTATATAAAAACGTGGCAGCACGTGCTTATCATTCACGAATATTTGAAAATTGGCTTTAAACAGGGGACGAGTCTTATTTCTTAAAGAAAGTTTGGATTTTAGCTTATGCAGGAGGAATTTAAATTGTTAAAAGTTTTATGTAATAATATATCATTTCACAAGTCTTTAAAAGTTTCCTTTTTGGTCCTCGTCAATGTTTTATAGCAAGCCTTTCGCTAATACTGTATTGTTTTCTTATGGCGCTTGTAAAAAGACATTAAACTGAGGAATTTTCTCAAGGCACGTTCCTTTCAGTTGCTAAATTGTATACTTTGAGTCAAGACCTACAAATGATCAGTTTTTGCGGGTATGTGTTGTTCTTGAGTTCCTATGCAACCATCTTTTCGTTATTAGTGTCTAGCGAAGTTTGGTTTCATTCTTTTGGGGATTTGTTCTTAAAGTCTTTACAAAACAAGGGAAAAAGCCTTTCTCTCATTTAAACATACAAATTATAAAATAGGATCTGGTTGCCAAAACTGATGACTGATTGTGATAAAGTATGGTTTTGTACTGCAATCAATATGTCATGGACTTATCTCCACCATTGTGTATATCCCATATCAATTTCTCGTTAGATTCTTCCTCTTTAGTCGAACAAAGATGCCCCATTTGTTTCCGACTGTTTCAGTTTTCTTTTCTTAATTTCTTCCATGTCATAGGGCAATTACACTTACATATAGTACTTTCACATAGCAGAGCTTAGTCCTTAAATAAAAACTGGAAATATCAATGCCAATATCCAGATAAGGGGATGCCTGTCAAGCACTTCCTTTGATTCATTAACCATTACACCAGGCCTAAGCTTCAAATGCAATTAGCTTGACTTAACTGGTCGTAGAATTTGCCATCTTAGGTTCGATTCACATACAAGTGGCGTATTGTGCTGGCGTAGTGCAAACATGGTGTGCACATTTGCCACCTTCATATTATCTTATGCGTCAATGCAGACAGCGATGGCATGGTGCAGGCATAGCGACTCGTGCCACCACCACGCCATTTTTGTGCCATTGCACGCCATTGTTTCATGTTTCACTCGTCTGGGTGCAAAATGCCTAACAACTGACAGATGTCTCTTCACCGTCCCATGTCTCTGTGAATTGAAAGCGCCCCACGCCTGCACCACGTCAGCAACAGACGCCAGTTATATGTGAATTAAACCTTAGATTTCTAGACTCCGGCATAAAGGGAGTAGTCATCAATATATTCACCGATAGCCAAGCAGCGCTCAAAGCACTGATTTCTCATTACTTTAACTCAAAAGCCGTTCTAGGACGCTTCAATACTCTCCAAGACCTCTCAGAGAGAAATAAAGTCAAGCTCTGGTGGGTACCAGGACACAGAGGAATTGAAGGCAATAAAATTGCAGATCAACTTACCAGCATAAGCTCTTCAGAAAGGAACATAGATGCCGAACCCTTCTGCGGCATCCCTACTTCCGAGTTCAGAATGAGTCTGGACAGATGGGAAAAACGTAACTTCATATCCTACTGGAACAACACTCAGGGACTCAGACAGGCTAAAAGGGCCATCCGATAGGGACGGTATCAGAAGACTTGCCAGCTTCCTCATCGGTGACTGTAGCCTCAGATATCACTGACATAAACTAAATATAGTTCAGGAATCTGAATGCAGACTCTTATTAAAGGAAGACGAACACGTACTATGTGAGTGCGTGGCTGTCTGCAGGGTCAGGAAACGCTCTCTCCACGAAAAATTCCTAACACCGGAGGACATTCGTAATGCCTCGACTGGAGATATCCTCAACTTCATGAGGAAGTTGTGTAACTGGCAAATGGATCTTTTAGGTCGCAGTGCCATATGCGTCTGTCGCAGAACCTTACTAATAATAATAATAAGCCTTAGATTGCCACCAAGGAGGCATATTTCAGTAGAAATGCTACTCCACAAGCTTTCGTTAACGACCTTCCTGAGAGATGGTGTTATTAGACGAAATTGCACTTGAATGCATCGTATATCTCAACAGGGCTAGAGTTTTGAACGACTTGGAGTTTGAATACGGTGTAGCAGTTCTTAAAATGGACAGGGCTATGAATCAACGTCACAGCTAGTTCGAATTAGTCTAAAGTGAGATCTTCCACAACTGTGCTGGCACTTTTAAAGCTGAATCAAAGACTCTTCGGCCCAGGACCGGCTATGGGTACCAAGTCGTCTCTAATATCTTTTCCCTATACGTCTTAGTTAGTGAACTTGCTTATAGTTTCAATAGATCATTTCAGATCAAGGTTTCAGCAACTCCCAGGACACTGTTTTACATTTGCTGTGGCAATGTTCAAGTCTATGTAAATCTCGAGCTTATAATTCACTAAACTCACTGGTAGGCATATGCGATCTAACATTTACTTACTTATCAGGCCAATAAACCTTGGAGGATCAGAGCCTAAACTTTATATTCTTCATCGTTCTGGGCACACTGCTTCCAATTTACTAGACCGGAGGTGTCTAGCGTCCGCGATTGCTCGGTTTTTCAACCGGAAGTTCGATACGATGTAGGCAATCTAATAGCTTAACAATATTTCAACCTAGGTAGGTAGGTTAAAGAGGTGGATGCATCGCGTGATGCAGCCTTCACTCGGATCTCTACTCGTACGTATATTTTACTCGTTTACTGGATCTCTAACGGATCCATTGCGTTCCTCTGTCGGGGAAGGTCCATTCTGAAAAGACAAAAACGAGTGAAAGGGTCTGGATGAGTCCGTGGATGGCCTCCCTGAACCATCCTGAATTCGCCGTGAATTTTAGAATAGCTTTTGGTGGCTGTAAAGAGAGCTAAGTTTGATCTATTCATCGCAAGAATGTGCCCCGTTTTTATCTTGTCGATATTTCTCCAGAGTTTCCTGGAGGTGCAGGATCAACACTGAAGGATTTACAGAAATCTAGCACAGCGTCATACCTCAGGTTCGAGTTAGCAAAACGTTTTTCGCGGCATCGCCTCTCGGTAGCCAATAACAAACCTCTGAGAGTATAATGTGCCATGAAAAAGCTTCTCAATCCGCCGTTCGGAGTTCAATAGTAAAGAAAAGCTAAGCCTTGGCCCCCTACATTTGAATTTGTAGCAGAGATCATACAGCTGAAAGGTCGTATGTATCTCAAAAGCAAACATTTAAAAGCAGATTTCATTTTAAAACAATTTTATCCTCACAAAATTCAATGTAAATTACCGTAAATGTCGCCTTGAATAGAGTGGCCATGACTGAAACAGTTGAATAATGATGACCCTGGATTTTGGAAAAGTTAATCATGATTACCATGGCTCATTTCAAATAGAGTAGATATGTCAATAAAAAAACTGTTATTGATGAAGGGAAAACCCAAGATTTATTCTGGGTTGAATTTTAGTTGATGATATATCAAGGTTAAATTGGAAAAGCTGTTTATGATGCTGATGGATGTGACATATTGAAAAATGTCTCTCTATGACTGATGAATGCAATGAGGAAGATTCAGAATTTCTGTGTAAAAGAAAACTTCTCCCTTTCAAGGCCTCCTCCTCCATGTCTCACTTTGGAAAGCTTCAACATTTCTCTTTTTTTTTCAAGATCACCTCACCAACGTTTCACTTAATCCTTTATCTCTTTTGAAAATAATAACATTGCATAAATAAACATGCTCTTCAATCAATAATCGCCTCCCCATTCACTCTTGAGAAAGCTACTAGCTACCTGTATTCTAATTGTCCATCTTTTGTTGTCACCATTCGCGAATAGAAATTCTTAAGCAAAAGTAAAGATAATGCGATCAAAATTTTCACTTTTTATTCTTTTGGACGTTTATTTTGCAAAACTTTCGATAAAATCTCACACATTGCATGTAATTCGTAAATTGGCAATACTTTTACACTGTCTCCACACTGTCGCCATCAGACTTTCTTACCTAATAAATTGGTAAAATGTGTCATCTTCTCCTCCATTGTGTGGAAAAATGTTGCCAAATTAATTGTGAAAATATGAATTCTCTCCAATTAGGTTAAAAATAATGAAAAATCGAAATCTAGAGCACGACTAACAATCAATTGCAGTTTAGATGAATAATATAAGTATCTTTTGGCACAATTTCCTTTATTTCTTTGCAAATGTGTCGGTTGATGTATTTTTCCCCAAAAAAACAAATTTGTAACATTTGAATCTAACGGATAGTAACCACAATTAGTGAGTTAATGTTGCAGATAATTACAAGTTTATCACTGTGACTTCACTGTCAGAGACAGCACACGATTTGGATTTCATATTTCGGGAGCATACATCTCGCATTCAAGATCACAGGCAGATAAAGTTGCCTAAGGTCATACAAAAAAAAAATAAAAAATTACAAAACTCAGCCCCAGCTTGGATGATAGAATGAATGACCTCTAAAGTGTAGTTGAAGTTGAAAATGAAAATGAAAATAATAAAATAGATAAATAAACCTACTTACTACCGCTGCTGGGGGTTTGTTAAGATTGTCAAGCAAATAACCTCATGTTGGTTGGGTTTTGGTTTTCTACCAGAGATATCGTGTCCATGGCACGAGGCACGAGGCACACGAATATGTAGAAAGAAAAAAAACGACTAAGAGTTTAAGATCAACCACAAAAGATATATGAGATGCAATTTTTTTGCCAGTATCTCTGAAAGTCATATCTATGCTGCCAAGCGACAGCATATCAAATAACTCCTCCCGGCAGCCACATGCATATAATAATAATTATTTTATTGTTTACTTCATGTATGTACATACCTTCTTCATGAGTGATATGTCGCAATCGAGGGGTGGTAGGTAACCTACGGCACACAAGAGATATACGTATGCATGTGTGTCGTACATTAATTAGTCCATATTTACTTTATTGTTTCTTCTAATTTGTATCAAATGTATACCTTGGATTAATTATGACTGATGTGATAATTTCCAGATGAGGTTAAAGCCAGTAAGGTGCGATATGGGATCATAATGTTAGGTTTAGAGAAAAGCTAATAAAATCTAGAGCACATAAGTATGTGTGTTTCAGGACAGAATGACTTCAGGTTGTATATAGATGTGCAATCATATATTTGTGAGTCTATTTTTTTTTTTATTTTTTTTTTTTATTCATTAGCAACTTGGTATGAAATAAAGATAAAGGTCATGATTTACACTTTGGAATTTAGCAAGGATAGAGTAAACTTATTCGAAGAGGGGTTTCTTAAACAAATAATTTCACAGTCACTGAAAACGAATTGATTTTCAATTTAAATGTAAATCAAGATTAGAGAACTTCAACTCGGTTTCCTTTTTTTTTTTTTTCTTGTTCCAATATACCACTCTTAGATCACTTAAGATCTTTTCTATGACTGTTTGCAAAGCCATTTTTAAAGACATCCGCAGTTGTTTTTTTGGTTGCAGTTGTCACACTATAAGACACGTTTCGACATCGCCATAAAGTGTTCTATAGGTCAATATGGAAGGCATTTTACTTCATCAGACTTAGGTGCGATCTATATAAAAAGCGACAGAAACATAGCTTTACTATGCGGCATACATTTACTTGAAACTTCTCTCTGAGTGTAGAAGAAATAAAAATGTTTATGTACTGCAGTCTAGACGAGATCAGAAATAAAACCTTTTACGAGCTACAGTCCAGACGCGATCACTAGCTCGGCACCTACTCATGGTACATGTAGCCATAGCTGCGGCGCTTACAAACGGCAACTTTTTACCATTTTCAACGTTAAGCGCGTGCCAGTAAATCGAACACAGCTGGAATCGATATTTTTTTTATGATCACAGCCACTAACGATGCAATGATTAAGCTCAGAGGCTTAAGTATTGACGAATAGCCTAGAACTACTTAGCTCACATGTCGGATAGATCGCTGCTCTATATACATATGTGCGTTCATAAATACATGCTGCACTGTGATGTCAAGTGTCCGAGAATTAGATGATTGACTCAATTCTGTGGTAGTCCCTGCCATCTTCTTGCGAGCACAATCCTCACGTTTTCGTTCCAGCATTATCTATTTTGGCAGGTTGTTTTCTCCTAAAAGTTCAGCTCGTGGCTGTCTAGGGTGTATTAACCTTTTCGACATTTTTATATTAATGTTCTCAAGCTGCAAAGATAAGAACGGAGCATTCTTTTCAAACGCAAATTTCTCATACATTTTTGTAACATTGCCAGCTCGCTCTCTTCACAAGTTCGTTGCTCAAACCACCTAAATTACCGGCATACATTGAAGTTCAACACGCTTCGCTGACTGGTACCTCATGAGGTAGTTTTTTCATTTCAGAATTTTTGACGAGGCGCTTCTAAGTAGATTATTGGCTTACATCTACCAAAGGGAAATTCATTCAAAACTGGGACTTTCCATTTTTGAAATGAAATTTTTTGAATATTTTTTTCCAGAACCATTTGCGTGTTAACTTAATTTGGCAAAAAAAAAATCAAGACCGCATTACCTTAAGTGTATAACACAAAAAAAGGAGTTTGCATTAAAAAATAAAGCCTTATGAACCATGAACTACCACGTTGTGCGTAGCCCTCTTTGATACCAATCCTGTGTAGTATATTCCCGAAAAAAACTTACCTTCCTATATCGTCCGAGGCACAATCATTCCACATTCCAAGCTAAGGGTGTATGTACTTTTATGTCTGACACTGAAAAAAAAAAAAAAAATTCAAAAGTCCCTTTGATCTTCTTTGATTAAACTGACCTTGACACGACATGAAATCTATTCAAATTCATCTTTACATTAGTTTTTCATGCTGGAAAAAATAAAATTACCAATCTGTAATGGTCTTTAATCCTTGATGTCCTACGAATGCGAATGCAAACTGTCCATCATACAATAAAACTTTTTTATTGACCTTAATTTAGAAAAGAGATCCTCTGACCTTCAAAAAGATTCCGACCCTTTTATAAGCTCACTCACTGCATAAGATAAGCATTCCCATTCCATTCCATATGTACGTCAACGGTATACTATAATTGTTTATATTTTTCCAGTTTTTTTTTCACATCTTGTTTTGTTCGTCTTGGTATGTCAAGAAAAGTTAATTATTTCTAATTAGTGTAAATTTATTGTCAAAGAAAAAAAAAAGCTTATACTCCATTCTGTTTGCGTGTGTATATGCGGGGGAGTATAGAAAAAAAAAAAAAAAAAACCAAACGCTATGCGTTTTATGTTAATCGTTTGTTTTCTTCCTCTGGGTGTACTTTTCTGTTTTCAATTATCCCTGGCCTTCTACATATACACCCCAAACATGTATATATTTTTATTCTCTTAAATGCTCGTACTAAAAAAACAAAAAAAAAAAAGTGTAAGAACACTGAAAAAGAAAAGTCATTACACACAACAAAAAAAAATGTAAATTTACTTAAAAAATAAAAATAAAACTTTTTATACACGGGAGCGTATGCGTAACTTTTTATTTTCAGTTTTTTTTTTCTGTTCCTTTGTAAGAAATTTCGTGGGAAAAAATTTATTTCATCGTTTTTATTTTTCATTTTGTGCAGTAAGGCGTTATTTATTTGGAGACTTGTGTAGTTTGAAGGATGTTTGGTCTTTTATTGAAAATAAATTTATCACGTTCCGTTTAGGGTCCATTTTATGGAAGGGATTCTTTTTGATGTTTTTTTTTTTCTTTTTCTGTTATATATCGAATCGAAATTAAGTAATGGACAACCCAAATATATTAAATGATGAAGGCGAGAGTAAGAAACTGAATTATGAGGAGCCTTTGATGAGATGGCTTCTAATCTATATCTATCATCATGTAACACCTTAAATAATTTACATAAAATTACTGTTCAATCTGTTAAACAACTTTACAAAGCAAGGATATCAGGTAATTTGCATAAAAATGGAAGTCTATCAGTATCTATCAGTTTAGAAAAGGTTTTAAGCCTAAAGCTAACACCGTAAATCTGTAATGTAGTACTTCATGGTTAAAACATGAACAGTGATTTCTTAAATAAATGAATCTGAAGGACGACCCTAATGGTATTGCTTTTGGCAAACTATCGTGTGATGTGGCATGAGATTGTAGATTTATCACTTGAAAAATTGTGGTTAAGTAAGATCTTTGCTTTATAGGAGGCTGGTCTCCGGCTCTCTACAGCGGTATCTGGCCTAAGTGGGTCCCTGCTTATTGGGGACCGCCGCCCAACCTAACCTAAGATCTTTGCTGAACATTAAATTTGCAACTTGTTTTCATCAGTTTTTGACTAACACATGCGATTTTATGGGGCGAGACGAGACGAGAGTCTTCTCCTTTTTTTCACAGTATTTCACTTGCGACCAACTGTCCTAACCCTGAGCTTGCATGTCCAATTGGTATCTTCATATTTTAGGTCACTTTCTATTGTTTTATGCCAGGTGATCTTCGACCTCAATGGATCTTGTAGCGGAGTTTTAATACTAATTACGTTTTGTGGTTTTCGAACTTCGCATCATGTGGCTATACCTTTGGTAATTTTGATAGTAATTGGTGCTATTTTAAGGATCGCTTTGACAGATTTACCATGGATGTATGCTTTAAGGATTATTCTACTATCTTGTGCATTCTTTGTGTATACTCTTTTTTTCAAGCCAACACTACCATTGTCTTATTCCTTAGCATAAGTTTGTCACATACGAATAGTACACAAGACACAGATCTCCGCTGCGTTCTTCTTCAATGCTTGTGTTGCTTGCTATTACTGACGTTAGATATTAAGGTCTGGTTCAGCTAACAAGTAGGTAGGTAGGTAGAAGTGGTTGAAACTGGTGAATCTACCAAAGACACAAGTAGCGCAGATGCGCCGATTTGATACCACAACTCATGTCACCTGGATGTGGATGGGCGTAGCTTAGAGTGTAGTTTTCATATCCATCCTGTGGAGTTGAGAAAATTGACAATGTTGCTGAATTGTATGTTAGAAATCTCAGAAAGTTCATTGAAAAAGGGGTTTTCCGATAGTGCGCTGTCTGACTCTGGCAAGTGCCGGGCAGTCACAGAGCAAGTGGAATAACGTTTCCTTTTCATCGCAACTACGACAGTGAGAGTTGAACGGGATGCCTAACTTGGCATCGTGTTGACCAATTGGATGCTGTGATTCTTGCTGTCTCGATGCGGTTCCTTTTGATTAAGTCAATCGTTCTGTTTTAATTGTAGGTGGGCCATATATGTTTGGATATGGCATAGGTCGCTAGACGTTTCCACCATAAAATGTTGCGCTTGATAAGTCCCATCAGTGAGCAGGCTGACTCCGCAAGGGAGGCATTCAGGGTAGAACCACATCTGACTAACACGTCGGCTCTCTCGTTCCCCTCTATGTAACTATGCCCAGGATGTTAAAAAGAGTGTTTGCCTGCGTTAGAGTTTCCTTACACTGTTCTACTTATTTAGAGGACGAAGTAAGTGAGTGGAGCGCTTTGATGGCAGCCTGGCTGTCAATAAAGAGTCCTATGCTGTTTTAGGTAGAAGGGCTGAGGCTAAGTATCTTCTCTAATCGCTAGTACCTCCGCTAACAAGTATTCTGTATTTAGTGGTCCGATCAGTTTTGTGCCGAAAAGAAGGTGCTTGTGTTCGAGTTTAATCCCAAACTTCTCTCTAGACCCAGGGTCAATTTTCCAAACTTCATCATTGCATTAGATCGACGACGATATCATCTGGATACAGGATTATGTTTGCTGCTGGGTCTTGTATTTTCATAAAAAGGTGAAAAGTGAGTGGGCTAACCGCTGGTCGCTGGTCCTTTACATAAAAATCTACTCTCTCTATTGATTTTCTTCCTAAGAAGCCATGGTTTTCAGGGATAGTGGTAGCTTTATACAACATCCTCTTTGGTTTTGTGGAGTTTTGTACATTTTCTCATCAATCTTAAATGCTGCCAGCTAAGTCGTGTGACTCATAAGTACGCCACTTCAGTCCTTAACGACCTCGTTTCGTTCATTACACGATTCAAACTTGGCTAAACATCACCTAATCATTGATCTACCTGATCCTATTTGTGTTACTTTACATATCTGACCTAGACATTTGGTATGCAATGCATAACACTCTTTAATTAGCTTCTTTATGTGTCATAGAACAACCATAATGAGAACAAATTGCTGTGGTTTGGTTAGAACTAGCAACAATAAAAAAAAACCCTATAAAATGCAAAACCAGCTAAAGGAATCCATACAAATGCATTCAATCTAGGGTAGAAAGAAAAAATTCTGAACCAAAGCACACTGCACTTATACAACCACATAATTAAATCGAAAATCAACGCCATGGCTGCTACATCAGTGGCATAACCTACATATGTACAAAGTGCACATGAACCACTTACGAAATAGTTACACCTTACACCAGCAGCAGAGTGCCTGGCATCCGCAAACAGGATGCCATTGCTATATAATTGTAAAACAATTGTTAATTTCATTATGAAACGAAATTGGATTTCGCCGGTCAGATAACAGATCTATACAGAAACGAACAATCAGCCGCACATCAGAGGGAGGCCAGCCCTGGCAACAACAAAACGTCAACAGCTATGTACATATAATCAATAGGCATTGTTGCAGTCCGCCTCCAATGAGGAGACCTTCAGAGAGTTCAGTTCGTCTCTGCCGGCCGAAGGTAGACCCACATAATGGATGCGAACCTGACATAGTTCCATTGAGTGGCGCAGCTACTCGTAATTGTTGTGGATCCAGAATGAGAAACCGACAATTGTACGATATGAGTTTCAGATTGAAGTAAACCGCTACTCTCGCCCTCTCTTTGGCCACCAATCTTCTCAACTGTTTGTCGTGGCAAAGTCGCATTGTAATTGATTGTGACGGTTAATTAGATACGGTTGAGTTGCAGATAGTTAGTATCTGCTGGTTTATAGATTATTTTTTTATTTATTTTTTTTCGATAAATTGTTTTATTGTTTGTTAACAACAACAACAACAAAAACAACGCGTTTCCTTCCTATGGAGAGTTAGTTAGCACAATGGTAGCCATCGATCTGCCAGTGGGCTTAACCGTGTGCTACAGTTTTGAATGACACGTCTCAGTCGTAAACAGCAGGTTTTTTTTTTGTTTGCCTAACCATGACCGACGACAGTCGTCAAATATCATTGAGGGAAGGGTATTTTAAAAAAAAATCAACTTCAATACTGAATGCGGCCAAAAAACGCGAGCGTATTTCGTTCAAGGTGTTGTCGTAGTCCAAAGTCATTCTGCGATTTTGATTCATTTTCCGATACAAATCTGGAGCGTGGTATGCCGATTGCAAGCGAAGATAAATCGATTTTTAGTGTCATTGGAAAAGGTCTAGTTAGCATTGAAAGTAGTGGCTATAGCCTTAATGAATTTTCCATTCCTTTCGGGCATTTTTCAGATCAGAGAATGGTATAACAAATAAGTTATTCATGACACAATGCCCTCTGAGCACATAAAACTCATGATCGTATTGTAATGCCGGTCATGCACTATATTTAACCTATCAATGAGCAGCTTTATGACTTGGATGCATTACTTTATACCAATTGATAGTTTATTTAACGTGAAAGGACTACTAATGGAGACCTTTAAATTGAGTGCAATTTAAATGTGTGGTTAACCTTCTTGAAACGAGAGTATAATTGATTTGCAATGAATATAAATTTGAATATTGACAACACATGACATATCGAAAGGGTTTCTCTTAATTATGAAAAGACAAAATAAAAAACTGTTCACTGGTGATCCGATATTCGGTTTTTGGAAAGAAAGGTTTTTAGGTCATACGTGTGGAATAATCCGATCAATCACGCAATCAATTTTGATAAGTTTTTGTGGTTTACTGGCATAAGCTTGAGACTTCAAATTAATGTCGACTTTCTGCGAGACGGCACTGTCTGCATATTGTTGCTCCAACTTTCTATTGTTTCTAACACAGATTGCGCTGTAATATTGGAATACTAGAGCATTTTAGTAAGTTCCACACCGATCATCTTCGAAAAATACGTCCAAATCACTCCGTCTGTGGTAGTTCGTCGAGGATGCATTGATCTTTCATGGATCACTCCACAAATCCTGCAATTTTGTTTGTTCGTGAGGTCATCCAGTTGAAAGTGCGCCTCATCGCTCATCGAAAAATCGTCGTACGTTGAATTTACGATCTGTCGGCATTTAGAATGATCTCCTGGCTTGAGTTCCTGCATCAATTTTGTATTTTTTAAAGTTGCAGGTCTCCTCTTTTTAATACTCTCGCCTAGAGTTTCGCAGCCCCAATCTAAATTCTTATATCATTAGGTTTGGGTTAACGGTTTACAAACCCGAATTGTTCTCTAAAGTTTAAGCTACGGTTGTACTTGTAGTATTTTCGTGGCATTTTCCTTCACTTACTCATGCAACCAGGTGTTCCGCTGAAAAGTTCATCTTCAATGACTATCTGTAAAATTACTATCCACATCAGAACCTTCAACCATTTTTCAGGGTTTTCCAATTTTTTTTTTGCCTGGTTTCACCAAGACGTTGATTTCTTTCTTGTTTTCTGTTCCACTCATTGAAATTTCATAAAAAAAAAAGAACAATCAGTAACACAAAATGAAGTTTCTTTTTTTGTTTTAATTTTGAACACCTTATTACATACGAATTTCAAAACATCTGCCCGACATAAATTTCATTCAGATTGTAAGCATGTACCTTCATGTTTTGAGTGTGATATATTAGGGATGCAGCAAGTATTCGCGATTTTGTGAGATTTAATTTGTGGACACGTGTACGCCCTAACTATGTCAGGGTGGTATTAAATAAACCGTCACGTGTCTTTCAGGCCATAGTTTGCATAAAGGATATAGTTATGCAGTTTTAATACGGTTACATTGTTGTACGAGTACAATTTTAGTTTTAGTATTCGAAACCAGTACGTACATAACCATTGTGCTTTGTTTTGGTGTTGCATATTCTTTTGGTTTTTGTTGATTTCCTTAAAAAAGGAATTACATAATTTCTCTTTCAGTAAAGGATCGTTTCACTACTTTGGTTTCAAAACATTTATTTTGTGATAAAAACCATTTTCGTTTAAAGAAAATACTCAGACTCATCTTTCTTCACCTATAAATCCGCTCTTCAACCAACAGTCCAACAACAAGGTAGCTCCTTAAGCTCCTTCCTCTTTTTTTAAAACTTTTTTCAATGATTCTCATCAACTTTACTTCCATTTTAATGGAATTCACTGTTGGGAACTGCACCCTTGAACAAAATCTAAAATACTCCAATTTCGTCACTAGAGTTCTGAATTTTAAACTTAAAATTGAACATGTACTTTATTTAGTGTACGTTTACCTCAATGTCAACCATTTGCTCTTAGGCCTTTAAATGCCATTAAACCTTCTTCAAAGGCTCTTTGGAAACGGGTGAAAAAAATCTCCATCGTCTGCGTAGCTCAACAGCTAAACAAATTTTTCTTGTTAACAGCTTGCCTTAGGCACTCAATTGAAAAATGAAAATGTTTCCACACTCTTTTTTCAGCATTTTTGGCACAATCGGATCAATTTTCTCGAGATCCTGAATCCAAAATCTACCTAGTTAAGATTTAGATGATAAATGTATCCTCAAAGTCAATGAATAGTTAGTAGCTTATGATTTGATATTGATTGGTATTTCTAGAGTCTAGTAGTTCACTTTGTCGAGTGTTTTTTTTATCTAAATTTGTACTGAGTCATAGCCAACACTTTTCAAGTTGACATGGTTATAAGCTTTTTAAGATAACATAAGATAACCACAAATATCAAAATGGTACGTCACAACTACACACAAACATATGCATGACGCTCAACCAAATGTGCGTATCAAAATATGGCGTTATAATTTCTTCTTTTTTTTTTGTCAATATTTTATGCCTGTAAATCCTAAGCATCCATTATCTGCATGACGGAAAGTTTAGGGGTTAAATTTATACGGTAATAACTTTGAAGATGTTGACATAAAAAATTAGCAATTCACATGGATTTAAAAGAACGCAATTGAATGGTGAAATAGCAAATGTCACCGATGTACACATATGTACATATGCTGCGGCTGTCAATTATTTCTGAATACTTTTAGCCTTTAATCAATGAAAAGGACAAAAATTGTCCTTTCATACATATGTGTTCTTGCATACAAAATTCTTCTATAATGATCCTTTACAGATTTTCACAGATGTGGATTCTGTGTGATTGAATGATTGTAGCACAACTTTGCCATTGTCACAGCTGTACCTTCGATGGAAACATTGTCAATTATTCTTTTAATAGATAGGGGACACATGTCAGCTGAATATCCTTCAGTGATGTTTTTCATTGTCCAAAAATTTACTTTTTTCCGCCATTATCAGACCTGGACCTCATCTGTCATATGCCGAAACATTTTTTTGTGAGAATGTCGTTTCAATTTTAAACCAAACAAACACTCTCTGAAAAATTTAACGGAAAACTCTTTTGCTAATTTTTTAAAGCCGACAATAAGTACGACAATACTTATTCACATAGCGTACGTATGTGGCTGCTCGTTGCGCCAAATTTGTGTGTCTCGGGTACACAAGAACTTTCTCGAGTACGCCTGGCTCTATTTAAGATGCACGGCTAAAGGTACCCACTCTTGATACCTATTTATGGGTCTCAACAATTGAGTTTTGATGAGACGTCACTTATCCTACCACTCTACTCCCCTATGGATATGGCGTCTGACGTAATGACACCGGAACTTTGACTGCATCACAATTTTAAAGCCCACTCTCCTTGGCTTCGCCTTGAATATGAGCCTGGAAGTGAAGTGAAGTCACATTTCACGGATGGCTCTGAAACAAGCAAGGAGTCTGCACCCTACTCTGTATTTCGATTTAAAAGTGAAATCGCGATAAGAAACGCGATTCAAATTTCGATTTAACGACAGCGAAAGAAAAACTGTGAATTATAAGCAATGGCAACTGTATAAATTATTCTCCCCAGTCATTCTGGACACCACCCTTGGAGCAAAAAGACTGAAACCTTATACCATCTGAGTTTCAAAATCGCAACACCAACACTAGCGCTGTGTAAATAACATCAAAGGGTATTTATAACCCCTTAAGCGCTACGTTTTTCATGTGGAAGAGGTAGAAGGTTCAGATTATCTACATAGTATGTCTGCACCGATAGTCAAGCTTCATCTTAGGCAATTCAAAACTCGCTTTCAGTATAGTCCGTAGATGGAAAAACTCTCTGAACTCTATCGTAAGATGAAATCATTTAACTCACGCCTAAGTCTCAGGTTATTTCGGGGTTTCGGAAATGCCCACTGGGCAATAAACACACAATACCGAATAGAAGCATCTGGAGTCAGCGCGAGGCTATCTCGATCATTATAGATGGTTCTAAAGCAAGTTAAACTTTCACCGCTCGTTTAGTCTCCATAATCAACGTAGCATTTTTGAAGCCACAATTATCTACTGTAATCTATAAGGTTAGGTTAGGCTGAAGTGGCTGCCAGCTGATGCTAGCACACTTAGACCAGTGATAAGCCCATTGTGATACCATAAGGATCTGGTGAGATCTCCTTACCTCCTCATTGAACCAATTGAAGCTTCTGATGAAGCGAAGCCTTCCAGAGCGAGCCTTCCTTTACGGACGAGAGCTGGGTAGTTACAAAGAAGGTGGGGAATGGTTTCCACCTCCTCTTCGCCCATGCAGCTTCTACAAAAATCATTTGAATGGACGTCAAGGCTTGTGGCACGTTGCCTATTAGACAGTGTCCCGTGATGAAACCTATTATGGATCTGTTGAGAGAAATTAAATTCTTAGAGCGTTTCAGATCCAGCCGTGGCCAAATCCGCTTTATCGGTAGACACGTTATACCATTTGTCCACTTAGAATTTGTTTTCTCGATAGCATCCAGCTTAAGTTTAAGTTTACAATGAAGCGATCGGTATATCCAGGGTGTCTTCTTCTGTAAGCACGGGTATGGTTGTTCTCTGGAATATCTCTAAGCCCCGGCACCCAACAAGGGTGAATATTGAACTGCTTTGCCATCTCTATAAGAGATGATCGGCAATCTAGAGCTAACTCGGATCACCCCTGATGGGGCACAAGTTATTTACTATAGAATCTTCATATCACGACTCCACTTAGAACTATTGTCTGAGATAGCTTTAATCTTGTTATTATTCAGCTTATATCCTCGTTATACCAGCTACAGTGGGTCACAATCTTTTTAAGTGTGGGAGAACTTCGTACACGTATCACACTTTTATACCAAAAGTAAGAATTATTTTTCATGGAGCTAACGAAGATATCCGATCCTTAAGAAAGGAGAACTTGTGAATAACGCCAATTATAGAAACATCAATCTTCTAAAAATTACCTTCTTTTTATCTGCCGTTTTTTGTCAATCCCTAAAGCCTTTCGTCAACAACCTTATTGTTCTAAATCAGTGCGGCTTCAAGCCAGGAAGGTCTACCATCCCCATACATTCACACTATGGCAGTGAATTTTATGATAAGGTGGCCCACGCAATTGAAAGGGGACCTCAACCAACTTAACATGCGAAACTGGAGAAGGCTTGCTTAAGATGGAGCTGGCTAAAAACGTTTGTTGGTTGAGGCTTAGGTCCACTCTGGACTATAGGGCCACCTTAAGTAAGTATGTAAGCTATGGGAGATGTTTGGAAAATGAATACGTCTTCCATCCGACTTGTAATATCTTTTAATTTAACAATCATTGTTTGACTTCTATTCCATGACTCAAACAAGTTATTTTTATTGTCTTGGAACTTCCTTAAAAACTTTTTTTTAAGATCACATCCAAAGTATATATATTTTTTTCAATAGCAAAAGCTTTCATTCAAACTGAAATAGTATTATAACTTAGTTGAATTTTATTTAAGTGGGCAGTGGTGTGGTTTTTTCCACCAAGCAATTTATTTAATTCACTAATTTATTTTAATTAAAAAAAACAACGCAACGTTAAAAAAAAATACAAATTTTAAGAATACAAATTTTAATCTAACTAAGTTGAATTGATTTTGTAGTTTTCGTCGAATTGAATTCACATGAAATCACAATTGCATACGAAAAACCGCGAATTGTAATCTGATACTGATCTACTAAATCGCATTTTGTACTTAATCACTTGATGTGGATGATTTAATACACAATTTCTAATTTCATTTATTAATTTTTGTTTTTTTGTTTTTAATTTCAGATAACAATGTATCTATAGCAGATAAAATTGATGAACCTGCAATAATCAAAGTAAGTGTAACCGGATTTAAACTTGACATGATTGTCAAGTTGGACATCTTCTGGTGTCCCCTATGAAATAAACTAAATTATGTATTGGAAAATTCATGACCCATTAATATCTTAATATAACATGAATGTCCGGTATTCAGGGGAAAAGAAAGAAAGTAGGCCGTAGCCTGAGGTGGCAACTGGAAATACAACATATGTACATGTTTTGAAAGCAAATTATATTACTCTTGGGACTTTTTATCATGTGGTATTTGCGAAATGTTTTCCCAATATTGTGCTATTTTATAATTTTTCCCATCAGGCAGGCAATATACCGTAGTCGTCCTTTCGTTACATGAATGTCAGACGTTATTGCTTATTTTATTGGATATTACATATTCAGGATACAATTTGGGTACTTACATATCATTACGTTAATATGAACTCAATAACCATAAAAATAAAAATCATTTCTTATACGCATTCGATGGTAGTTTTAAGAAGATTGCTATTTTTAAAGTACTTACCTACATATGCCAGTTGCTCTATTGTTAAATTAAGGCAAATGAAGTCTAATTCAAAAGTTGTAGGGCAGTTATAATCATATATACAAACAAAGATATAAAGAGAAACATTAAATTCAATTTTGCAGACTTTGTACATTTTTTGAATTAAAAATTAGAAAATGAAAAGTTTGTAGTCGGGGACTTTAATTGCCGATTACCTAAGTAATATTCAGTGACGATTATAACTCCAAAATATTGTAAGAGGTTTACAAAAGATTATACCGACATTTCCGGAATGACTCTTTTCCCGAGAAAAAATGTATAAAGAACTCAGTTTCTTTTTTTTTATAATTCACTAGCGCTTAAGGGGTGATGAATACCCTTACAGCGCTAGTGTCGGTGTAGTGATTTTAAAACTCAGGTGGTATAAGGTTTCAGTATTTTTGCTCTGAGGATGGTGTCCAGAATGACTGGGGAGAATTATTGGTACCGTTGCCATTGCTTACAATTCACAGTATTTCTTTCGAACATCCCGATGTCATAAGTACGATCAACACTTGCAAGCCATATGACCACCCTACTGCCAGTGTTATGCCTATGCAGTAGAGTTCACATCAGCTTTTTTTGCAGTTGATTGACTTTTTTTTTTGTTGACATCGGGATTTGAACCTGGAACCTTCAGCGTGGTAAGCGATGATGTAACCACTACACCACGGCCACCCCCAAGTTTATGGGTACACAGCCATCAATGAGTCGCGCTCGTCAGCTAGAAAATATATTATGTCGCATGTATAAGCCAGTTTAATCCAACCTTCCTTTTGAAGGCAAGAACACAAAGTGAAGATTTCATCACCGAAGATTTACAACCTAGTTTTGCACAAAGTGGCAAATGTATGTGCTCAGCAGTTTTATCCTCCTCTAGGCAGAGACGGCATTCAGTTTTTTGAATTTTACTTATCTTGTTTGGGTTGACAGTTACCTGAAAGGAGAGTCCCTCCTATCGTCCCTGCTAATTTGGAGGATGTTGTGAATGTTTTCCCAATAAGCACATACTCTCCCGCAGAAGGGTTCAGGTCCTACATACTCGTAAGTCTCCAAAGAACTCCTTTTGGCTAGGTGATCAGTAATATCGTTACTTTCAATGTCTTAATGCCCTGGTACCTAATAAAGGAAGGCTTTGTTGTAGCGGGCCAAATCGTGAAGAGCACTGAAAGAAAACTCTAAGAATTTTGAATTTATTGAGTTGGAACTTAATGCTTGACAAGCCGCTTGATTCTCCGTGAGTAATGAAAAGGCTAAACTGTTGACTGAACGTTCATTCCGACTATTAGGACGAGCTTAAATGGACAAATAGGCGCATCAATAGACGCACCAACATACGACAAAAGACCTGCTTGTGATCTAAGAAATAACACACAATGATCATCTGAAGATTTGTGGATTTAGAATGACAGACTGTTTTGAGAAGAACTTTAACGCGTCGGTACCAGTTTCCTGTGGCCCAGAACGATGAACCCTAACATCTCAGAGTTGAACTTCATGAAAGCATTGTACGTTTGGTTGAAGCCGCGACTGAATGTTTCAGGATATTCTCCCATAACTGATTTCTGGTACAAGTAGTTTCGCAGAAAAAAGAAGTTCAAAATGTTCAGTGACATCTCAAACCTTAAAACTATTCTTTCCATAAGTCTAATGTTTTATGTAAGTTTCATGTAAGTTTGTGAAGCTCCTTACTCATTTTACACATTTTAAAACAAATAAAGTCCGATATCGTTGCCGGACCAAGTGAATTCTTCGACACACAAAACACGTTGTCAGATTTCTTACGAATTGTTTTCGTCGCGAGTTTCTATACAAAGTTAGAGGGTTAGAACCAAAATGTAGCTTTGTTACCCAAGATGATTTTCAAGCTTAAATCGGAGTGATCTTTAGGAATTATGTCTCAAGTCCACTAAACTGTGTTTGGTGCATAGAATTCGCCAAATTCAAGTCTCAGAAGTACTTCTAGTGAAAGACAATATGTTCAAATGTTGATTGGAATAAATGCATCGTTATTGCATAGGTGTCTTGCCTGATTTCGTATTTCAACAAAGCGCAGAACATAATCACGGATCGTCCTGCCTGAGCTAACTTTGTTTAAAGAAAATTAATACACCAGTTTTAAAATTAACTGAAAACAAACAAATTTCCAAAAGATTTCTTACTCTCAAATAATAGACAACGCCTTCTAAGATCAACTTGTCCTAAAAGTCAAAGAAACTTTCAATGTCAGAAACTTGACTATTAAGCTCATTACGTGCTGTCAATTCGAACCCTGACTTCTAGTAAACCCACTCAAGTTGTACTTTCACAGAAAATTAAGTAAATACTTGAGTTAAGAAATGAAATGATGTGTGATATCACATAACAAAAAAAAAAAAAATCAAAACACCAAACAAAAACGCCTCTAACTCACGTAGATATAATAAAACGTACTAAACTCGTATCTCGTGACTTCATTCGATGCCTTTCGAAGGGGGTGCACACTGATTTTATTTGAAGTGGGCGTTGATTGACTAAACAAAAGTATTGAATTTTATGAAGTCTCCAATATTTGTTTTTTTTTTTTATTCAAACCATGAGTCTTCGGAGGCTCCTCTGCAGTGTTCCAAATGAAGCCATTCTAAACAAAAATTCCCGGTGATTGATTGACTATCCTAAGCAAAGAAAATCCCTCAATAAAAAATCGCGCGCTATGTGTAGCTTTAGCTTCATTTTCATTGCGTTAATGGCAAACAAAAAGAGAACACAAAAAAGAAAAACACTCTTAGTCGTTGTATCTTTGACTCTCTCTTTTTTTTCGGAAGTTTATCTAGAGGTACGCGTATCTGGTTGATTGACACGTTGTGAAGAATAAGGGAAAACAGAGACTATCGACAATTTTATATGCCAGGCTCGTGCAGAAGACTAGGTGTCAAAGCACTGTTGATTTTAAATGAACTAAATCATCAATTTAAATAAGTTCCCTGTTGTAGGTGTCCACGGAGGCGTATTGTACAAGTAGTCGTCGCATCAGAATTTAATACAATTCAGTGTCACATTTAGATAATTATCTGCTCGCATTTAAATTGCATGAGTAATTGAATGTGCTATCTAATCAGTGAGACATGACATGGTTCTAGCACCGCGTCTGCGGCGACACTGCCGATAAACTAAACCTTGTGTGTGGGTAGAGTATGTGTGTTTTGCGTTTTTCACTTAATTTTATTAACGTCTCTCTGGTAACGTTGTTGTTTTATTTTTTATTACCCAACAGATAGTACTTACTTAAAAAAAAAAGAAAAAACAATTTCCCCAGGTTGTATTTGGGTTAAGCACAGTGCTTTTCGTGAGTTTGAATGTATTAATTAACCAATCGATCAATTGCGTTTTGCATTTTACATGCATGTATCGAAGATAATTGTATCTAATAGTTGTCAATAAACTAGAGATACACTACCACATTAGAGGTAAACAACATACTGATTGGAAATTAAATTAGTTTTAAATATTTTATACTAAATTCACTTGTTCTAATTAAACACAATTTGAGTAGTGAAATCATTTTTACCGAGTATGCATTTGGGAATAATTATTGAAGGTCGAGGTATAAACATGCGGTCTTAGTCTTTTGAAATGATAAAACGTCAGCAGACACTGTGTCATGTGACTTAGCTGATATAATACAGATATTGTGGTTAATACCGACCACGAAAAAGACGTTTTCTATTCAATGATAGATCGTTCGATAATCGATCAGATTTTGACAACTTTTAGGGTGTTTTTCTAAACACGTTTTGCAAATAGATTTTTGATATGTAGGTATTAGACTGAACCGTTTATACATTCCAACTTATCAGTGATTTAGTTTTTGAAAGAAGGCCAAGTGTACGTGGAAGAGACCTAAAAACATTTCAATATAGAGCTCTAGAACTATGTGGAGGCAATCCATTACTTTGAATAGCACTTAATAATATATGTCTTTGATTAGACTCCAGTGACAGCGTTTTTGACAAACTTGATGTTTCAACTGAATTTGGACTAGAATATCGAGTAGATGTGGGGTCTTCAGAAACAAGCCATATTCGCGTAACATCTGCAATCGAAACTCAAGGCGTTTATCTATCAGTTCGTATAAATTGTAGGGTATGATGCTAAAAGACGTTCTTCCTACATTTCGGCTAAATTGGCTCTAAAATGCTGATGAATCCTTAGTCAAAAGTAGGCAAACAAAATAGAAGATGTCAAAACAAAACACCCCCACTAAACGGATTGTGTCCAATTTAGCTTAGTATTCCTTTACAGCGTGAGTTAATTCAAGAACACCACTTATGAAAACATAGCTACGTCTTCTTCTTTGACATATCTCCTTGTTACAAATACAAACAGTTTGCTAACGACTTTTTCCATTAGAATTTTTTTTGAAAGAATGCCATGATCCTCGACAATCTTTATCAACTTGCCTACAAAATAACGTAAAAACCTTGGTAAACAATTTTTGAGAAAAGTATTTCAAACTTTCTATAAGGTCAAGTTACTCAAAGAACGAATTATAAATTCGTATATTTTGAGAACTTTGGCATCTTGAAAGCTCATGAAAGTCTAGTGTTTACTCCTTTTTCTGATCCTCTACCAGTCTCTGCTTGAAACACTGTCGTCTTTTATTCTCATCTTACATCGGTTTTGTTCGATATAAGTTATGCTTGAGTTGTCAGCTTGAGATAAAGAAATGGAATTAAGAACCTTTTTCAGTGAAGAACCGTTGCCGAACCTAGTTTTTTAGTCAGTCCGTGGGAGTTCACAGCTAAAGCATTATGCTGTGCCTGTTATATTTTTCGCAGCACAAATAGAAAGGACCTACAATTTGATTGATTACTGACACCAAACGACAGATTGAAAAGCTTTTTCATGACAAATTATACTCTTGGGGTTTTTTCATTGACTACCGATGGGTGGTGCCGCGAAAGAATCTTTGTTATTATTGTTATTATTATTAGTAAGGCACTGCGACCTAAAAGATGTATTGTGTCTTCCTAATATAGTTAATGATATCTCCAGTCGAGGCATTACGAATGTCCTCCGGTGTTAGGAATTCTTTGTGAAGAAAGCGTTTCCTGACTCTGTAGACAGCCACGCACTCACATAGTACGTGTTCGGCCGATTCGGCTTGCTCTAAACAGAGTCTGTATTCAGATTCCTGAACTATATTTAGTTTATGTTAGTGATATCTGAGGCTACAGTGACCGGTGAGGAAGCCGGCAAGTCTTCTGATATCGTCCCTTTTATTGTTGAGAATATTTTTTGTGGTTTTGTTCACGGGTCAGATGGCCCTTTTAGCCTGTCTGAGTCCCTAAGTTTTGTTCCAGTAGTCCAGAATCAGTCTGAACGTGGAAGTAGGAATGCAGCAGAGGGGTTCGGCACCTATGTTCCTTTCTGAAGAGCCTTTCTTGGCAAGTTGATCTGCAATTTCATTGCCTTCAATGCATCTGTCGTAGTACCCACCAGAGCTGGACTTTATTTCGCTTTGAGAGGTCTTGGAGAGTATTGAATCAGCCTAGAATGGATTTTGAGTTGAAGTTATAGGAACTTATAGCTTTGAGTGTTGCTTGGCTATCGGTGAATATATTGAAGGCTTCTCCCTTTAATCTTTAGTTGTCTTGCTGAGCCTCAAAGCTATATCAGCTCGCATGAGCCATTGAACTACGGCGACCATGGGTTTCCTTCTTAAATTACTTAAATTTAGGCTTCAGTTTCCCTGTTATCATCAAGCACTCGACGTTTATTAGAAGTACTGGGATAATTATTGATCGAAAGGCCAAGAGTGTTACTCTGAAAGTTAGGAATTTTAAACCAAAAACTTCGAATTGACTTTTCAAAGTTGAGTAGCAATAGTTTCACTCTTCAAAGGATCTCTTATGTTGAGTTCGTATCTCTGCTAATGCATGAGAACTTTTCAACAGCTTCGAAGTAGTAGAAATTCGTTTTATCCTGCACTAAGAATTGCCGACTTTAAATTAATTAGTACGATGAAATTATTTCTGAAAATATGCTTGAAAAACGTCTTTATAAACCAAAAGAAAGTATATATCACCATTCCCTTTGAACTTAGGTTCCTAACATGTAAAAATATTTAAGACTGGATCAAATTTTATTATTTCCCTTCCTATTTTGATCTTTCGCCTGCACATGGTACACTTGATTCTTTTGATATGATTTCATCTTTTAAGTTTCTCTTTGCACCATTGGTGGTAAAAGAAAAAAAAAGTCTAAATAGTACAAAAGTTGACTACCTGTAGTGCTCCGGAACTGTCAAAATATCCCCTTACACCAACTTTATTAAATTTTTTGTGTTGTAATCTGATATACCACACAGGACGGAACGTATACAAGTTCTTAGATATTTCATCAAGATTGCCCACACCCTCCAAAGTTCATTCTACCCCCCCATGGGCTGTGCTATTCCCATCTACTTGAGACATATTTCCGACCGGAACAGGTTAAGAAAACATAATTCAAACCAAAATTACTCCATATTTCATGTTTTCACTTTTTTTTTTTGTTCTTATTTTCACAGCTGGTAATGGAACAAGGAAAAACAATCCACTTCCTTAAACTAGTACGAATGTAGGTCAAATGTAAAAATAAGGGAATAATAATTAATTTTGAATTTTCTACTTTCAATTAAATTCCACCAGACCCTTAGCTTTACATCTATTGTTGTATGGTCAAATGGAAATGGGTTTGCGTGCCTTATATTTATTTTTTTTTAATTTACAGTAGACTCGGTATAAGAAGAACACGAAAGTATAATATAGAGGTCGTCGGAGAGCATCAAGATGAATAGCAACCTAGTTAAGAATAAAGAATAATTTAAGAATATCTGAATTAGGAAATACACAAACCAACAATTTATATGAAGGTTATGTTTTAAAGATGAAGGTAAGGGAAGTCATGCAATATAGAATTAGTGAGTTTGTGTTTGCATGCGTAGCATAATAGGAATTGAGGGCCGTCACAGAGTAATCAAAATGGAAAGCGTCATTTATTAAATGAAAATGTATATATATGTTTTTTTTTTTTTTTCGTTATTTCCAAGGTTAGGTCCTAAGGGTAAAATACCCACGAAGTGGTTATTATCGACTTGACAGTAATTGATAAAATAGTTACTACATAGCAATTCATGACTTAAGGTGGGATTTGATTCGACAGGATCGAACTAAGTACGTATGCACACAAATGGCTAAGAGCCTAAAGATGTGACAAGATGAGTTTGCGACTATAGAAGCTATGGTTTGACAAAAAAAACTTAGATTTTGGTACATTTCTGTCAAGGCACACTGCTATTTTCATGAAGTGAGTTAAGTAGTCCATTCTAAGGGCTTTTATATGTTGCTTCTTGGTTAAAGATCTTTCAACCTATTTTAAATTATACAAGACCGTCAAGCACTACTAAAGGTCTTTAATTTGTTCAGAACTAAACTAAAAATCGTTCGTAAAACCTTCTTAGGATTGTTTCCTTACTTTCAGCGTTTGAAAGAATTTTTTTTGTCGCCGCTCTTCACTGACGACATTCTAGATAAGAAATGTGTAATTCGTATGACGACTGCAAAGAACAGTTTGTTTGGCTATCTATACTCGATTTATAGCCCCTCGGTGCCTATAACATTCAAAAAGAACAACACGCACTGGAATTTCGAAAAGCCAGTGCGAGGAATATGGCATCAGCAATGCGATGATAAGACTGCCTACTGTACCTATTTGCAATCGATTTTTTTTATAGTATCTGGTTCCATAGCTATAGTCAAGCTACGCGTATGATTGTTTGAGAATACAGGACTTGTCTGAATTCGATTGGAAGACTGATTTTGAAAAGTCTTGTCCTTGTCGCTGTGCGAAAGGAGCTTTCAATGAGCTTTCAAAGCAAGGTTCAGAAAAGACCTTCTCCCTTTCTGAATTTAATTTGGACTTGCCCGCATATTGTCAGGGGTGGGGTGGCATATCTTCACAAGGGTGTAGACAGATAAAGAAAGTACTTCTTAAGTCGCTTAGCAGAAAAGGCGCGCTTTCCATGTATTTTTAACGTGTTAAGCTTGAGGGACATCACTCTCTGCAACACTTGTGGAGAGGGCTACGACACTGTGGAATATTTTCTGACTGTCTTCCTTTTGCTCGTATCAGATTGTGCATTTTTGGGACTGATGTAATGAGTGCCCAAAACCTTAGCCCTTTATAACTGACTGACGTCTTTCTCTGAAAGATGAAGAAAAATACAGTGTATGGGGTCTCAACAGCCCAACAAAACACGCAGAGATGATAGGAAATGTAGTCCGACAAAATTGTCTTAAGAATCTGAACGGTTGAAGGAAAGGCCAGCTAGTCTGACTATATAGAGTTTATAGAGACGAGCTGTACAGACAATATTTACAAAACTATCTTGAGAGACTTGCTGATTGGTATTAGTACTTCTAAACCCCGGTTTCATTCTCCATGTTTTTAATAAATTCCATGTTCGTGCACATAATTAACAAAAAAAAATGAAAGGAAACCTTTATAATTCACAAAACTCACCCTTACTAGCATATTCCAGTGGACATCCAATTAAAACTGAATCAAATATTCAGCCCCTTTGATGTCACTTTTGTACTTTAAATTTAAAGCAGCCCATACCCATGTTTGTCTTGTCATCTTGTTCTATACGCTGTACCCCAACCTAGTTTCTCTGTCTCTCCAAATCAAATGGGACATCTCTGAGGATGTCTCTACATTGTGCGTACAAAAAACCAAAAGTATCTATAATCACAAAAGGGGGCGTCATGCGTGTAATTCTATACAATTTCAATAGCCACAACCAAATAGTATATGTCAACTTGACCCCCGACAATGGTTTACATTACTCCCCCTTCGAATAATTACGTTTTACGTTTTATCTTTGAAATTTCAAAATAAACTCGTAATGAGAAAATACAAAACAATTGATGGTTCCATTTATTAAAAAAATACATTTCAAACAATACTTAAGTATTTCTAGATACATCCAGCACACTGATGTTTTGCGGTGAATTTTTGAGCTATGAATGGCTTTTATTTGCTTTTTTTTTATCATACCGCTATACCGCTGCTTGTAGATTAGATAAGACAAATTGAAAAAAAAAAATAAACATACGTAATTATTTTGCGTCACATTAATCGTCGTCGCCAGTACGAGTAGATTCGGATTGTTTTTATTTTTTACAACCTCTTCACATGATCCATTCATTAGGTTATGTGCCTTTTCATCGTGCGGTTGTATCACCTAAATTGTTCTATTCTACAACAGTTTGTATCTTTTGATAAAAAAAAACAAAACCGTGGTCACATTTTTGAACTAATTACCGTCTAGTTAAACATTTCCGGGTACAAATTCTCAGTTCAAAAGTTTCTTTAAAAATTTTGGAAAAGTTTTCTAAATGCGTGC
The DNA here is from genome assembly GCA_951813785.1 of Criorhina ranunculi. NCBI lineage: Eukaryota > Metazoa > Arthropoda > Insecta > Diptera > Syrphidae > Criorhina > Criorhina ranunculi. The sequence continues at coordinate 29,509,260 of OX638385.1, read as the reverse complement.
AAAAAAAAAGTGTGACATCTAGTGATAGTGTCTAATTGATATATAACGCGAACATAACAACCGTGAATATCAATAAATTAGCTCGTGATTCTCCCATGTTTTTATTTGCCGAAAAAATAATACAAAAAAAAAATTAAGTTAATTAAATAAATAAGGAAAAAGGGAAAAACAACACGAATACAACAAACAACAGTCATCTTAACTTTAAAGATACATCACAAATGAATGTAAGCTTACATGGATTTTTCTATTTTTTTTTTCTCAATTAAGTCAACAAAAGCGTGTCTTTTGATATCTTTTTATTAAAGTTTAAGTGCGAAAACAAATTTTACAAAAAACAATATGTCGGGTGTATCTTTCAGAGTGTAGACACATTTTATGTTTTCTTTTAATTTCATGATCATACGATGATAGTCTAGGTAAATTGTTGCGATATAGTATCTGAATGAAGGGGGCGGATGTTAGCAATTTACTAGCACGTGTCATTTTAGTTGGGACAGATGCACTGTTTGTTTGTTTGTTCCACCGATTGAAGTAGAGCAAGATGTTTCCTTTTTTTTTAAATTGTATTAAAGCTATGCCCTTGCAATTATTGCAATAAGCAAATTTGTTTAGTAAATCTTTTGATTCGTAGTAGGATATGATTAGATAAGAGGAAAATGGAAATATTTACAAGTGTGACGCATACGAATGTGTACATACTTTATCCGAATTATCAGATTCAATTGTATATTTTGGAAGTTCACGAATGAAATACGATTGAGTTCATTGTCAAATCGTTTGACCTCATTTCAAATGTCGTGCGTTGATTTTATTGCGGATTTTTTTAACAGTGAAATTATATAGATGTCTGTCTGTTCATCAGACTCTAACTGAGGGTGCAATGTGATATAATTTCAAGTTTGATTTAAAAATTATATACCAATGACATTAAGCATTTAAATTTGAGTCCGCCTGACCATGTCAACCGGGCGTGGGTGGTCAAAGAATTTGAGACAGCGCTGCCTCTGGACCAGATAGATAGGATAGCATTTTACTCTGAAATACTAATTTCTAGGCTGATCAGCGGGCCCTTCGTAATCGACCAAGGCATAATTGTCAAACATTAATTGATTTAAATTTGATTGTTTCTAACGATAGACGCTTGGTACAGGAGTCAACGCCAGATCCTTTATAATCAGTCAATCTATCTTTACCGAAACCTCTTAAACAACCGGGAAACAAGAGCGGAAGTTAGGGCTTTCACCACTCCTTGAGCCTTTTTCATCCCTGCAGCATTTTTAAAGCCGAAGTCAAAGCTATGTGTCAGGCTCCCAGAGGAACAGTGAGACAGCTCTCAGGCACAGAATGTAGGAAGCACAGACAGTCATTTGTTAAACAACTGATCCACACCAATGCTCTATGGAGAGCAGATCATAATATGGCAACATTTTGACTATTTCAGCAATGCTTAGTTTTTTGGGCCTATTCTCGATCTTAAGAGATCGAAAGCGTTAATTTAACTTAACGGAAACCAGATGAAAGAACAAGGCTTTGTTATTCAGACATACTCAGCCTTTAAGCATTGGCTGCAACGATTTCTTCAAGAAGAATTTATAGTACACTGCATTTGTACGTGTCCCGCTGTTACCAGCATCAGGAAAGCCCCCTTACTTTTACAACTATCTAAACACTGCCAGTACGTCCGATCTAAACTCTTACTAACGATGAAGTCTTAATGGTTTCAGAAGCAGATTGGGGTTCTCAACCCTAACACTGACAGTGCTATAACAATGGACATACTTGTGGTCAAAGTGTACCTCTTTTGTCTGAAAACTAACTAATAAACTACGATAGATGCCCAACCCAGCAGAATTCTTAGTTCTTGAACTATTGGCTTTTAGAAAATAGTGCACTACCCAATTTTCGAATAAGAACTTGTCGAATCGCATGTGACATCTAGTAAGATCTTCGTTTCGAAACTCAAACAACTTGCAAATTGTTAAAAAGTCCGCCTAAAAGACATCCGTTTTCGGGACGGTTTTTCTTCGAAAACTCTATTGCTTCATCAAAAATGTGTTTTTTTTTTCAATCTTGACGATCAGGTGAAGTGAAGACTTCCTACATAACCGTTTTTGACGTTGCAAAATGTCATAATTCTTATTGTCATTTGGTCATGCTAAAACGTCGAATTAGTGATTTAAACGTTAAGGTTCTCACTTGTTTCGGTCACGTATCACTAATTCTATAAGTGAAATCTCATCTGTAAGATATATAAAAGTTTTCAACAACGTTTTTGTGATTTAAAAGGCGAAATATATAAATTAAACTTCGTTTTATAATTAAAGATTATAATGTTGGGTTTTGCTTTACGACACAATGTCTATCAGGAGCTGAGTATCAAAACCAGTAGTATCAGTAAATAGATATGAATCTCAGATGATCTGCAGCATGTGCAACATAGGCAAGAATAATCTGATATGCCACCAAAGCAACATAGCAAATCTGCAACTACATTTTCAAAACTTCCCCAACATTCAAATTAAACGTAATAAATTTGAACATTCCGAGTATTACAAAACGTTCCAGTAATGACCACGGCACCAATCAGCTCTCGCTAATTCTCTCCCAGCTAATGCAAACTATTTTATCTACAGATACATACACCCTTCGCAGTGATTTTGCTACTGCAGTATGCCACAGCTGTAGCCATATTTGTTGGAATATTGACATTGAAAAACACCAGCGGATGCCACGTAGGATGTTGCACGATTGCCACTGGGGAAACTAATTTACTGCCAAATTCTCATCACCGCTAATTGATGTAGATAATTGAAAGTATCTGTGGGATAAATACACTCACTATACGTACTCGTATGCTTATTTAAACGGAAATTAAGTGATGTAAAGTTGACATGATTTAATCTTTTTGTCGAGAGTGATTATACATGTATGGATGTAGGCCTTTTGATGGCATTACCTCTCTCAATGACAAATTCATTTTCTTACATTTTTTTTTATTCAATTCAATTCAACCCATATTGACAGAGTTAAATAATTATATTACGAAAAAAAAAAACAATCATGAAACAATGGCTAATTTACGAGTATTATTACGAATTGTCATCTAAAATTGTTTCACCCTTGTAGTACTTATAACAAGCAGTTTTAGTTTTGCGAAACTAACATTTAATTATGTCATTTTGAACACAAAATATCGCGTTCGCTAGCAAATATAATTTAAGATAGTTCAACAAGATACGAATATTTTTGCGGAACAGTGAACAAGGCATGAGTTACACTCTAATGTAGATGGCAAACAAACAACAAACCCTTTTTCAATGTTAGCGTGCTTTACAAAGGGTATTTGAGTACAATACAAAATAATTTAACAACACTAATATAGCACGTTATTTATTTAATTGATGTTTTGTTTGTTAAACATGTGAAAAAAAATACGAGAAAAGTTGCAATATGTCACGGGAATGGATCGTGTTTATATATCCAATTGGGCGTACAATTTTAGATCAAAAGGTTTTACTCACGAACTTGTATACAAACGTGATTGATCCCTTTGTTACTTGTGATCAAATTTGTTTAAATAAGCTAACTAAAAATATTTTTGTTGTTTTGTCAATTAATATCAATGAATCTATTTGCGTACTTTGGCCTTTATCTGACAATAAAAACTCTTTAAACTTGTGAAGTTTGTCAAGTTTTTTTGAATCTAAAAATGATTAAATAATCCAAGTTTTGTAAAATTCAAAGAGCTCTAGTTTAGATTCTCGAAATGCTTCAAACGTGTGAAGAAACTTATCTGGTATCACCTGACACTCTACAAAAAAATGTAACCGAGTTCTAAGCATTCTTCTGGACACTATGCTGAATTTCTTGGTTTCAGAAACAGTTCTTAAGAGAGCGAATTTTTAAGTATCCCTCACCCTAATCTTAAAGGTGGAATCGATCAAGCTGAATGCTTTTGTATTATTCGTATGTGTTTTCCCTTAAGAAAACCACTTCTTCTTCTTTACCCGTAGCTTCTTCCCTTCATTTAGAGTCGTCTCTCCTCGTACGTAAGCGCTTGACTTGTTCCTTGGTCAACATTCCTTTGGCGCATATCGTTCACAATAGTTTTGCTTTATGTCTATGGGGATCTACCAAGCCCTCTTTTTATTTGTTATGATTTTGCGTAAAAGGTGCTCTTCTGCAACTTTCCTATTTCTAATCTTGTCCAGCCCAATCAGAGACCCATCTAAGCGTAAGCATCTCTGCCACGTATAGATGATGGCTTTGTTTTTTTGGAGTGGCCAGCGTACATCAAAGTTGAACTTTCTATCCTCGGTAAGTGTGTTAATGACAACCTTCACTAGAATGACAACATATGCGGTAAAGGCTGCAAAATGTCTAGATTTCAATCTATAAAGCGATCATTTGCCCAAGCTCGAGCAATGCCTACATCTGGTTTGGTACCCCAAACACTCTCTTGCACCTTCTAGATAGAATTTAAAAACAAACATAACAGGGACATGGCGAAGACAATTGATTCACTTGAATGTCTCATTCTCACTCCTTCATCGATTCTACCACAAACAGTGCTCCAGTGAAGTAGTCGGTTGGGTGTCGCCCTTTCAACATTCCACCCGCACTGAGCATCATGCTTCAAATGCTCATCAGTTCGAACGTGTAGATACATGTTGTTAAGTTAAGGTTAAGGCAACACAAATTGGGAATGATCCAGATAGCTCTGTGTTTCATCATCACTACAACACGCACTTCTTTGTCTCTCCTCCAATAGTCTCAGAGCTCCGTCCTTTGGTTTACTTTAAGCTTCAAAAATTTCAATATTTTTGTTGTGAAATTCTGGAATCGACTTATAGAATTATGAACTCGTTATCTTAAGAACTAAAATTTACCATTCCCTAACTTGACTCACTACTAGCTGATGAATCACGTTGTCTAATACTTAGCATTCGATGACTCTATTTGTAAATCACCTAATTCCAAGATTATCAAAGAAATATCTTTAAAAATTAAATAGAAACTACACAACTTCAGTTAATAAGATTTAATCCATCGAAGTTCTTCAAAAGAATTATTTCCAGATCATGTCATATTTAAGACAAGTGCCTATTGATGTAAAAGAATAAAATATTAAATAAATTATTCAGTCTCAGATCAAAAAAGGAACATTGGCAACGAACTTTTATTATATTTTTGCATCATTTCCAAAAATTCCTATTTATTTCTCTCAACAATTTCCATATTTTCCAGAAAATATATGTACATACAGACCAAAAGTAACCAATCCATCAGATTGTACACCCACCTCTCAACTCCTACAAATCCATTTGGGACCTATATATAATTCACATCAATCAGAGATGGAAAAAAAAATAAAATCCCAACAAGAAAAATGTGTATCAACTCAAGTGAAATGTCAAAGTTCTTTCTAATTCCTTTATTTTCTTTGTATTTGCATTACATTTTTAATAATGAATAAAGTTACACAATCTCCTAAGCATTTGCAAAAAAAAAAAAAAAAAAAACAGGAAAATTCTTTTCTCCATGGGAATTGAAGTTGAAAAAAAAAAAAAAAAAAACAGAAAACCTCAATACCGACGGGCCGACCGACCTCAAATTCAAATGAAATGTGATATATACACAATAAACAGTTTTTTTTTTTTTGAAAAAAATATGTATTTGCCTTAAATATGCATTAACCTTCACGGTATGAAACCATGTGACAATCAACCTTACTCTCATTTTTTACTCCGTCATATTACCTGCTTGCACTCACCGAGCGACAGGTGAGATTATAATACTGCGATAGCACTCAACCGTAATGACGTCAAGCAATCAAAAAACAGAAAAGAGAGAAAAAGAAAAAGAAGAGGAACAAGCTTACTCAAACCAGAAGCCCACAAGTACTCATACTCGTACTTGACGTAATTCTGTTGACGACGTCGTCAACGGACACACTAAGTCCACTGTTCCTTCCTTTTTCCAACATCCGTGGGTCCGACGATGAACCTAAATATAAACGAAAATGCTCCACAATTGCGTAAGACACATATAAACCATCTAAATCAGACGAAGGCAAACACCACCCTCATAGTAAAAGCATTTAAGTATCTGAATGGAAAAGATACAAAACTTTCCTTGGATTCGAACGAAATTTGACTGCGACCAAAGAGAGAAACGACAGAATTCAGCCAGCAGGTGGAATGTGTATCTATCAAGGGTATATCCGAAGACGCCTGTGTCGACCGCCCAACTGCTACGTAATATAGTTCTGCTCAGCGGATATTTTTATTTATCTCGAACTCAACCATCATAATCATTAGCGCAATCAGTTTGTGCCAGTGCTCTGGATACATGGCTTGGCTTGCTTGTTTATCTCTATTTATAAAGATACTTACTCATCGTGCCATCATCATTGTAGGGACGTAAGTACGGAAAAATTTGCTGGTCACCTGACGGGGAATATACAATTAAGCAGGCGCAGTTCGCGTGGTTTTTTTTTGTTTTTTTTTTACGTTAAAGATTTTGCTTCTCGGCAGATACTTTTTGAAAATGTGTTAATCGTTGAAGTGTGTGCAATGCAATGTGCTAAAATAGTATATTTCTGTGTTGCCATCAATCACGAGAAAGGATATTGCAATAGTGTTATGATGACACAGTATTTGAAATTAAAAAAAAAAAAGAGATACATAGATACAAAATTGGATAGAGCAGATTGAGAAAAACTGCTTGAATTTGATTGATGTTGTTTTGAGGAAATGAAATTGGTTTAATTGAGGCAGCATCACTACCCCTACGAAGAACATTACTATAAGCTATGCATTATCTGCAAACAAGAAGTATCTAGCACTGAGAAAGCAATGCCAGTGAAAGGAAAATTTAAAAAAAAGAAGCTTCTTAAAAATAATTCGAAATCATCTCTTAGAGTGTAGGATTTTGAGCATGAACAGGAACAAAATGCTAATAAGTTTAACCAGTGTTTACTTAATCTGAGGAGCTCAAGCTTCTTTGACACATCCATCGCCAAGATCAATACATATATCCTTTTCCACTTTTAAATACAGAAGTGTAAACAGCATTTTAAACGTTGTTAAGCTAATGTGTCATCTTTCAGAGATGAGTTAGGTTTATCTCCCCACTCAGGCAGTAGCACACTAAGGCCAAATTATGTGATAACACTTAAACAACCGGATGGCCAGCACCAGGAACTTTTTACGATAAACGGGTAACCGCATGCATTATGTACAAAACCACTTGGACTCAGAAACAAAGCGCAAAGGGCTCTCAATTCTTCATAAAAGTACTCTCCGAGCACGGAAGGTAGATTCTTTCTGACTCTACAACTCCTACAGAAATTAGTGGAGGCAATATCCTTTATAATAGCATGCCTACCTACTACTTAGTACCACGTGAGGGCTCTTATTAAAGGGCTAAGCATGTTTTATTAATATGGAGAAGTATTTACGTTCTCGCTAAACCCACATTATGCCATGTGCTGTTTGCAATTCTTCCGATTTCAATATTAAGGCGGAAGCTTATGAATTGAATAGAGGCAGATGATTGGTCTCTTTTCTCAGAAATTTTCTGGTCCTCACCATCGTTTGCCAGTTCGTCCACTCTGCAGTTGCCCGGAATATGTCCAGGAAAACACAGAGATCTTTTTTAGAGACCTGTGAAAGCTTTAACACGCAAACCGTGAATGGTTGCGAGAAGCCAGACTCTCTATGACCTGTGGCGCCAAATATTATTTTTTTTTCTTCTACATTGCTTTACTACCTTGGATCAAATTGTTGGTTTTTTCAGGCTTTTATCGCTGCCATATACAGTATTCTACCGCGTCAATTGAAAACAACGGATGGATCCAAAATGGACATAGGAGTGGGTGCTGGATTATTTTCCGAGACTCCGAGATTATCCGTATCGATCAGACTCCCGGACTACAGCAATGTCTTCCAAGCGGAGGTCCTAGCAGTGACAACAGTTGTCCAACAGGTTGCAATGAAGGCACTTACTTACTTACTTAGGTGGCGCTACAGTTCGGGGTGAACCTGGGCCTCAACCAACAAGGTTCTCCAATTAGCCCGGTCCTTAGCTAACCGCCTCCAGTTACGCACTCCAAGTTGGTTTAGGTCCCCTTCTACTTGTGCGCGCCACCTTAGGCGAGGTCTTCCTCTACTGCATTGTCCCTCCGGGTTGGATTCGAAGACTCTTTGAGCCGGAGCGTTGGTGTCCATTCGCTCTACATGTCCTAGCCATCTTAAGCGACCAATGCGTAGTTTTTTGACTAGGTCGATGTCGCTGTACAGCTCGTATAATTCGTCATTGAACCTCCTCCTCCATAACCCGTCAACGCACACGGGACCGAATATCTTACGAAGAATTTTCCGCTCGAAGCGACCAAGGGTATCTTCATCCGCCTTTGATAAAGTCCATGCTTCAGCGCCATAGAGCAGGACTGGGATGATTAAGGTCTTGTATAGAGTTTCCTTCCAAAGAAACAGCCAAACAACAGAATGAAGGCACTATCACGGGATAATATTACCTTTTTCATCGACAGCCAAGCGACGTTAAGAGCGATTTCTACCATAGAAGTAAAATCGAGGCTTGTAAGTCACAATGTAAGCTTGCTGGATTCCTGGTCAGAACGGGGCATCTGAAAACGATACAACTAATGAGCTGGCAAGGGAAGGATCTTTATAAGATCTCAACCAAGAGATTGGGAGCAAAATTCAAAAGAACTGCAAATGATAGATGGAATGCGCTCAGTTCCTGTGTTATAACTAGAAAACTACGGCCATTCTTCAATAAACAGAAAACTGATAGAACCCTGCAAATGGACAAAAAATCCCTATCTTCTCTAATAACTATCATCACCGGGCATAATATGCTTAACTACCATGCAAGAAGACTGGGATTGAACACGAACGACCTATGCAGGGGATGTGGCGACGAAGAAGTAGATGGGGACACTACACTCTTTCTCTGCCAGTGTCCAGCGCTCTACCAAATAAGATTCAAAACCCTAGGACGACACTTCTTTCAGGATCTAGAAGAACTATCGGACAAGTCTGTAGTCGTCACACACAGATTTATCCGCGCCTCGGACTGGCTCGATAAAACATAGGTTTATGGTTCCTAGTAAGGTTGAATCCCCTAGGGTTCCCTCAAGTAGTCTACATTAGCCTAAATGTGACGGAGATAGGACTTCCTTTCCCGTCAACCCTATTACCTAACTTAACCTAACATAATTCTAAACCAACCAAGCTGCAACTTCCAACATGAGTGGTTACAAGACGCTATACCTTGGCTCTGTTTCAGTTGTTGAACCAAGTATTTGGCTTTGTAAGATGCAGCTTATCGGACTACAATGGTATTCATATGCACTAAAGAAAGCTCCTACCCTCGTCCCATACCCTTTTTACAACTTTCTCCTGCGCTGATTCAGTTAAAACTTTCCCAGATTCTCAAACGCTTCTGCTAAGAATTCTGGTCCTATATTTGATTAAGTAGAGTCTTACGACAATGTCTTCCTGATCACTGGTCCTTCTTCTAAACTTTAAGGGAGAATTCAGTTTTAAAGGACACGCGATGAAAAGGGTTCACGATTTAATTTCAAAAAAGTCGATTTTTAACATATTTCACTTTAAATTCAATTTTTTTAATTTGTATCTTCATCCATCCCATCTACTACCTTCTGTTACATAACACATCAACAGAAACCAGCAGATTCGGTACAACATGACATGGCATATCATGGTTTTCTTACATCTTACTTGTATTTAAATTAAATTATTTATAAATTACTGCTAATTTTCCACTTCACTGCGTCACATTTATCCAGCAAAAAACAATGTCAGAGCTCGCAGGCGAATGCTCAATTCGCGCTCTTTTACTTCAATAATTGAAATTACATCAGTTTAATCGTATTGGTGTACTTGAAGCTTGGATAACGTAAAATAGTACGAACGAGATCATCCAATGGAAACAGAATAAAGATTAAAATTGCAACCAAAAAGAAAAAGAAAATGCCGCATTTTTTAATGTCACTCGTTTGGGGTTATGGATACCAGCACATGTGTGTATCCATACATATACAGATTATCTAAATAGACAGGCGGACAATTGTTGCACCGTAAAATACATAAAATTGCTTTAGCTTAGACCGAGTATCTTCGGTGGCGTATGAGTAACAACCTTGAAAAGTTTCCAATTTATTTGTATTTCTCTCACTCTCAGCCGCTTAGTAGTATCTTTCCATTCACGTATTTGTTAAATAAACAAATAAAAAATATATTTGTGAAAACACATTTGTGTGTGAGGCAATTTTCACTTATCGTTTATAACATCAGTCAGTGGGAGGGCACAGGAAAAACTCCACCAAGGTCGTTGTATATTGTTATCGTGCTCAACTATCTTGTACGATACTTATCAACGCGCTTCGTTATTCTTAATTATTTTTCGGTTACATTGGGTAATTTAACGTGATTTACTCCACTTGTGTTGAAAGTAGGTTGACAGACAGTGTCAGTGCACTGCTTGGGGGCTAAACGAAACGAGTCAATAGACAGACAAAGGATACAAAAAAAGTATTTTTAGATACAATGTTTGGTTTTGTGAAAATCCGTTTTCATATGGTCTAATCAAAAAATTCTGTTTCATAGATTTTTATGGGGAACGCAGGAGGAGAGCAGTTTTTTTTAGATTGGCCCCCATCAAGAGCAAATTGCTACGGAACGTCACAAATCATTTTCCGGCATTTGTCCAGGACGTCATTAAATGGCTACGAAAGCGCTCTCTGCAAGCAACTTAGTGAAATGGACTGAGAATATAAAGGCTTCTGCCATCCTTAGGCTGTTTCTCGTTTCCAAGAGAGGTCCACTTTAACGAGATTTTATGACGCATTATGTTTTGAATGAATGTCTGCTGGTGATGCTACTGATGTTATTGTTCGTTTTGAACACGAATTTTTCTCGCCTTAAGTGAGTGATAATGATTGTTAAGTTTTGTTTGGAATTTTGTTTTTTTTTTTTTGTTTTTTTGAAAGACACTCGTTAGGGATGGCATCCAAGAAGTGGTGCTTCTTAGGCGATGGTTAAGGGTGCTTTGGTGTGTTATTATTTTCTAGATGAACTTTATTGACAGTTAAGTACAATCTACATTTGTTTTGATGGCTTAGATGGTTAAGATGGTGGGTTTTCTTTTGGATATCTTTCTCGTAATGATAGCTTTAATGTGGTTGAAACATTTGTGGCGTATTTCTTGAAATAATTCTAGGTGATATGTGGTGACATTTATGGGGAGAAGAATGTATATATGTATAAGTTTTTCTTTTTTCGTGCAGAATTTTACGATAATTTTCGATAGATGGAGGGAACATTAGGGAAGATTTATTACCAAAGTAGTTCTATAATAATGGACACAATTAAGTCCTTTCACACTTGGGCACTGTTCATTGGAATCCATCCATCTTGTTTAATTGTCTACTAAACAGAGCTGAAATGACATCTGTCAGATTAAAATGTATAAACATTAAGCTGGATGAAACGTCTGCTTGTTTTAAGATTTATCTTAAATTTCATATTTTTCTCTTTTCACTTTGGAAGCATCTGAAGGGGATTGATTTTATTTTTTTATATTAAGAGTTTGTTTAAGAGTCTGTAAGTGGGATTTTCTTATTTGTAATCGACTAATGTCGAAAATATTAAATGAAATTTTATGAAATCCCCAGGCTGTTTTGAAATGGATTTAACCTGAGATGATGTCAAGAGCTTTTATATTTCGATGGTTTTAGTTAAGTTAACAAATAACACATTTCTTTTGATTATAAACTATGATCAGTTTATGGCATTACAAGACTAAGGCGATTGATTGACCTTCAAATGTTTAAAAACTTCTTTCACTGAAAATTTAAATAATATTTGCTACCTGTTGGTGCAGAAACCCTATAACTAATTAACCTTTGCTGGACGAAGAAACTGTTTTGTGGAAAAACACTGTCTTCTCATCCCTGTCCAGCTTGACGACAAAGAATAAAAGGAATAGGCACTCTAGGGGACATAATTTAAAGCAAAACCGGACCGTATTCATGTTCAATGAAAGGAAACATCTTCTGAAGTACATACACTACACACGCCAAGGGAGGCTTTAAACTTTATGGTTGTCTGTAGTACTGCCCGTGTATGCAAATTCAGCAGTCGGAGTATTTCTCGGTTGACCCACTCTGCTGATATCATGAGTTAGTGGATTGGATTTCGTAATTAGAAATAGAGTTGTCGCTTTTTCAAAATGTATTACCAATTAACAACCACTTTCGTTGCTTGGTTGTGCCTATTAGTTCCTGTCGCATTCTCCGACAAAAATGTTTAATTCGATTACCCCAGAAAATCCTAAAGATATTTTTTACAGGAACCTATTAACAAACATCTGCAGCTTTCTCGTGATAGTAGGGGAAAGTGTTCCAAGTTTTGCTGTGTTTAAGCTGATGTTCTGATCGACGTATTTCGATCAATATCCCGGAATATCTTATTCGATTCCGTCATCGGTAAAACCAATACTCCCAAGGGAGCTCTCTTTTTTTTAACCGATTGACCAATAATGCTTACTTGAGCTGATGAGTTCCTTCCAAAGCTGATGTTTTTAGTTGTGACAGTGTTAATCTTAAACCCCGCTCTCATTTGGTGAAACAGTGGACATTAATAATTCTAACCAAAGAGTTTTCGACCTCAACCAATAAATAGACAGACCAAAAGTGGTCACCGTGGCTAAGAGACTAGTGCGTTGGACTGCTGAGCGAAAGGAAAGTTCGACGAAACTTTTTTTTGCGGCACCACCTTTTAGCAGGCATGGTTAACCTGCAAGAGAAAAGTTTGATATGAAAATCCTTCTCTACTTTCGGGTCGTGTTTCATCTCTCTTTCCACTGTTGCGACAGACTTTGGTTTTTTTTTTTTTTTTTTTGACCCTCGAACTTAAGCCAGATTGCTCAACGCTCTAACCACTGAGCCATGACTATAACTTCGTAGTCGAAACGTATCGTAATGTTTATCGATAGCAATGAACTGAGAAGAATGGGATCAAAACTGTGACAAACAATGGTCGATTACTCGGTTTTGACCCCTTTAGAAAATCTAAAACAAGAAATACGGTTAGACTTCTGGAGAGATGAAGCACAAGCCCATTAAACCGCATCCCAAAGAAGATGTGGCCATAGCACAGTAAAAAGAAAACAAAAAAAAAATACTTGACTTGCGCTGAACAGATCGTGTTTAATACTAGTGATCAGCATCCTTACAGGCCACAATCTACTGGCGGCGAGGCATCTAAAAAAATGAGACTAAATACGACAGACTTTGGCAGAGGCCGTGCCAACATAGAGGATAGGTAGCCTCAACAGAACTACGAAAACAACCCTAGGTGCTTACTTCTTCAACGACCCGGGCGAACTGTCATCCACGCCACCGAAGGCCATCCAAAATAGCATACTAGATTCGGGGTGGTTCAGGACGTTTAGAAAACAACTCAACAATCCCTTTCCAATTCCAAACAGTTGCTTGCACGTGGGATCCCACAGCGGGGAATACAATGAATCCATAAAGATCAGAGTAACTCGCCGCCTAACATCAGGACGTAATATTTATCACAGACCTGAGGAATTAATGTTATCAATGTTACCTTGGAACTTTAGACCTTGTCTGTTGTAAAGAAGACAACAGGGGTATGGATGCATCTTTAAATTTGCAGCTGACGTTCACATTTGCTCACAAATTGCTATTCGAAAGAAAAACTGCAATGGCAACAGTACCTATAATTCTCCCCAGTCATCCTGGACACCAACCTCGGAGCAAAAAGACTGAAACCTAGTACCACCTGAGTTTCAAAATCACTACACTAACACTAGCTCTGTATGAATAGCATCATAAAAGTGTTCATAACCCCTTTAGCGCTAGTGAATTATAAAAAAAAAAAAAACGAATATTTTTGAACAACAATTTTAAAGAAATAAATGTTTTATTCAGTCTCTTCCCGCTATAAATTCCCACTTTACTTAATTTAAAGAATATACTAACAATTTCAAAATGTGTACCACCTTTAGTCTGTTTTTGTTTATTTGAATTTGTTAAGCCCAAACAAACAAAATATTTATGCACTAGTTAAACATTGAATATTTTCAAATTCATTAAATCAATATCTAGACTTTACCAGAACTGAAAAAAATACCGAATAATATTTTTAATACAACTGTTTAGTGTCAGTTAACCATATCGCTTCTCACACACATACTCATACCTAATCAATTATATTGACTATGGCCCGTATTTCACACATTCAAAACAACTTATAGTGATCGTGAATTAACAAATTAACATCAATTTGTTACTCTTGATACGTATGCCGTTGTTTATATTTATTAAAAGTAGTTTTCAATAGATTTAGGCTTTTGAAGAGTTCAGGAAATCGATAATTTCAAGTGAGTTTTTGAAGACATTCAGCATCAGTTTGTTGAGAGAAGTTTTTGTTTTTTTTTTTTGTTCAATTAAGTGGATACTTTAGCGAGTAAGTACTTTGTCTTTTTGATTTGTTTTGCAATAGTGATTACAATTTAATTGATGACTACGACTTTGTTGAAAAGTGTTTTAAACTTTTTGACGGGTGTTTTTACTGAGTGTTTTGAGAAGTGAAGCATTGATTGAATTCGTTAGGAATGGACTATATTTCCGTAAAAGCAATTGTAAAAGAAGTTAGATGTTGCTTTTGGACCTCCTTCTACTTCTTTATTTTATTTTGTTTACATTCCATCAAGAACTGTGGGATTTGAAATTGTAGCCTGGTAGGATGTTAGACATCCCTAAGGAATGTGTTGAACTTTCTTCAACTTATGATACATATGTTCCTTGACAGTAGATGATTTATCAGCTATTTGAGGATGTTTGTGGACTTATTTTTAGATATTCAATTTAAATATATTCTGTGACTAACAAGGATACACATATGTATATTTATATCTTCAACAACAGGTATTGCTTGTTTGATAATCTCTAAAGAAATCATATGCGTAGGCAAAACATGAAATATGGTCAAAGAGTAGATAAGTCATTTTCCAATCCAAAAAAAAACTTCCCTAACCACAAATTTAGTTGTTTATTGACACATGTGTATTTTTTCTTTCAATTTGAAGTTTTGCAAAGTATGTGGGATTATGAAAAGATATTGACAGCTGACAGCCATCAAAACCTTTAATACGACGTCCATTCATATATTTGCTTGTACACGTATCGAACTTTTTAAACTTGCACAAGTCATAAATCAGTTTAACAAAATGTGAAGTACGCATGTTGTGCTAAAAATCGTCAATGGGATTTGGTTTCCTACCGATTTCTTTTACTTATGACATTTCATACATCAAGTTCCTTTACAATCCCTGTAGTTGACAACTTCTGTAGAAAAGTAGTGAGCGGCAAATTGACTTAGTCTTTCAAAGACGTGGGTATCTAATCTACTACCTAAGTTAAGGCCAGCATTCTCCCTTGAACGCTCCACATCTGGCACATCTACATATGGTAAGTACACATGTTCATACATTTGAGCTGTGCGCCCAAGAACGCGTTAGTCGAAACCTCCATAGAAAATTGACTGTCACCTTTCCTGATAGTCTGACAGCTAGTAATCGATTGGATTCTTCGACATAGGGCATGGAGATCCACAAGAATGCCGACGAGCTCAATCAACTCAATAAGTTGCCTTTCCTTGCGTGGTTTTTCCACCTGTCACATAAAGTTAGAGCTCTAACCATGGAAGCACCAAGAGAAAACAAGACTTTGACATTGTAAACAGTTCATCAATCCCTCAAATAATTGAAGAATATAGAAATTCTCGCACTAAGCAAGCGTGATGCTTAAATCCTAATAGACTACCCCACTGGACACAGCGCAGTCAACTCACGTCTCAATTAGACGGGCTGAAATCGCACAGACATATGTCGATTTTGCTTGGACGATCAGGAAACTGCGGAGTACATTTTCTGCGAAAAGCTTACTTACTTACTCATCAGACCAGCGACTTTTGGAGGGCCTGAGCCTGAACTAATGCCCCCTTCCATCCTTCACGGTCCCGGACACGCTGCTTCTAATTGACTAGACCATGATTTCTGGCGTCCGCGATTGCCTGATCCTTAAACCGGAGGTTCGGTCTTCTTTTTCTTCGTGAACCAGGTGGCTGGGATTCAAAGATCTTCTTAGCTGGAGCATTCTGGCCGAGCCAGTGCAGTCGATGGGTTTTTGGCTTCCGGACTACATCCACATCTTTGTACAGCTTGTATCTTCTTCTCCATTCGCCCTTCTCGTAGACAGGATCAAATATTCGACGTAGAATTTTTCTTTCGAAGGATCCCAAGATCTGCTCCGCTGTCTTACTTATCGTCCAGTATTCAGCTCCATAAAGCAGGTCTGGCAAGATCAGGTATGGCGCCGAGTGGTGTACAAAAGAAAAATTCTGCGTCGGTCATATGTAGGAAGAGGGCGAATGGAGGAGAAGTCCTTGAGCTGCATCAACACCAAAGGTGTAATCCAAAAAGCCAAGACATTTCAGCCATGAGGATCTTTGAATCCCAACCCACAGATTCAAAACGACAAGCTGCCCCGAATTGAAAGGAATGGAAGCTGCAATGTCTCAAGCAGATACTTTTTATGGGTCGAAAGCCCAATAAGTTGGTGGCTACCTTATGGGGTTGTAAGAAATCGTAGGAAAAAAGACAAAACTAGATTCCGATGCGGTTTGAGTGTGAATTCAGATTGTAGTTAGGGGAAAAAGACCGGATGTTGTAAGGCATTCGTTGATTAAGCAGAATATGTATATGTATGTAATTTGGCACGACAGCTCATGGAGAGCCAAGGCCTAGCTTCTCACAACCATTCATGTTGTGCGTGTTATATTCTTCGCACGAATGGAAGGGACCTACAGTTTAATGCCGACTCCGAACGGCGAATTGAGAAGCTTTTCGTGACAGATTGTACACTTGCAGGTTTGTCATGCCTGCGAAGAGGTGGTGCCGCGAAAAAACTTTTGGTGGTTTTTTTGAGAATCGAACCTGTGTCTCTCGCTTAGCAGTCCAACGCACTAACCACTAAGCCACGGCGACGAATATGTATATATAAGTGCTTAATTCCTACTAACTGTGCAACGTCAGTTAAATCTTTACCACCACATTTTTCAAATATTACAAGTCTACTGAAACATGTTAAATTACATAGAAAAAAAATTAAATCAAAACTTTAAAAGCATTTCTAACCTTTAAATTAACTTTAATAAAAAATCAATTTTCAGTTTTTATTAATTCCAAACAAAAAGCTTTCTATTTTTATTGTTCTGAGTAATAGTCATTTAAAAAAAACAAAAAAATTATTAAAAATACACGCAAGTTTTAAGTAGCCTCATGGAATTATTGTCGTTGACTTAACGCATTGTTTGATGTGTTAATAACTTTTTATTGTCACATGCCTAGACAGTCAATAAATTTAAAATGCAATTTTATATAGAAATCGCTTTTAGTTTTTTTTTTTTTTTCTTTTGAAAAATTTAATAATAGTCCTTTCCGGTGTAGAACTGGTTTGACCTTGATTTTATTTTTATTACACTTACTACGTGATTGAATTATAAATATTTTTAAAATTATCATTTGTGTCATAGGTCAGTTATCATGTAAGAAACTAAATTCAAGGGCAACTGTCGGAAAATATGATTAATTGCTGGCCATAAGGTTTAGTGTGTGTCTTTTACGCAGTAAGAGTTTGAAATAAAAACTCTTAAGCCTCATACCAGAATCATGTCTAGATCCATTACTCAAGATTAGCCAACTCACCACAACCCCAGTCCTAAATTTATTGCGACTTTCTTTTTTCCAATATTTATCGAAAAAATACATACTTTTTGTCACAAAGTACATGTACGTCCTCGAATAAGTTTCACACAAAAAAATAGAACCTTCAGTGCAGTTTTCATTATTAATTACCCCATTGTCACAAGAAACCACAAACTTTTGTGATAATATCATGCCATACACCATATGTCTTCCATTATTCCGCAAAACATACACCGCAACTCGCACGAAAATAGATAACATTAGATAACGCAATCCATTAATCATGAGACCCAACTCTCGGTGACAGCACAGTTTCCCAGTGTTTCCATGTGAGAACCCAGAGATTGTAAACATCATGGTCGGTCGTGTCGATTCCGCTGTTTAAGATTGCCACGTGAACTCCTCACGAGCGTACTTTAAGTCTCACAATTTAGCCACCCTCTCCTCAATGACATATAGTCTAAATAATAATCAAAAAAAAAATGAATTTTGTGTATACCCGGGTAATTGAATATTTCAGGGTGAAAATTCTCACAAGACAGTGGCAAGAGTTTAAAATATGTATATCTACAGATACAAATGTACTCGTCCGTGTATGCCTATTTTTGTGCTTTCGACATTTCGCAACAAAATTTTCCAAAATTAAAACGAAAGCCTAAGACTATTTTTGTAAAGACGAAAATACTCTCAAGAACTCATCATCTTTTGGCAGGATGTTACAAGGGTTTTCCATGAATCATAGCTACTTTCGTTTTTGAGTATTTTTTTTATTTTTTTTTTTGTTATGCAAGTGTTATGGGGATGACATCGTATCATCATCATCATCATCATCACTTGAATAATTTACCCAAGCATGACATTTTCATAACGAAAAGTGTTGAATTAGAATTATGGTAAAAGTTCCTTGGCATTTGGGTAAAAGTGTACACTGCCTTTGACTATTTGCTTAGAAATCTCTTCATCAAAACCAAACTTTCTAAAGGAGTTACATATATGAGGTACATAGACGAGAAAAATTTAATAAGTTTTTGGTGATCTTTCGCTTCCTTTTTAAAGAAAAATCGCGACTTAGTTGTATAGTTGCGACTCCAAGTTAATAACAGAGTTAGATTAGTCTTTTAAAATGCTTGAGAGAAACATTCAAGTAATCGCAATGAGGGTATATGTACACAAGTGCTTATTAAGACGCAGTTGTTTACCTTTTTACTCATGCTTTGTCTACTCTGTCTTTTATATGTACTTAAACATACATTTACTTAGTCCTTTATCAGCACTTTCGGTTCACATCACCTTGACAAGAATTGAAGAAAAGTGTTCCAGTTAAGCAAGTGAACTATACTTAATACCCTAGGCCCTAGGACCTCAGGACGGAATGTCAGCTTGTCTCTCCTCTAATTTTGTCCAATTTTAACAAACACTTGATCTTTTAAAAGGAATGTTTACCTTTTTTGTCGTTTTTTTCTCCCTCCTTACTGAATCGTAAAGTCACTTTAAAGAATGTCAGCTAAAGTCAGTGACGTCAATGGCTTATTCAAAACAAAGTATGTATACTTTATCGGGATTGCGACAGCTTAATCAATAGCTTGTCTGTAGCGAAGGGCATGCCCAAATTTCGAATATCTGATGAAATTGGCATTGAAAAGTCGTAGGTACTTAGCGGGATCACGTACCTTACAGTTTTCTGATATGTCTATACCCTTTCGTCTCGTCAAAAGACGAGCAGGAATCTAGAGCTACTTGAAAAGACATACTTAGCAGGATCACCTGCCTTACAATTTTCTGGTATGTCTATAGATACCCCGTCGTCTCGTCAAAATACGAGCAGAAATCTAGAGCTACTTTTGAAGTCAACGAGACTGATTCTAAGTTGGTCTCAGTAAGTATCATCAAAATGTTGACTCTTTGACTCTTTGACATATTCTCAAATAAATGCTATCGTTTAAGTGCTCTTAGTCCGGCGTAAGAGACAGTACCAGCCCAAGAACTGGAAACAAACTCACAGACATACGAAGAACATGCTACAGCACAAAAAAAAACTAGGTCAATCTAAACAAACTGAGTTGAAGTGGCATCCTTTCCTTTTTCATACACTTTATCCTTCCACGTGCTATTGACACTGCCATCAAATTAAAGAACTGATTATCATTTAGATTTGTTGTCCTCCCGATTTATAATTAACATTTAAACAACTATTTGTTTTTCCACTTTAAATTTAATTCTTTGTTCTCAACTCATGTTTTTTTTTTTATACAATCCTTCTTTGACCTTGCCTTATTCAATTTATTTGCCCTTTTTTTAACGATCTCGGTCAATGCTAAGCTAACAAAATCCCAATTAACCTCAAAGAAAATATTTACCCCAAAACAACCTTCAATATAATATCGTAAACCTTAAATTCATTATTAAACTTGAAGCATTGAACTTGAATTTTATTACAAAATAATAATGTGTTTATCATTACATTCAGCATTTATCTGTTACGAGTACAACCCTGAACCAAACCCCAAAATTATCTTAACAGATACCCGAACTCAATATGATTGTTTATATTTTTTTTTAATAAATTGTTTATTGTTATTTTTTTCTCAATTTTCTATGTAAATAAATAAATTCATGTGTAAATATTTATTTTTTTTTTCTACTTTCAGGTAAGTCACATGGAATTCAATTTATTTTTTGTGAGTAACACAAACATCCTCCAAAGCCTTTAAAAAATAAAAATTAAAAATTTAAGTGATTCCACCCTGATTAATATGCACACTAGGATTACGCTAATGGCTTAACCCACAAATTGCTCCCCAACACTACACATACTCTGAAAAGCCATCATTTTCATTCCAAAAAAAAACCCTTCAGTTCTTCTTAGTAAATGAAGTTTATTTGTATATGCAAAAGAAAGGGTTGTCTGTCAACCTAAATTCCAAAATAATGAACCTTAATTATTAAGTATGTACATCGCAATATTCTTTCCAATTTAACCTTTAAAAGCTAAAGACAATCAAACTTTCGTATCAGCTGCAAAACAGTCTCCCTTTAAGTGCCTATTCTAACATTTGACTTCATCCCCCTCATCAAAATTGAGGGTATTTCAACGGTGGCGGTGGGCTATACTCCATTCAAATTTGGCCTAGGTATACCAAAGTCGGGCATATAACAGCTGTAATTTATGCGATTGTAAAAAAAAAAACTCATGCCATTACTGCCTCAACATCTTGTGCTGGTGCTCTGCATTCGCAATGGCAGGCGCACGACTTTGATTAATGGCCGAAGAGAATGTAGGTGGGTAGGTTGCTGGTACACATTGAAAAAAATCAATATAATTATATATATACATACAGACACATACACACACCTCCCCGCTCCTGGAGAAATGAAACACAACGGACGTAGTTAATATAATAGAACGAATAATAGAGAATTCTCTCGATGGGAGAAGGAGAGTATCTGTAGAAAATCCCTTTTCTTTTTACTCTCTGGCTGTTGAGTGTCCTTTTTTTTTTTTTCTTTCTTTTTGGGTGGTTTAGCCCAGATAGTACAGGGGGACCATCTTAATGGCAAGACAAGTTGCGAAATTGCAAATTTTGGTATTTGGAAGGTATTTCTTTGGAAAGGGAACTTAAATTCTTGAGCCTAGTCTGTTACACGTGTAGATGTCAGATTAGATTTATTAATTCTATTGAATTTGAGTTATTGACGCGTTATATAATTCACTTAAGCCCTGTTCCAATCACACGCAATAAAAATGTTGACATACGCTCTATATGCAGCGTCTATCTTGTTGGAAAAGTCAGCATATTTCACTGAGGAAGCACAATCGATTTTAAGAAAAATTGAAGGAAAATGCAAAGCCAGCCTTGAAGGTTGAGGAAAGTTGACAAAATAGTTCATTGTGGTTGCTGTAAAGGCTTCCCAAATACCAATAGGGTGTGCGATCAAATGCATCGCGAATAGATGAAATGAGATGAAAGCAAGTCCGTGGAGTCTTCTTTGCACTCTCCATGTCAATACAGACTTATAAATAACGTCTTCAGCCAAATGCTGTGTCCCGTAAATTCGATACAAGTTTAAAGATTAGTGAGTTACCCCAATCAAAAGCGGACAATCGTAAGCCTTTAACTCAAGGCTACATGACATACATAAATATTTGCTGAACTTTGGCTGAAAATGAAGGAAAAGATCCAACGCCACGTACTAAAAAAGCTTCGCAGTCCCACATAAAGTTTGCTACTTACTATAACCCCAAATTGGATGGAACTAGTAGTTAAATTAGCTCAACGAGTGACAAGTCTCATCTTTTTTTTCAGTCAGTCATTAGGTTACAGTCTTTTTGCTCCAAGGGTGGTGTCCAGAATGACTGGGGAGAGTTATTGGTACTGCTATCATTGCTTATAATTCACAGTATTTCTTTCGAACATCCCGATTTAATTGGTACGATCAACAGTCTCAAGCTCTCTAAGCCTTCCCCATAAAATTATTTAAACACACAGTGTGTCGACTTTGATCCCTTGCTCCGTTTAACTTGCTCCCGACCTTTGGTAGAAGGCACAGAAATAGTTTCGTCACAAAGAAATTCTGAAGTTTAGGTTGACCTCGGGAGCCTCCACAAATCAATCAATGAGCTAGCTAATGAAATTAAGACTATTGATATGATTGCGCTTCGAAGATGAGAGTCTTAGTCCACGCAGAACTATTCCGTTATCTAATATCTTAACAGTGCATACCTCTTAACCTAATAAAATCTATTAAACTTGGACTTAACCTCACTTAGACATGAGGACTTTTCGAGTTTTACATAGCTTTTGATCGTGCTTTCATCTTTTAACGATAAATCCCGCCGTAAGCGAATATATTGGTGGCAGAGGAGTCAAGTCGTAATTTGCAATCAATGCCAACTGGATACGAATTTGTTTGCAGCACTTGCAACTAAGTGCCACAAGGCTATAAGCACTAATCATAAATTACAATTGTATGCCAATGTTTTCTAAATTACCACCATACCTTTTGTTACGAAAAAAAAACCCAATCAGCCCTTAATTTACTACTTCACTTGCAATCGGTCCAAAAACCAAAATTAAGGTCACTTACAATGTAACGGAATGTGCATACAACAAATATGTGTAGTCTCCCCGGTTGGACCCACTGTCGCCAATCCACCATACAATTCAAAGTATCCATGGGTTATATGCATCCTTTGAGGGTTACTGCACCGCGCAAATGTAAGTCACACAGTGTCTTCATCATACTTAGAATGTTCTAACGCTCTGATTGAGCTAAAGCGAAACCACTACACCATCGTACTCCTTATCATCCTTGTCCAATTTTTATTGGTTAACCGATGGTTTTCATTTTACAAGAGAGTAAAAACCGCACATCCACTGAACCCAAGTAATCGCATTCAAATAGAGACTTCACTTGGAGTATACATAGACACCACACTGTACATATATAGTTACACTTTGGTACATAAATTCAGGATATGGTAAAGGAAATCGATAAAGCCGAAGCTGTTAACCTACTTTCCGACGTAGCTCTGCCATACACTAGTAAGTGTGTGTATAGGGGTGACTTTATACGGTAGTAACAGTGTGACTGTGTATTGACCAAAAAAAAAAGGACCTTACTGCAAATATTTGCTTTAACTTAGGAAATATCCACTCTCCAGTGCAATTTATAATTTTATTCCATTAAAATGTAAATCAAAACTGAACAACCAAAGTATCTGGCAGATAAACAAATCTTTTTGGATACACCGACATGGGCATGAAATGAAAACTTAGTTTCACCTGCTTTTTGGGTGAAAGCAAAACAACACACAAATAGGAAAGGTCCTTTAGCTTACAAGCTTAATGGTGTTTGTATTACTTTTGTATATACGCAAACTCACAATGCCAATGGTGTTAGTTACTGTGTTTGTGTGTACATGTGCGTGTGTATGTGTCTTTGGAGAAAGTTTTAGTTTCGGAATGGCATGGCACAGTTTGAATTGAGTAACGTGGCAACTTTCTAACATTTGCATACCGAACGAGATGGCTTTCGTATCGTTTCGGCATAGAGTCCTGATTTTCGACGATACCGTCAGCTGATTTGTGGTGTGCGTGTGTATAAAGAAAACAAATATGTGTTAGAGAAAATTGTTTAACAAAAAAAAATAAATAGAAAAGAAGAAGAAAAGTGACAATAAATTTAGAGTAAGTGCATTTTCAAAAGGACTTTTCAAAATATTTCCCACAAGGACACTTGTACAATTAAAAGTGAATGAATGGGTACTTATGTTACAAAACTGTGTCAAAAGGATATTCCATGAATTGGATACATTTCTGGATGTTTCAAGTGATTATAACAAATGACCTTCCTACCTTTTGTACGCTTAATGCATGCGATTATCCAAAGGAAAACAATTCTATTTTTAGTTTTTAGCAAAACAAATGTAATGAGAAGCTTTATTTTTTCGTTTAACTAGGTTGTTGGTCTTGACCCTGTTACTGTGTACTTTTGTTATTTTGTTAAAATACTACGCAGATACGAGCAATTCCGTGACGCACAACCGTCAAAATGTTTTACGACAAAATCGATGAGCCTTGTATTTTTAAGGCAGAGTATATCTATTTATTTATAGAATTTCCCTGACTCCTTATGACACTTAGGTCATTTACATCGTGTGTTCTCGCGCCAGGATGTCTAGAAATGGTTTTTTTTTTTCGTTTTTTGTGTGCTTTCTGTGCCATCTACCATACCTCTCAACTGGACGAAATCCGCCTTTTTTTTCATCTGAAAGTGTATTGTTGGCTGTGAAATTGGCTTAATTTCATAAAATGTGAACAGAAAAGGTTATTAGCTTTTGAGTCCGAACTGCAGATTAATGTTTATGCCTGATTATTCCAAGAATTGTATGATAAGATACTGATTTCAGGTTTTTCATTCCCAATTTTACATGAAGTTCATTGATGCCAAAAACAATATTTATTTTTCGATAATGGTAATCCATTCAACTTTGCAGTGTAAATATAGACTCCATTATGGTGCTCGAACTCCGTAGTTAACTATACGAACTACATACAAAACAAATCGTTGGAGTACTCTGTCCTACATACGTCTAACCAAATCGTCTTGGTGTTCTAAAAACCAAGTCGTAACCTACCTAAATGCAAAAGCAACTGATTGATTCCATTAGTTAAAAGTTGCTCCCGAGAAATTTGACAAGTATGCATATCCACTATGTGAGGTAGCCTAAACAATATTTTTCTATAGCCCACGTCGAGACGCCTAGTCTTGATAAATAAATCTTCTGAAATATCGTCAATTCCA
Source organism: Criorhina ranunculi (assembly GCA_951813785.1). Taxonomy (NCBI): domain Eukaryota; kingdom Metazoa; phylum Arthropoda; class Insecta; order Diptera; family Syrphidae; genus Criorhina; species Criorhina ranunculi. Next base: position 29,484,102 of record OX638385.1, on the reverse strand, counting down.
TTGACCGTTAAGAGAAACCTAAGTAAAGTAGTTGTTCTTCGACAAACGTGAACAGAATTTCATAAAATTTCAGATAGCTACTACAAAGGCAACAATAATTTTATGAAAGAATAGAAGGCGACATATTTTAGATCAAGACACAGAATAATCTTTTATTATACCTTGCTTTCTACCTACTCATAACAAAAGGACTAAATTATAGGGTTACTCAAGATACACATAGATAACCACCGATATAAACTGGGTCAAACAGAATTAGTTATATTCATGTTAAGGCTCCCTTAATATATATTTACTTGTACTGTTGGAGACATTATTCTAACCTTAAGAGGAAAAATATTACAACTCCACCGTAGAGACTTGCGTAAGAGAAATGGTTAAGAAAATATTTAACAGTGTAAGAAGATTAAGACGATATTCTCTGAACCCGGGTTCCTAGAATTGTGCTCCTTCGCGAATCATTTGGTGCAGACCAGCCAAAATGGAAATTCTAAGAATAAAACTTTAAAATCGGTAGAAGCACTGTTCAAACTACACAGAAGCTTCAGGTACTTCAGACTGTGTCTAGAAAACGAGGAGATATTTAGGGGAACGTCCGGCACCTGTCTAATGGAAGTCAATGGATTCAAACCCAGTAAATTACCCACATATTTTTCAAGCGTTGACAGAAAGAACTGCGGAGAAATTCGAAAGGCACCTCTGACTGAAACGACTCGTGGAAGAAAAACGAAACCTAGCGGGGTAGTCTAGCTTTTACTCCAAAACAAAACTGATTGAGTATTGTCCTGACTAGAAAGAGCACGCGGCTTATTTCGTCGATTTTTCTGCAAGCTCTCCTTCTTCAAAATACAAAATAAGTCTTCTGCCACTTCTGTTCGAATACTCTCATAGCGTCTACTTGCATTTCATCCATCGCTCCTAGTCTAAGTGCAGACCAGGGGTGGCCATAGTGTAGTGGTTGCATCATCGCTTGTCACGCTGAAGGTTCCAAGTTCGAATCCCATGTTAAAAAAAAAGAGTCGATTAACTGCAAAAAAAGCTGACGTCAACTCTACTACATAGGCATAACACTGACAGTAGAGTGGTCATATAGCTTGAAAGTGTTGACCGTTCTAATGATATCGAGATCTTCGAAAGAAATACTTTGAATTATAAGCAATAGCAACAGTACCAATAATTCTTCCCAGTAATTCTGGACACCACCCTCGGAGTAAAAAGACTGAAACCTAATTCCACCTGAGTTTCAAAATCACTGCGCCAACACAAGAGCTGTGTGAATAGCATCATAAAGGTATTCATAACCCCTTTAGCGCAAGTGAATTATAAACAAACAAACAAAACAGATGCTGACTTACATAAATAGTCGATCAACACAATTGTCCCTGAAACGCAATCAATAAACGTGCGTTTATGCGTGCATGCGTGCAAAATTCTATTAATGCAATCGGTGACATACTTGCAATTTTCAATATTTGTGTCTTTTTTTTTTGGTAGAAGTCACCACCTGGCGCTAAAATGCTTTAACCCACCTGCTTCATCAATTCCAAAACTTTTTGATTGTATAATTTCTAAACCATTGTTTCACAAATCAAAACGTGATAATATTCAAATTCAACAATCAATACTCTCGTACGTACTAAGAACATTTGTTTTCCCTTTGAAGAACACATGTTTTGCACTCAATAACATGCATTTGCTTATCTCTAAAATGCGTTTTTGTTTTTTTCCATGTCATTAGATAAAAGAAAAAAAATTCAACATTCCGCCGAGTTCCTAATGGAAACACAAACTGCATTCAAAAAATATGCAATGAGTGAATGAAATTAACCCAATTCCTTTATCGATTGCATTAACCCAATCGGTTTGTTCCAAAAATATTCCCATCATAGTACACAAAACTAAACTGCGGCCAAAGTGTGTCAGAAATTTTCTACACCAGTGAGCCCCGCACACACACATGTGCAATGTACTTGTCGGTGGTACTACAAAGGGGTTGAAACTGAGAAACGATAAAGGACTACACCACGGCTACATCGACATATGTAGGCTTTCCTTCCCAAAAGGAGCTTAAATTAAAAATAAAAAAAATAAATTCCCATAACATGTTGGGAATGGTGGGAAAAAAACAAAAAACCAGACGAAACAATCCACACTGTCGGAAAATTCATGAAAGCAGCACAAAATTGGGTACCAAAAGTAGGAGGAGAAATACTGTGGAAATTTAAATTTTATTGAGAAAATAACGCACGAGAATACCAGGTTTTGGTATTTCTAGAATCTTGACTATAAATTACCTTCACACCTGAGAGGGGGGCAGGGAGAAAAAACACATAATCTCTTCTAACTTCTGACCTACCTTTGGTTGAAGGTCTATTTTTTTCGAACTGTCCCATCAGCTACTATGGATGAAAAATTTCAACGACGCAATTGTTGGAGCCTCCACCCTATTAGTTACAAGGATATAGTATCACACCAGCTGATTCATTATTCAGAAAAAATAACATGGTCGTCCTACCCACTTTATATCCTCATTCCAGTCCTAAACAGTGTTCCATGTACGACGTTTTTATTTTAAGAACGCGTGTGGACGAAATTCCTTCATGCGGCTATAATGTAACATCAAAAGGCAAATGTTAGAAGCTACAGACAAATATGCAGGACTTGATGGTCTGTTTTTTTTTTTTTTTTCTACTTTTGTGTGTTTGTGTGGGCCTTGGGAAATTAAGGTGGAAATGCATCACATTGGTAAGCAAGCACAAAAGGACTATATTGAGCTTAAAAAAAAAAAAAATACAGCAGTGGGGTATTCACAAACTTCAGTCACGTTTGAGTTCATTGGTATAATTTTTTTGAAATCATTTTTGTCGGTGTGTGTGTTTTATTTTTAAATTCTAAATTTAACTGTACTCGTACGCTACCTAATGCGGCAAAAAAAGACTGAGAGCTGAAACCAAAGTTGCACTTTAAAACTTTTGTCTTCTCCAATTGACCCTACACAAAAAAATAATACGCATATTCTAAATGAATTGCAAATGATCCGATTAAATTAGGATTAATGAATCTTTGCTACTTAAATTAATGAGATTTTACTGTATGTAAACTTTAGTAATTTGTTTGAAAAATTATGGAGAAAGCAAAAGGATGCTTCAAACTTTGAAGTAAACTTTAACTTTTGTTTTAAGAAAAGACAATCATCTTCTTCAACTCACCTTTGAATCCTGTCATTCTGATCGATTTCAATCCTCTCCTTCAGGATTTAGATTTTATGCTCTGATGACTGATGTGCTTTAAAATGCATAAAGTGCACCAAGGGCTGAAATTAGAATCAAGAAAATGAAATAATTAAGTGAAAATGATTGCGAATAGTTTCTAAAAATGTACTCAAGTCGAATAAATAAACATCCCTCCGGTTCAATCGCGCTTATGAACCAGAGTAGCTGGGGTAGATGGTAGCATTTAACTTGCCTTACGGCTGCAACATTGATTTTCATAACTGACCTATAAGTAAATAAGTTTCTTAAGATAATCACAATAACAACCTAGATAGAGACTCAATAGAATCTAATCTAATCTTATATACATTCAAATTTCGAATACATGAGTACGAAGCTCTAGATAAACTTTATCCATTATTTTCTTAATCTAGTCGAAGCTTTATTTACGAAACGAAGCAATGACACAATGACAGTGTTTTTTGAACTGTTTAGCAAGCTGACACCGTTTCGAACCTCAGCAAAACAGCCAACAAATTTTTCGCGACACCACCTCTCGGCAGGCAGAGACAACCTCCAAGGGTATAATTTGTCAAAAAATGGGTTCTCAATTTTGAGGAAGTTAAAAGAAAAGTCTGATAACGGGGATGAATTTTCGTACCCTACTTCATTTTTCGTGAGAATTGTGAAGGAAAGTTCTAAGAAAAATCTGTGAGGGGATATAGATGAAAAAAAGATCAACGCACTTGCACGCTAGCTTGAGATTTACGCGTAAGTGTGTACGCGACTTCAAACCAATTCCATCTAGTCACTTTTAGTTTCCGCAGATAGTCATATGAAGCTCGTCGCTTGGAGTAATTTTCGGTAGGCTGAAGTTAGCTATTAGTAGGCAGGTAGAGTGGCCTAGTTGCAAAACTCAAGTGCCATTTTTGAAAAAAACTTAAGTAATGATGCAGATAGCTATGACTATCATAGTGAGATCAAACTGCATCACTATTAAATTTTGCTTAAAAAGTGGACTAAGTGAGTTTTGCAACTAGGCCACTCACTAAGCCCCAAGCAGGGAAAACTACGGAGGGTTAAAATCTAGTCTCGAAGACGCGTCTAGATGTCTACTGGTGCTTCAATATCAGTCGAAATCATTGTAAACTTCATCTTGACGACACGTTAACTAGTAGAAGTATCGACCTGGTTATATTTTCGGTGAGTGTGGGGTATTCACTTCGATACCTGAACAATCTACTTCACTTTTTAAGGTTTAGAAATGGCCTTAATGGTTTTCTGTGTGTAAATAACTTAAATTTTTTCAACCTACCTAATATCTTTCTTTTTGTAAACGTGGCTAAGTAAGGTTCTTATCGAGTCATATGGACACATTTGCCTGTACCTTCTCTAGCGAAATATTATTTTGATTAAGTTCCCAGGAGCTGTGTCCAGTCTAGGCACATATGTACATATTTGGAAGTAAAATCTATCTTTTTTTATTTTATTATAATTCATTAGCGCTAAAGCGATTATGAATACCCTTATGATCAAGAGCAAGATAGTGGTCGATGCTCCAAGCTAATTTTTAACACCATGAAATAAGATCAAGTAGTAGAGTTAAGGCGAGACGCTTGACGCTTGTTGGTTCAGGTCCAGGTCCACTCCGGACTGAAGCGACACCTAACGTAGAGTAAGGGTGAAATACAATGATAGAGAGTTGACATAATCTGGCCATATAAGGTTAAACGTTAGCTTTTTCTACATTTGTTCAAGTTGAATTACAACTTGACTAAATGGCAAAACAATCCAAAACTGTTTATTTCTCAAGGGTTCTTGCTCTACTTCTCGAGCTGTTTTCGATAAGCTATTTTGAAAAAACACTAAAGAAAGTTTGTGAAAACTACATTCGAATAGGGCTTTAGCTAATGATGCATATCTTGGCGTTTGTTTTCAAAAAGCAAATGTTGAAAATGTGTGTCAATTTTTTGCGCTGTAATTTGCATTTTTTGTGTCATTTCGTCCTTTTTTTGTGACATCAACCCTAATTGGATTTCTATCTGACGTATTTCAAGATTTTTCCATCAATTCCGTAACAAAAATGCTCCAATTGGCATTACCATTACCATTCCCAAGGATACACAACTCCTCCCATTAGCAACCTTTTTTTGTGTGACTGGCACCACTGTGCATTGGCACGTAAATATTTTTGACTTTTTTTTTTTTTTTTTCATTTTCTTTGGCCTTATATTTGTAAAAGGCACACACGAACTGTCCCAGATTTTATTGATTTTCCTTTTTCTTCTTATTATTTTTTTTTGTTCACAACTTTGTATAGAGTAGGGCACATAGGCATATAAGAAACCTGCCTAACTGTGTATGGTAGAAAGAAAATCGGATAAGTTAGTTGAATGGTGGTGGCTTGCAACCCCCTTTTTTTCATAATTCATTCTTCCTCCCCCACAGTGATGGTGAATTACCAGCATCATAGCTTGTCTACATCATCATTATCAGTATACGTAGAAGCTGCGCTGTCATCGTCATTGTTAAATGTACGAGTACTTGTATATCTATGGCTGCTATCACTCTTTACCTGTCTCTGTACCTGCTTAATTATTGTATCCTTTTTAGGTATTCTGGGCATTCTCACACAAAATGGAGGGGTTGAGATGGGAACTGTTATTGGCTGAGGCTTAATGCTGTTTCTGAAATAATTATTGTACTCATGGCCGGGTTAAAATACTTGCCTGACGGAGTTTTACTTTTGTTATTACAATGTCGAGTGTGCTTACATTATTTACCATTTTAATATTTTATTTGGGTTGCGGGAGTTTTGTGGAATGAGTTTTAAGGAGCTTTCCACAGACAGGGGATGAATGAAGCCTGCGGTGCAATTTGTTTGTTCTAAAAATAATATACCTACGATGTATCGTGTTTAATTGATATGATGTGCTGTACGTGTGTATTAATATTTATAGATCGAGCTATTATATATTTTTAATTTTTTTTTTTTTGTGTTAAGCGGTGACCCCATTCGAATGAAGGCGACAAGCCAACGCTGTCGGTGTCGTATGTCAATATGAAAATAATTACTAATTTTCCAAAATGTCACGTGTGAACGTGATTGTGGGGATATCGTGTTGCTTGTTTTATTTTTTTTAAATATATTTTTATGTTTTTTTGGTGATATTTAGCCGTGACAAGATAAAATTATTACAGATAAGGAGGATATGGTAAAAGTTGTTAAACACAAACGAGTAACAAATATTAAAGTCGGATCCAACAGAGAACTAACAAAAGATTCAGTCAACAACCTGCTCCAAAACCTCAAGAAAGTCAGGAGGAAATTTTAAAGTCGTCGATCTTCTGGAAGCAAAAACATAACCTACAGTGAAACCTCTCTTGAACGGACACCAACGGAACTGGAACAGGTTTCCTTTGAAGGGAGGTGATTTGATGTTCGTAGGCATCTGTTCAAGGGAGGTGTCCGTTAGGGGAGGTTTCATTGCTATGACGATTCAGATTCTGTTCATAAGCAAACACCCTATTTCTTGTCATTTAACTCAAAAACGAGTAAATTTCGAATTCTGTTGAAGAGGCTGCAAAAGAACTGTCAGATCTTGTAGATCTTCGATTGGGCATCACAGTCTTTGAAACCTACTTTTCAAGTATCACGGTTGTCTGAACCTTCGCTGATCGCAAGCATTAACTTACGAAATTCTCAGTAAATAAAATCAGCTAAGCTAGTGATAGCTTTTCAGTGACAGATGGATATATCACAATCCTACGCAAAAATATCTGAATTATTCGACTTGAACATGCATGACAACTGATCGATTTGACAATCGAAAAACAATTTACGATTAAGAACTTCACTTCAAGCTGGCACAAATCAAGATTCATTCAAGCACAAGCATGTGACTCTAACTCTTATCAATGCGAAAGAAAAAGTGTACGTAGCATGGGTATTTTTAAATGTCACAAATCACAGCTCTCAGTTTGAAGCAATGGTATTTTCATTCTCGACTCACTGACACAGTGACATTTATTTTGAACGAAATCGATTTCCAATACTATGTGACACGCCATCAGTAGCGGCGTCATTCCTAAGGGGAGACAAATAAAATGTGAAAATTCCTCACCTTGTCTCATCCCCCAGTACCGCCGCGCGCTCAATTACCGTGTGTCATGTATGCCACCCCAGCCAGCACCATCTTTCGATGAAAACAACACACATCCCTGTGGGCCAGCAAAAGGAAATAACATTCTATCTAGATATGCAGGCGACATCACTACCCATTGGCATGGCGGAGCTGTGTCTTCAGAGCTTTTCTTCGAGTACATTTGCATTTGCATTTATTTTTAAGTAGTATAGTCCCAACCGACACTATCACTACCACCAAAACCACTGGGGTTATGCATGCAATTATTATTATTATAGTCCGTCGTATACGTATTTGTATTCGAATTCGGATGGCTTTTGTTCGGCAAATGGATTTTCTTAATGCACAACAGATATTCTAGACTCGATTACATATTTACAAGATTGGCCAATGTATGATAATAGATTTGGTGAATTATTTGGCAATTTGTCCAAGGATGCAATCAAATTGTTTTGCATTTACTTTTGTGGGGAGAAATTACAAACATTTGGTTTTGATCTCACTTGAGGTACATATTAACATATTTCAAAATGTGACTTCTGACATTTGCAACTATTTTTTGCGGAAAAAATCACAAAGCAAATTTAATTTTCACAAATGATCATAAATTCCATGTCGGCCATAAAGTTGCACTATGGTCCTTTGTTTTAAACAAATGTCAGTTTAGCTGTCTGACAATAGCTAGAACCGATTTCTCTAAACAAAATTTACGATCGAATAAATTTAAATGAAAAGTGTTATACAATCGAATAGAATGTGCAATCGTTTCAGCGTGCAAATCGGAGACTCTATGCAAAGGCATTTTTGTCTGTCAGTAGAGAATAGACGTATGGTAGGGCACATAGGGTGGATAGGGGAATAGGGAAACTTTTTGTGTTGAATTATAATGTGTCTAGAATAAAAGATTGCGATTTAGCAGCTATGATGTAATTGGTAGATTTCGACAAATCCGCCTATGAATACTGGAACACGTAACACTGACATTTAACAAGCTGCCACACGGAAAAAATTAGGTTTCAAGTTGTATCAGAGATGTTTTTAACAAAAGATTAAAATAATTTACCAGTTCTTCTGCTTTAATATTCTGACTTAAGGCGTTCTAAAAGCCATATCCGCAGGCTTCCCCTTTTTTCAGCCGTTTTCGATGGGAAGAAGGAGAGAAGCGGCATAAAACAAGGGCAGGTGAATCAAAAGCTGCGCTACAACCTCCTACATAGAAAGCCAACCCGGTACAACGTCGAAGATCTTGTTCTGATCGAGCATGAAGCTGCTGCCAGCCGGAGAGTCACAGAAACTGAAACCTCTCTACCGTGGCCCGTATATGGTGGCTCGAGTGCTATCGAATGATCGCTACGTCATCGAGGATATTCCAGGGATGCAGAGGAACCATCGTAGATTCAGTACCGTGATGAGCGCGGAGAAGTTAAAGCCATGGTGTGAGTTGCCGGACGACCGGGTCGCGGATTCCGATGGAGACGACGACGCTGATGACACGTCGTCTGCCAGTGAGGATGACGGTGTGGGCCGACCGACCGTTTCCGAAGCTGCCAGTGGCGGTGAGGACAAGATCATTTGAGGATGGCCGAGCTGTTAAGCCAGCGGGTAATTATCGCATTTAAAAAGGGTGAGCAGAAGCTGCAAGGGGTAGTCCGTATACTCAGCTGTGCAAATACACACAAATAGTCAATAAAGCACTGATCTCAGAGCTGTCACTTGTTTTCTTTCTTTTTTTTTTCTTTTCTTACTTCTTACTCCGTTCAACACAAATGTCAAATTTGTTTTGGGCAGAGAATTTTTGATCGACAGTTTTGTCAAAATAACTTACTGTTTCGGCCTTTACTGCATGTGCTTATAGTGGTCTTTCATGTAAGCTATTAGGAATACCTAAGACTAAAAGGTTAATGGAAAAAATATTTGCAACCAACATATCTAAGTCTAGTGCATTTCTAATGCTTTTAAGTTGAGGTTTTCAGTTTAAAAACATACCGTGAGCCTCTGAACGACCTTCGACAGAATAATTTGTGAGAAGCTTCTCAATCCGTCATTAAGAGTCGCCAATAGAAACTATACGTCTTTTTCATTTCTGTTTGATGAGGAGTGGTTACCGTTGCTTAGTCGTTAGTTCGATGGACTACTAAGCGAGTTGACACAAGTTCAAGTTTCAAAACACAAAATTGAGGTTTTCCCCCTTAAGAGAGCATGATCTGTCCATAATCTGTCATGAAAAAGCTTCTTAATCTGTCGTTCGGAGTCGGCAATAGGAAGTCTGGGTCCCTTATGTTCGTTTGTATCAGGTTGTAACAAAGTTTAGAAATGACAATTTTGACTTATAGGTCGGCCAAAAGAGCTAGACGATAAGCTCCTGAAGTCCACCGTCGAGAGAAATCCCACTGTTAGGGTAAGCAAGCGAACTCATCGTATGCGATATGACCATCCACCGACACCTAACAAAAATGGCAAAAGTCATAAAGCTAGGAAACACCACCACCTATTGCAAAATTATCTTCAGCAAAGAATCGAAGCTTGCGCTGCGCTTCTGTCGCGTCACAATCAAGAACCGTTTTTAATCCGGATCGTTACCGAAGATGAAAAATGGGTTCTTTACAATAACATTAAACGTCGCCACCAATGGCTAAGTTCAGAAGACTGACGAGCACAATATCCCAGAGGTAGACTTCACCCACTCAAGGTGTCACTGAGTGTATGGTGGGACGGTGAGGGATTAATCCATTTTGAGCTGTTGCCTCATAACCAGACTATCACCGCAGAAGTCTACTGTCAACAGCTGTGCAGATTAAAAACGGAACTACAGCAGAAACGGCCAGGTCTGGTTAATCGAAGGGGTGTCCTATTTGGCTGGGAAAAAATGGTGCATCCGCATTATTCTCCAAATTTAGCACCTTCAAATTTCCACTTGTTCCGAAGTCTGCAAAACTTCCTTGATGGAATAAATTTTAGGTCTCGGGATGGCGTCCAAGATGCCAAAGTCTAAGCCAAAGCATTTTTTTAGTGACGGCACTAAAAAGTTGCCTGAGAGGTGGCAACGTTAAACAGACATTCAATACTTATGTTACAACCTGATATAATGCACAATGTAAGTTTTTGTCCCAAATATTTGTATTTTGGAAGTAGTATATGTACAGTACATGTGCGAAACGTCACAGAGGTGCTTCTTATTATAGCCAGTCGAACACCATGAAGTAATCTGCAGTATTTCTTGCTGAGACATAGTTAAAATTTCACAAAGTCCTCGAGGAAACCTTTGTCAATCAGACAAGCCAGCCTACGTAGGTTTTTATCTGGAACTTGTCTAACAGATTCATCGAACATTTCATTCTGTCTAAGACTTCTTCAACCTTCTCATTTAATTCAGTAAATTTTCAGACTATCTTAGAAGTGGTGCAAGGTGTTAATCAAGGCCTTAAATGCATAACTGGTCTATAACATGTTTGCGAGAATTAAAGTCTTATATTGTTGCTCCCATCGAAGATGCCATCACCAAACTTTTGACTATTTTCTGAGCTATCCATGCACAAATTTTAATAGGGATTCATAATTTTGAAGTTTAAAATTCCGGCAGAAACGAGTTCTAAATACTTCGAAAGTGTAGACTGTCTAAAAGTCTGTCCCCGGATAGAGACAATAGGGCCTGTCAACATATCCTTTGAATACCTTGGGAATATTTTTGCCTCGTTCAGTATATTATTTCAGTTCAAACAAGACTAGCAACTCAGTCCCGGTAAATTATTTTTAAATTTAGTTTTTCGAAACACTTTCGAGTGCAGTTGGTGATGCACAAAATTGCAGACAGATTTGTATACGCAATACAAACCAAACCGAATCGAATAAGACCCTCTTTCATCTGTTTGACATTACTTCTAGTAGAGTAATATCGGATTTTTTTTATTTTTGTACACTCGTAACGAGAGCAATCAACTATCTAATCAATTTAATTAGTAAATTGATTTGCATGGATGGACAGACAACGGACGTATAGCATTGAGGCGTATTATATGGAGTATAAATGGGGGAAGACAAAGTATTCCCAGCGGGTTACTTCCACAATGAAGAGATAAATATTTATTTGTTGAGGTCGATTGTGTGGGAGTGTTGCGTGATTTTTCACTCATTGAAAATTATAGGTCATGTGGGCGGTGGTGGAAAATGTCTGAATACTTAGAATTTATAAGAAAGGATAGAGCTGATTGATTGGCTTAATCGTTTCAAAGCAGCATTAGTTAGAAAGGATTTTAAAGGTTAAATTGTATTGTTAATGTTTAAAGTGCACGATACTATACAGGAAGACAAAGCTTAAACGAAATAAATGTTCTTTTATGCTTAGTTTCAAGCTTATTCCATCGACGAAAACTAACCCAAAATACATAACCAACAGACTGAATAAAACAAAAAAAAACTCTTTCCATTGCATTCAATTAAAATATATAAATAACTGAACTAGTCATAAATCTGTAAATTTCAAATAAGATTTAATGTTTACATAAATTCTTTCTCTTTAAAAAAAAAAAAATAGAAAAAAAAAGTTGTTTCTCTTGGCGACGAAATGTGTTTTATGAAATCACAAATTGTCGAAATCTGTCATAATTCACACAAAACGCATATGCAACGCTCCGATAATCTCATGCCATTATGTGGGTTTCTATTCGTTCTTTTGAAATTTTTAAATTAAGAAACAAATTGCACACTGAGAAACAGTCAGCGTAAAGATTTATACAGAAAATATATTAACTAATTGGAAACTATGGGATATTTATGCGTTGATCATAAAATTGACAGTTTATATGACTGTCACTGTGACATTAGAAGCTCAATGCAGAATGTTTACGTTTTTATCTCATCCAATGAGGAATTTGGAAAATCAAAGTGACATACATATGTTTGTATGTATAACGGACCTTTGTTACGTTTAATTTAAATCGTGGCAATCGGTCATTTTTGTTGAGCTTTAGCACGCTACTTTTAAATTTTCTAGACCAGGTACTCTGACTTTTGCAATTGCTTGGTTTTTGAACTGGAGAGCTGTTTGAATCTCGAATTTGGGGGCTGAGACTCAAAGATCCTTTTGGCTGAAGCATTGCGGTCCATTCGCTCGATATGGACAAACCAATCTATCATCGTATCCTGGCTGTTTTAGCAATATTTTCTCTTCCATTCACCCTTCCCGCATGCAAAACCAAATATTCGACGAGTTACAAACAAAAACTCGTTTGAAAGTCCTCAATATTTACTTTGCTTTTCTTCCAGTTCTCGACGCCACGTACCAGGATTAGCGTTCGAGTAAGGAGTTTTGACCCCATTTGTTTTAACAAACCGAAGTAGTAACGATTTCCAAGGGTGAGTCTTCGTTGAATTTCTACTAGGATGTGATTGGTGAAGTTGATGTTGACTCTGAGGTAAATGAACTCCTTACCTATCCCGAAGTTGTAGTTGCAAAGAGAACCATTTTGTCTTACGTTCAGTTCAAGACTTAGTCGTTTCTCTTGTTCACCGATTGCCCTGAAAGCCGATAAAAAAAAGACTCTGGTAGCAATCGATTATATCAATGGCGTTTGTGTAGATATCCCAGCAGCTGGGCGGATTTGTTTTGCAATTAACACATGCTCTACGCAATTTCCACTCCAAAACGAGATTGAAGAAGTCCCATGACAACACGTCTTCCTGCCGAAATTTGGTTCGAGAGAGCGTCAGACAGCATTTCACCGAATTCAGTCATCGTCCTGTAGAGCTCCCGACGATGAATGTCATCATTGGGGCTTTGAAGTCATTGAAAAGGCGGTTAGTCTCAATGTGAATCGTCGTCTTTTCCAGGATTCACCTTAGTCCGAAGATTTCGTCAATAGTCGATCTGCTGGGTCCACATTGCTAAAAGGCTTCCAACATTCACACAGTACATTCGATTGAAATTTATAGGCGACATTTAGCTAGCAGGGATAACCCTATATAGTGGGTATACGACTAATTTGGCTTGTCGAAGTCCTGTTGCATTTTGAGATTTAACTTTATAACAGAAGGGGTATGGTGATTGAGATTCCAATATGGTGAACGTATAGGTATGATACTAAATAAGTCTCATGTATAGACTGCATAGATTGCATGTCATGTCTAATGTCGATCCTAAATCAGTTGCTGTCAGTCTCGCTTCCTTTTCAAAAACCACTTGCCACCGAAAATGCAATTTTTCGCTAATAGTTGGTCTCTGCGAGATGAAATCGATTATATTTCGGTCTGTGGAACCAAGGTTTCGATCGAAAATTTTGTAAAATGTAGACAAGTCCAAATGGCAATAAAATTATATGTAGATTCCTCTAAAAGAAAGCGAGCAATGAGTAGTACTTCTATCAAAAATGAACTTCCCGTACCAATGTTTGCCAAAGCTTACATAGTGCAAACCCTCCCTGATAAGGGCGGTTGGGTAAGCAATAACGAAACTATACAAACATCGACAATATTGGCGGAAAAATTCACTTGGAATTGTAAATATTTACCGATTATCATCAGCATAGTCAGCTGATACAAAACTCTTATTTTCCCGAAAAGATTTTGGATCGAGTACAGCATATCTAGTCTACTGCAAAACGAAATGTCAGTCTTTCTTTATGTCTTTTGTGTCTATTAAAGCAAAGGTCCTCAAGGTGTTTTCAAAAACAGAATATTCTTGGCAATCTATCAGGAAAACAAAGCAAGTTCCTCTCTCCATGCAGATGATATTTAAGTAAAATACCATGGTTACACAAAATCTATTAAATAACAAATATGATGTAAAGAATAAATTTTAAACTACAAATATCTTGAACAGCAATTGAAGATCTCAACATCGAAAAAATTCCATTTGAAATTCCTTCCCTACGACAACTGGTAACTTATTTTTGAGAAGTACAAATCCTTTATATCTCTATCTTATATGCAATCGATTGAATAAAAAAAAAAAGTGACTTACAGTTCAAAAGCAACGTATTGAATCGCTTAAATGCAATTTAGGGTCGATAAACGTGAAGTGGGGAAATTGGCAGCACTCGTTGTTTTGGCATTCATGAGCACTGGCGCAAGAGTTCTGTGTACTATAGCTTTGGTCTGTCTGTCTGCACGATGGAAACAAATCTTTGTTTGTAACGAGAAAATTTCTTCTATTTTTTTTTTTTTTGCAATTTTATTCGTTTTATATCTCTGCAGTTGAAAAGTGGGACAAAACTTTGTTTGTCGGAATGCAGCTACATTTGCAAATGAAAAGTTCTTAAAAGCATTTTATTATGTTGTTAATATCGAGTGAATTTGGTTGTGGGAGATTCGAAGGATATTTTGTACACTTGAAGTAGATACAAGTGTTTTGAATAAAAACATCTTCCTTTGAATAAATTTCAAAGTGAGAAAGTTATAAAATTTTGATGATTAAATAGAAACCAATAAGTTGTTGGCATCAAATTATTGAACAGAATGTCTAATGGGTTAAACTACTAACAAAATTCCTAAATAAAGTAAACATTTACAATGTGTATATCTACAGAAGATAATCTGACAGTTTAACCTTCTTCACAAGGCCTACATTTACTTGCCACCCATAATGTACTCTTATCTAATTAAACACAACTAAATAAGTAGCTTCTTATACTCCCTCTGTATTTTTGCAAATGACACAAAAGACATGTGTTATATGACATACAACTGGATATATGAAACAACACTACCTACCTCACACGAGGTAAAAAATCCATGAAAAGCAATAAGACCCCTGAAGGTTAAGTCCAAGGTAGCGCTCGTTTCGATTTTTCTTTCCTCATTATTTTCGCATTTACAATTCGTACTACTCTCACGTATTGCATAGATAACCATGTGAAGCATTAGCAGACAAATTGTGCAAAACAGGAACGAAATAATAATGCAGAGGATGCATGTGCGAAAAAAATGCAGAAAAGTTAATAAATGTTTTGAAATTGATAGTGTGATACGCTATAAAAGTTATCTATAACTTCTAAAATATTTGTCCAAGCTTCTTAAAGCAAGCTTTACAAATGTACCCTGAGTTCAATAACGACCTCCATCAGATATCGATCGCAACAATCTACCCTTGAGTGGGCTACCCGCAGTTTGAAAAAGTACAGAGGTGTACCCATACAAGTTTCTGTTAAACCAGATTTTAGCAAATTGTTTTATAAGTTGTTAAATAGCTTACCACTCTGATATAAATATTCCATCTGTTTACTAAGCCAATAAGTCCATTTATTTTTGTCAATACTTTTTGTTGCAAATTAAAGATTATAGTAGATATACCCTATAAGTTGTAGAAAAAGACAAGAAAATAATAATAAGACAATAAGTCAAAGCGTACGTCTATTGTATGTCTACTGTTTTGCTGTGTGATTGGTAAATCATACGTTAATAAGCCCTTGCACTAGTTTGTTTTTTTTTTTTTTTTGCTAGGCATATTTAAATATGTATTTTCTATTCGTTAGCAAAAATTTGAAGACGTAATTTTTAAATGTGGAGCACAGCTTTTTTGACTTTTAAGTAATACAACGTACGTAAACATTAAGAATGCAAATTGATATTATTCGAATTGAATGCATTAGTTGAGCTAAGTTAGTCAAAAGAGTGGATACTACACGCATGAAAGGGTACTCATCACAAGATTCGCTTTTCTAATGAGACTATGAAGCTTGTCTTCGGAAAATTTGACCAAAATAAATGGACCAATATACCATCGATATACATGTGTCTTAATACACGCCAATCAATGGAAAACAGAGTGATATCGTATAACACATTGCCCCAGATAATTCCGAGATCAAAACTTTGTTCTTCAGTCAAGCTCTGAGCCCTAAAAAGTAAGTCTATAAAAAAATAGCCTCTTTCACTTATCTGATTGGATAATCCGAAGTTTGCCCCAAATGCCGAGTCTATTGGTAACGTCTCTCATATTGTTATGCTTTTAAGGTTTGTTTTTTTTTAAACTAAAACTGACTCGAGCCTTGAGAGCCCAATACCTCTGATGGGTAAATTTACCAAGAGTAGTCAATTTCCAGATGACTAATGCAGAACATCTTCCACAATAGCCATTGTAGGGTTGCATTTGCATTTCCTTCTCCAATTTTATTTCAGCTGATCTGGCTATTGCGCACGTATCTAGTTCCGAGCCTCTTGTTCCTGCTTTTTCGTTTTCTGATATATCCTTGTATCTTGATACCCTGCAGAGAGTCATCTTGTTGACACTAGATATGTATACGTATATCATACAGTGTTTGTCTACACATCTTTATAAACTCGGATTTTACCTAGACTGATCGCAGAGCCTTGATGCTTGCCTACCATTGCAGCTTGTAGAATGTCGGTGACTTTAGCTTAAAATACCCTACAATTCAGAAGGAATTTACCTCGGGAGTGAATTCTTTAAAAAACCCCTATTGTATAACCTTTTTATTCCAACTCAGCTTTGAGCCCAGAGTTTCGCCGACGTATCTTGACGTCTTCTTAAGTTTCAGAACAGAATCGTTTCTATAAGGATTCTTGAAGGTACCGACTGATCTTTTTCCCGCGAAGAACACAATCTCATGTAGTATAAGATCATGAAAAATAATTTCGACACTGACCTTCAACAAAGCCTTTTCTTTTTTTTCCACACAAAGTTATTTAATAAGCGTACATTTTTATCCTTAACGCAGAAATGATTGTACGTAGTATTTTTTTTTTTTAACTCAAACTTAAACATTTTTCCCCGTAGAAAAAAATATAATTAGAAATCGTTTAAGTTTATAGTCCATACCTCAATAATATATT
Organism: Criorhina ranunculi; assembly: GCA_951813785.1. Classification (NCBI taxonomy): domain Eukaryota; kingdom Metazoa; phylum Arthropoda; class Insecta; order Diptera; family Syrphidae; genus Criorhina; species Criorhina ranunculi. Next base: position 29,466,959 of record OX638385.1, on the reverse strand, counting down.
TGTTATTTCCCACACAATCTATTTAATACGTTTTAACTTAAAAAAAAAAAAAGAAACAATTTCTATTATGCTATTTTGTTGTTTACAAATCTTTCGCAACACAAAAAAAAAATTAAGAAACAAGAAACTGTCAAAAGTTTCCCTTTGAAGAGAAAAATACGATTTAGACGTCTCATTTTGTTGTTTTCATTTTTTCCGTGGAAATATCTACTCACATTCATATATCCAAAGATATTTTTAAAAAACAATAAACGTTTGCACATTTATAAATCGTTTGCTGAGAATTTATATCTCATCAACAGACTCCCACTCTTAATTGCAAATCATTTAAAATTAATATGAGTTTTTAATATTTTATTTCATATCGTAAGGCAGCTACATGCGAGTACATATCTACATGTTTGTTTTGATTGAGAAATACACTTTTTATTTTTAAATACCCATTTCCATGCTGGTTCTCTATTTTTCGATTTCAAATTCTAAATGAACACTTAATAATTACTCATAATATTTATAAAAAAATTTTAAAAATTGCAAAGAAAATTAAAAAAACACAGCAAGAAAATTAAAAATAGAAAACACCATCCAAATTCCATTCATAATAGAACACATAACATACCGTCGACCAACGGTGACATTTCATATTTCGAAGTGAATTTATTTTTGTCAGAATATATATTTGTTTTATTTTTTTAATTTGAAGGCTAAAATGATAAACATAGACAAAAATGTTTGTATGGTTAATTTTATAAAAAAAAATATATGAGAAGAGGTGACTAAGATGAGATCCTTTTAATTGTCAACGATTCGACAGAAGAGTATGTGTTATTTATAAATTTTAAAAATTACTCTTGTACGATTGAAATGGCATTAAAATTCAAGCCGCCTTTGAAAGCATGTCGCCGTGAATATCCGAGGTCATGAGATAAGTAGATAGTCATTAAAAGGGCAACGATTAAAGTCCTAAGCGATTTTTTATTGGATCTTTATAGATTTTCCTTTAATATAGTCTCTGTTAAGATTGCAGGAGATGATATTAGATTTGATAGTTTAACCCTACAGAGAAGCATGTAGGATATAAAAAAAAGTAATAAACAAAAAATGTAGTATTCAATAAATTAAAAACCCGAGGTCTTCCTACGATTTTGGTGAAGGCTTTCATCTACTTTTGGACTTTTCTTTAATACAACCGCAGATACTACAAGTCTAAGAAATCTATAAACAACTTGCTGCCCTCTCATTACTCTTTTGCTAAGCACCTTCATCTGCAATACTTGCGGTCGCAATTTATCAAAAAAATCTATCTAAGCTGGTGATACATTGGACCAATATTGGTCTAACCACGGGGTGGTGGAGCCCCGAGAAGAAAAAAATAAGCCTAGGAAAGACTGAACTAGACGTTTATGTGGAGTCCCTGGATCAAGTAGATTTTATATGGTGGAAGCCTACGCCCGCTTGGGTGCCAGTGAGAAGGACGGCGGCACGCTTGTTGAAGCTCAGCTCAGCTCGTCGGACTGGGGTGGTTCTTGTTCAACTCACCGAGCACCACCTGATCACAGACAAGATACTCGTGCCTGAGAGCTGATAGAAAGAAAAGAAAAAAATATATATATAGACGTCGCACGGACGGAAAGAACAGAAAGGAAAGAAGAGAAAGACCAGAAACTGTGCCTCTACCTGAGAGAAAGGGGGGAATCACCGTCAGAACTACAACTAACTAACCTAGACCACACCTATACTTACCTATGCCTATAACCTATAACTACCCTAATCTAACCCTATGAGTACGTATTTTTGCAAAGGTGGACAATTTGCAGTTTGTGAAAATTGTTCGATATTTCATAAGATTTTCTATGAGTAAACTTGCTCCACCAGCCATGATGGGAGCATTTTGTCTTAGTCTTGTCTTTGTCTTTTGTCTTAGTTGCCAAGTCGTGGGCCAGCGTAGAAAACTTTGCTATATCCAGACAAACATGGGATACCTTCAATAAAATATGACGCACGACTTAATCAACAGATCGCGCACTGAAACAGCGCAGAGTTGCAGAAAATATCACAGGCCACTGGCCAATTCACTCACACGCGCCATAGTTTAGGCATTCCCTTTAATACACAAGAAAATGCAACCCTATTTCATTTTCTCTGTAACTACCCGTCACTAGCTAAAACCGGGCATCTGACACTTGGCAAAGCCTTTTTTAAGGAATTATCTGATATTTCTGACATAAAATGTTGCAACATCTTTAACTTTCTCAACTCCACAGGATAGATTCGATCACCACCCCTCTTAATCACAACACCCATCAACAGCCAACTAACGTGGGTTGTGGTGTCAAAAAGACACACTAATGCTACTTGTGTTTCTGGTAGGCCATACTAGATCCGCCAGAGGTTCAAGTAAATCTTATAACACTCAGAAAACCAACCAATCAGATAAATTGTGACTTCAATTGTCCGATCCTTTTGACTATATTCACAAGCAAATTGCAATAATTTCAAAGCATTACCATCTAAAGTCAAAGAATGGAAGTAAAATATTTTCAAACAAGGCTACAATCGCTGTCAAATGATAACAACGCAAGCACTATATTTACAAGAAAAGTAGTTAAAAGTTTTAAAATACTTTAAGGCACGAGCAAAATCACCAAACTTAAATCATAAAATTAAACACCATGCATTCACATAAGAACGCTAAGGCGCCTCTTAATGCGCCAAAATTAAACTTTCTCCAAAGAGCACTAATAAAATATCCGAATCTAACTGCTATCGTGTTACAGTGCATATAATTTAAAAATTTCTCACATTCAAATCATGTAATTAAACCACTTTTATACTTGAAAACTTGGCCAATGTTAAATTGCTGGTCTGATCCTTTCAGCAACATTCCATTCTGCATGGTGCCATATGAATTCCCTAATTAACGACCAATAATGGTGAAGAAAAACAGAATTTCCCATTAACCCTGTTTACATTCAATTATATCCTTTTAACTCCTTTGTTGTCACATTTGTTGTTTTTTTTTTTTTTTATTGTTTATGTCAAGTTTGATATAATCAGACGCATTGTCATAATCCTATTTCCTCTGCCTGGGTTCTGTTTTACAAAGTAGGTTATTCGGTGTTACTTTCACAAGTCCTTAGGACCGTTTTTATACCTTACTATTAAGATAGTCATCTTAATGGGTTAAATAGTCCGTAATAAATGGAAAATTAACGACTTTTTAACCAAAAATGTTACTCTGCAGAGTGTTACACTACCATTGGGGGTAGGAATACCATTTCACTGCCCGCACGTTCGTCATACTCCATAAACACACACCATACACCATTTGCTCATAGAAATATGAATCACAGAATGAGATATAATTTTCTATTTTCATCGCTAATCAACTGTCAGATATTTATAGCTTAAATTGAAGGGTGGACAACCAGATACCCTTATCTGAATGGTTTCCTTTTGACAGGAAAAAGGAAAAATTATTAAATAAAAAAAGAATTCTAGATTGATAGATACTTTGCTGGGTTAATCTATTTATTTCTTTGCTTTTTCAAGGTTTTTTGGCAACCACCTCTGGTAATGGTATTATGAAGTCCAATGCATGACATTGTTGGACATATGCAAAGTACTAAAGAACGATAGTGTAGGGCTTCATTGTGACACTTAGCGCAATTGAAAGTGAATTACGACAACGATGTGCATGCTACCAAGAGTGTATGTTTTGTTGCCATGAAGGTTGTTCATCTAATTTCTTGGCAAGTAATTAGCATAAATGCTACGAGTGTATGTTATAGCCAAGGTTGCACGGAATGCAAAATGATATAAACGCCATTCAGCAATAGATTTACAATATAAAAAGCATTTTAATCGATTTTAGGTTACAACATAAATGATTTAGATTATATTTAGTTAAACTAATTTTTTCTTTCTCTTTCCAGGTGGTGTGACTTGTAGATCCTAACAAAATTTTAACCAAAAAACAACACGACGATTTCAATAGAACAATTTTAAGACAACTTTAACAGTACCCAACAAGAAACTAGGAGCAGAGAAGATAAAAGACACGGCAGGCGGTTTTAAATTATTATATAAATAATTTGCAACGGAATACATCACAAATAAACCACCACCATCACAATGCATATAGAAATTCAAGTAGCGCTAAATTTTGTTATATCGTATCTGTATAATAAACTGCCAAGACGACGAGTCAACATATTTGGCGAGGAGTTGGAAAAAGCATTAAAAGACAAATTCCAAGGACACTGGTATCCTGAAAAGCCTTTTAAGGTAAATAATGTTTTTATGATATATTTGTACTTAAAATAATTTACTTATAGTGAAACTGGTGTTGATACTATTTTTTTTTTTAAAAGACGATATAAGATCCTTTGCTTACTTACATATCAGGCCAGCGACCCTAGGAGGGTCTGAGCCTGAACTAATGCTGTTTTCCATCCTTCATGGTGCCAGGCACTAAGGTTTCTGGCGACCGCGATTGTCTGATCTTTAAACCGGAGGTTCGGTCTTCCTTTTCTTCCTGAACCAGGTGGCTGAGATTCAAAGATCCTCTCGGCTGGAGCATTCTCGTCCATTCGCTCGATGTGGCTAAACCATTGCAGTCGACAGATTTTTGTCTTCCGGACTGCATCCACATCTTTGTACAGCTCGTAGAGTTCGCGGTTGTATCTTCTTCTCCATTCGCCCTCCTCGCAGACAGGACCAAGAATTTTTCTTTCGAAGAATCCCAAGATCTGCTCCGCTGTCTTACTTATCGTCCAACATTCAGCTCCATAAAACAAGACTGGCAAGATCAGAGTTTTGTAAAGCATGATAAGGTCCTTTGGCTGCATTAAAAAGTTTCAAACTTAGCCGCTCAAATGGAAGTTTTTATTAAACAGAATGAAAGTGACAAGCCGGGCTCGTTAACAGAAGGTTTTGAGTACCTACCCTAAAAACTTTTCTGACATATTGCACAGACATATACAGTTTTTCCAAATTATACTTCAAACACCAAACGCTGCGAAAAAAAATCGTTGGTTATTTGCTTACACGAACCTGTGTCAGCTTGCTTAACAGTCCACGGGGACCATTACAAGGACCCAAAGTGTTAAGTGACCCCCCAAAACGTATGTATGCTTATTTGCTCTTAATGGTACAATTTGGTCCAAAAAAACAATTTCTTTTTTATCAAATCGACGCACTTATGTCTTTTTTATAAGCTACAGTGGTAAATAGCTTCTTTGATAGTGTCCACAGAATCTATTTTTTCGGCATTTTGAGTGCCATCTGTTGCAAATTTCCAAACTCAATACGCAATCTCTGGTCGACATTTTTGAAAGTGATTCTTCGAAACATTATTTAACAATTTTTTCAATTAATTTGTTCTTTATTGTTACAGGGTTCAGCATTCCGCTGTTTGAAAACTGGAGATCCAATTGATTCCGTATTGGAAAGAGCTGCTCGTGAGAGTGGTGTACCAATTACTGATATCCTAGAAAACCTTCCATCTGAATTGTCAGTATGGGTTGATCCCGGTGAGGTTTCATATCGAATTGGCGAGAAGGGTGCTGTTAAAGTAAGTTAACCTCAAATGAAACACTTCAAAATGTTAGTAATCCTTTTTTTAAAATCTTTTTATAGATTTTGTTCTCTGAGAACAGTGATAATCATGAAGACTCATCGTCAGCCGATCGTGAGGTGACAAAAACGTTTAATCCTGAGGCACAATGCTTCCGGCCAATTGATGCTGTTAGCTCAAGTATGAACGGACTCAGCTTGAGTCCGAAAACATCACCACATTCGGGCTCATCACCAGCATCGTCCACTAGTCCCACATATAAGGGTAGTCCGAATCCAGCTGGTAATTTTCTACCACGTTCTCAAGCACCATTGACATTTACTACAGCCACATTCGCCCAAACTAAGTTTGGTAGCACAAAATTAAAAACCAGCTCGAAGCGTGCTAACAGGTTAGTAAGCATGAAATGCTATTAAAAAGGAAACAAGTTTAACTAACCGTTTTTGTTTTTCCTTTAGCTCATATCGAATGTCACCCACGGAATTTTCCAATTATATTAAACAAAGAGCAATGCAACAGCAGTTTCATCATTCCCATGGTCCAGCTGCCCCAAGTAACCACTTTGGCCCGATAGGACCATCATCACCATCAAGATCGCTATCACCGAACCCACTGGCATTGGGTATTGGACAAAACGATCCTTTCTATTTCTCAAACATCGGCATGGGCATGTATCCCCAATTTAATGGACATCGAAACATTTTCGATTCCCATTTCCATGCGGAGGCTAATGGCATGTACAATGGCACCACCAATGGCAGCAATGGTGGTTCTGGTTCCGGTGCCAATGGTCATGGAAAATTCTCATCATACATTGAGCCCCATGGATTCTATGGTCTCAACAATCAGCTACCGCAGCAACAACAACCGACATTGCAACAAAATGGCAATTCTAACAACCACAATGGTGGTGGAAATCTCAACAATAACAACAGCAATGCAAAAATGCCAAACAATAATGCCAATAATAATGTATCGGCTGCTATTTCAGCTGCTGTTGGGAGTCTCACAGCAGCTGCTGGATCTGCTGTCCAATCTAGCGGTAGCTCCGCTAATGGTCAACAACAGCAGCAGCAGCAACAACAACAACAATCGGTCTCACCGATGAGTTCCCCTGGCTCGGGAGGTAATCAAGACTCGAACAATTCGAAATTGATTGACGGTCTCAATTCATTCTATTCCAATGCAACAGGACCTTATCAGCACCTTTTGGTTGCTAATTAAATATTTAAGTTCTAAGAGTTTGTGTAGAATTTTTTTTAATTTTTTTATTTTTGTTTCTAACCAAGTTACTAAATGAAGAGAAAAAATATTTCTAAGTTATTTTTTTCACATACCTATAGTTAAATATCATGAATAATGTTGTAATGTAGCAAATTGTTTTAATATTTTTTATTTTTTTTTATGTATATGGCTAGTAGAACAATGTTTTATGATCTTCAAAAGAAAAACAAAAAATTATTAACTACATATATAAACAATTAATTTTTTTTTAATTAAATAGTAATAATTTTTCTAGCTAAATATAATTAATTTCTTTTTTTTACTTTTAAATTGTTATTTATTATGAATGTTTCATTTTTATATATACTTTTGAATGTTTCCTTCTTTTTACTTCATTAAAAGAAAACAAATCAGTGAATGGCATTCAATGGAGATATAAAATGCGAGTTACCCACCAAAAAAAAAAAAACAAAAACTTAAATTATCTATGAGAAAAAAAAAGTAAAACACAAAAAAATAACTATGAATTGATAGAAAAAAAATAAAACGAGAAAATAAATGTCCACTGTGAATAGTGTTAAGAGATTTGAACGAAACATATATTAAAAAACAAAAAAAAAAGTAAAGATGAATGTTTTTTTATAACTACTAAAGTTAAAAGAAAATATATAAGACAAATTTAAAGCGCATTGAATTAAATTTAACATGTTATAATTTTTTACCTTTTTTACTTAACACAAATTAACAAAATGAAAAAAAAACAAAAAACAAAAATAAAAATATAAGAATATACGTAAATATAAATATATTTTTATAACATTGGTGAGATAAATATATTTAAAATGAATAAGTGCAGAACGATACACATTAAGATTTAAGCGCAGATATTTTTTTACACTTGTTTTTATTTTTTCTTAAGTTTGACATGTAAGTTTTTATAGTTTTTAATACTTTGAGTGGAAGAAACATAAATTCGTATAGATAATTTTTTTTAAATATTGCTTTGTTCTAGTTGTAGACATTAGACAGTAACTTGTCACAAGATATATGAACATCCCTGAGAAGAACTAGGTACACAAATGAGACCGCAATATTTAATTGGTGTAATGTGAATTCATTTGAAGTGTCCTTCTTTAGAAGCCCTCTGTAATAGAAAACCATGCAACAAGGCTTGGCGTATATTCAAACGATTTTTGTAGAAGCTGCATAAACGAAGATGAGAAAGAAACTATTCCCCAGCTTCTTTGTATTTGCCTAGCTCTCTAACGCAAAAGAAAACTTCACTTAGTACAAGTCCAATATAACGACCTAGGCGGTCTGATGAATACAGATTTTAGAAACCCTTTTCGCTTCCTCAATAGCTCCGAATGGTTTAACGAGTAGTTACGGAGAATCCCTCCAAGATCCATGTAGTATCACATTGCACCTATCATTGGTCTCCACTTCAATCTAATCTAACCATCTTTCTGTCAGTTCAGTTGAACCCATTCAAATCGTTTGTGTCTTCTTAGAACGTCAAAATGAAATTGATTATTCAATCACGTTGCAATTAAGCGTTTCTAGAAAGCGCTGGTATGAGATTAATTAATAATTGTGTCCCTCAAAATGGAAAAGATGACAACCAAACTTCTTCCGTTTATTGCGAGTATTTTCGTAAAAACTTATTTCTACAAGTGAACATCTTATTTGTTCAATAGCCTTTTAAGAAGTTTTTAACCTCTGGATAACCTGGATAACCAATATCTAGAGGACAATTTTGTCCGATAAGTAATTGTACGTACATTGACGGATGTGCATCGGTTAAAGCTCTGAAGTAAGCGACAATCAAATCTTAACTGGTGAAAACCTGAACTCATGCCACTAATTAAATCAAGTCGACAAAGGTAGACTAGATATTGCAATAGCACCATAGAAAAGGAAATAATAGAATTTGTTGAATATCAATCCCCTTGTAGTCGCGTTTCGAAAAGCTCAAGGATCAGTGATTTATATTTCATATATCTTTCATTTGTCGGTTTTATATACAACTTCTCATGGATCCTTTTTGTAACTTCTGTTGTCAGAATGCAATACTTGAAAATCACTGTTCTATGCGAATTTTTAGTTCTCACCACTTGATTTTATTACTTTCATTACGTTAACATCAAATTTCTTTTTAATTAAGTTTAATTCAATTTTTTTTACTAAACTATTTCTTTTCTTAACTTACGTTGGCAGTTAGTTATAAGACAAAACAAAAAATAAAACAACATTGAATTAAAACAAAACAAACAAAAAATTATGCATATATAAAATATTATGTAATTAAAATACAACACATTTTATGTACCTATGTAGACTTTATCTTTTTGTATTTTTATACCGATTTTTTGTAGAATATTCATTAATATTTATAATAATAAATAAGAGAAGAAATACAAAATTATAAATGAAATGAGTATAACCACTCACAAAATTAGCGATTAAAAAAAAAACAAAAAACAAACGACATTTTAATCACAATAATTATTTATCATTGAAACAGAAGATGAAAAATATATAGATTTGAAAGTATCTCATGCGAAAATAAAATATAACCTTCCAAAACAAAAGCAATTACTAATAGTTTTTAAATATACTATTTAGTGGTAAAAAAAAAAGTAAAAAATATGTAAACAAAATACTGTTCGATATTTTACAAGGTTTTTTAAGAATTCAAATTTAGAAAGCCTACGAATAATTGGTATAAATTCTGAAATAAATCACAATATTTTTGATCTGAGTAAATCGCCTTAGGTAATATGTAAAAAATAAGAAAACACAACTTGTGCATAAGTAAAAAAAATCATAATTATTGTGGTCGTAGCCGTCGTCAAAAAAAATTTTCAATTAAATATGTTAATTTAGTTTTATTTCATTTTCTAATACACAGACACTTAAATTAGTATTATTTCGATAAATAAAGAGATGAGAAAACAAAACAACATATACATTTTTTACGTAAAAAAAAAAATAAAAAACCAAAAAAACTTTATTAAAATAACATTTTGTATTTGTTCAAGAACATAAAACAAAATAAGAAAAAGTAATAAAAAGCATATTTTTCTATTTAGATACATAAATTATAAACAAAAGAAATATATATATATATAAAATGAGCAAAGAGTGTATAAACAAATTCGTAGATTCTTTTTTATACATAACTGTAGTAAATGAAAAAAAAATAAAAAAAATATATACAATATAGTTAATGTAGTGTATACTTTATATAGTCAAAAATGTAGTCTGATTAAAACAAAACAAAAACATTAAATTTATAATTTTTTGTAATTAATTAAAAAAAAATAAACAAAACAAAAATACACGTTTGTAATAGTCAATAATTTTATATCGATAAATATTAATGAAATCCGCTAAATTATTTATATAATACGCAATATATCGTGGGTTACATATTTAAGAAAAAAAAGCGAAAACAAATAAATAAAATTTCATTATAAGCTCTGTTAAAATATTTAATATTTAAAAGCGGATTGATTTTATGTATAAGTATAAGATTTTTTGAATTAAAGAAATAATTCTATTGTTTGTTGCTATTACATTTATATATACAATATATCCTAAAACAATATTTTTGTAATAGAATGTTTTTTTATATAATTTTGTTATACGATTTTTTTCCTATCAGTTGATTAATTTTAATTTGTACTTTTTTTTTTAAAGAAAAACTATAACTTATATGTTTTACATTTTTCAAATTTGAATAAAAACAATTTTTTTATTTTATATAAAAACAATTTGGTACTTTTTTTTATAATTTATTCCTTGAAGTCAGGTAATATTGCATTAGACATGTATTTCTTATTATTGTTTGTAAATTGATTCAAGTACCGGCCAGAGACTGGTTTCAGAACAGTATGGGAATGTAACGTATCGGGCGAAAATTGTGCCAAAATAATTAGAACTTCGTTAACATTTGAAAATAGTTTGTTCTTTAGACCCTACTGACCTCTTAAAGGCTCAGTTTATCAAAAGTAAATGGCATATGAGCTTGACATATCTCACTTGTTCAATCAACGGTGTCGCTCAACTGAGATAGTCTCTAGTCGAACTCAACTATAGCTTTGTTCGAAATTGTTTTTGCCACGTCGCACAATGTTTAAACTAACTGAAATGCAGTTGTGATGGGTACACGATAAAAATCACATAAGACCGAATAATTTAGATTTGCAAACTCTACTGTTTATTCTAACTTCAAACAGATTGGCTTAAAGGAATTTTAAAATAGAATCAGTATTCAATTTGCTACAAACTTGTTGCAGACGACCATATGAGTGTCTGTCTGTCTGTTGGAGGAGGAGGACGACATCCTTCACCTTGTATGCATGCATTTGTCCTACCCTCTTTCTGAAAAGGAAACTTTGTTTGGTAACATTATTCTCCAATACCCTCTGCGATCTGGCACATAAAAATGACAACTGTTTCCTAGGCTTTATACGAAGTTTCAAGTGGTTGGACAAGTAGGTTGGAACATCTTCCCTTTGAGATAATGGTATCACAATTGCCCTCCCTTGATCTAAGTATGATTTCGTATGCATGCTGTCACTATAACTTTAGCTAACATCAGTATTCTCAATTTGCTTATATCCTGTTTATTCACCGTATAAGAGCTACAAGAGTTTCTGTTGCAATTTGTTTATATGTATACCACATTTCCTTTTTTTTTTTGTTTTAGTTAATTTCCTTTTTCTTTTGCACTCTTAAAAAAAAACACTTATTTTTTCCTTTAAATATTAAGAAAAAAACATGAAAATTTCTTGCATATCAAATGATACAATAATAATTTTAAATAAAAAAACTATTTAATAAAAAATCCTAACTTGAATGTAAATTTGTCTTGTTAAAAAAAAAAAGAAAATCTTTATGTTTCTTACTCTATATGGACAAATGTATTAATGTATTTACCATATAAAGTGTGTATATATTTATATATTGTATGTGTATTAAATGTAAAGCATAACTCAAAAATTTGCTGGAATTCATGTAAGTCATTTAACTTGAAGAAAGTTATTGCTTAATTCTATTTCTTTTCTTACATAACGAGTATGTTGATTGTATTTGTTTTTTTTGCTTACTTTCTTTTCTTTGCTAACAACTGAATGTTTATGAATACGATAATGAAACCAATTTATAATAGTTGATGGCACTCGTTAGTAAATTGCGTGATATGAAAAACAGGCAACTGTGGTGCAGCACAAGAAATTCTCCTCATCCAAAATAAGGCAAGGATGCTATTCAATGACGTTTGGGAAACCAGCGTCAATAATCAATTTTGGCAACAAGACAGATTCTAACTGAAAGCAAGAGAAAGTGTCAAAAATGTATGCAAGGATTTACAGTCCACGTGTTAAAACAGAAGTTGAATGCTTGTCCACACAGCTCTCCCTTCGTAACCGTATCTTCACGCTGCAAAGGTTAATTCTAATGAAGTCTTAAAAGCCAACCAAACAAGTCTTGAAACACAACACAACCAATTTTAGCAATAAGCCAAACTCTAACTGACAGCAAACGGAAATGTCAAAAATTAATGCTAGAATCTACAGTCCAAATATTAAAACAGACGGACAACGATTAGCCATACAGCTCTCAGGTCTCAACTGCTGCATCTTGACGCTAAAAAACTCGATAGTAATGGAATTTCAAAACCCAACCGTACAATTCGACTTCTGATATGAAATAAAATATGTGAATAAGTTGATTTGTATGTCGTTTTTCAACTATTAAATTTGAGTGCGTAGAAAGGGCATGGAACCACTTGACTGAACAAAAACTTGACAAAACTGAAAACGATTCAAAGCTCATTGGCAGTTTCATTTCCTTTTTTGCAGTAGTAGACTTTGCTGTAGACTTATAAAAGTGTTGTCATAGTTCATATGATTCGAACTTCCTTGGAAATAAGAACTTAAGAACTACATGGAGATATTGCTTAAAATGTACACATGTTCAATTTTCGCAGACAGCAATTTTCATAGTTTGTCAAATGAGTCCTTCAAGAAACTTCCCACTTCACAACGAATTTTTAAACCTTAATCCATAAAAGCAAATCAAATCAATCTGAATTTTATAAACACAACCAACGTTGCTAAAATTTGAGCCTTATTCCTTAGGTTACACAAGGGTGTTGACGGAACAAATAAATCAACAAAAAAAAGCAAAAGAATCGCCTCTAATAATAAATAAATGGACGAAGGAGACCAAATTCATAAGATTTCTGTTTAAGTTGTTTCCCTTAGCCACTGCTTCAAAAATAAACTTAACAATGTCATCTTCAATAATATAGCCAAGAATAGAAAGCCTATTTAGCATGTCTGCTGCAAGCCTTAAAAATATCAATATCGAATTCTTTTGTACATTCGAAAACCATTCCAGTACTTGGTATTAATATAAAAATAAATGTTTGATGTTCAGTAACGTAAATGCTCTAAACATACGTATGTATGTATTTGTATGCATAATTGTATGTGTGTTTTAATTTTTTGCAAATACAATATTATTTATATGTTTTAAATTATCCATGCGGAAATTTTACGTAAGGTCATAGCTATAGAGTACCTGTTATAATAATTCTATGAAAGAGGTTAATTTGAAAACAAAATAATATATATATATACATATATTATAACCTTAAACGTCATAATTAGGACTATGTACATATGAAACCTACCTTCTACCAGTTGTTATATTGTAAACAATAAGCAAATTAATTATAATAATCAGAAAAATATATACGCAAATAAAAACAAAATACCATGGGCGCTAAGTGAATTGTCGTAAAGATAATAAAATATAAATTAAACAATATATATTTAAAAATAAAGCAAATTAAATTATTTTCATACATTAACTAATCTTCAAGATTTAATTACAAAATAAAACTAATATTAATTAATGTAAATAAAAAACAAAAAACTAAACTACACTGCAAAAGTACCTACCTATTAAATAAAAATAAATAAATACATTAGACAGCTCAAATATTTATGTGTTGTATGTTTTCAAGAGAATATATTAAACATACGTTATTTATTTTATATATCAACTAAAAAATAAAAATATAGAAAAAAACAAAAACACAATTCGACGTAACAGCTGTGCTGCGAAGAAAATCATCGAAAAGTTTAAATTAAAAAAAAAAACAAAAATAGTTCACACCCTCCCTGAAATATATAAAGCTAATTAACTTTTCCAAGCAAATAATTAATATCTACTTATAAAAAAAAAAACAATACAACAGCCAATATGAGATGTTCCATTTAAACAATTTAAATAATTACATACATGTACATAGTAAAATTATTAAAACAATATCAAATACATAAACATTTAATATTTATAAATTAAAATATTGCAAACAAAGCATTCTCTATAAAATGAAGTATCTATCTAATAAAAGTAATGCGCTTTTCTTTTTTTTTTAACAGAACATATAAAAAATCTGATAAAACAAATAATGCTACAAGAAAAAGAAAAACAAAAAGCAACTTCGAACAAAAAGTATTAACAAGTTTTATATTATCAAATATAGATATATATACTATACATATATAAAGGCTATTTAATAATAATCTGGGTGTGATTTCTTTATTTTAAAATGAAATTATATCATTAATATATAAATAAATATATAAAACAAAAACAATATTTTTATGTATTCAATGCAACTAGTGAGTAGTATAAAAATTATTATGATTGAAAAAAAAAAAACAAAAATGAAACCGATTTTCATACATCATATGTATTATACATTTTATAACAAGAGAAGAAAAAAAAGTAATTGAAAAAAAAAAACTAAAAAAAAAAATATTAGATTTATAATTTTGTTATAAATGAGTAGATTTTTTATTCGAATTTCTTACATGAAAACCTATTTATAGAACAAAACAACTTTCATACAAACAAAGCAAAAAATTAAAAAAAAAAATAAATTATACTATTATATATGTACAGAAAAGAAAAAAATACTTAATATAGAGAAAAAAAAATATGTGTACTTTTTTACTCTTAAAAAAAAATGTTTTTCTAAAATTTATCCTAATAATAACTTTTAAAACAAAATTGTAATAAATCTATTTAAGAGAAAGCAAAAGGTTATTTAGCAGAAAAACATTTCAATTTATTTGCAGAAATCATAGATTTATAATTAAAAAAAAAATTATAGATTTATTGCGCAAATCCGACAGTAGAATATAAACAAAAAAAAAATGTTCATTGTTCTTTAACAGAACACCAGCAACAATTGTTATTATGTTTCATAAAAAAATAAATAAAATTTGAACTCAATAAATTAAATTTATTTTCCAAAACACAAAAAAAAAACAAATTGGTGCTTTATTTTCTAATTGGCATTTCTTATTATTTCATTTCGTACCTAATTCGATGCAGGATGTTGAATTTAGCACACTTTGTTGACAATTTCCCAACAAAGTGTACCCCCACGTTTGTACCCACATACTTGGAATTTTTGAAATATCTCCTTACATAACCAATAGGCGTGACAAAAAAACAAAAACATATATAAATATATATAGTAGTTTACATTTATTTTTGTATATGGAAAAAAAGAGATTACATAGATAAAGGAAAAACCATGAATACCTTAGTTATGGCAAAATTATATATTATGTGCAGGTCACAATTATAGCAAATATACTTAAATTTGCACATACATACTTATAAATATCTGTACATACATGTATATTCAAATATATATATACAATTATATTAAAGAAAATATACACACAACACACACGAAAACACTTTTTTCACAAAAACTAAATTTTAAGTTTTCTATACCAGAACAATTTTTGTACTTTTTTCAAAAATAAAATATAAAAAAGATAAAACATATATATATATATATATTTTGTATACAGAACAAAGAAAACTAAATATATAACAAAATAAAACACACGCATTCAGAGATCCCTGTAAGGTTACTGATCAATTTATAGGTACTTTAAAAACATAAACCATTAAGAATTAGCTTATATTTATTTTAATAATTTTTCTATAATGAAATAGTGAGTATAAAGTGACAACTTTGAACAAACATATTTTGGCAAATGAGCATATTTTGTGTCCGTAAAAAACATAAGGACGCCGCAGTTTTTAGAAAGGACTATTTCTTTGTAATCAATTTTATTTTATGTTATAAGTTCGAGGTTTTTCATAAGTAAAGCTTTGTTTTTAATACTTAAAATTTATAAGACAAGTGTAGTGCAATGCAAGGATATTATTTCAAGCAAATATTTCTGTGGCAATAAGTTTAAGTCGCTTGTGCTGACCTTTGCGTATTTAAAAATAATTTAATCTGATCAGAGATAAGTAGTATATTCAATTTGTAAAGTTGTTATAAATTACAAATTGTGACATAAGCCAATTTGGTCATCGTGACTTAGTGGCTAGTGCCTTGGACTGCTAAACGAGAGGATACAACTTCGAGACCAAACGTTTTTCGCAGCTTTAGAAGGCAATGGAAACCCTCCAAAAATATAATTGGTCACCAAAAAGCTTCTCAATCCGTTTTTCGAAGCAGACAATAAAACTGAAGGTCCTTTTCATTCGTGTGAAATATATAACACACGCAACATGAATGGTTGTGTGGAGCTAGGCCCTACCTTTATATATACTTTTTGGCATAAGCCAAATTAGGTAATTCAATTTAAGAAACTAGAGTCTACATAACATAATTTTATTGCTTATTTTTAAATATGTTGCTAAAACTTCTCATGGCTCGCCTGAAAAATGATTTAAACTTATTGCCACAGATTTAGTTAAACCCAGCTTCATTAAATATTGGAATCAGGTATATTTTTATGGGACAGCTTAAGGTAAGGAAAGCTTTAAATATATTCTTTCTCCTTTCGAAATAGAACGTTGTAAAAACTTGTTGGTATATTGATGTGATGATTTTAATAATGACGTTTTCAGAAATGGCACCCTATAATCCTCTCAATTGTTTTCCCCGTTGTTTGTCCCGAACTAAAGCGTACTTTTTTAAAATCAATTCAGCTTAAAACACTCTCGTTGTCAACACAAAATGAATGAACACAAAATTTGAATTGTAGACAGAATACTAGTTATAGATGGTAGAGCTGGAGGATGAATCTAGATCTAGCCTGCCATCTGAGTCTGGGGAAAAAACCCTAAGTATACCAAGGCAAGATGTTAGAACTGTTATACACGGCGCAAAAGTCAGGCGTGAGGTAGAAATATTTAGATCGCATTAGACAATCAACCAGTGATTAGGCGGATTGAGCAGACCGAAGTCAAGGGATTCGAAACTACTTAATTCCGGCTTGGATTTGATTACAAGAAGTCATCGAAGTTAATTAAAAGGCGGACAGCCTGGGGAATCAGCCTCTGAGTTTCTGAGTTCTAAACTCTCCTTGAGAAATAATGAAAGACATAATCGATAAGTGTGGCATGAATGAACATCTGAGAAGATGGGAAAGCCAAATCAAGCCAAAATGGCGAATAAAATGTCTGTTGGTTGTACCAAAAGAGAAGTTCTAATAATGACGTGAGGAACTTTTACATGGGTAATAGCGTTGTCCATAGTTACCGTTTAAATAAGTTGGTTCTCCTGATAGATGATACCTGTAGGTTGTATCTAGAGGACACGAAAACAGCTGCACTGAGCTACCAACGAAGTTAAACCCAGATGATTAGCAAAATCCAAAAAAGTGCTAGCGTTAACTCAAAAAATCACGGCCAGAGAAATCCAGAGGACATGAGAGATAATCTGTTTCGATTTAGCTCTCTGTTTAATATTTTATTAAATAAAATACGTTTATTTACTGTTTCATTAAAAGCAGACAATGTTCATGGTCTTCTTTTGTGTGGCTGACGATGCTGTACAAATCAATGCAAAGGATGCGCAGCATTTTAGGACACCTGCCTATTTCTAGTACACCAGTGCCCAATGATTATATTTTCTAGTCTGGAAATACTGTTTGTCCGCTTTAATTTTGAACTGGTCAATTGGAAATAGACGAAAATGTACCCATCTCTACCTTCCCTGTTGAAATATGTCGTGAAAATTATGTCAGAGGAAACTAAATAGTCTAGGTACCCCGTCAACTACATCGCCTTGAGAAGTTTTAAATTTTTTGTCTTTTGGCTAAGCACTCAACACGAATGTTGTCCAAGTTGCGTGCTATTGGGAAATTGTTTAAAGACAATTAGTTGTGTTGCTAAGATTCAATTAATATTTGACTTTAACTTTTATCCTTTACATATAAAAAGTGTTATGCAATAAGCCACCCGCAGTTAGTCCCTCCATAATGCTTTACAATCGGCCCAAAGATCGTTTCTTCGTGGTAACAGAGTGCTACCTTCTTTTTTATCTTTACATTCAAGTGCTATTTTGGCACATTCTTTGATGGAAACGTTGTTTATTCTAACCTCATAACATTTTTGAAAGTTTTTAGTACTCTGCTGGTAGCTTCTTCTTGAAAATTGAAAGCCCTTAGACAGTACCAAAAAGAGAAAATTGGTTTTACTTATAACATACTTAGAACAAAATAAAAGGGTGTGAAGTTGAATAGTTCGAAATCAGTTTAATGTACAAGTGCAAAAAGTGTAGAAGAAAATCTAAGCAACAGGTATGGTCACCCATCAAAATTACAACTTGGCAAACATATTTTGAATTTAGGAACAGCTTATCTACTCTGTTTGTCTTCTTTTACAACGACTTTTCATTTCAAATCTATCACTTTAGCGCCATATAACTCTTGTAAAATTGGAAAGCTACATTATATTTTAAAAGGAAAACGTCAACACAAAAAAGGTTTGTACTATTGAAGATCCGAGAATATGTACCTACATAAAGTACAAATAAAAAAAATAGATTAAATAAAACAACTAAAGAAAAACAAATTAATACATATAATATTTTTTCTACGAGACATGATTTCTTAAACAAAACAAAAATATTGAAAAAAAACTGTTTACAATTACAAATTTAAATGTTATTCAATGTACACCTTTCGATATCTTGAATTCTACCAAACTAGCTTGTCAACGAATAATAAGATAACTAATTAACAGAAAAAAAAACATAATAATCCCTCAAAAACCAAATAAACAGAAAGAAAACAAAATTTAAATGTGTCATAGAAATAATACGTGTTTCCTCTTTAAGTTAGATTTAAAAACAAAAACCAAACAAAGAAATGTTTAATACATTTTCAGGCGCTACAATGTGTACATGATTACATTATATAAACCAATCATTAGGTGTTATTTAAACAAACAAATAAAATAACACACCAAATGAATTGAAAACAAAACAACCAGACACTGTTTAAGAATTATTTTTATTTTATTTATTTTTTTTATTGGTTGGGTTAGATGTGCAATTAAATAAAATAGTTTAAATGTTTACATTGTTTATTCTTTTGGTGTTTTTAGTTTTAAATGTGAAAAGAAAAACCGAATCCAAGCTCAAATATAAAGATTATAAAACATTTACTCCAACGATGATGTATTTTACATATAAATAAATGTGCTATAAATTTATATAAACAAATATTTATGCATACCAATATATGAAAAATTACTCTCTTATTATTTTATATCTTTGTATTGACATTACAATTCCATTGCAACAAAAAAAAACAAAAACAGTCACACGCAAACGTAAAACTAAAAATAAAATTTAAAAGTAAAACAAACAAAAAAAAACATTCACAATTGCAAAATGCAATTTAATTTATCCATACCATGTACCGGTATTTATTGATAAATGGTTAAAACAAAAATAAAAAAAAACTGATACCTACATATGTAATATAAAATATATTTCTGCAACCTTAAAGTAAATAAACTTTGTATTTATAAACAACAACAAAAAAAAAAAATAATAATAAACCTTTAGAAAAGACGTGGAGGTCTCTTAACAGATTGTGATGTTTCTTTTTTACAAGTTTCTTAAAGAATTCATATAAATGTATCAGAAATTATTATGAAAAGAAAAAAAATCAACCGCTGATATATAATAAATGATAAAGTTATAGAATATTTAAAACTGTTTTTCGTTAATTTTAATGAAGTTCCTTCGCAGACTTAGAGGAAAAATTAACGTAAAAACTTGCGTAGAAAGATTAATTTTACACTCAGAACAATGGATTTCATCAGAATAGGTATCATCAGGAAGATTCGGTTCTTATTGTTAAGTAAATAACCCACAAAAAACTTGACTATTGCTTTGAAAACACACAACCCTGGTGAAAGGGAGTAACTCAGGAGTTGGTTTTTATGAAACCCTTTGAGATTTATACAACCTAGACTCTGCTATCAATTCAGACAACGCTGAGATTCAACGAAGAATAATCCTTGCCAATCGCTGCTTCTTTGGGATAAGAAAGCAATTGACTCTGCATAGACGGTGAGTGGAGGGGGAGATGCAACGAAGAACTGTACGGGCTATACCGCGACATCGACTTGGCCAGAAGAGTGAAGGTCCAACGACTGAGGTGGCTGGGTGATTTAGAGCGGATAGATACCAATGCTCCGGTCCGAAAAATCGTCGAATCCGTCCTTAAAGGGACAGCGCAGTAGAGGAAGAGCGGAAATCAAGTGGCGCACGCAAGAAGGGGACCTCAATCAACTTAGAGTACGAAACTGAAGGCAGCTAGCTAAAGATCGAGCTGGCTGGAGACGCTTGTTGGTTGAGGCCCAGGTCCACCCCGGACTGTAGCGCCACCTTAAGTAAATATATAAGTAAGCTTTCAACTTTGACGCGGTACGATGATCAGTGTGTTCGGCGGAAGGGGGCAGCAATGGCATACAGACAAGAGCAGCAAGAGAAGAGTATCTAACGAGAAGAAGGGATCAGAAAAAAGTTATCCGTCGAAAGAAGAGGATTCATGCGGTCTCCCAGCTCAAGCAAGCTGCAGAGTCTCGTCAATTAGAGTATGAAAGCAGAACAGACATTGACATTATTCGAAAAAAAATGTTTGATCGGTCTAATATAGGGTCCCATGTGTAAGGAGGACGAATGGAGGACCACATTTACCCTCTTACAGCTATATCAAGCTGTAGATGTAGTCCTTAAAGCCAAGACTAGACATCGAGCGAATGAACAACCATGCTCCAGCGAAGAGATCTTTCAATTTCCCCCAGAAGACAAGAAAGCCCGAACCTTAGTTGCAAAGACCAAATGATCACGAATGTCAGAACACTTGATCTGGAAGAATGGAAACAACGCACCCCTGATCGAAGAGAATGAAAGGTTGCATTGTCTTAGGCAGAGACTGTGCATGCGCCGGGAGCTCGATAAGAAAGTTACTACTTTGACAAGATCAGACACCTTTAAAAAGAGAGATTAGGGATTGAGTCCATTCTTTCTATAACGATATAAAAGATGTGGAGACTTAATCTCGCGAAAGTGGGCACTGACAAAGGAAGTACTCCATTGTATCCTACTTACCTGACCTGGACCTGGGCCCCTACTCTGAATTGCGATTCTAAAGTTCGGATCATTCGAATGCAGAAATTTTGTATGGATTTTGTAAATTGCGTTTCAAATTGCCCATACAAAATTCCCGCTTTCGAACTATCCGTACTTTAGAATCGCAATACAGAGTAGGGGCCTTGGGCCTCAGCCAACAAATGTCTCCAGCCAGCTCGATTTTTAGCTAGCTGCCTCCTTTTAAAATAGAAGGACGTACACGTTGGGTCCCCAATGTTTTCCATGTTGGCCATGTAATGCTCACATGTATTGTGTCCTGTAATTAGCCCAACCATAGTTCTACAGTCCATTCTGGAGAAGGAAGAGGAATTTTGCAGCGTTATCAGGTCTTTTATCTTCAAGACGATAAACTAGACCATGTCTCTTTATATATGAAAGTAGATTCAGTGCAACTTTGGCTGAACTAATGCCAATTATTAGTTGCCGACTTACAGGTTTTTTAGCCGAGCTATTTTTCGTTTAAGCCTCAGAAACTTCACTGCCTGCAATTTCCAAACCAAGCCAAAACCATCGTAAGACAAACCCGGTTCCATTTGGAAAGCCGATTTAGTTCAACGACCAACACTACAGATGCTGACTCGACTACCACGCCATCTCTCCTCATTTATCCAGTAAGCTGCCCTGAATATGATAAAGTCGCCGTCTATATAGAAGACTTTAGTAAAAGTTTGAAGAATATCATCCAGATTCTACAATTCTCAATACACAATATATATAAATTTACTTTATTTTATCAAATACAAAAAGTTAAACGTTAACTTAGAATTTCATTTTTTATTTTATCTAATTCACTGAATGCAGCCATTTTATAGAAATAAAAATCGATTAACAACTGAATTTGCACATCTCTATGACCATTCAAAAGTGACACACTTTTTGGCGCAACACTACGTTTGGTGACATCCCTCTGTTTCTCAACAGAACGCATGTAACTAAACAAAGCCGAGATACAAAGACAAACCTTTTCGAATGGCACCACCACATCCGCAACATCACAATATGAATTCAAGTTGAGAATTACTAAATCCGGCAAAATCGACCAATCATGAAGTTCCAATAGCTTCGAAATAACGCCATTTATATCAGAAATATAGCTAAATTGATAAGAAAGTAATTTTATTCCTTATTTTGTCACAAAATGTCTGCATCCATACGAAATTAGGAAGTTTTGCATTTGTTCCTTGCCGAGTCCCACCAAAGGCATGAGGTCAACATGTTTACGAGTCAGGAGGAGCACAACCTTTCTCTCTTTGAGTAGGGAAACTGCTAGCTGAGAATTTGCTTTAAAAAAAAAACCTCAAAAATGTATAAAAACTTCTGTACCTTAACAAATTCCTGAATATTATCCTCATTTTCCAATGAAGTGTATATATAATTTTTCTCCTGGGAATTCGTGAAATTCATTTTTCCCGCCAATTGAATGCAGATTGCAGATCGACCGGCGCTGTTAATTTTTTGAGGAATTATTTTGCATGAGAGAATCACAACTCAAATGATGCCAAACACTTGTTCTTTTGTTATCAATAACTGAGCGCAATTTAGTAAGATACCTTTACTAAACAATTTTTATATAAAATTAGCAAGCAATTAGCTAATCAAAGTTCATGCAAAAAGTCTCAGAGTAATTCTGACTTAGCAAATAAGCACAACTAACTAAACTTGAAGTTAATTATCTCAAAATATGTGCTGTAGTTTAGATGGCAAGCTCTTTTCAATCTAACTCGAGTATAAAATCTAAACTGCGTTGCTCAAACAACAGTTTTAAAGAAAATTATCTTAGAATACAGTAAGCATAAAATGGACTTGCAAAAACAAATTCATTTTCAGAAGAAAATAATGAAAAACCTAGTTTTGTCCAATGGAAAACAACATAAGATATTTCATTTCACTCAGAATTCTGCTAGGACTTCTTGGTCTCTAAATAATTTACGTATGTTGTATTGTTGTACGAATTGAATAAATAAACAAATAATTAAATATCAAATTTCATTTAAAAAATAAATGCAGATTCCCAAAGCAAATAGAACCTGGCATCACTAATGTGCGCCCAAATGCTCTGCTGACTGAGCAACAACGCCAACCATCTGTCTCGCTTTCACTTTCAGCGGCATTACAGAACTGTAGGCTATTCAAAAGAATTACCCGTATGAAGAAAAAAAACCTCTCCTCCGCCATTTAAATAATTGTGTTCTTCAGTGACAATTCGTTGAGTGAGTTGTGAGTGTAGAATCTAAATTTCTTCGTTTCAAGTTATTTCGATAGTCAATTCGTTTCAAAAACAAAATACATCATGTCTGATGAAAAGAAGGTGAGTTAATTTATTGTACTTTCACCGTAAAATCAATGTGAAAACATGTTTTTTTTTTTTTGCAAAATCTTGTGCCTGATGCTTTGCCATGACGCCGACAACATGGCGCGGTGTTCCTGCGGCTTTTTTTTTTTTTTTGCAAAAAGGATTTAATCTACAAATACATGATTAATTAATAGTTTTCAAATTTTAATATTTCCATAGATTGTTGTGGTTAGTAAGCGATTATCAATATTTCTTGAATATTGATCGTAAAAACTTATTTTTTTCGGAAAGAAAAAGAAAAGTTAACCTTTTTTTTTTGTCCAAACTTGCAATTTGTTCAATGTGTATCATGGCTCATGGGAACTGTTGTAATATAGAAAAATGTATTTCGAATAAATCGAAGTAATGTGAAAAGTATTTTGTATGTATACTACGGCCACAGTTGGTGCAAAAAGTAACCGCCCACATGAGGCTGTTTGGCGTTTTAAAATGTGTGGATATCTAAAATGTACGATCTCCTATCGTTTCCAAAGCGCTTTACATGTACTGAATTCAAATGTTTCACATTTCTCGGTTCGAATTCCTTCGGGCGCTTAAAGTTTCATTCGACAGCATAATTTCCAAGACAAAACAAATGAGCGTTGAATAATCATCACAGAGGGCTTGAAGGTACAACAATTCAAATACAAACTTCAAACATATTTTTCCCCGTTTGCGCAGATGTCAACGCCATTGGCGGGAACAGGGGTGTGGAATCACAAATCTCGGAACTCAGGAAGTCTGTATTCTATAATCAATGCAACCCATCGGTTTGTTATATGCATGAAACGATTTGAGAAATTCCAATCGTTTGAGGGACAAAATCCATTTTTACATGACCTTCATCAAGCACGTGGTGTTACGTATGACATTCCTCTTAAAGCGACGCATAAGTTTTCTTTCAAAACAACACAGTCGCTGATCGCTTTACAAGAACCTTTCGAAATCAGTTTTACAATCTTGAGGAAAAGCTATTTAGACCTTCATTTAGAGAATCCAGCTTTAATATTCCACTGATAGCACAGTAGTAATCTTGGTGCCAATATCACCCATATTTGCTTGGTCTTAGGCAAATTCTTTGATATGCGCGAGCAGATGTTGAGGGGAACGCAGTCTTCCTTGTGCACGTTTAAAAAACACAAATCAACCTATTAATAGGAGTGCAAGTACTGCACAGCTCATCTACTCATGAGAGACAAAGTTTGTTTAAGGCGCAACTTCACTACTCTGCACCTTCTGCTGAAAAAGTTCAAAACGAGAAAATATGCTGGTAAAATGCCTGTGGCCGCCTTGGTTTGTGCATTAAATTGTCAAGCAGAGTTGACAAATCAAACTATTTTCTTCGGTACCACTTTTCTAAGCGGGTAATGAAAAACCTCTGAGAGTATAATCAGTAATCAGAACTGTGTCTCTTCCATTCGCGCGTAAAATATAACACGCACAACATGAAGACCGTCTACTTGAATTAAGAATGAAGACACTTTCAATACAAACACTTCGTGTAAAAATGATAATTATTTTTCTAGGTGGCAGTACAGTTTCGTTTGACCCTGGTCCTCAAGTAATAAAACTCTCCATTTGGCCTAACCCTTGGCTAACTGATCTTGGTCGAGGTCTCCTACTTGTACACACCTCCTAAGGCAATGTCTTGCTCTATTGTATTGGACCTTCAAGTTCGATATGCAGTTGACCAACAAAGAGAGAAACTTCTTAGTTTTTCTCTGGTCTGCGAACAACATCCAGACTTCGTACCTTCTTCCCGAGTTAAAGCTTAGCTTATTATTTTCTGAGAAGGTACATAGCATAATTAAAAGCGACAACTTACGGATATCGTAGTTGTGAACTACAACGAATTGGTAAATGAGGGTTTTGTTTCATGTAAATTGCTATCGATGCGACCGGCTCAGCCGTTGGTCGTTGGCGTCGTTGCTGATTCGTAGCCGGTAGGTGCGAAACGAAGTTTCTACATTTCTCTATTAGTGTATATCTGGGGCAAATGCAAATTACACGCACTAAGGGGGAAAATCGAGGCGTGACATTACACATACTTACATTCTTCGTTCAATCCTTGATTATAATTCTTCAATGTCTTTTCCCCTGTTTATTGGGCGATTGCCCATTGTAAAATTCTTTTGAACGGATTCGTTTGCACATTTTCAGCTCAAAAATAAAACATCACATAGGGATCCGAAACAGAACATATCAACTTAAAAGTTTTGGGACAGGACAATGCCGTCGTTCAGTTCAAAATTAAGAAACACACTCCACTACGCAAACTAATGAATGCCTATTGCGACCGAGCGGTAAGTTTTTACATTTTTTTCTTTTTATACACGCCTAAGAAATTCAAATAAATCCTTTTGTTGCTACACAGGGTCTGTCTATGCAAGTGGTTCGGTTTCGATTTGATGGCCAGCCAATTAACGAGAACGATACCCCAACTTCATTAGAAATGGAGGAAGGTGACACTATCGAAGTCTACCAACAACAGACGGGTGGTGGCCCAAACTAATAATCCAACAAAACACAATATTATTAAAATTAAAAAAACAAAAAAGCTATTCCTCTTAAAATACAATAAAATAAAAATAAAAAAAACACAACAAAATTAATATTAAAATAATAAACGGAATAAAATCTTTTTTTTTTATAATTTCTAATCTTAATTTTATCACACACACATACTTTATATCTTATGTTAGAGAGAAAGAAGAAAGAAGCGACAAACATACCCAGTCCACATTATCATCCAGGTTCTCTCGCTCAAAAAAACAGAATTACTTTCTGCTATTTGTACTGACACACAAAGCGAAACAGGAACAAAAATGTAACCCCTAGAGTATAATACTAGTACACTTAATAAAACGCTGTAAAATTTAGCAATTTAAAAATGAGAAGAAAACTATTTTGATTTTTGAATTCAATAATTTTTCATTCCCACTGTCACTTGAGAGAGTTTCGCTATGATACCATGAATGCAAGCAAAAACAAAAAAAAAAGAAAATGTATTTGTATTTAGATCTTTTTCAATGTTAAGGTAATAATTATAAATAAAAAAAAAAAATATCTTTCCAAGGAAAAGAATTTAGTTGGTTTTTTTTTCTTTTGTTAAGAAGTACATAGTAGTTTGCAATCAGAATGGGTCTTTGGAACACTATCCCTCGTACTTGACTACATACAAAGCGATTGGTCAAATTCTTTCATAAGAGAACTTGAATTTTGAAGGACCTACCTCAAGTACATTTGTATTAACATCTTCAGCATCTACCTATCCAACTTCGTGTTGATGCTTGAGACCTACTGGATGTATTCTAATTCTACAGTCAAATTCGAAAACAGAAAATGCGTATGGATTTTATGATTTCCATACAAACACTTTAGAATCGGAATACAGAATAGAGGCTCTGAGAGTCAATTGTCCTTTCTGACTTACGAGAGTTTGTACGCGTTAACTCACAGACCTGCCTACTTGAAGAGTAAAATATACGAAACGGCAGTAAGACGTTTGAGGCAGTCTTAAAGTAGCGCCAATTATCGAAAAGCTCAAAGACGAAGGACATACAGACCATAAAACAAAGATTTGAGCGGCGAGAACCTGAATAAAGCGATAATAAAGGTTAGAAAAATAGAGGAAAACCGAAGTCAATGTGGTTTAACACCATAAGGAAAGATTTAAAGGACGAGAACCTGCACGGAGGGACAACTCAAGATGAAATTTCTCCGTGGCTGTGAACGAGAAGATCTAATAGTGTTATCAAAGATAACCGATGCTTTATGAGTCCAAATTGTTAAAAAGTCGATTTTTGGATGAAAATGTAAACGATTTTAATGTGAATTTAAAAGCTTTATGAGGTTTTGGATTCTTCGCTATTCGATTTAGAGGGTATTTCAGTTGCAGAACTCAAAATTTAAAACGCTAAACAAGTTTAATCCATTCGATGTACGAAAGTTTGGCATATTTATTCAATTTTATGAAGAGAAAAATTTTATTTTAGATATCTGTTTACTTTTGACCGTCAGTGTACATACATATTTAAAGCATGCGTCATATGTAATGCAAAAGTCATTGATGGTGGTGAAATTACGTTGGATTTTTATGAGTAAGAAGTTAATTTTAGCAACTGTTACCAACCAGCTTATAAATAGCATAACGATACAAGCTTCGTAAACAAAAAGGCTTTCTTATCTATCGAAGCTTAAAGATTGGTTCACATTTTGACCTTGCTGGTTTGCATCAGAGAACAAATCTTTATAAAAAGTAAGCTCCGAAACATCTTCTAATGTGAAGAAATGGCACACAATCTTCTGCTAGATGGCGCATGGCATCCCTTTTTTTGAAATATCTACAACTACCACCTTTTCCTAGACTTATTTCTTAGTTCTATGTTTTATTTTGCGGTTTATGTGGTCCTCTATTCCGTCTAAATGCTTTCAATTCTGGCAACGAAATCAGCACAGAGATCTAACGTAGAATAACGCCCGCCAATAGCTTTTATTTTGGGCTTAGGAGACGTTATGCAAATCCCTCATTAGCCCTGTCCTGTTGTATGGGGCATATAAGCATAGACTTTGTCAAAAACGAATGGAAGTGTACTTAATCCTTTTTGCGTTAGCGCCATATGAAGAAGGACACTCAAGCACGAACTATACGAGCTGTACAGCGACATCAACCTGGACGAAAACATATGTGTACAATGATGAAGGTGGCTGAGCGAGGATGAACACCGATGCTCCCTCACGAAGGGTCTTCCACTCCACCCTTGAGAGGGACTACTCAGAGGAAGATGACCTCATCTTCGATGGAGTGCGCAGGTGGAGGCCGAGACAGCTGGCTTGTTGGTTGAGCTCCTTGTTTACTCGGTTAGTTAACAAGTAATTGTAAATAATTTTAATCTCGAAACGTCTGTACATCATAAATTCAAAAGTACGGGTAATCAATGTATTGGTCATGTTTCACGCTTGTTGCTTGTACCTTTGTATGAGGGTTGACGCTTGTAAGCTTATAGATCAAATTGATTTGATATTCAAGATGCAGGCGTGAACATTGTTCTTCGGTGTAATAAAATCGATATTAATATTTTAATAAGTGAAGTGCAAGAAAGGTGCTGATATTCGCTCTTGT
The DNA here is from genome assembly GCA_951813785.1 of Criorhina ranunculi. Lineage (NCBI taxonomy): Eukaryota > Metazoa > Arthropoda > Insecta > Diptera > Syrphidae > Criorhina > Criorhina ranunculi. The sequence goes on along the minus strand of OX638385.1, from coordinate 29,438,188 downwards.
CGCTTACATTCGCGGAAACGTGACTCTTCCCCGCTTATACAGGAGAACAAGTGCAAAAAGCTTACACGCTTACAAGCGTGAGACGTAACCAAAGCCTTAATTAGACGTTTACCGCCAAATTAATTGTTGACTGAACGACTAATTATCAGCGCAAATAAATTACCGTGTTAATTTTAACATCTTTCATTCTTGCACTGTGATCCACCTGAACGCAGTGAAATGTAGACTCGCCCATGTAAATGCCGCAGTAGGTTAATCTATAATTTGACACTTCCGCCGTTGATTGGTTTTATTCCCGTTGGTTGTATTTTTCGTTTATCAAAATACTTTTAACTTTAAGTATTTCTCAACAACAAAGTCGTAGTCAATTGCAGTTTATTACAAGTTGATAGTCCAACAGTGTGTAATTCTACAAATAACAAACATTTTCAAGTTTTATAGGCAAAACAATTCCACATCGACATCCCAAAAGAGCATTCTGAAACTTTGTAATGCATCCAAAATAATGGAATACAAAAGGCATACCAGTAATCAATTCGATTATCAAACCTCAGTTGGGACTTACAATTTCGGAGCTTACCAAGGCATATCGGATACAGACTATCATACTTCACTAAACCAACAAACATATTTTGCGTCAGATCAATACGCTTCTGGAACCGGCAACTATCAAGCAACGACGAGCTTATATCCCACATCTGTGTTCTACCAAAACACAGAAACAAGTATGGAAGGACAACAATGTTATGATCCCTATGGAGCAACTGGGAGTTCGGAGTATATTAATACACCTAATCAGTCGTATTACATAAAAAGCGATAATTCAAACCCATATGACTATACAGCTAACAACAATCATACCGAAGTGACAATTCCAAAGCAAACTTATCCCGCTACTGGCGTTTTTACTATTCCAGATCAAGCGAATCAAGTTACAAACAATCTGAGTAACGATCCTTCAAGCTATGCTACGTTTGGCCAATTCAGGCAGTTTTATGCAAGCCGTCAGCAAAAACCACAATTACCCGAACGAGGAAATCAACCTGCGCCTTTATTGTTCTTGGGAAAAGACACAAGCTACCCAGACGAGCTGAACAATTTAATGAATCCATTTTTCTGTGCCCTTTGTAATTCTCGATTAAATTCCATTAAGAGTGCAAATATTCACTACGAGTCAAAAACCCACGACCGACACATAACTGCATGGCTTAAGAACACGTACATTGACAAGGGATTGGAGGCACCGAAACTGCAACGTTTCGTTACGGAAACCGCCAATGAAGCTGTCGGTGTATATCACTGTGAAATATGTAAATTGGAGTTATCCTCTGCGCAACATGCCCTGCAGCACTACAATGGCAAACGTCATAGACTAAAAATATCGAAAATTTCCCCCGCAACTGGAATCGGTTACTTCGACGTGGAAGGTAAATGGGTACAAACAGGGAAAGTAATCGACAAGGAAACTGGCAAAGAGACGTCTTATATTTTAGTAAAAACCGCCACAGGCTCTGAACCGGTAGTTTTGCAACAAGCCCCAGTTGCACCTAAACAAATTGACGAATCTGGGAAAAGCGAACGGAATGAAAACAGCGAAACACAAGAGTCTCCAGCAAAGAAGCCGCGTATAGAGGAAGCATCATCTAACTCAAAAAATAACACTGATAAGAAGTTGACGAAACAAGTCGTTGGAAATCATTCACAACAGCAAAAGCAACCAGTGAGTTCTTTGCAAGTAACGCTGCCTCAGGTGGCCGTGATTGCAGCTTCTTCCATTTCTGATGCAACCAGTAACAACCAATATGAAACTTTGTCATTGCATTCACTAGAATCACCACAAAGACTTCAAACTCCGCAAGAGGCACTCGAGTCTCTGGAATGCAAAGTGTGTTCAATTTTCACCACATCAAAGGATCAAATGTGGCCACACCTGAAAGGAGCGCGCCACTCAAAGAAACTGAAAGCACTTGGTGAACCTCCGATTTCATCAATGTTTCTAAGTCCGCCCCCATCAATCCTAGACAGCTTGGATACCAACGATCCGTCTGACATATCAATGTACCGAACTCCAAGTGGATCATACTACTGCAAGCTATGCAATGCTACGGTCTCAGAAGTTGCACTTATGAAACAACATATTTTAAGTAAAAAACATTTGGTCGCTTTAAAGAATATGACGCCGGCGGAATTGTCCACTTTGGCTCCTAAACATTAGAATACAATCCTGATTAGCATCATTCCTGTTGACTGGGACTTCTACTCTTTAAATTTATACCTATACGTACATTAATTAGTTTATTTAGGCTTAAATAAGGAATAAATTGTTTCCAATTACATGCTTTGGACCATGTTTACTTATGTTTTACTGAAATAAGATCAACGGGTTGCGCTTGATAAAGATGAATGCAGATTAGAACGGTTGAGTAAACATTTTAGCTGCGACAATCTCCCCATATCGTATCCACCTTGTTCTTTACTCAATCTTCATAAAAACACATCATTTCTTTTTTTACTTTTATATTTTTTATAAAATAGCGCAATCTACACAAACACAACTAATTTCTTTAGTTATTGTCCGAGGGTGAACGAATGATATCCGAATCACCTGGATCTGTGATGGACAACGTGCACACGCGGAAGTATTTACCGCAGGCTGTTCCCAATTCAATGTTGGTACCGCTGTAGTGCTGGACTTCAGTTTTGGCCAACATGGCGTAATATTCAATCTCCGATTTCCTACGAAAAAAAAAAAAAAAAAAAAAAAATGGAAAAATTAAAATCTGCTTAAGCATAATGCCGCAACGAGGAAGAATGTCATTATCTTCAGAAAGAGTCTCTAGAATAATAATGAATTTCTTCATTTGCTTCAGAATAGATGGATCATCATTTTCACATAACAAATGCATATTTTACGCTATCAAAGTCTTACCAATGAAATAGCTGGAACCATGAAGCGATTGTCTTCTCAGACTACTCCATAGTTTTCCATACTTAACATACTAATGGAATCATACTTCTTAGTCAAAAAAGAGACTCCATATGGTTCCAACTATAACAAATGGAAAACTACTTCTCAATAGTCGATCTCACCTCAGAGCTGGGGTATTGCTGGCAATAAGAACCAATTTAGCCTTGCCTTGCCTCAGGGTTTTTAAGGTTTGTTTGTAACCCAAGCAGTATTTGCCAGATTTCATGACCAGCGCCAAACGAGCATTGGTGCTATCCAAAGCCTTTTTCTGTAAACGCAAGCAAGCAAATAGGTTAGGTTTTGGGCACGTGTAGAAAATAGATTTATTAATCTTACCTGTTTCTTTACGGCAACCATTTTGTTGTTTGCTTTTAAGAACTTTTATTCAGAACTAAAATGTGAAAGAAAATAGCACTTAATTAAAAAAAGGAATTTTAGAAGAAAATAAATTTGGCATCCAACCTCAGCAACGGATATTTAAGAAAAGAACGATGAACGAAAAAAAAAGATGGCAGACAGAATTTATAGAAGCATGACATCAATTGAAGTTGGCGCTAGTTGAAATTTTCCTATCGGTTATCGGTTTCAATTCTGAGGGTGCTGCCACAATGTCAATCAAATTTTAACAGCATCACTCAGAAAGATGTTACAGATTTGAGATCCTAAATCTGTAAAAATATGTTTGAAAAGAGACAATTTAGTTCGAAACATTTGGTATCTAAACTCAACGTAAAAATTAAAAGAAAAATGTATTGGGCTCCTAATTTTTTTCGGGAATTGCGTTACACAAAATCGACGAAAAAATGTCTTCAGCTGATAAAACATCTCAGTGCATTTTTTGGCTGTGTACAAGTTTGTTAACAATATTTCCGAAATATAAATTTTTTGATAGAAATATTGATAGAAATTTATTCGAATACATATTTCTGTGTGTTTATTGAATAAATAAATGCATTTTAAGAAGTATTTCCCAAGAAAACTAAATAAAATTCATCAATAAATTGCCCAGTTAAAAGCGACATTAAGCTTTATGCCTCGTGAACACATTTCAAAATGAAACATCTGATTGCCGGTGTAATTAGAAAGTGTGGGAGAAAGGAAACGTCAAAAAATGACAAGAGTTAACCACCGTACTTGTGCTCCTTATAAACTTTTTGTACCTTTCAACTTGATTTAAAAATATTTAAATAGATAAATTTCCACTGCTGTTAATTTGCTTCAAATTAAATTCATAACAAGAAACAGAAGTATAACAAAATGCAGAAAATGAAAACTGCAAAGAATTTAAAGAAAACACCTCCAATTATCGCAGCACCGGCACCACGGGATCCTGAAGCTGAGTGCCAATTTCAATTGGAATTATATTGGTGTGTCCAACAGCTGAAAAATGCTATTAATGGAGGAAAGCTGAACAAAAAACTTCGTTTGTATAAGATGTGAATAGTTAAAATAAAATTCCTAACAAACTAATCATTTCCAGAGGAGGATACACAGAAGAATCTAAAAACTTTATTGAGCAGCACAGCGCCAGTTGTCAAGAAGCGACAAGTTATGAAGGCTGCTTTTGGTGATTATAGATCTAAGATGAAGGAAGAGGAAAAGAAATTGTCATTGGGTAATTCTAATTGACTACGAAATAGAATAATTATCTTGAACTATCATATTTTTTTTATAGCTGCAAGACAAATTAAATTCACTCCATATGGTGAAGCACCGAAAAAGTCAAGCTTTGTGAAGAAAGCCGCAATTCTTACGCCTGGAAAGGACTTCAAGTTTAATTTTAATCCTGATACCTCTGTTGATACATCACCTGCAGCAAATAATGAATCAAAACAAAACGTGCCAAGTGGTAGCACAGTAACAATTGCAAAGGATATAAACTTCTCATCTGGAGGTGCTTTTAAGTTTAATTTTGCTATTGAAGATACCCGCGACGATATTGCAATCGATAAGTTATCAATAAAAAGTTAAAATCTAGTCTAGTTTTTTCACATAGTTTCGAAGATGTATTAGTTCCAAACTTTGGTTTAATTTTATTTCGTGAAAGAATTCTTATGAGACGAGTAAAATGTTGCTGCTCCCCTAAGTGTAGGAATGTAAAAATACGTGTTAAGCGTTCAATCTGTCGATTTGAGGATAGACAAAGGTGTTTCTCGAGAGGAATCTAGAGAATATGTTCAGATTTATGTGCTCTTTTCTTTGCTTATACGTTTTACCCTTAACTCACTAGTTGAGTAGATCTTTAATCTAACTATCTTGAAAATATGTTTTATTATCCTTTATTTCAGCTTCTTCAATGCCGCCTTTGCAATTTTTGATTATACACAAATGACGATACAAAGTCGTATAGAAATTGTAGTAAAAGTGCAACTTCAAGATCGGTTTAAGAAGAAATTACTTGAGAATACCTTTTAAAGGCAGATTTAACAGAAAATTCATTATTAAAACTAATGTAATCTAAGCTTTAACAATTTAGCTGATCATCCCTGAGCGAGAAGATGCACTTTTCAAAAAAACACATCTAGCTTAAATGCTTATTGTGATTGGTTTTCCATTCCAAAAAAGGATAAAACAACTTTACCAACAAATACCTGGCAATACCACAAAGAACTGTCAAAACCCCCGCAAATGACAAATGTATAAATCGAAATTATCGAACGAAACGAAACGCGAAAAAGTTTTGTGCTGTCAAGTGATTTATTATTATTTTTTATACAAATACAGTAAGAAAACGCAAGTTTAAACTTAAAATAATCAAGTACTGTACAAAAGCAATAAATCATTTATTTAAAATCACCTCTACACAACCAAAATATGTGCAAGTGTCCTTACAACGAGCTACAAAACTAACTACCGTAAAAAAAAAGTCGAATCTTCGAGCAAATTACCAAATTTGACATTTTTCCCGTTTTTGTCGAATTGTGTGTGGGATATGAAACTTAATCTCTGCCATTTAATAGCAATATTGTAATATTTCAATCGAACACCTTAATTAGATTTAATTTTGTTCAACTTTGAGGGGTAGAAAAGTACATTTTTCACAAAAATGTCACGTCGCAGACCTAACCTTAAAATACAGTTTCAACCTGAACCAGAGGTTCCAGTGTAGGTTTTTTTCTTTTTCTTTTCATTTAATTGTAGACGCTAGCATGCAAATATAATTATTGATTTTGTAAAATTTTAGAACACCACCCAGAAATCTTGATACGCGAACCACAATCACTATTGGCGAGAGAACTTTTGAAGTGGATGCCGATGGCTTGGAGAAGATAAGTGATCTTGGCCGTGGAGCATACGGTATTGTTGAGAAAATGCGGCATATTCAGACCGGGACAGTGATGGCCGTGAAACGTATAACTGCCACAGTAAACATAAGGGAGCAAGTAAGTAAATAACTTTTGGCGGGTCATTCTTCTGACACCAAAATTAAAATGGACGGAATTTTTTCATCTAACAGAAAAGACTTCTCATGGATCTGGACATATCGATGCGATCTAGTGATTGCGTTTATACGGTGCATTTTTATGGCGCTCTATTTCGTGAAGGAGACGTTTGGATTTGCATGGAAGTTATGGACACTAGTTTGGATAAGTTTTATCCCAAAGTATTTAAAAATAATCTATTAATGGAGGAGGATATTTTAGGAAAGGTACTTTTTAGAAACGGTTTTTTTTTTTTTATTTCAGAGAAATATAAGTTGATTTCTGTTTTCAGATTGCCATGTCAGTTGTTAATGCACTTCATTATTTGCATGTCCAGTTGAAAGTTATTCACCGAGACGTTAAACCATCGAATATACTAGTGAATCGACAGGGGGAGGTTAAAATGTGTGACTTTGGCATTTCTGGTAAGATTTATTGGATTGTATTGGAATTATTCGTTGCAGTAGGTTTAGCTTGGACATTGCCGCATAGCTGACAATGTGTGTAGGACTGCTAAGCGAGCTGATACAAGTTCGAGTCAGCAAAAACAACAAACTTTCAAGGGTAAAATCCCCCGAAAAAAGCTCAATCAGCTGTTTAGAATTGGCAATGAAACTATAGGTCATTTTTATTCGTGCGAAAAATATAACACGTACAACATGAATGGTTGCGAGTAGTCAGGCCTTGGTTTTCTTTGGGCCAAATATTTGAATTCCCTCGAACGGCTGCGTTATGGGACAACAATTGAGTCTGCGTTACCCAGATTTTGACAATTTCAGTCCTAATCTTTTCGTCTTCTAATCAGAGAGTCACGAAATTAAATCCAAAAAGAGCTATGGGATCATTAAACATATTTTTGTTGATACAATGTCTCAAAATCACTTTATTTTTTGTATTGTCCTAGGTTACCTTGTCGACTCTGTTGCCAAAACTGTTGATGCTGGCTGCAAACCATATATGGCACCTGAACGAATTGATCCAACTGGAAATCCACAGCAGTATGATATCAGATCCGATGTGTGGTCACTAGGCATAAGCATGATCGAAATGGCTACCGGCAAGTTCCCTTATAACACATGGAGTACACCTTTTGAACAACTTAAGCAGGTAACTTTCCTATATTTGTGTATATTTTAAAAATGTTCAATATAATGAATTACAGGTTGTAAAAGATGATCCACCACGGTTGCCGCCAAATGAATTCACTCCCGAATTCGATGAGTTTATCACAAGCTGCCTTCAAAAATCATTCACTGATCGTCCAAACTACGATCAACTGTTAAAGAGTGCGTTTATTATCGATCACATTGGTCGAAACACTGACATCTCGGCTTTTGTTGGGAAAATCTTAGATCTTCCAGAATAATTGGATACATACCAATGTGTTCTTTGTTAAATACAAATCGCAAATAATTGTTTTTGCATGCAATAATGCATATAAAAATCAATCTAATATGTTAAACATTTGTTGTTATGCGCTTTAACGAAAAAAACAAATTTAAAACACATTTATTTATTAATTCAAATTATCATAATATAAAAACAAAAAAAAAAACCCCCACACACATACACATAACCACGAGTTACAAAACAAAAAACAAAAAAGTGTTAACAATTGTTAATAAGGACAGCTTAAAGTATGTCCTTCAAAATTAATTATGAGTCAATTATTATAGTTATGAGATCAAAGCAAATTTGTAATACAAATAAAGAAAGGATAAGAAAAAAGTGAAAGTAACAGAAACGGAAAGAAAATTAAGCTGAAATAATATTTAAAAAAAAACAAAAACAAAACGAAAGCCGAAATTGTAAGCATTACTGCTTCAAGATTAACCATTACGAACTTAAAATATATATTTTTAATAAGCAACAAATATTTTGTTCTTACTTTTATCGTCGGTGTATACGTTTCACGTTAGAAAATGATTACAACTGCGTGGTGTCGATTGCTACTTAACTCTGCCCATTTTCAGACAAGGTTATTGCAATCACGTCGGGAGTATGTAACCCGTTGTGTCGAATTGTACAAAATTGAATTAAGGACTGCTTTCGGCATGTATGTAATTTATACTTAATAAACTACTCTTTGAAACGAAGCGTCAACTGGGATGATAACAAAATTAAATATGTAATGTTTCTGTAAGAGAAGTAAAGTGTCGTTGTTGGGCGCCATATTCTGTTTCAAGATCTGTTAATTGATACCGCAGGTTAAAACTCGATTCATTTTAATGAAGTTTTGTCGCCGAAACCTATGAGCATTTTTTAGGTATGCTCACTGTTACAAATCTCTCGTGGAAACCTTTTTTTTTTGTCATTGATATGACGGGACAATTGTGTAATGGAGAACAAAGTAATGCGGTAGGGAAAAACAACTGGAAATAAGTGTTAAAACCATGGAGATGCAGTTTCAAAGAACATAGTCAACGAAAGGACACGTGCGGATTAAGACATAATCTGTCGCCATATCTGTTTCTCTTTCTCTTGGTATAGTTTGTTGTATATTCGCAATGGACTGTAGTGGGTGCCTCCGATCCGAAGTTCAAGCTACCAGTCCCTTTTGCTGATACACTTCTGTTTTTCAGGCGGAGGTACATATGTATATGCAATCGAGCTATGCGCCAGAGACTGCATTAGATGAAACCTCCGTAGAAAACAGATTGCCATTTTTTCTGTCAGATTTCTATATGTTCTGGAAAACAAATAGGTACCTGCCTTCCGGCTTAGTCGGAGAAGGAAGTTCCTCTATTAGATACACGTGCATATACTGTATCTGATGTAGCTGGTTCTGACACAAATGGCCTTATAAAATGAAGAATGTTGATGAGTGTGAACATCGATTCCATTGTCAATACTCCAAAAAAATAATTAAATAGTTTATGAATTTTCTTTTTTCCATTTGTGCATAAAAATTACTTTATTATTATTTCTCCTCAATACCAATTAAACAATAATATAAATTTAAAATAAATTTACAACACTTTCAGTTCATTCAACAATAAAATACTCATTCGCAGCCACACAGACTGGGTATATAATTGACACATGCCGGCGAATAACACTTACTTTTCCTCAGTGAAATTTATATCGAACATATAGATTCCCAGTTCCTTTTCACACCGCTCAATTTGTCTTATGTAATCTGATATTTCTTTGATAGCATCAACCTGTTCCTGCAGGTATTCCGTTTCGAGAAAGTCACATAAGTTTGGATCATTATGCTCTCCAGCTACGGCATGCACTTGCAAAAGGCTCTAAGTTTGTCAAAAATTATCGATTAGTTAAAAAAAACAAAAATATATATCCAAACTAAAGACTCACCTCGTTGACGGTCTTTTCCAAGTCCAATATATAAATCATTGATTTCATCACAGATTGGAATTTAAATTTCGGCTTTCCGATATCTTTCAGGACAATGGTACCACCACGTTTGTTAAGGTAGGTCATCAACTTTTCAGCGTGTACCTTCTCCTCGTCGCAGCATTTCTTGCACCATTTACTTAGCCCGGGTAGGGCCATATCTGTACGGTCAAAGTGCCATGCCTATTCAAAATATTGTCATTTCCAATATCTTTGTAAATTTCATTAGAAGACTCTACTTACCATGGCCATGTATTCGTAACATGCTGTTAGTTCTAAATTAATTTGTCGATTTATTTCCTTTTCACAATGTTCAGAGAAATTCTGTCGCACCAAAAGACTCATACGACGAAGTGCCTGAAGGTTCGGGATAAATCTCATTTTTCAAGCTGTAATTTGATTGAAAAGTTTGTTTAAATTCTGAAAGGAATATATTTTTACTTTAGAAATTCAATGACAGGGAATATAACTTTGCAACCGGAGCCGTTTGACAAGTGACTTACAAAGTGGAAAGTGCGCGTACTCTGAAATGTTTTGCAAGTGCGATAACTTTTAACGGTTTTTTATTTGAAATATCATTTAAATGTAGATTCTTTTAATAACGGTTGAAATGTTTTTCTAGTTATTTTGCAAGTGTTTTTCTGAAAGACAACATTTGCCAGAGTAATTTTCAAGAATAGGAGTGTGCTTTTTCTCGTGCTAAAAAGACGGTGGCTATCCTTAAACTAGAGCACGGGCATTAGGGAAATTAGAGGTGAGGCAAAGGATATTCCGATGTACGTTGATCTTAAATGCTTGTGAATTGTAGTTATGAGGAAACAAAGAGCTGTCTAAATCATCGTACATTCATGTGGTAAGACCTAGGAAAGAATCCCTCAATTTGACAGCACATACGATAGGGTAGACTTGCGTGAGTATTGCTTCTGGAACAATCGATAAAACAGTGAGAGACAGAAAATATTTCTTCGGTGTTTAAGCTTCAATTGAACAGCCCTAAATTGTCGCTTGTCCCTTAACGAGATGGTTGAGCTAAATTCACCTTATACGGGTGCCGGGGTACTTAGACATTCCAGGCAACTGCATGGCTGATGAACTCGTTAGAGAGGGCACAACTCTACCAATTCTTCCGGAAAAGGGGAATTTAAGCATGCTTCTTGCCACCTGCTAACTGCTACTTAATAGAAACGCGATCAACAGGTAGGTAGCACCTGTCTTATCACCAAGCAGATTTGGCCAAAGCTGGATCTCAAACGTTCCCACTGTCTCATCAGACGGAAAGACTGCTAATAAGCACACTGCATCATTGGCAAACATGCCTGTAGACTGGGCCTCCTTTACAACGACTTCTGCAGAAGCTGCATGGACGAAGAGGAGGAGGAGGAGTCGATGCTCCACCTTCTTTGTATATGTCCGGCCCTCTCAGCCCGAAGAAGAGTATACTTAGGAGCATAACAAGTTCCGGCTGATTCTGCGGGTAGTATTTCCGGTGAAATAAAGACGTTAGAAATCTTTCCTAAGTTCTGCCTGCCAAAAAAGCATTAAATCACGACCAAAGTGTTCCAATAGCTGTATAACTTGTCTAGTGATTTGTGAATTAAATAGAACTGAAAACACGTAGACAAACCATGGATCATTATGCTCTTCAAGAATAGGTAATTTCGTTCCCTCTGACTAGATAAAGAGCAGAACTGCGGGCGATAGAATTGCAGACAAATGAGGTTCTAGTGAACGAAAGAAAATGGACATCAGTGAGAGTTATGACCCCCAACAGCAACAGAGGCAGCAATTACAATCTCAGGAACAGCAACAGTAGCTACCATTGTTATTTCCTGCCGTGCAACCATTCCCGATGAATGGATTCAGTTATACTACAGCACCGATGCAAGAAATCGTTAGAAGACCGATGGCGGCGATAGAAACACCGCCACCAACACCAGTCGCAACCGAGGTCGATATTGATTCATGTTTGCTGCAACAATTCAGTTGCGGACTACGAAGATCTTATTAATCAATTCCAAACGTTGATGAACAATCAAATGAACAAGGAATCGGCGAGGTTCTTCCTTGAGACGAGTAATTGAAACCTCCAAACAGCGATCGGTTGCTTTTTGGATTTTTGCAACATGCAAACGTTACCATCAATGAAAATCATCGCACAATCACGTCCCTCTGATCTGAAGCAGGCATGGAAGTTACAAAACGATGACAGCGAAGGCTGGCCCACTGGCTGTTACCTCATGTCATCCAATTAGACGAGGCGAATTGAGGTGCCAGTGATACGGTCTGGTGACACATGTGACATCGTCGCTGATATACCAATCACCAATCCTGCCATAATGTGGAGGCTTTGCCTCCATACCGACTGGAACCTGTGATACAACCACTGATTTGGCCGATAGGATGGCACAACTATGAACATCCAACTCAATGAGTCTCGAAAGTTTTCCACAAGTTAACGTCGTGATAATGGTTAAAACATATGGAATGAGCGTGCTGCGTCTGCGTGTCCTAGGTTGTTAGGTTGGACGCTATGTGTCACTTGCATATTATTAAAACAAACAAACAATCGCGGAATAATTGCGTCAATGTTTTTGACAAATAATCGGTCGGTGGTAGCAGACGAACGGTCGAGAATATCGCTGCTGTAGATCTCCTAGGCGAAAAGGGACACTGTTACTGCGACTGATGAGCACAACAAAACCAAGATCAACAACTTTTGCTGCCCCAAATTGATGAATTGATATTATTCGGGTGGAAGCCTAGGCCTTTAGGTAAGGTTAGGTTGAAGTGGCTGCAAGCTATTGCCAGCTTAGACCCGTGATAGGTCCATTGTGATATCACATGGTTCTGAAGAGATCTACATACCAATTCGTTAAACCAATTGGAGCTTTTCGTGAAGCGAAGACGGTTTCTGATATCCGTGTTTATCAGATCGCCTAAGTAGTTGAAGTAGAATTCCCCTAAATGGGGTCTTCTTTTACGGGAGAGAGCTGGACAGTTACAAAGAAGGTGGGGAATAGTTTCCTCCTCCTCTTCGTGCATGCAGCTTCTTCCAAAATCGTTTGAATGGACGGCAAGTCTTGTTGCATGCTTGCCTATTAGACAGTGTCCCGTGATGACACCTATTATGGGACTGATATGCGATCTGTTGAAAGAAATACAATTTTTAGAGCGTTTCAGATCCAGCAGCGCCTAAATCTGCGTTGTCGCTAGACACGTTATACCACTTTTCCACCTAGAATTTGTTTTCTCGATAGCATCCACCTTGAGTTTAAGTTTACCTGTAGCGATCGGTATACCCAGGGTGTCTCTTTCTGTAAGCACGGGTATGGTTGTTCCATATCTGGCGAGTTCGTCTGCCTTGCAGTTTCCTGGAATATCTCTATGCGTCGGTACCCAATAAAGGTGAATATTGAACTGATCCGCCATGTCTATAAGAGATGATCGGCAATCTAGATCTACTGACGAATTTGAAGGGACTGATTCCAGGGATCTGATCGATGCTTGACTGTCCGAAAAGATAGGTATGTATGTCTGTGCAAGATACCACGTTTTTCTTAAGCCAAGATAAGCCAATATTTCTGGCTGAGACACGCTACAATGATTTTGAAGACGGAAAGAGAGGCTTAGATTAGGCCTATCGGAGAAAACACCACCACCTTCTACACCCTCATTGGTTCTAGATCCGTCGGTGTAAAAGTGGATCGAATTGTCCTGAAGAAATGACTCATTCTCCCAAAGTGGTTTGGAGGCAATGGTTGCAAGGAAGTTTTTATTGAAATTTAGCTTGGGTGTGGTGTTTTGTGGATTTTGATTGAAATCTTTGGTAGACCACTGTGAAATTGATTTGAGGCCTTTAGGAGAAGTTCTCTAGGTAGAGGTATCTGCAACTTGGGCTCTGAAGCACACCTTCACCAAGAAGATTTGTTGCTATATCTTGAGGGCGCACCGATGCCTCTTAATTTTGTCTTGTCTATCGGTCTATATGTTCCAAGTCAAATGAAAAAATAATCACAGAAATACTAATAATTGAAGGGAAATGATTTCGGCTTCAACAAATCTACATTAATAGACTCCCTACCTTGTAACAGAAGACTCTATAAAAATAAATAGTCTTGTGATTCAACCAATAGCCAGCCAATTAACAAAGCATCGGGTGATAATCTTAGAAGCAATCTATTTTACAAATAATACATGTAGGTAATCTAATTCGTCGCTTCATTATTCTCTTTGGTTGGTTTGATGCGTCAAAATCACCTCCCTATATCAGAAATAAAAAAAAAAATACATTTTTTATTGAGGTTTTGTATTAATGAATTGAATGATGTATGAAGCAGTGAAAACGAGATAGCGTTTCAATCCTGGTGACAGGATGTGGAGGAAACGAAATAAGAATCCATTAGAGAGATGCCATTAATGCATATGACTCGGGGAGGGTGAAACATTGCTGCAGGGACATTCTTAGGGATTATGTTTGAATTTGTGATAGCTTACACCACAGGGAAGGTTCGTATTGTTCGTTGATGAGATTAATTATATAAATTGTGATATACAACCATTTTTTTCGCATTAGTTTGATGAAGTAGTTCTGTGGAATGTTTGCAATCATTATAGTGATTAGTAATTTCTCATTTAAAATGTTACACGTGAACTAAATGAAGTTAAAAGTGGCTAATGGAAGAATATAATACGAGTATAATACGTTTTTTAGTACAGACTGGAATGTCAGATGTTATGGACGGATCTATTGGCTAAAATACTCTGTTAATGTCACAGAAATGTGACATTCCTAACCCAATGTGGTGAAATAGAAAAAATGTTTGTTGTGCTATTGCCATCTTAGCCAGAAGAAACATCGGTCAGTAAGTTATTCTGCGTTTAGTATCAGCGGATCATATGTAGGCATACAAAGTCCTTAACAACCTCAAAGTTATATCTGTCTAGCTAGGGTGATGTTCGGTCCGAGACGTTCAGTGTTCGGTTTATTTTTTTGTTGACTGTATTGACTTTGCTTTGTTCTTGTTGACCATTGAACCAATCTCTGTCACGCTGTTTCAGTTCTCACGGGCTGACCGACTTTGATAGAGCAGCAAGCATGTTCCATCATCATTCTGTACAATCGCACGAGTTTGGGATGCCATAACAAGACATTGATCTGTATAGCTCGTCCAGGTTTGGAGAAATCCTTCATAACACCGATCCACAAAAAAGGACCGAAGAATGAAATAACCAATTATCGTCGCATTGCTAAAACTCTCCCATATACCCAAACTCTTTGAAAGTCTCTTGTATGAAGCTCTAAACTTTCAGTGCAAATCTTTTATTTCCCCTAGACAACATGGTTTCCTGAAAGGTAGGTCAACTACCACAAACCTAACAGAATTTATATCCTTTGCCCTCAGCCCTCGAGAATGGTAACGAAGTCGAAGTTTTAGCGATCGGCTTTAGCAAGGCTTTTGATAAAATCTCCCATCAATTTCAAACTGTCTGCCATCGGCTTCGAACCCATACTGTTGAAATGGATATCTTCTTACCGGGAAACCGTTTTTACAGTGTTCGTTTTATGTCCACCCATTCTGCTCCTTTTTTAGCCACCTCTGGTGTTCCGCAAGGCAGCCATCTAGGTCCCGTTCTTTTCATCAAACACCCGTTCGTCTCCTCATTTCCTCATCCCAAGACTCTATCCTCCTTCAACAACACCTCTATAGTTTTTCGATCTGTTGCCTCTATAATTGCCTGGAATTAAATATAGCCAAATGCCAATCGATCACCTTTTCTCATAAGCGGCACCGATCTCCTCCCCGACTCTACCTTCTGCACAATCGACCTGTCTCTTCCGTTTAATCTCTTCGCGATCTCGGCATTTTGTACGATAGGGAGCTCAATTTCCGTTCACATATGGATGAGATAATCCTTAAGGCCAATTCTGTATTAGGCTTTGTAAAACGATGGTCCAAAGAATTCACCAACCCCTACGTAACCAGGTCCCTATACGTTACCTTTGTTTGCCCCCTCCTAGAGTATGCCAGTGAAGTGTGGTCCCCGTACCACCTCAAGAAACGAAAGCATCCAGCGCCGTTTTCTTCGATTTGCTCTCCGAGGTCTACCTTGGAACGACCCTTTTATTCTCCCTCCCTATCAAAACCGCCTCAACCTCATTAACATAAACACCCTTGAGGAAAGCAGAGATGCAGCCGACATTCTCTTCATTTATCAACTACTTGCAGGTCACATTGAATGTGCGTCACTTCACAACTTTGTTTTCTTCAACACTAATCCTCGTCCCTTCTATCTACCCACCCACCACACATCCTACGGCTTGAACGAACCGATCTCCTGTATGCTACGAAAGATTAACTCAAACCTTGCCTTTTTTGACTTCAACCGCACCACTCCTTGCCTTAAATCCGACCTCCTTCACCGCCCCAATTAATCATAGTTTTAAGTTTAAGTTTAAGTCCAATTTTAAGTTACTTTAAAGATTGTATAGCTTGTATTAAGCCGAATAAATGGGGGCCTTCGCCCCTACCAAAATGGCCTTAACACCGATTTGAAATTCCTCGGTTTTCTCTAAGGTCAGCCATAGTAGTAATATTTGGTTGGTGAAGGACTTTTCAGGCCTAAAGCCACAGAGATTGTTGTTAAAATGCTTTAGAGTTGCTCACAGAATTCAGCAGATTTAGGATTGTTTCTATTTACAGTTTTCTAGAATTATTTGTCCCCTTTTCCATTTAGGGAATAAATTTTGAGTAACTCAGAACAAATGAGACTAAAAAATATTTATTGCTTTTCAGCACTAGCCTGTTCGAAACCTCCCCAGTCTCAGGAGTGTTAAAGGAAAAATTAAAAGTTTGAAGGCTTATCTCTTTAAAAACGAAATTATTTACTATTGAAACTTCGCCATATACTATATGCATACGTTCACAATCAAGCGCAACTACTCAGCAATAATATACCTCATCCTTCCGAATCATCTAAAACACGTTTGAATTTATGCCATCCCAACAGAGATTCCGAAACTGGAAACTTTTCTGCTGCACGTATAAGCAGTTTGTTAGATTGCCGGAGTCCTGAATATTTTCCTTTAGTATATGTACGTTCTCTACCACCATCGATGTGCATATGTCTTTCCTTTCTCCTTTTTTATTTTTCTTTCCACTTTTCTTCATTTCGGCTCGTTTCACATCCGCATGCAGTAAAAATATAAGTAATGTACCCAGACGATGATAAAATAATATAAGAAATTTCTTCCGGGAAAAGAGAGAAACTATTTCCGATTTTGAATTTTGCCAAAAACTCGGGAAAACGGGGGAGTACCCAACGACGATGGATTCTTGACTCTTGGTTTTTTGGCAAATTGTTTCATCTGCATCCATTCGATTATAACTAATTCAAATTCAGTAGATGAAACGTTCTAACGTGAGTGCGATTGTTATCAAATTGGAAAATTTAATTTTCTCATGTGAGAATATAAATTGAATTTTTTTTTATTTTGCCAAGATCCTTGTCTCGATACTTGAGGATAGAAATTAGAAACTTTAATAGTAGTTGAATCCAAACACTTTAGAAACTTCTTCTCAGAAAAAAAAAACTCGATATCGCCCACAAGATCCGTAAATAGTTTACCAAAACAAAGTTTTAGCAATTCTAGAATCCGCCCGACTTCCGAGAGTAATAAACGTAACCAAAGAGATGGTTGGGTGTTGTAGAAATAGGGTAGGCACCGAGAGGTGTCAACTTGGCGATGATGACCAGTGTTGTAACTGTTTCTACACATAAATTGTGCTTATTTTACCTCCAAGTGGTAACCGTCAGGTACTGGTGGATGTCCATCCGGACTCGACTTGCCAAACCTATAAGCGCGAGTACTGACCAGCAGACAAAAATAGCAGCACTATAAATGGGACAGCGGATGAATTCCCCAGATGGAATCAACGGTGAAGAAAAATCCCAGAACAAATCAAATAGAACCTTATCCGGGCTACTCCGACATATTTGGAGCTCTGGCCGGTAAGGATTTCGGAGACTATATCAATGGACCAACGGCAGCGCTCACATCCCCGAACGGGTTACTGGTTTCAGTCTAACCGACCCCTCGTCTTAGGGGTTTCTATAATGGAACCGGCCCTCCAGGTTGGGGGTTGTGCCGCTGGGGTAACTGCCCGGCAATGGACAAAAAAAACCATAGTTACGAAGCAACAACAAGCCTCGGATACGGACGGATTTACTGTTGACAACTCCTGCAAACGAAATAAGGGAGGGACAGCGCAGTAGTGGAAGACCCCGACTCAGATGGCGCACGCAAGTTGAAGGGGACCTCAACCAATTTAGCGTGCGAAACGAAAGATCGAGCTGGCTGAAGACGCTTGTTGGTTGAGGCCCAGGTCCATCCCGGACTGTAGCGCCACCTTTAGTAAGTAAGTAAAGAGAATGTCTTAACTTATATAAGAAAGAGGTTTACAAAGGTACAAGCAATGGGTGAAGCTTGAGTTTCGAAACCCCGACTCTTTCGGATGTTTAAGAGCCTACCGTTAAGATCGAGATAGACTCATTAAAGGGGAATTCGCGCTGACTCCAAGCGCTTCTATCCAGTATTGTGTCGATTGAAGTAATTTTCAGTTGGCAATATATCAGTTGATTTGATTGACCCACAGCCAGCAAACGAAGGCTCCTAATGACAATTTGTCACGCCATTCTCCTGTATGGGTGTGAAATATGGGCCGATGCACTGCGACAAGAGAAATACAGGAAGCAAATTGTGGCAATACAGAGACGCGGAGCCCTACGAGTCGCAAGTTCATACCGAACGGTCTCGGAACCAGCTATCCTCGTAGTCGCGGGAGTGAACCCCATCGATCTCCTGGCGGCAGAGAGAAAGTACGTCTACGACAAAAAGACGGAAATAGGAGTAGAGGCGGCTACAGACGAGGCAAAAGAGCTCATAAATCAGCATTGGCAAGAGAGATGGAGTGCAGAAAACAGGGGGTGATGGACCGCGAGGCTGATCCCAAACGTTGCCGAGTAGAAGGGACGGAAGCACGGTGAGGTAAACTAGTACGTTACCCAGTTTCTAACCGGACACGGGTACTTCTACGCGTACCTCCATAAGATGGGCAAAAGAAGCAGTCTAGCTTGCCAGTACGACGGGTCTCAAGTGGACGACACAAACCACACGTTCTTCACCTGCAGTAGATGGCAAGCCGAAAGAAGAGCAATGGAATCCGTGATGAGTATTATAAGTCCGGACGACATAGCTGCAAAAATGTTAGCGAATGAGCGAATTGGAAACGAGTATGCGCCTTCATAGAAAAGGTACTCCAAACAAAAAAGAGACAGGAAGACCGAACATACCCTCACGAAACTATACAAACCCGATGAAAAGTCTCACCGGCAAGAAAGAGTCAACTTGCAATAGGAGAAAAAATAAAAATGAAAAAGCCGGTCCCCAGTGGGCAAAGAACATGAAACCACGAGGTCCCGGAGTGGATGGTGTCAAAGTGGAAAAAATGGGGTTTAAGGTGGTTTTTTAGCGAGTCTCACACTACTTGAAACAGAGCGGGATCGTTTCTCGTGCGCGTTAGTGTTTCTCTACCACCCCCTAGGCAAAAAAAATAAAAAATATGAGTCGATTTAGGAAGGTTGTGATGCTCCACACTTTGCTCACACCATTGATGAGTGTCTCTCAGTCTAAAAGCTGTTAGTGACTTGGTGAATACCACAAACGTCTCTTGGCAGTACGTGTTGGTTTGAAGAGCAGTCGTTTGTCATCGTACCCGTGATGCTGAGACAAGTCAAACGAGAACTGGTTTGATTTTTTTAAATTGACCACCAAGGTTAGGTTAGGTTAGGTAACAGGGTTGACGGGAAAGGAAGTCCTATCTCCGCCACACTTAGATCAATGTAGACCCATTGTGGTACCCCAGGGGATTCAACCCCCCTTACTAGGAACCATAAGCCTATGTTCTATCGAGCCAGTCCGAGGCGCGGATAAATCTGTGTATGTCGACCACAGACATGTCGAACAGTTCTTCTAGATCCTGAAAGAAGTGCCTTCTTAGGGTTTTGAATCTTATTTGGCAAAGAGCTGGACAGTGGAAAAGAAAGTGTGAAGTGTCCTCATCTTCTTCTTTATCGCCATATCCCCTGCATAGGTCATCCGCGTTCATATACCAGTCTTTAGAGAAGATAGGAATTTTTTGTCCATTTGCAGGATTCTATCGGTTTTCTGATTATCGTAGATTGGCCATAGTTTCCTAGTTATAACACAGGAAGTGAGCGCATTCCGTCTATCATTTGCAGTCTTTTGAATGTTGCTTCCAATCTCCTGTTTGAGATCTTATGAAGATCCTTCCCTTGCCAGCTCATCAGCTGTCTCGTTTCCAGACAGTCCTTTGTGGCCAGGGACCCAGCAGAGTCTTACATTGTGACTTACAAGCTTCACTTTTACTTCTATGGCACAAATCGCTCTTATTGCCGCCTGGCTGTCGATGAAAAAGGTAATATCATCCCGTGGTAGTGCCTTCATTGCAATCTGTTGGGCAGCTGTTGTCACTGCCAGGACCTCCGCTTGGAAGACACTGCTATGGTCCGGGAGTCTGATTGATACGGAGAGTCAATTGACCACCAAACCATGATGTCAATATCTTCGGCCATAGCGACTTGACAGGAAACGAGAATCTGATCAATTGACAAGTATGGGATAGTTATAGTTGGCACAGTCAATGGCTTAGTCCTTTGGGAATTTTCCTTTGAATAACGAAAATATTCTTTCCCCGCTATCTCTTTTCATTTCTTCTAAGTTCAGTTCTAGGGCATCCCTAAGAGGTCTATGCGAACGTATATTTTAGTCTGGTAACAGCTCTCCAAAGTCCCGTATACGTAACTACTTGTGAATAGATATCGAATCAACACAATTTTTCACTTTCCTTTACAACAACAATGAGGCAGTGTTGATAGTTAGCATATTAATCTGGAACGGTTTTTATCTAAGTATATTTTCATTCATCAACTGCCACATATCAACTCTCTCTTTACAGTCTCATAATCGCTTGGGGGATAATCCATTTCCATTAAATCCTTTGCCAGTCGACACAATGATGAATGATGGTGTATGGATATATGTGAACGGAAACTACCCTCGACTTCTATAACCCATACTTCCGTTTCATGCAACCAAGCAACCACTTCATGTGTCCCTCCATTGTAAAAGTGAAAACTTTTAAATTCGAGTAGAAAAGTCTCGAGCATAGTATTTGAGGGAGAAGTAGTTGTAGTTGCACCAGATGGTTGGGTGGTTATAAAAAGGATGCGCTTGGTAAAGTTTTGTAGTTGAAATGCAGGAAAAGACACTCTTCATGGTAACTATTATTAAATGCGGTTCAACTAACATTTTAAATAGCAAAAATCTCTTTTAAAATAATTGAGATTATGATTTTGAAATTTTCTACACACTGGGAGGGCTTAATCTTGGCTACAGACCCTCTCCTACAAGAAGTTCACTTTTTTTTTTTTTAAATAAGGCAGTAGCCATACCTCCTATCATAGTTGTCCCCCTGTCAGTCTAGTCCTTAGACAAGTGTCTTGCACTTTGGGCGCACGAAATTTCCTGTATTAAGTAATCCCACTGTATGGAAAGGCAGTCCTTAAATGTTTCAAAGCTTTAAAAAAACACAAAGTAGTTTCGTCCGATGGAAGACAGAAGAAGAATTCAAAACTGTGTATGTGTACTTGACTTGTACAATGTACAACCAGAGGAGAAAACTTTCGCAATTATACCAGCCAAAGCGAAACAATTTTCTCAGAACTCCTTTGTGCAGGGAAAACAATGCTCATTCCCTTCGACATGTCTCACTAAATGGTCCATCTACCTACTACGCCTTGTAACGAAGGAATATACATATAACCGAGTGGTGTCGCGTCATATATTCAGTGTTTTGCGTTTGTATTGTGGATGCGCCAGGAGGAGACCAATGTTGTGCAAAAGTTAAATGGGTTGCACTTTACAGATTATTGCTTTGTTGTCACTGAAGAGCCAGTTTAAGTGCCGTTTCTAGTTCAATTGTTCCATTGACTTTGTAAAAAGGTGTATCGATAGATAGCTCATGTGCCGATAAATTGTTGAGATAGGCATCATTGCAGTAAAAGATTAAATGGAGGCAGAGTGAACAGTTAGCTAAAGTGTTCTTGGAGTGATACTTGACATTCAAGCAAAATCATATTGAGGGCTGACAAGTTTCACTTTTGAAGTGAATTGTTATGCACAGATGGTTTGCGATACATTTTATTTATAGATTGTGGCTTAAAAACTTTTCTATTTTGTCCTACATACTTATTTATAGGGCTCCTGATCCGTAGAGGGTCTCTGCCTAAAATAGACAGCTTTTCGTTCTCGATGATTCCGGGCGTACTGGTTCCAGTTCTCCAAACCAAACGCTCTGGTATCCTCTTAGCTGAAGCATTGATGTCCATCTTGACATCCACATCTTGGTACACCTCATAGAGTTCGCGGTGATGCCTTCTCTTCCAATATTCGACGAAGAATGTTTCGATCGAAAGTTGTCAATATTTGTTCTGCTTTCCTGTTTACCGTCCAGCTTTCAGCACCATGTAGCCACCGGATTAGGAGTCGGTAGAGCTTACGTCCTGTCTTCCGAATTAGGCCCATTTGGTTCGCTAAACCGAACTAGCAACAGTTTTGAAGGGCGAATTTTCGTAAATATCCACTTCGGTGTCATTCGTGGAGTTGATGTTATCTCCAGGTAACTCAAATCCTTTGACTACTTCAAGATTCAGGCTTTCAACAGTGACAGTGGGCCGATGGTGCTCTGTTTGTTGACAACATTTACTTTGATTTGCTCTCGTTCACTTCAAGGTCAACTCGTTTCGCTTCATCGTCAAATGCCGTGAAAGTCTTTAAAACGGCAAGCTGGGAGCTACCAATGATGCCAATGTCGTCTTCGTACCCTAACAGTTGTTAGGATTTGTTTGAGATAGTGCCTTCCCTGTTTCCGTATGTCCCATGCACTATTTGGAGATTGGAGATGTTACATGTCTTGCCGAAAAGATCGGAAAATCTGCACCCTGGATGGCAGCTTGATCAGGGTCTGGATTTTTAATTCGGCCATCGCCCTGAAGAGCTTCAGACAATGAATGTTATCATATGTGCCTTTGAAGTCGATGAAAAGGTGTATTGTCTGCCATGTACTGTGAGAGGAGCAGTCATGTTTTTGAGGAGCAGCAGGGGTAATTATTATTATTATTGGTTAGGCTCTGCGACCTAACGCAAATGGCACTGTGACCTGAAAGATCTATTGTGGAGGAGGAGGTCCTCTATCTTCCTAATGAAGTTGAGGATATCTCCAGTCGAGGATGAATGTCCTCCGGTGTTAGGAATTCTTTGTGGAGAAAGCATTTCCTGACTCTGCAGACAGCCAGGCACTCGCATAGTACGTATTCCGCTGATTCGTCTTCCTCTAAGCAGAGTCTGCATTCAGATTCCTGAACAATATTTGGTTTATGTTAGTGATATCTGAGGCTACAGTGACCGGTGAGGAAGCCGGCAAATTTTCTGATATCATTCCTTTTATGACTGAGAATATTTTTTCTGGATTTGTTCAGGGGTAGGATGGCCCTTTTAGTCTGTCTGAGCCCCTGAGTGTTGTTCCAGTAGTCCAGACTCAGTCTGAAAGCAGAAGTAGGAATGTCGCAGAGGGGTTCGGCACCTATATACATTTCTGAGGAGCCTTTCCTCGCAAATTGATCTGCAATTTCATTGCCTTCAATGCCTCTGTGTCCTGGTGCCCACCAGAGCTTGACTTTATTTCGCTTTTAGAGGTCCTGGAGAGTACAGCGCTGCTTGACTATCAGTGAATATATTCATGGCTAGCCGGAATCGAGAATGATAGTGGCGCAGGTATCGAAGGCATGTAGTTCCGCCTGAAAGACGCTAGGACACATTCCAAGTGCCTTTGAGACTTTGTGATTAGGCCCATAGATACCGACACTAACCCCAGAGTCCATCTTTGGACCATCAGCAGTAGGGGTACACAGTGTACGTGCTTTCAAGGTGCATATTCTCCATTCATAGTCTGTGGACGTTCCAGGTTTTGATCATGAGAAGATCTATTGGTATCCGAGGCAGTTGTGTCTCTCATAACTTAATAAAGGGTCTTTCATTAAGCGCTTCCTATCTTTAAATTTAAATAAAACAAAGTGTGAGTGAGATATCATCGAAAGTTTTTATTCATTTGAAAGGCCTATCGATGCCATTATGCATGGAATACACTGAAAAAATTAATGTGCATAATATTAATGAACGCCGTTCATACAGCAAAATTCATTAATTTTTTGGACAAATTCATTGATTTTATGTACAAATTCTTTAAAAAAAAGTACTGATTTTATGACCGATTCATTAATCCTATGAATTCCCATTCATAAAAATATTTGTATGGGAAATTTTATTTATGAACGCTGATTCTCATTTTAATGCATTTTTTCATAAACTTATGAACTATTCATACAACTGCCGATTACGATTTTTAAGAATAAATACATTGAATTTATGAAAATCCTACTAATATTATAAATGTGAAAGTTTGGATGTTTGGATGTTTAGATGTTTGGATGTTTGGATGTTTGGATGTTTGGATGTTTGTTCCTCCGTAACGCCTAAACAGCTGGACGAATTTTGATGAAACTTCGTGAGTAGATAGTCTATGTCCAGGAGAAGCGCATAGGCTAATTTTAATTTCGTAATTTTTATTTTGAAAAATTCATATTTTTGTGACCTGCGAGCACTCAGCCAGTGGCACATCGTAGGGATCGTAAATCATGATCGTGTGCGCGACAAGGGTGGTGCTTCCTTTTTCCTTTATTTGTTGCTTCCTTTTATTTGTGGTGGGTAGGGTATGTGTATCTTTGCATCTTAATGATCGGAACTCACTCGCAGGGAAAGGGTTTTGATGGTGGTGTAGCAGATATTCAGTTTTTCGAGTAGGTAAAAAAGAAGTATCCCATTGCAGGAATAAAAAATTACGTAGGGTATGTAAATAAAGAGCAAATTACTAATTTTTATTTATTTTTTTTGACTATGTTAGGTATTTGAATGTATCTCATAATGTTCCACGCTATGGGAGGAATTCGTAAGGACATGAAAATAATGAAAGTGTGATGGTGGGTAAGTTTCACCTTGGTTTTGCTTAAGACCCATTGAAACACCCCAAGTTTAGGATCTTAGCCGAATATTGGCGTAGTAGTAGAAAGTACGAGGCGAGGTATTATATTTTTTTCTGCTCCAAGTATGTTCATCTGACAACACTTCGAGAATATGAAGCAGATCATGTCCGCAAACGACGCTATGACCTAAATAGCAGGGTTTTTAAACTTCTTAGAGATATCCGGAGTGCCGTCTCTTAAACTGGTGCTTCGGTTTTGCTGTTTTGCTGATAAGACTATACAATAGTACCAGGCTGTGCATCGCAGAGTTGGAGAGAAATGTGATCAAGGCTACAATTCTCATCGGAACGGCCAAAGGAGAGAGCGCACTAATTCCTCGCATTCTTATAACACTTAACAATTTGCCCTTTCAATTTAAAAGAGTTTTATCTAAAAGCTACATTTTAAATGACGGTAGTGCAGTGAATCGGGATGTACTACAGTAAAGTACAAAGTGTTAGGAAAGAGAAATAAAGTCGCAATTTTGTGATAGACCTGGAAGGAAGGTGAACTAGCGCAAGACGAAACAACAAGGAGCCTGAGAGAATGGCAGCAGAGTTGGAACCTGTCAACCAAAGGCAGACTGACATATCGTCTTATCCTTATTACTGAAACTTGAACAAGGCACAAGCATGGAGAAGTAGACTTCTCCGTAACATGGGTCTTAACGAGACATTGCTATTTCCAATCAAATCGATCGGTTCAATAACACTGACTCTCCACTTTACCCGTGCTGCGCAGACACAGTAGAGGCAGGTAAATAGAATTGATTGCCTGGTAAAGTCCTATCAAGACATAATTAGCGCAGGTGCGCTTTGATGCGTGCGTGCGTGTTGGTGCGTTTTTATATCACAACGCACGTGACCTTGATGTTGATGGGAGTGGTAGGAAGACACAGTTGAAGACTTGGGGCATGTGTTCTTCCAGTGACCACGGTTCTATACTCAACGGGAGATATAGTTAAAGTGGAGTGCAGTTTGCATTTTTGCCAAAAGCATGTTCGTAGAGCTGACACACCTGGAAAGGGAAAGGGAAAGGGAATAGATATTGGTGGCAGAGGTGGTCTTAGTTCGGGCTATAATCCCGCACTAAGGCTTTCGATGCTTTCCACCTTTCATAAAAAAAAAAGAAAACAATCTTCACATCACATTAGCTGTAAGCTATGCCACATCACATCAACGTATTCGCGAGCCAAGCTTAACAGCAAGAAATTTTAGGTCAACGCGGACGAAGTCGCGGGTACAGCTAGTACTCAATTAATTAAAGAAAACGTTTAATCGAACACAGATTCAAGTACCGATTCATAAGGTGTATGTATTTGCTCATAAATAGTATGTATAGATACATAATCAAAGATTTCGAATGTACATTTTCATACACTTAATGCATTGGTGTTTATTTTTATGAATCCATACTTAATTTCAATGCATTTATTCATATCATCTCAGACAAAGTAGGTACACTTTATACACTCCAATGAGAAAGTATATCTTGAGTGGTTGAATCATCGCTTGTCACGCTGAAGGTTCCAGGTTCAACTCCCGATGTAAAAAAAAAGTCGATCAACTGCGGATAAAGCTGACGTGGACTCTACTGTATAAGGATTAGGTGCATAACACTGGAGTCTTAGGTTGGTATATGGTTTGAAAGTGTTGGGTCTTACTGTGAGACATCGGGATGTTCGAAGAAATACTCTAAATTATATAAGCAAATTAATCGATTCATTGAATTTAAGAACGTTTTCATACATCCAATAACTAAATACATAAAAAAATTTACGAATTTCATTCATTAATTTTATGCACAGGTTCTTACTTTGTATGAACAATTCATAGGTGTATGAATGGATTCATAAGTTTATGAATAGGGATACATTCATTTCAAGAACGTGATGTTTAGCTCACTTTTAATGATTTTTTTCAATAATAGAATAAGATAGAATAAGAATTTTTTCATTGATATTATACACGTTTTTGGTTCAGTGTATAACATCGTCCAAATGTCCGCTGCGGCTTCTCTGGGTGGTGTGCATCCGAAGTGTCCAATTTTCCATGACTCTGGCGCAAAAATCAGGCTGAATTTGACCGATGATGCATGGGTTACGTTGGCTTTGAGGGCCGCTGTGGTCTGTGACTTATTCGCATAGACCTGCGACTTCAGAAAACCCCACAAGAAAAAGTCTAACGCGGGCAAATCGTACGATCTTGGTGGCCAGTTCACATCACCTCCACGTGAGATGACTATGCCTTCGAATCGCTCGTGCAGAATTTCCAATGTGGCGTGAGCTGTGTGGCACGTAGCGCCATCCACACATGAAACCACATGTCGTTGGTGTCCATATCGTCCAATTCAGGCAAAAAGAATTTGGTAATCATCGACCTATAGGCCTGGCTAACGTCGTTCTCAAAGAAATATGGACCGATGACGCCGTCAGCCCAAAATTCACACTTTACAGTGACTTTTTCGGGATGCATTGGACGCTCTTGGAGCTCATGTGGATTGGTTTCGTCCCAAATTCGACAATTTTGTTTGTTGGCGTACCCATTTACCCAGAAATGGGCTTCATCGCTGAAGATGATTTTTCGATGAAAATTAGGGTCAATTTCCAGCTGCTCCAGAGCCCATTCAGCGAACGCACGTCGTTGTCTATGGTCGTTTACCTTCAGCTCCTGGGTCAGTTGAATTTTGTACGGGTACAGGCCCAAGTCACGACGCAAAATTCGTTGTGGTCTGTGAAAGGCCGAGTTCTTGCGAGCGACGCGGAATCGACTGCTTCGGATTCTCCTGCACACTCTTACGGACAGCGGCGATGTTTTCGGCAGATCTTGCGTTTCGTCGACGTACGGGTGTTGGTTGATCGTTTACTGAACCAGTGGACTTAAATTTATGCACCAAACTTCGAATAGTCCTCTAAAGACGATTATGGCGACCGTAAAATGGGCGAAGCGCGCGAGTTACGTTCAAGAACGATTAACTCAATCGAACTCGAGTTACGTTCAAGAACGACGAACTCCATCGAACTTGTAATGCGACATCGGATGCAAAACCATGGGAAACAATAAATGTCCAACTTATTTAACCACGGTGTTGCATCCGTAAGCAATATTTGATAATTAAGTTCAATTAGATTACTAAGCAAATTGGAAAATGAAAATGAAAATGAAATTAAAGAAATTTGTTTTTAGTCTTAAGACCACATTCGAATAAAACAGATTAAATCATTTAAACGCAACCAAAGTTGGTGTTTTATTTATTTAATGTAATTCGCGTAGCGTTGTCCGAACAGAACACCCATTTTGATAAAACAATTTTAATATTTGTACGTGTTGTTGAACGCTATATCCGTACATGGTGATTTGGCAAAACAGACTGATAAATGACAGCCAATTCGACAGATGAAGCTTCTACAATATGGCCGCTATCAACTGTCAAAGTTCGGAAGTTCCTATTGGAAGACCCTTATTTCTTCGTGGTTAGGAAGTTATCCCCAACCTGGAGGATGCTCAAACTGGCTCATTTCGTACCCTCAAAATGATGTAAATCAGTTCAAAAATTGAGCAGTAGTACAGAAAAAAAAAAAAACAAACTTATTATTTAATTTGTCACTAACTTGCTAAATTGTATTCTCTTTAAGGAAAAAACACTAAAACTCTAATTTAATGCCAATAGAATGCCCTCTCTGTGTAGCAAAGAATTAATTGTTTCATCCGTTTATTTTCATGCAGATCATTTCAGTTCTCATAGACAAAGATGAACAAAAACTTCCTTAAATCCTATTTTAATGCATTCAGTACTTCCCGTATTAGTTCGAAGCACAGAATATCTGTAAAGCCATAGAACAGAGACAGTATAGTTACATCCTCTAACACAAAAGCGAACTCAGTGTAAGGCTTGGTTAAATTGTCCTTATCATGGCAACGAAATTAATGCGACATTTATAATATCCTTAAGTAATGTTATTGTTGTTCCACGAATTCTACCCTGCATCAGCAGAGCAGCAGTTGGAAATTGTAAGAGGATTTTGGCAAAGGATACCAAAGGATATCCGCCCGCTTGTCACCATCACCACCACTGTTTTTGGTATTAAACAAATGCGAACATACGACCGGAACCGATTATATGAAAATATTCTCATCGAGTAAAAGAAAAATTATATTTTAATTCCAAATCCTTTAAGCAAACAGACTGTAAGGACTGTAACAGAAGAGAAAGAAAGAAACTTGGTTTATGCAGATTATGGTAACACATCCCCTGGACTCAGAGAAAGGATAAAACAGTTTAACTCTTTTCTGACCTTTTCGACTTTTGACTGTTGTTCATGTGTGTGTTGATTGGTTTTTGTCTAGACATTGGTGGAACGCCAAAAGTGTTTGTTTTTTTTAAATTGTGAAACTCTTAACCACATTTTAAAACAAACGAACCATCAAAACTAGAAAATTCGTTAGATGTTGTTTTGTTTGCAAACGGATAGATGCACTTCATTTATCTTTTGGACTACAATCCATTTACATACAATTTCAGCAAGAGCATCAACCTCTGGATTCGATTAAACCAAAAATATGAAATGAATTTATGCTTGATAGATGTTTGCCTAAGGATAATGAACTCCAAATTATTTTAATCCTTTGAAACAGCTTAAGCATCAATGTGGATTGAAAAGGCAACGTTGTGTATTAATAGACAAAGTCGAACTTGAACATCCTAGCGGCCATAATCGATAACTCCTTCAGTGTGAAACTTCTGCTCAGCTTTAGTGGGTTCCTGGACCAGGACGATGTCTTCCCCGTTTTGCTGTAGTCGGAGAAGGAGGGCGACAGAGGATGTTTGAAGTGGTGCAGGTTAATCTGAACTAATCGCAGCACAATATTGTTTTTACGTGGTTGGGCCGTTAACCCCACGCACAACCGCCAAAACTGGTCGGGGTAGAAGAAAACGTGTCCTCTTGCCTAGAACACGGCTGCATACATTAGTTCACTATTCAGCGGATGCTGAGATAGCTATCCAGGGGCGCCACGTGGAGGCTGTATGTCAACTTGAACTGCATAGTGACAAGGATCGTACCTGGCATCTCACCTAGTTGAGTGCATTCAGAGACTTTACCCTGTATGTGCATTTCCGTGCCATTGGAGGAGTTGAATCCACCAACCCACCGAAAGGTGGCCCGAACTAATCGCAGCATCTTCGCTATAATTAGGTACAGAGACCTCTACCACCGTGATGACAGCCTCTTCCGTGTCCGACTTTGAAAATTCGTCAGAGGCACCATTGGACCGATCCAGTTCGGAAAATGTTAGGCCGTCAACGACTGGGATTTTAAAGGTGGGCGGCTTAATGCTAACCAAGCGTTCGGG
Source organism: Criorhina ranunculi (assembly GCA_951813785.1). Lineage (NCBI taxonomy): Eukaryota > Metazoa > Arthropoda > Insecta > Diptera > Syrphidae > Criorhina > Criorhina ranunculi. The sequence continues at coordinate 29,407,874 of OX638385.1, read as the reverse complement.
GCCGGTATAATACTGACCGCCGAGGTGGAAGGTGTTTCTGGAGGTGAAACAGTTGCGCTAGGGGCCGGTATATCACTAACCGAAAGGTGACGTCGATGGTGTGAAGGCAGGGTCAGAGGGAGAAGGTTCTTCCTTTTCCAGGTCTTCCTCGTTTTTTTTTATAGACGCGGAGAGTTGTAGCACCGAAGCCATAACTGACCTGTCCCTCAGCGTTTGTCAGGCGAGCCAGGGATTCCTTGTTGACAACAATCGGACGCCTGTCTTGAATCCGCCCTCGGCTCTTCCAGCTTTGCAATTTTCCAACTATGCGTCGGTAGATGGGGAATGGAGACCTAAAGGATCTTGAGTTTAGTAGCTGGAGTGAAGGATTCAGCCGGAATCCAGGAGCTGCTGACGACCTTGAGCTGGGCCCCTTTCCATACTTTGCCCAACTTAGCGATAGTTATTTTTAAAAGGTCTGCCGACCGTTGCAGTTGGTTCGTGCAAGCTATTAGTTTTGTGTGGCCTTGGTGCCATTTGGCATCCCGGCAGATGGATGCAGGCCCGGGATGGTCTGCAAGTATCTGGAGGAAGCTGGTTATCAGGAAAACTTCCACTTTCCTCCATCTATCCATCGTAATACTGCCATCGATATCGTCTTTATCGATAACTGCCAGAATAAGGTGGTCCTTCAGGGTATATCCGACTAAAGCTTGGCTTTATGTCTCCTCTAGGGGGAATTCCCGAGAGGCTTTGACCTTTACTAGGTCCCTACACCACGGCGAGGTGTGTAGTCGCATAGGGGGTGCGTTGGATTGCTAAGCAAGCACATTCAAATCTCAGTGAAGCTCTGAAGCGTTTTTTCATGGCATCGCCTCCCGGAAGGCATTGGTAAACCTTTGAGAGTATGAATCGTCATCCGCGGAAACCGGACCGGAACTGGAAATAAAAACTGTACGTCCTTTTCAGTTGTTAGAAAAGTATATAGGGCTGTCGCGTTTAAGATTTTTTTAAATTTTTTATTTGAGGTCTACTTCATCTATTCTTGATAAAGCCTATATATCTGAGTCATACAACAGGACTGGATTGATCAGGGACGAATATTGAACCACTATAGTCGTTCGAGAGAGGCTTTTCTTACACAATTGCCTTCTTAGCCTAAAGAAACAGCAATTGGCAAGTTATTCAACGTTTGGTATTACGGATTAAATCGTCGACCTTCCCAGTCTACCATTCAACGTTTGGTAGTCAAATTCGAGTCGACCGGTTCAGTGAACAATCAGCTAACACCCGTACGTCAACGAAACGCAAGATCTGTCGAAAACATCGCCGCTGTCCGTGAGAGTGTTCAGGAGAACCCGAGGCAGTCAATTCCGCAACTCGGTCTTTCGCAGACATCAACTTGGCGAATTTTGGGACTTGGCACTTGGGCCTACATCCGTACAAAATTCAACTGAACCAGGAGCTGAAAGATAATTACCATAGACAACGTTGTGTGTTCGCTGACTGGGTTCTGGAGCAGTTGGAAGCGTACCCCGATTTCAGCAAACAAATTATTTTTAGCGACGAGGCCCATTTTTGGATGAACGGGTACGTCAACAAGCAGAATTGCCAGGTTTGGGATGATGACAATCTACACGAGGTCCATTTAGTGGCAATGCATCCACAGAAAGTGACTGTTTGGTGTGGATTGTGGGCCGGCGGCATCATCGGTCCGTACTTTTTCGAAAACGACGATTGCCATTACCATCGATGAAAACCAATTTCTTTTGGCCTAAATTAGATGATATTGATGTGAACGACATGTGGTTCCAACAGGACGGCGTTACGTATCACGCAACTGATGCCACAATGGACATTCTGCAGCATTTGAGGGTATGGTTATCTCACGACGCACGTGAGACGTGTAAAATCTACCCATCCCTATTGGAAAACTCTTTAATAAGTACTTTGTTTTGCCCTCGTTAAATCCGCCTCTTCCGTGTCAATACTCACAACCTGTAGAGTGAAATAAGCACGATATATGATCAAGGAATTCAATTCTGGTACATAAATATATCCAAGGACATCTTTTCAATTTAAACAGGTGGTGAGACCTTCATAACTTTCATAACAACGTTCCAGCAAAGTCTCAAAGCAAGTCTATTAGAAGAAAATATTTCAAGGAAATTCAGCAGATCTTGGCTATATTTTCAGAAGGACAGCGAAAGCTAAAAAATATTTAGGAACTTCTGTCAAATCGCAATCCTAATAATCGGCACACATCTTATGTAAACAATAACGTATTAATTCCTGCACCTCATTTTAATCCCAAGCACACGGAATCAGTGAAGCATACAAGCGCTCCTCTAGCCCAATAGCATTCCATGAAAAGAAGAACAAATTAAGTTTATTTGCGAACGGAAAAACATCTACATACGTCCGTATTTATCCCTCGGGAACTGCAATGAAAATTAAAATAAAAAACAAATCACGTCCCGTAGATAGCATATTCACACATCTGCTTATAAGCACATACTCGTACATAAATGTGGAAAAACTCGTCATCGTCGGAAATGGATAAAAGTTCATTCGTACTATGTCGTTATTGCACTGACAGGACTGGAGCGCACACTCTCTTCTCCTGGAACACCTGTTTCCATCTCCGTAATACGAATATTTTTCATATATCATAGCGTTAAGTCAGGTGCGCTCTACAAAAGCTCCGGCGCTCGACGATCCATCAATCATCTTTAGCGAATATCATTCCCTCGTTTTGTGGTAACAGTTGGAAAATATTACACTCGTCTCGAAAACAATCCGTCCCGGCACATGAATGGATGAGGACCACCAAGACTAACTAGAGGAAAATTCTCACGAAAAAAAATAAAAAGTACACACTCAACGTTCCCTCCACACAGAGGGATGCAAATGTAAAATGAAAGAGTTACGGAATGCTGAATGCAATGGATGGAGTCCAGGTGCATGTCGTCCGATTTTGATAATTCAATGTTGTCATGGAACAGTGGCAAGGTAAGAGTAGCCGGGGGTGGTTAAGAGGTTGGCAGACTCAACTGCAGTCAATTCTATTTTGGGATTTACTAAAAACTAAGTGAAATTGTCCAGGAGGCGGATGCAATGTGATTTCATTTTTTTGTTATTGCATTAGTCATTCAGAATTTGGCATTAATGGAATAAATCACTTGGTGAAGTCTTGACGTTGGAAACAGAATAGAGTTGCGGTAAGATGACGCGAGGTTTGAGTTGAGTTGATGGACAGTTGGAGCCAGTGAAACTAGGCATGGAAAGAGAAAATAACACACGACTGGCTATAATCGTAATCATAAGTATAAGCATTGAGTTTTTACTTACTTATCAGGCCAGCGAGCCTTGAAGGGTCTGAGCCTGAAATAATGCCACTTTCCATGGTACAATAGACCTGTTTTTGCGTCTCAGTGCTCCAGCGTGGTGTTCCCCAACAGAACGCAGAACAGAAAAAAGAAAAACAATGCCGCTTTCCATCCTTCACGGTCCCTGGCACGCTGCTTCCAGTTTACTAGTCCAAGGTTTCTGGCGTCCGCGATTGCCTGATCTTTAAATCTTTAGGTTCCGTCTTCCTTTTCTTTGTGAACTAGGTGGCTGGGATTCAAAGATCCTCTTAGCTGGAGCATTCTCGTCCATTCGCTCGATGTGGCCGAGCCAGTGCAGTCGACGCAGTTTTTAGTCGGTTTTAAAACTCAGCATTCAAGGGACGAAATTGGTTCAGAAAAAGGATGAGTAAGGTGATCTTTTAAGAAACCCTTAACAGGAACATTTCTTGATTTAGTTTTTTTTTGTACAAAAGAAAGCGGGAGGTTGGGAGAGCTGCAGTCTTAATGCGCTACATTTGTGTCTTAGGCGACGTTATATTTCGGGGTGATTATTATTACTATTATTGTTTCGGGAGAGCTGATCAGCCCTTGGCACTGCGGTTTCTAACGAAGCCTATTGTGCCTTCTCTTGTGTTCCCAGATAAATTGTTTCACTTCAGAATATATCAGGAAGTTTATAAACTTCTCTGGATGGATGGCAGCAAGCTCTTCCGTAGAGACGAATTCGTCGCCTAGTATTCTTTTTCTGAGTTGAAAGAGAGCTGGGCATTCCGTTGGGTGTGAAGAGAGGTCTCCTCACTCTCAAGGCAGAGTCTACAGCTTGAATCTGTTGGAAGATTCATGCAATGTAGGTGCTTGTTCAGACGGCAATGACCGCTGAGAAGTCCAATAAGTGCTTTAAGCTTGCTCCTATCGAGGTTCACAATGAAGTTTGATTTTCTTTGTGACGGTACCGGGAATAACGATTTTGAACATGCTTGTCCTGGTGTATTGAGCCAGACTTCCCTAGATTCTTGCATGCAAAGACCTTTTGCGTGTCTCGCGAAGAGTGATTTACCTACCCCACAGAAGGGTTTGGGTCTGCCAGTGAGTCGGCTCTTTCATTACCCGCAAATGCACTATGTGCGGGTTTCTCGGACTAGTTTGGAGTTAATAACAGGCAGGTCGAGTACGTTTAGGGCAGCTTGACTGTCTGAGAAGATGAATATGATTTTCCCCATGATGTGAGAGGACTGATTCAGCCTCATACATTGATTGATGGCAAAGACCTCGGCTTGGAATATGGACACGAATTCATTGAGAAGTTCGCACATGATGATTTTCCAAAGATTCCGGAACCAGTACCTGTTTCCATTTTGGATCCGTCCGTATACCAAATGAGGTCAGAAGGTGATATTTGGGGTTTGAAGGGATAACTATTGAGAAATTCTTGTTGAGGCAGTATTTGGGTAGCATGTCGTCTGGAGGCATGCTGAAGATCGTTTCTTGCTCCAATGTTTCAAGCAGGGATAAGTTTCCTCCTCTAGAAGACTTCAGGTCAAGGTTGCTTGAGTGGAAAAGTCGATGGATGCCTAATTTAGTTTCCATTCGAGTGGAATTTCGTAGTGGTGGTAAGCCCAAGATGACATTAAGTGCAGTGGTTGGAGTTGTGCGAAGGCATCCTGACATACAGGTTTCGGCCAGGCGTTGGACACGTTTTAATTTCGTAACTGTGGTAGTTTCGTTAGTTTTTATCCACCAGACAACGCTTGCATATGTGATCATTGACTTCGGGGTGAACCTAGGCCTCAACAAACACGCCTCTCTAGTTAGCCCGGTCCTTTGATAACTGCCTTCTGTTAAGTACTTCAAGCTGGTTGAGGTCCCTCTACTTCACGTGTACAGGCTTCCACCTACCTCGATCGAGAGATCTCTCTCAAAGAGACCCATGGAGTTCCTGTTTCTACGATAGGTGAGGAAGCTTGAAGGAAAATACAAAGAATTACTCTTCAGCTTCATCCTCATTGTAACTCGATTGCCATAATTTATAGCCCCTGGAACGATTCCTATTTCCTATACTTTTTGTCATTTAAAAAGTTCAAAAGCAAACCTTGAAGTCTTATCCGGGAATGAGAACTTACATGCTGTAACAGGAAATCCCTAAATGATTCACATTTATATGCTTTACATTCTGATAAACGACTGAAACTGTCACTTTCACTGGCTGGACAACATCCGCATAACATATCCGAGTCAATTTATCTCATTTTACTGGAAACAAATCATCTGCTATTACGTGACACGATTTCCTCCCCCGTACTTTTATTATCAACAAATCCACTCGGTATCGTCGTCGTCCTGTTACTGCAGCTGCACTCTTACACGGACCCATAACAAGAGTGCGAAGACTTTGTTATAACAATTGCGCCAGACAAAAGGACAATACACACACAAATTATATGTTAATATTGAAGACATGAAGATGAGTGGTGTGTACATCAAATGAATCAACTTCCAAATTACCAATTCATGGGGATGTTCTTGATGCCACAATGAGAGGGTGTGCTCTTCCTGCCCGTTCAAATTGGGTCTTTGGGACATTACAAACGATGTTTGACTGATGTCTCTCCCTTTGTGTGTGTTCTGTCAGGCAACACATTCATCCGAACAATATTCGAAAATCTTTAATATAGAAATGCTGCATCAATAAATAAAATTTTGATCAACTCTGGAACCTGGACGAATGCCAATTCTCTGTGCGGTTTTGTGAATGGCAAAGTTCTGTGTGTCGATTTTCTCCTTTTTTATCCCGATTGGTCTTGTTTTTCGTCCTTTTTTCGTTGTTCTTCGTTAGATTGGCCTCAGTGTGTGTGTTTATGAAACAGGGATAAAGGATAGAAGACAAATGTGCCAAGCGTTGTATACATGCACACTCTGGAGCGGCTTTAAACAATCCCGGCCGGCATACAGACAAATGATGTTCGGTTGGGGGAAAAATTGAGATGAAACTTTTGAAACTATTGATTGATCCAATTATCCTTTCGCTGTGGAAATTTATTTTTCGCGGATGTGTTTTAGGGAAGTCTCCTCTTCCTGATTTAGTCCTGTTTTCCGCTTGGTTTTTTGTCTGCTTGTTGTTTTGAGTTTGTTAGCTTTTGTTTTTCGCGTAGTTGGCCTCTTTCGTCATTTTCTATGGCGTTGAATATTTGATGATTGGTTCGTTGCAGATGTGCCAGTGCCACACCGGCCAGGATAATCAGTACTGGTCATTGTGGCTTGTGATGGGTGCACGTATCCATGATATTGGTGGTTGATGCCGGTCGAAATCATCGGCGGCGGCGGTGGAAACATGTCCTAGTCGAGTGTTTAAATGAGATTTTGATTTATTTAAATTAAATAGGTTTTGAAATTGCTATCCGGTGAACGGGAATGGCGAATGGCAGAGTGATTTAAGGAATGCCAAGTACCGTTCATATGGAGGAATTAAAACGTATGTGGGAGCGTGAAATTAACGTTCTATAGAGTTGCATAGGTTTAGTGAATTTTATCAAAATTGGCAGCCTTTTCTAGGGCAGAAATGAAGAAGGGAGACTTTGTTAAAGAAAAACTGCAAATGTTGGCAACAATTTAAGAACCATCTTTAACTGTTTGGAGCTATAGGAGCTACAGGTTCAAAGTAGTTAGGTTAGGGAAAATCTCAATGATTCCCTTCAGGATGTCAAGTAAAGGTTGATTTTTGGAAACTATTGTCAATTCGATTCGACAAGTAAACTATGACTGGACGATAAGAAGGGATGCAGAGCTTTTATCTTCCTTTCAGAGAAAAATTATGAGTCGAATGGAATGAAGTCCAAACAGAAAAGACACTGTGGGTTCAATACGTGGAGCGAATGAATAGTTGTTTTTCAAATATCACCTTCTGACCTCGTCTGGTCTACGGACAGATCCAAAATGGTTCCGGAATCTTTGGAGAATTATTATGTGCGAGCTTCTTAGTGAATTCGCGTCCATATTCCAAGCTGAAGTCTTTGTCATCAATCAATGTATGAGGATGAATCAGTCCTCTCACATTATGGGGAAAATCATTTTCATCTTCTCAGACAGTCAAGCTGCCCTAAAAGTACTCGACTCGCCTGTAATTAAATCGAAACTAGTCCTAGAAACCCGCAAAGTAATTTCGGACCTTGCTAGGAACAATATGGTCATTCTTCACTGGATACCTGCACATAGTGGATTTGCGAGTAATGAAAGAGCCGACTCACTGGCAAACCTTCGCGAGACACGCAAAAGGTCTTTGCATGCAAGAATCTAGGGAAGCCTGGCTCAATACACCATGACAAGCCTGTTTAAAAGTGCTATTCCTAGTACCGTCACAAAGAAAATCAAACTTCATTGTGAACCTCGATAGGAGCAAGCTTAAAGCACTTATTGGACTTCTCAGCGGTCTTACCACCTGAGTAAGCAGCTACATCGTATGAACCTTACAACAGATTCAAGCTGAAGACTCTGCCTTGAGAGTGAGGAGTTCTCTCTTCACACCCAACGGAATGCCCAGCTCTCTTTCAACTCACAAAAAGAATACTAGGCGGCAAAATATTCTCTATAGAGCAGCTTGCTGTCATCCATCCAGAGAAGTTCATTAACTTCCTGATATCTTCTGGAGTGAAACAATTCATCTAGGAACACTAGGGAAGGTACAATAGGATTCGCTAGAAACCGCAGTGCCAAGGGCTGATCAGCTCTCCTGAAACAAAAATAAAAATAATAACAATAAGGCAAGAGGGTAGTCCTTTAGAGATTCAGCAGGGACGGCAACTGCTTTGCAAATGCTCTATCCTGGCTGGGAAAAGAATGGGGACACTCGGCAGTTACTTTTTCAATGAGCTGAAGGACTTAATTGTGAGAACTTCTGCGATGTTTGTGTCGGCAGTTTCAACTCAGCATAATGAACCTAAATGTCGGTCTGTGTGGCGCAACCTAAGCTGAGGTTCGAGTCAAATAATAAGTTGGGCTGACCTTTGGCTTAAAAGATCGAGTTATGGCCATTGAATTAAAGGAATTGACGATGACCATGTGTTAAGCAAATAAATATGTTTAAAGGGTCCGGAGTTCAACAGATTTGCTATCTGTTCTGTGGCACATTAGACGAAAACCCTGTAGAAAACGTATTACAATTTTTTTTAACGGCCAGACAATGACAAAAGCTCAAAGTGCTAAAGGGTTTCAAGACACAAGGGAATAGAGGGAAACAAAACTGCCAAAACTGCCCGATCAACATTTAAAAGTGAGCTTGCAAAATAAAAACTCATCAACAGGACTTCGACAAGTTATAAAGTTCATGAACTCGTCAAACAATACGGACTACCTCATTGGACACTGCTTACTCAACAAGATGGATGAACATCTTTCAGACATCTGCTGAAGGGAAGCATGATCCAAAGGTCTCTCCATGATGTTGATCTTGTTGAAGATCAAATTATTTTTCCAGTTGTAGAGGAGGTAGGTAAGTAGGTGGAGGTGGTGAACCTACGAGACACAAGAAGCACGGATGCGCCGTTTTGACACCACAACTCACGTGACCAGGATGTTGATGGGCGTAGCAAAGAGTGTAGTTTTCAGATCCAGTGTTGGAAAGTGTTTTCCTCTTGATGAGTCCCATCAGGGAGCAAACTGACTCTGCAAGGGAGACATCCAGGGTAGAACCACATCTGGTTAACGCCTCGGCTCGTTCCCCTCTATGTCGTAGGGGAAGTTTAATGAGAATAAAAAAAAATCTTTTAATTTGCATTGGTTTTTTGGTCTCCGTGAGAATAGGTAGGGGGCCCGACAGAGTTTATTTGTGGTATCTCTAGGATAGGTGCCTTCCGATTTAGTCTGAGAAGGAAGCAATTCTAGATTTGGTGCCTTGTGTCACCGATATTATTTGCTTTGATGATGCTAGACTAGTGATATGAACACATTTGAAACTAATAATTGATTTTGAAGGATTAATACTTTGTTCTTTGATGGAGTTGCCAAAAGGGCTGACCTTTTATTACGACGAGAGTCATGTGTTCATTTCAAGGGGTGAACACTTTCCGCCTGATAACTGTCCAATAGTAGGTTATCCTTAAGTCTAGTAACGATTGCACACCAGTTAAGCATCTAGTTCAACCAATCGATTTTTATCACTTTCTATTCCTTTTTGGCTAGCAATGGGTCTATTTTCATCCCTTAAAATCACTGAAATTTACATTCAATTTCATATTCTAATCTTTTTTTATAATATTCTCTTCAAACTAAAAGTACATATTTACATGGATAATTCTATTTGTTAGTGTCAAACTAAACCAACGAAGAAAAGTCACCATTCATGGTACAAAAATGCATTTTACAGTTCATTGCATTACATGATGACTTGGAAGTTTTAAGTTTCAGATGCCGAGATGTGTTCGACAACTAACACGGGCAAAAACTTTCCACAGTTTGTTGAAAGACAAGCGAAGTGAGTCGGTGTTATATGGTGAAACTTAGATTAGCATTTTTTTGTCCCAAGCTGAATTGAAATTTAAATTCAATTATTTTCTTCCATTGGATCATTTTGTAATTGGATTTAGGCTTTAAGGCTTATTTTTTTGGTTAACAACTTTGGTAAACTGATGCGTAGATAAAGTTTGATTCATAGTGAATTGAAGGGAATGACTAAACTGACATTAAAATCTATCAACCCGAAGAAAATATCGATTCTCACAGACGGGTCAAAAACCGAAGAAGGAGTAGACTCTGGGATCTACTCACTAGAATCCAACCTAGAGCGGTCAATAAGACTTCCGAACCACAGGAGTGTATTCCAAGCGAAAGTCCTAGCCATCGCCGAGGCAGCCCGGAAACTATCACAGAAGCTAGTCTCGAGAAAAACCATCGACATTTACATAGATAGCCAAGCCGTAAGTCAAAATCGTGAAACGCTGTCGCGAAGAGCTCAAAACCCTTACCGTGAACCACAACGTAACATTCTGGTGGATCCCGGGACACAAAGGTATCCACGGGAATGAAATGGCAGATGAATTAGCCAGAAAGGGCTCGAAACAGAACCTATCACTGGTCGACCACAAAGTTTTGCTCCCCCCCCAGCTCTCGTCAAATCTAGCATTGCACTAGACTTCCAAAGACAAGCTGATGAGAGATGGAGCGCACTCTCATCATACCGCATCTCCAGGGAACTCTGGACAAATATCAACAAGATAAAATCGGGGCACATTCTCGCGCTAAACAGATCAAACTTAGCTCTCTTCACAGGGATCATCACAGACCACAACCTACTGGCGGCCCACCTTAGAAGAATGCGTTTAAGTACAGACGAGTTATGCAGAGGCTGCGGTTATACAGACGCGGAAGAGAATACAACCCATTTCCTATGCGAATGTTCCAGCCTATACAGAACAAGGAAGATGGCCCTCAGTGAATACTATTTCAACGACCTGTCTAACAAGCCATCAAAAGCCATTCTTAAATTCACTACGTATTCGGGATGGTTCGGAGAGGCCGAACGATCGTAATTGCACTCACCCAGACCTTTCCAGTCTTTTTTGTCTTTTCAAAATGGACATTCCACGTCAGAGGAACACAATGAATCCATTAAAGATCCGAGTGAAGGCTGCATCATGTGATGCACCCACCTCTTCAACCTACCTACCTACCAAGTTGAAACTAACTAATTCCATTAGCACTTTTTAGATTCTGTACCTCCATTGAACCTTATACCTCAACACGCCTACACATAGGGCCGATCTGGTGTGATAGACCAACGGCAGGAATGGCCACAAATCTCAAAGGTCCACTGGCGCTAAAGGAAGTTCTCTAACTTTAGCTCTTGAAACTGTATTCACACCGATGTCTATAAATTTTTAATTGAAGGACCAACACCACTATTGCAAGTTGGGTAAAACTAGAACAGATACAGACTATCTTCCACCATCTTCCATCTCCGATCTACTCGCTAGAAGCCAAACCAAACAGTGCGTGCGGTGGCGATGGTGTAGTGGCGCTTGCTTGCGATCCGACCTGTGCTGTGCAGGTTCGAGCCCAGTCGGGGAACAGCAATAGCCACCGAAAATGAAAAGAGAAACGAACAAACTCTGAGTTTCTCAAACCACTACCTGGCAGAACAATGGGCCAAAACGAGTTTGAGTGTTCTTGGGATTTGGAAATTTTCTATAAAAAAGCGTGTGTTCCAAGCGGAACTACCTTCTAGAAAAGTGCTTGATATGAACTTATACAGGCAAGCTTTAAGATCAATTTCACCCACAGTAGTAATGAAACGATAGAAGGAAGGGATCAGAACAGGACCTCCTCCTCCTTTTCAACGACAAGCTGATCAGAGAGAACGCAGCTCCAACCTTTCCAATTCTGTTGCTCACATTGAGTTCGGTGCTTCCTTCGGCCAAGATGAAACTTTCTAGATAAATTAAGTTGTCGACTTTCTCGACTTCCTGTCCAGAAATGTCCAATTGGACATTATAATTCTAAAGGTTCAGGGCTTTTGTTTTGCTTACTTTTATCTTCAAAAGAACTGTGCTTGCATCGGTTCCTAGATTATGGGCCATTTTGTGTATGTAGGCCACTTTTCGTGTACGAAGGTTGGAAAATATCGTCAGCGCAGTCTACGTGTCCTAAAGGAGATGGCATTGTCCTTTGTAGTGCAGGGCTTTCTTCCATCAGAATTGAACGGATAGCAACACTGATGACCACAAGAAATAGGAGTGGTGCAAGTATTCAGCCTTTTCGTACGTCGCTTTGTTGGTTTGGGATGCGGTCGGTTATACGGTCTTCGTTGCCACGTTTTCTCTCAATAATTGTAGAAGTAAGTCTTCGTGCAGGTTTCGGTCGCTGTGGCTCAGTGGTAAGAACATTCAACTGTTACAAGAAAGATGAAATTGTGGTCTGTTCGGGTATCTCTTTGGACATGGACATGGATTAGGGTTACATTTGCCCTCCGTACCATTCGTTCATCAGTCAAACGAGACATCCTTCATAATACACACTGATTTAGTTGCAAGAATGAAATACTTCTCATCTTTAAAGTGGCAGCCTGTCTTTGCAAAATATCATTTAAACGAGCTTTAAAAAATTAAAGCAAATTATATGAAACTATATTGACACGAAGAAAGTCCTTTTCACAAAGTCATACTCCACACATTCTATTTACACAATCGCAAATGGAAAGAAAGAAAATCATTGTCAAGGGAAACACTCAACGTCTGCTTCTGCACAAACATCTTTCATTATTGGCCAAAGCCATGACATTCATAACTCACACCATCATAGTTCTGCTAACCCATTTCACATCATGGCAGAAGCTGAAGGAAGGCTGTACTACCTGCACTTTAACGTTCTATGTTTCATAATTAATTAGATCCTTGCCGGTTCGCATTCGTCATGTGGAAATGAAAATGTTATTGCGGGTCACACAGAGAGAAAGGGTATATAACTCGTAACTTCTGCCATTCCACCACCGACCGGTACTGTCGCTCTGTCATCTCGTGACAGAGAATATTAGATTAATCCAGTTGCACACGTAATTACACCGTCATTAGAAAATGTTCGCCGAGCAGGGACAAAACTAGAATCACGTCCGCGCGCTATGGAGCCGCTTATTATTATCGTTCTTCCCTATACCAGTTGCTCCATGTGCCGAATAGGTTTGAACTTAATTGTGGCATTTAACTTGGTTTCAAGCTAGGAAACCTTTAACAAAAGCTGTTAACGGTTTTAGTGCTTATTATGGCAATACCATTGAGGTTTAATACCTTCTCTCACCGTGAACGCAATTAGGGCAATTTTCACGACACTCCTGGTCCACTCCAAAAAAGGGTCCAACATTGGAATCGTTTTCTCATGATGTGTCCGGCTTTTAGGTGGCAAAACCAATATGTACGCTTCTCTCCAGCTGGGTAAGGGACGCACACACCAGGTCACATTTTGGTTTTAGATTTGTTTGGACCAAAAGGATGGCATACTCCCGCAAAGGACGACCTCGTGTCTATTTCTCTATGGCATAAGCTACACACACATAGCATTTACATTTCTATTGCGGGCACGTAGTCGTATCGCTGTGTGTACACGCCAACGTGTGTCCATTTACATGACCTCCTCAGCCCAGTCCAGTCGGGTTGTTCTTGTTTCATATATATTTGACAAATAGATGGATCATGCATATCTGACACAAGCAATATCCTGACTTCACTTGGTCTCTGTGACTCTCCACGACGACTGTGCACGCAACGTGCATGTAGGACATTTTTCAAGGGAGAGAATTTAATCTCAACGATCGATGGACTTTCAGGGCATTTAATGATCTGGCCCAGTTTCAAGAAGCTTCCCTACACATTCATCGGTGCTGTTTACACACCGGATATGGCCTTTGAAAGAATGGATTTCATTAAATTTCCAATTGTTTTTGAGGGTGTAGCCGGATGCCATTATCCCTATCACAGGGTTGATGGTGAAACGGAAACGATGTCCGATAGGAAATTGGAAAGCATCAACAGGGGGGAAAACTGCTGCAGTTATGGGCCAATTACATTGCAGCTTACAGCAGTGGCAACTAACAGCAACATCCGGGAAGTAGGGTTTTTTTTTTTCAATCGGCCACATATGAAGATGTGATGAGGAAGGATAATGATGATTTTCAAAGTGGACAAGGAGATTGTGAGTGCATGTGGAAGGTTTTGCAGTTCGTTGACGATTTTATGAAAATGTATTAGGACGATTGGGATTATGATGTGAACACTTAGTGATTCGTTGAAGGAAGTAGTTATCGATTTGGATGGGGTAGTTTTTGATCTTTTTATATTGTGTGTGTGTGTGTGAGTGGTTGTCCTTTCTATCTATCTGCATTATGCATAAGAGATATGTAGCGAAAGGCCAAAGGGAAGACTATTCTGGCCCTATTCGCATATGAAACAGATTTTATGGATTTCATCTCGAACCCACTTGTCGTAGCAGATGATGCGGAAACCTGCAAATGGATTTTTTTTTCACTCAGGGAGTGGAGATTCGCAAATATTTTAAGGAACAGCATCTTGGTATTGATGTTATTCGAAGACTTGGTGAGTGTTTGAAAGCGCTTTACGTATGTATGCTGACTTGTAGTGGGGCTTAGGTTAGGTTAGGTAACGTGGCTGTAGGGATACTTAGGTCCATTGTGATACCACTAAGAGTAGTGGATAACCAGCACCAGGAACCTTGCATAATGACTCCTCTTTCTTTCTAAAAGAAGGAACTATGGGTACACGTATACGTGTTAATCTCCTTTTGCCCTTCACCCTGAGAAACCCTGGTCATGTTACCGACATCATCAAAGAAGTTCTCCCAAAAGGTTTTCCTTGTCAGCATTGATAGAGCAGGGCAGGTACACAGGTGGTTTACTATTTCCTCCTCCATTTCAATATCGTGTCTGTCTATCAAGCAGTGCCCCGTAAAAGGTCCTACCACAGAGCTTAGGCATTTCCAATTAGTTGCTTCTCGTTCTCTTCAGATCTAGGTTAAGAGAGACCTGCTTCGACGAATGACAAGTGCTGATCCTATTCCACTTTTAATTTGCCATTCATCTGGCAGACAGTTCCCCCTCATTCCCATAGAGGTTCTGACCTGCCTGATGCCCAATCTTGTTCCCCGGAACTCAGTATCCGGCAGCAAAGTCGTATAGCTATACCAACTAACTCCCAACTAACTCCAACTAGCTCCCTGAACTAACTCGAGTTCCGAAGGAATTGTATGATGGTTCTCAGTGGCTTGCTTGACAGTTCGCCCAGATTACTGAAGAAATGTTCTCCGAGGGTTGTCTTCCTGTTTCTACTAAGGCTTGGGTATTCGCATACGAGGTAGAGTGCGTCCTCCTCGTTGTGTATATCGCCACATATTTTGCATAGGTTCGCATTTTCTTAAGGTGGATCGCTAGCAGGTTGTGACCTTCTGTTGAGTGAGATGATTTCCTTTGTTTTTCTCTTATTTAGTTCTGTCCAGAGTATTTTTGAGGTGCGGCGTTGTGAGTGAAGTCCATCTCTCGTTCGCGAGTTTTATGAATTTCACAGTGATCCTGGACTTTTGAAGTTCTAATAGGGGTAGGATTTAGTCATCGGCCATTATCAAATTCATCTCAGAGCCTATTCTTATAAGCTCGTCCGCCTTTTCATTCCCATGTATGCCCTTATGTCCCGGGACCCAGATGAGTGTAACGTCATGATTAGCGCTGAATGCCTTAAGCTCGTCGTTGCAGCGTTTCACCGATCTGGATTTGATTGTTGTGGATGTGATGCCTTTGACGGCTGCTTGACTGTCTACGTAGATGTCGATGTGCTTTCTTGGGAGTGACTGTTGTGATAGTTCTCGCGAGTCCTCGGCGATTGCTAGAACTTCCATAGCTTACATTGCTGCCTGAATATCATTATATAGAACAATAACTCTGTTCTCAACCGCGTTAATTAAAAGTCAAGCCACAGGGACTATATCCTCTTGTTAAGATCTTTGCGCCGGTAACTGAAAGGACAACTTTATCAGCCTATTTGAGGAGTTCATCGAGAGCTGATTTTTCTCCGATAGAGGGGGCTTCCTTAGTTACTTACGGTGGCTCTACAGGCTGGAGTAGACCTGGGTCTCAAACAATGAGCTCAGTCTTTATTTTTTTCATACTTTCCCGCTTACGGGGTAGGGCAACCATAAGCGACTATGTGCATCATTTTAAGTTAATATACGTTGGAGTAATCAAGTTTCTCGCAGCAGTCCTTTAATGAAAGTATAGGAATAAAAGGGAAGGAAAGCTTGGATATCTATCGTGCTAGAATAAAGATGGTTCGGCATAAAAACAACCTGATGTTAGCTCAATTAGCTTTGTGTTATGACCGAAGTCTGGTTGAATATACTTTGTACCAACGAAGGGACAATGTTTTCGACAAAGTGCACCGACATCGTCTTATATACAAGATATTCGTTGTTATTATCTCATCTGAAATCCTTCACTTAATATAATCTCTATCACAGGAACCAGCTTTCAGCTTCAACCCAAGGATACTAGTTATAATTTCTAAGAGAAATCCTCCAAATCAATTATCCCGTCTAGACGTTTCCCGTTTATCTGTCCTTTCATGCGGCTGTTGTTCATTTTGATTTGATATTACTTCAATCCTATTGTTAACGTCTTCTCATCGCTAAGGACTTATCTAAATCGAACAACAACATTTGTCTTCTTTCTTGTAGTCATTTCCAGATACCGATTAACAACCGACAACAAATGTACTTCACGTACACGTACAAATAGAAAACATCAACCAGCTATACAACGAGTATTTGTATTCCCATATAGGCAGCTTCTTAAAACAACAATCCTCATTGTATCTCTTATCTCTGGTCGTCTGGCTACAGGATAACAACCAGACGGATGTGCTAGTACATATGTTTTGAGACGCTTCAATGGCACCATTTCATTTTCCAGCCATAACACCCGAGAGACATAAGTAGATAGATTTTTTTTTTTTTGGATTGAATACACCCGCATAAGCCAATACAATCTGATTTATTAGTTTGCAATATGAATGCTATAAAACAACCCATAAAAAACACCCCCTCTTTGGGGTCGAAACAACGTAAGGGTTTTTGTTTTTAGGCGCCAAGTCAGCTTTTATGCTAATCAGAACTTCATTCGTTCAATGGGAGAGCTACTGAATTCCACTAAACGCTTGCCAATGAAACTTCTCTGCAGAGCTTTTCACCCCACTGCCCACTCAAGAAATCCCGATGTTATCAAGGGTAGTCTCTATGTCAACAAATCATTGAAACCCTAAGCGTTTAATTGATTTACCCTTAATGCGATAATCACCTTCCTTTGAGACGACATGATGCTGTGCACGTCTTTCCCTCTGTCTTTTCCATTTTATCCACCTTCTACCATAATCCACTTTGACTTCAAATTACCATCCAAAAAGGGAGATACTTCCGGCATCTCACAGTACGCATCTAACTCACTGGAACGGATATCTCGCTCTCACTTAGGGGTAGATGACGTTAAGCCACAGAAGCTGATGGTGTTCAGTTTTGCTACAACACCCACGAGTACAGCTAATTGTGGACAATCTCTCAATTGACTTAAGGAATACAAAATAAATCCTTTCTCTTGTTTGTAAATGTCAAAGTGTGTGTTGCTGTTATATCTATCACCTCCCTTATGTGTTACGTCATAGAGATTTGCGGCGAATTGGTAGCACCCACCACGTGGTTTTTAACTAGTACAGTAAAGGAAAGCAAGAAAAGAGAATGAAATTCTCTTAAAATCCGATGTCCTTCCATGAGCATACAAGGGAAAATAAATAGTGTTGCCATCTTTGTGTTTAGGAAAGGACATCGTTAGATGTTTGTTGTATTTAATTTAAATTGCAAGAAGAATAGGTACATTTACTACTTACTGAATGGGCTCTCGACCCGTGGAGGGTATCTACCTGAAACACAGCAGCCTTCCATCCTAGATTCTAGGCACTAAGCGCTCTGGTACCCGTGATTACTTGCTCTTTAATACACACGTTCAGTTTTTCTCGTCGTCGCGAACCTGGGGGCTTTGATTCAAAGATCTTCTTAGGTGGACCATTATTTTCCATTTGATCGATGTGGCGGCGCCAGTGTTGTTGACGTGTTTAAGCCTTTTTGAACGAAGGTTACACTTTAAGTTGACTTTTCCCTGAAGCCTTTGAGCCTGGTAAGGAATAGAATACCAACATAATTACAGATAGCTCCCATACCAGTTATGGTTCAGCTGCTCTAACCTTTGTGGCAAGACTACACTTTGCATGTAACTGTCTACCAAACCCAGATCTATGGAATGGCTGCGAATTATTTTGCGAAAAACAATTCCGAAGGATTGACTTGTCCATAGCTATCATTAGGCTGCGTTTAAGGTCTTCCTTCATCCTCTCACTAGATGCAAAACAGCCTAAAATGCGGGGCTTATCTGAATTTCGTTGAAAGACTGAATTTCTAGTCCGATATCTACTATGAGCTTGCAAAGTTCAGATAACTTTTCCGGTTCCGCACACCCGTCGGGTTTGTCTGTACCTTCCGTTAGGGCTTCTAATGACGGTTGGGTTTCCAGCAAATACAGGAAGGACTCTGCGTTTTGGCAACAGTGAAAAATACTACAAGCAACTTATTGGCATTATAACGTGCCAACATGTTGTCATCACGGCCTACAACGCCTGTGAAGAGGGTAACTACCGGTACTGGTATGATGAGGCAACTTTTACATGCTCTAGGTAGGCAGAGGTGGCGGTTCAATATGAACCTAAGCAGCACTAGGTGAACCTTTTTGTTACCACGACTCGTGTGGGCTGGTTGATGATGTGTGTGGGACAGTCTGTGCTTAGATGCAGCCTGTGGAGTTAAGAAAGAGGATAAGATCCCTTATCACTTTAAGCAAGCGCCGGACATTTACAACGGAAATGGGAGAGAGATTCTTTCTCATTTTTGTTCCCGCAACTGCGGCAGTGGGGGTTGTAAGGGATACCAAGTTTGGCTGCATGGACTTCGATTGGCCAATGCCTCGTGACTCTCGCCGATGTCTGAACGAGTTCTGTTAATTAGGTCTTTTGTTCTGCTGTTATCGTAGGTCGGCCATATCTTTCTTGACATGGCACAGTTGGTTAACCCCCTCCATTGGAGGTTTGCCTTCTGTAGGAAGTGTGGATATGGGATATGGACCCTTGCCGCGAGTGAGGCGTGTAGGGCCTCTAGCTCTGTGTTTCTATGCCTTGAAAGAAGAATGATGCACAGGCCATTTTGCGTTCTTCTACTTTATTGGTATTTTCAGCACGAATATTACGAACATCCTTACGATTATGGTACCGAAAGATGTTTTAAATTGAAGTTCCCTGCATAAGATATATTTCATTCAACCTGGGCAGGAGTTTGATTATAAAAATGGAGTTGGCTGTGACCTTTGCTTCTAAAAGGACACTCTCACTAATTCTTTATTCACTCTCTAATCCTTTATTCACACGGCAACACTGTAAATTTGCACTGGAATGGTGCATTCGTCCATTTTCCAGTGCAGTTATTACATAAGTGAAACGAACTTTTCTTGCCCATGAATGAACCATCGTACGAAACGAACAAGGATAATGACACCGTTCTTTAAAAAAAAAAAAAAAACGTCATCGTCCTAAACGTGCGTCTGCAAAATCCGGTTCGTCTCATAAAGAAGCCGTATAAACTGTTTTGCTTCCCTTTTTTCTCTTGTCTGCACTGCACAGTGCACAGAGGACGACAATGCTCCTGTTTTGGAGGATTTGACCTGACAAAAAAAATAGATTTTCATTTTATGTACACACTACACATACCCCCTGGCTGCTCCAATTGCTCCTGCAGGATTTTTATTTTGTTTCTCTTCCTCATACATTTATTCGTTTTTTCATTATGTAAACATCTGGATTCATTCTTGATTCTCTCTTTCCCTACTTCCTTCGTGCATCTTGGATGGTAGGCATTGGCAAAAGGACAAACAATTTTCAACGTCTTGGTTAGGCTAGGTCCCGAATGAGGGTGATGGAATAAATAAAAGAAAAAAACGAGGATGCATAGGAATTGGCAAACATTTTTTTTCTTTTTCTCATTCCGATGAACTTCACATTGCAGCAGTTTGCAGATTTCGTCCTTAAATGGAGGAATATGGGGACGATGACAGGGAACGTTGGTGATGATGACGATGGTGTTTGCCCGGTTTTCCCTAATTGCCTGATTCCCAGTTATACACAGATAAATGAGAGTGTGTGTCATCGTTGCATTCACATACAAATGCATGTATATATGCGCACATGGAATTCTCTCGGAATGCAGTCGAATATCGCATTAATCACTGCGCTAACTTCTGGAGAATGCAGATAGCGTTCTAATATTTTATTATAACTGCCTAAGATATAATGGAAGCGCCTCGGAGACCAAGGATGATAGTGATGGTGATGCTATAAGCCCAAAGAGTATTGAGCCCTTTCGCTAACTTTTGTCAGGATGCAATTTGTGAAAAGTTCATCCTTCTTACTTTTCGCCCAGGGGCGGCATTGTTTGGGTTTTTCGGGTCAACACTGTTAATGGTTAGGTGGTAGTCGATGTTTTTGGTGTGGATACACTCGAGATTATGAATGAAAATTTGTGTAAGCATCTACTCTGGATGGTTGTCGTGTCCGCATACTGCAATTGGCAATTGGACTGTAATTCCGGAATACCATTGTTAATCCATCAATAAGTTTTCGAGGATTTAGTTAATTGTAAGCTGTGAAGCGTTCTTATTCTTAAGTCTGGTTTCCTGTGGGGGTTTTTTTTTGGGCTAGTTAAAGTGGATTTTTCGAAGAATTTGGGAATTTGTCCAAGAAAATGGTTGCTTTGATGCTTGATATGTCCATCTGAGGGTTGTTTGCAAAGCACTTGTAAATTTATAGCGACGGTGGTTCGGATGGGATTGTAGAATATATGATTTGGGGTAGTTGACCGTTGATTGGTGAGTAGAATTTAGCTTTGAGGCGGTTGTCATAACACTTTACGCTTGGGATGCGATAGGAGCTAGTGATTCAAAGTGGTTTATGGAAACTTGTATACTGGAAGGTAATTTTGATATCATAAAGATAATTAAATGAGGTTAAGTCCTGAAGGGGTGTGAAATGTCATCAATAAACCTCAGATTTAGCATCGTACCTTGGACACGTGGGGATCATTTGATTCCTTGTAGGATACCAGTCATTGCCATGATATTATTATTATTGGTCAGGGTCTGTGACAGAGATCTTTTGTGCCTGGAGCCAGTTAGACAAGGAGATTCTCTATCTTCCTAATGAATTTGAGGATATCTCCAGTCGAGGCATTACGAATGTCCTCTGGCGTTGGGAATTCTTTGTGGAGAAACCGTTTCCTGACTCTGCAGATAGCCACGCACTCACAAAGTTCGTCTCCCTTTAAGCAGAATCTGCATTTATTCAGTTCAGTTTATTCAGTTTATGTAAATGATATCTGAGGCTGCAGGGACCGGTGAGGAGGCCGGCAAGTCTTCTGATATCGTCCCTTTTATGATCGAGAATAATTTTAGTGGTTTTGTTCAGGGGTCGGATGATCCTTTTAGTCTGTCTGAGCCCCTGAATGTTGTTCCAGTAGGATAAGAAGTTTCGTTTTTCCCAGCTATCCAAACTCATTCTGAACGCGGAAGTAGGGATGCCGCAGAGGGGTTCGGCACCTATGTATCTTTCTGGAGAGCCTTTCATGGCAAGTCGATCTGCAATTTCATTGCCTTCAATGCCTCTGTGTCTTGGTACCCACCAGAGTTTGATTTTATTTCGCTTTGAGAGGACCTAGAGAGTGTTGAAGTGTCCTAGAACGGCATTTGAGTTACTGTAATGGGAGTGCAGTTCTTTGAGCGCTGCTTGGCTATCGGTGAATATACTGATGGCTACCCCCCTTATGCCGGAGTCGAGAAGAATAGCTGCGCAGGTATCGATGGCATGTAATTCCGCCTAAAAGACACTACGACACATTCCAAGTGCCTTAGAGACCTTGTGATTAGGGCCATAGATACCGGCACCAACACCGGAGTCCGTCTTTGAACCATCAGTATACCACACTAGTCCTTTTATGTTCAGCAACGGTTCGGGATCTCAATCTCGAACTTCCTGCCAAAACAGAGTAACTTGGGCATAAAGTCCGATACCGTACTGATAATTTCAAGCTCGGGAAGTCAGATAGAATAGCCATATGACCTGTAGGTCCGCTTGGCTGGATTCTTTTAGAGCGTTGGAGGTTAACTGCACTGCGTATTGTCACTTTTTTGACAAAGATGTGCAGTGGGGTAAGTCCAATCAGTGCCTTAAAGGTTGCAGGGCAAGTTTGCATGGCCCCGGTGATGCCGAGGCATGCTAAATTGCCATGATAAGGCCTTTCATAGAATTTTTTGTTCGAATATTTTACTGCTACGAATTCTTTGGATGTTGCATGCAATGTAGGACAGAACTACTTACGTAACAGAGCACTGTTCGATTGGAGTAAGGGACGCGATATTTTATATGAAAGAAGCAGCATCGGTTGAACAGCTTACAGCAGATGGAACAGTTTTACGACTTGTCAAGTCTCTAGACATATCTGGCTAAAGCTCGATAGAAAACGCTGGAATAGATTGTTTTCTGATGGCAGATCAGCATTGTCTTTGGTGACCATATGAGATATTCCTATAGGTGTACATGCAGGAAGGCTAGGCATCTTTTCTTACGATTTTTGCATGAGAAAGGAAGGAAGGGTAGAAAACTGCTCAATCTGGGGGCTTTTCCCTATGACGATCGTGGCGACCTGCGGAATACTGATGTCAGAAAGATCTTCTGCTCCATAAGAAGCTCCGGTTGATTCACTTTGCTGTTTTGATAGTTAGAATAGCAATAGATCGCGTGGTATCATTTTGGACCTCTTTTGGCCTATGTGTGTGCAGACAGTCATCCTAATCTATCAAGCAAATATCTTTTGTAAAAAAATGAAAGCTTTGCTCAGAGAATGATTAGGCACGTGGGCAGAGTGATTAATTTTTGTGCATTTAGGCAGCCGCTTGAACAGTTCACAACGTCTTCGCCTTCTAATATGAATTTAAGTTGCGTTGCATTTAAGAATTAATCCGAGACCGTGTTTTCAAATACTTTTTGAATCTACGAACATATGTGTTTGTCCTTGCAAACCGTTCCAATGAAAAGTCTTTATACCAGCACCCGAAATTCAACACCATCAAACTGCTATTCATATTCAAATCCCCCATAACTAGGAGACGGGATACCATACAGCAAACAGTCGCAATCAAGCCCACATGTCGATTGGCGACATTACTGCCAAAACTTTGGACTCTCTGCCTTCAGCCAGAAAAAAGAAGAAGCAAACCACCTGCATTAAGATTTGTGCTGCTTGGTTTCTGGCATTGTGGCATTGGGCTCGTAAAACCACCGAGTATGTTCATTTTATGGTGACATTTCGATTTTTTATTTTTTTTTTTATAAATAATTCACCATTGCTCTTCCTTTTGGAACGCTGGAGGTTGCTGCGATTCTGCAGATATATCTAGAATCATTGTACAAATTGAAAGCGGAGAAGTATAAATGTATCTCCGCGTGTGCTCTGAATTGTCGCATTGTATTGCACATATATGAAGCACCATCGTCGTCGTCGTCGCCATTCATAGACTCTTCATCCTTTATCGCGCATTCAAATCGTTATCGCTATAAAAAAAAATACCCAGAGACCAATAAAAAATTGCGACAAAAATGCCGTTCTGCCATAAAGGGTTCTTTAACTCGAAACCCAGCACCCAGAGTATGAGTTTCACAAGCTTCGACCATGATGTTCTTCTATTTACGTGCCCGCATTTCATTTTTTTTCCCGTCCTGGCCAGGTAAAAACCCAACTTGAGTGTTGCTTTTATTTTTGGTCCACGTGTTGTGAGGATAGATTCGGAATCCTTTTTTTTATGTCTGTAGCCGTTGCGACAAATATTTACGTTCATTTTTATGATTTTACAAGATACTACAATGCAGTTTTACTGAAAAACTGTTTAGGGTTGTTTTTTCTCCACTTTTTCATTGTAAGGGAAGTTTTCCTTTTCTATATGTATATACCGTCACGATGTAGTTGCTTTATATGGTTTATTTATTTGTTTGGGAAGGTTTTTTTTTTTTTTTGTATCGATGTTAAGCTGTGCTGAGTTTTTCTGCTAGATTATTTCTGCTCATCACAATGGAAGTAAAAACGGATATGAATTCGGTATTCGTTTGGTGGAGGGAGTAACCTGGCTGCGGGAAATAAAAAATTCCCTTTTTGCTCTTGAATTTTGGAAATGCATGTGTGGAGGCGGTAGAGGAAAGTGATTCAAATAAAGTGATTGCAAGTTTAGAGTATTTTTAGAGTTGCATTGATGAATTGGAAGTCAAGTATGCTGTTGGGGGGAACAAAACGAATGGGTTTGATGGCAAAAAAAAAAAAGACGTTAAACGCTTCGAAATGGGAGGTTGGATTGATGTGGACAATGAAATATGTAAATCGATGAAGGATCACTGCATCAAATGCATTTAAAAGGAGTCCTGCAGTGTTATCATTTTTTTTGCCCTAGTATGTTCTGAGCTGTTTCATGCAAACGATGTGATTGATTGATATTTGAATAAGTTTTACAAACTTCTTGCGGGTCTTTTCGGAGTTCCGCTCTTCAATGAGAAGAAAATTCAGTTCTTCCTAAACAGATATCTCAATCGAGACCCTTATTATCCTTAGCCAGAGTCTTCAGAGACTATAAGCAACCAGGGAATACTATGTCGCACCATCATGGGCCACCCTTGAGAAAAAGGTCTTTGGTATGACAATGGGGGAGATCAATGGTATGAAGGGTAATATAAGAGGCAGCTTAAAACAAGGGTAACGAGGGAAGAGTATATAAGAAATAGTTATAAAAAATAGAGGGCCATTTGCAACTAATTTTTATTTTTATTTTTTCTGTCGGGGTGTTGGAGCACCACGCTGGAGCACATAGACACAAAAACAAATTCACTGTACTACCAGCAGTTACAGCCCTTTACTGTGTGCAACGCATTGTTATGACGGTTTAAAAAAAGGCTAAGCCGCCTAAGCCAACGAATAATCTTACGCTCTTGTAGGAAAGACGTTGTTCTTGGAAAGCAGTGGCATAAGGGTTGTTATACAGATTCTACTAAGTCTTCATCTATACAACTTCTACAGAAATCATAAGCGAAGGTGCCCAGTATTCTAGCCATGTTTCCTATGATGTAGTGCCCTGTTTTTATGTCGAAAAGCATCAAATAGAGTCAGTGATCTTTTTGGGTCAACTACAGCCCACAGACTGTAGGTTATGATACAATCAATTGTTTTTCTTTAAGAAAGGAATACTCTCAGCCGAAACTAAAGATGCTTCAGTTCAAGGATGTCAATGAGTCCCACGATCGTAGCTACTTACATATGCATTTTGGAAAGTGTTATGATTTATGATCGCGCCAAAGTCCGCGCTGGTCCTGGGTCCCAGCCAACAAGCGTCTCCAGAAAGTTGACTACAGGTTCGTACATTAAGTTCATTAACGTGAATTTCCGTTTGCGAGTGCCACATGAGTCGCGGTCTTTTCGGCTCTGACTACCACAAAAGTGCATCTGTTTTGGGTGATTGTCTGTCCGAGAAGTCGCGTCGGTGTTGGGTGTCGTTTTCTATTGACACCATGTACTTTGTTTTTCGCTCGTTGGCCACTAAGCTCATCTTCGTCGCTTCCAATTCAATAACTTCAATATTCACGGAAGCGGGGTGCATCAATATCGTCAGTGTTTGTGAGTACTAGACCAACACTAGCGCTGTGTGAATAGCATCATAAGGGTATTCATAACCCTCTTTAGCGCTTACTTACTTACTTAAGGTCGCGCTACAGTCCGGGGTAGACCTGGGCCTCAACCAATAAGCGTCTCCAGCCAGCTCGATCTTTAGCTAGCTGCCTCCAGTTTCGCACGCTAAGTTGGGTGATGTCCATTTCAACTTGCGTGCGCCACCTGAGTCGCGGTTTTCCCCAACTACGCTGTCCCTCGGGGGCGGATTCGAAGATTTTTCGGACCGGAGCATTGGTGTCCATCCGGTCTACATGACCCAGCCTATGCTATGTCAATTGCCTTCTTAGCGCAAAGAAGCAGCGATTGGCAAAGGTTATTCTTGGTTTGATCTCAGCGCTGTTGTCGTTGTCTGAATTGATAGCTCAGCCGAGGTAGACAAAGTTCTTAACTACCTCAAAGTTATATCTGTCGAGGGAGACATTCTGTCCGAGACGTCGGTGTTGAGAGTCCTTTCTGGTTAACAGCTTTCTTTCGATTATGTCAATATTATCGGCGTATGCGAGTAAATGGACGGACTTTTGAAAGATTGTGCCACTTGTGTTGGCGCGTGTCAAGAATGGTGTTAAAAATCCTTTTTTGACATCAAAGGCCTCGGTGAGATCTTTTCCCGACCTTGATAGAGCAGCGTGCATTCTCCATCGTCATCCTGTACAAACGGAAGAGTTTGGCAGGGATGCCAAAACTAGACATAGCTCTGTATAGCTCGTCTCTATAGATGCTGTCATACGCGGCCTTAAAATCGATGAATAGATGGTGTGTATCGATTTGGAGCTCCTGGATTTTTCAAAGATCTGCCGCAGTGTGAATATGTGGTCGATGGTGGCCTTTTTTGGCCTAAAGCTACACTGATATGGACCAATCAGGTTGTTGACGAACGGAGTTGACGCTGTTTAGAGGGTCTCCTTTCTTGAGGATCGAACAAACAATGAGGTTCCATTCATAAGCGCTAGTGAATTATTTAAAAAAAAATAGTTCTACGGATCTGTTAAAGATTGTGCCTGCCTGCCCTCTAATTGTACGGACTATTTACGATTTTTTTGACCACTCAATGCACTCAGTCTTTAATATATCTACGAGCAGCAAATGCCCAGGATCGCTGTCTTATAAAAATAAGTTCCCATGCAAGAAAGGACATTAGGGTATTTTTTTGTGGCATTTGGCTTCGGGCTACGGAAAAAGTTTCGGGACAACCTTAAATTTCCAATTTACTAAAACGGCACAACAATGTACTTTTTTGAAACACTTTTTTGCATTTTTCGATTTGATCCTTTCGACGTCCTCGCACAACTCAATAAGATACTTCGGTTCATACAACTTGTATCCCCTTTTCAACGGCTTATACCTAACTACGAACAAATTCAAAGCAATATCCTAAGGACTAATACAGTGCAGTGCAGTGACTGCTATTTCACTCAAAATGATTGATTAATTTTGAAAATGGTTTCTACAAAATATAAAAGACGAAAATTCCAAATACGTCTACAATACAATAACACGATTGTCCTACTAACCCGAGGGGAATAGACACGAAGGAGAATCAAGCAAACAAGAAATATGTAAGGAATGTCCTTCTTGTCAATGCATATTCAGTCTGTGGTTGTGTATACAAATATATATCACACATATGCTCGTATGTACATGTCCATCCAAGTGAATTTCATCGCCTTTTTCATCACAAGAAGACTACTGACCCTAACATGATGATCCCCACCGAAACCATCGCTCTTCTGCCAACAAGGAACATATGAAAAACAGACTTTTCTCTCGTATGGCTTACACGCCGTCGTCGTCTACCGCCCAAAAAATGGGAAGAAGACGTTGTGCACTGAAAATGTCACCTAGTGCTCCATTAACATCCTTGTCGACGACAATCTATGCATCATGGAGCATGTTTTTGTAAATCAACGTCAAGATATATAGTGGGGCGGAGGGATAAAAGGCCGCCGTACACGGGCACAGGATTCCGATTTTGAGGAAGGGAGGCAGCTCATTTTGTTCAAATTATTGTCGACAGACAAAAGCCTCCAGGAAGAAGGCGCACGTGTTTTCTTTCTCTTTGCTGCGTTCGTCGGCATATGTCGGTGCAGCAACATAACCAAGTCATCCCGCCGCCGGGAGGATCTGGGAAAGAAAATTTCATCTCACATTCGAGGGAGCTAGTTATCCATTATCCCTTTTGCGAATAGACAAACGCAAAAACACAACACACCCAGCAACAATGAGGCCTGACAAAGGGAGTACAACTTTCAGCACACACTGGTTCATTTGCTGTTTCTTCTTTTGCTCCCTCTCTTGTTCAATTACGCTGACAGTGCATTTGATAGAGGAAGACTGTGTGCATATACGTATGTATGAAGGATGCCCGACAAGACCAAAAGAAAATAGGGCCAAAAGGGACACACGTTTTCCCTTTTCTATGCCCTGGCAGCATCAAGGATCTTCTACTGCTGCTGTCCTTTGCGCTGAGCTTCTCTTCTTCACTCTTTCGCTCTCTGTGCCATTGTAGTTCAGCATTCATGTGATGTGCCAAGGAACTGCAAGGGGACTTAAATACGGTAGAATACGAAGGATATGAGGTGGGAGACCAGTTCGAGCAGAGGCCACGTAATTATAGGTGATGGTCCAATTTTTTCTTTCTTGTCGTGCTTTATGTGACTAAAAAAAAAAAAGGATGCACATGCAGTCTGATTACCTATACAAAACACGAACTCTACGAGTATGTTCTTATACTCTTCAATTATCCTGTTTCCCTTGTGCTATGTTTTGTTACGCTTGTGATTACGGTCGAGCGAAGCACACACAGGTACCGTAAGGACCATGAGAGTCAGAAATTTTTGAAAAATCTCAACGTTGACAAACATACTGAGAGTCCTTTGAGAAATTTCAATTAACTAAAGAACACTGTCGAGGGCATTAGGCCAAGGGATAAGTATCCCAAAAGAAAACGTTTTTAGTTTTAACCCCAATTTCGGTGTGTAGCCAAGCCATATGGTTCAGTGGGTCTGTCAATGCCGATGGTTTTGTTTTCCTGAAATATTCGTCCTTATTGATTATATTTGATCGGACTTTTTGGGGACTTGGGGATCTATATCCATACTAGGCAAACATAGTTTAGATAAAGATCCCCAAGAACTTAAGGGAGTTTCCCGCGAGATACAGCAATCAGTTTAAGTTTCTAACAGATTGCTTGGAGCCTTGACAATTTTCGTCCTCTTTAAACTTAGAAAGGGAATCTCAAAGGAAAAGCTTGTTGCCATCCACTCAGAGAAGTTCCGTGACTACCTGAAATTTTCTGGAATGAAAAACACTTTTCTAGAACCGATAATGGGAAAGTACAACAGGGTTCCCAAGCAATGTCAAGAGTTTAGAGTTTTCAAAATCACGATCAGTTTCCAAATGTTCGAAGGTCCAATCAGCGAAGTGTATCCTTGCGTTTACTGCATTTTATACGGGTAGAGGAATACGGTGGATGTCTTTGAAAGGTTCGGTTTTTGTAAATGGGAAAGATTCAAGAGATTCGGGCTTTCATGGACCTGTGGAGCGATCATGTCAAATAGAACCAACTGTCGAATTGTCTACCTTTTTACGATAATTTTGTCAAATTTTACTGATGACGTTTGTCAAGAAAAAATCTTCATCCTTCACAGACGGACAATTTTGGCAAGGATACAAAAAATGGACATGTAGACTTCTAAATGTCTTAACGAACGAATGATTTATAAGCTTTTACTATGTACATACATGGGCACATACTTAGCTTCAAAATTTAGTTAAAACACGCACTTAGATGGAACAAATTGATTTTGAAAAGGTCACAGCACACAACTAGCTGGTAAGGATACGAGTATAATAAATACAATGGCGCCAGATAAAAGGAAAATAAGACTTCAATTACTTTGGGAGTACTAAACTCTTATCCGATGACGAATATTCTTCTGATCTGAATCATGCGGACAATAGCCTTTAAAGGAGACATGCAGATGTTCTCTAAGAGCTGTCTTAAACAAGGATACTTTATACATATCTTAAAGATATCAACGCCATAAGCTCTATTCTATATGTCATCAACCACAATGACAACCCACTTGTTTATGAATAGCTTCGGGAGGACAATGTTTAGTTGAAACAGCTTCCAGCCAGAAATTAGCAGCGTATCCTGTGGTACTCTTTAAATATTTCAATCTCCCCCGATTGCAAATGAATTAATGAATATAATGACGTCCTAAAACTAAAATTGAAATACAAACTACTAATTGGCCCTTTGACACATTGATGTCGATAATATATGTACATATGTCCGCAACACCCAAGACAATACAAAAACTGAATATAAAGGATATCCAAAATAAGACAAGAAAAAACCGAAGGATAACCATCTTGTGCCGATACAAGACAATAACTAACCGTATCAGGAACCAATATTTATGACTGTTTTCCATTAAAAATCACCTAAATTGTCCCCAAAGTCAAGACTAACAATGGCATCGATTGTGGTACATAAAGCGCTCATAGATCTCAGCTGTGTGGTGGTGGTATTCAGAGGATACCATATTTTGTGTACACACACATTGGTGTGAATATGTAGTTAGCATTGGGAGAAGAATATCTTATGAAGGCTTGCGGTGTGGCGTCATAATTCATAGTCCGACGACAGATTGTGGATGTGCACAAATTGTTTATTGGCGTTCGTCTCCGATATACCTACCGACTCTGGAGGTATGAAAAATGATACACGAATTCTATTGCCGTTGTTTAGATGATAATGGATTTTCTTTTTGTTGTTGTTGTTGTTGTTTATTTGTGTCTGAACAAAACAATGTCTTCGATGAGGATAATGAAGTTAGAAGGCTAATAAAATCGTTTTAATTATCAGCGAAGGGACATAGTAGTTTTTTTTTATAATTCACTAGCGCTAAAGAGGCTATGAATACCCTTATGATGCTATTCACACAGCGCTTGTGTTGGTGTAGTGATTTTGAAACTCAGGTGGTATGAGGTTTCAGTTTTTTTCGCTCCGAGGGTGGTGTCCAGAATGACTGGGGAGAATTATTGGTATTGTTTTGCCATTGCTTATAATTCACAGTATTTCTTTCGAACATCCCGATGCCATAAGAACGAACAACACTTTCAAGCCATATGACAACCCTAGTGCCAGTGTTATGCCTATGCAGTAGAGTTGACGTCAGCTTTTTTACGCAGTTGATCGAGTTGTTTTTATTTATTTTTTTTGACAACGGGATTCGAACTTGGAACCTTCAGCGTGACAAGCGATGATGCAGTCACTACATCATGGCCACCCTCGACATAGTAGTGTTTGAGAACTTAAAATGCTTGTTTGCTCTTACATTTGCGTATTCATCCTGTTTATCCTTTTTCATAAGATTTCTCTTTTTTCCACAAATTTTAAATGGTTTTCCTATATTCCAACCTTTTTCCTCAAGTAACTTGACTTTACAACTCACTACGATAGCTGTCTTCCGGGAGTAATGCACTTTTGCCGCATTCGAGTAAATATAATCTATAGTTGCAACTTGACCTGGTTTTACCCACATGCTCCAACTAACAACCCACGGACCGAGTACAACCAACAAAACAAAATAATTGTCTGACATTCACTGTCACAGGGCTTATAACATTTATTGTTGGACCCCTCCACCCCATTTGAAATTACAGTGGTTGTTGTCGCTCGTCGTTGTTATTGTGTAAAAGACGTAAATTCGAAAGTCCTTATTATTGAAATTCAATAAAACGACTCGTTGGCCTAAATTAACTGGAATTGGTTGGCATTTTATCCCCAGAAACTGCGAAAAATGAGAGTCAACAATAAAACGAAACTTAAGCGAAATGTCGTGATTGAAAAAATTCAACAAAAAAAAAAAGAAAGAAAGTGGACAACAATGGAGGATGGTAGAATCAAAAGGTTTCATTGGTGTCCTTGGTGAAAATGTGCATTATCTTGAATTTATTTAAATTTATTTTTTTCAAAAGTATTTGACCTGCATTTTGATTTTGAGCAAATCAAACTGATTGGGAACAAGAACAACTGAGATAATTGGAATGACACACAATTGTGCATTTCAGGTGTGAGTGTCAAGTCAGGCATTTGTATCCTGAAAATCATCCCCATTTTGACAATCAGAAAGTAGTCAAATTGTTGAAGTATGCAGAATGTGCTACTGCATCGCATTAGGTTTATACTAGATAGTTTAGCTTTGGAAAACAAAAACAATAGAAGACGTACGTAAAAAGCTTATGAGAGGGGATATCCACATAAAACGCACACGAAAAAAAGGACCCTAACAAGTTTGCATGCTTCATAACAAATTTAAAAAATGCTATCAGTGGTTCCAAAACTGTACCCTCATTGTTAGCGGTTTGATCAATTTTTAGTAGGATAATCGTATAGGAAGTATCGTCGCCCTCTCGACAAGCGTCACCGAGAGTGGCGTCACTTATAACCTAAAACGTAAAGATGTTTGGTCCGTAAGTTGTCGAACACGGAGTAAGGAAGGCATGTGTTACCTTCTATGCCTGCAGCAAAGCCTTTGTGAGGACTTCAACCAAAGATGACTTTGTTGATGTACACCGCCGTAGAGCGTCCAATTCTCAAATACGGGTCACTTGTATGGTGGCCCGCTTTAAGCAAGGGTTACAACCTCATGAAACAGAAAAAAGCTCCAAAGAACAGCCAGTATAGGCACCACGGGTGTTTTGAGGTCGGCCCCAACGGATGCTCTTACGGTGCTCTTGCACCTTCTGCCCCTCGATCTACACACAAAAGATACCTCACTATGCTGCGCGGTCAGACTTAAAGAATCTGGGTGGTGGACTGGAAGCAACATTCTGGATTCGTTATCTAGTGGTTTGGTCACGTTTCCAACCGATTAAATCACACCCAAACTAAACTTCAAAAAAACTATCCACGTAGGATTTCCTACCAGAGCTCAGTGGAAGAAAAACGAAGGAGTGAAGAACTTCGACACGATCATCTACACCGACGGATCAAAGATGAGATCTCGGGTAAAGGGATAAGAGATTTAATCCGCTTTCTTAACTCCACAGCCTGGATCTAGGCACCGACTGTTCCACATCCTCAACAACACACATCACCAACTAGCTCTAGGGTAGGTATTGGTAGAGGTCCTTGGACCTCTCTGTCCGTCTGATGTCTATTTAGGGTATTAAGGAGCATCTTTCTCTTTTTTAGCTAGCTACAATGGCACGAGATTTTGTGTTCTGAACAGGTGGTACAAGGTGGGGTTGACAAGAACTACCCGCGTCCAACCAGCTGAGCCGAGCAACGACAAGCGTGCCGCCGTCTTCCTCACCTGTACCGAAGTTGCCTCCATGGCTCTATCCTGGCTCACAACAATGGCGTGGAGACAAAAAGGCACATCTAGTGCTACTTGGGTTCATGCTGAAACGCCACCTCTATCTACCTACCCTAAGTTATCTGCAGTTCTTTCTGCTAAGAGAGAGATAGAGAGAGCAAGAATACCGTGGACTTCTTTCAGACGTCGTGACGTATACGTTTGATTTGCGTAGCCTGGCTATCGCTGCAGGCATACGCTACAGGCATACTATGGTCCGCTAGGGAAAAGTGCAATCTAATGTTGTCTTTTTTCACAAGGACTCAGGCAAGGCGGATTGAGAAGCTATTTTATGACAGATTATATACTCGGAGGTTTGTCATTTGTTTTGCTAAGGCTTGAACCTATGTCCGCTCGTTTAGCAGCGCTCTAATCGTTAAGTCGCGGCGATCATATTTTGAAACAACTAAGTGCATTTTCATTCGCCTTTGATTATGTCTATAGTTCCATTTCATATAGAAGGACTTAAAGTCCAGGTTTTGATACTTCTAAGCAAACTGAAGTTGATTCTTATCTTGATATCCGGTGTAGTTTTCATAGTTTATAGTCAAGTCTGGAATGGACAGGTTAAAGTTGTAGCGGCCTATTGCGACACTCTATTAGAGTTGTGGTCTTGGAGTGCCTTCTTCTTCATTCACTTTATCGGCTTCGGTCCTCTGCGGTGTGCCAATTATGTTAATGTCCTTAGAGTCTATAGGTATTTTTGTTTACTTATTCTTGTGCTCGTTCATTTTGGACAATCATTTCAATAAAGGTGTTGAAGAAATCCATCTTGCATCAACGCCATCTTGCACAGACGAAAGATTTTGTAAGGAGTACCAAAAGTGCACAAAGATCTGTTTAGTTTGCTTCTATAAAATCTGCCTTATTCGGGCCTAAAATGTCATTAAAAATGTGATTTGCTTGGCGAAATTTTCAAGGCAAAACCCTAACTGACAACACCAACTAAAACTTAATTCTTTAACAATCAATTCCTTGTTGCCTTCAAGTCTAATCAAAAGTATATAAGATACACATCAAGACAACGCATAGCGCATTGCAATTTAGAAGTAAATATGCATTACAACGATTTACCATAATGCGACACGTTCACGTCACGATGGCAGCGTCAAAGATAGAAAACACCATAAGGACGGAAAAGGGAAAATCGCGTCCGCCATCGAATCAAATTCAATTTTAAGAAATTATTCATATTTCCCACATGTGTGCCGCCCGCCGTAGGGTGAATGCGGGGAAATCGATAAAATTTCGTATTAGGGACACGGCTGATTCCGAAGGCAGTGGTATGTCAGCGTAGTACACGAATACGTATGCGGAAAATAGGTTATTGCCAGTTGGGCTGTGAGCTTAGTAACAAATTTATTTATTTTTTGTTCAAAGCAAGCATTCGTCCTAGAAGGGCACACATCACAGAATTGAAAAAAAAATCTAAAACTTGGTGTAAAAAATAAATAGCACAGCAAATATTTAGCTCATGTTCAAATAATGCATCCGTGTTAAACTTTTCTCGGTTCGAGAATGGGCTCACGTAAATCAGGGTTTTAGTTTTTTTTGTTTTGCGTGTGTGCAAGGACTGCGCGACATTTTATGTTGATGAATGCCAATATTGCATTGAAATGATTTGTTTTTCACTGTTTCCTGTTTGTCTTATTGTATAAATGTGTAGTTTCAAGGTCTGCATAAGGAAGAGACATCGAGGGTGTTGTATCAAATATTTGACAGGCATGCATTTCTTTGCATAAACTGCTGGTGGAAGATACTAGTGGAGGGTTGTATAAAGAGAGCATTTTGGGGTTGGCCATTGTATTGAGATGTACAAACATACGAGAACGTTATTTGAAAAGCTCCATCAAATTTGGCAGCAGTTTTTCCCAGTTTCAAATATGACGGATGGCGTGAGAGTTTTATTACTTTTTGTTATGCTTTTTAGTTTTATAGAAGTTCACCCTTAAAAAAGGGAAAAAGTTCCACAATAGGAAAAACATTAACAAGCTTGTAAACGGCGAATAAAATTGTCATCGAATGCTTAACAGAGCATAGTTGAATTGGGTTAAATAACCAAGTCAAGCCAGTTAATGATCGATTACAATCTAGGGTAGGTAGGGTGATTGGTTTGAATATTTATATCCATGTGGTTGCTGACAATATGTGAAGTCCTGTTTGTAGTTTGAAAAATGTTTGGATCAACCAAATTGACTAATTTTGAGAGTTCAATCTTTTCGAAGGCAATATCCTTAGACAGCTGGCAAAGAGGTGTCTTGGTATTTTTGTACATGTGCCTCACTTGATCCGCGAACATATTTATCAAACTATGGCATCGTTTGTCAGGCTCTTTGTCAAAAGCATTTGGCTTCTAAAGTCGTAGATTTTAAAATCTCTTCAAAGTTGACGATGTTGTCGTCTGTCTGATTTCAAATTCAAAACCTTGCTCTCTTTTTCAATCACGCAGTTATGAGAAGGAAACTATCTCCCAGGTCCTTTCTACTTGCACCAGTAAGAGGCAAACTGCGTGCACTTAACCAACTATTCTTCGACGACCTCAATGACATCTCGGATAAAAGGATATAAGATCTTATCCGTTTTCTAAGCCCCACAGGCTGGATCTAGGCACCGACTGCCTCACATCTTCAACAACACACATCATCAACCAGGTCACTAGCAAAAAGCCACATCCTAGTGCACCTTGAGTTCTGTTGAACCGCCATTTGTACACCATGTTAATCAGTAGGTCGGGAGGTAGGTTGAAGAGGTGGGTGCATCGCGGCCTTCACTCAGATGTTTTACGGATCCATTGTGTTCCTCTGACGTGGAATTTCCATTCTGAAAAGACGAAAAAGAGGGGAAAGGTCTGGGTGAGTGCAATTACGATCGTTCGGCCTCCCTGAACCATTCCGAATTCGTAGTAAATTTTAGAATGGTTTTTGGTGGCTTTTAAGACAGGTTGCCCAGGTCGTTGAAATAGTATTCACCGAGGGCCGTCTTCCTTGTTCTGTATAGACTGGGACATTCGGGTGGCTGGGAAGTGGGTTGTGTTCTCTTCCGCGTCTGTGTTACCGCAGCCTCTGTATAACTCTTCTATACTTGAACGCATTCTTCGAAGGGGACCGCCATTAGGTTGTGGCCTGTGTTGATCCCTGTGAAGAGAGCTAAGTTTGATCTTTTTAGCGTGAGACTGTGCCCCGTTTTTATCTTGTTGTTATTTGTCCAAAGATTCCTGGAGATGCGGCATGATGAGAGTGCCCTCCATCTCTCATCAGCTTGTCTTTGGAAGTCTAGTGCAATGCTCGATTTGACGAGAGCTAGAGGGGGCAGAACTGAGTGAGCGACAAGTGATAAGTCCTGTTCCGAAGTCAATCAGTAAGGTTCACTGATAGTTTTTCGACGGCTTAAGACACTCTTCCTATCGTTGCTTTGATGTTTCAATGCTGTGAAAGTACGTAGAAACAGTGGCATGGATGAAAACTGCTTGTCTCTGAGTTCCTTCTTCAAGTTCGCGAATAGAAAAAAAATCGCTAGAAGCAGGGTCTTTTAGGTTGCCACACACTAAAGCCCTCTTCCATTACAAGCCACTATACGATGGACAATTTTGTTAGGATAGATCATGCACATATATTCGTAGCCGCTAATCGTTGGGACTTATATTCGTTAATCAGGATTCTAGGAACCCAACAACCACTGACCTTGCTCATAAACAATTTTTCGTGAAATATTTGTAATATGCCTTCAGTTGATGTCTCTCACGGTAAGGAAATGCCAAACTTCTCATTACCAGTCGTCTCGAATAGGTGTCCACTACGAGAATTGTCGTTCGGTGACTCTCTGACGAACTAGAATTTCACAGTCTCATAAATAGCCAGCATGTGTTCGTTGATTTAGTTGGAAGATGCCTACTTCTTCGTCACATCATAACAGTCCGATTTTACTCAGAGCTAT
Organism: Criorhina ranunculi; assembly: GCA_951813785.1. NCBI lineage: Eukaryota > Metazoa > Arthropoda > Insecta > Diptera > Syrphidae > Criorhina > Criorhina ranunculi. The sequence goes on along the minus strand of OX638385.1, from coordinate 29,370,856 downwards.
CGATAGGAAGGATCTTACTTTGATCCGATTTTGAGTAACTATGTCCAACACACTTGTTCTTCGTCTAGGTAGGTAGGTAGAGGTGGCGTTCCAGCATGAACCCTGTGGAGTTAAGAAAGCGGATTAGATCTCTTATCCCTTTACTCAAGATGTCATTTAGATCGTCGAAGAATGATTGGTTTAGTGCAAGCAGTCTGGCTCCTGCTAGTGCCGGACATTTGCAGAAAAAATGGGAGAGAGTTTCCTTCTCATTTTCGTTCCCGAAACTACGGCAGTGGGGCTTATATGGAATATCCGCATGCCTGGTCAATTCATCTGCATGCTCGTTTCAGCGATCACCCAAGCGGACAAGCTCGATTCGGCGCTCCTGTATCAGTTTGGAGGATATGGATAGCAATGTTTTGTTTGTGCGTTGTGTCATGCTCGAGCTGTGTGCAAGCTTCACGGATTGCCAGTAGTTCTGCCTGAAAAACGCTGGCAAAATCCGGCAAACGGTAGGGTAATGATCCATCTTTGATCCGTCGGTGTAGATGACCGTGTCGAAGTTCTTCACTACTTCGTTTTTCTTCCGCTGAGCTCCGGTAGGAAATCCTACGTGGACATTTCTTTTGAAGTTTAGTTTGGGTGTGATGTAATTGGTTGGAAACGGGATCATGCCATTAGGTAACGCATCCAGAATGTTACTGTGGCCGTGTTCTTGGTCTAGGTAGAACGATTTTTAATCAGCTCCTTAGTCACCACACTTCTTGATATATGTCTCTGTGTCCGGGAACTCATATACGTTGTACAATCTTCTCAACGAAGTTTAACAAGTTTTCTTAATAAAGCTTTAATTTACTTTGTCCTTGTCCTTGTTTAGATTTAGATCAATGATAGATCTGGACTTGTTAGCTGTCTTCAATCGTATACACCAAGTTGCCATATTCAGTGTAGAAACCATGATAAATTGACTCAAAAACACCAAGAAACTAGGGCTATTCTCAAGTCGCACTTGTTTCTTGCAGTTGTGCAATTGGTGTCACAAAATGTTCGCCACACATAGGCTTTTCTTTGGTCCGAACACGCTGTAACCTCCTTACTTGCTAAATTACAATGTAACTTAAGAGTACTTCAAGGCTCACATTTATATTCATTGTATTATTCAACTCAATGTTCTGTTACTTCTTCAAATTTCTATGTGTGGGTTAAACAAAAAAAAAAAAACCGCAAAATGGTATTTATCACCCGTATTAACTTTTTTTTTTTTTTTTCTATTAAACAAAAGAGTTTAGAATATCCCTTTTGAAGCTTTTGTTTTAGATATTTTATATGATGCAGAAATGAGCACAGTGCACATCACCATAATTCAAACCCCCAAAGGACACTTATCCGTTTTAGCAGCTGACAATAGAGTTGCAGTAGAAAACTAAAAAAAAAAACGAAAAAAACAAGAATTGCCAAAGGAAATTCACAAAGCAATTTTTTCGCTGGAAAGAGAAGTCCTTTTTGTGTTTTTTTGTACACGCCTCCGTCCCATGATGCAGTTGTGCAATGTGCGGTGAGCATCAGTGAACTCTTTACAAGTAACCCATATACGGTCATGCATAGGGAAAGGACCAAAACGAGAAAAAAAAAAAACAGAAACGACAGCAAAAGAAGAGAAATATTACATTTGCTCGATGTGATGAGACAAAAAGGGAACAATTTTGTACATTTTCTGTACTTTGCACACAGTTTTTCCCGATTTTTCTTCCTTTTTTTTTTGGAGGATTTTCCATTCTCACACGTCAAGCAAACAGAACAAAACTTCAACTTGTCTGTGTTGTTTTATTTCGATTTTGAGGATACTTTTGGGCTATAAGGAGGAGAAGCTATAGATTGTGTTCGAGGAAGTGTGATGTACCCTATTTTATGAGCAATTCGAAGGAGATTATGTAGAAAGGCATGCTCCAGTCTGGTAAAACGAGACAAGCAAGGGATAAGTCTCTATTTAATCACTTACAAGATCCTATAACATTGTGTGAGCGCCTATAACCTTCTGTCAACAGCCTGATTGGTCCATATTAGTGTGGCTTTAGGCTAGGAAAGTCCACCACCGATCAAATATTCGCACCATGGCAGATCAAATTTAAGGCCCGTAAGACAAAATAAAGATCAATATGTAGTGTTGGCATGACGGGGGAGAATGCATCATCAAGATCGGTAAAGACTTCAACGAGTCATTCGATGTCAAAAAAAGATTTGGACATGCCATCTCTTTAACGTCGTTCGTGGAAGAATTCACGGTCCCAATATTAGAGGCATAATCTTTCAAAAGTCCTTGCATACACTGACGATATTGATATAATCAGGAATACGCGGCACGATTTCATTAGCCCGTTCGTGCGTAAGACGGAAGCGGCAGAGATAGGTTCAGCGGTTGACAATGACTTAAACAAATTACATGCTGTCAAAGTTATACCCAACACCGAAGTCTCGGAAAGAACGTCACCCTAAACAGATGAAACTTTGAGGTAGTAAGCGGATTTTTTTACGCAGGCTCTGCTATAAACTCAAACACAGAATAACAAATTCTTCTCTCGAACAATGAAAAAGATGGAGACAAAGACTCTGCCAAGAATGGATGAGGTAGTCCTCTTTTGTTTTAAGAGAAAACTCCTTAGGGTTGTCCATGGTCTCCTCTAATACATAGAAGATGGTAGGCTAGGTAGGTAGAGGTGGCGGTTCAGCATGAACCCAAGTAGCACTAGATAAGACTTTTTGTTACCACGACTTGTGTGACTTGGTTGGTGATGTGTGTTGTTGAGGATGTGGGACAGTCGGTGCCTAGATCCAGCCTGTGGAGTTAAGAAATCGGATTAGATCTCTTTTCCCTTTACCCGAGGTCTCATCTTTGATCCGTCGGTGCATATAATCGTGTCGAAGTTTTTCACGACTTCGTTTTTCTTCTACTGAGCTATGGTAGGATATCCTACGTGGACATTTTTTTTTTAAGTTTAGTTTGGGTGTGATGTAGACGGTTGGAAACGTGACCATACCACTAGATAACGAATCCAGAATTTAGTTGTGGTCGTAGGGCCTTGTAGTCCAGCACCCAGATTCTTTGAGTTTGACTTTGCTGTATAGGGTGGTATTTTTGTGTGTAGATCGAGCGGCAGAAGGTGCAAGGGCACAGAAAGAGCATCCGTTGGGGCCGACCTCAAAACCGGGTGCCTATACTGGCTGTTGTTTGGTGCCTTTTCGGTTTCATGAGGTTGTAACCTTGCTTAAAGCGGGTCACCATACTAGTGACCCGTAGGTGAGAATTGAACGCACTACGGCTGTGCACATCCACAAGGTCATCTATGGTTGAAGTCCCCACTTTTTTCCAAAGGTTTTGCAGCAGGCATAGAAGGCAACACATACCTTCCTTACTCTGTGTTCGATGTTTTGCTTCCAGTTAAGTTTTGGGGCAAGCATGACATAGACGGTGAGTCAAGGAGAATGTGTATGGGCTGTTTAGTGACATCAACTTGAGAGACTTAGATGGCGGATCCACACAAGCGCTGCGTATCGGAGAATTTTCGAAGCCACCCTGGAGGCACAGCGAAGTTGAGAAAACCACGATAGATACCTCAACCAATTTGACTTGTGAAACTAGAGGTAATCATGCTAGCTGGAGAAGCTTGTTGGTTGAGGCCCAAGTTCATCTTGGACTGAAGCGTCATCATAGTCAAGTAAGTCTTAACGTTAAGCTTACCTACGCAGCTGAAAAAGAAGAAGAAGTTGAGTATATGATAAACCTACTATTCGATCCCTAGTCAGATTCAGAAATCTTTGTGTCGTCCTTGGAAACTTTACTGAACACTGGGAGAAGTTAGGTCTTTTCATCACCTGCTCGGCGAGTGTTCAGCACTGGCTACTATAAGATTTTTAGTTGAGGAATCTTCTACGATTTATTTTTTCCTTTATCATCTTTATTGTCATCGAAATGGTGGTGGGCGCGAACCTATGACAGATCTTTTAAGGCAAACCTTGTGCAAATCCTAGGTAGGGTTCATTTTTCAGACAATAGCAGTAGTTTACAGCGACAGAGAGTCGCATTCTAAAATACAAGTGTTAGTAGGCGAACTTTCCACCCTTGATACTCGTGCACTGATTGTCACTAATAACCACCACTAGTGCATATACCCTATTAGGAAAAGTTTTGTAAAACTGTAACTCGTAAGATAGTGTGCTTTACTGATGTGTCAGCAGCTAAAAAGTCAGATATGTAGTCATCGTCCACACAAGAAGCTATCCCTGTCAACTTCAAGTTTTTTTTTTGTAAAAGAACTTCTTGATGACAAATCGTCATTGTCAAAGAAGTCACATTTTATTCACCTCACTACGGCAACGGATGCAATAGTGAATAATTGGAGCACATATACCAGCAGAGCAGCAATAGCAATTTGAAGAAGGCGCGAGAATATGATTTTCTTCCGGTTGCAGCAGGATCTATTTGTTTTTTTTTCCTTTTGTCGGTGTCCTCCTTACACTTCCATCACCATTCACATCATCATTGTCATCATCCTTAGCATCCAGAGTAATAGCAAAAGCATCATCAGTGTAATCATCATCATACTCATTCAAAATTAAATGTGGCACGCATGCAATCTGTAAGTAGAGTCACTCCTTTTCAAGTCACTCGTGTGGTCATTTTGGAGACAAACAAAATTGGCCAAAAGCCAAAAACAGGGCCACGACCTTTAGTTCAGCTAATTTAATTTTTATATTCGTCCTTTTTTTTTCGTTTTGCCTTGTATTTCCTTGCATACAATTTGTTCTACCCTCTTGAGAGTTTACCTCATTGTTAGTAAAAGGATACTCACATACACAGGAGAACGGAATAGAGAACGAGGTTCACTTGAATGATGACGGTCGATGTTGGACGAAGGACATTTCATTTTTGTTTCCCCCCCCCCTCTTCATTCGCTAATTTGATCCTTAGTGATTGTCGAAAATTTGCTTAGTACAGCTTAATAGCAAGCTACTCGACGAAAAATTTCAAAGAAATTACTAAAAAAAAAAAAACAAATGGTAACTGTCTGTGAAGGTTTTGGATTATATCCAGAAGCAACACTGCGCAAACTGTGATGGTGGTCGTAAATTATTTTATCACATTAGATTCTTCCCTTTGCGTGGTGATGGCAAACTTTGAGTGCACGGTCTGTTGGTTGTTGTCCCTATAAGGATGTTGGTGTAAAGATATAAGGTGCCAAATAGAAAGGGCACTCGAGGTTGGTGGTTAATGCGGTTAGGTCCTGCGTGGTTGTGTGCATTCACAGAAAACAAATGTCGATGACTTCAATTGAATCAAGGAGGATGTGGACGAGGACAAAAAAACGCTATCCATAAGAATCTCAATGCTCTGTATATTTTCAATACTCTGACTGATTCAAAAAAATCAATTAGGTTAGGTAAGGTTAGGTTGAAGTGGCTGCCAGCTCTAGCCAGCACACTTAGACCACTGATAGGTCCATTGTGATACCACATGGATCTGAGGAGATCTCCTTACCTACTCGTTGAACCAATTAGAGCTTATGATGGAGCGAAGGAGGTTTCTGACATCTGCGTTCATCAAATCGCTTAGATTGTTAAAGTAGAAATCTCCTAAGTGAAGCCTTATTTTGCGGGAGGGAGCTGGGCAATTACAAAAATCGTTTGAATAAACGCTAAGCCTTGCTGCATGCTTGCCTATAAGACAGTGTCCTGTGATGACACCTTTAACGGATCTGATATGCGATCTGTTGAGAAAAATTAAATTTTAGAGCGTTTCAGATCCAGCCGCGGCCAAGTCTGCTTTGCCGCTGGACACGTTATACCATTTGTGCACCTAGAATTTGTTTTCTCGAAAACATCCAGCTTCAGTTTAAGTTTACATGTAGCGATCGGTATACCCAGGGTGTCTCTTTCTGTGAGTATGGGTATGGTTGTTCCATATCTGGCGAGTTCATCAGCCTTGCAGTTCCCTGGAATATCTCTTTGCCCCGGCATCCAACAGAGGTGAATATTGAACTGCTCTGCCATGTCTATAAGAGATGATCGGCAATCTAGAGCTACTAACGAATTTGAAGAGACTGATTCCAGAAACCTGATCGCTGCTTGACTCTCTGAAAAGTGTCTGTGGAAGATATCACGTTTTAGCCAAGATAAGCCAATATTTCTGCCTGAAACACGCTACAATGATTTGGAAGACGGGAAGAGAGGCTGAGATTAGGTCTATCGGAGAAAACACCACCAACTACACCCTTAATGGTTTTAGATCTATCGGTGCAAATGTGGACCGAATTGTCCTGTAAAAATGACTCATTCTCCCAGAGTGACCAGGGGGAAATGGAAGCAAGGACATTTTTATTGAAATCTAGTCTATGCTTCCAGGGAAGATTTTGAATTTGTTCAAAATGGAGGTGTGGCCAACATTTTTGGAAGACCACTGTGAAATTGAACTGAGGCTGCTGAGGATGTCGAGGGGTGTCAGATGAAACAAAATGTCCAGTGTTGCGGAGGGTGTCGTACGAAGAGCTCCGCTTATGCACAAACATGCTGATCGCTGGACCTTGCTTAGATGATCTCGGTTTATGGCCCTATCTAAGGTGGTTCACCAGACAGCCACTGCGTACATGAGTATGGGTCTTATGACCGAGATGTAGAGCCAATGATGACGAGAAGTTGCAAGACCCATTTATTCCCAATTCCTTCTTGGATGCTGGGTTTCAAGCATCTTGTCCAAAATAAGACCCAAAAAAATCAGTAAGGGGATCATGATTGGCATAATGATTGAATTTTAAATACAATCCCTAGCGAAATAGCCGTTGCATTCCGACCCTTCAACCTCTCACAAGCAGTTCACCCTAAGCCGTACAATTCAAATGTAAAATGATCTGCTTGGCTTTGCGTTTTCTTATCACTACAACCTGCAAGCATTTAAAACCAACGTGCATCGGGGCCTCCTCTAATTTCTCTAATGCCCGTGCTCTACATAGATGATACATAGTTGATAGTAGGTAGTCATTGAGTCATCTATACCGTGCAACAGTGAAATTTCTGCAAACAGTGTGAAATTTCCACACATTTAACTTATCTCTCCTCTTAGAAGAATATTCAGCCCATTTCACGTTCTTCTGCGGCGAGTGCAAGGAGATTTCTCTTCGAGCAGTCAAATGCAGTAATGATGCTGTCTCAACGATAACCATGGACAACCACAATAGAGTTCTGCATCAACTGTCCAAATTTGACGTAATTTCAACCTTGATGACCTTAATTTTGCTGTCCGTTGAACTCCATTAAAAAGCAGCTTAAGAGCCTAGCCACCAAGGAATCCCTCGAATCGCTTTCTCAACAACATCAATTCATTCAAAAAGGGTCGGAACACCAAGGCACCATCTGATGTCATCAACAAACTAAAATTTATAATGGAAGCAAACAAAAAACAGAGCCTGGACAACTTCCTAACACTTACCTCAGCGCTATCCACTAAATCATCCCTCTACTTGACCGAGCAATCCAAGCTTGTTAAGGAATTGCTACACAGAATCACTTTAAAGTAAATAAGTTTGACCTAAACTGGACAAAACTAACCCTGAAATATGCACTTCATAACTTACCTCAACCCTGAACCCTTTCTTCTCTTTTGACGTAGCAACAGTAAATTGTTGAATTTAGAACAAGAACAAGACAATCAGCATAACTCACAGAATAACGTAATGATATATAATCTACAGTATTCACTTACATATTCCTTATCGATGATCAACCAAATTAAGGAATTTAGCTAATTGGTTCATTAATTTATCTTGAACATACAGACATACATACACAACAGTTCATACAAATGTCAAGACCAACCTTTGCTTACATTGTTTTTTCAAACATGAAGTTACCAATATAAACTGTCGATCTCTAAAGGTTGTCAACATAAAACTCGTGCCCCCTTATATGTATATCGACAGGAGCAACGATCTCTAAAGAAACTAACCTAACCACACCAGCTATGGTCATGTGTAGACTTAAATTGAAAATAAACTTGCGTCTAAAAATACTAAATCACCACTTCAACAAACTACCCGTTCCAGGAACGTTTCAAAATTAATTCTTGCTAAATGAATTTCCAAAAGTGTGTGAGTTAGTCCCCACTGGCCAGGCCAGAGAGGGTGGTAACAGCAATACTTTGTGCACTGTAAAGTTCAAATAAATTTGACAGTCACCACTTCCTCTTCCCCCTCTTCTTATATTTTAGTCCTTTTTAATGATTTAAAGTTAACTTTTGAAATTAATAAAACTGGAAGGGTGGGCAAGCCACCTACACATGGATATGGCCGGGGCTCTGAGTGTGTTTAACTTTACTTCGAGCAAATAGACTGCAGTTGACGATAATATATTTGATAGTCAACCCCATGAGGTAGTTTAGAGAAAGGTTGCAGCAGATGCAGCAGATGCAGTACTCTAGGTACTTGAGGATAATGCCCTATCAAATATTTTTGGACTCCATTCATATAGGCTTTTGCCAAAAAGCACCGACACGGAACACTTTCCTCATCCCAGAAGTATACCCTCAGGATCCGTACTTACACATGCACAGGCATTCGTCGAATGGGAGCGAGAGAAATGAGAGAAAATAAGAAGGAGAGACAGGGATTACAAGTACCACATCATTATACCTAATTCGATATCACAGCAAGAACGTTTGCCAAAGATAAAAGATAAACCACCAAAGAAGTCCTGGTAAAGGGTTCTACGAGACTAAAAAGCAGGATGAGACGGCAAAAAGTTCGATTTGGATGCTGAATGTAACCGCATATATATAGCTATGGATCGGGACTATACATTTGGTGCAGTTCAATGGAACAGCCAGAAAGTTAAATGACTTCGAGTTCAATTGCCTATGCCAGTTGTGAGATACAATTGGAAAATTTACGCGTTCCCAAAGAATTCAATTGTCAGAGAAGGGTTGCAGCACCACAGCAGGGGTTGTTGTTTGCTGCGCGCCGCGGGTTGTACTGATTTAGTTTTTCTGATCCTTGTTGTTGTTGTTGTTGTTTTACGGGCACCCACAGGGGTATGCTAAACAACAAATGATGCACTTTGGCAAGGAATATGCATAATTGTGGGCGGGTACCTATAGCTTTTTGTGGTCATTGGTTGAACATTGTTAATAAATGAGGACCTGAGACCGGGTTCATAGATGCTTGGCCAATTTTGTTTTGGCCAGCTGCAACTAGTCTGTTAGAAAACTTAAACCAGCATTCTCGACCATGGGTGTGGGTCAAAGGGGATCGAATAAATTTATTGCTGAATATTAATGGCCTACAGAGCGAGCGATATGGGAAATTGCCATTTGATTTACCTGACCGCATAATTGGCGCTTAGTGTTGTGACCAAATTGCGATTGGATAATACTTTCCTAAGGAGTAGTTCGGGGTACATGAGGATTTTCAACTTTTCCAATCTTGTTTGTATTTTACAATGTTATTGCTCGGGTTAATGGACTTTTGGTTGTGTCTGGAGATTTTAATTTTGAGAGAGATCCTGGAGTGTATCTGCATTCAGCAATAGAAGTTGTTTAGTTTAAAGGGTTGCAAAGCCATAGTAGTACGCAACAATCTCCCACGTACAAGGGGTTGAAAAAGAATGGTCCCAGATGCAGCTTCCTTTTGGGAGAGAGGGCTGAACTTGTGCATAGAAGGTGATGGGTACTCTCATTTTCTTCTTCGCGTCTACAGACCCTTTACAAAAATCGTTTGAGAAGATGCACGCTTTGTTGCTTACAAAAGGTTCTACTGCATCGAGCAGCTTTGAACCACCAGCTCAATTTCCCTACCTACTATGGCCAGGTACCAAAGGATTGCAGGAGTTTAGAATTATATGAATATAGGGCCATAAGACAGGACAACTTTTTTGTCTTCTCTCAACTGGATTGCCCTCATTGATCTTGGCTAGATTGATATTAAACGCAATGTCGCAGGTCTCTGGACGCGATCGCTGACAGATGCGACGTCTCCCTATGCTGAGTTTCAGGACACAGGGACGTTCCGGGCAACTGCAGAACGGACGAACTAGTTAAGGAAGGCGCTGGTCGGATCCTCTCTGAAAATAAAGGGGAACCGCTTGCCTCTCTAGAAAAAATAAAGTCTCACCTTGATAGTGAAGCTAGAAGAATAGCTTATAACAGGTGGAATAACATCGTCCTCTGCCGAAACAGATCTGGCCTAACCTGTTTTTGAGGAGAACAGGAAGACTTCTGTCCATGAACAGGAAACTTATAAGAATTTAATTGGCAGGCATGCCATCAGAATGGGTATACCTTCTAACGATTTCTGTAGAAGCTCCAGAGACGAGGAAGAAGAAGAAACGACTGTACACCTTCTTTGTACGTGCCTTGCTCTATCAAGGTTGAGGAGGAAAACACTAGGAGAGTACTTCTCTAATGGCCTCAACGACCTATCCAAGCTCGACATTTTTAGAATTAAGAGTTTTGAAGGTTAGGTTAGGGAAAGGACTTCCTTCCCCCGTCACACTTAGGTCAATGTAGACCCATCTTGATGCCCCAGGGGTTGCAACCCCCTTACTTGGAACCATAAGTCTAAATTAAGTATGGCAGAATGCCGGGTAATGGCAGAGAAAGGAGTGTGGAGTGTCCTCATCTACTTCCTCGTCACCGCATCCTCAGTCTTCTTGCATGGAAGTCTAGCACGTTGTGCCCTGTGATGATACCTATTAGGGGTCTAATCTGAAGATCCTTTCCTTGGCAGCTCATCAGCTGTTTCGTTCCCAGGCACCCCTTTATGGCCGGGGACCCAGCAGAGTCGTGTATGTGGATCTAATTGGTTCTGCACTTAGTGCGGCACAGTATAGGGCTTACACCGATACGGTTGCCCAGAGCTTATACTCCTTTTATCGTATAGGAAATTCGACATGTGAGGTTTCTGAGGCTAGTTTCCGGTTTCAACACGCGGTATCACAATGGGCCTTCATTCTGGTTTAGGGGGTCCCTGCTTAGTGGGGCCAGCCGCCTAATCCAACCTTTATTGAACGTCACTGAGAAACATCCTCTGATGGCGATTTAAAGTCTCCGCGTTGTGCCTTCTCAAAGCGATTCTTCATCTTGCCTTTGATACTACAGCTATGCCGAGACTTCCAAGTCTATCGTGGTCATCTCTAGTAGTATTTACCTGAACCGATTTTTGAATCCACTTCAGTGGCTGTCATCTTTGTGGCCACCACTTGGATATCTATCACATGTCCACCATTTTTTAAACACAGCTCAACGGACCTTAATAGGATTAAAGTGGGATCTATTCGGAGGTACGAAAAAAAGCATCTTAGACTGTTGTCTCTCCATCAAAGATGCAAATCCAGCGTTGCCTTCTCAATTGGAATAAGTTACTTAAAATTTACAAAGAGAGAATATCAACCATTGGTCCTTCTTCCTCCAGCTTATCCAGAAAATAATTTATGCTAAAACACAAAACCAGTGATAAGAGACTTTTAGTTAAAAACAGATAGCATATCCGCATTTGTTCATACATCCGTAAATTTAGACATTGAACGTAATAAATTTGTGTACTGCAGCTTTCAACATGAAATTTAAATTACAAATCCGTTTCTGCATTATAACGTCGTCGTCGTCCTTTATTTTTTGGAAGTAAGCTGGTTGGAGGGTTGAAGCTGGTGATGATGTTGGTCCTAGAGTCGTTTTCGATGTGTATACATGCGCACTCTGTAATAAAATAATTCAATTTAGTATTTCCAGAGTTTTCACTATTCTGCACGGTGGTTGTTCGCATCGATGATTCAGCTGCGATGGTGGAAAGGACAAAATGACGATGTGGAACCGAGCTCTATTGCATTCTACAGAAATCAGGTAATTTATGAGAATAATGGTGTAGCTGTATGAACAATAGAGAAATTTGCTGATGTAAAACAAAGTGGAAAGCCGAGAGGGGGATTAACAAAAAGGAATTACAGGTCAACGTCAATTGAATTCCATTTCGTTTGCATAAGGTACTCTCGGTTCCCCCCCTCAAAATTGTGAAGTTGAAGGCAGTATTCTCCAAAATTCGATATGGCATCACTAACAGGTGCAGTTCGGTGGTTGACAATTCTGTATTCTCAAAAGTTGTCAGAGTCAATGTTCCGGGATTTGGCCATTGAAAGTCGGTCTCTGTGCAAAAGTGGTGTAATAACCTTGAGGGCAATGTTCTTGACTTTAATGTGGATCCGTGGATCAGAATCAATTGGAGAATTTATGAATAAAGTGCGAAGGACACTTGAACGCAAATTTCTATCAACAATTGATTCACGAATGATCGAGGTCTACATTCTTTGACGAGTTCTACTGCATATTTTATGTTTGACTACATTTTGCTGCAGGACATCTTCAAAAAAAAAAAAAATTTCAACTCAATTCTGAAGCTTTCCGTAGTGAAAAAAGCAATCTCCTTTTACTAATTGTCATTGGACTGCTTTCACCCCCCCTTTTTCTAACTTTTCGTACGAAAAACCGAGCTTTCGAGCACTCCTATTGCTTTCAGTCTCGTCTCTACACCGATACCCATCGAGCATGCTCTTGTGATGTTTTACGCTGAAATCTTTGCCTGTTTTCAGCAATCTGTCCCATTTTGCCCTCCCCAGCCCGCTATGTGTTCTTTGCTGTTACAAGCCAAAATATTAGCCAAAAATCTTTCAAGCAAATGCTAGCGTCAACATAAGGCTCCGGAATCTATGCATCAGAACCAAGCATTGTTCTAAGTCCAAAAGACTTCCGAATCACATCAGCGTGTTTCAGGCGGAAGTTCTAGCAATCGCCGAGACCCCGCGAGAACTATCACAACAGTCACTCCCAAGAAGTCACATCGACATCTACGTAGACAGTCAAGAAGCCATCAAAGCCAGCACATCCACAATCAGATCCAGAACTGTGAAATGCTGCTACGACGAGCTTAAGGCAGTTAGCGCTAATCATGACGTCACACTCATCTGTGTCCCGGGACATAGGGGCATCCATGGAAATGAAAATGGGGAAGAGCTCGCAAGAATAGGCTCTGAGATGGATCTGATAATGATTAGAACTTCAAAAGTCCAGCATCAGCAGGAAATCCATAAAACTCGCGAACGAGAGATGGATTTTACACACATCATGCCGCACCTCGAGAATACTCTGGACAGAACTCAACAGAAGTCACCCGTCACTTCCTATAGGTATTATGACAGATCACAACCTGCTAGCGGCCCACCTTAAGAGAATGCGTTTTAGCACAACGGAACTATGCAGAGGATGTAGCGATGCAGATGCTGAAGAGGACACATTCCATCTCCTATGCGAATGCCCAAGCCTTAGCAGAAACAGAAAGGTAATCCTCAGAGATCATTTCTTCAGTGATCTGGGCGAACTGGCAAACAAGCCAATGAGAACCATCCTACAATTCCTTCGGAACTCTGATTGGTACAGGACGGCCAATTGATAAAAATAATAATCTGTTCCATCTATTTTAGGTATCCCATACCACATGGGGGAACACAATGGATCCATTGAGATCCGAGTGGGGCTGTGCAATCACCTCTACAACCTAACCTTACCTTACATAAGGAATGACGGTTAGAAAAGAACTGCCGAAAGGCACCTCCAACTTAGGCGAATCGTTCAAGAAAGATGAAAAGTTACCCAATCTGTTTTTCACTGTATTGACAACGTCCTTTCCAAGGAAATTCTGTCAAATTTTATGGATGTTTGCTGAAACTTTCTTGAACGGCCAATGGCAATGATATTTCCCTCCACAGTGCTTTCCAAGTCAAAGTCATCACTGTTTGTCAAACCCTTTGCTGGGAATCCATCAACAGCTAGCAAGCTAACAAGTACATCGCCTTTTCGACAAGATTGATCGCACCATAGACAGTTGAAAGTCAGAGTGACTGGACAGTGGATATTCTTTAAAAAATTTCTGTAAACCTGCAGAAATGACGAGAAAAAATATATAACAGCGCACTTAACTGACTCCCACCAGCCATCCTAGTTGAATATTTCTTCAACGATTTTAGAAGTAGATGAACCACTCTCCACTTAGCAACAACGCAAAGGATCTATTCTGAGTTAAGTGGTTCACCTTATCGAAAGTCACTTCAATTATCCAACCAATCCAAGTCGAAGTTGAAAGATTAGTCGAGGCAAACGAAAATTGAGTATTTTTTCCTGGACCTCAGTCTTTCAAACGTAATAATAATTGGTTTCCTTTGACTGCATGTACAGATTTCCAGAATCCCGCCCCGCACTACGCAAGGGTACTAATAGTTGAATACCTATCTCCGTTACAATTTTCGAAGCTAACATCGTTAACTTCTTACTTTAAATATTTGATGTCAAAACCCGGATCTAACCCATCTCTGACACACTTTCAGCGTTAAAAAAAATGCACATTTCCAAACGCTCTAAGTGAGAGTATCCTTAAAATAACGACTTTTGCATACTTTTTCTCATTAAATACAATCACCTCTCACACGGCAGCGCATTCCTCATAAATTTCTCTCCCACTTTTATTCCAGATAACCGACTTCAACATTAACCCACAACTACACGTTTATGATCCCAAAAATCAAAGGATAATGCATAAAAAAAGTAAAAAACATCTAGAGTTTCACTAAAGACTAAACGAATTCTGAAACATAAGAAACTTTCTGTGCCATTCACCGCCAAAAATATTCTTGGCACCTGTTATATTCACTTCAATCTGGAGGTTACCCTCTCCTAGTGTTGATAAGTGGCAACAAGGATGCACTACCAATACATTATCCGTTTCCGTTTTCTTTTCTAGAAACTACAAACCGTAATCACATTTCTCATTTTGTATGCCCCACATCTGGTGCACACGGTTCCTTTTGAAAGAGTGTTACGTAATAAGGACAACAAATTTGCAAAAAAAAAAAAAAAGAGCCAATGCAACAGTTTTACTAGAACTTCTCACACGTGTAGAGGTCCTTTGCCTCGTACATCAAGTCTATTACCTAATTATAATAATTCTTTTATAAAAATCTTTGGTATGCGCTGTTAGGGGGTGGTATGCAAAAAAAAAAAAACGAAAGCAGTACATTGTCGGGAAGCACATCAACGAAGTGGTGTACAATCTTGATCCTATCCTTGAAGCAATATGCTCCTATCTGTCCGCGGTGCTCGCATTTGTGTACGTATACAACGTTACTTAAATGACCAAAAATGAGCAGCAGTATAGCGGTGTAAGGATGATGTTTTTTTTTTTTCTGTTTGCCCCTCAAGCATGTCACACACACATATACATATTTCTATGTGGCTATGATGACTCTGGAGTCCTTGCACGTTCCACCAAAAATAAACAGAAAATTTACTTTTAAAATTAAACACGAACCCTAAATTGGGTCGGTAATACGAGGACGACCATATACCAACGCCGTCGCCGCCGTCGACTAAAACCGAAATCACAGAGAATGAAGAAGAGTGAAGAGTTGGCGGACAGAGGGTTGTTTGCTTGGTTGCAAAGCAAAATAAAATAAAACACAACAAAATGAACAACATCAAATGGAAATGGCCAAAACAAGTGCACAGACATTTAAGAAGGAGGCGGCGGCAGCGGTCGGTGGTTTGAACGAGAAGAGTGGAAGTGATGATACTATGCTCACATGGTATTCCTTCCTTTCCTCTCTGCATCGGCTTAAAAGGGAAAAAACAGAAGTGAAAACCTAAAAAAAAAAACCCCGCTATATGCGCCAAATTAGGAGATGTGTCACTCCTACCATTTTGTTTTGCTTGTTGTTTGGCCTTTCCTGTGTTTGTTTGTTCATTCTCCCTTCTTGCGGTGTCCTAAATTCACCAATTTTCCCTGCAATGTGTTCACTTAGAAATTAGGTTGAGTGTAAAGTTTAACTTAATTTAATTTTTATTACACTTTTTGTGCTTAATTTTGCTTTTCAATTGTTCAACAAGGATCGCGTTTCTATCAATCCAGGAAGGATATACTTCACATACCCTACTTCATTGGAACGTGTATGGGGTCAGTTTTGTATCAAGGGCTATGGAGAGACTTCTTATCATGTTAGCATTTTCATTTTCATCTTCATCACATGGTCTCAAACTTATCCCTGGAGCGAGGAGAGCAGAACTCTTATAGAAATCCTTTACGAACCCTCCCTTATGGTCGCTGCCCTGGGTCTGTTGAATCAGGAATCTCAAATCCAGAGAATATGTAGATAGTTTGAACAAATGCTCATTACTCACGTTATCAACTCAACCCTCGAATAAGAGGAATGAAGTCAACTATGGTACTCCTCAAGATGAAGTCCTATCGCCACTTATACCGCTTCTAGTAGTCCCCGTGGCTTAGTGGTTAGTGCGTTGGACTGCTTAGAAAGAGGTTCGATCCTTAAAACCATCACCATGTTTTCTCGGGGCACCACGTCTTCGCAGGCATGACAAACCTTGCTTACTTAAGGCGGCGTTACAGTCCGGGGTGGGCCTAAACTTCAACCAACAAGCGTCTCCAGCCAGCGCGATCTTTAGCTAGCTGCCTCTAGTTTCGCACGCTAAGTTGGTCGAGGTCCCCTTCAACTTGCGTGCGTCACTTGAATCGTGGTCTTACTCTACTGGGCTGTCAATTGGGGGCAAATTCCAAGATTTTTCGGAGCATTGGTGT
Source organism: Criorhina ranunculi (assembly GCA_951813785.1). Taxonomy (NCBI): domain Eukaryota; kingdom Metazoa; phylum Arthropoda; class Insecta; order Diptera; family Syrphidae; genus Criorhina; species Criorhina ranunculi. The sequence continues at coordinate 29,354,204 of OX638385.1, read as the reverse complement.
CCATCCGCTCTTCATGACCCAGCCACATCAGTCGTTGGACCTTCACTCTTTTGGCTAAGTCGATGTCGCTGTTTAGCCATATTAAGCTAAATTAAATCTTTAAATTGGCTACTGGCATCAAATTTCCAAAAATCTTCCTAAAAAGTTCGTGATTGATAATGTCGGGGTCGGATACGGAAATAGGTAGATTAAGGACACTTGGTGACATTAAGTCCTTGGTGACACACAGTTCGTTATTGTATCTCCTCCTCCACTCACCGTTATGACATCATCATGACAAACCTGCAAGAGTATAATCTGTCATGAAAAAGCTTATCAATCCACCAGTCGGAGTCGGCAATAAAACTGTAGGTCCCTTCTATTCGCGCGAAAAGTATAACACGTATAACATGAATGGTTGTGAGAAGCTAGGCTTTGGCTCTCTATGAGCTGTCGCGCCAAATATTTATTCATTTGTAGTTGTCTACCATATAGATATAGAAGATCCATTGTGCCGCCTAATGAAGGCAGGACTAATCCTTGTGAATGCACCTTTTAGATCTTGCGAAGTAAGGATTTCCCTACTGTGGATTTACAAGCTAGTTTCCCCACAGAGCGACATGCTCACGTAGTACGAGCTTAGAAGTTCCATTCTCCTCTAGGCTTAGGTTACATGTAAGATGGCAATTGCCAGACATGAAACCCACAAATCTCCGAATATCTTCCCTGCTATTAAGGGTGTTGTGGAAATTCTTTTGAAAGCTACTGAAAGCTCTTTTATCCTGCCTTAGCCGTTGAATTTTACCCCAATAGGATACTAAATTTTGCATATTTCGCGGAAGCCCCGCAGTAATAACTGAACTAAGACTCAGGGAAGCCGGTCTCTGGTCAACGAGTTCTGATGCAGGAAAGACCTTTGGAGGGTCTGAGCCTGAACTTATGCCACTTTCTATCCTTTACGGTCCCGGGCACGCTGCTTCCAGTTTACTAGACCAAGGTTTCTGGCGTCCGCGATTGCCTGATCTTTAAACCGGAGGTTCGGTCTTCCTCTTCTTCGTGAACCAGGTGGCTGGGATTCGAAGATCCTCTTAGCTGGAGCATTCTCGTCCATTCGCTCGATGTGGCCGAGCCATTGCAGTCGATGGACCAAATATTCGACGTAGAACTTTTCTTTCGAAGGATCCCAAGATCTGATCCGCTGTCTTACTTATCGTCCAGCATTCAGCTCCTGAAGCTGTACCTACTTCAGTCAAATGATATCTGTATTTTTCTTCAAAATTATCCTCGCAATTCAATTTATCTCAAATCCTGCACTGAACACCAGTGACTTTCAAAATTTAACAAATGTGAGTTTGTTAATTCCTCTGTCTCATTTAATTTTGAGTGAAAAAAAATCCCAAAGCAACCTTAACAAGCCAACAATAGGATTAAACGTTTCAGGAAAAAAAAAAAAAAAAAACGAAATGATCGCTTCACATGGAATTAAGTTTCCTGAAACTGATGCTTACCAGCTGAGGTTGTAGTGTCTTCGCCAGGACATCATCACTGCACTACTTCCTACCTTAATCCAAAGCAATAACATCGTATCGTGTAGCTGATGGGTGGTGGTACTGTACTGTGGTCGCATAACATTATCACATCTCAGCAGCTGCAAGAGCAAGGATATGTTGATAGATAAATGGAGGATGGATGGTTGGTTGGTTGGTTGCTTGCTCGAATGAATAGAATCTCATTTGCATTTCATCCAAGTGGTGCAGAATGAGTTCTGACAGTTTTGTGTCGTGTGCCAAAACAGCGATGTGTTCCAAATTTCACTAAGTATTTCTTTTCCTGACGTCATCCGGGAAAGTAAATAAAAAAATGCAAACACAATACACACCATCTACTACATGGAACAGCAAGCATGTATGCATGATTCAGTTGCAATCCATTTAGGTATTTGGCCAAATGCAGGTTTTGCACTGCAGACCCGTGAATAATGGATTAACAGCATTGGGCTTTGAGGTCAAATCTAATTGCTGACCTCTAGTGAATGGTAAACAAAATGCCATCAGATGTGTTTAAAGGCAACTCTTTGTGAGGAAGTTAGGTTAGGAGGTCGGCTTTTTACGGTCAACCGAGACCTGGATTAAGTATGGTAATTTGGTACAAAACATCCCTAAATGGATTGATTTAATGAAGGTTGCTCGCTGGATGTGTACATAAAGTCCAAGGACGTCGTTCCAAATGCTTTTAGTTGGTAGATGCTTAGGGTAGGAGCTGAAAGGGCTTTTAAATTGCAGTTTTTATTTCGATAATGAATCAGAAGATACTTGATCGTAGCATGAATTATAGCCCTCGACTTTAGAGCCTTAAGTCACTTGGACATTGCCATACCACTGCAACTTAACAGTTTGGATCGGCCTTGCTGAGGGAATTCAAATCATTTAAATCGTTGAAAAAATACAATCCTAAGGCAGGACATGTGCGGATACTTTTTCTTTTCCATCTTTGTAGCTTCTGCACAGAAATCGTTACAGACAATGTCCAATTGCTGAGCATGCCGTACTCTTTGACGACGTTAGTTAGTCTCATGTCGAATTAAAGCTTTCAATCTTTTTAGGAAGTCTGGCGTTGTTACAGTCGGAAAGCGATAAGTGCACAGTCCATCGGGACCGATTTTGTGTGCACTTATCCGTTTTGTCCACAAATTCATAAGTGCACACCCTTGCACTAATCCGTAAGTGCAGTTTTGTGAACTTATTTCTTAACAATTCAGTTTCCGTGAATTCGTCTTTTTATAAGCTCTGTGACTGATGCATATGGACTGCGACCTGAATGATCTATTGTGCCTGGAGCCAGTTAGACTAGAAGATCCTAAATCTTCTTAATAAAGTTGAGGATATCTCCAGTCGAGACATTACGAATTTCCTCTGGTGTTAGGAATTCCTTGTGGAGGAAGCGTTCCCTCACTTTTCCGACAGCCTTCTGGAATGGTTATGTTCAAGGGTCGGAAAACCCTTTTAGCCTGCCGAAGTCCCCGAATGTTGTTCCAATAGAATAAAGAGTTCAGTTTTTCCCAGCTGTCAAGACTCCTTCTGAACGCGGAAGTAGGGATGTCGCAGAAGATTTCTGAAGCACCTTTTCTGGTGAGTTGGTCTGTAATTTCATTGCCTTCAATGACTCTGTGTCTTGGTACCCACCAGAGTTTGACTTTATTCCCCTTTGAGGAGTCTTGGAGAGCATTGAAGGCTCTGAGTTGCAGTAATTGGAGCTCAATGCTTTGAGCGCTGCTTGACTATCTGTGCATTTGTTGATGGTTGTACCCTTTATGTCGGAGTCAAGAATAATATTGGCGCAGGTATCAATTGCATGTAGTTCTGCCAGAGAGACACGAGGACACATTCTAAGTGCTTTTGAGACTTTGTGATTAGGGCCATAGATACCAGTTCCAACGATTATGTCTATCTTTGATCCATTAATATACCAAACTAGTCGTTTTATCTTAAACAGCAGATAGCCAATTTCCCAGGAATTGCGATGAGGGATCTCAATTTCGAACTTTCTACCAAAACATGTGGTGTCAAACAAATTTCTTAGAGCATAATGACACCAAGTGTCATTGATCTACCTATTCCCACATCCAAACCTGACAATATTCAATCGCGAAGTGTTCAGGAAGAGTTTTAGAAATTTGATGCCAGTAGCCATCAATTTAAGGATTTTATTATAATTAGCTTCTAAGACAATACGTTATCAAATTTTACATCTTTAAACGAAACCTTCTCTTTGCAGCTTTATATTACCTAAAACCACGTTCTCATTATAAAACTTAGGTTAACCCCCAAAATAATTAAGTCTAATCCAGCTTGACACACTTTAAGCAAAAACTGCACAGCAATGCCTACAAATAGACTGCTAATAAGCAGAAAACAAAAACATCCTATTTGCGGAAAAATAGAACACAAAATAACTGCCCATGTTTACCTATAATTACGGTCATGGACACTTACACTTTACCAACAGACCGTTGCAGCTTAAATGAGGAGAGATGCTTTATCCTAATTCAGGGATACCATAGCATCACGTATCTTCAATTGTGCAACGACAATTATTCCCAAAAATAAAAATAAAAACTTTAAGTTTACCAGAAGAAACATTTTATTTTTGCAAAGCCAATCCTTTCCACTCTAAATGAGATTTAAACGTTTTTTTTTTTAATGTTGGTGTGTGTTTGTGTACTTCCTGTTTTCCCCAGTGTACTTTCGTATTGTTCAGCAAACAACCAATTTAGCTCAAGGCTCAAGGATGAAGTATATAATGGTCGAGTTGGAGCTCTCCACGATACTGCAGATGATGTTGAATTTAATTTAATGCTCGTCACGTCCATTAAAGCCATAACGATTATGACCAATGGGCGTTTGGGAATAATTTCACGACAACAAAAAGGACCATATGCAGATGTACCGATATAGAAGTATGGTCATGGCCAGAGAGAGATATGCAGGTGTGCTACTCTACGGCCAAAACAAAACCGAATTCATCGTAATATTTCATTTTAACAGCTTCCCTCCCGCCCAGAGATTTCACCTTTTCGACAAACACACATAAATATTTTCCTCTCTTTCAGTTCCGTTCCAGAGGGGACGGAAGTCCTTAATCACTAATATGGGATTGTAAATTCCATTTTGATGCAAAGCACACATTTCAACTGACTACAGCATGACAGCACAGTTACCGACGAGTGACCAAATAGGGAGCAAAAGCAAGAAACACGAATTCGATATACAGGACCTGCTAACGGAACATAAAATACATATTTTAGCCCAATGAAAGAGGGACATAAATGTGCTGCTCCAGCTGACCTATTACAAGAGAGATGCAATTATTATTCGAATGTCTGGAAGATGTTGATATTGAATTAGGAGCGTCAGTATTCATTCGATGGTGTAGGTTCCTTCCCAATTACTTTAAGGAGTTTCCGCTTGAGTTGATGCTATATCCATCGAAGGGAATAATATTAACCATGGATCGGTGGTTTTATTTGCTATCTTGAGACACTTGAGGAGAACGTATACATGATTGGATTTGATTTTGGATGGGAATCGAGATACAGGTGAGATTTAAACATCGATTTGGTGGAGAGCTTTAAGTTGTTTAGTGTTAAATCCATTCAAGGATTTACGAGTATAAGAGCATTAAGTCAGTGTTAATGGCTTTTGTCTATGAAACATAAATTGTATAACGAGACACAAAAACAAATGTTCGAGGGGAGTATTTTGTTTGATTAAATGTGCTTCCGATATGTGAAATGGGAGTTTGTTTGCAGTAAAGCCGAACACTAAAAGATCGATTTGCAATGGTTATGTTCTGCACTTTGTTTCATTTTAAATATACTTCAAGGATCCAAACTGTAAGGACAAATCTGCTTCTATAAATAGTTAAGGTATTACAAATCATTGCTACACTGTACAGTTAACCCTTTCTAATGAAACGTAGAAGGCTTCTGAACAAGGCACAAAAGTCGTGCTCCATTTCGGGAGGGAGTATAAAATAAGACGGTTTCGTCTGCATAGACGGTTGAATGACATCAACTTAGCCAGAAGAGTGAAGGTCCAACGACTGAGGTGGCTGGGTCATGTAGAGTGGATGGACACTAATGCTTCGGTTCGGAAAATCTTCGAATCCGCCCCCGAGGGACAGCGCAGTAGAGGAAGACCGTGACTCAGGTGGCGCACGCAAGTTGAAGAGGACCTCAACCAACTTAGCGTGCGAAACTGGAGGCAGCTAGCTAAAGATCGAGCTGGCTGGAGACGCTTATTGGCTGAGGCCCAGGTCCACCCCGGACAGTAGCACCACCTTAAGTAAGTAAGTAAGTTTAAGATGTGTTTCCTCATTCTTCAGTTCATCTCTACAGTTTCTACAGAATAGCTAGGAAGCTTAGTCTGGTTGGCTTTAAAAATTGTATTGAACCTCGACCGTTGTGCAACATCCTCCGCCGCAAAAGGATGGATGATTGTCCTTTGGTCCCGTTGATCATGGCAAAGCTTCCCTCAGTTTGAGTGCGTTATTCGCTGCTCTACTGCTGCAGTAGAAGTCCAGATGGATGAGATTTAGTTTGGTCTCCAATGCTGGTTTTGGAGTTCGAATTCCAGTGCAGGCTGTCCTTTGGATTTTGGTTCGACTGTAACCCTTTTTACTATGTCCGTCTGGTTTTTATCTTGGGCAGTCACTGTCACTGAGATCTGTCTTATCTTCGGTTTTCTTCGTGTCAACCTTGAAAACTCTCTTCGGACCGTTCTTGTGCTCAGCTTTTGCGCCAACTTTCGGCAAGATGGACTTGGCTCAGTACATTCTGTTGTACATGCAGGACTTGTAAACGTTTGACTTATTACGACCCCTTTTGCACATGTAATGGAGCTTCAAGAAGGAGATCAATGCGGGTCCTTTTTGGCAGGATTGGATTTCTGAAACTATTGTTTGTACAGGACACCTGAAGCTTGTTCCCGTTTATAACATGTTCTTTCCGGGGACTTCCATTCCATTCCTTCCTCGCTAATCCATTTCTGGAAACGTCTTCTCATATCTTGTTGGACACGTACACATTTATCGATATCTAGATTCTAGAGAAGAGGAAATGGGACACCATCAGATGGACAAAATTAGAAAAACCTTGAAACTTCAAAATCAAAAATCAATACTTCCCTCTTCGATGACAAAACCTACAGTTTTCGTCAACCCTTCACAATTCAATCACTCAACTCCCACATCGGCTATGCCAGCATTCTTATGCTGTAAGGTCGGTTCTTAATGTTTTTGAAATGAAAAGTCTAACTTCAGAAACTCGTGACAGGAAAATTAAAATGCAATCCGCAATCAATACACAAACCTACTTTTCCAATGAATGAGAAACATTGAAAAAAAAAAAGAAAAAAAGTCCTTCACTATGCGATTATCCTATCTATTGTCCTAAAAATACGACTAATATAATTGACTTCTTCTCGTCCTCCTGTTCGTCCTACTCATTCAATTTAAAAAAAAAAACTTCGCGTGTAGGTTGAACGATGAAGTGAAATCTTTAAACTGCAGTTGCTGTGCCAACGTTGTCGTTGTCGTTGTCGCGTCATCTTGGTTGCAAAAGAAACTACTTACGAATTCAATACACAGCAACAGCTTCGATCCGAAATGAATGCAGGAAACTTTTAATTTAATAAGGTGGCAGTTTATTTCAACTGGTCGCGGCACTGCTTTGCCATTGAGTGGTGGATGGATCGTCCTAAGCATTTCAATTCACACCGTAATGGGCAACGATAACCTTAAGATAAGTTGCATGCAACCGCAACGTTCAAGAAAGGAAGTGAAATTAATTTTAAAATAAGGGTCGTAGATACTAGATACTATGAATTTTTAGTTGGCATAGAAAAAACGCTGAGGCTAGCACTTCCGATTTAACTGACGCAATTTAAAAAAATTCTTTTTCTTTCCCCTGGAATACAGAAAAGACTTGCTTGTTATAAGTTTGTTCTACTATTGTAAAAGGATAAAAATAGAAGTTCGAGGACTTTTATTTGACCGTAAATTACAAAAGAGTTAGATGAGAAGTTTTTACCTTAACAGCTTGACTTGCTTTTGTCTTCTACAAAATTATACTAATTTGACCACACATTGCTTGTTACTAATCCGAGACCTAGACCTGGTTTAAGGGGGCCACATCTTCCTGGATAACGCATAGTTTTGTAAATTATTCCATCTAGCATTTGCCTTTGATGGATAGTGCCGAAAGCGCACAGGATGATTTCGTCAACTTCCTAAACGATGGTGCCGCACTCGGTCTACTGATTGTTGATGTCTGTAGCTAGTAGTGGTATAAGGGACCGTAAAGGTCATTATTATGCCAAAAAAGCCATCGACAGTTCCGGACACACTTTCACATCGCCAACTGGCTTCATAAACAGTTTCAGATTTGGGTATTTACTTACTTACTTACTTTAGGTAGCGCTATAGTTCAGGGTGGACCTGGACCTCAACCAACTAGCGTCTCCAGCCAGCTCGATCTTTTGCTAGCTGCCTCCAGTTTCGCACGCCAAGTTTATTGAGGTCCCTTTCAACTTGCGTGCGCCATCTGAGTCACGGTCTTCATCTACTGCCCTGTCCCTCGGGGGAGGATTCGAAGATTTTTCGAACCGGAGCATTGGTGTCCATCCGCTCTACATGACCCAGCCACCTCAATCGTTGGACCTTTACTCTTCTGGCTAAGTCTATGTCGCTGTACAGTCCATACAGTTCGTAGTTGTATCTACTCCTCCGACGGGACCGAAAATCACCCGCAGAATTTTCCTCTCGAAGCAGCCAAGAGCACCCTCATCCATTTTTGATAAAGTCCATGCCTCTGCGCCATAGAGCACAATTGGGATTATTAAGGTCTTATATAGGGTCACATTTGTTGCTCGACAGAGGGCTTTGCTAGTCAATTACCTTCTTAGCCCAAAGAAGCAGCGACTGGCAAGGGTTATTCGTCGTTTGATCTCAGCGCTGATGACGTTGTCTTAATTGATAGCGGAGCCTAGGTAGATTAAGTCCTTAACTACCTCAAAGTTATATCTGTCGAGGGAGACGTTCTGTCCGAGGCATCGGTGTTGAGTGTCCTTTCTTGTTGACAGGACATACTTGGTCTGGCCCTCATTTATCGTTAAACCCATCTTTGCCGCTTCCGTCTCAATACTCGCGAAAGCGCGACTGACATCACGCTGCTTTCTCCCGATTATGTCAATATCATCGGCGTATGCGAGTAATTGGACGAACTTTTGAAAGATTGTGCGTCTTGTGTTGGCGCGTGAGTTTTGCACTAATCTTTCAAGAATGATGTTAAAAAAGTCGCGTGACAGCACATCGCCTTGTCTAGATCCTTTTTTGACATCAAAGGTCTCGGTGAGTTCTTTACCGACCTTGATGGAGCAGCGTGCATTCCCCATTGTCATCCTGTGCAAACGGACAAGTTTGGCAGAGATGCCAAAACTAGACATACCTCTGTATAGCTCGTCTCTTTACAGATACGACAGATAGTATCTTGCAGGCGATGTTAAGAAGACTAATACCTCTGCAGTTGGCGCAGTTCAAATAGGGGCTCCTTTCTTGAGATTTGGACAAACATTTTGGGTAATTGGGCGTCTTTTTTCGAAGGAAGATCGGTAGATATTCATTGCCATGACCATTTTATAACTCAAAGCCTTGTATTAAGAACTGCTTACCAAGTGCGGTATCATTTTCTAAGTTACTTCTCTCAAAATATTCAATCAAATTCATCTGAACTTAGCATACCTCCGGTCCCACTGACCAATTTTGGAAAAGTTCTCTATGAAGTCCCTTCAGTTTCCCTTAAAGTTCCACCTAGTAAATAACTTTTCCTTTTTCACATGCACATAAGTATACAGTTTTCCACTACTAAGTCGCTTTTAATTTTCCAAATGGTGCGTCCCCAAAAAAAAAAAACTGTTTCTCATTCGACGTTTTCAATAATTAAATACAAACATCATTAAAAGTCGATTGCTGCGTCATCTCCCCCTTCCCCTTCGGTGTGTTGGAGTAACAGTTCGCATCATTAAAACCCAACGATGACGAAGTACTCGGAGGAGTAACTTTAACTAGCAAAAAAAAAAATAAAAAAATTTGGTTTTGCAAAATCATCACGTCACTGGATGGGTCCACTCAAACGCCATGTGCATCCCGGAGTTTATGTTCAACTTCCGCTTGAAATAAACTTTTTAAGTAAGTACGGGTACACATACACACACCCATGTTCTGCTTATATTTTGTCGCTTAAAGGATTCGACACATTTTTGAGCCATGGTCGTCGCTATGCCACTGTTGCCATGTTCCCTACCAGTGTGGCTTGTAACGTAAACTCATATTGGCAGAGGGTCCCGCTTTTATAAATTTTAAATTGCTCTCAATTTTTAGTGATGGCATCGGGGTGTGTTCATAAATTCGCTCAATCCGTAGGGGTTTTCACAGCAGCAGGCAGGACTAATCCCAGTGTCCTGTCAGCGTAGAAAATTTCCATTGGAGTGCACTTAATTTTTGTTTTTTTATCGTATGATCTCAATTGTGGTGCTCGGCCTTTGTCTCATGGTCGATTATGAAGAACTGGGTGAACAATTTTAATTACATCTCAGCGGTGATGAATGGCGTTTACATCCTTTTGTAATTGGGTACGTGAAGTGGAGAGCATCCTTTTTTTTGGAGGTTTCTACAATGACCCAGCTGAATGTTGTCGATAATCGAGGTTGAGTATGACTAATGAATGTTACATGGCGCGGATACCATTCGATCGATAGGTGGGATGTTTGAGCGACCGGCATTAGGTTAGGTTAGGTTAGGTTAGGAGCCTCACTCGGATCTTAATGGATCCATTGTGTTCCCCGGTGTGGTGTGGGATATCTTAAAAATGGAGTTATTATTTTTCTAATGCGACCGGCATTAGAAATTTTAAAAGTTTGAACACCAAGTTAAGACTGTTGACTTCCAATGGTGGTGAGTTCATGCTGTTGTATGAGACAATACTGAAAAGTGGCAGGCATTTGTGAATCGATGTTTGTGGACAGAATTAAGAGGGCTATGCCCTTCACTCAATGCTGATAGCACTGCGACCTAGAAGATGTGTTGTGCATCGTGTTTAAGTCCGTGTTAACTAGCCTTTCGCGCTTCAGAAAAGGCGATGTAAGCTCACTTAGCCGCTGCCTTGAATGGTTTACATGACTGAACAGTTTTCCCGCCAGGCTTAAGTGGGTATTATGGGTATCGCTAACAACGCATGAGCCTGGGAGTCTACCGCGAGCAGAGTGCTTTCTGAAAGCGACTAAGAGGAATGAGCTTAGATAAGATTGTCCTGTTCGTTGAAAGGAAAACTCTGTTCATGACCTGTTAGTGGCTGAGATAAGTAGAAGTTTAGCTCTCCATGTCTCCTGTTGATCTATGCATGTCAAGATATTGGGAATAGCTCTGTGTTTCCATTTTCTTTTATCAGAGTAGTCTCATCTCTGCTGCAATTCCTACAGACTTCTTACCGCCGACGCTATCGGGAGTCTGATTGAGCTGCTTAGTTCCAGTTTCTCGGAAAAGAGACCAAGGCCTGTGCCTGTGGCCTGTGGCCTGTGGCCTGTGGCCTGTGGCCTGTGGCCTGTGGCCTGTGGCCTGTGGCCTGTGGCCTGTGTGGTTGTAATTGCATTTCTTTTCCATTCGCCTCAACACATAAGAAAGGTCTTTTTAAGTCAAGGTAAGGCGGGATGTAATCGGAATTTACATCTCCTCCTAGGCATGCCCCTTTGGGATTGATTTCTATCACTTAAGCTGGTTGATTCTTAGGACATTCTTTGCGGCAGTTTCCTGGTTGTACAAGTCTAAAGGCAGCAATTAGAGGAATGCTTTCAAGCCGTTTAGTGTCGTTGTATTTATTTCGCATGTTAGATTGGATGTTTTGTTTGTGGTTTCCCATTAAATGAAGCTTCCATACGGCCTTATTGTTGGTGTGTATATCCATAGGACGAGTGTAAGAATTGTTCCCCAATTTCTACCAAAGATTGGGCTAAACCCGGATAAGGGTTTTGACTACCCTTAAACTAGAGTATCCGCTTAGGGAAATCCGAGTAGAGACGGAAGAGCTACCGATGCATGTTAGATTTAAACTCTTGTGGGTTATAATGATGAGAAGAGCTATCGTTGAGGAAGCGTGATGTTGTTCACTGATTCTTTGAGGTGACTGGGATACAGACAGATTGTCGTTTGGGTACATTAATGTTGCGATTACGACGACGTTTAGGGAAGAATGGACACTAAAAGTCAAAAATTTTTGGCAGAAGTATGTCCTTAGTAATATTTCTTGACATTGCAAGTCAAGCATGCTATTGAATGTAAAATATGCACAGCATTGCCCAAAAGACTGACTGATTCCGTTTTGTATAGTGAGGTACATCGACTGATTGCAGTCCTCTTTCGTTTGATATTCTATTTTGAAAATCTCCCCTCACACTAGATGGCATAGATATGCACCTCCCCAGTCTCACATTAGCCCAACCCTCTCCAATATTTAATTTTAAATCACTCAATCACCTTGTTTTCGATAAACACTTTACAATTTTCAATTAAATAGTTTTCCCCTTCCCTTCTTTTTTTCGATTTCTATTTGACCACCTAGATTGGGTGTGTCCAACAATATACTCCTTCTGACCAATGACACGAGGATTTAATCGAAAATTGATATTAATTCTCATTTGGACTAATCCGTGAGTAAATCGATGCATTTTTATCGCTTTTAATTAAACTCATCAAAATTGTTTGCGTATGTTTTTTGTTGTTGTTAAGAGTATCCATTTGAATTTTCCGCTTAATTGGACTAGGAGTCACCCTTTGAAAATATATACACTTGGTGGGGTTGTGTGCGCGCCTTATCTTTGATGGGAGGGCAGGCAGACAGTGGGTGGAAATGAATTTATAATGGCATTTGTGTAAGGAATATGGTCACTCCATATGGAATATGTCTCTGTACAAGGATGTGCGACTGGAGCCAGTTTCAGCAATTGTGGACCACAGGAGTTTGGAACATATGCTACATCTTCTAATTAGGTGAGTTTAATTGAGCTTGAGGAATCATGAATTATGCTACAACCAATCTCTAGCCGAAGGAAAGATTTATTTAAATGACACATGCTTGGGGCACTGGCCGATTGGAGCCCATGCGACCAAATTAGGCATCCTCTACAACCCTCACTGCCGGCAACGTAAATGAGAAAGAGACTCTCTCTCACTTCCTCTGCAAATGTCCGGCGCTAGCAAGAGCCAGACTGCGCGCATTCAACCAACCATTCTTTGATGACCTAAAGGACATCTCTGGTAAAGGGATAAGGGAGCTAATCCATTTTCTTAACTTCACAGGTAGGATCTAGATATCGGCTGTCCACACAACAACAACAAACATCATCAAACAGGTCACACGAGACGTGGTAACAAAAAGGTACACCTAGTGCTACTTGGGTTCATGATGAACCGCCACCTCTACCTACCTACCTACCCCTACACATGCTTTGTGAATGCTCAAATCTTCAAAGCCATAGCCTCCGATATATGGGAAACTGATTATTTGAAGAACAAGAGTACCCTGGTGCAAATTGCAGGTTGGTTTGTCAAAAGGCCACACGAAGGACCAAAACATTTTAGAACTGGTGCCACCGATGACAACGGAAGACAATGGACTGATTGGGATCCGTGCAAGTACTCACTTATGTTTACTTCCTTCAAATTTAGGAAAGGTTAGGTTAGGTAAGGATGGCAGGCTGCAATGCAACCTCACTTAGACTAGATAAGGTCTTTTGTGTTACCACATGAATCTGTACTTCACCAGAAATACTACCCGCAAAACCAGCCGGAGCCTACTTTGAAGCGTTGGAGGCTACCTATGCTGTCAGTCAGTTCACTTAGGTTGTGAAAGAAGCTGGCTCCTAAGTATGCTCTTCTTCGAGTTGAGAGGGCCGGACATGTACAAAGAAGGTGGAGAATAGTCCTCGTCCATGCAGCTTCTGCAAAAGTCATTGCAGAGGAAGCCCAGTCTATAGACGTGCTTGACGATGGTACAGTGTCCCATGATGACACCTACTTAGGTGCTTATTAGCAACTTTTTCCGTCTGTTGAGGCAGTGAGAACGTTTGAGATCCAGCTTTGGCCGAATCTGCTTGGTGATAAGACAGGTGCTACCTACTGTCTATCTCTGATTGGCGATGTTGATCACGTTTCTATTTAGTATCAATTTGCAGGTGGCGAGAGGCATGCTTAAAATCCCCTTTTCCGGAAGAATTGGTAGAGTTGTGCCCTCTCTGGTGAGTCCATCAACCATGCAGTTGCCTGGAATGGCTCTGTGCCCCGGCACTCATATAAGGTGAATTTTGAATTGCTCAGCTTCCTCGTTAAGAGACAAGGGAGAATTTAGGGCGGTTTTTGAGTTGAAGGCGTCAGATTTCAGGGATTTTATCGCAGCCGGACTATCAGTGATATCCCGAGTAGATAATACATTATACCTCAGCCACGATAGGGCTCCTTGATTGCCATTATCTCGTCTTGGAAGACACTGCAATTGTTAGGCAAGAGATGCTTACGTTCACTTCTTTTGAGAATACATCCTCGCTCACTCCTGATTCATCGCAGAATGAGGGGTTTCCAGGCCGCATTTTTAGACTGGACTTGGTCCAAATGAGGTTCTATCTATGACAAATTGTTGGGTATATACAGGACACACTCCGTTCTTTAAATTAAAAGCTGCTGTTTGACTTAAAATAGTGGATAAGAGAGTTGGTCATTGCAAAAGGCATCAATCTGACGAGGGATACCCAAAGAAGAGCAACAACTTGTCTGTCTTTCATAATTTGAACAATTTATTTTCTCAAAATTATATTGCACTTTACGAACGATGTAAATTAACAACAAAATATCGAAAATAATAACAAATATCTACATCAAGTGCTTAAAATGATTTGCAACACATTTTTAATTAATAATTGAGTTCGGCGCCATATGATGTAAATGTTTTCAGGAATTTCCTCTAGATGAAAGAGATCTCATTAAATGAGCACTTGCTCTCACTTTGATTTAATTTATTATTATTAAACAAAGTTTTAAATTTTATTTTCCTTTAATAAAATTTTTTGAAACATATGTTCTGTGTTAAAATGCCGCCTTCATTAGCGGTATTTGTGTGATCCATTAAAATTCCAAATTATATTTGATTATTGATTTAGATCTTCGGCGCATGTACTTGAAAATTCGATTCAAGTGAGTGGGAATAAATTGGAATACAGTATGGTATGAGAATGTTACGAAAATGTAACGATAAATGCAGGGAATTTGTTAGACTTACAGAACAAAACTGATCCATCCGTAGGAACATATACCTATAGTATGTGCATATGTTGCTGAAATGATCGCTGCAGGGTCCCACTTAAGTTCGAAGTTGCAGAGAAGTGGGGGTGCAGAAACCAATTGAATCTTCCATGTGTGGGAATTTTCACCTCAAAAATATACTTACTAATTTATCAGGCCAGCGACCCTTGGAGGGTCTGAGCCTAAACAAATGCCGCTTTCCGTCCTTCACGGTCTCGGGCATGCTGCTTCCAGTAATCTGGACAAAGGTTTCTGGCGTCCACGATTGCCTGATCTTTAAACTGGAGGTTCGATCTTCCTTTTCTTCTTGAACCAGGTGGCTGGGATTTAAAGATCCTCTTAGTTGGAGTCGACGGATTTTTGCCTTCCGGACTACACTCACATCTTTGTACAGCTCGTAGTGTTCGCGGTTCTATCTTCTCCCCCATTCGCCCTCTTCGTAGACAGGAGTTTATATTTGCTCCGAGGTAGATAAACTCCTTCACTTCCTCGAAATTATAGCTGTCAATTGTTAGGTTTTGTCCTAGACGGTGTACGAAGCATCGATTTTAGGTCGACAGCATGTACTTTGTTTTATCCTCGTTCATCGTGAGATCAACTCGTTTGGCTTGTTCTTCTTTTGCCGTAAAAGCCTCAACAATGACACGCTGGGAACGGGCAATGATGTCGATATCGTCTACGTATCCCAGCAGCTGGATGGATTTGTTAAATAAAGTGCCTTTAGAGTTTACGCCGGCCTTTCGCACTATCTGCTCCAGCACTAGACAGCGGATCTCATTGCCGAAATCTGGTGGATGTTTGAAGTAATTCGGAAGTTCTGTTCCCAAATTGCCACGGTGCATTGCGAGTTCTCTAGCGTGGCGCGACACAACCGGATCAGTTTTCTCGGGATTCCGAGTTCGGTGCGATGAATGCTGTCATATGTGGCTTTGAAGTGGATGAAAAGATGGTGAGTATGGACTTGGAACTTGTTGTTCTTTTCCAGGATTTGCCACAGTGTGACAATTTGGTCTATCGTCGATTTGTCACACTGATAGGTGCCGATGAGTGTGGTGCAAAACGGCTTTAGTCTTTCACACAGTACACTGGACAGGATCCTCAAAAATAATAGAGCGTACATTTTTCGGAAAAGGTGATCAAAAATATTGAGGTGATGGATTTTATTTAACCGAAGCACTCGTATCAACTAACAATCCTTAACTAGTGATCAATGGTTGTTCTGTGTTAGATCGCGAAATATTCCCGGAGACACGGACAGAGGAAAGTGTTGATGAGTGATGAGATGAGTGCTTGCTCCTGACTGGAGTGGAGTCTCTGCCAAACACACTGCTGCTTTCTGTTCTCATCTTTCATGCACGCATCTTAAATTATTTGGTCTTTAATACAGAGATATGGTCTCAAATCTAAAGGCTGACTTTGGAAGACCTTCTCTGCCGATTTCGTTGAGTTTTAGTTTGAAATGCTTTCTCATCTTATTACAGCTTATGTAGGTGGTGGTTGTCTCTTATTTTTTACTTCATCCTACGTGTTTAGGAGACCAAATTGTCATTCAAAGTATCAATGAAGCAAGAACGCTTATCACAGTGAGTTTGTCAATCTTTTTCAAGGACTATATGAGAAAAGAATTTTCACAACACACCAATGCGTGGTGGCCGGCATTTAGCTTCTAATTATTTCCACTCCTTGCGAAAAGTAGTGCCTTAATAACTGACACTCTGAGCGACCCTTGAGTCCGTCGGTGTTAAAGATTTCCGTGTTGTCGTGGGATCTTCGAAATATAGCATTATGCAGGTTTAAGAGTAGAGGAGCTTTCTCACGTTCCGGAAACCAATCTTACTTCGGTTATAATATCTAAAAGTCATTTGTGTTTGGTTATTCCATAGCCGAGGTGTAATTTTAATTTCGTTCGCTTAGTTTTCCAGCATCGCACCATGCCACTCCACGTTGTCTGTTGTAGAAGCACTGCTCCATTGCAATTAACGCCTACTTATGCATGAGTTGCCAGTTGAGACCATCCCTAGGAGACAAAGCAAGTAAGTACGCTAACACAAAATAGATTGTTGCGTTATTGGTCCAAATCAGGTTTTGAACATTTATGCATGGGGTCCCCCCCACAGACAGATTGCATTACCATTGCAAACCATTTTGTGTCTACATAAACCATCAAACTTATCACACTCTCTCTTCTTATTTTGAACTCTAAACACATACCTACTTGTAACACGCATCGCACATATGCTACGTCATACAAGTTATCGGAAAATTTTCCACAAAAGAAAAAAAAAAAGCAACATTTGTTGGAGTTTGCAATGCGGAAAAGTTGAAAGGTTAAAACAAAAGTTCAACCCCAAATAAAACAAAGTTGCACCACCGCCACCACATGGCAATCAACACTATTATCATCATCATCAGCAGCAGCACCAAGTGAAAATGAATTGGTAATGCAAACATACACACAGTCACACACACACACACACACATATACCTTCAGGCTGGCTCGAACAAATTTGCAACTTTATGAAAAAAGTTACGCCATCAAGCTTGGACCAACTTTAAAACGGGGGAGGACACTTCTCATATTCGAAATGATTGCTTCAACCGCACTCACGTCACGTACACGGTCGACCTCCCATTCCACAATTTAGCAGGAAATATCATTTTATGGCTATGAAATTGAAAGGGGGAGAACACACAGGTTGGCCGCCTTGAAGCGGTTAGCCTTATCCCGCCACATGTGTGTATCTTTGAGTTGACCGTCAATGCTGCCACCCAATGCCGCCTAACTCTTATCAAACATACGGTCGGTCGGTTGCTTTAATGTAGGCCAACAGAAATCACAGCATTCACTTTGGACTTTATTCGGTCGTTGGTCGTGTCAGGATATAAACCCAAACCACGGAACATATGTGACGCGGTGACTAGGAAAAAAAAAAAAACATTGACCTTATTTTGACGCATTCATAATCGAGACAAATATTCCTATATAGAGAGCACTGCCACTGGTGTACATGCAGTGGATAGGACGATGGCTTATAGTGTGATAACCGGTGACAGCAATTTGGAAAAACCTTAAGAAAACAATTACAAACTGACCTCTATACCGGAACTTTGTCTTTCTTTCCAACAAAACCGTAAAATTGCAAAATTCTATTAAGATCCTGTATCCTAGGCACAAGTTGCAAATAACACTCGTTTTCATCCTTATCCTCATCGTCATGCATTCTAACCATAAAATTGAATTTAGAAAGGAGCAACTCTATTGTATCGTTCAACTCTCTCAATATCCTTTGCACGTCAATGTGTCATCCAATACACATGTCTAACCACGAATGGAAAATTGTTTTGAATTATGCAACCCATTCGAGGACGAAAATTTATTTATGCAAGCTCGCGTTCCAACGCGGTTAGTGCATGAACGCATTGTGTATATTGTTGCGGATGTCCCTGTACAATGTTATTAAGAGCGAACAAACGCATTTGTTTCTTCCCAGTTGAAGTCCTGTGGTGGTATGTCCGGTTTATGGGAATTTTTTGGCTTTTTGCTGGAATTTCGAATGCGACTTTTACTAGCCATGGTAAGCATCGAACTATTCATCCCCATCGAATTGGACTGTGGAATAGAGTGTGTTGCATGCGAAGACATGGTTTTGTTGAGATTGTACCATCCTTCCTATTGGGATGGTTTTTGTTTGGCCGCGACGATGAAGGGATTTAACGTCGAAAAACATTTTATTTTCTCAGGTAAGTCGGTTTAAGTGGTGAGAGGGTTTTAGAATGCCAACCGTTGTGGCTTAAACCTCACCTCGGAATGTGAATAAGTTTTTGGATCCAAAGATGGATCGTTGAAGTTTTGAGTCTGTCTGAAGTGATAAACGTTTGTGAGTATTTTCGGATTCCAGGTTCTAAATCAGCGTCTTTTCCGATTACTTTCTCAACGGATACCAATCTCTTCGAATACCAAGTTTGACAATAGCTTTCTTTCATCCAAAAGGCCTTACGTAACGTATCATAGAACATGAGTTATCATCTACAAATCAAACATTTTGAGATCCGAAAATAGACCGTTTAGATTATTTTTTTCCTCAAGGAATTGCACTCTAACTGTAGAGTTTTTACAACTAAAGTCACCTTGGCACTTACTGTAGACAATGCCCTTCTGATTCATAGAAAATACTGAACCCCACATAACGATTAAAATTAATAATTCCTTCTTAAACCATTAAAATATTTCGAATTAAATCAAATTCTCTGCAGGAAATCTGCTCGTCCTAGATACCCTTAGCTTTGAGCTATAAAATTCCCAAATAAAATCGTATCTCGTTGCATAACATTTATAATTAAATTATCAACTGCCCAGAACATGGTTTGTCGGAGTTTTTGATTCCTGTAAAATCACTCACACCCAGGACCAGGATGCAGATGCTTAGCCCACATTTGCCACCCTCTCACAGTAGCAAAATATAGGGCATCCCGAGAATGCACGTAAATAAGGTATAACCAACAGGGCCTATGCGGATAGTAAATATTGAAAATTTTCCCATTTTCCAAATAGAGAGGCTCAAAGTAAGCCAAGACAACACACACACACAGCAGGCGAAACAGTGTGCAAGGAAAATAGATATTTTCCAGCAAAGAAATCCATGCGAACCCCCTAATTCTGCATAGGGAGAGCTTACTATGATATCTTGCGGTCATAGCAGTGACAACCGGTGTCACATGGCTGAGATGCTCTCCCGGAATTTCCTGTGATGCGGAAATTCCTATAAACAAATGCATGCTCATGCGCTTGGTGTACACCGGTTGTGAACTTAGCATACGTTGGTTGTACCTTATTTACTTTCAATCTGTTTATGCTGCTACAAACGGAACGAAAAAAAAGCTTTTTCGATTGAAATAAAAGCTTATGCTTTCCAGTGGATGTTAGTGTTAGTGTGTCTGTATAGTGTTATGTATCTAAAATTAGAGACATCTTTTCCCATTGCTGTGCAGTGGAAGTGATGATGTTTTGTTTCTCTTTTGTGAGAAAAAGAAAACTCGTAGAATAGGCTTACCTAGTACTTTTTACTACATTATAGTACCCACGTTTCGTGAGAAGTCAGGGCGATAGCGGTGTTTAAGACTTATTTTCTTGCTGAGCCTTGCCATTCCTTAAAATTTCCGTTCAGGTCAGCAAGCTTGTGTCTCTGGCAGGTTCACCAGCTTCAACTAATTTTACCAGCAAACTTGTAGGCTTTCCCAGCTCACAGAAGGTATCATAAGAATCAGATTGGGACACGCATTTGTAGGCATGTAGTTGTGAGGATATTTATATATCTATTGCTCGTAAAATCATTTAAAGGTTAGGTAAATGAGTTTGTGGATAAGGAAATGGATTCGACCGTCCTTTCCTCTATCCAACTTCTACCCAATGGTCTTGTGTTTCTTTCATTTAAAGCTGTGTCCCGTGAAGACTTCTACATTTCTCATCTTATATTGTTGCGGCAAGCTTGCGATTTCATCTGTCAAACAATTGCTTGTGAAGCCTCTACATCTTTGAATCAGGCTAGTTTGTTCAGCCATCTTATTGGCAAAAGGGTTTACAGTCAAGAACTTCAATCAAAGTTGTCACTTGAGCAATTGAAGATGATCGTTATACCATAACGTTGTCTTGGTTAAACAACTAAAAGCGTTGAGGATAAAGCGCTTCAACTATCAAGACCGAATCCACCACATCACAGATGCAACATTCGTTGTATCTATAAACAATAACAATCCACATCTCAGCTGCTGAAGGGACCCAATAACCCTTAAGAACCGTCATCTTTCCGACAAAGTATCCGAGTTTTAGTAACACACGTGGCGTATACGTAACATTTTTTTATAACAACCGACTGTTTTTGGTTTTTTTTTTGTTAGCTCATTCGGCAAACCATCCAATTTTTGACTTATACCTAGAACCTAGAACCATAATGCAGATATGCTCTTTCAGCAGTCAACTCTTTCATCATGGATCATGTGCTTACCAATTCGCTTCAGAAATTGAATTCGCTTTTAAGAGAGAATCTACGTTAAAGACCGAACTGAACTGTACTAATATTTCTACTACCTTGCCACAACCTAGTGCAAGGATTTTTTCAAATTTCATCACACATTGTATGTACGTCATCAATTTCCAGTTAGAGCATATGCTCCACTCTCAATTTAGTAGTTCTCTCACTCTCTCTCTGCCTAGTGTTAACTTCTCTCATGTGTTCTCTGTGACACATATTTCGTTTCGCCATAACAAGGACCTTGCAGAAATTCCTTCACAAATGCAATCACCACTGTTGAGGGCCATTCTGCACACTGCTGGTGGCATCATGCTGATGATGGTGGTGGTTAGTTCTTCAACGGTTAATGGTTGTTGTCTGCCTATCTGTCTACTGGCGCTGTTAGCCAAGTCTGCACGAAATGGTGTGAATGCCTTCTGCAGACCAGTCAGTCACTAGAGTGGCACAATAATTGGTGTTCTGTGCGCAAATCGGGTGGCTGTCGCGTGTTGCATGCAACTTCCGTGTGTGCTCGTGCTGTATGCTTTCTGCACACGCCAATTTCTGTGCAGCCAGCATACTGCAACACCCAACACATACAGTGTGCGGGCGCTATTTTCGAAAGGGGGCGGTGTGTATAGTGAAACTATAACGATGACGACAGCAGCAGAGTGTGATGTCGAACTATAGAGGCGCTTTTCGCTTGTGTGTAGAAGAAAATCGCTTTTCACTGAGGTGTTCTGTTAGTCTGATGGTGTTGGTGTTGGTGGCTTTTCCCCCCGATTTATCTCTCGTGCTCGTCATTTTTGTCTGAGTGTGAGTAGGATCTGTGAATAGATAGTACTGAAGTGCTGGCTGTCTGTGATGGTATTGCTTGCTCGGTTCGAACCAAAATCATCGCCGAACGTTGTCGTTGTCGTCGTTGTTGTCTTCGTCGCTCGTCGCCGCGCGCTTACAGTTTTCTCGAGTTCGAGCAGGGAACGAATTTTTGTATGTTTTCCCCCGTAAGAAAATCATCATGTACTACTACTACTCGTGTGCTGTCGTACTAAGGCACAGTAGCACAGTTTTCATTTGTTTTTCCGCGTGCTCGCACACGTAACGGTTTTTTGTGTTGTGTCAGGGGTTGACCAAGCGCTTAGCTCTGAGAGTTGTTAGAGCGCTGGACTGCATCTTGTACTAAACTACACAACTGCTGCTGTTGCCTGCATTGCTGCTCCTGCTCCAAACCGTTGACGAACAGTAGTGGTGTGCATGTTGTCCTGTGGGATGATAGTCTCGTTTTGTTTTTTCGCGAAGAACGTGTACCGCAAAACAGTGCCGCAGTTGATCTGATTTTATTTTAATTTTCTTTTTTCCTCAAAATATCTCTTCTTCTCTTCGTTATAATTTAATCTATCCATCGTAACGGTGAACAGTTTTGAAAAAAAAGAAAAATAAATAGAAAATATTTAAAATCACTGACAGTTCGAAATTAAAACATCAGATCCGGGAAAACCGCTGCAATGATCCCTCAACCGTTCCTTCAACAACGAACAGTGACAATAAAAACATTAACAACACTATCCGTGTGCGAAAAATGTTAACAACGCTGTTAATTTGATTAAAAGTGAGTGACAGCTACACGTAGGAAAAACAAAAAAAAGTATCTCAACAAGAATTTCAAAAATTATTTCACAAAGTGTCGCAAATCCAACACAAGTAGGCTTATCGTTGCCGTGGTCTTGTTAACATAAAATCGAACGTTTTTCAATTTGTATAGTTCTCGTTGTATCCGCATGTACTGTACGTTACAAGGATGACTTCGACGGTGAGAATAATGACGATATTGTTAATGTATTGTTGTCCTACTTTAAGGGCCAAAGGAATAATGCATACACAATACAGCAACTGCATGTGTGAATAATTGTAAAAAAAGGATACGCAAGTCAGCGACAACAAAGTAAAAAAAAAATTGAACAAAATATTGTTTTAACCGCATGAGTTTTAAAAAAATTATTTTTTTTCTTTATTATAAATGACCGTTACGTAATAATTACCTATATATCCGTGTACATATTGAGGGTAAAAACCTCCACCCGGAGCTACGTTAAAAGGTTGCAATTTCCTGTGCAGTGAGTTGGTGAAAAGTCATCGATTTGGATTATAAATTTTCATTTTAAAATTTTTTGTACTTCTTTTTGTATTTTATTTTCCCCCCAAAAGAAGTGAAAAATATATACGAGTAAAAGAGAGAAATGAAAGAAAAATTTTATTTTGAAAGTGTGAATTAAAATGTTCGTTAAAGAGAAAATGGATACAAGGGAAATGCGACTGTTGAGGCAGCTATTGCTATTGCAATCGAAACTCTGCAATTTCAAGCAAAGTAAAACGGAAAACGGAAACAGGATTTTAGTGCTTCAATAATGGTGACGCAATCGATATGGGAATTTTGTTTTTTCTCTTATACCGTTTTGTTATCCTTTCATCTTCTTGTTCCGTTCAGTGTTCACAAAGATGTTTGACACAAAAAAAAATGAAAAAAAGAAATCAAGTGATTGTAGTGATTGAGGAAAAAAAAACGGATCCCTTCTGTGAATGTTTTAGATCGTAACAAGGATCTATTCGAAGTGAGGATCTGTGTATTTATTATAAAATTCTATTCATTCTAGAGATACAATATTTGTACGCAAAAATAGAAAAAAAAATGCAAACAACTTAAAGAAAAGAAAAAATTCTAAAAGGTCTGTACACGATGACGGAAGTAAGCACAAGTGTTTAATATCGAACGGTGCAAGTGATTGTTAAACGGTCTACTAGAATGTATTTTTCACCGAAAGATATATTTGTGAATTGTACATGTACATCGTGAAAGAGTGTTAAATAAACTTGAATTTAAAAAAAATTAATTCTCATATACATTTTGGATTTACTTATATCATGCGAGGTTGAACAATAGGGGTGAGTAATAATAATTTTTAAAAAAAAAAAGATCATCTATGAAGAAAGTTTCTAAAAAAGACAGATGAACAAGCTTAAAATGCGATTTATCATTCAAGATTAGATATATTCTTTTTTAATTTTACAAATCAGAACGGAATTGCTATATCTATTGTCTCTCTGGAGATTTGAGCGTGATGTTTTCTTATTCTGAAAAAAAGAAATGTTTTTTCACTCAGATATACTCAATTCATGTTTGTTGTTGGGAACGAGTGGATTATAGTTGTGGTCTTCTCCGATCAGTGTTTATTCTCGTAAATTCACTTTTATAGTCATTGCGGTGTGCTGTGGAATATTTATGTTATTACAAATTATTAATAAGCCTTTTGTGAGAAGTGTGATCTTGTGGTAACATCTGTTAGATTTGGGCGGGATTTAAACCGATATATATATTTTTAAATTCAACTTAATGAGTATTGGAAAATGGGAAAAAAACATAATTATGGTATACCAATGTAGCAAGAATATAAAAGAGATTATAATTAAATCAATTTAGGCAATGAACTTATAGTGAGAGCCGATACTGATGTAGTTTTTGTATTTTAACAAAAACTGACAAGTTTCTCTTAATAGGTTCTATTTTGGGAATTATTTAAAGTGAATGTTATTGTGTAGCTACGATATTCTGTGAAGTCATTGACTTTATTTTGAAATGAAATCAAACAGAAGAACCTTTATTTAAAAGTTCGTTTTTCGACCTAGTCCTCGGGCTCTTAAAATAAGTTTTCTCTAGAGACAAGTGAGTTTTTCCGATGACAGCGGTGGGGTAGAACTTAAGTTTGAAAAAAAAAACTTCTTACTATTTAGAGAATATTAAAATATGTGCGGGCCTTAAGAAGGCAGAGCTTTATGCATTTATGACCAATACGTATTATTTCTATCAACATTTGCAATTGCTTCCAAAAGACTTAAGTTAACAGAATCTTTCGTTTAAATCCCTCTGATGCGACGGTTTTGAAAAATGTTTCCAAGTTAGCTTTTGAATCTGGATTCTGATCTACGAAGCCAAAAAGTTGGCTATAGCTGACTTTATCATTATGATTTAGACAAGTGTCTACAAACTTCAGTTTTTTTAATTTCTATCTCAATGCTTTGTTGGTGATTTCCCTTTTGAGTTTAATTTTGGACCATGGTAAGAAGGATTTTGTCTGTACGATCGGTCTCGTTATAGACACTCAACAGCAACTCTACTTTTAACATACGCAAAGAATGAAGCTTACCATTTGTTGATGTTAATTTTTTGTATCGTTATAAGCTTAAGTCTGTTTCCTTAACACAAACCAAATTTGATTGGATTCAGTAACAATAGCAGCAGTTGGTCGGATTTTGATTTTAAAATTGAACTCGTGAGGGATATGTAGATTGTCTAAATGGACTTATGTATAACTTGTATTTAATTTTATCAAAGTGGTTCATTTAATTTTTCTTAACTTCAACCCAATAACATGGTGCAAAAGATTGGTCAAACCATTATTTTTAAATTATATCGCTAAAATCTTCTAAAGCTGGATGAAGATACGTTTGCTTTATTATTCTTTAATGGTCTATGGCCCTTTCTGAGTTCCATGTTTCTTTTTAATTGGGAATTGGAAATTGAAATATTATCATATCTGTGGCCACAAGGAAAAACAGCATAAGTCACACACAACATAATACGACTTATGTTGTTTTTCCTTGTGACCCCAGATATATATTTTTTGTTTTGCTGGGCCTCCTTTTCCTTTTCTTGTAGCTGTACGACAGTGTTTTATAAATTCTGACAGAATTAAAGTCTGTTTAGTGTTCAAGATGTGGATAAACAAATATTTTTGGGGTTCAGTTGATTTCAGGCGTTTCCTTATTAGGTCAATCCAACACGTCGGTATTTTTCCTTTCGTATGATAAGTTTCGTCAAGAAGCTCTAGCTCTCAGAGCTCTAATATGTTTTGAAGAACCTGTAGATAAACTACTTCTACAACTTCTGAGTCTAAAAGGCACATCTAATGTTTTCAGTTTTCGGGGGAATCATTCTTGGTTCTCTCAGTGTTAGGATTTTCCTATTTCCGACTTGCAGCTTGAACTTAAACTTACCGAAGAAGATAAACATCCTTCGAGTCCAAGTCCAGAGTTAATGTTTTTGTTTCATTCGAAATGGAAAATCTATCTTGCCGCACGTGCTCATTTTTGCTCTTTTATTGCGACCAAAACCGATTAAATCATCTCCTCAATGAATTAATTTATAATCTGGACTTTCGATCACTGAAACTTTTTGGAATCGAAATGTAGGTGTCTGGAAGAGTTAGGTTTCTGGGTATATTCTCGTTGAAGGAAAAGGGGTTTTGTTAACAGGGTTGGGTAATTTTACCGAGCTCAGCACGCTGAATGTAAACATTGTTCGACTTATTTATTAAGAAAACAACAGCAATCATGGCACTTTGCTTGCCCCAAGATGCTTAATGGAACGATCTACGGATATGGAAAGATCGTGGATCTAATGAAAAATGGATTTGCTTATGAATGGGTGGGCTACCGACAGGGACCACAGAACTCTTATCGGGATCTATGGTATATGGTAGAGCGAAAGCTCTGAGATGACAGCCTGAGGACGAAAAACTGAGTATAACAAGCCGAGTTGTTGGTACTCGTACAGGCGCTGAACCACTTGCATGAGCGTTAGTAGCGAAGTAGAAATATAATAATCGCATTGAACCAGGTGGATGGATCCGATTGAATTCAATAAATCACTGGTAATGGAACGCGTTCAAAAACTCAATGACTGTGCAATTCTAAGTGATTTGTTCACAGGCATGAAAGGAAATCAAAAGGCAGCCAATCTGATAAAGGTGAAGTCAACTTCGGAGTTTTTAGTTCCTGAATCAATCTTTGCTGTAGGTAGTGGAAAGTGCCAAGAATAAATATCAGAAATCCCGAGAAAGTGTGCAGACTAGTCAAAACCCCGATTAGCTGCATCAAGAGAGAAGTTCTAAGCATGATTCGAGATAGTCCCAAGTGGGTAAAAACGTTGTCTATGAGGCTTCAGGTCTTCTAAAAAATGATATGATAGAAACATACAACAGTGAATTAAGTCAAATCCTCCTAAGGAAGATCCTCTCAATTGTTAATAACTCTGAATGGTTCGACGGGTAAAATTCCCCAACAGGAAACTCTGTAGGCATCACAACGGGCTATGAGCCTAAGTGAGTCCCATAGGACGCATATCTAGTATCTACCTTACCTAACTTAACCTAAATATGATACCTGCAGGCTGTGACAAGAAGACGAGGACACAGGTGGACAAATACTGTGTGAATATCCGGCACTGGCTAGCAGAAGATTAGTTAAATATCTGATATGAGGAATCGCACTAAGGGAAGAACTGCGGCGAAATCCGGAGGGTATCACTGACTGAAATGACTCGCAGAATAGACACGGTGTTGGTGTGTTTCGATATGTTTCTCTGCGTCACATGTATCTGTAATCGTTAAAGGTAGAGTGGAAAATTATATGAAAAGGGAAATATGGTGTATATGAGGAAATATTATTTTATAAGACTTCCGCCTAAAGACTTCAACTTTGCTTGCTTACTTCATCTGTTCGCTGAAATGAAGTAATCCTCTTAAAGTCCATTAAGACATTTTTATTTCACTTCTTAACTTATATGAACGTCAATCAAAATTAGCGGGAATAATCCACTAAATATCATTTATTCATACATACATTCATGAATGTATAAGTTCTAAAAATTCATCATGAAATCAATGAGATAATAAATTGGTTAACACACTTTATTTATGATTAACCTTTTAGATAGGTCACGTTTCAAACATAAAATTTGTCAAAACATTTTTAATTTTTTCGACTTTATATCCATCCATTGTACACCTTTTTTTTTTTTTTTTGTAGAATAATAAAGGCGTCTGAATAAAATATAGCTCTGCCTACCTCAACACATTTTAGCAAAATGACATCGTTATAAAAATTTATTACAGCACGAGTAGATAGTGTGGGCAATAAAAATTAAAAACTAAAAAAATAAAAAAAAAAACAAATGTCTTTATTTAAAGTGTTAATTGTTTAAATACACATTTACAATTAGTGAAAAGTTATTTGTAAAGTTTATACTTATAAGAATTAAGTTTAAGTTTTCAATTATAGGGCACAGTTTTTATAAAACAAGAAAATAAAGTACTTACAGGTAACCGAGACCTTACATGTGCATTTCAAAGTAATATTTTTTTTTAGTTTCAAAGTGTTTAACTTTAGTTTAGCTATGGAAAATTTGTATTGTAACAAATAAATTGGGTCAACAGGGGCTTTTAATGTTACTTTCTGTGAAACAACATAAAAGTGAAAAGAAGGAAACAATATATTTCGAACTTTTATAGTAAAAGTCTGAACTTAAAAGGGAAAAATACACTGAACCAGTTTTTCAACCTTGTCGTTCAAGAGCTGTTTGTATTTTAGTTTAGTTTTTAATAAAATTGTATACATAGAGACGATATAATGAATTGAATCAGGGGTTACATTATGTAAAACGTATAAACGGAGTTGCCAGATAGAAAAATATGCCCTTGTGTATTTTCTTAATAAATGGAAGAGTGAAACACCAGCGGTTCACTTAAAGTTTTTATTAAGGATACCAAGCCTGATAAGCCACATTACTGAACAGTCCATATAGTTCGTCGTTGTAACTCCTCTTCCATTCTCCATCCATGCAGATGAGACATAAGGTCACCCGAAGGATTATTCTCTCAAAACAACCGAATGCAACCTGATCCATTCGTAACAAAGTCCATGCCTCCGCATCTTACAGGAGGACTGAGATGATCAAGTCGAGGAAAGGCTAGTGATTTCCCTTAATAGCCCAGAGGAACAGCGATTGGGAAGAGTGTGATCTTAATGCTGGTGTGGAGCCTTCGTAGACAAAGTCCCTGACTTCTTTAAAGTGATATCTGATCGAGAAGTCGGTGTTGGGTGTCCTTTTTTGTTGACAGTCTTCGTTGACCGATAAGCCCAAGTTCTCCGCTTCCATCTCAATATTGAGGAAAGCACTATTGCCATCACTCAGTGTTCTCTGGTTTTGCCTCTAGTGTTGCCTAAATGCTAAGTTGACATTCGTCGGGCATGCTTTTGTCCGACCATATTTTCCGTGTCTTTAAATATGTGTAGCTCGGCAGCTAAACTATCAACACCGTTTTGTTAAACATAAGTTATCTCCCTATCTTTACTTCATCCAGGTCGGGTGGACGGATTTGCTGCCTCTATTCCTCCAAATTGAATTATTCATTCTGATCGATAGAATTAGGATCGTCGTCTATATCCCTAGCACTGCATTTGTTCATCTAAAGAAGCTTCGGTTGTGATTTTGTAGCCATGGCATGTTCCTTGTACCCTTTGGTAAGACTTTCGAACGTTCATCCCTCATGGTCCTTCTTTTGGAAGCCGGTGTTCGTCCTTTTTTTCTGTATACCTCCTGTCTTGCTGCATGTGCATTCTTCGTCAAAATATGGGTTTCATTATGGTTCTTAGGAGACTTATCTTGCTGTTGAAACATATGTGTAGAGAGCCACAGCCTTATTATTTATATTATTATTAGTAAGGCTCTGCAACAGATGCATATCACTGTGACCTAAAAGATCTATTGTGCCTGGAGCCAATCCTCTATCTTCCTAATGAAGTTGATGATATCTCTAGTCGAGGCATTACGAATGTCCTCCGGTGTTAGGAATTCTTTGTGGAGACAGCGTTTCCTGACCCTGCCACGAACTCACATAGAACGTGTTCGGCTGATTCGTCTTCCTCTAAGCAGAGTCGGCATTCAGATTCCTGAACTATACTTAGTTTATGTAAGTTATATGTGAGGCTACAGTGACTGGTAAGGAAGCCGGCAAGTCTTCTGATATCGTCTCTTTTATGGTTGAAAATGTTTTTAGTGGTTTTGTTCAGGGGTCGGATGGCCCTTTTAGCCTGCCTAAGTCCACGAATGTTGTTCCAATAGGATAAAAAGTTCCGTTTTTTCCAGTTGTCCAGACTAGGTTTGAACGCGGAAGTAGGGATGCCGCAGAAGGGTTCGGCACCTATGTACCTTTCTGAAGAGCCTATCCTGGCAAGTTGATCTGCAATTTCATTGCTTTCAATTCCTCTGCGTCCCAATACCCACCAGAGATTGACTTTATTTCAGAACCAGAGCCAGAGCCTTACTTCTCGTAAGCATTTTTGTTGCGCGTGCTGAATAATTATACCCTCGGGGGGTATTGCCATCGCCTGCCTTGGTAGCAATCCCAGTAGTAAATATTGCAGTTTTGTATCCCCCTTCGTACTTTTTGGATGGAGATTATATCTGCTTTACAGTATTGTAGGGCCTTTGCTAGGTGTTCGGCTTCAAGCAGCCTGTTAAAGGACCTCCAATTTTACGTGCTGATCTAAAGATTGATTTTCTTCTTTCGTTTGCAGGGGTTGTCCATGGTAAATTCGTTAATGTTGCTTCGTAACTACTACTTTTTTTCTATATAAACGTTGTTACACCGGCGTTGTAACCCCTAACCTGAAGTGCCAGATCTCTCAGGACGTGGGCACGGCCTAAACCCCAAATAATGAGAAGTAGCCCGTGTAAGGGTTTTTTTTTTAATTCACTAGCGCTAAAGAGATTATAAATACCCTTATGATGCGCTAGTGTTGGTGTAGTTATTGCTCCTAAGGTGGTGTCCAGGATAATTGGGGAGAATTATTGGTACTGTTGCCATTGCTTATAATTCACAGTATTTCTTCCCAACATTCCGATGTCATTAGTACGATCAACAATTTCAAGCCATATGACCACCCTACATAGTAGTCTTCCTACATGAAACTGTAGACGCCGTCGTTGTCATCTGGATCCAAGGAAGAGTTTCTTGTGGATACACCTTTCCTCCAATCTCTCGTTAACTGCTTCAATCTCCAGAGCAGGAATTAGTAGACAGAAGTTGACTTTAAAAAATCTGTGGATTGGTCTTCTTCTACAAACTAGTGGTTGAAGAACATACTTTGGTTAAGTAAGTGGTTAGTGGCACATGGTAACTAATTCGAAAACTATTTTTATTTCCCGTGTTACCTTCTCCTGTCCCACACTCAAATTTTATTGCCTGCTACTTGGCATTAATTTCTAAAGAAAAATTAACCAACACAATCGAAATTAATTTCTGCTAATTGGTTCCGCCTTGTTTGTCAAAATTTACGTGACTTTGGTGATAAATTCTAAATAAAATAGAATTTTATTGTTTGTTTCTCCATCGCGTATTTGTTGTCATTAGAATTTTAAAAATGCTTTTCGTTTTTTTTTTTCTGTTTTTTCTCTGTAGCAGGTGGTGGAATTGTAAAACAAACAAAAACGAATGCCTTTTCCTCTACAGAGTTGCATTAACATCGATCTCTAAAGTGGCCAGATGGGCAATCAAACTCTTAAATGTGGGACACTACTCACAACGCTCCCACAAATGCTGGAGGGGGAGGTCTACCGTATACGCCTACACTGGCCCCGTTCTGCTCTTGAAAATTAAAGCATTCGAATTTTGTGTTTCATCACTTTTCCGGGTGAAATTCCCGGACGTGAATGAGTCCAATATAACAAAAGGTGGATCATATGTTTTGTTAAATATTCTTTTGGGATATTTCATTCTTCGAATAGTTTTTTGAGGTTTTTTCTTTTCGATTTTTTCTTTTTGATTTTGTTTGATTGCGCCTCCACTTTTATCATATTTTCAAATGTTGTGCGAGAGATTGGTTTAATTTGGGAATCGCGTTTTATTATGGACGGTAGGTATGGGTGTTTGATTTGTGGATGAAGCTATTTTTGGACGTTTTTTTTTCGTTATCTGATGGGTTACGGTTCAGGAAATGAAAATGGGAAATGATCTTCTTGGGGTTACGGAATGGGATGTTTAACACACGATTAAAATGAGTGATACTCGAATAAATAAGATGACTCGGTACTTGGGAAATGTTTGTATCCATATGGAATGTTTTAAGTTCGAAGACGAACTAGTCTCAACCTTTTAAACACAACATTATCAGGTTTGTTAGGGGAGGGGTTTCCGAAAACTTGCATAAATGCGCGACTAGATAGAGAGAGAAATGGATTTCGGGTATAGAGTTTTGAGCAACATAGTTTTAATTTATTTGATTGTAGGCGCAGTCGAGAAGTATTTTTATTCGAACATAAATTAAATTGATTCTCGTATCTGATGATGGATTTCTTTAAATTACAACGTTCTTTAGAGTTTGCAATAGAGTGGCTTCTATTCATTCACATGTACACATACATATACTTGTTGTTGTTTTTATCTAATAAATGTATGTACTATGTTTTTGATTGAGAACATAAATTTGTGTTTATAGAGAGATTTTGTTTTTTTATTTTATTTTATGTTTTTGCTGTTTCTCGGGTATAAAGTCTAAAAGCTATTTATGCAATTTTACAACATCGTAAAGTTGTGAACTATTCAAAAAGAAAAAAATTCCAGTAAACAAATAAGATATAAGGATTTTTTTGTAATACAACTTACCTATAAGTAATTTAGAGTGAAAAAAATTAAGATAAATTGTTATAGCCACGTGGACGATTTATAAGATTAGATTACTTTACAGTCAGTATAGACATAATATTAAAATGTATGTTTTTGTTTATTGTTTTAAAAATAAGCAATGAAATTTCCATTATACTATATAAACAGTTTTTTTTTTATCGAAGTTCACATAATTTTTTTTTTTTTTAAGTTAAGAGAGTGTATAGGCGTATTGCTTCGATAGATATATTTTTGGAGTCAAATTTTATTGGAATATTTCGGTACTGTGTTTTTTTTTTTATGACATGAACACGTAAAATGCTTGTTAAGACATGAATATAGGCAGAATTATGAAAATAAAATTTAACATTTACGTATGTGAAGTTTTCTATAAGAAGTGTGGCATGAGTGCCTTAAAGGATTAAGGCCAAACCAACAGTGTACTCTCTTTTACTACTTACTTACTTAGTTATCAGACCAGGTCTGAGCCTAAACGAATTCCGTTTTCCATTCTTCACGGCCCCGGTCACGCTGCTTCCAGTTCCGCGATTGCCTGATCCTTAAACCGGAGGTTGGGTCTTCTTTTTCTTCGTAAACCAGGTGGCTGTGATTCAAAGATCATCTTAGCTGGAGCATCCCAATCCACTTGCTCGATGTGGCCGAACCAGTGCAGTCGACGGATTTTTGCATTCTGGACTACATCCACATCTTTGTATAGCTCGTAGAGATCGCGGTTATATCTTATCTTCCGTTTGCCATCGTCTCAGACAGGACCAAATATTCGACGTAGAATTTTTTTTTCGAAGGATCCCAAGATCTGCTCCGTTGTCTTACTTGTCGTCCGGCATTCAGCTCCATAAATCAAGACTGGCAAGATTAGGGTTTTGTAGAGCATGATTTTGAACCTTCGAGTAAAGAGTTTCGACCTTAGTTGTTTGGACAAACCGAATGCCTAAAGTTTATCCTTTGTCCAATTTCCACTAGGGTGTCATTTGTGGAGTTTAGAATTGCCCCGAGGTAGATAAACTCTCAATTATTAGGTTTTGTCCTAGATGGTGTTCGAAGGATCAATTTTTGGTCGACAGCATGTACCTACTTTGTTTTATCCTCCTTCATCGTGAAACCAACTCGTTTGGCTTGTTCTTCTTTTGTCGTAAAAGCCTCAATAATGGCACGCTGGGAACGGGCGATTATGTCGATATCGTCTGCGTATCCCCCAGCAGCTGCATGGATTTGTTCTGTGTTTTCGCCGGCCTTTCGCACTATCTGTTCCGGCAGTAGATTAAAGAAATCACACGACAGCGTATCTCCTGGCCGAAATCCGGTGTATATTTGGAATAATTCGGAGGTTCTGTTGCATGGTGCATAGCGCGTTCTCTAGCGTGGCGCGACACAACCGGTTCAGTTTTCTCGGGATCCCGAATTCAGCCATCGCGTTGTATAGTTCGGTGCGATGAATGCTGTCGTCTGTGGCTTTGAAGTCGATGAAAAGATTGTGAGTATTGACTTGAAACTCTTTGGTTTTTTCCAGGATTTGCCGCAGTGTAAAGATTTGGTCTATCGTCGATTTGTCGGGCCGAAAGTCACACTGATAGGTACTGATGAGTGTTGTGCACATCGGCTTTAGTTGTTCACACAGTGCACCGGGCAGGCTACATTAAGCAGGGATATGCCTCTGTAACTATAACTGCAAAAGTTGAAAAAATATTTTATCTACTTAGTTATGATTACGCTACAGTCCGGGGTGGCACTGGGCTTCACTTCGATTAAGTTCCCTTTCCACTTACGTGCGCGTTCTGCGTTGCAGTATTCCTCCACTAAACTTGCTTTGTCTGAATCCTTTTTTGACATTGACTGTCTCGGTGAGGTCTTTTCGAACTTAAGGGAGGAGCGTGCATTTTCATAATTATCATCACACATAATCGAATAAATTTCAAACTTGACATTGTTCGGTATAGCTCGTCCCGAAAAATGCTTTCAAACGCGGTTTTAGAAACGATGAAATAGTGGTGGGTATCGATTTGAATTTTTTTTATTTCGAGACGTGCAGTGGTCTTTGATGCGCTCTTACAAAACAGCTGATAGGATCTTTTATGTGATGTTCTGGAGACTTATGCCTACTTCCTTGATTTGCCTTCTTATCCCAAACAAACAGTGATCGAAAGTGGAGTCATTTTCAGAATAAATAGCGAAGCCTAGGTGGACAAAATCCTTAACTACCTTGAAGTTATATCAAAGTTGTTTATAGTAAAATTAATGCGTCCATAGTTCGTTTCATCTGCGTGCTGTCTTTGCCTTTAAAATGCTCATAAAGTTCATTAGACCAGATTTTATAGGCAAGACTTATGCCCTTCGACTAGTGCATCTCTGATAACATCTGTCTTGTTAATCAGGAACACAATGCTGAGGTTCTATTCCTTGGGCATGTTCTCCCTCGACTTTATTTCATGTACTCTATTTTTTGGGCATGTTCTCAGCTCGGCTGTTAAAGAATTAGTTCCGGTAGCCTCAGGGGCTGAAATTTATTCTGAACGAAGTTAAGTGCTTCTTTCTGTGTAATCAATAGGCACATGCTTCTCAAAAGTTATTGAAGCTATTGCTTGGCTTTTTAAAAAAAAAATGTTTAAAAGATTATTGAGATGTCTTGACGGTTCCAACTATTATGATCGATCAAAGTAATCTTATCCAGAGGTAACAGCTGTTGTAAGTGGAAAATGAACTCAATTTTAAAGCTCAGGTACCTAGTTATAGAAAAACTACAAACTAATTCAAGAACTCTCTGCCAACTAAATTTCTTTGAATAGGGCAACCACAAAACAAAAATTTGAAACGTTTATACCTACATATATCCACAGCTTAACACAGAGTTCCAACAATTGTCACAACACAATAGAGTTGGGAGCGTATACAACAAACACTTCCTTTTCTTTTCCACCACTTCACTTGTGTGTTTCTATTGATTCCTCAAGTCCTTTATTATCCCCTTGATGGTTTCCAAAAACGCCTGTAAAACTTGTGAAGTGGGTCAATTTAGAAAATACAATTGATGCACAAAAGCCTATTCAATCCCCTTCACTTGAGTAGGACCACTTGACAAGGAGTCTCAACCACCACACACAAGTGGTTGTCCCATTGAATATTCAAATTTGAATTGTTTTTAATTACAACTCTTATTTCAAAAATTATTTAAAAAATTATTTCAAAAACCATAAGGTTAATGCGTTTTCAACCTAGTCTCTCGGAAATAGACACACGAGTGTGTGTATGTAGGGCATTGTGCGATATAAAACATAATAACTTAAATGCACCCTTCATACCGTGGGGGGGATTGTAAACTATTTTTTTTTGTCGGCTGAAGATAGACCGGCTGAATGGAGGCCGAGGCGGACGTCGCCACCTACTACTTCTATTATTGTGGGAGAAAAACAAATCCACATATTCGACAATTTGGCGACGTTTTTTTTTTCGTCGTTTTTCAACATTTTCTGATTTTTTTTTTTGTTAGTTCCTTCCTGTAGTCTTTTGCTGTGTGGAAAATCAATTTATAGTCGAGGGCACAAACTCTATGAAATTGATTATTTTATTATTTACGTATACTCGCATTTATGTGTATGTACGAAGCGGTTTTCTCTTTTCGGGCCGAGGACGTGAATTAAAGGGAATATTCATTGTTTACGTAGATGATGGTTTTTATTGTTTACTATTTGTATTTCCTTTGACAGTGCTGAGGCTTTTTTTTGTCTTTTTTTTTTTTTTTTTTGCGAAAATGGATTAATACTTTAAAAGGATTTTTCTTTTTTTTTTGCTGTCCTTCTTCGTTATATATTTTTGTGTCTCACAACGAATGGGGGCAAAAAAAAAAGTAGGAATTGCAGGACCTGTCAGGTGGACAATTTCATTAGTAGAATTGAAAGGATATATGAATTATCTTTGCCTACTTATATAGTTGTGTTAACAGTGATGTTGCGTAAAGGACGAGTCCTCTAAAAGGTTTTTTACTGCATAACTCGATTTGGTAGGCTTCAAACTAAGCCGATGCTGGGAGTACGAATGACATCTAATGGATTGTCTTCTTGCATTCGCAGTTTTGGTATACGTGCAGGTTGCGTGCAACTTTGCGTGACTTGTTGACATTCTGAGAATATTTAAACCCGCATACCTGCCAAATAAATATATTTTCTACAAAATTCTCAAACTCTCTTGTCTTCTGTGTACAGAATGTGAAACGTGGTGGTGGAATTGATTGGTGGAGCATATACAAAAATAATAAGGAAACTGAAAAAGT
Organism: Criorhina ranunculi; assembly: GCA_951813785.1. Classification (NCBI taxonomy): domain Eukaryota; kingdom Metazoa; phylum Arthropoda; class Insecta; order Diptera; family Syrphidae; genus Criorhina; species Criorhina ranunculi. The sequence continues at coordinate 29,317,533 of OX638385.1, read as the reverse complement.
ATCGATCAGGATATGTATGTAAGTACTCGTAACAATTTACTATGGCAGTTCTAGGACTTGTTTCGCACTTGAACAGCAAACATTTTTGCTTGAACAAATCGATAGAAGCAAAGGTATAAGAATTTGACTTTTAGGCTAAGAATACACGGTTGATGCACGTGCTTTATGCTGATTTTCTTGATCTGCCTCACTCTGTTGCACAAGTTAATATGGTATTGCGACAAATTATTAAAAATGTGTGTCACTCTGCAATATCATACAGAGTTGCAGAGAGCTTCTTCGAATTTTTCCCTCGCACAATGAACCCTTTGTCATCAGCATATTCTAGATAATTTATACCGATTTTTTTAGGCTTTTCAAAAGTTCATATACAACTCAGCTCCACTTGGGTGAGAGTAGTCCTCCTTGTAGGCAGCCTCTTGCTATACCTATTTCTGTTCCACCACAGACTCTGCTGTGACTTGAAATGAGTCCTCTGATGAGCTGACCAGGCAAAGTTCCGAGGAGAACTTCTGCCGGCCCTGAACCCACCTTAGATTTGCCCGTATCTTCAGTTAGGGCCTCTATTGATGGTTGGGTTTCTGGCAAACACAACTGTAGATGGCATGACTCTCCAGGAAACAGATCCTTCGCGAGGTTTGTAAGAAATCCACGGCATTCGTGCTGTCTCTCAGCAGCTCTGTGTTCTCTCATCATTACAACCCACAAGCATTTAAAGCCAACGTGCATCGGTACCTCTTTCATATCTCCTCTAATTTCCCTAATGCCCGTGCTCTAGTTTAAGGGTAGTCATAGGGTGCGCTTATTGTAAAAAAGAAAAAAATAAAAGACTGCAGACAACTTATTGGCGTTATTACGGTACACTTCTCCTTTTCCAAACATCTCAACGTGTTAGGTTTAAGTGACACCACTGTCTGTGATGCTTTCGGAGAAGGCGACGACACTGCGGAACATTTGCTATGTGGATTGTCCTGCCTTTGCTTGTATGAGGTGGGTGATGTGATGTGTGCTGGTAACCTAAGCTTTTTATCACTGAAGCTCTTACTCCATTTTCTTAGAAAGACGAAGAAAAAACACAGCAAAAGGGTTGTACCTTCTGGTATTACAATCGACCCGTTTTTGTGTCTGAGTGCTCCAGTGTGGTCTTCCAACACCCCGGCAGAAGGTCTCGGCTGTGCTTGTCTTCAACATTGTAAACATCTTGTTAGATGAAGTCTGGCTCCTTCGATGTCTACGACTATTTCTTGGAATTCTATTGCATTTTGAGTTTGACTAGTCAACTGGGAGACCACCAGCACTAGCGCTGTGTCAATTACAATTCAGTTTCGTACTGGAGATTCTATAATGCATAGAGCCGACGGATATACGAAAGGCGCTTCACTTAACAAATCCATCCATTTTGGACGTCAATGGCCGACCTAGGTGAACCATTGTCAGAGCTATTGTCTACTTTAAATGCATCGAAATTAATTTTTAAAAGCTAAATTCAAGATTCACCATATTGGTGTCCTGCAGAGGCACTTAAAATCGAACTCAAACTTAAATTTAAGTCCAAAGTTCTATAAAAAAAAAATCGTTTATCCATTGCTGGCAACTTCCTAGGCACCTTGCCTCGGGGACACATCACACTGCCTGGATGGGGCAGACAAAAAAAAAAAGAGCAACAACAACACATAATCCAGTTAAATTGTACAAAAATCAGACCAATTTATGTATCGTCCTTGTACTGGCAATTGCTCGTCTGTGAACATCAGAGATATAGAGGCTTCACACGTACTCAAGCACCGATATATCCTCTGCCCCCGAAAATGTATAAGTCCAACTATCACATTTCTCGCATTAATTCAAGCAGTGCCTCGTGTGGTAGCTACCCCGTAGGTAGCAGTTGTAGCCGTCCAGAAAGACAAACAAACATGACAGAGATTAAAATGTTCAAGAGCTTAAAATTCCGGCAATTTAACTTTTTCACATTTCTCACACGTTTGCTGTGTGCGCTGCGCCGGCCGTCGTCGTCGTCGAGCGGTGAATGTTCGCTGGACTATATTGCAATATCGCTGCGCCAGCACTCAAATGATGCAGAACCACCTCGGAACGGTAGTCGGAATAACTTTAGCCAGGACGACAACTACATCTCTTACATTCCCGTTGTATCTTTCCACCTACGGTACGTTTTTTGATTAAAATATCAAAGAATTACATACGAGCAGATACATGACCATTCCCAAAGGCAAGGTAGTGAACCCAAATCGAATGCAACAACAAAGGACTACTGGGATGAGCAGAGTACGACGGTTTAATCGTTTCGAGGAACTCCTCTTCCTCTGTGAGTTTCTTTTCGATGAATTCTGCTGTACAATGCACAATGGGTTCTTGGATCATGATTTCGATCGGACTCATGCCATGTAGTTTGGAGAACTCCGGCAAAAGATTGTGCTTCGAGTTTTGACTGAGGAATTTAAGATGAAACATTTTCCGTTGTACGTGTAGCGTACACGAGAATGCAGAATGCCGGCGATATACCTTAAGCTGGATTCGAAACTCAGGAATCAGATAAAACAATTGTGATAAGGGAAACTTCAGAGCAGCATTGTTCCATCGCCATGTTCCGTGCTTTTTGTACGCACGCATTAGTACGGAAAGTTTTTCAGTATCGCCTTTGTGTGCGCAAAATAAAATGCTACCAACTCGGAGAAGTTTGTATTCCGTCTAGAGGGTGTGTTAGCGGCAGTACGGCAATAAATTGCCAACAACACAAAAGAATGGGAGGGTTGCATCTGCAACATACTGGCGATAGGATAGTGAACGTTATCCTGAAGGGGGAATACAACTGGAAATAGTTTTTGAAGTCAGGCAGAATGTCGGTATACGTATGTGTGTGTGTATGGTGGGAAGTACCTGGCGAAGGTGTGACGAAGTTTTAATGTGAATGCGGACAATTCTTATAAGTTGTAGTTTTGTTCATCAGTCGCGTTTTGTATTTTGTTGTCGTAAAAATAAATAAATACGTAAGACTTGTTTGAGATCTTTAGCCTGTTGTTTGAGACTTAAGTCCATTGCTTCCTGGAAAAAAGAAAAAAACATTGAGACTATTTGAGCTTCTTAGGAGCTCAAGGTATGTTTGAAGATCTCTACAAAACTAGAGTAGAGTGACATTAAAAAAAAAAACTTTACAATGATGAAGGTGGCTAGCTGGCCTGCGCAGAGCTCATGAGCACCGATGCCTCAGCTCGAAGAGTCTTTGACTCCACCCCTGAGTGACAACGTGAAAGAAGACGGCCTTATTTTCGATATCGAGCGGAAGGTAGCTGGCTGAAGAGGTTTATTGGTTGATGCCCTCGTTCACTCCAAACTGTAGTGCCACCTTAATAAGTTTATCTTCGCGGAAACTTTGAAGGTATCAACGTCCTCTAGAATCTAGAGTCTAGATTATCAAAAGTGAATAGTGTCAGGCGGTGCTATATCCTAGCAATCCTTAAGCCTAGTCAAAGGCTCACAAGAGAGACAGTAGGATTATCAATATCGAAATGCATTCGCATGTCTAGGAAGCTTATTCTCAATTGCTGTAGACAGGGTTTCGGATAGGAGGAACGTAGCCAATGCAATGCTCAAGCGCTGAGTATGAGCGTCTAGAAAACTGTAATGACGGTTCTTACTTTGTAAAGCTTGTTTTTTCTTTAAGTGGAATTATCGCTTCCGATCTCCAAGGATCTAGATTAGGGCTAGCTAATAGTGAAGATGTTGTCATCCATGATTTGCTTTCGACAGAGTATTGGCATTACTTGACAGGTCACGATTCCTACGTAGAGAGCCTTGTCTGGTCGCCAAGTAATTATGCGATAAATGATGATCGGTCTCACAACTGTAGTGTACAACCAGAGGGTGATTTTCGGACTCTACGTTTTTGTGCCAGTAGAAGGTTACAAGAGATTTACTTCGAGCATTACTCCATGTCGAACATTGAACCTCAATTCAAAAGTGTTTTTACTGAGAAAAACAGGAAGGACTTTGCAAGGCTTGACCCACAACCATATGTGAAATGTGTTGTAGCTAAATTAAAGTGTCTTTTGGGTATTGAACAGTCTGTGTAGGATAACAATTTTGATTCCATACTTTTTTATATCACAACGAATGGTCACAGGAAGGACTTAGTAGTCACCAGGGCTGTAAAAGAATGCAAATATTGTAGAATGCATTCCTTGAAGTCATATTAAGAATTCGTGTGGATTTATTCCAATTCAATGACTTCAATTTCAAAACAATAAATCACCATTCGTTTTGATTTACCAATCATTTTCTTCAATCATAATATTGAAGTCAAAATGAATGCATTCATCTTGATTGCTCTGCATTCATTGAAGTCACTTTGAAGTCAGTGGCATTCATTGAAGTCATTGAAGTCTTTTAAGTCATTGAAGTCATTTTAAATCATCTGAAGCTATTGAAGTCTTTGGTTGGCTTTGGTTCTTTTTAGAGAAAAATCCTTCGGATCCATTCATTATTATTATTGGAGAAAATGATTGGTAAAAAAATGAATGGTGATTTATTTTTTTTTGAATTTGAAGTCATTGAATTGGAATATATCTCAGTGAAGTCAAATGAATTAAATGCTAAAATGACCTCAAACATATACAGTACCTGATTTAGTTTGTCATTAAAATCAAAAATGCGCTGAATATCCTGCTGTAAAATATTTTAAATGAACTCACCATTAATTGGAATAATCAACTTGATGGTTCAATGAGGTGACAACACAATTGGCATATCAATAAGGGTTACCTCACAACCGGAAGTTTTTCATATTTTCCCAAAAAAAAAAAATAGTATCCAATATTTCACTATATGTACATACATTTATGCATGTATACTCACTTCTATAAACAAAAGAATTTTACCTCGTTTATTTAAATAATTCCACCGAAGGCATATCACAAATGCACGTTGGTTACATTTCATTTGAATGCAATCCGTGATGTTTAATTTTTATTTTTTTGATGGATACGTGTGGATGGATGTTTAATTCATTTGATACGGGGGAAGTTAAATATTTTATTTGTTTTCTTTTGTTGCTGTTTGGTTTACTCTGCCGAGAGGCTAACATTTTCCCTATTAAATGAAATTACTTGACATGATTTTACCGCTGCCATGGTTACAATTATCGGATTGGGTTTTTTGTTTTGTCAATGCAACTTGCGACAGGGCATGTATGTTGGGTTTTTGAATCGATATTGGGATAAACAGAACTGACAGGGAAGGATACGAGTATATCAGAACAGTAGATGCAAATAATGACAGGTTTTGATGAATTTTTGTTTGCTACTTTTAGTTTTTGTGTTTGAAGCCTTTGATGTACAATGAGAGTAGGAAATCTGCAGAGTATCTTTCAGTTATTGATTAAAATTTGTGGCTTGTTCCATGTTGAATGGGAAGTCTGGCAGTTATGTGTTCTACTGATTTTGATACAAATGCAGCCTTCGATTTGACAAATGGGAATTATTTCAAAATTAATGTGATTTTATTTATAACATGGAAATTATTAAGCAATCTCGGTTAGAGATGCAACAAAAAACACATCAAGCCACATCGAGCGAATGGACGAGAATGCTCCAGCTAAGAGGATCTTTGAATCCCAGCCATCGGGTTCACGAAGAAAAGGAAGACTGAACTTCCGGTTTAAAGATCAGGTAACCGCGGACAGTTTACCATGGTCTAGTAAATTGGAAGCAGCGTGCACGGGACTGTGAAGGATGGAAAGCGGAACTAGTTCAGGCTCAGACCCTCCAAGAGTCGCTGGCCTGATAAGTAAGTAAGTAGTTAAGAGATGCATAACAGAGCTTATTTCGCTACCTTGTGTGTGAAAACATAGCACGGTTTCCAAATAATTACTTAAATATGATGGCACTATAGCCCAGATGGAACCTGGACCTTAACCAACAAGCGTCTCGAATCAGCTCGATCTTCTATCTGAATCCAGTTTCGTATCTCTTCCTTCACTTACCATCCGTGACCGCAGATCACCCGAAGGATTTTTTTTCTCAAAAAAACCGAGGGCAACCTATTCTATTCTTGACAAAGTCCATGTCTCAGTACCATACAGCAGGACCCTGATGATTAGGGTCTTGTTTACAGTCACTTCGGTAGTTCGAGAGAGGTTTATGCCACTAAGTCCAAAGAAACAAAAATTGTCCAAATTTATTCTACGTTGGATCTCAGGACTGGTATCGTTGCCTGAGTTAAGAGCGGAGCCTTGGTAACCAAAGTTACAAGCTACCTCACAGTTATGTATCTGGTGTTGGCGCTTGAGTTCTGCTCAATTGTTTCAATAACGATGTTAAAGAAATCGCATGACAGCGCGTCGTTTTTGGATATTAAAGGTCTCGGTGAGGTCTTTATCCTACATGATCGGATGAGTTCAACAGGGATGTCAAAACTAGATTTGCTCTGTATAGCTCATCTCTATAAATGCTGTCATCGATACAAAGGTGGTGGGTATCGACTTGAAATCATTTTCTCCAAGATCTGTCGTAGTGTGAATATTTGATCGGTGGTCGACTTTCCTGTCCTAAAGCCACACAGATATGGTCCAATCAGGTTGTCGATAAAAGGCTTTCAACACTCACTCAATGCTGCCGATAAGATCTTGTAAGAAAAGAAGTCGTCTTTGATGGATTATTGTTGTCCGTTCGATTGAATTTCCAGACTAGGTTTCAGCTTGTAGCAGAACTCCTGTATCATTGATTCGTGGGCCATCAAATCGATTTAAGAGTTTTATCCGATGCCTCCATAAAGTGCACTCCTTCACTACTTTAGAATCTTTTTTTGCGATAAGCAATGGACATACACGTGCTGTTTTGCATATTTCCTTATTTATTTTCGACTGGTTATCAATTTCATTGAAAGCTTCTAGGTCATCCCGATATCTTCTGCAGTTGGACTGATTTGCTGATGATAGTATTTAACTGAATCAGTTTTCTCAGAATCCCTAATCTCTTAATAAGGCTTTAGAGTTTATTTCGATGACCTTTCCATGGTGGATCAACTGATCCTTTTCTCCTAAACAAATAAGCTTTACGCTGTTTTGTTGCTTGACTCAAACTGATGAAATGGTTTCTCAAACTCATGACTACGCTTACCAAATCCTTCCATAGAAGATGCTGTAGTTTCAAGGACTCCTTTTTTGAATCTAAAGTTGCAAGGATAGTCTTTAAAATAAAAACTCTATTTTCTGCAAGTTCCAAGGCTTCCATTGATTTTCCAAATGTTTAAGACAATGACCTCGTAAAACACAAACATCCTTCCACTCCGATTGGGTCCTTCAGAGGTAATAAACAACCAAATAACTGAATTAGTACTAGTGGCCCATATGGTGAAACCGACTTACTTAACTTTAATATTGATCAGAACCAACCTCCTTTTTCTCGTCTCGGGAATATTCTAAAATAAAATCTCCTCCATTCCCGCAGCAACATTGTGTGTGCTAAACATTAAACTCTTTCTTTTTGAACACTTAAATCGGAATCGCTTAACGATCCTTGGAAATGCCGCAAACACCTGCGGTTCCAACTGCACAATCAAACCATCACTACCACTTTGACATAATTTTATGACAAAGTACCTTGAGATGTGTGTTTACATTTGCCCCGCATTCGATTTGTTTCCCCCGACAGCAACCAGGGAATTCTCCTGATTTCCTCTTGTGTGTGTGTTCAATTTATTTACATTTAGCAACAGCATGAACTTGATTGTGTTTTGATAGAAATATAGACAATATAGTCATGGCTGCAGGAAAATATGGAAACGTCCTCGCCATCGTCGTCGTCATCGTCATAGTCGAGGCTACCCAAGAAGACAACGAAAAACAGAAAAAACCAACAAGTATGTGTGTACACAATTTGAAATGCAGTTGGAAGCTCACTGCAGAGATTGATTGGTGGAACGCGGATAGACAAATCGATGGGTTGTAACATAAACACAGTGGATTTGGATTTTCCCATCTAGATACATGCCTTGGTATGTTGTTGCCGCAAATTAAAACATCATCGACATAACCAGCAGAGCGCTCGGCAATGGCTTCGAGAGAGATTCTTGTCATCAACAATGTGGGGCTGTTCCAACGACCACCAACAATATGCGCAAATATGCCGTTGGAAAGATGTAAATTTTCGCTGGAGATGATCCTTGTTTATTGTTGTATGTTGCGGGGAAATTTTCCACCACCAACGATGGAATTTTCGAGCTTGTGGAATACCTACGAGTGGTAAAGCTCGCACCCAACTTCCTTGGCGAATTTATTGCATTAATTTGGCCCTTTAATCGAATCGGGACCGTGGGATTTCAAGTGGTGTATGTGGTAGTTTCATTATATCGCTTCGCTTTCTTTTTAGTTCTCTGTTGCAGCCAATTTGGCAAAAGTGCACACACACACACACACATAAATACATGTCCCCATCCGCTGCCACTCGGCTCCATCAGAAAATAGTAGCAAAATAAATAAAAAAGTAGGATCCTTCTAAAGCTTCGGTGTACAAACGTCTGACCTACTTCCGAGTGTATACTTTATGGTTATGGTTTTTGGAGCCGCAGTTGTTTTAATTAACCCCTTGGCCTAAATTAATTAATGTTGATACTTTGTCGCGCGCTCATTTTCTTCACGGTACGTTTGTATGGGTGTCGATTTTCTTTTCCATCTTCAAAGACACACCAAAATGGAGTTCTTATGGTGGTAGAGCTCTTTTCGCGAAGATAATCCTTGAATTGGTAGTCGAATACTGGCAACGTCCGCCCCTTGGATTTTATTCGCAATTTGGGATTAACGCGGTTCGTTGTCATCCTAATCGAAATGAATAATGCGGAACTAACTTTGTCATCGCATTGCGTCGTCGTCGTCGGTCGTCGCTCATCCATTCAGTAACACTAACAAGGCCCTTTTCGGGTTCCACACTAATTAAAATGTTTTTATGTCATCGTCGTCGTTCTCGCCATCATCGACAAGGGACGGGGAGCGGCTGGGTGAATATTAAATACGTTATTTGGGTTGTACTTGCGCTTGCTATGGCAATGAGGACATTTAGATTTGGCGGAATGTTGTCCTTATTGACTGGTTGGTTGTGATGTGATGTGTCAAGTGGTTGGTTGTTGCTGCGCCTCAAAAAAAACAAAAAAAAAAAAATTCAAAAACGTTATGCATTTTTCTGTGTTGACAGGATTATGATTACGATTAATAATTAAAATTTATCGTTGAATTGATGAAAATGAGGACAAACACAGCCTTCGACACGCATACAGTGTTTTACGTATTGAGTGTGTCCAGTCCACTCCACACGTGGAAGACTGCAGTCATTTGCATAATAAATTTCCCATGAAGAGCGGTCAGGTTTGAAAATAATCATTTTAAAAGCATGACACGGCTGAGCAGAGGACACTTTTTTAGTCGGTAAATTTGATATTATAATTTCCTAAGCAAATACGATTATCCTGTGCTAAAAGTGACACGTTTTGTGATTAAAATAAAATTAATAATCTAATCACTTTGGTCGGTGGAAATTGCAGAGATTTTCACGACTAATTAAGGACGAAATTGTTTTGACCAGAATTCAGTTTCAATTTATGTGTAGTTAATGGAGTTGGATGGATGTGTCGATGAAATTAAATTAAAGCTGACAAAATGGCACATTTCAATGCTTAAAGTAGGTAAGTGCAGGGATACACTGTTTTTTTTTGTCGCGTGATGATAATGCAATTGCAGACAAAGTTAAATAAGGGTTATGGTCTTAAATTGGAAGGGATTCTGCTTGCATTTACTTCATTTGTATCCTTAGATAGAATGGTCAATGTTGAAGAAAATGTTTCCAGAACTATTGATGTCAAAATTTAGTGCCATTCATTGGAAACTTAGAGCAAGATAGCGCAGTCTCGGAAAACTATCTGAGATTTCCAACATAAAATTCTGCAACGCCCATCAAGATCCAGGTCACGTGTGTTGTGGTATCAAAACGGTGCACTCGCGCTACTTTTGTCTCTGGCAGGTTCACAAGTTTCCATTGGCAACTTATTGTTTAAGCAACCTACTCTTTTACACTTTCATCTTGAAATAGTTTACGTGGATAGAAAAGAATGCTGAACGTGCTACGAAATCTCCACTTTACTGGGCCCAAGGTCGACTCTGTAACTTACTTACTTACTTATCAGGCCGGCGACCCTTGGAGAGTCTGAGCCTGAACCAGTGCCGCTTTCCATTCTTCACGGTCCCGGGCACGCTGCTTCCAGCTTACTAGACCAAGGTTTCTGGCGTTCGCGATTGCCTGATCTGTAAACCGGAGGTTGGGTCTTCTTTTTCTTCGTGAACCAGGTGGCTGCGATTCAAAGATCCTCTTGGCTCGAGCATTCTCGTCCATTCACTCTATGTGGCCGAGCTAGTGTAGTCGACGGATTTTTGCCTTCCGGACTACATCCACATCTTTGTACAGCTCGCAGAGTTCGCGGTTATATCTTCTCCTCCATTCGCCCTCCGCACAGAGAGGACCAAATAATCGACGTAGAATTTTTCCTGCGAAGGATCCCAAGATCTGCTCCGCTGTCTTACTTATCGTCCAGCGTTCAGCTCCATTAAGCAAGATTGGTAAGGTCAGGGCTTTGTAGAGCATGATTTTGGACCTTCGAGTTAGGAGTTTGGACCCTATTCGGGTGGACAAATCGCGGTGGATGGTTGCCTAAGGTCATCCTTCGTCGAATCTCCACAAGGGTGTCATTTGTGGGGTTTATATTTGCCCCGAGGTAGATAAACTCCTTCACTTCCTCAAAATTATAGCTGTCAATTGTTAGATTTTGTCCTAGATGGTGTTTGAAGGATCAATTTTTGGTAGACAGCATGTACTTTGTCCTCGTATGGCTTGTTCTTCTATTTCCGTAAAAGCTACAATAATGGCACGCCAGGAACGCGAGATGATGTCGATATCGTCTGCAGGGCCTGTTACTACTTCAAAATAATTGATTAATTGTATTCTGCAGTGGTCAGATCGATAGTTATTTACAACATAGTTGTCTGATGGACGGCTTTGAAAAAGAAATTTAGGAATCTTACTGCCAAATTCTTCTTTAAATTTCTATTCAGCACAGCTACACTTGACTGTTCTAAGCTAAAAAAAAGGGCCTTCGCTGCCGTACAGATATTTCTAAACTTGTTGGCAATAGACACTTTTGGTATGCATCATGCTTTAAGCCCTGCGTTAGATTTTAGGTTAACAAATGTTTCTGCAACTGCCTCACAGCTCCCCAAAACTCACTGGTCTTCTGTCCACTAAAATAGTCGATACCAGAACCAGAAACAATTTTCTCGGTTGCCTGAGTTAGGCTGCCACCTAGTTTCAGTACTATGAACCGACATCGTAATCTGTATCGACAATCAGTTTGTTACTTGATTCCTTACAGGACAGTGGAGGGCTGTCATTTGTCTCTTAATGATGTAAACAAAGTCAATGATCATGACTCATGGCAAGATAAAAGGTCTTCATTGATCTAAGTGTGGCGAGAGGAGAATCTCTCAAAACCTCAATCCACTAAGCAGATCGTGGACAGAGGTCTGAAATGGGTTAGCAAGCCAATTTAGTAAGGAAGTCTTTACCAGTATGATAAAGAAAAGGAAAACAAAGTGGCAGCGCTTGAAAGAATTCCTTGTGACATGATCACAGTTTAAGAGTAGATGTGGCTGAGAACTGAAAACTTCCCGAGAGGTAAACGAAAGAATCGTTGAGATGGATTTTTTAAGTGTAAAAGTAGAATCCTTAGACACATTATTATTACTTACCAATGCGTCAAATACGACTCTCGGACTTGCTGGATGATAGAAGAATATAAAAAGAACTTTATGTCAAAACTCTAGCTCTAAACTCGGTACTCGTATAAATTTGAAACACGAATTCAGAGCAGTCCTCGTTTAATTTCCTTGCATACTACTTACAATACCCTTTTGCATTCGAAATGCCAAATGGCGTTCTACACTGAAAACACTTAAAGGTGAAATCGTTGAACTATTCTGCTTCGCTTCAGTTGGCAAGACCTCGAATCAGCATTTTCATCACAAACACATAAAAAAAATAAATTTAATTGTTTTATTTATTGCCTTACGCGTCCCTTAACCGAAACTCTTTCATCTCATCTTGAAGGAAACGTGTTGTCCCAAATTGGCCCTAGAGTCATAAAACACACTTTCGTCTCTAACACTTCAAAAAGTTTGTGTCCATTTTATTACACAAACTTTAAGGCGCCATCATTTAAATGGACAGCACTCCTAACTTTTGCCCGAGGACTTTCCTGTCAAATCAAAATTTGCCAAAATTGTTTGTGTTTCTAATTTTAATTTGAGTGTGCAGCAATTTTCTGCATCCACAAACAGGAGAATGTAAACACAAATGGATGGATGTTTCCCTGCACATACGAGTGTATACCGTATCCGCCTCCTGCTCTTGCTGTGGTTGATGGTTCCTTCATCGAATGACTTGTGCTTCATCATATCGAACATCAAACTCGTATGCGATCAAAGGGAAAACTCAACTATCGGGGAACTATATGTGGAAGACGCGCTGTCGGAGGAGATGTTAATCATCAATCAATTTATGGTTTCGATGCGTCTGTCATATGAGTGTATTGTGTGCCCTCTGCTCCTCGCATGAGAACTTGCACATTTCCAAATTGATTCGATTGAATGAACGTTTGGATGGATTTTTCTCTGCTGTATCATGTCTGATTGAATTTTGTTTTGCACCCCACACCCCCCAAAACAGACACAATTTGGCCTACCGTGTGCTGAATAATTACTTCTTACCCGATTGACCGAACAAGACAAAAACAGAATAAGCAGAATAATTTGTCCTTGGTGGTGAGGGTGGCAGGCGTGTGCACACTCAGGTACTTGGCATTGGACACCAGGTTCATCCATCCGTCCCCGTTCGCCGGGTAGGATTAATTAACTTCAGAACCGATCCGGTGTGGATGAAAAACAATTTCACCCAGGCCGCCCGCCCGTCCTTGTTCAGTATTGTTCTTATGGATTCCTCGATTCGTTCGATAAATTAATCGGTCATGGTGACTCTGGTCGTGTGGTGCACCTATCATTTTCATTAATTAAAGATAAATATCGTTTGATTGTGTGTGTGGAGCGTCATTGTTATCAGGTAACTATTGGAAGTTCTCTGTCCGTTTGACGGTACATTTTGCGATTGTGTGTGCATTCGATTGCTAGATAATAACATCCTTCATGATGTGGAATTAGTTTCCTGTGGTCAATTTATGTCCTCCTATGACAGCCAAGTCAGGCCATTGATAGTGGTTATTTGCTGTTTGTTGGCATATCTTTTGCCGTGCCTGTTTGTGCCTTTTTTGAATGGGAATTGCTGTACTTCAAGGACTCCTTTCTAATAGATATGAAAATGTTGGTTGATATTTTTCATTATAAATTTGGGAAATGGTAGCATTTCTAGGTAATCTAGCTAGACTTAGGTTTGGGGTTTTGAAACTTATTTCAAAAAGTTTTGACATTTGTTTACCTCTTTTGAACACATAACTATTTCTTCTTAGAGAGTTGGACAGAGCTGAAAAAAGCCATATTTTGATTTTCCATATCTACACGGGGATTATGAAAGTCCTTGGGTGGTATTTTGAAACATATATACACTTACAATGTGGATCTTTGCGTTTTCCACAGTCAAATTTAGTGCTCGAAGGATTTTAAAGGACTACGTTGACAATCCGTGCTATCGTCTAGACTTGGACTAAATAATTTGGAAATAGAAGCAAGAAAAGTGGACTTCACTTGTGGTAAGTCAAGTCTTACAACCAAAAAATGTTGGAAATTAATTCAAGATCGAGGTCATGAAGCAACCACAGGTTAGTGCAAGCCGAAGTTTTTTTTCTGTTTCACGCTATGACGGGATATTCGTATTACGCAGTTTCTTGATCTTCCAAAAAAAGTTGACACCCGTAGATGGGATCAGCTGATTAAAATGTAATTTGAGTGAGCAATGTGCAGAGAGAAAGTCTTAAGCAGCATAGCATAACGCTTGCTTAATGTTCCTTGACTTATCCTAGTCCGAAGGCAACTGTAGCTGTGTTCCATGCGAGTCTTGAGAACCAAATAGATAGTACTTTCGTTATGAACATCTAAAGGGTCTTTCATTAAGTGCTTCCTATCTTTAAATTTAAATAAAGCAAAGTGTGTGTGAGATATCATCGCGTTTCGTTTGAAAGACCTATCGATGCCATTATGTATGAAATATTACATCATTCAAATGTCCGCCGCGGCTTCTCTGGGTGGCGCGCATCCGAAATGTCCAATTTTCCATAACTCTGGCGCATAAATCAGGCTGAATTTGATCGAGGGCCGCTGTGGTTTATGGCTAATTCGCAGAGACCTGCGACTTCAGAAAACCCCACAAGAAGAAGTCTAGCGGGGTTAAATCGCACGATCACGGTGGCCAGTTCACATTACCTCCACGTGAGATGACTACGCCCTCGAATCGCTCGTGCAGATTTTCCAGTGTAGCGCCGTCCTGTTGAAACCACATGTCGTTGGTGTCCATATCATCCAATTCAGGCCAAAAGAAGTTGGTAATCATCGACCTATAGGCCTGGCCAACGTCGTTCTCAAAGAAATATGGACCGATGACGCCGCCAGCCCAAAATCCACACCAAACAGTGCAGTGGACGCTCTTGGATCTCATGTGGATTGTTTTCGTCCTAAATTCGACAATTTTGTTTGTTGATGCACCCATTTATTCAGAAATGGGCCTCCTCGCTGAAGATGATTTTTCGATGTAAATTAGGGTCAGCTTCCAACTGTTCCAGAGCCCATTCAGCGAATACACGTCGTTGTCTATGGGCGTTTACCATTAGCTCCTGAGTCAGTTGAATGTTGTACGGGTGCAGGCCCAAGTCACGACGCAAAATTCGCCAAGTTGTGGTCTGCGAAAGGCCGAGTTCTTGTGAGCGAAGCGAAATCAACTGCCTCGGATTCTCCTGCACACTCTCACGGACAGCGGCGATGTTTTCGGCAGGGTGTTGGTTGATCGTTTACTAAACCAGTGGACTCAAATTTATCCACCACACTGCGAATAGTCCTTTCGGAAGGATGATTATGGCGACCGTAAAATGGTTGAAGCGCGCGGAACGTTGCCCGAACAGAACACCTGTTTTGATAAAACAATTTTATTATTTGCACATGTTCTTGAACGCTATATCCATCCATGTTGATTTGGTAAGACAGACTGACAGCCAATTTAACAGATGTAGTTTCAACAATATAGCCGCTATCATCTGTCAAAGTTCGGAAGTCCCTATTGGAAGACCATTTAGTTACTTAACAGTCTTTAGGCAACTCCAGGCAAGCTTTGAGTGCTCGAAATTTGTATTGTATTACACTGTTTTCAGCTTCAAATCAAAACAACTTCTGAGTTATTAGCGCGTGGGCATGTATCCTTCTCTCCTTGTCAGGCACCACTACTCACAACATCATAATTAAGATTCAAGTGCTTATAGCACCATTATCTAATAATATAATAATTTACAGAAATCGACTCGTCTGCATTTTTGCCAATAGACCGTGTGAGCGCCGCAATGCGTCCTCCATTAAATTGTGTGTGTGCTATAGGTTAATCTGTTCTCTACAAAATGTTTCATTTCTGTCTTCGCTTTCACAGTCAACAAACTTTGACTGAACTTTTCTTAAACACGCAAAATGAAATTCCCAAACCACCAAATAGACGACAAATTAATGCGGCATTAAACCTGATGGTATTCTGTCATCGTTCTCCCCGGAGTCAACCCCTACAGAAAAAACGAAAAAAAAAAAAAAAACGCAGAGAACTACTAAAATAAATATATTTCCTACTATTTCCGGAATAATAGCAAATAAAAATTTGATTATCCCCAGCTGTGTAACGTTGTCGGTATTAATAAACAAAATTGCATATTCAATGCCTCAAAGTTGCTGTGTGCATATTGATTTATCCTACTTCCTTATTGATTACACACGAATTAATCGAACAATGGCTAGAACGGAGCCACTAGCTTAATCACAAATTCAGATAGTAAACATAAATTTGCCACAAATCAATGTTAAAGATTTTACAGAGCTCAGGCACCCACACTCACACACCCTTGGTTCATCCCTTGATAAACGCCTTTGATTCGGGAAAAAAAAAACACATACACACCCCTTTATTTTTGCTTCGAGCAAAACACAAAAACCAAACAGAGTTGAGGATGAAATTATCCGTTCAAACGGAAATCATGTTCACGCATTACTTATTGTACTATCGGGCATCATCATCAAGTCCACCTCACCACCTTTTAGGGATGACAAAACGAACACATGTCCTGGAGGAGAAATTCCTTCGATATATGGGTGGGTGGTGTCGTCCTCCAACACGGGATGCAGAATGAATTCCGTTTCGGTCCGTTTAAAGTTCTACTGTTGCTACATACAAAATTGTTGTAACTGTTGGACCCAATCTTTTTTTTTTTCGATGATTCTTTATGTCTTTGTGTAAAAGAAAACTGAAAATATTCTCACCCACGTGGAGAGCGACCGGCGGTTTAGTATTGTAGGGTTATTTATCCTTAGATGGAAGATCGTCAATAAAAAGAAAAACACACGAAGGAGTTTGTTTTGATTTTTTTTTTTTTCGTTTCCTTTTTCAGAGGCACAGTGACGCATATGTCCGAATGTCTGTAATCCAAGGATGATGATCGTAAATTGGATTCATTTTTATGTGATTTCAATCAACGCATATGTTGTAGTTGTAGTAGGTAGTCCTGTGAAGGGAAAAAGAAGGATTTTGTTTTGATTCTCTCGATTGATGATTGAACATTTTTCAAAAATCGAACCTCTGTTAAATGTAAGTAGAGTGGAAAATCTGTTATCCTTTTTTGTTGGTCCTTCGCTTGAATGTGGTTTTGTTTTTATAAAGGATAACAAAATACAAACAATGATACTGTTTTGTATAAATAAATAAAATTAGGATAATTTGAAAATAGAAGTACTTTGCATATTTTAGAAGTATTTTAACTATTCAGAGAGTCTTTTGGCGTTAAATGTTTTTAAAGCGCGGCTAACAGGCGAATAATTTCCTTTTATTTTGATATTTCAATGAAAAGGACAGTGTATGGGGCGGGAAAGAAAATGATCAATAGCTTTCAAAATAATTTCCAATGAATTCAGCTGAAGAAGTACTAAAGGTTTGAAAAAGCAATTCTTTCGAGTCTTTTCTTGGGTGCCGGGGCATAGAGATATTCTAGGGAACTGCAAGGCTGATGAACTCGCCATACACGAGTATGGTTGTTCCATATCTGTATACCCAGAGACACCCTGGATTTAAGAAAATTGCTCGAGCTCTTGCCTGGTGCCTTTAGTGTCAGTTTATGAATTTGACGTTCAATCGAGGTACGATAAGGTTGCGCATTATCATCACTCTCATCAATGCTACCTTTTTGGGTGAATCTTGCTAAGGGCGAGGTTGTATATTATAATGGTTTCTGGTTGGGAAAGTTGACAACCATTTTTGAATTGTGCGAGTCCATGGTTGCTCATTTAGTCTTGAATTGACAATTCTGACTTGTTATCTAAGAGTCACCTTTCTATTTTCGATGTCTTTTCTCTAACTATTCTATAATTTTACAGACTCCTTTTTGCAGCTTGTTAGTAGCTTTGACCATGCTTCACCCAAAATAGAATTCCAGTGCCCGGTGTAGGTCCGAGGATACTTCCTTGTGGGACATCTCGGGCTTTGGTAGGTCAGAGTGCTCTATTTTGCTGCTAGTTGGTCATCAGGAATGAACTATATATTCCATTTCCAAGTAAATACGTTCTTAGCCTTAGTTCTTGAGAAAATTGGTCTCCTTCATGATGTTTCAAGTTGGAATGAGTGTGCAGCGAGCTTACACGAAAAGTTGATTTAAACTTTACATCTCTTGGGTAGATAGTTCCCAGAAATAAGGCAAACATCAATAATTTCATTGCATAGAAATATAGGTTATTCCGAGACGATTTGGGAAAGGTCATTTGCATTCCAGGTAGCAATGATATACTACCTAAGGTTCCTTTTAACTGTAGCGACGTCTGCAGCATTACCATAAACAACATAGGAATCTTTATTGACAGCTAAGCTCCACTTTCTCACTTCATCCTCCATAAAAGTGGAACAGTGAATGGAAACTTTAACGCAGGCTCACACTCGGTTCAATATCAGTCTCCCCTAAGTTCCCGGTCATAGTAACAAAGAGGGGAATGAGAGAGCCGACCCGTTAGCCAGACGTGGTTCTACCTTTGATGCCTCTCTTGCGGAGTCAGTCTGCTCCCCGATGGGACTCATCAAGGGTAAAATTGTCCAACACTTTCTCTCCATTGTCAACTCTAGGTGGAATATTCTAGAAATCTCAGCCATATCCAGATATACATATATGGCCCGCCTACAATAAAAATAGAACGAATGACTTAATCTATAGAACCCGTACCGAGGCAGTAAAAATTAGCACGGGCCACCGGCCAATTGGTCCACACGCTGCCTAGCTAGGCATCCCATTCAACCCCCACTGCCGTAGTTGCGTGAAATGAAAAGGAAACCGTATTCTAATTTCTCTGTGACTGCTAGAGCCAGGCACCGCACACTTAGCAAACCCTTCTCTAAGGATTCATCAGAGATTTTTGAAATAATATTGAGCAATATTATTTAATTTTTGAACTCCACAAGATGGATTTTAAAAACTACGCCTAATCACACCCATCGACATCTAGGTCACGTGAGTCGTGGTGTTAAAATGGCACAACCGCGCTACTTGTGTCTCTAGTAGGACCTTAATAGACAGCCACTTTTACCTAACTGCATAATTACTCTTCTGTGATTCAATTTCTCAGGCATTTTTTTGTTGCTCGATGTAAGCCTATCCTTTTTTTCGTTTAAGAGAAGTCGGATCTTTTTCAAGGAAACTTCAATCGCAGTCCAAGGAGCTTATATAATTAAACATGTCCTACCTAGGCTTCAACAAATTAAGAACGTGCTATAGACCGGTAAAATCCATAAAGAACAGCGAAAAAAATTACCAAGCTCTTCCTCCGTCAAAGGTCAAAATTAATGCACAATGCAGACCTCCTGCAGACTGTATTCAGCAGAAGAAACCCGTTCAAATAATGAATCCCAATTTTAATAAAAAGGAAGAAAAAATCCCATTATGGAGGTCCTTTGAAAATGCTTTCTCTGAGCAAATTGCCCCAATGTTTAAAAATCATTTTCTTTCACGCAAAACAATGTTTTACCTTTCCTCGTGGTCTTTTGTGTTTTTTTTTTTTTTAAAGGAAAAGTCAATGCCAATGACAGACTAACTATTTTTTTAATTAACAATTTTCTGCCAGCGGATGTTATTCCCCGCATGAAGGAACCGAAAAAAAAGGACACCACCTAAAGGAACAACCATTATCCAGCGAATAGGTATAATCGTAGTCGTAATTACCTCGTTCTTCCATTCCTGTTTGTTTCGTTGCATTTTATCAATTCGAGTCGAATGTTGTTTCCGGTTGAAAGAAAATAATTAAAAAACACAAAAAAAGGACTTAAATCAAAAATCACAGTTTCGATATAATTTTCCTGCCTTTCAGTTGCACAGTACAGTATAGGCTCTGTGGTTGTCTGCATTTCTTGTGCCGACTACAACAACTACTACGACAACGACGAACGTCGCGGAGAAAATGGAAAAAAAAAAACTGAATACAATGGAATGGAAAAAAAAAATCCTGGGAGTGTTGTGCTTCGCGGTGCTTAATAATTATTTTAAAATGAGCATCGTATTGTCACATTGATTGTGAAATTGAAAAGGATAATCTCGGGGTACGGCATACTGCAAGTGATGGACTCGAATTGAAATGAAAATTGAATAATGCAGACTGTGGCTGGCAATGTTTCTTATTCGCCAATTATCCTGATGAGCTATTAAAATTAAAAATAGTTTTTGGAAGGGATTGTGAAGGCAAAATGAATGTTGTGTAACATCAGTTGTTAGCTGGTACATAGTATCTAGCCCAATAAGAAGGTCATTTCGCTTTAGGACCACCTATACTCCTTCGATCTTGGTCATGAAAGAGCATCGTGTTTGGTCCTCTGATCAAACCAATGCAATCGATTGTCCTATGGGATAAGAGACAAACGTCATCGAAGGACTTAATAATTCCACTTGTCAACACAAGGAAAAAGTCTGGTGACAAATAAATGTATCAGCCTTCTCCTTGCCACGGTTTTATTCTGTCCTTGTACCTCACCTTGAACATCTATGACGATAATCTGTTGCCCCCTATCGGGTTCCTTGTAACTATCCACTCCAGTATACGATGTCTTTATTCGTATTGTTGAGTTTGTTCAGGTATTCCCATACCATCTTGGAGGTGATTTCGAACGATCTCAGCGCGCTGATGGAAGCTTGACTGTCTGAAGTGATTGCAACGTTTCTCTTATGAAAATCCCTATTCAGGTTGAGTTGAGCGTATCGTTAAGAAAGATCTTTATTAGCTTCGAGTGTTTGCTTATTGGCCTAAACACTCTCGCACCAGTTTCCTTAGTCGCTCTCGATCCGTCTGTATACCGTATTCGCTGCTCCATTTTCTTTTTGGGTTCAGTTTTGTGGTGAACTTTTTGAAGAAATGGGGCTTCTTGATCATATCGTCCTTGGGGATTCTGATCTCGGTCACTGAGTTCGATGTACTTCGCTTCCCTATTTCCTCTTTTGCCAACTTAATCGTTGCTGGTTTCAGAAACCTAGAGCCTATCATTAAGGTCTTAGTTTTAAAAACTAACCGATCTAGGAGCTGTCAAGGAAGAAGTTCTGGGACTTATTTTGTTCTGATATGCGAAGTCTTGTTTTGATGAATTTCTGCGGTGAGTCTTCCATAAAATATTCATGATGGAGTAAGTTGATGAAGCAGCTAGAGTAAATTTAAGGCTAAGGGGATCCTCTCAGTTGGTCACTGATAAAACGGGCCACGGGGGGATCCTTTACAGCAACATAACCATCCCTAGTACTACGGACTATGTTGTCCCCTATATAGACTTCAACTTCAAATTCAAGACAAGAATTCCTAGTAGAAGTGCTTGGGAATCTGGTGGGGTCGTAGATGAATCTGCGATTGAGATATACACTGATGGATCTAAAACAGCGTAGTCTCCAATGCACCTGACTTAAGTATTGCCAAGCGACTGCCGGATCACTGTAGGGTATTTGAGACGGAAATTATGGCAGTCCGAGAAGCTGCGGCTTGGCTTTCGATCAACGCGGTAAATGGAAGCGCTATTGTTCTATATACAGATGGTCAAGCAGCGTTTAAAGCCTTGGAATCACCGACAGTACGATCCAAGTTGGTTAAGCAATGCCGCAGGTCTCTGAATGAGATCGCTGACAGATGCGACGTCTCCTTGTGCTGGGTTCCAGGACACAGGGACGTTTCGGGCAACTGCAGTGCAGACGAATTAGAAAAGGAAGGCGCTGATCGGATCCTCTCTGAAAATGGAGCGGAACCGCTTGCCTCTCTAGAATCGATAAAGTTTCACCTTGATAGTTAAGCTAGAAGAATGGTGAAATAACATCAACACTTGTCTTCTGTCGAAACAGAACCTGGATTTGTCATTTTTGCCAGATTGGTGATCCAAAAATAGTGGTATAAATCTGGTCTATCATCTTAGCTGGTAAAGACTGGTTTACGGTATCCAGGAATGAACTAAAAGTGGTATGGAGGACTGCTCATATGTATAACTTTTGATACAGTTCCAGAAGATTAGGAAAATGTCATTCAGCTGGTAAAAAAACATATCCACCGCCTATACCTCTTGAAGCTAGTTTGCCTGGGGCGGGTGGTGGCAATATTTCCAAGAAAATGCATTTCTGCCAATTTTGGTGTTTACGTCATTTGGGTGAACGCCAGTTTAGCAATGTGCTTGCTTTTGCTCTTGTTCGGCATTTTAATTCAGAGATGTGGCCTCCCTTTACTTGGGGGCTTAGTATTGTGGTGATAAGTATTTTTTTCCCCTATTCGTCCCGGTGCAGTTTCATGCAAGAGTTTTGTCGGGCGTTGGGAGGAATTCCAATGCGAAAGCCTCAATTAAGTGGCTTTGGCGAATTGTATTTTATTGCTTAGGTTTTTTTTTGCGTACTTTTCTTCAAACTTGTGTACCTTCTGGAACCCTGTAGCGTCTCTATGAGGTTTTTTATTTGAAATCTTGCTGCAGTTGTGATTGTAGCCAAGAGCTGGGCAGAGAGAGAGAGGGAGAGGGAGAGGGAAAGAGAGAGGGAGAGGGAGAGACCAAAGTTCGATGTATGAAATGTGTTCGTTGAAGCCAATTTGGCTCATTCTATGTAAAGTTAGATGTAATTTTTTTTCTCCTTTTTGATATTGGCCGTGGGTGTCAGCGGGGGATGAAGATGGCGGCGGGAAGGGGCATGAGTTTAAGGCTTTTGCAATGGATTTTCATTTATTTTCAACATATAATGTATTAAAAATAAAAATTGCTGTTCGGACAGTGCCTTCGAAAGAGCTTTTTGGTCAATTGATGGGCATACGAACAGATGGACGGACCAGTCGTAGAACAAAGTTGACAAAGAACACTAACGGTAAAAGCATCCACGTATTTCCTCATTAGTTGGAAGCGGCAAGGTAGGTAGAGGTGGCGGTTCAGCATGAACACAAGTAGCACTAGGTGTGCCTTTTTGTTACCACGACTCGTGTGACCTGTTTGATGATGTGTGTGGGACAGTCGGTGCTTAGATCCAGCCTGTGAAGTTAAGAAAGAGGATTAGATGCCTTATCCCTTTACCCGAGATGTCATTAAGGTCGACGAAGAATGGTTGGTTTAGTGCACGCAGTCTGGCTCTGAAGCGGCAAACTTCTCCTTTCGATAAACTCGGCCAGAGTCGCTATTGCTGCAAGTTCAAGTCTTGGTTCCGAAGTGATTGTTTTATGTTGGATTACAATGGCTAGATCATCCACGTACCTCTACTTCTTCGGAAAGTTAGAAAAAGTCAGATATGTACAAGTTGAACAAAGTTGGATCTAGCACTGAACCTTGTGGGAGTCTATTATCTAGTATTATAGTTTTGCAGGAAAGTTGTCTTAAGACTCTTTTAAAATCCACCCTTAATATGCTTTGTTGGGGACAGCACTTGGTTTACGTAGTTAAGACCGTAATCCTGGTAACAAACATTTGGAATACGTTCTTTTATCACCCGTGTTGAGAAATTAAATCATTTTGAAAATCTAGTTAGAATCTAATTATGAATTTATAATTCGCTATTGTTAAAATCTTAATTCTTAATTCTACCTACCTAACTTATGTTATTTACCCTATTAATATCTTATATAATATATACGTAATATCCACCTTATCATGTTCCGTTGCCATCATACATATGGCGCTAAAATATGTGCACTTGCAAATGTTGATAATCTGTGTAGCTGAGAGCATATTTTACCGGTGCATATTTTTTGGCTACATGAGTGCGTTGCATTGACTGACTCTTTCACTTTGTCAGCAGCCACCACCTCAGTAACATTCATTGTCGTCTTAACCAGTGCGTTTAATTCATTATAATTGTCTTGATTTAATAAACATCATTATAACGTTTGCAAAACCTGTGTTTATTCATAATCAACCCGCAAACATCAGGTTGTACCCCGTCTAATGACAACTAGGTGCTTGTGTACTTATGCATACTTTGGCATTGTCTGAAGGATTTTAAGCCTCTGCCTGTAAAATCTCGGTTGTAAAGACGACCTGAGGATGTTACTTTGATTCAAAATGACGAAGATGTGGATCTTTTTGGTCTTTTTCAACTGAGTTTTGGTTCAGTGCTCCCCGGATAGCTTCCTTGAGAGTTTTTCTGATTTATTTGGGCACTTAAGAGGGGAAGTTACCTATCCGTTTGCATTGCTGAACATTTTTGAAGCCTAAAATATTTGGTTAGCAATGCGGGTTATGCAGCTAAGCGGGGGAGTACTTATCCGGGTATTACTCTATTTACATTCTAAGTAGAGGTGGAAGCTTGGTGCTGGCAGTAAGTTCTCGTTTTATTAGGACTGGCTTTTAAGACGGAAAAGATTGCCAAGTGGTCACTAGCCACTCAAGTTAATAGTCAACCTAGCTTCGAAGGAATAAGGCCTTATCTTGGTTAGATTTTTGTTTTTCGACTCAAAATGCCTTTTGTCGTCCTGAAGACACACAAATATTGGTGACTTCATGGCAAATATCAGAAGAACCTCGAAGTCTGCTTACGATAGGTCGTGTGTCTATCCAGAACTTTTGATACGGTATTTTGTCATTTTTTGGTTTGGTACCGCATCGGCTTTGATTTATTTATATAAAAGATGGAAAGTCTAGTTGGAAACCCATCCACAGATGGAACAGATTACATCCTTAATCTTGAATGACAGCTTCAACGATACTTACAGAGTGTGACTCATATGTCACATCCGGTCATTTCATTGACGCTTTTCAATCGAATGTAATGTCACTACCAGAATCCTTCTCCATTTTCACACGCAAAAGCAATTTGTTCCTGTCGAAGCACTTGCATCAGGTTTGGATAATGCTCCCATAAAACTCTACATCAGTAACGGTCATTACTCTCTTTTTTTGGGGGGGAGGTCAATGAATCTTTATACTCATAAAAGTAAAATATACATTCCACTGGGTCCTGCTCTGAGCTAAGTTCGTCAATCAAGTCAAGTCAACATGTTGACCTTACATAAACTTTGTCAACTTATCAAAATATATGCATTTAAACTGAATTAAAGGGGTTTTTTGAAACTATCATCCATCACCAGTTAGGAGACTGAAGGAATCCTTTCAGCGCTGACCAAAAAGTGTGTCAAAATAATGAAGCACAAGACAGTGGGTGTCCATAAAACATGTCAAAAACTAAGGCTAAACGTAATGCCTCGTAAATAGCACATCTTCCGAACTTATTAATATAATCGGCTTAATTTTTCGATTTTTGACCATTAAGTGAAAGGAGATTGCTTGTCGCACATAACCACATACACTGTTTATAGCCCTGCAGGGTGAACAAAGATACACACACAGATACCAGGATACAGGATACGCACATCCATATACCACTGATATATGACTAGCGATAAAATTAAGTATTTTTTCATGTGTCTCGCAGATAACGCCACTGGCGTAATGTTAGTGTATATTGGTCTTGGCCCACTTAACGATGACCGACCACAATTGAACTGATTTAGTGTAACGAGCACATAAAGGACATTTTGTTCGTTGTGTAGTGCATATGCATGGCATGTGAGTTGGTATGGTTTTGGCGATCTCGTAATTATTGGCATGTGGATAATGGTCATTTCGATTTGTTGAATGAAATATTTTATGCGGACTTTTGCTTTGGCCCACAAGGAGCAAATGAAGGAAAAGGAGAGGAAGTCAGCCTCTAGGACTTGTTGGCAAAATGGATAGGGTTGGGTTTTATTTTTCTGTTTTTTTTTCACTGTTTGTTTTGTTTTTGTCGGAGAGTGACATGATTTGCAGGAACTTTTCCTTGAGATGTTTACGTTGGAAGTGAAATTGGGTTAAGTACGAAGGGACATATCACACAGTCATTTGTGTTAGGAAGTCAATTAAAAAAAAAAAGGACGTATTAGTGAAAGAATCCAGATGGCAGAGGGTGAGTTAGGGGTTTACGATAGTTTTCAGTTTTAGAGTGTCCATCTTACTTATTGCAAATGGAAAAGGACATTCGATTGGAGAGCATTGAACTTTTTGAAGTTTTATACGATTGAGACTTAAGTTTTGTGTAGATTGGAGCTGGAGAACCATTGACTTTTAAAAGGACCATAGCAGAAGACCGTAGAAAAAGTGATGGGAAAAGATGTATTCCACAATAAGGACCAAAACTCCTTTACCTGCATTTTAACTGCCTAGGCGCTACATTCCGGGGTGGATCTGGGCCTCAACCAACAAGCGTCTCCAGCCAGCTCGATCCTTAGCTAGCTGCCTACAGTTTCGCATCCTAAGTTGGTTGGGGTCCCCTTGAACTCGCGTACGCCATTTAAGTCGCGGTCTTCCTCTGCTGCGCTGTCCCTCGGGGGCGGATTCGAAGACTTTTCGGAATGGAGCATTGGTGTCCATCCGCTCTACATGACCCAGCCACCTCAGTCGTTGGATCTTCACTCCTTGTCGATGTTGCTGTACAGCCCGTACAGTTCGTCGTTGTATCTCCTCCTCCACTCACCGTCTATGCAGACGGGACCGAAAATCATCCGAAGAATTTTCCTCTCAAAGCAGCCAAGGGCACCTTCATTCATTTTTGATAAAGTCCATGCCTCTGCGACGTAGGGCAGGACTGGGATAAGGCCTTTTATAGGGTTACTTTTGTTGTTCGAGAGAGGGCTTTGCTAGTCAATTGTCTTCTTAGCCCAAAGAAATAGCGATTGGCAAGGGTTATTCTTTGTCTGATCTCAGTGCTGTTGTCGTTGTCTGAATTGATAGCAGAGCCTAGGTAGACAAAGTCCTTAACTACCTCAAAGTTATATCTGTCGAGGGAGACGTTCTGTCCGAGACATCGGTGTTGAGTGTCCTTTCTTGCTGACAACATATACTTGGTCATGCCCTCATTTACCACTGAAATCACGCTGCTTTCTCCCGATTATGTCAATTTCATCGGCTTATGCGAGTAATTGGACGGACTGTTGAAAGATTGTGCGTCTTGTGTTGGCGCGTGAGTTTTGCACTAATCTTTCAAGAATGATGTTAAAAAAATCGCATGACAGCGCATCGCCTTGTCTAAATCCTTTTTTGACATCAAAGGTGAGTTCTTTACCGACCTTGATGGAGCAGCGTGCATTCTCCAACGCCATAATGCCAAAACTAGACATAGCTCTCCATATCTCGTCTCTACAGATGCTGTCATATGCAGGCTTGAAATCGATGAATAGATGGTGTGTATCGATTTGGAGCTCCTGGATTTTTTCCAAGATCTGCCGTAGTGTGAATATTTGGTTGATGGTGGACTTTCCTGGCCTAAAGCCACACTGATATGGACCAATCAAGTTACTGGCGAACAGCTTCGGACGTTCATACGAAGACTAATATTTCTGTTGTTGCCGCAGTTCAGAGGGTCTCCTTTCTTGAGGATCGGACAAACAATGCTGAGGTTCCATTCATCGGGCATACTTTCATCCGACTATATTTTACAGATGAGTTGGTGTATGCTCCTTACCAAGTCATCGCCTGTCGCTTTGAAGAGCTCGGCAGTCAGGCCATCTGCTCCAGCAGCTTTGTTGGATTTCAGCTTAGATATGGCTATCTTCACTTCATCCAGGTCGGGTGGACGGAATTGTTGGTCTCCATTGTCCAGGTTGAAAGGTTCATTCTGCCTGACAGCGGTATTTGGTTCGTCATCGCCGTTATACAGTCTACAGAAAAACTCTTTCCAAATCCTCAGCATCAACTGCGATTCTACTATTATGTTCCCTTGCTCGATTTGACAGGCTTCGGTTTGGGGTTTGTGTCGTTGGGATGTATATTTTACATTTTGGTAAAACTTCCCAATCTCATTCCTGGAGTAGCATCTCTCAATTTCCTCGACCGCGCGCTTCTCATGTTCCTTCTTTTTTCTCCTGAGAAGTCGGTGCTCGTCTCTCCTCTATTGCTCATAGAGCTTGTGAGCAGCTCTGGTTCTTCTATGTTGCGGCACTTTGTAAATTAAGGAACATAAACCCTTAAAAAAAATCGAATTCTCTTTAAGTCTTCTCATGCACACAGTTTCTCTGATAGATTTTTACATAAATAAGTCTTTCGATGGAAGAATATAGATATTCCCCTTATTTGGGGAGTACCCCGACAGTGCGGAAGGTATGTAATCCTTTGAAAGTGGAAGAACGTGGAGAGAATTGAGACAGAATTGGCAAAGTTTGCTAGATGGGTTGCTAGATTGTAGATTGAGTGTTGGGGTATAAGGACACTCGGATCTTTGTAGATTTACAGTGCTATACCAACTTGGAGCTTTATATTTATGAGGTACTCGACTTAGAGCACCAAACCAAAGCCAATTTTTTAGGTAACAATGCACCTAGCTGGTGCTTAGGAAAGTGGTGCCATCTATCGAATGCAAAATAGCTCAAACTACAGAACAGATTTCTTTGATCGTGAACTACTCATCATTAATAATGATCTTTGACAGACACTCTCCATACCCAAATTTAAAGTTATTCCTCTTGAAGTTCATGTCCTTTCCAAAGTCGAGCTCGGGTTTCCTTATAATTTACAACAAAATGTTCCAGCTAGTATCTCTTTCGAAAATCCATCATCCATCACCATCTCTTCCAGCAAAAGCAAAGGGACGGAAAACATCGTGCCAAAAACAAGATCTCACTAATCCAATCAATTTAGAAAATTCTTTGCTATTAATCCAAGGACTCAACAAGTGCCAAGCTCCATTTAATAAGCAATTGCATTAAGCTCGCCCAAAGCGTGCTCATTTTCCTTTGATGGTTGATTTACCATAAAATTTCACGTAATTCCTCCAGCAAGGACGAGAAAAATGAGAAAAAGAACAAATCAAATTAACACTAATAAAGGTACTCCAATGCTACTGCAACATACTCTTGAAACAATTAAGCGACACAGCGACATGGATATCCTCATTTAAGGAATTTGTTTTTTCAAGCGAAGAGAAGATAATAATTCATCTTGCACGTTTCCTGCGGTGGTTGGGGGAAAAAAAAAGACGTAATGAATCCTATTCACGGGGAAAAATTTGTTTGTGCTTTTCGATTTCATTGTCCTTTCCTTAGGTGTACCGTAACCATGCCTCTTCTGCCTGCGGATGCAAATTGAAAAACCGATTTTCTGCTCGCTCAACTGCATTGCATCATCATCAACGTCATCATCATTGTCCGCTGTCGCTGTAGTCCTGATGGTGGTAGTTTGTCCCCATCGTTAGTCACCCAACGAACCAACCATCCATCCATCCATTCGAGGAGCGGAAAATAATTAGCGCAATTAATGAGCACGTAATTAGTGCAATCTAAACAAAGCACGAGTGCTGCTACTGTCGTGCAATACGACACTTTATTTCATTTAGCGATACAAAGCGGCACAAATTGGTAGAAGGCAGCGTTGTCGGTGGCTTTACCAGGACCTGACAAACACACTGGAGCACAGTAAGAAGAAACCGAAGAAGGACACATTGACAACGGTGAAACAATGCAACTTCAGTGGAAAACATTGAGCAGGAAGAACATCGCGCAAAGGACTAACGAATTTATTGTCCGTATTTCGAGAAATGTCCTTTTTTTGTTTTTTCTTAAAATCCTTCTTCCACCGCACGAGACGCCAACGGTCTTTCAGTTATTCAGACTAACGAGTCAAAACGCTGTCACTGGCACTGGAGTGAAGTGTTGCTCTTCTGTGTGAAAATGTAAGCATCTCCTTACTTATTGAATACTTTACCGTTGACGCTGTGTTACTCGAATAAACTTGCCTTTCTGTAAATTGAGCCAATTGGCAAGGAAGGTAGGATACGAAGATAAATGTGTTTTAAACTGTGTTGCGGGAAAAGTTCAGTGCCTTTAATCGAGGCAGATAAGACACCCGGTTATGATGGATTATAGGACTTTGGCTGGAATTGAGTGCTGCTTTCAACGTATGAAAGGTTCATCTTGCGTGTCCCTTTGAGTTTATTTCAAAAGAAACTTGAGAACGCGGTAAGATTTTCTGTAGATTTGAAAGGCAAACTTTGAATTCACAAACTCGGGCGAAGTTTTTTGAGTTGAAAAATGTCTGCAAACTAATGTTCATCTCATTCAACTAATGATGATGCTTATGAAAGGACAAAATTGGTGGTAGAATGATGACCCGGAAATATGGAGACATATATTATTTATAAAAAAAAAGTCTTGGCTCAATATTGCATATGAAGGTATACTTCCTTAAGTTCTATGTTGCATAGAAATTAGACATAAGAGTGTCAAGTATGTTACTCACCCTAACAGCAAAAAGTTGTTTTCTTTGTCGTCATGAGTTACATAGATTCTTATCCTCGTATAACAAGCCGTAAAGAGCCTTCTTTTCGAGTCAGCTTTTCAGTCACAAGATAATAAATTTACGAACTTTGAGGTCTAGAAGTCGAAGAGTTGTGTCTTAAACCTTATATTGGTTACCAACTATTTTTTCGTGGAGAAGAAGACGTAAAGGTATCCAAAAAGGTGGTCTGTTTCGTTATCTCTTGTATATATCTGCGCAACATTTTTAGATGGGAAGACCTGGATATTTCCTTGGATGCATTCTAGTGAGGGATTCCTATAAGATGACCGAAATAGGAGTAGAATCATGCCGAATTCAATTGGAATTTTAGAGCTCTAGTGACTTCGTTAGAACTTTGACTTAAAATTGTAGAAAAAAATGTGCGCCGAGGAATACTTTTTTGATTCCGTAGAAGCTTGTGCATTCGCTGTGAAAATATGTTGCTTCCTTCGACATGGGCATATGGTCACCACAACTACTGTCGAGATCATTTATGTCAAAGCATATGGGCCGCAAACTTTCCTATTAAAAATGATCTTTTGGGGCTAAGTACGTCTTCAGTTTACATCTTATTGTGCTGTGACTACGGGTAAGACGGTTGGCTGTCGGAAGCATGAGGATAGTTAACTTGGGTCTTCGGCCATCGCTTAAACTTTCGCTTGGAATATAATGCCATGGTGTGTAAGTTTCAAAACAGATTTGATGACTCAGCTTTCTCTTTATGGAAAGACAAAATGGATATTCGCAGGCTCGTTAGGTCTTTATTTTCGCTCAGATAAAATCTGTCTACCAAGAGGGGTTGGAGTGCTGTTCTACAGGTTGTTATCAGGGTGGTTCTTATCACGCAGATTAATGTCTTTAGGTTTGTGGCATTCATTTCTTGTTGCTTTCCACTTGACCTGGTACCCATAGATTAAGAAGTGCCTAGCATTCATTTAGTAGACAATGGCTGATCCCATTTTTTCCCAAAGATTCTATTGCATGCATGATTGCCTTTTTTGTCGTTTTTAAAGTGCTCCCTTCCCAGTTCAGTTTTTTTTATAGCATGCAGCCAAGTTAGGTTTTTTTTGACAACAAGACTTGCTATCCTGTGACTTCTGGAATCTCGCGTAAGGGCAAATAAGGCAAGTGTTGAGATAATGATATCGACAATATTGTACGTTTCCAATGAATACAATCTTATATCAACTCTCAATTGTAAAAAGCTTCTAGAACCCATTATTATTGTCTTGCCCGCCTTAAGTAAAGCTTACACAAAAAAAAGAAGAGTTTAAAGAACAGCAACCCTATTACCTGGGTTGGCTACACTATGAGCGAATATCATTACAAAACGTTCGATGTAGACCTTCTTAATGGTCACACACTGTTCCTTGATTTTTAAAGGAAGATTGCCTCCCTTTTTGGATTGGGACACCTGCTTTGGTTGGCTCTGGTTATCTTCTCAAATTTTGAATAGAGCAGAGACAAAGTAAGGACAATTTAAACTATCACCGAAAGTGACAAAAGAATTAACACAAGAGCTTAAACCATTGCGACCCCTCGCTAAGGATCTATTATTTTCGTCTAAAATAAAATTACAGAGTGGTCGTCGTGGTTAAGTGGTTAGTTCGTTAGACTGCTGAGACATAGACATACTTAGAACAACAAACCGTCGATATCCACTGTTTGGAGTTGGCAATAAAAACTGTAGCCCTCCCCCTACATATTTTCAAATCAATCTTATCAAAGCAGACTCTATTCTTTCAGTTCATTGCTATCTCAGCGTCTCAGACAAGGTATTTAAAAAAAAAATATACGAAACCTATTGAAACGAAATTAACTCTTTGCTCTAAATTGTCCTAACAATAAACAATACACTCCAGGCTGCAACAGGTACATGACTGTGAATAAGAGAATCAGGCAAACAACTATCAACGACTGGATCCAACACATCTATGTACCCACAAGACAATAATAACAAAATGCTCTCATGTCGGGCAATAAACTATTTTCTATTGATTCTCTCGAAAAGTGTCACGTCTCGATTGTCTTTCTGGGTATTTGAAGTTTCACACCTCTTGCCTATAAAAAGATCAAAACCAACGCAACACAATTGCCGTCTAGGTTCTACCAACGTACAAAAAAAACAAAAAAACAAGTGAACTAAGTACAATCTAGAGATGACGTCAACATTGTGTGCCATACCTCAACAAGGATTCAATTGTTCAAAATAGAAACAAAAAACATCGCACACCTCAAAGAATAACATACAGTCCACCAACATACACACACACAAAGAGGGTGAGAGCAAACAAAAAGCAAACAAACCGCAAAATTGTAAAGCAAAGTGTATAATTCCTTTTTAATTTCCCCCCTAAGTGCATTTGAAAATACCAAAACAAGAAAGTATCTATGCATCTATGCAGACGGTGAAGATGGATATGTGCAGGCAGGGGCGTCAAACGAGACAGAAAGGATAACTCTTCCAAAAAAAAAAAAAAAAACGAAGCAGAAACATAAAACAAAAGCTTGTGTGGTGTGTGTACACAGCCATAGAATATCAAATGAATTGCATTTGCCCAGAGTATCTCATAGATAAAGTATAAAAAGAATCTAAAGAATCGGGTCTACTACCTTAGCGTGCGATGCTATGCTTTTCCGCACTTTTATGTGCCACCACCGACGACCGGTACAGCACATGTACGTTTTTCTGTTCTTTCTTTGGGCATAACAAAATGAAACTTTGCTCGGAGCGATATGGTTAGAAAAATCTTGCTGGATCCGTTCCTATTCCCGTCGTGATCCATCGGGTGACTAACCGTCCTTTGCTTTAGTGAAGGTATCTACTAAAGAAGAATCACTGTGGTGGAGGTGTTCCGTTTTCTTTTTCAGTTCTTCCGTGTCTTTTACGGAATATGACTTCACCGATGAAGTGTTTACAAGGAAGAGGATGAAAACTCTCTTTTTGACTGTGACTGTGACCAGGGACAGTGGGGTCAATTTAATTAAAAGAGAAAGAGGGCTTTAATATTTAATTTTATTTGAGTTTAAAACATATTTGACGTTCCTTTGGATTACCAAAGATGCTAGAGTCGATTTAAAGTTA
Organism: Criorhina ranunculi; assembly: GCA_951813785.1. NCBI lineage: Eukaryota > Metazoa > Arthropoda > Insecta > Diptera > Syrphidae > Criorhina > Criorhina ranunculi. Next base: position 29,284,389 of record OX638385.1, on the reverse strand, counting down.
AAACTTAAAGCAAAGTCTTTTGAGGCAATCATCAGCCTCTAAGCTTGATCTCTGGATGTATCTCTGGGATGCTTGTGTGCAGAAGAATTTATATTCACGGATTTCAATGGATTCAGATGCAGAGGATTTTCTTGCTAAGTGCTTTCGGAAGGAAAGACACTGCACATGTTTGTGCAGGGGCAAGGCCAAGAACAGGTGCAATGGGCAATACAATAAAATATAGGACTAACATATGTTATCTTTAGGGCTTACGACGGAGAAGATTTTGTCGCTAAAATTTTGAACACAGCTGATTCGTCAAGCTCAAGTGTCAAGTTTCTTAACCTCAATTCACAACGGATCACAATGCTGCCTGAAGTGATGGATAGATACTTGTGTACTTGCTTTCGTCCAGCTTAACCTCAAGCCTGTGAAACTTTCTTCATTGTGAGCGCCATATAGCTCAGGCGGGCCTTTAGAAGTCAAGACTCAACGATAGGAACGTTAGTTTACCTCAAACAGAGGATGACAGAAATGGACTGTACAGTTCCTACACTAGCCGCTCACAGTAGGTTCATTACCATGGTCTTCTGCAAATCCTAAGGAATTGATTGTGGCTTAAGGTAGCGAGATGTGGTCACCGGGGCTTTGTGGTTAGTGCGTTGGACTGCTAAGCGAGAGACACAGATTCGATTCTCAAAACCACCAAATGTTTTTTTCGCGGCACCACCTCTTCGCAGGCATGACAAACCTGTAAGCGTATAATCTGTCAGTAAAAGCTTCTCAATTCGCCGTTCGGAGTCCGCATTAAAACTGTAGGTCCCTTCCATTTGTGCGAAGAGAAGAATACGCACAACATGAATGGTTGTGAGAAGCTAGGCCTTGGCTCTTTATCAGCTGTCGCGTCAAGTTTTTGTATTGAGGTAGCGAAAAGTTGAGTCTTTGCCGTCTACGGGCTGTCGTGTCCACGATACGGTACGAAGTAATGAAAAGCTTTGGCTTTCTTATTTTTATTTGACAGAATATTGAGAGGCTTCATCTACGAGTCTTGCAATACCTAACTATGTCAATAAAGCCCTTGAGATTTTAGCGTCTGGCTCAGAAGTCCTTACTGAGCAGTTCTCTGAAAATGCGTCGAACGTCGTTGTTCTATGTCTACGTAGTCACGAAGTCACCTGCACCCATTTACCTTATTCAATCTCTTTGATTCTAAGTTGGCAATTTGTTATTACTACCTTGGTCTAGACATCGGTTTCAGAGAAGTCCAGCACTATCAAGGAACATCCAACTGGTGGTTTCCCTCTCCGACTAATCATTGCAACAATTATATTTTTCATTCCACAAATCAAAAAGTTTAGTCCTTCAAAAAAGTCTTCAACCGACTATCGATGTCAAAACACCGAAACTAAACTCCTTGATTGATGAATCCATTAATTGTTCATTTCATTTTCGATTTACTTCCTTCAATTCCCTTCTAGTCCCACTGCGCGTAACTGTGCCAGTGCAATGACAATGGCAATCCAGGATGGACACAGCTTGCCATCGTTTTGATTCGCATGCAAATGAAGTGAAGCATTTGTGTCATAAGATACCCCCGGGGGGTGAGCGTGAACAAGAAAATGTGTTAGATAAGAACCAAACACAAATCCGTGCCTAGTTACCATTCCACGGATGACACAAATATTATCCCTGTTCCTGGAGTGCCTCTGTTTTTGCACTGTGTCCCTATTTTTCGCTTCTTTTGCTTCTGATGCTCCATTGTTTAGATGTGGGTGCACAGATGTGTACAATGACTTGGAAATAAAGGGTCTGGAAGTTCTGCGACAAACGCCGGTCTATTCACTCCAATTGACTACAACGACTGCACTGCATTGCTCTAGAGACATAGAAGGTACAAAAAGAAAAGAAGAACATCCTTCTCCGATGCGGTAAATCTGTGTGTACACAAACGAAATGAGACAAAACAAGAGAAAAAAAAAGAAGATCCTTTCCCTTCCTAGTTCGTAGAATCTTAGGTTTTAGTGTTGCACTTGTTTTTTCTGTTTACGCGCACACAGTTGCATTCAGTTCACAGGACTCGGTTGTTGGCAAAAAGGGAGCCAGAAGGAAGATGCCTAAATAACGTTTCGCTACTTAGGATTACTTACATATGTTCCGTATGAAGGCAAAGACTTAACATTGCACTAGGATGCCTGGGAAAAACTGTTTGTTGGGGGCCGTACTTGTTGTTGGCCGCGCGTCAAATGAATGAGTCTCTCAGGGCCAGCAGACGAGTTGCGCTTCTTCTTCCTGCATCACGACATCCCCCAGTCAACGTACATCGGCCGGGAGTTATGAATATTCATTGTAATAATTATAACGTGACACTTGGGCGAAATGTTAGTTGCACTGAACTGAGCTAATTCCTTTTCTGTTGTTGGTCTTAGGCCCGCTCGTCCCGTTCTAATGAAAACGGGAGTAATATGCAACCTGACGGAATACGAAGTGGGAAAATATTTACTTTCTCCTGAAGTAGCCTCTGTGCGAGGGTGACTTCCCCCCCTCCACCCAGCTTCTGCCTCCTCTTGAGCCATATAGTGCTCCGAGGTAAAGGTAAAAAACGCAAAAGTTCTGGAACAATGGAGTTAGGCTGGTTGGGGTTGTGTTGTAGACCGCAAACGCGTTGAAGGAAAACTTTTATTTGTTAGAATTTTTTTTCTGCTCCACGGGTATGCTACTGCTCTTATGAATGATACCGCTGAGGGGGTCATGGAGTCGTTGTAGTGTGTCACAATGGTTGTTGCACTTTGGTACTCTGCAGATGTGCCATGCAACATACTTCCAGCATTCGACGTACAAAAAAAAACGCAAAAAGTTTCCATTTTTTGTTCTTCAGATCATGAATTGGACACATTTTGATAGTTTTGAGACCAATTTGGAGTGCAAGCATGTATTGTAGTTGTTCCTGTGTGCCGGTTGTTGTTTTCGTTGTTTTATACTTGTACTAGTTGTAATTTTTAATGCAGAGAATTTTTCAGGTTTTGAAGTTTTGCGTTACTTCTTCTATTGTCTGGAAATGAGGTTTTTCTTTCTTTTGGATGCTGTGCTGGGTTGCGGACTTCATGCGGTTAAGCAGATTGTTTTTTTTTTGTATGCCAACGTTGTGCGGAGAAAAAGTTTAGCAGTTTCTCTATTTAAGTTGTTTAAACTTTTGACCGTTAGCAGAAAGGATTTACTGGTGGATTGGGATAATTTGAAGGAAGTTCTTTTTTTTTGATTTTTGTTTAAATCTGGGCTGAGGTTTTCAACGTGTTTTAGGCTACTTTAGCAACTTAGTGTGTGTACAAAATTTAGGTCGATTGTGAAGGTTTCCGCGACATAATTTGTCAATTTTGTTACCGGGACACCATTGACAAAATAAATTTATGAGTTTGCGGAGAACTGGGGAGAAAGTATCTTGAAAACTGCGCGGCTAGGAAGGCGTGACATGTTAAATGTGCGAACGGTCTGACGATGCATTGTTGTTCGAAATTGATATGTCTTATGAGGTTTCTTATAATTTTGACGGTAGTTGCTTCAAGGAACTTTGGGAAGATTCAAGAAACTTTGCTCTTACAGACCTTTATGAAGCTAAAAAATAGGGGTCTAACGACAACAAATCAATCCCGGCGTACTGTCAAACTTAAAACTAAAGTTGAGACCACTTGAAATACATATTCACAAATATCACCAAGTCAAAGTTGTCACAAGTCGTTTGTATTAGTTGAAGGAAGGTTTGGGGGTGGCCATGGTGTAGTGGTTGCATCACGCTGAAGGTTCCAGGTTCAAATCCCGATGTAAAAAAAAAAAGTCGGTCAACTGCGAAAAAAGCTGACGTCAACTCTACTTCGTAGGCATAACACTGGCAGTAGGGTGGTCATATGGCTTGAAAGTGTCGATCGTACTTATGACATCCGGATGTTCGAAAGAAATACCGTGAATTATAAGCAATAAATCTCCCCGGTCATTCTGGACATTCGGAACAAAAGATTGAAACCTAATGTCACCCGAGTTTCAAAAAAGAAAAATCTACTACACCAACATAAGCGCTGTGTGAATAGCATCATAAGGGTATTCATAACCCCTTTAGCACTAGTGAACCTCTTTGACTGTTAAATGTGTCGAAGCCTTCTCATTTTTACAAGTTACCATAGCATGGTCTCCAATCGGTCCTTTTGTTGGGTGCAATTAATTTGAACCATAGCTTACCGCCTTATTGCAGTGGAAGAGCAACGCAAAATATCCGTTGGTTATGTAAGGTGTGTGTGTTCACAGGTTAGGAAATTCTTTCTACCGTCACTTTTAGGTCAATGTAGACCATTGGGAATGAACTTGGGGTTGCAACTGTATATACTTTCAAGCAAACCCAAGGCGTTGATACATTTCTGTATGTCATTTATATGGCCAAGTGCTGGGCAGTGTACTCCTTCATCTGGGTCAAGAGATAATCCTTTTCTTCCAAGCTCATTAGGTCTTTCACTGCCTGATATATCTTTGTGACTGAAAACTTTTACATTGTGATGCGTAAAAAGAACCAATAGCCCATCGCAATAGCGACTCAGAAGCGTCGATTTTATTTTCATCAGAGAGATTGCTTTTAAGACCGTACAGCTGCCAGTGAAAAAGGTAATATTTATAATCGCGTGGTAGTGCCCTCTTTCGATTCGGTTTGGTGACTGTTGTCACTGGCAGGACTTCAGTTTTGAAAACGCTACCGTGGTCTGGAAGTCTGAATGATCTGGTAGTACCATCGAGTCTTCTCATTAAAACCTGTAAAGTGCCCGTTGTGACTGCCATGACTTCAGCTTCGAATTATCTGGACAATCTGAGAGTCTCAAAGAAGGACCCAGCATACATGCATAACTTCATTTTGTATACATTTGTGCAGATGGGTATCGATACGCCGTCGTCGATATGTATCGGATCTTTCTGCTATTCTTCACTGCTGCGAAAGGTGGAGAATAGTCCAAAGAAGTCTCAAGCGGGTGCTTTGTACTCTGTGTTTACCATGTTGCCCAAGTATTTGCATGAGGTCTGTGCATGCTCTGGGCATTCCTATGTGCCTTATTTGCAAGGGGCACTTTTTGTTGCAGGTAAATCTACTAGTCTACTACCAATGGTTTCTTAATCTTTTCTTCTCTTTCAAATTCAGCTAGTTAAGTTGGCAATTGATTCTTTTGTCAGTAGGTCAACCCATTTTTTAGACAGCTTTCTGCTTCATGATAAACTTAACCAACAACATTTTAAATTTCCACAATTATTAATATAAAATATTTTCTTTGTCTTTGCAGGTGAGTGCCGAGTTCGAAAAAAACTTATAGTTTGGTGATAAAATTATAAAGGTACTTAGTATACAAATTAAACGCTCCCTAAATATCGCAGAGCAGACACTTGATACAACTCAACTTTATTACAGAGAGGGTTTAGTTAGCTGCTGAGGAATGGCTAGATCTCGTAGTTGGGTCCAAAAGCTTTTCCAGGAAGAACTATATGCAGATTCTCCTTTTTGTTGAAATACTTTTCCAGAACTATGTATTCTTCTTACCTAAATGGCATCTAGCCTTGACAAAGCCACATTGATTATGTGTGAGCTGGGATTTCATGGATTTCATGGTTCTCTACAAGTTTGTTGAAAAGAATTACCAGCCACTTAACTTCGAGTTAGCCCAATGGTCTCCGGATATCGTTTAAGATATTCTCTCTGCTTTCATATTCTACCAACATTTTTATGAAACATGGTTTTCTAACTTTAAGGCAGATCAGTACCAACTGAATATTTCCTGTATTTTTAGACCACAGACAGAAGAACCTGGTGAACAGGAATACCCTACAAATTATGTGATCAGTATTGCTAATACATGCTTAGTTCCTCTGGTGGCGATTAAAACTGGAGACCAAGAAGCCTCTCCAGTCCAACTGTATTCAGTAGCGTACGCCACTTGTTGAACAAATGGTGGGTATCCATCTGGAATTCTTGGTTCATCTGCAGGCTTTGGTCGATTGGCGCAGGTGGGCAGTCTCCTCTCTTATAAATCGTCGAGTCCTTCAGCGTAATTTGCTATAACCAGACAATGATTCAACATGCAAATGCCTCAAGCGTTGGGACATCTAAGGTTAAGAATCAGAGGATTGCCATGCATTTTTATAGATGTTGGGATTTGCAAATCAAGTTCTTCATACTGATTGTCATGTTTTGTAGTGGGTACGCCAAACACGACTACCCTTAGTTCTAAACCCACCAAAGGTGTTTTGTGGTGTCATTGTTGTAAGCCAGGGTAGAGTCACGGAGGCAACTTCGTTATAGGTGAAGAAGACCGCGGCATGCTTGATGTTGCTCGGCTCAGCTCGTCGGACGGGGGTAGTTCTTGTCAACCCCACCTTGTACCAATACAAAACCTCGTGCCATTGAAACTAGCTAAAGAAGAAAGAAGAAGTTCCTTAATACTCTAAATAGACCGTAGATGGGCAGAAAAGAAAGAAAAGAAAGAGAAGATAATTTTGCCAAGGACCTATGCCAATACCCTGGAGAGAGACAGGAAAATAATCACGCGATACTACCCTTACTAGCGTAAACTAAGCCTTTGGCTTTAGATTTCTTAAGGATGGCATGGTTGTCTTTCGTGGCCGGCAGAAAAGAACCTAGAGCTCGTCATGAATCCAACGCTCGTTATCATTTTTTTTTTAAATTTATCAAGTGCCATCACGTACAGGAGGAGATGATTTGTTTTTGCAACAGTACGTCGTTTACGAGTATTGTTAACTCGGAACTAGATATAGACATGCACGAGTATGTCCCATCGTTCCTTAAAGCACATATTGAGAAGTATTTCTTCTTCGTTCACAGCTCTTTTCAACGACCGAAATAAAAACTCCTGGATTCATCAAATTCCAACTCTTTAACATCCCTGTAAAACTATTCCACCGAATAGTTCACGCTGATGTTGTTAATTATAATGATTGCGACATCACTGGTTTGGTGTGATGGGGTGATGATAATAGCGATGACATTTGTGATGACAGCATCATAAAACACGAGATAGTAAATATTTGAATGTTTTTTTTTACGTCCCATTTCATTTGTGAACTCACTTTTGCTCCTTCTGCTTATACTCATACGGTGTGTGTGTGTGTATAATTTACATATATTCAATTTGAAAGGAAGACAACAAGAAGCGGTATTCTGTTGAGGAAAATACGAGAAACTAGTGCATTAGTGTGCTGTACATGGCAGCATTTTCCTTTTGAATATTCTTGATGCGCTCTCTGTGTCATAACGTGTCTCCTGCATGTCTAGGGTTGATGAACCTCTTTGCCGCCTAGGGAGAGGGCGCAGGACCCTCTACGAAAATCTCTCTAGTGTAAGTAGTTTTACGTGCGGCTCAACAGAACTTCATTAGGCTCGTAATTCACTGTTTCTTTTTGTGCATATGCTTGTGTGTGTGTATGTGTCGTGCACATTTCATGCACAATGTGTGCATAGGGTAGTATACTGCACCCCGGTTTCATTGAGGGAAAGTTTGTTTGAACTGATGTATGTTCTGTTCTGTAAAGAGCGAGAGAAGGAGAGAGAGACACACATAGGGAAGGATGATGAAAAATAACCGGGATAAGTGGCATAAGTGGATCTAATCTTCCCCTATCCTTACATTTACTTGACAATCATGTTTACTTGTCGTTGGATGTCATCAACTTACCTGAGTTTTTCGTGTAAAATTGTTTGATTGCCTTTAATAGATAAGACAAGGGACATCATTTTAGAAGGGAAGGCTATTAAATTTGTTGAAAATTAATTGAAATAGTTATGTCAGTAGATTGTGTTTGGCTAACGGTACGCATAACTAAAACGAGAGCTCATTGAGTAAGGTTAAGTGTACTAGGTCCTTTTGGTAGTTTTTTCAAAGTCAACAATACAATCTATCATATGGCAACTTGGTGGGAACAATTTTCTGTCAAGACTACACTTTTGAGATAAAGTAATCGGATGACTCTTTCGACTTCCTGTTCAGCGATATTAAGTTGCATCTATCTGCAGGTTGTGAGCCATGATGGTGTCGCGGGTAAAAGCAAGCAAATATCGTCAGTGTATTTTCAAATAAGGTGTCATTGTCCATTTGTTGTCCGCCAAAGCTGCACAGATGACATCACTTACAAGTACTAGCGGTGGTGAAAGTATACAGCCCTGTTGTACCCCGTTTTATGTGGAACGTGACACCTTACACGTTTGTACGTAGCAAAGGGTCTTCCATTAAGCGTTCCCATCTTTAAATTTAAATAAAACAAAGTGTGTGTGAGATATCGAAATTTGTTATTCGTTTGAAAGGCCTATCGATGCCATTATGTATGGAATATAACATCGTTCAATTGTCCGCCGCGGCTTCTCTAGGTGGCGCGCATCCGAAATGTCAAATTTTCCATGACTCTGGCGCATAAATCCGGCTGAATTTGACCGATGGCATGGGTTATGTTGTCTTTGAGGGTCGCAATGGATTTTGGCTTATTCGCATAGACCTGCGACTTCAGAAAAACCCACAAGAAAAAGTCTAACGGTGGCCAGTTCACATCACCTCCATGTGAGATGACCATGCCTTCGAATCGCTCGTGCAGAATTTCCAATGTGGCGTGAGCTGTGTGGCAAGTAGCACCGTCCTTTTGAAACCACATGTCGTTGGTGTCATATCATCCAATTCAGGCCAAAAGAAGTTGGTAATCATCGACCTTTATGCCTGGCCAACATCGTTCTCAAAGAAATATGGACCGATGACGTCGCCAGCCCAAAATCTACACCAAACAGTAACATTTTCGGGATGCAATGGACGCTCTTGGATCTCATGTGGATTGGTATCGTACCAAATTCGACAATTTTGTTTGTTGACGTTTGACGTTTGGCCTCATCGCTGAAGATGATTTTTCGAACGGAACGTTGCCCTAACAGAACACCCATTTTCATAAAACAATTTTATTAATTGCACGTGTTGTTGAACGCTTTGTCTGTTCATGGTGATTTGGCAAAACAGACTGAATAAATGACATCCGATTTGACAGATGTAGCTTGAACAATATGGCCGCTATCAATTGTCAAAGTTCGAAAGTCCCTATTGGAAGATGAGATTTTCCAAAATGCACCTTCGGTCCAAGTCCAACCAAATGAAATCCAGATTCTTGTTGTGGAATGCTTTTTTGAAGTTGATAAAATGTGAAGACCTCTACTCGATACATTGCTCTCTAACGACCCACATGGTGTTATAGGGTTCCTAAGCAGAAGCCACACTGTTTCACTTCGAGAGAGGTGAATCCAATAAATGCTTTCTGATCGTGTCCAGAACTATCTTAGATACCTCGCCAATCCCAGATTCCATCTGGCTTCTCTTCTTTTGTAGGGAACCTTTTGGTCCCTGGGGTTTTAGGTGGATTACGAAGAAATACTACCTATTTTCTTTTGGAAACAAGAAACAAGCCAACTGTTTGAGCTATATGCACTAGGTATGAACCCATTATAGATGACATAGCAAGGGCTGTGTTTTTCTCTTCTCGGGAGAGAAGTATTATTACTATTTGACTGACCAATTGAAGAGCGGCGAATTGGAAACAAAAAATGTATTCTTTACTTCGATGTATGACGGTGTGTGTGTTTTTGGCACATTTCATGTTACTTCCAGTCACAAACTCTCCAGGATAATAACTTGTCCAACATCAATAGCAAGTGTCTCTGTACTTCTCTACGAGATATGTTCATTCAGATAAAAAAAAAAACGCCCGTCGGAACACATTCTTTGTAAGACCTTGTCTTATTATCTTACAACATAACTTACATGTGTATCTTTCACTGTCTACACTATCAAACTTAGTAGAAAAATCCATTATTTTCTCAATTTGTACATTGTCTATGATCAGCAGGAAAAATATGATAGGTCCTCGCTCCCAAATAATAAACTTGTTTTCCTTTGAATCAGCATCACAAGAATTCTTTTTAACCAACAACCCACACAAGATATCATCTAGGATGTGCCATCTGAGAAAGGAACACATGAACCAGAAAACTGCACGACACAAAATTTACCCACCTCCCCTTTTGGGAAAGAAAAATCGCCTTAAAAATATTTCACCGAATGTCCTGTGCCATAGACGGTTGGACCTTTTGTCAGTTTATAAATACACATTTTCCAGATTATGACGTAAAAAAAAAAAAAAAAATCGAAATAAAAATAAAATTGTTCGCATTTAACTTGGGGTCAACCATTATACGATAAAGGGACGACGGCGGCGGCGGTGGTGGACTATGGATGGTGATGACACAGGAGTAAAGAGAAGACAACATAGTGCTCTTTACTTCCGAATGATTTAGCAGATTTGGGACAAATGATGATGCCATATCGCCAATAGCCATCATTGGAACTTTTTTCTTTTCCACCTGACAAATTCCATTTGCCAACCAATCTGTGTCACGCTTATGCTATAACTATTTATGGGTTTCATGTTGAAGATAGATTTTGATCGAAATCCAAATAGTCATTCGTTGGGATGTAACAAGTTGGTAAACTTGTGGTATGAAAGTGATAAATTTGCATAGAAAAAGACTGCAAGTCTGAATTCAAATTTCTTGAAAATTTAAACTTCAAGGTTTATCAAGTTCAAAAGCTTACTTTGATAAATTAATCGGTGTCTTCATATAGTCTGCAAGTCACTTACCATAAACGTTTGTTTTATTGCAGACAATTTCATTCAAGATGCACATACGTGCTTGGGTAACAAGAGATACTAAGTATCCTCTTGGGTCAAAGCCATCAACAATCTATTTAAGGAAGATTTTAGCTTATGATCCATTCCAAGTAATGGACACAGTACTGATTCTATACGAGGTAAGATCGTAAATCTTTGATGCACCAACAAAAAGGGGTTTGGATACAACCATAAACCATAAGTGGTGTCAGTTGAAAACATTTGATACTGAATCAACTCTTGTTTGTGAAACGTTCTGATAAGGGCAGAGCAAAGTTTCTTCTCTTTTTGAGTGGGAATATGGAGTAGCCAATTATAGGACACCACATAACTTAGATAGGAATCATTGACTACCATAAGGAATTGTGCCGTTCTCTTAAGCAGCTGTTTTACGATTGCAATCACTCGGTTTAAATTTCAACAATTTCGTGTATGAAATGTGTGCTTAGCTTCTAAGGAATAAATAGACCTCTGCTTACCTACAGAAGTAAAACTATGCAGGTTTGTCGAACAATGATGAGAGTCTTGAAAGTGTCGAAGGATAGGTAAGAATTTAATCCAGTCAATTTGGGAAGATTTACTTACTCTTTGACATTCAGGACTTTATATTTTGTTTTGTTTACAATCATACATAGGACGAGCATCACTCCATCTTTTTTCATGTCAGCGGAAGACTCAGCACCTGCGATTTTGCAATTTTTAAGACCGTTTTAAGCTCGTTTTTCTTCGAAACGGAGGCTGGGAGTTCTAAGGCACTCACAACTCTATTTCGGCGACGTTATTAACCTCTTCGCACAACATCCACACCTTCGTTTCTTTTTTCTTTACTTTGAAGTGGGAACGCTTGATGCACTTTCCAGTTCTCTTAGTGTTCGCTTGTGACCCGACGTGTGCAGGTTCGAGCCCGGTCGGGGAACAGCAACAGCCACCAAAAATAACAAGAGAAATGAACAAAACCAGAGTTTCTCAAACCACTACATCAAAAAAAGGGGTTTCTGCCTGGGAATACAATGGACCGAAACGAGTTTGAGTGCTCCTGGGATTTGGAAATTCCTTTTGTGTATCTGACTCTGACCAACTAAATCCTATGTATTCTTTGAAACTGCTTTTTGTAGGAGGTTGCCATTTTTCCAGTCTCCAATTGTCTATGGCCTAGATGAATTGTTGTACGGTTCTCTTTTTTTACTTTAAGTGATTCTTCGATGTAGGAGCACATTCGGTTCCAGTTCGTAGTATTATTACAATGTTGTCCGCTGTAATTCTGATTACCTTCTTTTCTAGTCTTCGTTTCTCTCTCCGGTGCTGCCTTGAGTCGAGTCGCTAAACTGACATTCCGATCAGTCTTGTAGTCCATTTTTCAACGCTTCTCTGCTCTAAGCCAGGCTAGACTTCCACTGTTGGTATTTTCTTTTATTTTCTCTTATTTTCAATAAGGACACAGCGCTAGTGTTGGTGTAGTGATTTTGAAACTCAGGATCAATTGTTTGTCCAGTTGTGTGGCACGTGACACCATCTTCTTCGAACAATATATCACTGATGTCAAGTCCATCCAATTCTGGCCAGCAAAAAAGTCTTCCAACATGGCACGATAGCGAACTTCATTGGTCGTAACATGGCAATCATTTTCATTGACGAAAAAATACGGTTCAACCACACATCCGGCATGAAATCCACACCTAATGGTCACTTGTTGTGGATGCAAGGGAGTCTCTTAAAGGACATGTGGATTTGTTGCTGTTCAATAACGTATATTCTCCTTATTGATAAAGCTTTTAAGCCAAATATGAGCTTCATCGCTGAACATGATTTTTCGATGAAATTGTGGATTTTCTTCAAACTTTTGCAGAGCTCAATTGGAGAAGTTTCGGCACTTTAAATGATCAAGAGGCTTCAGTTCTTGAGGTTATTTGATCTTGTATGGGTGTAGGCCAAGATCTTTATGCAAAATTCCCCACAATGTGGACTGAGAGATGCCCAATTCCTGTGAACGGCGTGGAATCGACTTATTTGATTCATTTTGAACTGAAGCACTTACGGTTGCGATATTTTCGGTGCGTTGTCTCACTATCACAGGAACATTCAAGAGTGAATACATAGGTACCTGTGATCACAGATATGTTGACTCGAATTTTTCCACTATAGCAAACACAGCCTGTCTGGTGGGACGATTATTACAACCGAAAATGGGAGTTAGCTCTACTAAGTTCACCATAATAAAAATATAAACCTTGACTGACGTTGTGACATTGACAAATCATAAAAAAAGTGTAAGGGCGCGTTTGTATTTAAATATACAATTTGTATGTCCCTATGGAAAAATTACAAGTTCATTTCAGCAATATTGTCATAAGCCTACTTGCTGTTCGTGCTCCCAAGTTTGCCAGTAGTCTCATCAATGCTGTATTTTACAGCCCTTTTCAGATGAACAACCTCACTCCCGAGTACCTCACTGCATCCAAACTTCGAAAGAGCTTATGAAGAACGTATTTCAATTTTCATTATCCCTCCTCGTACAAAGGATACATGTTTAACTCCAGCGTCAGCCACTATTGGTCTTTTCTAGGATTTGTCTTAGATCGAAAGTGGATTCGTCTGCCTGGAATTCACAGTGGTAGGTGTCGAACTATAGATATTATACTAAACTTCATATTCAGTCTATTCATAAGGCCTAAGCCAAACACTGGTTAAATATTGATTGTCAGGATCTCATGGCATGATCAGGCGCTTTTATACCCAAATATTCGAAACTCTAGTTTGTTTTATAGACGTTATCTAATAATTCCGACAGGGCTCGTCCTTGAATGTTAAGTAAAGCCCTTGAAAGTGGTAAAAGGATTCATTGCATAAATGAATTGAGAAGAGTTCGTAATTTTAGGCACTCACTGTGTTTTTTTTTTTTTTTTTTGATTCTAAATTTATCCATGTTACGCATCCCTCACGACCACAACAGAAACATTTCGCTGAACTTCTACTCCATTGGCAATCTTTTCGATTGTGAAATCTTAAAGGAAACAGTTCAATAAAAATCATTATTGTTGCTTGTAAGGGAGAGATATAATCGTAAATACGGATTTTTTTTTTATTCTCATATCCGTACAGAAGCACTACATCATGATGTTATTATTATTTTATATTGAATTAAGGTTTCGCGATATATCTACCCTAGTGGCAGGAGGACTTGATTGATTGATTGATTACATCCACATAATCTGCTTTCAATTTTTAATTTGAATTGCTTTACAAATTCCTGCGCATAATTGCTAAATGAATTTGAAATTGGATTACCATTCGGTGCGTACACATGGAAACGTTTCCCAATAAACCGGCGCACACCGCTGCTGATACTACTTGTGCCCTCTTTGTATGAACTGCACCCCAGCGACGATATTTTCCACTTCGGTGGCTGAGTGGAGTAGGCCAACCCTCTAAATGTTGGTCACTACCCCCGGTTTGTTTTCGTTGTGTACTTTTCTATTTTTATTTTTTTCCGTTGTTTTCATTGGCATTGTCGGATTGCTGTATGATATTTACACATTGGTGGAATTCAATTGTGTTGCTCCAATCACATTCGCATTAAGACCTGCACGTATTGTGCTCTCAATTTTACTACAGTAACCAGGCGCGGTTGTATGCATTGTACTCCGGTAACCTGAATTGCCGATGCAAATCAGATAACTCGCGTTCGAATGGTGTCGTGGTGGTGGCGGACGGGCGACCGCTCGATGGGTTTCTGGTGTCAGCAGCGGCCCACTCGGGCGTATGCGTACTCTTATTCATTAAATCGTCTGCCGCAGAGAATGTGTGCTACCAGTGCACTTGGGATCATCGATTAGAGATTCGCTTCTGCATTTAATTTTACTCTCTATCGCATCCATGGTTTCCATCAAAATAGGAATTAAATGTATGTGTGTGTGTGTGTGTGCATGAAAGCTGAGCCTAAGGCAGAGATGAGCGGAGGAGGAGACAAAAAAAAAATATGTTTACAAACGCTTTGGGGGAGAGGACACAGAAGACAGTGGCGGAATGTTTTCCTTCGAGACTGGCATTCGTATGACACTCCATTTTTCTGGGATTTCCTTCCGGGAAAAGGATGAGTAGGTAGTAGATGTGGTTTTAGTTTGCCGTTGCTCGTTGAAGTTTACTTCAATGGCCCTTTGTTGATTTTTCCTTTTCTCTTTTATTTCCTGTGTTCCTTTCTTCTCTTTGCTTCTTTCAAAACTCCCGTTTTCTTGTAATATCATCATCATAATCATCATCATCTTGGTAGTTTGTCGTTGTCGTCGTCATCATCGTGTTTGCTTTCTTCGTCCCTTTTCTGCATGAATTGCATGAGTCGTGAGAGATTCCATATTGAAGTGGAAGTCTTATACTTTTTGTATGATTAATGACACCCTAATCTGGAATTATGAAAAATGCGGTGAAAACGATGAATATGGAGGAAATGCTGCAATGTCGGTCAATTTATAATGTTTAAAAGTAGTTAAAGCAAATCGACCGAAGTGATGGTAGTTCCTGACGACTAATCGACTAGAAGAGGAAGAAGAAGAAACTTCTTTTCTTTTCTGTCTCAAGTGGTGTAATTTATTTTAGGATATTTAATTGAGTTTGTATGGACAATTGGAATAACATGGCAAATAGAGGAGATTGTGTTAGATATGTCAATCATTTGACAAAATTCTGAAAGTCATGTCTACACACACGTATTATTTCAACAAGATTTGAACCAAGTATTGATTAGTATCGATTTGTGTACAGTGCTGGGGTTTGGCATAACTGGAGTTTTTTTTTAGTTCCATTCTACATGAAATGGAAAAGTACATCTTTTACAACTGAGGGACACCTCTTAACTAGGAGATTGAGTGAGTTTGTGGTCAAAAACTACTTCCGGGACATATGGGGACACATCATAGGCAATATTCGGTGGCATTATTGCGAGATTAAACTAGAAGAGGACTCGTTCTTGAAGATATTTTATGTAACCCTTAACTTGTTGTTAGGAGTGAAATTATCCTTCCATTTAAACTCGAAAAGTATGAGCTTCTGTCGAACAGGTTTGAGTTTGCAACGAACTATGGCATCTGGCAGCTCCGCTATCTATTAAAGCAAAGTCCGTTTGTCTTAGAAGAACTTTGGATAACGTTGAACTTAAAGTGAAAAGTTTTTAAATATTGTAACGCAGCATGTTTCCTAAGGAAGATATTTGTTTTGAATGTGAGGCTTTGTAGTGGCAATCTTCCTGGCGATTGGGTTTTTACTTTGTTTTGCATTTGGTTCGGAGCTAATCTAATATTCGAACAATAAGTCTCTCCAGTCAGCTTGATTCGCAGCTAATTTCCTTCGATTTCACAGACAAATCTAAATGAAGTCGTTATCCACGGTGTGTCATCAGAGATGAGGTATTGCTTTAATGTTCTTGATTTTAAGAGTCGATTCGATGAAGGACGAAGACTTGGTCTAAGCTATCTGTTGCGGCGATTTCTAATTGTGGCAACTGCTGTGTGTGAATAATTAATTATATGGACCAGTGGTACGCACTGCGACCTCTCTACGTTTTTTAATGTTCATTATCACCCGGAGTAAGTCGAAAGAGAGAGTTCCGGCATAAAGGGGGTAGCTATCAATATATTCACCGATATATAAGCAGCGCTCAAAGCACTGAGTTCCCATAACTGTAACTCAAAGGCCGTTCTAGGCTGCCTCAATTAACTCTCCAGGACCTCTCAAAGAGGAATAAAGTCAAGCTCTGGTGAGTACCAGGGCACGGAGGCATTGAAGGCAATGAAATTGCAGACAAACTCTCCAGGAAAGGCTCTTCAGAAAGGTACCTTTCTGCGGCATCCCTACTTCCACGTTCAGAATAAGTTTGGACAGCTAGGAAAACCGAAACTTCTTATACTATTGGAACAACACTCGGGGACTTAGACAGGCTAAAAGCGCTATCCGAACCCTGAACAAAACCACAAAAAATATTCTCAATCATAAAAGGGACGATATCAAAAGACTTGCCTGCTTCCTCACTGGTCACTGCAGCCTCAGATATCACTTACATAAATTAAATATGGATCAGGAATCTGAATGCATACTCTACTTAAAGGAAGACGCATCAGCGGCACACGTACTATGTGAGGGCGCGGCTGTCTGCAGGGTCAGGAAACGCTTTCTCCACAAAGAATTCCTAACACCGGAGGACATTTGTTATGCCTCGACTGGAGATATCCTCAACTTCATTAGGAAGAGGATTTCCTTGTCTAATTGGCTTCAGGCATAATAGATCTTTCAGGTCGCAGTGACATTTGCGTCAGTCGCAGAGCCTAACTAATAGGTAATAATAAATAATAAAGTTGAAAGAGAGTAGACTTCTTTCGTCTTATTTTTTTATTTTATCGTTTTCTAGATCTAGCTATCTAGGGTGTCTCCTATTTTTGAAAAATCCTATAAGGACGGATGTTAGCGGTCTGGTAATTTTTATTTATCTTAACTTTTATAAATATGTTCTTTACGCCCCCAAACCATTTTAGAGCATTTTTACGTCTAAGTTCAGCGTACTATGTCAGCTTGGCTGTTCAACATGATCGCAACATCTACGAGGTTAGCTCAGAATATTTGTTATTTTACCTGGGTTTGTCAGACGTTTAAGCATGACGATGATAAATATGAAACTAAAAATTTGTGATCTCTTAGGAATAAGGCTAATTTATGGTATTAGTCTCGAACTAATCAGTGAATTTACATAGTAAACTCGAGGAGCATTTCCTCAGCTCTGGGGTTTTAGTTCGTTCATTTTTAACCTATTTGCCATCTCTTCGTGTTTCTACCGAAAGTTGTTCATTTGGGATTGTATCAGAAACCCTACAATCTAGCAAAGTTCACTATCGAAAGTCCGCTTTCTTGTAACAAAAAGGCTTGAACATTTAGTTGTTATATCCAAAGAGGCCTTATAACTCTAGATAATTGTTCAACAGGTAGAGTCTGACGATAGATTAAGTTAGAGGCGATGCTTCTTGAGGTGATGGTGATCACATATAAAGATCGTGACGTCTAGAAAGGCAATTTGTATTCATTGGTGGAGAGAAAGTTTCTTGAAATTCCGTCCTGAAATAGCCGATTAACTTACATTAAATGTAGGCTTTGTAGTAGCTGCCTAGGTTTAAGCTTTAAGCAATCACTCATGTAAGTTGATTTTCGATCAGAGTCTTCGAGAGTGTTTTATTTTGGTTAACTTAACATCCTTTACTAAATTCAATTTGACTAGAGTTACAGTCGAAGTTGCACATAACGAAAAGTCGCTTAAAACGTCCACTCTGTCCTCGTTAAACGTTTTGCAGTTTTACTTTGTTTTTTATTTTTTAAAGAAAGTATGTCACGAAATCATAGTGTCACGTTCCACCCCCAAATACCTCATATATATTACTATGTACTCTTACAAGTAAATCTCACCCTTATAAGTGCATAAAATCGATTCACAACTGACACCAATTGCATTCAGTTGCCAATATTGAAAAACAGACATGACAAGATAACAAACGGAAAGCGTTATATTACTGCATATTAGGGTCAGTGTAACTGTGTCTTCTTCCTCACATCATTTTTCAGAAACTAATGCGAACACGTTCGTTTAGAAAGGTTTGAATATTGTACACGAAATTAAACAGTTTGGAACTTAAGGTCCTTCCAGTAGAAGAGAGAACGTCGATTTGTAAGATGAGTTTCAATTTTATAAATTTGAATTGTATGTCCTTGACCTAGATGACATATTTTTTGCTTGACATATTTTTTTGTGTAAGAGAAGAAGATGTAGTAATTTATGACCCACTATAATAATATTTCGGAATTTTCGTCCTTTGCCCTAAGTCAATTTTTATTTTTTTGGCATCGAAATTCATTTTATTGCGCTTTTATTTTCTCATTGATAACTAATAACGCTCTTTAGCCAGCACAATCTTTAGACAATTGTCTCCAGTTGCATCCTCTACTTGTGCACGCCTTTAGAGAGGAGGTCGCCATTTTTTGCACAGTTCCACAAGAGTGGAATCGAAGATGCTTCAGACTTGAGTATTAGTGTTTAACCACTTTTATAACCCAGCCACCTAAATCGTTGTAAAGGCTTCTTTTTTTTTTTTCTAAGTATACAAATTCAATATGAAATAAAACACTTGAACTAATGTTAATGTCTATGATATAAGCTTTATTTAATAGATCATTTTATGTCATTAGTGTTTAAATATAATTTCGGACATATGCGCGCCACGGCCAGCTCGAATGAAGCGCAATAGTGAAGTCCAATCGATAACTTTATCGAGCAACTGGGGCTGTATATCAGCAATAGCACGGCGAATGTTGACTGCCAAATCGAGCAACTTCTCTGGTTTATCGGCATAGACTAGTGACTTCACATGCCCTTAAAGAAAGTAATCTAAAGGTGTGAGATCGCAGGATCGTGGAAGCTAGTTCACAGGTCCATTACGCGCTCAGCAAATGTTTCCCGAAATAAATTGATGGTGGCATGTTGCGCAATCTTGTTGAAACAAAAGCTTTGTCACGTCAATGCCATTCAACTGAGCAACGAAGAAGTCAGAAATCATGTTCTCATGCGCTCTCCATTGACGGTAACATTCTGGCCGGCATCGTCCTTAAAGATGATTCCACCAGCCCATAAAGCGAACCAAAGTGTAACTTCTTCTGTCTGCACTGTTTGTCGTCTTTAGGGATGCGTCTTATCCACTAGAGTGTATGTGGTGCGAAAACGATTCATCGTGTTCCAAATAACAATTATGTCGACCGTAAAATAGACATAGCGCACGATAAGTTTGGCGAACCGAACCATGGTTTTCAAATAAAGTTTGCACAATTTGCACGCGTTGTTCTGGCGTTAATCTTTTCATCGTAAAATGGCAGAAACGTACTAACCACAAATCAACTTTCAACTGTCAAATTGACAATCTGTAGAAACAGTGTTGCCAGTTTAAAAATCAAACCTTTCGCTGTGCAGCTGGTAAAGTTCGTCGTTGAATCTTCTCCTGCAAAGCGCAAATGCAAACGATAAGAGTAATTTTTCGAAACGACCAAGGATATCTTCATCCGTCTTCGATAGAGTGCATTTTTCAGTGGAATTAAGGATTTGCTTAGTTTCGCAGGTTAGGACTTTCTACTCGATGGTCTCCCGGTCCAAAGAAACACCGATCGAAAAGTGTTCATTTGCTTAATGATTTCAAGGGAGGCAAAGTCTCTTGTTTGATTTCGCCCTCAATCCTATTTCACGCTTGTGTCAGTTTTGATTAATTTTTAAGTATCAGCTTTATATTTTTTATCGCATCATTCCACTTAAAATAATTTCCAAATTCGTACTGTCATATTACCCACCCACTTAATGAAAGCCATTCATACTCATTAATAAATTAGCTGACTTTGCAAAAGCTAAAATATTAAGTTGTCATAACAAAAAGTCCAATTATGACTGCAATTACGAAAAAGCTAAATGAAGCATCCTTCGTTTTCGCCAGACGTCTGTCAGGTATTACACAATGGCAAAATCTGTGCAAAATTAATAGTAAAATTATATGCGCACAGGAATGCCCGAAATAATCCTCTTCGCCTCGTAAAACCGCACACGTAAAGTTTACCTTCCTAGAAATGCATGCATTTTTTTTTCGTTATTTTTTTTTTTTTATTCAGCCCAACATCGGCGCCAAATTGAATTCATATATGTATGTATAGTACACTATTATTCGTCCTTTCTATGTCTCTCCTCGTGCAATATTAATATTTGAGAAGGCAGAGAAGGATAAAGAAGGAGCAGCGCACACTAAAGGAGCCAACCAGTTGGAAATGTATTATTGCTATAAAAGCATAAAAAAAAAAAAATTCATTTCCACAATGGTTAGAAGGATCCGGGATCTTGGATCTAATTTCAAGTGGTGGAACGTACTCGTATTCGTACTTTGGCCGCACGTAGCCTTCTGTGCCTTGAGTTCACCGAACACTACCGAAACTATGTCTATGTAGTTTTGTAAGTAATTCGCTTTGTGGAGATTTTTTTTTTCCTTTTTCCTTGTTTGTTCCATTTGGAAGGAGTTTTTTTTTCTGTTGAGAGGAGCAGTAGAAGTAGCAGTAGAGTGGTTAAAGGTTAATGTATACTTAATGCATTTATCTTATCACATAAATAATGCATTTTAATATTTGAGTTACAGAATGCTAGAGATGATACTTAGTTTTTCAGGAGATTTCACTTTGTTTTCGCTTAAGGACTCTTGTGTTGAATTTTGAACGCATTTGGTAGCATGAATGATGATGAATTTACTTATTATTATAAACTTGAGCTTGAAAGGAATCCTTTTTAAATGTAGTAATTGGGTTGCATGATGAAGGTTGAAAGTAGAGAACCTATTATGGAGAAGGGATGGGAGATTTACCACGAAGACGTTTCCAATATTCGAATGACTTTGGAAAAATAAATTAAAATTCTGGAAGATGTTGGTTATGGTAAAACATCGAGCTAACAACGTCGAGCTCCTTTAAAAAATCGACAAAATTATGATATTTGTTGAGACATGCCAAGCTATTTGAAAAAGGAGGCACCAGAAAGGGTCCATTTTAATCACTGGAGAACTTAAATTCGAACTCACATTCAAGTCTGCAAGACCAACTCTTTGGCGTAGTCTCATATTGATACTGCCCTGAGCAGAGAGCTCGTTTTTTTGCTATATTTTAGAAAAGACTAAGGTGTCTTGAAACCCCTAAGTGGATTCTTCCATTTTTCGTCTTAGAACTGTAAGATATTATCAATTTTTTGGAACACCATCCCTTTTTTGTATAATTAGCGCGCACTAAAGGGATTATGACTACCCTTAAACTAGAGCACAGGCATTCGGAAAATTAGAGGAGAGACGAAGGAGGTAACGATGTATGTTGGTTTTAAATGCTTGTGGGTTATAGTGATGAGGGAACACAGGGGTATGTAGATATTTCCACATTTGTGTGGTACGGCTAAAGAAAGAATCTCTATATTTGACAGTACTTTCGAAAGTAGGCTTGAGGGTAAACTTATGTGCATTCGAAGCATGACGAGTATTGCGGGTGAAATGTTACAGGAGCGAAATGCAGCTGGCTATTTCGCTAGAGCACTTTTTGTAGAAGAATCGACAAAACAATGAGAGACAGGAAATATTTCTTCTGTATTCGACGTGAGTCAATTGACTTTGCAATTTTTCTGTCGCCTATAAGTTTTATTGCGCGTTTTTGGATTCTATCTAGACTGTGTAGGACAGTGTTTGGCGTAACAGACCGGATGTGAGGGTTGTACCTAAGCTTTAGGCAAATAAACTCCTTGTAGGTTGAAGCCAGATTTGCATCGTTTAAGGAAACCTAGACATTTGGCAACGAAGATCGTTAACACAACCTGAGGATGGAAAGTTTTTCAGCTTCGGTTATGCAGGTACAATTCATAGATAAATAGTTCGAGGTTTGGGTTTGGGTATTTAGTTTTGGGAGCATTAAGTTCTACTCTATTTGTAGAACCCTATTTTGTTATGTTGTCAAGGTCGGAATTTATTGAGTTTAGCATACGTTGCCGAACAGCAGAGACGTGAGTTAA
Organism: Criorhina ranunculi; assembly: GCA_951813785.1. Lineage (NCBI taxonomy): Eukaryota > Metazoa > Arthropoda > Insecta > Diptera > Syrphidae > Criorhina > Criorhina ranunculi. Next base: position 29,262,086 of record OX638385.1, on the reverse strand, counting down.
GGAACGAATATGAAAAATTGAAAGTACTGTCATCTGCGAAGGAATTAATTGGATTAATGCACGCATTGTCGACAAAAGAGCTTGGTGCCAAACTATGTCAAATGATTTTGAAATATCAAGCACAACAATCGTCGTTTTACCAAGGTGATGTAGAGATTCGTTCCTTCTTCTCGGTGAGATAAGCCATCAAATCACCAGTGGACCTGTCCTACAGGTCATTGAGGAGTTTCTGCGAGTCGAGATATTTCATAAGCTGACGAGTTATCAGCCTTTCCATGACCTTGGAAAGACGGGACGTACATAAGTCCAATGGGTCGGTAGTTGGAGGGAGAAGATGATTTGCATTTTTTTGGTACGGGCTGGACAAATGTAGTATTCCATCTACTCAGAAAGAGACCTGAGGAGTAGGACAGATGGAAAAGCATCACGCAGTGGTTTTGCCGGGGTGGAAGAACACCTCTTAAGAACTATGGGTGGAATACCATCTGGACCCGCGGATTTGTGTTTATTGAGACCTCTTAGTACGAATGCGAGTGCGAAAGTGGACTTGTCCAATGGAGATTTGGACGCTCTCAAGTACAGGCGGAGACAATGCACAATCTGGGAGCTGTAAAGTGTGCAGCAAGCAGATTGACCTTGTCTGAGGAGTTGAAAGCTAGAATGTCATTGTAAATGAGCGTTGGAATTGAAGACGAGGCAGAATTCTTAATGTTTTTCACGGATGACCAACAATTTTTACAACCCTTGGGACATTGTAGTATTTTTTGCCTCAATTTTTGGTCATAGAGAAATTTCACAATTCGAATGTGCACATTGCCGTCATGTCTGGCTTGCTTAAACTTTATTCAGTTTTCCTCACCTTACCAAAGCATACAAATTTATGGGTTTGTGATTTGAATGTGTAAAGTAAGCCCTTTCGGAAGTATTCTCCTCTCATTAGCCCTTATTTGTTTTCTCATCACTTGAAGTCAAAAATTCAGAGCTCAGTTCATATATAAATTACATACTACAGGTAGCTGAAAGCTTCCCTTCATCACTTAACTGAATAAATTACGATACGACGATTATCATAATCATTTTTGTCAAGTACATATGTATATGTGTTTACGATTTATAGCATTTTAACTCCATTTCCGAAACCTTTTCGCTTATTAGTCATAAAACTTGTGTCATATCCGAAACCAACTTTATGCACAACGTCTATAAAAATATTTATAAGAACACGGATTGTCTGCTCATAACAATATAAAAACGCACAAAACAAAACTTGTCCCGTTAATAACCGTAACCCATAAAAAATATATCTACTAATATGACTGCCATAAAATCAACAGCTTAGAAGAGAATATCAATTAAAACCTATAACGACACATGCAGAAAGGAGGACGGGATTAAATCCATATTCATATCCATTGGCGACACATATGTAAATATATATGTGTGTGTCCATGTATTTTGTCGCGTCAATATGTTCGATTGAACATTCTTCAAAGTGATTTCAAGTCAATATTGAATCTTCAAAAATTATCATTGATTTTCCCGTACTCACTTTTCCTTGTCGGGCTAGGGCTAAGGCCCGCCCAATGATGTATGACGAACAAAGAAGACGAAAAACAACAATCAACAAATCGCTAGTCAAAGTCAGTTGATATTCGTTTTCCTGGGCGAACGGAAATAAAATGTCGACCCGGCTTAAATGGCTGCCTTTCCGTTGTGGCGGAACGAGCAATATAGGTCCCTTAATTCCGGGATGGGTTCACAAATAAGTTGTACATAACACACAAATATGTTGTAAGCAAGATATTGAAAAGTAAGCAAAACACCAATTTTGGGTGGTTTTTTTCAACTGCGTGTGTTGTGTCTCTTGAGCTGGGGTGTGGAGGGTGCTAAAACCGTTCGGTTTTTGTTTGGGGGTGTTCGATGGACAAAAGGGAAATGACGATAAGAATAAAATGAAATTAAATAGGAAACTAAAATGTCCCAAATGGAAAATGAACCGGAAATCGATGCGTCTATTTTTTTTTTTCGTTTTTTTTTTTTAGTGGATCTGGATATTTGCTGTCATCGGGTGTTTTATTTAGATAAACAAATTTATTTGATCTGTAAACGAAAGGACCTTGATACACGAAGAAAGAATATTTCAAATGCAATGGTTTGCTATTTAAAAAAACTGAAAATGTTAATGTATTCCTAACCATAAGGTTTGGTCTTGAATCAGCTGTGAGGTGTCTCTACTACCCTTTTTCACTGTGGAGAATTCGAGTACTCTTTACGTGGAATTTATAAATGTTTCTTAGGGTTTGTTTCCTTTTTTGGTAGGCATTAAGTCCCCAAGAGACTAAACCCTTGTTTTCGATATACAATTTGGGGACAATTTCGTAAAACATGTCATGAACTCATAATTCAAACTGCGAAATTTTTTGGGAATAACCAACATTTTACTTGTGTTCGCTTTGAAACTGTGTAGCTTAGTATTTTTTTTTGTTTTGTGGAATTTATGGTTTCGTCCAAACAGGATATCCAGAGATAGCATGCGGTGAACATAGGTTCACATATATCTTCAAACGGTTCGGTAGCTTGAGTAAAATGCTACTTGCTACTTGCTATTGGTCAACAACAATTTTCCAATGATACTGCTCTTAGGGTAGGAAGATATGTAGGGGTGGTAGAACCCAAATGGCTGATTTACATCTAGCTTGTGGAATTCAAGAAATAAATTTGTTTTAGAAAGGCTGTCCCAAGTCATTATGTCTGGTTCTCGCTAATGTCAGGCATCTTCAGAGGAAGTGTGCTTATTGGAACGGTCCTGGCGATGTCAAGTCAACTTCTGCTAAGGAGATCGTTTTCCTTCTATTGGTTGTAGTTGAAAAATGGATGAGGGTGCACTTGGCTGCTTTGAGAGGAAAATTCTTCGGGTGATTTTCGGTCCCGTCTGCATAGACAGTGAGTGGAGGAGAAGATAGAACGACGAACTGTACAGTGACATCGACTTAGCCAGAAGAGTGGAGGTCCAACGACTGAGGTGGCTGGGTCATGTCACCCGATGGACACAATTGTTCCGGTCCGGAAAATTTTCGAATCCGCTTCCGAGGGGCAGCGTAGAAGAGGAAGACTGCGACTCAGGTGGCGCACGCAAGTTGAAGGGGACCTCAACCAACTTAGCGTGCTAGTTAGAGATTGAGCTGGCTGGAGATACTTGTTGGTTGAGACCCAGGTCCACCCTGGACTTTAGCGCCGGTTGTAGTTAAATGATTTTAAAGATTTCTACGAAAGGAAATTAAGTTTGAGTGAGTAAAGGACATCTGAGTTCTATATTCTTTGGATCATTACAGACCCATGATTCAAAAAGTTGTTTTATAGTGGAAAATACTAATAGGTCGTGTTAAGATGAATGGGCCGTGAATGATTTTGAGCTTAAAATGACCTTTCTCACTTTTGCAAGTGACAAATCCGCTTAGTCATCATTGCTGGACGTACACATATATACATACGTCATGTATCTACCCATCAGGTATTGATCTCAAGAGTCAGGGGATATGCTCATAACAAACCTATTCTTCGTTCAAAAACATATTTTTTTCTCCATCTCAGCACGGGTCCGCACGTACTAGAGATAACACATCCTAAGTGACGATACACAGTGATTATGCTCGGCAGGCCAAGTTTTACGCCTGTGGACAGAGATCATACCATGCTACTGCGATCTTGTCACTGGGATTAATAAGCAATTTTTCTTTCACTTCTGTTTGAATGTACATGCGTATAAAATGACCCACTGAGGTCTCTCACGAGCTCACGAAAAAGAAGTTATGCACATACATCACTAGGCGAGTGGAACATAAGTGAGATTTAGACCACTCCAGGACTCCCCAACACTCGTTGTTGTCATTCCATGACGTTCGTATGAATGTGAATTTTCTAATTTCTATGTTTTCAGTGCTGCGCTTATTCGAAGGGTTTTCGTCTTCTCAATCTTCTAACTAGGTTTGTGTGGTCCAGAAGCTGGAGAGCCTCAGGTATCCTGTGATGTCGAAACCGCTCTCCATGTTTCGTTCAACATGAAATGATTTCAAGTCTGCATTTCGACAGTACACTTTAGTCTTTTACATTCATATTTCCCTCCCCTCCATCCCCTATCTACGGATATGGATTTAATTCGAATTTAAACAGAATTGAGCATGAACCATCATCTAGAATTTAAATCATTAAGGCAAAATTCCAATGATCGTCTTAATATCAACGGATGATTTGTAAGAACCTTCGGTGGAACAACCAGGAATGCGATGATGTCAAGAATGCAGTAAATTGGTAAGGTTCCTCAATCAGTTGCAGGAATACTTTTACCCTTCATTTGACAGCGATTAATAAGGACTACATTCGCTTAAATCTTGAGTACAGCGTTCCTATCTTATTAGAAGTTCTTTGAAGCTCAAGCTTATTAGTCATTTCCATTTCAGTCCTTCAACAAGGTGTTGTTGCTTTGTCTATTTTTAAGCCTGTCTTTGGACAGATTGTGAAAAAGCGAGATTATTTCCCGAGTCGCAAACCCATGAACGTGCAATGCTTTACCACGCTGTCTTTTCTACATTCAAAACAAATGTGTATCAGATCCTCTTCTGCCTTCATTGGAACTAATTCTTCAGTCGCTAGAAGTGCAAGGCTCAGCTTCTTGCAACTATTCATTCGAAGAATTTAAAGAAACTTTTTGCTGAATCCGAAAATCGGATTGACAAGGCTTAGTGCAAACAGAGGTCGTCTTGATTCCAAATAAAAAGTTGCCTTCCATACATAATAGGACAAAGCTGATAACTATCTCAGCGTAAACAATGACACGTCCCTTTCCACAGCTAGGAAGAGAAGAATTAATAATTTAAAAATTCCTCACTACTCCGTGAGCAAAAAACTAAACTATCAACAACCAACCCCCTGTCATCGTCATCGTCACCGAATAAACTTTCCCAATTATTGGAATCTTCTGCATAAAATCAAACAATGGGGTGCGACCTCAATACCACACTACACAGCACACATATCCACAAACCAGTGCAACCTGAAGTGGTACCACTAAGCATCCACAATCCACCCGAGAAACATAGCTCAGGGTGGTGCGACGATGTGGGACCGTCAGTGAGGGTGTGAAAATTTCATTTATCGACAACAAATAGACACAAGGAGTAGCAGTAGCAGGAGCAGCACTAGCACCCGAGGGTGTTGAGATTGTCGGGGCTTATTAAGCAAAATTTAATGAGGAGAAACTTCCGCTTTTAAGTAATCAACTGAGTAAACAGAATGACGGTAACTTATATCCCAGGCAGCCAGCGTGTTGATGTCGATAGCTGTGTACTGCTGTCGGGTGTTGTTACCTGACATTGAGTCTAGTAGTAGTAGCTGGTGTATATGGGTCGTGTGTACATCAGTATACCTTTCGTATCTAATTGCGAAATCTTAAGTTCAAACCCTTAACGCTTGAAACCCTCAAAACTAATTTGTTCTCGCATCATCAATTAGGCAACATGTTCAGTTACTGCTTACGCTTGCAGTTTACCATATTTCCTCGATCTAGTAACAACAACAACAAAAAAAAGAAGCAACCACCCATTCACCAGTAACCCAGTCCCGAGTGAAGATGATCCCAAAACCATCAGCAAGTCATTAAATAATCCTTAGAAGCTCTGGTTATGGCTGTGCCATTCTGAGATGGTTGTGGGATAGCAATGATTTTCCCTCCCGTTTTTTTTTCTGGGTTCTAGGACCCTTTTTCGATTGCAATACTCCTTTGGATGATATCAAGATGTCATTTCACCGGATTTGGTGGTAAGTGTTACTTACCCCTTTTATTTTTATTGCTGTACTACCAGCAAAGGATTTGTTTTTGGTTTCTTTTGCAATGACTTTCGGGGTTTTGTCTTTTGCTCAGTGGATAAAGTTCTAGACCCAGATTGAATTCTTGCAGGCCTTTAAGTTAATATCTTCATAATGACACTGATAGCAATCTCGGCATGGAATGGAATTGATTTTGCCACATGCTGCCGGAGCGACGACGACGCGACGTTAGGGTAAATGTTTCGTTTTTCCCTTCGGAACTCCGAATGAGAAGGGGCGGTGGCGTTTAACACTTCACCATCAGCAAAAAAAAAGTGGAAAAAAAGAACAGCCTTCCGCTTGGGCGTAATAATTGCGGTCAATCTGTGCCGATACAAATCAGTGACAGATTATTTTTTGGGGGTGGGTTCATGGCAGCCCAACTGGCCCGTTCTGATATCTCTGCGTGCTTGAAATGTGAACGCAACACGACAATCTGTGTTGCGGAATTCCAAACAGCCGATGTTGTTTGGTGGTTGTGCTTTTTTTTTTTTTTCTGGAAAGGACTCTTCAATTGTTGTCCTAGTTTTTTTTTTTGCTGTCACACATGAATTTCCGTGAAAAATCAATAAGAAGAGCCGAAGGGTGGGAGCTTGGAAGGTATTGAAAAAAAGTTGCGATTGAGATAAATGTTTCATTTTTGCTTGGTGAAACTATAAAATATGAAACGGGACAGTTGTTTAAATTTTTGAATGAACCTTACAGCAGAGCAAGTTGCTATGCAGTAAAATGGATATTGTCATGTGATAAAGTATCTTTGGGCTTACAATTTACAATGGCTGTCACTAATTGATCAAATAGTTCAACTTGCAGCGGAGGGGAAAAAATTAGTTTAAAGTTGGCTTTGTGTTTCAACAGAGAATATCGGAACCAACGTCAGTTTTTGATGAATTGCAGTAGTTTAGCATATTGTTGCTTCGCTAGATTGTCCAGATTCTTAAAGAATCGAGTCATAAGAGAAGATTATCCGACAGCATTGTCAGAATCTTGTTATTCTTCACATTTTTTTATAATTCACTAGCACCCCCTTAGGGTTATGAATACCCTTATGATGCTATTCATACAGCTCTAGTGTTAGTGCAGTTATTTTAAAGTTCAGGTAGTATTAGGTTTCAGTCTTTTTTGCTCCGAGGGTGGTGTCCAGAATGACTTGGTTGTGTATTCCTTCAAGTCTCATTTTTGAGTGTTTAATTCGATGCGTCGTCGGTAGGACCTTGGTGTCCACTGATGAGATACCCTGAGTCCAAAGAAAACTATCGCAGCAGTACTTCTAAAGCATAGGCGGAATCAAAGTTAGATAAGGTTTGGAGGGTTGGTTTTAACAATTTTCAAATTCACCCAAGGCCATAAGGCCCATTGTGATTGCCCTTAGGTACATAGTAGGACATGTACCTGACTCAAAACCCCGATTTCTAGATGAATCGTTTTGGGTTCATTAGTGGTGTAATTGCCAAGTCTCGTCGCTCTTGGCGAGCTGGACAGTGGCATAAGAGATATCCTACAAACTCTGCAGCTTCTTTCCAGCCATGCAGCCATGTTGCCTGTAGGGCAATGCTCAGTTATTGTACTGACAAGCGTTCGAATATAGCTGCTTCTGAGAAACTGTAGGGTTGTTGTTGTTTTTATATCGAGCACTGGCTACCAGCTGCGGTTATGATACATTCACTAGAGTGTTGCAATAGTTCCTCAGTCAGTTTAACGATGACTTGATCTATGAAGCACTTAGTTGTGTTGAAGCTGGGAAGCAACTGTCTGTCAGTTAGTAATATTTTTCTAGACAGTTCATGTGCTTCGTGGTTCGATTCCACTCCAAAGTGTCCAGGTATTTGGAAACGAATATTTCCGTAGTATATACAACGAATTGATTGATTTTTGAACAAATATGTCGGTTGGTAAAAAAAGAATGAAATACGATAGTTTAGGACACAGTAAAGCAAATCAATCATTCTTCAGGAAACGGGGAAAAAACCACATCTATTCAAGCTATGGCAATAAAAAACAACCTCTCCGTTTTTAGTTATGCAATTATTTGCTTAGTCCTGTGTAGCCAAACAATGTGATAAAAGACTTATGAGTATTTCCTTATGAACTTGGAAACGTGATACCTCATACGTGATTGTAGTTTTTGGGGAGAAAAACGTCTTCTATTGTGTAGAACAAGTGAAAACGAATTTAAAGCTTTAAAAAACTTTTGAAGTGTTTGCACACATTCAATTGAAATAACGCTCAACCAGCTTAGATTATGTGATGACCAAGGTGACTTTCGTCCTGACAGAAGCACTGTCGACCAGTTTTTCGCTCTCAAAATGGTGTTAAAGAAGTCCTGGGAGCAAGCCAAACTTGTCTACAGCTGTTTTCTAGATTGGGTAAAGACATGCGATCGGGTCCCTTGAGGCAAACTCTGGTGTGTTTTTCAGGACTATGGGAATGAAAGCTCCTTCTTAAGAGGACATTTGGCAAACCACGCTAAATTGATGCCTTCACTGTAGGCGTTTAATTTCATCAGGGGTGCGTTTTGTCACCTCTCATTTTCATCATACATAATGGACTGAAGCCGTGATGGAGAATGTTCCATAGTGGGAGACTTGAGGATTCGTCATCCTCTTTTCGTGGATGATTTTGTTATCCTTGGGTCATTTTTGACTGAAAAAGTTTATACCCGTTTGTGCTGACGATAGAATGATGGTAAAAGTGAACAAATTGGAAGTGATGTTTGTTTCCAGAAAGTCTCTGCATGTCACTGGACTCCCATCGAAACAAGTTCAAGTTCCTTGGGGTCTTAGTCACGAATGATGGAAGGAGTATGTCATGAATGCCATCAAGTCAGCAACTTCCTGATAAGCCTATGAAGGGATGGTTATATTGAATCCTATATCTCTCCTGGACTCGTCTTTAGATTTCTTCTGATGAAATATAGTCAAGAGTCAGCAGATGACCTCGAAAAGGTTGGTGAGTTCACCTGGGTCATTGAAAATGTTTGTACGTTTTTATGCCTGAAATGTAAGTGAGTAAATTTAGGAACGTTGCAACTCAAACATGTTCGCTAATCGTTAACAGATATCAGGGCTTCTACCCTGTATTTCGATTCTAAAGTCAAATCATTCAAAAATGGAAGTTTTGTATGGACAACTCCAAAGGCAATTCGTAAAATCCACACAAAATTTTAGTAAGGCCCCGGAGGGAGGATATCGAAATGTGTATACTCAGTTGGGTTTTTATTAACTGGACAAACTCCTCTTCTGTTTTGACACACTTTTAAGGATCTAGCAACATCAATTAATGAAATCAGTGTTTGGACCTTGTTGTTGAAGGTTTGGTTATTAAGTCTTCAAATTGAACAATATGTTCAGTCTTTCATTTCATTTTCAATTCAGTCTTTCCGGTATTCAGTAGATTTAATTGTACGACTTCTTTAATGGACCCAACAGTCAAACTGTGATAGACAGCCACATGTTAATGTCATAACAAAATATTATCCGTATGTCACTGCCAGACTGTTGTTTCCTCAAAATGCATGTCAATTTTGACATCGATACAAATAAAACATATAAAAATGTATATGTACGAGTATATGCATTGCTATTCTTCAACACATGTGGCAAAGTATGGGGAACATGACCGGAAAATTAAAAAAAAAATTCATTTTCAAATTTATAGGAAATTAAAAAAATACCCATTACCCTTGAGTGAACATATGACCTTTAGAAAATTGTAATGACACCCACTTCTAGATAACGGACTGGACTGTGAACAGTGGTCCAAATCTCGGTTGTTGTTGCACAAAAAAAAAGTTTAATTTCATGTGGTAAGAAGCACGGTAAGGAAGTGTGAAGAAGTATTGTTGGATGCAAGGATAAATTCAAAATTGTTGGACTGCAATGATTTTTTTTTTTGTAGCACGATTCACTGACCACTCTTTACTTCCTTTACGAAAATCGGCTCTCAATTGGGACCGAAATGTAGATACCGTGCCTGACTTTGTCACTAAGATCGCGAGTGTTTTTCTTCAGAGAACTAAGTAGGTGTGTAAGTGATTCCTCCTCCTCATCGTTTCTACAGCTTTTATGTACGTAAGTCCTTGGAGGATATATCAATTCTAATAGCATGCCTGCCCCATTACATTTCTTCGATGTCACTTATAAGTCTTAACGCGCGGTTTCGAATTATATCTAGAATGCGACCGTTTTTGATGCACGAGTCCAGATGTAAGAGTTGTGCTCCAGCTTTGGGTGCATGAACGCCTTATAAACTGTAACTTCCAACGAAAGTTGTCATTAGCACACATACCGCCAGTGGAAAGTCCTTTTGTTTCGGCTATGCAAGCACCATTCATGGATAATGCTTTAAGATTTGGGTTTCGCTTGAGTAACAGAAGACACCATTGGGTTTTGGAAGCATTCAAATTCACACTAGCAGTTGCTGAGTCTAACATGCGTAGCCGTTTCTTTTTACATCAGAAGGACGGGGATGTGTGGGTCGGTGGAAAAAAATCGTTTTTTGGAATCTACCGCGTGCCACTCTCGATGCTGGTGGAGCACTCAGGCTGCATATCTGAGGCCGGGAATTAGTTTCCAGCGAGTTTGAAGCTCCATTCTATTCATTCGCCAAAGAATTTCAAAGAAAAGACAAAAAAATAAAGCATGTCATCCGAGCAGGCCGGGATCGGTGGAAAAAAATCGTTTTTTTTTTGGGGTCTTCCGCGTGCCACTCTCGACGCTGCTGCAGCGCCCAGGCTGTATATCTGATCCCGGGAATTAGTTTTCATCAAGTTTCGATCTGCCTCGACGAATGATAAGTGCTGATATAATTCCGCTTGATGTTTGTCATTCTTCTGGCTTCTGTATCACTGCGAAACTTTTTCAATTCTAAAGAAGCAGCCGGTTCTTCCCTATTTTTAGAGAGCTCATCCGCTCTGCAGTTCGGAACGTTCTTATGTCCTAGAACCATCCACAGGAAAACGTCACATTTGCCAGCAATCTGGCGATCTTTAAATTTGGTGCACTGGGGAATACTACTGCCCTCGTACTATATCTATGTTCTTTTAGATCATGCATCTGCGTATGCCTCTCTCGCTGATTCATTCAAGGCCCCCCGCAGACATGGAAGATAATGTGAAAGATGACTTAGTCTGTCTTACTAGGAATAGTATAATCATCGTAAAGCATCCGTATAAGCGACCTTATTTGTAAATTTTTGGCAAGCGTTAAGAAAAACAGAAAAAGTAAGCATCAACGAATAGACCGAGATAAGTGTCTCAAATGCTTTCCAAAGCGAGGATTAAGTCAACTTAATTTCTAGAGTAACTAGAAACAGCGCCTGGTGTGCAACACTGTCTTCTGGACCTGTGTCTTAAAGTCTTCATCTTAGTCCAACTAAATCAGAGACCACTGTAACGTAGTGTTTAAAAAAAAGAAATACCTTTAAATGGACTAGCACAATCAATAACATAAATGTCCCACATTTTATTTGCCCTCTGGTCATGTATAAGAAAAATAAAAATAAAAATAATCATTATACTAATATGACAAAAAGTTTTCCCACCCATACACCAACACAGCATCAGTTTCCCATGCTCATTAACTCAAAACAACAGAAAAAACGAAAAGAAAAAACAAGCAAAATTCCTATACCCAACTTCACAGGACAAAATTAAGTGAACCAAGCGTGCGGTGGCTCTGGGGGTAGTTCAAGAATGTGTTTGTGTCCGCATCTACATATGTGTGTGTGTAGGGTGAAAAGCCGAGGGCGAAGCATGCGATCCAAGTGTTTTACGTAGGAATCAGTTTTCGAAGCGCACCGATTGAAGATACGACACGTCTGCTGTACTAAAAGTTCATGACACAATTACCGTTGAATCACTTGTACCAGTTCCAACTTTCGGATCTCAATATTTCACCCATCTCTCTAAAGCTGCTTCTTTAGATAGATTTTTTTATTTTTTTCTGTTTTTGTCCTGTTGTTTTCGCCCATTTTCCCCTCCTTCATTGACATCACAGAAAATAATTTCCCTTTAATGAAGGCAAAGAGGGCGACTACGAACCCAATTTTCCAGCTTTGTACACGATTGTGTGTACTACTACTACTCTGACGGTAAGGTGGGCTCTTGCTAGCGGTACAGCATATGTATATTATAGTGATGCTTCATTTATTTTTCCCTTAATTAGATAGACAGACACTAAATATAATTATGAATAGTAGTAGTAGTGGTGCTAATTTTTTTTTCCAATTTTAATTGTTACAATAAATTGTTTTAGGGGAGCTACTGCCATCAGAACTGTTTGTTGTGTTACGATGGGTGATAGCCTAGGGTAGTGCAAATTCAATCGAATAGAAAATTAATTAGTGTAAATACCAGGAAGCTAGTAACACAATACAATACATTCGATAGTGTAGAGCAAATTTGTCATTGCACTGTACTCATCCCATGTAAATGAAGTTGAGAGGTGAAAAAAAGTTGCATCGAGTTTTAAGCGCAAGAGGTAGTCTTGCAGTTGATAACAATGTAAGGCCTATTTATGGCAAGTGATTTGATAGCAATATATATAAGAATGTCGTGGATCTCGAAGGAAGTGCAGAGGGATCCTTAATTAACCTCATAAAACAACAATGACTAGTTTATTATACACCATTTCATCCTAACTAAACCCTATGGCCACAGTAAGGATCTTGACCTGCTGCCTAGGGATCTGGCTTCGACCATAACTGATTACACGACTTCCACACTCAAGTTCAATAATAAGATTCAAGTTCACTTCCCCAATAGGTCGGAATGGAACAACAATCTACCCCAATCAAACTACCAAGTATCAATCTTCACCGACGGCTTCAAGATGCAGTGTTGCATTGGAGCAGGTGTCTTCTCAGCGGAACTAAACATGTCCAAATCGTACCGCCTCCCAGACTCTTCTAGTATCTTCCAGGCGGAGGTGCTCGCGATTAAAGAAGCTTGCAAAATACTTAGCCTCAGCCCTACCACCTCAAAAAGCACAGGAATCTTTATTGATAGCCAGGCTGCCATCAAAGCGCTCCACTCACTAACTTCGTCCTCTTAACTAATTGAGCAGTGTAAGGAAACTTTAATGCAGGCAAAAGCTCGGTTTAATATCACTCTCCTCTGGGTTCCCGGCCATAGTAACATAGTGGGGAACAAGAGAGCTGACGCGTTAGCCAGATGTGCTTCTACCCTGGATGTCTCCCTTATGGGACTCATCAAGGGTAACATTTTCCAACACTTTCTCGCTATTGCGAACTCTAGATGGAAAAGTTTACGAACCTGTGCCATATCACGACAGATATAGCTCACCTTTAATAAAAGCAAAACGATTGACCTTATAAATAGGAACCGCATCGAGATAGCAAGAATCACAGCAATTAGCACGAGTCACTGGCCAATTGGTCCACACGCTGCCGAGTTAGGCAACCCGTTAAACCCCCACTGTCGTAGTTGGGGTAATTCACACGAAATGGAAACCATATTTCACTTCCTCTGTGACTGCCAAGCACTAGCCAGAGCTAGGCAGCGCACACTCGGAATACCCTTTTTCAAGGAACTTTCTGAGATTTCTAACATCAAATTCTGCAACATCATTAATTTTCTTAACTTCACAGGATGGATTTGAAAATCACATTCTTAGCCACGCCCATCAACATCCAGGTCACGTGAGTTGTGGTATCAAAACGGAGCATCCGCGCTACTTGTGCCTCTCGCAGGTTCACCAGATTCAACCACTTCTACCTACCTACCATGCTAACTATTGTCTGGCTTAGTTTTTGAGCTTGAAATGTCTGTTGGTTGAGGTCCAATTTTATGTTTTTGTTCGCCCCGCCAAGAAGGAGGATTTTCCCTATTGAGTTTTCGCTCTGGTTAGACTCAAAGACTCTGCGTTCAATGGACGGTTTTTTGATTTATTCCATGTGGCTTTACAGCTCGTGCAGTTCGTCGTTAAATCTTTGCCTCCTAGCCTGTCAACGTAAATAGAACCGAATATCTTAGGAAGAACTTTTCTCTCGAAATGATAATGGATATATTTTTCCACCTTCGATAGAGTACATGCCTCAGCACCATGAAGTAGGGCTGGTACTTTCGTTATCTCTGGAAAAAAAGACCTTACATTGCCTTTTCAACTCTAAGAAACAGCGATTGAGTTATTCTTCTTTTGATTTCTGATGACGTTCGTTGCCAGAAGTGAAGGCAGAGTCATGATAGACAAAGTTTTTTACTGCCTCGAAGTTCTGCTGTCCACTTTGATGTTCTGTTTAATTCATCGTTATTGGGTGTCCTTTCTGGTGTACCTTCGTTCACACTAAGCACATTTTAGCCGAATTTGCTTCAGTACTCCCGAACTCGTCGGTGAAAATTTGTTGAGTTTTGCCAATGATGTCTATTCGTCGTCTTACGTAAGAACGCCTTTGGTGTTGGCTTTTAAGGTTTGTACAGTCAGATTGACGACAAAAGTTTTAAAAACGTTCATTCAATACGGGCGGATGAGATCTTGTATCCAATTCTGACGAAAATTCTGTCACTTTAAGTCGGCCATTTGAGAAGATCTCCTTCCTTTCCAATAATGTAAAACAATACAAATGCACACAGCGCCCTTAACGACCCTTAATTAATGCCTGTGTCACATGGGTACTATAGCACCTCCGTGGATTTTAAATTCATGCATCGAAAACTCTTGCCAATCGATTTTTAAATGTTATGATCATTAGACTAATCGAAATAATACGGGGGAGCTTCTGCATTACCATGTATTTACACATCGGATAACAAACGCACAGAAATACATACATACTCGTATTAACACACAAGCAACTCAATATATGGAATAAGGCACAATAATGGAATGCAACGCAGGACGATGGTGTATAGAAATGAAGTTCAATCAATCTACACAGAACGACCGTTAACGACGAAGCCTCTAATCGATGCTGTTAGCCTGGTAATGGTTATTCTATAAATGGAACCAACTCCGGCAGGATAGCTTGTTGTAAATTTTGTGTTGATAGGTTTCACTTTGGGTCGACAATGCTGTTATTCAATCAAATTAATTGTGATGGTAATAGTTAATTTGATTAAGTATGCGTTATTTATCTGTTTGTTGATAAATAAATAAAGTATTTAAGGTATTGAACTTTTTTTTGTCATGAAAAAAGTTAATTAAATGTTAAAGTGTGCAAATATGGTAAATCAGTAGAAGATGAGCTTGAATGGAGCAGAGAATTCCGCAGTCTGGAATGGGGGTGGTATAAATGGCAATCAGTACCAAACACTTCTTGGTAAAATTCTTCAATATACAACTACTTATTTAGCTTTAATTATAAATATTTTAAGAGCGTACGGAAAACACGACTTAATACTTCAAATCTCTCTCTCTATGGAATGGACTTGAGACAAAACCGAAAAACATCTCAGTCACTTTGATCCTTTGCGTGCTTCTTGCAATTGTCAAGGCAAAAGCTGGGATAATAGTAGAGCGATTCAAAAAACATCTTGAAGACATATCCGATGTCTGTGAAATTTTTGATGGTTTTTTTTTATTACCGAATCTTAACTCGAATGAAGAAGACCTTTATCAGGGAATGCTTCAGGAATCTTGAAGCACCACTATTACTTATAATATCGGGATGTTCGTAAAGAAATACTGTGAATTATAGGCAATGTCAATAGTACCAATAATTCTCTCTAGTCATTCTGGACTCCACTCTCGGAGGAAAAAAACTGAAACCTAATACCACCTGAGTTTCAAAATCACTACACCAACGCTAGCGCTGTGTGAATAGGATCATAAGGGTATTCATAATGCCTTTAGCGCTAGTGAATTATAGAAAAATACACAATTTGACGATCAAAGTAGCAGTGGATTGGTCAAAAACTACGGAAAAATACTGACCATCCGAGAAGAACATTGCGCAAAACAGTTGAAATGGAGTCAAGACAACCGGGGAAGAGTAAGATTGAGCTTAAGCACATTGTCATTCACCGTACGAGATTGCGAGTAGGCGTAGAGTAGTAGAGGATCTAAGAAAGTTAGCAAATCTTGATCCTTTAAGCTTACAGTCAATAAACACTATCTATGCATCACAATGGACCTATCACTGGTCTAAGTGTGCCGGCAACAACTGGCAGCCACATCAACCTTAACACTATCTCTATTCGACTAGCATGTCTCTTCTGGCAGGACTCGAATCTTGTTTAGGCTATTAATACCCTAATTCGAGAATAGATTGAAAAAGTTTAGATGGATTAAATGTTCATCTATGGTTATCTCGATTCCAGAATGAACCTTAGAATGGCTGGGTTGGCAGTTTACCCGAGCGGCTGAAGAAGTGTGCATCTAAGGCTGATTTTATGTTTCTGCTTACACTTGGGTTTGCAGAAGAACTGTTATGTTTTCTTCCTGCAATCCTTACAAAGGTTGGTAGAACTAAGACTCTTTTGGTTGCGGCCTTAAAGGATGTTGAACACTAGTGAGTTCTTTTTTTTTGTTCCTGTGTTGTGGACATATTTTCAGCTTTGACCTTATTTTTGTCAGTTCCTAGACACAACAGAATAAGACTTTTGACCGTTCCTTTACTAATTTTAATTTTAGTACGTACTGAGGATGAGACGGAACCCTCCTAAAGCCTGGTGGGGTCTCAGAGGCCGAAACCATTTTCAAAAGCTTGTAATTCTTGTAATAGGTACGTAAGCGATTTAAAGTTCTCAGTAGCTGGAGTTTTATACTTAAGCCGAAGTTCCTTACAAATTCCTTGCAACGTGCAAATTTAAGGTGTCCGGGTGAAGGTTGGGTTTCACATGTAGAATTTTCTTGCCTGGCCTGTTAGATCCCACCAAGCTCTCGGCGTACATTTTTTTCACCATGCTCTCGGAAGCTTAAGTGCGACTTGGCTACCGACGTGTATTTCAATGTTTCTTCTCGGAGTTGTTGAGAATAATTCTCTCGAAGCCTCGGATATACAGTCGTGGCTTGGCAGTAGTTCTAACTACATTCCATTTTCGTCTGTGAAAATGGATGTACTATTGGATTCAATAACTCTTTCATCGTTTATTTCAAAATAAATAAATATCTATGATGCATTGCAACTAAAAAATGCAATCAATTGATTTTTACTAAATCAATTTAATTTATTATCTCAATTTAGTTGTCTGGTTAAAATCAATTTAACAAATATTGAATATCTAAATTAAAATTGTGTTTTTTTTTTGTTCTGTTTACTTTGATTACAGTTAACAAAAGTACATCTACATTAAAAAAAAAAATAAAATAAAAACCGGATAACGACTACTGTAACATCGATAACCATGGATTGGACTCGGTGGCAGTTCACGTTCATTTGGAGCACATTCACAACAGGGAGTTTAATGTGGCTGCCAATTTGAGAAGCAGGACCGCCCGATATTACACACACTTAAACATCATTTAATATCGTAAATATAAAAATATATATACATATATATAATTCACTTTAAATACAAGTATGTAAATATATGTACAAGAGAACGTACACATCACGGTTTAAAAACGGCATAAATACGCTGAGGGAACTTAAAAAAAAACAAATATACACGGCATACACATGTATATGGCATCAGAAAAATTACAAAAAAAAAAAAAAAATTCAAATATAATCATTCGGTATCCATAAATGCAATGTCCATACACAGATGTATCCATGTATCTTTTCATTGTTTTGTTTAATGTAGACTGAAGTGTTTAACTTTTCTTAATATAGATGTTTCTCACACACGATTAATCTCTCACTGCAATTTGAGTAAAAACGATTTTTTTTTTTTTCATAAAACCATAGATGCATAGATAGGAAAGACGGATATAAAGTATCTTTTTGATAAAAAATCATTTTTTCATGTCGAGGCATTCAATCTTTCTATCGGAACTCGGAACTTTCTGCCATTTGTTTGAGGAAATAGCAAATCTGTTTTTTTTTTTTCAGTTTTTTTAATTTTTTTTCGACTTTAGTTTGAAAGCGGACGATGAAAAAGTAATTCATTGCATTTTCACTTTACTCGATGATTTCCTTTTGGTGCTGTGTATTCAATTTCTTAACATTTTTCTTCTTAGAATTTTCATATTTTTAATCAAAATCTGTTATAGATGTGAAAGCATCGTTTGATCACATTTTTTAATGTTGGTTCTGATTTATTTTTTTCGTAGAATAGAATCAAAGCAATCGCGTTCAGAGGTAGAGAAGAGGGATTACATGTACATAATTGCATTGATAAATATTTTGTTTGTGTTTTATAGTAAAAGTCTCTTCAAATTTGTTATGATTACGATTAAAAGTAATTTCTTTGTTAGAAATTATTATAACTCGTAAAACTAGATAGTAACTCATACCAGTGGAACCTGCAGTAGTAATGATGACGGTCCTGTGATTTCTGATTGACGCATAAAGTGGGAAATAGGCGGTTTGGAGGGTTTGTAGAAAGTTTTCTTGAAGAAATGAACTTGTGTCCCTTGAGAACTCAAACGAGAACGTTAGCCTAAACAGTTTAGGGGTGTTTATTTTAAAATTCACCGTGAAGGGCTGATGCCTGAGATACTGTAGCCTTCTGATCTCTTAGGTCCTTAGACATGCTGTTTCCAGTTTTCTAAACCAAGCGTTCTGTCACCCGTGATATTATTTTTATTATTATTATTGGTTATACTCTGCGACATACGCATATGGCACTGCGATCTAAAAGATCTATTGAACCTGGAGCCAGTTAGACAAGGAGATCGTGTATCTTCCTAATGAAGTTGATGATATCTCCAGTCGAAGCATTACGAATGTCCTCCGGTGTTACGAATTCTTTGTGGAGACAGCGTTTCCTGACTCTGCAGACAGCCACGCACTCACATAGCACTGTCATCTGTGATAGCTTGATCCTTAAAATTGAAGTTCGGTCTTCCTTGCCTTCTCAAAGCTGTTACTCGAGCATTCCATTCGCTTGATGTACATTGCAATTGAGTTCGCGGTTGTGTCTTCTGCTGCATTCGCCCTCCTCGCATGTGGGATGAAGAATTTTTCTCTCGAAAGTGTTCAATATCTGCTCTGTTTATCGTGTAGCACTCTGCGCACTATATAGGAGAACTGGCTGGGTCCGTGTTTTGTAGAGTATCCACTTAATCTTTCACAAGTGTAGGGTGTCATTCGTGGAGTTGGTGTTTACTCTGAAGTTAATAAACTCCTTTACTACTTCGAAGTGTCATAATGTCCAAGGCGGGGGAGAGATGCCTCATTTTTTTGTTGACATGTATTTTTCTTTTGCAGTTTGTCCTAATTAACTTCAACTCGACTCATTTCGCCTGTTCTTCGATTACCGTAAAAGTTTCTATGATGACACGGTGGGTGCTGTCTGCATATGCCAGTTTGTTGAAGATGATGTCATCTGTGTAAACACCTGCGCTTCGGACTCTTTGTTTCAGTACTTTGCACCGTGTGTTTTCTGGGGTCCTGCAGCACAGCTAGATCAGTTTTATTGGAATCCCGAATTCAGCTATCTCCTGTGAAATTAAAAGCATGCTGTAACATGCGGCATTAAAGTCAACGAAAAGGTGGCGAGTCTCCACTTAAAATTCGCTGGCCATTTCCAAGATTTGTTTTAGTGCAAAAATTTGATCTATCTTCGATCTGTCGAGCTAGAAAGCACACTGAAACGTGCCAATTAGTGTGCTACGGAAGGACTACAGGCGTTCACACATAGGATAGTATGTGCGACATTTGCAAGAATATGCCTTGATAGTTGATGCGAAACATAGGATCACGTTTCTATGGAGCTGATACCACATTCACCCACACTTGATTAAAGCTTAGATGCATGCATCATACCAAAACATCACTTCTTTATTTGAAAAGTGCTGCTGGTAAGACATCAGAGTCGGCAACCTTATTGTTCGTCAGATATTGGATAGCTCCGAGACTCATTTCTATACTGAAAGGGCGGATTACTTTTTCGTCGACTGGGAGTGGCCCTATAACTCATTCACAATAATATCCATTCAGCAACTGGTGGAAGTGTGCATCGGTGGCTAGGTTCCCTTCATTATATTGAATAGCATGCATTTCAGTCTAGAAACCAACTGCAAGTTGCTTCGCCGATTGTTATTCCTATTGCGCGATACTTCAATTTTCATGCGCTGGAAGACACGATCTCTTCTTCCTACACAGCATTTTCTTCTTCTTTCCTCTTCTGGCTTTACACTTT
The DNA here is from genome assembly GCA_951813785.1 of Criorhina ranunculi. Lineage (NCBI taxonomy): Eukaryota > Metazoa > Arthropoda > Insecta > Diptera > Syrphidae > Criorhina > Criorhina ranunculi. The sequence goes on along the minus strand of OX638385.1, from coordinate 29,242,018 downwards.
TCCCGAGCTGCTCTATATTTGCATCGCAGATCCTTAAGATGTGCATTTTCTGTCACCTCTTTTTGGTATTCGCATATATCATCTTTTTGGGGATGACTAGTATCCCAAGGTGGATTCGGTTACCTCTTTGATGATGTTACGATACTGGGTCCATTCGACAGTATGCTAGCGTCTATGGAAGATGAGTGCATAACGGAGAGTCTCTCACTCAATTGCCTTTCTATTGTCTTGCTACTCCAGGTGCGCCTCCAATGTTAAGTGTACTTTTCTGGGCCATTCGTGGCATCTTCTCATTTGATACTCTGAATTAAATTGCGACGAGGTAATGGTCAGAGGCGACGTTTTTTTTAAAATTGCATCCTGTTCCTTGGTATTCTTTATATTTAGATCCCAAAGTATTTCCTATGGTGTTTAAAAAAAATCCTTCTTGAACTACATTCTCTCCAAAGTTCTCTTACAAGTGTCGTCCTGTATACATATTTTCAAATGAATCCTTTTGCTTAAAAGTCTGGTTGCTTTAACTTTATGCAAAAAAATTGATGACCCAATAATTGGCAACAATTAATCCTTATCTACATATTTCACTCAATAGGTACTGTTTATGTCTTAACACATAAAAATGAGGAAGAATTTCGTACAATTTTTTGCCTACAAAACCTTTAAATATAAAATAAACTTCCAAACCGCCTAACTTGTCAGCTTATCACACTGTGACACTCATTAACTAATGACTACTGCACGATCTCAGGATCTTTTAAATGTCCATGAAAAGGAAGTGCCAACAAGGCACTTAAGTAATCCCTTAAACAGTACACACAACATAACGACCGGTATCATATATATTTGTATGCAAACGAATGTGTAACCTCAGTGTAAATTTTATTATTGTTCTCATTTTTTGTTTTTTTTTTGTTTTCCTACATAAATTATTCATAGTGCGTATAAATTTGTTGTGGCGGACCCATTGCCGCGCACGTGAAGCAAAACTTCATTCAACGCTGGTTATTTTTTTTTAAAGCTGTCAGCGAAATAATTGATGAATATTGACCGCAAAAAAAAAACAAAACAAAACAAAACAGACGAAAGAAATGAAAAGAGTTCGCATATGCGAAAGAAAGTGGAAAATAAAAATAAATTGAAATAATCCTTTGGTAAGGACGTGGGATAAAAGCGAAATCTAAGCAGTTTCCAAAGCTATATTTTGAAGGGACACGCTTTAAACAGCAGCTCCCGCACATAAAGCAAACAAAAACACACACAGAAAAATAAAAAAAAAGGCGAATAAAAGCAACAACATCGAGAAAACGTCCAATAAAGGGACTCATCCGCACCATAAATCATAAATCAAAATAAATGTTTAAGGAATCAGCTAGTCGTGGTAGTTTGAGATCCCTTCGAAGTGCCCCACTGCTTAGCACCGTGCTAGAGAGCACCTTATCATTGACACGCATCCATCCGATAACATCATTGGAGTTGCCCGGGGTGGAATTTGATGTCGAGTCGCGTACTACCCCACCATTGCGAACAATTACCGGTGGATCCATACAAGGGCCACCGCTGCTCATGGGAAGAGTGGGCCGTTCCTCCCTTCGAACACATTCCGAACACAAGCGTAGTATCCAACAAAAACGGTATGTATATACAAATACAGACGAAAAATCTATTTTCTTCGCCCATGGCAAAATGCATTTAACCCAAAAAGATACAAAAAAAAAAAAAAAAGTACACTCTAGAAACTAATTGTGTTTGATGATTTTTCATTTTTTTTTTTGGGGATAACCTAAAATTTGTTATGAAAAGCAATCAAGGATGTGAATTAAAATTAAAAGAGAACGATTTGTTTGATTGTGTGTGAACAGTTTTTTGGTTTTTTTTTTTGAGATTAATTGAATGCCTTCCTTTTTAATTTATGTGTTTGTTCGTTTAAAGATCTGAGTGTGTTTTTTTTACCACTATTCGATGTGACTATTTAAATAGAGGACTCTTATAATGCACAGTCTTTAACTGAAACATACACACACTCACACACAATATCTAAATCTATATATTGTACTGTTTATGCATTTTTGAAAATTTATTACTACTTTGTGTGTGTTAGTATAACAAGGCAAGATAAATTTATTTGGTTTTTAAATTAACATTGTTAAGATATATTTTATATATAATTTTTTTATTAGTCATAAAAAGAGACTCGTAAAGAGAGTGATATGTCAACAACTACATCCCATAATTCTGTATGATAACAGGAAATACACTAAAAGTATAAATAAAGTGTTTATTGGGTCACTTCCGGACTTTCAACGGACAGACGTTGCTTCGCTCAATTGTGTTGATTGTTGGCGAAATAGATATATGTTTTGAAAAAATGGGATTCGATCTCGTTTATATGACTACTGCAAGCACGTTGTGTGGCATAAGGCACCATCTTGTTGTAACCACATATCATTCATGTCAAGTCCGTCCAATTCTGGCCAAAAAAAAAGTCTTCCAACACGACATGATAGCGAACTCCATTGATCGTAATATGGTGAACATTTCCATCGACGATAAAATACGGTCCAATCACACCCTCGGCATGAAATCCACACCACACGATCACTTTTTGTGGATATAACGGAGATTCTTGAAGCACATGTATATTTTGCTTATTGTCAAAGCTTTCTTACTAGGTGGCGCTACAGTCCGGGGTGGACCTGGACCTCAACCAACAGGCGTCTCCAGCCAGCTCGATCTTTAGCTAGCTTCCTCCAGTTTCGCACGCTAAGTTGGTTGAGGACCCCTTTAATTTGCGTGCGCCACCTGAGTCGTGGTCTTCCTCTACTGCGCTGTCCCTCGGGGGCGGATTCGAAGTTTTTTTTTGGACCGGAGCACTGGTGTCCATCTGCTCTACATGACCCAGCCACTTCAGTCGTTGGACCTTCACTCTTCTGGCTAAGTCGATGTCGCTGTACAACCCGTACAGTTCGTCGTTGTATCTCCTCCTCCACTCACCGTCCATGCAGATGGGACCGAAAATCCCCCGAAGAATTTTCCTGTCGAAGCAGCCAAAAGCACCCTCATCCATTTTTGATAAAGTCCATGCCTCTGCGCCGTAGAGCAGGACTGGGATTATTAAGGTCTTATATAGGGTCACTTTTGTTGCTTGAGAGAGGGCTTTGCTAATCAATTGATTTCTTAGCCCAAAAGAAGTAGCGATTGACAAGGGTTATTTTTCGTTTGAACTCAGCGTTGTTGTCGTTGTCTGAATTGATAGCGGAGCCTAGGAAGACAAATTCCTTAACTACCTCAAAGTTATATCTGTCGAGGGAGACATTCAGTCCGAGTCGTTGGCGTTGAGTGTCCTTTCTGGTTGACAGCATATACTTGGTCTTGCCCTTATCGTTAAACCCATCTTCGCCGCTTCGTGCTGATTTGTTAGCATTCTCATTTTTTGGTTTGTCTCATGTATTCATTTTCCGTCTAACTGACCGGCTTTTTTTTAAGGTTCCACGATGCTTGTATAAAGATGTCTCCCGCAAGCAGGTTGAGGATAACCTTGAGTCTTGTTGTAAGTGTTGTTCTCATTGCATCGGTACTTCTACTCCACTCTAGTCTTTGAACTTCCGTGATCGAAATTAGGTTGATGATTTTTCTGGCAGCTTTTTACCAAACAAGGTCTTACTATGGCCATGCACAGCCACAGCATGATTTTCAGATTCGGTCCTAAGGTTTGCCCAAATAATCCGCTGCACGAGTAGGAAGCTATCGTGGCTTGATTTTTTCGTTAACGATCAGCCTCTACTTGAGATTCCTATTGAGCATAGGTCTTAGATATTTGGCACTGTCAGAGATCCGGAAGTAGATACCCTAAAGTGAAGGTTTTAAGAACTCTGGTTTTTTTCTTTATCTAAGGTCCCTTTAATTTGCTCGCTAAGGATTGAAAGAAATTTGACAGTTGTTATGAGCACTTCTTCCAACTTTGTTCCTGGTATTACAAGCTTTGACTAGTATCCGGTCAAGTATACTCCACAGTTTGTTTTCCAACATCTCTAGCCATAACTTCTTTATTCACAAGTGTCATCTTTTAGTTTCGTCATAAAGATTGAATATAGTTTCAGAATAGTATTCCTTCGAATAATGCCTTCGCATTTTCGGTGCATAGTAATACAAAGTTAACACCAATACTGCAATACCCACCTTCTCATTAAAGTCGGTTAACAAAAGTACGTTTCTCATTTGACACTAAACGAACAAACACTACTAACAAATTGTTCTCCTCATTTAATTCTTAGAGTCAACACCTGCATCAGTGTTACAAACCCTAACTCATTGCTTTTACAACCACAAATCTTCCAAGAAAACATCAATTAAAGCGTTAATAACTACAAATTTCACGCTACGTCACTAACATTAAGAAGGAGTTTAATTAATTCCATTTTAGACGTTGTTTCCCATCACTTTTTCACCGCAGCAGTCGCGTCTGGCTAACAACATTAACAGACTTTTAACTATTTTCTCGAGGGGCTTTCAACCTAATTTACTACTTTTCTCACTAACTTCAACATTCTCAATGAGCATTCATTTCACTTAGCTGTAGGACCTCTCCAAAAGTAATAACCCCTCTCCGTTGAGCACCACCTTCCTGCTATTTTAACCATTTACGTTGCAATCCGACACCAACAAAAAAAAAATACACACCCTCATCCCTCCAGCGAATTTGTTTTGTATACACCGCGCACACGTTGGGAATTCGTACCAACAGGGCCAGGATAATTTCTGTAAACATTTCCGTTTACACTGTTGCAGCGAATTATTTTTCAATTGCAAACATTTTTTCGTCCTTTAGAGACGGATGCAGTAGCAAGGTGCACAATGACGTGAACTGAAACATGCTGTGAATGAGGTGCTAAGATAAGACGATCGATGTTCGAATTCAGTAAACACGAGAGGAAAGCGGAAGGAGGATAGATATCGAATTGATTTCCTTTGAAACGGTGTCTCAACTGCACACTACCGCACAAATCACATCCGGCACTAAAAAGCGTGCCGAGCCAAGGAGGGATTGCCCTCGGAATTTCATCTGCCTGACTGAAGAAACTCAACATAGATGGTTGCCACTGAATTGACATCTATTCATCGTGCTGCACTTCAAAAATGTTAGCGAATCATTTGAGGCGAGAGTTCGATTCGATTTGGCCAAGAACCGCATGTAATTAAGTAAATACATATATATATATCGCTATACACAAAGCAAAGTATAGGCAACTACAGAAAAGAAAAAGGAAACAAGGACTATGCAAGGATTCTTTTCCTTCCATTTAACACACTCACAAAGATCTCCCGGTTGTTAAGAGTCCTTCGTTTGAGATATTGCAATCCTTTCGTGCAGAAAATCGTCCAAAAGCGGTGGTTCTTTCGGACTAAAGTGCATTGCCATTTGGACCGCACCGATTTTTTGAAGGAACCCATTCGGGTTCTTTACCATCGACTCAACTCAAATTAGTGTAGTTCTTTGAGTGTATTTAATTACGCTGTCTTTTGTTTTATTTCGCAGCAATTTACAAAATGCATAGGAGTGAAATTAATGCACTTTGATAAAATTTGTCTGGGTGGGGAGAGGGACAACCGAGAAATGGGCTAATGGCAATCCATTAGGTTCCGTAATTTAGTCATTATTGCATTTTAGTTTTTTCTTTCTTTAAAGAAAAACCAAATTAATTTATTCTTGCGCATATTGTATGTACAGTAGAATGTTTTTGTATATAAAAATAAAAATAAAAATTGTATTAAATAATTTTGTCTATATAATGTATCGTGTTTAATGTTGTGTGTACTTGTTGTACTTGTAAGTGTCTGTTTTGATGTGTTTCTCTAATAAAATGACTACACATATTAAATCTATAATCAGGGAGGTTAGAGTAAAAAAAAAAAAGATTTATAAGACGATCGGTGGTTATGTGTATTGTAGAATTATTATTATTTACATTTATAAGCAACAGGAGTTAATTATATAAAACTACAGAATTATGCAAAATCCCTATAACATTTTACTAATTATTTTGCGCTTAATAACTTTTTAAATCTTAAATATTATTTAAGTGTGATAAGTGTTCCATAAAACCCAACGTAATAAAATAAATTAACAGTCTTTTGAGATTTAACAAACCATAGTCTAGGCTCAAAACCACCAAATGTTCTTTCGTGGCACCACCTCACCACACTCACGTAGGCATGACAAACCGGCAAGAGTATAATCTATCGTGAAAAAGCTACTCAACCCGCCGTTCGAAGTCGGCAATAAAACAGTAACACACACATGAATAGTTGTGAGAAGGCCTAGCTGGCTCTTTTTTTTTTTTTTTTATAATTCACTAGCGCTAAAGGGGTTATGAATACTATTCACACAGCGCTAGTGTTGGTGTAGTGATTTTGAAACTCAGATAGTATAAGGTTTCAGTATTTTTGCTCCGAGGGTGGTGTCCAGAATAACTGGGGAGAATTATTGGTTCTGTTGCCATTGCTTATAATTCACAGTATTTCTTTCGAACATCCCGATTGCATTAGTACGATCAACACTTTTTAAGACATTGCCTACCCCACTGCCAGTGTTATGCCTATACAGTAGAGTTGACGTCAGTTTTTTCCGCAATTGACCGACTTTTTTTCTGTGACATTGGGATTCGAACCTGGAACCTCCAGCGTGACAAGCGATGATGCAACCACTACACCATGGCCACCCTTGAACTGTCATACATTATATTTGAATTTTTTTAAGTTTTGGCAGAAGGGTATAGACTAGTCTTTTCTCTTAACCACAACGACATGGTAATAGCGCTGTCATGTCGAAAATAAAGAGGCTATACTGATCCTGGATGCAGATAAGTTCCGTGAAAAGGCCCTAGGTTAGATTGGAGTGGTCAGCATTCTTAGACCAGTGATAGGTCTACTGTGATATCACATAGATCTGGAGAGATCACTTTGCCACGGTACGTATCATTCCATATTATTAAGTAGATTTCGAAGAAGTATTACCTACAGTACAGGTTCTTATGACGCAATTTTCAAAAGTCTTGAGTGCCACTTTTCAAGACCTCTATCCTAAATACCAAAACCATGGTCTGTTCAAATGTTTATATATATATACTACGAGTTGACTGTGACTACGCACGGGTTAAATACCTACTAAGGCTAGAAATCGTCTGTCCCTATGGAACTTTCAAAGGTAACCAAAAGCGTCACCATTCCAATATTGAATTCTTGAAATCGGTACAGAAGTTCCACAGATACTTACAGATCCATTCAAACAAATCATCGTACACACTCGTTTCTCGACGAATAACTCCGAAATAAACTACGTAGGGTATCCATAGAAGAAAGAATACGATCAAAGAAAAATAAATGAAAAAACTACCCTTGCGCAACTCGGCAAAACAAAAACAACACACGATCACAAACCGATGTGCCGATGGTGACGGTTGCGTATACTATAAGTCTGTAAACTTTAACACTCTCTATCTTGGCCAGTAGTTATAATTTTGAAAAACGCATTTCTTCATTTTTGTTGTAAAATTTACCTGACAAATTTCAATTCTTAATTCCAATTGTTTATGCTCATTATTTATTATTACTGCAAAAATTTCTATACCGCATTCTTATAATGAACAGCGGCACCTGTTGACTTTTTATGTACTAAATTTTATACGCTCTATAACTCTGACCAAAGTTTTTTGGTTTTTTTTCTTTAAAACAATTGTTCGTGACGTCTATAGGCGTTCAACCCTTAACTTCGAACTTTTCTAACATACAAAAGTAAATTCCAAAAATCTTTAAATGACGATAACTTTTTTTTCCTGATTTTAGAAGCCTATATGCTGCTTCAAACTATGCTCTGTCCACCTGTGAAAACTACATGAAAATCCGTTCAGTAGTTTCGGAGATGTGCGCGAATAAACAAACAGACAGACAGAAAATAACAGAAAATAATTCTAAAAATCACTAATTTCTGTTCTCTCTTCTCTAGTCACCCCCTTTCTTTTTATTACTTTTTCTTCAATGTACAGACACACCGGGTTCTACTGTCTTGTATGTATTGATGATGATGATGATGATTGATGATATTAATTTGAAGATGTTAGAGAAGCCATGGATTGACTGCATTTGACTAGGTATTTGTATGAGTGTCAAGGACAATGCTTATTATTGGCTGAACTGGCTTTAAACAGATTGAAAGATCAACAAATATGAACATTTGAAGATTGCTTACTTTGGTAAGATAGACCTTCCCATTAACCAAACTTCAGGCTTCTATTTGATTAGACATCGTGTCTATTTTTATTCTACGCACTTTTATTGAACCTAGCTACGCAAATTTTGGCAAAAAAGCAAATCTTGAGACATAGCAAAGAACACATGAGTTAAAAATGCTTAGGGGGAACTTTGGAAGTTACAAATTTTGGCCTTAGATATCTATAACAAACTTCCTACCTTCACATGAAATTTCAAGATCCTATCCACACTGGAAGTGCTCGAAGAAGCATAACGAAATGGTGTCACACAGTCAAATGCATTCGACAGTGTCAATTTGGGCACCAAAATAGCATTATTATGGGATGCCTCAGGGCTTTTTAAACTTTCAATTAAGCTGCGATAATTGGAGGCACAGGGTTGGAAACCTCAGTCTACTCCTGAAACCCTTTTGATTTCCTTACGTAAGAGTTAAAATGGGCTGCACTGCCAGCATTCAGTGGCTAATGGATTAGATTGCTAAGCGAGCTACCACAAGCCTCAGCTTAACAACCAAACAGTTTTCTAGCGATATCACCAAGAGTATAATCTGTCATGAAAAAACTACTAAGACCGCCGTTCGGAGTTGGCAATGAAAACTGATGGATATTTCCATTTTTGTTAAGAGAAGTTGCCCCTTTGCCTTCTCCAGGCTTTCATGCCAAACATTTGTATTCTATCGGCACCCAAGAAAATCTGAGAAGTTCTCAAATATCAATTCTGAGAATGCCGCGGTCGTAAGTTTTTTATCTGTCTGAAGCTCGAAGTGGAAGTTGCTAGTTCCTTAGCCTAATGTTGGGTTAGTTCATTTCAGAATTCGGTGCGTCACTTTATTTTTTATACAGTTCCCAAGATAAGGCACTCAAATGGGTCTGTTTCGCACTATATTTCTAGCAAATCTTCCAATCTATTTGATGGCAGTCGTAAGTGTTCATATAACATATGTCTAAAGGTCACTAGTTCAATCGGTCGATACAACTACCCACCACTATTCCCTTGCCTACTTGTGTAATTCCGAAAAACTTAGTACGTATTCACTTTGGTGAAAGTCAATCCATGCGATCCTATGTAATCCCACGTGACACAATCCAACCTCAAGGTTATTCATTTGACGCCACATTTTCAACCGTCCTTCATCTACTCTGCAAACTGTCCCCGCTTATTCCAACAACCCTGAATTATGTACCTTCCTTTGGAACATGTCATCCACATGTAGGTGTCTCATGCACCTACTCGCATCCTATTGTCGTGAATTTAATACGCCACCTCACCCTGCATGTGTATTAAATAAAACGCCTTATCAACTTAAATCTTAAACGTCATCGATTGCACCATTGCGACGCTTAAGCACATTGATTCCACTCACGACTGGAAAGCGCTTAACAAAAAAACGTGGAAAATATGTAGAAGAGCACAATGCAACAAACAGGTTAGAAGTGTCTCTCCTCTGAAAAGGATTAATCCTCCTCCGTTCGAATATGGAACACTCTGCCTTCATGTCATGTGTTGTATGCCAAACTCTTAAGTTGAGTTCTCCCAATGCACACAACAGAGTGTACTACTCCTACCAACCAACCATTGCGCTCGTCATCGACTAATTTAATTGATCCCCTCGTCCCTACCACTACTACACGGGCATTCAAAGAGAATCGAAAATGGAATTTCGTACTTATCCTCAACACACATGTCCCTGCTGCATTGTTCGCTAATGCAATGCATGCATGCATGCGGCTGTGCCTTACATATGTGTGCGATTTAAATGTATGTCAATGTGCACAAGGAGCGTATAGTTCTTGGGGTGTATCGTGGCAATGTCCCACTGCCCCAGCACCCCGAGTGTATAATTCTGCTGTTTGTCTTTTAATTCATCCCTCTCAGCTGGTGTGTGGATTTGGTCTGGTTTGGGTGGTACAAGTGGGCGATCTTTTTTTTTTGTGGTGTACAATTACATCCGACTTGGTATTTAAATTGGAATATTGATTCGAACGACTTAGATAGTTGGATACAGTACTCGTATAAGAAAGTTATCCACCAAAGTCAATGGAAATGTGAGAAATATTTGCAAAAAAAAAAAATTGTTGATGGGAAATTTAAAGGCAAACAATGTTACAGAAGTGTGTTGGCACAGGCTTTAAGCGGAATGAATGCATGTGTATGGAGAATAGGAATTGAATGTCTGTTATTCGTTGTGAGGGTGAATCGATATTGGATACAAATTACTGGTGATACATAACCACAATAAAAATTATAGTCAATCCTGCAAACTGCCAAAGGAAATGCGAGTGACAATACAAATAAGTTCTAGCTGCAGTATGCTAAATAGGGCCAGTGGGATGCGAACGATAAGGTCAATTTAAAGAGAGGCATCACGACAAGTCAAGTATTTAAGTTTTATGTTGGAGTGTTGTTCGAAAACCAGTTAAAACAGTTTTTTCGGGTGCTCCATTCCAAGGAGAAGCAGGAGTGAAAACACTAGGCAAGTGGACATCAAGTCTGGAGACACATGATTATATAGCCTTTTGTCTAAAGTTAAGCTTATACATTTGAGTTTCCTGAAGCATTGATATCCAGCTAAGCGTATTCTTTCCTTCGAAAGGAACTGGGAGGGCTTGATGAATCGATTGGTTGTCTTGTCTACAATGACATTGTAAGTCTTGTTAAGATTTTCGTGGATTTCGTGGTAGAGATCTTCATAAGACACTACTGAGATGTTTTCAGTAGTATGTGTGATTTCTGCTCACTAAAATAACCTTTTACAAAGCTCTGTTGTGTGCGGTATTGTCGGTTTCGTATTTCTCTGTTTCTGTCATGGTGGGCTATGAAGACCGGTTCAGTTTAATGACTCCCCAAACGATAAGCTACCTGAAGTTGGAGTTTTCTGCAGTGCACCTGACTTTAATATTGCCAAACGACTGCTGGATCACTGCAGTGTATTTCAGGCGGTTTTGCTTTCGATTAAAGTGGTAGATGGTAGCACTATTGTACTATAAAAAGATAGTCAGGCAGCGATAAAAGCCTTGAAATCACCAACAGTAAAATCCAAGTTGGTAAAGTAATAACGCAGGTCCCTGAATGAGATCGTTGACTGATGCAACGTTTTTCTGTGCTGGGTTCCTGGGCACGGGGAGGTTCCGAGCAATTGCAGAGGGGACGAGCTAGCGCAGGTCGAATGGAGGCAGTCGGTTCCCCGCCATTATCAGAAGGAATGGAGGGGAACCGCCTGTTTCAATAGAATCGATAAAGTCTTTCCTTTACCTTGATACTGAAGCTAGAGGAATAGCTAATAGCAGGTAGAACAACATCAACACTTGTCTTCTGTCAAAACAGATCTAGTCCAACCTGGATCTGAGAAGAACGAGAAGACTTCTGTTCGTGAATAGGAGACATATAAAAAATATAGTAGGAGCCCTTACGGGGCATTGTCTGATTGGCAGGCATGCCAGCAGATTAGGTGTTCCCTCTAACGATTTTTGTAGAAGCTGCAGAGACGAAGAGGAGAAAGAAACGACCGCACACCTTCTTTGCTCCTGTCCTACCCTATCAAGGCTAAGAAGGAAAACCCTAAGAGAGTACTTCTTCGATGACCTCAATGACCTAGCGAGGCTTGACATCTTTAAAATTAAGAAATTTGCATGGGTGGGTCTAATTGGTTCTGCACTTAGTGTGGCACAGGATAGGGCTACCCAGAACTTCAACTTCAACTTTATTCTTCTTCCCTAAGGAAATTTCACATGTGAGGTCTCTGATGCTGGTCATCCGGTTTTTCTACGTGGTACCACAATGGGCCTTGTTCTGGCCTAAGTGTGTTCCTGCTTAGTCGGGATAGCCACTCAACCTAACCTAACCTAATCGAAGCTAATTCTGAACAATTTTTATAGTTTCGATCGTCTTTATTGCTGCTTCCAAACTTTTTAAGAAGAAAAAATAGGCCTTGTCGTTTCCATCAATATTGGTTGCTCTTACTGTAACTTTGTCTCTTACGTGTAGGTCTTGATATCGATGTGAAAACAATCCTGTAACGTTGCTCGTGGAAATTGAACTTCTTCATCATTGTTAGGTTCTCCTCAAAGGATTTTAGTCAGTTTCGTTAAAAATTTGTTGAAAACAATGTCAAACTTTTTTGAATATCTATTTTATCCTTCTTAAGAGTAGCTTTGGAGATTTCTCGAGTTTTGTTGGATGCAGAAGGAAGTCAAGCTTGTACAAACATATGACCCCCTTGCAGGGTACTGTGGCTCATCCTAGGTACGTAGGCTCGTAGTCTGAATTCGATTTCATATTAGATTACGTCTAAGAAAGTACTCGCACATGAGTATATTTTTTGTTATCGAGGCGGCCACACCTACAGTAGACTCACCCTCAGATTCAAAGACTGGTCCATTCTGCTTCTAGGTTGAGAACCCCATTCAAATTTGGTTCTTTCATCTACAATGAGCTCAGCTTTCAGCTTGAATATAGGGAAGTTTTGCATTCACGAACGAATTAAGCAGGACCAAGGACTCTCTCTACAGATGCAGATATTTTGCCATTTTCAGCTGTTTTTCACAATCGCAGCTATAAGTATAGCATGTAGCTTTGGAGCCGTCCGTAAAAATACGACTTCAATTCATTCCAGGTTCAGACCAAGCCAGTCCTGAACGTGGGGAAAGTCTACAGCATCAGTATTTCTACAAACGACAAACCTTGCACCTACTGGTATCGTTGATAACCTTCATCAACATTTCGAATGCATAAAGCTTGACGACTGACGTGTTTGAATGGTCCTTGTATTTGTTGAACTTTCCCAAACGAAAATGTAGTCAGAAGCAAACATTTCACTTCCTTTTACTCAGCAGGACAAGGCAAAGACAACTTTTCAATAGGTCATCGATCTGATCACAATTTGGAAAAAAAGGGAAACAGGAAACTATCTCTGAGCATACTCTGAACCCAATGGCACTATGATATCAGCCTATCAGCTATATACTATAAAAAAAAACATTCCCAACAGGCTTTACTACTTCGACTTCTGTAGAATGTTCAACTTTTTCATTCTGCACAGCATATAATGCAACCATCGAGCGAAGCTTTAAAGTTATGCAACACTTTCGGGGGGGCGGATGACATTCTTTAACGAATGTTTTCTAATTTATGGAGTACCACCATGTATATGTACAGCTAGTACCCTATGCACATATTGCATTGAGCCGTCCTCCACGTCGTCGTCCCATTCGTAGTCGTCTACTTCTATTAAAACATTTTCGATATGGCCTATTTCTCAGGCTCAGGCGGAAGTGGGAATGATGATGATGTGGGTGTGTATGTGTGTGTGGGGGTAGGTGATGGTTTTGCGATGGTGGAAATAAACTACTAAAGTTCGTAAACTTTATTGTTGGCCCACTTAAATATAACTTGGTGGAGGAGGGGTGGTAATTTATTTGTTTTCAAATTGAACAGCCTTGAAAGTTCATTTCATGGATTTTTCATTCACCATCACCACCATCACCAATGCACATCCTACTCCATGCAGTGGTAACAAACAAAGTGCATGTGGTCGTCCTTCTTTGAAGAACTTGTGTCTGTCTTGACTATGATTGTAGTAGTTATTCTATTCGTTGCCGTGTATGCTTAAGGTAATAATGGTCTTCACATATAATGAGACAAAATTAAAACTATTAATTTTCTCTTTCTTTCTTTTCCGCTTGCTCTGTCTCTCTCAATGGGGTTAAGGGGGTTAAGGAAACTTATTATTGTCATAATTTGTGCTCAGGAGGAAAACGGGAAAAAGGATAAGGAAAGCAATTTGACGTGTATGAATGCAGGACGGGGGAATTTATTAAAAGGGGATTTGTTAATGTCACTTTTGTGACATTTGTTTGAGAAGGACCTTTTTTAATTAAAATCTTTGGGACAAAGTTTTGATCCCCAGAGCAAGATAACAATTTCACATGGAGTTTGACAATTTGAAGATGTTAACATCGTGAAGTATTTAAGTGGTGTGCTAGTTCCTGTCAAATTAATTTAGAAAGTGGGAATTTATATTTTTTCTTTTGTCTATTGAAAGGTAGATTGGTTGCGGTTGCATTTAAGGGATGTAGGAGTATTTTTTGTTGTATTCGAAATCTTTTGAGACACTTTTTCACGCAGATTTATCCAATTTGTTTGACTATTGTTTGTTCTAGAGGGGTTAAGCTATGGTACTTCTAAATGGTTTAACTTGACTCTGTCAAATGCGCTCCAGTTTGGTTGCAATCGAAACCAGGCTAAGATATGTCTGGGTTGTGGGCTTTCTATGAGCTGTCTTATCAAATTTTTTAATTTCTTTCCGTCCGCAAATCTACTCGGGATATCAAAATTTTAACTGATAGTCAGGCCGCGATAAAATTCTTGGAATCTTTCGCCTTCAACTCTAAAGCAGCCCTAAAAAAATGAAATAAGACCAAGTACACTTCCTTGCGGTACCCCATCACAAATTCCCTTAAAATCGAAGAATTTGTAACCGTGTTTGACACAAGAGAGTATACGAAATAGGATCCTTGGATATGATATATGGGATAAGGAAAGACTCAATACGGTCGCCGTGGCTTAGTGGTTAGTGCGTTGGACTGCTAAGCGAGAGACACAGGTTCGATTCTCAAAAAACCACCAAAAGTTTTTTCGCGGCACCACCTCTTCGCAGGAATGACAAACCTGCAAGAGTACAATCTGTCATGAAAAGCTTCTCAATTCGCCGTTCGGAGTCGGCATTAAACTATAGGTCCCTTCCATTCGTGCGAAGAATATAACACGCACAACATGAATGGTTGTGAGAAGCTAGGCCTTGGCTCTCCATGAGCTGCCGTGCCAAATATACATACATACATACATACAAAGACTCAATACTTTCTGTCACACCGTTTCGAAGGCTTTGGAGATGAAAGAACACTTCGTAGGCCTATCGGAATTGTATCTGTTATTCAGTATACCAGGCTGTAGAATGTTTGCTTCTAAACCCGATCTGGAAATGCAGAATAAGGCGGTTTTTCTATTAATCGTTCTAGCAAACGTTTTCGCAAAATTTTTTCAAACATCTTTGCGATGATCGGTAGTAGCGAATACCATAACGACTTTTGTCACTTTCTCTACTGTCTTGGTATTATTTGTAACCTAAAAGCAGCATTCTGCTTCAAAGCTGCAGGCGATGACTTGATAAGTAGCATACACCAACTTATCTGTAAAATACGGTCGGAAGAAAGTATGTCCGATGAATGGAACCTCAGCATTGATTGTCTGATCATTAAGAAAGTGGACCCTCTGAACTGCGCCAACTACAGAGTCTTCTTAACATCGGCTACAAGATCCTATCTGTTGGACTGAGTGCACGTCTGAGCCGTTCGTCAACAACCTGATTGGTCCATATTAGTGTGGCTTTAGGCCAGGAAAGTCCACCATCGACCAAATATTCACACAACGGCAGCAGGAGCTGCAAATCGATACACACTACCTATTCATCGATTTTAAGGACGTGTATGACAACATCTATAGAGACGAGCTATACAGCTCCATCAAGTTCGGTAAAGAATTTACCAAGACCTTTGATGTCAAAAAAGGATTTAGACAAGGAGATGCGCTGTCATGCGACTTTTTTAACATCATTCTTGAAAGAATAGTGCAAAACTCACGCGCCAACTCAAGAGGCACAATCTTTCAAAATTCCGTCCAATTACTGGCATACGCCGATGATATTGACATAATCGGAAGAAAGCAGCGTGATGTCAGTGGCGCTTTCGTGAGTATTGAGACGGAAGCGGCAAAGATGGGTTTAACGTTCAATGAGGGCAAGACCAAGTATATGCTGTCAACAAGAAAGGACACTCAACACCTACATCTCGGACAGAACGTCTCCCTCGAGAGATATAACTTTGAGGTAGTTAAGGACTTTGTCTACCTTTGCTCAGCTATCAATTCAGACAACGATACCAGCACTGATATCAAACGAAGAATTACTCTTGCCAATGGCTGCTTCTTTGGGCTAAGAAGGCAATTGACTAGCAAAGCCCTCTTTCGAACAACAAAATTGGCCCTATATAAGACCTTAATAATCCCAGTAATGCTCTGCGGCGCAGAGGCATGGACTTTATCAGAAATGAATGAGGGTGCTCTTGGCTGCTTCAAGAGGAAAATTCTTTGGGTGATTTTCGGTCCCATTGGAGGAGGAGATACAACGACGAACTGAACAAGCCGTACAGCGACATCAACTTAGTCAGAAGAGTGAAGGTCCAACGACTGTGGTGGCTGGGTCATGTAGAGCGGATGGACACCAATGCTCCGCTCTGACAAATCTTCGAATCCGCCCCTGAGGGACAGCCCAGTAGAGGAAGACCGCGACTCAGGTGGCGCACGCGAGTTGAAGAGGACCCCAACCAACTTAGGGTGCGAAACTGGAGGCAGCTAGCTAAAGATCGAGCTGGCTGGAGACGCTTATTGGTTGAGGCCCAGGTCCATTCATAAGGTTGAGGGGCCTAACCAATGTTACCACGGGTAATTCTGTGAGAATCTGTGTTGTTTTAAAGTCGTAGCTAGGAGCTTTCTTTGTTTTAAGATTGTCAATTTCTGTCACTCGAAACGGACTTCTATTTTCGATTTCTACACCCTTTTACCGTGTCGTAATTAAACTGAGATTTCAGTGAATACCAATTGGAATAACAATAATTACACGAAGGCAATATATTTTTGGTAGCAGGTAGCTACAAATTTTCATCAATACGACTATTAATACATACTTATGTACGTTTGTATATATATGTAATGGGATCACATGAAGCAGAAATTTATGAGCGTATAGCAACCGCCATCATTTTTTCGGTGTGCAGCCATTCTTTTCACAACTTTTCGTCACTGCCTTTCACTGTTTGCCTGCGATGGAAACAGCCGTACCAAAATATAAATCTCAAAAGCACTTTATTCGTCGACGATGTAACACCACCACCGTCATCCCTTGGAGATATGCATACGTACAGCATATAAATACGGCATAATGGCCATTGCA
Source organism: Criorhina ranunculi (assembly GCA_951813785.1). Taxonomy (NCBI): domain Eukaryota; kingdom Metazoa; phylum Arthropoda; class Insecta; order Diptera; family Syrphidae; genus Criorhina; species Criorhina ranunculi. The sequence goes on along the minus strand of OX638385.1, from coordinate 29,224,749 downwards.
CAACGTCCTGGCACCCAGATATGCCTGCTGTATGTTATAACAGTCATTCGGTTATGTACATTTTGCCTTATTTTGGTGTTAAAGGAATTTATTGGGCTCCTAGAGCCACTACCACTGGATGGTGGTAAATCATTATGTAATTTCATATTCTGCGATATTATAATTCAAAAAAAAAAAAAAAAAACGAAACAAAACAAATTATCCTTTCAGACATTACGTGCGCCGGTATGTGCATGCAACATGTTACGGCATAAGCCAGGATAAGGCGGTGGCGTGGTGTGAATTTAACACACATCTCCATATATTTAAATTTGCCAAGAAGTCAGTGTGCGGTGGATGAGCTATTCCTGGAAGGTTCGTGCTATATTAAGCGTTCATCTAGGCTAATAACTGAGTTAAAATTTAGTGCTCTTAGGTAATCTCAAGACAATGGAGGCAAGTTATAGGTCACTTTGGCTTGAATTATTATCCAAAAGAAACATTTGCATGCAAAGCTATCGATGTCGGTAATAATTGAAATATATTTCGAGCAGAGGAATAGCTAGACATTTGCATTTCATACTCATACCCTCGGCAACCAATAGAAAGTGAAGAATTTTAAGGTCCATTGGTCTTGAAACCGTGCAACATTTGCGTACGTGACTATGTACCGCTTTAAGCTAAAAAGTAGAACTCTCACGACGCGAATGCCCTTCTTAGGGCTTATGTGAATTCAACGCACTGTATAGATGGTTTCTGACGACTTGTCTTAAATCCTCTACAGTTTCCTCCTCCAGGGGAAGAGAAGTTTGAACTTTCTCAGATGAACAGATGTATAATCTTCCATTTCAGATGTAGATTCCTCGTCCAAATTGGTTTTTGACAAGTTTACCGACAAAGTTGTTGGGAGAGATTCCTTCTATCTAGAAGGAGTCCCACGGTTTTAAGAATTTTAAAGGAACCTACGTTGTTTTAGTAAGTTGTTAGCTGTAGTTACATTAAAAATTAAAAAAACAACGCTCACTTGGCCAATTGCTTTCTCACAACAGGAGCACTTGGCGAGCAGTCGGAGGAACAAAACCACTTTGAGAGCCACTCAGCCTGGCGCCAAAGATTGGTCTCTTTGGACCCGGAAAGCGCCATAAACTGAAAAAATCTCATGTGTCATCTCGTACATAAATAAGTTTTCCTACAAGCCCAACGAGTTGGTCTCATAATGAACGAGGATAAAGCAAAGTACATGCTGTCTACCAAAAATAGATCCGTCGAACACCGTCAGGTCAAAACCTAACAATTGGCACTATAATTTTGAGGTAGTGAAGGAGTTTATCTACCTCGGGGCAAATATAAACTCCACAAATGACACCCAAGTGTAGATTAGACGAAGGATAACCTTAGGCAACCGCTGCTACTTCGGTTTGTCCAAACAACTAGGGTCCAAACTCCTAACTCGAAGGTCCACAATCATACTCTATAAAACCCTGATCATGCCAGTCCTGCTTTATGGAGCTGAATGCTGGACGATAAGTTAGACAGCGGAGCAGATATTGGGATCCAACGAAAGAAAAATTCTACGTCGAATATTTGGTCCTTTCTGCGAGGAGGGCGAAAGGAGGAGAAGATGCTATACAAAGATGTGGATGAAGTCCGGAAGGCAAAAATCCGTCGACTGCAATGGCTGGGCCACATCGAGCGAATGGACGAGAATGCTCCAGCTAAGAGGATCTTTGAAACCCAGCCACCTGGTTCACGAAGAAAAGGAAGACCGAACCTCTGGTTCCTCCTTGGTCTAGTAAACTGGAAGCAGCGTGCCCGGGACCGTGAAGGATGGAAAGCGGCATTAGTTCAGGCTCAGATATTCCAAGGGTCGCTGGCCTGATGAGTAAGTAAGTAAGGTAGTTTTCCTACAGTAAGAAAAAGGTAGAGGTTTGATTGTGGATACCTTTAGGTAAGGTTGTAGGTAGGGTAGGGTAGGTAAGGTTGTAGTGGCAAGCTACAGAAGCAACATCATTTAGACCTGATAAGGTCCTTCGTGTTACCACATGCATCTGTACTTCAATCAGAAATACTACTCGTAGAACCAGCTGGAGCTTGCTATGAGGCTCTGGAGGCTGCCTATACTGATGTCAGCCAGTTGGTTTAGGTTGTGAAAGAAGCTGGTTCCTTAGTATGCTCTTCTTCGAGCTGAGAGGGCCGGACATGTACAAAAAAGGTGAAGGATTGTCTCCTCCTTCTCCTCCTCCTCGTCCATGCAGCTTCTGCAAAAGTCATTGCAGAGGAGGCCCAGCCTATTGGCGTGCTTGCTACTACTACTTTCTTTTTTGTCTGATGAGACAGTGGAAGTGTTTGAAATCCAGCTTCTGCCGAATCTGATTGGTAGGTGTTACCTTCTGTCCACCTGTGATTGGTGATGTCAATCGCTGTTCTTCTAAGTAGCAACTTGCAGGTAGGGAGAGGTATGCTTAGGTTACCCTTTTCCGGAAAAATTGGTAGAGTTGTGTCCTCTCTGGCGAGTTCATCAGCCATGCAGTTGCCTAGAAAGTCCCTATGTTCCAGCACCCATATAAGGTGGTTTGTAAGGAAGGAACTCAAAACATTTATCGCTATCTAGCCCTCGTGAAAGAAAAATTGCTCATTAGTCCCAGCGACTAGATAGCTGTAGTATGGAAGGATCTGTGTCCATAGGTGTAGAACCAGCCGAGCATAATCACTGGGTATCGTCACCCGGGATGTGTTATCTCTGGTAAAAGCGAACCCGTGCTTAGATGAAGAAGCTAGGAAAAAAAAAAAATCTAGCTCTCGGAGTGAATGACAATCAATTTTTGTTGAAGTTACGTCGGATCTCGGATGTATTCTCTGGGCCAATGTCATCTGCACTTAAACGAACGACTTCCCATCGAAGACCTCATTCTGGATCCTTTTTGATCCATTATGATGGTTGAATAAGCTTCGTTATAAGCATGGCATTGCTTTTTATTTTCAAAATTAGTATCCTGTTTCCGGAGTCATATTCACGAGTTAAAAAATCCCAAAACTTACTATGAAACCAAACGTTTCCCGGTACACAAGTTGTGAACTCCTGTTCACAATGGCTTTCCAAAAGCAATTTCAATGTGAAAAGAGTTTTCAATTTCAATTTTCATTGAAAACTTTTCAAAATTATTTACAATTCGTCGTGCAGAAGCAACTTCAGTGCATGTATCATGCAGGGCTCCTTTAAATCACAATCAACCTTTCAAACATGTCCTCGCTCCAGTCGGCCCTAGCGCAATTAGCAAATTTCAATTCCCAATATGGCAAATTAACAGTTTGATAATTAAAAACCAGTTAAAATGTCATTCGCAGAATTCTGAACCTTCAAAGTTGCACACAATACCCCAACATTGAATCCCGCTGGTGTTATGTATACGATACCAGCGTGCACCAGTGGATTCATTATGGTAAATGTGTGCCTAGCTCTGGTGTCATTAATTATTATTCCCTACCTTGATCCAAAAATCCCATTTCCCATCGCTCATCCATGTTCTCTCGTGTTCCCACAATTGAGTTCGGTATTTGGATATGGCACAGTACTGCATCCTATCAACATGAAACTTACCACTCGCCCACGACAGGATCCTTTCATGCTGTTCTGGTTACCAGTAGACACAGGGTAACTTTGTATCTAAACTGTAATTAAATCTGAATTCGTTTGCATATTCCGAAAAAGCAATTATTGCCCACGTTTATGAATTAAGTTTGCCGCTGTGAAATATTTAAATATTCATAAGGATCCCATAATCTCTGGAGTGTGGTTAGAAAATGGATCACTCGCGTTGACGGTTGTTTTTTGTTTACGAATAAACCTGGAAAAATACTCGGTGTATCTGTTCCCTTTGTACTTGACGGTGTGCGCCGTAGTAATAGAGCTTTGGAGGATGCTGGAAACTAATATTTATGAGGAAGACTGCTGAGGTAATTATAATTGATTACGAGTTAATTCATAATTAAATAATCGATGGTTAAAGAGGTAACCTAGGGGGAAATGATCGTGAGGTATATCGACGTGTCGATAAGCACATGATACTGCAATTTACCCAGATTACCCGGATTACAGGTTTTCAGACAGTCATGGATTTTCAGTGTTTCCTAAAGCCGTGTCTCTATCGACAGGAATGTCAGTTCAGATTTAGAATTTGAGAGTTGTCGGACTATTTTTACGACGCTTGGGAGAGGTTTTGGTTTCGGCTCCTTGCCGTTCTCAGTTGTTATTTGCAAAGCCACTTTGTGAGCTATTTAGGCTTAGGTAAGAAGAAGGAATGACGGCGAATTTCACTTTCAGTAGATCGAAACTTATGGTTAGCAGGTTACAGTATAGTCCCAGTCCTGCTCTACGGCGCAGAGGCATGGACCTTATCAAAAATGGATGAGGGTGCTCTTGGCTGCTTTGAGGAGAAAACTCTTCGGGTGATTTTCAGTCTCGTCTGCATAGACGGTGAGTGGAGGAGGTGATACGACGACGAACTGTACGTTCCAACGACTGAGGTGGCTGGGTCATGTAGAGCGGATGGACACCAATGTTCTGGTCCGAACAAATTTCGAATCCGCCCCCGAGGGATAGCCCAGTAGAGTAAGACCACGATTTAAGTGACGCACGCAGGTTGAAGGGGACTTCAACCAACTTAGCGTGCGAAACTGGAGGCAGCTAGTTAAAGATCGAGCTGGCTGGAGACGCTTGTTGGTTGAGGCCCAGGTCCACCCCGGACTGTAGCGCCACTTAAAGTAAGTAAGTAAGTAAGTTACAGTATAGAAGAGCAAGTCACTTGCTTGGGGATTGATCTGTGCCTTAGAGAAGATGTCTTCGACATCCGCGCAAGTGCTTCCTTGAGGTGCTTGAGGTTCTGGATACCACTTTTTGTTGATAGTGAGTGATGGTCTTACTTATTTAGCGTACTTCCGATCCAGGGCACGCTGTTTCCAGTTTTCCAGACCAAGCGCCCTGGCATGCGCAATCCAGTCATTCTTGACACCACCCTCGGAGCAAAAAGACTGAAATCTTATACCACCTGAGTTTCAAAAATCACAAAACCAAAACAAGCGTTGTGTGAATAGCATCATAAGGGTATTCATAACCCCTTTAGCGCTAGTGAATTATGTAAAAAAAAAAAACAATACCTAAGTGATTAAAACAGAATTTCGATCTATCTAGTCGTCTCGGACATGGAAGCTGTGACTCGAAGATCATCATCATTGTTGTTTAAGTTGAAAGGGTCCTCTGAGAAGAGGTACACTTAGACCAAAAGTAGGTCCAATGTGATTCTGTCAGTCAAGCCAGTGTAGTTGACACGTTTTGGCTTTTTGAACAACATCCACATCTTGAAATAGCTCTTAGGCTTTGCGGTTGTATCTTCTCCTCCATTCTCTCTCCTTGCATACGGGACTAAATATTCGACGAATACATTTTTGTCTCGAAAATGTTCAATATTTGCTTTGCTCCAACACCATATAGCAGAACCGACAGGATCAGTGTTTTGTAAAGAAGACCTGTTTCCTGCACAATGACCAAAGCTTTATTTTTCGGAATCCCGAATTCAGCCATCACCCTGTAAAGCTCTTCTACGATTTGAATTGATGTGAAGATTCGGTTTAAAGTCAATCTGCCAGGTATCCCAGAAAGACTTGAGGTGTTAACACACTTAGTTGGATATGGTCTTACAATACATCGCCATAGACTAGTAAGACTCCGGCAATCTTAGTTTTCAGATCCAATTTTGTCAACAAATTTGGTAAAAAGTCTTGAATTAGGTTAACCATCTCTTAAAATTGAAAAAAAAAACACGTGGAAAATATGCAACCAGTTTAGGTCGAGAATCATTCTAACAAACCTCGAGGCGGATATATCTCTTATAACACGCAGTTGGATAAAGGAGAACTTTTTAAATTCCTGCAAAAGGATAACTATCCAAACCCTTTACCACGTGCACTCATACCTGCATTTATGCATTAACAAGTCCTCTACCAGTGTGCATGCATATGAACCCCATTCGTTGCAGAAGGAGTCTTCATATTTTAGGTCATATCGGCGCAAAGCACCTCGAAACAATACAAAAAAAGAAAAAAAGAAACTAAAACCAAACCATCAACTTAAGATACACGAGCATAGACCTGTTTCGTCTATGGATTATTGTTACGAAAACTTCACAGTCCGTACTCCACCCTCTTGTGGCACTATCACCGTCATTTAGACCAACTTTTGAGCTACATACATCTGTGAATGTATGTATTTGTGCTGTAGCTGGTGTGCAGTAATTGCACGAACAGAATGGGGATGGCTTTGTTAACCTAAAAATTGATTGGTAAGAAGGCACTAGCGGTGGCATTGGTGGTTGTTTTGTTTTTTTCTGTGTTAAATAGGTTGCTATGCGGATGAGAAGGGGTGTAGATATTGCGACATGGCCCATCTCTTTTTTTCTGCACACTACCATGCAACACATAACATTCGTTGTGTCCTTTCTTTCTGTGGCAGCAAAGGAAGAAGAATGAATGAAGAGAAAGTAAAGGCTAAATGGAAATGGAAATGGAAATGGTAGCTTCCGTTCTGCTTTTGCAATTGTTTTGCTTCGACCATGGACATGTTGATGTTGGATGGTGGTGGTGGTGATAGTGTTGTTGTTATTCTCTTCAAAGCTGAATGTTATGCAGAAAAGGACGAGTAGTCCACATGCGGTCAATTTGGCGCATTTGTATGAGTTTTATTTTTCTTCCTTCTTTCTGATTTTCCTTGAATTCACTTCTTCCATTTTTTTTTGGTTTTATTTTTCTGCTGCATTGCCCTTCATTTGGACATTGAAATGTTGGAATTTGATTTTTTTTTCTTTTGGGTAATGATTCGGCTGAAAGTAGCACAATTGAAATTTCAAGGCTATCAGAAGTGCTAAATTAGGGGATGGTGGAGAATGGAGAGGTCTTAAATTTTTTTTGAATTTTCCTTTTCGTATGCGAATTGATAAGATAAGTGAAAAACACTCGAGCTCGAGACGAATTTTAGAAAGGTTCATCAGAAACGTGTTGTTTCCATCAGAAGTGTTTCTTGGACCGTGAATTAATCTTTCAGGAAGTCCCAAAACCAAGTTCTGACATGATTGTAAAACATTCAGACTTAGGAGTGCAGCATACTAAAGATAAAGTTTTAAGGTTTTAGGGGTTCATGTCAACTGAATTTTAGTGTTTTCAATTCGTCTGGGACTTCAAGAAGTTTTATCCTGATTTTGTGGATGTACAAATGTTAATAGTTAGTAGAAACACTGACATACAACTACTTGTTTAAGCTGCTTCCATGTGCTTGAAGGTAGCAATACGTAGCCTGTTACGAGTTTCCGAGTTTCTCCATCTTAGCACGGGTCTGCACTTACCAGAGATAATACATCCAAGGTGACGATACCCAGTGATTATGCTCGGCTGATGCGCAGGCTAAGTTCTACGCCTGTGGACAGGGAGCCTTCCATGCTAGGAAGGTAGGTAGAGGTGGCGGTTCAGCATGAACCAAATAGCACTAGGTGTGCCTTTTTGTTATCACGACTCATGTGATCTGGTTGATGATGTGTGTGGGACAGTCGGTGCCTAGATCCAGCCTGAGGAGTTAAGAAAGAGGATTAGATCCCTTATCCCTTCACCCGAGATGTCAGTAAGTTCGTCAAAGAATGGTTGGTTAAGTGCACGCAGTCTGGCTCTTGCAAGCGTCGGACATTAACAGAGGAAATGGAAGAGAGTTTCTTTCTCATTTTCGTTCCCGCAACTGCGGCAGTGGGGGTTGTTAGGGATACCTAGTTTGTCCGCATAGACTCCAATTGCCCAATGCCTCGTGACTATCGCCCTGATTCTGGCGATGATGTCTGAACGCGTTCTGTTAATTAGGTCATTTGTTCTCCTCTAACCCTAGGTCGGCCATATCTTTCTTCTTTCTTCTTCTCCATTGGAGGTTTGTCTTCTGTGGGAAGTGTGAGTGGATTTGTCCTTTAACTGCTCCTAGCGGGATATGGACCCTTGACGCGAGTAAGGCGTGTGGGGCTGAGCCCTGTCTGCTACTGGGATCTAGTCAAATTTTCTTTCACTTTTGTTATAATGAGAGATCCACCCACTGAGATCTCTCATGAGCTCACGAGAAAAGAGTTATGCATATATGTATGTACATCACTATGTGAATGAAACATAAGTGGTATTTAGACCACTCAGGGCGTTGTGGGATAGAATTCACTCCGAGTGCCCCTACGCTTGTTGTTGTCGTTCCATAATTTTTATGTTTTCAGTGCTGCGCTACTTCGAAGGGTTTTCTTCTTCTCAATCTCCTAACTAGGTTTGTGTGGTCCATAAGCTGGAGGGCCTCAGGGTTCGTGTGATGTCGGAGCCGCTTTTTAGAATGTCTTTTGACTAAATATTTTACTGGTTTCATACCTAAGTCCCTGTGGAGGTCCTCATTCCGCACCATATTTCTCACTACTTTGTTTAATAGTCTTTGGATGATGTCCATGTTAGTCTGTTTAGTACAACCCCAGAGTTAAATCCGGTATGTCCATATTGGTTTAATTACTTGTCTATAATGTTTGTTAGAAATTGATAGGCAGGAGTGCCTTCCTATTAGCCAGTAGATCCCTCTATCAAACGAAGGGATAGAATGCAACTGGCTTTTCGCTGGAGCAGTGTTTTTGACAGAATCGATGCAACAATGCGAGGTTGGTGCCAAGCTCTGTTGAATCAAGAACACTTGCTATCAAATCACCATTGGATCTACAAAAAACCGGACTGTCGGTCATTGAAACTCAGTTTAAAGGTTTAAGAGTGCTCTGGAGGAAATTTAATTTCATTATTCTTCACTTACCTGAACTTGTTTGTTCCAAGTCCTACCTTTCTTACATTTTAGCGATCAAATGCTGATTCAACTTCAACTTTCTTCAATAGGGCACTCGTGCACGAACCTTTAATTATCAAATTCCATGTGTGGATTTTACAATCACAGAAGCTATTCACACCTTGTTCTCAAAATATTATCTTTTGTCCATTTCTACCCTTTGTACTATCCATATCGATCCGCTTATCGTTTTTGTTCAAAGGCTTCGTTACCTTCGAACTCACTCTAAATACAATCACATTTCCATCTATAACATTCCTATTGAGTTGTCTTCCTTCGGCATAAATGTTTAAAGTCAAAAGCAGACTCTCATATGTATATGTATTGCTCCAGTTCAATCGGATCCTTAAATTCCAACAGCACCAAATGGGAAATGGCAGCACGACTCAATAAAAATTTCAGGCCAACTATATGCACTTACACTCTAGAATATATGAAAAACGGTACACTGCCATCGTAATGATCATCGTTGCCGAATGAACTATTTTCCATAGGGAACAATGTCCTTTCGTTAGAGGCATGGGAAAAAAAGAAAAAAAATTTTTTTTTTTATAAATGGGAATGTGAGTACTCCACATGCCGTAGTTTGTATGACTTCCATGGAGCTTACTCTCGTCTTTCTCCTCCAATCCGAGCATTGTCATTCATTCAGGGTAGAATCCCCCATGTCCTGAATCCACTCCAAATCATAGGCACATTGCGAGACGAAAAGTGGGATACGTGGAGTATAGCGAGCGAGACGGAGAGATTTACAAATAATTTCACTCTCTAGTAAATTACTTTTGTTTTGTGCTCATGCGATGTCATGCAGCTGCAACTGCTTCGCTTCACCTCACCTCTCCCGGATTTCTTTTTTCCGGAAATTATCCCTTTAACGAGCTGAGAATTCTCATTTCATGTGTGTGTCTGTTTAGCCTTTTTCGGAGGGCTTCCACGCTAGCAGTAGGTCGGTCCTTTAAGATAGTTTTGTATCCTTGTTTCGGCTTTATGATTTCTTCTCAGATAATAGATAGTTATTCTCATTTAGGGGCTTTTTATTGCACCGTTGTTCACTCCTATTGTTGGCCCATCAAAATCACTACATATGACACAGGAAACGGACTATGTGATCTTTCATTAGGGTCGTCGAAGTTGTTGGTGCCGTGCTTTGTCTTCGTTGTCGTCATCATCATTGTCAACATCAACCGCCATTGTTTCACTGTATTGTGCCGTGCAGGCGGGATACTTTTGTTTAGTGCATATACTAAGGATACAATTTAGTCGTCTTCGGTGGGAACAAACGACAATGACGAAGATGAAGACGATGACGACGATGTCGAAGTAGTACAACAAACGAAGGGTTGCTTCGGCAGTGGCAGGATTTGTTGGGGCTGTACATATGCAAATTTATTTTTATTTAGGTTACTCTCAGGAAATCCAACACAACAGGGAAACAATACACAACGAAAGAGAAATAAAGGGTGGAGGGAGTGGGGCCTATAGCTTTCTCTGTTCTGTGTTTGGTGCTAAGGGAAAGTCTTTTTTTTTGTTGTTGTTGCTCTGCTTCTTCCTGCTACTACTTCCTTGTTGTTATTTTTATTTATTCATTCGTTTAGTACCTATACGCGCATATGAATTGCTTTCTTCCATCCTTCCACTTCTTCTTTTCAATTTGTTTGTGTGTGTGTGTGATTTTTGTATCTTGCATCCTGTTGCTGATGGGTTTGTATATTAATTCATTCTTCGGCGACTTTGTACCATAGAGAGGCTCAAATTAAGCTCTAGGACAAGCCATGTACGAGTATATCAACGATGATGTATCTTTGAGAGATTTCTTATTATTTTTCGCTCTTCCACTCTAGATTATGCAAATTCGCTCCAAATAACAAATAGGGCAAAAGTTTTTAGTTGACATGCCATATATATATATACAAGTTTATTTTGTGTACTGTTTGCATATATTAAAAATAAAACAAAAAATATGTATATATTTTTACAGCACTGAAGAACATTGTTCTTTGTAATGTGTGGTAGGTCATAAATCGTGCTAAGGTCCTTTAACGAAAGAAAAAGGAAAAATTCGAACAACAACCTAACCAGCGAGAACATAAACTAACCAAAGAATGAACAATGGACAAAAAAAAAAAAAAGACGAAAAAAAGCTTTAAAAACATAAAAATGAGGTTGACTGATATAATACTTGTGTTTGACTTGTTTTTATGGTGCCACCCTCTTCCAAGGGAGTGCCACCCTCGGACAGGAGTATGTTTAAATTGACCTTTGCTATTATTCAAGTTCTATTACCGCATAGTTTTGCATTTACTATTGTTTTGGTGTAATTAAGGCCAAATAGGATGTGTGTCCTGAATATGCATGTTCTAATTTTGTTTGTCAAGGTGTGCTGTGGTCTGCAATGAAATGCTTTAAGAATTTTCTATGTCATGTTCTAAATTTTAATTGTTAAGATGTACAAACGGATAATGGATGTGGACAATAGAACATCGAGTAAAAAAGTCATTGATTGAGTTTAAAAAAGTTGAACTGTGTCGTAATAAAGTGTGACAGGACCATGCAATTTGTTGCTATAATCTCGGGAAAGTTCGCATATGAATATGGTTTTTGAATCCTCAAAGTAGGACATGCATTAGCCTTTAATCCTTCATGTGCATTTTCAGTGGTCTCAATGTTTAAAAAATTGCTCGTGTATTAATTTATTTGTCCATCGCAGGCTTCTCTCTTCCTGAACTGTGTACCTAATAAATAGAGGAGTTTGATGTGTTGCGACATAAGAAACTTGTTGTATCCCTTGTTCTTGATCTAAGGTTGGTACCTCGTTCAACTTGGTTTAAGCTAGAAACTTAATAAAACTGGCTGCTAGACATTTTACTCTGTGCCTGTGCATGTTTCATTGCTCTCCAACTTGAACTAACTTTTTGAAGTTTTCAAAATGAGAAAGCCCACAAGTGTATCAAGCTTGTGTCTAGTTAATCTGCAGCAGATTTACGTTCTTTTTTGATTCTAGTTTCCTAGAAGTACTTTGTCTGCACTAGCTTTGGAATTTCCAGAAATAATTTTCAAATCAAGTGTTTACTCATCTCCATGGCAACCATCAACGTCCTGCTATGAGCAGCACAGGCAAACCGAGAACGATGTCAGCAAGGTGACATTATACTTGGTACGTAGGATGCAGGGATATATCGGGAAACGAAAAATTGGAAAAACTTGCCAGGAAAGGTTCGGAACTAGATGTCTGCGCTTTTAAAGGATAAGAGAGAAAAAAAAAGCCAAAATCATAATCAAGGGTAATACACGATGGTTTCGTCAAGACACGTGTGTGTCACCAACACATGCTATGTGTGAGTGTATTAACACACAACCCGATACACTCATCCCTCATCATCACATTATCGATCCCTTCCTTTCCTTTATCCTTCTCCCAAACTTAAAGATCAGTTGTTATTAGCATGTCGGCTGTTACAGTCGCTTTAAGGATAAATAGAAATAAATAAGTGCGTTGTTTTTTTTAAAGAGATTGTGTTTCATTTAAACGGTCTACTGACATGTGCAATAGCCAGATCCCGATGGCACACATAAAAAAATCGTTTCATCGTTTCCTCGCATGTCATTGTGTTGACAATTGTTGCTTTTTTGATGGACTGCAGAACTTTCAAATTATTAATTTCAGGAAACTCCTGGGATTCCTATTCCCTTCTAGGTTGTTCTTAACTTAGCCGTTTTCGTACGGGTTCCAATTGGTTATTTTCTGTGGGTGTAATGGACCTGTTAGTGGTCCAAGTAAGTCTCAAGACGACCAATTAGTCAACCAACCAACCAAAGTGACGCAAAACATATCCAAATGTGGTCCATTTTCTGTCATAAGATACTACCATCCAATCAGTTCAAAGTTTCTGCTCACGACAAGTTTTCAATTCAGAAAAGAAAACGACTTGTTTTTGTTTTTTAAAAGTCAGAATCTGCTGCTAGAAATAGCTTTAAGTACTTCAACTTCTGTTCGGGTATTAGAAAATTTTGTAACATACTTAGTCCTTCTGCGAGGCTGATAATGTTTTAAGGTTACGTGGTTAGAATAATTATATTTAAAAAACGACACCTCACTACCTGTTGGTGAGAAAATCAAGGCGGTTCCATTTGAATCTGTTGCCAAAATACCTTTAAGGATTTATGTCACTAAGTCAACAAAACAACTGCAGCTATATAGTTGAAGGTTGCTACCTCTCTCGAATTTATTTCTCGGCCAAAACTCATTGCAATCAAAAGAATCTCAAAAAAAAAAAAAATAAACAAATTTACTACAAATTTTTGTAACTGAATCGTGGTAGAAACTGCAGTGATTTATACATAATCATGGAATACTCATAAACTGTTAAATAAACGAAGAAAACAGGACAATGCAAAAAAAAAAAAAAAACCCTAAAAGGACACAACAAATAAATAAAAAAAAAACTCTATATAGCAGAAACAAACCATGTCAATGGCAAGCGGAAAGTAAAACGATGAAAGACGGTCATTTTGAATTTATAACGGTAAATGTTCTTTTCTCCAAAATTCCGCCCTCCCCTCTCCCCCAGTGTAAACTCTTGTTATTATATATCCGTTTTACTGTGGTCATTATTTTTGTTCATCCTTAAAGGACAAAGTTATTATTATAGTTATTATAGGGGTGGGCACAGAGTGGTGGTCACATCCCTTACTTCGAATAAATTTTTAGTTCTCTATAGAACGCTCGGTTTGACATAATTTCAAATGTAACCCTGAAAAATTGCAAGGAATTATGATTCATGGGACAAGTGATTGACGTAGATACATTTGTTTATGTCTATTATTTTCTTTTTATATTTTCTCTCTTCTTCTGTTTATAGCTATATGGTTTTTGTATGTGAGTTTTGGAAGATACATTTTATACATAGATCACCATCACATGAGGGAGAGTTTTTACGATTTATTTCACTAACACTTTTTCAGGAGAATGTCGAGGAAATTGGCATTGAAAGCTTTGTTTATAAGTTGTATTGTTACAGAAAAAGAAACAAATGTTAATCTATCTTTTAAACAATTGTTTATAAAAATCTGGTAATTGTTTATTTTTGCAATATTTTCGAGACATTCCGCAAAAATGATTTATTAAACATATTTGGCCGTCAAAATAATTAAAATATGTTTCGCGGTTCGATTTTCACGTCACGAAAGGCACTCTTTAAGTAACAGAATATGCAATTCAGTTTGTGAGTAATAGACCAATCTGACTTCAATCCATAAGGCGTTACGTCGCCTTAAGCGAAGTGTCGGGCTCCTGGCTCGTGAAGAGACTCTGCCTGACACAGTTCCACCTTCTTTCCTTTCCGATCCAGGGTGGACTGTTTCCAGTTCTCTAAAACAAGCCTTCTGGTATCCGCGATTGCTTGGTCTTTATAACTGAGGATGAGTCTTCCTCTCGTTTCGAACTTGGGGGGTGCTTGATTTTTTGAAAAAAGGTTTGCTCATATTTGTCTTCAAAGTATCTTGTAGCTGGAGCCTTGGGTCTAAGCCTTCCAACCTGTCTGATCCAGATCGCTGCTTCCAGTCTTAATTCATTGTTGATGAGGCACCCTTCATCCTTTATAAGTAAACTTGCGGAAATCGGTGATTTACTGGATTTATGTGTTTGTTTGGGAGCTAAAGCCGACCGTATTGTATCTTTGTTCTGATCTTTTTCTAGTTAATTCGTCGGCTCAGTCATCTATGTTCCACAGGGAACTGTCAGATATGAGTCCTGTTTCAAGGTATATGTTGCCTCATTAATTTGTTCTATTCAGTGGCCCAAGATGTGTTTCACGGCTTCTACTTTATGTTATTCCCATGCAGATTAGCTCCTTTTTAACTCGGCAGCATCCACTTAGAAATCCTTCAAGTCTTCCAATCTGATTCTTAGTTAGTTGTAGGAGTTGCTACGTTCTTTGTTAGGAAGTCGGTAATAGAAAGATTTTTGCTTACCCTTCTTTCTTTCTAGTTGACCATTTTAAGTAAGGTTACAGGGGTGATTGTACTTATGTACAGCCTCAATCGGATCTTAAAGGATCCATTGTGTTCCCCGGTGTAATATGGGGTACCTAAAATAAATGAACACGGATTATTATTATTAATTGACCTCCCTGCGGCTTTGTGGATACGAAAATATCTTCAATTGACCTCCCTGAACCAATCCGAGTTCCGAGGGAATTGTAGGATTATTCTCGGTGGCTTATTTGACAATTCGCCCAGATTATTAAAGAAATATTCTCCGAGGGTTGTCTTCCTGTTTCTGCTGAGGCTTGAGCATTCGCATAGGAAGTGGAATGCTACATCCTCTGCATAGGTCTGTTGTTCTTAAAGCATTCTCTTTAGGTGGGCCGCTGGGAGGTTGTGACTTGTCATAATACCTATGAGAAATGAAAGGTGACTTCTGTTGAGTACTATGATTTCCTAATTCTGTCCAGAGCATTCTTGAGGTGCGGAATGGTGTAAGTGAAATCCATTTCTTCTTCGCAATTTTTGGGCATTTCGCTATGATGCTGGACTTGCGGGGGTAGGATTTAGTCATCGGCCATTGTCAGATCCATATTAAAAGCCATTCCTGCTCACTCATCAGCCTTTTCAGATTGCCTTATGCTCATCGTGGTAGCGTTTCACGGTTCTGGATCTGATTGTTGTGGATGTGATGACTTTGATGGCTGCTTGACTGTCTACGAAAATGTCGATGTGACATCTTAGGAGTGACTGTTTTAATAGGCTTCGGCGATTGCTAGAACTTCCGCCTGAAACACGGTGCTCTAGTTTGGAAGTCTTATCGACCGTGCGGTGTTTGGTTCCAATGGCCGCTATACTCTAGCTTCAACTCAATCATTTGTTTAGAATTCATTTGAGTACCATATCTTAAACGGCCTCCATTTAAATTGAAGGATATACCAAGTCACTTGTTCCCCATCACATTCTTCAACTTAATCACGTCATTACTTAAGGTGGCGCTACAGTCCGGGGTGAACCTGGACTTCAACCAACAAACGTCTCCAGCCAGCTCGATCTTTAGTTAGCTGCCTCCAGTTTCACACGCTAAGTTGATTGGTCAACTTCCTCTACTGTGCTGTCCCTCGGAGGCGGATTCGAAGATTTTTCGGACTGGAGCATTGGTGTCCATCCGCTCTACATGACCCAGCCACCTCAATCGCGTCCTTGTCACAATATAATCAAAAGCATATTCATTTCGATTTGACATACCATATTCATCCTATAGTCACTCCCACAGCGCAACGAATGTTGAAATAAAATTGTAATTAAAATCTCTCAGGTAACTAAAAGATGTTGTTGTCCATCTAAATCGTGTATACCTTCGACAGAATAACAGTTCCAGAGTTATAATTCCCAAAGTCACTATTTGTCATTGACATACTCATCTATTCATCTATAAAAAAATAAAAAAAATAGACAAAAATCAAGTTCCACCCCTTTAATGACGATGACTTTCGGTTCTATATGCAACCACCACCCCTACCAAGACAGTATTTCCTTGTTTTGTTCCCTATAAAACCGCGCTCTTCAACCAATCGACCACCACAAGAGAACCTTTATAAAAGTAAAAAATAAAATTTCAAGGCCAACTACTCGTATGCATGTACCTCCACTGCTTTGATCACCCACACAAGATTGTACTCTAGATAGGGGGTTTGCATTTAGTGTCCTAGTGTTGGTGGAGCACAAGTATTGAAAGGTTATGGATACAACCTCAGGTGAGTCCGTGTGTGCAAATTGAATGTTTGGTTGGTGGATCTAGATTTGATTGCTCAACTCAATCTGAAGTCGTGGATGGGTTTCTTGGTATTCATCTTGGATTTCTTTTAATTATTTTCTACCACTACGACTGGAGAGTTTTGTACTTGTCTGAGTGGATACTGTGGTTTACTACATACACCCCACTTGACTTGTCCATAAATTTCATTGTACTGTGTGTTCTAGTGCTAGTTAACTACCACCCCCTGTGATTTTTTATGACCAAAATATGCAAAATTGGGCACACAAAATTTCACAAACTTTCTGAATCAGTTCGAAGTCGGAATGCACTTCAGACTCATGGTCGGAGGAGAAAAAACACAAAAAAAAAACGTCCTGCCTGCACAACAAAACGGATTCGAGTTAAAAGGAATTTCAAGTGGTGAAAACTGTTAAAGTCCTAGGCGTCGTGTCGGTTCGCGGGGTAAACTAACAAACAAAACTAAAGCGCGACCGTGTGTTCCAATTTTCTAAAGTGAAGTTTCTACTTTTAAGATACACATGCATGTACTGGTGGTGTCGTTTGTGTGAGTGTGGTTGCTGCTGCAGAGTGTAAAGTGTCTAATGCTATTGTGGTTAAGAAGAGTTCCGCAATTGTTAGGCTGCTGAACTGTTTGAGACTAGAGACCGCATAAGAGCCCTAACCCATCGTATTCACATACTATATGCACGTTGTGTGGCATGGTGCTGGTGCATGTGGGTCTGGCCGGCTGTCAGGGAGCGCGAAACGAATGGTGGCGACCCAGTTAGAACGAGTGCGAAACGAATTTGTTAAGTGCATGATGATGCGAAAGTGGTAAAATCGATAAGTTATTTCAAATTTGTTCAGTTTGTTGTTGTTGTGTTTTTTTCGTGGTTATCTGTGCACAAGAGTCAAGTGAGCATTTGTCCTGTCAAAACGAGCCTTCTTTTCCTCGACTGTGCTGTGCATGCGTTTGTGTCTATTTCAGTGTGAAATTCATATTTTCTACTGCAATTGCCAGTGATGTGCATAGATACAATCGGGTTCGTATCTACTGTGGTTGTATCATGAACGACCATAAGACGGGTTAATTTATTTGTCGGGTTTTAAGGTTTCGATCAAACTTTTTTGTTTTGTTTTTGTTGCTTTTCGTTGGTGCTCTGCTCTAGGTATTTAATTGTTTTCGTAGCTCAAGGTTTTTATTAGTTTGAGGGGATAATTTGTTACGATAGTGGTACACGCAAACGATTTTTGTGCCTACTTAGAGGGGAATATAGGTTAAGTATTTCATTTTGGCAAAGAGATAAACAAATTATGATTATAATTCTATTCAAGGCGTTTAGTCTTTGCAAGGATTGACGGTTTGTTATAACGTTTTCATTGAACTTGTTGGGAAAGTGAAGACAAAGTATAAAATTGTGAGGAAGGTAATGAATGTCAGTTTGTCGAATCAAAGTTATGGACGGGGATGTTCTGTTTTGGCTAAAATTGACTTGACAGATTAATCCTCCTGTACGTACCTCTATCACCAGGGTGCGTATCAACTAGTTGAACACATATATTTGTGAGTTCCGATAACGGATACATGAATATAAAACTTTGTATGTTTGTTAGTGAATCACTCTTCAAATTCTGTACCGATCTTTTCGAAAATTGGGTCAGGTATAGTTAAGGCATCGGATTAAGATGTAGGCCGGTTGTTGTTGCTCGATTCTCACGCATACTTTTATGACGATTTTACTCAGCACTCAGTAGTAGTAGTATTGTAGTAATTTCCTACTTCTGTAGAAACATCAAAATTATGATTTCATAAACTATCGAAATTCGTTTTCATTTTCTACTACTGAGAGTCACCGCCACTGTCTTAGGCTCTGCTAGCGGTGAAAAATGTCGAACTCTAGCAGTAATCTGGTGACTACAACAAGAACGATATCTTTTCCAAATGTGGTTCCCTTCCGGTCATGGGGTATTTATTACACAAAACGACACCTTCATACTTTAAAGTGCTTCTAGTGTGCGGTGTTGAATGTCATTTTTACTTCCAGTACAATATCGTTTAGAACCTCGGCTACATCTTCAGCTTTTCATAACTATTTTCTGTTCTTACAGTTACAGGTACTTTTTTAATGGCGTCTAGTATTAATCGCGAACTTTAGAAATTACCAACTCTTCTACGTCTACAGAAACGACAAAACGACAATGAATCACTCGATTGACATTTGGGGTGTAATACAACTTTTTTGGGTTTTTCCATTGGTCTTCGAACATTCCCTCACTCAGCCAACCTATTTTCACTAGCGCTAAAGGAGTTATGAATACCCTTATGATGCTCTTCACACAGCGCTAGTGTTGGTGTAGTGATTTTTGGAACTCAGTTTCAGTCTTTTTGCTCCGAGGGTGGTGTCCAGAATAACTGGGGAGAATTACTGGTATTGTTGCCATTGCTTATAATTCACAGTATTTCTTTCGAATTCTTCGCAGGGTGGTGCCACTATTAAGTCCTTGAGGATTCATTCCCGCTTTTTAAATTGTTCTGCCTTGGAGTTAGAGCACCTCTGTCTTCTTATCTTTGAGTATTCCTTTAACACTCTTCATTAGTTAGCAATACCCTTACGATATTGCTCGGTATGATGACTTCTACCTCTCTTGCTACATACAGCATTTAAAAAATTCAGAAAATTTGGGAGGAGAATCACCATATTGGCAGGGTAGGTCCTTCACTTTCCCTTTCTTGTGTCAATATCAATGAAAACAGCTAGTACCTGAGTGAGGTAATAATTAACTTCTCCATGTCTTGTCAGCGAACAATCTGTAATCTTACAGATAAACCTCTCGGGTTGTGTTCTCTGATCTCTGTTTAACAAAGTTTCAGTCAGTGTTGCCTGGTAAGTTTCGTTGCTTCCGCAGTGGCCATTTCTTTACCAACTTTAAGTTTTTCTTTCCTCTCGAGGACGAATTTTGCTCACTCCCGCAATATGAGTTGCATCATATTGCATTGCAAATGTGGGCATCAGTGATGTTCGTTTCCTACAGACACAAGACTCGTACTCAAGTCCAATTTTTACCCGGGTTTCTGAAGACTATCTCTTGCAATTCAACGTTTCCATCTCAATGCTGTCCTAGTTGAAGAACTCCTTAATAAGGCCAGAACTATAATTCTATAAAAATGACTGTCAATGAGCAACAAGGAAATCAAATTTCTGTGTATTCCCAAACCTCATCCGCCCTTTAACAGCCTGTCTTAGCTATTTCTAGTAATGAAATCAAATTGCGGAGCATAAAACAATAATGTTACAACACCAACTTTGATATTCTGACTCATGATCCATAGACATACCTATTAGGTCTCTTTGGGGGGAAAAAATAAAGAAGAGAAGACTATATTAAACATTAATGTTGAAATCATACAACATAATATCCTTATTCACACACGAGCCGATGGCCTAGACATACAAAATCTCAGTCACCAATTTTTCTGCAAAGGAGACAAATCTAGGTTATCGCTATAAAATAATCAATAATAACTTCCTTTAACAAAGGCTTTGGCAGATTTTTATTTTTTTTTTGATATCCACTCGGAGGGTTGACGTTTTTTTCACACGTTATGTCCGTTAAGAGGAAGTTCATAATGTTCGATTGAGTCGTCGATAATAGAAGGACAATGGCTTCTGAATGTTGACTTTCAACCTCAAGCTGACGCTTACAAACACGCTGGTTTTTTTTTTCTTCTCTCTTTCGCTGTCCCTCTTTCATCCACTTTTGAAGGCTTTGTCTTCATAAAAGTGGCAAGGATAACACAATGAAAAGTGAGAGGAAAAAAACTAAAGAATTATCTTTTTCAAGAAATAAGAAAAGTTCACTTGTTCACATCGAACGACGAACAAGGACGAAAACTATTTTAATAAATTTCATTTAAACGTTACACACTCAAGCAGTTTTTGAAAAAAAAAAAAAAGTCTCTGCTATAGCAAAATGATTAGCACTTATCGGACTAGATGCGAATATAGTGTCAAAGAATACGAGAAGATCGAAGAATATTGATGTATGTAGGAAGATCTGTTGAAAGGGTGTGGGAATTTAGTAAAAATGTATGCCAAGGCGACTGTGGTTGGTAGAAATATTTCTATTTATTTTTTTTTTAATTTGTTTATTGTCGTATGAACAAAAACTGCTGAACGCATCGTATGTGAATGTCTAGTCATAGCTCATTGTTGACTGAAATATTCTGCAGAGTTGCATTTTCTCACTCGAAATCAACTTTTTCTGGCACTTCGTCACAGTGGTCTACCTGTTGGACTTCCCTCAAATGAACAAAATGAACACTGACTTCCTTGCTCATTGTAGAGTTTTTCATGCGAAAATAATGATGGTCTTTGGCTGTAATGTTATGTGATATCTACTATTAGAATATGTAAATTTTGCCACCAACAACCAAGAAGCAAGTGAGTGCTTGGAATCTTACTTATTTACTTCAAAGTTCACTCTTGAATGTCTCTCGCAGAGCCGTAAAAGAATGCAATCACTTTGGCATTTAATTCATTTAACTTCACTGAGATATATTCCAATTCATTGACTTAAATAATGACTTCAACTTCAAAAATCTTAATCACCATACATTTTGAAATCATGATTTACCAATCATTTTCTCTAACCATACATAACCTTGAAGTCAAAATTTTTGCGTTCATTTTGATTGCTCTGCATTCATTGAAGTCATCTGAAGTCATTGAAGTCATTTGGAGTCTTTGAAGTCTTTGAAGTCATTGAAGTCTTTGGTTTCCTCTGGTTATTTTGAGAGAAAATTTCTTCGGGGAATCGCTGACCAACCCAAACAGACCGGACCCTGGACGACCCGAAGGATTTTGAATGAAAACGAAATGAATGCATTCATTTTGACTTCAAGCTTATGATTGGAGAAAATGATTGGTAAATTCTGACATCAAAATGAATGGTGATTTATTTTTTTGAACTTGAAGTCATTGAATTGAAACAAATCAACATGAATTCTTAGTATGACTTCAAGGAATGCATTCTGCAATGATTGCATTCTTTTACAGCTCTGGTCTCTCGTCTCTCGTGGAAGTCATCTACACTGCGTGCCAAGTAATAGAGACATTTAAGAAAACTGTAAGATCGACAGTCTTGGCAGACACGTCCTACTTATTCTGCGGAAACGAAGGGACCAGACTACCTAAGTATTTGTGTCGTATTACATACTCAGACATGAAGACAGAAAGGAGAAAGGAAGATACGATGTGAAAATTAGTATTGCTCGGTTTGTTTTGGTCCCTTGGTTTTGCTCACTGCCTTTTATCTTTCAAAGCAATTGATTTTCTTTTTTTCTATGCAACTTAACCGCTAGTGAGTCCTTTCATGTATAAATATTTTAAATCCAAAAAACTTTTTCATAACGAACCTAAAGGAAGTCACCCTTGACTCAAATCTTATGGATATGTCATCAAGCGCAATGGTTCTAGAATTAAGACTACTGTGTAGATTTACGGTCGACTTTTCCTGTGCACAGGAGTGGTTTTCACCACTTTCTGAGCCGGATAAGGAATGAAGTCGAATTTTGACAGATGGCTCCAAGATCAGTGAAGGCCATGAAGGCCAGTGGAGTCTTTGTGGAAAACGACAACATTAGACTGCACTTTCCCCTAGGTATTTATGCATCTGTCTTCCAAGCGGAGATCTTTGCAATACTTATGGCTGCGAACTACGTATATATTGTGAAAAGCCAGTGGAAGGGACGGAGTATCTGCGTTTGTAGCGACAGTCAGGCTGCGCTTAAGGCCTTGCCTAATCCTCTTACTAGATCCAAAATAATTCGAGAATGCAAGTCTAGTTTGAATTCGGTTGGAAGACTGAATTTGGTAAGACTTATCTGGGTATATGGATACAGCGGGATTTCCGGAAATGTGGTCAGCGGAGAACTTCTCCGGCCCTGAACCCACGTTAGGTTTGCCCGTATCTTCGGTTAGAGCTTCTATCGATGGTTGGGTTTTTGGCAAACACAACTGTAGATGGCATGACTCTCCACGGTGCAGTCAAACTAAACAGATCCTTCCCAACGCCTGTAAGAAGTCCGAGGCATTCTTGCTGTTTCTGAGCAGAAAAGACTGCAGACTTATTGGCGTTATATCTCAACGTGTTAGGTTTAAGTGACACCACTGTCTGTGATGCTTTTGGAGATGGCGACGACACTGCACAACATTTCCTGTGTGATTGTCCTGTCTTTGCTCGTATCAGGTGGTCGATATTTGGGGCTGATGTGATGAGTGCTGGTAACCTAAGCTCCTTATCACGGAAGCCCTTACTCGACTTTCTAAGAAAGACGAAGAAAAGACAGTAAAAGGGTTGTACTTGTTCGTAGTAAAATGGAATTGTTTTTGTGTCTGAGTGCTGCAGTGTGGTGTTCCAACATCCCGACAGAATAAAAAAAAACCCAAAACCCTCTAATCTGGTGAGTGAGTGAAAGGCTGACTTACGCCACAGTCTATCTAATAGTCAAACTCTGCACAACCAAACCTTGACCAATCAAATGAAATAATTAAAAATGTAAAAGTTACTTGTTAAACGAAAAAAAAGGAAAAATTGAAGGTCATGGTTTTAGCTTGATGACATATTAACGACCACATTCCGATTTCAATGAAGCTATGCTACTCTAATTATAAATGCATATGAAACGGTTAGCCTTAGCATTGCATAAAATATAGCCATTGGCCTTCTGAATTTGCCAATTTAATTGATGTTCCTATTCCCGCTCTGATGGTGACATCAGTATAATTTCCCTTTCCGGCAGTTTGTGAGAACGAAGTATGAACATGAGAATCTTGCAAGTGTACGAGAATATTTAACTGTGAGAAAAATCGTTAAGAAAATATCTGGTTTCCAGGAAGGTTAGATCGAAATTAATGCAAAATAAAATTCTAGAACCAGCAGAATGGAGAAAGAGCATATTTTAATTGCTAAGGGAGACTTGTTATTACAATCGAAGATATAAGTAAAGTTGACAATTTTTATGTTATGAACGTTTTCAAAGGAAATATAAACTGACCACCATTTTTGGAGTTTCTTTTTGTCTCTTTGATTTTTCTGGGAATCAAACCATTGCCGGCTTGATCAGCAGTCCAATATCACGGCGTCTTATATTTCTAGAAAATTTTAATGAAAGTGCCCTTAAAAAAAGAGGTGGATTAAAAGGAGGCAGAAGGATTGTGCATTTTTAATTCAGTTCTGAAAATTATATCAGTCAACCGAAGAACAATACTTGCAGTCTCCCTGCTGGATCTTGTAAAAACATCATCAAGGACGATCAAAGACAGTATGGGAGTCATATTACTTTGGTGGGAACGAGACCCCATTTATTAGGCATAATACAAACTAAACAAACTTAGAACTAACTTAAACATAAACTTAAAAACTAAGATTAGTTGGGGTGGTGGAGGAGATCGAATTTAAGGGAAGGCGTAGGACGGTTGAAATCGAAGATGGTAGGGGCAGAGTTTCTTTTTCAGAGTATAAAGGAGATTGGTTCGTACGAGCCATAAGAGGTGTGGTGGGTCGGTTAATAAAAAAAGACGAGAGGTTCGAAGATTACGAGGGTAAGTGTTGAGGAAAATAGAGTTGTGAAAGGAAGCGCTTTCAACGTGACCTGGGAGCGATTGATGACTAAAGAGAATTTCGGCTGCATTTCTGCGTTCCTCAAGGGTATTTAAGTTGAGGTTGAGGGGGTTTTGATAGGGAGGTAAGATAAGAGGATCGTTCTAGGGCAGACCTCGAAGAGCGAATCGAAGAAAACGGCTCTGAATACTCTCGATTCTCAAAACAAGAACACGATGATGCGGAAGCGGAGAAATGTAATGTAGAGGGACCTGGTCACGTATGGGTTGGTGAATTCTTTGGACCACCGTGTTACAAAACCACGTAAAGAGTTTGCATTAAGGATTATCTCGTCCATGTGTGACCGGAAATTGAGTTCCCTGTCACACAAAGTGCCGAGGTCGCGAAGAGATTGAACAGGGGATTGTGCAAGAGGTAGAGTCGGGGAGGGAATTGGTGATGCTTATTTGAAAAGGTGATGGATTGGCATTTGGGTATGTTAAGTTCCAAGCAATTTTTGAGGCACCAGATCGAAAAACTATCGAGGTCTTGTTGAAGAAGAATGGAGGTTTGGGGTGAGGAAATGGTTTCAAAAAATTTGGTATCGTTGGCGTAAAGGGAGACAGACGAATGTCTGATGATCTTATCAAGGTCGTTATTGATAAGTATAAAAAGAAGGGGACCAAGATGGCTGCCTTGTGCAACACCTTAACAGGGAGCAGAGTGGATGGACCTGAAGCGAACACTGAAAAACGGTGTTCCAGGTAAGAAGATCTCCATTTCAACAGTATGGGTTCGAAGCCGACGGCAGACAGCTTGAAAAGTATTAATTGATGGGAGATAAGTTATCCTTCCCGTTGTGTAGTACTTAAAATACATTAAAAACCCTGTACCTTGCACTTTTACGAGGCAAATGATCTTGGGATTAATGCTTCTTTGCCTTAGGAAGTTCCAAAAGCAATCTTTAAAGAAACTGAAAACTAGTGCACACCATTCGGTGGATTGCTCGGTGATTGTGCTAAGTGTGATGACTGCTATTTGCGTATTGCATCTTAAAAGGATCCTGGTCAATACTTTAGATTGGATTAAGAGGAGTATGATGCGCCTGTTAATACGACATTGTCTTAAGTCTCCTTTTTACGGATCGGCCAAGCAGGCCTTCGATTCAGTCAGCTTTTAACTTCTCTTCTTCCCTGATCTTTGCAAAAAGAAGTTGAAACATAAGTATATATGTATGTGCTGGTTTCGTTTGATTAACTCAACTGTAATATTATCTAACTCGGAGGACTTGATGGTAAAAGAGACATTAATGTGCTGGCTGCTGACGGATGTGTGAGGCGATTTGATGATGCTAAGGTGAATGTGAATGTTAGACAATGTTATTGAAAGCTTTATGGAAATACTACTTAGAATGTTTAAGCTGCTGTGGATGTAAATAGTTTTCATTCCAAATCCTTGTTGGGACAGGAAGCTTCCTTCCTACTAATTCGCAAACAATTTTCTAAAGAAAAATCACTTTCAGCCAAATTTGTTCGTCGTATCTGCACCAGCGACGTATTTTCATTTTGAGGAGGTTAGGGGCTTGCTTAGCTTCGCGCTTATACACCCTAGTTTTGGCGTTAACCCTCACACGATTTGCTGTTCTCCTCGTTTTAAGAAGGGTTCCAAGAAACATTTTCGCTCATCCATGGGCAACGACCCAAATCATTTTCGCTTGTATTTAGTCTTACGCCAGGTGGCCTTGATATCAGATATTGCTGAGCGCTGTTGCAGCTCATCCGGCAAAAACTCATTCACATGTGTTTTTCTAATTTCGACCACTTTGAGTTTCTCAATGCTTTGTCGGTGCTATTTTCAGGTGGAAACAAGTGGTAATCGGACCCTATGTCAGCATATTGCTTGGCGTGTTCCTCGAGTAGATAGTTTTCCTAGAGCCTACAAATACAAATTGTGTACCCTGACAGTGAGGCTTTCCTTTGATGATATTTCCAAATTACAAACTTAACCGCATTTCCTATAAGTGCAATTTTTGTTTAATTAAGATTAAAGTTATTTTTCTGTAAGCACCATCATGGGTCTCTATAAATACTTGAATGTGGCACAGATGAACTCTTCTTCATCTGCCAACGTACCTACATATATCAGCACCAACTTTAAGTAACCTTTCCTAATTTCTTAACCGGTTAAAGGTTATCAATTCCTGTCTATTTAAATTTGCCTGGCTTTTAACTGAATTAAAACTCATTCGGAAGCATACTACTGGCGCTAGGCTCCCCTTTTTATCATATTCTGAACTAAAAAAACCTCCTATTCAGTGCCATTCATCAGAACTAATATGACTGTCCGAAAACACCGACGCCGCCGACGTGCCTCCAATCCCATTTACTCCTTCCGACATGTAATCGTACTACGTTTAATTAAATATACACATATTCGCTATTCATAGTCGCTCCCCCAGTCCTGAAAGGAATCCACTTTTATCGGCATAGGATGCATGCACACAAAATGTATATGTATTATATCTATTATTATTATTATTTTCTTTTTTTTTGTGCAAAGTTAGTGCCATTGCAGAGCGGTATGCATAAAAAATAAGGCTTTCCATAAAATATGTGGCACATAGCATGTTTCCTTGAATGTGCAGTGTCATGTGTGTGTGTGAGTTTGAACACAAAAGTCTTATTCACGAAAAAAAAGAAACACACATCCTTTTCATTTAATTTCAAAACGAATAGGTGGAGGAGTGAAAGAGAGAGAAAAAAAATGCACAAGACGATGACGGGAAAGAAGAATGCAAAAGGTTGCAGAATAATTATGAAAGGATTTCTTGAGCATGTTGCTTTTCTGCTAATATACGCCAGATAAGCTATTTTCCATTCAGTCAGTCTTTTTGTGGTGGCATCCTTTTGTTCATTGTACAAGTATCTTATTGTTGTTCCTATAAGCATTTCGTTTTTATTTTATTTTGTCAAGAGTTGCGCTTGATCCAATATAATAGCACACACTTAATTATATAATAATCCATAAGACATTGTTAACCGAATGTATGGGTTGTAAGGTTACTCTTAACGGAACTAAGTTAGTAAAAAAAAGATGGTTGCGGCTCCATGGGGATTGAAATTTTTTTTTTTTAATGATTTCTAAGATCTATTCGTCGTTGATGTTTGATAGAGTATTGAACACTCTCTGCCATCAGTTAAGACTACATCAACTCTCTGGCTACTGGTTCTGGATCTGGAACTGGCATAAGCCAAAGTCTCCATGAAATACATTTCCATCTGAATCTTCATAAAAATGAAAAACTACAGAGGCATGTATAGATTCTTTTTCCTGGCGAATGTTAACTTATTACACCAGCTTGTCAAGAGATAAGCGACAGTCTTAAGTGGCTTTTGATGCATAAAGACGTTCTCAAAGACTAGCAACTTGGCAAAGTTGTTAGCAAAAAACTGTCTATCAGGATGACAGTGTTCTTTGATTTCCGTGATCTACACCTAAAATTCGTACGATAGCCACTAGATCTTCGTTGATCCTGTTGGTCCATTGTGTATTTTTTTTTTTTTTTTTTATAATTCACTACCGCTAAAGGGGATATCAGGATGACAGTGTTCTTTGATTTCCGTGATCTACACCTAAAATTCGTACGATAGCCACTAGATCTTCGTTGATCCTGTTGGTCCATTGTGTATTTTTTTTTTTTTTTTTATAATTCACTACCGCTAAAGGGGATATGAATACCCTTATGATGCTATTCACACAGCGGTAGTGTTGGTGTAGTGTTTGCTGTGTGGTCTTCGTTCCCACCTTTAATTCTACGTGACTAGTCATTGATCGAATCAGTCTGTACTCCTTATAAAACTGAATGTATCCTTTAGTGATAACTTTACTAAGTCTTCGAGTTCTTCATATGATCCACTTCCTATACAGCGAAGTTGATGGCAAGCGTTATAAATTTGCACATTTGCAAATGTTGTGTTTTATGATATTTTTTTTCTTCTGCATCGTGGTAGCTCCTGCTTCTTATCTTCCTCAAGCCACGGGAAAAAATGCAATCACCTCAAGGCAGAGAATGAAGTGTTTATCATTTTTCTTCCTTTATTATCTACGTTCCCTTTAGAACACCAAGAGGGAGGTCCATTTTCTTGTAAGCTATTTACTGCAGCTTTGCCCAATGACAAGGTCACTGCGACCTATACTT
Organism: Criorhina ranunculi; assembly: GCA_951813785.1. Classification (NCBI taxonomy): domain Eukaryota; kingdom Metazoa; phylum Arthropoda; class Insecta; order Diptera; family Syrphidae; genus Criorhina; species Criorhina ranunculi. The sequence goes on along the minus strand of OX638385.1, from coordinate 29,196,345 downwards.
TATAAAAACCAATCTAAGAGAAAATAACTCAAGTAGTTGGGTTTTTCAAAGTTTGGGAACCTTGCAACCTTGTTTTATACAGAGCGACACACCCTCATAATATATGCTCTGCAAACTCATCCTCCTTTAGGCAGGTAATATCTAAGTTGGCAGTGGCCGGGAGGGAATTCCACAAGTCTCCTGTTACCATCTCTGCTAAAGTGAAGGGGGTTGTGCGAATTCTTATGAATGGAACTGATAGCTCTTTTAGCGTATCAAAGCCTCTGAATGTTTTCCCAATAGGAAAAGCACGTATTGCTCTCCCACCTATTAAGAATTGACTTGAATAGGGTATCAGTAATTCCACAGAAAGCACTGTATTTGAAATATCGAGAAATAAACATGTAATCTAATCTTAAACAAAAAAAAATCTAAAAGAAGGATTCGGGTCGTACTTAGGATCACTTTCCAAGTGTTTTATTGATTTGATAGATGCACTCACTGTAAAAGAGAGGGCAGAGCGGTCTCAACTTATCCTTTGCGAGGTAAGTTAGATCAGTATGATATTTGAGGTCTTAAATACTTAAGAGGATAGTGTGGCTATAAGTGTAACAATAAAATCGCGACAGCCTTTGAAGATATTTTCCAGATTAAAGCAGGATCATGTCCTCGATCAGTTGAGTTTGGGTGAGTATATTATCAGGCATTACTGACTTGAAGACGTACGATTAAAACTACAGAAGCTTTCAAGTTTTTGTAAGAAATGTAAAGTTGTTTAAGAAATGTGTATTGTAGGTAGGGACTAATTGAACTTTAGATATTTAATCTTCATCTTTTTTTAATTTCTCCACATAATTCCCATTAATTTCTCCTTATAAGATGTGAAGATTTTGCCCCTCAAATCTTTCGTTTTATGCGGGATGACGGCGACCATTTTCGCCCTGGTGAAGTACATCGACATCATAACTCTTGTCGCTGACTTTTGTTGTTTCGCCTTTATTGGAGGATTGGCACCTTCTAGGCTACATACAATGGACTGCTGGTTGGTTTCCGGGTCGAACTTGTAAAACCAAGATTCATCAACTGTAACAATCTTATTGAAGCAGCTTGACTCTCCATTTTCAAACTTATCCAGGAAATATTGAGCAAAACGAACATGAGCTTCATTTTGCTCTCCATTCAAAATTTTTGGAACCCATCGAGCTGACTTCTCCGAATACTTCAGGTGATGATTTAAAATTCATGACACAGCCATGACATTCAAGCCCAGTTTATCTGCTATCATCTCCTGTGTCATCCTGGCATCTTCGTCGATTTAAGCCTTCAACAGGGTCACATTTGTTTCGTCGGTCGAGGATTTCGGCCGACCTTCACGAGATTTGTCCTCTACAGAAAAATGGCCAGTCTAGAATCTTCGAAACCACTTTGAAATAGTAACAAGAGACGGTGCATTTATTTCGTATTCATTTTGGCATTCGTGCAGAATTTTGACTGGCGTGAGTTGACCCCGAAATCCGAAGAGAATAGCAAAACGAATTTCTTCCTGTGTTGGCGGTGGAACTTTAACCGAGCTTACGTCACTAATTTTTCCCTTTCTCGTCTCCATTTTTACCTATTGTTCTGAAATTTGGAAATAAATATTGCTAAATTATAAGCTACAGAAATGCATTTTTTTTTTTCAAAAACTACTAAATTGACACCAGCTAAGCGAACTTTTGTTAGTCCCTACATATTGGACTTCTGTGGACCAAACATTTAACGTTAGGTGGAGAACGTTTAATAGTTAGAAATCGAAATTCGAAAGCCTATTTTCAATGCATAGCATGGCCACAACATTCGCAATTAGTGGTGACAAATCTGACACCCTTAATAATATTCTAACTAATTTGTTTATTAGATAACTAATTCTCAAGTCAAGCACAGTCAAGTCAACAGACATCAATTAAATAAAAAATGCTAACAATTTCGAATCAAAAAATGCAATGAACTCTGTATCCACTTACACGTTTCCAGAATTAAAGCCACATTCCCCGTGGCACAGATTAATTTGAGTATCCTAGTCGTCATAGCGCAACTTTTCACATTTAAGCCTACAGGCTCTTCAACCGTGTGAAATATGAGTGGCGTTAAACCCTAACACCTAAGCTGACCTTCTAAATTGTTTTAATTTCCAAAACAAAATATTTACTAAACTTCGTGCGAAACTAAGGCAAAATGAAATGCGAAGCGAAAAAAAAAGTGCAAACAAACTTTAATTATAACAAAATCCTATTCAAAGCAAAAAAAATTGCTACAACAGCCTGCGAGGTTCCCCATTTTAATCTCCCTTAATCTAGCGGCATTTCACTCCTGTGGTGTTTTTAAAACCATTTAAACGCCCGTGATTTTTTGCTCCGCTCTGCTTAATATTTACGTTAAAATTTCCACGTTATTTACACACTGGCGCGAAAGAAAAAATCGTGGAAAAACTATGCTACACACAGAGTCAACATCAGCCACCGACACCCCCTCGGCATCTATACAAAATGTAAATGAGCAGACAACATCTTCTTAAGTAGGCTTAACATCTTGCCTCAAGCATTTTCACAGCTCGGTCCACTATCCTTTTCACCCAATTCGAGCGAAAAAAAAAAACAAAAAAAAATATCACGAGAAAAACTCCGCAATTACATTTCATATCCTTAGCATAATCATTTTAAGTCAAAGGCGAATTTACATAGGCCTGTTTAGAGTAAACAAATTTACCTTCTCGAAAGGGTTGAGCTGTCAACTTTACCCCTGCATTGTTGACACTCGACGTATTCATTCAATTTCGTAAAATGAGCAAAAACTCTTCACGGTCGGAATAAAAACACATCCTGGCGGCAGCAGCAACGGCGACAACGATGGCAACAACGGTGGCGTTGTACTATTATAATCCTTGTGAAAATCCAGGATATTTGCTAAGCAGCAACATTATGTTGGAATGAAATATGAAAAAAAAAAAAAAAAATAAATAAATTGGATCAGAGGTAATAATAGGTAAATTATGCATGTGACTTTGAGGACGCGCTCTGGTTCATGTGTAAACTTGTTTGGCTTTAATGTAATTCACTTAAACTGTGTACAGATTTTCGCGGTGAAATTTCATCATGAAAGTGATTATTTAAACGTTCCGGACGGTCGTACATAGCTGGTTACCGAGATAGGTCAACTTAATGAAATCACATTTTTATTTGTTTTAATTTACCCCTTGTAATTAAAGGCATTTTTATGGGCCATTCCGGGAATTTTATTGAGATAGGAAAGATATAAAAGTGCTCTCCAAGCGAGAAAGGGTATGTAAGTGTGTGTGATGGAGGGGGCATGGGGGCTTATATTTAAAAACAATTACTCTTGAAAATTGTAACGGATGTGGGTGCGGTGATACGTTTTAATTGCCTACTTTATGCTCGGTTCCTTTCGAAATCAAGACCGGAAATAGAAGTTGCAACTTATTATATTAAGTGATGATGAATGGAAGTCTATACCGTATGTGTATGTGTTTACATAGTTGAAAGGCGCAAAAGAAGCTATATTTAATTGTAGGCGATTTGAAACTTAATCCTCGAAATTATGAGAGAGCTGTTGAGAACATATAACCCCTTACTAATAGTATAAAAAACAACCACAAACACACTCATTCTTAATCTTAATCAACTCTTGTGACAGTCGCTTTACCCTATCGACGAACACAAACTCACGAAATAAGTCAGTTTTTTCAAGATTAACCTCATTAAGACTGTGAAAGTGATTTAGATAACTTTACGTTCCAAATTAAAGATTCAGGATGTGGATACCAGAAACAACGAATTTGGTCAACGAAAATGGTCTAAAAGTCCTTCAAGCTACATGCTTCAAGTAAACAGAGCAGAAATTATGTTAGACACGTCTGAATTGCAATTCAAATGCTGATAAGCTATCAGGAAACAAAATGGGTCACTCAGATGGCATCTTAAAAAGACAGGCGTTTTGAAACAAGACAGATGAATACCATGCTTAGAGGACTTAGACGAAGTGACACAAATACGTTGCAAATATATATATATACGTATTATACAAATCGAAAAAGATCATCTTTATGGGATCAAGTTGCCTCTCTCTCCCAAGAGTTGTCCCAAGTAGAGGTGTCCCTTTGGACCGTGAGTCCTCGAATCAACGCTAGTATTTGTTTGAAAGTCCTCTAGATTAAAGTCCATTGTAGCCCATTTATTCCACTGGCTATTGCCTAGCATTCACACAGTTTGTGGGATTACGCCTGCAGGAATCATCTTCTACAGATGGTACCTAAAGTTTCAGTGGCCTATAGAAAACGATACTATTGATTTGAGAGTTCCTCAAGTCATTCTTATCTTCTGTCGCAGCTGGGAGGCATTTTAATTGCTATGTCGTCTTACGTATATTTTGCCACTTGAACACTAGAAGATAAAGTTTTTTTTTTGATCCGCCATAAAGAGTGTTTTCTCTCAAATCAGTTGCTATTTTTGTTCAAGACTGCCCAGTTCGCCATCGAGTCTTACATCTTTTGCATCCAAAGGAAACAGTCAGAGGCCATATATATCATGGCAGGTCTTACTGCTGTTTCATAAACTTCTCTCCTTTATTGGTTAATTTTCTTATCACAGCGCTTCTATTCTTTCGACGATCTTCATCGTCTTCGTTTTTGGCATATCTTTAGTGGATAACCTTAAGTTTGCCTCTTGGTGCTAGTCAGCTATTCTGGCTGTTACCTTCTCTAATTTTAAACCCTTTATTGGTTCTTTAACATGTGTTGAGATCCTGTTGCAGATGTTTTTAAGAAGGTCAATGTAATGTCTCACATATTAGGCCCCTGGAAACTCTATCATAAGTGGTCAAAGAAGGTGAGAGATTCATACATAGGTCCTTCTTGAAGGATCTAAATTGAATTGATTGCACCAATCGTTGTGTCAAAGTATCCCTTTGAACAGCTTTCTTTGTATTAGTTGGAAACCCCTGTATCCGCTCAAATACGACTATGACCTTGTAAAGTGAGCAAAAAACCTTTCTCTGAAAATGAATTCCTAGCTTATTATAGAAATATCGCATCACCCGATCTACTAAATCCGAAAAATATAAGATTGCATTACCACTCAACTTTAAATGTGTATCTTTTGACAGTTCTATGGTTGTATTTTGTCTAAAAAGTGTTTCCTTGATACTTCGTATTTTTAAAGAATTAATTTGTTATGTTTAAATTTGATAAGGTACCGATAAAACGTCTAAGACGTCTAAGACTTCTCTAAGGTAACTAGAAAATCGTGATAGGTAAACACTTTTTTTTCTTCCTAATTTAGCTTTTGAGTGTAGATGCTTAGCTAAGTCAATCAGATTGACATTTATTGGCTTTATGTGGTAAGTTTAGAAATTGCATGTTTTACTTTTGTTCGTTCTCTATGTTGAGATTTAATCTTACTAAATCTGTTTAAAGTAATTGTTAAATAAATCGTTTAATAAAAACGTTTTTATTTTTTTTTCTTTTAATTTTAGAACTCTATCACGTAAACTAAAACCCCATCTAGTAGCTGAAGGTGTCAAATCATACATTAATAGGGCTCAAAACCCTAAGAATTCATCGCAAGAACAGCAACCTAACATGGAGTTTTTACGTGGTGTCTATGCGTTTATGCAAGTGAGTAGATCATCGGTGAGTGTCGCTACTTTACTAATTTCCTTACTAATCATAAACTTCTTTTTTTCTATTTTCTTATAATTTGCTCTCGACAAAAAAAAAATAAATTAAAAAAAATACCAAATACCCGAGCAAAAAAAGTATATAAAACGAAATTCGAAGAACATTGTGTATAGAGTTACAAGAAACAAGAAAAAAAATGCTTAGTTATAAAAATAGGAACAAAAAGAGTAAACAAACGCATATAAAGGAGAGAGAAGCAAATAATATGTTTGGTGGTGCGATTAGTGAAAAAAAGAAAAGAAAAATAATATAACCGAAACAGAAAAGAAACTATCTTACAAATGTATCTTCTTTTTTTGTTGTGTGATGTTCACACTAATTACGTTTCATTTTTTATTTATTTGTAATCTGCTTATAACTAACATTACTAAGTGTATCTTTTAACCGTTTTTTTTTTTCCTTAACTAACTTGTATTACAGACAAAACATGAAATTATATTTAAGGTTCATTTACAAAAAAAAAAAAGCTTAGTGAAACAGAACGCGGAAGTATAGAACAGAAAGAAATTTAAAAAAAATTAAGACATATATTAATTATGCAACATTATTCATATTTCAAAAAAAAAAAAATAACAGTATCTCATCATTGTTATTATCATTATTATTTTTATTTCATATTTCTTTATTCTTCTTCTTCTTTCCACTTCTTTGGCTGTGTTGTGTATTTCGGGGGCCTGTCTTATCCTTACTACTGCCACCCACTTCGTATCCGAAATGCTGTGTGTATATGGCGCGCGTCTCCTCATAAAAACAAATAACATTTACTATATCTTATCACAAACGATTAAACAGACCAAAGCTAGAGATATATAAACACAAAAAAAAAAAAAACATTAGCAAAATTCGACGAAATATATAAAAAAAAAACAATCCAAGCGCGATATGAAGTCATAGCCAGTTGCAGAGAAAGTACGAATCATACCCTTTCGAATAGACAAAACATTCTGTTGGGGTTAAACAAATGGAAAGTGGACAATGGAACCGAGCAAACGAGCAAAAAATATATAAAAAACAAAACAAATCTATATTACCTTGTCAATTCATAGTAATTTTTTGAAATGTTTAACATTCACATTGAATACAAATATAGATACATGTATATATATAGATAGAGAAAAACAAAAACAAAATGTTCAAATCTACCTCAGTAATTCACTTATAAACGTATAAACACCTTTATACAACACAATTGAATTTACTGCATATTCGTTGGAAGTATCAAAGTCATGAATACTATTTCTACAATGAAAACTGAATAATTCAACTCAGACAACGGGTGTATCTATGAGATTTAAAACAAAACTAAACTAAAAATCAAAAACCAACAAAATGGGAATACAATGCATTTTTCATATATGTTTCCGGAACAATAAGGAACCCTCGAACAATCCCCAATGGAAAATTGCAAAATAAATTCAAACGCAAATCAAATAATATCATATACACCTATAAAATACTAACATATAGGTAAAAATAAAAACTAACTTATAACAAAAAAAAAAACCTCGCGTTGAGTTTTCTCTTTTCGTGGAGAAAAAGCTCGCAGAAAACCTTGAACATTTTCGAAAAGCGAAAAAAATGGTAAAGTTAAAACTTTTTTTAATTCACAAACAATTTTTTTTCTTAATTTTTTTTCTCTTAATTCTCAAATTAAAAAAAAAATTAATTACCTTTTGTTTAAATAAAATCAAAATTTTTTAAAACTTTATACGTTAAATACCAAAAATTTGATAAATTTTGTTTTTTTTTTTTCTTAAAAAAAAAACATATATTAGCTTCCTACCAAGTATCCCTTAGCATAGAAATAATAATAAAAAAAAAAAAAAAGTTTACCAATTAAATAAGAAACATATATAAATTCAATTTTCTGTGGGGATGCAAATGAAAATACAAATTAATATGCGAACGAAACTACCAATCGATATTTTATTTAAAACTTTCCCACTTTTCCTTCGACATGAGCGGGACACCAAACGAATACGAAATATATATGTGAGTGTCCTGCATAATAAAACTTCGATCAAAATGAAATACGAAAATGAAAATATAATCTTTTTGCTCGGATGCTTAACATAATGCTGTCTACTACGTTCGAATACTTATTGCACCTATTTTTATGCATAGATACAAGTTTTGTATGAACTTTTTTTTAAATGATATTACGTTGCATTAAGAGTATTTTTTTTTAAAGGAAATGTGAAGAGAGAATAGGTTAATTTCCGTGTCGATACAAGTTATAAGATTGTCATGTAGTCTTTACTTTATAATATTTAATATAAGAAATATGTATAAATTGTATTAAAAAAAAACGAATTAAAATGACATTATCGCGAATAATTAACTTAATGATCAAATCGTATAAATGGAGTGATAAATTTTATTCATTGACAATCTAACGTGCTCTTTTGCCGCGTATATCTGTCTGTGTGTGTGTTACTTAAATTAAAAAGACGTTTGTTTAAAATTTAACTTATATGTAAAATGCACATATTCCAATGAAAAGGCTGCAATTCTTATCTTGATATTGCTTAGATGTACATAGTTTTGCATGGGATTTACATTTTTGTTTTAGGAAAGTAAAAATTAACAAAGAACTCTTAACCTCAAAGGATATTTCATAAAGACACAAAAAAATCATTGAGTTCTTTGACAGTTTTCCTTTGGGATTATTTAGTACAGTATATGAGAGATTCTTGGAGAATCTCGACCAGATTATTATTTTTTATTTTTTTTTAAATCTTCGATTGGTACCCAAATACAAGAACTGAGCTTTTTTTTAAGCACTCCCTTTAAAATTAAGCAAAACCAGTGTTGGTGAAGACGAGGATCCAAGAGACGGGAACTGGATATTTAAAATAAAGGGATGAAGAGAGTGTTGATGGTGCATACTTAATTTTAATTCTTGTCAAATATAGGTGATATTGATCTAATAACTTTTAATAATTATTTAAAAATGTAGACCGATCTTAAGGGAAACCCCTACGAAATTTGATCGAGTCTTCTTCTCACATAGCGAAGGAGTGCTGAAGGTTTCAAACAAACGAAGACTAAAGACATAATATCTTAACGCAAACTGTTGTCTCATATGATGCCCTAGAAATAAGCATCACAGCCAGTAGTCAGCTCGAAGCTTCTCATTTCGGAATATCTTATAACTTTTATTAGTTCTCTCAATTGATAGCCTCAACGAGCTTTCTATCACTTCCATAAGTTGTCACTACGATAAGGTGTTGGCTACATATGAATTTGTCTGAAAGTATAATTTAATCATGTTGAAAAGAGCTGTCGACTTTTCACTTTTACGAAGGACAGGGTCATTGGCATCGAATATCGCTGCAAAACCCATATGCAAACACGTCCACATACCATCTCCTATTGTACTTTCTTCTTCATACGCTGTCAAATCCAAAATTTAAAAAAAAAGTTGTTGAAAGCCTGTTGCACTGTTGTAATTAAGTACGTCATATTTGTCTGCGTATGCTAGGAGCTAAGTACAATTTCATACCATTTGGTCCTTGTTACCTTCAACGACATTGGAAGAATCACCGATGTTGTCACTGACCTAGATGAATTAGCATTGCTTTCGTCATTAGGAACCCACAGCTTTTTAAGTTAACCTCTTCAAATCCTGTCATAGATTGCCTTAGAATCCTTCAAAGAGAAAGATGGGCTACCGAGACGTATATTTAGGTATATATAGGATATTTTTTTTTTTAGTCTAAGAATTAAATGTCAAAACAAAGCAAAAGGTCTACAAATACCAGTTTTGTTTTGGTAGAAGATATGGAAGACTATGCCAATTGACCTGTTGTTAACATCTTCTTTAAATGTTTGTCAAACCTCTGTCGAGTTCAACTCCAATGATTTATTTGTATTTTCAATCAGATTCTTTAGCAGTTACTAGTGATCAACCGAGTGGTTCCATAACAAGGACATTTTACAACGAATACCTATTTTACGTTTACATTTTGCTTTGCACAAAAATGTAATATCGTGATACTTAATGTGTAAAATTATAAGTTGTAGTGCTTGTAATGTTCAAAAAGTATATATGTATGTATGTGTATATTATGTGTAGTTCAGTGTAACCTAGATAGATATATGTTAGTAACTAAGTAAAGCTGATCAAATTATTCTTTTAATTATTATCATTTCTAACTCGACAAAAAAACATTTAAACTGATCAGCTCAACTTAAGTCTTATAAATTCAACATAAATGTGTGTGTATTTTATGTTAATCTTTATTTGTTCATATGTACATATCCTTTTATTTAATTTTTAACGGACAGCATATATGTTTGGCAATCGAGCAACTATGATTATTATATTCATTAACAACCAATTAGAAATATTATAGACAACCATTTTTTTTTTCAATAACAAATCACTCAAATGACAAGAAACAACTAACGATTCCATGGGTTCATATTACTGTTTACGAAAAGTGAACTAAATTTATTCTGCACTGAAATTTCGATAATCTGTGATAGTATTAAAAAAAAAAACAAAATAAAATATATTTATTTCTAATAAATCACCTGTAATGCTAAATGTCTATAAAATGAGTAAATAAAACTATATATATACTGCACCTTTAAATAAAATTTCCCTTAAGAGAAAGTCCTTAAAAGAACTTTAACAAAACAGGCACAAGTAAGATGATACAACCAACACCAAAACCACTATAGTAAAATTTATTTGTTTTGACAAAGATTTATATATATCTTACAACAACAAATCACAAATTTTTTTGACCCTCTCACAAAGATATAGTATCTATAAGAAATGTGTTTGAAATATTTTTTTTATTGTGTCTTCTGTCTTTTGCTGCTATAACCACCACAACTACCGCCACCTTTTACATAAAAAAATAAGCTAATTTTGACTTTATTTCGAATTTGGAATTTTAAATTTTTGAAAATTATTTTTGTTTTTTAGAAGGTAAGGGAATTGTAAAAGGAAAACTTAATAGAGCGATGAATATAGTAAATTTTTAGGCGTGTATATTTCTTTTCTTTCTCTTTCTTTTAATTTTAATAAAATAATTAAAAATATTCACTAAGTGTCCTGATGAGTAAAATCCAACTTAAAATAAACATTTTAAAAATATCTATTTTCGAAAATTAATGCATCTATGAGCGTATTGGGAACTGAAAATGTGTTTTCCTTTCCTCGTCGTATCCCAGCAAATATAGCCATCGAGCTTAAGGTTGTTGGACAAAATTTAGACCTTTTAATAGATCGTAGGCTTCGTATTTTTTCCTCCATTTGGATTCAAAGTTTTTTTTTTTCTCTATAGAGTCAATGGAGTCTCTATGGAGCTTTGCTGTTCGTGAGGTAAGGTTAGGTTGAAGTGGCTACCAATTATTGCCAGCACGCATAGACCAGTGATAGGTCCATTGTGATACCACATCGATCTGGACAGATCTCTTTACCTACTCGTTGAATCGATTGGAACTTCTGATGAAGTAAAGCAGGTTTCTCACATCTGCGTTTATCAGATCGCCGAAGTTGTTAAATTAAAATTCTCGTAGGTGCAGCCTTCTTTTGCGGCAGAGAGCTGGGCAGCTACAAAGAAGGTTGGGGGTGTTTTTCTCCTCTTCTACATCCATGCAGCATGTATCAAAATCTTTTCAGTATACACCTGCCTTGTAGAATGCTTGCCTATTAGACACTTTCCCGTGATGATATGGTTCTGATATGCGATCTACATATCTACTACAAAAGGTAGATTGTTAATTAGCTGGGATTCTAACTTGAAAAGTCCATCTAAGCGCTTGAATCATGGAGATCATTCCTACCAAAGTTTCTGGTTAAATTTTCCAAAAATACAAAATCCATACAAGGAATAAAAACTTGCTGAATTTTTCTGGAGGCCAAGATAATCATAAAATTGCAAATTTCGTAGGCATATCCTTAAAAGCAGATTCGGTACTCAGACTGACCCTAAGATACGCACACAGATGTCTTACTTTTCCAAAATCCACCATTTAAAGTGTAAAAAAAAACTTTCTTTCCTTTGGCAACAATTTATTATATCTAAAACAGAATGCTTTTTATGCATCCTTTTTATTTTCGGTTTGATTAAGTTTTTTTTTATTAATAAAAAGAAATCTGCTGCTTTTCAAATTCGAATTTTACTTAGTTTTACCAAAAAGAAAAACCTTCTCTTCCCTTTTATTTGTAAACTAATTTTTTATTTTAGACAAAATCCTGTTCGTCCTGTATGCTTATTTTTTTTTAACATGCAAGGTAATTTGAGTCTAGGAAAGTTCTTGTCGTAATGATTCGCTCCTTGCCACAACAACACGACTGTAAAAAAAATATGTGGAACGTAAAAAGTTTGGCAGAAAGCGTAAAAAGTTTTTCTTTGTTTTAACATTTTTTTATTTGGTTTAAACTTTTCATTGAATGCATTTAAGCCTTTGACTGCTTTATTTTTATTTTTTAACTCTGCATTCTGCGCAACGTTATTTCTTAATTTGAATTCGTTTCGTTTTTCTTATGCCAAACTATTTTTCTGGTTTTTGTTTTTTGCAAGAAAAGATGACAGAAAGCTGTCATTTGTATATATAAAACCGATTAAATGTTACTTGCTAGCGTTAAAGTCCGAAAAAGAGAAACGAAATTCTTCTGAACGAGTTCCTAATGAAAGTGTAGATACAATGTAATGAAGCAACAACTGCTGCGTTGTTTCTTTGCTGATTTTTATTTCTTTTTTTTCACATTTCTTGTAGACTTATTCCGCTTAGGTTTTTAACTTGTAAATAATGCACTTCGACTACAATAGATAGAGCAAAAGCCATCACAAAAGTTAATTTTTTTCATGCAAACTTTAGTGCACTTGTTGATGTTTAATGGAAAATTATATATATAATTTTTTATTTTTTTTTGTGGTAAAGTATTATTATTAATTTGTAATTTTATATTTAATTAGAAAAAAGTGTGAGTAATATAGGATGCTATATCGTATATTTGGATATCAGTGTCATGTGTTCATATCATGTGTACTATAAGAGTGTGTCAAAAGGATTAAATATAAACAGATGAATGTTTAAGCCAATTTGTGTGTATATATGCCAAATTTATTTGTTGTTATGTGTAAAAGGAAGGTGGTATTTAAGAATCGAAGAATATGTCACAGATTTTCGTTTTAAGGTTTTTTTTTGATTAAAAGCAGATAATTCTTACGAATTAGTCCGAACGTGCATAGTTGTTAGCGTAATCCCACTAATATTATAAAAGTGAAACGTTGTCCGTTTGTTTGTTTGTTCCTCTGTAACACGAAAACTACGGAACCAATCAACTTCAAATTTTGCACACAGAGTGGCTGTACCTCGGGTCACTACTCGGTATAGGCTACTTTTGGTTATTAAAGTGTAACTTCGCAAATTAAAGGTGGGCGAAGCCGCGGGAATAAGCTAGTTTGAGTGCCCATTAGGTTTATTTACGTACGAATAGCAACAAGGTGACTCGACAAGACAGGAGTCCCTGATGTAGAAAAGATTATTTAATATGGTTTCACTTGGTACTTGCTAGGCTACTTATGAAATATGAAGTCAACTTCAGGGTGAAGAGTGTTTAAATTAACAACAATCTTCTTTATGGTCGGGAAAAGATGTGTCATCTCATTCACATACACGTGTATCCTTGAGAAATAAAGATATTCTTATTTTTTTGATGTTGACCAAGGCTTAAAAACCAGATTCATTTGTTTCTATTTGACAGTACGATTGCACGGTCAGCATTATGAGTCTTCGCAATGACTCTCTGACGTCAACATGATATAGAAAGATTAAAGCTACGATTACACGGAACACATTTTTATGTTATTGTTTCATTAGAAAGTCATCGCGATGTAATCGTAGCTTTGTTCGCGCCAACCTGATGGATGTTATGTATGATAGAGATAACATAGCTTATAAGAGTGTCTTTTCAAATGCGCTGTGAGGAGTTCGCGTATCGAGGAGTTAGTTTCTGCAAAGCTTTATATCTTCCGGTCCTTAATTCTAATGGAGAGACGTACTCTAGTGTTTCAGCAACATATATCTTGAGATTCACATAGATCTTGAGATTTAGTCTTTTCTTATCAGAGATTTCTTAATGGCTTTCTGTGAAAGGTTTTTCGAATCTGTCCAAGAAGGCGCAGATGGCTGTTTCTCCGACTTTAAGAATTGACCTGTTCAGAGCAGTTTCAATAAATTTATCTTTTCTGGGTCGCATAAATAATGTTGGAGTGAGAGACTAAAGACTTTGAATAAGTGACCTTCTTTGCTCATTTTTAGAATATAAATCTCATTCCACCTCCTCGAGACACTCGGACAGAATATCATTTTTGTCAAATGGGTTTCGCTTCAGCATGCTCATGGTGTATAGCTTTGGCTTTGAATCATACGCATGCATTGGTCAAATTAATAGGTCGACAGCATAGATTTTTAAGAGAATAATATAGGGTTACTTTAAAGATGCTGCACCCGGTTATAGAAAGCATTTAGAACTCTTTATGTTCTTCATGAGGAGAGCTTGAGAATAATAAGTAATTTGATATTATTCTGTCAAGGAGAAGGTAAAAATTTATATTATTTTCCACGAGTTCCAACAGAATGCCTGATCATCGTCGAACTTGAAAATTAATCTTGAACTCCTTAGAAAACCCAACCCTATGGAATTACATGACATTCAGTGCGGTAATATTTTCGCCTCACAATTGCATCGGGATGCACATCTTTTGTGAAGACTCTCTCCATTTTTGTGCGACGGCTCGGAATGCAACCGCAACATATGAGTGAAATTCATAGAACTGTCATAGATGGTTTTGTTGTCCTTTGATAACTAAATGTACATAACTAAATGTATATTTTACAAAAAATTACTTGACCACAGTAAACGCAACTTTCAATGGGAAAAATCCTTTCAACTTGTAACTTTCATCAATGAATCCATTTAGGAAAATTTAATCAAAAAATTAATTCACTCAAAAGCGAAAATGAATGATCCTTCTCTATGACGACAAGTAATATGTCACTGCACCAGGGAACCATTAGTTTTCCTTCCAACCTTCTGATACACTACATTCGTGTTCTCAATGTTCATTGAACTTACACAGCAAAAGAGAAAAACACATAAGAACGTCATCCAAAAGAAATAGGCACTCAAATATAGAAGGGGAAACTTGTGAAATGGAAAAAAATCTTGTCGACTTTAGTCCTCAATTGTACGTAATATGCACCCGTATACATATCCTTTTTGCCAAAAAAAAAAAAAAATAAGAAAACCAACAGCAACATGACACAATCAACCAAAGGAGCACAAGGAAATGTATTAAGGAATGCAATGGAAAATCTTCTCGCTTGAGTCGACCTCAATTTCTTCGAGAGCGTCAAAATGCGAATCTAGGATAAAATTTGATGAAATCCTTTGAACTAAGACTCTGTCACACAGTTGATTGACATCCTCGCTTGGGCAACACCGAACGTCTTTGATTTTGAAAAATGTATTGCATAAATATACGTCCTGGAATTGAATAACGAGTAGATGCACCTTCATTGAACATACAATAGACGTGGGTGTGCTTATGCATAGAATACCAGCATTCAAAATTGAATCGGGCTCTAATGAATTATATATTTGCCAAACGCGATTTAAGAACATCAATTATGATTATCCTTGAAGGTTTAACGTTGCTATTTGATGTGTGAATGGGCGCTCAGACATTGAGAATTTTTCTTAAAGTTTCAAAACTACATTTCATTCCATGAAAACATTTTATTGTAAGGCGCCATCGTTAAACGAATCATTTCTATTTTGATTGCTAGACTTGAGTATTGTATTGTTTAACTTGTGTCTCGTCTGTGTAAATTCATATTTTTTTTTTCAAACAGACTTTGCAATGATGACTGACAAGTAGACGAAGGACACTTTTGTGTCACGCGAGGCATAGGAAAAAACCGTGTTAATTTAAGTCAATACGAGAGATAACGATACGTTCAGAGAGGAGACTTTTTTTTTCTAGGATAAATGTATTATATCAAGTTGTATATTTTATGGTAGAATATACATATCATCATGTTTGACGTTTTGCACCGCATTTCAGCTGTCTCTTGCTTTCTCTTTTGCAATCTTCTTTCGGATTCATTGCTATTCGTGACTATTTTCTACATAGCGTCTGTGGTGTGATTATCGGTTTGGGAAAGTATCCTTAAAATAATTCAGAAGCAATGCTAAGAAGTTACAATGGCAATCAACTTTTATGCACTTCAAAGTGAAATACTTTTGTTGCAGTTAGGCAAAAGTTGCTTAACAAATATATGATATTGCCCACATCAAGATCAGTGGCTACCGTGAGAAGACATAGCTTTTAAACCAAGTCAATTGAGCAATTGTCATTATTTGCAGACTTGTGGAACACACTTTTTGACTTCAAATCCTTCCAACTCTTTTCCAATCTGTAGATATCGTATTGCTGCAGATGTAGCAACTCTAACTGTTCCAACTCTTTTCCATATCCATAGTGACACGATATCTTTTTGGAAGGATTTGACATCACGGTCGTCACTGATCTTGATGTGGGCAATAACACATATTTTTTAAGCAACACGATAACTGAAGATTGTAAGAGAGTTGGAAGGATTTGAAGTCAAAAAGTGTGTTCCACAACACGATATCTATCTGATGTTACAGCAACACGTTATCTACAGATTGGAAAATTTGCAAATTTTGCAAAATTGGTGAAGCGTAGTTAAAGTGGAAACCAATGTCCAGGGTTTTAGAATCCAACATACAATTTGGTCTACTCAGTGGAATATAGTTGATAAACTATAATTTTGATTTAGAAAATGTATATTCTGTTTCTTTTTGAAGATCATGTCTCTTCTACGCCTACGCTCCATCGTGTACAGCCTCTGAAAATATGTCTTAACTCTATATCTGACTTTTTTCCAATTGCCGTGACTTCTTCCCCACTCTACTGCGCCATTTTTTTTCAATCCATTATTCTGCCATCTTGGGTCCATCACAATAAAGCTGTCGCCTTTTCAAAATGCATGACCAATCTACTGCCACTGGGTTGTTGTTCCTATTGAGACCTGACTTGTTATCTGACAAAGATGTTCATTGGGGATACGATTAGACCAGAAAGCACCTACTAATTATCAACTCCAGATTTCTTTTGATTAGATATATAATTTTCCAAATGCTGTACCCATAGACTACTCATAGCTTGATTTTTAAGTTGATTGCCTCGCTATATTATTTGGTCAACATTTCAAACGCCACCTGATCCAACATAGAATGTAGGTAGAAGTGATTGAAACTGGTGAACTTGTCAGAGACACAAGTAGTAACAAGTAGTAGTAGAACGCATCCTCCGTTTTGATACCACAACTCACGTGACCTGGATGTTGATGGGCGTAGATAAGAGTGTAGTTTTCATATCTATGCTGCGGAGTTGAGAAAATTGATAATGTTGCAGAATTTCATGTTAGAAATCTCTCCTTGAAAAAGAGTTTTCCGAGAGTGCGCTGCCTTGCTTTGGCAAGTGCCGGGCAGTCACAGAGAAAGTGGAATAGCGTTTCATTTTCTTGTGAATTGTCGCAACTACGGCAGTGGGGGTTGAACGGGATGCCTAACTTGGCAGCGTGTGGACCAATTGGCCAGTGGCCCGTGCTTATTGCTGTGATTCTTACCGTCTCGATGCGGTTCCTTTTAATTAGGTCATTCGTTCATATCTGGGACCATATCTGTCCGGATATGGCACAAGTTGCTAGATTTTTCCACCTAAAGTTGGCAATAGAGAGAAAGATCCAACATGGAAACTTCGATCAGTCTCCAGTTTTGAATCGTGCTCGATAACATATACTTCAACCAGTTGACAATAGATGGCGCTTTTTAATCTCATATTAAAACGACACACTATTCTACATTGCAGATGAGAGCAGGGCACCACTGTTACCATGTTCATACAGAAATCGCTAATGGCGATTCCGAGCTTTTGAGAACGAATGCCTGGGATGCAGTTTTCGTTTAGAGGTGATATCTCTCTATATTGACGGGATGAAATTTGTCTAGGACGCTCGCCACAAGGTTACAAAAAATCTACAGAAATGAAGGCATTTCCTTCTTCAGTTTTACTGAGATATTTCAAAGACATATTTTTATAAAAAAAAAAGTATTTGGAGTACAAACGAGAAATCTGTGAAATTCGTTACCGTTAAAGGATTTAACAAAATCAATTTACAAACCATACCACCGCCACTCACAGTGGCAACATTTGATACAAAACTTTGTGATTTCATTTTGCTCTTTCACTTCATCTATATAGTTGAGCAAAGAGATTTCTATCAAATGTCCCCATGTACGAATATTGTAATAAGAACTAACTATTATGGATACAGAACACAAAACAATAAGCAAGTACCAACAACTTTAACATATAAATAGACAACTCCAATTGTGAGCACAGTGGAATTTCGACAATATTCTGACAAGCAAATAACTTCCACTCAACTGCTGCTGCTGCTGTTGCCGACATCAGTAACCGGGTAAAACAATAATACTAATTCGGATTTTTTTTCCTCCCTCTCAGTTGTTACCCCATCATTTTTCTTCTCGAAAAATTCCATCACTATCACGGATGGAAGAAGAAAATAGTTCAAATGTATATCAGTAGATCTGAGATTTTTTTTTCTTTTTGTGTGTGTGTGTGTCACTAAACTGACAATTGCAAATTGTTTCGTCCTGAAAGGGGAATTGGCGAACAAAAAAAAAAAAAGTATCTACGAGTATGAGAATGTACATCAATCACTTCTGGACTATTGCTTTCGCTCGCATTGTCAGTCATATGGAAAAATACGTCATGCAAATAAGGTTCAAAATGTTTATTAATTTATTTTGGAAAAAAAAAGTATATAAGCCTGCAATTTAAGGTTTCATCTATTGTAGGAGGACGACCAAATGCGTTTTAAGGATTTTTCATAAAAATAAAACCTCTTCATCACACTTTATCTACTTATTCTCACATGAAGAATCTGAATGTGCAAACTTATACTTTCACATCAAAAGGGATGATGAGTCCTATTATCCTACTAATATTATAAAAGTGAAATGTTGTCCGTTTGTTTGTTTGTTCCTCTGTAACACGAAAACTATGGAACCAATCAACTTCAAATTTTGCACACAGAGTAAGTGTTCCTTGGATCATAGTATAGGCTTCTTTTGGTTATTAAAGTGTAACTTCACAAATTATAGGTGGGCGAAGCCGCGGGTAAATGCTTGTATCTCATAAAGATGATCCTTAGAGACTCAGAGTTTGGTTAGTGATTCAGCCTTGTTTTTGAGTTACTTTCTAAAACCAACCAATTAGTTTTAAAAAAAAGTAGTTCTTTGTCTAAGCTCTGCAATGCAATGGCTTAAAAGGCTTCACTGACAGCCTCTTGAGTTCGTAGACCACTTCTGACATCACACGGTTCTTACATTTCATTATTTTCTTACCTAGATGAAGGAGTTTGGCCAGCATACTTGAGCTAAACAAAGGCCTTCGCTATTCGAAGTCGATATCGATTAGAATTTGCTGGGTAACAGACTTTCCGAACGTGAAACCGCACCAATAAAACTCCATCCAGTTGTTGGCAAGCGATTTTAAGCTTTCAAGTAGGACAACAGACCATATCTTATGGCAGATTATCCTGAGACCTGTTCATACATACTTGCCAAATCATTTCCCACTGCAATGGGTTTGTTTTTGAGTTCACAAATTGCTATCCTCACTTCATGTTGGTCGTGTGAACGGAACACGAAAGTGTCATGACATTCAGTATCTGGTTGTCAGTTTGTCGATCTGGAGATCGCAAAGTATCCTTGTAAACATTAAAATCCATAGAAATCGAGGTCAAGCTTTCAAAAAGTTTCGCTCAGAAATAAAAGACCAACATTATTTCAACATTATTTCAAAAATGGTGAGGAATTTTACTTGATAGGCTAAATTATAAGATTTATTAAGACTGACCGTAAAAAAGTGCATATAATAATAATTATAGTAATATGCGATAAAATTGGACAAGGGATGCAGTTTTTATTTATTTTTTCATGATTATGTAACACTATAAGGATCAAAACTGAACGGGAAAAGAAGAAGTTTGTGTTAACATTGGCACTGGTGAACAAAATTATTTTCGAAGATGTGGAAAAGAAGATTTAAAATGTAACAATTGACGAATATGTAATCATACTTATGAATCAACATACAAAACGACGAAACAAATGAGAAGTGCAAGAAAACTGATATAAAAAAAACCCGTCCTACAACGTAAAACCACCTGTACCTATCTATACCCGTAGTTCCTGAAAAATATATATAAAATGGTTTGCCCGGCAGATAGTAATAAAATAAAATATATACCTACATTCATTAAAAAATTAATGAATATAAAAGTTAAAAACTATTTTACCCTTGGTATGATAATGATTTCTATCCCCCCCCCCTAACTTCGTCCCCTGGCCAAAGAACTTAAATTGACTCAATTTGCTACGAAAATTACTTTGGTTCTTACTTTTTATGATTACTGTTATGTTCTTAAGCATGTTATCATTTGAATATTTGATTTCTTAATTTCTTTTCCACCACCCCTCACCAAGTCATTGACTATTTTATTTAATTTTACCACCCACCACCCACGAAAAGGATGAAATAAAAAATAAAATAAAAAATTAAATTAAATTCAATCTCACCAATATCACGTTAAAAAATAATCTTAGTTTCGTTTCACTTTCTAAATATCACCGTTCAATCATTTCAATGCATCTGCAGGATTTTACTTAATACTAATTTATTTCTTTGTTAAAATTTTATTTTCATTCACCATATTCTCACACACCAAATCAAGTCAAATGAGAACGCAACTAAAACAAATATGTTTCACCAAAAGTATATATACTTAAAAAAAATAAATAAAATGCACCATTTTCGCAATAAAGAACTTTTCAGCCATTTTCTTTCATCACCGTCACGTTCTTTCTCACCATGTTCTTTCATCACTTTCAAGCATAAAATCGCAACATAAGAATTAGAAAAATTTTTGCAATTCGTACATAAGAATAATATTCATGAAATAAGCGAAGTTAAAATACAAATACACCATTTCTGCACTATACACAGCAGTCAGCAAACATTTTTGTTTCAAATGATATCAGCTTCATATAGTTTGAGAGAAATCAAAAACAAGTTAAATCACCGAATCACCATTTTTTATCACCAAAAGAATCACAGCGTACTGCACATAAAAAAAAAAAAAACAGAAAATAATATTCAAATAAAAGATATATATCACCACTTTTTTCATACACACGAACATTATGTAGAAGTGGAATGCTCACAAAGTAACAAAACTTATAAAGGATAAAAAAAAAGAAAAACACTAAACAAAAAACTGGCTATATATACATAATAACCGAAGCACTGTATGAGATATACATCCATCCACAACAATATAATACACCACAAAAATATCCTACCTACACCGGAAAATGGAAAAAAAAAATAAAATATATATTTTTATTCCAAAAAAATAAATATCAATAAAATGTTAAATTGACACACTTCTTTGACACCACGTCCACCAACATTATATATATCACCACTGCATTTTGTACATATCACCACCAGCCCAGTGACAGTGAATTCAATCGAACTGTACAATAAAAGTCAAGCACAGCTACAACATTCCCTTCAGATACTTTACAATAATACTTGTTTGAGTTTTTGCTAACATTTTATACTCGTACTATACAAATATTGCCATTAGTCCTTGAAATTTACATTTGAATAGTAATTTTAAAAATTTACACTTAATACGAGGGCTTAGAGTAACACAAGCTTCACATGGAGGTTGAGAGTTTTTTTTTGGAATTTTAATTAGGTCTACATGTACGAAGAGTAAGATTTTTAAATAAAAGATTTAATTGTTTAAATTCTAATTAAAAGATTAAAGGGAACAGGAAATCACTCCACACATCATTTCTTTACAAAACATAGAGTCATCTGTTAAGACATCAATTCGATACTAGTTACTTCTTGTTGTTAGAGAAGTGGACATTGTTTTCTTGTGGACTCTCTAAGAGTTTTTTTCTGAACCGGAACCAGAACCTGGTTATATAAATAGTTTAGTTTTTTTTTTTTCTTTTTTAATTCACAAGCTCTAAAGGGGTTATGAATAATACCCTTATGATGCTATTCACACAGCGCTAGTGTTGGTGTAGTGATTTTGAAAACTCAGGTGGTATTAGGTTTCAGGTTTTTTTGCGCCATGGGTGGTGTCCAGAATAACCGGGGAGAATTATTGGTACTGTTGCCATTGCTTATAATTCACAGTATTTCTTGCGAACGTCTTATTCAATGTATCGAAATTAAATGTTAGACTTACGCTTGTTAGACTTTGAGATGAGCAAACATTTTCAAGCATTTTTCTCAAGCAATACATGGTTGAATACTATCATTTTGAAAAATACTCGGCTGAGAATAAGCTTACAGTGTAAGCCATGATAAGTCAATCAATTATTTTTGTTAATGAGATTTTATTGGTCCAAGGTTTTTTAGGACAACATTTTTTGTTGGTTTCGCGTTAGTGCCTAGGAACCCTTATAGATATTAACCATGCTTGCGCAGAATCTAGCTTATTACATTTATATCCGTCAAGTTTGCTCTGGGCGACCCACTCTTTTGTCGGGCTAGGCAAGTGCATTTCCATTGCATTACATACTTCGCAAAGAAACTGTTTTCGTGGTTTCTTATGTGTCCAATCCACTGTCATTTCCTTATTGGTTTCTGACCTTCCTTCACATTCAAGGTGCAGATCGGCCAGAAAATTATTTGTTTTTCTAATTTTAGTGCCTAAATCCACTACAGGGCCTCAACCAACTCGATCTTTAGCTAGCTGCCTCCGGTTTCGAACACTAAGTTGGTTGAAACTTGCGTGCGACACCTAAGTCGCTGTCTTCCTCTATTGCGCTGTCTCTCGGGGGCGGATTCGAACATTTTTCGGACGCTAATATCTGTTATAATTGTTTGTGTGAACAACGAATATTATTGCTATTCAATCAGTGAAATGAACTTCCTTTTTGCCTCCCTCCGACTCTGTTAACGGGTCCATCAGAGCTTAATAGTGGTGCTGAGGGATTGCTAGAAAAGTTTAGAAATTTTGTTTTTCATAGTGTTTCTGTTCAGCTCCATCGGCCTTACATCTAGCAGCAATCCGAAGAGAAATTTGAAACTCATTCATAGTTTTATGTGACAATAGGGAAACATGATCAGCATAGTCGAGGTGTTGGAGATAGATTGTTAGATTCCATGAGATTAAAACACTTCATGTTGACGGAAAACCATGAAACACCTTACCAAAAGTACGTAATAGTGATGATACTCTAGTCGGACACTGTTTCGAACCTCGAATCTTCCTGACATCTTACTCCTTTGCAACATGTTAGATTTGGCTCCCGCTTGATAACAATTACCAACTTGTCCAGGATGCCTCCTTGCTTATGGAACACCATATGAAATTAAAAACCTTTTCCAAAGCAACATCAAAAATAAGCTCATCTTAGCCCAAAGTGTAGCTTAAAAGGGTGAAATAATCTTCTTTCCATTTTCACAGCCGATCTTCTTCCAAAACAAAGAACTAAAGGTGCGAGCACTTAAATGAGTGTTCTTTGATGATTCTATACATCGTGCTACTGTGCTTCTAAGACTTCATCAGCCTTTGCGTTGCTGTTATTTAGTGTAATTTTGTTTATTAAGAAATCGAAGCGTAACGAAAAGTGAAACATTTATTTTTGGTTACATACCCGTAGGCGCAAACTAGATTTGGGTAAAAATTATTGAAAACCTTCAAGAACAAAACCAAAAAATGAACACAACCACATGTGTTTGTTTTATTAAGACATACTCAACATTTAATTTCTATATTCGTCATGCACTACTGGAACTCAAGTTGCATAGGTTGTTATGAAGGTATTTCAAGTTGCCTCCACTCTTCGATCTCCCCTCACATGACTGAAAATCATCATGTGCTAAAGTCTAGACAAGTTTCCTTGTATTTGAATTGCGAGTTCTCGAGTGGTTATGTTTAGAATGGCCTTCCATCCGTTTGAATTGTACTGTCTCATTTGACGGGCCTAGAAAATCAAGCGAATATTCGACACTCAGCTTATTCAGAATAACGTGCGCGGATATTTAATTTGGTGGCATTTATGGATTTTTTTTTTTTATTCAAATTTTAAATGTGTGGTCATCCAAAACCAACTCCTTCTGTTGTAATTAATGGCATAACTTATTAAATATCGATGGTGAAATGACACCTAGCAAGAAGCTACGTCTCAAACATATTATGACTTGTAAGTAATTTTGTTAACATATTTAATTTTGACTTCAGAACTTAGCCGTAGTGTTGGTTGTCGTTCGTTGTAATAAAATAACAACTATTGGTCTACCTTTGTCGATGGCATTTGTTCGTGTTGTCCTATGACAAATTCATGAGTTATAGTTAAAATAAACAACTTTTTAGTGATCGAATTGTCTATGTCTACTTTCATTGTTTCCGTGAATTCATAGTCCTTCCATAGAAAAAGTAACATAACTTGTTTTGTCCGAATCGTCTAACTAACACAAATTTGTGTTGAATGTCATAATATTTTGAAAATTTTGGGGTAACGTAAGGTTGGACAGGTCCCTTTTTTTATTTAATTTAATTTATTAACAAAAACGAAACTTAGGATATAAAATTAGACTTAAATACCTTTTTTGTCTACAAAGTGAATTGTCTAGTCCTAGTCTACTATTATTTTGTATTTATTTTTATAAAGAATTATACTCGAATCTCTATGTGAAGTTTGCAACACTCTTAGTCTCACTTACACACAAAAAAAACAAATTATAAATAAACTAGTTCATAAGTATATTTACGCTGTAGTTAATTCACATTCACACGCTAGTTATAATCTCACTCACAGTACAAAACAAAACGAATTTCTTCACCTCAAAGGATCTACTATATTATCGAAATTTCATTCACGGCTATAAAATATCGATTAAGGACTCTTCCATCGTCGTCAAATGAATAAACATAAATTCAGACTCCATTCATAATCATTTATTTTACTTTGGAATTAA
Organism: Criorhina ranunculi; assembly: GCA_951813785.1. Lineage (NCBI taxonomy): Eukaryota > Metazoa > Arthropoda > Insecta > Diptera > Syrphidae > Criorhina > Criorhina ranunculi. The sequence goes on along the minus strand of OX638385.1, from coordinate 29,171,478 downwards.
AAAATAAAATTTAAAATCCAAACTTGACTACAGGAAGTTAGAAGCATTTCCATAAATGTATTTTTTTTTCCAATTGTACATATTAATTTCGTTACAACCAATTAAATGCATCGGAAGCGAAACTAATTTTTGTACATACTATCTCTCGCAAGAATCCATACGACATCGAACAAAAATAGAACCGAAATTTGCATTCCTATCATTGTCAAAATTTTAATTAATAAATATCTAAACTAAAAAAATGTCATTTTAATTCACATAATTTATTTATGTATTTACACCAGAACACACAGTAATACTCGTACTCTCATTCGAATTGTACTCATATCTAAAATTGATTTTTGTTTATTTTTTTTTTAAACATAAGCAATATACTAATCATAAAAAAATATTACATTATGCCACACATTAATGTAATTGTAAATAAAAGAGAAAAACTAAAGTAAATTGATTAATACTTCTTTTTTTTTATTACTTTTGTTGTTTACACAAGTTAAATGCTTAAAAAAAAAAAACAACCAACAACAAGACTAAACGTATATTAATGCTTACGTACAGTAAAACATTATATTTTTGTTGAAAATAAACAAATTTGAGTTTGAGTAAATAAAAATGAATTTTTTTTGAAAATATTCCAATATAGAAGTAAACAATTTTAATACACCATAGTTATAAGAGTTTTTTTATTTTCGTTATTATTTTGGTTAATTAGCTATATATAACAAAAGCGCATTGTGTTATAAGTTTTACTAATCTATTTTATTTTCTTCGATCATAAAAATTCACTCTGAAGGTGTCTCATGTTAAAATCGACTCACCCGTTTTTCGACTGCACACAAATGCAACTGTTATACTGTTAATAACGTTTTCGATAGCCGTTACAACTCGCCAATACGTAGGAAATCCAATAGACTGCGTTCATACGAGGTGAGTTTTTGAAATACTCCGGTTCGAAACTGTACTACTGGAAAGAAAAAAAATATTTAAATTTGGTTTTTGTATCTGCTTTCAGAGACATTCCGGAAGATGTCCTCAACACATATTGTTGGATTCATTCAACGTACACAGTGGTGGATGCTTTTATGAAAAAGCAAGGTTCCGAGGTGCCTTTTCCTGGGGTTCATAATTCACAGGGACGTGGACCTCTAACAATAAAACATACAAAATATTATCAATGGGTGGCGTTTACCCTATTTTTTCAAGTAAGTTTTTTTTAAATTTAAATTTATAAATATAATTGTTTGGTAAAGCAAATCCTATAAATAGAAAAGCTCTGATGAAATACTGCCCATTTTGGTTGTTGCATCAGATAAGATGAATTTAATTTCAACAATGTATATGAAGGGCTTTCATAAACTTCCGGGAAATCCGGTTTGTATATGGGATGATAATAGGGGAGAAATATTTCTAGTGGTGCCAAGTCAATGTGGGGAAATTTAATTTTAAAATTCAAAAATTGTTTTCCGTTGAAATTCTGTCTACGTGAATGTTTAAGGATATGTGTGGCTATATAATAGATTTTCGGGTTTCGTTTTTGACATGCTAGACCATAATTAAAATTGCTTCCCTACAAGAGAGGGAAGTTAAGTTTAAGACAATGTGTGTATTGAAGCAAACAAGTGTTAAATGCTACACTGATGTATAAGGTATTGTTGTGGGACATATTGAATCATGCATTCATTGACCATTTAAATACGATACGCGTGTCCCAATAAAAACTGCAATTTTACTTTGCAATCAAGTTTTAAGCTGTCTAACTTAAATCAGTTAAGTGTAATAATAACCATATTGAGAGATGGGAAGTTAATTATTAAATACTGTACGACTTTTTATTAATTTTTAAAGGAGTGAGTCTATTGTGCCCCTGCTAATCTCGAAGAGGTATGTATGTATGTATCTCTCTTTTTTTAAGAGGGCTAAGGCTTGGCAACAATGGTCCAAACTGGAGAACCTTCACTAAAACTGAAAACGAGAAAAGGGTATACGGTTATCACAGGCTTATTGGATATTTGGAACTTCAGATATTTCTGCTCTTTTTTGGATTAGTGCCCAAATGATTCCAAAATGTGTTCTGGATTCGTTGCAGAATCTGCAGGGCCCTTCCTAGGCTAGTAAAGCCTAAGGAGGAGTATGTTGGTTTTTGTTTAGACTGTGATGCAAGCTTTGAATCTTTTCTGGTTATTGTCCCATGAGAGGTTTTTTAAAGCCTGAATGAGTCCTTGATGACTATAACAATTCTTGGTTCTGTTCCTCTTTTGCAATCTTTAGAATTCTTCTTGGACTCCTTTCGCACAGAATTGTTCAGGTCTTCTGCTTTTTCATTGCTTTCATAGTCAGGCCAAGAGTTACCCTACTACTGCTCAGTTTTTTAGGTTTTTGTGGGCATTTTCACCCAATTTAAGACTTAACTACATGAGCGATGAGTGCTTTGATTGCTGCTCGAGTATCTCTACGTTAGTTCCTTCCTCAGTTTTTCAACTGTCTATGAACCACTTGACATTGTGGTTGCTCAGACCGCACTTTTTGGATTTGTCGCTTCAGTTGTTTTGATCCGATGCATCTTTTCCTTCCACAATTCCCTCTTGTGTCGTCCTTCGAATCGTTTTATTTCCGCTTTCCTTCACCAAGAGCTGCAAAGGAGTCAGATTCAGAAGTACATCCATAGGGGTGGCCATGGTGTAGTACTTGCATCATCGCTTATCAAGCTGAAAGTTCCCGGTTCGAATCCCGATGTAAAAAAAAAAAAATCGATCAACTGCGAAAAAAGCTGACGTCAACTCTACTGCATAGGCATAACACTGGCAGTAGGGTGGTCATATGGCTTGAAAGTGTTGATTGTACTAATGACATCGAGATGTTCGAAAGAAATACTGCGAATTATAAGCAATGGGCAACAATACCAATAATTCTGCTCAGTAATTCTGGACACCACCCTCGAAGCAAAAAGACACTAGCGCTGTGTGAATGACATCATAAGGGTATTCATAACCCCCTAAGCGCTAGTGAATTAAAAAAAAAAAAATAGCACCAATGATGCAAAGACATTAGAGTGTTCTTTGTCGAGAACTTTTTTCGTTGTGACTCCGCTGGTCCTAGCAATCTTGCACTGGCTGCTTTCTTAGATATCTCTTCTGTTTTTTTTTCTTTTTTCAGATGAGTGTGCTCTCCAGGATAATTGACTGGAGTCAGTCTTGTGTCTGAGCGGATTTAGTCGGTAAAGTTTTCTTTTGCTTGTGGATGTTAGTTCCACTGTATGGTATGAGTTCCTTTAAGTTTCCCCTGTCTAATACGCATTAGCAGTATTATACTTCTAGTTTCAAATTAAGTAAAACAAGTGCTTGTATATGCGTTTGGTTAGGAAATTGAGAAAGAAAAGAGAGTGTCTACCTTCTCAATTCAATGAACCAAACAAGAAAGATGCTTCTAGATGCTTTCCTTTCTCCCGCGTTCGGCCTCGACATTCAATTACGCTTTTCATCCATAATGGCAAAAGTACATGGCTCCCATCGATTTGTCATGTGTTGTGCATGATATTTTAAGACTCGTGGCTATTCTTGCATGGTACTTGGTTCAGTTGGCATTGCTGATTGATTCGAAGTGCTTTTGTTTTTGTTGTGTCCAACATTGTTGGCCTATTGATCTTTGACAAGTTGATTGCTGTTGCATTAGTGGCTTGTTAGTCAATTTATCTAGCGTGTTTCCTCTGGCTGCAAGTGCGGGGTTTTTCCAAAAGGCATACAATGGATGAGTTTTGAATAGCAAAAGAGCACTGAAGACCGGTTAGGTGTCAATGTAAAGTAAAGCCCGGATGGACATTATTTTTTTGCTAAGAGGTGTAAAGTAAAGTTGATTTGTAAAAGAGTTCACAACAGCATCTGTTTGTGTGGCCCATCTACATCTATCTTCGTTTATCCTTTGAACAAGTTGAGTTCTACTTTTTCTTGTATTTCGTCCATTTCAACAGCCGCATTTATCAAAAGTTATAGAAGCAAACATCTAATGGCAGTGTTACGTAGTTGGGTTTTACCCATAACTCGCCCACAGAATAGATGGTGCTGTACTGATAGTCTTACATAGCTGAACATACAATTTGAATCTCTCTGCTACGGTAAAAACTTCTTTATGAATTTAGGTCACATTTGAATGACAAGCTCCTTTTAAGGACGCTTCTGTTTGACTGTTGCCAAATGGTACGATAAGTCTGAAAACAGAATGATGCCTGATGGATCCCAGGCATATTTTTAAAAGTCCCTCGAGGCTTAAGTCATTTTGAAGCAATTATCGATCTTTTTCCAGCTTCTCCAGTGAAGAATATCTTCTTCCCTTTAAGAGATTTGAAAGAGATCCAAACCAAGACAACAGTTCGTAACACTTTACCTTTCAAAAGTTAAAACACAAGCGATATGTAATGCCCTTAACCTTGATATTTTTCCAAACCCTTTTTCTAAACAATTTATTAATCACTGAATGAAAAATTCCGCTTAATATGTATCACATTTGTCAATTCTAAAATGATTGTTAAATATATATTTACGATGTTCACGATCGCTCTGCCACCAATACGACACAGACACTATTTCTGTGTTTATTTTTATCATCGTCATCATAGACGTCATCTCTGGATAGGCGACGGCAGCGGTTGAAACACCTCGCATTAAACCGAGTTCCCAAAATAGCTCCAGTACAAGCGAGTACTAGTCGTAAAATCGCATAAAGTCAGCCGCAATAAAACGCCATCCCTGCCAAAAGAAAACCAAAGAACCAGACACCCGCTATACAACCGAGAAAAGTGCAATTCCAGCTGTTGCTGCACCACTGGCATGGCGTCTTTGTAGTACATAAAATAAGTTCTCAGTGAATATGTTACAAAAATATCTTTTAATGGGTGCGAGATCAACCAGCTGCATATCCATACTACGAATATCTGTAACGTGAAAACAATAACTTTGGCAAAAGTTAATAAAAACTCCATTCATAATTGAGACATCAATCAGCGCACTAATTTTAAAAATCCATAAATTTCGCCCTCACCGTTGTAAATTTAATTCTCATATCTTTTGACTTATTAACAACAGAAAAAAAAATGTCTCTAATAATAAACACCACATTTAAAGGGCTGTCATCCAAAGAGAACGCAAGCGAAAATTGTATCTAGAACCAGATACTCTCACTGGCACGAGAGTATCTGGTTCTCCCCATTATATAGGTCTGATGGAGCGTGCGTAACTCGACTGCATGCGGTGGCATGGCATTGTCATCGTAAATTGTTGCCTCTCAAAGAGACGAGAAAATTGGGCGGCATATGATCAGCAATCAAATAATAGGCCGTTAAAATGCTTCTCGATTAAGTCCCAAATAAATTATCCCATCAAGTGTTTCCAAAATAGAAATCAACAGAATCAAGCTCCTCCCTATTCTGATCCGATTAGCAGGGATCAGCATAAGTGTGCGTGTGTAACATGCTCCGATTCCGATGGAGACATATTCACCCAGGTATGGGGATAAAACGCACTCGAAAAAGGAACACCAGAAGAAGTAGGGCATGAGAGAGGCTATTTACAAAAGAACAAACTGTAAAGGGAGAGGAAATGTTTATGTCAAGTTGGCGTTAATTTTGGGCGCAGTGTAAACAAAATGTTATCAACGCCCAAAGTGTGAATTCGAGGGGATTAGGTGAATATTTATGGAAGAATTTTTAAATTCCTTTTATTATTTTGAAAACAGAATGGAGTTGGAGTATTCGGAATTTAGGAGTAAACAGTAGAAGAGGGAGTAGAACAAGTGTCATAAACGGAAGTGTTTACTTTAGATTGAGGAGTTAACGTGAGTGTGAGCCCTAAAGCCAGGTAAAGACTTAAAAATTTGCTTGGGGAGTGATCACTGAAAATGTATTGCATGGAATTGAAATGGAACACTTTTGTATTTTGCTTTTTCTTTACGAATTTCAAAGAAAAATCTAAGGTTCACATATGAAAAAAAACCCCTGAGCTCAATAATTTGCCAACAAATTTGAAGAAATTCCATTCAAATGCTGAGAGCTGGACTCACGACAGTGCATAAATTGTGAGCAAAAAACTGTTCGAAATCCAACAACATCCTTCATTTGGTTTTGGTTTTCAAATTAGGCATTCGATTTACTTGAACTTTTAAGGTCCTTAAACAAGAAAAAAACAAGTGAAGTTGTCTGCTAATGTGAGCGAGCTTCACTTGGAGTCCTTAAAAATATATTTGTGATGTTATCACATATGTACCTTCAAAATCAATCTTAATCGTTGATGAAACATAGTTGCTTTACAAGTGGTGGCTTTGCCAAAGTGTCCAAAACTGCAACACAAAATGACGGCTCTAAAACGTGCTGAACAACAAGAACGTCTCGCTCCTACAGAAATTATAAAACAGCAACATCTTCAAGATCTTACTTGCTCTACCTTTCCTGCAATCCAAACAGATTTTGAGAACATGAAAGAAGCAAGCCACACAAACTGAGATTTGAAACTTTTCCGTGCTTCAACCCGCAGCCATTAGGGGCCGCTTTAATTTGCATCTGAAGATCCATAAACCACGGCATATTTCTACCCCCAGGCATCGCCCGCAAGAAACCAACTTTGAATCAATACCCATAAAAAATCGCCAGAGAAAGCTTACCGTGCGTGACCCATTTCTAGAACTCAAACTCAAAAATAAAAAAACCTTAAAACCAGCTCTCCGTCACTTTCTCCCCACTCAATGCCCCATACCCACAACAAATCCATCACCCCTTCCTCCAATCTACAAAGTGAGACTACTTTGAAGACCGTAAGTGCCGTCGGTTTGAGGTGCCTGCCTAGGATGCAGTGTTTTGTCATGATCTTAGTTGGACTCGAGGGCTCATCACTTTTTAGTCGAACTAACGCTTTCGCTCTTTTAAGATCGAATAAAAGCCAAATAAGTCTTGCAATAGCCAAGATTTTGTCATCTTTTGACAGAGCATTGGTAAACGAGCACTAAAGACCGGTAAAGTGTCAACATAACGTAAAGTCCGGATGGACATTATAATTTGCTGGCAGGTGCAAGCTATAGTTGATCCGTAAAGGGGTTCACCAAAAGCACTTGCTTGTACGGCCTATATATGGTCTACATCAAAAGTTAAAAGCAGACGTCTAATGCCAGTGTCACATACATAGTTGGCTTTTGTCTTTAGCTTGTCCTCAGAGTACATGGTGTATTGGTATGGATTAGATGCTTTGCAAAGTACACAGAAAGCGCCTTGACATGGTCAAGGTTTCTACAATCTGTACCTAGAGTGCTTTGTTTGGCTAGTTCGTTAGCCGCACAGTTCTCCGGAATGTTGTATTGAACCCACAGAGTTGTGTGACATTATGCTGTTAAGTAATCTCGTTAAGAGAGTTGAATACAAGAGATCTGATTGCAACCTGACTGTCAATCGCTGGCTTAAAATACGCTACAGGGAGACTGAAGGAAGGGCGCATGTTAAGGTCTTCTGCAATGCCACCGGCGCCGACTTTGGTAAAGATCAAAATAGATCCATTGTGGGGACTTGGTGCTGACACCAGTCGCTCATTTCCGGTACTGTGTGTTTGTAGTCCATGAGCAGCACATCAGTTAAGGCAGGTCGCGGTGAGCAATAGAATTTCGGTATGCCCCACATTTTGATTACACCCTTGCATTGATGAGTGTCTCATGGCTTTGTCTATGACAGTATATGTGACATAGTTTGAAGCGCAGCTTTTGAAAAAGTTCTCAGCGCACCTGGCTTACCATTAATCTGCCACACAACTAGTACCCCTAGAGTATTAGGTTGCTAATTGCTCTTAACTTTTAAAAGAAGTTGATTGATGATAATATTTTTATTGGATTATTTATCACTTATTTAGATCTTGTGGGTCGTGATTGGATTGTCACCACAATAATAATAAGGAAGAAGAATAAAATCTAATTAAAATAAATTACGAATATAGTGAGATCCAATCGGCGCCAGATCTCTTTTGGCGGCCATTGCTAAAGTGTAATTTTTCATTTCCGTACTCAGCAGAGCATTCATTTATTTGATCTCGAAAAAAAAAAACTAAACAGGCATTAGGTCGATACATTTATTAGTTTAAGTTAAATTTATTTTTCTTATTAATCTAAAAAATGCTATAAAATTTACATGTTGCTTTGCAGTTTGAATTTTTTTGTTTGCCGTGAAATTCGTTCCAAAAAAACAATTGTATCACAGGAAAATAAAAATTCATTTGTTTTTACATTTAACAACAATTTTAATAGACTGTGACACTTTAAAACTCTCTCACATCAAAGGAACACATTAAGAGAGCAGAACTTATTGCATAATTTCAAATTCGGAAATTCCCAGCAGTCATAACCATTCCACCAAAGTTGGACAAAGTTGATAATGCTATTTATATCAACGCATCACATACTTTTACTTTTATTTATTCGTATTCGCAAGAATGTCTTTTCTAGTTCGCAGAAAAGATTGTTTTTTTTTCGCATATAAATGTATGTTTGCCCGCGTGAAATAGTTATTAATTTGTGCTAGTCGTGTTTAAATGCCCACTAAACTGTTTTAAGTTCTTAAATTGTTGTATCTTTTCTGATGTGACTTTAATCCTAAAAAAAGAATGGAAAATCATATTAAAATTGCGGTCACACATCGTGTTCATCAATTATTCCTTTCAGCCATCAACTCACACCTCTAAATCCATCTCGAATCATAAAATTATTCCAAACATCTGCGACACAAAATCGAAAGAAAAACATATCAACCCGAGACTACTAAATCGAAACAGAAACCGAATGAATCTATTACATCTGCCCATGTCCTTTTTGGTGCGCTATTGTGAGACTGCTGTGATATTCTGAATTGCTTGCACTTGAAATTTCATCCGGTCTAGTCGGGCCTTGGGTGGTGTCGGAATGATAAGATTCAAGATCTTTGATTTAAATAATAATTATCCTTTTTAATTGTTTGTATTGTCGCAGTGTCCATCTTTCGAATGCATTTGGATGAATGCCACATACTCGACGTGAAATCAAGTCCAAGGGTGGCATAACATGCCGTCTTCGTGATTCTCCTTATAATGTCTCATGTGCAAACTAGAAACCTATTGTTTTGTCTGTTTTTTTTTACATTTAGATGGAATGCATATCCGGTACAGACGACGGCCATTCACCATTAGAAATGAAATATTTTTACCCGAAAAAAACTGTTTACTTTGTTGTTGGTTTGTAAAGTCATATGCATTCCATTGATTAAAAATCGCAGACTTTTTTTGTTTTTAAATGATAAGGCAGTGCTGGAACAAGGATTTGGCAGTAAACTTAACCTTGAATAACTGAACAAAATTGTTAATTTGATGGATAGCCTTCAGTCATCGTGTGTCATGCCAGCTTTCGCTAGAAATAGATTTTAATTACTCATCGCGATATCAAAAACTTGGCAAACAGTAGACTTTTTATCCTATTTTCGCTGGTAGCCTACTCTATGTCTGTATCATAGGCAAGCTTTGCATTTTGAAAATGTATTTGAGTTTTTACGGCAATAGAAGAACAAGCCCAACGAGTTGGTCTCACGATTAACGGGGATGAAACAAAGTACATGCTGTCAACCAAAAACCGAACCGTCGAACACCGTCTAGGACAAAAGCTAACAATTGACAGTTTATCTATCTCGGGGCAGATTCGATGAAAGATAACCACAGGTAACCGCTGCTACTTCGGGTTGTCCAAACAACTATGGTCCAAACTCCTAACTCGAAGGTCCAAAATCATGCTCTACAAAACCCTGATCTTGCCAGTCCTGCTTTATGGAGCTGAATACTGGGCGATAAGTTAGACAGGGGAACAGATCCTGGGATCCTTCCAAAGAAAAGTTCTACGTCCAGTAATTGGTCAAGTCTGCGAGAAGGGCGAATAGAGAAGATGATATAACCGCGAACGCTACATGATGTACAAAGATGTGGATGTAGTCCAGAAGGCAAAAATTAAAAATCTGTCGACTGCAATGGCTGGGCCACATCGAGCGAATGGACGAAAATGCTCCAGCTAAGAGGATCTTTGAATCCCAGCCACCTGGTTCACGAAGAAAAGAGGAAGACCGAACCTCCGGTTTAAAGATCAAGCAATCGCAGACGCCAGAAACCTTGGTCTAGTAAACTGTAAGTAGCGTGCCCGGGACCGTGAAGGATGGAAAGAGGAATTAGTTCAGGATCAAGCACTTCAAGGGTCGCTGGCCTGATAAGCATTTGATTTGTAGACTGAAAACTAACTTTAATTGATTTAGACAGTGTTTGCGTCTTTAGCCTGCAACCTTACTGGCTTATTCACTCTTTTCGTACGTATAGCGCCTTTTTATTCTGGCTTCTCATTTTCCTATGCGAGTCCGATGAGAAAAAGTGCTAAGCTTTGACTTGCTCTTATAGTCGAGTAGAGCTTTAACAACTATCGTCTTGTCAAAGAGCGCATCATCAGATTTCCAATGGATGTATCAAAGACAGTGAAGTAGGATTTAGTTCAGGAAGCAGGTATCCAAAAGGGAGGTTTATACCTATGCTGAAAAAAAGCGTTGAAGAAAACTGCTTAAAAAAATTCTAATTTTCCATTTAACTGGGCAAAAATAAGACGCTTATGCTACCTGGCTTCCTAACAGAGCACCATGAACTTCAAAAAGTAGAAGGCTTAGTCGAGAAAATGACAATGAGTCTAGGGAGTCATACCATAGTCGAATGTTGAAAGGGATAAAATAACTCTTTTAAGTATTCATGAGCATTGATAAAGCAGCCATAGCTCATGCCGCTGTTTCATCACAAGCTGCGTAACTATGGATGGGCTTTGTAGTTTATTTTCACCGAAAACTAGAAGAGTCTATCATAAAATTAGCTCAAACGAAGTCGATATGAAATCCTAGTCTTACCATCCGGTGTCACAAAAATGATTAAGACCACGATGAAGAACGTACTATTGTCAAAAGAAAGCAAGAAGCAGTTATTTGAGGGTAACCTTGAGGCTTTTCATAAGCCTAAAAACTCTAAACGAGCATCTGAAGAAGGTTAGGATGGTCAAACTAAAAAATTAATTTTTGAAACATATAAACGACTCGTTACCTCAGGGCCCTGTAGTTAAAGTTTTGATAAGGGTGAAACTTCAAACTTGAGTGCTCAGCTTTGAAAGTTCAGAAAACACTTCTGTAGTGCCCTTTGAGCGTGTGAAGCATGACGAATCTCAACTTTGTCGACATTTTGCTAAGACTGCAGGCATGTTTCAAGTACTTTCAAGCTCTGGTCACTTGTTGACGTTTCTTTTTCTAAAATGCACATGTGCTCATGCAGAGGTGAAGGACATTTTAAGGAAACGTAAGAGTAGGTTCGTATGCACATTGGTTTTGAATGTATTTTGTAGTGCAATCTAAACTTGACTTGGTCGCCGTGGCTTAGTGGTTATTGTGTTGGACTGCTAAGCGAGAGACACAGGTTCGATTCTCAAAAACCACCAAAAGTTTTTTCGCGGCACCACCTCTTCGCAGGCTTGACAAACCTGCAAGAGTACAATCTGTCATGAAAAGCTTCTAAATTCGCCGTTCGGATTCGGCATTAAACTGTAGGTCCCTTCCATTCGTGCGAAGAATATAACACGCACAACATGAATGGTTGTGAGAAGCTAGGCCTTGGCTCTCCATGAGCTGTCGTGCCAAATATACATACATACAATCTAAACTTGACTTAAGGGCAAATCGAAACGAGTTTCTTACATGGCAAGTACTTACACTTTGTTGCCTATTGGAGCTACTCCAACTTTAAAGTTTATAATGAAGGATAAGAGATTCTGTTTTACTATTACGATCACGTCAAAAAACATTCAAAAATGTCTCTCTTTACTTACGATGTCTGAGGAACCTTTATAACCAATGTCTCCTTTCCGGTTGCAATTTTTTTTTAAAAACTCAATTCAAGTTCAAATACCCTGAACAGTTTTTTTTATTACTATATCTAAGCTCAACAGCATGTCTTCCCCTTCCAAACAACATGAATACAAATTTTCAAGACTTCATAACAGACAGGAGACAATTTTGTACAATACATCACTCTACGATTGCCCTGCGGGGCTTTTGGCCGACATATTCTATTCGCACATTTGTTGCAAACCAGTCTGTGTTGTCCTGTCTGATCAATTGTTTCCCATACGCATATGCAAAGTGACAAATTGTTTATGACATAATGCAGTTTTTGGTAAATGAACGGAGAACTGTATAAAAATCTTAATTACTACCATCAACTCACTCCGTTCTATTGTTTAAGTGCGTTACTACACTCTGGGGAGTGTCCTTTGGCTAATTTGAGTATGCAGTTTGAATTTGTTTCCCACTGCAGGAGACGCAGATTCTTTTGCTTTAACTGCATTGAAGATGTGATAAGAAATTTTGGTACACCACTCTAATATTAATAATAAAAGACCAACAAAATAGAATGTCCTTTTGTTTTTTTTTTTGCCTACAAAATCGCCTCTTTGTCACACTTGCAGTTTATATCCTTTCTGCTCGGATGCCATTCACCACTCGCTGTTACATGTGTTTGTTTTACCATTCTTTCCACCACCCATCCTCATCGAATTGATATTCCGAGGACATGTAAACAACACGGATGATAATGAATGAATGGTTGAAGAAACGACACGGTCGGGATGACGGGTTTCGGCACCATACACACTGCATTGTGTATCCTGGATTGTTTCTGATACAACTTTCTACATCATATGTGTGTGTTTTGTATTTAAAATCAAAACAAAATATACAAATGGCGAGTCCAAAAAAAAAACCAATTCACCATCTTCACTCAGAACCACGTTGAGTGGAATATACACTACAGACAGAAAAAACATCATCGATTGTTCGGCATCTTTTAGCCCATCCGTATGGAGTCAAGTCAAGAGTAGTGTACCAAATAATAGATAGAACCGTTGATATGGACGCCATTCTTTGGCCAGATTCAGTGTTTATTTCGGCGTCGGAGCGTGCGTATCTTGGACCAAACAGAAATTTTATTCCGAACGGACGCCTTTTTTTCCGCACACGATCGTGCTAGAGTTTATAAATAAAACAAAATTTTTAAGGAAAACATCATCATTCGTTAGATACAACTCGCCATGGAGTAGTCAAACACCACGTTGGCGCACGGTTCGGTTTACAACAAACTATTTTTTTGTTTTAATTATTTCTCTTATGTTTTAAAAGAAAAAAAGGAAATGGAATTGTAATATAAGAGAATTCCTTAAATAAATTAAAATTGTTTGTTTGAAGTGTAACCGCGTGTTTGTGTATCTCTGTGAAATTGTTCCAAAAAAAAAAAGTAAATTTTTTTTTTGTTGTATAAGTGTGGATGACATTTTGGAAAAATCACATTTAGTCATTTGAAATATTTTCATTTAGTTATTTTGTATGTTTTTCTCCAAATTACTACCAACGATCTTGTGAAATGCCATTCAACGGAAAGATCCTATTTCGCGGTGGCGAAGGCTGACAAAAAACACACACAACATTTTTTTTTTTTTGAACGTGGAATAGAAAAAGTTTATTTCATTAAGTTATTTCCGTGAACCGTGAAATTGAATCATTTGGAATCTGTTCGGATACAGTGTATACAGTGATACAACATTTTTTTTTTGTGTTTGGTTTTTCGAATTTTGATTGCGTGGAGGGAATTTCCCGGAAAGAGAACGAATGCACGATCGGGAAAACTAAACAAAAAATACGAAATCAAAATATAAATGTTGCAATTTACAAAAGAGTTACGGGGAGCATTCTATTGGTTTGATTGACCTTAAAACATTTGATAAGTGTAGTTTTGTTGTATTCAAAACAATTTTCGTTTTACTACTCAACTTTTTGAAGAGTTCATGTTTTTTTAATTTTGCATACAGGAAAAAGGTTTATTCCCAAATGAAATAAAACAAAATGAATACTATGTTTACAATTTAACACACTTGATTTCAAGCCTTGACTAGCCGCAGTACATGATTTGTGTGCATGCTCGAGGATAGGAATATTAACGCAGAGATAGGGTAAAAGCTTCCAGAGGCAATAATTGTAAATAATGCTTGTTATATGTGCAACAAGATATTCGGAAAAACCTGGGGACGTACGGCAATTTAGTTTGGTGGCAAGCTGCGAAAAATGTCACCAACCTTAAAGCCATGATAATATAAAAAGGCTAGCATATGTACATTGGTACAACCGGTGCAATTAGAATCACCCCAATAGTGGGGTTTGAGATCACACTCAACCTTCACAAGCTGGACTGATATATGCGAGAATAATTGCAGTTAAAAGTGCAATAGAATTCGGATAAAGCGACGATCAAGGGACCGACGTTCTAACTGGAGGATGCACAAAATGAACTGAAAATCTTAACTCTTCTATTGTATGCAAATCTAACATGTTGTTGTTTCATGTCGCTTAAAGCGGTTAGTCGTTATAAGCGAAGTCGTAGTAAACGGTTTCCACTGTATACGAACAGTAAGCCAATCGAAAGACTGGGTGGCATTCTTAAGCCATTTCCCGAGCCGAATGGGAATGAGAAACCAACAAGATGGTAATGACCAAATCCATTTTTTTTTTTTATAATTCACTAAGGCTAAAGAGGTTATGAATACCCTTATGATGTTATTCACACAGCGCTGGTGTTATTTCAGTCTGTTGATTCGAGGGTGGTGTCCAGAATGACTGGGGAGAATTATTGGTATTATTTCCAAATGCTTATAATTCACAGTATTTCTTTTGAACATCATCACTACTCAGTACGATCAACACTTCAAGTCGTATGACCACCCTATTGTTAGTGTTTAGCCTAACCAGTCGACTTGACGTCAGCCTTTTTCACAGATGATCGACTTATTTTTTTTTCTGACATCGGGAGTTGAACCCATAACCTTCAGCTTGGCAAGCGATGATTTGACCACTACACCACGGCTACCCACATCTCCATCTACATAAATGAATTCAAAAAGGGTGTAAGAGTAGGTGCAGGTGTTTCGAACGCGCTTCTTCATCTAATGATATCTTTCAAGCTTCCAGACCATTGCAGTGATATTGCAGACGGCAGTTCTGGGAGTAACAACTGTCACTCGGAGAGGCGCAATGAATGATGATGATATTAATTTTTTCATTGAAAGATAAGCTAAGAACTTAGCATTCATAGCTCGTTGCACAACCTAAGACGCCACTGGGTATCCAGTAAACTTAGCTTTTATTTCATTTCTAGGGGACCGTCTAAGTAAACGTATTTTTTTTGGCAAATTTCTATAAGTTTTTGATTAAATCCCAACCCTCTCGTAAAAATAGTTATTGCATTTGAGAAACACCGGCTCTTAAAAGTTGGCGATGGAACAGACAAATATTACTTTAACGCTTTTGAGAAAATATTAGCACGCCATCTATGAGCTATCGATGAAAATGTCTTCATATTTCGGATTATTTTGTTGAATATGACCGCAGAGCTTAGCAGATTAACACCCGTAGTCCTATGAATCTGTTAAAAGTGACCACAGAGCACTTGTTCTGTGTATATCTTCCAGGTTTTCAAAGTTTTTTTTCGGGTTGGGTTAGGTTTGGAAGCGAGTCTGTCGCCTTGAGCAATTGTCACTCTGAAGTTTAAAAGGAAAATGATCATGATTCTGAAATTGAATATGAATCTCTAAAATTGCGGGGTGGATCTGCAAGTGGTAGCTCCACAGGACCCTCGAGATCACAAGGCGCCGTCATTTCTGTAATGCATCGCAGTGACAAAGCAAGTATCTTCTTTATCTATTTTCCTCATCCCAATAGCTTCTGCAGAAGTCAAAGGATTGGCATATTTCTAAGAACTTATGTCTATAAGTCCTGTGCTAACGTAGGACTGACATTCACGTTCAAGTGTCGTGTTATTGTGTCGTGTGTTATAGTCACTGGAGGCTGGAAGACCGCAGTATTTCCAAGAAACACGTCGATTGGGGGAAAGCGGAGCACTGCTGCGGCTTTTCCTTACAGTTTAAAGCAAAACGGACATCTAATGCAGTCAAAATATTCCTCTAAGGCTCCCTCTCTGTGCTTTTTGGGAAGATTTCAATGGTTTATAGTAAGTGAATTGGACGATGTCTTAATTACTTATCAGGCCAGCGACCCTTGGAGGGTCTGAGCCTGAACTAATGCCGCTTTCCATCTTTTATGGTTCTGAGCACGCTGCTTTCAGTTTACTAGACCAAGGTTTATGGCGCCCGAGATTACCTGATCTTGAAACGAAGCAGGTAGCTGGGATTCAAAGACTTTCTTAGCTGGAGCGTTCTCATCCACTCGCTCGATGTGACCCAGCTGGTGCAGTCAACGGATTTTTGTCTTCCGGACTACATCCGCATCTTTATACAGCTCGTAGAGTTCGCGGTTATATTTTCTTCTCGCAGAGAGAATCAAATATTCGACGTAGAATTTTTTTTTAAGGATCCCAAGATCTGCTCCGCCCTCTTACTTATCGTCCAGCATTCAGATGCCCAAAGCAAGACTGGTAAGAACAGATTTTTTAAAGCATGATTTTGGACCTTTGAGTTAGCAGTTTCGATCCTAGCTATTTGGACACACCAAAGTAGCGGCGGTTGCCTAAGGTTATTCTTCGTCTAATCTCCACTAAGATGTCATTTGTGGAGTTTATATTTACCCCGAGGTAGATAAACTGTTGTCAATTGTTAGGTTCTGCACAAATGGTGTTCGACGGACCGATTTTAGGTCGACAGCATGTACTTTATCCTCGTTAATTGTGAGACCAACTCGTTTGGCTTGTTCTTCCTTTGCCGTAAAAGCCTCAATAATGGAACGCTGGGAATGGACGATGTCGATATCAAATATAGTGCCTTCTGTGCTTACGTCGGCCTTTTTCACTATCTGCTCCAGCAGAAGATTAAAGAAGTCACAAGACGCGCTGTCGGTCTCTTTGCCGAAATCCGATGCGTGTTTGGAATAATTTCTTCCAAGGCCCTGAGGTTCTGTTCCAAGCTGCACGGTGCATTGCGAGTTCTCTAGCGGATTCTCTTCTCGGAATCCCAAATTTGACCATCGCGTTATATACCCTATAGTTCGATGGGACGAATGCTATCATATGCGGCTTTGAAGTCGATAGGAAGTCTATTCAAAATATGAATAGCCTCCGTCGAGTCCAATTTGAATTATGAATCTCAAAGCAATACTTTAGTAGCGGAAATCGTCTACCAAAGTCGTTATTAGTTTTCGCAAAATACCAACTGTCTTTAAGGTGATAAAAAACGTTTGAGAAGTACCAATTTGTCCAACAATTTCTCATTGTTGATGGACAATGTATTGAAAGAAATATTGTCTATGTCAGCTAAATAAATAAACTATTAATAGACATCTGGCATATAGACTGGTCCTCGTGTTTTCTTCGTAGGAAAACTGATTATTCATCAAACATTAATAACATTTCACCGTTCCTACTCAACAATATGATTAATAGTGTCTTCACAAGTCATAAACTTTGCATTCTTTTCGTTGTTCTATAAAGTTTAAGTTTTTAGAAATTTAAATCACGAGACTGGTGATCTACGAAGGATTATTATCTCAAAATAATCCATTCTTGACAAAGTCTATGCCTCCTTGCTGTAGAACAGGACTGGGGTGATCAGGGTTTGCCTTCATTAGTCCAAATAAACCTCGATTGGCAAGAGTTATTTTGATCTCAGCGCTAGTGTAGTTGCCTGAGTTAATAGCGAAGACTCGGTAGACAAAGTCCCAAACTACATCAAAGTTGTATGTGTCTACGTAGTTCTGTTCTGTTCGAGACACCGGTGTTGGGTGTCCTTTTTTGTTGACAACATTTACATTGTCGTGCCCTCGCTGTCAAACCCATTTTAACCACTACCGTCTGGACGTTCCTGGCCTTAGGCCAAACTGATATGGACCAAGCAAGTTGGTGACAAAAGGCTTTAAGTTCTGTAAAACTCTTTCAAGAACGATGTTTAGGGAATGATATGACATCGCCTTACCTAAATCCGTTTTCTTACATCGAAACTGCGCCTTCTCCTAGAAAAATGGACGAGTTTGGCAGGGATTCCAAAACTAGACACTGCTCTGTATATCACTTCTTTATAAATGCTTTCATACGCTTAAATTGGTAAAAAGGTGGTGAGTATCTATAAGAAATTCTCGGGCTTCCTCGAGGATTTCCTGTATTGCAAATACTTGGTTGGTGGAGGACTCTCCTGGCCTTAGGCCGCACCAACCAAGTTGCTGACAAAAGGCTTTAGGCGCTCACGCAAAAGAATAGAATAGAAATAGAAGCGATATTGAGAAGACTTATGATTCTATGGTAGAAGTAGTTTTGAGGGTCTTCTTTCTTGACGATCCATGTCCGTTCGTTGGGCATGCTTTCTCCGACAATATTTTAGCAGATGTGTTGATGCATACTCCAAATACTTAGTTGTCAGTACCAGCGGTTTTATTGGATCTAAGTTCAGATAAGTTTATTTCACCTAGGTCTGGTGAACGGATTTATTGGCCCCCATCGTTCATATTGAATGGTTCAATCTGCTCAAGACCAGAATTTGGATCGTCGTCGGCGTTATGCAGTCTGCAGAACCATTGCATATCCTACCCACTGCGATTCCCTTGCTCGTTTTTGCGGGCTTCTGTCGGGGTTAAACTTAAGTAGAACTTCTGAACCTCATTCCGGCCGTAGCATGTTTGTCAAGTAATAAAGTGTCCCTTCTTTTTCCGATGTTCGTCCCTTTTCTTGTGCTCGTAGAGCTCCCAAGCTTATGTGCCACCTGCTTCGCTGCATGTACTTGCCAGCATTCTTCGTCGAACCATGGGTTTTGTTGTGATCGTCGGGAGAAACAAAGGTGGCATCTCAGATGGCATTTTAGTAGTGGAAAACACTATCAAGAAAACTTGGCGAACCACCAACTCCTAAGAACATGGTTAATGAAGTGCTTAAATGTAAACAGGTATACACTGCCATTTTTGAGGACACAACGAAGAAACAACGAGCCCTAGAATGAGAGACGAAAGAATCAAACTAGGCTAATGAGAATGCAAGTGCCAGATAAGTCGAAAAGAAGTCGGTACCGCAAGGACCAGCGAATAGAGGGGAGGTCAGCTTAATGGTTGGAAATTCCATACGATTACTTTACAGAAGCTCACCTCCCGGGAAAGCAGCAAAAAAATGAGGCTATTTCCATGTATCTACTACATACATATGTACATACTCATATGTGCCTTTGTTTTTAGGTAACACATCCACACAAAATATTGTATTATTAACCCCTGCGTACACCACTCTGGGACAGGCAACTGCAAAAGTCTTTCATAAATATTTACAGTTCCGTTTTTAATGAACTGAATCACACGTGTTCGATATTTAACAAAATTCTAAACATAAACCGTACGTGCGTCCCTAGTCTCCCAGCGGGTCTAAGAAAATCTTTACAACAACAACAAAAAATGTATCCACACACGAATTGTATCGATAGGTACACGTTTTCGTAGGTGTTTTGCCAAATGTTTGGTTATGTTCAAATAAATTCAAACAGAATTTAACACCAAAATTAGTGAAGAAACACGAAATAGTTTTTCAGGACTTTACCCTCTAAAAACGGAACACAACTTGCACAACTTGTAATGAACGGAAATGTAAAAATGTTTTTCTTTTTGTTTTGCTTCATTTGAATTGAGGTATGAGCACAACATTTTCTTAAAATCTTGAACTTTATACCCAGGTGAACCGAAACAAAACAAAAAAAAAAAAATTCGATTGAACTTGACATCGGTGATTTCTTACCTCAACTTCAGAGAAAAAGAGTCAAACAATTTTTGTAAACAATTTTTGCGGTTCATAAAGTAATGTTTTTTTAAATATTTATTTTTAAGATAGGTACACAAAAAAGTTTGCAAAATTTATAATCGTATCTAAGATCTATGGAAAATCTACTGGGAAATATTTGTAAATATAGATATTAAATGAAGACCGTCCCAATAGGACACGTGTATAATTCTTTCTAGATCGCGTTCCTTCTTTTGTTTTGGCAAAAGCGGAACCGAACGCGCAAAATAATATTAATACTAAATCAACTGTTGTTTATTTGTAAACATTTATTTGTTTGTTTCGAATTAAAATAAATTCGATTGTTAATACAAGCACTGGATACTGATGAAGAAGGTAGGTTCCAAAGTACACAGGGGGATTTATTAACACGTCTATGGGTTTCATGGAAGAATCCAATTTCTTAGTGTCTACATAAATGTGCTGATTAAATTTTCAACTTAATTGCAAAGTGTTAGTTGAGAAGTGTACATCATTAGAGGGTGTAAATTGGTTTATACTGTTTATGGTTGATTCTAATATGGCTTTTGGTAGAAATAAAAAGTTCCCAGAACTTTCAAGGCCTTAGAATATATCATTCTGTCTAGTAAGTAGTACACGTGAACCAATATAATATGGTGATTGTATTCGAAAAGCTTTCAGGATGAAGTTAGTTATGAGTTTTTCGTGAATCAGTCAGCTCTATGTGGGCAGAGCCTACGAGAGAGTGGATTGGATTTAATATATAGATGGCAAACAGGGACTATTTTAAAGAAACCACTTAGGGTAATTTTGCTCTAGAAAGGATAAGTTTAGCAAGGAAATATCTCTAAGCGTTCTCTGAATGCTTCCGGTGCCACTGGTAAGACGACGAAGATTAGGAGTAATTATGAAATCGGTCCTTTGGAGTCACTGCTACACACAGTAGCAGGCGAATTTCACTTAACAGTACCTGTAGTGCTCAGAGGGTTTAGAGGTTTTATCTATGGTCATAGTTAACCAAACTCAAGCTCACCAAAAACATTTGTGGAGTGCTGTTTGTTTTTTTGTATTTTTGTCGGCGGTCAGTTTTCGGATCTTCTGCCATAAGGATTGAGAATATTCCACAATCTGATGGCAGATTTCCACTACTTCAGAACTACAGTCAAAATTAAGCGATTTTGACATCGGTTAAATGACGTATCGGTTATAGAGACCAAATTCATCGGTCCCTTGAAGGTCGTTATAACCGATTTTGACTGTATATTCAATCGATATTTTGATATTGCCCATACCGGTCATAAGGCTGACCCCTAAAAATTAACAAACTTGGTTTGGTGTCCTGATTGCACCAGTGGTTCCTACGCAAGCCAGTTGCTGAATCTTCGTCAGGATGTTTATATTTGTGGTTTTCACTACGGCTGGCCACCAAACTAGGCATGAATACGTGAGTTTGGGCTTTATCATGGCTGTATATATCCAGTGGATAGTGGTAGGTTTGGGCCTCTATTTTTTGCCGTAGATTCTGTTGCATGCGAAGAATGACGTACTGTTACTGAAGTCGTTCGAATACAAATCAGAAAACCCGGTGGTGCAGCTAAGCACTCTTAAGCCACTGGGTCATCCAGTGATGTTGTAAGTGAAAGCTTTTAAAAATAATATTACCGAAGCCACAATATTGACCGGATGTGCTCAGGGGGAGTCAGTGTTCATACCACATATACCCTTGATACCCTTGGGCGGTTCGACGTGCACACTTTAACAGGTTGACCGCATTCCTAAAATTATGAAATCGTAAGTGAGGGTGTAAGCATAAACAAAAGTAGAGTTGTAAGCGAAAGCAAACTAGTATATACCCTTGATACTCTTTGACTTCCCCTTTAACTTCAAGATATTGAAACAGTTTCCCCTTAAGGTCTGATTTGCAATGACAATCGTTTCAGGGACAGATATTAAGTTTCCCCTCGGTGAATTTGAATGAAGACACGGTCAATTTTAAATTCTACGTTTGAAGTTCGAGAGTCAGCTCACCCAGCAGCCTGGTCATTCTGTTACCAGAAAAAAAGACAAGTCACCTCGTTTACATAGGAGTGCTTCAGCTGAAAAAGGGAAATGATTCTAATTGTTGGCATGGCATTGATTCCTTAAGATTGATCCAAAATGGAAACTGAAGTGGGTGCTGGATTCTTTTCCGAGACTCTCGGACTGTCCGGATCGATCAGATTCCCAGACTACAGTAGTGTCTTCTAAGCGGAGGTCCTGTCAATGACAACAGTTGCCCAACCCCAACAGGTTGCAATGAAGGCACTACCACAAGATGATATTACCCTTTTCATTGACAGGCAGGCGGCAATAAGAGCGATTTCTGCTATAAAAGTACGATCAAAGCTTGTAAGTCGCTGTCGCGAAGAGCTACGGGTTCTTGGCAGGCAGCACAATGTAAGGCTCAACTGCGTCTCTGGCCAAAAAGGGGTGCCGGGAAACGAGACAGCTGATGAGCTGGCAAAGGAAGGCTCTTCATTGGACCAAGTCGATACCACCGCTTAAATCTTGAAATCACAAACAAGAGGTTGGGAGCAAAATGCAAAAGAAGGCAAACGATCGATGGAATGCGCTCAGTTCCTGTGTCATAACTAGGAAACTATGTCTATTCTACAATAAACAAAAACCCGAGAGAATCCTGCAAATGAACAAAAAATTACTTTCTTCTCTAATAGGTATCATCACCGGGCATAACATGCTTCTTGCTATCATGCAAGACTACAACCCCTAGGGTATCACAATGGGTGTATATTGACCTAAGTGCGACGGGGAAAGAACTTCCTTTCCCTGTTAAATCTTTTACATTACCTAACCTAACCTACTCCTTAAGAAATAAATGTTAATGCGACGCACTTTCGCATAATTGCAGCTGCATTTCGCGAATAACAGCTTCGATATTTTCTTTCAGTACATGAATCATTGGTGGAGCATTGACAAAGACTTATTCTTTAACACAGCCCCAAAGGAAAATGGTGTTAAATTGCACAATCTCAGCGGCCAATTAAAGTCTCAATTTCGAGAACTCAATGTCCAAGAAAATTTTCACGCAATGATAGTTGAATGTTGACAGTTTACGATGGCTCGAAATTTAAAATGACATCTCTTATTAGATGACCCTTTAGTAGGGTATTGTAGTATTTTTAAAGTATCTTTGGTTACACTTATTTCGAATTCGAATTTTGCGGACGAAGTCATGGGCAAAAACTAGAACAGAATATGTACCTACATATTGTTTAATGGTTTGCTTTACAACGTTGATTGGAAAGATCGATTGGAAACTGCTATAAGAAATTTCCGGCCAATTTCAACTCTGTCGACTTTGATCAAGTTGATGATTAAATGTTCCCTTCGCATTTAACAAAAGTTTAGTTATAGCCTCCTAAATCACACCTTTATGCTAGATAAATGTTTGTTCACGGTTGCCTTTCAATACTTTTGTTCATCACATAAATGTAAACAAAAGCCCTGATTTCTTAGTACTAACATAATATTAATCAACCAACGATCATGTGCTATTTACATCTCCACCAAATCTCTAAGTCATTTATTAATAAGCCGCTGATTTATTACTTCACTCAATGACAGATGATGTTATTTCAAATCAACACCACATAACTTATTTGAAAATGAACTTTACAATTTATTTATCGCCTACATGTGTCTTTATCAAAATATTTTGTGGTTTAACCCAACAAATTTCTGCAAAAAAAACGAAAAAAGAAACCGACCGCCGAACTCAATAAATAAATCAAATATACTTGGAACAAGTAAATAACTTTCCTAAAAATTTCATTTTCTACACACCGATAGTTTATTTTCGTTGGTTATTTTGAAATTTTACTATATAATGGTTTTACTTCGTTCTCAAATGTTTATACGGTCAATCAATAGAAATCTCCATTATTCTTCCCTGGGATAAGTTAATTTTAGACTAATTGAGATTTGATGAATTTTTTTTTTTTGGTTTATCGCTTATAAGTAAAAAGTTCTTTTGTAAAAATGCAACACAAAATAATAAAAATGTAAATTTTAGAAAAAAACATATGCCTTAATGTGCCTTAAAAATGAAGTGCAGTTCAGAGACAAAGGATATCGATAAATAAAAATAATCCTTTTTTTTAAATGATTTCAATAAAATGCGAACGTATTTCGGAACTATATATACGGTTACGATATTTACAATCAATCAGTACTGGCTACAGGAGGAGATACAGCATAATAGAGGCGTTCAAATACCCAACTATGGAAATACGACGACAGGCGGCTAGAAAAAGAAAGTTCAACTGTAAAGTGTGTCCTTGTTAAGGAAAAAGAACAATAATGTGTGAAATTATTTGATAGTTACTTCAATCAATAAAAAAAAAAAGGATTCTAGATACAGACACACAGCGAACGCAGAATTGGGACTAATATTGTTGCTGTGTGTTGACGACCACTAGCAGGGTATTACGAGCCTTTTACTGTATATGAATAAAATGTTAGATATATTCCGTGGTTTAAAAAACCTTGTAAAGGTCAGTCACGTTAAAACCGATTCACCAGTATTTCGTTTACATTATTCAATCACTGTGATGATACTTATGGCGTTTTCATTAATAATAACTACCCGACAGTATGTTGGTAATCCAATTGATTGTGTACACACAAAGGATATACCAGAGGATGTATTGAATACATATTGTTGGATACATTCGACGTATACACTGAAAAGTCATTTCCATAAGAAAGCGGGTGTAGCTGTGCCTTATCCAGGAATTGGAAACTCTGAAGGGGAACAACATGAGAAAAAACATTACAAATATTATCAGTGGGTGTGTTTTTGCCTATTTTTTCAGGTTTGTATATACAATTTTTTTAATTTAATAATTTATTTTTTATTTTTTAAGTAATTATGTACGATACTGTAGTCAATATCGATGGCAATTTACATTCATTTATAGAATTGGTCAGGGTAGAGAAGAAAGACAATTAAAGGGAGAAAAGATCAGTCAAGGGATGAATATCTTTCCACCATTTTGACAAACTGCATTCCTGTACTTTGCTAGAGGACCAACGTGGAGTCTTGAATCATTTTCGATACCTTGGTTAAGGGTATTAATAACTCCTTTAGCGAGCGCTAATTATAAAAAAAAAAAAAACTTTCGATACCTCTGGGAGGGTATATCAAAGCTACTTCTCCTATTACACAGTCATTGCTCCTAACACCTTTCTTGACCAAACTGAGGGTTTCGAAATCAATGCGGTCATGACCTCGTAGTCGTGCACAACTTCGCTTGGTTCAAAAATGGGATTGGGAAAGTGGGTTTGATGAGGGGAAGATATTGTTCTCAGTGCCACACTAAGGCCACTGGAGATCTCATTGGTGGAAAAATATCGCTGACTCTTGGAGTGATAAGTTAACAATATGGGAAACTGAGGGTAATGTTATCAGCGAACAAATTAATTGGATTAGAAGTTGTAGGCAAGAGATGGTTTGTAAAAATAAGAAATAGAGACATCTAAATTCTGTCAAATGTCTTTGAAATGTCAAATCACTAAAGCGATGGAAAGATTCGTTTCATTTTTCGGTAAGACACTCGGCTACGATTGGATCTTAAACGCTCTAAGAGTTCTCTCAACAGATCGCATATTAGAACCGTTATATGTGTCATCATGAGACACTGTTTAATAGGCAAGCATGCTACAAGGCTTGGCGTACACCTAAATTATTTTTGTAAAAGTTGAAGAGGAGGAAAAAACTGTTCCCCACCTTCTCTGTAACTAACCAGCTCCCTCCAGCAAAAGAAGGTTCCATCTAGGAGAATTCCACTTTAACGACTTAGACGATATGATAAACACAGATGTGTGAAACCTACTTCGATTAATCAGAAGTTCCACTTGGTTCAAAGAGTAGGTAAGCAAATCTCTCCAGATCCATGCTTGCTTGCAATAGCCGGCAGCCACTTCAACTTAACTTAACCCAGAAATTTCTGCATCAAATCACCAGTGCACATTTTCTTCGATTCTGTTTGTGGTCTTTTAAATAATGAAAAAGACTCTGAGACTCAGGGTGAATCGGGAGGCAACATGGTTCCAAGGAAGTGTCTCCCAAGAAGCAAAAATGCTAGACTTATTTCTAACAAATGCTTTGAAGTAAAATACCATGAAAATCATGTCAACACTGACGCGTCATTCTAGCTATAGAAAGAGGTGATTGAGAAGCGGACCCTTCTTCGAATCAATCAATTTTGATAGAATCTAGGGTTAGTTTCTGAACCATCTTACACGATTCCTTTCGCTGCTTAGGATATGAGTTCTAGGACCCTGCTGAGCATGCTCAACCTCTGGTAACTCTATGAAGTAACACGATTGGCTGAATGTTCGAGGGTCTTTCTTAAAGCTTAAGATCTACTGCGCTACTTACTGCCACAATTGTAAAGAAGATGTGCAGATGTAAAATCCCATGGGTACAGTCAAGCTGAGCTTCTTTGGATTTAGGACGCAAAAGCAAAAGCTCAGTTTTGCCATAAGGTTATCAGCTTGTTAGGTATCGGATTAGTCTTCCTTAAGTTCTTACATAGCTGTTCGATCTGTAAGTCGATTTTCCTCTTCAAACAAGGACAATAGAAAAACAGACGACACATGGTACAACCCAAAGATAAATGCAGTAAAATATATTGGCATCATATCTATCTAAAGTGCTTCCCTTGAGCACACTTCTTCGTATCTCTTTTATTCGTTTTTAATTAGTCTTCATAAAACTTATTTTATCGAAATGCATTAAGATTGTTTCTTTTATTTGGGGTTGTCGGCATAAATAATTTCGAAAAAAAAAATCTTAAAACCCCCCAAAGGAATTCCAACACAACAAAGAGTAAATTTTGGCATTAGAACCTTAAAAAAAGTTCAGAAATTATTAGTTTATTATTTGAAAAAAAAAAAAATCAAAAATCCGCTTAACAAAAGTTGCAGATGGCCTTATGCCCGTGATCAATGCTCGGTTCGTAGAACACACAGTCGGTCTTATATACCGCCAATGCGATTGTAGTTCCTAAAATAGAATAATATATAAATTTAAATTGGAAAATGCTCCACCGCGCTCAGGAATCTTAAGTTCACTGTTTTACGACTTTATCGTGGGCTACTTTGGGGGCGGTGTTCGAAATGGTTTCGCTTTTCAAGCCTTTTTTTTTCCTGTTTTTCATTTTGAAATTATTTTCATAATAAAATTGAAATGTATTTCAAAACCGAGCACGTTAGTGTAATCCAATAAGGCACCACAGTCGGGAATAGTAACAAAAATCTTTTTGTAGCTAAACATATCGTTTAGCATTTTAAAACTTTTGATTGTAAACACTAGAAGCTCGTCTATCTGCAAGAATGGTAATTAAGTGATAACTAAATTTGGCAGCTCAATAGGTGGGAATTACCTGTGATGAGCTGTTAACAATTGAAACTGAAAGTAAATACATACATGTACATATAAATATAAATCTATCTACGTAAGCAAAATTAATATACTCCCGGTTTATTTTTATCTAAATGTTTATGCTTGTTCTCTTTTGGAGAAATTCCTTTGTTGTTTCGGCGGTACTTTCCAATTTTTTCTGTTAGAACCGAAGAGTAGAAGCGTTTTTAAAGCGATCGACATGATTGGACTCACCCCAAAAAAGGAAGGATTAATTGCATTCATCCAAAGAGCTTCAAATCAACTCAACAACTTCACGTAGAAGTAAAGTCGCAAGAGTTCTTCTTTGTCCACCGAAGTATAGGCACATATGCACCTTTGATAGAGAATAGGAATAAATTACTCGTACCGATCGCAATCCTGTGGGGCATCTATTTGCATCGGCAGCCAAGATCTCTCTGCCGATCCTTCTGCACTCACAGATAAAGTTCTCTTTTCCCATAGAGATAAAGTTTATGGTATGAACCTCATAACGTCCACACATTTATATATCAAGGGACAGATCTACATCTACAAGTATAAGCTAATTCATTCACAACCAAATGTAACTGGTGCCATCTATTTCTGAACCACTGATCCACTTTCCTTTTGAGCGGCTCAAGAAGCAGAAAGCTTTTATACTTCTCCTTATGCGAAGTAGTTTCGTATCAAGTTGAGTCTTTATCATCGTTTCAGAATCTGCAGGAGTCCATCACCTTTTGGATTTTTCTTGAATTTTTTTATCAGTTTTTTACTCCTACCAAGCAACTAGTTGATTAATTTTCCCTTTTCCTAAGCTAACTTCTTATGAGATAAGAATTTTTATGACAACTTTTCTCTCCAAAAAATCATGAGGTGACGCTTGGAATTATTTGACTCGGGGTAGCCACTTGTATTTCCTTCTGGGAGATTCTGTTGGATAAATTGGTCGGAGCAGTAACTATTCAACAAGAATACACTATCTCCTGATTTCAGCCTAAATATAAAAACGATCATCCCCTCAAGAGATGAGTGGGACAGCGGGAAGGCTCTCAACCCGACGATTTTCACATACGGGTCAAAAACCGAAGAGGGATTGGGCCCTGGGATCTACTCACAAGAACGCAGCATAACGCGGTCAATTAGACTTCTGAGCCATGGCAGTGTTTTCCAAGCGGGAGTCATAGTCATCACCCGATAACCTTCAACGAAGCTCGAGGAAAACCATCAACATTTCCATTGACAGTCAAGCTGCTTTTAAAACTATTTCATCTACAGTAGTAAAGTCAAAAATTACGAAACGTTGTCTTAACGAGGTTAAAACCCTAACGTAAAGCTCTGGTAGATCCCGGGACGCAAAGGTATCCACAGGAATGAGATTGCGTATGAGTAAGCCAGGAAGGCCTCGAAACAAAACCTATCACTTGACTTCCAAAGACAAGTTGATGAGATATGGAGCGCACTCTAAACATGCCGTACTTCTAGGAAACTCTGGACAAATATCAACAAGATATAAACGGGCACAGTCTTACGCTAAAAAGATCAAACTTAGAACTCTTCATAGGGATTATGACAGGCCACAACCTACTGACGGCTCATCTTAGTAGAACGCGTATAAGTACAGACGAGTTATGCAGAAGCTGTGGGAATACAGACGCGGAAAAGAACATGGAACAAGAAAGACGGCCCCTCGGTGAATACTATTTCAACGACCTGGACGACTTACCCAAAAAGCCACCAAAAGCCATTCTTAAATTCACAATGAATTCAGAACGGTTAAGGAAAACCGAACGATCGTAATTGTACTCACTCAGACCTTTCCCTTCACAGTGGATCCATAGAGATCCGAGTGAGATCCACTTCAACCTACCATTCCCCAAGAAAAACAAAACTGTCTTAGGTGCCGCACATCAAGTGATATTTTTTCACTCGTGCTCGCCACGCAACATGGCCACCTTGCCTCACAGACGTGCTTTCGAAGACTTTTGCGCGAAGCAGCTGCTGCCCATTCGTTCTATATATCCTTGCTATGTCAACTGATGTGGGGCTTGTCACCGTACTGAAACTTGAAGCATGTACCATACCTATTCATCCATTTGCACAAGCTAAATATAAAGTTGAATCAGTTTTGTAATTTGCCAAAACGAATACGTCACTAGTCATGCCAAACGACATCATGATTTGATTTGATTGTTTAGAAACCAAAAAATTAAATCTCAACCCACTACAAGAATTAATCAATTCTACAGAACTGTCTATACACACATGAACTTTCAATTAATTTATCTATTCTGACGAAGCAGATACTTGACTCATCGGCTCCAGGTTAATTACAATTTCCCAATGCACTTTTCGGTTTCAATGAGTTACATTGACAGGTTTCAATTGATAGACGATTTTGGCGCTGCCACTGCCTTTTGCATTAAAACGTTAAATAAACTTTTCACTTCGAAATGGAAATCCAAGAGTCGAGATAGAGAATTCATTTATAGCATGTGTTTTGAAATTCATTGGAATTCTTACCATCACCATCCATTTCCGACGTCGACACATTCTGTCGTCACTTGTTCCTCCTTCTAGTAGGAGATACATATGTATACTGTAATGTATCCTGCCGGCCGGAAAATGATTCAATAACGAACGTGCTTCAGAAATGCAACCCATTCACGATACGTTTTGACATTGTTTTGCATTTCACTCAGGGGCTGCTGCTCTTTGCGATTTGGTGCATTTGTGTATGGTTTTGAAAATATGATTTTTAGTGAGGGAAAAGTGATGTCGTCCACGATAGTCACTCGGGGGAGGTTGTTGTATATTTTTAAGTTATTGGACGAAAATCAAATGCGTTCTGCATAAAGATTTTGCTCTATTTCATTGTTTCTTTTACGCTTCGCATGAAACCAATTAACGCACTGCAATTATTTGGCTGAACAAACACACACAGTCGTGACCAAAAATAGTTGTTGCATACTAAGCATGAAGGCACTTTAGACTGGAGGAAGAGTATTTCACAGTATCCTGTGTAAAATGAAAAATGAAGTTTTTGAGTCATACGCTCTATGAACAAATAAAATTAATGGAGCAGATAACCGGGAAATGATTGTCAAAATCGACATCTGCATCTGCAGTTGTTGCTAATGCTTTGAAATATAAAGAGTCGTTTCTCAATTCGCCTTGTTTATATAATTTTAACAGCCAGTGTGTATATTTTGTTGACACTTTTGACACTGTTTGGGGGACCAACATTGAAAAATGTTTTCCTTGAAGTAAACTTACAACTTGGCAGTGTTTATGCATGACATTCACTTGCACTATTTATTTATAAACAATAAAAATTCGTATTTTAAGAACTAAGGAGAATTTAAGACGATGACGTTAGCTCGAAGAACAGATGAACAGATGATTTTGTTGAAGAAAAGTCTTGACTTTTAGGTTGAACGTTGGTCACAAATGATTTCAAGTGATGCAAAGCTGCAAAGCTTAGTAAAAAGTAAAATGTGTTTCTGAAGATTAAATTCACTAGATCCTTAGGAGTAGTTCTTTAGATACAACTCTGCATTAGAGTTTTGATAAACTTAAATAATAAATTTATAGTTCTTAAATTCTTAACGCCGATTTAAAAACAAATCAAGGAGTTCCTTCAGCCTTCCCAGGTTCTATAGTTTTTTCCAAATCGAAGTCATCAGTGGTATTTTTTGAGCGACAATTTTGCTCTCAATAAATGAGTACCATGAGGAGACAAAGACTGCAGTGTATCTCTCAATAATATATCTGTACAGTACAACTCAACCCTCTGCTGGTCACTTCGATAAATCAAATCACTGGTCGCACATTTGGAATTCTGTAATATAACTAGGCTAGAAGGACTTTCACGAAGTAAGAAAAATAATCTCTTCAAATAAGTACATGTTATCACAGCATTTTAGTGACCTTATACATCGACTTCTGTTGAAGTTGTAGAGACAAAGGGGAGAGCATCTTTTTTGTATTCGTCTACTCCACAATCTGAAACAGTCGAGAGATTCAGTGTTGGTGTCTTTTTGGAAAACCTCATCTCTTAACATTCTTTCAGCCACAATAATCACAGTAGCGTATTTAAAGCTTAAGTTCCAGTTAGCTACAAGGCGAAAGACCAAATAAACCAGCTGTTCGAACTACGTAAAGTCATAACAGGGCACTGTATCCTAGGCAGTCATGCTCAGCGTTTAAACATTTCTCCAGAAAAGGCAGTAACAAAAAAGAGGAAAAATCTATCGTGCAGCCTCCTACTTTATCAATGGGCTTTGCTCACTTAACAACCATTTCGTACCCGTATGATGCACTTTCTGTACGACTGCCCAAGACTAAGCAGAACCAGAACCTACGAGTATATGCATTCTTTTTTAGATACCCAGGGGAACTACTAACCATGCCACCGAAGGCCATTCATAGAAAGCAATACGATTTATGATGGTTTAAGGAGGCTATCAAATAACCAATCATTTCTCTTTACTTACACATATAAAGGATCCAATAACGGGGAAAAGAATAAATCAATGAAAATTCTAGTGAGGCAGGATCTAAGATCACGTTGCCACCCCTTCAACCTTAACCTAACCTAACAACTATTTCAAGAATCAGAGCATTTGCTCTATGGACGTGTGCCAACTTTGTTTTGAAGGTCAATATTTCGACAGGGGGTTCATCTTCGTAGGAACAGAGGTAGGTAGGTTGAAGAGGCGGCTGCATCGCGTGATGCAGCCTTCACTCGGAGCTCTACGGATCCATTGTGGTCTTCTGACGTGGAATGTCCAGTCTAAAACGACAAAAAGAAGGGAAAGAGAAGGAATCATCTCAGATCAGTCGAAGAAGACTTTATGTAGGGGAATTCTACTTTAACGACTTAGGTGATCTGATAAACACAGATATCAGAAACATCCCTCACTTAACGAGTAGGTATGGAGATGTCTCCAGAACCATGTGGTATCACAAAGGACCAATCACTGGTCTAAGTGTGCTTCTCTATTCCCACAGCTTCTGCATAAGTGGTCTGTACTTCAATGCATTCTACTAAGATGAGTCGCCAGTTGGTTGTGGCCTGTAATAAGCCCCATAAAGAGTGCTAAGTTTGATCTGTTTAGCGCAAGAATGTGCCCCGTTTTTATCTTGTTGATATTTGTCTAGAGTTTCCTAGAAAAGCGGCATGTTGAGAGTGTGCTCAATCTCTCATCAGCTTGTCTTTAAAAGTCAAGTGTAATGCTAGATTTAACGAGAGCTAGGGGGGCAGTACTGGGTGATCGACTAGGGATAGGTCCTATACCAAGCCCTTTCTGGCTAACTCATCCATCATTTCATTCCCATGGATCTTTGGGGCACGATTAAGCACAGTCAAGTGAGGTTCTTCCAATTCGTGATTTCGATCTTGCTCGGGATCGTAACATTCTTCAGTTGTAAGAGAACTAAGCCACAAAAGGTCTTTAAAGGTCGCATTGCTTTTTTTTTGTTTTGTTTTGTTCTCTGTTAGGCTTTCTACCTAGCCTCTCAGTAGGTGTTTTTCGGCTCAATTCGACAAGACAGCAATTTCGTAATAGTTTTAGCGATTTAAGGAACTTAAGTATGGACAAACTCATCGCTAAAAAAATAAAAAGCACTAGTAACGCTCTTCTCTCTTGTGGCCCCACAATGGATCTCTGTTGGTCTATTTGTTTCAACAAGAAGTCACTCCAGACTACCTAGTGGACAAAGAAAGCAATACCATTAGACAAAACTATTTGATTCTGAGCGTTGTGTGGTTAAGAAAATGTCTCTTGGGACATCTTTATGGCGAAGAACTCTAAAGGGCAGACTTATTGGCTTCTTAAATGAAAAGTTTTTAATAACTGATGCATATTTTTTTCCTAAGGCGTGTGTATGTAACAATTTGTTTTGCAACATTTTAACACACCATTTTATGTTTGTGAGCCATTTTAATTTTACAGACTTCCATTATAGTAAAAATAAAGAAAATAGAAGCTCTTTAAAACTAACATCTTAAAATGTAAACACAACTACCCAAAAAGTTGCATCGGTTCCTAAGAGAAAGTGTGATTTTTCTTAGCACAAATTTTAACAAATGCAAAAAGAAAAGACGTCTTAACTGCTGGTGTTTGTAAACATTTTTGTTGGATTAAATTTGTCATGTAGTCTGAAATGCCCACCGGTAGCTACTGAACTACAGACAACTTATGATCAAGAGTATAAATCAGCGAAAATTCCCACAACCACCACAAACCACCACCACTACACCCAGCTGCTGCTGCTGCTGCTGCTACTAAACACTACACTCAAAGTATCTGAAAAGGAATCTCCTGCTTTTTTTGACGAATTGGACACCAGCCAATATAAATATGTCAAAATCAAGTTATGATCAATATATTTTACCACAGCATATCTCAAGCTCAGATAATAATATTCGCTAATTTACTATTTCGCAGATAGGCCAAAAGATAGCTTAGTTGAGTGATAAATGCATTGTAGCTCTTTGTGGGACTATATTTCATTTTCGAAATTCGACCCAATTCTCGAGACTTTGACAACATGACGTTTTAACATCAATTGACATACGTAAACATTCGTTTGCCACCTAAATGTCACTTATGCATACGCTTAGACCATAATTCCGTGATTGGCAGACAGACTGAGACTAACGTCCTAAATGGGTTCTTTCATTAGTGCATGCGTGTATACATGTCCAGGTGACATCTGATGTCCAACTGTTAAAACTCAAACTTTGTTAAATCTCTGACATTTACAAAAATACAAACAAATCAGTTCTGTTACACAATTGGAAATGTTGTCAGAGTAAAAAAAAAAGAAGAAAACTGTCAAACGTAAAAAGTGACAAAAAATTTAGACGAAATTGTTAATAAAAGAAATGTTCACCCCCCTGTGCTGTCCGCTCTGGTGGTTCGGAGACACTAATTATAAACGAACGATAATGTGTCAACACCCACTCATGGAAAGATTTACTGCTCTATTGGTAGTTCCTGTCCCCCTTAAAAAAAAAACGAGATGTTGAACGAGTCAGTGGATGTCCGTTGAACATTGTCAAAATGAAGACAATGGAGTTTTGGAGACGTGTGAATAATCGATGGTACGACCTTTCAGTTTAGGACATTAGACATTTTGGTCGTCATCGTTGAGGTAAAAATTGCCATTGAGGTTCTTATTGGATTACCTATATGAATCGTATAGCTATTTATTGAGCTTTGAGGAATATAGAAGAGTTATGTAACACATGTAAAGTGTGCCCTATTAAGAGAGCATAATTTCTTGAGGGATTTGAATCGGTCTCTTATGGACTACTTGAGGCTTTTCTGTGCCCTATTTTTTCTTCATGAAGTCGTTGACAGTGCACGACATCACTAAAGATGGTTTTTAAAATTGTCTTCCCCTTCTTGAAGCCCCAGAATTTAATTGACGGCGATTGGAATAGTCGACTGGCCTGAGTTCCTGCATCAACTGAATGATGTTAGTCACTGGGAGGTTCTCGAAACGTCCATAACCACCTCAAAATAAAAACACAAATATTTGGTGCGACACCTAGTAAAGAACTAACCTATAGCTTCTCACGACCACTCACTGTTTTGCGTGTTTTATTTTTCAATTAATGGGTTCTGACTCCTAATCGCAGATTGAGAGGGTTTTTCTTGGCAAATAATACCCCTAGAGGTTGAAAGGTGATTCGGCGAAAAACGTTTGGTTATTTTGTTGAAGCTCTTACCCCTATCAGCTCGTGTAGCACTAACCAGTAAGCTTAGACGATCACTTCGCCTACACTAAATAGTGGATAATTAAAGAAACAGCGGTATCTTATGAATCACTAAAGGCAGAGGTTGTCGACTGCGAAACGAGGGCTCTAAATTCCAATAGAAACGGCTAAATACAGAATCTCCTAGCACTGCTACAGGCTTACGAGAGGTGGCGTAAACTTAACTCGGGGAACCGTGCGAGACAGACTTGATCTTTAACTAAGTCGGCGCAAAACAAATAGCTCGTTAAAAGTCAGCAGAGCACATATCGACACTTTCTACTTATGCTCGGCTACATTCTTTTTCTTATGCATGTTGTCGTGCCCCACTCCTGACTGTCACTCTATTTTCTAAGCTGCCATGGTTTGCAGATTCTTCATTTCTCGCTGTTGGCTCATGCAGTCCTTATAGTCTTCTCGGTGTCGTGTCACTTAGCCGCCAATTTTCCTTTCTACGATATTTCTGGCCGTTGCATATTTCTGACATGTAATCCGAACATGTTTTCCATTCTGGGCATTTTCCTTCGCAGAACGGGCAGTTTGGGTCCTCCACGTGCCAGTATTTGCAGAGGTATTCCCGGAAGCATCAATGCGCCGACAGAAAATGTGTCAGGTAATAGTTTACCCCTCCGTGTCTTCAACTCCTCTAAGTTAGGGATCAGTGTATGTTTTCCCTTTCCTTTGGCTGTAGTTCCTTCCATGTGTGTTAAAATTTTGCTCGTACGGCCTCATTGCTATACTTTCCTTTTTCGCTTCCAAATCGGTGTATAAACAGATCATTGCGCACGCAATCTGCACTGTCCTTCTTGAGGAAACAAGTTCTGGTAAAATACTTCCTAAAATATATCCAAGATATTTCCGAAATGAAAATCAATAAAATGTGGAAGCTTGTCCAAAAATCAAAATGGGCTCATGCGTAGCGGTATTAATGATGTTCTGTGGGATCACATTGGACCTATCCAGCATCTTGCTGGATAACCACTTTACTTGACCAGAGTATGTAGTGAGTATTCGTAGCAAGGAGCTTCACAAAATGTCTTTAGCCAACTCAGTTTCTTTAAAGTTTGCAATTGAAGCTTTTGTTCTTTTTGGAACACTTTGTGAACTAAAAATTGCACAAACTATGCAAAACGTTGCTGTATATTTTTTTTTATCAAATTTTCGCATTGCACTCCCACCTCTCAGTCAATAAATTAATTAATTGAATGGTTGAACGATGGCCAAGTTCATGTTAAATTATGCACTTGTAAAATGTTTATCTTGTACATTGGTGAACAGAAAAAATAATTAAATTAAAAAAATTGTTCCCTAAAACACACGTTTCATTTGATTTATTAGTGTTTTGCCCTCATATTTGTGTGTCTGTCCTATGAACAATTTCAGGATAAAATGTCGAGACCCTGGTTAAAGCATGGATTTATCCTTTGACCATTCTCAATCGTAAATCATTTTTTCTTTCGAATGAAAATCTCATAGTTTTTAATTATGTTTACCATCATAAATAATATATTATGACATCTTAAGGATAGTATCATTAAACAGTCCCATGTTTATATTAATCTTTTTTGACAAAATTTAATTTATTTCCTAGATTAGCTTTTCTCAACTAAGGGTATTAAAATTTTCAAAATCATTTTTTTTTATAAGACTTAAAAAATCATAAACTTAACAAAAAATCATAAAATTC
The DNA here is from genome assembly GCA_951813785.1 of Criorhina ranunculi. Lineage (NCBI taxonomy): Eukaryota > Metazoa > Arthropoda > Insecta > Diptera > Syrphidae > Criorhina > Criorhina ranunculi. The sequence continues at coordinate 29,134,768 of OX638385.1, read as the reverse complement.
GTTGGTGTATAACCTTGTTTTCTTAATTAAAAATTTAGTATTTATATTTACTGGATTCATATATATTTCTTCATATTTATTTTCAACTTGCAAAATTTGTCTTTCATTATTTTTATAACTCATTGTTTAAGCAAATGGTTTGATAGTAAATCACTACTAAGTATTAATTTATATTTATATACTCGTATTCGTATATATATTTGATTTTTTATAAATCTTGTCATCTTGAGAAATGGAAATATGTGTTTTAGCCACAACTGATTTAGGTGCTTACCTAATTTTAAGTTGTCTTTGTGGTTTTCTAATAAATTTTATGTTTTTTAATTTATCTGCCAGTTATTTGACAGTTCTCAGGGACTTGTCTCTCTGGGGCAAACAAAAATTTGAACACATTCAATTTATATTGTTTCGAACACTACGCGTGTTTTATAGAGGTACTGATCATGACCTTTACATATAAGAAAAAGTAATAGATAATAAATAATTTTTAGAAAAAATAATATATAGTTTTACTTTATAAATGTGTAATCATGTAAATCATCAACTCATTAGTTTATTAGTTAAAATTTGACAAGTGCGTAAATTTCGACGGACATGAGAGATTAGGATTGTGAACACGCCAGCTGTCTTGTCAACACACATTATGATTTTGCGGACAAATTATTAAAATTCCGAAAAAGATTTACAATATTATATGTGTGGACAAATTGTCATTATATATCATGCCTTTAGGTGACTCATCACAGTGAGTTTATTTTTTTTTAATAAAAAAATAAAATAAAAATTAATTAAAAGGTTAAGAGTTCAATGTATGAAAATAAAGAAAAGATTTAGAGCAGCGTAGTGGCGTCATATAGTCGCCTTGTGTTAGATTTGTTATAGTAATCATGTGATATATTTAATTTGCTTTGGTTAGCTTTTTGACATAAATCTTATGCCAACGCATGGATTAGCTATGCTACAAGGACGTGACAAATTAAATACACTAAGTATTATTATAAACGAAAATATAACAAATGTGATACTGCATACGTCAAACAATTTACTGTCCAATTAAATTCATCTTTGCCCAATCAAATTTGATCCGCCTACATGAGGCTTAAGGAATATTTGAATATGTGGTAGTTTATCAGGATAAAGTATGCTATAGTCCGTGGTATCTGGTATATAAAGTTGTTCAAGACGTTTTCTCGGGTGGCATTTTCGCGATGGCATCCATTTTTTTTTGTATCCGACCGCCTTCTTAACGTCCAACAAAATGGCGGACACACATTAATAGCTCTTCTGAACATCAAAAAGTTAACGATCTTAGTTCAAATTTTATTTTTTCCGCCATAAGTCATCGCCTATAAACTAAGCACCTCTAATTTTATTGCCGAATTCAAATGGCGGATTAAACAGCTCATGACGAGTTATATTTTTTTAATATTTAATATTTTTATAGGTAACACATGTATATGAACTTCGTTCACTATTTTATCCAGGATGCCGATAGCAGTTTGATCAAGTTCCTCTTTACCTCGGCAAACATGCATATGGTGGTAGACCAAGTCAGTTTCAAAGAAAAGATTCAGTGATTGAAGATCCTTACGAGGGAAGATCCTTACATTTTTTACCAAAAATTGATTGCAACAGTATTAAAAGCATTAATGTAGAATTTTGTAAGTCTCAGAAATAAAGGGTGTCGGATACTTAATTAAGAAGGCTACGAAGAGATAACAGAAAGATGAATACTAGAAAAGGACTAGATGCAGCAAGACGCGGATGTCTTTGTAAAAATAAAGTAAAGACACGTCAATCCCCCACGTCAAAAAACCGTTTGGCTAAATCTACTCATATTCCTTACGTTATAAAATAAAAAATTCGTTCTTTTGGGACGCGGGGATTGAGTAGGACAAGCTTAGAGCAGCATATCCTTAAAGTGGAAGACGAGAAGGTACACATAAAGCAAAGGCATTACCCAATCTCACTAGCTATACAAAAACTCATGTATGAAGAGCTTGACGGTATGGTCTAATTAGGTGTGATAGAAGAGCGTAACAACGCGTTCTCCAGTTGTGCTAGTCAGAAAGCCAGGGAAGATTGTTCCTGGTTTCGACTAAGGTAAATTCAGCCACGGAGAAGGATGCATACCCACTTTCCCATATTGAAGGTTTACTCAGCAGACTGCAGGACACCTGATACATTTCAAGTATCGACTTAAAGGACGTCTTCTGGCAGATTTCTCTGAACTCCAAATCAAGAGAGAAAACATCCTTCACGGTCCTTGGGCGACCATTAAATCACTTTATGGTTATGCTATTCGGCATGTGTAACATCGCCTAGAGAATGTGTCGGCTGATGGACAAAGTCATCCCCGCTTGCCTGAAAAGGAATTTCTTCATCCATCTCGATGACCTCTTTATTTGCTCTCCAGACTTTGAAACACAGATCCAAGTACTCGAGGAGTTAGCCAAGTATCTTAAGGAAATGGGGTTGACAATCAGCGCTGAAAAGATTTAGTTCTGCTATAAGGAAAATATCTCGGGTAAGTTTCAGCGATCGAAAATTTGCCGGTTCTAAAGACTTCCAAACAACTCCGTAGGTTCCTAGGTATGGCAGGCTGGTGAAGACACTTTATCCCCAATATTGCGCCTATGGCAGCTCTCATGACAGACTGTTTACGAAAAGGACAGACATTCCAAATGACAGACGAGGCGCTTACAGTGACCATGTCCAGCGAAGAGACATTAGAGCAGCAGGAGGCAACCATCAAACTGTTCAGTCCATGTTATCAAACAAAATTGTCACTGCCCGAAAGTTCAAACTTTTTCATTTTGTACAAATCCGCATGACTCGACAGGGACCTTTAACAATGTCAGCTCTGTTGCTTAATGAGGTGAACTTTTTCCTGCATTGCGCAAATGTTAAGGCAACCCATATTTGAGTTTGGGGCATCGTCTTGCCTGTAAGTGGGTTTTCTCTGGTTTTGTGACTTCTATTAGTGAACAACATCCTCATCGCACTGTAAAGACAACGATGTAGCGACATTGCGGAAGCAATATTAGAACAGCCTGGCCTAGTGCGTACAATAGACAGCACCATTATTGTTTTACACACAGAATTGCAAACAACAAGGTTCACTGTGGTTTCTACAGTGTGCGTTCCGAAATGCAAGTGACAATTTGAAACTAAAAGATGCCTGTAGCGTCATTCAAGTCGAGTGAAAATATTTCAAATATATACATATAAAGGCTTTGTAATCACCTTCGATAAAATCCGACAAGTAAAACTATGTTAAGACAAAACTGTATACGATATCAGCAATCAACAAGATGATACTCTGTTAAATGCCAGCACACATGTATGTATCCAAAAAGAAAATGCAGATGAAGTAGCTAGAAGCGCGTCGGGTATTTACTAGCTCTTATTGAGGCCAAAACATCGATTAGCACTTAATTATATCTGTAACTATAAATATGTCTGCTACAGTTAGATGGTTGTGACCAGTCTACGATAAAACAAGGACTATCATTTTAATAAAGCTTGGTTGTAAGGAAATTGAAACCATTGGTTGGTGGTATTTTAACTGGGCATTATTTAGTAGGCAACCATGCAGCATGGGTAGGTCTTAACATAGGGCGGGTAGCAGAACAAACTACGACTGCATTCGTAGAAAAAACAGCTGGGTTCAACTGAAGGGTAAAGCATAAGCCGTGTTTTTTTGGGAGCTGTATACCCAGCCCAGTATAATTGTACACACAAAGCAATAACAAAGCACCAAGTGGCGATAACTTTCCCAGTAATTGCGAGTGAGGGTAGTAGCTTCATAAATTGACACCTAGAGCGCGAAAATCTCGTAAATAAGCTTTAAGCCGATTGTATTTGTTGCCTTTGCTTGGTTTTGACATTTAAGAACTGTCAAATAAAGAATGCAAAATCCGAGCCGCAAAGCAATTGGTTGGTGCAGCTGCTACTGAGTATGAAGTGAGTATAAATGGTTTTTTTTGACTGAAGTAAGTATAATTCTCAAAAAAACACAGCTATAGTCACTTTATCTTTAAAAACTTTTGCGCAGATTTGTAACTACTGATGAGACTTAGCTCTACCACTACCCACCTCTTTCGCTTTCCTTCATTATCTGGGGTAAGGTCGGGTCCATTATTTGTTCTACTGCGCCAAAACGATCTGTCTTGAGTTATAGAATTGGTGAAATAAGTTCGATGATCTTCGAACGAATCATAACTATAAATCAGAGGGAAAGTGTTTGGTATTTTTATAAATGGCCGACACTTTGTAGCTTTGGCAACGATTTCTTGTGTTATTTCTTTGACAAGAAAGTTCGTTTTGAAGCTCTAAATTCCTAGCGAGGCAAAAAAATGTTAATTTCACCATAATGACGACGCAAGGTTTGAATCATGGACAATAATACCCTAAATCTCCCTACTACTGACACAAGTCGACTCGTCGTCAGCAGAAGTGAACTACATACTTGTACCTTTTTGAAATTGTTTTGACTATTACATTTTTTAACCAAAGCTTTTCTAAAATTTACATAACTTTAAATCAATTAAAAAGCAATTTTTCCTATAATTTTCGTTACAATACAATTTCATATTTTTTTATTTTATTTTTATAGGCCATATTATTTTACACCCCAAGATGGCTATGGAAATCTTGGGAAGGCGGAAAAATACACGCACTCATAATGGACTTAGATATAGGAATATGCTCCGAAGCCGAGAAAAAACAAAAAAAGAAATTACTTTTAGATTATTTATGGGAAAATCTTAGGTAACTTCAAACCATAAAGCTATAAAATAATTTAAGCACTCTCTTCTTCACTTTTATTGACTAATTATAAATTTTATTATACAGATATCACAACTGGTGGGCCTACAGATACTACGTGTGCGAATTATTAGCACTTATAAATGTGATAGGTAAGTCAGCAACAAAATATACTTATTTTTTAAAACCGCGCACAATTATTTGGTTCCATTTGAATGTACTCGTATGTAAACTTTTGTAAGTAAATAAACAGACTTCACCCTAATTGTTTAGTCAAAAGGCTTCTTTACTCTCAGCAAGGTCGATGTAACGATTGTTTCATGGAAGTAAATTGTGGTGTTGTTTGTTGTTAATGCGGGATGGATCAGTAGGATCAGGTATAAACAAATGCGTATAAAATTCATGGCGTTTTATTTAAGTCTCCTGCTGACCCAGAAATTTTAAATTACATTCAAAGACTGAGCTCGCAAGTAAGTGCTATAAGGACTGATTTCGTCCAGATTTTCGAGTTAATTTTGGGAAATAATTGACGTGAGTTTATTTGCGTATCATGACCACAAAAGAGATGGGTACGAAATTTGTGGGAATTTCTGAGTAGATTCAGAGTCTTCGATTGTATGTTTAACGCAATGAACTTTTGATTAAATAAAATCGGTGGTCATGCTAAAGCAACACAGTCGATGCATAATGAACGGTGTTGGTGACCCATTTTCTGGTTTTTTGCAAAATTTGATTATTCATTCAGAAAATAAGGACAGATGAGTTCTAAATATTGAAAGTAAGTGACTTAATGTACAAAAACCAGTCTGATGTGTCAGTGCCCAAGACAATGAGGCCATTTTGTCACCCATTTGTGCTGAAGGAGTATGGGCAAGAAAATAAATATAAGGACTAACAATAGGAAAGTTAAAATGCTGTGTGACACGAAGCTTCTTCAGATTCTTCCGGGAATAGATAAAGTAACCTCAACTAATCCGGCAATGCTTGGAAGTAGTTTGAAGAGTCCCTGACATATATTCCTCCGCATTCCACAATCAATGACACTTATATACGTTACTAACGTCGATTGCCCTTGTGAGTCCTAGTCCCTCCACTTCACCTATGAACTATGTATGGTTTCTGGAAACATACCTTCGCTTTCCCCAGTTTCTGTGATTCCTCTTCAATTCTTCTTCGCCATATATTTCTCGGTCGACCTACTCTTCTGTCATCTTTGGTTTGCAGATTCTATTGCAATGTGTGATTATCAATGGAGCTATTGCCTTTTCGAAGTGTATAACAAATCCACTGACAGTTTTGTTGTTGGATGGTTGTGCATATTGGTTCCTGACCTATTTATAAGGGATACGGTTGGACAAGAAAATTCTTAAAGCATTTTGTAAACACCTTTCTCGTCATAGAGGAGGTATCCTTTTAACAGCATGGATTCCCAAGCTTGCTGTGCCATCTTATGAACACATCTTTTTGGTTTCACCATCGGTAGACACAATACTCCCAAAATATTCGGAGCTTCCTACTTTTTCTACCAGTTGACCAGCAATGCTTACTCGATGATGAGTTCATGCCAAGGCTGACGATTTAAGTTTTGGTAGTGTTAATCTTCAACCCTGTGGTTTGGTGTAGGTCCATTCTATGTGGTAGCAAGTGTACGTGATTAGTCAACGAGTAAATGTTTGAGTTGGCATCTAAGCGTCAATTGAATCAATCCTATGAACAAAGTGCGAAACATCACTAATCACAAATAAAAACAATATAAGCGACAGAATGCATCCTTTTTCCACACCATTTTGGGACTCGAATTCTTCTGCCTTCCTGTCTGCAGAATGTAACAATCTTATTGATTAATCAAAGATACCTCTCTTGCCGAAGGCACTTCAAATAAATTCTCTGTTGACACTATAGACCAAGCTTCATGTCTTCTGCGATCGCTTGTAAAGGGCCATCCAACAAGAGGTGTCATTTAAAGTTTCATGACATTGTTGAACTGTCGATATTCAACAATCATGCGATTACTTTTGATAAGTAAAAACTAAATATGGATCGATACACACTCGCACTACGTGTTATAGAAGTGATAATTCACCGCAAAAAAGGGTTAAAATATCGCCGCAACGTTTTCTAAAGTTCCTACTGCTTTTGGATATTATCAAGCACCTTCTCGCACAGCTATAATGAGTTTACTCGATAAATTTGCACTTCTCGGATAGATTAGTGATGTGAAGACTCCAACTCGTATACGTCCGGTCAGCTGAAAATATGGCCGCCGTAGCTGAGAGTGTGACTGAAAGCTCAGGTGTGTCCATTTCGAGATGATCACAGGAATTGGGCCTATTCTCAACTACTTTTCATTGTATTTTGCATAAAGATCTTGGCTTACATGCTTATAAGGTCCAGTTGACACAAGAATTGAAGGCAGCAGACCACGAACAATGCCGTACTTTCGCTGATTGGGTGCTGGAAACGAATGAGCAACATCATGATTTTTTACACAAAATTATTCTGAGTGATGAGACTCCTTTCGGTTTTTCTGGGTACGTACAAAAACAAGACTTTCGCATCGGGGGCTTCGAAAACCCAAGAGAAATGGAACAACCTCTTTATCCACAATGAGTGACAGTTTGGTGCGGCTTTTGGCTTGGTGGTGACATTAGGCCATATGTTTTTCAAAAATTATGCTGTGCGACCTTTACAGTCAACCAAACGATGTTGGCTAACTTTTTTCGGTGCCGTAGCTTACCCTCGTACTGCTAGAGACAGAATCGATATTCTGATAAAATTTTTACCGAACAGGATAACGAAGATTTTTGATAAATGGATGACAACTAACATTGTTTTTGTGTTGTTTCTTTATTTTCAGGTCAAATGTTTCTTATGAATCGATTTTTCGATGGCGAATTTATGACATTTGGCTTAGATGTGATAGCATACATGGAAGACGATCAGGAGGATCGAATGGATCCAATGATCTACATCTTTCCCAGAATGACCAAATGTACATTTTTTAAATATGGCTCAAGTGGGGAGGTACATTTCTTTTCAATTATACATTTTTACCTATTTATGAATTTTTTTTAATAATTTTAGGTGGAAAAACATGACGCCATATGTATTTTACCATTGAATGTTGTTAATGAAAAAATTTATATTTTCCTCTGGTTTTGGTTCATCTTGTTAACGCTTCTTACGACATTAACACTTATATACAGGGTGGTAATTATATTCTCACCTCGTATGAGGGTGTATTTATTTCGTATGCGATTTAGGTAAGTTTTTCTATCTATCTAGATCTATTGAATGGTTTCCTGCATCTACAATATTTTTATAGACTTAAAGACAATTGTTTAATATTTGTTTGAATTTTATTTTCATAGGTTAGTACGTCGAGACGCTATAGAAATAATCGTTCGAAGATCGAAAATGGGCGATTGGTTTTTATTATATTTACTAGGCGAAAATATAGATACCGTCATATTCCGTGATGTTGTACAGGATCTAGCGAATCGTTTAGGACACAACCAACACCATAGGGTGCCTGGCCTTAAAGGTGAAATTCAGGATGCATGATATTGGGAGTATTAGAAATAATAAAAAAAAAAATAATTACAACATGTTAAGTTCAATGTAAAATATTATGTTTAAGGTATATTTTCTTTTATTTCGAAAATATGCATTTATTAAATAATGAGTGCATACTACAAAATGACGTCACTGTGTTCATGGGAGAAATTAAGAAAACTTTTTATAAAAAAAAACTAAAAAAAACTCACAAAAAAATTAAATAATAAAAATAACGACTTGAAAAATCACAAAAAAAAAGAAAAGAACTAGTGAAACGAAATTTCGAACGAATTCCAGACTCTGCGCGTAATTTTATACACCACACTCTTAAATTTTTTCAGTTTGTCTTATATAAAAGAAAATTATTAGAACGAAAATTTAGGCATGAACTAAGTATTAATATATCAGAATAGTATTAAAATAATTACGATGGTATCGTTGGGGAACAATAGAAAAATCTATCTCCGTCCAACGAGATGACATTTTTGGGGCAACACTAGGTGACTAGGTGACACTTCTTCTTAATATATTTTAAAATTTTCTTTTTGTAAAATAAAAAAAAAATTCTCTCAATTTAATTTGAAAATGTATAATAAAAACAACAATAAAACAATTTAAACTGCCATTTTACAGAACCATATCAAATGAATGTATTTTCTCCTCTTCTACGTTCAAGTCACTACTTGCCTCAAAAACAAAAAAACAAGAGAATAAAACATTGAAATTGCATTACTACTCCTAAAAATTAAATAATAATAATAAAAATGTATAAATAAAATATATTTCGTCAACACTGCCAACAAAATAAATTTTATGAAATCGTAGGTAGATTTACCAACAAAAAGTTAAAAAAAAAAAATCGCCGCACCCCTTAAACAATAATAGGAGAGTAAACTTTCGGAAAATGCAATTATCAAGACGACCCCAAAGAGTTCCCCTTAAAACTGCACCATCAAATTTAGAAACAAGAATCGAATCTTGTACGAAATTTAAGTAAAAAAAAAAAAAGAATATTTCAAATTGATTTCAGTTGTTAAAAGTACGTATAATTAAAAATTAAACACTCAATATACATGAAATCATTTTCTAGAATTATCGAAAACTAGATTCGTTCCTGAATTTTTCGCATTACATTATATAATTCATAAACATACACACATACCTACTTAGGTCTCTTTTTTTTAATTTTAAAACAAACGTACATATTAAAGACGAACTAGATATTGAAACAAATATATAATTAAAAACAAAAAAAAAAAACATCATATTAAAGCGAATTGTTTTTTTTATATATATATATAATGTAAACCTAGGTAAATTTATTATAAGAAAATTGAAAGAAAAAAGTAAATTGTAATAAAAATCGCCATTAGCTTTTAGTCAATTTAATACACTGAAGTTAGTAAAACTAAATAAAATAAATCAAGTAATAATTAAATTATAAATAAATTTAAACAAAACAGAAAAAAAAACCAGAACTATAAAGAGAAACTTTATTTTCAAAGTTGTAATATAAAAGGAGAATTGTAAATCTTAAAGAAAAATTAAAATAAATTTTAAGTATATAAAATTATTATAATAAAATATACCTAAAAGTGAAAAGCAAGAAAAAAACTAATAGCAATATTTTCGACAACGAAAATGATTAGTCATTAATATAAATATTAATAAAAAAGAAAAGGAACTTATTTAGGAAAAATATTTTTAAGAACGGTAATAAAAATTAGAACCGATATATAGAATTAAAATTGTATCTAGAAACTTGTCTGAATCCGAATGCGATGTATGGAGTGAATTTTTTGTATGAAATTGTAAAAAAAAAAACAAAAAACAAATCAATAACATAATAATAAAAATATTAAATATTCTAAGGTTTATTTTATATTTTGTTTTATTTTTTTAGTTTCTTTTTCAGTTTTCTTATTTTTTCATTACAAATTTCATCGTGTACCGGATAGAATGAACTGAGCTTTACTTAAATCAATAAAAAAGTAAGCCAATTTTTACTAAAAAAAAAAGAAGAAATTTAATTTTCATCATAATCAGTACACGTACTCTTGCCTGATAAACACACCCACACTCACTCCTTTTGACTCACAAAAATATCGGACTCCTATAGTAAAAAAAAAAACAATGTATCCTCAGTATGATGAGAAGTTAATATCAATGAAACCCAGAATTTATATTCCTCTCAAAACCTTAGTTTTTTCTTTTAATTTGTTCCTTCAATTTCAACAAAAGAATAGGAAACTAATTATTAATTATTAAAAAAACCACAACATCAAGTCAATTTCTTAACGTATTTAGAATAACATAAGTAGTTAAAATATTTACAAAAAATAAAAATACGACTAGGAAATAAAGTTTTATTTGGTTTTAGGAAAAACTAAAACACATGATCGATAAAAGTTAAAAAGAAAAAAGAATTTTATACTGCCAACTAAACTAAAAAAAAAACAAAAAAAAAAACATTGAAAATAATAAATCATATATAAATTTTGTTAAACCCTATGTTCGATAATCAAAAAAAAAAAAAGATTTTAATTTATCGTATAGTAACATAATTAGTTTGCATGTTGATTACTTCATTTAAAATTAAGTAAACTACCTACCATTAGAAAAAAAGAACTGCCACATACGCATGTTGACATTTAAATGTGGAGGGATTAGTACAAGTGCTTTTATACATTCATATAGGCTAAGTAATATTTTATTTATTTATTTTATCGAATATTGTTTTTTCCATTTCAAATACGTACGGAAAGCAATACCCTACAAACTATTTACCTACATGAAGTCTATTCATCGGCCGATGCTACATTTTGTACTTTTTCTAGCTCACCACTGCTAATGAATTGCAACAAAGATTGCATCTGTTCAGTAATAATTATTTTCAAAAATTCATCTATTTATAATTGGACATGAGTTTGCGTGTATGCACTGTTGTAAATGATTTCTTGATTTATTCAATCACCAGACGCTCCTTTGTGGTTCGGTATCTTTCAATGGCGCCACCATCTGTTGTTAATTGGATGCACAAGATGGTAACAGCAATTAATAGACAAGTACTCTATAATGATATTTGTTTGTGTAGTTTTCATGTTAATATAGTTCATGTAAAGAATACCGAAAATTTAAGAGAATGTTGTTCATTAAGCTTCTGAACATGGTCTATGAAATTTTTAACATTATTTGGTTTTGGGAGTAGTGGATAAGGATAGGACTTTGAGAGTGTGAATAGACAAGAGTACTAAACGAATCTCATGGGGGAAAGAGCAAGAACTTTTGAAGAAAATGTGTCGATGTTTGGTGAGGAACAATAATAGTTTGGTTCGAATTAGCAGCATTAGCCTTGTTTTAGATACATTGCTCAGTTAATCCGATACTTTGATATTTCTATCATGTAACGCATTATCCAAGCTACCTATAAATAACGTTTTCACGAAGATGCTGTGTTTATGTCTGATTCTGTCCAGAATCTGAATCAGAAAAGGATCATAGTCGAATTTTCAAGGAAGACAAAAAATCTGGCACTGGGACACATTTAGTTGGGCAAACATGCATTTGTTTTCCAAGCGAGTAGACGTTTACTATCCTAATGGCTATCCACATTTTTGGGAGAACAAATGTTGTGTCAGAAGAAATATTTAAGCTGCTCTTAAGAGATCGCAGGAAATGAAAATTCTGATATTTGCTTGTCAACATTTGGTCAACAATTAAAAGTCAAACTAATTCTCCTGGACGTCATTAAAAAATGTTCAAGATGGAAAGTCACTTGGTTGCTTGGTTCCTAAAATCCGATTCCTGTTTCAACTGCTCAGTTTGTAGGACTAAATATCTTTGCTCAACCATGAGGATTTGATACGAATTAAGACTCAAGGCTTTATGAAAAATTAGCAAAATTTAGATGTGTAAAGAGCCGACTTTTTGAACTTTTATGAAATTTTATGAACGACGGCAATAACTTCGTTTGTCGGGGCTTAGCTTCTTTTTTCCAGTAAAAATGTGCACTTAAGACAACCTTTTTTCGAAGAAAACATTGTTTAGCTCCTCGTCATTGTTTGAACCCTTCACCTAAAGCCCAGTTCGACATGCATACACTCCGCTACAACAACTTTTTTGACAGCAACAAACTTAGTTCGGGACTTATTTTTTAAGCCAAACATAAATATTTTTTTTTTAAGAATATGTGTTTCAATGAGTACTTGACGGTTTGCGTCCACGAATGCCAATTTGTTTCCGCCTTTCCAAAGACAGGTTTACGTTGTTATCAGGTATGTACAATATATCTCGACATTTTCAATGCGTCTAACATATGTACATCAATTAATTTCATCACATCCCTTAATTCATTTTCATCTGATATTATTTTATTCGTTTTTAATTTCTTTGCAAATAGGGCATGCTTTTGAATACTAAAAAAAAAAAAGTACTCCGCGAAAATCAGAAAAAGAAAACAAAAATTCTAAATTGTAATGTATAATATTTAAAGAAAGCAATTAATAACTAGTTAATAGCAGTCTTCCATAATCTTAGGAAAATTCAAGTTGTTATTCCTTATATTTTTGCTCATTTCATTAATATTTAATGCATTTCTTAAGCTTAGCAAAACGTCTATCCAATCTTCTTGCACTACAAAACACACTCTCTCCACAAACCAAATTTAAAAGAAAAAAGAAATTCAAGTATGTATGTATTTATATTTTCTGATTTCTTGTTACGCTTTAAATTACATACATAACATTATCATTTATTTATCTTTTTATCTTAATTATGTGCCTTTTACATTTATCTATATCTTTTCTACCAATTTCTCAAATTCAAAATGAAAACTTTCCAATAAATTCTCTAAAGACAAAGGCACCACTTCTTCTTTCTCTTTTCACTAAACTTTCTTCCAATGGCACCATTATCCAAGCACTTTTATATATATAAAAAAAATCAACATAATAATTGCAACCATCATTCCATGGAATGTTAAGCAAAAAAAAAAACAAAAAACAATACTCCTAGTCCCAAGGAAATAAAAAACTAAATTTATAAAACTGCCTTAAATAATATAAAAAAAAAACAATACACAATCGTACATGTATATTGTACGTAAGGATAATTTATTAAAATTTCTTTTATTACATATATTGGTTAAACGGATATTAAATAAAATTTTAAAATAAACACTTTTAAACAAATTGTAAATAATTAACAAATAAAAGTAATTCATTAAAAACAAATTGTTAAAATATAATAATGATAAACTGCATTATTTCCTGTTCGGTTTTTGTTTACAAATATATATATTTGAAATTATATACATAACTAGTCTTAAAATCCTATTGTAATATATAGCTAATACAATATCAAATTTATTTCAATTTAAAGTTAATTTTAATTTTTAAATTCTTTTCTTTTTGCCAGGAATTATAGTTCTTAGTATAAAAAAAATAGAATAAATTTATTATTTTATACAGAAAAAAATGTAAAAATAAAAAATTCATCGAAAAAGAAAACAATTCGCCGATTGCCTTCAAATAGAAGAATTTCGATATAAATTCACTGCGAACACAAATACTGACAAAAAATAAAAAAAAAACGATAGGTAACGTTATTATCAAACGTGAAACCTATATTAAATCATATTTCAATACAAAACAAATAAAATAAAAAAAATATACATACTATATACATATACAAAAAGAAAAAAACGGTCAACAAAATAAGTCATAATAAACTCAACGCCATTGCAATATGGAAACATTGATGTGAACTTGTAGATTTTGTTTGAAAAAAAATTAACAAAAACAATTTGAAGTAAACATAAAACAAACATACATACGTGTTAGTTAATTTTCATGAGTTTTCGTGTTTCTAGTAGATAATTAAATTGGGACCAATTCATTCATATCTGAATTGATTGGAATAGTCGAGATTTTTCAAATAAAAAAAAACAAAAAGAAAGCGTATAAGAATTTGTTATAATTTATTATTATGTTTCTTATAACATTTGCTTGAAGTTCGTATATATAGTCCTTAGTTAAAATTTATTTATTTAATATAGTTTTATTTAATAAATTTTTAAGAGAGGCCACGAAAGACTGGCAAAGATTTGAGTAAAAGTAAAATGTTGGCATCAATATTTCCATGAAACAAATTAAATAAAAAATGAAGAAATGAGATAAACATGATAAAATAGAGGAAAAACATTCAGGATTGTATAACATATTATATACTTAGTAAATGATAATTCATAAAATTGTAAATAATATACATGCACACATAATTTAGATATATACTACTTAATAACAACGTTGTATGATTTTGATCAAAAAAATAATACAGTATAATAAAATTTTTCGATTTGTTAAAAAAAGATTCATTCTCTTTTATTATAATTGTGTACAATAAAACACTAGCGACAGATGGTTCAATGATTTATTTTTATTATTATGATCCCCTCTCTTAGCCCACCGAATGCTCAGGTAACAATTTCCACATATTCTTACTGCAAATATCCCCAACATTCAACAGGAGTTGTCCTCGCCACTTTGAATTAAAAACAATCAAAGGGTTTTGCATATACGGGTATCTTCAGATATCTTCACTGAAATGAACAATTTAACCAAGAGAAATACAATCTTGATGTACAAAGTCAAGGATCTGTCTCTAAGCTCCATTGTTCCAATCGTAGTCTTTGCCATTGTTACGTAATCATATTTCCAGCCCGCATTTAGTAAACAAGAAACATTTAGGCAATAAGACTTTTAGGTATTTTTTTCAAAAGAAATAAACTGCCTTCCTCATCGACTGTTCCAACTCTTGCCTTAAAAAAGAAGAACAACAAAGACGACAAAAAGGAAACTTTTCTGTAAGTTGTATTTTTCGCAAAGAATTTCACTATAGCAAACTGTTCTCCAAACTTTTGTATGTTGAAGGGAGTTTAATGTTTTTTAGGACAAATATTTTTCAAAACCTGTAGCCAGTATCTTTCGTCCTTAAAGATTTTAGCCAAAAGGTCACTCGAAAACATTCCAAACAATAAAATTAATTTGGACAGCATCAAAACCCTAGTTAAATTCGAGAACACCCACCGTCCACTAAACTTATCTACTAAATCTTATTAGTACAACTAATTGCAACGACATTATCTATAGATACATACATACTTATGTAATATGTGATGTAGAGACAAATTCTTTTCCAAATACAGGACTGTGACGTTAAAAAATGTATCTTTTCTATAGCAATTGTCTTGTTTTGTCCCATAAAAAATAATTTTTAAACAATCTGTCCTCTATTATTATGGGATGCTCGTTTTATTATTTATTTTCGGTTTGTGACTTTGCTTCGTTTTTGCGATATTAGTTCATACGATCATAAGCAAAGTTCCAATCCAAATGGATTATGTCTAAGAACAGTACATGCAAGATCAAAAGTTTTTATTTTCATATGAAGGTGGAGTTATACTCTTTTTTAAATTTCTCTAAATAAATCAAGTTCCTCGTCTTGACATCCTTCTTTTTTCTATTCTAGGAATGGGTTTTGCATGGCTTACATTTTCGTAAGATCAGTTGCAACCTGACGTCAAGATAGTAGCTTAATTAAGGCTAATGACACCGCAGTTTAACTGCTGCTTCTTCCGCCACCATAACGAGGCATGATACCGCTCGTTCGCATAAGACCAACCCTCGGAATATTCAAGCGGCCTAAAGAGAGTTTGTCTTTTTGTAGCCGCTCGTTGTGAGTACCGATGCTGGATCTTCTCTGTCAGTCCTATGAATTCGAATATGTCGAGAAGGTCGATACTTTTTACTTAATAAAGTGCATGAGTCGACACTGTTTACCAAACTGTCGCCACTGAGCCATAAGGTGGATAAGTTTAAGTTAAAAAGTTGGAGGACTGATAAGAACTTAATTCTATACAGCAAGTATGATTTGCATAGTTTGACTGTCGTAAGCTACAAGAGTCTGTTTCTATCAAATGTGTTTCGTTTGATAGGAATCAGCTTGATAAACAGAGTGTGGAACCAAGAAAAAAGGCCGGAACTACTCAAGGAAAAGTGACATCTAGAAAATCGTCGGAGAAGCAATCTAAAAATGAGGAAGCAAATGCGAATTCAGCGTCGAAGTCAAGTTTAAATTCGGTAGGAAGACTGAAAGCTTTGTCTGTGTCTCTGGACACAGCGGGGCTACCGGAAATGAGCTTGCCAAGCAACGTTCAGAGGAGAACTCCTCTGGCCCTGAACCCACGATAGTTTTGCCCATATCTTCGGTTAGGGCTTCTATCGATGGTTGGGTTTCTAGCAAACATAACTATAGGTGGCATGACTCTACAGGATGCAGACAAACTTAACCGATCCTTTCCGACATCTGTAAGAAGTCCACGGCATTCTTGCTGTCTCTTTGCAGTAGAAACTGCAGATAACTTATTGGCGTTATTACGGGACACTTCGCTTTTGTCAAACATCTCAACGTGTAAGGTTTAAGTGACAACACTATCTGTGATGCTTTGGGACAGGGGCCACGATACTGCGAAACACTTCCGGCCTTTTCTCATGTCAGGTGATCGATTTTTGGGGCTGATGTGATGAATGCTGGTAACCTTAGCTCCTTATCACAGAGGCTCTTACTCGACTTTCTTAGAAAGACGAAGAAAACACAGTAAAAGGGTTGTAGTGTTGGTAGTACAATGGGCCTGATTTTATGTCTGAGTGCTCCAGCGTGGTGTTCCAACACCTCGACAGAAAAAAACGCGTCGGTATTAGTTGAAAAGAAGGCTTGACATCTGAACATCTTGAAGATATTTTTGAAAGAACTAGTTAGAAGGCTGTCGCCACTATTGCAGCCAAGTATTGCTAAAACTGACTTCCTAGGGTTGAAAGTTACATGGTCTTTCTGATTGCAGGTCTACCTTTTCTTAGTAACTTCAGAAATGTGTAAGTGCTATAAGAAACCTGCTCCTCCTCCTCCCTGCAAAAGGAAGTTATTTGATCATAGCCGCGTTTATGAATATTTATTCCACATGCAAACTTGAACTGCCCAAATAAATGAACTCCTTAGGCTTCTGTGATTGAAAAAACAAAAAAAAAAATTTATAAACCCCCTCGGACATATAATTTAACATAAATTTCATGTTGATTTACTTGTTCTCCTCAATCGTTGAATTCTGCTCGCAAGTGCATTCCAGATTCGATGCATGAAAAACCTCATACAAGCACATAAACATAAATCAGGGTTATTCATGTTTTAAATTACAAAAAAAAAAAACAATTTCAATTCGGGTCTCGTGATATTGCCTTTAGGTGCCTTTCTGATTGCAATTAATTAGTTTGCTTCGTTTTTTGTTTCTTTTGGTTACGAAGAAGAAATTAAATCACAAAGAGAAAAGGAAGAAGAATTACAAAATGTATGAGATATGAATATTCATGCCTATGTACAAGTGTTATATCAAACTAAAACTTTTCGGAGATCATCCGTTGATATGCTTTGATCTATGATAAATCTTTAAGATTTATTTCATAGACAAATTGTTCGCTATAATGCCGCCTTTTGTGTTGGCTGACCTAAAATTGTAGCGGATAATTGAGAAATTACCAAAATAGTTGAATGTTATGAAGGGCTTTTAGGGAGGTCTTCTGTCTTCTGACTTTTGTTTCGTTTAAAGTGCATCTTGAAAGAATAGGTAATTTAAGTGAATTTTGATGGGTGATACCATTACATGTCGATTGTATCAGGTTTGAGAGAAAGATGAAAGGTAATTAGAACTCACTCCCCTGTAGTTTCTATCTGCATGCACTACAGGATTTGAAGCTACACATAAACATGAGTGACGTGTGACCTAATTAACTGTATGGCGCTTACATTCGACGATTTTTTTGATTGTGGACATTGGCTTAATTACATTCTTCAACCGAATATCAAACAAGAGAAAGCAGTAGCTTGCCAAGTAGAAGACATCTTAGCTCTTCTGAAGATGCCCGATGTCTCGGACAGAACGGCACCCTCGGCAGATATAACTTTGAGGTAGTTAGGGACTTTGCCTACCTAAGCTGCGCTATCAATTCAGACAACAATAACAGCGCTGAGATCAAACAAAGAATAACTCTTGCTAATCACTGCTTCTTTGGGCTAAGAAGGCAATTGACTTTCAAAGCCCTCTCTGGAGCAGCAAAAGCGACCCTTAATAATCTCTTCGGCACAGAGGCATGGACTTTACTCATGGAAAACTTTTCGTGTGATTTTCGGTCCCGTCTACATAGACGGTGAGTGGTGGAGGAGATACAACGACGAACTGTACGGGCTGTACAGAGTCAAGCAGAAGAGTGAAAGTCCAACGACTGAGGTGGCTGGGACATGTAGAGCGGATGGGGTTGGGTACGAAAATTCCAAAATTAAAAACCCCAAACTAAAATCCCCAAACCGAAATCTCCAAAACCAAAATCCCCATATTGGGAATCTGTATTGCACCGCTTCGCTACTCTGGTCCAAAATGTCCAAAATCGTTTAGAAGCACAGGTTTTTGTTATATTCCGAGTTATGGCCTTATATCGCCTTCGCCAAGCAAGTAATAGAGCAGAAAAGCGGAGCGGTAATCGCAGGACAGTTTGGAGATTTTCTTTGGGGATTTTTCAAAATTTGAGGATTTTGGGGTTTGGGGATTTTTCACTTGTGTATTATGTAGGTATCCCGAGCGGATGAGCACCAATGCTCGGGTCCAAAGGATTTTCGAATCTATCCCCGACGGACAGCGCAGTAGAGGAAGACCACGACTCAGGTGGCTCATGCAAGTGGACGGGGAGCTCAACCAACTCGGCGTGTGAAACTCGAGGAAGCTAGCTAAAGATCGAGCTGACTGAAGACGCTTGTTGGTTGAAGCTGGGTATACTGTAGCGCCACATAAAGAAAGTTAGTAAGTAGAAGAAACTACAAACAGTCAATGTGAAGAATTCTCTACTATGCCTCCATATCCTTTTTAGCTACAAATGCCAACGATAAGTGGATTCAAAGTTACAAGTGGAAAGAGAGCGATCTTCTAGCCCAAATATGTCAAAGAGTCACATAGTCCAAATCAAAAGGAAAACTTATTTAAAAAAATGTAGAAAGGCTTCCTACGCATTTGTATGGATTGATAGTTATAGATGCAAGGGGAACTTGTTTGCTAAATTTTAATATAATTGATGGAGTAAAACAGGAGAAAGGACACCCAATCCCGAACAGTGAAAAAGGATGAGGCTGCAGCAGCAATAAACAGACCGCTTTTACTTGCCTCTGGTCAAACTTCTACTTGTTAAAACTTTGTAGAGAAGTACAGACTCGAATGCGCTGAGACAAAAAAGATTTTATTAACATGCTTACTATAGAAACAGATAAATCACCACGCAGTGGAGATAGCAGGACGACTTATAGAATCGGTACGGCAAAGTCATCGTTTGTAATGTTCTATAAAACATGCAGAAGCTTAACACAAAACTACGACTGTTCCACTTCAACGTTGAGTCTGTGCTGTTAGATACGTGTAGCACTTTAAGAGTAACTCCAACTATCACAAGAAAGCTGCAAACGTCTGTATGTACAAGGAAGACCTACATAAAAAAATAAGTCGACAATTCGATGATGAAAGTTAAGTTCGGTTAGGTTGGCTGGGGCTGTCCCCACTGAGCAGGGACCCACTTAGGTCAGAACGAAGGTTAATTGTGATACCGCGTGTAGAAACCGGAAAACCAGCCTCGGAAATCTCACAAGCTCTGTGTAACCGTATCGATGTAAACCCTATCCTGTGCCAGGCTAAGTGCAGAACCAATTAGACTCATATACAAAACTTTTAATTTTAACGATGTCGAGCCTGGCTAGGTCATCGAGGTCATTGAAGAACTACTCTTCTAGTGTTTTCCTTCTCAGCCTTAATAGGACAGAGTATCTCTCCTCGTCTCTGTAGCTTCTACAGAAATCGTTAGAAGAGACACCCATTCTGATGGAATGCCTGCCAATAAAACAATTCCACGTAAGGGCTCCTACTATAATTCTAATAAGTTTCCTATTCACAAACAGAAGTCTTTCCGTTCTCCTCACATCCAGGTTAGGCCAGATCTGTTTCGACAGAAGGCAAGCGTTGATGTTATTCCACCTGCTCTTTGCTATTCTTTTAGCTTAACTATCAAGGAAAGATTTGATCGACATTAGAGAGGCAGGCGGTTCCCCTCCATTTTCGGAAAGGATGATGAAAGTCGCAATGGATTGGCCACATGTGCCAAGGCAATTCCGTTGCAAACTATATCATGCAATGGAATCCACTTACTCAGTCAGGCGTAAAGCCGAGTCGCCCTAAGTTGAGGACGAATCGAGGTAATCGAGGGGATAGTCTGAAAAGCATATCAGAACTCTGCACAAGACTGTGCGGGGTCGTTAGTGACGTCTTATGCCTCACAAGGGGTGGAAGGATTAAAGTAGGCTAGTAAAGCAATGCATGACTTTAGTCACTTTAAATGCCAATTAAATGCTATTTTCCCACAGAGTCGAAACCGGTCATTTTAAGGCATGTCAATCTAGCTGTCATCTTACAGTGTCACCGGGTTAAGTGTTTCGCGCTTAAAACAGATGAAAATGACCACGAGGCAGTTATCCGGGTTTTACTGTTTAAGCTTGAACAAAAACAGAAGTACAACCCAAGGCGATAGCCTTAAAGCTCTCATAAGCGTTTGAGTTCGACCGTATATTCCTCTTAGATATTTTGATCAGCTACTCTACAGGACAATTCCTGCAAAAGGACTGTTATCGACATATATAACCTTAACCCAAGTTCACAAAATGCTCGTGCGGCAAAGAAGACACAATTTCGTATATCAATGTGAAGTAGAACAATTTATGACCAAGAAAACGTATGTAGCCAGCAATATATATATTGAAAAGTTTATCAAAAGAAACGAAGATAACATAAAATGGGCATGGCATGGATGTTGACAAGGCCAAAGCGGATGCTCTGTTTTTTATTTCTTAGAACTAAACAGGCGAGTCTCATGGGTGTGGGCATTTAATCCTATTTGAAATCTTCAACTCTGTTTCTCTGCAATCTCAATTTATCTCACTTTCATTCAAGCCAATTTATTCAGTCCAAAAATAGTCAGACAGTATAGGTTTGCAAATGGAAATACCACTCCATTTTTATATCAAAACGGAAAAACCACCTTATTACCGAAAATCCTATTAGAGGCTTTTGACCGGTCAATGCAAAAAAAGTTAAAAGCATTTATAACCGTAGATATTAAGAGTTCAAAAAACTTTTCTCTATTTTACATCATCGCCGAATTAGATTCGCAAAGTTGATTCTCGTTTTTTTTTTTTTGCAAAATTGTAAGCCGCTTGGTTCCAATTCTTCGAATTAGGTTTTATATACATACTCGTATGTATTGATGTATCTTTTCTATATGCTTTTCATTTTTACCTTCTTCTACAATTCCAACCACACCACTTTGACATTAAATTTGACTTCTTAGGATGTGTGTGGTTGTATCTGGTAGCAGCAGCAGCCCGCAGCAACCTGATTCGAAAAATGACGTCAGCAATCTTTTATGGAAGTTGTCTCTCAAGTTCTTTAAGTCAGATAAAGATGTATAATGCAAAATGAATTGAATCTGATTGCAATTAACGTCTAATAATTATTGACAACCAGTTTGGAATTGATATCGAGTTATGGCAAGACATGTTTGTCAGTTATAACTCCAATAAAAAAATCAAAAATCAATTTGCCTTTGGGTGTTTTTACTTTTAAGGAAATGTAACAGTTAAAAGCTAAATTTAAATGTCAAAAATTATATATCAAACGGATGTTTGAATTCAGTACATTCTTACAGAAGAGGTTAAGAGTTAGATACCTGAAAAGACATTGGCAGTATATGAAATAACGAAAGAATGTGTTTGGCACCTAATGCCAATGGTCCCCTATTGGCAGAATATGAAAAAACGAAAAAATGCCTTTGGTCAATGGTCCCCCATTGGCAGAATATGAAAAAACGAAAAAATGCCTTTGGCACCTAATGCCAATGGTCCCCCATTGGCAGAATATGAAAAAACGAAAAAATGTGTTTGGCACCTAATGCCAATGGTCCCCCATTGGCAGAATATGAAAAAATGAAAGAATGTGTTTGGCACCTAATGCCAATGGTCCCCCATTGGCAGAATATGAAAAAACGAAAAAGTGTGTTTGGCACCTAATGCCAATGGTCCCCCATTGGCAGAATATGAAAAAACGAAAAAATGCCTTTGGCACCTAATGCCAATGGTCCCCCATTGGCTGAATATGAAAAAACGAAAAAATGTGTTTGGCACCTAATGCCAATGGTCCCCCATTGGCAGAATATGAAAAAACGAAAAAATGTGTTTGGCACCTTATGCCAATAGTCCCCCATTGGCTGAATATGAAAAAACGAGAAAATGTGTTTGGCACCTAATGCCAATGGTCCCCCATTGGCAGAATATGAAAAAACGAAAAAATGTGTTTGGCACCTTATGCCAATGGTCCCCCATTTTCAGAATATGAAAAAACGAAAAAATGTGTTTGGCACCTAATGCCAATGGTCCCCCATTGGCAGAATATGAAAAAACGAAAAAATGTGTTTGGCACCTAATGCCAATGGTCCCCCATTGGCAGAATATGAAAAAACGAAAAAATGTGTTTGGCACCTAATGCCAATGGTCCCCCATTGGCAGAATATGAAAAAACGAAAAAATGTGTTTTTCACCTAATGCCAATGGTCCCCCATTGGCAGAATATGAAAAAACGAAAAAATGCCTTTGGCACCTAATGCCAATGGTCCCCCATTGGCAGAATATGAAAAAACGAAAAAATGTGTTTTACACATAATGCCAATGGTACCCCATTGGCAGAATATGAAAAAACGAAAAAATGTGTTTGGCACCTTATGCCAATAGTCCCCCATTGGCTGAATATGAAAAAACGAGAAAATGTGTTTGGCACCTAATGCCAATGGTCCCCCATTGGCAGAATATGAAAAAACGAAAAAATGTGTTTGGCACCTTATGCCAATGGTCCCCCATTTTCAGAATATGAAAAAACGAAAAAATGTGTTTGGCACCTAATGCCAATGGTCCCCCATTGGCAGAATATGAAAAAACGAAAAAATGTGTTTGGCACCTAATGCCAATGGTCCCCCATTGGCAGAATATGAAAAAACGAAAAAATGTGTTTGGCACCTAATGCCAATGGTCCCCCATTGGCAGAATATGAAAAAACGAAAAAATGTGTTTGGCACCTAATGCCAATGGTCCCCCATTGGCAGAATATGAAAAAACGAAAAAATGTGTTTGGCACCTAATGCCAATGGTCCCCCATTGGCAGAATATGAAAAAACGAAAAAATGTGTTTGGCACCTTATGCCAATGGTCCCCCATTGGCAGAATATGAAAAAACGAAAAGATGTGTTTGGCACCTAATGCCAATGGTCCCCCATTGGCAGAATATAAAAAAACGAACAAATGTGTTTGGCACCTAATGCCAATAGGCCCCCATTGGCAGAATATGAAAAGACGAAAAGTTGTGTTTGGAACCTAATGCCAATGGTCCCCCATTGGCAGAATATGAAAAAACGAAAAAATGTGTTTGGCACCTAATGCCAATGGTCCCCCATTGGCAGAATATAAAAAAACGAACAAATGTGTTTGGCACCTAATGCCAATAGGCCTCCATTGGCAGAATATGAAAAAACGAAAAGTTGTGTTTGGCACCTAATGCCAATGGTCTCCCATTGGCAGAATATGAAAAAACGAAAAAATGTGATTGGCACCTAATGCCAATGGTCCCCCATTGGCAGAATATGAAAAAACGAAAAGTTGTGTTTGGCACCTAATGCCAATGCTCCCCCATTGGCTGAATATGAAAAAACGAAATAATGTGTTTGGCACCTAATGCCAATGGTACCCCATTGGCAGAATATGAAAAAACGAAAAAATGTGTTTGGCACCTTATGCCAATGATCCCCCATTTTCTGAATATGAAAAAACGAAAAAATGTGTTTGGCACCTAATGCCAATGGTCCCCCATTGGCAGAATATGGCAAAACGAAAAAATGTGTTTGGCACCTAGTGCCAATGGTCCCCCATTGGCAGAATATGAAAAACCGAAAAAATGCCTTTGGCACCTAATGTCAATGGTCCCCCATTGGCAGAATATGAAAAAACGAAAAAATGTGTTTGGCACCTAATGCCAATGGTCCCCCATTGGCAGAATATGAAAAAAACTAAAAAATGTGTTTGGCACCTAATGCCAATGGTCCCCCATTGGCAGAATATGAAAAAACGAAAAAATGTGTTTGGCACCTAATGCCAATGGTCCCCCATTGGCTGAATATGAAAAAACGAAAAAATGTGTTTGGCACCTAATGCCAATGGTCCCCCATTGGCAGAATATGAAAAAACGAAAAAATGTGTTTGGCACCTTATGCCAATAGTCCCCCATTGGCTGAATATGAAAAAACGAGAAAATGTGTTTGGCACCTAATGCCAATGGTCCCCCATTGGCAGAATATGAAAAAACGAAAAAGTGTGTTTGGCACCTTATGCCAATGGTCCCCCATTGGCTCAATATGAAAAAACGAAAAAATGTGTTTGGCACCTAATGCCAATGGTCCCCCATTGGCAGAATATGAAAAAACGAAAAAATGTGTTTGGCACCTAATGCCAATGGTCCCCCATTGGCAGAATATGAAAAAACGAAAAAATGTGTTTTTCACCTAATGCCAATGGTCCCCCATTGGCAGAATATGAAAAAACGAAAAAATGCCTTTGGCACCTAATGCCAATGGTCCCCCATTGGCAGAATATGAAAAAACGAAAAAATGTGTTTGGCACCTAATGCCAATGGTCCCCCATTGGCAGAATATGAAAAAACGAAAAAATGTGTTTGGCACCTAATGCCAATGGTCCCCCATTGGCAGAATATGAAAAAACGAAAAAATGTGTTTTTCACCTAATGCCAATGGTCCCCCATTGGCAGAATATGAAAAAACGAAAAAATGCCTTTGGCACCTAATGCCAATGGTCCCCCATTTTCAGAATATGAAAAAACGAAAAAATGTGTTTGGCACCTAAGGCCAATGGTCCCCCATTGGCAGAATATGATAAAACGAAAAGATGTGTTTGGCACCTTATGCCAATGGTCCCCCATTGGCAGAATATGAAAAAACGAAAAAATGTGTTTTTCACCTAATGCCAATGGTCCCCCATTGGCAGAATATGAAAAAACGAAAAAATGCCTTTGGCACCTAATGCCAATGGTCCCCCATTGGCAGAATATGAAAAAACGAAAAAATGTGTTTGCCACATAATGCCAATGGTACCCCATTGGCAGAATATGAAAAAACGAAAAAATGTGTTTGGCACCTAATGCCAATGGTTCCCCATTGGCAGAATATGAAAAAACGAAAAAATGTGTTTGGCACCTTATGCCAATGGTCAACCATTGGCGGAATATGAAAAAACGAAAGAATGTGTTTGGCACCTAATGCCAATGGTCCCCCATTGGAAGAATATGAAAAAACGAAAAAATGTGTTTGGCACCTAATGCCAATGGTCCCCCATTGGCAGAATATGAAAAAACGAAAGAATGTGTTTGGCACCTTATGCCAATGATCCCCCATTTTCTGAATATGAAAAAACGAAAAAATGTGTTTGGCACCTAATGCCAATGGTCCCCCATTGGCAGAATATGAAAAAACGAAAAAATGTGTTTGGCACCTAATGCCAATGGTCCCCCATTGGCAGAATATGAAAAAACGAAAAAATGTGTTTGGCACCTTATGCCAATGATCCCCCATTTTCTGAATATGAAAAAACGAAAAAATGTGTTTGGCACCTAATGCCAATGGTCCCCCATTGGCAGAATATGAAAAAACGAAAAAATGTGTTTGGCACCTAATGCCAATGGTCCCCCATTGGCAGAATATGAAAAAACGAAAGAATGTGTTTGGCACCTAATGCCAATGGTCCCCCATTGGCAGAATATGAAAAAACGAAAAAATGTGTTTGGCACCTAATGCCAATGGTTCCCCATTGGCTGAATATGAAAAAACGAAAAAATGTGTTTGGCACCTTATGCCAATGGTCAACCATTGGCGGAATATGAAAAAACGAAAGAATGTGTTTGGCACCTAATGCCAATGGTCCCCCATTGGCAGTATACTAAAAAATGAAAGAATGTGGTTGGCACCTAATGCCAATAGTCCCCCATTTTCTGAATATGAAAAAACGAAAAAATGTGTTTGGCACCTAATGCCAATGGTCCCCCATTGGCAGAATATGAAAAAACAAAAAAATGTGTTTGGCACCTAATGCCAATGGTACCCCATTGGCAGAATATGAAAAAACGAAAAAATGTGTTTGGCACCTTATGCCAATGATCCCCCATTTTCTGAATATGAAAAAACGAAAAAATGTGTTTGGCACCTACTGCCAATGGTCCCCCATTGGCAGAATATGAAAAAACGAAAAAATGTGTTTGGCACCTAATGCCAATGGTCCCCCATTGGCAGAATATGAAAAAACGAAAGAATGTGTTTGGCACCTAATGCCAATGGTCCCCCATTGGCAGAATATGAAAAAACGAAAAAATGTGTTTGGCACCTAATGCCAATGGTTCCCCATTGGCTGAATATGAAAAAACGAAAAAATGTGTTTGGCGCCTTATGCCAATGGTCAACCATTGGCGGAATATGAAAAAACGAAAGAATGTGTTTGGCACCTAATGCCAATGGTCCCCCATTGGCAGTATACTAAAAAATGAAAGAATGTAGTTGGCACCTAATGCCAATGGTCCCCCATTGGAAGAATATGAAAAAACGAAAAAATGTGTTTGGCACCTAATGCCAATGGTCCCCCATTGGCAGAATACGAAAAAACGAAAAAATGTGTTTGGCACCTAATGATAATGGTCCCCCATTGGCAGAATATAAAAAAACGAACAAATGTGTTTGGCACCTAATGCCAATGGTCCCCCATTGGCAGAATATGAAAAAACGAAAAAATGTGATTGGCACCTAATGCCAATGGTCCCCCATTGGCAGAATATGAAAAAACGAAAAGTTGTGTTTGGCACCTAATGCCAATGGTCCCCCATTGGCAGAATATGAAAAAACGAAAAAATGTGTTTGGCACCTAATGCCAATGGTCCCCCATTGGCAGAATATGAAAAAACGAAAAAATGCCTTTGGCACCTAATGCAAATGGTCCCCCATTGGCAGAATATGAAAAAACGAAAAAATGTGTTTGGCACATAATGCCAATGGTACAACATTGGCAGAATATGAAAAAACGAAAAAATGTGTTTGGCACCTTATGCCAATGGTCCCCCATTGGCAGAATATGAAAAAACGAAAAAATGTGTTTGGCACCTTATGCCAATGGTCCCCCATTGGCAGTATACTAAAAAATGAAAGAATGTGTTTGTCACCTAATGCCAATGGTCCCCCATTGGCAGAATATGAAAAAACGAAAAGATGTGTTTGGCACCTTATGCCAATGGTCCCCCATTGGCAGAATATGAAAAAACGAAAAAATGTGTTTGGCACCTAATGCCAATGGTCCCCCATTGGCAGAATATGATAAAACGAAAAAATGTGTTTGGCACCTAATGCCAATGGTCCCCCATTGGCAGAATATGAAAAAACGATAAAATGTGTTTGGCACCTAATGCCAATGGTACCCCATTGGCAGTATACTAAAAAATGAAAGAATGTGTTTGTCACCTAATGCCAATGGTCCCCCATTGGCAGAATATGAAAAAACGAAAAGATGTGTTTGGCACCTTATGCCAATGGTCCCCCATTGGCAGAATATGAAAAAACGAAAAAATGTGTTTGGCACCTAATGCCAATGGTCCCCCATTGGCAGAATATGAAAAAACGAAAAAATGCCTTTGGCACCTAATGCCAATGGTCCCTCATTGGCAGAATATGAAAAAACGAAAAAATGCCTTTGGCACCTAATGCCAATGGTCCCCCATTGGCTGAATATGAAAAAACGAAAAAATGTGTTTGGCACCTAATGCCAATGGTCCCCCATTGGCAGAATATGAAAAAACGAAAAAATGTGTTTGCCACCTAATGCCAATGGTCCCCCATTGGCAGAATATGAAAAAACGAAAAAATGTGTTTGGCACCTAATGCCAATGGTCCCCCATTGGCAGAATATGAAAAAACGAAAAAATGTGTTTGGCACCTTATGCCAATGGTCCCCCATTGGCAGAATATGAAAAAACGAAAAAATGTGTTTGGCACCTAATGATAATGGTCCCCCATTGGCAGAATATGAAAAAACGAAAAAATGTGTTTGGCACCTTATGCCAATGGTCCTCCATTGGCAGTATACTAAAAAATGAAAGAATGTGTTTGTCACCTAATGCCAATGGTCCCCCATTGGCAGAATATGAAAAAACGAAAAGATGTGTTTGGCACCTTATGCCAATGGTCCCCCATTGGCAGAATATGAAAAAACGATAAAATGTGTTTGGCACCTAATGCCAATGGTACCCCATTGGCAGTATACTAAAAAATGAAAGAATGTGTTTGTCACCTAATGCCAATGGTCCCCCATTGGCAGAATATGAAAAAACGAAAAGATGTGTTTGGCACCTTATGCCAATGGTCCCCCATTGGCAGAATATGAAAAAACGAAAAAATGTGTTTGGCACCTAATGCCAATGGTCCCCCATTGGCAGAATATGAAAAAACGAAAAAATGCCTTTGGCACCTAATGCCAATGGTCCCTCATTGGCAGAATATGAAAAAACGAAAAAATGCCTTTGGCACCTAATGCCAATGGTCCCCCATTGGCAGAATATGAA
Organism: Criorhina ranunculi; assembly: GCA_951813785.1. NCBI lineage: Eukaryota > Metazoa > Arthropoda > Insecta > Diptera > Syrphidae > Criorhina > Criorhina ranunculi. The sequence goes on along the minus strand of OX638385.1, from coordinate 29,105,598 downwards.
AAAACGAAAAAATGTGTTTGGCACCTAATGCCAATGGTCCCCCATTGGCAGAATATGAAAAAACGAAAAAATGTGTTTGCCACCTAATGCCAATGGTCCCCCATTGGCAGAATATGAAAAAACGAAAAAATGTGTTTGGCACCTAATGCCAATGGTCCCCCATTGGCAGAATATGAAAAAACGAAAAAATGTGTTTGGCACCTTATGCCAATGGTCCCCCATTGGCAGTATACTAAAAAATGAAAGAATGTGTTTGTCACCTAATGCCAATGGTCCCCCATTGGCAGAATATGAAAAAACGAAAAGATGTGTTTGGCACCTTATGCCAATGGTCCCCCATTGGCAGAATATGAAAAAACGAAAAAATGTGTTTGGCACCTAATGCCAATGGCCCCCCATTGGCAGAATATGATAAAACGAAAAAATGTGTTTGGCACCTAATGCCAATGGTCCCCCATTGGCAGAATATGAAAAAACGAAAAAATGCCTTTGGCACCTAATGCCAATGGTCCCCCATTGGCAGAATATGAAAAAACGAAAAAATGTGTTTGGCACCTTATGCCAATGGTCCACCATTGGCAGTCTACTAAAAAATGAAAGAATGTGTTTGTCACCTAATGCCAATGGTCCCCCATTGGCAGTATACTAAAAAATTAAAGAATGTTGTTGGCACCTAATGCCAATGGTCCCCCATTGGCAGAATATGAAAAAACTAAAAAATTGTGTTTGGCACCTAATGCCAATGGTCCCCCATTGGCAGAATATGAAAAAACGAAAAAATGCCTTTGGCACCTAATGCCAATGGTCCCTCATTGGCAGAATATGAAAAAACGAAAAAATGCCTTTGGCACCTAGTGCCAATGGTCCCCCATTGGCTGAATATGAAAAAACGAAAAAATGTGTTTGGCACCCAATGCCAATGGTCCCCCATTGGCAGAATATGAAAAAACGAAAAAATGTGTTTGGCACCTAATGCCAATGGTCCCCCATTGGCAGAATATGAAAAAACGAAAAAATGCCTTTGGCACCTAATGCCAATGGTCCCCCATTGGCAGAATATGAAAAAACGAAAAAATGTGTTTGTCACCTTATTCCAATGGTCCACCATTGGCAGTCTACTAAAAAATGAAAGAATGTGTTTGTCACCTAATGCCAATGGTCCCCCATTGGCAGTATACTAAAAAATGAAAGAATGTTGTTGGCACCTAATGCCAATGGTCCCCCATTGGCAGAATATGAAAAAACGAAAAAATGTGTTTGGCACCTAATGCCAATGGTCCCCCATTGGCAGAATATGATAAAACGAAAAAATGTGTTTGGCACCTAATGCCAATGGTCCCTCATTGGCAGAATATGAAAAAAGGAAAAAATGTGTTTGGCACCTAATGCCAATGGTCCCCCATTGGCAGAATATGAAAAAAGGAAAAAATGTGTTTGGCACCTAATGCCAATGGTCCCCCATTGGCTAAATATGAAAAAACGACAAAATGTGTTTGGCACCCAATGCCAATGGTCCCCCATTGGCTGAATATGAAAAAAAGAAAAAATGTGTTTGGCACCTAATGCCAATGGTCCCCCATTGGCTGAATATAAAAAAACGAAAAAATGTGTTTGGCACCTAAGGCCAATGGTCCCCCATTGGAAGAATATGAAAAAACGAAAAAATGTGTTTGGCACCTAATGCCAATGGTCCCCCATTGGCAGAATATGAAAAAACGAAAAAATGTGTTTGGCACCTTATACTAATGGTCCCCCATTGGCAGTATACTAAAAAATGAAAGCATGTGTTTGGCACCTAATGCCAATGGTCCCCCATTGGCAGAATATGAAAAAACGAAAAAATGTGTTTGGCACCTTATACCAATGCTCCCCCATTGGCGGAATATGAAAAAACGAAAGAATGTGTTTGGCACCTAATGCCAATGGTCCCCCATTGGCAGTATACTAAAAAACGAAAAAATGTGCTTGGCACCTAATGCCAATGGTCCCCCATTGGCAGTATACTAAAAAATTAAAGAATGTGTTTGGCACCTAATGCCAATGGTCCCCCATTGGCAGAATATGAAGAAAGGAAAAAATGTGTTTGGCACCTAATGCCAATGGTCCCCCATTGGCAGAATATGAAAAAAGGAAAAAATGTGTTTGGCACCTAATGCCAATGGTCCCCCATTGGCAGAATATGAAAAAACGAAAAAATGTGTTTGGCACCTAATGCCAATGGTCCCCCATTGGCAGAATATGACAAAACGAAAAAATGTGTTTGGCACCTTATACCAATGGTCCCCCATTGGCGGAATATGTAAAAACGAAAGAATGTGTTTGGCACCTAATGCCAATGGTCCCCCATTGGCTGAATATGAAAAAATGAAAGAATGTGTTTGTCACCTAATGCCAATGGTCCCCCATTGGCAGTATACTAAAAAATTAAAGAATGTGTTTGGCACCTAATGCCAATGGTCCCCCATTGGCAGAATATGATAAAACGAAAAAATGTGTTTGGCACCTAATGCCAATGGTCCCCCATTGGCAGAATATGAAAAAACGAAAAAATGTGTTTGGCACCTAATGCCAATGGTCCCCCATTGGTAGAATATGAAAAAACGAAAAAATGTGTTTGGCACCTAATGCCAATAGTCCCCCATTGGCAGAATATGAAAAAACGAAAAGATGTGTTTGGCACCTAATGCCAATGGTCCCCCATTGGCTGAATATGAAAAAATGAAAAAATGTGTTTGGCACCTAATGCTAATGGTCCCCCATTGGTAGAATATGAAAAAACGAAAAATGTGTTTGGCACCTAATGCCAATGGTCCCCCATTGGCAGAATATGAAAAAACGAAAAAATGTGTTTGGCACCTAATGCCAATGGTCCCCCATTGGCTGAATATGAAAAAACGAAAAAATGTGTTTGGCACCTAAGGCCAATGGTCCCCCATTGGCAGAATATGAAAAAACGAAAGAATGTGTTTGTCACCTAATGCCAATGGTCCCCCATTGGCAGTATACTAAAAAATTAAAGAATGTGTTTGGCACCTAATGCCAATGGTCCCCCATTGGCAGAATATGATAAAACGAAAAAATGTGTTTGGCACCTAATGCCAATGGTCCCCCATTGGCAGAATATGAAAAAACGAAAAAATGTGTTTGGCACCTAATGCCAATGGTCCCCCATTGGCAGAATATGAAAAAACGAAAGAATGTGTTTGGCACCTAATGCCAATGGTCCCCCATTGGCAGAATATGAAAAAACGAAAAAATGTGTTTGGCACCTAATGCCAATGATCCCCCATTGGAAGAATATGAAAAAACGAAAAAATGTGTTTGGCACCTAATGCCAATGGTCCCCCATTGGCTGAATATGAAAAAACGAAAAAATGTGTTTGGCACCTAAGGCCAATGGTCCCCCATTGGCAGAATATGAAAAAACGAAAGAATGTGTTTGTCACCTAATGCCAATGGTCCCCCATTGGCAGTATACTAAAAAATTAAAGAATGTGTTTGGCACCTAATGCCAATGGTCCCCCATTGGCAGAATATGATAAAACGAAAAAATGTGTTTGGCACCTAATGCCAATGGTCCCCCATTGGCAGAATATGATAAAACGAAAAAATGTGTTTGGCACCTAATGCCAATGGTCCCCCATTGGTAGAATATGAAAAAACGAAAGAATGTGTTTGGCACCTAATGCCAATGGTCCCCCATTGGCAGAATATGAAAAAACGAAAAAATGTGTTTGGCACCTAATGCCAATGATCCCCCATTGGAAGAATATGAAAAAACGAAAAAATGTGTTTGGCACTTTATGCCAATGGTCCCCCATTGGCAGAATATGAAAAAAGAAAAAATGTGTTTGGCACCTAATGCCAATGGTCCCCCATTGGCTGAATATGAAAAAACGAAAAAATGTGTTTGGCACCTAAGGCCAATGGTCCCCCATTGGCAGAATATGAAAAAACGAAAAAATGTGTTTGGCACCTAATGCCAATGGTCCCCCATTGGCAGAATATGAAAAAACGAAAGAATGTGTTTGGCACCTAATGCCAATGGTCCCCCGTTGGCAGAATATGAAAAAACGAAAAAATGTGTTTGGCACTTAATGCCAATGGTCCCCCATTGGCTGAATATGAAAAAACGAAAAAATGTGTTTGGCACCTAATGCCAATGGTCCCCCATTGGTAGAATATGAAAAAACGAAAAAATGTGTTTGGCACCTAATGCCAATAGTCCCCCATTGGCAGAATATGAAAAAACGAAAAGATGTGTTTGGCACCTAATGCCAATGGTCCCCCATTGGCTGAATATGAAAAAATGAAAAAATGTGTTTGGCACCTAATGCTAATGGTCCCCCATTGGTAGAATATGAAAAAACGAAAAATGTGTTTGGCACCTAATGCCAATGGTCCCCCATTGGCAGAATATGAAAAAACGAAAAAATGTGTTTGGCACTTTATGCCAATGGTCCCCCATTGGCAGAATATGAAAAAACGAAAAAATGTGTTTGGCACCTAATGCCAATGGTCCCCCATTGGCAGAATATGAAAAAACGAAAAAATGTGTTTGTCACCTAATGCCAATGGTCCCCCATTGGCAGTATACTAAAAAATTAAAGAATGTGTTTGGCACCTAATGCCAATGGTCCCCCATTGGCAGAATATGATAAAACGAAAAAATGTGTTTGGCACCTAATGCCAATGGTCCCCCATTGGCAGAATATGAAAAAACGAAAAAATGTGTTTGGCACCTAATGCCAATGGTCCCCCATTGGTAGAATATGAAAAAACGAAAGAATGTGTTTGGCACCTAATGCCAATGGTCCCCCATTGGCAGAATATGAAAAAACGAAAAAATGTGTTTGGCACCTAATGCCAATGATCCCCCATTGGAAGAATATGAAAAAACGAAAAAATGTGTTTGGCACTTTATGCCAATGGTCCCCCATTGGCAGAATATGAAAAAACGAAAAAATGTGTTTGGCACCTAATGCCAATGGTCCCCCATTGGCTGAATATGAAAAAACGAAAAAATGTGTTTGGCACCTAATGCCAATGATCCCCCATTGGAAGAATATGAAAAAACGAAAAAATGTGTTTGGCACCTAATGCCAATGGTCCCCCATTGGCAGAATATGAAAAAACGAAAGAATGTGTTTGGCACCTAATGCCAATGGTCCCTCGTTGGCAGAATATGAAAAAACGAAAAAATGTGTTTGGCACTTAATGCCAATGGTCCCCCATTGGCTGAATATGAAAAAACGAAAAAATGTGTTTGGCACCTAATGCCAATGGTCCCCCATTGGCAGAATATGAAAAAACGAAAGAATGTGTTTGGCACCTAATGCCAATGGTCCCCCATTGGCAGAATATGAAAAAATGTGTTTGGCACTTAATGCCAATGGACCTCCATTGGCAGAATATGAAAAAACAAAAAAATTGCCTTTGGCACCTAATGCCAATGGTCCCCCATTGGCAGAATATGAAAAAACGAAAAAATGTGTTTAGCACAATGGTCCCTCATTGGCAGTATATGAAAAAACGAAATGATGTGTTTGGCACCTAATGCCAATGGTCCCCCATTGGCAGAATATGAAAAAACGAAAAATGTGTTTGGCACCTAATGCCAATGGTCCCCCATTGGCAGAATATGAAAAAACGAAAAAATGTGTTTGGCACCTAATGCCAATGGTCCCCCATTGGCAGAATATGAAAAAACGAAAAAATGTGTTTGGCACCTTATGCCAATGGTCCCCCATTGGCAGTATACTAAAAAATGAAAGAATGTGTTTGTCACCTAATGCCAATGGTCCCCCATTGGCAGAATATGATAAAACGAAAAAATGTGTTTGGCACCTAATGCCAATGGTCCCCCATTGGCAGAATATGAAAAAACGAAAAAATGTGTTTGGCACCTAATGCCAATGGTCCCCCATTGGTAGAATATGAAAAAACGAAAGAATGTGTTTGGCACCTAATGCCAATGGTCCCCCATTGGCAGAATATGAAAAAACGAAAAAATGTGTTTGGCACCTAATGCCAATGATCCCCCATTGGAAGAATATGAAAAAACGAAAAAATGTGTTTGGCACTTTATGCCAATGGTCCCCCATTGGCAGAATATGAAAAAACGAAAAAATGTGTTTGGCACCTAATGCCAATGGTCCCCCATTGGCTGAATATGAAAAAACGAAAAAATGTGTTTGGCACCTAAGGCCAATGGTCCCCCATTGGCAGAATATGAAAAAACGAAAAAATGTGTTTGGCACCTAATGCCAATGGTCCCCCATTGGCAGAATATGAAAAAACGAAAGAATGTGTTTGGCACCTAATGCCAATGGTCCCCCGTTGGCAGAATATGAAAAAACGAAAAAATGTGTTTGGCACTTAATGCCAATGGTCCCCCATTGGCTGAATATGAAAAAACGAAAAAATGTGTTTGGCACCTAATGCCAATGGTCCCCCATTGGCAGAATATGAAAAAACGAAAGAATGTGTTTGGCACCTAATGCCAATGGTCCCCCATTGGCAGAATATGAAAAAATGTGTTTGGCACTTAATGCCAATGGACCTCCATTGGCAGAATATGAAAAAACAAAAAAATTGCCTTTGGCACCTAATGCCAATGGTCCCCCATTGGCAGAATATGAAAAAACGAAAAAATGTGTTTAGCACAATGGTCCCTCATTGGCAGTATATGAAAAAACGAAATAATGTGTTTGGCACCTAATGCCAATGGTCCCCCATTGGCAGAATATGAAAAAACGAAAAATGTGTTTGGCACCTAATGCCAATGGTCCCCCATTGGCAGAATATGAAAAAACGAAAAAATGTGTTTGGCACCTAATGCCAATGGTCCCCCATTGGCAGAATATGAAAAAACGAAAAAATGTGTTTGGCACCTAATGCCAATGGTCCCCCATTGGTAGAATATGAAAAAACGAAAAAATGTGTTTGGCACCTAATGCCAATAGTCCCCCATTGGCAGAATATGAAAAAACGAAAAGATGTGTTTGGCACCTTATGCCAATGGTCTCCCATTGGCAGAATATGAAAAAACGAAAAAATGTGTTTGGCACCTAATGCCAATGGTCCCCCATTGGCAGAATATGAAAAAACGAAAAAATGTGTTTGGCACCTAATGCCAATGGTCCCCCATTGGCAGAATATGAAAAAACGAAAAGATGTGTTTGGCACCTAATGCCAATGGTCCCCCATTGGCAGAATATGAAAAAACGAAAAAATGTGTTTGGCACCTAATGCCAGTGGTCCCCCATTGGCAGAATATGAAAAAACGAAAAAATGTGTTTGGCACCTTATGCCAATGGTCCCCCATTGGCAGAATATGAAAAAACGAAAAAATATATTTGGCACCTAATGCCAATTGTCCCCCATTGGCAGAATATGAAAAAACGAAAAAAATGTGTTTGGCACCTAATGCCAGTGGTCCCCCATTGGCAGAATATGAAAAAACGAAAAAATGTGTTTGGCACCTAATGCCAATGGTCCCCCATTGGCAGAATATGAAAAAACGAAAAGATGTGTTTGGCACCTAATGCCAATGGTCCCCCATTGGCAGTATACTAAAAAATGAAAGAATGTGTTTGGAACCTAATGCCAATGGTCCTCCATTGGCAGAATATGAAAAAACGAAAGAATGTGTTTGGCACCTAATGCCAATGGGCCCCCATTGGCTGAATATGAAAAAACGAAAAAATGTGTTTGGCACCTAATGCCAATGGTCCCCCATTGGCAGAATATGAAAAAACGAAAAGATGTGTTTGGCACCTAATGCCAATGGTCCCCCATTGGCAGAATATGAAAAAACGAAAAAATGTGTTTGGCACCTAATGCCAATGGTCCCCCATTGGCAGAATATGAAAAAACGAAAAAAATGTGTTTGGCACCTAATGCCAATGGTCCCCCATTGGCAGAATATGAAAAAACGAAAAGATGTGTTTGGCACCTAATGCCAATGGTCCCCCATTGGCAGAATATGATAAAACGAAAAGATGTGTTTGGCACCTAATGCCAATGGTCCCCCATTGGCTCAATATGAAAGAACGAGAAAATGTGTTTAGCACCTAATGCCAATGGTCCCCCATTGGCAGAATATGAAAAAACGAAAAAATGCCTTTGGCACCTAATGCCAATGGTCCCCCATTGGCAGAATATGAAAAAACGAAAAAATGTGTTTAGCACATAATGCCAATGGTCCCCCATTGGCAGAATATGAAAAAACGAAAAATGTGTTTGGCACCTAATGCCAATGGTCCCCCATTGGCAGAATATGAAAAAACGAAAAAATGTGTTTGGCACCTTATGCCAATGGTCCCCCATTGGCAGAATATGAAAAAACGAAAAGATGTGTTTGGCACCTAATGCCAATGGTCCCCCATTGGCAGAATATGAAAAAATGTGTTTGGCACTTAATGCCAATGGTCCTCCATTGGCAGAATATGAAAAAACAAAAAAATGCCTTTGGCACCTAATGCCAATGGTCCCCTATTGGCAGAATATTAAAAAACGAAAAAATGCCTTTGGCACCTAATGCCAATGGTCCCCCATTGGCAGAATATGAAAAAACGAAAAAATGCCTTTGGCACCTAATGCCAATGGTCCCCCATTGGCAGAATATGAAAAAACGAAAAAATGTGTTTGGCACCTTATGCCAATGGTCCCCCATTGGCAGAATATGAAAAAACGAAAAATGTGTTTGGCACCTAATGCCAATGGTCCCCCATTGGCAGAATATGAAAAAACGAAAAAATGTGTTTGGCACCTTATGCCAATGGTCCCCCATTGGCAGAATATGAAAAAACGAAAAGATGTGTTTGGCACCTAATGCCAATGGTCCCCCATTGGCAGAATATGAAAAAATGTGTTTGGCACTTAATGCCAATGGTCCTCCATTGGCAGAATATGAAAAAACAAAAAAATGCCTTTGGCACCTAATGCCAATGGTCCCCCATTGGCAGAATATGAAAAAACGAAAAAATGTGTTTAGCACATAATGCCAATGGTCCCCCATTGGCAGAATATGAAAAAACGAAAAATGTGTTTGGCACCTAATGCCAATGGTCCCCCATTGGCAGAATATGAAAAAACGAAAAAATGTGCTTGGCACTTTATGCCAATGGTCCCCCATTGGCTGAATATGAAAAAACGAAAAAATGTGTTTGGCACCTAATGCCAATGGTCCCCCATTGGCAGAATATGAAAAAACGAAAAGATGTGTTTGGCACCTAATGCCAATGGTCCCCCATTGGCAGAATATGATAAAACGAAAAGATGTGTTTGGCACCTAATGCCAATGGTCCCCCATTGGCTCAATATGAAAGAACGAGAAAATGTGTTTAGCACCTAATGCCAATGGTCCCCCATTGGCAGAATATGAAAAAACGAAAAAATGCCTTTGGCACCTAATGCCAATGGTCCCCCATTGGCAGAATATGAAAAAACGAAAAAATGTGTTTAGCACATAATGCCAATGGTCCCCCATTGGCAGAATATGAAAAAACGAAAAATGTGTTTGGCACCTAATGCCAATGGTCCCCCCTTGGCAGAATATGAAAAAACGAAAAAATGTGTTTGGCACCTTATGCCAATGGTCCCCCATTGGCAGAATATGAAAAAACGAAAAGATGTGTTTGGCACCTAATGCCAATGGTCCCCCATTGGCAGAATATGAAAAAATGTGTTTGGCACTTAATGCCAATGGTCCTCCATTGGCAGAATATGAAAAAACAAAAAAATGCCTTTGGCACCTAATGCCAATGGTCCCCTATTGGCAGAATATGAAAAAACGAAAAAATGTATTTGGCACCTAATGCCAATGGTCCCCCATTGGCAGAATATGAAAAAACGAAAAAATGCCTTTGGCACCTAATGCCAATGGTCCCCCATTGGCAGAATATGAAAAAACGAAAAAATGTGTTTGGCACCTTATGCCAATGGTCCCCCATTGGCAGAATATGAAAAAACGAAAAATGTGTTTGGCACCTAATGCCAATGGTCCCCCATTGGCAGAATATGAAAAAACGAAAAAATGTGTTTGGCACCTTATGCCAATGGTCCCCCATTGGCAGAATATGAAAAAACGAAAAGATGTGTTTGGCACCTAATGCCAATGGTCCCCCATTGGCAGAATATGAAAAAATGTGTTTGGCACTTAATGCCAATGGTCCTCCATTGGCAGAATATGAAAAAACAAAAAAATGCCTTTGGCACCTAATGCCAATGGTCCCCCATTGGCAGAATATGAAAAAACGAAAAAATGTATTTGGCACCTAATGCCAATGGTCCCCCATTGGCAGAATATGAAAAAACGAAAAAATGTGTTTGGCACCTAATGCCAGTGGTCCCCCATTGGCAGAATATGACAAAACGAAAAAATGTGTTTGGCACCTAATGCCAATGGTCCCCCATTGGCAGAATATGAAAAAACGAAAAGATGTGTTTGGCACCTAATGCCAATGGTCCCCCATTGGCAGTATACTAAAAAATTAAAGAATGTGTTTGGAACATAATGCCAATGGTCCCCCATTGGCAGTATACTAAAAAAATTAAAGTATGTGTTTGGCACCTAATGCCAATGGGCCGCCATTGGCTGAATATGACAAAACGAAAAAATGTGTTTGGCACCTAATGCCAATGGTCCCACATTGGCAGAATATGAAAAAACGAAAAAAATGTGTTTGGCACATAATGCCAATGGTCCCCCATTGGCAGAATATGAAAAAACGAAAAGATGTGTTTGGCACCTAATGCCAATGGTCCCCCATTGGCAGAATATGATAAAACGAAAAGATGTGTTTGGCACCTAATGCCAATGGTCCCCCATTGGCTCAATATGAAAGAACGAGAAAATGTGTTTGGCACCTAATGCCAATGGTCCCCCAATTGGCAGAATATGAAAAAACGAAAAAATGCCTTTGGCACCTAATGCCAATGGTCCCCCATTGGCAGAATATGAAAAAACGAAAAAATGTGTTTAGCACATAATGCCAATGGTCCCCCATTGGCAGAATATGAAAAAACGAAAAATGTGTTTGGCACCTAATGCCAATGGTCCCCCATTGGCAGAATATGAAAAAACGAAAAAATGTGTTTGGCACCTTATGCCAATGGTCCCCCATTGGCAGAATATGAAAAAACGAAAAGATGTGTTTGGCACTTAATGCCAATGGTCCCCCATTGGCAGAATATGAAAAAATGTGTTTGGCACTTAATGCCAATGGTCCTCCATTGGCAGAATATGAAAAAACAAAAAAATGCCTTTGGCACCTAATGCCAATGGTCCCCCATTGGCAGAATATAAAAAAACGAAAAAATGTATTTGGCACCTAATGCCAATGGTCCCCCATTGGCAGAATATGAAAAAACGAAAAAATGTGTTTGGCACCTAATGCCAGTGGTCCCCCATTGGCAGAATATGAAAAAACGAAAAAATGTGTTTGGCACCTAATGCCAATGGTCCCCCATTGGCAGAATATGAAAAAACGAAAAGATGTGTTTGGCACCTAATGCCAATGGTCCCCCATTGGCAGAATATGAAAAAACGAAAAAATGTGCTTGGCACTTTATGCCAATGGTCCCCCATTGGCTGAATATGAAAAAACGAAAAAATGTGTTTGGCACCTAATGCCAATGGTCCCCCATTGGCAGAATATGAAAAAACGAAAAGATGTGTTTGGCACCTAATGCCAATGGTCCCCCATTGGCAGAATATGATAAAACGAAAAGATGTGTTTGGCACCTAATGCCAATGGTCCCCCATTGGCTCAATATGAAAGAACGAGAAAATGTGTTTAGCACCTAATGCCAATGGTCCCCCATTGGCAGAATATGAAAAAACGAAAAAATGCCTTTGGCACCTAATGCCAATGGTCCCCCATTGGCAGAATATGAAAAAACGAAAAAATGTGTTTAGCACATAATGCCAATGGTCCCCCATTGGCAGAATATGAAAAAACGAAAAATGTGTTTGGCACCTAATGCCAATGGTCCCCCCTTGGCAGAATATGAAAAAACGAAAAAATGTGTTTGGCACCTTATGCCAATGGTCCCCCATTGGCAGAATATGAAAAAACGAAAAGATGTGTTTGGCACCTAATGCCAATGGTCCCCCATTGGCAGAATATGAAAAAATGTGTTTGGCACTTAATGCCAATGGTCCTCCATTGGCAGAATATGAAAAAACAAAAAAATGCCTTTGGCACCTAATGCCAATGGTCCCCTATTGGCAGAATATGAAAAAACGAAAAAATGTATTTGGCACCTAATGCCAATGGTCCCCCATTGGCAGAATATGAAAAAACGAAAAAATGCCTTTGGCACCTAATGCCAATGGTCCCCCATTGGCAGAATATGAAAAAACGAAAAAATGTGTTTGGCACCTTATGCCAATGGTCCCCCATTGGCAGAATATGAAAAAACGAAAAATGTGTTTGGCACCTAATGCCAATGGTCCCCCATTGGCAGAATATGAAAAAACGAAAAAATGTGTTTGGCACCTTATGCCAATGGTCCCCCATTGGCAGAATATGAAAAAACGAAAAGATGTGTTTGGCACCTAATGCCAATGGTCCCCCATTGGCAGAATATGAAAAAATGTGTTTGGCACTTAATGCCAATGGTCCTCCATTGGCAGAATATGAAAAAACAAAAAAATGCCTTTGGCACCTAATGCCAATGGTCCCCCATTGGCAGAATATGAAAAAACGAAAAAATGTATTTGGCACCTAATGCCAATGGTCCCCCATTGGCAGAATATGAAAAAACGAAAAAATGTGTTTGGCACCTAATGCCAGTGGTCCCCCATTGGCAGAATATGACAAAACGAAAAAATGTGTTTGGCACCTAATGCCAATGGTCCCCCATTGGCAGAATATGAAAAAACGAAAAGATGTGTTTGGCACCTAATGCCAATGGTCCCCCATTGGCAGTATACTAAAAAATTAAAGAATGTGTTTGGAACATAATGCCAATGGTCCCCCATTGGCAGTATACTAAAAAAATTAAAGAATGTGTTTGGCACCTAATGCCAATGGGCCGCCATTGGCTGAATATGACAAAACGAAAAAATGTGTTTGGCACCTAATGCCAATGGTCCCCCATTGGCAGAATATGAAAAAACGAAAAAAATGTGTTTGGCACATAATGCCAATGGTCCCCCATTGGCAGAATATGAAAAAACGAAAAGATGTGTTTGGCACCTAATGCCAATGGTCCCCCATTGGCAGAATATGATAAAACGAAAAGATGTGTTTGGCACCTAATGCCAATGGTCCCCCATTGGCTCAATATGAAAGAACGAGAAAATGTGTTTGGCACCTAATGCCAATGGTCCCCCAATTGGCAGAATATGAAAAAACGAAAAAATGCCTTTGGCACCTAATGCCAATGGTCCCCCATTGGCAGAATATGAAAAAACGAAAAAATGTGTTTAGCACATAATGCCAATGGTCCCCCATTGGCAGAATATGAAAAAACGAAAAATGTGTTTGGCACCTAATGCCAATGGTCCCCCATTGGCAGAATATGAAAAAACGAAAAAATGTGTTTGGCACCTTATGCCAATGGTCCCCCATTGGCAGAATATGAAAAAACGAAAAGATGTGTTTGGCACTTAATGCCAATGGTCCCCCATTGGCAGAATATGAAAAAATGTGTTTGGCACTTAATGCCAATGGTCCTCCATTGGCAGAATATGAAAAAACAAAAAAATGCCTTTGGCACCTAATGCCAGTGGTCCCCCATTGGCAGAATATAAAAAAACGAAAAAATGTATTTGGCACCTAATGCCAATGGTCCCCCATTGGCAGAATATGAAAAAACGAAAAAATGTGTTTGGCACCTAATGCCAGTGGTCCCCCATTGGCAGAATATGAAAAAACGAAAAAATGTGTTTGGCACCTAATGCCAATGGTCCCCCATTGGCAGAATATGAAAAAACGAAAAGATGTGTTTGGCACCTAATGCCAATGGTCCCCCATTGGCAGAATATGAAAAAACGAAAAAATGTATTTGGCACCTAATGCCAATGGTCCCCCATTGGCAGAATATGAAAAAACGAAAAAATGTGTTTGGCACCTAATGCCAGTGGTCCCCCATTGGCAGAATATGAAAAAACGAAAAAATGTGTTTGGCACCTAATGCCAATGGTCCACCATTGGCAGAATATGAAAAAACGAAAAAATGTGTTTGGCACCTAATGCCAGTGCTCCCCCATTGGCAGAATATGAAAAAACGAAAAAATGTGTTTGGCACCTAATGCCAATGGTCCCCCATTGGCAGAATATGAAAAAACGAAAAGATGTGTTTGGCACCTAATGCCAATGGTCCCCCATTGGCAGTATACTAAAAAATGAAAGAATGTGTTTGGAACCTAATGCCAATGGTCCCCCATTGGCAGTATACTAAAAAAATGAAAGAATGTGTTTGGCACCTAATGCCAATGGTCCCCCATTGGCAGAATATGAAAAAACGAAAAGATGTGTTTGGCACCTAATGCCAATGGTCCCCCATTGGCAGAATATGATAAAACGAAAAGATGTGTTTGGCACCTAATGCCAATGGCCCCCCATTGGCAGAATATGAAAAAACGAAAAAATGTGTTTGGCACCTAATGCCAATGGTCCCCCATTGGCAGAATATGAAAAAACGAAAAAATGTGTTTGGCACCTAAGGCCAATGGTCCCCTATTGGCAGAATATGATAAAACGAAAAGATGTGTTTGGCACCTAATGCCAATGGTCCCCCATTGGCTCAATATGAAAAAACGAAAAAATGTGTTTGGCACCTAATGCCAATGGTCCCCCATTGGCTGAATATGAAAAATCGAAAAAATGTGCTTGGCACCTAATGCCAATGGTCCCTCATTGGCAGAATATGAAAAAACGAAAAAATGTGTTTGGCACCTAATGCCAATGGTCCCTCATTGGCAGAATATGAAAAAACGAAAAAATGTGTTTGGCACCTAATGCCAATGGTCCCCCATTGGCAGAATATGAAAAAACGAAAAAATGTGTTTGGCACCTAAGGCCAATGGTCCCCTATTGGCAGAATATGATAAAACGAAAAGATGTGTTTGGCACCTAATGCCAATGGTCCCCCATTGGCTCAATATGAAAAAACGAAAAAATGTGTTTGGCACCTAATGCCAATGGTCCCCCATTGGCTGAATATGAAAAATCGAAAAAATGTGCTTGGCACCTAATGCCAATGGTCCCTCATTGGCAGAATATGAAAAAACGAAAAAATGTGTTTGGCACCTCATGCCAATGGTCCCCCATTGGCAGTATACTAAAAAACGAAGGAATGTGTTTGGAACCTAATGCCAATGGTCCCCCATTGGCAGTATACTAAAAAACGAAGGAATGTGTTTGGAACCTAATGCCAATGGTCCCCCATTGGCAGTATACTAAAAAATGAAAGAATGTGTTTGGCACCTAATGCCAATGGTCCCCCATTGGCAGAATATGAAAAAACGAAAAAATGTGTTTGGCACCTAATGCCAATGGCCCCCCATTGGCAGAATATGAAAAAACGAAAAAATGTGTTTGGCACCTAATGCCAATGGTCCCCCATTGGCAGAATATGAAAAAACGAAAAAATGTGTTTGGCACCTAATGCCAATCGTCCCCCATTGGCAGAATATGAAAAAACGAAAAGATGTGTTTGGCAACTAATGCCAATGGTCCCCCATTGGCTGAATATGAAAAAACGAAAAAATGTGTTTGGCACCTAATGCTAATGGTCCCCCATTGGCTGAATATGAAAAAACGAAAAAATGTGTTTGGCACCTAATGCCAATAGTCCCCCATTGGCAGAATATGAAAAAACGAAAAAATGCCTTTGGCACCTAATGCCAATGGTCCCCCATTGGCAGAATATGAAAAAACGAAAAAATGTGTTTGGCACCTAATGCTAATGGTCCCCCATTGGCTGAATATGAAAAAACGAAAAAATGTGTTTGGCACTTTATGCCAATGGTCCCCCATTGGCTGAATATGAAAAAATGTGTTTGGCACCTAATGCCAATGGTCCCCCATTGGCAGAATATGAAAAAACGAAAAAATGTGTTTGGCACTTTATGCCAATGGTCCCCCATTGGCTGAATATGAAAAAACGAAAAAATGTGTTTGGCACCTAATGCCAATGGTCCCCCATTGGCAGAATATGAAAAAACGAAAAAATGTGTTTGGCACCTAATGCCAATGGTCCCCCATTGGCTGAATATGAAAAAAACGAAAAAATGTGTTTGGCACCTAATGCCAATGGTCCCCCATTGGCTGAATATGAAAAAACGAAAAAATGTGTTTGGCACCTAAGGCCAATGGTCCCCCATTGGCAGAATATGAAAAAACGAAAAAATGTGTTTGGCACCTAATGCCAATGGTCCCCCATTGGCAGAATATGAAAAAACGAAAAAATGTGTTTGGCACCTAAGGCCAATGGTCCCCCATTGGCAGAATATGAAAAATCGAAAAAATGTGTTTGGCACCTAATGCCAATGGTCCCCTATTGGCAGAATATGATAAAACGAAAAAATGTGTTTGGCACCTAATGCCAATGGTCCCCCATTGGCAGAATATGAAAAAACGAAAAAATGTGTTTGGCACCTAATGCCAATGGTCCCCCATTGGCAGAATATGAAAAAACGAAAAAATGTGTTTGGCACCTAATGCTAATGGTCCCCCATTGACTGAATATGAAAAAACGAAAAAATGTGTTTGGCACTTTATGCCAATGGTCCCCCATTGGCTGAATATGAAAAAATGTGTTTGGCACCTAATGCCAATGGTCCCCCATTGGCAGAATATGAAAAAACGAAAAAATGTGTTTGGCACTTTATGCCAATGGTCCCCCATTGGCTGAATATGAAAAAACGAAAAAATGTGTTTGCCACCTAATGCCAATGGTCCCCCATTGGCAGAATATGAAAAAACGAAAAAATGTGTTTGGCACTTTATGCCAATGGTCCCCCATTGGCTGAATATGAAAAAAACGAAAAAATGTGTTTGGCACCTAATGCCAATGGTCCCCCATTGGCTGAATATGAAAAAACGAAAAAATGTGTTTGGCACCTAAGGCCAATGGTCCCCCATTGGCAGAATATGAAAAAACGAAAAAATGTGTTTGGCACCTAATGCCAATGGTCCCCCATTGGCAGAATATGAAAAAACGAAAAAATGTGTTTGGCACCTAAGGCCAATGGTCCCCCATTGGCAGAATATGAAAAAACGAAAAAATGTGTTTGGCACTTTATGCCAATGGTCCCCCATTGGCAGAATATGAAAAAACGAAAAAATGTGTTTGGCACCTAATGCCAATGGTCCTCCATTGGCAGAATATGGAAAAAGGAAAAAATTTATTTGGCACCTAATGCCAATGGTCCCCCATTGGCAGAATATGAAAAAACGAAAAAATGTGTTTGGCACATAATGCCAATGGTCCCCCATTGGCTGAATATGAAAAATTAAAGAATGTGTTTGTCACCTAATGCCAATGGTCCCCCATTGGCAGTATACTAAAAAATGAAAGAATATGTTTGGCACCTAATGCCAATGGTCCCCCATTGGCAGAATATGAAAAAACGAAAAAATGTGTTTGGCACCTAATGCCAATGGTCCCCAATTGGCAGAATATGAAAAAACGAAAAGATGTGTTTGGCACCTAATGCCAATGGTCCCCCATTGGCAGAATATGAAAAAACGAAAAAATGTGTTTGGCACCTAATGCCAATGGTCCCCAATTGGCAGAATATGAAAAAACGAAAAAATGTGTTTGGCACATAATGCCAATGGTCCCCCATTGGCAGTATACTAAAAAATGAAAGAATGTGGTTGGCACCTAATGCCAATGGTCCCCCATTGGCAGAATATGAAAAAACGAAAAGATGTGTTTGGCACCTAATGCCAATGGTCCCCCATTGGCTGAATATGAAAAAACGAAAAAATGTGCTTGGCACCTAATGCCAATGGTCCCCCATTGGCAGTATACTAAAAAATGAAAGAATATGTTTGGCACCTAATGCCAATGGTCCCCCATTGGCAGAATATGAAAAAACGAAAAAATGTGTTTGGCACCTAATGCCAATGGTCCCCAATTGGCAGAATATGAAAAAACGAAAAGATGTGTTTGGCACCTAATGCCAATGGTCCCCCATTGGCAGAATATGAAAAAACGAAAAAATGTGTTTGGCACCTAATGCCAATGGTCCCCAATTGGCAGAATATGAAAAAACGAAAAGATGTGTTTGGCACCTTATGCCAATGGTCCCCCATTGGCAGAATATGAAAAAATGTGTTTGGCACTTAATGCCAATGGTCCTCCATTGGCAGAATATGAAAAAACAAAAAAATGCCTTTGGCACCTAATGCCAAAGGTCCCCCATTGGCAGAATATGAAAAAACGAAAAATGTGTTTGGCACCTAATGCCAATGGTCCCCCATTGGCAGAATATGAAAAAACGAAAAAATGTGTTTGGCACCTAATGCCAATGGTCCCCCATTGGCAGAATATGAAAAAACGAAAAAATGCCTTTGGCACCTAATGCCAATGGTCCCCCATTGGCAGAATATGAAAAAACGAAAAAATGTGTTTGGCACCTAATGCCAATGGTCCCCCATTGGCAGAATATGAAAAAACGAAAAAATGTGTTTGGCACCTAATGCCAATGGTCCCCCATTGGCAGAATATGAAAAAACGAAAAAATGTGTTTGGCACCTAATGCCAAGGGCCCCCATTGGCTAAATATGAAAAAACGAAAAAATGTGTTTGGCACCTAATGCCAATGGTCCCCCATTGGCAGAATATCAAAAAACGAAAAAATGTGTTTAGCACATAATGCCAATGGTCCCCCATTGGCAGAATATGAAAAAACGAAAAAATGCCTTTGGCACCTAATGCCAATGGTCCCCCATTGGCAGAATATGAAAAAACGAAAAGATGTGTTTGGCACCTAATGCCAATGGTCCCCCATTGGCTGAATATGAAAAAACGAAAAAATGTGTTTGGCACCTAATGCTAATGGTCCTCCATTGGCTGAATATGAAAAAACGAAAATATGTGTTTGGCACCTAATGCCAATGGTCCCCCATTGGCAGAATATGAAAAAACGAAAAAATGCCTTTGGCACCTAATGCCAATGGTCCCCCATTGGCAGAATATGAAAAAACGAAAAAATGTGTTTGGCACCTAATGCCAATGGTCCCCCATTGGCAGAATATGAAAAAACGAAAAAATGTGTTTGGCACTTTATGCCAATGGTCCCCCATTGGCTGAATATGAAAAAACGAAAAAATGTGTTTGGCACTTTATGCCAATGGTCCCCTATTGGCTGAATATGAAAAAACGAAAAAATGCCTTTGGCACCTAATGCCAATGGTCCCTCTTTGGCAGAATATGAAAAAACGAAAGAATGTGTTTGGCACCTAATGCCAATGGTCCCCCATTGGCAGAATATGAAAAAACGAAAAAATGTGTTTGGCACCTAATGCCAATGGTCCCCCATTGGCAGAATATGAAAAAACGAAAAAATGTGTTTGGCACCTAATGCCAATAGTCCCCCATTGGCAGAATATGAAAAAACGAAAAGATGTGTTTGGCACCTAATGCCTATGGTCCCCCATTGGCTGAATATGAAAAAACGAAAAAATGTGTTTGGCACCTACTGCTAATGGTCCCCCATTGGCTGAATATGAAAAAACGAAAAAATGTGCTTGGCACTTTATGCCAATGGTCCCCCATTGGCTGAATATGAAAAAATGTGTTTGGCACCTAATGCCAATGGTCCCCCATTGGCAGAATATGAAAAAACGAAAAAATGTGTTTGGCACCTTATGCCAATGGTCCCCCATTGGCAGAATATGAAAAAACTAAAAAATGTGTTTGGCACTTTATGCCAATGGTCCCCCATTGGCTGAATATGAAAAAACGAAAAGATGTGTTTGGCACCTAATGCCAATGGTCCCCCATTGGCTGAATATGAAAAAACGAAAAAATGTGTTTGGCACCTACTGCTAATGGTCCCCCATTGGCAGAATATGAAAAAATGAAAAAATGTGCTTGGCACTTTATGCCAATGGTCCCCCATTGGCTGAATATGAAAAAACGAAAAAATGTGTTTGGCACCTAATGCCAATGGTCCCCCATTGGCAGAATATGAAAAAACGAAAAAATGTGTTTGGCACTTTATGCCAATGGTCCCCCATTGGCTGAATATGAAAAAACGAAAAAATGTGTTTGGCACCTTATGCCAATGGTCCCCCATTGGCAGAATATGAAAAAACGAAAAAATGTGTTTGGCACCTAAGGCCAATGGTCCCCCATTGGCAGAATATGAAAAAACGAAAAAATGTGATTGGCACTTTATGCCAATGGTCCCCCATTGGCTGAATATGAAAAAACGAAAAAATGTGTTTGGCACCTAATGCCAATGGTCCCCCATTGGCAGAATATGAAAAAACGAAAAAATGTGTTTGGCACCTAATGCCAATGGTCCCCCATTGGCAGAATATGAAAAAACGAAAAAATGTGTTTGGCACCTTATGCCAATGGTCCCCCATTGGCAGAATATGAAAAAACGAAAAAATGTATTTCTCACCTAATGCCAATGGTCCCCCATTGGCAGAATATGAAAAAACGAAAAAATGTGTTTCTCACCTAATGCCAATGGTCCCCCATTGGCAGAATATGAAAAAACGAAAAAATGTGTTTGGCACCTAATGCCAATGGTCCCCCATTGGCAGAATATGAAAAAACGAAAGAATGTGTTTGGCACCTAATGCCAATGGTCCCCCATTGGCAGAATATGAAAAAACGAAAAAATGTGTTTGGCACCTAATGCTAATGGTCCCCCATTGGCTGAATATGAAAAAACGAAAAAATGTGTTTGGCACCTAATGCCAATAGTCCCCCATTGGCAGAATATGAAAAAACGAAAAAATGCCTTTGGCACCTAATGCCAATGGTCCCCCATTGGCAGAATATGAAAAAACGAAACAAAGTGTTTGGCACCTAATGCCTATGGTCCCCCATTGGCAGAATATGAAAAAACGAAAAAATGTGTTTGGCTCTTTATGCCAATGGTCCCCCATTGGCTGAATATGAAAAAACGAAAAAATGTGTTTGGCACTTTATGCCAATGGTCCCCTATTGGCTGAATATGAAAAAACGAAAAAATGCCTTTGGCACCTAATGCCAATGGTCCCTCTTTGGCAGAATATGAAAAAACGAAAGAATGTGTTTGGCACCTAATGCCAATGGTCCCCCATTGGCAGTATACTAAAAAATGAAAGAATGTGTTTGGCACCTAATGCCAATGGTCCCCCATTGGCAGAATATGAAAAAACGAAAAAATGTGTTTGGCACCTTATACCAATGGTCTCCCATTGGCAGAATATGATAAAACGAAAAAATGTGTTTAGCACCTAATGCCAATGGTCCCCCATTGGCAGAATATGAAAAAACGAAAAAATGTGTTTGGCACCTAATGCCAATGGTCCCCCATTGGCAGAATATGAAAAAACGAAAAAATGTGTTTGGCACCTAATGCCAATGGTCCCCCATTGGCAGAATATGAAAAAACGAAAAAATGTGTTTGGCACCTAATGCCAATAGTCCCCCATTGGCAGAATATGAAAAACGAAAAGATGTGTTTGGCACCTAATGCCAATGGTCCCCCATTGGCAGAATATGAAAAAACGAAAAAATGTGTTTGGCACCTAATGCCAATAGTCCCCCATTGGCAGAATATGAAAAACGAAAAGATGTGTTTGGCACCTAATGCCAATGGTCCCCCATTGGCTGAATATGAAAAAACGAAAATATGTGTTTGGCACCTAATGCTAATGGTCCCCCATTGGCTGAATATGAAAAAACGAAAAAATGTGTTTGGCACTTTATGCCAATGGTCCCCCATTGGCTGAATATGAAAAAATGTGTTTGGCACCTAATGCCAATGGTCCCCCATTGGCAGAATATGAAAAAACGAAAAAATGTGTTTGGCCCTTTATGCCAATGGTCCCCCATTGGCTGAATATGAAAAAACGAAAAAATGTGTTTGGCACTTTATGCCAATGGTCCAGTATTGGCTGAATATGAAAAAACGAAAAAATGCCTTTGGCACCTAATGCCAATGGTCCCCCATTGGCAGAATATGATAAAACGAAAAGATGTGTTTGGCAACTAATGCCAATGGTCCCCCATTGGCTGAATATGAAAAAACGAAAAAATGTGTTTGGCACCTAATGCCAATGGTCCCCCAATGGCTCAATATGAAAAAACGAAAAAATGCCTTTGGCACCTAATGCCAATGGTCCCCCATTGGCAGAATATGAAAAAACGAAAAAACGTGTTTGGCACCTAATGTGAAAAAACGAAAAAATGCCTTTGGCACCTAATGCCAATGGTCCCCCATTGGCAGAATATGAAAAAACGAAAAAATGTGTTTGGCACCTAATGCCAAAGGTCCCCCATTGGCAGAATATGAAAAAACGAAAAAATGTGTTTGGCCCTTTATGCCAATGGTCCCCCATTGGCTGAATATGAAAAAACGAAAAAATGTGTTTGGCACCTAATGCCAATGGTCCCCCATTGGCTGAATATGAAAAAACGAAAAAATGTGTTTGGCACTTTATGCCAATGGTCCCCCATTGGCTGAATATGAAAAAACGAAAAAATGTGTTTGGCACCTAATGCCAATGGTCCCCCATTGGCAGAATATGAAAAAACGAAAAAATGTGTTTGGCACCTTATACCAATGGTCCCCCATTGGCAGAATATGATAAAACGAAAAAATGTGTTTAGCACCTAATGCCAATGGTCCCCCATTGGCAGAATATGAAAAAACGAAAAAATGTGTTTGGCACCTAATGCCAATGGTCCCCCATTGGCAGAATATGAAAAAACGAAAAAATGTGTTTGGCACCTAATGCCAATGGTCCCCCATTGGCAGAATATGAAAAAACGAAAAAACGTGTTTGGCACCTAATGTGAAAAAACGAAAAAATGCCTTTGGCACCTAATGCCAATGGTCCCCCATTGGCAGAATATGATAAAACGAAAAGATGTGTTTGGCACCTAATGCCAATGGTCCCCCAATGGCTCAATATGAAAAAACGAAAAAATACCTTTGGCACCTAATGCCAATGGTCCCCCATTGGCAGAATATGAAAAAACGAAAAAACGTGTTTGGCACCTAATGTGAAAAAACGAAAAAATGCCTTTGGCACCTAATGCCAATGGTCCCCCATTGGCAGAATATGAAAAAACGAAAAAATGTGTTTGGCACCTAATGCCAATGGTCCCCCATTGGCAGAATATGAAAAAACGAAAAAATGTGTTTGGCCCTTTATGCCAATGGTCCCCCATTGGCTGAATATGAAAAAACGAAAAAATGCCTTTGGCACCTAATGCCAATGGTCCCCCATTGGCAGAATATGAAAAAACGAAAAAACGTGTTTGGCACCTAATGTGAAAAAACGAAAAAATGCCTTTGGCACCTAATGCCAATGGTCCCCCATTGGCAGAATATGAAAAAACGAAAAAATGTGTTTGGCACCTAATGCCAATGGTCCCCCATTGGCAGAATATGAAAAAACGAAAAAATGTGTTTGGCCCTTTATGCCAATGGTCCCCCATTGGCTGAATATGAAAAAACGAAAAAATGTGTTTGGCACCTAATGCCAATGGTCCCCCAATGGCTCAATATGAAAAAACGAAAAAATGCCTTTGGCACCTAATGCCAATGGTCCCCCATTGGCAGAATATGAAAAAACGAAAAAACGTGTTTGGCACCTAATGTGAAAAAACGAAAAAATGCCTTTGGCACCTAATGCCAATGGTCCCCCATTGGCAGAATATGAAAAAACGAAAAAATGTGTTTGGCACATAATGCCAATGGTCAGCCATTGGCAGTATACCAAAAAATGAAAGAATGTGTTTGGCACCTAATGCCAATGGTCCCCCATTGGTAGAATATGAAAAAACGAAAAATGTGTTTGGCACCTAATGCCAATGGTCCCCCATTGGCAGAATATGAAAAAACGAGAAAATGCCTTTGGCACCTAATGCCAATGGTCCCCCATTGGCAGAATATGAAAAAAACGAAAAAATGTGTTTGGCACCTAATGCCAATGGTCCCCCATTGGCAGAATATGAAAAAACGATAAAATGCCTTTGGCACCTAATGCCAATGGTCCCCCATTGGCAGAATATGAAAAAACGAAAAAATGTGTTTGGCACTTTATCCCAATGGTCCCCCATTGGCTGAATATGAAAAAACGAAAAAATGTGTTTGGCACTTTATGCCAATGGTCCCCTATTGGCTGAATATGAAAAAACGAAAAAATGCCTTTGGCACCTAATGCCAATGGTCCCTCTTTGGCAGAATATGAAAAAACGAAAGAATGTGTTTGGCACCTAATGCCAATGGTCCCCCATTGGCAGTATACTAAAAAATGAAAGAATGTGTTTGGCACCTAATGCCAATGGTCCCCCATTGGCAGAATATGAGAAAACGAAAAAATGTGTTTGGCAACTTATACCAATGGTCCCCCATTGGCAGAATATGAAAAAACGAAAAAATGTGTTTGGCACCTTATACCAATGGTCCCCCATTGGCAGAATATGAAAAAACGAAAAAATGTGTTTGGCACCTAATGCCAATAGTCCCCCATTGGCAGAATATGAAAAACGAAAAGATGTGTTTGGCACCTAATGCCAATGGTCCCCCATTGGCTGAATATGAAAAAACGAAAAAATGTGTTTGGCACTTTATGCCAATGGTCCCCCATTGGCTGAATATGAAAAAACGAAAAAATGTGTTTGGCACCTAATGCCAATGGTCCCCCATTGGCAGAATATGAAAAAACGAAAAAATGTGTTTGGCACTTTATGCCAATGGTCCCCCATTGGCTGAATATGAAAAAACGAAAAAATGTGTTTGGCACCTAATGCCAATGGTCCCCCATTGGCTGAATATGAAAAAACGAAAAAATGTGCTTGGCACTTTAGGCGAATGGTCCCCCATTGGCTGAATATGAAAAAATGTGTTTGGCACCTAATGCCAATGGTCCCCCATTGGCAGAATATGAAAAAACGAAAAAATGTGTTTGGCACTTTATGCCAATGGTCCCCCATTGGCTGAATATGAAAAAACGAAAAAATGTGTTTGGCACCTAATGCCAATGGTCCCCCATTGGCAGAATATGAAAAAACGAAAAAATGTGTTTGGCACTTTATGCCAATGGTCCCCCATTGGCTGAATATGAAAAAACGAAAAAATGTGTTTGGCACCTAATGCCAATGGTCCCCCATTGGCTGAATATGAAAAAACGAAAAAATGTGTTTGGCACTTTATGCCAATGGTCCCCTATTGGCTGAGTATGAAAAAACGAAAAAATGCCTTTGGCACCTTATGCCAATGGTCCCTCTTTGGCAGAATATGAAAAAACAAAAGAATGTGTTTGGCACCTAATGCCAATGGTCCTCCATTGGCAGTATACTAAAAAATGAAAGAATGTGTTTGGTACCTAATGCCAATGGTCCCCCATTGGCAGAATATGAGAAAACGAAAAAATGTGTTTGGCAACTTATACCAATGGTCCCCCATTGGCAGAATATGAAAAAACGAAAAAATGTGTTTGGCACCTAATGCCAATGGTCCCCCATTGGCAGAATATGAAAAAACGAAAAAATGTGTTTGGCACTTTATGCCAATGATCCCCCATTGGCTGAATATGAAAAAACGAAAAAATGTGTTTGGCACCTAATGCCAATGGTCCCCCATTGGCAGAATATGAAAAAACGAAAAGATGTGTTTGGCACCTAATGCCAATGGTCCCCCATTGGCTGAATATGAAAAAACGAAAAAATGTGTTTGGCACCTAATGCCAATGGTCCCCCATTGGCAGAATATGAAAAAACGAAAATATGCCCTTGGCACCTAATGCCAATGGTCCCCCATTGGCAGAATATGAAAAAACGAAAAAATGTGTTTGGCACCTAATGCCAATAGTCCCCCATTGGCAGAATATGAAAAACGAAAAGATGTGTTTGGCACCTAATGCCAATGGTCCCCCATTGGCTGAATATGAAAAAACGAAAATATGTGTTTGGCACCTAATGCTAATGGTCCCCCATTGGCAGAATATGAAAAAACGAAAAAATGCCTTTGGCACCTAATGCCAATGGTCCCCCATTGGCAGAATATGAAAAAACGAAAAAATGTGTTTGGCACCTAATGCCAATGGTCCCCCATTGGCAGAATATGAAAAAACGAAAAAATGTGTTTGGCCCTTTATGCCAATGGTCCCCCATTGGCTGAATATGAAAAAACGAAAAAATGTGTTTGGCACTTTATGCCAATGGTCCCCTATTGGCTGAATATGAAAAAACGAAAAAATGTGTTTGGCACCTAATGCCAATGGTCCCCCAATGGCTCAATATGAAAAAACGAAAAAATGCCTTTGGCACCTAATGCCAATGGTCCCCCATTGGCAGAATATGAAAAAACGAAAAAACGTGTTTGGCACCTAATGTGAAAAAACGAAAAAATGCCTTTGGCACCTAATGCCAATGGTCCC
Organism: Criorhina ranunculi; assembly: GCA_951813785.1. Taxonomy (NCBI): domain Eukaryota; kingdom Metazoa; phylum Arthropoda; class Insecta; order Diptera; family Syrphidae; genus Criorhina; species Criorhina ranunculi. Next base: position 29,079,013 of record OX638385.1, on the reverse strand, counting down.
CCATTGGCAGAATATGATAAAACGAAAAGATGTGTTTGGCACCTAATGCCAATGGTCCCCCATTGGCTCAATATGAAAAAACGAAAAAATGTGTTTGGCACCTAATGCCAATGGTCCCCCATTTGCTGAATATGAAAAATCGAAAAAATGTGCTTGGCACCTAATGCCAATGGTCCCCCATTGGCAGAATATGAAAAAACGAAAAAATGTGTTTGGCACCTTATGCCAATGGTCCCCCATTGGCAGTTTACTAAAAAATGAAAGGATGTGTTTGGAACCTAATGCCAATGGTCCCCCATTGGCAGTATACTAAAAAATGAAAGAATGTGTTTGGCACCTAATGCCAATGGTCCCCCCTTGGCAGAATATGAAAAAACGAAAAAATGTGTTTGGCACCTAATGCCAATGGTCCCCCATTGGCAGAATATGAAAAAACGAAAAAATGTGTTTGGCACCTAATGCCAATGGTCCCCCATTGGCAGAATATGAAAAAACGAAAAAATGTGTTTGGCACCTAATGCCAATGGTCCCCCATTGGCAGAATATGAAAAAACGAAAAAATGTGTTTGGCACTTTATGCCAATGGTCCCCCATTGGCTGAATATGAAAAAACGAAAAAATGTGTTTGGCACCTAATGCCAATGGTCCCCCATTGGCTGAATATGAAAAAACGAAAAAATGTGCTTGGCACTTTAGGCGAATGGTCCCCCATTGGCTGAATATGAAAAAATGTGTTTGGCACCTAATGCCAATGGTCCCCCATTGGCAGAATATGAAAAAACGAAAAAATGTGTTTGGCACTTTATGCCAATGGTCCCCCATTGGCTGAATATGAAAAAACGAAAAAATGTGTTTGGCACCTAATGCCAATGGTCCCCCATTGGCAGAATATGAAAAAACGAAAAAATGTGTTTGGCACTTTATGCCAATGGTCCCCCATTGGCTGAATATGAAAAAACGAAAAAATGTGTTTGGCACCTAATGCCAATGGTCCCCCATTGGCTGAATATGAAAAAACGAAAAAATGTGTTTGGCACTTTATGCCAATGGTCCCCTATTGGCTGAGTATGAAAAAACGAAAAAATGCCTTTGGCACCTTATGCCAATGGTCCCTCTTTGGCAGAATATGAAAAAACAAAAGAATGTGTTTGGCACCTAATGCCAATGGTCCTCCATTGGCAGTATACTAAAAAATGAAAGAATGTGTTTGGTACCTAATGCCAATGGTCCCCCATTGGCAGAATATGAGAAAACGAAAAAATGTGTTTGGCAACTTATACCAATGGTCCCCCATTGGCAGAATATGAAAAAACGAAAAAATGTGTTTGGCACCTAATGCCAATGGTCCCCCATTGGCAGAATATGAAAAAACGAAAAAATGTGTTTGGCACTTTATGCCAATGATCCCCCATTGGCTGAATATGAAAAAACGAAAAAATGTGTTTGGCACCTAATGCCAATGGTCCCCCATTGGCAGAATATGAAAAAACGAAAAGATGTGTTTGGCACCTAATGCCAATGGTCCCTCATTGGCAGAATATGAAAAAACGAAAAAATGTGTTTGGCAACTAATGCCAATGGTCCCCCATTGGCAGAATATGAAAAAACGAAAAAATGTGTTTGGCACCTAATGCCAATGGTCCCCCATTGGCAGAATATGAAAAAACGAAAAAATGTGTTTGGCACCTAATGCCAATAGTCCCCCATTGGCAGAATATGAAAAACGAAAAGATGTGTTTGGCACCTAATGCCAATGGTCCCCCATTGGCTGAATATGAAAAAACGAAAATATGTGTTTGGCACCTAATGCTAATGGTCCCCCATTGGCAGAATATGAAAAAACGAAAAAATGCCTTTGGCACCTAATGCCAATGGTCCCCCATTGGCAGAATATGAAAAAACGAAAAAATGTGTTTGGCACCTAATGCCAATGGTCCCCCAATGGCTCAATATGAAAAAACGAAAAAATGCCTTTGGCACCTAATGCCAATGGTCCCCCATTGGCAGAATATGAAAAAACGAAAAAACGTGTTTGGCACCTAATGTGAAAAAACGAAAAAATGCCTTTGGCACCTAATGCCAATGGTCCTCCATTGGCAGAATATGAAAAAACGAAAAAATGTGTTTGGCACCTAAGGCCAATGGTCCCCCATTGGCAGAATATGATAAAACGAAAAGATGTGTTTGGCACCTAATGCCAATGGTCCCCCATTGGCTCAATATGAAAAAACGAAAAAATGTGTTTGGCACCTAATGCCAATGGTCCCCCATTTGCTGAATATGAAAAATCGAAAAAATGTGCTTGGCACCTAATGCCAATGGTCCCCCATTGGCAGAATATGAAAAAACGAAAAAATGTGTTTGGCACCTTATGCCAATGGTCCCCCATTGGCAGTTTACTAAAAAATGAAAGGATGTGTTTGGAACCTAATGCCAATGGTCCCCCATTGGCAGTATACTAAAAAATGAAAGAATGTGTTTGGCACCTAATGCCAATGGTCCCCCCTTGGCAGAATATGAAAAAACGAAAAAATGTGTTTGGCACCTAATGCCAATGGTCCCCCATTGGCAGAATATGAAAAAACGAAAAAATGTGTTTGGCACCTAATGCCAATGGTCCCCCATTGGCAGAATATGAAAAAACGAAAAAATGTGTTTGGCACCTAATGCCAATGGTCCCCCATTGGCAGAATATGAAAAAACGAAAAAATGTGTTTGGCACCTAATGCCAATGGTCCCCCATTGGCAGAATATGAAAAAACGAAAAGATGTGTTTGGCACCTAATGCCAATGGTCCCCCATTGGCTGAATATGAAAAAACGAAAAAATGTGTTTGGCACCTAATGCTAATGGTCCCCAATTGGCTGAATATGAAAAAACGAAAAAATGTGTTTGGCACCTAATGCCAATAGTCCCCCATTGGCAGAATATGAAAAAACGAAAAAATGCCTTTGGCACCTAATGCCAATGGTCCCCCATTGGCAGAATATGAAAAAACAAAAAAATGTGTTTGGCACATAATGCCAATGGTCAGCCATTGGCAGTATACTAAAAAATTAAAGAATGTGTTTGGCACCTAATGCCAATGGTCCTCCATTGGCAGTATACTAAAAAATGAAAGAATGTGTTTGGTACCTAATGCCAATGGTCCCCCATTGGCAGAATATGAGAAAACGAAAAAATGTGTTTGGCAACTTATACCAATGGTCCCCCATTGGCAGAATATGAAAAAACGAAAAAATGTGTTTGGCACTTTATGCCAATGATCCCCCATTGGCTGAATATGAAAAAACGAAAAAATGTGTTTGGCACCTAATGCCAATGGTCCCCCATTGGCAGAATATGAAAAAACGAAAAGATGTGTTTGGCACCTAATGCCAATGGTCCCTCATTGGCAGAATATGAAAAAACGAAAAAATGTGTTTGGCAACTAATGCCAATGGTCCCCCATTGGCAGAATATGAAAAAACGAAAAAATGTGTTTGGCACCTAATGCCAATGGTCCCCATTGGCAGAATATGAAAAAACGAAAAAATGTGTTTGGCACCTAATGCCAATAGTCCCCCATTGGCAGAATATGAAAAACGAAAAGATGTGTTTGGCACCTAATGCCAATGGTCCCCCATTGGCTGAATATGAAAAAACGAAAATATGTGTTTGGCACCTAATGCTAATGGTCCCCCATTGGCAGAATATGAAAAAACGAAAAAATGCCTTTGGCACCTAATGCCAATGGTCCCCCATTGGCAGAATATGAAAAAACGAAAAAATGTGTTTGGCACCTAATGCCAATGGTCCCCCAATGGCTCAATATGAAAAAACGAAAAAATGCCTTTGGCACCTAATGCCAATGGTCCCCCATTGGCAGAATATGAAAAAACGAAAAAACGTGTTTGGCACCTAATGTGAAAAAACGAAAAAATGCCTTTGGCACCTAATGCCAATGGTCCTCCATTGGCAGAATATGAAAAAACGAAAAAATGTGTTTGGCACCTAAGGCCAATGGTCCCCCATTGGCAGAATATGATAAAACGAAAAGATGTGTTTGGCACCTAATGCCAATGGTCCCCCATTGGCTCAATATGAAAAAACGAAAAAATGTGTTTGGCACCTAATGCCAATGGTCCCCCATTTGCTGAATATGAAAAATCGAAAAAATGTGCTTGGCACCTAATGCCAATGGTCCCCCATTGGCAGAATATGAAAAAACGAAAAAATGTGTTTGGCACCTTATGCCAATGGTCCCCCATTGGCAGTTTACTAAAAAATGAAAGGATGTGTTTGGAACCTAATGCCAATGGTCCCCCATTGGCAGTATACTAAAAAATGAAAGAATGTGTTTGGCACCTAATGCCAATGGTCCCCCCTTGGCAGAATATGAAAAAACGAAAAAATGTGTTTGGCACCTAATGCCAATGGTCCCCCATTGGCAGAATATGAAAAAACGAAAAAATGTGTTTGGCACCTAATGCCAATGGTCCCCCATTGGCAGAATATGAAAAAACGAAAAAATGTGTTTGGCACCTAATGCCAATGGTCCCCCATTGGCAGAATATGAAAAAACGAAAAAATGTGTTTGGCACCTAATGCCAATGGTCCCCCATTGGCAGAATATGAAAAAACGAAAAGATGTGTTTGGCACCTAATGCCAATGGTCCCCCATTGGCTGAATATGAAAAAACGAAAAAATGTGTTTGGCACCTAATGCTAATGGTCCCCAATTGGCTGAATATGAAAAAACGAAAAAATGTGTTTGGCACCTAATGCCAATAGTCCCCCATTGGCAGAATATGAAAAAACGAAAAAATGCCTTTGGCACCTAATGCCAATGGTCCCCCATTGGCAGAATATGAAAAAACAAAAAAATGTGTTTGGCACATAATGCCAATGGTCAGCCATTGGCAGTATACTAAAAAATGAAAGAATGTGTTTGGCACCTAATGCCAATGGTCCCCCATTGGTAGAATATGAAAAAACGAAAAATGTGTTTGGCACCTAATGCCAATGGCCCCCATTGGCAGAATATGAAAAAACGAGAAAATGCCTTTGGCACCTAGTGCCAATGGTCCCCCATTGGCAGAATATGAAAAAACGAAAAAATGTGTTTGGCACTTTATGCCAATGGTCCCCCATTGGCTGAATATGAAAAAACGAAAAAATGTGTTTGGCACTTTATGCCAATGGTCCCCTATTGGCTGAATATGAAAAAACGAAAATATGTGTTTGGCACCTAATGCCAATGGTCCCTCTTTGGCAGAATATGAAAAAACGAAAGAATGTGTTTGGCACCTAATGCCAATGGTCCCCCATTGGCAGTATACTAAAAAATGAAAGAATGTGTTTGGCACCTAATGCCAATGGTCCCCCATTGGCAGAATATGAGAAAACGAAAAAATGTGTTTGGCAACTTATACCAATGGTCCCCCATTGGCAGAATATGAAAAAACGAAAAAATGTGTTTGGCACCTTATACCAATGGTCCCCCATTGGCAGAATATGAAAAAACGAAAAAATGTGTTTGGCACCTAATGCCAATAGTCCCCCATTGGCAGAATATGAAAAACGAAAAGATGTGTTTGGCACCTAATGCCAATGGTCCCCCATTGGCTGAATATGAAAAAATGAAAAAATGTGTTTGGCACTTTATGCCAATGGTCCCCCATTGGCTGAATATGAAAAAACGAAAAAATGTGTTTGGCACCTAATGCCAATGGTCCCCCATTGGCAGAATATGAAAAAACGAAAAAATGTGTTTGGCACTTTATGCCAATGGTCCCCCATTGGCTGAATATGAAAAAACGAAAAAATGTGTTTGGCACCTAATGCCAATGGTCCCCCATTGGCTGAATATGAAAAAACGAAAAAATGTGCTTGGCACTTTAGGCGAATGGTCCCCCATTGGCTGAATATGAAAAAATGTGTTTGGCACCTAATGCCAATGGTCCCCCATTGGCAGAATATGAAAAAACGAAAAAATGTGTTTGGCACTTTATGCCAATGGTCCCCCATTGGCTGAATATGAAAAAACGGAAAAATGTGTTTGGCACCTAATGCCAATGGTCCCCCATTGGCAGAATATGAAAAAACGAAAAAATGTGTTTGGCACTTTATGCCAATGGTCCCCCATTGGCTGAATATGAAAAAACGAAGAAATGTGTTTGGCACCTAATGCCAATTGTCCCCCATTGGCTGAATATGAAAAAACGAAAAAATGTGTTTGGCACTTTATGCCAATGGTCCCCTATTGGCTGAGTATGAAAAAACGAAAAAATGCCTTTGGCACCTTATGCCAATGGTCCCTCTTTGGCAGAATATGAAAAAACAAAAGAATGTGTTTGGCACCTAATGCCAATGGTCCCCCATTGGCAGTATACTAAAAAATGAAAGAATGTGTTTGGCACCTAATGCCAATGGTCCCCCATTGGCAGAATATGAGAAAACGAAAAAATGTGTTTGGCAACTTATACCAATGGTCCCCCATTGGCAGAATATGAAAAAACGAAAAAATGTGTTTGGCACCTTATGCCAATGGTCCCCCATTGGCAGAATATGAAAAAACGAAAAAATGTATTTGGCACCTAATGCCAATGGTCCCCCATTGGCAGAATATGAAAAAACGAAAAAATGTGTTTGGCACCTAATGCCAATGGTCCCCCATTGGCAGAATATGAAAAAACGAAAAAATGTGTTTGGCACCTAATGCCAATGGTCCCCCATTGGCAGAATATGAAAAAACGAAAAGATGTGTTTGGCACCTAATGCCAATGGTCTCCCATTGGCAGAATATGAAAAAACGAAAAAATGTGTTTGGCACCTAATGCCAATGGTCCCCCATTGGCTGAATATGAAAAAACGAAAAAATGTGTTTGGCACTTTATGCCAATGGTCCCCCATTGGCTGAATATGAAAAAACGAAAAAATGTGTTTGGCACCTAATGCCAATGGTCCCCCATTGGCAGAATATGAGAAAACGAAAAGATGTGTTTGGCACCTAATGCCAATGGTCCCCCATTGGCAGAATATGAAAAAACGAAAAAATGTGTTTGGCACCTAATGCCAATGGTCCCCCATTGGCAGAATATGAAAAATGTGTTTGGCACTTAATGCCAATGGTCCTCCATTGGCAGAGTATGAAAAAACAAAAAAATGCCTTTGGCACCTAATGCCACTGGTCCCCCATTGGCAGAATATGAAAAAACGAAAAAATGTGTTTGGCACCTAATGCCAATGGTCCCCCATTGGCAGAATATGAAAAAACGAAAAGATGTGTTTGGCACCTAATGCCAATGGTCCCCCATTGGCAGAATATGAGAAAACGAAAAGATGTGTTTGGCACCTAATGCCAATGGTCCCCCATTGGCAGAATATGAAAAAACGAAAAAATGTGTTTGTCACCTAATGCCAATGGTCCCCCATTGGCAGAATATGAAAAATGTGTTTGGCACTTAATGCCAATGGTCCTCCATTGGCAGAGTATGAAAAAACAAAAAAATGCCTTTGGCACCTAATGCCACTGGTCCCCCATTGGCAGAATATGAAAAAACGAAAAAATGTGTTTAGCACATAATGCCAATGGTCCCCCATTGGCAGTATATGAAAAAACGAAAGAATGTGTTTGGCACCTAATGCCAATGGTCCCCCATTAACAGAATATGAAAAAACGAAAAATGTGTTTGGCACCTAATGCCAATGGTCCCCCATTGGCAGAATATGAAAAAACGAAAAAATGTGTTTGGCACCTAATGCCAATGGTCCCCCATTGGCAGAATATGAAAAAACGAAAAAATGTGTTTGGCACCTTATGCCAATGGTCCTCCATTGGCAGTATACTAAAAAATGAAAGAATGTGTTTGGAACCTAATGCCAATGGTCCCCCATTGGCAGTATACTAAAAAATGAAAGAATGTGTTTGGCACCTAATGCCAATGGTCCCCCATTGGCAGAATATGAAAAAACGAAAAAATGTGTTTGGCACCTAATGCCAATGGTCCCCCATTGGCTGAATATGAAAAAACGAAAAAATGTGTTTAGCACCTAATGCCAATGGTCCCCCATTGGCAGAATATGAAAAAACGAAATAATGTGTTTGGCACCTAATGCCAATGGTCCCCCATTGGCAGAATATGAAAAAACGAAAAAATGTGTTTGGCACCTAATGCCAATGGTCCCCCATTGGCAGAATATGAAAAAACGAAAAATGTGTTTGGCACCTAATGCCAATGGTCCCCCATTGGCAAAATATGAAATAACGAAAAAATGTGTTTGGCACCTAATGCCAATGGTCCGCCATTGGCAGAATATGAAAAAACGAAAAAATGTGTTTGGCACTTTATGCCAATGGTCCCCCATTGGCTGAATATGAAAAAACGAAAAAATGTGTTTGGCACCTAATGCCAATGGTCCCCCATTGGCAGTATATGAAAAATCGAAAAAATGTGTTTGGCACCTAATGCCAATGGTCCCCCATTGGCTGAATATGAAAAATCGAAAAAATGTGCTTGGCACCTAATGCCAATGGTCCCCCATTGGCAGAATATGAAAAAACGAAAAAATGCCTTTGGCACCTAATGCCAATGGTCCCCCATTGGCAGAATATGAAAAAACGAAAAAATGTGTTTGGCACCTAATGCCAATGGTCCCCCATTGGCAGAATATGAAAAAACGAAAAAATGCCTTTGGCACCTAATGCCAATGGTCCCCCATTGGCAGAATATGAAAAAACGAAAAAATGTGTTTGGCACCTAATGCCAATGGTCCCCCATTGGCAGAATATGAAAAAACGAAAAAATGTGTTTGGCACCTAATGTCAATGGTCGCCCATTGGCGGAATATGAAAAAACGAAAGAATGTGTTTGGCACCTAATGCCAATGGTCCCCCATTGGCAGTATACTAAAAAATGAAAGAATGTGTTTGGCACCTAATGCCAATGGTCCCCCATTGGCAGAATATGAAAAAACGAAAAAATGTGTTTGGCACCTTATGCCAATGGTCCCCCATTGGCAGAATATGAAAAAACGAAAAAACGCGTTTGGCACCTTATGCTAATGGCCCCCCATTGGCAGTATACTAAAAAATGAAAAAATGTGTTTGGCACCTAATGCCAATGGTCCCCCATTGGCTGAATATGAAAAAACGAAAAAATGTGTTTGGCACCTAATGCCAATGGTCCCCCATTGGCTGAATATGAAAAAACGAAAAAATGTGTTTGGCACCTAATGCCAATGGTCCCCCATTGGCAGAATATGAAAAAACGAAAATATGCCCTTGGCACCTAATGCCAATGGTCCCCCATTGGCAGAATATGAAAAAACGAAAAAATGTGTTTGGCACCTAATGCCAATGGTCCCCCATCGGCAGAATATGAAAAAACGAAAAAATGTGTTTGGCACCAAATGCCAATGGTCCCCCATTGGCAGAATATGAAAAAGAGAAAAAATGTGTTTGGAACCTAATGCCAATGGTCCCCCATTGGCAGAATATGAAAAAACGAAAAGATGTGTTTGGCACCTAATGCCAATGGTCCCCCATTGGCTGAATATGAAAAAACGAAAAAATGTGTTTGGCACCTAATGCCAATGGTCCCCCATTGGCTGAATATGAAAAAACGAAAAAATGTGTTTGGCACCTAATGCCAATGGTCCCCCATTGGCAGTATACTAAAAAATGAAAGAATGTGTTTGGCACCTAATGCCAATGGTCCCCCATTGGCTGAATATGAAAAAACGAAAAAATGTGTTTGGCACCTAATGCCAATGGTCCCCCATTGGCAGAATATGAAAAAACGAAAAAATGTGCTTGGCACCTAATGCCAATGGTCCCCCATTGGCAGAATATGAAAAAACGAAAAAATGCCTTTGGCACCTAATGCCAATGGTCCCCCATTGGCTGAATATGAAAAAACGAAAAAATGTGTTTGGCACCTAATGCCAATAGCCCCCATTGGCAGAATATGAAAAAACGAAAAGATGTGTTTGGCACCTAATGCCAATGGTCCCCCATTGGCTGAATATGAAAAAACGAAAAAACGTGTTTGGCACCTAATGCTAATGGTCCCCCATTGGCTGAATATGAAAAAACGAAAAAATGTGCTTGGCACTTTATGCCAATGGTCCCCCATTGGCTGAATATGAAAAAACGAAAAAATGTGTTTGGCACCTAATGCCAATGGTCCCCCATTGGCAGAATATGAAAAAACGAAAAAATGTGTTTGGCACTTTATGCCAATGGTCCCCCATTGGCTGAATATGAAAAAACGAAAAAATGTGTTTGGCACCTAATGCCAATGGTCCCCCATTGGCTGAATATGAAAAAACGAAAAAATGTGTTTGGCACTTTATGATAATGGTCCCCCATTGGCTGAATATGAAAAAACGAAAAAATGTGTTTGGCACCTAATGCCAATGGTCCCCCATTGGCTGAATATGAAAAAACGAAAAAATGTGTTTGGCACCTAAGGCCAATGGTCCCCCATTGGCAGAATATGAAAAAACGAAAAAATGTGTTTGGCACCTAATGCCAATGGTCCCCCATTGGCAGAATATGAAAAAACTAAAAAATGTGTTTGGCACCTAAGGCCAATGGTCCCCCATTGGCAGAATATGAAAAAACGAAAAAATGTGTTTGGCACCTTATGCCAATGGTCCCCCATTGGCTGAATATGAAAAAACGAAAAAATGTGTTTGGCACCTAATGCCAATCGTCCCCCATTGGCAGAATATGAAAAAACGAACAAATGTGTTTGGCACCTAATGCCAATGGTCCCCCATTGGCAGAATATGAAAAAACGAAAAATGTGTTTGGCACCTAATGCCAATGGTCCCCCATTGGCAGAATATGAAAAAACGAAAAGATGTGTTTGGCACCTAATGCCAATGGTCCCCCATTGGCTGAATATGATAAAACGAAAAAATGTGTTTGGGACCTAATGCCAATGGTCCCCCATTGGCAGAATATGAAAAACCGAAAAAATGTGTTTGGCACCTTATGCCAATGGTCCCCCATTGGCAGAATATGAAAAAACGAAAAAATGTGTTTGGCACCTAATGCCAATGGTCCCCCATTGGCTGAATATGAAAAAACGAAAAAATGTGTTTCGCACCTAATGCCAATGGTCCCCCATTGGCAGAATATGAAAAAACGAAAAATTGTGTTTGGCACTTTATGCCAATGGTCCCCCATTGGCTGAATATGAAAAAACGAAAAAATGTGTTTGGCACATAATGCCAATGGTCCCCCATTGGCAGAATATAAAAAAACGAAAAAATGTGTTTGGCACCCAATGCCAATGGTCCCCCATTGGCAGAATATGAAAAAACGAAAAAATGTGTTTGGCACTTTATGCCAATGGTTCCCCATTGGCAGAATATAAAAAACGAAAAAATGTATTTGGCACCTTATGCCAATGGTCCCCCATTGGCAGAATATGAAAAAACGAAAAAATGTGTTTGGCACCTAATGCCAATGGTCCCCTATTGGCAGAATATGAAAAAACGAAAAAATGTGTTTGGCACCTAATGCCAATGGTCCCCCATTGGCAGAATATGAAAAAACCAAAAAATTTGTTTGGCACCTTATGCCAATGGTCCGCCATTGGCTAAATATGAAAAAACGACAAAATGGGTTTGGCACCTAATGCCAATGGTCCCCCATTGGCAGAATATGAAAAAACGAAAAAATGTGTTTGGCACCTAATGCCAATGGTCCCCCATTGGCTGAATATGAAAAAACGAAAAAATGTGTTTGGCACCTAATGCCAATGGTCCCCCATTGGCAGAATATGAAAAAACGAAAAAATGTGTTTGGCACCTAATGCCAATGGTCCCCCATTGGCAGAATATGAAAAAACGAAAAAATGCCTTTGGCACCTTATGCCAATGGTCCCCCATTGGCAGAATATGAAAAAACGAAAAAATGTGTTTGGCACCTAATGCCAATGGTCCCCTATTGGCAGAATATGAAAAAACGAAAAAATGCCTTTGGCACCTTATGCCAATGGTCCCCCATTGGCAGAATATGAAAAAACGAAAAAATGTCTTTGGCACCTTATGCCAATGGTCCCCCATTGGCAGAATATGAAAAAACGAAAAAATGACTTTGGCACCTTATGCCAATGGTCCCCCATTGGCAGAATATGAAAAAACGAAAAAATGTGTTTGGCACCTTATGCCAATGGTCCCCCATTGGCAGAATATGAAAAAACGACAAAATGTGTTTGGCACCTAATGCCAATGGTCCCCTATTGGCAGAATATGAAAAAACGAAAAAATGCCTTTGGCACCTTATGCCAATGGTCCCCCATTGGCAGAATATGAAAAAACGCAAAAATGTGTTTGGCACCTAATGCCAATGGTCCCCTATTGGCAGAATATGAAAAAACGAAAAAATGCCTTTGGCACCTTATGCCAATGGTCCCCCATTGGCAGAATATGAAAAAACGAAAAAATGTGTTTGGCACCTTATGCCAATGGTCCCCCATTGGCAGAATATGAAAAAACGAAAAGATGTGTTTGGCACCTAATGCCAATGGTCCCCCATTGGCAGTATACTAAAAAATGAAGGAATGTGTTTGGCACCTAATGCCAATGGTCCCCCATTGGCAGAATATGAAAAAACGAAAAAATGTGTTTGGCACCTAATGCCAATGGTCCCCCATTGGCAGAATATGAAAAAACGAAAAAATGTGTTTGGCACCTAATGCCAATGGTCCCCCATTGGCTGAATATGAAAAAACGAAAGAATGTGTTTGGCACCTAATGCCAATGGTCCCCCATTGGCAGAATATGAAAAAACGAAAAAATGTGTTTGGCACCTAATGCCAATGGTCCCCCATTGGTAGTATACTAAAAAATGAAAGAATGTGTTTGGCACCTAATGCCAATGGTCCCCCATTGGCAGTATACTAAAAAATGAAGGAATGTGTTTGGCACCTAATGCCAATGGTCCCCCATTGGCAGAATATGAAAAAACGAAAAAATGTGTTTGGCACCTAATGCCAATGGTCCCCCATTGGCAGAATATGAAAAAACGAAAAAATGTGTTTGGCACCTTATGCCAATGGTCCCCCATTGGCAGAATATGAAAAAACGAAAAAATGCCTTTGGCACCTAATGCCAATGGTCCCCCATTGGCAGAATATGAAAAAACGAAAAAATGTGTTTGGCACCTAATGCCAATGGTCCCCCATTGGTAGTATACTAAAAAATGAAAGAATGTGTTTGGCACCTAATGCCAATGGTCCCCCATTGGCAGTATACTAAAAAATGAAGGAATGTGTTTGGCACCTAATGCCAATGGACCCCCATTGGCAGAATATGAAAAAACGAAAAAATGCCTTTGGCACCTAATGCCAATGGTCCCCCATTGGCAGTATACGAAAAAACGAAAAAATGTGTTTGGCACCTAATGCCAATGGTCCCCCATTGGCAGAATATGAAAGAACGAAAAAATGTGTTTGGCACCTAATGCCAATGGTCCCCCATTGGCAGAATATGAAAAAACGAAAAAATGTGTTTGGCACCTAATGCCAATGGTCCCCCATTGGCAAAATATGAAAAAACGAAAAAATGCCTTTGGCACCTTATGCCAATGGTCCCCCATTGGCAGAATATGAAAAAACGAAAAAATGTGTTTGGCACCTTATGCCAATGGTCCCCCATTGGCAGAATATGAAAAAACGAAAAAATGTGTTTGGCACCTAATGCCAATGGTCCCCCATTGGCAGAATATGAAAAAACGAAAAAATGTGTTTGGCACCTTATGCCAATGGTCCCCCATTGGCAGAATATGAAAAAACGAAAAAATGTGTTTGGCACCTAATGCCAATGGTCCCCCATTGGCTGAATATGAAAAAACGAAAGAATGTGTTTGGCACCTAATGCCAATGGTTCCCCATTTGCAGAATATGAAAAAACGAAAAAATGTGTTTGGCACCTAATGCCAATGGTCCCCCATTGGTTGTATACTAAAAAATGAAAGAATGTGTTTGGCACCTAATGCCAATGGTCCCCCATTGGCAGTATACTAAAAAATGAAGGAATGTGTTTGGCACCTAATGCCAATGGACCCCCATTGGCAGAATATGAAAAAACGAAAAAATGCCTTTGGCACATAATGCCAATGGTCCCCCATTGGCAGAATATGAAAAAACGAAAAAATGCCTTTGGCACCTAATGCCAATAGTCCCCCATTGGCAGAATATGAAAAAACGAAAAAATGTGTTTGGCACCTAATGCCAATGGTCCCCCATTGGCAGAATATGAAAAAACGAAAAAATGTGTTTGGCACCTTATGCCAATGGTCCCCCATTGGCAGAATATGAAAAAACGAAAAAATGTGTTTGGCACCTAATGCCAATGGTCCCCCATTGGCAGAATATGAAAAAACGAAAAAATGCCTTTGGCACCTAATGCCAATGGTCCCCCATTGGCAGAATATGAAAAAACGAAAAAATGTGTTTGGCACCTAATGCCAATGGTCCCCCATTGGCAAAATATGAAAAAACGAAAAAATGTGTTTGGCACCTTATGCCAATGGTCCCCCATTGGCAGAATATGAAAAAACGAAAAAATGTGTTTGGCACCTAATGCCAATGGTCCCCCATTGGCAGAATATGAAAAAACGAAAAAATGTGTTTGGCACCTAATGCCAATGGTCCCCCATTGGCAGAATATGAAAAAACGAAAAAATGTGTTTGGCACCTTATGCCAATGGTCCCCCATTGGCAGAATATGAAAAAACGAAAAAATGCCTTTGGCACCTAATGCCAATGGTCCCCCATTGGCAGAATATGAAAAAACGAAAAAATGTGTTTGGCACCTAATGCCAATGGTCCCCCATTGGCAAAATATGAAAAAACGAAAAAATGCCTTTGGCACCTTATGCCAATGGTCCCCCATTGGCAGAATATGAAAAAACGAAAAAATGTGTTTGGCACCTAATGCCAATGGTCCCCTATTGGCAGAATATGAAAAAACGAAAAAATGCCTTTGGCACTTTATGCCAATGATCCCCCATTGGCAGAATATGAAAAAACGAAAAAATGTGTTTGGCACCTTATGCCAATGGTCCCCCATTGGCAGAATATGAAAAAACGAAAAAATGAGTTTGGCACCTAATGCCAATGGTCCCCCATTGGCAGAATATGAAAAAACGAAAAAATGCCTTTGGCACCTAATGCCAATGGTCCACCATTGGCAGAATATGAAAAAACGAAAAAATGTGTTTGGCACCTTATGCCAATGGTCCCCCATTGGCAGAATATGAAAAAACGAAAAAATGTGTTTGGCACCTAATGCCAATGGTCCCCCATTGGCAGAATATGAAAAAAACGAAAAATGCCTTTGGCACTTTATGCCAATGGTCCACCATTGGCAGAATATGAAAAAACGAAAAAATGTGTTTGGCACCTTATGCCAATGGTCCCCCATTGGCAGAATATGAAAGAACGAAAAAATGTGTTTGGCACCTAATGCCAATGGTCCCCCATTGGCAGAATATGAAAAAACGAAAAAATGCCTTTGGCACCTAATGCCAATTGTCCCCCATTGGCAGAATATGAAAAAACGAAAAAATGTGTTTGGCACCTAATGCCAATGGTCCTCCATTGGCGGAATATGAAAAAACGAAAAAATGCCTTTGGCACCTAATGCCAATGGTCCCCCATTGGCAGAATATGAAAAAACAAAAAAATGTGTTTGGCACATATTGCCAATGGTCAGCCATTGGCAGTATACTAAAAAATTAAAGAATGTGTTTGGCACCTAATGCCAATGGTCCCCCATTGGTAGAATATGAAAAAACTAAAAATGTGTTTGGCACCTAATGCCAATGGTCCCCAATTGGCAGAATATGAAAAAACGAAAAACTGTGTTTGGCACCTAATGCCAATGGTCCCCCATTGGCAGAATATGAAAAAACGAAAGAATGTGTTTGGCACCTAATGCCAATGGTCCCCCATTGGCAGAATATGAAAAAACAAAAAAAATGTGTTTGGCACATAATGCCAATGGTCAGCCATTGGCAGTATACTAAAAAATGAAAGAATGTGTTTGGCACCTAATGCCAATGGTCCCCCATTGGTAGAATATGAAAAAACTAAAAATGTGTTTGGCACCTAATGCCAATGGTCCCCAACTGGCAGAATATGAAAAAACTAAAAACTGTGTTTTACACCTAATGCCAATGGTCCCCCATTGGCAGAATATGAAAGAACGAAAAAATGTGTTTGGCACATAATGCCAATGGTCCCCCATTGGCAGTATACTAAAAAATGAAAGAATGTGTTTGGCACCTAATGCCAATGGTCCCCCATTGGCAGAATATGAAAAAACGAAAAAATGCCTTTGGCACCTTATGCCAATGGTCCCCCATTGGCAGAATATGAAAAAACGAAAAAATGTGTTTGGCACCTAATGCCAATGGTCCCCTATTGGCAGAATATGAAAAACGAAAAAATGTGTTTGGCACCTTATGCCAATGGTCCCCCATTGGCAGAATATGAAAAAACGAAAAAATGCCTTTGGCACCTAATGCCAATGGTCCCCCATTGGCAGAATATGAAAAAATGCATTTGGCACCTTATGCCAATGGTCCCCCATTGGCAGAATATGAAAAAACGAAAAAATGTGTTTGGCACCTTATGCCAATGGTCCCCCATTGGCAGAATATGAAAAAATGCATTTGGCACCTTATGCCAATGGTCCCCCATTGGCAGAATATGAAAAAACGAAAAAATTTGTTTGGCACCTTATGCCAATGGTCCCCCATTGGCAGAATATGAAAAAACGAAAAAATGTGTTTGGCACCTAATGCCAATGGTCCCCTATTCTCAGAATATGAAAAAACGAAAAAATGCCTTTGGCACCTTATGCCAATGGTCCCCCATTGGCAGAATATGAAAAACGAAAAAATGTGTTTGGCACCTTATGCCAATGGTCCCCCATTGGCAGAATATGAAAAAATGCATTTGGCACCTTATGCCAATGGTCCCCCATTGGCAGAATATGAAAAAACGCAAAAATGTGTTTGGCACCTAATGCCAATGGTCCCCTATTGGCAGAATATGAAAAAACGAAAAAATGTTTTCGGCACCTTATGCCAATGGTCCCCCATTGGCAGAATATGAAAAAACGAAAAAATGTGTTTAGCACCTAATGCCAATGGTCCCCTATTGGCAGAATATGAAAAAACGAAAAAATGTGTTTGGCACCTAATGCCAATGGTCCCCCATTGGCAGAATATGAAAAAATGCATTTGGCACCTTATGCCAATGGTCCCCCATTGGCAGAATATGAAAAAACGAAAAAATGTGTTTGGCACCTTATGCCAATGGTCCCCCATTGGCAGAATATGAAAAAAACGAAAAAATGCCTTTGGCACTTTATGCCAATGGTCCCCCATTGGCAGAATATGAAAAAACGAAAAAATGTGTTTGGCACCTTATGCCAATGGTCCCCCATTGGCAGAATATGAAAGAACGAAAAAATGTGTTTGGCACCTTATGCCAATGGTCCCCCATTGGCAGAATATGAAAGAACGAAAAAATGTGTTTGGCACCTAATGCCAATGGTCCCCCATTGGCAGAATATGAAAAAACGACAAAATGTGTTTGGCAACTAATGCCAATGGTCCCCCATTGGCAGAATATGAAAAAACGAAAAAATGTGTTTGGCACCTAATGCCAATGGTCCTCCATTGGCAGAATATGAAAAAACGAAAAAATGCCTTTGGCACCTAATGCCAATGGTCCCCCATTGGCAGAATATGAAAAAACAAAAAAATGTGTTTGGCACATATTGCCAATGGTCAGCCATTGGCAGTATACTAAAAAATGAAAGAATGTGTTTGGCACCTAATGCCAATGGTCCCCCATTGGTAGAATATGAAAAAACTAAAAATGTGTTTGGCACCTAATGCCAATGGTCCCCAATTGGCAGAATATGAAAAAACGAAAAACTGTGTTTTACACCTAATGCCAATGGTCCCCCATTGGCAGAATATGAAAAAACAAAAAAATGTGTTTGGCACATATTGCCAATGGTCAGCCATTGGCAGTATACTAAAAAATGAAAGAATGTGTTTGGCACCTAATGCCAATGGTCCCCCATTGGTAGAATATGAAAAAACTAAAAATGTGTTTGGCACCTAATGCCAATGGTCCCCCATTGGCAGAATATGAAAAAACGAAAAAATGCCTTTGGCACCTTATGCCAATGGTCCCCCATTGGCAGAATATGAAAAAACGAAAAAATGTGTTTGGCACCTAATGCCAATGGTCCCCTATTGGCAGAATATGAAAAACGAAAAAATGTGTTTGGCACCTTATGCCAATGGTCCCCCATTGGCAGAATATGAAAAAACGAAAAAATGTGTTTGGCACCTAATGCCAATGGTCCCCTATTGGCAGAATATGAAAAACGAAAAAATGTGTTTGGCACCTTATGCCAATGGTCCCCCATTGGCAGAATATGAAAAAACGAAAAAATGCCTTTGGCACCTTATGCCAATGGTCCCCTATTGGCAGAATATGAAAAAACGAAAAAATGTGTTTGGCACCCAATGCCAATGGTCCCCTATTGGCAGAATATGAAAAAACGAAAAAATGTGTTTGGCACCTAATGCCAATGGTCCCCTATTGGCAGAATATGAAAAAACGAAAAAATGTGTTTGGCACCTAATGCCAATGGTCCCCCATTGGCAGAATATGAAAAAACGAAAAAATGCCTTTGGCACCTTATGCCAATGGTCCCCCATTGGCAGAATATAAAAAATGAAAAAATGTGTTTGGCACCTAATGCCAATGGTCCCCCATTGGCAGAATATGAAAAAATGCCTTTGGCACCTTATGCCAATGGTCCCCCATTGGCAGAATATGAAAAAACGAAAAAATGTGTTTGGCACCTTATGCCAATGGTCCCCCATTGGCAGAATATGAAAAAACGAAAAAATGTGTTTGGCACCTAATGCCAATGGTCCCCCACTGGCAGAATATGAAAAAACGAAAAAATGTGTTTGGCACCTAATGCCAATGGTCCCCTATTGGCAGAATATGAAAAAACGAAAAAATGCCTTTGGCATCTAATGCCAATGGTCCCCCATTGGCAGCATATAAAAAAACGAAAAAACGTGTTTGGCACCTAATGCCAATGGTCCCCCATTGGCAGAATATGAAAAAACGAAAAAATGTGTTTGGCACCTAATGCCAATGGTCCCCCATTGGCAGAATATGAAAAAACGAAAAAATGTGTTTGGCACCTTATGCCAATGGTCCCCCATTGGCAGAATATGAAAAAACGAAGAAATGAGTTTGGCACCTAATGCCAATGGTCCCCCATTGGCAGAATATGAAAAACGAAAAAATGTGTTTGGCACCTTATGCCAATGGTCCCCCATTGGCAGAATATGAAAAAACGAAAAAATGCCTTTGGCACCTTATGCCAATGGTCCCCTATTGGCAGAATATGAAAAAACGAAAAAATGTGTTTGGCACCCAATGCCAATGGTCCCCTATTGGCAGAATATGAAAAAACGAAAAAATGTGTTTGGCACCTAATGCCAATGGTCCCCTATTGGCAGAATATGAAAAAACGAAAAAATGTGTTTGGCACCTAATGCCAATGGTCCCCTATTGGCAGAATATGAAAAAACGAAAAAATGCCTTTGGCATCTAATGCCAATGGTCCCCCATTGGCAGCATATAAAAAAACGAAAAAACGTGTTTGGCACCTAATGCCAATGGTCCCCCATTGGCAGAATATGAAAAAACGAAAGAATGTGTTTGGCACCTAATGCCAATGGTTCCCCATTGGTAGTATACTAAAAAATGAAAGAATGTGTTTGGCACCTAATGCCAATGGTTCTCCATTGGCAGAATATGAAAAAACGAAAAAATGCCTTTGGCACCTAATGCCAATGGTCCCCCATTGGCAGAATATAAAAAAACGAAAAAATGTGTTTGGCACATAATGCCAATGGTTCCCCATTGGCAGTATACTAAAAAATTAAAGAATGTGTTTGGCACCTAATGCCAATGGTCCCCCATTGGCAGAATACGAAACAACGAAAAATGTGTTTGGCATCTAATGCCAATGGTCCCCCATTGGCAGAATATGAAAAAACGAAAAACTGTGTTTTGCACCTAATGCCAATGGTCCGCCATTGGCAGAATATGAAAAAACGAAAAAATGCCTTTGGCACCTAATGCCAATGGTCCCCCATTGGCAGAATATGAAAAAACGAAAAAATGTCTTTGGCACTAAATGAAAAAGGTCCCCCATTGGCAGAATATGAAAAAACGAAAGAATGTGTTTGGCACCTAATGGTCCCCCATTGGCAGTATACTAAAAAATGAAGGAATGTGTTTGGCACCTAATGCCAATGGTCCTCCATTGGCAGAATATGAAAAAACGAAAAAATGTGTTTGGCATCCAATGCCAATGGTCCCCCATTGGCTGAATATGAAAAAACGAAAAAATGTGTTTGGCACCTAATGCCAATGGTCCCACATTGGCAGAATATGAAAAAACGAAAAGATGTGTTTGGCACCTAATGCCAATGGTCCCCCATTGGCAGAATATGAAAAAACTAAAAAATGTGTTTGGCACCTTATGCCAATGGTCCCCCATTGGCTGAATATGAAAAAACGAAAAAATGTGTTTGGCATTTAATGCCAATGGTACCCCATTGGCAGTATACTAAAAAATGAAGGAATGTGTTTGGCACCTAACGCCAATCGTCCCCCATTGGCAGAATATGAAAAAACGAAAAAATGCCTTTGGCACCTAATGCCAATGGTCCCCCATTGGCAGAATATGAAAAAACGAAAAAATGTGTTTGGCACATAATGCCAATGGTCCCCCATTGGCAGAATATGAAAAAACGAAAAAATGTGTTTGGCAGCTTATGCCAATGGTCCCCCATTGGCGGAATATGAAAAAACGAAAGAATGTGTTTGGCACCTAATGCCAATGGTCCCCCATTGGCAGTATACTAAAAAATGAAAGAATATGTTTGGCACCTAATGCCAATGGTCCCCCATTGGCTGAATATGAAAAAACGAAAAAATGTGTTTGCCACCTAATGCCAATGGTCCCCCATTGGCAGAATATGAAAAAACGAAAAAATGTGTTTGGCACCTAATGCCAATGGTCCCCCATTGGCAGAATATGAAAAAACGAAAAAATGTGTTTGGCACCTTATGCCAATGGTCCCCCATTGGCAGAATATGAAAAAACGAAGAAATGAGTTTGGCACCTAATGCCAATGGTCCCCCATTGGCAGAATATGAAAAAACGAAAACATGTGTTTGGCACCTAATGCCAATGGTCCCCCATTGGCAGAATATGAAAAAATGAAAAAATGTGTTTGGCACCTAATGCCAATGGTCCCCCATTGGCAGAATATGAAAAAACGAAAAAATGCCTTTGGCACCTAATGCCAATGGTCCCCCATTGGCAGAATATGAAAAAACGAAAAAATGTGTTTGGCACATAATGCCAATGGTCCCCCATTGGCAGTATACTAAGAAATGAAAGAATGTGTTTGGCACCTAATGCCAATGGTCCCCCACTGGCAGTATACTAAAAAATGAAAGAATGTGTTTGGCACCTAATGCCAATGGTCCCCCATTGGCAGAATATGAAAAAACTAAAAAATGTGTTTGGCACCTAATGCCAATGGTCCCCCATTGGCAGAATATGAAAAAACGAAAAAATGCCTTTGGCACCTAATGCCAATGGTCCCCCATTGGCAGAATATGAAAAAACGAAAAAATGTGTTTGGCAACTAATGCCAATGGTCCTCCATTGGCAGAATATGAAAAAACGAAAAAATGTGTTTGGCACCTTATGCCAATGGTACCCCATTGGCAGTATACTAAAAAATTAAAGAATGTGTTTGGCACCTAATGCCAATGGTCCTCCATTGGCAGAATATGAAAAAATGCCTTTGGCAAATAATGCCGATGGTCCCCCATTGGCAGAATATGAAAAAACGAAAAAATGCCTTTGGCAAATAATGCCAATGGTCCCCCATTGGCGGAATATGAAAAAACAAAAGAATGTGTTTGGCACCTAATGCCAATGGTCCCCCATTGGCAGTATACTAAAAAATTAAAGAATGTGTTTGGCACCTAATGCCAATGGTCCTCCATTGGCAGAATATGAAAAAATGCCTTTGGCAAATAATGCCGATGGTCCCCCATTGGCAGAATATGAAAAAACGAAAAAATGCCTTTGGCAAATAATGCCAATGGTCCCCCATTGGCGGAATATGAAAAAACAAAAGAATGTGTTTGGCACCTAATGCCAATGGTCCCCCATTGGCAGTATACTAAAAAATGAAAGAATGTGTTTGGCAACTAATGCCAATGGTCCCCCATTGGCAGAATATGAAAAAACGAAAAAATGCCTTTGGCACCTAATGCCAATGGTCCCCCATTGGCAGAATATGAAAAAACGAAAAAATGTGTTTGCAACCTAATGCCAATGGTCCTCCATTGGCAGAATATGAAAAAACGAAAAAATGCCTTTGGCACCTAATGCCAATGGTCCCCCATTTTCAGAATATGAAAAAACGAAAAAATGTGTTTGGCGCATAATGCCAATGGTCCCCCATTGGCAGTATACTAAAAAATGAAAGAATGTGTTTGGCACATAATGCCAATGGTCCCCCATTGGCAGAATATGAAAAAACGAAAAACTGTGTTTTACACCTAATGCCAATGGTCCCCCATTGGCAGTATACTAAGAAATGAAAGAATATGTTTGGCACCTAATGCCAATGGTGCCCCATTGGCTGAATATGAAAAAACGAAAAAATGTGTTTGGCACCTAATGCCAATGGTCGCCCATTGGCAGAATATGAAAAAACGAAAAAATGCCTTTGGCACCTAATGCCAATTGTCCCCCATTGGCAGAATATGATAAAACGAAAAGATGTGTTTGGCACTTAAAGCCAATGGTCCCCCATTGGCTGAATATGAAAAAACGAAAAAATGTGTTTGGCACCTAATGCCAACGGTCCCCCATTGGCTGAATATGAAAAATCGAAAAAATGTGTTTGGCACCTAATGCCAATGGTCCCCCATTGGCAGAATATGAAAAAACGAAAAAATGTGTTTGGCACATCATGCCAATGGTCCCCCATTGGCAGAATATGAAAAAACGAAAAAATGCCTTTGGCACCTAATGCCAATGGTCCCCCATTGGCAGAATATGAAAAAACGAAAAAATGTGTTTGGCACCTAATGCCAATGGTCCCCCATTGGCAGAATATGAAAAAACGAAAAAATGCCTTTGGCACCTAATGCCAATGGTCCCCCATTGGCAGAATATGAAAAAACGAAAAAATGTGTTTGGCACCTAATGCCAATGGTCCCCCATTGGCAGAATATGAAAAAACGAGAAAATGTGTTTGGCACCTAATGCCAATGGTCCCCCATTGGCAGAATATGAGAAAACGAAAAAATCTGTTTGGCACCTAATGCCAATGGTCCCCCATTGGCAGTATATGAAAAAACGAAAAAATGTGTTTGGCACCTAATGCCAATGGTCCCCCATTGGCAGAATATGAAAAAACGAAAAAATGTGTTTGGCAACTAATGCCAATGGTCCCCCATTGGCAGAATACTTAAAAATGAGAGCATGTGTTTGGCACCTAATGCCAATGGTCCCCCATTGGCAGAATATGAAAAAACGAAAAAATGTGTTTGTCACGTAATGCCAATGGTCCCCCGTTGGCAGAATATGAAAAAACGAAAAAATGTGTTTGGCACCTAATGCCAATGGTCCCCCATTGGCTGAATATGAGAAAACGAAAAAATGTGTTTGGCACCTAAGGCCAATGGTCCCCCATTGGCAGAATATGAAAAAACGAAAAAATGTGTTTGGCACCTAATGCCAATGGTCCCCCATTGGCAGAATATGAAAAAACGAAAAAATGTGTTTGGCACCTAATGCCAATGGTCCCCCATTGGCTGAATATGAAAAACCGAAAAAATGTGTTTGGCACCTAATGCCAATGGTCTCCCATTGGCAGAATATGAAAAAACGAAAAAATGTGTTTGGTACCTTATGCCAATGGTCCCCCATAGGCAGAATATGAAAAAACGAAAAAATGTGTTTGGCACCTAATGCTAATGGTCCCCCATTGGAAGAATATGAAAAAACAAAAAAATGTGTTTGGCACCTAATGAAAATGGTACCCCATTGGCAGAATATGAAAAAACGAAAAAATGTGTTTGGCACCTAATGCCAATGGTCCCCCATTGGCACAATATGAAAAAACGAAAAAATGTGTTTGGCACCTAATGCCAATGGTCCCCCATTGGCTGAATATGAAAAACCGAAAAAATGTGTTTGGCACCTAATGCCAATGGTCCCCCATTGGCACAATATGAAAAAACGAAAAAATGTGTTTGGCACCTAATGCCAATGGTCCCCCATTGGCTGAATATGAAAAACCGAAAAAATGTGTTTGGCACCTAATGCCAATGGTCTCCCATTGGCAGAATATGAAAAAACGAAAAAATGTGTTTGGTACCTTATGCCAATGGTCCCCCATAGGCAGAATATGAAAAAACGAAAAAATGTGTTTGGCACCTAATGCTAATGGTCCCCCATTGGAAGAATATGAAAAAACAAAAAAATGTGTTTGGCACCTAATGAAAATGGTACCCCATTGGCAGAATATGAAAAAACGAAAAAATGTGTTTGGCACCTAATGCCAATGGTCCCCCATTGGCAGAATATGAAAAAACGAAAAAATGTGTTTGGCACCTAATGCCAATGGTCCTCCATTGGCAGAATATGAAAGAACGAAAAAATGCCTTTGGCAAATAATGCCGATGGTCCCCCATTGGCAGAATATGAAAAAACGAAAAAATGCCTTTGGCACCTAATGCCAATGGTCCCCCATTGGCAGTATACTAAAAAATGAAAGAATATGTTTGGCACCTAATGCCAATGGTCCCCCATTGGCTGAATATGAAAAAACGAAAAAATGTGTTTGGCACCTAATGCCAATGGTCCCCCATTGGCAGAATATGAAAAAACGAAAAAATGTGTTTGGCACCTTATGCCAATGGTCCCCCATTGGCAGAATATGAAAAAACGAAGAAATGAGTTTGGCACCTAATGCCAATGGTCCCCCATTGGCAGAATATGAAAAAACGAAAACATGTGTTTGGCACCTAATGCCAATGGTCCCCCATTGGCAGAATATGAAAAAATGAAAAAATGTGTTTGGCACCTAATGCCAATGGTCCCCCATTGGCAGAATATGAAAAGAGTAAAAAATGCCTTTGGCACCTAATGCCAATGGTCCCCCATTGGCAGAATATGAAAAAACGAAAAAATGTGTTTGGCACATAATGCCAATGGTCCCCCATTGGCAGTATACTAAGAAATGAAAGAATGTGTTTGGCACCTAATGCCAATGGTCCCCCACTGGCAGAATACTAAAAAATGAAAGAATGTGTTTGGCACCTAATGCCAATGGTCCCCCATTGGCAGAATATGAAAAAACGAAAAAATGTGTTTGGCACCTAATGCCAATGGTCCCCCATTGGCAGAATATGAAAAAACGAAAAAATGCCTTTGGCACCTAATGCCAATGGTCCCCCATTGGCAGAATATGAAAAAACGAAAAAATGTGTTTGGCACATAATGCCAATGGTCCTCCATTGGCAGAATATGAAAAAACGAAAAAATGTGTTTGGCACCTTATGCCAATGGTCCCCCATTGGCGGAATATGAAAAAACGAAAGAATGTGTTTGGCACCTAATGCCAATGGTCCCCCATTGGCAATATACTAAAAAATGAAAGAATGTGTTTGGCACCTAATGCCAATGGTCCCCCATTGGCAGTATACTAAAAAATTAAAGAATGTGTTTGGCACCTAATGCCAATGGTCCTCCATTGGCAGAATATGAAAAAATGCCTTTGGCAAATAATGCCGATGGTCCCCCATTGGCAGAATATGAAAAAACGAAAAAATGCCTTTGGCAAATAATGCCAATGGTCCCCCATTGGCGGAATATGAAAAAACAAAAGAATGTGTTTGGCACCTAATGCCAATGGTCCCCCATTGGCAGTATACTAAAAAATGAAAGAATGTGTTTGGCAACTAATGCCAATGGTCCCCCATTGGCAGAATATGAAAAAACGAAAAAATGCCTTTGGCACCTAATGCCAATGGTCCCCCATTGGCAGAATATGAAAAAACGAAAAAATGTGTTTGCAACCTAATGCCAATGGTCCTCCATTGGCAGAATATGAAAAAACGAAAAAATGCCTTTGGCACCTAATGCCAATGGTCCCCCATTGGCAGAATATGAAAAAACGAAAAAATGTGTTTGGCACATAATGCCAATGGTCCTCCATTGGCAGAATATGAAAAAACGAAAAAATGTGTTTGGCACCTTATGCCAATGGTCCCCCATTGGCGGAATATGAAAAAACGAAAGAATGTGTTTGGCACCTAATGCCAATGGTCCCCCATTGGCAATATACTAAAAAATGAAAGAATGTGTTTGGCACCTAATGCCAATGGTCCCCCATTGGCAGTATACTAAAAAATTAAAGAATGTGTTTGGCACCTAATGCCAATGGTCCTCCATTGGCAGAATATGAAAAAATGCCTTTGGCAAATAATGCCGATGGTCCCCCATTGGCAGAATATGAAAAAACGAAAAAATGCCTTTGGCAAATAATGCCAATGGTCCCCCATTGGCGGAATATGAAAAAACGAAAAAATGTGTTTGGCGCATAATGCCAATGGTCCCCCATTGGCAGTATACTAAAAAATGAAAGAATGTGTTTGGCACCTAATGCCAATGGTCCCCCATTGGCAGAATATGAAAAAACGAAAAAATGCCTTTGACACCTAATGCCAATGGTCCCCCATTGGCAGTATACTAAGAAATGAAAGAATATGTTTGGCACCTAATGCCAATGGTGCCCCATTGGCTGAATATGAAAAAACGAAAAAATGTGTTTGGCACCTAATGCCAATGGTCGCCCATTGGCAGAATATGAAAAAACGAAAAAATGCCTTTGGCACCTAATGCCAATTGTCCCCCATTGGCAGAATATGATAAAACGAAAAGATGTGTTTGGCACTTAAAGCCAATGGTCCCCCATTGGCTGAATATGAAAAAACGAAAAAATGTGTTTGGTACCTTATGCCAATGGTCCCCCATAGGCAGAATATGAAAAAACGAAAAACTGTGTTTGGCACCTAATGCTAATGGTCCCCCATTGGAAGAATATGAAAAAACAAAAAAATGTGTTTGGCACCTAATGAAAATGGTCTCCCATTGGCAGAATATGAAAAAACGAAAAAATGTGTTTGGTACCTTATGCCAATGGTCCCCCATAGGCAGAATATGAAAAAACGAAGAAATGAGTTTGGCACCTAATGCCAATGGTCCCCCATTGGCAGAATATGAAAAAACGAAAACATGTGTTTGGCACCTAATGCCAATGGTCCCCCATTGGCAGAATATGAAAAAATGAAAAAATGTGTTTGGCACCTAATGCCAATGGTCCCCCATTGGCAGAATATGAAAAGAGTAAAAAATGCCTTTGGCACCTAATGCCAATGGTCCCCCATTGGCAGAATATGAAAAAACGAAAAAATGTGTTTGGCACATAATGCCAATGGTCCCCCATTGGCAGTATACTAAGAAATGAAAGAATGTGTTTGGCACCTAATGCCAATGGTCCCCCACTGGCAGAATACTAAAAAATGAAAGAATGTGTTTGGCACCTAATGCCAATGGTCCCCCATTGGCAGAATATGAAAAAACGAAAAAATGTGTTTGGCACCTAATGCCAATGGTCCCCCATTGGCAGAATATGAAAAAACGAAAAAATGCCTTTGGCACCTAATGCCAATGGTCCCCCATTGGCAGAATATGAAAAAACGAAAAAATGTGTTTGGCACATAATGCCAATGGTCCTCCATTGGCAGAATATGAAAAAACGAAAAAATGTGTTTGGCACCTTATGCCAATGGTCCCCCATTGGCGGAATATGAAAAAACGAAAGAATGTGTTTGGCACCTAATGCCAATGGTCCCCCATTGGCAGTATACTAAAAAATTAAAGAATGTGTTTGGCACCTAATGCCAATTGTCCTCCATTGGCAGAATATGAAAAAATGCCTTTGGCAAATAATGCCGATGGTCCCCCATTGGCAGAATATGAAAAAACGAAAAAATGCCTTTGGCAAATAATGCCAATGGTCCCCCATTGGCGGAATATGAAAAAACAAAAGAATGTGTTTGGCACCTAATGCCAATGGTCCCCCATTGGCAGTATACTAAAAAATGAAAGAATGTGTTTGGCAACTAATGCCAATGGTCCCCCATTGGCAGAATATGAAAAAACGAAAAAATTCCTTTGGCACCTAATGCCAATGGTCCCCCATTGGCAGAATATGAAAAAACGAAAAAATGTGTTTGCAACCTAATGCCAATGGTCCTCCATTGGCAGAATATGAAAAAACGAAAAAATGCCTTTGGCACCTAATGCCAATGGTCCCCCATTTTCAGAATATGAAAAAACGAAAAAATGTGTTTGGCGCATAATGCCAATGGTCCCCCATTGGCAGTATACTAAAAAATGAAAGAATGTGTTTGGCACCTAATGCCAATGGTCCCCCATTGGCAGAATATGAAAAAACGAAAAACTGTGTTTTACACCTAATGCCAATGGTCCCCCATTGGCAGTATACTAAGAAATGAAAGAATATGTTTGGCACCTAATGCCAATGGTGCCCCATTGGCTGAATATGAAAAAACGAAAAAATGTGTTTGGCACCTAATGCCAATGGTCGCCCATTGGCAGAATATGAAAAAACGAAAAAATGCCTTTGGCACCTAATGCCAATTGTCCCCCATTGGCAGAATATGATAAAACGAAAAGATGTGTTTGGCACTTAAAGCCAATGGTCCCCCATTGGCTGAATATGAAAAAACGAAAAAATGTGTTTGGCACCTAATGCCAACGGTCCCCCATTGGCTGAATATGAAAAATCGAAAAAATGTGTTTGGCACCTAATGCCAATGGTCCCCCATTGGCAGAATATGAAAAAACGAAAAAATGCCTTTGGCGCCTAATGCCAATGGTCCCCCATTGGCAGAATATGAAAAAACGAAAAAATGTGTTTGGCACCTAATGCCATTGGTCCCCCATTGGCAGAATATGAAAAAATGTGTTTGGCACCTAATGCCAATGGTCACCTATTGGCAGAATATGAAAAAACGAAAAAATGTGTTTGGCACCTTATGCCAATGGTCCCCCATTGGCGGAATATGAAAAAACGAAAGAATGTGTTTGGCACCTTAGGCCAATGGTCCCCCATTGGCTGAATATGAAAAAACGAAAAAATGTGTTTGGCACCTTATGCCAATGGACCCCCATTGGCTGAATATGAAAAAACGAAAAAATCTGTTTGGCACCTAATGCCAATGATCCCCCATTGGCAGAATATGAAAAAACAAAAAATGTGTTTGGCACCTAATGCCAATGGTCCCCCATTGGCAGTATACTAAAAAATGAAAGAATGTGTTTGGCACCTAATGCCAATGGTCCCCCATTGGCAGTATACTAAAAAATTAAAGAATGTGTTTGGCACCTAATGCCAATGGTCCCCCATTGGCTGAATATGAAAAAACGAAAAGATGTGTTTGGCACCTAATGCCAATTGTCCCCCATTGGCTGAATATGAAAAAACGAAAAAATGTGTTTGGCAACTAATGCCAATGGTCCCCCATTGGCAGAATATGAAAAAACGAAAAAATGCCTTTGGCACCTAATGCCAATGGTCCCCCATTGGCAGAATATGAAAAAACTTAAAAATGCCTTTGGCACCTAATGCCAATGGCCCCCCATTGGCAGAATATGAAAAAACGAAAAAATGTGTTTCGCACCTAATGCCAATGGTCCTCCATTGGCAGAATATGAAAAAACGATAAAATGTGTTTGACACCTAATGCCAATGGTCCCCCATTGGCAGAATATGAAAAAAAGAAAAAATGTGTTTGGCACCTAATGCCAACGGTCCCCCATTGGCAGAATATGAAAAAACGAAAAAATGTGTTTGGCACCTAATGCCAATGGTCCCCCATTTTCAGAATATGAAAAAACTAAAAAATGCCTTTGGCACCTAATGCCAATGGTCCCCCATTGGCAGAATATGAAAAAACGAAAAAATGCGTTTGGCACCTAATGCCAATGGTCCCCTATTGGCAGAATATGAAAAAACGAAAAAATGTGTTTCGCACCTAATGCCAATGGTCCTCCATTGGCAGAATATGAAAAAACGATAAAATGCCTTTGGCACCTAATGCCAATGGTCCCCCATTGGCAGAATATGAAAAAAAGAAAAAATGTGTTTGGCACCTAATGACAATGGTCCCCTATTGGCAGAATATGAAAAAACGATAAAATGTGTTTTTCACCTAATACCAATTGGCAGAATATGAAACCTAATGCCAATGGTCCCCCATTGGCAGAATATGAAAAAACTAAAAAATGCCTTTGGCACCTAATGCCAATGGTCCCCCATTGGCAGAATATGAAAAAACGATAAAATGTGTTTGACACCTAATGCCAATGGTCCCCCATTGGCAGAATATGAAAAAAAGAAAAAATGTGTTTGGCACCTAATGACAATGGTCCCCTATTAGCAGAATATGAAAAAACGATAAAATGTGTTTTTCACCTAATACCAATTGGCAGAATATGAAACCTAATGCCAATGGTCCCCCATTGGCAGAATATGAAAAAACTAAAAAATGTGTTTGGCAACTAATGCCAATGGTCCCCCATTGGCAGAATATGAAAAAACGAAAAAATGCCTTTGGCACCTAATGCCAATGGTCCCCCATTGGCAGAATATGAAAAAACGAAAAACTGTGTTTGGCACCGAATGCCAATGGTCCCCCATTTTCAGAATATGAAAAAACTAAAAAATGCCTTTGGCACCTAATGCCAATGGTCCCCCATTGGCAGAATATGAAAAAACGAAAAAATGCGTTTGGCACCTAATGCCAATGGTCCCCTATTGGCAGAATATGAAAAAACGAAAAAATGTGTTTGGCACCTAATGCCAATAGTCCCCCATTGGCAGAATATGAAAAAATGTGTTTGACACCTAATGCCAATGGTCCCCGATAGGCAGAATATGAAAAAACGAAAAAATGCGTTTGGCATCCAATGCCAATGGTCCCCTATTGGCAGAATATGAAAAAACTAAAAAATGTGTTTGGCACCTAATGCCAATGGTCCCCCATTGGCAGAATATGAAAAAACGAAAAAATGCCTTTGGCACCTAATGCCAATGGTCCCCCATAGGCAGAATATGAAAAAACGAAAAAATGCGTTTGGCACCCAATGCCAATGGTCCCTTATTGGCAGAATATGAAAAAACGAAAAAATGTGTTTGGCACCTTATGCCAATGGTCCCCCATTGGCAGAATAAGAAAAAACGAAAAAATGCGTTTGGCACCTAATGCCAATGGTCCCCTATTGGCAGAATATGAAAAAACGAAAAAATGTGTTTGGCACCTAATGCCAATAGTCCCCCATTGGCAGAATATGAAAAAATGTGTTTGACACCTAATGCCAATGGTCCCCCATTGGCAGAATATGAAAAAACGAAAAAATGCGTTTGGCACCTAATGCCAATGGTCCCCTATTGGCAGAATATGAAAAAACTAAAAAATGTGTTTGGCACCTAATGCCAATGGTCCCCCATTGGCAGAATATGAAAAAACGAAAAAATGCCTTTGGCACCTAATGCCAATGGTCCCCCATTGGCAGAATATGAAAAAACGAAAAAATGTGTTTGGCACCTAATGCCAATGGTCCCCCATTGGCAGAATATGAAAAAACTAAATAATGCCTTTGGCACCTAATGCCAATGGTCCCCCATTGGCAGAATATGAAAAAACTAAAAAATGTGTTTGGCACCTAATGCCAATGGTCCCCCATTGGCAGAATATGAAAAAACGAAAAAATGCCTTTGGCACCTAATGCCAATGGTCCCCCATTGGCAGAATATGAAAAAACGAAAAAATGTGTTTGGCACCTAATGCCAATGGTCCCCCATTGGCAGAATATGAAAAAACTAAATAATGCCTTTGGCACCTAATGCCAATGGTCCCCCATTGGCAGAATATGAAAAAACGAAAAAATGTGTTTCGCACCTAATGCCAATGGTCCCCCATTGGCAGAATATGAAAAAACTAAATAATGCCTTTGGCACCTAATGCCAATGGTCCCCCATTGGCAGAATATGAAAAAACGAAAAAATGTGTTTCGCACCTAATGCCAATGGTCCTCCATTGGCAGAATATGAAAAAACGAAAAAATGTGTTTCGCACCTAATGCCAATGGTCCCCCATTGGCAGAATATGAAAAAACTAAAAAATGCCTTTGGCACCTAATGCCAATGGTCCCCCATTGGCAGAATATGAAAAAACGAAAAAATGCGTTTGGCACCCAATGCCAATGGTCCCTTATTGGCAGAATATGAAAAAACTACAAAATGTGTTTGGCACCTAATGCCAATGGTCCCCCATTGGCAGAATATGAAAAAACTAAATAATGCCTTTGGCACCTAATGCCAATGGTCCCCCATTGGCAGAATATGAAAAAACGAAAAAATGTGTTTCGCACCTAATGCCAATGGTCCCCCATTGGCAGAATATGAAAAAACTAAATAATGCCTTTGGCACCTAATGCCAATGGTCCCCCATTGGCAGAATATGAAAAAACGAAAAAATGCGTTTGGCACCCAATGCCAATGGTCCCTTATTGGCAGAATATGAAAAAACTAAAAAATGTGTTTGGCACCTAATGCCAATGGTCCCCCATTGGCAGAATATGAAAAAACTAAAAAATGTGTTTGGCACCTAATGCCAATGGTCCCCCATTGGCAGAATATGAAAAAACGAAAAAATGCCTTTGGCACCTAATGCCAATGGTCCCCCATTGGCAGAATATGAAAAAACGAAAAAATGTGTTTGGCACCTAATGCCAATGGTCCCCCATTGGCAGAATATGAAAAAACTAAATAATGCCTTTGGCACCTAATGCCAATGGTCCCCCATTGGCAGAATATGAAAAAACGAAAAAATGTGTTTCGCACCTAATGCCAATGGTCCCCCATTGGCAGAATATGAAAAAACTAAATAATGCCTTTGGCACCTAATGCCAATGGTCCCCCATTGGCAGAATATGAAAAAACGAAAAAATGCGTTTGGCACCCAATGCCAATGGTCCCTTATTGGCAGAATATGAAAAAACTAAAAAATGTGTTTGGCACCTAATGCCAATGGTCCCCCATTGGCAGAATATGAAAAAACTAAAAAATGTGTTTGGCACCTAATGCCAATGGTCCTCCATTGGCAGAATATGAAAAAACGATAAAATGCCTTTGGCACCTAATGCCAATGGTCCCCCATTGGCAGAATATGAAAAAAAGAAAAAATGTGTTTGGCACCTAATGACAATGGTCCCCTATTGGCAGAATATGAAAAAACGATAAAATGTGTTTTTCACCTAATACCAATTGGCAGAATATGAAACCTAATGCCAATGGTCCCCTATTGGCAGAATATGAAAAAACGAAAAAATGTGTTTGGCACCTAATGCCAATGGTCCCCCATTGGCAGAATATGAAAAAACGAAAAAATGTGTTTGGCACCTTATGCCAATGGTCGTCCATTGGCAGTTCACCAAAAAAAGAAAGAATGTGTTTGGCACCAAATGTTAATGGTCCCCCATTGGCAGAATATGAAAAAACGAAAGAATGTGTTTGGCACCAAATGCCAATGGTCCCCCATTGGCAGAATATGAAAAAACGAAAGAATGCGTTTGGCACCTAATGCCAATGTGGGACCATTGTTCAATAGGTGCCAAACACCAAGCAAAGTGTCGTGGTTGCTTCTGTTTATTTTTTGTTTAATAAATAAGGCGGTTGTATCGTATCATAATACAATTGGTACTCGAGTCCACTATGGGTTACCAATCTTTGCTGAGAAAGGACGAGACATATACGAAAGCACTGCGATGCAAAACTAGAAAAGGTAGCGAGAATAATGTGTACAGCTAAAAGAAGAAAGGAAAAGAATGCTCTCAAAAAAAAAAAAAAAATAGAAAATGCTTCTGAAAGAGGTTCATGAGTCACACTATAGAAGATTCCACAACAAGGCGTCAGGATATTTTACAAAGATGCTAAGGAGCTTGTAGCTGCGGCTCCTAGAATTACCGGCGGAATTTTCGTCACCAAAAAGGAAGGAATTAATAGACATATTTTTGCAGCAAAAAAAATATAGGGTACACAGAAATCCCACATCTAGCCAACCAAGAGTTGTTCCCCCGCTAACCACAGAAGGGGTCAACAAAGCCATAAGAAAGCTAAAAAAATGATAAACCCCCCAGCTGGCGCTTGTACAAAATCATCTCAAACAAGTGTGGGTAGACAAAAGCGTGACCAATAACGAGAGCATCGGCTCTATACAAAAATTACCTAAGCATATCCTATGTGAATGTCTGGAGCCTTTCTACAACACAAGACTTCCGGTTTAGCATATCGACGATGGATCAAATATTCACAATAATATTGATATAATCGACTTAAATGCCGCGAATGACATCATTCTTCGAAAGCCAATGCCCACGAATGTTGATCGATTAAGGTTGCATAACGAAACAGTTTGTCAGATTTATTCCAAATTTACTCTAGTTTTCAGGAAGGATGGACTTTTTCAACCTTCTAGAGCAGATAGTGTAAAGGATAGATGTAAACATAGGAAGTAGTATTTTTTACAATTCTATCCAGCTGTTGAGATGCAATTACACCGATATCATTGCGTGATTCTTGAAGGTAGTTTTAGAAGCTTTCAAGACACTTGAGGATCAGACAAAGAGAGCTCACGTGACATCAACATCATTGCGCGATTCAAGCGACTTGAATAGCTGACTAGGACAGATTGGTTGTATCGTAGATGCACAGTAATTCAGAACAAGCCCTTATACGGAAGATGTTTGCATTCGTGTTGGATGTTCATAATTTAAAAAGGCAAGAAACAAGTCAAGACAGTCTTTTACTTCTAGCTCTTAAAAGACGTCTCGTTATAACGATCAGATGATCGCGAACATCAGGAACATTGTGACATTCAGAAACTGTTGCATAATACGTAAAACCTTGTATCTCAAACTAAGAACCTACTTTCAATTTATTCTCCGCCAATAGTTTTATGTTTCGAAAATATCTTCAAACCTAAGCCAAAAAGGTTAACAATTCGCTTGAAGAATTTTATAATTTATTCACGTCAAACGAAAGAGTTGAAGAAAAAACTTGATTTGTTGTGATAAATTTTTTATCGGATTACTTTTATCCCCATGACACGTGTACCTAATCGACCTTCAAAGAATGTGGTGGTGTAACTAAAGGGTTTAGATACACGTAATACGTAGTCAGTACAGTGTAGATCATTGAGAATCATTGGCAGATTGGTTTCAGAGAATCTAATCTGCTCTTGAAGTCATCGATGTGTGTCGTTAAAACAGACTTTTCTTTTTTTTGTTAATTTATGGTCTGGGACTAGAGAAATGGTAAAAAGTTAGTAAAAACTGTTAAAAGTCTGGGTCAATGAAAATTGCTGTACATCCAACAATATCATCGACTTTATTCAGACAAAACATATAAAAGCAACACAATAACAGGTTCAAACTCCCCCAATCAAAAAAACTTGTCTGCGGTCACTGATTTAGGTATTAAAATCCAACTTATATACTCTAACCGAGCGCGAAAAAAAAAACGAAAAAAAAAACACAAAAACCAGACCGCCGAATTCGAGGGAAATAAAACCGAAAAAAAAAGAACAGCTTATACCCAAGAGCGGACCACATCAAATGGAAAAACTCTCCAAGCCAACCTAATATAACAAATGTCGAGGTAAACCTCCAACAGCCACCTTTGTTAGATACAAACGACGTTTCTTCTCATTTGGCATTTGTGCAGATTAATTATTGCGATAGAGAGCTTAATCAAACTCACCATACCTTAGTCTTTGCTTTCCAACTGATACGTAAGCCAGGTAAAATAACTACCAAACTAATAGCCAACTGGAAGCGGTTCTCTCTCTTGAAAACTTTTCGCGCAGAGATCAGATAATAGTGATGAAGTCATGGAGTGGTGAATTCGTATAACGATCGCCAACAGGTAGATACTTTGTGGAAATGCACTCGATGGCCAGTCGAAAACAGGTAACCGACGAGTACGTACGGGTAACGTTAAGGTACTTTTATATTTTTCTAATTTTTGTTTTTTTTTTTTGTGTTACTGTGTTCCCTCTTTCTATTTGCTTCTGTTTATGTACTTCTAACGTTTTTTGTTTTTTTCATAGTGTGTGGGTCGGAGTCACCCCTCATTTGTGTGCACGTTTGAAATGATATAAGCGCTGTAAAAGTCAATGAAATTGTAAAAAAAAAAAATCAAATTGTAAACATGCGTGTTCCGAAATGTGTTCAAATTACAATCCCCTCATTAATCTAATTTCAATTTATATCTAAAGTATTCTCTGTGTATGTAACATAAAACAATAACAAAACAGAAAAACCTTTCAATTTTGTAAAAGTATTTGTGTGTGTTTAAGTCTATACGTTCGTTTGATTTTTTTTCTTTTCCATATTATTCACGGATTTTTAATTCCAACGACGAATTGAATCAAGATACAAATATTGGCATATGCAAAACATAATTTAAAAAAAACCAGTTAAAGTCAAAGGCCAATTAAAAAAAAATAATACATAAACAAACAAAATAGAAATAAATTAGAAAAAGAAAAAAAAACTTTTTTTTATATACCTATCTCCATTTAATTACGGTTTTTTAGTTGAATTTTTTTTATTTTTTTATTGTATTTTTTTACTCCCATCAGCCGGTAGATGTATTAGTTTATAACGAAAGGTGTATCTCAAGGTAATCTGGAAGTTTTGTGATATTCTGTGTGAGAGACACACTGTGTGTTACTTGTTTGGTGTCGACTATAAATAATTACATTTCTTTGGATTACGATATAAAAAAAAAAATAAAAATAAAAAAACGAAATTTTATATATTTCATCTTAAATGCACTTTGTGGAATGGTAAGTTAAAAAAATATAAAAATTTAATATATAGATAAAATTTCTTTGGTTTAACACCCACATTAAACATTTATTATAGATTCAAACAAGGTATGCGTCATCACAGGTGTCACTATATATACAAGTCAAAGCACTCCTTAAAATGTCTTAAGTATACACAACCGTGTTTAGATATCTGAAAGTAAAGCGTTGGCAGTACGCATAGGCGACATTGCGTAGGTTTTGACTTTGATATTTGCAAGAGAAAAATCAAAACTTGTATCAAATTTCATTGGATTGGATTAAATGTCACAAAAAACAAAAAACAAGAACACACTTGATGAATGGTTGTAACACCTTCGGTACCGATCTGTTAGATTAATACTTTGTTCGGTTCAATTTATTAAAAGAATTTTAAATTAAACACAAATGTGACAGAGATTTTTTTGGCTTCTAAAATTGTATTACAAAAACGTGATGATGGCAATCATTATTAGTTTCGCGACATAAAAATTAAAAAAAAGATGTGTTTTATCACATAAGAGTTAAGGTTTTTGTCATTTAGGTTCACTAAAGCATAACATTTTAGACTGTAGGTCAATATACC
This sequence comes from Criorhina ranunculi, assembly GCA_951813785.1. Taxonomy (NCBI): domain Eukaryota; kingdom Metazoa; phylum Arthropoda; class Insecta; order Diptera; family Syrphidae; genus Criorhina; species Criorhina ranunculi. The sequence continues at coordinate 29,041,264 of OX638385.1, read as the reverse complement.
TTGGCCCACACGTTAAAAGGTTTTTACTTGAATTAAGAGGATTACAAGACAGATTGACAAATTTTAATGTCATGTTTAGTTCTTGCTTTACAAATTGATTTAGTTTGAAAGAGTTGATTGTCTTATTTGGCACAGATAACCTGACTGACTACAAGTTGATGGATTACTGTCCACCCATAGCAATTTTTGGAACAAACAAGTTTCTTTTCCTACTTCTGGGATGCAAATTTTGCAAAAAAAATACATTCCCTTTTTGGAGTCCACCTTTTAACTAATAATTTAAATCTTAGAACCCTTCATGAGGTTTCGATATTTAAGTCAAATGGTTCTTCGTGACTTAAGCGTGGGATTAGCTGAAGTGGCTGCCAGGTAAAGTCAACACACTTAAACCAATGATGTGTGTATTGTGATATCATAAATATTAATCTACTCGTTGATCCATTTGCAGTTTCCGACATTTATATCTATCAGATCGTCTGGATAATTTCAATAGATAGCTCATGAGAAGGCTCTTCTTTGCAGGAGAGAGATTAGCAGGAACATTCAGTTTCCACAGAAATTATTTTAGTATGCACTTTGCCTTGTTGCATGCGTGCCTATTAGAAAGTGTAAAATGGTGACGCTTAGGTATTGGGTAGTCTATGTTTTCTCAAAATATTTTGAAATTATTCAGATGAAAGGCGTAGATCACTATGTGATTGCTTTAAGTCAAATGGCTGCCCGAGCTATCGTTTGTCTGCCTAAGATGTCGAGTGATGTAAGATGATAGAATATGTCAAGTTCTGCGGAAGATGTACACTTATGCACAATAAGCTTGGACCTTAGTATATTGTCTCAGTTTTTGGCTTTTTTTTACATGAGTGTCGTTCTTACAACCTAGATGTAGAGCCAGCGGTTTTAAAACCCATTTGTTTCCGATTACTTTATTTTATTTTATAAGTAGCTCATTTAAGTCTTTCTTGAATATTGCGTTTCCAGCTGAGTTTCCTATCCAAAATAAGACCCAAACATTTTGATTTAATCTGCTGTATACGAACCGCCATCATTAGATTTACTAGACCTTATGGGTCTCTGGTCTTGTTGGCCAGAAAGAAATCGGAAAAGTCGACCGATAAGTATGCTCTGGCATGACTATTCATATCACTCCTACGACACTTTTACTCACACTGCTTGATCTGCAAAAAGCGCTTTATGTCTTCACAAGTATCCAACTTTTGACAAAGAATCAAATGGCGAAATGTAAGTATTTACATATTTTTCTTCAAGGAGCAGAGGAAGTCCTACCTACAACAGATTCAAACCACAAATCAAAGAGCAGTAAATCTGGAAAGATAAATCGCGAAACGGTGGGACCTGCATATGACTTTTCTCAAAGTAGTAAATTAAATAAAAAGAGGTCTATTCGTCAGGGTACTGTGAACCTAGGTAGGAGTGGCAGGCTGCAGGTTGCAACTTCACTTAGACCAGATAATGTCCTTTGTGTACCGTGTACCCACTTTACGGAGTTTTACCGCGAGAATTTCTTTCCAATGATCCTAATAATGAAACTGAGACAGTCAGCGCAACCTCATTGCGAAAAGTGAACAGGACTGTGAACATATTTATGGCAAATTTCTTGTGTCCTTTCCAGCGACAATCCAATGAAGCTACACAGCGTTAAATGATTTAGTATGGAAGTGATACTTCAAGTCAATGACCACGAAATTTTGTTTGCTTGCTAATGAAACACAATTAGCACTTTTATCAACAAGGAGATTCTTACTTATTACGCTTGTTACGTTGTCACTGAATTTTAAAATTATTCTCGAGATTATAAATACGAGCTATGGGTTTTAGAAGAGAGTTTACATACAACTACCAAGTTGTAGGCACTTTCGATCCTACACCTGTCTTATGCATATAAATTTGCCACCACAACAATACTCCAATGGCCTTTACATTACAGCCTCGAATCATATTACCTACACTTGCATCCATCAAACAGTTTGAGTTATATAATGCACACATACATCAAAAGGTGGATCGCATAAAAGAATATAAAATATTATATAACCATTAAGTAGAAAAAAAGAGAACAAGCCAGCATCGAGTTCCCCCACACCAAGCATGAAATCTGCTTAAGAAAACCCTCATGACCATGATGTCAGCCATATTGAACAATAAGTCCTAATGACATTCAGAATAAACACTTGTAAGACAATGAAATCCGATCAATCAGACAACCACTGTACTGCACATACTTTTTCTTTCCAATAGTGTGGGTATGGTAGTTTATTCCCTCACACAATATTTAATTATATAATTACCCTCAGTGAAACATAACAATTTAAATAATTTGCGTAACAATAGATTGAAATTACATAAATTAATCGCTTTGGAAGCCATAATTAATGATGGCTCGACTAATAGCCAATGGACATGCAAAATAATTCCATGGACATGCAATGATGAGCGGCATAATATCCATGGCCTATATATTGCCTGCACTTAACAGAAACTATGTAATAGTTAATCGATTACAGGTGTACTTACAGCTTATGAAGTACTTATTTGGAATATACTATTGTTTCAACCAAATACCAGATATAAAGTGTTTGGTTGTAGCGCTACCTACCTTCCTCAATCTAAAAATCCCCATCTTCATTGTCAAGCTACGTGTGTACCGTAATATAATAATTATATGCCTGACAACAATAGCACAACTGCACGGTACTTCCTACAGTTGTGGTGTGTTCAACAAAATTGTGATTGTCTGGATGCTCTTCCGTTCATCCATAAACTTAAGCGTACAATAAGAAGAGCTACAATTAAAAAAAAATAAAAAATTATAATAAAAATTATGAAGAACTCCCATGAATCTCTTGGGTATGTCTGGCGAGGCGCACAAAGTTGCACCGGTTGTTGCATCAATCTGTTTTGTTTTGTATCTCTATGTATGCTTGTGTGTTGCTCCAACCTTTTGCTGAACCAGATATGAAAGTGGTATCTCTACGGAGTAATTATTCAACAAGTGCGTCCACCATGATGCTGGTTTCGATGGATGGTTTTTTGTTTTTATCTATACGTTCATTTAAAATGAGGAAAGAGAAAGTGTCGACGACACAGCGACAACAACAGTGTGGCGGTTGTCAGTGGGGCCGGCCGGTAAAAGGAGAGGATGTAAACATAAAATTTATTATTTATTCACCCTAGTGTATTAATTTTTATTGATTTAATGAAATTTGAATAAATTAAGTGATATGCGAATACAAACAATAAAAGAAAGTTAAAAGTTTGTTTGGAGAAAACAAAACATGAGTATTTTTGCATTTCTTATTGGTTAGTTCGTTGGAACTCTGAGCGAGAGAACACAAGTTCGAGCCTCAAAACTACTTTGCATCCACCACCACCTCTTCGCAGGCATGACAAACCTGCCACGAAGAAGCTTCTGGCGTTCGGAGTCGCCAATAACCCTGAAGGTCCCTTCCATGCATGCGAAAAATATAGCATGCACAACATGAAGGGTTACGAGAATCTAGGCCATTGGTCCTTATGAGCAAATATGCCAAAAAAGTATGTATGTGTGAAGGTAATACTAGCTATCAATTGTGAATTGATACTTCCTTATTGGAAAGTCATACATCAGCAGTTATGAACATGGCTTGAAAGTTTTGATCGTACTTATGACATCGGGATGTTCGAAAGAAATACTGTGAATTATAAGCAATGGCAACAGTATCAATAATTCTCCTCAGTCATTCTGGACACCACCCTCGGGGCAAAAAAACTGAAACCTAATACCACCTGAGTTTCAAAATCACAACATTAAGACTAACGCTGTGTGAATAGCATCATAAGGGTATTCATAACCCCTTTAGCGCTAGTGAAGTATACAAAAAAAATAAATTAACTCTATGAATTCGCCAAGAAGACTCCCAAACTCGAAGAAGAAATATTAATTCAGCACGGGCCTTTACAAAAATCGGTCATTCGTTTCAGGAAAGACTGAAAGTATAACAAATCTTATCCGTATGTAGAACAACTTTGTCTGTTACGTACACAGATCTAAAGGACTGAACATTAAATCAAGGCTCCATCATATTCTAGGCAGAATCGTAACGTTAATACTTTACATTTTCAGATAGCTAAGCTGTACTTACTCATTTCAAACTAATTTAAAGCTTGTTTTAAAAAACGTTCAGGAATCGGGTTGGACAAACTAATATTCCGGTACATAGTGGACACATAAAAAATGAGGTTAGGTAAGCAGAAAATAACTGGTTAGGTCTGCAACAAGTATTAACTGATAACATTTTCAAAAATAGTTTTCAACTTCCTGATGATGCCGGATGGAAATAGCCTCCGATTTGTGAATTATATTATTGAGTGGTTACTATATGCCTGTCTGAACATTTCATAGGACTTTTAACCGAAATTAATTCTACGGCCCTGTAAAGCGATTGTTAAACACCCCTTTGCATATTCATCGATTGTCTATCGAAATAAGCTTCTAGATAAAGACTCCGTAAAAGACTCCAGAATGCCTGATAATCTACCATCCTTTGATATCTACATCGTCGACTTTAAAAATGAGTGGTTTCCGATACAAAATGCACTGGAATTTTGAAGATAAGGAATTTCATTTGACTTCAATATTATGCCACTTGAGGACTTCGGTGTAGACTTACGGTCCACTATACTCTGATTTTCACTAGAATTTTCTAGGACTGCTTCAAAATCAACGAAGATATATTTTCATGAGTTTATCTTGTAAACTTTATACATACTCGTACTAGATATAAATAAAATAGTTCTAGGATGTATGACTGATCTGCATTCGTTTAAAAAACGAATCCTAAGCCTTATCTGGGCCTAGGATAAATAGGGACATCGAATCTAAGATTACCGATGAGTTTGTACGGTATGGTTCATATTCATACTCTGTCAGAACTTTTACTGGTGATTATATTTTCAGCAAAAATAACAGGTCAAGCAGCCTTCTCACTATCCCTCAATAGAAAAGGTTGCAGGTTACGCTTTAGATAAATTCCTCAACTTTTAGCCTTGAATGAGAATGAAAAGAGATGGTGAGATGAGAAAGAAACTCCGCTATAGGCTTGAAGGCGCAAAATAGTTAACAAATATCAAAAATGCAAAAAACAACTATAAGCTGAACTAAGGAAGGACGCAAATTCTTCTCTGAAACCAACGGCCCTGCCAAGTTACTGCCGGAGCGAAAGAAGCTGGGAGATGATGAGAGTGCCGCAAAATGTACACCGGCAGCCTCAGAGTCTGTCTACTTGGCTTCGTTATTCTTTGAGCTAAGAAAGCAATTAAATAGATAATCCCTCTCTCGAATATCTAAAGTGACCCTTTATACGACCTTAATGAGTGGAGAAGCCGATACAACGACGAACTGTACGGGCTATACAGCGACATCGACTTATTAAGAAGATTGAGGGTTCAATGACTGACATGACTGGGTCATATAGAGCGGATGGAAACCAATGCTTCGTCCTGGAAAATTTTTGAATCCAATCCCGAGAGATAGCGCAGTAGAGGAAGACCGCGACTTAGGTGGTGTACGCAAGTGGAAAGGGACCTTAACGAAACTGGGGGTAGCTACCGAAAGATCGAGCTGTCTGTTGATTGAGACTCACTTCCACTTTGAACTGTATCACCGCCTTAAGTAAGTAACTAAGCCTCAGAGCTATATGCATCTACTTCTCGGATACCCGACACCCAGCTTACGTGCAGTAGCGATCGCAACGGACAACGGGGCACAGTTGATGCGTCACACTAAAGCTTCCTCAAAGTATTTCCTTGATCTATTCTATAAATACTATATCTACTTACACAAAGCCCCACTGTACAACAAGACGACTTCATTCCTCTGAGTAATACTTCTCAATTAGTATTCAAAAGTTGTCGTTCAATCGCACCTAAGCAAATGCATTAATGTATCCCAGTCCAGTCTTAGCAAACGTCTTAATTTCCGCAGAACTTCCAGCGCAAATAAACAAAAACAAAGAGGAAAACATAAAAATTAAAAAAAAAAAAGAAGAAACATAACTAATGATATCCAGCAGCATGCCTTGTGGTATGTAAGCATCTTCTTTCCACCTCCATCTGCAAGTTACATGTTCCAGAAGAGCAGCCACCACCGGCCAAGTGTGCTGTTGATCAGTGCAGAGTTATGTAAAAAGCTGAACCTAGGTTTGTTGAACTCAACGAACGCTTGACTCCAAGAGGTGATTAAAATATTTTCGCTATTTTTTCTTTTTTGTTTTTTAAAATAATAACAATCCCACTGAGAAAATAATAAACCCACAACATATACAAAACTAGGTACATCAGGTAGAAGTCGGAACCTCACATTAAGAAAAAACAAAGTTTCCATTCCAGCGTCGATTAGTAGCTCCAGATGATGAAGAAATAATTGAAATTTCCGCCTTCCGTGACAGAAATAACAGTGTTGTAAAAATTAACTTCTGACAAGGGGTTATAATTGTTTTCGTTTACTCTCTGTTTTAAAACGGGGGAAATGACGTCAGATTTTTGCAAATGGGACACGTAAACAAATAAAAGATGTTTTTCTCTGAGCTATAGGTAAAATGAGATTTTAATTTATGCTACCGAACACGTCTCAGATGGCGATTGTATTCGTGAATAGAATTTCCGGAGATACATTCCCTCGATGATAGTCATCAAAAGAGTTAACGTCATCACAAGTCTATTGTTCTACACTTAAGTTAAATTTATTAAGTAGTGTTAGTCGATGGAAAGGCAAATATATAAAAAAAAAGACGAAGTCACAAAATTTAAATTCACGCTTCAGGATATGAAAACTTTTACGTACTTAGTTCAATGGTGACAGTATGAGTGTACTTAGTTGATTGGAAACCCATACATCTGTTGGGCATAAGAAACCCATAAACCTTTTCCTCGATCTCTTCAGTTAGTTTTGAGTTGCCCACGATGTGGTACAATTAATGGATTGTTATGCCACTGTTTGTGTCTCCGACAGAACGTCACCTTAAAGAGACATAACTTTGAGGAAGTAATGAGTTGAGGTTCCGTAACTCAGGCACCAACACCAGCGCTGATATCAAACGCAGGAATTCTCTTGCCAATCGATTTTTCTTTGGGCTATGAAGGCAATCGAGTAATAGAGCCCTCTATCGAGTCTATACAAGACTTTGGTCATTCCAGTCCTGTTCTATGTTCTTTGTCAAGAATGAATTAAGTTGCCCCCAGCTGTTTTGCTTGACAAAATCCTTGGGGGTGATCTTAGGTCCCGTCTGTATAGATAGAGAGTGGAGGATGAGATATTATGACGATCGGACTGCTATACGACCTTATTGCCTTAGTCGTGGCACTTATTGCAAATATATTTATTGAAGGCGGAAGCCTAAGGTAATATTCAAAATAGTAGTAGACAAAAATAGGCTTCTCAAGCGCCTTACGCAGTTATTATCCACTCCCAACGGCTACAGAATAGATCCAATGAAACTCTACATGAGGAGCGACAAGCATACAGTCTTAAATAGACTAAACATAATTTGAGTCACCCAAGCAATGGTAATATTCCTCAGTAGGAAACCCCTCAGTCGTGTGCCAGCTTAGTTATTCGAATTTTTTGCCTTTTCTTGGACAAGTTTACTTTTTTTCAAAGAGGCTATTGTGACAAGCTAACAAGGATCTTCTGAAAATGTGCTCTTCCAAAACGCAAACCTTCTGAAATCAATCTAGCAAGCGTTAATACAAATTCCCTTTTGAGGAGCTTAGCTAGCACTCAATGTCTACGATTGTTTATCCATGACAATTCCTTGACGAGGTGGTTAAGAGGTGAAACATTTACCTGGTTATGGAGAAGCTCAGAGAAGAGCATACTTAGGAGCCAGCTTCTTCAACAACCTAAGTGAACTGGCTGATATCAACATAGGCAGTCTCCAGCGCTTCATAGCAAGCTCCGGCTAGTTCTGCGGGTAGTATTTCTGGTGAAATACAGATCCTGGTGGTAACACAAAGATCCTTATCTGGTCTAAGTGAGGTTGCACCTGCAGCCTGCCACTCCTACCTAACCTAACCTAACCTACCTGGTTATGGAGCAAAGATATTCTGCAGAGCACAGGTTCTTAAACATTTTTTTTTCGTACCACTCATGTGTTCTACGGATCAGTCGCATACCCAAAACTTTTCAAAATGTCTACGGTCTAAACATTTAGCGGGAAGGAGGGTGCTGTAAGCTTGAAAAAAGTGAGAGCAAGTCAGGTTGTTCAAATAATATGTTGCGCTTTAGGTTTATATTCTTTAGTCTTGAGCACCACTTTCAAAATGTTTAAGGAGTCCGTGTACAACTTGTGGTACGCGTATCACCGTTTGAAAGCCGTTGCTTTAGAGGACTATCTATATGGCTTCTGAGCGAATTAAGTATGGTCCAGCAGATCCATTTTGTCTTTGAGTCTCGAAAACTCTACACTTCACCAAAAGCTTCAGTTGGTTCCAAGAATTCATACAGTTTTGAGCATACATAATCAGAAATCGTGTGCAATTCTGGGAGAGAAATGCGCTTTATTATACTCTTACCTACTTGCACACAGATTCTCAAACATTTTGTGATAACTATTGCAAAATTGCAAAACTATTCATAGTAAAGCAACAAAACATATTATTGCTACGGTTCCATACACCGATGTAGTAACCTCTCACAATTGGAAAGTAATCTTGGCCACCAGTCTCAAGCCTCTGTGGTCACATCACAGAGTTGGAAACAAATTCCGACTTTTAGTCTCGAACCCCATAATGAAGTCGGTTGAGTAATAGCTTAAGAATCGAAAATAATGAAATTTATTTCCAATAAAATAATTGCAATCAGACCGCCAGTAGAAGGGTATTGATGGGTACGACCCAGGCACGAGTTTCTCTAACGGCTACACTGAAAATTCTTTCTATGCCCTTATCCTTTCTCTTCAATTTAAATCGTGCAGCCAACACTTCACTACACTTTTCCTAAAAGTGTTTATTTATCTATTCGACCACAATTTCTGGGACGTGAACATCACGTTTATTCTATTACTTAACCCACAACGCACCACTTTATCCACAAAATTTCAAACATTTCACGATTTTCCATTTTTTTTTTTTTTTTTCAATTTTGACAATTCCAAAGTGCCACCGAACAGACAACCAACAAGTCCTCCATTTCTCACGAAGACCCCCTAAATCGTTTTAACACAGTGTGAACGATGAATGCACATCAGATTGCATCTGACATCACCAGTGTATTTATGACAGCAGCAATAAAGAACCCCATTTGCTTAAGCAAGAGACAAGCCTTTGCATATGCGCGCTCAAGAACAGAACCGTGAGCTGGTGTGACGATTCATAACATTTCAACAGTCTTGTCATATACTGGTAATTTGTGGTCAAAGTTAATAAATATTCTTCATCTTTGGCAGTCTTCTTCACGTAACTTGTGCGTTGTAAACAGTAAACACCTTCCATTTTGGTTATCACAATGTTATTGATCTTTTATTGTTGTGTGAGAGAAAAAAAAAAACGTGCATAAGGAAACAGCGCAAAGGCATTAACGCGCTTCTGAGAAATTTTGGGAACACAAAAATGAAAATTTACCGCACAAGTTTGATGTAATATAGGAATTTTGGGAATTTTATTACATAGACACACATACACATCGGGTGAAACTGTTCTATTCGAAGCTTCTCCATCTTATGACGAATTTGACTGAATGTATTGTGCAATGAATTAATTGCGAAATATGCATAACTAGATGGCAAAGGCTTGGTGATAATGGGGATGGAATTAGTGAACCTACAAATTTGAAACAAGTAATGTTTATTCTAAATTGGCAAAGGAGCCAATTATTTCCTGTACTAGGTCTTGGTCTCTCTAAAAAAAACTATTGTACGCACCCCAAGTGATTGCATTTATAGGCACCAACCACACGTCTCAAAGTTTCTCCAACAGATGGCGTTACAAATAGATTCTCGAAATTCCCGTCCCACTACACTTTTCCTTTGAACATTGAGATCAAGTTCACCCCATATACAGATGGTGGGCCTCTCAAATATCGGGGGCTGTCCTTCCAGATGATATCAGATAACAACTGTTTATCTAAATCCACAGATGGCAGCAGGCGCAATTACTTTGGCTGAGTAGAAACCACCTTATGAGGGTTTTCATATGGAATTGTGGTGGAGAAAAGTAATCTTATACGGTCTACAGTTCACCAATGAATTTGTTTTGGGTAAGACCCGAGAATTCCAAGTCAGCATCCACCATCTACTTATCGACTTCAAGCCCGCGTATGATAGTGTGGACACAGAAAATGCATTCGCTTATGTAGGATGACGATGGTGAACTCATGGTGCTTCGTCAAGTTTGGAAAAGACTCCCGAATCCTTCAATTACACAAGAGGTCTTAGGAGACGTGACACACTGTCATGCAGCTTCTTCAACCTGGTAATGGAGAAACATGCAACACATTGGGCACTCTTATCTACAAGTCAGTGCAACTAGTTGATTACGCGGGCTAAATTGACATTTCAGACAGAACGAAGCGAGCAGTCACTGGAGTCTCTGCAAATATCGAGTTAGAAGCCTTTAAAATGAGTCTAATTGACAACGAGGAGAAGGCAAAGCTGTCTATGAATATCGAAATACAACACCGTGGTCATCTTGGCCAGAACGTTACGACCGGCAACTATAGGGTTTGTCTACACTTTTCCAACAAAATCACCTCAGAGATCGAACGAATTACACTCGTCAATGGCTCTTGCTTTAAGCTCAGGCCTCCGGAGACTATATTGCAGTAAGGCACTAACAAGAAGAACCAAGGGAACACTATTTATAATCCCTGTCATCCCCGTCCTGCTGTGTAACACAGAAGTATGGACTCTGTCAAAAGTGGATGAAAGTGCGCTTGGAATATCCGAGAGCAAAGTTCTAGATTTGACTAACGGAGAAGATTCAACTACGAATTGTAGTAAAGAAAATACGTGTACAAGGATAAAGGTGGCTAGAGTGGATGAACATCGATGCGCCACATCCTCCACCCCTGAAGAAAAGTATGCCGATAGAGGGCGACCTCAACCATCTGGGCATACCCAACTGCCTAGGGATAGTGTTGGCTGTAGAAACTTGCAGGTTGATTTCATTGTTCACCTCGCACTCTCAAGCACCTTCAAGAGAACAAAGAGGAATTCCACGAAGCTTACATATCATACATTTAGCAGGGTCGCTAGTACTCTAAAGGTGTAAGCATTTGCCCTACGATATCATTAAGGACAATTAACCTATGTTTTCCCTGAGTACGATGTCCTTCTCGACGTCTGTAAGGTGTCCGCGGCATTCTTGCTGTCTCTCAGCAGAAAAGACTGCAAACAACTTATTGGCGTTATTACGGGACAGTTCTTCTTTGCCAAACATTTCAACGTGTTAGGTTTAAGTGACAGCGCTATCCATTAAGCTTATGGAGAGGGCGATGATACTGCGGAACACTGCCTTTGTGATTGTCCTGCCTTTTCTCGTATCAGGTGGCAGATTTTTGGGACTGATGTGATGAGTGCTGGTAATCTAAGCTCCTTATCACTGAAGCTCTTACTCGACTTTCTATGAAAGACGAAGAAAACACAGTAAAAGGGTTGTACCTGCTGGTAGTACAATGGATCTGTTTTTGTGTCTGAATGCTCCAGTGTGGTGTTCCAACACCCCGACAGAAAAAAAGTCTCCTTGTACATTTAAAAAAGGCATGTTGCACACTTTCTGGAACTTGTTTATAAGTTGCGCAGGGTAGTAGCAAACGCTTCCATGCTTTATGACCAGTAAACCAAGGCATAAGGACTTATGATACTGCGCCATTTATAAAGAAAGTCAGGGTTTAGGCTTGTAAGAATGCAGTCTTGTCTTTTCGTATATGAAAACCTATGTTTACAGATACATATGCATGATTCTAAGTGGATATTTTCAAATTTTTCAAAGAATTTTGCCAAAAATTCATCTTGAATAAGATCAAACAGAACTGTTATACAACCTCGTTGGCGCAATGCTATTTTACAGAACTTATAACCCAAACGTTAACTCCTTATAAACACTATCCAAGCACGTATTTGCTCAGTAACAAAGTGGGTGAACATAGAAATAGTTCTCTGATGTCGATTTTTATCCGAATTCTCTTTTCATGATACACGCATTAAGGTCGTTAACCTCTTTCTTTTTGACTCCAAATTCATCATCAAATGAAACTTAACTAGATACTCCATCAGAGATAGATTTTTTTTTAACTTATGACAGATTTTTATATATAAAATTTCGGTGAAAATGTTGCAAAGTTTCATGATGGAATTTTCTATTTGCAACTTATTTTTTCGAGCAAAGATCCGAATCAACCGAAACATCAAACACATAAAGACCATAACCTACTTAACGCAGAAAATTGTATACCAACGTGTATTTTACAAAAAAAAAAACGGTTTACTTTCAACTACATTGGTTTAGCAATGCCTATTTGTTTGGGGGTACAGCAAACATACTCACATGTTTACGTGCAGTTAATATACCTCCATATACGTAGTTTATAGATACAGATATACACATTAAACTCGCATCTGTGGAGGGAGGTACACAAAGCGGATTGCGAAAAGTTTGACGTGAGTTACGTGACTATTTTACCATGTTTGAGCTTTAGAGATACGAATGGTTTTACCTACAAGCGATATTAAATATATCGACAGATTAAAATTAAATGAATTTATGTGAATTATATACTCACAGGGTATTTTTTAAATTAATGAGAAATGATTCGTCAGCTGCTTTCATATCCTTCAACACAGACAGAGGGGACAATCATCCAAATTGGTACCTAAAAACTTGAATACATCAGAGACGATAACACTTGTGAAACTCTGAAATGTCCTTTAAAGAAAGGAAAACGAATTTGCTTCCTGCTCTATGTCAAGTTTCCTTAACTCTTTTGACGCCTTTCAAGAACTTTAGCCATACAAAGTGTAAGCTGTAGATAAACTTCAGTAAAGATAGGTAGGTAATAGTGGTTGTCTAGTGGAACTACCAAAAACACCACCATTTTGATACCACAACTCACGTGGCCAAGATGTTGAAAGATGTTGAGAGCGTGGTTTTCAGATCCATCCTGTGGAGTCTAAAAAATTAATAATGTTGCGGAATTTAATACCAGAAATCTCTGATTATTCCTTAAAAAAGGGTTTGCCAAGTGTGCGATGCCTGGTTCTAGCAAGTGCCGGGCTGTCGCAGAGAAAGTGGAAAAGAGTTTCCTTTTCCCATACCTTACTATGGTACAGGTTTCTAGACTATTCCACTTAGAGTCGGCAATAGATAGGAAGTGCTGGAAGATTCTACCCTTGATAAGTCTCATCGGGGAGTGAACTGACCTAACTATGTTACAGGTTTCTAGACTGTTCCACCTAGAGTTGGCAAAAGATAGTAAGTGCTGGAGGACTTTACCCTTGATGAGTCTCATCTGGGAACAGACTGTCTTCGCATCTGGCTAGCGCGTTGGCAGCTTTATTAAAAGTAGGCTTAAAACATTTACGAGCTTCTATACCTATAACTGATTGAAAGGTTCTAAAAAAAAATAATGAACTAGTAATTATTACAAGCTATAAGGGTTAGGTTTTGCTATGAATCAATACAATAAGTCACAACAGTTTCGTTAGACTGGCGAAAATAGAAATTAACCAACGCCACATCAGGACTTTTAGGAAGGGTCAAAAAGGATGTGAGTAGTGGCTGTGGAATCTATTCAGATGGATCACGGCAGTGCGTTACAAGTGGAAGCCCCTTAAGAAGTATTCTTATGAAGGCTTTCAACGAAAAATATAAGCATGCTTGAGCAGCAGTAGTTCATGCAAAATCAAAGCCGTCTTAGACACAGTGTTAAAAAGTAGCTCTGAGTTTGGACCAAATAATGGCCAATCAGTCAGTTCCGACTCTGAAGTTCAGCATATGCATACACTTCTGAAAACTTGTTGATGAAAAGAAGTGTAGTGCCATTGCTATCCCATCATTTCGCATCCTGACATGCCAAAACCTAAAAAGAAGGCTTCTAAATACAACTGACCTTGCAGGGCTGTGGCAACAGATCTAGAAGAGAATACAGCACACATGGGCTGTAAATGTTCAAGCTTCAACAAATTTTTTAAAAATCGCCTTTAGGTGTACATTTTCTAAACGACGCCGAATTATAAGTTAACAAATTCAAAAGATTTCAAAAGACAAAAACTCTGCGGGACCAGTCAATATCTGAGGTTTAGTTAGATCGGAAAGTAGTCATGCCTAAACCGATGCTTATAGACGCAAAAGCAGCACAATCTTGTCGATAACTCAACTTTTGTCACTTAGTAAAGCTTTGCCCAATCGTTGGAGACAACTCACCATTCTTTTCTTATGCTCTCAACTACCACTTCTTAAATGACATCATCAGATAGCGTGCGGAATAAACTTCAGACTCTAAATTAGCTTACCAACCAAATTGGAGCAGCATCGTCTGCCTTGATAATAGGAGTAGGTTGACTCAGTGACAGCGCTCTAGGACGATCGTAAGTGTTGGATCTAGTGCTTCAAATACTATCAAATCTTCATCCAAGAGGATGGATACATTTTTGATTTAAGGGACGGACATACGCTAAAGGAGCTCTTCTGGCTCTGTCGCTCTGAAACAGTTGTGAATGACATTGGCTTTAGTTATCTCTCCACGATTACGCCAATTCTCAAAACTAGTCACCGTACACCCTATCTAAGGTCAATACAAATTCTACTCGCAGCTTCATCTCTCGGCAAGTAATGACAATCCTCTGAGAGTATATTTTGTAACGAAAAAGCTTTCCAGTCCTTCATTCGAAATCGGCAATATAATCTTAAGGTCCCTTCTATTCGTGCCAGAAATACAACACGCACAAAATGCATGGTTGCCAGAAGCTAGACCTTGGCCCTTAACGGGCTGTCACGCAAAATATTTTGAATAACTGGGAACCCTGAGCTTAGGGTTCAGTCAGACAGAATTTTATTAGAGAATCCCGCTCTAATTGTCTCCATCAGAACTTGTTTGTATTTGTCGAAAGACAAGTGTCGTATAAATTAAGGTGTTAAGTGATTCTTGAAGTCACATTCAACAATGAAAATAAGATGCAGGTGTTCATGATTATATCTCTCAAACATGTATCTTCAGTCCCTGAAGTGACACACTTAAAACTGTTCGCTTCAGTAAGACAATTTGCACTTAAAAAAAAAATTCGAATTCCAATGACAGCAAATGACTTCGAGTAGGTGTTCCTAATCGTCAATCATCAATCATATTTTTCAATGATCAATTGTTTTCGTTTATTTTTTCGCTATATTACCGCATAACATAGCACTCCTTCATTCTCTTCCTTGAACTCTTGAATAAGGTCGATAACATGACAACATTAAACCACGATTAAATATTACTCCCCAGGGTGTGCTATCTTTGCACCAAAATTATTATTTGTCACGAAGTGTAATATGTAATGGCGTTGGTTTTTCTTTTTCGAATTTTTTTTCTTATAAATTACAAACTGGTTTCGGGATATATCGACTTTTTTTTTTTTAAATCGCAAAAGTTTTCTTTCACAAAATTCATGACATAACCACAGATCGTGCCCACCATCAGCCACCTGTTGTACTAGCTTTCTCCATCACGACCAAAAAAACTTTGAACAACATATTACCCAACGACAAGTTCAATTTATCCCGACTTTTGGCTTCGTTGACCATAACAAGAAGTGGCATATCGGTCCAACTTAAGAGTGAAGTATCCCACATTGGCCACTCGAAAAGGGTTACACAAACCAATCTTTAAGTGAATCAGCACACGTCCGGCACTGATATAATTATGTGTAACTTTTTCTGGTCTAGTGATTTGTGCTATTGCATAAGTTATGGTTAGGGCTGGCTTGTGAGGTGCAATCACCAGAACAGTTCAAAGTCACAAGAAGTTAATTCTATTATTGACAGTATGACTAATGAATTTTTTTTTTTTTCAAACTTGTCAGAGTGGCTAATTAAAATTCGACACACTACTTCAAACATTTTGCACCGGTTTTAGTGTTACCAAGGCGAATAAGGTGCATTGAATATCATTAAGCTTTCTCGGTGTTTCTCTTTGCGATGCGGTGGCGGTGGCGGCGTTGACGAAGGCACTTGACCTTGAATTTTGGTTTTTGGAACAACCAGTTTTATTTTCAATATTAACTTCCAAAAAAGAATCCGTAAAAGGCGTATCATCATGAGCAAGTGGTGCACTCAGACAAAAGCTTCTTTTTTTTCATTCGAAATGAAAAGTGGTTTACCTTCGGCCAGACATATCGACGGGTTATTTTATGACTTGAAATCAGTTTTATGCTCTTTCCGACAAGTTAGATATTTTTATGGTTATTGGTAGATAAAATGAATCACGGGGTGTTTCAGTGAAGAGATTTAATATTTTACCAGGAAGATACATGATGAAGTGGTTTCGATGTCATTTTTGTTAGATGAAACGAATTGGTGACATACTACATTGTTTGAGAGAAACTATTCAGCTGCATTCCAAAGCTGTCAAGTCAAGTGATACAAAGGTTCCGACTGATCTTGTAGCCCCCACTTTTTTTTTTAATGAAAATAAGTCAGAAAGTCACTAGAAGTCAATGCCAATTGTTGATTATTCTGCTTTCAAAAAACACACAACAGATCGGAAGTAGCTTCGCATGGTGGGCTAATTGAAGGTTCATAACTAAATTTAAAAAACAAAATGAATAGAATTTCTTTGGCACTTTGCATCACTTATGAGCAAAGCTCTTAGATAAGTTCTATGACCTAGTTGATCTCGAAATATTTGATGTGACAGCTCATCGACAGCCAAGGCCTAGCTTTTCACAAACACGAATGGAAGGGACCTACAGATTATTGGCGCCTTCGAACGGCGGATTGTGAAGTTTTTTCATGACATAATCATAATCTTGCAGGTTTGTCATGCCTGCGAAGAGGTGATCTCCCTGGTTAATCTTCTCAAAATTCGCTTTTAAATTCATCCTCTTGGTTGAAGGTGTCTGAGTCCTAGTCATTCTTTGAAAATATTTCAAATACCGTCACAAGAAAGACCCATATGCTGAGAATGACATCTGCTGAAGGTCTTTAGGATCTTCTGTTATACTTTGACAAGCAGGTTCAATACGTACGTGCTCTTAAGCCCAGATTTCGATATGCTATTGAACCACTTTTGAAGATTAAAGCTTGCCTTTCAGCTTTAGAGCATCACCTGGAAAAAAAGAAGAAAAAGTACCAAGAAAAGTGTTTAGTTATGCTTGACGCAGTACCATCTGCCTCGAATAGGGAGTTTTTCTAACTCGATTTATCAGAGAAATTTAAAATTTTATTCAGAACTAAGGGTTCCAGCTTTTTCTTTTAAGAATGATTTTCCTGGTAGATCCCATCGACTTCTTTTTAAGCTAGAGCATTGGTATACTACTTTAGAGCCGTCACGGCAGTTATAAGCATGCGATTGCGCTCCTTTATGATCCTTGACGTTAGATCAGTTAAGTACAATTACGTTCGAGACAAATGATGGAGTTGGAACTGGTGTCTCTTCAAAAAATCTTGGACTTACAATTTTTATGAAATTGTAGCTTTTCCGCGTTGAAATCGGCACCACCATCAAAAAGAAAGCGAACGAACTTGTTAGAAACCGTTCAAACTCTGCTCTTTGTAGGGACGCCGATTAGGAACGTCTACAGAGAAAAAGATTTGGAATTCATAATGAGGGCTTATATGCGATGGTTCTATCTGGAAACATGTGAAATAGATAGATCCCTATAGACTTCAATAAGAAGGAAATACAAATCATTTCAGGTGTCCTCATAGCACATTTTGCCATTAAAGTTCACACAGAATGGCTTGAATTATCCTACAACACCTATTGCAGAAGCTGAGGGAACAGAAGAAGAAACAGAATCTGTTCAACTTTTGTACTACAGTTCTGCATTAGCCACCAGAAAATTGTCTCATCAATAGCTTCTCCTATGGGCTGGAGGATCTTCACATCGCTGTTTTCAGGAAACTCTTGGTTCATATTGATACAACAATGGACCTACGTTAGGCTAAGTGTACCTCTTACGTATAAAGTCCGTCATAATTTCAGCTACCGCGTAGTTGGTTAGCTTACGACACAAATTAATTTGTTATTTACCAATCTTTCACATAGGTAATGACTGTGATCATGTTTTCCCTAAACAGGTTATGTTTATCAAGATGTCAAGCTTCTCCTTTCTACGTTTCTTAGCGGAATATAAAATAAATTACCGGTTGCTTGAAAAAAATCATTGACTTTCAAGATGTGTGTTTTTTTTAAGTCAACCAATGTAAACAATGTTTTTACGGTTTGTAAGCTTGTCTGTGGGGTATACGGAGCCGACTGAAATGGACCTAAATGACTGTGACTGTGTGTAAAGTACTTGTCAACAAAAAATATTATTATTTGGCGCGACAATTCATAGAAAGTCAAGGCCTAGCTTCTTACAAACATTCATGTTGTGCCTGTTATATTTATCGCATGAATGGAAGGGACCTACAGTTTTATTGCCGACTCTGGACAGATTGAGAAGTTTTTTGATGACGGATTATACTCTTCCAGGTTTGTCTTGCCTGCAAAGAGATGGTGCCGCGAACAAATTTTTGGCGATTTTGTGGATCGAACCTGTGTCCTCTCGGTAAGCAGTCCAACAAACTAACCTATGAGCCACGACGACCAAATTTCTCAACAGCACCCCTAAATGTGAATTATATTTTGCCTTAAATGCTTTCAAAAATTGTTTTCCAACTCGACGTTTTATTTTGACAGAAAGACATCCCTGCAATTTGTTAGAAAGTCTGTGTTTTCATGTCATGGTTTCAAGGCTTGCGTACCATCGTGATTTTGTCTTAAATATTGCTGAGGCTCACATAGTTTTCCACTAGATTATGCCTGAAGAAGAATTTTTCTTAAAAACTATAGGTATCGTCATTGTCAGGAACTTGCCAATATGCATTTCACGGAGCGTTCTTAAAGTCGTTCTTCATACTTCTCGTAAAATACCTGGGCCTACCACTTCCCCAGTAGTTCTCAGTTTAAGTCCTTATAGGATGATGCGCTGCCTTATCCCTTACAACATTCTCAACCACAATTTTGAGTCTTTTAAATTTGACGACCAATAGCATCGATGTCATTCCTTCAATCGTTGTTGATTACTCTACTTTACCAAACCTTGTATTACAAGATAAAATTTTATTCCAATTAAATTTACACAAAAAAATGATTACAAGTTCACTCTACTTCAATTTAATTGCTATTTTTAATTTCTTCTTCACAACAATTTATCAGAGCAACGCTTTACAAATAACCACCTTAATTCATCACTCTCATCACTTGCAAACATTTATTATATTCCCACTCTGTCTTCACCCAACAGGATATTATTTTTATTTTTTATTTTTGTTCCTTTCTGTAAACTTGTTTTGGGAAACGACAAAGGAAGGAAACTCAACAAAAGTAGAAAGATACATTTTACTTCAAGTTCTTGTTACCAATAAACACAAAACATAAAACATCCTCGCCCAGTACAACAAGAACTGGACATAATAAGTTGACATCATTCCAGCGAGCAACGATAACAAGACTTACAAGTTCAATGTCATCCTCGAGACGCATGAATAAGATCGTCCTCTCTCTTTTTTTTTTATATTTCGTTGTTGTTGTTGTCTGCAAGCAAGCTCATATTTTATTTTATATCATTTTCATCTGTAGAGACAGTGTTAGGGTTCTTTTTATTCCAATCAGAGGGCGAACAAATAAATTGATTGACATATACTCACAAATACTCACAACTTTTACTAACGACAAATAAATAATGAGGTTTAATTTTGTATATGACAGTTGCAACGTGCCCAAATGAGAATTAACCACGTGTAATTATGCGTTTTGTTCAAATGACCGACAGGTTACCCCACTGACATACACGTGAATACGAACTTGACTGACTTTATGGTCATTTCAGAAGCCAGAAGGATTAATGATTTCATTATTCAACTGATGGACGTAAAAAAAAATAAAATAACAACAACACAGCGGAGTCTGTCAGCGGAGGATACCCTTCGTTCGTGATGTATGTAGTGTACCTTTACGTGAAACATGCTCATCAATCGTGGCCATCAAATTGTTGACACTATTTGTTATTGAAAGCAGACTGTACCTGTCGTAGAGCATCATTATTTAATGATAGCTAAAGCTATAATTAATTAATGATGGATGCGTAGGGTATATGATGATGGTCACCTATCAATAAAAATCTAAACGGACTACATAGTAATTTGCATAAGTACATGCAACAGACAAGCAGAGTCTGAACCATATTCTATGAAGGACTATTCGCCCTCTGTATTTAATGTCAACGACATTATTTTATGGAACGATTTGTGCAGTGGATGTGCACTTTTAGTGAAATGCATGCATGACTATGTAAAAGAGTTCAATGCTAGAGGACGTTGAGTAAGTTAACATAAACCGCGAGCACTTAAAAGCAATGTACATCGGTTTCTCGTTTACGTCTTTTCAAATTTCCTTCATGCTCGTGCTCTAGTTTAAGTGTAGTTAAAAACCCCTAAGCGTGCGTTATTTATACTGCCAGAAACAAGGACAAACCAAAACAAACATGGCGCAGAACATTTTAAGGGAACCGAAGACCTTGGATATTAATCGGAGAGAGTTGAAACATGTAGCAGAACTCGAAAAACAATCATATGTAGGCGTATTTGATGACTGTACGAATTAAGTATTTACGTTCATACGTTCGCCACTTATTTGAAAGCTTTCGGAAGAGCACGATAGACTAATAATCCTGCAAAGAAGTTTTGCCAGGTTAGACGAACACCTTCGAATCAATGCGAGGAAACCACTCTTGTCATTTACATCTTAAATGGCTAAAGCTACCAAATGAATATCTGACACTTTCCCACAGTTGTAGAACGCAGGCCTATCCGCCTTCTGACCAATTTTAAGACAAAAGCTTTGCTTACTGCTTTGTATCTGAGGACGGGAGTGGATTTTCCTCGAGTTTGAAGCCCCATTCTACCCATTTAGCAAGGAAATTTTAAGGAAAGACGAGGAAAAATATTCACGCTTTTCAAGCAGGTCCGGGGTCGGTGGAAAAAAAATCATTTTTTTTGAGGTCCACCTCGTACCACACTCTACACTGATGGGGCCCCCAGGCTGTGTATCTGGGAACGAGAGTGGGTTTCCTTCGAAGTTGAAGCTCCAATCTACCCATATAGCAAAGAAATTGTAAGGAAAGACCGGAAAAAAGGCACGCTTTCCGAGCAGGTTTGTGAAACAAACAAATCGCTTTTTGTAGAAACAAAACGTATTGTCCTTGACGTACTAAGCAAAGCATAAGTCAATTCATTACTATCAAGCCAACCTATATTCACTGCAGCTAGTTTTTTTTTCTAACATTCCAAACAAAACATTGTAACTGTTATTGAACCGTAAAGATATAACTTTACATTTAAAGAGGATTTTTATGGACCTATTATTCATATGCAAATGTTTTTTAAACGCCAAACTACTTGAAATGCGAGGCTGAATCCAATGACCAGAAAATGTATTTTAATGTTAACAAATTATATACATAACTTAATAGAAATCTAGAGACGTGCAAGAAATCTCATAAATATTTCAAAGACATCGTAAAGATACAATCTTAAGGTTTTTATAAATCAATTTGCACTCTCAGCTAAGCTGGAACTTTATATAATTTAGAATTCATTTATAGTGTATTTATGTATAAATAAAATCCTGAAGCTATTGCCTTGCTCATGCCTTGTACCTACTAGCGAAGTCAAGTTTCCATAAGTAATTAAAATCAATGCAATGGTGACGTATCGTCACAGATATTTATAAATATAATTTGCAAAAAACAATTATTTACTACTTAATTTGACAGATGGTGGCAATTTATATTTTTATGACACAAAACACATATGTATCTCTACATTTAAATTATATGACAACAAAAAAGTGTACATTCCTGCACAAAAAGATTGTATCTAATTTGTCAATGAATATATTTTTTTATAACCACGTCTTGGCTGTAAAATTATTATTATTCGCCGGTGTCGATGCCTGGCTATAGATTTATTATCCGCGTTTCTATACGTCTTCGATAATGTATATGAAAAATGGTCCAATGACAAATTTTAAATTCCAAAAAAAAAAAAAAAACCTCCTAACAGCGGATGTGACTCATGGTCAAGACGCCTCAGACTTCGGAGAGCAATTTATAAGCATAGTGTCGTCTCCAAACAGAAAAAAAAAAAAAAAAACAAACTCAAGGTGTGGAAAATCCACTAATGTTCGAGCACGTATACATATATGTAGATACTTCATCTCATATCAATCAGAAATATTCTAAAGTTAATTGAATTTTTCCTTTTTTTTACGATCGGTCGGTTGTGGGAATAAATTAACAAGTTGACGTTGTCATCGTCTTGCTGTTGATATGCAGCTCATTAAGTTATTCACATGCGTAGGTATTTGCAGTTGGCTCTTTGAACAAGCTGACAAGCTTCAAAAAAATGTTGCCTTTAGTGGTGTACATACTTCACTTTAAAGAGGTGGATGCTATTTGCATATTAAATTAACACTTTGTTGAAACGAGTAACAGTGTCGTTTAAAAAGGACAATGCTAGTGCAAACGTGGACAGAGTAAGGCAGTCTGAGAGCATTGTATTAGTTTACTAGCTAAGATTTTTCTAAAGCTCATCAACGAATTGCAATATTCTGCAATAATCCTGTCAGTACTTTATTTCGTGTTGGGAGGCAGAAGATATAAAGACAAACTCTATGAGTTGTATGAAGATAAGGATGTAGTCTTAAAAGATAAATCATGACATCGTCAGCTAAGCCTAAGAGCGCCTTTAGAACTCAGGTTCAAGATTACAAAAATTGTCGTTATGTTAGTTTTAAATACACAGTAAATGCCAGGCAGCTTTTCTTTTAGGAAAATTCCTAATCCCAGGAGCACTCAAACTCGTTTTGGTTCATTGTACTTCCAGGCAGAAACGACTCTTTTGATGTAGTGGTTTGAGAAACGCAGATTGTATTCGTATCTCTTTTCTTCGGTGTTTCACAAGCGAACACGCTACCCATTACACCATCGCTACCACCTTAGTTCATCAAACTAACAGTAGGGTTAGGTAAAAATATTAGCTACCATCTGAACCCAACACGATCGTAGGAGAACCTTCAAAGGTGCGTAAACACTTCCCCTAAACCACTTGATCTCTCTACAGAACTTAAAGATTTGATTATAGTTGATGGACCCTAATACATCCAAGTTGCTAGAAGAGTAGATACCTCCAAATTTCCTCCAATTTGAGGGCTATTACTTGACCAAGCCCCACAAGACAGAAGAATCTCTTTGAAAAAATACAACATCGAAAGGCCTTAATTGCAAGAGAACGCCATCTCATTAGAAATCAAACGAAGAATAACTCTTGCTAATTGCTGTTTGTTTGGACCGAAAAGGAAAACCTCTAAGGAGGCTTTGTATAAGACTCGTATAATCCCAGTCCTCTGTCGGGGATGAATAAAGATATCTTTGGTCGTTGTGAGCGAAAAAGTCTTCGTAAGATATTTGGTCCCATTTGCGTTCACGGTCTTTGAAGGATAGGATTCCACAACGATCTCAACGAACCTTACAATGAAATCAACCAAGTGAGAAATAAAAAGTGCGTACCTAGGAGGATATCTAGGAGCATGACTATGAGCGATGGAACACTAACGCCTTATATTGCAGAGTCTTCGAAGCTAAACCAGCAAGACAACACAGTAAGAGGATCACTTTAGATCGTGCACAAAAGTGTTATAGAAATGGACATCAAATAGCTGGAAATGCACATTTGGAGGCAATGAGCTTACGACCAGGCTAACCGAAGAGGGTTATTGTTTGAGTTCCAGGTTCTCACTAAACTGCAGCGCCACCTAGATTCATAAGTTACCAAGGCTGGTAATTTCATTTCCTAATTTGTGAGTTAAGCTTCTTGTTCGGATTTTTTCAAGGTCTACCCCGACTGTCGATTGATCCTTAATCTAAAAAGCTTGGAATTGATGTTGTGGAATCGCATGGTTTGTCAAAAGATTCACTTCTCCATCCTACACTCTTCCGAAATCTGAATTCGCCTTGTTAGTTCTCTCTCAATTTTTTACTACCTACACTATGTAGTTCATCCTTTATTTTGTTCATCATTATATCAGTAGAGAAAAGTATCGATTTCAACATCCTTACGAGTTCTCTGTTGCATATGAATGTATAGAACACAAAAAAAATCCTAGAAAATCTGTACAAAATGACTCAAGAGTAAAACCATCACCATCAATGACAGCAATTACCTTTCACTAATTATTGTATGTTTCCGTCTCTAAAATATCAGTTCTCTAATTTTTTTTTTTTAATTAACTTCAAAGCTACTGCAA
Organism: Criorhina ranunculi; assembly: GCA_951813785.1. Lineage (NCBI taxonomy): Eukaryota > Metazoa > Arthropoda > Insecta > Diptera > Syrphidae > Criorhina > Criorhina ranunculi. The sequence goes on along the minus strand of OX638385.1, from coordinate 29,016,726 downwards.
AGCTACATGGAATAATAATAATGAAACAAATTATTTCGATTCACGTTTGATAAGTTGGAATTCAAACACAGGGTAGCATTACATCACCAAAATGTATATCACGTTGCATGGCCTTTCGGATGACTGAGCGTTGATGCGCAGGATACACGTTCACCGTATGTTCTAAGGAATGTATGTGCTATTGACGTTTTTGAAATCTATAAAGTTTCGATGATTGGCATACAGAAATGTCATTAAAGATATGTAATATAACATGATTGAATGAGCAATGGGAAAGAGTCTTCTGGGCATCAGTTGTGGAACTCCATGCACTGATTTATAATAGATTTTGCTGTAAAAGACCCTTAAAGATAGAGAAGAGATCCTTTTTACACCTCAAATTTAAAGTCTTTAAGAAGAATGAATTGGTTTAGGTTGAAGTGGTCCTTTACATCTCATTTGCAACAAGACTACTTAAAAAAAATTAATTAAATCTGGAAACGATCTCTTCTCGACTGTAAAAAAAAGTCTCTGCCCTGAGGCACTGATTTTTTTCATTTATGATCCAAATATGCTGCTGCAAGTTTTCTTACACCATTCGCGATTACTTTGCCTGCAAGACTCCCTTAGCTAGAGTATTGCTGTTCGATATTACCTTGTTGAAACAATGATGCTTTTTGAATAACATCTACTTCTCCAAACGTCTTCCTCACACAGCAAATTTCAAATGAAGTTTTTTCATCATATCACAGGATCATTGCTTTGTCCCGACTTTGTCTGACTTTTAATGATTTACGCTTATGATTGCGATTAAAAATGCTTGGCATTTAGACTACCTGACTACCTCACAAAGTATCCAAGGCTGTCAGGAATGTCAGCTCTGCATTGGAGCTCGTTGAAGCTATCTTCACAGATGCCTCAAAAATAAATCTAGACTCAAAGGAACATCCAATTCCAAACCAAGACAGTGTGTTCTAATCGTAAGTATTGGCGATAGCCAAGGTCTTAAGATAACTTTCCATTTTTAAAGCTTAGAGGAGAAATATTGACTAGCCAACGTGTAAAGGGCTGTTGCGATGAGTTTAAATTTCTTAACTCAAGGCACAAAGTGTCTGGTGCATACAAGCATTGATGGCAATGAAAAGGCGACGAAATGGCAAGAATAGGGTCAAAATTTAACCAAAAGTTATACGAATAATACGAACCTTACAGAGGTTGACTGTCTTTGGCTATATGTATAAAGGGTTTTTCAATAGAGACATAACAATTTTGTATTTAAATACCACGCACCCTTAAACTTTTTATATGATCTGTCAATGCCAAGATGTCAGTCAAAGTTTATATTTTTAATATGGTAAAGTTCCTGAACGAGCAATGCTTGGAAATCACTAAAAATTACTATAAAAGTCCGAGTCGGTGGTCGCAACTTTAAGAGCAATTACTCCAATTTTCGGTCGTAATAATCGTTCCACCAGACAGGCTATGCGTGCTATAGTGGATTAATTCGAGTCAACATATTCACTATAGAATGTTCCTGTGACAGTGAGATAACGCACCTGTCGAAGTATAGAAAATATCACAGCCGTAAGTGCTTCAGTTCAAAATCTAGCCAAATCAGTTGATTCCATGCCGTTCACAGGAACTGGGAATCCCTCAGTCCACATTGTGGCGAATTTTGCATGAAGATCAGGGCTTACATCCTTATAAATCAAATTTACTCAAGAAGCTCCTTTTTTGGCTTAATAGCTTTGTCAATAAGCAAAATGTGCATTATTGGACAGCAACAAACCAACATGTGCTTCAAGAGACTCCATTCGATCCACAAAAAGTGACCGTGTGGTGTGGATTTCATGCCCAAGGTGTAATTGGACCCCATTTCGTCGATGGAAATGATCGGCATGTTACGGTCAATGGAGTTCGCTATCGTGCCATGTTGGAAGACTTTTATTTGGCCAGAATAAGATGGACTTGACATCAGTGATATGCGGTTACAACATGATGGTGCCACATGCCACACAGCTGGTCAAACAATTGATCTATTGAAGGGGAAGTTCGGTAATCGTGTAATCTCGAGAAATAGTCCGGTCGAATGGCCACCTCGCCCATGCGATATAACGCCGTTGGATTTTTTTTTTTCATGGGGTAACGTTGAGTCGTTGGTTTGTGCCATCAAGCCAATAACGTTAGAAGAGCTTAGAAACAATATCGAAAGCAAAATTACCAACATTCCCGCCGATATGTGTGGAAGAGTGGTGGAAAATTTGCTTCAAAGAATCGATCGATGCAAATCTGCTCGCGGTGGTCATATCAACGAGATCGACTTCCATACTCAAACTTGACATGTGTACTACACTTGGAGTACATTTCAGCCCGATATCTCAATTATTCTGTGCTTTATATAAATATAAAACTGTTATGTTCTTATTGAAAAACAGAGAACGCGACACAGAAACAACGCTAGACTGATGAAAATTAAGTCAATTTAAGATAAAAATGACATTTTAGAACAAAATGCGAACTTCCAACGATTTAGAAGAAACTAGAGCTTCCAGTACGTTTTGTCAGAAAGAAAATACAATACCGCGTAGGAGTGGTACACCTACACAGATACCCTAACTTTGTAAAAATGAAATACAGTATCCTAACAAAGTTTGAATAACCTTTCGTTTTTTTTTTATGTATTTCCTGGTTAGGTACTTTCTTATCTAACATTCCATCGACTGGGGTATCCTTTACTTTACTTTAAAACATACAAAACCCAACTGACCACTGAATAACCTTAAACGATGAACAATATTGATTGTAGTCGAAACCCCAAAACAACACTGACCACCACTACGGATACGAACCCATAAAATAAGCGAACATGGTCGGTGGTGGATACAGACTTCAGAGCAACCTTGGAATGGAATAGTTGGCAAATTTTTATTCTTTCACTTTTTTTTCTATTTTTATTGGCACATCAGTGTTTGGTTATTGAAGATATGGTTGGGTTGAGACTGTTTGACGGTTGTATTTTGGGAAGTGGCGGTTTGTGAAAGTTTGTTTCAAAGAAATTTCTAGTTTTCTTTTTCATGATGAGTATGAGATAATAGATTGCTAGTCTTTCTATATTCTATTGTCATGAACGTTTCTTTTCTCTGGTTACTTACAACACTCTGAGCAGATAAAATCTTAAAAAAAAAAATTCACTGCATTTTCTTTTGGATAAAAGTTGCAAAACAAATGAAAAGTACAGATGTACTTGTACTGTAAACATTGTAAGAATACCTTACCACAAAGTGGTACCGTAATAATAACTATCGTCAATCTAACATGATAGCCCGGAAATATGACTGTCTACTTAGAAGTGTACTTAAGTTTAATTGAACATTCTGTTAACGTTCACTAAATTGATTTGTAATTCAACGAACATAGGTTCAGCTCTTGTAGTCTACCTATAAATGCGCGTGTCATTGAATAAAATGGATTACGACTACTACAACCCACATGGGTCCGACCACGCTTATGATCAGATTTACTTTTTCTCCATTCTGACACGTATATTATTTAACAACGCATACAACGACAAAATTAATACCTGACTTCACAGTTATATGCGAGGGAGTGCTCCGGCAAAAGATAGAATTTATAATTAATTCGCAGAACTGGGCACGGGCTATTGAAATTTACCAAAATGACTATGTGAGGTAAAGAAATGATCGGGACAGTAAACAAGTTTGGAATAGGCTTACAACGAAAGGACGTGGGACTACCGAACGTAAATGGAACTCAAACTTTATATTCAGATGCCAAAAATCCTTAAGGGACAAGGGAGCATTTTAAATTCAATGTAGTTTGGTTAGTGGACTGTTAAGCAAGAGACACAGGTTCGATTCTCAAAAACCACCAAACGTTGCGGCACCACCTTTTCGCAGACATGGCAATCTCGCAAGATTATAGTCTGTCATCGTGGGATGGCCCACCTTAGGCAAAACTTACAACATCACAAAACTAAGAAGAGTCCAACGAACAGCTGGTATTGGAACCACAAGAGCGCGATCGAGCCCGTCAGAAGCTCTTAACGTGCTTATTTCTATCCTGCCCCTGGACTTGCACATCAAATATATCGTTCCGTGTAGTGCTGTCAGACTTAGAGAATCTGGGTTTTGGTCCCCTAAACCTTATGGCCATAGTAAGGCTCTTGACGTGCTGCCTAGGGATCTGACCTCCACCATAAGTGACTAAACGAGTCCTTCACTTAAATTCAATAATAATATTCAGGTTCACTTTCCGGAAAGGTGGGAACGGAACAATAACCTACCCCTATCAAACTACCAAGTATCGATCTACAACGACGGCTCGAAGATGGAGTGTGGCGTTGGACCAGGTGTCTTATCAGCGAAATTGAACGTATCCAAATCGTACCATCTCCCAGACTCTTCGAGTGTCTTCCAGGCGGAGGTACTAGCGACTAGAGAAGCCTGCAAGATACTTAACCTCAGCCCTACTACGTCAAACTGCATAGACATTTTTATTGATAGCCAAGCTGCCATCAAAGCACTCCACTCACTTACTTCGTTCTCTGAATCAGTAGAACAGTATAAGGAAACTATAACGCAGGTAAACGCTCGGTTTAACATCACTCTCCTCTGGGTTCCCGGCGATAGTAACATAGAGGAGAACGAGAAAGCCGACGCGTTAGCCAGATGTCGTTCTACCCTAGATGCTTTCCTTGCGGAGTCAGTCTGCTCCCCTATGGGACTCATCAAGAGCAAACATTTTCAAACACTTACTCTCTTTTGCCAACTCTAGGGGGAAAAGTCTTGCAACCTGTGCCATTTCCAGACGGATATGGCCCGCCTACAATAGAAACAGAACGAATTACTTAATCAATAGGAACCGCATCAAAACGGGAAGAATCACAGCAATAAGCACGGGCTGCTAGCCAATTGGCCCACACGCTGCCAAGTTAGGCATCCCGTTCAACCCTCACTGTCGTAGTTGCGACAATTTACACGAAAAAGAAACCATATTCCATTTTCTCTGCGACTACCCTGCACTAGCCAGAGGCAGACAGGGCACTCTCGGAAAACCCTTTTTCAAGGAACTATCTGAGATTCAATACATAAGATGCGCAACATTATCAATTTTCTTAACTCCACAGGGTGGATCTGCAAACTACACTCTAACCTACGCTCATCAACATTCAGATCACGTGAGTTGTGGTATCAAAACGGCGCTATTTGTGTCTCTGGCAGGTTCACCAGTTTCAACCACTTCTACCTACGTACCATAATTTGTCATGAAAAGCTTCTCAATCCGCCATTCGGAGTCGGCAGTAAAATTGTAGGTCCCTTCCATTCGTGCGAAATATAACACGCACAATATGAATGGTTGTGAGTAGCTACCCCTTGGCTTTTCATGAGCTGTCGCGCCAAATATTTATTTTACGCTCAGGTCCACCCCGGACTGTAGAATTAGTATTCTCTGTAGAGTTTGGAGTCGTAACCACCCCTTTAAAGTCCTTGATGCTCAAGAATGCTTATAAATTTATCTTCGACAGGAAAATGTTATTTCGTTGAATTTTATTCCGAAACATTTCTCTCAATCGCATGAGATACCTAGACCTCCTCAAACCAAAATCAAGAACAATCAACATTCCATTGGTATCGTTGAAATTGACTCCTATCCCCCTCAATCGAATAGTAATTAAAAATCGAATTCAACTGCCAAAGTCAGATCCTGCTCTCCGCACAAAGGGCTGGCAAAACGTATCACACCGAATTGCATTTTCTTTTCCTTTTAAATGCGACACAGCAAGTATGCAACACGGTTTAACAACCAAAAATCGATGAAAAACATTTGTTGCACTGTTGTTTGGGTTTTTACCCCAAAGATATAACCTTAAAGCTAACCATTCCTCCACACACATACACACATAAGTAGTCTTTGGAAAAATATTGCGCGGAAAACTGGTTTCTGGCTTTTCCCATTCACATAGCTCCATATATACAAGTTTATACATCGACTATGCACAATCCAACACAGCGACTCCTAGTCGTCGTCGTCGTTGTTGTTCTCGAACAAAGGAATTGTTGTCAGTTTTCCCTTAGTTAACCGCCAATCAATGCCGCCCAGCGTCCACATCCACCACTCTCTTGTCACCCCATATTGTTGTGCGGCTGATAACTAGTGTAAGTGAGTGGGTATGCGATGCCAGGTCCAACGAAGAAACTGGAATCGGAATTGGATTAGAATTTGTGTGCTATCGGCGGCGGCGTTGTTTCTGGCCAACAGATGTTGCTATTTGTGTTGTGCAAATACTGTTTTTTTTTTTTTTTCGCCATCGAACAATGGTGATGCAGACTGGTTCTCTCGAATGCAGCTGGTCCAGCTGGCTAGTGTTAGATTTGCCAAAGCACCCTGAGGTGACCGAAAAATGAATCTAAATTTGGAAGCGGTCGTGCATTCCGTGCTTGGTCACTTCTATTAACATCGCACGTGTGAATTCTGTCCTCGATTTGCTTGCCTGCGCACTAATAAGCCTCATACGCAGCAGTAGCGACCTACTGCGGTTGTGGTTGGTATGGTATGGTTGAGCTGTGGTCACATTGTCTTCGTCTTCTATATATTTCGCGACCCATTCAACACAAATCGACTATAAAAACCACAGAACCGATTGTCAGAAGGAATTAACGTTCACTCCGAGGAACCAATCAAGTGTCCAATGACCCAGATGCATGTGACATACCAGCTTACAGCATACTCACACCAGAGTGTAGACATAGCTTTAAGGAGCACATTTTATGCTCTCATCAATAGGATTATGGCAGCGAGCCAGAAATGAAGAATAAATTTAACGAATTTATCGATGGAGCTCTCCTACGTGCATCCGCATGCGGATAAGTGGTGGTGGTGGTGGGCATTAACCATTTATCGTCAACTTCAAGGTTTTTGCAATAAAATTGCGTCGTTGGATAGACATTATGTCTGTTAGGCTTCCACGACATAACCACATGTTGCTATATTGAGGTGTGCAGCTGCTTTTAATGACGCGTATACTACGTAGACGACACACAAGACGGCCTTTGACGGTTACATAATCGACACACATACACACACACAATGGAGTCTGTTGTATAGTCCCGGGAATTGGAATTGTCCAAAGGAGTAACGTGTGGGCTGATAGGTAGGTAGGCACTTTGGATGTTCGGGAGGAATTCGATTTTTTTATTTCATTTTTCCATTACATAGCCAGTTGCTGACGGAAACGAACTTGTCGTCAGGTTATAACTTAAATTATTAGTGATTTAGAAATTTGCAATCTTTATTTACGGGCAAATAAAAAGTATTTTTATGATGGCCTTAAGGTAGAAGCTGTTTAAGCCAATTCGATTGTGCAGAGTGGTCTTTGAAAGCGGTTATATGTCAATGACAAGTTAGCATTTTTCAAATTATTTATGTTTTTTTATGATTCCAAAGTGAAAGAAACACAAATACATATGTACATAGGTACGTCAAGGATAATAGAATAGAATATTTTATTTGAAAATGCAACAGATTACGGTTAAATTTTTAGTGTTCTTCTATAGATGCATGTCAATCTCGTTAATGCAATTTTAGTCTTTCATAAATCTGGAACGCTTTTACTTCATCATGCATAAGACTGAGGAATCATAAAAACTTGCGTGGGCTTTACTCTTATAAGAGCACGATTCAGGTGAAACTGACTGTCGTTTTCGTCAATCATGCAAATTCCACAAGGGAGGTGCACAACATCATCTGCACTTACCAACGAGTCTAGTGACTTTTCGAAAGACTTTAGTAAAACGTGATTGATGGCAATAGCTAGGTCGTTTATGGGGGGTCAAAATAGCATACTTGCACATGAAGTCCACAGCTTTATTATGGATGAGGAGTTATGTGAGGATATATTAGCCATGATACACCTAGTGTTTGCGCTCCATAGTCGTAAACAGGTGACCTAAAAACCACCAAATATCGATTATAAGTGGACATCAGCCATATTGGAGACGCTATCTATACTTTTTATGACACATATGTGGTTAAGTATAATGTCACAGGAATAATGCACATACGTATGATAGATGAACCCAGGACACAGAGGAATTGAAGGCAATGAAATTGCAGATCAACTTGCCAGGATAGGCTCTTCAGAAAGGTAAATAGGTGCCGAACTCTTCTGAGGGATCCCTACTCCCGAGTTCAGAATGAGTCTGGACAGATGGGAAAAATGGAACTTCATATCCTTCTGGAACAACACTCATGGAGTCAGACAGACTTAAAAGACCATCCGACCCCACAAAACCACTAAAAATGTTCTCAATCACAAAAGGGACGATATCAGAAGACTTGCCGGGGTCCTCACCGGTCATTGCAGCCTAAGATATCACCTACATAAACTAAATATAGTTCAGCAATCTGAATGCAGACTCTTCTTAGAGGAAGACGAATCAGCCGAACACGTACTATGTGAGTGCGTGGCTGTTTGCAGAGTCAGGAAACGCGTTCTCCACAAAGAATTCCTTACACCGGAGGATATTCGGAAAGTCTGGACTGGAGATATCATCAACTTCATTAGGAAGATAGAGGATCTCCTTGTCTAACTGACTCCAGGCACAATAGTTCTTTTAGGTCGCAGTACCATATGCATTTGTCGCAGAGCCTAACAAATAATAATAATAATAATGCTAGATGAATACCAAACCAACTTGGCGAACGTAACTGAAAGATCGTGCGAACTGAACAAATTTGGTTAAGCCTCTGGGTCACCCGAACTGTAGCTTTACATTTCTCACCTCGTTCGGACATCATACCCAAACTGTATTTAAGGAACTTTGCCATAGTTACTCGTACATAAACTCTTTGGTGATAGAACTGTATCGGATCGTTCAGTAAAATGCGCATGTGGGAGCCTCACTCCCTTAATACGCGATCAGTATCTTTTAGTTAGAAAAACAACCCCAACGAGTGCAGACGTGTTAGAGTTAGGAAATAAAGAGCAGTCGGGTTTTTTTATATAAAGTTTTCCCGACTTAAAACAAAGCAATGTGTTTTATTACTTCGGCAAAATATACAAGAACAGATCCAAACCGCCTGTCTCTCCAGAGGCGATTGTATCATGTGTCGTAGCTTACGTCCAAAATTTAAACAACAATGAAGCAAAACAGATACGAGGAACACGGAAAAACGCATCTTAATAGTTTAGCGATGAAAATAAGACTTGGCTGTAAAGATACGAGACCATCAAACACTGGCTGGGCAATTGCCCAAATCTCAAAATATGTCGCTTTTGCGTTATGGGAAACAGACTGTTTGAACAATTGGAAGAACTTGGGCAAGTTTCACTGATGGTCTTGATACGATTTATTAAAGGCGTACAGGTTGGTTCGAACATGGTCCAAATGACTAGAAACAGTTTTAGAGATGGTACCATAACTTCTATAAGAAGCCCACGGGACCAATCAGCTTTAGCAGAAACAGAAAGATAGCCCTCGGAGAACACTTCTTTAATGATCTGGGCGAATTGTCAAAAAAGCCACCGAGAACTATTCTACAATTCCTTCGGAACCCGGATTGGTTCAGGGAGGCCAATTAAAAATTATTATCCGTGTTCTATTTATTTTAGGTGCCCCACATGCACATCACACCGGGGAACATAATGGATCCTTTGAGGTCCAAGTGAGGCTGTAGATATATGCAAGTGCAGCCACTCCTGTAACCTAACCTAGATTAGAGATTAAATCAAAATTCGAGGTGGGCCTTAGTCCCTTATCACTGTGATATCCTCCATGATACCGGAGTGCGCGATGAAACCGGCAATGTCTTTGCGTGAGCTGGTGGTTATATCTTCCGCCATGAGGTAGTATTTACCTAGAAAACGATTACGTGCTCTTGTGAGGCAGTTACAGTGACACAGTATGTGTTCTGCTGATTATTCGTCCTCGTTGCACATCCTACATGTATTGTCTTGTGTTATTTCCATAGTCATGCGATTTTTTTTAACCTGACCGTGTCCAGTTAGAAAGCCTGTGACTATTCGAATCAAACCAAACCTAGCGTCAAATTGCGAATTGAGTGAGAGAGTGCTTCTGAAACCACGTATTGATTAGCAATTAAGGAGTATGCCCGAGCCTTAAAACTTGTTTCTCTTTACGCTCATGACTTCATACATATAGCTCCTGACATCCTATCCTAACTGTATCCTGTCCATGGTTAGAATATTTTGCAAATTATTCACCACCACACATAAGTGGTATCCTTTTTAAATATTCTGGGTTCAGAACAGAAAAAGGAAAAAAAAAAACAACATTTCCTTAACCTCAAGCGGTAATTGAACATATTTCGTCAATCATACATGCGTGGTCCTTTCCTACCGTAAATTAAAAGATCCATCATGTAGGTTAGTAGGAAGATTAATATGTTTCACATATATTATTTCCTAAGGACATATCCATCCATTAGGATGACATTTACTTTCTTATGTTATGCAGAGAAAACTTTTTAGAATGAGTAGCTCCTCATGATAATGGAGTTATGTCATATCTTGTTGCGAAAGTTCCGTTCGGATATTATACATTTGATGAGATATGTTTTTTTTTTTTTTTTGATTAATGCTTTCTTTTGTAGCTGTAATGGAAGTTTCACTTAAATTTTTTTTTTCTAATTTTCAAAGATTCAAAGATATTGGTTACTTAAGATATATGGTATCTTGTTCGATAAGATTGTGTTTGAAAAGATGAAGTTAGAATCAAGAAAAGATAACTTGATTGGCAGGATACAATAATGAAGTCAAGGAGGGGCTATGGTTGTTGTATGACTTGTGACATGTGAGTGCTTTTTGACTAAACAACATATGAAGAAGCACTTGAGTGTTTACCGTGTAAAAGTCGTCTTTCAATATTTTTTTTACAAATTAGGAACTTGGAGATTCTTTTAAATATAGGAACTCGTGAGATTTTATCAATTTCGAATTAAGGGTAACGTACACGCAATGGGGGACATAGGGACTAGCTGAGCCAGCTAATGGGGTTCAAGTCTCAGCTAAAGAGCTAAGAAATTTTTCGTGGTATTTTCTTTCAGCAAGTAACGAAACTAAGTCAAGACTTTTGCAGAACGGATTGCATTTTTTTTTTCATCAATTATGTTAGAAGACTTACGTAGTAGTATTTGCACGATTGCACATGTATTCAGGCGTATTCCGCACTCTCAAATGGTAAACCTTGTCAACAACACATCATATGAATCCACTTGTAGGACGCTAAGCAACATGATCATACATATGTATCTTGGTCTTCTACAGTTTGCAAATGGATTATGTCTGTGCTGAATGGAAAAATGTAAAGTGGAAATCTTGGAGCGATTACAACCCTTATTTCTTATAGTCAACATACGATATGCAAGTCAAATATTGCTTCAACTAAAACTTCTCATTAGTAATTTCGTTCGTGGAAGACACACTAACCCCAAACATTACCTTCTGATCTCGTCTGGTATACGAACGGATCTAAATCCGGAATTTTCGGAGTTTTATTTGTAAGCCTTGGAAAATTATCGTTCATAGTCCAAGGTAAGATCTTTGCTATCCAATCATTGTGTGAGGCTTGATCTTCCCATGTAGTCAAGCTGCCTTAGAAGCGCCCGACTCGTCTGTCATCAAACCCAAGATAGTCCTAGAAACTTACAAGATGATGTAAGCGAGGACCTAGTCATTGGATTCCTGTCCATAGTGGATTCGCAGGAAATGAAAAGTCAACTTACCGACAATGTGCATCAACATCATTCATTGAACATGAAACCTTCTGTGGGCTTAGGAAATCACTCGAAAGGTCCTTACCTACAAGAATAGTCTTAATACAATAGGACAAGCATGCTCAAATCAAGTTTTATTGCGAATCTCAAAAGGAACAACCTTAGAGTCCTAATTTTCAGTGGACACTGGCTACTTCGCATGACTCTCCCAGCTGATTCAAGTTGTATACTCTGTCTTGAGAGTAAAGAGATATCTCCACATATTCTTACAGAATGTCCAGCTCACTCTTAACTCAGAAAGATTCATGATCTCCTGGCATTGTCTGAAGTGACAACTTATCAAAAACCTTTAACGGAAATCAAAAAGAGAAACTGCAGTGTTAAGGACTGCAAACAACCCTCTCGGATACACGACAATAACTATAACATGTGTTAAACTACTGAACAGGACCATGTATTACATATTTTTGAATGAATTCTGCAGAAACTAGAATAATTGAACATTTTTAGAAATACAGTCAAAATCGATTATAACGACTTTCAAGGGACCGATGAATTTGGTCGTTATAACCGATGTCGTTATAAGCGATTTTTACTGTATGTCTCCCAGATGTCGCATTTCTAGAGATCACTGCACTGAGTTCATCAGAACATCTGTCATCCGTAGGTATGAGGCGAAAAGGGACCAAATAAAAACTTCTCCATGGATTGCATTCGATTCTTTAGAAGATACGCCGCTGTCCATGTTCTCAAAATCACTTTTGGTTTATTACCCGCCTCATTACAACACCCGGCCAGAGTATTCCATTGCTTATCCTTTATGCTTAAAGGCAAACAATTTGTAAACTCCGAAGAAAATCTATCCGCAATACAAATTGGTTCGTCGCGATTAGTAAGAGTACCAATCCCTTTGAACATAAACGAAAAATGTTACCATCCCTCTACCTCTTGGTGCTAATTAGAATCATTAGGCTCAACTTGTGTATACACAGAATATCCAGTGTGGACGAACAGATCGATCCATTCCGAAACGAGTTGCTGTATGCGTCCAAAGAGTAATTAAGCAACTTAATGGCTCTACAGAACCATATTGAGAAGATGTTGGAATTTCCATCCACTCGCATGAGCCACACTCTCTCTTTCTCTCTCTCTTTACCAACGGGCGCTTACCTATGTCCAAATGGATGTGTAGGTATTTTGTATCCTGATAAGAATACACAATTGAGAGTTTCTTCCAATGGTTGCCGTTGGCTGCCAAAGAATACAGTTGACGTCAATCATTTAAACGTGTACAAGCTGTTCAACTTCATGATCCCATACCATCTTCATCTCCATCAACCATTCCCACTTCGGATGTAAGACACTTGTTATGGAGTCGCCTTCTCAATATAACCGACAACACGCAAGATGATGCCACAATAGTTCATGGAACAGAAAAAAAGCAAAAAAGAAGAAGAAGATGAGAACAATCCGACTGACATCTCAATGGGATGCTAGGGAGCAGGTTTATTGTATGTTCTGTTACTATTCCTGGTGTGCACGGTTACTGCTGTTGTTGCTGTTGCATCTTGTTAAACAGTAGTAAAATTGTGGTCAATGCGTGGTATTTCCTTTGGCGAATTGGACAAGATAAACAAATAAAAACAGAAACAGAACAATCATCAAAGCGAAAGATATCATTAAATAGTGTTATCACCTGTCTAATTCAATTACTTTAACGTTAATCGGTAGGCAGTTTTATATCTTGGTTAACAAGAGGCTGGCAGTTGATTATCCATTGTGCTAACTTGTTGTGTCTTTCCTGACAAGTAACATTGTATCTTTGAGGTTTGAAGCCATTGTTGTGAGCCAGGCTAGAGTCACGGTGGAAGGTGAGGAGGACGGTGGCATGCTTGAGGTTGCTCAGCAAAAATCATCAAAAAGGAGTGGTTCTTTTCGACCCCTCCTTGTACCACCTTCTCAGCACAGAAAATCTCATGCTAATAAAAGAAAGAGAGATCCTTAATACCCCAAGTAGACATAAGACGGAAAAGGAAGAAAATTTGTCCAAATTTACTCCGAAAGAGTATCACGAATCTATCCAAATTAGTCTAAACTCAACCTAAGCTATGCTTTTACTTAAAGCTGTGCCTAGTCTACACGCATTTACTTCACCAACATCTTTACCAGATAAGGTTAGTCAAGAATAGCCTATTCTGTCAGTTACTAACAATAAAGTTGTTGAGTTAAGCTTCTCGCTAGCCTTGTAAAATTCTTTGCATAAATTGAAGGGACCTATCATTTTTTATTGCAGGCTCTGAACAGCCTGGTAGAGAAGCTTCTTATGACAAATTATACTCTCGGAGGTTTGTCTTTTCTTTTTTGTCGAGAGATGGTTTTTTGTTATTTTGCTGAGACTCAAACCCTTATCAACCCTTGTAGCCTAACGCACTAAGCACTGAGCCATGAAACTATGACTCTCAAACGTTAGCTGAAACTTTCCTAGTGAGTACCTCCACCCTCCAACGCTACGGGTCACATGGCTATCCTATCTGACTTCCCCGAGCTTGAAATGATTAGCACGGTATCGGACTTTATGCCCAAGTAACTGTTTTGGCAGGAAGTTCGAGATTGAGATTCGGAACCGTAACTTCTGGGATATCGGAGACCCTTTGCTGAACATAAAAGGACTAGTGTGGTGTAATGATGGATCAAAGATGGACTCCGATGTTGGTGCCGGTATCTATGGCCCGTATCACAAAGTCTCGAAAGCATTCGGAATGTGTCTTAGCGTATTTCATGCGGAATTACATGCCATTGATACCCATTCTCGATTCCGGCATAAAGGGGGTAGCCATCAATATATTCACCGATAGGCAAGCAACGCTCAAAGCACTGATTTCCTTTTAAGGTTGCTTCAATACTCTCCAGGACCTCCCTTGTTGGTACCAGGACATAGAGGCATTGAAGGCAATAAAATTGCAGATCAACTTGCCAGGAAAGGCTCTTCAGAAAGATACATATGTAGGTGCCAAACCCTTCTGCGGCATCCCTACTTCCGTGGTCAGACTGAGTCTGGACAGCTGGGAAAAACGAAACTTCATATCCTACTGGAACAACACTCATGGACTCAGAGAGGCTAAAAGGGCTATCCGACCCCTGAACAAAACCACAAAAAACATTCTCCATCATAAAAGGGACAAAATCAGAAGACTTGCCGGCTTCCTCACCAGTCACTGCATATACTAAATATAGTTCAGGAGTCTGAATGCAGACTCCCCTTAGAGGAAAACGAATCAGCCGAACACGTACTATGTAAGTGCGTGACTGTTTGCAGAGTCAGGAAGCGTTTTTTCCACAAAGAATTCCTAACACCGAAAGACATTCGTAATGCCTCGACTGGAGATATCCTCAACTTTATCAGGAAGATAGAGGATCTCCTTGTCTAACTGACTCCAATAATAATCGTATCCTACTTCCTAGTTCCTACTATCCTACTAATATTACAAAAGTGAAACGTTGTCCGTTTGTTTGTTTGTTCCTCTGTAACACGAAAACTACGGAACCAATCAACTTCAATTTCAATTTTGCACACAGAGTGGCTGTACATCGGGTCACAGTATAGGCTACTTTTGGTTATTAAAGTGTAACTTCGCAAATTATAGGTGGACAAAGCCGCGGGTAAAACCTAGCATGCAAAAATGAAACTCAATTTCTTTGTCAAAAGTGATACATTACTTTTCGTTTCTCATGTAAATAAAACTGAATCAAAGGCATCGTCACAATTGATTTTTCCACTTTTCCAACGCAATATATGCGATTCCATCATCTAACGGGATTTCTTAATTCGCCATGTCATTCTTCCACTCACTAAACATTTCTCTTCTGTACATTTATACTCTCTCATCCATATGGACTAATGCCCAAGTTATACCAAACGAGCACGAAGATTTCCACTTCAAATGATGGCTAACTGGAGCTGCCCCAATGACTGGTAACCGACAGTGATATATTATTGGGAACACTTTTCCTGGGTATTTGGACAGAACTTGAGGTTTTTTTTTTTTTTTTCTATTCCGGACCAAGACTCGTAGTGGTTCTAGTAGAAGAATCGTTGTAAGTGCTAATTCATTGGGTGTATGGTACTCAATTTGATGATCTTACAGATATGTACGTTTGAGAAAATTCTGTAATTAAATTCGAAAGGCAAGACTTGTACGGCTCCTAACGAGTCTTACTCATATTTCTACCGGAATAATGCATGTTCTGTACACGTAATAATTAAAACTCTTCGAGCGATACTTATAGTTGCATCAGCTGGAACCTGGAAGCCACAAAACAAAATCAAAAACACATTCACTTTTGTCCTATAATTTCGTTATAGACACACAGACACACACATAACTTGAAGCCATGCACAACAACGTACGAGTAGATACTTGTTAGTTTGTTGATCAATATTATCAGGACCGCAGATATAAGCAAAATAAGTTTGCAAGGATGCAGGAATCGATACTCGAAACCAAGACCAAGAAATAATTAATGTAATTTCACTATCCTAGGTGTGCATGCTTGGTTAAATCTGCTGTTGATGTGAGGCGAGAGCGGGCTTTGTATACATTTTGCAAAACAAATTTGACGGAACCCCTTTAAGTTGGATGTGTTTTTTTTTCCTTTTTTAAGTTCGTATTTGGTTTGCCCGCCTTATTCAATTATTTGTCATTCTTCTGAGACACCGTCCTCACTGTCATCGTTGTCTGAAGGATTTACTTGAGGATTTGTTTGCTATCCGTTTTGCCGCATGTTTGAATTTCGGCTAAAGATACTTATCTCTTGTTTATCTTTTAGTAAAGTTCTTAAGTGCCTTGTTGCAATAAAAATATATAATTACGAGTATCTTAATTCATTTGTTTTTAAATTTTTTTTTATATTTCCAGATGACCAGAATACGCCAACGAAAAATGTTTAAAATGACAAAATCAACGACAACGATAGCCATGATGTTGTTGGTCATCGTCCTCGCATTCATGCACCACCCAACTATGGGTCAATCGAATTACGCTTCACATGCGAACAATGTTGAATACCAAGGCGAGGGACTGCCAGAGGAGGCGACACTCGACGGAAAGGTATGCGAAAACTAAGATATCAAATCTCCCAATAAGAATACTATAATGCTTTTGTGGTGTGTGCACATCGAGCGGGCAGTGCATAACCGACATCAAAGCATAAAATCGTTGAAAGGGCATAAAATTTTGCCCCGGGGTGCGGCTATACTCATTAAAAATTTCTCACAACACACCGAGATATATATATATACATATGTACGAGTCTAAATGAGGAACGCGTACATATTGTGTTTCACTTTTAGTTTTGTTTTTTTGTTTTTGATTGGTTGCACGGTCGTTAAAAAGGACGAGTTTCTTCACCTCTTCACGACTGGAATTGTTGATAGAGGTGTAAAAATGAAGAGAGTTTCGTTATGTGGTTATGACACGGCATGAAGCTATATTTTTTCATTGTAAACTGTGGCATGGTGTCCTTTGTATTAAAGCGGAATTAAGTGTGCGTTAGGATACGTGAAAACCCAAAGTTTTCAGTGCACTTTGGCTACTGTTTTTGAGAGAAAATATACTCTTGACATTCTTTGACAGGAATTGTTGGTAGGTCATCAATTTCTGGACTTCTTCATCGAGCCATTTGAGGGTGAATTCATCCTGGCAGGTCAAAGTCCGAAAGGCTTTTATATTGGTTAGCTGTCCAAAGAACGACATAGGGCTAGATCATGGTTCATCTAGCATTATGGCCATGCGATCGAGAAGCGCCGGTTCAACGTAGATCCATTGCTTGTCATTCAGACGTTGTTTCAGGCACCCATCGTTTATCTAGCACTATTGCCATGCGATAGAGTAGCGCCGGTTCAATGTAGGCCCATTGCTTGTCATTCAGACGTTGTTCCGGGCACCCATCGTTTATGGTGGCAACTTTCAGTTTTGACTTTCTTCAGGTTGCCATCTGAGGAGTTTTTGAATCGTTTCGAGCTCTCTTCAAACCGCTCGCTAGCATATGGCTAGTTACAGGATCAAATAGGGTGTGTTAATAGTCGATTTATGGTAGTCTTTCGGAAGAAAAGTGAACGAATTATACGTGCCATATCCATTCGCATATATGATATACCTTGAGACCCCAAACCCGCTAGAAATTCAGGGACCACCTCGCCAGTTCAGAAACAGTCCGGGATGGAGCTAGGTCTCAACCAACAAGCGTCTCCAGTCAGCTCAATCTTTAGCTAGTTGAGGTCTCCACCACTTGCGTGCGCTACCTAAGTCGTGGTCTTTCTCTACTGCGCTATCCTTCGGGGGCGGATTCGAAGATTTTTCGAACCAGATCATTGGTGTCCATCTGTTCTACATGGCCCAGCCACCTCAGTCGTTGGACCTTCACTCTTCTGTCTAAGTCGGTACAGTCCCGCCTCGGCAATTAGCCGAAATAATAAGGAATTCAGGGTAAAAAACATTTTTTACGACTTGGGTACAAAATTCGATGGGTAAACACTCAGAGACGAATCAAGGATCTTTATCTAATTTAAACTCAAATAATTAGAATAAGAGTAAGAGCCCCAATACCGCATAGTCAATCAATTGCTTCCCAAGCCTACGAAAGTTTGTATTTAATCATAAATCATTTATGGATCCATACTGTAGCTGCCTATACACCCTCAAGCAGCTAGCAAATTCGCCACCAATTGGGTTCAGCTCAACAGAATCGCCTTTAAACCTGCTAGACAAGGTTCCTTCTTAAGGCTTATCCACTAGCCGCATAAAGTTGGAGGTCAATTCTTGGTAACATTAAGAGAAGCTATCAAAATGGATATCAACAACAAGACTTCGAAAAGTTAAAAAAGTTCATCAAGCACTAAGCAAGCGTGAAGTTTAGCTTCTGACAGTTTCTATGAAGAGCTGGAGGACTTAAGCACCATCAAGTTAAGGAGTCTTTTGAAGCTTTAGAGATAAACTATCAAATTAAACTGGACCCTACTGCGGGTCTGAATGAGTCGATGATGATGACTTCCAACCACCAGGGTTGCAATCTTTCAAAAGTCTGTTTCATTGGATGAACTATGTATGAGGGTCATGCGATTCTTCTATGCACAAGGAAATAAGTTATAGAAGCCTAAAAGAGTGGGAAAGCGCATGGGCTTCTAGATGGTAGCCCCATATATGACTCATGAGAGAGTGCAGGAGTGCCTTAAGGCTTTTAAAGCAATACAAAGGCGAAGACTACTGCAAGTCCTCAAAATTTATTGTCATATCTGTCACTCTACACGATGGACATGCTTGTTAAAGTCTTAGAATGCATCATAACACAAAAGAACTCGCAGAGCTTCTGACACTGCTTATTCAATTATCATCTCAAAAAGCTAGTCCCTCTAGCATGTACCGACTTTGTTGCCAAGAGCATGCCCACTGTTGAGAACGATAAGTTTATCGCATTCCAGTGATAGGTCTTCTTGCTCTCTCACCTCCGCTTTTGGGTTTTGTCATAGGGATTTCCTTTCACTTCGAAGGCTAGGATGTCTATCGGGATCATCCCGGCAACGAAGTATATATGTTGTTTCATCTGAACTGGCTCTAAAGAAGCGATTTATCGAAAGGCCTTGTTCATCTCCTTCCAGGGGATGCAAAGAGCTTTATCGAGCCCATCACTCTGGCCAATAATAGGCTTCTCTGGGACATTTGACACTTTCCCAATGCCTTGTCCTAAAAGTATTCCATATGCCGAAATGCTACATGAGACTTTTTGGGTGAAGGATGCAATTACCCACCTTAACAACGTCTCAAGCTCTGTCTGTGCTAGACACTTTGGCTTCACCCATTCCGTGACAGATACCATGGTCTTGGGTGCATTCAACTCCAGTTCATTAAGGTTATTTCGCTTTCATTACTAGCGCAACGTGGTTTCCTATCAGGGATTTGTTATCTTAGAATTCCATCGCATATGATGGCTGTGGTGTCTCAGCGGCTATCAAGTACTGTATGTATGTATGTTACAACGTCTTACTCAGTTTTGAAACAGACAAGGATAGTCCATCTCCGTTTAGCTTCACCTCGTCTTAACTATTTTTTATGACACTAGAGGAGCATTCATTTTCTCTTCTTGCTAGAGCAAAGTTAACCCTTCCAAAATAAGGCCAAGTACGTATGATTAACAAGTTTTAGTGATGGCACTATGCACCCGTTCTTCTTAGATCTACGGAGAGTAACAGCAACAGACAGTCTATAACTACTTATTACAAAAAAAAAAATATATATATATAATGATCATCAACCTTTCAAAGAAGATATTTTCATGCCACTTAGCGTTATCCACAATACGAGTACTTCTTCATCGTCCTTTATACGTTAAAGCCATCACATCACATCATCAGCCAGTAAAGCCACAATCTGCGGAGAGGCATTTTAAGTACCAAATGGTTTGATAAGGAAGTACATGCTCAACCAAAACTATTTTTAGTGCTTAGTAATAAAACTTAAGCATTTAGTCGGTTGGAAGGAAGGGGCAGAGTTAAATCCAATCGTACGTACGATAGAATTGAGTTTAGTTCTTTCCATTGAAGATACATTCTTTAAATTTTACATTTAGCATGCAATGGATTTGGAATACACTTTATTCAGATACAGTGCAACAAATTGTCCTTAAAAATCAAGCATAGGCCTTGCATGCTATTGATGAGTGACATCACGAGGGGAAACATGACCTGAGTAACTAAGTGGAATCAATTTATAAGTGAGTTTTATTCTCGATGGGAATAAACAGATGTTCATCCATCCCCCCATGGCAATAATCTATTGAAATGTAGCCATGAATACAATGTTTGTTTGACAATAATTGCTGTTAGGATATGGCTCTTCGATTTGCAATTTTTTATCATCAAAATATGAAAATGTTTCCTGGGGCTATTTAATGATGCAGACTGGATTCGTTGGAGCATGGCAGGAAGAAACCATCACAGAAACATCAAATACTACTGTGGTCATCGGAGTTGAGTTGATGGAGATCTGATGATGGAACCGTACAAAAGGCAATACAAAGTAGAAAATGCAAGGATCTGTTTAAGAAGTATGTCACTTCACATTTGGAATGAGATTATAATAGCCAACTAAAGAAAAATGCTAGTAACGATGCGTGCCATTAGTATTTTGGACAGAAAATCATAACCTAAGGGCAGGTGGCGTACCACAGGGATCTGTGTTTTGTATCCTTTGGCTCCCAATACCAGAGGGGGTGGGAAGGATAGTTGATCCAACATAAAACTTAGGCAGTAATCATAAGCCTGAAGTAAGTTGGAAAAATGGACCGGTGGACCGGTGGACAGCTGCAAATACGTATTTACGTAGATCTACGTCTGGATGGTGAGCACCTGGCGACAAGCGGAACACAAACACAATTCATTCATTGCCGAACATTTCCTTCCATGGCCACTTGCGAAGCGATGATAGGGCTCAAGTATGAAATATCTGTTGTACTACTGGCACACGGAATGTACCGTCAGTACCTACTCTTGAGGAACCAAAATACCCGATTTTGTCCTGTCTTAGTGGTCAACCACTCACACTATCCTCCAGTGCTAGATATTTGTGTATCATGCTTGACCCAGAACTTAACTGGAAGCAACAGCCAGTACAGGCATCACGGGTGCATTGAAGTCAGCCCCAACGGATGCCCTTACTGTGCTCCTACAACTTCTGCCTCTCTACGTACACACAAAAGTTACCGCACTATGCAGCGCGGTCAGACTAAAAGAATTTGGGTGCTGGACTGCACGGCCCTACGGTTATAGCAACATCCTGCACTCGTTACCAAACGGAATGGTCGCGTTTCCAACCGACTACATCAAGTAGGTTTTTTCCACCAGAGCTCAGTGAAAGAAGGAAGAAGTAGTAAAGGACTTCGAAATTCTCATCTACAGCGACGGATCAAAAATTAACAGTGGTGTGGTGAACTCGGAATCACTGAAAATATCAATATCATACCCCTTGAGGGATTTTGCCAGCGTTTTCCAGGCGGAACTACTGGCAATCCGTGAAGCTTGCACGTAACTCGGGCGTGACACAACGGACAAACAAACCATTGCTTTCCTCATAGATAGCCAAGCCGCTATCAAAGCTATTGACATGGCTACCATATCCTCCAAACTGGTGCAGGAGTCCCGGAACGAGTTTGCCTGCTTGGGTGAACGCTTCAGGATCATACTGCCAGATCGAAACGAGCGTGCAGATGAACTGGCCAGGCAGAGCTCAGCTCTTCACGGTTCATTCGCGGGAAGGGTCTATATCCCGCTAGGAACGATTAAAAGGACAAATCCACTCACACTTCCCGCAGAAGGCAAACCTCCAATGGAGGGGGTTAACCGACTGTGATATATAAAGGAAGATATGGCCGACGAAAACCCAGCTGGTTTTTTTTTTTTTAACATTCCTAGGAGAGTGTCTATAAGCCCAGTTCACTACTTTGTTGACATAGAAACTGGATATGAGAAGTCCCATTGAATTTGAAACTATTTCATTGCATTCCATGTCCATGTAGCTGTTCAATGCTGGTCCTATTCTCAAAAGAAGATTCCCCCTAGTGACAAGGGATTGATATTGCAAAAGTCCACAAAGTTTTTACAAAGACATCTCTGTTTGGCTCCAGTTAGCATCAGTACTTGAACTCGAAATCAAGGGGAAACACCGTATGCCGACATTACAGTTCGAAGATAAATCAATTTCCAGTTTATGCATGGCTATGAGACTCGGAAGTACACGACGGAAAATGAGGAACTCAGCTCATATCCACATGACGTAAATCATTCGCCAATGGACGAACGACAACAAACGGAAAAAGAAAAGAAAAAAAGGAAACTAAAAATCATCCATCATAAATCGTACAAGAGTTGCCTAAGTTCCCATTTCTCTCTTGACAAAGAGGCAAGATATAATCTATCCTCAACAACAGTTCCAGGAAATTAATCGATTTACCTTAGGCCACTGGATTCGGAACCGATTAACCTAGATTTAGATATTCAGAAACAATGTATGGATTTGTGAAAAAAAAAAAAATATTCACCTTCAAATTGAAAAAAACAAAAGGACCTCCTCTAGGGCATCATCAGCGCGTTTTTTTTATTGCTCCACACTCGGATGATTAAATAATGATCTCTTCAGTATTTTTTCTCTTTGTATGCAAATGAATATACAAGTAGGAAAATACGCTCATTAATGGCAATAGGCTCCCCGCCATTGATGGGAAATTATGACTGAAAGGCACACACACACATCCACATACATATTCAAAGTTCTAACGATTTCTATTGTTCTTGACTGACGGCGTCGTCGGTGGCGGAGGTAACAATGAAGGAATGTGCCAGCACAACCATTGTCAGAGGGAAGGACTGGCACTGAGCTGGAAGAGCTATTTCAATGTGGTTTCGTTTCGTAATGGCGCACTGATGGCTATGTGGGTGCAGATTACGGAATTACATAAAAAAAAAAAAGTAAATTTGCATGGAAAAAATTATTTATGTATATTTTTTGTTGTTGTTGGCAACTTGTTGGCACTCCTGGACCATTGCAATGCGGATCGAGTTTCAGCCCTGAGAGCCATGCTGCCAGGTATTCTAATCACGTTCCGTTGGATTGAACCGGGAGTCTATTGTAGCGAATCGTATTAAATAAAAGTGTTGGCGTGATATGATGCTTTATGGTCGGTCTGGGTCTGGAGTTGTTGAGGCAAACGTTGTCGTTGTCGTTGCCTTCATCGTCATCGTATCGTAGTGGTGATGGTGATGACAACCAATTGTCCATAGTATATGTATTCGTATCGTATCTATGTGTTGCGATTTTCTGCGTCTCAGGTTCTTTTACCTTTGAATTATTGCATTTTTTTGTTTTCGTTCCTTTTTGTAATAAAATTCTGGAATTTTATGAAAGTCTGTACTGCTGGAAGTCTCTGAAATTCCTTTATAAGAATGCCTCCATTTAAGGATCCATTAAAAATGGATCAGATGAAGTGAGTTAGATTTTCTCTTGGTCATTGTATTTGTGGTCGTAAGCACATTTTAAATGTTCGATTGTGGTCGAGTTATGGGCGGTATTAAAAGAAATATTGCAACAAAATGGGCGATTTATAACAGTAGCTAATGATATTTTACTGTTAAAGGATAATATAAAGCTATACACGTCGTTTAAACGGGAGGTTAATTGGAAAATAATGGAAAAAATTTACGTAAAACAGGATTACGTGATAACTTTTTATTATTTCATAGAAAGTATGCGATTGAATATTAGGATTTAATGTTAAGTGTCCTGTGAGCAATATTCACACTGCGGCAGATCTTCAGGAGCTCCAAATCGATACACACCATCTTTTCATCGATTTTAAGGTCGATAGCTATACAGAGCTATGTCTAGTTTTGGCATCCCTGCCAAACTCGTCCGTTTGTGCAAGATGACGATGGAGAATGCACGCTACTCCATCAAGGTCGGTAAAGAACTCACCGAGACCTTTGATGTCAAAAAAGGATTTAGACAAGACGATGCGCTATCATGTGATCCCTTTGACATATTTCTTGAAAGAATAGAGCAACATTCACGCGCCAACACAAAAGGGATAATCTTTCAAAAGTCCGTCCAATTACTCGCTTACGTCGATGATATTGACATAATCGGAAGAAAGCAGCGTGATGTCAGTGACGCTTTCGTGAGTACTGAGACGGAAGCGGCAAAGATGGGTTTAGCCAACCCAACCAGAAAGGATACTCAACACCGACGTGACGTCTCGGACAGAACGTCTCCCTCGACAGATATAACTTTGAGGTAGTTAAGGACTTTGTCTACCTGTGTTCTGCTATCAATTCCGACAAGCAGCGCTGAGATCAAACGAAGAATAACTCTTTCCAATCGCTGCTTCTTTGGGCTAAGAAGGCAATATTGACTAGCAACGCCCTCTCTCGAACAACAAAAGTGACCCTATACAATTCCTTAATAATCCTAGTCTTGCTCTACGGCACATGGACTTTATTGAAAATGGATAAGGGGGCTCTTGGCTGTTTGGAGAGGAAAATTCTTCGGGTAATTTTCGGCCCCCTCTGCATTGACGGTGAGTGGAAGAGGAGATACAACGAGGAACTGTACGTGCTGTGCAGCGACATCGACTTAGCCAGAAGAGTAAAGGTTTAACGACTGAGATGACGGGGTCGTGTAGAGCGGATGGACACCAATGCTTCGGTCCGCAAAAATCTTCGAATCCGCCCTCGAGGGACAGCGCAGTTGAGAAAGACTGCGACTCAGGTGGCACACGCAAGTTGATGGGGACCACAACCAACTAAGCGTGCGAAACTGGAGGCAGTTAGCTTAAGATCGAGCTGGCTGGAGACGCTTGTTGGTTGAGGGTCAGGTTCACCCCGGTCTGTAGTGCTACCTTAAGTAAGTAAGTTAGTAAGTCCTGTGAGTAATGAATTGAGAGACAGATGGGCATCTTTTTCGAGGAGAAGGTTGCTGACTGATTATATACTCTTCACTATCTAAGCCAGAACGTACCTACCCCTCGAAAAGTATCTACCTATCCTGATGGAGGCCAGAAAAGCACTGCAACATAAAAACAGTCTTCGTGTCAAGTAAAGTTCTTCTCCAATTCGAAAATGTTACGTTTTCGAAGGATCATGCTTGTGGATGAATATTTGCCTATGGCTAGAGAAACCCATCCTTGTGTAAACTTCAAAGGACATTGCCTTAATCCACGCAGAATATTAAAAAGAAAATTATGAAATAATTTGGACTAATGAAGGGCAAAGACGTCGAAGTCTATTCAGACGACTGGAATCTACGGAGTCATTGTAGTGTTTTCCAAGCCAAGATCAATAACATTCATCGAGCGGTTATTGACAGTGAAAAGCTTCCGTGAAACTGTCAATCTGGAGTGGGTACCTAGCTGATAGTTTGGAAGATGTTACCATTTACATGCCTCCTAAGCTTAGTTTCATACTCATGCTGATATATGTGAAAAGGCAGATCACGACTTAATTGTCCTTCGCTGTGAGGCTACTATGGCCAGTGCTCGATTGGTAAAGTGTTTCCTTTGTTAACCGATTGGTCGATCTAAGACAGAACAATGTCAGTCCATTTGTTATGTAGATGAACCCATCAATAATCGTCACTCCAACTTATCATTTGATCTTCTGGTACCTCTCAGTTAGAAGCGTTCTTTTTTCCACATCTCAAGCTATGCTCCGTGCTCTACAATAACATAAATTTCCCAATCTTTCTTCTAGGTGACTAAGCTTGATGATCTCAGTCCAATAATTTTCTTGAATCGCACAAAAGCAGCTTTAAATTGTGCAGCTGGCTCAATGCAGGTTTGTATTTAACCTCACATTGTCTGTACGCTAATTTCTCACCGAAATATCCTTCCAGGTTGGTCTTAAATTTAACGAACCATTCTTTGGCATTGCCTATGCTGATTTCGATAGAAATAGTGCCTGCCAGGTACTCGGAAAGGGTGACCTTAGCTACAATCTTGAACTGCCATTGAAAGGATGTGGAACTAAACAAGTAAGTAGAACATAAATACCTTATCCGCCATCATGAGCGTTTTGTCATAAAATTGTTTCGTTTCAGGAACCACAACGCGTCTTTACGAACAATATTGTAGTTCGTTTCCACCCAGGTTTGGAAATGGATGGTGATGAGATTATTACAATAGTTTGCCGGTATCCACCTCCAATTCCATCGATTCCACCAGGTTTACCAGCACCAATGTAGGGACTACCTTTAGACCAAAAAATGACACTCTTTAGTTACATCCTTTCATTAATTTCAGTTTAAATGAACTAGTTACTGGATCTGTGATTGAGCCTCCATTGAAGGGCATACAAATCCTTATGATCATCTGTGCCATTATGTTCCTTACATTGTTACTGCTCGGTTTGGCTGTCTCATACTATTGCTTGCGCCGCAGACCGATTCCAATTGTCCGACGGCTTCCGATGTCAATGGGAAGTGGTTCGGAGATCACTAAACTCAGCGATAGTAGTCTTGGAAATCTATCGAACTTTGAAGTTTTGAAAATTCCCAGAGCACATGCTGCACTCGCCGCCGTACACAGCTCATCGGGAAGTGAGGGTGTACTCATCCCATCGGACTATCCAAGTGAATCTCATTCAGAGATCGAAGAAATTGACACCAGGTAACAGGGCGACTTCATTTTTAATGTTTCGAATGAGGCTACTTTTTTGAAATGTAATTTCAGATCACTTCCATTCAGCTCAGCCGGAAGCTTCGAGAATCGCGCATTTGTCCAAGAGACTTCGAGCATCTACAGTGAAAACTACGGACATACTCAGGAGTTCCAAACCTCAAACGCTGTCACTAGCACTGTGCCACGTCTACCAATAGCTGCCAAGGAAACATCGCCTAAATTCGATGTTCAAGTTCGAGTGAAGAAATCTCCGCCACCACCACCATCACCAGTTACTTCCGACACGGAGAGTGTAGCAACTCTTCGACATGATCGCAATAACCTGTCCACCATTATGGAGACCCACGAGGACCGTGAAAGCATCATCACCATGGACTCACTGCCACAAGACAATGCACAAAGTCAATTCACTTATGTTCCTGAACTACATGCTGCCCCGAAACCAGAACTACCACCCCAGCCCGTGTTCTCTGTGTACACCAGGACTCATCACGAAATTCACCCTAGGCAAGAGACTTGGTCTGAGGACTATACTGATGGCCCTGCAGCCAGTGACACACGTAGTGTGATATCTGTTGATTCCGAAGTAAATGACATGCACTCGGTTGGTGAATTAGTGGACACAAGCCACTATTTTGAAACCCAATACCTTCCCGAACCTCCGATAGTTGTCAAGAAACCACAAATATCGTCGCATACTGTCGATGATGTCTTCCTGCGCACCATCACCGAAAAGAAGACCATCGAGGACATTGAAAGTCATAAGCGAAGGATAACCGAATACAAGCCAAGACCAATGCCAGACCCAACATGGGATGTCACCATCCGTAACTACCCCAGTGAACAGCAGCAACAACAATGGGAGAACTTCTCGGACATTTCAAGTGCATCCGGTATGACTCTGACACCAAAAATGGAACGGTCCACCTTGAGTATCCCACCGCCGCAGCATATTGAAGAAACTGGGGAGCAGTTGACGTCTCCTCAGCTGGTCGGCAACATGAAACCGATTGAAATTCCACCAGAAGACAAGGCCGTTCCCAACTGGGACGTTCTGATTCGAGTATTGGAAGAGCCGCATGAGAATATGCCCGATGTTGTTGATGATACCAGTTCTGTGCAGTCTAGCGTCCATCCGTTGGTCCGCCACATTAGTTACGACGACAAAGCCAAATGGAAGGAGATCATTACCACAGAATCGTCATTGCGAACAATGTTAACCGAGGCCGTTGTGAGGGAAGACTTTGAACGGATTCGCCAGGATACACGTTACGAGAGGATTTTCCAACCTCAAACTTGGGATGTAATCATGCGTATTTTAGCACCACCCGCTGATGATAATAATGATGAACCAGCCGCTGTAAGACGTTCTAAGAAGAAGGAACCATGGGACACTCGGTCGCGACGCAGTTCATTGCCAACACTCTACGAGTACGACAGTGATGGTGGCTCTAGTGTGCGCACCATTCGTAACGAACCAATTCAACCGTCAACCTCAAGTGCTTATCAGCCAAGTGGACGATCACGTCGTACATCACGTTCCTCGTATCGCTCGGACAATATTGACTTCCGTTCCATGTCAGAGATGACAGTCGATTTCGCTCGGCCCGACCATTTGGACAACATGTCCGATGCTAGTTCTTTCTATCCGAATCAATATTTCGGCGATGAGGAGGCCTACGATCGAAGATCCTTCCATCGTTCGATCAGTCATCCCAGCTTGGCCAGATCGGCTAGCGAATTTACAGAACATTGGGTTGCACCTGATAACTCGGATACTTCTTCCCCGGAGACTACGCCAAAGTCCAGAAGATCTCAACGAATGGTGGTAAGAATTCGATATGACTCTGTACCTAATCTTGTTTCTCCTTCCAAAGTCAAATTTCAATAGCAACGAAGACATGGTTGAGGAAGAGCTTCCGAGATTCATAGTGAACGCCAAGCCATAGTAAAATAGTTGAAGCTTAAAAGGGAATTAAATTTAATCTTCCCTAGAGGCTTTGATATTGCCACGCTAGCGAGCATGAAAAACTAGAAAATTTAGACGAGTGATTGGTCCACCGTGTTACCACGGAATCTTGGGAGTTTTCTTAACCCATCCGCAGATCTACTTGGAGCTTTAGATGAAGCTGTCAGAAACTTTTGACAGAACTCTCGGATAGAGTTTTCTCTCAAGGGAGGGCTCTTAATATGTTCTGGAGAGAGTTAAATCATATCGATTCAAGATGTGGACTTTGTGGAACGTATTAGTCCTTGCTGTCAAAAATTATGGCAGCTGACCTGAGGACTGGATTTTTCAGTGCACTTTTGCTTGTAAAATGATCCTCAGGTTGCTGTCTTAGCTAAAACACGAACCAGGGGATTTTGAAAAGGTTTAATCGAGCAGAATAGAGTAGTCAAGTGGTTCAAACACACTTGAAATACGTCACGAGGCTTCTGTAATTCGCCATTTCTACCCGGAGTCCATATTAGGGACTCAAATTACGGTTTCATCACTAGCTCTGTTGCTTGTTTTCTAGGGCAGATGCTTGCTAGAAATTTGTCGCCAATATTTGCCTGTATTTGCTCTTTGTTCCAAGATATTGGTGATCACGATCCCACTTGGAGAATATCCATGGGTATTCCTGTCCTAGCTCTAAGCTATGCATACATGCTTGCCGCGACAGCCCTTAATGGGCCAAGGGGAAGTTATACGTAACCATTTATTTTGTGCATTTTGTATATTTCGCGTGAATGAAAGGGACCTACGGGGGATTGATAAGCTTTTTCAGGACAAATTTTAAAACCCGAACCTGCGTCACTTCGCTTATCAGTCCAATACCCTGCCCACAAAGACCAGCTTACATTCACTTTAGTCTTGGACTGGTGGTGGAGTTTTGAAGTCCGTTGGATGATTTCATGTTCACATCAATCTCAAATTTGATTTCTTGAATCATGGATATAAGCTAGTTCGTCGTTAAGTCGACTTTAGCCCAAAAACTTAATTTCTATGTCAAAGTTGTTCTCCTATCATCAATCGTGAATACACTCGCGGATGAATCAATCGAAGGTTTTTGTCGGACGGCCTATTTCACCTTCGACTGCTGTACATTTATCGAATTCCAAAATCTACCTAGTTTAACTATTTTGCATGCTTCACACAATACACTCAATAAATTATGCTAAGCACGTACCGATTAGCCGCAGGATTATGAAGACTATATTTAACTTAATTTTATTCCTTTTGGATTTTAATGTGCTCTAAAACGTATGAATGCATTACGTGCCAATATTTCAAGGTCGAATTTTAAATAAAGTCAATTTTCTAAAGACGACTTTGAGTTGTTTAACTCATCTCCGGCACTGAGTTCCATAATTGTTTATTAATATTCGTAGTAAAAAATTACTATAGTTTCCAAGTTTTTATGTTAAGCATGCTTATGACATTTATACTCGTATTCATAAACGAGTTTGTTTGTACTATTTTCAAATTTATTGACAAAATTAAATTTAACTTTCAGACAACATTTCAAAGTAAAGGACCAGCACCACCACCGCCACCACGTGCCGGACGCATGGTCACCGAAAGTCAAAGCCAATATGTGGAATCTCGTTTGAGTACGTTCCATACGGAAAATGAAGGACGCCCCAGAAAATGGTAGATGACCATTTAAAAACAGAAATGTATCAACAAAAAAAAAACCGTTTTTATGCTTTCACATCACTGCGCGAAATAGTCAAATGAAAATAAAAAATAAGAAAAATAAAATACACAAGAAATGCTAATAATTTTGTAATAATCCTTATTGTTAAAGAAAAAAGTTCGCTTTTCTATATAGGTCCACATAATATAGATATATATTTTGTTTATGGGTGAACATGTATGATAAGAAGACTAGGTAACCTTCAGTTTTGTTTCGCAACACAAAAGTGCCAAAATGTTGTAGCTTGGGATATATATATTTCGTTTCGCTTATTTTATTTTCTATTTTTCTTATAATCATGTTAATAAAAAAAAAATTATTTTAAGAATTGGAAAAGCAAAAAAAAAAGTATATATACGCATTTTAGAGTTATAAGTTAGCACACAATCGGCCTAATAAACTAAACACTGTGATATTTGTTTTTGAAAAAATATCAATTGGAACAAAAGTCGCCCTTATCAGGAGGTAGAGTGTGCTATAAGTATCCATACATTGTGGAAAATAGTATCTTTACTTGGTTATTTGGCTAGAAAAACAGAAAAATATATATTTGACATTAAGGACTATTAGGACGTGCCTATTAGATGATATGAAAGCAAATTTTAAAAACAAGAACAAAATTATGAATACTCAAAGTAACTCACTGCCATGTTGCTGTTCTTATAGAGCATCAACGACGTTACAGGAAAGAAATTTATTTTTTACTAATAGGTGCGTCTAATACTCCCAAATTATAGAACAAAAGTATAAAAAAAAAAATCCACCCCCAGGTCACGTTTTTTGACATGAAACCGATTATGTACAAACAAATTTGTACATCCCCGTCTTATCTTCTTTATGAAGAGAAAGCTTAAGAGAAATTTGTTTTGCAACGAAGATTCGGATTGAAAATCGCACAAAATGCAACATTTCGTTAATTCAAAAAAGTTACATGAGTGTCTGACTAACCCTGACGTCTTTCACTGAATCAACTTTCACGTGGTGTATTTCTGACAATTTCTATAGCCTTCCGCTCTTTAGCTTGAAGCCCCAAGAGAAGGTTTTGCACTAAACTGCAACTCTTGCAATGATTTTGTCTTTCAAAATCCAGCTCGGGTTTTGTTTACCAATAAGTTCAACTACACACAAGCACAAATTCTTCTTTTTCCTTTATGAACGTATAGTTCATCATTTCTCGCACGGATCTCTATATCATCCTACAGATCGCTCTATTTTAAATCACATCACCACTGAGGAATAGAAATTGCTAAAAATCTTGCGGTTCAGTGATCAAAACATTTTTTTTTCGACCTTAAGCTGGATCTTGACTACCTATTGATTTTCGGACGAAATTTTCGACGATTTTTAAACCCTTATCCAATTTTTAAATGTATTTTGAAGGGCTCTCGTGTCGCTACGTACAAAAGTACTATCGTCAGTGAAAGGAAAATAATTCTTTCCAGTTTCATCTATGTTTGTGTCCCTTCAACAAAAAATTTTGCAACACATTGAAAACTTAGGGACTTTGACGAACGACTTGGCCCGTTTATTTCCGCTGCGCGCTTTACTTTGGTTCTGTTTTCTATAAACGTATGTACGCATCCGGAAGAGAAGAGTCTGCACTAAACTACAACCGCTACAATGGTTTCGACTTATCCCATTCTAACGTCTAACGTCGTACGCCTCCGGCATTTTTTTTAGATCTCAACGCCGGTAATATCGGATTTCTCGTTTAAATTTGTCTAAAGTTTTCTATAGATCGATGCTGGTTTTTCGACGAATCGGGAAGTTCTTCGATTAATTTTAGATTTGCCATCGAATATCTACTCGTAGATATTCGTCGTATCCGACATTGGGAACATGGACTGATCGATAGTAGTTACAACTTCCCCTGTCGCCTTTGCCTTTGTAAAATGAAACAAGGAAGCTCTTTCTCCACTGAATTGCCATCCGGATCTCCTCCAATGATTTAAATAGTGAAATCGCATGTGCAACGAAAACTCTTCATAAAGTACTATCCTTCATAACCTCAAACTTGAAGAAAGAGGATGTTAAAGCTGCCCTTTCTAGTTTCTCTGAGCAATATAAAGACACATTCTTGTGGAACACTGTGCGTACTTTTTACAATTAAAGTCACATTTCTTCGCTTAAAGTCATCCAGGAAAAAAGCAAAAGAAGTTTCCCCAAAACGTGTCATATCACGTATTTAGACGAACCATTAAAAGTCGCAATTTTGTCCTAAAATACGCATCTTAGGCATTTTTTTTTCGTCGGTACAGACCCATTTTTTAATGCCCTAGAAAAATTGTTTCCAAATCATGGGCATGTCATGAATACTACTATCCTTGAAATTCCGTTCTCCCCTCAATTGTTTCCTTTATGCTTTTGAAGAGTTCAAATTTGGTATGAAATTGCTTTTTCATTCCTTATCCTAAGGGTACACATAATTTTTTTTTTTATATTTTGTTTAGGAAAAGTAAGAAAAAAAACTGTCAAAGTTTTTTTTTGCCAAATAACCATCACTTTGGGAATGAAGGTCATTCGGTACAAACAATGCCAAGTGTGATGACATACTTAACAGTTAATATAGTCACGCGCATATTAAAAATAATAAAAGTATCTATCTAGGGGAAGGTAATTTTTCTTCATTTTCACACACACAACAAACCTTATATGACACCGAAGCGCTGAAAGTTAGAAAAATAAAAGAAAATAATAAAAAATCCAGTTTACTTGCCAAAATTCCATTGGAAATGTTTAACTCCCATGGGTATCTCTTCATAGATCCATGGATGTGTGTGTGTGTTCATCCTTTTTCATAGTTTCACATTTATTTTGTTCACGTTCCGTGAGAATCTGGAAAAGGATGAAATTTAAAACAATTTTATTCGTGGTTTTTTTTTTTTACAGGATTTACATTTATAAATGAATATTTAGAAATTTTTTCTTTTATTTAAATAATTGGGATCACTTTAAGTAAGCTAGAAAAAGTTAGAATAAATCCAGGAATCAAACATATCGTATATATTGTATCTACTCCTTATACTAGGTGGAGGGACTCAATTGCAATCTATCTATCTATTTTCTTAAATTTTTTTTTATTTTTTTATTTTATTTTTTTGGCGAACATTAACTCCTTGCTTCGAAAAACATTCCATAATGGTGTACATTGTACAATTAAAAAAAAAAAATAAATAAATCGAATAAGTTAATTAATTTTAGTTATAAGATTAATTAAACTAACTGCATACGCATATAAGTAAATGCAAATTTATTTTTATTAACGTAACGAAAAAAAAAATCAACTCCATGTGAGAGGCGTCCTTACGATATTCGATATCGCAAAAATATATTTTGTAATTTGAAAAAAGGAATATAATTACTGAATTTTAATGTAAAATTATTCGATGAATTATTGAGTTATAACCTGAAAATAAATTACTAACTAAATATTTAAGTGTGTTTCATTTCGAGGGGATTGCATTTTATATTCAATAAATTGCATACCATGTTGGGGTTAAATGGCATGCTGGGAGATGATATGTGTAAGACACTTTTATCACTTAAACATGAAATATGTATGTATGGAGATTTTTAATTGCTAGAGAGTTGGTCCCATGATGAATGAGGATAAAAAAGAACATGCTGTCGACCAAAAACCGATCCGCCGAACACCATCTTGGACAGAACTTAACAATTGACAGCTATAATTTTGAGATAGGAAAGGAGTTTATCTACCTCGGGGTAAAAAAAAAAGCTCCACAAATGACACTCTAGTGTAGATTCGACGA
Source organism: Criorhina ranunculi (assembly GCA_951813785.1). NCBI lineage: Eukaryota > Metazoa > Arthropoda > Insecta > Diptera > Syrphidae > Criorhina > Criorhina ranunculi. The sequence continues at coordinate 28,982,324 of OX638385.1, read as the reverse complement.
AGAATAACCCTAGGCAACCGCTGCTACTTTGATTTGTCTAAATAAACTAGGGCCTAACAAAACCCTGATCTTACCAATCTTGCTTTATGGAGCTGAATGTTGGAGGAAAAGTAATACAGCGGAGCAGATCTAGGGATCCTTCGAAAGAAAAATTCTACATCGAATATTTGGTTCTGTCTACAGTTCTACACAGAGGGCGAAGAGAGAAGAAGATATGACCGCGAACTCTACGAGCTGTATAAAGATGTGGATGTAGTCTGGAAAGCAAAAATTCGTCGACTGCACGGGCTCAGCTACAACAAGCGAGTGGACGAGAATGATCCAGCTAGGAGGATCCAGAAAAGTAGGGCGAACCTATGATTTAAAGATCAGGCAATCGTGGACACTAGAAACCTTGGTCTAGTCAATTGGAAGCAGCATACCTTGGGACCGTGAAGGATGGAAAACGATTTGAGTTCAGGCTCCGACCCTCCAAGGTTCACTCATAAGTAAGTAAATAGATACGGTTCGTTGTAAGCCATAGAAATTTACGTGAAAATAGCCTCATGTCATCATTGAATTGAGCTGAAAACTTGCATGCTTGTTATTGTGGAAAGTCATTAGGAGCTATAGGGTTCCAATCATACAGCTTCGCAAGCATCAAAGTCTGGCTTACGAAAAGCACTCGCGACAAGACAATCCATGGAAAAAGTGGAAATGAGCACCCACAGGATACGCCGCATTCAATTCGGCAGAACATATCCTAGAAAAACTTCGAAATATGAGAGTTCCAAAACCAACAAATACCTATATTTGGCTCGTAGAGTCCGTTTCAAATCACTTGTCAGTTGGGAAAGCTGCGTAGAGAAAGATTGAAATATTCATTAACTCAGTTGCTTACTGACACAGCTTTCTCAACTGATAAGCGATTTGGAAAGGACTTTAAGAACCCAGGCATAGCTTCTCGTAACCATTCATGTTGCAAATGGAAAAGACCTATAGTTTTTGCTACCAACCCCAAACGAAGGATCGAGAAGCTTCTAAAAGTGCCAACATATGAATGTCCTCGAAATAATCAGAAACTACTTCTGTCGCAGAACCCCGATCTACGATACTGATGAAGGCACAAGCATCGGTCCTGAGACGACCAGAGTAAAGACTTGCACTGCCTACGATGACTTCGCTATCATCATTCAATTTTCAGATATAAAACCTGAGGCCAGTCCACTGTTAAAAATATGTTTTCGTAGCCATGAAACCTTTTTCAAAGAAAACATTCCCTTGTTTCTTTTGTCCACACTGTGCAACAATGTGTACCTACTCTCTATCTCCTTTTTTTTTTTTTTTAAAGCAGAAGACTTGTACTTTTCGCAATTCATTGTTCGCAGGATACAATGCTAACATGACTCAAAAGTTTTCTAAGGAAAATTACTTTACAATCGCCACCTCAAAATCGTCTAAGGAATTTCGTATCTACCTTGTGAAAACAATTTCTAGATGTTGCTTCTAATCTTCTTCTACATCTTTCTCTTTCCGAAAAAGTTCAAGTGCTTAATATCAACTGAAGGAGTCTCTGTAGAAAAAAAAACAACATCGATTTACTCTTGACAATTAATGAAACGTTTGAACTTGACAATAAACACTTGACGTCAGCAGCAAAAGGACGTATTTTTATCTCACATAACAACAGACAATCTATCTTTAGAGAATATTATACGTCCATAAGCAAAAAAAAAAACATTAAAAACCTACACCACCGCAAATGCGGAAACAACATGATTTATTAACAAATCCCTTTTTAATGCCTGACCCACAACAACCAAAGTATGAATAATAAAAAATGCAAATTGAAAAAAAGGAAAAACCAACAACAAAAAAGGATCACAAACAACTCCACAATTATTCAGACATTTTCAACGCATTTTAAACCACCTATTGTCGGACGCACCTAGTAACCTTCACCCCTCAAAACAACTTTCTATGTTCCCTTATCATCTTACGACTCTTGTTTTTTTATTTGCTAAATACCGGATGATAATATCTTATTCACGCTCTGAGATATCAAAGAGCAAACCCACAACAGGAATACAAAACCAGCAAAGGTATTCTCCACTCAGGAAGGATTTTTAGCCAAACGTCAGCGTAACTCGAGAAGTAATTAAATCCATAACACTAACGACAGATAGAACTTTACCGAGTGATTAAAAAGGAGCGCGCAAGCAAAACCAAACACACGCATACACTCCGCACTGGGTAAGAGCACACCATAAGCATACCAAACACACCGAACAATGTCGTTTGGAGCACACAAAACACTCGCCTCTCTATTCAACGTCCTTCGTATTCTCTTATTGAAGCGTGAAATGTGTGCGCGCCAGGAAAGTTTCAAAAACGAAATAAAACTTTGTGGCCCTTTTTTTCTGTTTTGTCCTTACCTGGGGCTGGTATGGCGCAGCCCTGGCTTTCAATTAGATTTTGCGGAACTGTTAGTCGTCTCCCTTTACAAAGCGCTAGAGACACCAAAAAATTTGGATGGTATACCATTAAAAGCGAAAGAAATGTCTGCAAGTGCATTGGGGTAGCTGTGGGTGTAAAAAGCTTTTGTAAACAAGAACCCTACAGTTCACTAGGATAACGATATGCAGGATAGGAAGGAAGACAGAAAAAAAAAATGAAAACCAACAAGTAGCAGTAACCTTCAACAGCAAAACAGCACCACCATCAACAGTTGGGACGATACAGAACACAACACAAGTGCTTTCATCCTTGAAAGTCCTTAGAAGCTTTTTTAATGCCGCGCGTCCTGTACACTGGCAGCTGGTTACTGGTTGATACTTTGATAGTTTAATTTTTCCCGCAGTACGGAACGGTCGTGTTCTGCTAGTAGGGCAGCTGGTTTTTTATTTATGAAAAGTCCTGCCTGCAGGACCTGATAGACGCTCGGTGCGTGCCGTATAGTGAAAAAGAAAAATTAATAAGCGAGACCATTAGATACCACAGAGAATTGATTCGATAAAAGTCGTTTTGTTTGTCCTCTAATTCGGTTGAGGGAGTCCCGTTTTTTTTTCCTTAAATGCGCGGGTCATGTGTTTCGCGTCGAACAATATCCTTTGTGCGTTTATGTAACAAACGCGTGATTGTCGCTGGTCGTGTTGCGAATATGTCTACAATATGTAACACTGTGCATATGTTTTCCTTTATCTAGGAATCCTTACATCTGTGTGCGTGCGTGTGTGTGTGTTCGCTATGCTACAAGTGAAAATTAAGGACTTCCTGATGCATTTACCTCGTACATAGAGTTTGATTGATTGCTGCACTCAGTGTCAAGCAGATGGATGTGCACGAGAAAAACTTTGTTGTCGTAGTTTGAGTAAGAGGCAACATTATTTAATTCACCTCGTATCCTTCACAGGATAACGTTTTAATCAAGTCTATACATTTCTTCTGGAGTGTACTTTCGATTTAATGCTAGGCAATAGATGGTAAAGAAAGGGAAAAGGACTTTCTGTAACAGATGTTGGAGATCACGTCTTGTTTTTTCCCACTCGGTCGTATCAATTTGTAATCCAGTCGTCGTAAGATGAAGATGGCACAGGTTCTTGTCCTTCTTCATCGTCCCATCACATCGATGCCCCATCTAAGATCGATGAATTTAATGCTTCAATGATCTCAGCCATGAGTGGTGTTCTATCAATTGCAAACTGCTTTCATGTAAATACTAAACCATTTCGAACACTTTATTCGAGTGCACTCGGAAAGTTGATTTCGTGATAGAATTGCGTGAATAGTACACCCTTTTGAAGGATATACTCGTGTCACGTACAAGGATTAAACGAACATTTGAAATTATTGAAGTTTTCTTGCATTTTTTTTTCTGGTCAGTGAATTTTAAAAATGCAGCGAAAGTTAAATTAAAAATCTTTTTCTTTAAAAAGTTTCTTCCCTTATTGCTTTTTGAAAAAAAGGAACAGAAAGTCCTGTGCAGGATTAATTTGAATGTAATTTAACACAGTAGTTGTTTCTTAAAAGTAAGTTCCTAAAGTAACTTACAAAACTTTGTTCCGCTAGTATAAAAGTTTTAATTGAGTCGGTTTATAAAAATATCCTTGTGGTTATTGTGGAGTTGCTGTTGGAAATAAGATGGTATAGGTATTGCGGAAAAAATTTCTTGGTGCATCTTCGTTGTATATTTAGTAAAAATATACCATATTGCTGACCATATTACAAGTCTTTTGTCACATCACCATCAAGTTCCTTTTAAATTCCAAATGATGTTCCTCAAGTTTCCCAGCTTGGACCATTTTTTTTTAATGAGATTCTGCAAGTCATGGAATATTGTTCAAGACACATGTACACTGATGGGGTTCTGCGGATGTACATAGTTTATCTCATGCCATTTGACTTCAATATCTAAACCTGGGGCTTCTCTTCTATGATCTTATAACTCGTCACGTAAAAACGACCATCATTACCCAGAAACGACCATTGTGTATGTAATTATATGCGTTTTCACGTGATGAGTTATACGATCATGGAAGAAAGGGACGATTTGGCTCCTGCTTCTTACTTGTCCTCCAACACTCGGTGGTATTTATAAACACTAGTAAGATCAGCAGATCTATCCTTTGCCCATGACTGATGCTTCTTTGTTTGTTGAGAGCACAAACTTGGTTTTATTCTCAAGACCAACTCATTTCGCTTTATGTTCAATTGCTGTGATCCGTGATGCCACGCTGGGAGTGTCCAATGATGTTAGTAACGTCTTCATATCCCAAAAGTTGGGTGGGTCTGTGAAAGATATTACCTTCCGACCTTCCGTGTTAACACCTGCCTTGCGTATAATCTGCTCTAAAGTCTCATGATAGCGCATCTACCTGCCGAAATCCAATTCAAATGAGAAGTTTTCGAACAGCATGAAGTATTGTATGTTTGTCTTATATGGGTGCCGAGGCACAGAGACATTCCAGGCAACTGCATGGTGGATGAACTCGCCAGAGAGGGCACAACTCTACCAATTCTTCTGTAAAAGGGGAATGTTAGTATACTTCTCGCCACCTGAAAATTGCTACTTAATAGGAACGCGATCAACATCGCCAATCATAGATGGACAGTAGGTAGCACCTGCCTCATCATTAAGCAGATCTGGCAAAAGCTGGATCTCAAATGCGCTCACTGTCTTATCAGACGGAAAAGACTGCTAATAAGCACCTTAGTAGGAGTCATAGCGGGACACTGCACCATCGGCAAGCATGCCTATAGGCTGAGCCTCTTTTACAACGACTTCTGCTGAAGTTGCATGGACCAGAATGAGGAGGAGACGATTCTCCACCTTCTCTGTACATGTTCGACCCTCTCAGCTCGAAGAAGAGCACACTTAGGAGCCAACTTCTTTAACAACCTTAGTGAACTGAATGACATCAATATAGGTAGCCTCCAGTGCTTCATAGCAAGCTCCGGCTGGTTCTGCGGATACGATTTCTGGTGAAGTACAGATCCTGGTGGTAACACAAAGGACCTTATCTGGTCTAAGTGAGGTTGCACCTGCAGCATGCCATTCCTACCAAACCTAACCTAACCAGAATTTCGTTGAGTGCATGCACCATATCAAGACATGACCTCCGCTGACAAAATATTCAGAGCCTGTGGATTTGCTGATTTTTTTTTTTTTTTAGCTTCTTTTGAACTGTGCCGACCTCTTCTAAAAGTGGGAACTGCTTCTTCGTTGACTATATTTTGGTTGGTTTCTATTCTAAGTCTATCACTCTCACTATTTGGTGTCCATTGAGCAGCTGGTAGTAACGCTTTCTAAAAATTGCGTCTCTGTGACTGGATTTTCTTCGTTGTTTTCGAGGTTTAAACCAGCTATCAGTTACTTTGCTTTCTTGCAGAAATTCTGAATGTTGTGACACTCATGAGACTCCGACTTTCTTGTGATGGAAGAGCGTCGTCGTTCCTCGTCTTCCTACTCATAATTTTCGTCTTTTCCCTTTCTTCTGGTTCGAAACTATTCTCTTACTGCCCTTATTTCTTCTCCTGTAACCCAATGTGATTTTAGTCACATCTTTAATGATGGTGCAATACCTGATTCACTAGTTGTTGGCATTGGTGATTGATGAAGGCACTTTGGGGAGTTCCTCACTCAGTATCAAGACTTTGGCTACCACAGGCGTGCTAAGGCGTCCAATGTTTTTCTTTTTCTGTTCGATTCGCAACTTTTTTTCGTGGGAAAAATCGAGCTATGAGTTTGTCTGTAACAAAAAATTTGTCAGCGTTCACGTTGAGACGTTTGAATATATACGTGCCTCGCAATTGATTGCCAATTCGATCATTAGGAGAAATTCAGGTTGCTGTGTGAATTCAAGGCGAGGAAACCTGTTGCGGTGACATCATTAAACGAAAAAGACTTACGAAGCCTCTCCTTCAAAAGATTGATGCATCTTTAGTGCTTGTCACGTTTGAATTTCAAATGATTGCAGGACTCTCAATTGATATTTTAAGCTTTCATTTGTGAACACTACACGCGAACAAATCATTTTCGTATGACCTTCGTGACTAAGTTAAAAGAAGCTTAGGTTAGGTGGTCTTAACGAGAGTTGTTCTAAAAAAAAAAAACTGTGAAATCTAGTCGTAAATGAATTTTACTACAAATTGGTGGATTTTCTTTTAGGGAAAAGGCACCATGTTATGCTTTTGTTTCTTTTGCGCTACGAAAATTCATTAAATGTAATCTGGTCGCGTATTTTCATTTGCGTGTCTGAAAATGAACACGATTTTGTGATATGAAATTTCATTCGAAATTCAAAAGTTGATTTTACGTCTTATACTGCACGTATTCGTTTTTTGTTGCACTTTGACAACAAGGACCAAAGGAGAGGTGCACTATTTTAATTTTAAAAGAATTGAATGCAAGCTATTAATTGGTGTTCCAACACATTTTAATCTCTTGTTTGTAATGTATGCACGTTTGACATCAGAACAATGTAAAAACAACAAGTGTTCTGAAGTTTACACCAATGATTGAACTTAAACTATAACAACAAGTTAATTCTTTGAGTTTCCTCAAAGGGCTGTGTAAAGTGTTAGTCTCAGACATATGTCACGCCCATCAAGGTTATTTCTTACTTCCAAGATCAGCGGAACAATGTCAGCGATAAAAAGGAGGGAAAGTAATGGCACAATGCCAAGTGTAAAGAGACATAGACCATAATAAATTATTCTCTAGGTTATATCTGAACTGATTCTGAGTGACATTTGTACAATGTCTGAACGGAAACTACGACAAGTCATCAAATGTACCGGGGGAATATAATACATTTTTCGCATGACTAACTCTTTTTTTGTTAAAACAAGTTGCTTTCTTGAAAATATAATGGTAGTTGCATACATAAGTTTATGGGCTGCTTTCTTGCCATAATTTTGGACTATTGACAAATAAGATTATCAAGGACAACTTTGACCTTCAAACACACTCAGGACACTTTTTAATTTTTATGTTTGGTTTCTGTGAGGTTCTTTCATTGGCCATTGGCATTTGTTTGAATAATTTGTTTTAAGGCTAAGACGTGATAACCCCAACGTGGTTGCAGAAGCTCAGGGTTAAGTGCGTTAGACTGATAAGCGAGCTGACACAAGTTCGAGTATCAGCGGTACCAACATCATTTACGCAGGCAATGACACATTTCTGAGAGCGTAATTTGTTACGAGAAAGTTTTAAATCAGCTGTTCGGCCTTAGCCATAAAAACTGTCGTTATTTTCAGTACAATACGTATTGTTGCGAGAAGCCTTAACCCTCTACGCGTTGTCGCGCCGAACATATTTTCTTTTTCATCAAATCTTTTGGCAGAATTGTCTTTTGGTATCATAACCGTTCAAAATTTCATGAGTTATTAATCATTTTTCATTCATTAACACAAGTATGTAGAAAGACCCAAGTTTTGAGCTTAAATTTGGCTCTTAAATAAACGTCTTTGCCACTGAAAAGTGTTGCAGCTCAACAATTTTCAACTACTTCTACCCTTATCGAGTTTGTGCCAAAAATTATGTGTGCAAAAACAGCTTAGAGCAGTAAGAGTGCAATCTTTCGTTATAAGCTCCACGAAACAAAAGCACTCTGCCGTAAATAAAGATAAAGAAGTGACATTAAAGAAAATTCGACTCGGGAACCAGTCATATCCAATCCCACCTCATATTGCATTTATCACGACAAAATTGTTTACAATATACGTACACAACGTGCTTAGGTTACCGACTCTTTTAAAAACATTTCTTTAAATATCAAATTTTTTTTCGGACTGCTTCCAATACTTCCCCTCTAGAGGTGGAAAGTAAAAATCTCAACGTTCGTGAAGTTTCCATCCTTCATACCACATCTTCATCACAGTATGCAAGGCTTCACTTTGAATGAAGTTAGGCCAGAACGGAGGCCCATTTTGATACCACATAGAAAAATTGGATGTGGAATTTTATTAGAGGAAGAAGAAATAAAAGCTCTGGGTTCCCGTAACGGTGTAAACCCTATCCTGTGCCCCCTCCCACTAAGTGCAATTAATTAATTTTGAGGTCATCGAAGAAGTACTTTCCTAAGGTTTTTCTCCTCAGCCTTGATAGAGCACTTATATTGAAGCTGGATGGTATCGAGAGAACAAATTCTAGGTGGGCAAGTGGTATAAAATGTTTGGCCACGGCTGGATCTGAAACGCTGTAAGAATTAAAATTCTCTCAACAGATTGCATATCAGATCTGTAATAGTTGTCATCATATGACACTGTCTAATAGGCAAGCATGCAACAAGGCTTGACGTTTATTCAAACGATTTTTGTAGAAGCTACATGGACGAATAGGAGGAGCAAACCATTCCCCACTTTCTCTGTAGCTGCCCAGCTCTCACTGGTCTAATTTTGTTGGCAACAGCTGGCATCCAGCGTACTTCGAGTGAGAGAGAAAATATGGACACGCTTTAACTTTTCTGACTATTTAGTTTATTCCATTCAAATCGAAGCCAAACTTGGCATCCACCGACTTTTAAAGCAACTTCGACCCAAAGTCATATTGAGGAGGACACTTATCCCTGCTTGAAACACTGGAGCAAGACACGATCTTCAGCATGCCTCCAGACGACATGCTACCCGAATATTGCTTCAACAAAAACTTCTCAATAGTTATCCCGTCAAAGGCGGACTGGGAAAACCGCAAACCCCAACCATCACTTTTGGAATCTTTGGAGAATCATAATGTGCGAAATTCTCAGTCAGCTTTAGTGAATTCGCGTCCATATTCTAAGCCGAAGTCTTTGCCATCAATCAATGTGTGAGGTTCAATCAGTCCTCTCACATCATGGGAAAATCATATTTATCTTCTCGAACAGTCAAGCTGCTCTAAAAGCGCTCGACTTGCTTGTCATCAAACCCAAACTAGTCCTAGAAACCCACAATGTAGTCCCGGACCTTCACTGGATTCTTGCACATAGTGGATTTGTCAGAAGAATGCATTGGACCCGAACCCTTCTGAGGGGTAAGTAAATCACTCTTCGCAAGACACGCAAAGGGTCTTTGCACGCAAGAATGGCTCAACACACCAGGGCAAGCCATAAGCATGTTCAAAACTGCTTTTCCCTGTGCCACCACAAAGAAAATCGAATTTCATTGCGAACCTCGATAGGAGCAACCTTAGAGCACTAATCGGATTCCTCAGCGGACACTGCTGTCTGAACAAACACCTACATCGCATGAACCTTGTAACAGATTCAAGGGAACATTAGGGAAGGCACAATAGGATTCGCTAGAAACTGCAGTGCCAAGGGCTGTGATCAACCCTCCCGATACCATAATAATAATTATATTTTACTTTTTAAAGCGTGAACCCCCTCTTGCAGTGGATAGTGCTCTTCTTACTCTCTTTACAGCATCCGTTTCCTTTTCGTTACGATATTACTTTCTACCATGCGAAAAAAAAAAACGCTCGAAATTCACGCAATTCTTTGGAAATGGGGAAATGGTCGGACAGATTCAAAACCAACTTTTTCTATCGGTGTGCCGGTGTGTTTACACAATGTTACCTCTCAAAATAAAATATTATACAGGGTATTCAGAGATATATCGACCATCTTGCTTGGCCCCTTTTTTGTCCGGCTTTCCATGGTGATGCCATGAGCATCTTTTCGGTTGCTTTTTCGACCTGAAGCTTGCACAGCAGTCTTACAAATGAAATACTGATCGACGACAAATATGGATTCATCTTCACATTCCAACTTGATGATGCGATGATATTTACCAATAATGATGGCAGACCTCAAATAATTTATCATTGCATGGCAAAACAAATTGCCCGGGACATTCTAAGGTTGCTATTCCTTAAAAACACCGTATCTATGAACTTCTGCAAATGTTTTGACTTCAAGCGTAGTGCCCTTTTGAAATGTTACACCCTCTAAGTTGAGTCCATAAGACAAATCTAAGGATCACATATCGTACAATCAGTAATTAGTGGTCCCTTCTTGTAGTGAACCTCAATTGTTGGGAAAAGGAAATTAAATATCCGCCATTTTGATGATTTTTTTTCATTAAATTTAGAATTTCTTAAGACTCAAGGATATTACTTAAACTCCATTTCACCACAAAGATATTTATCTATTGTGCCGGTTTACTGTCTCATATATGACATGCCTTAATGTATTAAAAACGTGTTAAATCAAAATTGAACGCTTATTTATGATGACCATTAGCCGGAGAATGATGATGACATTTTTACATTATTTTCTTATGGCCAAGTTATAACACTTAACTGCTGTAGTTTATGAGATTTGGTCAATCCAGCATCAAGGAGAGTGTGTTAAAAATTCTACTACCACTTTCAGTGATTCAATTTTCAATCAAAAAAAGGAAAAAAAAAAATCACTCATCTGCACTGAACATGCAATGAATGCATATAACATTGCAAAGTGAATATGAAATTATACCCCCATAGATACTTTGATTATGCAAATGTAATTCAAAACCTTATTGGTATAGGTTTCAAAAACAGGCAGGAGTTTCAAGTGAATGCTCACAAATTGAACAGTTTACAAATTAAAAGGAAATATTCAAGTAATCCTTTGCAAAGTAGGCAAAGGCAAAGGCACCTTTTTCTTTATCCATTTATTTTTAGTTATCTAATCCTTTAGAAGGATTAGGAATCCCTTTGGCATATCGGCATTTTTCTTAGTCAGCACTTTGCATGATTGATAAATAGTATTCATGATTTATAACGGTATAAGTCTTTATTTGTACAAATTCATCACCTTTGGCAGAATTGAGACTAGCTTTTGGTATCCTTCTAGGAAATTTCCGTGCCATTGGAAGTCGTGTCAAATTTATTCATTAATTAAAGTAAGTAAACCTAATTATACAATTCACCGGAAATGGAAATTGATTTTAAAGCTGTCTGGTGAAAAGGGATAAGTAATTATAGGAAAAGTCATTTTGATCAGATTAATGGTCAACGAGGTCAAGAGTTTGGGTCTTAACTGCGCAAATAGGATAAAAATTGGGGTAAACACAGTTGACCTTCGTATTTTTTTTCCATTTTTTATTTTTTTTTGACTAGCTACTTGTTGCGTAGAAGGACAAGGGTTGCCCATGAACTCTACGTGCAAAAAAAAAATGAAGGAGAAGGAGATATGAGAAAGGAGCTATCATGTGAATAGTAAAGTGGTATAAGAAAGTTTTATCGAAATAGAAAAAGGACACGACAAATAGAGAATGTACGGAAGTTGATAAAGATGAAGAAGGAAACCACCACGTACTAGATAAATGTGCACTTCTTTTTATGTTATTGTCCTTGATATTCATACAATTCACCATAAGGCAAAATAAATTATTCAAAATGGACTACGGATGGGACAATGTAGTTTATCCACCTAACCCAAATCGTAGTCAGTGTAATAATATTCAAGGCTACGTAGTAAGTATGCTAGTCTTCACGACCTACATAGTTGCGGATTTGGAAAGAAGAATTCACCACCCCATCTGTCTGACAGTGTTGGATGGAAGTATGCCTATTGAATGAAACTGCGTACGAAAACTTGCCCGCAATTGTTCGTGTTATAGTTATTTTCAATGTGGTTACCCAACCCTTCCATAGCTTAATCGACGTTAAACCATACAGAGATGTGCTGTATAAACGTCATGTTTTATTTTACCACTTACATCGTCTTGGTTGTAGGATGAGAATGAAGAAGGTATTCATGCTAATCAATTACGGAGTCCTTCAATATACGAAAGACATTTTTGAATTAAATTATTCAGAAGCCAGCATTAGAACCGCAAACTTTTTAAACGTCTACACTGACGACATTAATGCATGAAGCAAGCGATGGAAGAATAAATTGATTCTTAATAGTTCGTTTGTTAAAGCTTGAGGAAGGCATTAGAACCGCAATCTTTTTCATTGTCTACACAACTATATTGACGACCTTAATGTATGTAAACGATAGAAAAACATGTTGAATCTCAAAAGTTCATATGTAAGGCTTGAGAAAGAACTGAGTTGGTGCAAGGCGGTTGAAAATTTGTTTGATTGCTTCAGAAAAAAGGCAAGATAAACTACGGAAGCTATCTTTGCAGTGAAAAATGACACAATAAACGAAGGGTGTCCTGCTCAACCTTAATACCAAAAACGATATGGCGATTCCGTCGATTGTAAAACTGCGATTGCACGTCACCGTCAAGAGCCAATGCGATGACTCTCTGACGTAAAAATCTTGAAGTTACGATTACACGGGACAAATTTGTACGTTATTTTAACATCAGAGGGTAGGTAGGTAGAGGTGGTGGTTTATCATGAACCCAAGTAGCACTAGATGTGTCTTTTTGTTACCACGACTCGTGTGACCTGGTTGATGATGTGTGTTGTTGAGGATTCGGGACAGTCGGTACATAGATTCAGCCTGTGGAGTTAAGAAAGCTGATTAAATCTCTTATCCCTTCACCCGAGATGTCATTTAGGACGTCGAAGAATGGTTGGTTTAGTTTGACATCAGAGAGTGATGGCGATGACTCGTTACGCTAACGGTGTAATCGTAGCTTAACGCTAGCATAAAATTGTCGAATACTACACATGAAATATAGACTAAAACGGTGTCAAAGTGTCAACAGTCAAGACCATTTTGCAAGTACCAGGAAATGGTTCATTTTTCTTTTTTTTCCTATGTTGTACAAGCCCTTTCGAGATTTAGGATTAGCCATTCAAAATAAAGCATGTCTCATCCAATTATCTTTTATATCAAGATCTACACAACCTAGTCACTTCTTATTTAGAAGCTGCTAATTCTTTTTTAACCATGAATTTGGCTTATGTATTGTCCTGCGCATATAAAAGAGGTTCTATACAGAAAAGGGTCTGCACCGTGCAGTTACCCAAAATTTATTTCTTGGAACAAGAAAACATGCTACGTTCCCGACGCCGATTATCCGGTTATCTACTTGGCATCACAATGGCCCTACACTCTGGTCTAAGTATGCTCCTACTTATCGGGAGCAGCCACCTAACCTAACCTTACCTAGATTTATCAAACGAGAACTGAGGCTGCTCAAGGATGCTACTTGATTTATCCGGAAATATTCACCCCTATCATTCAATCCGACGGATCTGAGATTCACTTCACTTGTTCGATCCGCGTTCACCTTGAGGCTGATCATTCAATCCGCCGGATGGACTGTTTTACCGACTACGATTTTTCTTTTTCAAAACCGATTGTTCTGTCATAGTTGACGGCGATTAGAAACAGCCGCTGATAAAAACAAAATAAAATTAAATTTAAAGACAGTGGATAGCATTGCTCTGTTTTTGAAAACGAAGAAATATCTTCAAATAGGCGAACATCTCGTGCATATTTACGGGCATCCAGTGACAACATTAGTTAGTTAATCGATTTCGTTGTAGTTTATAATTTCTATGAAATCATTTTGAATTTCAGTTCCATAAACAATTTTTGTTTGAATAAGGCAGCCTTTAATTATGTGTTGGAAGTGTTTATTAAGGACAATAAAAGCATATTCAATTGAATACACCTAAATAATTAATTTGTCCTAGAAAGAACATACATTTTCAGATAAATTTTCCACCCAAAATGCAACACAACACCAATCCGCAATGAATTTCCTGCGGATTTGAAATGTCAAACTTTGTATGGAGAGATTCGATTCGTTCGTTTTGAATGATCACGTGAAAAGTCATTCACATTACCGATAAGTGGACGATTCCCTTCGTACGGATTGAATGATACCGAATTAGAAATTTCGGTGGATCGTTCCCCCCGGCGGATTGAATGATAGGGGTGATTATCATCATCCATTAGGATCACATCTTGTGATGAGTCCAAAAAAAACGGCAGCTCTTGTTTGTTTGCGTTGAAGCATGATGAAGATGAAGAAGATTAGAAGTGCTTTCGTATCCCAAACCAAAAGAAAATCCTTCTGGGTTAACCTATGCCTATACCCTTCAACCACTCCTTTTCGATACATATTTCGTTACCACTAACTATCCCCTCCAGACTTGATAGAAAGGATGATTTAACCTACAGCGTAGGGGGTACATATGCTTCTACACAGATGGCTCCAAAAAAGAATCAGTAGTTGTTGGTAGTCTTCTCCACGGATGTTTACATCCTTCCATTTGTCTTCCAATCCAAGATAATGGCTAGGCCGCTTCTATAATGATTTTTATAGAAGCTGTATGGACGAAGAAGAGAAAGAAACGAATGCGACAGACGCATATGGCACTGCGGCCTAAGAGATCTATTGTGCCTGAAGCCAATTAGACAAGGAGATCTTCTATCTTCCTAATGAAGTTTAGGATATCTCCAGTCGAGGCATTACGAATGTCCTCTGGTGTTAGGAATCCTTTGTGGAGAAAGCGTTTCCTGACTGCAAACAGCTGCGCACTCACATAGTACGTGTTCGGCTGATTCGTCTTCCTCTAAGCAGAGTATGCATTCAGATTCCTGAACTATATTTAGTTTATTTGAGAGAAATCTGCGGGTGCAGTGACCGGTGAGGATTCCGGCAAGTCTTCTGATATTGTCCCTTTTATGATTGAGAATATTTTTAGTTTTGTTCAGGGGTCGGATGGCCCTTTTAGCCTGTCTGAGTTCCTTTCTGAAGAGTCTATCCTTTCAAGAAAGAAACGATTCTACACTTTCTCTGTATGTGTCCAGCCCTCTCACCTCGAAGAACAGCCTACTAAGGCGCCACAGTTTAAAAGAACTGGCTTACACCAGCATAAGCAGCAACGCTTCATAGTAAGCTCCGACTGATGCTGCTAGTAGTTTTCTGGAAGAAACTACAGATCCATGATGTATCACAAAAGACCTTCTCTGGTCTAAGTAAAGTTGCATCAATGCAGCCTGCCACTCTTATCTAACCTAATCTACTTAATTAATAAAATAACGCTAAAATGTTGTCTAAGTTCTTCATAGTAACGTAGTGAAAAAGTTCCCTGACAAGGCTTCTTGTTTAAAATTTTAAAAGTCACGTTGTCTTCTTTTTCTATCTAGATACGTTCTCTACAGAAGCTATGTACCTATTGTATAAGCGAATAAGTTAACCCAAGAAGACGAAGCTAGACGTAGCACAATATATTTCACTCCGGATTTCAGGTCTTCTCAAGTAAACTGAAGCTTGAATTCGTACTAAGAAACGATAAGTCAGTTAGTTGATCGCAAAATAGAATTATAAGCTCTCACATATTTATCCAGAAAGTGTAGTCTTTCAATAATTCAAACCGCAACTCATTGTCAGTTCTGACATCTCACTAATCGCAATTTAACTTTGATTTGAAAGTCATGGATTTTATCTAAATTGCATGGATCAATCTAAAAGAATCAAATTTGAACGTGATATCCAATTGTTTAAATTCATAAACAGTATTGACAACAGACGGTGTCCCATTAAATATTCCCGTATCTGTTGAACCAATCAAAGGAATGGAACAAAAAAAAACCCTAAATGATTTCATCCTTTTTAAGAAAAATCCGTACAAGTATCGATTTTTATTCCTGTCGTGTACGTGATTTATCTGAAGGATTTTTCCTTGAACTTTTTCTTGCTTACTCACATTGAAACGATTCGTTTGTTGAATGCTTTCAGCACTTTTTTTTTCTAATTTCTTTAGCATGTTCCTAATGATTACATCAAACCAGATACGTGAGTCAGTTTATATCAAAAAACATTATATTCTCGTTTACAATAGCTTCTCAGAAAATGCCATAAAAAAAAATAGAAATATAACAAACGACATCACGTCGGAAATCCTTCAATATTGTTCGTTAAATTCAAATACACGCGTTTGGATTATGGTATTTTCGAAAGCAAGAGCTTGTTTACAACTGCCTTGTGGCAAAAAGCTTTTGTATATACAAACAATATTGTGTTGACGCCTTTTAAGTAATAAATTTCTCAATAAAAGGTTTTTTTTTTATTGCATAATAAAAGGGAAGAGTTTTTAACTTGTGTGTGTTTTACTTTGCATCCACACCAAAAATCACATGAAATATCAAACAAATTCGCAAAGTCATATAAATTAATAAGAAGATATCTGCTTCAGTGGTCTTTAAGTGGCATCGAAATATGTTTATTCCGCTCCTGTTAGCATGCCGCCATATGAAATTCTAATTGAATTTATCATCATCAATTTGTTTTGGGTACAAGATTGGCTTTTTGGGAAATTGTTTTCCAACCGTTTCCCCTTGTTTTCTTTTTGTTTATCCAACGTTAAAAGAATCAAATACAACTTTTCTCCATCATGTATGTATGTATGTATCTGTCGTGTGTGATATAGAAATCTATCTCAATTTTTCTGTTTGAAAATCTACAATCGAATGTATTCCTCGTCCTTCGAAGGAAAAGCATACGCATATGAATATAAAAAAAGAAATAAAAACCACAAAAGACCCTAATAAATATCGTCAACAGGAAGATAACCATAACGATGGCACACATATTATCTAAGTTGCCAAACACTCGTCTCCTAATATGTTGCTTCGGTTTATGCGATTGATGGTCCTGTTATAATTTTCTCATGTGATGATGCATAACACTAATAATATAAATAAGTAAACGCAGATAATTCAATTCCCACCACCCACTCTGTATCTGTACCCAAGGTGGTTTTCTTTTGTTTGCTTTTAGTAAAATTTCATCCTACCCACCCACCCATACATACATTACCACCATAAGTCAAAGTGAGCAAAAAAAAAAAAAACATAACAAAGACAAAGTAAGTCCTGGGTAATGAAAGAAAGCAGTGTAATGAATAATTCACTTTCATGATTTGATCTGGACACGGAAAGCCACCCTAGGGGATGCTGCTTGGAATCACCCCAGAGAGCATTCGCAATAACAACATAACACACATACGCTGTGTCGTATTTTCTAGGATATACCCAAGGTTTTGTGGTTGCTATTGCCGTTCAACATGTGACACAGAGTAAAACACATGCCACCACAAGAAAATACGACAAAATTTACTATACCGTGACGTAGGACATGAAAGCAGATGGCTGAAGAAACAAAAAGCGAAACTCAGTGTCACGTGTGAAGAGATGAATGCTCTTACTTCGCATCTCGTTAAGCCTCAAGGAGAACAATATTGATCCTATCTGGTGGAGTCTTAAAATTTTGGATCGACAAATATTCGTTAAGTCTGCATTGTGTATGTATTGTGCTTGTGTATATATATATTCCTTCCTTTGCTTTATATGCCTCGTGGATGGTTTATTGTTTTTCCTTCGCTTGTACGAGCTTTGGTACGTGAAATACCTTAAGGGAATGATTGACTTTTCTTTTCGTTACACACTCATGTCAGGACAAAAGGGTTTCACTTTCGAAGAGAGGAATAACTTGTGGAATTGTGATGTATGTTTCGGGGGGTTTTTTTTTCAAAAAGTAAGATTTGTGTTCAAGGCCATGTCATTTTGCACACAAGGCAATTTAATTACGAAAATTTCTTGGAAATATTACGATGCCAGAGAAACCCTTATAAGCTTCAAAATTATCAGACACAAGAACCCGCCTTGTGGTATTTTGACAAATGTTAAGATACGTCTCCCCAGATGTGTACCGTAAAGTGCTTGTGCAAACGAAGAAAGTCCCTGAAATGAGAAAATTAAAAAAATATGTTTGTTCGAAAAAAATATTATATACGAGGGTGGGTATTCTCAAGTTAGAGAAACCTCTGAAATTTGATGAAAGAAAGTTGGAAGTGTATGGGTTTTAGGGCATATTTGAGTCAATCCGTGTTAATCAAAACTTGAATCCATTTACAGGCTGAATGCAATACAAGGTGTAGGAGAGAGAAAATATTAGTTCAAACTGTCACCAAATCTGTAGGAAGGACTATAAATACACAAGAAAGAAACTACCTAGACAGAAAAGGATTAAGATTAGGCAAGGAATGCGGTTAGTTGTTTAAAAATATTCCTTCTACCGCTGCTTAGTGGGTATTAAATTGACGGCACGCAATACAGCAAATAGTGAAAAGGAACAGAGTATAGTTGGAGGAGCTATTAAAGGGCTGAGGAGTAACAGAGCCACCGGTTTTGATGGGTTGCTTTTGCAACATTTTTGAATTGATGTTCTATTAGTGTTTATGTACCAAGTTATCATTCAATTTTTGGAGTTCTACAGCTCCATCGACCATATATACAAAAACTAGATCAGATGTTCCATTAAAACTACTGATAGCATATCCCTTTTTTTGCTTTGGGAGGTGGGAATTTTTTAAAGACGAAACTGGGCCCGTACCTAGTAACAGTGTGGAATTTCCAATCACTAGACCCACCTCTCCTTATTTGCCCTGGATGACATGTCACCGTGGGGGGGCAGGCAGCACCACGTGCTCATAATCTTATTGGGATAACATATCCCTGCTAAATCTAGCATGTATGTTGCATGTATGAAGACTCAAAAAACTTTGCGACGAATCCAGGAGTAAGAAACGGTTGGTTACAGTGGCCGATACTATTTTGAAGAAGAGCTGCAGACATCAGCATGTTCTAAGTGAACTATTCGAATATACAGGCAAAGCTCGAAGACTTTGGGAACTCCACTCTAATATTTCATGAGTTCAAAGCAATTGCATTTTTACTGTTCGTAAGGATGGCACCGCTCACTTGCTCTGTAATACCTCAAACCTCAGCAGAAACAGCAAAGCCAGCACAGTTCACTTACTTCAACCAAATTAAGATTGACGCATCTCCCCTCATTACTCTTCTTCCAATTTCAGATCCTTTTTGGTTTTTTTAGATTTACGGTGACCATTGACTCTCGTTACCATAGAACACTACTAGCCCTATCTCCTGATAAAAGTAAATATGTCATTGGGAGAGGCGCTTCTATAAAAATTACGTGGTCTTTTCCAAAAGACTGAAACCTTATGTCATCTGAGTTTCAAAATCACTACACCAACACTAGCGCTGTGTGAATAGCATCAAAGGGTATTCATGACCTCTTTAGCGCTAGTGAATTATAAAAAAAAAAAAAAGTAGTAGCATCACACGAGAGAGGAGGTTTTAATATTAATTTGTTTACGGAAGATGGACGAAAACTTTTGACCTCGTGTATATGAAATTCTAGATCCAAATTCGGGCCTCGTTACGACCTGAAAATTAGCCAGATCTATCTATGTTCAAAATTTCATTGAAATCAGTTGACCAGTCTCCGAGAAAATCGAAATGGAAGATTTGTTATTTGAGTCACTGTCGAGGAAGCTTCACTCGCTAGGTTCGCGAGTCCTAAAACAGTTTTACAAAAGGCTTTTGCTCCCATGCTATTTTTCGAGTTGAGACCATAGAAAAGGTCCGAGTTTAGGAGAGCGGTAGCTGGCCCAACTCTCGGTAACAGTGACAAGAAACTCACGCCTTACTATTGTGTGACATTACTGATTTGATAACTGTGAAAAAATATGCGACATCTACTCAACTGATACCTCAACTGAAACTGATCGTTTAAAAGGGGTTTTATACGTTCAAACAAAAACTTAAAATAAGTATCGTAATCTATGTCCACAGAAGAGGATTTCCTCTTCAACCAAAACAGAAGGTATTGCTACTACCTCCTAGAACTTCACTTTTACTTCTCTCTATTGCTAAATCATTCGTTTTTGTACCTACAATGGTGGGGAATCATCTAATCTTCATGTAGGTAAAGTTTGAAATAACCCAAAACATTATTTGTGTTCAACGCCAACTTTAATTTTTTTTTGTAAGTACTTCTCAATTGGTATCGTTTGAAACACGTATAGTATACCTTTTTGACTATAAAACTTTTGATTGCTTTACTACAGACGCTTCTGAAGTAACCCTAATGCCTTATATTTTTTTGGGGAATCATGAACAAAATAAAAAAGTTTTTAAGGCTTTCACAGTTGGAAGGAGCCCTGGAATTAGTTCAACTACCTTCCAACTTTCTGTTTAGTTTCTTAGTTTCCTTAAGAATTTTCTTTTGCCCAACAGTTCTTAGTATTACAAATAGTTTGTACAAACAAGTCACGTATGTTGTTTCATTTCCTAACGTAATCAATGAATTGTATCCCCTGACCCAATTTTATGCCTTGAAATTGAATCCGTAAAACTTTGAATTATTTGTTACCACTTGTAGATGTCAAAACATATTGTTGGATACATTTTTTTGGTTGAGTATAACTTGTTCCCAAGTTGTATGACCGTTTCTCACAATGTCATCCAAGCTGTCTACTCTAAACATCCTTCAAATGGACAAATTAACAAAATTAACAGTTCCATCATTATTATAGTCTTAAAAAACAAAAGTATCTCCTTAAACTGCACCTAACACATAAGAGAAACATAAAAATAATTTTATAAGAGAAGAAGCTTTTTCGCTCTTAAATTTAACAAAATCAAATCAACAGTTTCATTTGAGAAGCTTTTCGAGGCACTCAAGCTGCAGCTCGACCCTATCCACCATCACGTCATGTACTGTTAACAAGGGTAAATAATTTTTCAAGGGTATGAAGCAGGCAACGTAAGCGCATCTCTCCTTATCGGTTTATGAGTTCACTGTGTCTAGGTCAAATTCTACGATGTGGTGGGGCATGGTCATGACCTGTACAAAAAAAAAAAAACCACAACCAAGAGAAAATATTTGAAATTTGTTTGAAATTTTATATGAATCCTGTTTCCATAGCAAAAAAAGAACGAAATACCACTTTTCTCATTAAGTGACATGTATGGCGTATACTTGCTATTTTGGAGAAAGTCACAGTGAATGCATCTGTTCATGACATTATTTGCTATTTTCACGTTATAGTACTTCATGGTTTAGTTGAACCCATCTCTCTGCAAGGATTAACGTGAGTGTTTTCAAGTGGAAGTTAAATTTTCATCGAGAAGACCTGTTATTAGAGCCCGTCGTAATTATTAGATGGAATGTACACAGAAGGACTTTTCTTTGAAAGGAAAACTTTCCACTGATGAACATCGACTAGATTGATGGGTTCAAAGATGTTGCCCTCATTATTGACTCAAGGCGAACATGAAGATATGCTTAATGCCTTGGTTTCATGTTTCATCTGTTGTTATTGGAAGGTTGGAGAATTTTCGTTATGAATTTTGTACGGTATTTGGGTTTTGTAATTATGATGATGTTAAACATCTTTTGATAGTTAACAGAGGAATTTAAGCTTCTTTGATTGCTTGGGTAATTCAGTGTTTTTGGGAATAACGACGACTTATGTAATGAACTTGTTTCTTCAAAATGTTCATTCAGGGGTGTAATGCTTAGAGAATCTAAGATTCTTTTGTTTTGCTAAGGAAGTATGCACATATATTTCCGCTTTCAATTACAATTTTAAGGAAGTTCTGTGTCGGTTGTTTGATTTGATATGAATTGCGGTGATATGATTTGTAAGTTGTGCTTGATTCTGGAGTACAAAGCTTTGTCGAGAGATTGCAAAGAAGCCACAGCATATGGTTGTCTTTATACAAGTAAAGAATATTAGGCTAGAGTCTAGATTCCAGCGCATCATGACCTATTATTATAGATTGGCTCTAGGACTGACGCATATGGATCTACTATCCTAACTGAACAAGTCAAAGAATCTGTAAGGAAATGCGAAAGCAAACCGTGTATTGAGTCAACTAAGAGAGCTGATAAGTGGTCACAACTTGAATCGATACAGGGTTAAGAGATTGAATGGTTTTTGGTTTTCTGTTGAATTCAGATGAAGACAGCTCCGAAATTGAAGTAGAATTTGACAAGCAGATTTTAAGAGGAAGTATGCGTGAACGTAAGCAAATTTCCTGGCTCCCAGTAAAAATCACAGCTGCGACCAATGATAGCATTGGCAACCGATCCACTCATGGAAAGGTTTTACTATAGTAAAATTTTTGCCGACAAGTAGGATGATTCTAAACTCTTCGTCGTTTTTAAGATCATCTGTTCAAGATCCAAATTAGCAATGCAAATGGTTTTGACACCAAACTCCAATTATTTCAACAACAGTGCTGTTACATGGGCACTGGACCAGAAAATTAGTCACCAATAGCACAAGAAAGCTGCAGACTGCTGTTTATCGTTATCCAAAATATTGTTTAGTTTAAGAAGTATTTAGGGAGTTAGAGACATAAAATATAGCCCTACGAACCATGAACGATGGTACATAGTCAGAGTAGATGCTCTAAGACCCTTAAGACAACGAAGAACCCAAGCTCAGATGGGAAGTTATTTTGGTGAAAGAACGCTTAAGGTGCTACCGAATGCTTGGTATGTGCGCATTATTGGCAAATGGCACTAAAAGTTAGGGTGGACGTCGCAGAAGATGAGATATTTTTTCTCAATTTTGCTCAACATCGCAGGATATAACTATTACAGAGCAGAACTGGAGTTGTCAAAGTCTGATACACTTAAACTATAATTGTTCGAGGGAGTGGAGCTAAGGTCGATAAAGTGTCTTTTAATTTTGTTTTCTGTTGAAATTGGTTGTCTTGCCTTATTGTCCACGATAAGACCTAGGCTTCAACGATTAACTTTTGTCAAGATCGTCGCTGTATATGGGCACATGTCTTTGAAAGTCAGTATCTCTTATATTAGCTTGCAAGTTTCGCTCAAGTAAGACAATTTCTCGACCGTATAACATCTTGCAAAAATCTTATTTTGTCATACAAAGTCTAAGTAAAGTCATTACCGACTTTGATGAAGTATTATCTTCTTGAAGATCTAGACGGGGCTTGCTTGGATAGGACAACCCCCAAAATTTTCAATACAAACTAATCAAATTGTTGGAAATAGTCTGTTCGTATCCCTACCGAGGCCATCTCCTGCTGATTACTAAACCAAATCGAGCAACTCGGCTGCCAGAAAATGCACTTGTCATTATTTGACTTAGAAGATGCCGAACTTTTTCCACATGCCGAACTTTTTCCGATTGTAGCACGAGGTCTGCCTCCAAAAAACTATTTTTTTCCCATTGACTTCGGATCTGCTCGAAAAGCATGCATTTTTTTGTCGTCTTTCTTTCAATTTTCCTTGCTAGATGGGTAGAATGGAGCTTCAAATACGATGGAAACTCACTCCCTTCCTCAGATACACAGCCTGGGTGCCCCAGCTGCATCGAATGTGGCACGAAGCAAACCCCAACAAAATGATTTTTTTCCCACCTACTCCGGACCTGCTCGGAAAGCATCAAAAGCCTCGAAGAGGTCACCGACCTATGCCAATTGGATTAGAACGCCATTTCTTGTATTCATCTCCTGAATCTTTCGTTTCCACATTGAATCCCCAATTATTCCTATTGCCAAGCAAAGCACACCTTTTCTTAACATTAAGGGCGTAATCCCGCACCGTTTGCATCTCATTTACTGTGGCTGAGGTAAATATTAAATAATCCAAACAAATTCACACCTTCCTTCCGGCGTCAAAAGTAAACTCTCCTTAATTTCACTTTCCTACACAGTCTACCGCTGTTTACAACTCCGTACCTTGATTGAGTTAACCCTTCATCCGGATAAATTCGCCTTCTGAAAATTTCCAACAATAAAATTGCCGAGTTAATTAAGTTTCCGGTGATTATCCTGTCATGGGGTTATGCCCTGCGGCACAAATTCGATGACAAGCAATTTTGTGACACCCACCCACTAAGCCAAGTCACTTTGTTCGTACCTACCCACTTAATTATATTACATTAGCATTATCGTGCGTGCCAAACCTACAGAATCGATGCGGACGCACAGTAACGTTCCAATAACATATTTCCACAAAATTGTGTGAATCAATAAATTCCCCATCGAAGGGAGAAAAAAGTATGAAGGATATTTCAGCCGAAAAGAATGTTCGTATTATATGAACTTATGTTCTTGTGAAAGTCGTTGGTCCGCATTTGAAATATGCACAAGTATTCACAGGACGATCAGAAAGTAGTGCATAACAGAATAACCTAACAAGGAGTCAGCAATTTGAATAATTCCTTCATATCTTGTGGGGGGCGTATCTCTTTTTTTTTTATGGAAATATGAAGAGCGCCATCACATTCCCAAGGGTTATTACCCCAATAAAAATCGAAAGTACCCTCCAGAAGTGAAGACAGAACATTTCAACGTAATCTCACGTGTCAAATCTCATTTGAAATTCAGAACGCAACCTGTTTTGCAATAACAATTCATCCACGATGGACCAATCAACCACAAGCAATCAATTCGACGAAACTGAGTCCACTGTGGCGATAGAATCATGCGAAGATTGTCAAAAGTCAGGCAGTTCCTCAGCACTGGCAACTATCGAAGGCGATCAAAGTTTGGATACTAACGCATCGGCAACGTCTTTAATTACACCATTACAGAGGAAAAAAGGACGACTTCAGCGTTCCCATCGATTGCCAGCCGATAATGTATCTGTAACTGCGTATTCCGCTTGGGAAGCACTGGTTAAGGAGAGTTTTGGACAAGTTGCCTGGCCAGTGAAAATCACTTCGTGGGAATTGGTCGATGATCGAGTTAAAGTTGTGCCCACAAGGTGAGTACTCATTTTGTTTGGAATTGTTTTTAAATAGTTTAAGGAGTATGCATATCCTTTAACAATGGACCTCCATTGTATTGTATGTACTTTTGGTTCTCCACCAGAGATATTCTTGTTAAAATTAGAACATCACAATACCAAAACACAGGTAGGTACATCCTTTTTCAGAACAATGGAAGAATTTTGTCTATTTCAGTCTTGTGTGCAATTGCATTGAGCTTCATATACCTCATGAGTGACATACACTCAACCTTTGTCTAGTTTGCCATGTGGTCGCATGAAGAATTTGTTTTGTACTCTTGTCAGGAGTACAATAAATGGAGATGAGGGCTTCAGTCAGCAACGATGCATTGGCTTCTTATTGTTTTCAGGTGGAGAACGAGGATATATTTTAGGAAAACTAGTAAAGTACAGGAATGTTAAAATGTTTAATTTTAAACTCTTAGAAGCAAAGTCGGAAACGATTCTAAAACTTAATACCAATTAAAAAAAAAGACATCAACACTGGGACTGAAGCAGGACCGTGGACCGTGGACCATCTGCAAACTGCTTTCACTAGATCTTTTTATACAAGAAGAGGTAGCTATAAATAGCCTAAGAACCAACCAGTCAGAGATAGCTTTGCGTCGTGTAGGACAGGGAGATGTAGCAATCATTGACTACTTAGACTCCACAATCGATCTTTGAGGTCGCGGTGCCATATGCGTATGTCGCAGAGCCTTACTAATAAAATAGACTCCGCAAAGCCTTTTTGCCAGACGTGAATCTATTCTCGAAGGTCTTCCAACTTCATACGATAATTTGGTGTCGAACAGAAGATATAACGAATAAGTGCTAAAAAGCACGTGTTTTGATTGCAGTCACTGGCTTCGATGGCTGCAGTTGAGGTGCTGGCTAGTGATGAGAAATAAAATCCGTTTCATTGAGGCAAGTTTCGTTCATATCCATTGGATTCCTTTTAAGTCAGAGAATGTTACTATTTTGATCGTTCCATGGTAGGACACGTGAGTTTTGGTGGTGAAGGAAGTTTTGATTCCGGGTTTTCTTCTGTTGTTGCTGGGCAGGTGGCAAAGCGGCGTTGTTTCAACAGGTTACACATTTATGACTTCGTCTCCCTCGAAATCCAAAGAAGCTGGTTCAGCAATGGAGATTGTATGTTGAACAGGTGAAGCAAGCGAAATAGAATGTTGTTGCAATGGCGCCTCAATATATATCTTATCTGGCGATGGTTGTATTGGTGTTGGCTTTTGTAGTGATTGTGGTATGGTTAAAGGACCTATCAATGGTGGCGACAGAACCTCCTCCTTCAACCCGGTTTTTACTTCTACCGAAGCGTGTGTTTCAACGGCTTTCTCTTGAAGTTTCGCGTTTGGTTTCCGACCAGGAGTCGCTTATAGCTTCCAGTCATTTGGAAGCCCTTTTTAAAGCCTTTTATGACGTGCGTAATCTATAGTTGAATATTGCCGTGAATGTACGTGGTATTCTCTAATTTTCTGGCGCTACCTGACTCAGTCAACTTTTCAGTAATGTTTTCTGTGGTGGTCCCACCGCATATCATCTTCTACATCGACATCCGAGCAGCCATAAATCGATGCTTGTCAAGTGCTATTGAAAGCTTAGCGTTCTTGCATAAGGTAAGACTTTGCTGGGTTCTTGAACACGTAAGCGTATTGGAGAATAAATATTTGGTGCAACACTTAAGGGTTGGCTCTTCGCAATCCTTCATGTTGTGCATGTTACATTTTTCACGCGATAGGAAAGTGACTAACAGTTTTAATTGCTGACTTCAAACTGAGGCTTGACAAGCTTAGCATGACAAATTAAAATCTCGGGGTCTTCTGAAATACTAATCAATGTCAGCTCACTTGGAAATTTAACGCAATATTCGCTGAACAACGGCAACAACTCCCTAAATGAGAATATTGACGAACCAGCAACAAAAAGTATAAGCATTTAACTCAAAACAGCTCTTGGGAAGGCCAGTTGCAGATAAAAGATGTACATAGTCTTCAATGTACAAATCCTTTAGCTATGAAGTAACAATCCCAAACTATTTTCTGCGGTACATCTTAAATAACTTTAAATCAATTGTGAAGGAGAAGCACTTAAGAACTCGAAAGAAGCACTTTAGGGAAGTGCCTTGGTCTCTGCCACCTAAGACATAAAATCCATTGGATGCACTTTTGCATGCTATACAGTAACTGTCGGATAAACTGGTTAACTATATTTTTAACAACACAACCGTAGGATGGTTTATAATGCAACAGTATACACCATTATTTATTCGTGTGGGGGCGATGAGGGCCTAAGGATGCGGAATGTTCTCCGAAAAGCTCACTTTCCACCTTCCACACCATTGTTGAGTCATGTCCTAGCTCAAATCTGTTATATCTATCAGACAATATTCGCATCTTCATCGAAAGCTAAGCGTCAATAAAACCCCTGGTGTCATAATCTCCTACTTCCCTTTCGGAGATTGGTGAACGGTTCCCCAGTGTGGGGTACCTGATCACAGTGATATTTCAGAAAATTACAAAGCTGACGAGGTCATCAGAATGATTATGCTTAAAAAATAACACTAAGGCATGTCTATCGAGACATGAAAGCACTTTTTCAAGATGCATCCTTTGAGCAAAGTCAATAACAATAATAACAACAACAACAACAACATTCGAATGTCTAAACAGATTTGGCCAAAAGCTAGATCAAAAATGCTCCATTGGACTGGTAATACTCAAACGAGTACACATCAATTCCACCATAGGTGTCCTCATGGGGCAATGTCCTATAGGTTTACGTGCAAAAAGGCTAGAAATAGTCTCTAATGATTTTTACAGAAGCTGCAGAGACTAGAAGAGGGAGAAACAATCATCCATTTTGTTTGTACCTGCCCATCTCCGTTCAAAAGAAGATTTCTCCATCTCCAGGAGCTCTCATCTTCGACAATCTGAAGCAGGTCGCTGCGAATATCATGATGGAACTTTGACGGTTGGAACGAGTCAGGGAGAGCAACAGCTAAAACCAAGCCCAGATGGTACCTTTGCATCAAGGAACGGTAAGCACCGAACCATATAGAGCATAAATTGTTAATCAGCCTCGCGAAGTAATGCCTAGCGGTAGTCTCGCGGGGAGAGTGGTTGAAGAGTGTAGAGTGTGGGTTAGTACGTAGGCACATTCCTGTTATCGAGTACACAGGTTTTCGAATCGTGCATGCAAGTGGCCCGTATCTTTAGAAGACTCCACATCCGTTGGCGCAACTAAAAACAAAACAAAAACAACACAAATCTTCGACAATCGAAAGATCCAATCGAACCTAAAGTTGGTAGAACACCTTCTGGTCTAAGTGTGTCCTTACTCTGGTACAGACAGCCACTTAATTTAACCTAGGTTTCTATAGTATGGAAGTTGAAACTGAAAGGGCTTCATAACCTAACCTAAGCTTTAAAAGAAGGCGTTTCATTTTCCTCAGTGGTAAGCAGAGTTTATTTTATCTTATCCATCGATAGGATTACCATTTTCGTCACTGTCTGCCATTTTATAATGAAAACCATCCCTTGCCAGGTCACTACACAATCATTACAGAGAATTATATAACCTTTCTCCAGCCTTTCTTTGACAACAATTAGTTTGTGGATCATAAATTAGAAAAGTTTCATTTTCATATTTAACTCATTCGGAGGGAAAATTAAAATGTTGACAGATAATTACTTCGTCTCTTTCTTAAACGCATTAAGAGTAAATTCTTAGTTGCCAGCCAGCCAGCCTGCCTGCCTGCCTGCTCCGTAAAAATAATAAACTTTCCACTTTCTGCCTTTTTTTTTTTTTGTTAATTAAAAATACTAAACATCCTGACTAACAGAAATTAGTGTCGTAATTAAACTTCTATCCCTCATCCATTTTAATCAAAGTAAACGCAAGTCATCTTCTCGAACCCCCCGCCCATGTGTAATCACTTGGATGCTAATCACTCCATCTATTCCCCATAGTCATTTGTGTTTACCTGTTCACAACTCTGGAGACCATTGACATCATATCCAATCGATATTTGGAATATTTTGTGCCTGCAAATGGTCTATTGTCTGTGTTGAGGACATGACTGGCTATTCTGGCAAAATCCTGAATGGCTTGCAGCACAACTCATTATATGTTATCCCATGGGGGGTTTAATATGTCCTTTTCTGTGTTTTGTTACCCCCAAAGAGACTTGCTAACACAAAAGTAGAAAAGAAAAGCAAAAACAAATTACCCAAAGGCAAAAAGGATTAACGTTTATGAAAAGATAAGCATTTGAATTATCCGGCTGTGGTGAGCTGATCCAGCTCATGAAAACCCTCATGGCAGATGAAAGGAATACGGAAAAGTAGATTCACATATGCACATTCGTTTTTTTGTCAAGTTAATGGAGAATGAGAAAGAAAATGAAAATGAAAGGATAACTAGATTCCTTAGGAAATTCCCTATTAAGTAAGTGAACATATTAAGTATTTGCATGAGTTTAATGAATAGGGGATTTGGATTCCCTTGACGAAGACTATGTTTCGTTAGACACGAATACACGTGGAAATCTGTACTATATTGAATGTTTACTAAGCCAATAAGGACGAGTAGGAGAGAACGACAGAAGCTCATAAGAGTACAACAAATTCGAGGATTAAGCAGACAATGTGTAGAATCCTACCTACTAATATTATAAACGTAAAAGTTTGGAGGTTTGTTACTTCGTACAGCCTAAACGACTGAACGGATTTGGATAAAACTTCGTGAGCAGATAGTCTATGTCCAGGATTAGCACATAGGCACATCTTTATTTCTTACATATTTTCTTAGGAAACAGACATTTAGTGACATGCGTAGCACTCAGCCAATGGCACATTGTAGGGGTCATAGGATCGTTACTCCTTTTTTTTTTTTTTTAGCTCGCTTTTATTTGTGGTGGGTATGTGTAGGTAGGTAGGTTAAAAAGGTGGGTGCATCGCGTGATGAAACCTTCACTCAGATCTTTAACGGATCTATTGTGTTCCTCTGACTATTCTGAAAAGACAAAAAACAGGGGAAAGGTCTGCGTGAGTGCAGTTATTATTTGTTCGGCCTCCCTAAACCATCCTGAATTGTTAGACAAGTCGCCCAGGTCGTTGAAATAGTGTTCACCGAGGGCCGTCTTCCTTGTTCTGCATAGACTGAGACATTCGGAAAGGAAGTGGGTTGTGTTCTCTTCCGAGTCTGTATTACAGCAGCCATTAGGTTGTGGCCTGTGTTGATACCTGTGAAGAGAGCTAAGTTTGATCTGTTTAGCGCAAGAACATGCCTCGTTTTTATCTTCTTGATATTTGTTCAGAGTTTCCTGGAGATGCGGCATGATGAGAGTGCGCTCCATTTCTCATCAGCTTGTCTTTGGAAGTCTAGTGCAATGCTAAATTTGAGCTAGGGGGGCTAGAACTGAGTGATCGACTAGTGACAGCTCCTGTTCCGAGCCCTTCCTGGCTAATTCATCCGCCATTTCATTCCCGTGAATACCTTTGTGTACCGGGATCCACCAGAGTGTAACGTTGTGGTTCGTGGTGAGGGTTTTGACTTCTTCGCGACAGTTTTTTACAATTCTTGACAGTGTGTTGATGAAAGGGCTTTAATAGCGACTTGGCTATCTTCGTAAATGTCGATAGTTTTTCTAGAGACTAGCTTCATTGATAGTTCACAGGCTGCCTCGGCGATGGCTAGGACTTCCGCTTGGAACACACTACCGTGGTTCGGATGTCGTATTGACCTCTTTATATTGGGTTCTTGTGAGTATATCCCAGAGCCTACTCCTTCTTTCGTTTTTGACCCGTCTGTGAAAATCGAAATTTTCATCGGGTTGATAGCCTTCACGCTAGGGTGTGTGGAAAAAAGAGCACCACCACTCAAAGGTGCAAAATGCGAGACGAACTGACAAATGTCTCTTCACCGTCTCTCTCTGTGTGAATTCAGTGCATCGCGTCTGATCACGCCAGCACCATACGGCAGTTGTGTGTGGTTTGGGCCTAAGACTGCTCAGCGAGCTGAAAAAAGTTCGTATCTCAGCAAAACAACCGAAAGGTTTGGTTCGGCATGCAATTAAGAATTGCCAATGTCTAGTTAGGATAACTAGGATCTACAGAGCTAGCTGTGGTGTAGTGGGCAGTGCGTTTGCTTGTGATCCGATCTGAGCAGGTTCTCGCACGGTTGGGGAACAGCAGCAACCACCGAAAATAAAAAGGGGGACAAACAAAATCTCAGTTTCTCCAACAAATACTCCAAAAAGGGGTTTCTGTGTGGGAGTACAATTTACTGAAAGTGCTCTTGTGTTTTGGAAATTTTCCTTTAAAAAAAAGATATTTTTGAGATATCCACACTGTAAATCAAAGCCTACACCATGTTCTTTTCTCAAAATGTATACTCTCACGAGAGAAATAACTCTTTACACGAGCGCTGGTTAAATTAGCATCCCCAAACAAATAGTCTCACTTGCCACAAATTTCCAAAGTATACAGAAAACCATGAATTTATTTTGCATCCACACAAAAAGGAACTGAAACGAAACTTACTCCTTTCGTCGTTCCTAATTATAATACCGTATAAACATTGACATAGTTTACACAAGAAGTTATAAAGTGAAGGCATGGCATCCTGTTGATATTTAAAAGCGAAACTTTCGTCCTTTGCCCACTAGAAACTTAGGAAAACATTAAAATCTTAAAGAGTAAATCGAACCAGAGGTTGTATCCTTGACATATACCGACTGTTTACATGTGTTTACAACCTCATGATACAAAATCAATTCCCTTAGCATGCAAATGACATTTACTCAAAATAAATTCAATCATGCATACAATCCAGCACTTCCTCTTCCCTATGCGTAATAGTATATGTATA
Organism: Criorhina ranunculi; assembly: GCA_951813785.1. Taxonomy (NCBI): domain Eukaryota; kingdom Metazoa; phylum Arthropoda; class Insecta; order Diptera; family Syrphidae; genus Criorhina; species Criorhina ranunculi. The sequence goes on along the minus strand of OX638385.1, from coordinate 28,950,455 downwards.
CTCCCACAGTTGTCTATCGTTTACCTCTACTTCAAATCGAATTCCATTCATTCGATGAGGATTCATCGGTCGTCCTCTTGAGTGGTGTTAATTGCTACTCTACCACCACAACTCAGCCACATGCGCTCCAAGGATTTTCATTCGACTCTCTCACCCTCAGGGTGGAGATATATGAAAATTAGTTTTATCCTACCACCACGAGACCAACTGTCGGTCGGTGGAGACTCGACTCGAAGTTTGCAGCTCGTTTGTTCCAATTTGCGAAAGCTAAAAATAATGGTTCACCCCTTCGACACCGGTGGTAGTCACCAATGGTGTTGATATCACCATCTAGCGAGGTAGTCATCCTCAATCAATTCTTCTTGAATTGATTCATGTTGGTCATTCCAGGAAAGGGAAATCGAAGTAAAAAGAAACAGAGACTATCCGCCGACATTGATACTCGGTCAACCAGTTGTGTGGTTGTTCCTTGCCATAGATCCGGCGGCTTTGAAACGTTTCAGTCGAACAGTGTGGTGTCATGAGCAAGTGCGGAATGCTAGTTAACAATTTAATTTGCATAAATTGTGTCCATCAATTTGAGTAATTATCAATTACTGTCCCCGCCTATCGTTATGTCGAAGTGGTCATTTTTGCGAAATGAATTTATCCCGATCAAGTCGCGTGGAGAACGATCTTACAGTGCGGAATCATCACCCAAAAGTATATTTAGATGGCAAGGGAGACTGGCCAAGTCATCGCTACAAAGCAGACAGTATCTGAGCGAGGAAACGAAATCGAAAAGTTTTGACTTTGTGACACGCCGCTATAAGAGTGGCTACAATGATGTGGCATCCTTGGAACCAACTTTGATTCCTATTCCCGCGACTTCGCCATACCTGCAACGACGACGTGAAAGTGTCTTCCAGAAGAGACATCGATTCGGTTTAAACTCTGGAAAATTTCGAATTCATAAATTGGATCAAACTCCTGAAAGGTAAGGGTTGGAGAAAAAAAAAGTTCAAGCTTTCACCATAAATTTGTGTTTTGTGACAGCATTTCCGCTAAAATTTAAGTGGCCCAACCGGCAATAGGAAGTGACCGTGGCGTGAATCTAAAAATACGGAAATTGAATTCACTGCTAGAGTGGTAGTTTTAAGGATATGTTTTATGTGCCTTCGATTGGTGAAATTTTATTGCTGTGATGGTGTTATTTTTATACTTCACAACAAAGGAAGGAAAAACAGGATGTGTTTTGATATTTAAAGCGGATTTTTCTGTCAAATGTGGTCTTTTCGACGCCCCTCATTAAAGTGCTAACAGAAATTGTCTCATGGAATCCTTTCTCTTTCTTTGTCCCAAATACGTCCAGTCTTAACAAAAGTAAATGATAAGCTTTGTAATTAGGAATTTTTATGAGATTTCTGACCCGAAACTGTCAAAACTTCCTGAACCATGCTACATTTGAAGAGTTGTCTTAACGTGAAAACTACTTGAACATTCGGTTTTGTAAAATTGAAAAGTCACAACTTGTTGCTCGAAATTTGTTTGCAAAATAATTGAAGGGCCATGGCAGTATAGGAGTATTATCCCATGGATTTAAAGGGGAAAGTTGTGAGCAAATTTATTCAAATGTGCTGGAGGATCAGAAACATCAAGATCATAACTGCTTCTTTACAAACAATAGAGTGCTTTAGTTTTATCCTCAGGGGACTTATCTGTTCGAATATATGACGTATTTGTTTAGGAACACACGACCTAAGCAATATCTTGCAGGCATCTATGCGTACTCTCTTACTGCCTTCTTAAACTGAAAAAGCTGCTAATAGTGGATGTCACAATGGAACACTGCACCATTAACAGACACGCCAATAGGCTAGGCCTCCTCTATAATGATTTTTATACAAGCTGTATGGGCAAGGAGAAGGATAAGATGATTCTTTACCTTCTCTGTTCCTCTCCAGCCCTCTCAGCTCGGAGAAGAACCCACTCAAGACCCAGCTTCTTCCATAGTCTAAAACTAAATTAACTGACTGACATCTCCGACTGACTGACTGTGAGCTCCGGTTGGTTCTATGGGTAATTTTTGTGAAAAAAAAAAAATACATTTCCATGTGGTATTACATTGGACCTATTCTGGTCTAAGTGTGGATGTCAAGAGCAGCCCACCATGTTAACTTAACCTTTTCCATAGTAAATATGTTCATGTGAGAGTTGGTCTCTGTGGAATATGTTGCCTCACGCAGTACCCAACCAGATGTTTTCATGTTCAGGAACACATATGCCCAAGAGCTAAGCACTACATGCCCATTTTATCACTCACGATTGAGGATCGCATTTGCCCAGAGAGGAGTTGTTCCTAAGCGCACATGAGCGCTCAAATGGCATAGTGGCGTATAAGAGGGGATACCTACATAATACACAAGTGCAAAATCCCCAAACCCCAAAATCCCCAAAATCCCCAAATTTTGAAAAATCCCCAAAAAAAATCTCCAAACTGTCCTGCGATTACCGCTCCACTTTTCTGCTCTATTACTTGCTTGGCGAAGGCGATATAAGGCCATAACTCGGAATATAACAAAAACCTGTGCTTCTTAACGATTTTGGACATAAAAGGACCAGAGTAGCGAAGCGGAGTGGCAGCGGAGCGAAGCGGTGCAATACAGATTCCCAATATGGGGATTTTGGTTTTGGAGATTTTGGTTTGGGGATTTTAGTTTAGGGTTTTTAATTTTGGAGTTTTCGTACCCAACCCGTATATGAGAGAGTGTACACGAGCGTACAGCAAACGTTAATACATGGTATAAGGAATATTCTATATACCTTGCGTTAATACGTAAAAAAAAAAGGTCCGTCTCCCGCTCGGTTCTTCTCTCTCTCCCGCTCTCTTTTACTCTCCCGCTCTCTCTCTCTTACTCTCCCGTTTTCTCTTACTCCCCGCTCTCTTTTAATCTCTCGCTCTCTCTTCCTCTCCCGCTCTCTCTTACTCTCCCGTTCTCTTTTAATCTCCCACAGTCTCTTACTCTCCTGCTCTCTTTTAGTCTCCCGCTCTCTCTTACTCACCCGTTCTCTTTTACTCTCCCGCTCTCTCTCTCTCTTACTCTCCCGTTTTCTCTTACTCCCCGCTCTCTTTTACTCTCTCGCTCTCTCTTTCTCTCCCGCTCTCTCTTACTCTCCCGCGCTCTTTTACTCTCCCGTACTTTCACTCTCTCACCCTAAGACCCGCTCCAAACAACATGACATACATTCTAACGAAATAGTTCCTCCGCACTCCGCGATGTGATCACCTCGACGGCCGCCGTAAGACTGAAGATCCTCATCTCCTTTGTTCGAAAAAAAAGATTTTTTTTTTTTTCAATTTTGTTGCTTTTTTTTGTGTTTTTCTTGATATTTTTCACATTTTCCAATGATCCTCGTTTAATTCTGGTCCCTTAGCAATGGTTTTTGACTCGTTCGCAGTTCTAAAATGTATGTCTTTCGAATCGATAGACTTCTCAACCTAATTTTTTATTAAGTAATTAAAATGCCTCTTAACTGAATCGCCTTACCTAATCTTCATAGTCGGCTACACCTTTCACAAACGAGATTCTATGCGGATCTTGTCTTCAAGACTATAAAGGGACACCACTATCTGTGATGCTTGTAGAGAGGGCAATGACATTGCGGAACATTTATGTGATTGTCCTGCGTTTGTTCGTATCAGATGACCGATTTTTGGGACTGATGTAATGAGTGGTGGTACCCTAAGGTTCTTATCAGTAAAGCTCTGTCTCGACTTTCTAAGAAAGACGATCAAAACACAGTAAAAGTGTTGTTCCTACTGGTTTTTTTTTTTGCCTGAGTGCTCTAGGGTGGTGTTCCAACACTCCGACAGAAAACAAAAAGTGTCCAATACTAAAAGTCACCTAAATAGGTTTTGCAATGACAATGGCATCCATTTTCTGATGAACCGTCTTAAATATTTTGGGGTTAAAGAAAGGGTTATGCTCGTCGTACACTACTTGCGCAACTCATTAAATTCGAATTCAGCGCATTGCTCGTTGGGTATGGTTTTGCATCACGTTGAGCAAGGTTGCACATTCTCTCTGGTTAGTATGAGTTGTATTGATTGCGACGAAATATGCGTGTTGGCTTTCATTGAAGCACGGTGCAGATCAACTTACTACTGTGTGGTACATGTTTATTTGAACATTTGTTGTCATTCAAGGGATGAAATCCAAAAACAGACAACCGAAATAACGATGGATTTGATTTCGGCCACAGACGAGGAGGAAAATCAGTTGAAAACAGTCTGCCGAGAGCATCCAATTCGTTGCTCAACGTTGGAAGCTTCGCCTAGTGTACGACGACGGTAGCAACGCGTGTATCAACTCATGCACCAACCATACCGAAAACGCAGTTCATCAACTCGAACAATAGATTTGTTTGCCAAAACACACACAAGTCGATCAACTAGGTGTACGAGGGCATTCAACAATTGAATGAGTCGATCAACCAAGTGTATACGGGACTCGCAACGCATTCAACAGGAACATGTTAAATTTTTAGTCGAATTGGGTTGATTAACGCGAGCCGCATGAGTTTGTGGACTAGTGTTTGAGGCTCTGAAATTTGTTGTGTTGAATTAAAAAACTAAATGCAATTGGTTGAATCAGTTGCGTAGTGTACGACAGGCTTTATGAAACAAACAAAACAATTCCTATAACTTATCTCCGTAGGTTCAGGGCTTGTGGTTTCCTCCCAAAATGTTAGGCTACGCCACAGAAACAGTAAACAATTCTATAAATTCATACAAATGAACAAGTTCTATAATAGTCCGTGGTAAATGTAGTGAACAACTTTATTTAGATTGCACATTTGGCCATTTCTCCTACAGCAAGTGTTAATAAAAACATTTTGTTTTAAGTGCACACAAACCGCTATGTAAATTCGCATAATTACTTGTGTAATGTTTATTCACACAAATTAATTTATTTTATCGTGAATAAATGAATTGAATGCAATTCAATTTAATGATGATGTGCAATCATTTAGTATCTCTCAAAACTTTAAATTAATATGTACATAAAAAGGAAACCAAATATTAACAATTAAAAATTATCTACTTAAATATTTGAAGAAATTAAATTAATTATCTGAAAATAGGGGGGGAAGAAACAAATTGATGAAATTAATGGTTAAAGTTTAAGTAAAGGGTGTTCCAAAATGGACATCTTTTAACAACGAAATCAATTTGTCGATAAAACTGAATCGAAATTCCAATGTTCTGTATTCCTTATTGTCGGAAGCTGCCTTAGGTATTTCGAAAACATACACAATGGCTGTTCAATTCAATTCAATTTAACTTTATTGAGACATTTTTAAATCATATGTAAAGGGGCGCTTCCTATCTTTAAATTTAAATAAAACAAAGTGGTGTGTGAGATATCATCGAAATTTTGTATTCGTTTGAAAGGCCTATCGATGCCATTATGTATGGAATATAAGATCGTTCAAATGTCCGCCGCGGCTTCTCTGGGTGGCGCGCATCCGAAATGTCCAATTTTCAATGACTCTGGCACATAAATCAGGCTGAATTTGACCGATGGCTTTGAGGGCCGCTGTGTTTTGTGGCTTATTCGCATAGTTCTGTGACTTCCGAAAACCCCACAAGAAAAAGTCTAACGGGGTCAAATCGCACGATCTCGGTGGCCAGTTCACATCATCTCCACGTGAGATGATCATGCCCTCGAATCGCTCGTGCAGAATTTCCAATGTAGCGGGGGCTCTGTGTTGGTGTCTATATCATCCAATTCAGGCCAAAAGAAGTTGGTAATCATCGACCTTTAGGCCTGGCCAACGTCGTTCTCAAAGAAATATGGATTGATGACGCCAGACAGTGACTTTTTCGGGATGCATTGGATGCTCTTGGATCTCTTGTGGATTGGTATCGTCCCAAATTCGACAATTTTGTTTGTTGACGTACCCATTCATCCAGAAATGGGCCTCATCGCTGAAGAAGATTTTTCGATGAAAATTAGGGTCAGTTTCCAACTGCTCCAAAGCCCATTCAGCGAACACACGTCGCTGTCTATGGTCGTTCACCTTCAGTCACGACGTAAAATTCGCCAAGTTGTGGTCTGCGAAAGGCCGAGTTCTTGTGAGCGACGCGAAATCGACTGCACACTCTCACGGACATCGGCGGTGTTTTCGGCAGATCTTGCGTACGGGTGTTGGTTGATCGTTTACTGAACCAGTGGACTTAAATTTATCCACCACACTGCGAATAGTCCTCTCGGAAGGACGATTATGAGACGATGGGAGTCACTCCCGCTACTACGAGGACGGGTGGTTCCCACCCCGTATGGCAAAAACTTACTGTTCGATGGTTTCTCTACGTCTACATAGACAGACAATGAGGTAGACTATTTCCTCGTTTGACAAAAGTGTGTGACAATACCATTGTCCTTGTTCAAAACTAAGTCACAGTATAACACCCTCTGTAAAGGGCTCAGTGAATGCATGTGGTTATTTCGGTACGTAAAGTCAAAAAGTTTTGCCGAAATTGTGGAAAACTTGCCATAGCAAATAAAATGCTACTTTATCCTAATTGTTAGCAAGTTCACCAGCAAGAGCTTTCTTAATTTGAATCAACACTCAACAGCCAGCACTTTATCGAATACACAAACCTCGACTCCGAAAATAAATTCCGATAGCGAATATCCCCTCCAATCGTAATCAAATACATCAACCGAATATTTAGTTTTCAATTTAAACTCTCATGTTCGTTGTCAACAAATTGAGAGTGAACTTGCGCCCAATGGACACAATCCACCATGCGTCCTTTCTAGGATAATCACACCAAAAAAAAACCCCCATATGTATACCAAAACAATGCAGACGACTCGAAGAAACAAGGAAAGTAATTTTTTTTTGGGTTACTACGTTTGTGGACTGCAACTAGTATGTGCCCACAGAAAAAAAATAAATGTCATCCGTCTAAAGGAGCGCATATATAGGCTACAGCTAGGTTATGTAAAATTTTGCAATAGCTATTCACTTCAGTCAAACGCGAGGCTCCGTCGTGATTGAATGGAATTCTCTGTTCCGCTTCAACGAAATAGTATACAACGAAAATAAATTCAAAAAAAAAACAAAATAAGCACGTCCTTTTATGCTTAGAACCTCGGGTAAATATTTAATCCCATTGTGTGTGTGTGTTGCAAAACAGTGAAAAGAAAAAAATATCTATTACCATGTGCAATTAAAAAAAGTAGAAACAACTTAATTGCAATCGAGATAATGAAACTGCGGCGTTAATATTTCAAATGTCGCAGCTACTGCAACTACAACTGCAACTCTTCAGTGGTATAAGGCCTTCTCTTGTGCGTGTGTTTTTCAGTTTCGATTGTGCCGGTGGTCGTCGGTTCGTTAGATTGCGTGCTGCCCTCACAAAATTCACATTACCTGTAATTTAGATGCAAAGTTGCAGTTGAAGTCGTGTGCCCCTGCCCACCCACTCAAGGGAAAGGATATTCACCGCAGGCGAATGCATTTGTGCCACCATGACATTGCCAAGAACGAAGCAGCACAACGAAAATGGGTCACAACACAACGAGGAGTAGTTTTTTGCTCCGCTTCCATACACTCATACTCGCATTGGTAGTAGTTTTTGGCTTCGAATCAAATGTGACGCTCTTCGACTTTTGACCTCCTTCTTCTGAATTTCTGTAAATTTTGCCACCCACTTTTTCCCGTAATTACTGTTATTGTTGATGTGTTCCTCGTCGACGTCGGATATATTCGATCATCGTCAGACAGTGCAGTGGAAGATGCTGTGCTTCAATCTTAAATTGGCCACAATTTTCCGATCATATCGTGACGAGTCCGTACGTGACCGCAGTCAAAGTTTATGCGCTCCTCCAAATCGTGCGCCACCTAATAAGGATATCGGTGCCCTGAGAGTTCTTCAGAGACGAGCCTCGAGTGTGATGTAAGTGTGAGTGAGTTTTCTAGCCGATAAGCCTAAAAGCAATTATAATCAGTGTACTGCACTTGAAGTGACATGCTTGACATGAATAACCGTTACATCAGGTAGCACCATAGATTGTCAATAAAGCAGGGTGGGTGGTAACAGACAGCTGAACTGTCAATTGGTCTGGCAGGTGAATGATATTAATGAAATGCTTACTTGACCTACAAATTGGGAAGTTGGACATTTTGTTTAGATTTCCCGTTTTATTAATATTGATGATTGGGGGGGACGGACAAGGGCACGCATCTGGCAAAATTGATTGAATGGAGTGCCGTTGTTTGCGCCCTGAATATGGAATTCGTTAAAAAATTGTAATTCATTGCCTTCACACCTTGTTGAATGGTATCGAATCCGTCGATAATGGCGTGGTGATTAATTACAATCCAAAGAGTAGGGTGTGGATCCCGCTAAAATGTTGAAGAGCTTCTTGCTTATTTTGCCAAGCGATACAAAATGGAGGGGGGTTGCATATTTGCCTAGTTGAATGGCAACTTCCAACCGACGAATGATTTACGATTGGGGTAGAGTGTATCTTTTTTCTGTTTGTCGAAAAAAAAAAAGAATATGCTGCATAGAGAGAATCAGGTTTTTATCTAATCTGCGGTAGTACTCTGTGGCGGGTGGTGCCATAAATCACTCGATAGGACTGACATTGCTCACTAGGGGAATGACACTCGCAAAAATGCCTCCTCATGGTAGGTCTATGAAGTGGTTTTTGATTAAAACCTCCTCCTCCCCCCCCCAACCAAGTGGTTTTGTTTTACTTCATATTTTTTGCACATTTTCAAGAAAATTAACACTGATCCAGTGGACGATGGTGATGGTGTGTTTCGTGACTTAAAAATAAAAAAAAAATATATGGAACCACGTGGGAACTCTGGTAATTAATTGTCTTCATTTAGAAAATAAAAGAAGGACATTTCAAAAGCTATCTAATTCAGTATAGTGAGTATGAGTGAGTTGTTGTTTTTTTTTTTGTTTGTTTTCTTGGGATGCAAATTACTTTTGCATTTTAAAGTTCTACCTTTGTACCCAAAGATCTATAAAAATGCAGATTTAATGAAAAAAGGACCATGAGAAATGTCTAGGTATGTAGGTATAACAATTGTCTTGAAACTCTATTTAATATTTACAAAGCAAAAATAAAAAATAAAAATCAATAAGCCAGTAGGTAGGTAACTTGGGCAATGTTTCCATTCCCTACGTTTACACTAGCTTTTGTCTAAACTAGGGTGCGACGATGATATAGGATTCTTTGTGATGACTTGCAAGAAAGGTAGGTATTATGAAATTCAAAGCAAATGAAAAGCAGGGTCATCATGATTAGAGTTCAGAATGTTTTTTGCACGCACTATTTTTAAAGCAATTTAACCTTGACTTATTTGAAACTCACGACTTGCAAATGCATAATTGCTACAAATGTTGAAGAGTAAAGCAGCAAAGAGTGATTGCAATGTAAGTGGTAGAGTCCATTAAAAAATAACTTGTCAGCTCCTTGCGCCATTTTCTCTTTTCCTCTCTACGAGTAAAAATTACACCTCGTAGTGTGTGAAACAAAGCGTACAAAGCGTTTCCGACCGGGTGGATGGGATTCTGGTTCCTCAAGGAAAGTTTGTTGGGTGATGTTTGATTCACTGCTGGAAATTGATCAACTATTAAGTAATTCGATTAAGGTCCGCGCCTCAGCAATCAAAATTTGTTCGCGGCATCATTTCTCGATAGACAATTACAAACCTCCAAAAGCTAGCTTCACAATCTGGCAATAAAGAATTGTCAGTAGGTTCCTTCCAATATAACACACACAACATGAATTGGTGCGAGAAACTAGGTCTTGGTTCCTTAGAGCTGTCATCCTTAAAGCAGTCATTTAACAACGGAAGGATATTAAATTTGTAGTTCCATTGAATTCTGGTATATTCCACCAGTACTTCGACAACGTCGCACCCAACCGGTGAAGATTTCCTACTCAGAAACCCATAAAGATAAAATTCTACTGTTCCTAACATGTCAGGAGGAGGTTTAGCATTCATGTAAGGACATAAAATGCAAACAAAATTGAAAGTTCTTTGTATTGTATATATATCACGTTGCAATAGAGCATTCGGTTGACATTTTGAAACAAGTAACACCAACAAATTGATGGTGTGGTATTTATTATCGATTCGAAGATCAAAGTCTACAGTTTAAATATTCAAAACAGTTAACGAAATGTAAGCTATCCCTTCCAGTGAGCTACATCTACCTCTGATCTTACCTTACATCTCTCACATACCAACCAACAAAAATGAAAGTCTAAGACACATTAATTTTTAATGGATTGACGCTGGTGTCTTGAACCCTTCCTTCCAATATAGGCTTAGTCTTGATATACTGCTTGAATGCTGAGGAATATTTGCTGCCTCTCACCGTCTTATCAATTCTTCCACAAAGAGTGCTCCAACGAAAAAGCTAGTTCTTTCATAATACAATCGAGTGTGAAATGATCTATATAGCTCAATGTTTCCCCATCACAACAACCCCTTTCTCTCCTGTAATTTTATCTCTGGTAATAACCCATTTAACGTGCGCCATCTATAAAAACAAGGCATGCAACGATCTATTAAGGGATCTAACCTTCCACGTGCATGCCAGAAAGTGGTTGTCCTTATTTCTTGCTTTTCTAGCTTTTTTGTTCCATGGTTAGGTAGTTACCTCGACCACTAGAACAATAAGCCATACCCTTCGATTAGGAGTTCATAGATTAGATAGCAGCTAAAGATTGAGTCAAGCCAGGCATTCAAAGTGGCACAGCACTCCTGCACCTCCACCGGGAAAATTTCATCAAGTCCGAGTAGATGCAAGCTGCGCTCTACCCAATGTGGTCTTCGAGGAGTGAATTTATCTTTAAGCACTGATGGTCCCACTCTCGTATGGTCTTTTGTGAGAGAAAAGCAGATGGCAACAGCGGAAGCCAAAGAGATCGCCATGCAACGCTGGAGCAGAGAGTGGAATATAAACTGCAAGGCGAGGGTACAGGATGGTGAATTTCTACCTCACACTATGCCTCATCGTACACACCGAGCACAGCATGTTAGTGTGGCGACTCGACTCAAGACAAAGCCAAACATACATGCTCCGAATACGCCAGATGGCTTGCAGAGTGACGAAGACTAGAAACGTAGGTATTCGGGATAACACCGGAAAATATCGTGAAGAATATTGGAACCGAGTCCTCCTATATCGAGACTAAGTCTAGTTTTGGTTGGATTAAAACTTTCGACCTTTTAAGATCGAGAACAGGCTAGATTAGCCTAGCATTGTTATTACAGTCAAGATATTGTAATTTGTAATTTTCTTTCGAGCATTGGTGTAAATCAAGCTTTTTGACATGACATGGTACTGTCTGTACCTAGAGATGCTTGTACAGCTAACTCGACAGCCGTACAGTTCCTTCGAGTACCGATGTGCCGTGGGACCTAACAGAATATAACATTATACAATCTCACGATATGGTTCTTCTGCAGAGCATCCTATCTCTGCTTTGTTACAAGGAAAATGTGATATGAACCACTTTCCGTCTGGTTACACTGATTGTTAAAAACGGCCTCTTAAACTGTCACACTGTTCACACATAAAAACATTTCAAAAATGTATTCCATTTTCCAATAAATGAATTTCAAAACTCTGTCAACAGTTCGTGTGGCAAAAGACAACTACCTACGTATGTAAAAGCTATCGCACCGATAAAAAACAAATTCAATCTTTTCCTATTGATTCTCCTTTAAAAAAGTCTATTTATTCGTAAATATAAAAAAGATCTCAGATGAAGTGAGCCTACGCTACAATATTCAATCGCTAGGGATATCGAAAAAAGAAAAAAAAAATCAACTTTTACTGTTTACACTTCTCAATTGACTTGAAGTTATTTGTTTTTAATTAAACTTTCATTTTCTTTTTATCCTTCTTTTCCTTTCCTTCTCCTCTTTGTATGTATGTCATTGGGATTGTGTTTTCATTAGAATACATGCATGTGTGTGCGCCAACTTTGCAAATATATCGATTTCTTATGAAAAACTATTTCTTCTTGTCATAAATCTTAAAACTGTGCTACACATGACCTAGTTAAAATTTGATTTAGTACGATAACGGTTGTGTAGGATTAAAAAAGAAATTGAAACAAAATATTAAATATTTTATGAACAGACAGGGGATGGAATAGGGAGATCTACTATTTCGTTACATGACATGCCACGTAATGTTTTAATAATAGCCCTCTTATCCGGGTAGCCTCGATTAACGTCGCGGTAATAAAGTGCGTGGGTTAATGCCATTTTATCAGGAAGCGGAGGCCAAAAATCGTTTTATGTCAATTATACTGGGTAACACTATTTTAGTTATAATTTGTATAGCACGCATTTTGTGTCTTATCGTGAAATTAAGTGTCCTTTCTGAATGCCAATGGCCATGACAATTTATTCATACATGTACATGTAGGTTCAGGATTTGTTTACATTGGTTTATAATCCTTGCCGACTAATGCTTTATTCAAAGGGAGGACTATTTTTGGAAAAAAAAACCCTGAGCAGACACTTTAAATAAATCATGAGACTTTTCCCATTGCTGTAGCTACGATGTGGGTAAGGTGGGTCCGGCAAGTGTGGCAGGTACCGCAAGTAGAGTAGACGACGTTGGTTCGGGATCGATGGCATGAAAGAACTCATCTTGCGGGGATTTGTTGTTGGATGGCTGCTTGTCGCAAGGGATTACGTCAAGCTTGCTAGACGTGAACTTCAATTTGTCTCTTCGATTTCGATTACAGCTAGCCTGGTCGAAGCTGAAACGTCTTTCAGTGAAACTCGATCACTTCAACGCGTTTCTAGTTATTAGATTAGATTAGATTCATTTATTAGTAAATAATTTACTTTTTGCTTACACTAAGTTTATAATATATGTATATAAGATATTTGAATTAATACAAGGCAAATTAATATTATTATACCATTACAAAAATTCAATTAACTACATTTGGTTTAATATACATTGACTGCACATAATTCTGAATCTGGTAAATGATGTTTCCGCTTTTATTTCGCTAGGGAGTTGGTTAAATTTCTGGAACCCCTTGAAGATCAGACTATTCTGGGATGCCGTTCTGGTCACAAAATGAATTCGTATATCCCCTGCATTCCTCAGGGCATAGGGCTGACTTTCAGATACTAAAGTTATTGCTTCGGACAAGTACCGGGGAGTGATCCTATTTTTCATTTTAAAAACAAACGCTAAAACGTTCAAATCTATCCTCTGTTTTATGTTCATCCACTTTAGAGTACCCAGCATCCAGTTAATTGGGGTGAATCTGTTGCACCTCAGTATGACTCTCATGGCCCTATTCTGCATTTTCTGGAGTCTCTCCATCTCACCCTGGCAGCACAGGAACAAAATTGTAGCGCAATATTCGAAGTGTAGCTTTATGATGACGTTGTATATTCTGATTAAGCACAGGGTTGACACTTTATTCCTTATTCGCTTTAGGAATCCAATTTTCTTACTCACTTTCTTGCATATATATTGCGAATGATCCTTAAATTTTAGTTCTCTGTCTATTATTACTCCTAGATTCTTCATTTGTTGTACAATTTCTATGTTTTCTCCTCCGATTTGTATTTGAACATGCGCCATATTCGAAGCCAAGGATTCGATTTTGAGGGACTAGTTTGTAGGGGACTCATTCATTAATTGCATGTCTCCGTGCATAGAATTGTGTAGGGATAGCTTGAGTTCATCAATTTATATAACTAGGGTGGGAAGTAGACCGGCGGTTTTAGTGAGCCCCGCGTTAAGATGTGATTTCGTAAGCGCGTCACCGAATTTTCTTGAGTACAATTCACTTAGCGTCAAGTTGTTTACCGATATTTTTGAATTTACCCTTATTTTGTTCATTAACATGTTCGGTAGCATTATTAAGGCATCAAAGCACTTTATAACGTCATCAAACTTTGCCAGTTGCTGGAGGGTTTTCTTGGGCGCGACGTTGAGAGAGTTATTTGAACCAAATGTTTCTTTTTAACTTAATTGACTGCGCACAGACGAATCTGGGGAAAATCGGAATCCTACGAGAGGACGCTGTACAAAAGGGTAAAAGCCGCTCGGCAGATCTACGAAAAGAAAAGCAGGGATATGTGTTCAAGAAAAAGAAGAAGAAGTATGAGCACCTCAAGACCTTACCTACTTTTCTGTTTTTTTTTTTTTTTTTCTTTTTTTGTCGGGGTATTGGAACAGGAGATACAACCCTTTTACTGTTTGGCTTCCCGAAGCACCCTACAGGGAGGAGTCCTATCACCTTCATTGTGGGTTTTATTAGTAAATGAGACGCTTATGAAGCTGGAGAGCAGTGGAATAAGGGCCATTGCCTATGCCGACGACGAAGTCTTACTGGCCACAGGCAAACTTATACTCACAATCACAGACCAGCTACAGTCAGCCCTTGTTTCTTTGGGGGCCCAAACCTGCCACTATCAACTGGATGAGGCCCATACCTATGTGCATGCCAATTTTGGTGGCCAGTCGCAGTGAAAACCACAAGTTCAAACATTCTGAAGAAGATTAAGCGATTGGCTTGCATAGGAACTACAAGTGATATCAGGACAACTTCGACTTTATCCCTCGAGATGATGCTGGGACTAATACTTGTCGATCTTTTCACAAAGTGCGCTTCGCCTACAACAATCCAACTTTTGGAAAAAGGGTCTAATAGGTCACCAAGCAATCACCAAGTGGGAGAACATTGAAGCCAAAACTGAGTAGTTAACACTAATTTTGAACTAAGCCTAAACCTCGAACTCAAAATTTCCTCCAGAGAGAGCTCGACAGAAGGAAAGGTCATTAACGCCAACCACATATCCATTTTCACGGATTCGTCAAAAATGGATGTGGACGTAGACCCTTGGATTTAGGCATCGGAACGAAACATCGCACTTTCGAAACATAGCAGCGTGTTCTAGGTGGAAGTTCTAGCAATCACTGAGGCCTCGCGAAATGCCAAGATGGTCATCAAAGCCTTCATATCCATCCACAACAATCAGATCAAGGAACGTGAAACCCTGCCACGATGAGCTCAAGTCACTTAGCGCTAATCATAACGTCACACTCATTTGGGTCCTGGGACATAAGGATATCCATGGGAATGAAAAGGCGGATGCGCTCACTTGAATGGGTTTTGAGATGGATCTGACAATGGTCGATGACTGAACCATACCCCCACTAGAACTTGAAAAGTCCAGCAGCACCACGAAATTCATAAATCACGCGAACAAGAGATGGATTTCACTCATGACATGCCGCACCTCAAGATCAAAAGAAATCATCGCACTCAACAGAAGGTGATAACCTAGTAGCGGACCACCTAAAGACATTGCGTCTGAGTACATCGGATTTATACAGAGGATGTGGCGATTTAGAACATGTCAGAACGATGTCAGAGAACACTTCTTCAGCGATCTGGGCGAATTGTCACACAAGCCACCGAGAACCATCCCACAATTCCCTCGGAACTCGGATTGGTTCAGGGAGGCCATTTGATAATCATAACCCGTGTTCTATTTAGTTTAAGGTACCCCACACCATACCGGGGAACACAATGGATTCTTTGAAATCCGAGTGACGCTGTACATAAGTGCAGCCACCCCCATATAGAGCTACAGTCCAAGGTAGACCTCAATTCCAACTAAAGAGTGTGCGAACGTTAGCTAACTCCATTCAGTTTTGCCCGCCAAGTTGCTTGAAGTCTCTTTTCACTTGTATACGCCACATGACTCGGAGTCTTCTTCTACCGATGGACTCGCAGACCTTCCTGTCCACAGCGTTGAGTAAGTCTTCGCATCAGAACTTTTTTTTTGTTGTTATAATTCACTAGCGCTAAGGGGGTTATGAATACCCTTATAATGCTATTTACACAGCACTAGTGTTGGTGTAGTGATTGTAAACTCAGGTGGTATTAGGTTTCAGTCTTTTTACTCCGAGGGTTCTGTCCAGAATGACTGTGGAAAATTATTGGTATAATTCACAGTATTTCTTTCGAACATCCTGATGCCAGTGTTATTTTTTTGACATCGTTATTCGAACCTGGAACCCTCAGCGTGACAAGCGATGATGCAACCACTGCACCATTGCCACCCCCACTCTTCTACGACTGCTTCGATGTCGCTGAACAGCCGAAGGCCAACTCCCTCGACTCTGTACAACTCGCGACAACCATAACTGACTACAAACGTCAAAAATATTGACAGTAAAATCCTTGCACAGATTGATGGATTCGATCACCCTTAAAATCGACATATAAATCCGCCATGGTGTACGAGTACAATGTACGAGTGTGTGTTTGCTTCGATTTACATCCCTATTCGCCCATGCGACTTGAAATTTCACGCATAAATTTAAAATTGTTCAATTATTCAAATGTCATGTTAAATGTCACGAAAAGGTGCGTTCGCACTCCTCGTATCCCTCCCCGCAAAAAGGATAATCACATTTACATTAATTCTAAAAATTTTCCGACTTGCAGTCAATTCATCAACCGCACATGCTACAAAGTGTATGCGAAACGGTCACATTAACGATCCGAAGAAATGTCCAGAATGACAAATGGCTTTTGCTTTGCAGTTTGTTGAGTTGATGCCGTCCTGCCTAAAGTGGGAATGGCTGGCATTAAGCACTCGACCCTATCGTATACACAAAACAAAACAGCTGACACGTTTCGTGTTGCAATTTGCAATAAAATGAATGATTTGTCAGTTTTGCATAGACCGGAGCTGAAATGGGACAGGGTTTCAGTTATATTCATCCCCGGCCCCAAACTTGTCCCCTTTCATAAGTTTATAAATAAAGGGCTTCGTCCAGTTACACACTCAAATGGCCTCAACACCAATTAGTCGTAACGAGATAGAGTTTTCGGGGAAGCCTTGACAATGTTCCCGGGAACAGAAGGGGTTCGAATCGACCGCTCTAGATTATTATACTGTTAGGGAGTTGTTAACTTTTAGATACATTTTATGAATGTGGTTTCGAGTTGTATGTGTGAGGAAGGGGATCGGACAGAGTAGTCGTCCAGTTGGAATCTATTAAAAGTTTTTATTCCATTTTCTCCGGTTAGTCTGTGAACTTTAAAATGTTAAAGCTCGTTTGCAACACAGTCTATGGTTCAACCCGTTAGAAGACGTTTACTGTTTCATGAACGTCATTGGAATTGTGATTATTTGCCCTTCCCTTGCCTTTTGGAAGTATAACTTTCGAAAGGCGTACGAACTTCAGGAACTTTTCTATTCTTTCGCACATTGTTGGTAGTTTCGGTTTTCAAAAGAGGAGTTCGGACGTTCCATGAATATTAAGAAGTTCGATTCAGCTACAGATAATGTATGCGGATAACAAAATCCGAGTGACTAGCTAGGTAGGTAGGTTGAAGAGGTGGCCTTCACTAGCATCCATAACACATGGCGTCCACCATGCTACTAATCCGTGACGCTTCCACTGTCGCCCATTGTTCTTTAGTTCACCTTTGCGCTGCGGTGTTCTCGTTTTTGACGGTCTCCTGTTGGTTATCCTTCATCTGATCGGCAAAGATGCCCGCAGAACCTGTGGTTTTTGACTTCTTACTGGTGGACATCGGAGGGGTACATGTATCGTCGTGTCAGCCTCTATTTGAGCTATTGATTGTCGGTTTGAACTTCAGCCTGTTGAAGTCACAGTTTTAGTGGCTTGACCAGCCTGGAACTGCACTGTTTATCTTCTATAGCTAGGCGACTACCCGCTGAAGTGGTGAGTTTTATGTCATTTGGCCTGGGCTTAGGTTGTTTGTTTTGTGGCTTACCGGGTGGCTTTGATGAAAGCTGGACCGTATAGGAGAGAGGTTGTTTTAAGCTCGAACGGTCGGACTCGTAGTTGCATTGCTTTTATTGTCCTCCAGGACTACAAGCTTGTGGGCCCTTCGTAGACAGTTGAGGTTCCGAATCTTCAATTTGGACACGTCAGACTTGGTGAGTTGTCTTAGGGTTCGTCTGGCTTCTGAAAGTCAATTTCTTCTGACTCTACTCGCCTTTAATGCCAACGAGCCTGAGCCAAAAGTGGCAGATGGCACCACTTTGGTGCTGTCGGAAGAGCTGTTCTCTATCGCTTTGCTATTTGAATTAGGCGTGGAGGTAGTTGCATCCATTTACACCGTTTAATCGGATGTCACTGCGCTGGCCTGACGGCTGCATGGTATGGCTGTAGTGTCGCAATCGAAGCTAGTACAGGATTGGCAGTTATCCCCTTCCAGGGTCCTCCTTTCTTCGGAGTCAGCCATCTCCAGATAGTCAATCCACACAGAGCCACACCTGGACTTGAGGCGATCAAATTTCCCATAACTTCTCAACACGCCCAAATGAACATGAGAAGCAAAATATAGTATGGACCTTACGAAAGCATGTTAAGAAGAGGACATCCCCTAAAAGTCCTATCTGTTGAACTTTGTGAACGCCTAAACTCTTTGGAGCAGTCGTCTTGGTGTCAAAATCGAATGTTATACTTCGACATCTTTTCGAACTAATTACATAAATCCCACTTCTCCAAATGCAATCTTCTCTGCGAACGCATTTACAACTGCGACATCCCACGAATACTCACTCAATGTCAAAGACAAAACACAATGAAACTCATATTTCTTGCGAAATCCGTTATGCAATCAATTTTCCCGATCAATTGCTGAACAGACGTAATCGTAATCCGTATTTCCCTCTTTCAGCATCCCCTCATATTCTGCGGAGGAAAATACACTCATTAATGTTGAAATTGCATTTTCAATTTGAATTTTCCAACATGGAAAATGTAACCCTCGACGTCCTTTCTTTGTTTCAGAACAAAAGCAAAGTAAGTGCACCCATTCAATTGCAATGTTGCAGAATATATAGTTCAAAACAATATTCTCTTTTTGTTTTGCTATTTCAAATGAAAAAGCAATTTATAATTTAGAATTTAAAAAAAAATATAACGCATCATAAAAAAACCAAAACAACAACGAGGATTGCTCTTTTGCAAGAGAGTGCAAACGAAAAAAATAAAAAATTGTATTCCATTCCTCGCAAAGGAATAAAAGTAATTCAAGAATTTCATATGAATCCTTTGAATCGCACCTCATTCTACGAATCCTTTGAATGGCGGTACCTCAATGATTGCAAAAGTATAGAATGGCATTGCAAATGCTTAAATTGCATTCATAGAAGAAAATATTGTGCAGTAAGTTTGCGACGGTATCTATATCCTTTGTGCAGTTTGATACTGATGTAATGAGGGACTTGATGGAATCGGCTCTCAATAAACTAGTCAAGTGGATGGATAGGGTCGGTCTCTCAGGTAACGGTGCGAAGATCGGACTGGTCTTGTTCACAAGAAGGTACAAATTGTCCCCCTAAGGTAACGTGGCACTGAACTTGAACAGAATGTGTGAGATAAATACTTGGGGGTCGCTCTTGATAAGAAACTTAATTGGAGGCTTAATTTACTGGACCGTACCTTGAAGCTCTCTGTTGCTCTTTATTCATGTCGAAGAGCATTGGGCCGGAAGTGAGACTTTCAGCCGAAACTAGTACACTGG
This sequence comes from Criorhina ranunculi, assembly GCA_951813785.1. Classification (NCBI taxonomy): domain Eukaryota; kingdom Metazoa; phylum Arthropoda; class Insecta; order Diptera; family Syrphidae; genus Criorhina; species Criorhina ranunculi. The sequence continues at coordinate 28,930,860 of OX638385.1, read as the reverse complement.
ATCTTCACAGCGGTAGTGGGGTCCACTCTGATGTACGGAGTTTTAGCTTGGTGGACAGTACTGGACAAGAAGAGTAATGTGGTTTTTCTTGGAAGAATCTAAAGACTATCATGCATCTGTACAACGGGTGCTTCAAAACCAATACTTGCTACTGCGCTAGAGACAATGCTCCACCTAGTTTCTATAGATATTTACGGGAAGCAAATGGCAGCTTAAGCAGCATTACGACTTCGGGAACCCTCACAGTTGGCGAACGTTAATACGGACCACTCAAGGATGTTCGCTAGTAATACTACCATTCTCGGTAAAACGGACAACTTCGTCTCTTACATTGACTTGAATATAAAATCCAAGAAATGCTTGACAATCTGTGGTGATCTTAAATAAATCTGCGATAGAGATGCATACAGATGGATCTGAAACAGCGTATAATACGGGGGCAGGAGTCTTCTCCAGTGCTTCCAGTGATTTAAAGATCACCAGACGGCCGTCGGATCACTGTAGTGTATTTTACGTGGAAACTACGGTAGTCCGAGAAGCTACAGCTTGGCTTTCAATAAAAGCGGTAGAGGGAAGCACTATTGATAGTCAGGCAGCAGTTAAAACCTTGCAATCACCAACAATACGATCCAAGTTAGTAAATTAATGCCGCAGGTCCCTAAACCAGATCGTTAACAGATGCGACGTTTCTCTGTGCTGGGCTCCAGGACTCAGGAACGTTTCGGGCAACTGCAGAGTGGACAACCTAGCAAAGGAGGGAACAGGTCAGAATTTCTTTAAAAAGATGGGGGAACCGCCTGCTTCTTCAGAATTTATGAAATCTCGCCTCGATATCGGAGGCAGAAGAATGGCTTACAGTACGTGGAATAACATCAACACTCTTGTCTTTCCTCAAGATCTGGCCTAACTTGGATCTGAAGGGAACAGAAAGATTTCTGTCCGTAAAGAGGAAATATACAAGTACTATCGTAGGAGCCCTCACAGGGTATTGCTTGACAGACAGACACGCCACTAGATTAGGCATCCCTTCCAACGATTTCTGCAGAAGCTGTAGAGATGAAATAGAGGAAGAAAAGGTCACCAACCTTCTTTGCACCAGCCTTGCCCTTCAAGGCTGAGCAAGGCCAACTCTAAGAGAATATTTCTACGAAGACCTATGCGATCTAGCCAAACTCGATATTTACAAAATTAAGAGCTTTGGTACATGAAGGGGTCTGCAACGTAAGGTTACCCATTGCATAGAGGGAGCAGCCACCTTATCTAACCTTGATACTAAAATTGTCTCTGCGACAGATGCAAGACGCACTGCGACCTATTAGTACTATTGTGCCGGCAGCCTGTTAGACTAAAGTTGAGAATGTATCCCATCAACGCATTTCTAATGTCTTCAAGTGTCAGGATTACCTTAAGGATAAAGCGCCTCCGGCTGTAGCAGAGAGCCACGCACGCATACAGTACGTGTGCTGCTGAGTCGTCTTCCTCAAAACAAAGTCGACATTCAGGTTCCTGAACAATATTTACTTTATATAAGCGATATCTGGTTCATCTACCTCGGGGCAAATATAAACGCCACAAATGACACCCTTGTGGATTTTCAACGAAGGATAACCTAAGGCAACCGCTGGCACTTCGGTTTGTTTGAACAAACTATTGTCCAGACTCCTAACTCGAAGGTCCAAAATCATGCTCTACAAACCCTTGATCTCATTTAATTGAGCTGAATGCTGGACGATAAGTAAGACAGCGGGACAGATCTTGAAATCCTTCGAAAGCAAAATTCTACGTCGAATATTTCATCCTATCTGCGAGAAGGGCGAATGGATGAGAATGTTTCAGCTAGGAGGGTCTTTAAATTCCTTGTTCAAGCTGAAAAGGGAGACTGAACCTCTGGTTTAAAGATCAGACAATCGGGGACGCTAGAAGCCTTGGTCTAGGAAACTGAAAGCAGCATGCCCAGGACCGTGACGGATAGGATATGACAGATTCTCCAAAGATATCTGAGGCTGCAGTGTCCAGAGCCGAAGCTGGCAAGCTTCCAAGGATGTTCTTTGTACTTTTGTTGAAGGGACCTTGAAGAAGGGCTTGCCGGGTGTGAGATACTTGGTTCTAGCTAGTGCCGGGCAATTGTTAGTACCTACACCTGGAGTACATTTCCATTTCAGTCCGGAAAACAGACTTGAATGTGGTTATGGAACTTGAGTTTAGGTATCGTATAGTCAGTTATGGCCTTGGTCAAAGCCCTAAATAGTAGATCAAGAGCCCTGACAGAACCCAGGTTATCTGAGTCTAATTGCATTACACCAAACGATATATTTGATGTGCAGGTCTAGGGGCAGGATCTTTAGGAGTACGTTGAGAGCTTCTGTCGGACTTAATGGTTCCGCTTTTGTGGTGATCCGATAGTCTTCTCGACTGGATCCCTGTTCAGCGTTAGTGGTTAACTGCGCTATGTTTTGCAACCTTTTTAACCAAAATGTGTAATGGAGTAAGTCCAACAAGAGCCTCTAGGGTTGCCATGGGACAAGTTTGCATAACAACTTTTTAGATTTGCCCTCTTCAATTTCCCTCTCCTTTTTCCTTTGAACAAAAACACCATCCCGTTGTGTATAATTAATTTTAAATTTTTTTTTTATTTCAGCTCTTCAGCAACTGAGTTGATTTCAAGACGAGGTGTATTCGCACGTCATCACTATGGATCCGTTGATCAGGTAAGGTAGCATTTCACTTGATTACACATTCTTTGGCCAAATTCACTTCTCTTAAGAAAGCACCGATGAACAGGGGTGGCATTATAAAAAAAAAAAAAAAAAAACTACGTGATAGAAATAGCAACACTGATGGAAACAAGGACGTTAATGATTAAAAAATCAAAAACATTCATGAATTATTTATCCATCCCCCAAGTCCTGTAATGTCTAAATTCCAAGAATCCATCAATAAATCTACGAAAATGATTGCATCGCGAATGTGACTGTTAGACAAATGTTAAGTAAAAATATGAATTCAGTTTGTTTTGAGTGGCAAGTATTTTATTTTTATTTTTTGGACGTGAAAACGTCCTTAAGTTGAATGTTCAGTCTCATTCCAAAAGTATGAGAGGGCAGCATTCTACTGAGGATGGTTGAAATTGAAAGCGATAAGAAAATCAGTAAAAATCCCCTCCATCTCTCGTATGACGCACGACTTACCCAGGTAGGTAGGCAAGTTGAACGGAGTATTCGAATCTCAAGCGACCTTCAGATTAACCAGCCTTATCCACATAACAGTAAGATTTTACTCACAAAGCAATAACAACACACCAAGTGGGGATAAATTTCCCAGTAGCAGCAAGTGAGGATAGAACTACATAAGTTGACCGACAGAGTGCGAAAAATATCATAAATTAGCCTTTAGCTGATCGTATTTGTTGCTTTGCCTCGGTTTTGACATTTGCAAACTGTCAAACAAAGAAAAAGAAATCGAGCCGCAAACCAATTGGTTGGTGCGGCTGCTACTGTGGATGAAGTGAGTATAGGTCGTTTTTTTGACTGAAGTGAGTATAATTATCAAAAAACACGGCTATTGTTGGGTCCGGTGTGGATAGACAACCCCTTCCCTAGCTACTGGTGGGAATCCTTATAAATTTAAACAACAAAAACAAAGATTCAGCTGAAGACATACCAGCCCCCAATGGCGGAAGGGCCAATGACCTCCTCCTAGAAGATATCATGAAATGGCTTAACTAAGTAGAATTTGACAAACAAGAGGATAAGATGGTAGACTCCGAAGAAGAAAGGTGGCTCATAGAAGAGGATAACTACCAATCTTGCACTAACTTCAACTGCGACAGTAAAGCCATACCACTCAGCCATCAGATCAGCGCAGTCTTCCGACAGCACCAAACAGGGGCCATCTGCCACCCTCTTCGGCTCAGGCTCGTTGGCAACAAAGACGAACAGAATCGAAAGTGAGCAGAGTCAGACGACACTGACTTTCAGAAGCCACCTAACGCAGGCGGTGAAGGAATTGGGAAACGGCAGACGAACCCTAAGACGACTCACCAAGTCTGACGACGGGACCTCAACCGTCTACAAAGGGCCCTGGAGGGCAATAAAAGCAATGCAACCACGAGTTTGACCATCCTAGCTAAAAACAAAAAACCTTCTCCTACACGACCCAGCATTCATTAAATCCATCCGGTGAGGCACCAAACAAATAACCTAAACCTAGGCCAAATGACGTAAAACCCATCACTTCAGCGGGTTGTTGCCTAGCTACAGAGGACAGACAGTGCAGTTTCAGCCTAGTAAAGCCACTACTAGGCTCTTTAGACGGGACATTCCGCGTTTGATGAACGCAATGAATCCATAGAGATCGAAGCAAAAGCTGCATCATGGGGTCATACCCAGGTTGAAGAGGTGACTGCATTCCATGATGTAGCCTCCACTCGGATCTCTACGGATCCATCTTGTCTCTCCAACATAGAATGTCCAGTCTGAAAGAAGACAAAGAGAAAAGAAAGTTCGGTCTCCTTGAACCATCCCTGAGCACAATAAGTTTACTTTCTCTGCATATGTCCAGCACCAAAGGCAGACTGCGTAAACCAGACGAATTCTTCTTCAGACAAAACATGGTACAATCCCTAAAACATTAACGGAACATCCACGCCTGTGGAACCACTCCCAATTTTTAATTTTAAAAGCTGAAACCCGACCACAGTACACCCGCTTAGATGTGTACGTACACCCGGCAAATGAAAGACGATGTAACAACAAAAAATAAATTAAAAAATTCGTCAACTCAAGAAGTTGGTCCCAAGAACGCACTTCAAAAATTAATTGAAATTGAACAGATCCTTCTTGGGTTCAAAATGTAATGCATCCTTTTTCTATTCTCCTCTGTGTCGGCACAGAAAAAAAAAAACCAAAAACCCCCTTCAACCGTGGGTGGGGTTCAAAAAGTTCGATTATTACGAAATTTAATTTAATTTAATAACTCATTACCGGTTCCATTGTTACCCGACGAAACATGATATCCTCCCTAATGAGCAGTCCTCATCCTAATAGAAAACTTTACTCCAACCGAACATAACTTTTTGCCGACCTCCTCACGGTGTGAACAGCATGAAGTACTCCTAAGACGCTGGACTCGTAGCAATCAAGAGATTAGCAACTGCTGTATGTGTTTTTGTTCGTTTTTTTGCAACTTTTAGCGAATTGTGTGTGTGTGTGTGTGTGTGTTGTAATGGCTCAACTAAGTGTGTACAACTAAACACCTTAAAGTGTTTCCTTTCGAACACTATGTAATGATCTAAATGGTCGCCCTGTATCCTGGTACCACTTACAGCAGCAACTGGTATTGGAGTTTTTTTTTCTTAAGCAGTTTAAGGATAATCTATTTACCTACTTTCAACATGACCACACCCACTTTGGTTGGATTGTAAAAAGCCATTTACGGTTGAGTGCTGGTGCTGGCCCCACAAAACGTAGGCCTTGCATTCAAGTAGAACAAAAGGGATTATGTATTGGAAATGTTTGCGGTTGAAATCAATGAAAAGGATCATCCATCAATGTCCTTGACTGCGAAAGGCATTTAAAGTTTCCATCGATACAAGGATAGTGTACGGTGAATGTTATGTCAAGATAATCTTTTCGATTGAAATACATTCGATGACGGATGGATGGAGATGGAGAGCGAAGAGAAAATTTAATAAGGACTTAGGCACGCTTTGAAAGAGCTTTAACGAAAATCGTTTGAAAATTTGTTAAGTAGAAACAGAGAGGCCAAATATTTGGGGAGGATTTTTGTGTCCTTGCCCTGAATGTCAAAGGCAAGATGTCAATCAAAACAGAGCGGGTCTCGAAATATAATGGACGATGTTCTGCGTTCCACTAAAATACTACTTTTGGACGGCACCTAGGTTGCGATAGAGGCTATGGAAATTATGACTGATACCAAGCCTTAAGCAAGCTTGTTCTCCTCCCGATTGTCACACTCGCCTCCAACACATACAATCTGTCGAGTGTAATATGTGAACCGTAGGTGGACGGATGAAGCCAACTGTCTCATCACTAAACAGATGTTGATGCTGGAACCATAGTGTGTGACATCATGAAACATTGCTCCATTAGCTGAGCCTCCTCTCTCATAATTTTTGCAGAAGCTCCACCTTCATTTTACGCGCCCAGCTCTCTCAGGTCGAAGAAGAGCCTTTCTAGGACCGTATTTGGAAAAAAAACTGGCCGACGTCAGTACAAACAGACTCTAGTGCTTTATAACAAGTTCCGGCTAGTTCTGTGGTTAGTTCCTGGAGACAAAACACACACATCCATGTGTGGACCTACTCTGGTCTAAGTGTAGCTGAGTCGAATATAGTCTGCCACTGATGAAGATACCCTTGGTCGCTTCGAGCGAACAATTCTTCGTAAGATATTCGGTCCCGTGTGCGTTGACGGGTTATGGAGGACGACGAATTGTACGAGCTGTACAGCGACATCGACATAGTCACAAAAACTACGCATTGGTCGTTTAAGATGGCTAGGACATGTAGAGCGAATGGACACCAACGCTCTGGGACGAAGAGTCTTCGAATCCAACACGGAGGGACAACGCAGTAGAGGAAGACCTCGCCAAAGGTGGCGCGCATAAGTAGAAGGGGACCTCAACCAACTTGGAGTGTGTAACTGGAGGCGATTAGCTAAGGACCGGGCTAATTGAAGAAGCTTATTGGTTGAGGCCCAGGAGAACCCGAACTGTAGCGCCATCTGAGTAAGTTAGTGAGTAAGTCTGCCACTCCAGCCTAACCCAACCTTAGATGTAAACCACAAGTAGAAAGTGATCGGAATCAACTTGTTGATTAGCTGGCACGGGATAATTCTGGCAGTGACGTTTGTATAAAGTAATGTGAGGTACCACGAGGCAGTTAGCTATCACCGATGCTTTACATTAATTTTTTCTGTCATTCAGTGAATTTTTTGTTGGAGGAAGCTTGTTTTGTTTGCCAATATGTGGATGTCGTCCAAGCATGTAAGACCCAATTGCTTGGTCTTGACATGGATAACAATGCTTCAACCAAGAGGGCAAAAACTGGCTTAAAAAACTAATACACGTTGTCCGTGATAGATGGGAAGGGAAAGGGATTAACATCATCACTTGTCACACCAGCTTCAACTGATTTCAAGAAACTCGATCAGCTGCCAAAAAGCTGATGACATACGCATAACACTGGCACTGATCGTTTGGCTTGAAGAGTTGATAGTATTGAGTGATGGCGATGACGTGAGTAGTTTTAAAAACCACTATGCCAACACACATTATAAGAGTATTCATAACCACTTGGGTGCTAGTGATCCTTAACCCAACCACGAATAATTCGGATAGTTTAAGACAAAGTAGCGGTGACAGTATACAACTTTATCGCACTCCACTTGGAACCTCGAACTTCTCTGCCAACATGCTTCTAGGTAGCATACAACATTAAGTACCTAACGTCTTCTCATAAACTCGAGATATCGCTCTCGTTCACCATACAACCGTCCTAGGATGATGACACTGATGATAGACCCTAAAGAAGGGCAATGACTGCTGGAGCAACGGAAGGCGGAATTCTAGGACTAAACCTTTGGAAAAACTCTTATGATGGTTTTACACAGAGAGACACCGAAGATGCACAGAGAAGGCTTAACGGCTAATGAGACATGTGCAGGCCTGGATGCAAGATCATGGCCGTAAGCTAGCGGCAGAGAAGACAGAGGTAGTTCTACTGACTAGGAGGCAGACCCTGGTGGCAGTTGAGTTTCAAATAGGCTCGGAGGTAATAACCAGCAAAAGTACAATGAAATACCTGGGAATTACTCTTGACTCCAAACTCATTTGTTGGTAGCAGATAAAGTCCTCATCGGAAGGCGAGCTGTAGCAGACTTAGCAGACTCGTAACCCAACTGCAAGCAGATGAAGACTTATGGCAATCACGCATGCCTTTCTCCTGTTAGGCTGTGAGATCTGGACCGACGCAATCAAGCAAGAGAAATACAGAAAACAGATGGCACCAGTGCAGGGACGTGGAGCCCTCCGAGTAGCAAGCTCTTATCGTATGGTGTAGGCACCAGTCGTTCCCGTAGTAGTGGAAGTGACTCCCATTGATATCCCAAAGTAGATTCGTCTCGTGTAATTTTCGGCGGCAGAGGCGAAGGACCTCATCAAGCAACAGTGGCAAGGGCGATGCAGTTCTGAAACTAAAGGAAGGTGGACGGCGAGTCTGACTAGAAACGTTGTTGAATGGACGGATCGAAAATTTGGCGAAGTAAACTACTACATCATCATAATTTAAGCTACGCCCATCAACATCCAGGTCACGTGAGTTGTGGTATCAAAACAGCGCATCCGCGCTACTTGTATCTCTGGCAGGTTCACCAGTTTCAACCACTTCAACCTAGCTACTCAAACTACTACATCACTCAGTTTCTTACCGGACATGGAAACTTCAATGCGTTCCTCCATAAGATGAGACAAATAGGCAGCCCGGCTTGCCGATACAGCGACTCTCCAGTAGATGACGCAAACTACAATTTTTTCACCAGTAGCAGATGGACAGCAAAAAGAACCAGGTAAAGACTGGCAACGTCATTCTATAAAATGTCGTGGGAATGATGGCCTCGAGTAATGACAGATGGAACCAAATAAGCTGCTTTATCGAGGCAGTGTTGCAGAGGAAAAAGAGAGAGGTAGACGAAGGCATATCCTTTAGATGGAAAAAATCATATCGGAACCATATTGGGTACCAGAACAGTGGTCCCAGGGGGTTTCTTGAAGGTACCATAGGTAGGAGGGGAGTTAAGTCAGTGGGAGTTTGACACACCAGATGTGCGTAACAAGCGCCTGCATGATGCATTCTCCACCACTCCTAAAGGAAAAAAAATAATAAAAAACCGCCCCAGCAACCCCTTATCTTAACACTTTTCATAACCACCCCAACCTCACACCCCATAGAAAGCTCATAATATTGTTTAAGGACACTGAATTACATGACCCATCCATTATAACAACACGAACATACATAACACGACATTTTATCTTCACGGATTTTTATACATCATAAGTATGCAAGTGCTTCCAAAAACATAACCACAAAAGATTACTTTCCTTTTGAGTCTTCAAATACAAGACGGTACTCGTAAACTCTACGAAAAGGTCTAATAGAATGTAAATAAGCAATAAATTCACTCCAGAAAATGCAAAAAAATAAAGGGATTAGATTGAGCATTCAGTGTTGTGATGACAAATTGCAGGCTTTTGTATTTACTCAGGTCATGCTATGAAAAATTAAAAGGATGTGCGTCACAAAAGCAATTAACCTTTAGATTGGATTTTTTTTTAAAGTGTTCTAGGCGAGGAAAGATTAAATTTACGATGGGCACACCTGTTAGGGTTTTGTATGCATCTGGTGTGCATATAAAAAAAAAATACAAAATTAATGTCCAAGATGGGTCTTCCGTAGCAAAAGTGACCGAACCCTTTAAAGTTCGTAAAAATTAATCAAATTCTTCCTTAGAAAGGTGGACATCTTGGCGACACATAAGATTGATATCCTCCAGCGGCAGAACAAACTTCAAGAATTAATCTCAAGAACTCTGCTATAATGAGCTGAATTCCTGTACAAAGAACACTACCACCTATCCCACTCAAGAAATGCAAATTCGTCTTTATGTTCGCAGATGCTATGCTGATGTGAATCTAGGCAACTGGTCATCCAAATCACAGACGAATGGGATGCTCCCATAGTAAGGAGGCCAATAGATCCACATTATCCGCCGATCTACTGGGGGAACGTTCTAGGGGAAGAAACACTTTGAAGTTTAACCCCCCCCCCCTGGGAAAAGGCATATCGAATGGTAATGAAACAATCTAAGACTTTCCGGGCACTAACTCCTACCTATTCAGATATGTTGCTAAAAATAGTTGCAGGCCATTTCCGAAAGCATAGAAGAAGCAGGCGATCCTTCGGAACACCAGTACGGATTAAGAAAGACACTATCGACTGTTGATGCGATTAAGGAAGTTGTTGACGCAGGGCAAAGAGCCATAGAAGGAAGACAAGTGAGTAAAGTTGCTAAGCAGTACGGTTCCATCATAATGCTGAACTTAAAGAACGCCATCAACGGTCAGCCTTGAGGTTTCTTGAATTGCAAGGATTAAATCAGATTGCAAGGTCAAGGTCAACAGATGATAGTCCTGATGCTCACTGTTGCTGCCCTCTTAATGAAATCGAAATCCGGTTTTTAAAGGCGCACGTCAACCCTCTTGGAATAGAATATAGTACCATCCGCTGCAGTAACACTTGGTGCTTAGGTTACGTTAGGTTGAGTGGTGAAGGGCTAACTTGAGCAGCCTTAGAAGTAGGTGAGCAGGAATTTTATTGCGTTTACATTTGAGCTAGGACAGGGCTTCTTTAATCGCAATTATTTGCACGCTTTAATAATCTGACGGAAACAGGTGCTCACATCGAGCGTTTGAGACCGAAAAAAAATGCCCTTCTACCCATTTCTAGTTTCGGAACCGTTTGTGTCGAAATGAGCTGAGGACGTTGGTCCTTAAGTGACGTGATCCCAAGGTTTTTGGTCATGCGGTGTAGATCTTTGTTCAGGCAGCAATATCCGTGAATAAGGACTCTAAGGTTGTTCACTTTGAGCATGAGTTTTCTAGTGTATTGAGCCAGGTTTCTCTGGATTCTTGCGTGCAGGGACTTTTTGCATGTGATTTGTTACCCCACAGAAGTTTTTGAGTCCCATGAATGATTGATGAGATATATTTTGCCAATGAATCAGCCTTTTCATTGCTTACAAATCGGCAGGAATCCAGTGAAAGATGACCATGTTGTTCCTTGCTTGGTCAGAGATCACCTTCTAGATTTCTAACAGTAGTATTAAATGATAGCGTAACTTAACTGTCTGAGAAGATAAAGATAGTTTTCCCCAAAGTGTGGGAGGCTTGATTAACACACTGATTGGTGGCGAAAACCTCGGTTTCGAATATGGACGAGTATTTTCAAAGGCTGAAGGCTGAAAAGTTCACACATGGTTATTTTCCAAAAATTTCGGAAGAAGATACTGTTTCCATTTTCGATCCGTCTGCACACCAGATGAGGTCAGAAGGTAGTGATTGAGGTTTGGGTCTTCACTTCATCGGGTAACTATTGTGAAGTTTTCGTTAAAGCCTTAAGGGGAATGGTTGCACCATCTGTTTACAAAAAATGTCTAGGGGCAATAGATGAGACATTACATCTTGTGTTGCACGCGGTTATCAGTATTTGAAAGAGCCATCCACCAATCGATCCCAACATACATTAAAATGGGCCTGACAATGAACACTTACAGCCTGATTGTGGTACCAGACTGCATATCCCAACTCCCACCAAAAGCCCTTTCACAGTATTGTAACACGAGCTTTCTTTAAGTAAATTGGCTTTCCTGTCCAAAACAAAACCCAAGTGTTGCAGTATCCGAGTAATTGAACAAAACCCAAGACTAATTGAATGAAGTTCCAATTCTCGAACTCCTTTCGATACTGTTGCGCGTAATTGATCCCCTTCGTTTCGTTATTATTGTAATTCCAAACAATTTCGACAAATCAATTGCACATTCGGGGATATAGACCATTCTAGTCACTACACTCGATTAGACTTATAGGTTCAACTATGCACGTGTCCCATAACCGTAGGAGTACCCTGGTCTACACCCTCATATGAGCATGTCAATCATAAATTACGCAAATCAAACAAGACCTTTCAGCATTGAATAGCTCCACCCCCTTTAGTCAAGGTAGGTGGATGGCCAAATTTACCACTTACCCTATAAATAATAAATTAACACGCACCCTCATACCAGAATGAGGTTTTCTTCCTTCAAACATACACCGTCGCTCATTCATGAAGCATAACAGTGCACATTACCCAAATTAAGGATATTACGAGTCTTCCTGTGCACTAGTTCACCACTGCAGGTGGTAAAAAGTGCTTAAAACGAAAACCACCCAACTACATACAACTACCCATACCAGTTGTATACTGATGATGAGTTAACCCAAGCAGTTATTTTGCTTGAAAAGTTGCTTAACCTCTCGGTTAGGGTTACAGTTAGGTTGTGTTGCGATTGCCATTAAGGACCTGCTTTGCTCTTGTTCCAAAAATAACTTTAAAACCACAACAGCTTGGTGTTGTTATTTTTTTTTTTTTTTTAAAGCCAAATTGAAGGGCCTTAGATTGGTTTTTATTCCCCGTATACAATACACACACATACGTTATGCAGGTTAGGAAAGAAAGATTCAAAGTTGTGATGTTTTGTGCCCAATAGAGGGGTGAATCTTGTTGTGTGTGTCGGCCTCCATCACACGATTTTTTTTTTTTTGTCAGGTAAAAATATCCTACATACTTTCACATTCGTCAGACATATGTAAAAGGTTACGGTCGAAAGCATAACGCGCTCCAATGGATGAAATATTTAAACAACATAAGTGCACCCTTGTATTCACTGCACTTGTCATTGTTTCAAAAGTTGTTTTTTTGAATCGAGTGTGAGTGTCAAAAGTGGACAGAAACATTAAAATTTTACTATGAACAATGGTATAAATGTCAAGGACCAAAGTCTCGAGACTACATGAAGGATACATCACACGAGGACACATGATGGAAGAAAAAAACTTAAGCAAGAGAAATTTTATTTAAGAAAGTACAGAACAAAACTTTTCCTTATGTCTTTTGGGAAACACAATGAAACGTCTGTGTCTTCCTGGTTGGGAACAAGGATTTAATATACCCCAGCTGGTTGTTGTTGGACCGAAAGACTAGGGTAAATATATCAAATTTGCGTTGGCGTTATTAAGATCGTAGTGGGAAAAGGATTCATTGCGCCTTTAGATTTATTGTTTCCAGTTAAGTCCTAATCTGGTGTATTTTGCGAGCGAGCCTATTGGGAAAATTAAGAAGATGTTGATGAACTTCTGTAGTTAAGCAAACTTTTACAGTAATGGGTAAGGGTAATGTTTTTCGTGTATAACTGTGTTTTCTCAAGTGATGTCTTATCGTCAAATTTGAGTGATTTTACACAAGGGATTAGTGCATATTTCTGATGAGATTAACTGTACCAAGAGGAGAGGAAAATGAGACTCCTCTATTCATTCACGATGACATATCCCTACGGGGACTGAACTGAATTTTGCCCAGAATCTTTAAGACTACTGGTTAGCACGCACTTCCTGGGGTAAACAACCCAGATTGACAGTAGCATAAGGAACAATAACAGTACGGTAGGAGAAACACCGACAGATCGCATTACAGAGAAGAGAATTGAGTGGGCGATCAGATATTTTTCCCGCTATGAATCCCCAGGACTCGACGATATTCTCCCGATCGACGGATAGATATAATCATAAACAGCCTTAGATGTATTCCCACATACCTAGAACATGGAAAGAGGTTAAAGTGGTTTTTAAACCGAAAGCCAGCAAAGCAAGCCACACGACCGGAAAAGACTTCAGGCCAATTAGTCTCACCTCATTTGTCCTGAAAACCTTCGAAAGACTAGCTGACATATACGTTCGTAGTGGGACCTATCTCCAGCGCAGCATACCTATACGAAAGGTAAAAGTGCATAGTACACATTAGCCGCCTTCTTAGATATTGATGGAGCCTTTAACAATGTCAGAAGAGATGTGGTATGAAGAAATCTAACAAACCTGACCATCGACAACATCCTTACAAACTAGATAGTTAATATGCTAGAGGAGAAGCATATAAAAAGTGAACTTGAAGGAACTAAGCTAGAAGCAGTCATATCCTCTAGGTTATAGTTCTAAGTGAGATACTCCAACAACTTAAGAACAGTGATGTCAAAGCTATAGCTTATGCGGATGTCGTTGTGCTGCTCGTGAAAGGAAAATTCCCCCGTACCCTTACTGAGAAAATAACAGGGGCACTTAAAATCCTAAATCCTTAATACCTGGACCAAAATATGTGCACTCGGTCAACCGCTAGAAAAACGAGCTGGTACTGTTCTTCTGTAGCGGGCATTCCCCTCTGGATCTCGGACAGTGTCAAATATCTAGGACTGTGGCTCGCCAAGAAACTCATCTGGAGGCTGAACATCAACGAAATAATTAAGAAAACCACGATAGTCTTCGAAAAACCTGAGGACCAAATCCCAAAATCATTCTGTGGATGTGCATGGCTATAGTAAGACCCATACTGACCTACAGTAGCCTCGTTTGGTGGCAGGCCGTCAGCAATACCACCAATCTTATGGCAGGTGCAAAGACTAGTGTGCTAGTCAATGAGAACAACACCTACAGCACGACTTAAGGCTATCCTCAACCTTCTTCTTCTAGATATCTTTATATAATTCAACTATTAATGGCCAATAGTGCCCTGAGACTAAGCAAATCCGACAATAGGGCATACTACGAAGCAAAACACCAACAGTCAAGCTCATACACAGTAGCATACCAACAAGAAAGAATTTCAGCCTTTTAGCTGGATTTTGAAAGCTAACCACAATCGTGATCTGATAGAAGAAGTTAATTTACTGCTAGCTGCAAACTTCCAATAAGTTAAGTAAGCCTATAGATTGAAATGAGACACATGGGTCCTCTTCAAAGATGATGTCTCCCTGTCATTGGCGTAAAAGTCTCAGTTCCAACTTTGAAGGGATCTCTTGGTCATGTAAGACCGACGAAAACAGGTAGAAAGGGGTTTCAATGTCAACAGAATCAAAGGTCAAGGATGCATATGTGTACCTACATATGTATGTGGGTATGTCTGTAAATCTAAAACCCACAGATAGGTTTTATCATGTCCAATTGGGAAACAAGTTAAAGTCTTAAAAATGATAAAATAAGAGAAACAAAATATTAACTCACCATCACCATTGACATCTGTGACAAAGCCTAAAGCAGAAGCACACGCACATATCTTTCCGAAATCTCAAACGCGGACCCGAACTCGAACACAAATACGAACCCGAACACTCCCGTCACACCCGACGAATAGAGACCGCCATACACTTGAATAATTAAACGAAAAGAGAAAAAAAAACTACTAAAAAGTGGCGTCCACTTTTGGTGGATATGCACTAGAAATAAAGAAACACGCACAGTTTCCTTACACACTTTTCGCGCAAAAAGGCCTTGAAATGGACAAACAGGGGGTTAAAGACAATGAAATCACAACACAAACACTTTTTTCACACACTTTTAGCACAAAACTTGAAGATTTTCAGGCCAAAATGCGGCCAAGAACAAACAAAATGGCCGACAGCTCTTGGTTTCACTTAGGAGAGAAACAATCTGATCGTGGAAAAAACCACTACACATTTGAAATTGAAATAAGCAATAGCACCAGGATCTTAGAAAATAACCAAAGGAAGGATAAAATAAACTTCGACAACACATTTCAGAAGGAAAGCACGCTTTTTAAGCAACAAAAACGCGACACACTTCTATCAAACGATTTATATACGATCAACAGCTTAAAGGGACATTAAATCGACAAACACACACTTAAGAGGGACAAAAACATCACAAATAAACTTGGAAACACTTTTTCAAAACACTTTCAGGACATTTTTTCATAAATATTTGCAGACGAACAGCGAAATATTTGATATTTTTCACACAAAACATGAATTTTTTGCAACCAACGCCAACACACAAACAAAAACTAACGGTAACCAGCAACAGAGCAACTGAGAGTAAAAGAGTATGAACGAATGTTGATCTCAGTTAATTTGTGCAAACACTTAAATTCACTACTTATTACCACTCACCTTGAAAACCCGACGAAAACTACTAAGCGGCGCAGTAGAAAAATGGATAAACTTCCTCTTCCTCTTAGTGGTGAAAAAGTTTTTCAGTGAAAGGAAGTGAGAAAAATACCGAAAAGTTGCAAGTGATCTCTGTTTCTTTCTTTCGAGTGCCGGTGCATGAGCATGTGTTAAAACGGGCAGAATACATTGACCAAGTGTAAGCGGCACAGTAGAAAAATGGATAAACTTCCTCTTCCTCTTCGTGGTGAAAAAGTTGTTCACCAAGGAAATGAGAAAAATACCGACAAGTTGACCACAGAATGGATCCAAGTGATCTCTGTTTCTTTCTTTCAAGTGTAGGTCGGCATGGACATGTGTTAAAACGGGCAGAACACATTGAACAACTTGACAATAATGACCGACACGGGACGGAAATGGTGATTCAATGAGTTTCATACAAAGTGCGTTCTATGTGATCTGTAAGAAATAAATGACGTCAGAAGGAGGAAAATTACATATTTTCACATTTTATTTCGTTTTTTTCATGAAATACGAATGCAATTGCATCTGTTTAGTTAATTAACAAATAAGAAACAATTTTGCAATGAGTTTCTAGCGATATTTCCATGAGAAAATGGAAAAATACAAAACAAATGTGTTTACAGCCAAAAAGTGCAGTGAGTTACGAACTGGATACGAACTGAATGCATTTTTTCTATGATTTTGTGTAACATGAAGGAAATTTCGAATTGAATTAGTTTTCTTTGGAGTTTTCGTTGATTTTAGTGATTTTTGGGTTTGGAAATTTGAAAAAAAGAATTAAAAGTTGCAGTAGATGGAAATGTGAAATGTTTAGAGATGTTCGAGGTACCGAAATGTCAGTTTATTGACTAGGATTGAGAAAAATCTTTGTTTGATCGTTGCAAAGCGAATTCTTATTGAGTTTTTGTGAAAATAGGTCATGAATGGTTTCCAAGAGTTAGAGAAAATTATCTTTTGGCTTTGATATACTAAATTCTTTAGGTTTGCGCAGACTATAAGGACCTTCGAACCGGTTTTTCGATTAAACAAAGGAAACTCCTGACATAGACAGTCGCCCAAAGTGTTCTTGTGGACAATTTTTTAGATGGGTTTCAATAAAACCTTGTTTGCCTGGGAAAACATAAACGTCATTCTTCATAAGTGCGGATGCACACATATACACTCAAAAACACATATTTGAAGCAACAGCTCATAGAGAACAACCATTCATGTTGTAGGTTTATTTTTCGCACGAATGGAAGGGACCTACAGTTTTATTGCCGACTCCGTACGGTGGATTGAGGAGCTTTTTCTCGACAAATTACCTTTATACACTTGCAGGTTTGGCAAGCCTACGAAGAGGAAGTGCTGCGAAAAAAAGTTTGGTTGTTTTAAGGATCAAATCTGTGTCCTCTTGCTAAGCAGTCTGACGCACTTACCACTAAGCGGCGTAAAAGAATTACCGGCAGTTCTTAAGGAAGACCAAGCAACTGTTAGATGTCTTCAAAGACGGATTGCAGGCTCTTCGAAATAGTGAAGAGATATGTTTAAAGAGCACTTCCAGGAGTTGCTGACTGATGGACATAATGTTCAGAGAATGAAGAGCGTGATGAAGTTGTTGCCTCACTCGAATCTTCGTGGATAAGATGTGGTTATCCATTGTAAACCTCGGCTTTCCTTCGTCAAAGATGCATGAATAGCAAACTAACATAATCTCTAGGAATAGCTGTGGTGTAAGTATGCAGCCCTATGGTACTGCGATTTGAATTTCAAAGCCCTCGCGACACTTAACAATGTCTATGAGTAAACAATTTAAATCTCGATTCATTCTGCCAAAAATTTTCAAAAATCCGATGAAAAGCAGATGAGATGAGCAGTTTACTTGACCCTGCTTGGAACAGCTCAGCAGGGATATTCATCAATGTCTACGGTTTTGTTTTTCTTAAGGACTAAGTAAGCTGGTGCTGTCTCTGAATATCCAATACATTTATGGGAATTTATTTAGTCTGAAGACAGTCAAGTTAAAGAGCATCAAGCTGTCGTCTAAACAGTTTCACACAGTTGGTGAATGCTCCTTCGATCTTCTGAGAAGAGAAGGAAACTGCCCAGACTCTTAACCGTGTATTGCTTGGAAATGCTATATACAGTCACACTGTCAAACGTGTTTGTTGCATTTTCGACTTGTTTTGCTAAAACTTTGATGTGACAATGCTGATCACGCCTTAAACATACTAAAATGTGCCTCCTTCCTCTTACTCTAATGTATAATGGAGTTATAGGCAACAGTGGTTAAAAGACGTTTGTCATACTAAAGTACTGAATTAATAAATAAAAATGCATTAAAAACAAACAAAACACGTTTGTCATACGTATGTATGTCTATCATCTCGAGCCCTAGAAATCTTTCTTCCAGTTCATTCGGACAAGAATTCTATCATCCGCATTACTTGGTCTTTAAAACAGAATTTTTATAATCCCAACCACCTTAAACGTGAAGTTTGTGCATCCAGTATAAGCTCTTCGTCGGTGAAGCACTTCATCTTCCAGTTGACGACTGATTTTGCATTATTCACAATACAACTTTATATCGTAAATGTTGCATTTAAAAATCATTAATATTATAATGCCATTCAAGCCTTGTGGCACAAGGCAGTATACACCACACCACCAAAAATATCTAAGTAGTCTAAGCGAGGAGCAGTTGAAGTTCCACATCACTATTCACTACTGCGTATACCAGATGGTTTCATGTAATTCTCCTCTATCTTCCGATGAGTTTACTGTTTTCTACTTCCGTTTCCTGTCTGGATGCGCTCTCTTTTAAGGGGGGAAATTGTTTTCTGTATTAGCTATTCAAGATAAATTTGTTTCTCTTCCAAAATAACCAATTGTTCCGCCTTCTTCATGATGAGATTTGATTTGAACTGCGCTGACGCTTATTAAATTTCTGTTTAAGTTGACGATAGATATACCCACCACTCCCGTTTCTTTGCGATTTAACTTCTTAGTGTTTAATTCAATAAGGCAACATTGAGTTGAATCATCAAGTCAACACAAAACTGCACACTTCGCTGATTAATCTCTGACCCTTGACATTTCCTTGACAACTGAACACTGATGGCTAATGACATCCTACTCATTCATGTTGTAAATGACATTTCTTCTTCGGCGCGATTCTGAAAACTTTGAACTTACCATACACTTTCCAAAACTTTTATTTTTGTTGTTTTCTTAGGAAAAGAAATACTTATATACACTTATACTTTTTCTGTAAATCATCCCACAGGCTTATGAGTATTTACATTGAATTAAAATATTTTCCAAATTAAGTTTACCCTAGTTTCCATCCGCCCCCTCTATAAACTCGTACCATTACTAATTCAAGGCGAATTTAATGGCATCAATCTTCTGACGGTAATGAGTATTTAATTATAGGCGGAGGAGAGAAAGGACACCCACCTTCGGGTTTGGCTCTCAACTCAAGAAGAAAAAAAAACGTTTCCATCTCAATGAAGTGGATAAGAATTAAATGCTTCAATTAATCCGAATAGAAAAAAATGAGCAACAATAACATTCTAGTTGCGTGATCACATTTAGCTCCTTTTACTGTTGGGCTTTAGTTAGTGTGTGTTTTTTTTTTTGTTTAATTATCACACAAAACAAGACAAAGAAGGAAATTAAAACTCACCACATGTTGTAATAAAAATCTGTCCGGAAATGAACGCCATTATTATAGCTTGAAGTAAAAGCCTGCCTGTCCACCTACCACCCACTGTGGGATGTGTTTTGTTTTGTTCACAATCACACATGGAGAAAGTATCCTCCATCAGGAACAAATGAAGAACTAATGTGTGCACACAGCAATGATGATTAATTGTTAATAAGATGGTGGCTGTGGGAGCATCCACTCGCACCGGATGAAGTCCATCACGAATGAACGAACAAAACCCCATTAGTAGGATATGTACCTACATGAGCTGGTTGACAGATAAACCCCCGGGGAGTGCGTCACCCCTATCCATGTCCTGTTTTCAACATTTTGCCTACTATGTGGCATGCAATTACCTCTGAATTTTCTTTTCTTCTTTTCACAGCTTCCACAATCGGAACTCGATGGAATCGATCCAAATTTCAAGAGATTTCGTATTGAAAATGGAGAATCACTGGCAGAAAAGGACGAGGTGAGTGTGTGTGTGTGTGTTGTTTTTTTGTGCTGGAGATAGAATTTTTTGATTTTGTAATTTAAATAATTTCAATTTGTGCACCCCTGTGAATTTCAATTTCCATTTCGGATATGGGGGTGGCAGGAGGTTTGGGGGTGTTTAGGGAATATTGTTTGACGAAGTTCCGCATCCATCTGTTATTTTGTGGATGGATTTGTCACCTACACTCATGTCAATGCAAATCGAGTTTCGTCAAGGATATTTTACCTGACATGAAAGTTAAAAAGGGGTCTTTAGGAAGGAAAAAAACAAAAAAGGGAAATTTGTTTATAATTCTGAATTTATTATGAAGGGGAGGGAAAGAGGGAGAGGGAGCAAATTACAATTTACGATGGGGGGTATAATTATATGTTGCCTTAGTTAATGGTATGCTTTGTAATGCTGTTTATTTGCCACAATGTCATAATTTCTATTCAAGTTATCGATGGGAAAATGTACATATGTAGGCAGGTAGGGGGAGTTGCTTTTCTTCCCTGTTAGGTTGAGCGAGCGAGAAACCAAGGTTTTGTTTATGAAAAATAAATACTTTTAGAGAATTACCAGTAAGTAACACGGTGAACACACTTCACATCAAGACTTTTATCAAATTGAGACGTGACTATCTAATACTGAAACCAATTAAAAAGACTCATCGATGTTCCCAACAGAATCACTATCAAGTTGCTGACACCCTAGACTGATTTCATTAGCATAATGATACTTGAATTGTGACAAGCTTCTTGTGGTGTACTATGTCTTGCATCGAGACAGAAAGAATCACAGCAATTACCACAAGCCACTTTGGTCCTTACGCTGCCAAGTTAGGTATTCCGTTCAACCTCAACTGCCGTAGTTGCGACAATTCACATGAAAAGGAAACCATATTCCACTTTTTCTGTGACTGCCCGGGACTTGCCAGAAGCATGCAGCGTACCCTTGGCAAAGCCTTATTTAAGAAATTTTCAGAGATTTCTGACATAAAATTCTACAGCATTATAAATTTTCTGAACTTCATAGGATGGATCTGAAAACTACGTTCTTAGCCACACCCATCAACATCCAGCTCACGTGAGTTGTGGTATCAAAACGACGCATCCCCGCTACTTGTGTTTCTAGCAGGTTTTACCAGTTTCAACTACTTTTACCTGCCTACCACGATCTTTGTATATCGCTTTCGAAAAAGTGAAGTCGTCCGCACGGAAACCGATCTAAACAGTGATTGACTCATTGACGATGCATCAGTCTCTCATGAATCTCTTGAGGATTCTCTGCACCCCAAATTTGAAGCGGTGCTCCCAGAACGCATATCCAATAATAGAACCTCAGCTTAGATTAGGTTGTAAGGGTGGCAGCATAATTTATGTGCAACCTCACTTGGATCTCAATGGATCCATTTTGATCAAAAAGTCGATTATTAATTGTGACAGGCCTCCTTTAACCATTCTGTATTTGGTGGCTTGTTTGACAATTCGCTCAGATCATTGAGGAAGTATTCTCTGAGGACTGTCGTTCTATTTGTGTCCTCCTGTGCATATGTCAGTTGTGTTCAAACACATCTTTTCAGGTGGGCCGCCAACAGGTTGTGGTCTGTCAGAATCCCTATACGAAAGGATACCTGATTTTTAGAGATTGTTCATTCTTCAGAAGAAGGTGGAGCAAAAGGGCATCCCAATTGCTTGCATCAATATTCAGGCCTTCCAAACCTGCTAAGCACTCTTGTGTGGTATCGCGTAAATGTCAGATAGCAATGGCACTGCCCGTGGTTGCATTCGGTTGCCCTAGTAGTCTCGAGATCCATGATGAAACCAGCCATCTGGTATTCTGGTAGTGGTCGACGACTAATTTCCACGCTGAGGCATAGTTGGCACCTGATTCGGATAGGTGACAAATTAGTTTCTCTGCCTACCCTGTAAAACTGGTCCTTAGGGACCACATATTCTGTGTATCTGGAATCTAGTTGTGGACCATTTCGGTGAACAGATCTGAGAATTGTTGTGGCGTCAAACTTTGGTAATGCGATCTGCGGCAATTTCAGAGGCACATTTTGAATCCCGATTGTATCCTTCACGTAGGGTTCACATTGCTACATTGGAAGTTCTAGTACTGTTAGAAGTTCCATTAAAGATGCCTCCACTTGTTCTTGCATCATAAAGTAATGGTTTAATCCGATCTGGTCTAGCTGATACCCCAGTTTGTGGTACAGGGCTGTCGCTTCCTCCCAATTTTGCTCTAGGCTGCGCAGTTTCACCTTGCAGAACGATGGATTTATGTCTCTTACCACTGCTAGGTTATCAGTACATCTCTGGATCACTTCCATGATTATATAGAACCGTTGGTAAAGGAAGAGAATTCCTTCTATTGCGGGCGGTCCTCTTCTAGGCCTGGAAGCGCCCCTTTTGCTCAATTAATGGCTTCGAAGCCGCAGTTTATTGGTTCTCAACTGGCTGTGCTTCAGCCTCTTCTTCAAGATATGCTTGTCTTATGGTCATATCTTCCCGGAAACGAGCTACCATCTTGCTGATTGGGTCATAGTAGTCCTTCCTGAAGTATGGATGATCCATCTCTGTGGGAAAGGTTTCTCGTATGATGCTGTCTAGTTTGTCGAATTTGCTGCTTGTTTTCCGGTCCTTCGAATCTTCTCCATAATTTCGCCACATCCAAGGTGCAACTTGCCCGAAAGTAAACAATTTGAGTGCCGTTGAACCCATTGATATGTTGTGAACTGATCAGCATACTGCTGAGTAGGTTAAACTGGGGCTCAACAAAGGTGATACTAAAGTTCTAGACCCAAGAATCATCGGCCATTTGTGGTTCATTTCAGATCCCAATCTAGCGACCTCAACCACCTTTAGCTCGTCCAGATAACGTTCAACCATTTCACCTTCAATTACTGTTTGACTATCTATGTAGATGTCGATGCACTCTCTTGCGAACGGTCGCTGCGGTAGTTGTTGGAACTTTAATTTAAAAATTAAAGCTGGCACACAGCGCTTAGGCTACAGACCGAAATCCAGAAAAGTTTCTTTCAAAATAATCAGTCAGGCATATACCTATCCATCCCCCCTGACTTCTTTCCTCTAAATCCCAATCTCCCTTTTTGTCTCTTTCGGCAATTATGTGGCAGTAATGCGAGTATTACATTCCGTTTCCTTTTGATCTTAATCTCCATAAGAAATTGCTTTTGGCTCCTAGTAACCATCCCAGCTGCTTCCAGTCAAAAATGATTATCTTCAATCAGCTAAAGTCCTAATTTTTCATCCCAAATAAGCCCAACCTAAATGAATTACTTTTCACTCTTTGCGAATGCAAATCCTTTTTTTTATAACAAACCCCCAAAATCGTTCGTTATTCAAATTCTTTCTCCGGCCCACAAACATTTTCAAATTGTACATCTAAAACCGATAAGACGAACTTGCATATTCGTCGAAATATTGACTACTACCTACCCGTACTTGACGGTCTTTTCAATCAACACAATCGATATTTTTCAACAAACCCCCAAGATGGTGTGTTTCAATTCTCACTTTTTGTTGACATAAAACAAAACAAAAAGGAAAAAAAGGACAAGATCCTGATTATTGTTAAGTTATTCCTCAAACAGTAAGCAAAAGAGCAAGCCAAATGCCAGTATCAGTCACAATCCTTAGTCCTTTTTGAAGTGCCAGTCACTCAACAACTTTAGTCTCTTTCACAAAAAAAAAACACACATCCAAACAAAAGGATACCAGATTAATGAAGAACTTCATCGACACATTTCATTTTCTTAAGGAAAATCACCTCAGTCGTTTCACAGAAAAAAAAAAAAAAACTTCCTTAGGCGCTCATGAAAAGGATAACAAGGCGCTAAGATTAATCTTACGTAATATAGACGCAAGCAAACTACTCAAATGCTCCATTTACCACCTCTTCCTCGCACACACACACAAACATGCAAACACCCACATTTTCCTTTGTGTTATTTTATATAGCTATCATTTCAAATATATATTCCAAGTGCGTATCTGTATCTCTTCCATTCTCTATGAAGTAATGACTTTGCTCTGTCTGTATCTGAGATTTAATTGTCGATTTCCATTTACAGGTATTTGGGTCTCCGAGTACGCCAATTCTTGAAAATCCAGAACACCAGACGAGATGGTATTTCAAATACTTTTTGGGAAAATGTAAGTTTGAATGACGGTTTAACAATGAACAAGGACTCTAAAGTGTCCTTTACTCGTTTGTCACAAGCAATTCAATAAAATTGTAATGGATTCTGTCTTTTGTGCTTTACGGTTTTTTTTTTTAGTGCACCAGAACTATGTTGGCATCGATGTTGAAAAGAATCCGTATTTCCTATCGGTTGTATCACAGGACTCTGGAAATCAAGGATCTCCTTTATATCGGGCTATTTTATTTAGAAAACAGGTGAGTGTATATGTATTTTACTATTTTATAGACATTCATCGTGAAGTAATATCAATTTTGTTGATTTATAACGAGAACTGTAAAGGATAAAAAGTCTGCAAGTTTGTCTGTTTTGAAGTTATTTTTTATTTAAACGGAAGTAGATGACGAGCTGGTTGGAGACGATTGTTGGTTGAGGCCCAGGTCCACCCCGGATTGTAGCGCCACCTTAAGTTAGTAGGATGAAGATTTTACAACGTTATACCTATCTCAGGTTTTTTTGAAGACTGCGTGGATGTCTATTAAGGACGATTGTCATGAATTTTTAAGGGAAGAGGCAATCTTATTGGTATTTGAAGTTCCCCTTTAATAAGCGATGGATATGTGCTATGAAATACTTTTTGACTTCAATGACTATATGCAGAGCAGACGCTACCGCAACCACTTAGTTCAGCAATAGTTGTACGTAGGCGCGTGGTATCATCGAGTCGTTTGCTTGGAAGACGCAGAAAAAAAAGTCCTTATCTACCTCTTATTTAGACCCCAGCGATCATGGTAGTCATTATTCATCAAAATGTAGAAGAGGAAACGGCTAGCAGCAAGCTATTGGCTCTAAACCAAAAAAATGCTTATAACACGCAGACTCTGATCAATTGTTTACACAACAAGCTTGACTCAGACCTTATTTCGATCAAATAAATGCTCTAAGGGTCATTGCCTGGCAATGAAACGATTTATAGCTTGTTTTTGAAAACTTCACAATAGCTTTCGGTTGTGTCTCTTGAATGTGCAAATGGGACACGCTAACGCTCAGAGGTATCTTCGACAGGGCCTCTAGGGATACCAGAAAGAATTGGCGAAAGTTCGCAATCGTGGGACAACACGGGCGACCATTAGAGAGTCGAAGTGTAGTCAGATACCTTGGGATCTGGCTAGACCAATATCTGTATTTTAACAAACATGTGGATGCTGCTCTGGCCAGAGCCCGAGTTGCTTTTGCCCTTACAAAGAGACTGTTTTACAGCAGCCAACTCGATGCGAGGGTAAAGGTAATCTGCTATACGGCCCTAATCCGGCCAATGCTTACATATGGTTGTCCCGTGTGGTTCAACGTGCGGGCAAGCTTGATGGAAAGGATTCGGGTGTTTGAGAGGGCTTGCCTTAGGCCTTGCCTTCGCCTATACAGAACACCAGAGTCTGAATACAGAAAATTCTATTCCAACGAGGTCCTATACAACAAGGCGGACCTAATCAGAGTGGACAATTTCATAGTGAAGCTTACTCGAGGGCACATTGCAAGAGCAATGAACTCGGTCAATAACCTGATCTCTGGGGCTTACTACCCCAATCCTATGTACCACGAGAGGGTGCGCCTTAACGGCTTCGTCCCCCCAGAAGCTTTTCTGCATTTTGACAAGGAAGGTCTGATCCAGGATAGATCGGCAGTCCCGCTAATCTTCCATGTGGCCCGGACAACTGTGGAAAGGCAACTCAACTACGGTCGAGACGTCGTTGAGAGCACTGAGGAGCGCCTCCGGTTCAGTAGGTCGGTTTCGGAGCGCGACATTAGGGATGTTGGGCGGCAGCACCAGACTTTCTGGTGGTTGTCGGAAAGCGAGGGAACTCCCTCGTCGAACCCTATCGATCCGGGCTAGTCCAGAGATGGACAAAGCTGGCCATGGCCGGCTTACATAGTTTAAGGTTATTTTAAGGTAGAGTTAAGAAAAAAAAATAAAAATAAAAAATAAAAAATACAAAAAAAATACAAAAAATACAAAAAAAAATAAAAAAAAAACTACAAAAAATACAAAAAAAAATACAAAAAACACAAAAATACAAAAAAAAAATATACGTATTTAATTACGTAGCATGTTAAGTTAAGTTAGGTTAAGGCTTATTTTAAGGTAGTTTTAAGTTTCAATTTAATTTAGATTTAAGGAAACATACAAAAGTTCGGTTACTAAGTTTTTCTAAACAATTTTCTTAGTTTTACAATAGTTTAGTCCTTAGATTGTTTAAGTTAATTAAGTTAGGTTAGGTCGAAAGACATATATTAAGAATTAAGTTTAGCTTAGAGTGCCCGTGTAGGGCCAGTAAGTTAGAGTAACATAGTTAAGTTAATTAAGCTAGTTTTAAGCGTTTTTTTTCCTAGCAAGTAAGAGTTCTGAATTTAAAAAAAATAAAAATGCATTTAAAAACAAAAAAAAAAAAAAAGGTATCTTCGACAAAGTAAGACAACTGAAGGGAGCACTATTTTAAGAGTCTTACACAACGGTATGCCGTCATCAACGTTCGATTCCGTCTCTGTGGACGATAGAGAGATGTGGTGGAACAGCTTGGAACATCTCGTAGGGTCTATGCAAATTTTCGGATTTCGACTCTAAATTCACTCATCGATCTGTCATCTGAAAGTGAATATTTAGTCTGTACATAGTCTATCAAGTCCGAGGTGAAACTCCTATTTCACAACTACGAAGGGCCTTCCAAAATACATTCTATCGAGTAGAAAAACCAGTGTCTGGAAGGGTCTCACAAAGAGTTCCTAAGGCTCTTATTTCTATTGAAAATTTTGGAAAGAATTCTTGACATTTATGTGACAAACACCTTAGTGACATGCCTTCGCCAGTGGCATGCCTTGGCATCACGGGTGCAGTGAGAATTTCCCCAACAGCTGCACTTCAAATTGTACTACAGTTGACAAAAATGCCAGGAAGATCTTCGAGACGACGAAGAAGACCAACCGTCTGTTGTAAGGGCCAAGCGAATCCCAGAGCGCTTGGTCTGGTGAACTGGAATAAAGCAGGCACGAGATGGAAGTGGGTAGAAGGCTGCAGTGTTTCAGGCAGATACACTCCATGGGCCGAAAGTTTAAAGATGACTTATCTTTTTAACTCTTTGCAAGTGAACCTTAACACCGTTTGCTAAATGGAGGTCTAACAACTGCCGTGTACAAGGTATACCTTTTTCGATCTGAAGTCTCAGTTGTTGTACTTTAAAGATCTCATATGCCTTGTTGCACGTTCGTTTATCGAGGAACCTTTGCCGATCGTGAAATTATTAAGTTAGTCCCTCTTATAAAAAGACGTTTAAGCTCGGTGATGATTGATTAACCCTCTCGAGGTGAATAGCATGATTTCTGTGTGTGCGAGGATGATTCTCAGTCCTCGACCGCCGAGTATGTTGCATGAGGCGATATTTTTAATACATTAGGTTAGAGTTGGAGGAGTACATTAAGTAGATAGGTAGGTAGAAGTGGCTCTCTGGTAAGAGCTGCTAGGAACACAAGTACTCACGTTGATGAGTGTGACAAAGAGGGGTAGTTTGCAAATACATCCTGTAGAGTTGAGAAAGTTATTGATGTTGTAAAATTCTATGTCAGGGATCTCTGATACTCCCTCGAAAAGGCTTGGCCAAGTGTGAGATGCCTGGGCCCCTGCTCTGTATTGCGATTCTAAAGTTCGGAAATTTTGTATGAATTTTATGAATTGCGTTTCGAATTGCCCATACATAAATTCCGCTTTCGAACGTTCCGAACTTTAAAATTGCAACACAGAGTAGGAGCCCTAGTTCTGGCTAGTGCTAGACAGTTACAAAGGCAGTACCTAATTTGGCACAGTGTGAGCTAATTGGTCAGTTACCTGTGCTAATTGCTATAATTCTAGCTGTTTCGGCTCGTCCTGTTTTCATTCTATGTGGGACATATCTATCTAGATACGACACAGTTTTCCAGGAGCTGGCAATTGAAAAAAAAAGTGTTGCAGAATTCTCCCTTTGATGAGTCCAATCGGGGAGCAGACTAACTCCGCGAAGGAATCATTAAAGTCCTATCAGTCTAACGCGTCTGTTCTCTCCTTAAAAGCTTCAGAAATTAGCGCATAACTTCTGTTCTTTAAAATTTGTTACGATGGTCGAAAGTTGAGGATGTTCGAAAGAAATGCTGTGAATTATAAGTAATGGCAACAGTACCTATAATTCTCCCAAGTCATTCTGGACACGAGAGAGCCGATGTAGTTCTACCCTGGATGTCTCCCTTGCGCACACTCGGAAAATCCTTTTTCAAGGAACTATCTGAGATTTCTAACATCAAATTCTGCAACATCATTAATTTTCTTAACTCCACAGGATGGATTTGAAAACCACACTCTTACCTACGCCCATCAACATCCAGGTCACGTGAGTTGTGATATCAAAACGGCGCATCCGCGCTACTTTTGTCTCTGGCAGGTTCACCAGATTCAACCAGTTCTACCTACCTACCTATCATTCTGGACACAAACCTCAAAATCACTTCACCAACACTTGAGCTGTGCGAATAAGGGCATTCATAACCCCTTTAGCACTAGTGAATTATAAAAATAATTAAAAAAGTTGTTTTGAAACTAGATATGTCTCAAAAATACTGCGGTAGCGTACCATATTTTGTTGAAGTTCCTAATTTTAGCCAAAAGTTTCAGAAGTAATATCGATTTTCAACATCCACCGGCATATACTCTAACCATTTGGACGTCAGCAAGAAAACGCCTAAAACTTTCATTAAATGTTAAAGCTAACGAGATTAATGTTACTTTATTAGTATTATACACATGAATGTGAATGTATATTGCAATTTCATTCCATCTAATGTTTGCATGTTTATTTCTACATCAAGTTATAAATTTCTTTGATCCTTATCTAGTCCCAACATGATTCAATAATCCTGGCCACTGCACAATTTAATCAAATGTTTACAACTTCATAAAATTTTCATCAAATTTTGAACACTAAAACTCATGGAAAAAGTATGTTTGGATACCTTCATGCCAGTGTTGGGTAATTAAAATACCATCCTTGTATTTATGAGCAAAATGCTCCTAGAGAGTTCTATTTTTATTTCATTCTCTCACGGCAACCTTGATAAAGATCATATAATCAAATTATATTATTGCAACTTGCCCGATTAAATTGTTCACATATCTCTTGGAGAGTATTCTCTGAAGAGTAACCCACCGACATAGTTTGGGTATATTGCTGGAGTATCACATAACTTTTGCATTATAAATATTGGAAGAGGTTAACTAGGTAATGGTCGGAAGCAGGCAAGTTTTGAAGAAACAAATTCAGATGACCAACACGAGTGGGTATCATTTAAAAAGTCAGCATCTTGCAGGTACTTGTACACCATGTTGAATGGAATATTGGAATAGTGTAGTCAAAGAAATTGGGTTAAGTGTTGGTTTCTGTGTTATACCTTTAGTGCTTCAAATGTATTGAGCCATGCAAAGAAGGGAGTAATCTTCATCAACTTAATATTTTGATTCTCACAAGAAGTTATCTTACACATCATTCTTGCAGTCGAATCTACGGAAAGAGCTAGGGTGTAAGATTTAAATGTATTTTCGCCAAAAAAAAAAAACATACCCTAATGTGTTCTTATGAAACTACAGAGGTCAGTTTATTAGAGCGCGTTCAGTAAAATCCAATCTGAATGTCAGGCTGTCCACAATCCACAACTGTCCATATTGGAAGCAATGGAGCACTCAGTCTTTATACCAATCGTGAGTGAATCTGCGAAACTGAATATTTCTCTACAATCGTTCTACCGACCTTCATGGTGCTCTTAGTAACCACAAAATAACAAACAATTTGGACACCCCTTGGTCTATTGTCGCCTCTTAAAGTTGTCTCATCGGCCAAAAAGATGGAAATATGGGACACGGGGGAACTGAGCTCAGTTTGCCAGGATCAGGGCGCTATTTGGGCGTAATTTTAGATTCCAAGCTAAACTAGAAAGACAATGTTGATGGGCATATCAAGAAAGGCTTCGACTCATGCAAAAAGTCGTTCAGTAATACTTCGGGCTTCAAACCACTAGTGGTATACTGGCTTTACGCATTTTTATTCTCGTTAGTTCCATCCAAGGTTCTTGAGAAGCAAAATCAACTTTCAAACCTCACCAAGATCCAGATTGTAGTTTGAATCGGAATGATGGCACTAATAACAACAACCCCAAACGACGGTAATGATAGCTGTGCTACGTTTCTTTTCGGGAACTAAGACTGTGGACATAAGAAATATACCCACGGTCACAACTCCATATTATCTCGATGGAAGACTGCAAACGGTTCGACCGAAACTGATCATATGACTACGATGCTTGACAGAACATTCACTTTCAGAACACCTCATAGGACGAAATCCCATTTAATAGGCTTAATACAAGCTAAACAAATTTAGATCTAACTTAAACTTGAACTTAAAAACAAAGATAAGTTGGGGTGGTGGAGAAAATCGAAGGCGAAGAGCGGTTGAAGTCAAAGATGATATGTATGTATGTATATTTGGCACGGCAGCTCATGGAGAGCCTAGCTTCTCACAACCATTCATGTTGTGCATATTATATTCTTTGCATGAATGGAAAGGACCCACAGTTTAATGCCGACTCCGAACGGCGAATTGAGAAGCTTTTCATAGATTACGAGGGTTAGTGTTGAGAAAAATAGAGTTGTGAAGGCAAGCGCTTTCAACGTAACCTGAGAGCAGGCGATGAATAAAGAGAATGTCGGCTGCATCTCTGCCTTCCTCAAGGGTATTTAAGTTGATGAGGTTGAGGCGGTTTTGATAGGGAGGTAAGATAAGAGGATCGTTCCAGGGCAGACATCGAATAGCGAATCGATGAAAACGGCGTTGGATACTCTCGATTCTCAAAATATGAACACGATGATGCGGGGACCATACTTGACTGGCGTACTCTAGGAGGGGGCGGACGAATGTAATCTAGATGGACCTGGTCACAACTGTTTTACAAAACCAAGTTAACTCGAAAAAGTTACCAGGCACAGTAACAAGTAAGGCTCCTATTAAAGCTTATCCTATTTACAAGAAGCCTTTGGATTTTTCGTTCTCATCAGATCTAGGATAGGCCAAATCTGCCGCCGAAAAGTTAGGACCCGCACTTTCTTTTATCTAATCATCCGTTTTGCAGTTCCCCGGAACTTTCCTGCGTCTTCATATTGTTGGAGATTCCAAGGCTTGCCTCACTATCCATGTATAGTATAATAGCGCTACCACTCTTCTACATATGTACGTTTATTGAAAACCAACCCGCAGCTTCTCGGAAAGTTGCGCACACAAGTGGAAGGGGATCTCAACCAATTAAGCGTGCGAAATTGAAGGCAGCTAGCTAAAGATCAAGCTGGCTGGCAACGCTTGCTGCTTGAGGCCCTGGTCCACCCTGAACTGTAGCGCCACCTTAAGTAAGTAAGCTCGGACTGTCATAACTTTTGGCTTGCTGGTTGAGGCCCTGGTCCACCCTGAACTGTAGCGCCATGAACTGCTATACATTTTTGCTGAAATGTGCTACAGTGATTCGACAGTTGCCTGATAATCTGTACAACGGAACAGTCTTCTTTGGAACAAAGCCCTATAGATGAAGAATAGTCTCTTCTGCCTCTTCGTCTCTGCAGCTTCTGCGAAAATCATTTGAACAGAGGCCTTACCTTTCAACTTTTTGGCGTTTAGACATCGATAATGGTAATGATTTACGATCGCTTCAAGAACTGGCTAGATAAGCTTGGTAGATTGAAAAGTCGTTTGAGCGAAGTCCTACAGGTGAAATATAATGTCTAATGCTGCGCTTAGTTTATGCAACTTATGTAAATGTTCAAGTATGTGGTAATGTGGTCAAGTATCCTTAACCGATTTTTCTCCGTTTTGTTACATCTCTTTTACGGCGTTGAAGATGCTCTGTTTGTTATTCTTAGTCACTAATCACTTTATCTTTGCTAACCAGCTAATGGATACTAGGACGCATCTAATCAATATTCAAGCATATTGAATTAATAAGTGTGGTCGCGTAATAGCGGTTTCGAACATCCTCCATCTTATCCACTCTAATTCCCATTTCGACCCAAAATGACAAATTATCACTTCATCCCTAACTACGAGTGGTTAACAGTAGATAATCCAAAATGTCAATTGAATAATTAACGTCGATATATTTACGTTCGTTCCC
Source organism: Criorhina ranunculi (assembly GCA_951813785.1). Lineage (NCBI taxonomy): Eukaryota > Metazoa > Arthropoda > Insecta > Diptera > Syrphidae > Criorhina > Criorhina ranunculi. The sequence goes on along the minus strand of OX638385.1, from coordinate 28,898,491 downwards.
TATTCTCTTACACAAAAATATTTTATTCATTATCAAGTATCCTTCGGTGGAAAATAGATTGCCTCATTAAATGATTTGCATTTTACTTCGAATTTAACTCCAAAGATGAAGGCTATTTATAGATTTACATCCCTTAACCCAAATTAATTAAAATTCCACGCAGTCCCTGCCACAACACCAAATGCTAACCTCACTTTTTTTTTTTTTTTTGTAAAACAAAAACCCTGATCTATGACAAGAAAAAAAAGACCAAAGACTGTCAAAAATGCCTCGTAGCCAATTCGTATCAATTAAGTCAAGCAAAAGGTCAAAGTTTCCATCATAGTCGTGGCGTTATAAATTTACGCCAATTAGTCAACGTCCCTATGGCTAAGAATAAGAATCTTCCATTGTCAGCATGAAAGCTGTAAGAGGATATCCCATCAGATGGAAATAACTGAAGAGAAGGATATACACTCAGTGTGTACATAATCCGCTTAAGAAGTGAGTATGCAAATTCCTAACACAGCCTAGAAAAGCCGAGGGTTGAGACTGTTGGGTTGAGTTCTCTTCCGTTACCAACGAATCCTGCTTTACATCTACGTGAGGAACTAGGGAAAGAAGATTAAATTCATTTTCCACCACATTCATGTCGACTTCTTTACGTGTGGCTCCAAACAAACTTGTTCTGATAGTAAAATTGCATTTAATTCCTTGAAAAGGACGTGGCAAAAAATAATGTTGTGCATCCTTTTTGTCATTTTCTTTTTTATAGGGTGCACAAAAAATTGCTTTGCCCTACGGTGTGGGACAGAAATTAACTGTGAAACAGATTCTTACCCATTTTACGGGGATAGATGCGTCCACCAAGAATCCAAAGGAAATATTCTCTGCTGACATACAAAAGGATCTGTTGCTGCTGGAAGAGCAAGAAGGTTCGGTTAATTTTAAATTCGGAGTGGTTTACATGCGACAGGGACAGGAGTGCGACGACGAGATGCTAAGCAATGGTAAGGAAGGAACCATTTAATGGATTGGTTAAGGTGCATTTTTGAATTTTCTCATCCGTAGAGGAATCCAGTCAGGATTTTGAGGATTTCCTTGATGTGCTGGGTGAACGTATACGACTAAAGGGATGGGATCGCTTCCGTGGCGGTTTGGATATTAAAGGTAGGTAGTGGTGATACATTTGTGGTTAATTAAATGTGAACCGGATTCTCTTTCTCTCTCTCTCTCAAACTTTGTGTGTGTCAATTAGGTGATATGACGGGGAAATATTCTGTGTACACACTTTACGAAGGACATGAAATTATGTTTCACGTTTCAACACTCCTGCCTTTTTCAAGGGATAATCGACAGCAGGTAGGTGGCTCATTATCTTCGAAACTAATTAGTTAAGTAATTACCCAATCCTTTACATATTTTGAATTTCTAATCAACAGGTGGAGCGGAAACGACATATTGGCAATGACATTGTTAATATTGTTTTTATCGATCAGAATCCTAAGAATGCCGAACGGATATTACCGACAAGCTTTGATCCTACATGGATAAAGAGTCAGTTTACTCGTATCCTTTTTAAAAACAAAAACAATGCTTTTTAGTAGTGCAAAGTGATTAATTATATTTTTAAAGGTAAGAAGCGTTTAGATTATAACAAGTCACACATTCTTGTAATTTCAACAACCAGGGCCTACCAACTGAAGTTTTAGAATGAATCTAGGTAATGCTATTTGCTGCAAGTACTAGAAGATATGAAGATATCTTCACATGCCATATATTAGGACTGGGATAATTTAGGTCTTATACAGACTCCCCTTAGTCGTTCAGGACAGGATCTTACAACTCAGTTCTGGCAGCTTCTGACTAAAAACAACCCGCAGAGATATGCCAATGATATTAATTTCGTCAGCGAACGCAAGTCGTCGCACAGATTTTTGATAGATTGTGTCTCCGGTTTTGGCGTGTGAGCTTCGCAGAATCCGTGTTGTTGAAGAAGTCATATGACAGCTCGTCAGTTTATCTAAAGTTTTTTGTTGACACCAAAGTCTCGGTGAAGACTTTTATCGAATACCGAGCATTCTTCATCCGTATTCTGCGTAATTGGACGAGTTTGGCAAGGATGCCAAAACAAGACATGGCTCTGTTTAGCCATAGGCGGCTTCAAAATCGAAAAAGAGATGGTGGATTCTATCGCGAAGATGGTGATTAATTTTGCTCTAGTGGCACCTATATAGTGAAGAGGGAGCTTCATAAGAATCCCTTTCATACAGCATGTGGACTATTTTCACAAGTTGGGTATCGAATTGTCTTCGTTCCCTAGCTGGTTGCTCATTGGGAAAAAAGAAACACATTTAATCCACAGTCGGAGGCGAGGCGCTCCGATTATTTGACAAGTTCTCCTCTTGTCCTCATGGCGTGAGTTAAAACTATTTTCGTTAGCACAAATCCTTCATGGTTATCATTTTGAGTATGGCGATGTACCTAGTTGAAATGCATTACAAGACTGTCAAAACACAGCATGCTGTTTGGTGTAATATTTGACAGACGAAATAATCGCTTTCTCAACTTGTTCAAAGGAGCAATATTCCCACGCCATATTCCACCATATAAAAGGACAGTTTTTGCTTTGAGTTATGGGCAATATACTTGCTTGCTATGCATCGTGTCCAGATCGAAGAAATTGCTCGCTAAGCTTCCGATAATTTTGCTTCGCGGTGCTTGCTCCCAGGTATTTATACTCACGTATAATCTCTACTGTTTCACCGTCATACGTTCATTTTTCGCCCTCCATCACCTCTAAACATTATCATCTTCGATTTCTCTAAGTCGACGACCCAGTTACAGCGATTGCAGTTTTCCTTTTGAGTCTGAACATCATCATTTGTATACTACCATTCCACCAAACTCGATACCACTCCGAACAGCATCAGCTATGTCGTTGATGAACAATATAAATAGCAACGCGTTCAGGATATATCTTTGCTTCACACCCATTGATGTAAATTCATCGGAAATTGAATCTCCATCCCAGATATACGTTACGTTGTTATCGTGCATCGCCCTCAAGATGCAAATGGTTTTGGTCAATACTCCAATTTTTCACAAATTGTAAAACAGTGCATCTAGAGCTATGGAGTCGAAAGTCGCTCGAAAATCAATGAAAAACGCGTACAGCTTTATAATTTAATTTTTTATAGGATCCTGCAATACAGTCGGACTCTTTGTGTGCATTTATCCGTTTTGTGCACTTATCCGTCAGTGCAAACCTATGCACTTATTTCTAAAACAATTCAGTTTTCGTGAATTCGTGCATCAAAAGATTGGCTCTGCGACTGACGCATATGGCATTGCGACCTAAACTATCTGTTGTGCCTGGACGCAGTTAGACCAGAAGATCCTCGATCTTTTTAATGAAGTTGAGGATATCTCCAGTCAAAGCATTACGAATGTCCTCCGGTGTTAGGAATTCCTCATAGTACGTGTTCCGCTGATTCGTCGTCCTCCAAGCAGAGTCGGCATTCAGATTCCTGAACTATATCTAGTTTATGTAAGTGATTTCTGAGGCTTTAGTGACCAGTGAGGAAGCCGGCCAGCCTTCTGATATTGTCCCTTTTGTGGTTGAGAATGTTTCTTGTGGTTTTGTTCAGGGGCCGAATGGCCCTTTAAGCATGTCTGAGTCCCTGGATGTTGTTCCAATAGGATAAGAAGTTCTGTTTTTCCCAGCCGTCCAGACTCGTTCTGAACGCGGAATTAGGGATGCCGGAGACGAATTTGGCACCTATGTATCTTTCTGAAAAGTCTTTTCTGGCAAGTTGATCTGCAATTTCATTACCTACAATGCCTCTGTGTCCAGGTACCCACCAGAGCTTGACTTTATTCCGCTTTTATGGGTCCTGGAGAGCATTAAAGCAGCCTAAAATGGCCTTTGAGTTACAGTAATGGGAACTCAGTGTTTTGAGTGCAGCTTAACCATCGGTGAATATATTGATAGTTACGCCCTTTATGCTGGAATCGAGAATGATGCAGGTATCAATGGCATGTAGTTCTGCCTGAAAGACACTTCGAGACTTTGTGATTAGCGCCATAAATACCGGCACCAACACCGAAGTCCACTACAGTCCACACTAGTCCTTTTATCTTTGGCAGATCGCCAGTTTCCCGAGAATTACGGTTCGGGATCTCAATCTCGAACTTCCTGCCAAAAGACAGTATGTTGGAGATAAAGTCGGATACCGTACTGATCGTTTAAAGCTCGGGAAAGTTAGAAAGGATAACCATATGAACTTCTTGGCTATATTTCTGTAGAGCGTTGGAGGTTAACTGCACTGTGTATTGACACTTTTTTTGATAAATGATGTGCAATGGAGTAAGGCCAACAAGTGCGTCTAGGGCTGCCGTAAGGCAGGTTCGCATAGTCCCGGTGATGCCGAGACATACATATCTTTAAAGTCGTTTAACTTTTAGATGGTGAATTTTTCCTTAAAAGAGAACAACATTTCTTATGAACAAGTTGCACTTATCCGAGTGTTTTTTTGGTAAATACAATATTTTAGGTGTTCAAAATGACGTGCACTTACAGGAAATTTACACTCATACGTTTTGCATTTATCCAAACATTATTGTATGAAAAATTTGCGAATTGGCAAGGGGTTTTTGAAGGCATAAGACGGTTTTTGCACTTATCCGGTTTTTACTTATCCATTTCCGACATTCCAAAATTCCGCTCGTCACCCCGACATAATCTTCATGTTTTTGACTAGAAGCGAACAGCTTGGCTGAAGAATTTAAAAAGGATATTCCCCTGTAATTTGATGCATCATTGTAGGCTCCTTTTTTGAAGCTTCCAAAAACATTTTGTGAGTTATTTCAACACTTACAGACAAAAATAAAAATTTAAAAAAAAATTCCATCGCATAATTATTCACAAAAGAAAAGGTACATCTTGTAATCGTTAACAATGAATTAGGCGTTACAAAACATAAAAAAAAGTTTTTCATAACAAGAACTGCGATACGCAAATGAACCTTCTTATATATTTTATCTATTATAAAATTTTCCTTGAATATTTAAAATTATAAAACACTTCTCCGTATTCCATTCTGCAGTATATTCTTGGAAGAAAAGTTAATTTCAAATACAAGTTACAAGCCACAAATAACTTTGAAATGTTTTTTTTTTTGTTTCTTAATTTTCCATGCAATGTTTGAATTTATTTTTAAGTTATGCAAGACCTTGCAGGTATTCTATGAAATGAAATTGTTTACAACACATCTAATCCCATGAGTGACATTTAATGGGAAAATATCTTTTCAAGTGTGACAATTAACATTTCGGATGCTGTCCTTATTTTCATTTATTTTATTTTAAGATTTTTTTCGATTTACCAACTGGTGGGTTTTTACTTTTGCATAATTTTTTAAACTTTAACATTTGAAGTTTGAAAAAAAAAATGATTATGAAAATAGAAAATGTTTTGGTCCTTAACAATAATATAATTTTTAAGATATATTTGCGGTTGTTACCAAGGTTGAAAACACTTACCGTTTAGCTATTTTCTGTGATGAGACTGTACCACCATTCGGACCAACTTTACCGAATCCACCAGAATTTTCCGTAAGTATACATAGTCGATTCTAAATTTTTGGGTTAAGAAAGTGGAAAACTTTTTTAATATATTTTTAATGCAATAAGTTTTTGTTACACATATAATTTATGTACACTTCCGGGTGAGATTCGCTTTGCCCCCGAGACTAATAACAATAATCCATAATCATCCGTAATCTGCCATAATCATATTCATAATGAAGTCGATTCTGGGAAATAATTATGAGTTGGTTTTAAGCGCACTCGCACATCGACCCTTGACATAAGACTTGAAAAAAGTTTTTGTTCTTCACTTTTTTGTTGTTTGCTTGTTCAACAATATTTGTGGATGTTTTGTGAGAGGGATTTCGAAGAAATGCTACCTTTTAGAGAAGTTATTTTGACACAACTTTCGAAGTAAGTTAACGACATTTCTACGGTCATAATTACCACACCCTGTTAAACCATTGGCGGTAACGAAAGTCTTGTTGGAATCGGAATTTTATAACGTCGAAAACATAACTTTTATACAATGTCCTAATAGACCTTAAGGTCCCTAGGATTCAAGCAGTTTCTACTGACTTGAGGAGCATTTTAATTCAATATAAAAACTTCAACAAACCTGATGAAAGCAAGTTGCTCATCCCGAAGGATAAAATTGTCTAAGGACAATTTTTTTTAACTATTTGTCTTTGACACAACAGACACTGTTTCTGTTGGGACCCTGGTCATTATGACATTCCAGTCAGCTGTGTTGCTAGCTAGACAAGGCACACTACGTAGGTTAAGACAGTAAGAATCTTGACCATGCCAAGGTGTCTATGTCGTTTGTAAAGCGCCAGATTTACACTTATGTTCAATATCTTAACCTTTTGTTATCGCCGTGGCTTAGTTCGTTAGACCGCTAAACAAGAGGACACAGGTTCGATCCTCAAAACCACCAAAAATGACAGACTATACTCCGCGGCATGACAAACCTGCAAGAGTATAATCTTTCATGAAAAAGCTACTCAATCCGCTGTTCGGATTTGGAGTCGGCATTAAAATTGTAGGCCCCTTCCATTTGTGGTTGTGAGAAGCTAGGCATTGGCTCTCGATGGGCTGTGTCGCGCCAAATATTTGTTGTTTGTAACTTTAACAACAATGCAAGACTTATTTGACATATCGTGGTTCCCAAGAGATGGAAAGCGTAAACTCGACTTAAAAGAAACACCTTTTGAAACTTTAAGGCAGATATGTTCAGCGATTGTGCATTGCATGCAATGATTTCTGGAGGAGCTGCTGTGACGAGGAAGAGGAAGAATCAATGGTACACTTCCTTTGCACATGTTTCTTTATTGCGAACATAAGAAAAACTTGTTTATGGATCTTAACGATCTGAACTATTACATAAGAAAAGCTAAATGGTTTCTGGAGTAAACTACGGTTCCCAACTCTAGCACTCACAGAGGTGCCGCAATGAATCTACTTTTGATCTAAGTGTTCCTCGTGTCTAGATGACAACTCCAAACTAACTTCTGTTTCATCATCTGCATGACACATTTTACGAAACTCCACGTTTTTGAATCGAATGGCAATGTTGTAACTATTGAGCCATGACGTCCAGTTGGTGGCATTATACATGTTCGTTTCGACACACACTTGACGACCTGTCTTCAGACTTTATTTAAAGCAAACATGAAACATGTTGCATACGAACTAATTCAAATGTATAAATTCAGTTGCAATTCAGTTAGCTCTTACCAGCCACAAAAAAAGTTCAAGGCTTAACAAAGGAAAATACAAGCTGCCAACTGTCTAGCTTCAAGTCTAGAAGTTGCGAAGAAGCTGTCGATGTGGTCATTTAGGTTAAAGTCACCAATAAAAAGCTAGCTTTACTGACGGTTCTAAGATGAACGTTGGAGTGGGAGTGGGGCTTCATTGCAAAGTTATAGGTGGTGTAAACCGTTCCGACGATTGCAGCGTTTTTCAAGCCGTTAAAATTAGTCATTAGAACGGTATCATCGGAAAGAAAATACCTGTCTACATAGAGAGTCAGGCAGCTGTTAAAGCTTTGAATTCAGCTTAGAGACTTATTTCTCTATTTGAGTTTAGTCACCGTGTCGTTTTCAGGCACTGCGCCATTGGTCTCCATGCGAAATGTACATCGCAATGACTTTTGCAGAAGCCAAAGGATCACTTGCTGTGTTGAATGTACTGTTGTTGCCGAGTGAAGAATGACGACTCGTACCAGTTACTTTTTTAGGGAGCTGAAGGACTTATGTAATATTGAACTAAAAGATCGCAGACCTTCATCTGGATGGTTCTAAATCAGCGGCTTATTCTTTACCGATTTCTGGGGTAAAATTTAATAAATCAGCACAACGGACACAATTGTTGGACTACGTGAGCAGTAACTAACCTCACAAGCTACTCGTCTTCCTAGCCCAACCTTTATCAAAAAAAGAACCCGTAGAATGTTAATATTCAAAACAAGTCTGGCTATAAGTGTTGGCTGCCTCTGTAAATTCTTACAAAATGCTCTGTTCTGTTTTGCATAAGGAAGTGGGCACAAGTCACTGAAATCGTCACTTCGACCACTTCGACTAGCCTTGAAATCTTCTCTAGAAACGTCAAGAAATATCATAATAGGTTTCATATGAACCACAGTTCCTTGTTAGAGTGTCCGGGCTTCTGTGTCTAATGTCCCTGCTGTAAAAAACTTTTCGTTCATGACAGAAGATGTACAGACTTATTTTTAATTTTGACGAAGGACAACTCCTTCGCCTTACAAAACTAAGCATGATATTTTGAAGACGGCACCTGAGTTCATTATGGTGGTCAAAGTGGTTCACAGCGTCTTACTGACAGCTTCTCAAGAAAATTTGTAACCTTCCTGACAACCAAACAGGGTCCAATTTAAGTTATTTTATTATTTGATTTTTCAATGCCAGAAGTTGAAAAACACGACAACGATTGATGTCAATCTTAAGGACGTTTGTCTCTTAAATAAACAACACTTTTGAATCCACCCACAGAAGCGGACCGTCTGAAACTCAAAAAAGACCTTCCGGCACCAGCCGCAAGAGATAGGTGGATTTTCTTTGTATGCAACTTTGAAGTAATATTTAAGTAATCCAAAATGGCGAAATTATAAGAAGTACCCATAAACGAGTATACATTTTCAATTTCAACGAAATCGGAGCAATTTTAAAGAATTTCAAGATGGCGGATTCAAAATGGCGGGAATTTTTTTCCAAAAATATTATTTTACTATTACCACTTCTATACTATTAAAAATGAAAATTCAACAATTATTAATGCGGAATTTGAAAAATGTAAAGGGGTGTGGCACGCCCCCCTCCCAACCGATTACGCCCATCTACGAACTCAGCCGAGCTATTCACTATATCAACATGTGTGCAAAGTATCAGTCGATTCGGTTAAGAACTGCGGCTCCTGTCGTGCGGACAAGATTTCGTTGTATTGCATAAATGGGCGTGACACGCCCCCCTCTCAACCGATCTCACCCATCTACGAACTCGTCCGTGCCATTCACCATATCAACATGTGTACAAAGTTTCATTCAATTTGGTTAAGAATTGCGGCCCCTATCGTGGTGACAAGATTTCGTTATATTGCATATATACATATATATATATATATATATATAGATATATATATATATAAACATTTGAACGGACCATGGTTTCGGTGTTTACTATAGAGGTCTTGAAAAGTTGCATTCAAATTTTTTGAAAGTTGCGTCATGAGGACCTCTGCAATAGGTAGTATTTCTTCGAAATCCACCTAAAAAACAAAAACACAACAAAAATCAATTTATTTAAAAGACTATATATTGGTAAACATAGCATCCACATCGATTGACAGGCTGGCAATCTGTGTTAAGTTTACCAAACATCTTCGTGCCTATAATGCCTTCCAATCATGACTCAATTTATCGTCAAATTATTTATTCTTTCAGGATGTTTTCATGTTTCGTGAGTTTCTTCTAGTCAAACTGATAAATGCAGAAAAGGCAACTTTCCAAACACCAACGTTTTCACAGAAACGTGAGCGAACTCTTGAAATGCTCATCAAGGATCTGTACGAGGAGTACGTTCATGACAGCAAACTGGTAAGTGCATATCCCTAACCAACTGGTAATAATTCAATCCAACCTGCAAAAAAAAAAAAAATGGTGTCATCCGTGTAGAATATGTTAAATCGGCGGGCATTCTCTGAAGTACTGTACGACGTGCCACGTACCTCAAAGCTCAAGGAAGATGCTAGACAAATTGAATTTGTTCGAATCGGGCAGGCACTTAAATTGGAAGCTATCGTGCGTGGTGATGCTCCGACCAGTATAGCATCGGCTAGTCCTTGTACGATTTTCAAAAAACCACCATGGGAGCCACAATGTTTCTATCCGACATTTCAGCATCGGGGTACGTTAGCAGGAGATTCTTTCAGTCATGATTGCATATTCATGGCCACAGATGATGGTACATTTTTGATAAAGGGTGAGTGTAAACATCATACTTGTGGTTTTTTTTATTTGAATTTGTTGTGTTTGTTTAACAGAAGACCAGTCGCTGCAACTGGTATTTGACAAGACATTTTTTGTGAGACAATTGAGTGTGCTGGAGGAGCATGGATTGTTACTTATTCGCGGTGGATCTGCCACAAATCGTGATTCTAATCGGATGCATGTTTTTCGATTGAGGGAATTCCAGGAGGAGACTATCCGTATCCGAAGTAGGAATGAAGTCAAAGAAAGAAGAATTGAACGCACAAGGGGATGCCATTTGTATGCGAGTTCGAAAATAAATGGCGGCCACTTGAGACTGGTCGTCGCTGTGGGTAGAAAGATACAATTGTTCCAATGGAAGCATACCGCGGCTTGGGCATCATGGTGTGCGGAAAGTGATACGGAAACAGTGGAGGGATTCATATTCCAGAAGGAGATTCAGTTGTGCGAATCTCCGGCTATTATGACACTGCTCGAGGGACCGACAAATACAAATGCTGGAGGACTTATTTGCGTTGGATATAGGTATGTTTTAGCTTATGAGTGCTGGTAAGTACTGTAAATGATAATGAAAATTTGAGGCAATCTTTAGACAATTCTTTCTTTTGATTGAGTTTTATACTTCAAACATCTGTATAGATGAGATTTTTTTTTCAATTCAATCTTCACTATTTGTCTTTATAGGTATCACTATGAAGTAGTGTGCGATCAAACAGGATGTGCAACCCGACTCTACGAGGTAGAAGCATCGAAGAGAAATCAAACACAGTTAAATGCAGCAATAGAGCTCTGTGATGGTCAAGAAACAGAGCTTTTGCTTTGCTATAATCGTTAGTAAAGTGATAACCATAATCGAAACCCCTGTTATACTTATTTTACATTCCCTTACAGATACATGTCATTTTCAGAAGCTCAACAAAGATACATCTTCGTCAGAGTTTGACTTCCATTGGAACACATCGCCTACATCAATTGTTTGCGCCTTCCCTTATATCCTAGGCTTTACTTCTGATTCAATTGAGATAAGATTACTAGTGAATGGTAATTTGGTACATACGGCCATAATGCCAGAACTTCAACTGATCACATCTAAACGTGACATTTACTTTGTAACCACTGCACCGGAATTTATGTCAAAAGACCTGAACATTAAAGGTTTACAAATCAATGAAATAACTCCCGAACGTAGGCTGATGACAACACCCAGTGAAACTTCATCCAGCGAAGAACTCTCACGAACTTCTGAAAGAAAAAATTTCGACGAAATCCCTATAAATCCTGAGAATGAATTGCAAACGCTATTAGCGCTTCCGGTACGCAATGATGGTGCATCGATTCAACGTGCAAGATCACTTCAAAAAACGAACAACTTCAACGAGGATCAAAAACCTATAATTGCAAAGAGTAATTCATGTGGTGATCCATACCGGTCGGACAACATTAAAGGAAGAGAGGTCACCGATCAACCTTGCGTTCCACCGAATTCACCAAGAGCAGCCAACAATCAACAAACTCAACAGCAACAACAAAAGTGCAGCTCACCAATGTCTCCGACCAAACGAAACTCTAAATACCGAAATCTCTTCACCAGCAGTTCAGGTGATACATCATTTGGCTCTCCAGATCGATTGAAACCCTTACGCATCTACCGGATACCATTGTCCAAGCTCACAGGTACTCATTCACACTTCCATGCGCATTCGTTCAACACTTCAACATCGTCTTCCGGTTCATCGGCAGCGACTAACACAACCACAACTTTCAAACATTCAATTGATGTCCCCATTATCGGAAACCGATCGCACGAATGACATCCGGGTATAAGAGACTACTGGGATGACAATAAGCGGAGCGTTAAAGAAATTGACAACTCCATGACAGCTGATTCGGAGACGGTTTTATGCGATGACATGTGTCAATCGATTGATTTTCAATACTTGATCTCACAACAGCTCATGAGGTTTCAGCAAAATAAAAGTCGACAAAATTGAAAGCAAAATCCATTTGTTTAAAACATACTCAAGTGTCAACAGTAAGGACATCATTGTTTATTTCTTTTTCAAAAGTTGACACTATTTTACATTTGTGTGTGTGTGTACTAGTGTGGTTTACCACTGTTAATTTCTTTGTAGGTGTCTTTTCTTTTCTAGATCTTAGACTCTTCCTGTGTTCTGTAAAATAGAAATTAAAATATTCTAAGAAATAAATATATATATATATGTATACAAAAAGAAAAAATGAATTAGAAATAATTATAAAGTGTTACATCGCTAAAATTTATATATATGTATGTTTGACTAATTTTAATAAACTTAACAAAAAAAAGAATTCCATTTTATATTTTTAGTGGAAAAGCTTCTCGTTGAAATAGAACGCACTGAAGCCGGGATTGTCGAGATGATATTAGGTTGGTTCCAAGAAGTTTAATACCATAAAGCCCATTGTGATTGCTCTAAGGACATGTACCCAACTAAGGCATATCCATACACAGCATCGCATTCTATCCAACGTACTGTGTGAAAGTGTGCAACAAGCTTATCGACAAGTATCAGTGTGGCTTCCGGCTGGGCAGATCGACTATAGACCAAATTTTCACAATCGTGAAAATGGCGAATCGAACTGATTCAACCTTCAGACTTTGAGTGCTGCGTGCTTTTCCATACATGCTCCAGATTTCGGCCAAGAGACGCGCTATCATGTGACTTCTTCAATCTTGTGCTGGAAGAGAGAGTGCGATAGTATGGTAGGCACTACCTTTAACGAATCCACTTAACTGCTGGGGTATGCCGGCAACTTTGATATCTTCGGCCGCTCTTAACGCCAGTTGTTGAACTTGTGAAACTATTTGCTCCTGAGGGCCAAACAAAGCTATAAACAAACAAAGCTCCATCAGTGTCACTGTTTATAGCTACAACCTCAACATCATGAAAGCAACATTAAATCCCTGAATGACACATTAGAAACCGTTTCTACTTCGGTTTGTCGACATAAAGCGGCCAAAAAGTCGTTACCCGAAAGACAAAATGGGAACCCTAATCCTGTCAGGGTGCCGGCCTGTGGTGCCGAGTGCTAGATGATAAGCAGGAAAGCCGTGCAAATATTGGAGAATTCCGGTCTTAACTGCTATGCAGTCCAAAAAGAAAATACACGTCGACTACACTGGTTTAGCTAGATCGAGCAAGTAGATAATAATACTCCAGACCTTCCTTGTGGAGGTCCTTAGTCGTGTGGAGTTTAAAATTCTGCCAATGGGTATTGTCTTTACCAGTTGGTCGAGCCATGTCATTCAGAGAGGAGACAATGGGTGAATTCATAAACGTCAAAAATCTGCGGAAGTATAATCGAATCTCTTTTCTTATGCGTTGTTGAACGCACGCACAGGGCAGAATATGTACAGTCAACATGAAGGCCTGACTAAGTACAATTTTCATGTAAACGTCGTTCATAATCGTCGAAGAAAAATGATCAACAAACAAATTTTACTGAATTTATTTTTTGATTTGCTTACAGAAAAACAACAAAATCAAACTCAAAAAATAGATCTGTTTTCTTTATTTCGATCACAACTGCTCTCCACAATGATATTTTTTTCTTTTTCCCAGCATTAAACTCTTTTTCCATATGAATTCTTTTTGCAGCCAAAAAATTATGGCTGCACAATCTGCCTGACGCCGATGATATAATGACGTTTATGAACAGAAGGTACTGCAGTTCGCCTAGGTTTGTTCGACCGAAAATCTGCCTTTATGAACGCAACTAACGCAGTTCTTTGAAAATCTGACGTTTTTGAATTCACCCAATGGCTTCTGTTTTCAAATTATTTAAGACATATTCGATATCTAGAAACTAACCTCACTCACTTTTTGGTCCACGGAATTTTTGATCGTACTCGTATCTCTACATAAAGGAACGGATCTACCTTGCATTGCATGAGCTCCTGTTTGATTCGAGATTATTCCAGAACTGCAATTCTATCAGTTTTGCGAGTGCTTTTACAATAAGTAGTAATATGGCTCGGTTCCCCTGGTTTGGAAATTTCCACACGCATTTCTCTTCAATTATTCGGAACATATTCCATAGTAAGGCAACATATGAAGATTGCTTTCGAAAAGGGGATAACACCATCAGATCCTGCTGATTTGAAGAATTGGAATGATTTTAATGTCCATGTTTTTTTTGTTTTCTCGAGTGCAATCCTAATGGTCGCTAGTTCTTCATCTGTACCTACATATTTGGTTGAGTCTACAGCCTGAAAAGTGTGTTGCTAGGAGAATATCCCGAGTTTTCTGATTGCTAATCGTCCAAGAGTTTTGTTTTCATAGAGATATCCCATGATAGACAGACTGCTTGCTGGTATTCCGATGAAGTTACAAAATACCAATTCAAAAATTATGTCATTAACGTGAATGAGCAACTCCTTCTATTTCTTTTTTTTTCACACTCTTTTTATAAAGAGTATTTTATTGCAATCGATTTTTGTTTATTTACATTTAAATTCTTATAACTAAAATATTAGTTGATTTATTCTTAAGAATTATTCGAAAATGAATTCAAATTTAAGTATCATTTTGACAGTTCTTGTCACGCAAAAAAAAAAACAAAAAAAAATAACGTGCAAATTAATCTCTACAAGCATACGGCAGTATAATTACTCCTTTCTTCATAGCGATACATAATATATAAGTGTATTTTCTAAACCAATAACAACAGGATCTTTACAAAAGTAAACCTGTCAATTCACTTAAAAATTTGGCATCACTTATAGAAGAGACAAAAGTCTAGCGCTAATAAAACACAAGGATTAAAAAAATAAAAAATAAAATAAAAATAAAAATCACAGAGAAGATAAATAAGTAAACATAAAAATAATTATATAGCATTTCTATTATATCAGATCAAGTATCTTTGGATTGGATTTGTAAAAAAAATTTTGTTTCATTTTCTAAAGAGAAAAACTCAACACGGACGAATTCAAACTCTTTCGATCTAATCACAAATTCATATTCAATAACTTATTTCTAATACATATTCTTAATGGCTACATTTTTAGTACATGGTATAAAAAAAATTACTTAACTTTATAGAGAAATTTTAAAAATAATAATAATGAGAGTGACAGTTCAGAATTGACATGAAGTAGGTTTCTATTCAACATTTTTACCAGTCTTCATCTTCATTGTACTCGGAGATTTCCAATCGATAGGGAGTTTTTGCATTTTTCAACTTCCTATGACTACTTCTGCCAAGAGGATTGTGTCGCAGGTCAACAACTTCTAAACTGTCACTTGTGATCATCTGATCTGTGTCAATTTCTATTAAAATGGAAAAGATTTAAAATGTTTTAAATTTGATAAATTTATGTATCATACCTATGATGGCATTGTGACTTGCATCCAAGTCACGAAGTTTTGGCATTTTGAACACAACTGGTGGCAAGACAATGAAAGTATTATAGGATATGTTAAGGCGGGCTAATGATGCAAGATCTGCCAATTCATCAGGTAGTTTGGCCATTTGATTATGTGAAAGATTGAGATCTGTAAAGGGTTTATATTTAGTTTTTGATGACTTGAAGAAAAATTAAGATCATACCTGTGATAAGATTGAACTTAATGGCGAATTTTGGTGAAATTTTCTTGATGACATTTCCACTTAGATTACAAGTTTTCAAAGAAGTATGTCGCATGAGATGGTACACTGCTTCAGGCACTTGCATAAGTTCACATTCTGATAGATCTATAATAAAAAAAATAATAAAAATTGATTAGTTTGGAAGTTAAGGACAGACGTGAGTCACGTTAGATCTCGTATATGTTCAATTGCATGTAGCCCTTGCTTCAAAAGTGTTTTAGCACATGAGGATTTGTAGGTTTGCACCCCTTTCTTCGATTTATAACATTCGTTGCTAATTTTACATCAGAATATGGAAGCTACTTAAGGGGCATAAATGAGACAAGAAGAGAACTTAAGCCCAAATTCAGTAAACCAGTACCTTCCCACAGTTAACAAGAGGTTTATGCAGCCATTAAAAAGCCGCAGGATCTGATGGCCTGCCAGCTAAACTTTTCAAATATGCAGATGATGTCTTGATTTAATGCATGGATTAGGTCATCAACCTAGTAGAGGTCGGCTGAAGTTTACACTTCAAGCTTCGTATTCCCCATCTCCAAAAAAATCTTTAAGCTAGAACTACCGAGTCTAGGCTCAGCTCAATTTCGCATGTAAGATCTTAGCCAAGGCATTGTATGAACGTCTTTCTTTTTTGCAGTACCAGTGTGGCTTCTGGGCCGGTAGATTGACCAAAAACAGTGCATAGTAAGGCAATTTTTGAAAAAGACCTAAGAATCTCAAGTCAAATCTAATCACCTCTTGATCGACTAAAGTCGCATACGACATTACTCATCTTTCTGACTGCGTTTAAAACTCCTAACTCCAGGGACGAGGGTGAATCTCGGATCCTACTAGTCCTATGGGCTATATGGCGCAAAATACTGGACGTAAAGCAAACATAGCAAATTTTGAACTATTTCGAGGAAAGAATATTTCATCGGTGCAAGGCCTGGGTGTGAGGAGCGCGAATAGAAGAACAGTCTATGAGTTGTATCAAGATGTAGATGTAGTCTAGATAAGCAACAGTCCTCCAGTTAGGAGAATCTTTAACCGACCTTAAGGTTCGAGATCCCAAGTTAGACGGAGGTCTATCGGTACAAAGATTAACAGATCGCAGATGTCAAAAGGCTAAGTCTCTGGTGAACTGAAAACAGTTTACGCCACTTCGAAGATGGAGGGCTACAGTGTCTCAGGCAATGACTTTTTGCAAGTCGGGGACTTATCAACTTTCCTAGATCCACATTTTTGCTATGCAGCGCATAACGATAGCGAACGTAATCCCAAGACAGTGGTTCCTTACTTCCAGCAGCAGACTGTTTTTACTTGACAGTCGTGGAACTAAATGGAATAAGAACTAAACTAAGAATAACGCACACCATGGTCTATGACTAACCTCAAAACACATTTTCATATACTTCATGCAGAATACCCTCAACAATTTATGGTTATTTTGTTAGACCGCCATATTACTTTCGCAGAAAAATGTATTAGTAAAATACGCATTAGCCACCGCTCCCTGATTGTTATGTAAAGCAAAGTATCCGTTTGAATATCATACCCAAATGATTGCTTTCTTCTGCGTTACTACACCTTTCAACAATTTTTACTACCGCATTTGCCATTACAAACAAATATGTACGTTTATCTTAGCAAACAAAAAAAATAAAAAATAAAAAATGCAAATGATATAAAAATCTCTACCGAATCACAGCGGACGAACTATGTACTGAATAAATATGCTTCTCTGTGGGTTTATCTATTTTTATCGAGCCGATGCTTTTAAATTCCTTATCCACTATGAAACTAAATTGTTGAAGGCTTAAGAAAATGATTAAAAGCAAAAAAGTCGATGAGTAATACTATTTCTATTTCATAATATATCAACAAAAGAAGTAAATAAAGAAAAGCATTTGACATCAAAGAGATATGTTCGTTTGTATCTTTTAAAGCTCTTTGGAATAACATGAAAATGAAATGATATAGGTTACCAGTAAAACCATTAGATGGCGCAACGATAGAAAAAGCTGTTTCGAGATTTATGAAAATTAAGTACAGCCAAGTTGCACAATTTCATATTTAATTCGGTCTTAAATGGCATAAATAAAAATGCATGTCAATTGACCATTTCATTTGGTCTTCTAAAGCCACCCCATCTGAAGAATTTCCAATTGAGTTTAAAACAGCCAGAAACGACTGTAATGTCAATATTCGACGTGTCAAATTCGTACTTAACCAATAATTTAGACAAAAAATACAACATTTCCCCAAGGGTAGCATTGTCATTGGTCATTCGAAAAATTATAAAGAACTCGGTCTCGCCATCGATCACAACATTCATTCGCAATTACATTTCAGGTCCCAACAAGCTGGACAACCCTTTTTGTTACGCACTTCTTCGCAGTCAGCTCAAATCTTCCAGATTGTACTCTGTCTCTGTATCTACTCTGTACTCGAGAGTATCGAATCCTGAATGGGACGAGTCCACTTTCGATTCGTACAGTAGCAGAAGGTCTACTCACAAATCCGCTGGTCTCTTGATGGTATTTCACCAATAGTTCTGAATAGGTGTTTTGCAAAGCTGGTTAACCCACTGCCTAAGCTTCTCGGTTTATTCTACACCTTTGGTCTTTTTTCGAATAGATGGAAAACTGCTTTGGTCCAAATCGTTCATAAAAACGACGAATCTTACACCCTTTCCTACTACCGACCCATTGAAACCCATGGAACCGCTGATAAACCGTCGGCTTATTTCTTCAATGACTGAAAGTCCGAGGATTGGAACGAGTCTCTCCATCATTTTGGTGAAAGTAAGACTGTTGCGCTTGAGGCTAATAAGCGAGTATACTTTAAAAAATGCTTTACGCCTAAGAAAAGCCTACAAATCGTGAAAACTCATAAACCACAATTTAAGGTTGTAACACTGTTCAACAAAAAACTCTTCATTTGAGTTAACTTCCTAGAAGAAATTTCAAAAACCTAACGAACACACCCTAACAACCGATGCACAACCACCACAATACACTACGCAAGTCGGTAACCATGCCGCAATGAAAAACCAAAACAAACCACAACAACAAGTTACTAGTTTGTAGATAATTTTCCACCCGTGAAGTTACAATTTCTTGTTCTATATTCACTTCTTAACAAATTTAACAATACAACGACAAAACAATGGAAACCGAGTTAGTGTCAAACGTGTCTGAGCTTGCTGCTGTAATTCCCGAAGGAGAAATCATCCAAAAGACCCCAATAGCTCCACCCACCGGCTACGCCAGACCACCTACATCTTCTCTCTTTTCACGTGGCAATCTAATGAGTAGTCGCTTAGGTGGTGATAAGACCTCTTTAGCGCGTCCATCAACAGCTGTCCGTGCTGTAGGATACACAGCCGATTCAGAGAAACTCCTCGATCAGGTATTTCTTCAAAAGGCAAAACAACAACAGGGATTAGGTACAACCGTTGAGTCGACAGCAAAAGACGTCAATCCTCTAATAAGATACCGACTTCTGGAAACAAAGATAGCCAGCCTATTGGAATCCTCGATACTCTTAAGTGCTGAATCGAAGCCGAACTATGCCGAGTGTCTAAACAAAGCCAAAGAGGCTTTCTCTCTAGACCGTACACTCCATCGGTTACGAGATCAATACGGTGAAAATCTTTTGCACAACCTAGAGCTTACATATGCGGTTTTTTTCAACCTTGCCGAACAATACAACAACAATGACATGTATGTTGAAGCCCTCAACTCGTACAGCGTCATGATTAAGAACAAAATGTTTCCCCATGTGAATCATCTCAAGCTGAACATGGGCAATATTTACTTCAAAATGGGAATCTATACGAAAGCTATAAAAATGTATCGCATGGCATTGGACTCGGTACCAAGCAACCATAAACAGTTACGATTGAAAATCACTCAGAATATAGGAATTTTGTTCATCAAAATGGGACAGTATTCGGATGCGGCAACTAGCTTTGAGTTTGTAATGTCCGATCGACCGGATGTGCGAAGTGGAATACACTTGGTGCTGTGCTACTATGCCATGGGCGATGTTGAGAAAATTCGAAATGCCTTTAGGTCGTTGGTGGACATTCCTCTGGAGAACGAAGATGACATTAAGGTGCAAACCTACATGGAAGAGAATGAAGACAGCTCCCATGTGTTTGAAGCTTTGAAGATCGATGAGTTCGCCATGTACAACAAGCACAAGAGGAACACTGTCAAGAAGGCAATAACCATGGTTGTGGATCTGATATCGCCAATTATCGAGGAGAACTACAATGATGGCTACTACTGGTGCATTGAGGTTATAAAGACTTCGTCAAATCTATCCTGGCTGGCAAGTGACCTTGAGCTTAACAAGGCTTTGGTTTACCTTCGTCAGAACGATGTCAATCAGGCGGTGGAAACGCTCAGAATGTATGAGAAAAAGGATGAAAATATGGCCGCCAACGCTTTGACCAATCTAAGCTTTATCTATCTGCACATTGGTGACTTGGAAAACGCCCGGTTATGCACAAGTCAGTTCCTCGAAATGGATAGAAAGAATCCAAGCGCTCTTGTCAATAGTGCCATTTGCGATATCCGATCTGGGGAATTCAACAACGCCAAGCAGAAGCTGCACACTGCTCTTGATGTGCAGCCGAATTCTTTTGAAGCGAACTACAATTTGGGATTGTTAGCCGGGAAGAATATCAGTGATGACGATTTGGAATTAGCGGAGGAGCAGTTCGTGAAAGTCGGAGAAAATATCCAACATCCTCATGTTCATTATCAACTGGCACGCATGCATGAGGTGAATAGCTCGCCAAATTCAGCGTTGGAGATTTATTTACAAGTTCTCGGCACCACAGGTGAGATGGATTCAAAACTGTTTGAAAAGTTTGCAGCTCTTTATGAGAATTTCGCGGACCATCAAGAGGCAAATCAGTGCTACAACGAAGCCTACCGTTTGAATCCAAGTGATATTGGCATTGCCACTTCAATAGGGTCTTACTATGTCAAACTTCAGGCTCTGGAAAAGGGTCTGTACTATTACGAACGAACAGTTCTAGCAGATCCCAATGACCCAAACTTGATGCTTAGGATTGCCTATTGCTTCAGGCACTTGTACATGCCTAAAAACTATCTAGAGCTGTTTGAGAAGATTTATGCAAAGTTTCCAAAAAATCTAGCATGCCTACGATCCCTAATTCATGTCACAAAGTCACTTGGAATGTTGGACTTGCACGAGAAATACAGTGCAGAGTATGCCAGACTAGACAAAACAACACTCGAGATGCGTCAAGGTTCAGCAAGGAATGGTGGACAATCGAGAAGTAAGAGGAGATCGGCTACAATACGAAACAGTGATGTGAGCACTACAATGCATTCGCAAACAAGTGCCATAACTGGCACCGTATATGAGGGATATGTTCAGCATGTAGATCCATTGGGGCCACCAGCAGAAAGGCCACGTACCGGAATGGTGCGTCGTTCATCTGATGATTCCGGCGATGACGATAATGCTGAGTTGCTTTTACCAATTTAAAGAATTTTTTTAAAAAGATGAATAAAGGTTTTTTGAAAAGATTTGTGAAGGTGTTTTCATTGGAATACATTTCATTTCTCTTGATGAGAAATCAGCAAAGACCTCTTTCTGTTTTCAGAGCCACTGTGACCGAAATAATTGCTGCTCCCGAAGTCGGTGAGTAGGCCTAGGCAAACGGATATTGCCTTTAAATTCTAGTAACGACTTTAAAAAATTGCCGCCTTTTGATTGAGATTTTCTTTCGGACATACTTGTGCATCTGACGAACTACAAAAGGTAATAGTTACAGATATATACATGGACAGATAGGTTTGAGATACATGTCAAGCTCATTTGGTCGATGGCAAAAGATGTACCCATTCTCTGGTCAATCTATGACGATTTTTGCAAAAATTCATAGACAAAGCGACACCATTGTACACAATTTTACACTACAAAACCAAAAATAATTAATCATCGTCCATCGTGAAGAAAATACATTCAATTCGTTATGCCCCTTCTTTGCAGACATTAAAGTACGTACATCTGACAGAGCAATGAGCGCATTGCTTATATTTATCGCCTGTAAAATGAATAAATCCGATGTAAAATGAAGAACAAGAGATTGTTGAAGAATGACAGACAAATGATTTCCAAAATAATTCCCCATGCGTTATAAATTTAAAAATAAATAAGTATCTCATGCATTTGCTCGTGTTTGTAGCATTGAAAGGACGTTTCTTCATCAAATTGTATTGAGCCACGTGCCAACAATGTACCAACTGTCACAAGTAATGTCCACCAATCAGATTAAATAAAACGACTAATGAACGTTAGAGTTCCACAAGGGATCGTGTCAGGGCCCACTCTGTAGTTAAAAGCTTAATGTGAGAAAGGCAAACCAGTTGAACCGACTTAGTTTGCTTGGAGAGCATCATTGCAGGAGTGGGATCAGTGGATGAGACAGGAAGTCATGCTTCCTTAAGAGAACGATGAGATTTAGAAAAAGGACAGGAATGAAACCTTTTGTAAAAAACGCCGACAGATCTTTTTGTTTGAAAAAAAAAAAAATTCGTTAGAGCATGGGCGGACATGAGTATTTCCGGGCATCAATTGAGACATGATGACTTCAACGTTTTGCCCTTGTTGCAGGACAAGTCTTTTTTCATTCCTCGGGACTCAAGTGCCATTGGCTAGTTTTGACACCCATTTGCAAAAGAAGTGAGATGAAGAAAGAAGTTGGAGAAGCAACCGAACGATAAAAACAAAGTAGGTACCATGGATGGAACCAATGGCCAATGAATTCTGCATTCTTTTGTCTATAATACAAAGAATATACTTTGTTCCTTCATATCTGTGGACGTTGCCAACCAACTGTGTCAAGCTAAGACCAACAAAATACAATGGCATCCAACTATAAGGTCACATACGAAAAATTTCACAAAGAACTAGGTCACATCAGTCCTATTCTATATTTATAACCAAACGCGTTTATTAAATCCATTGTGAACAAAAGTATATTGATCCCATAAGCATGCTGACGAAATACGTAAAAAAAAATGCGTATAACACGCTCGGCATGTGTCGAAATTATTTACAGCACGCGAATCATTTCCCTCTTAAGCCACGTCATATAGCATTTTGCGTTGCAAATTCGTTGACATTGGAAAATTTTCTCGTTTTGCTCACTTTTTCTGTGGAAAATTCACTGAGAGTACTTTTTGGCTTGAAGCCAATTGGTCAGTTTAAGACGAATAAAGGAAATTTCGCGTTTTAATAATAACAAATAGCAAAAAAAAAATTGGGGTTGGAAAATTTATGGGTGTGTAAACTCTTGTGGGGTTTTCCAAAGTCTGCGCAGTTTTTTTTTCCTTTGTGCTCCTCCACAGATATAGAAAGTTGTGTACTAAAAAGTAGAATGATCGTTTTCCAAAAAAATAAAACCTACTGCGCACAATAGGGATGGAGACTTTTATAAAACTAGGCCAGCAAATATATAAAAGCTTATATTTGTTTTATCGAAATCTAAAAAAAAAGTACTAGCAGTAAAATTATCTTATCAGTTCTTGGTATGAGCGGCGTAATTTTATTTTGATTGAGTGACTGAGTGAATCAGCTGACAACGATGACATTGGTAAAGGTAGACTTGTTGAAAGTTGTTTGGTTTGTCCATATCTTTTGTTTATACTTTTGATATAACAAAAAAGAGGTCGTTGTATCGTTATTTTTTCGATTTTCTTTTTCTTTTAGTCTTTGTACATTTTATGGGGCTGAGAGACTAATTATCACTTTAAGTAGTTTATTAAGGTACTGATTCATGAACAGAAAAACCCTAATCCACAAGTGCTTTCGAGTGCTGTAGTAGATATTTTGTCATCGTAACCAACTATTTAAAGGCAGTTTTCCTACAAAAACGACATAATCTGATAGGCATTACAGCTCTTATGTTCCATCTTAAGGCGTAGAAGATGATGAACAGAAGAAACAGCTTGTTTGACAAGGTGTATGTACTTTATGCAACCCAAGACACAAGACTCATTATTCATTAGGTTTAGGGTATGGAACTTGTAACATTTGAAAACATTTGGTCGTGTAAAACAAAAGTACCATACAGCAAGGACTTGCACGGGATGACACACCGTCATTGAAGGACGGCTGGGCTGCTGAACAATTTGTAGAAGAATTGTGAAGAACATGATTGATAAGAGGGCCACGAAGGAACATCTGAGAAGATGGGAAAGCAAACAAATGGTAGGCAAGCCAGCTGCACCAAAAGGAGAAGTTCTAAGCATGACGCGAGAAGCTTTCCTACTTGTAGCAGCGCTGTCCACAGATCATGGAATCTTCAGATAGCATCTGAAGGATGTGGCTTTTCTAGAAGACCATACCTGCAGGGTATGTCTTGAGGATGAGGAGGCACCTGCGCATATATCTGCTATGTGGACTGCTAATGTATTCGAACCCAGAGTATAAGTAAAATATATTTTAACTAAATTGTAGCCTTGAAACAGGGTAGAGGTCGAAGGGGAAGAACTCCAAAGAAATAATGCAAGCACCTCTGACTGAGTCGACTCGCGAAAGAGAGAGCCGAAGAGTGGCCCCAAGAGGTAGTCTGTTTCGATATTTCTACACGGATAGAAATGAACAAACAAATTAAAGACCTAAGGATGGACAAAAAATGCAAAGCGAGTGAAGCTTTGTGCCGAATTCTCTTCTTGGAAACTAAGTCGCCTTTGCAATGTCATGGATTTTCTGACGAGTTTCTATAGACTTAGGGAATTTTTTTTTTTTACAATTCTCTAGCACTAAAGGGGTTATGAATACCCTTATGACGCTATTCACACAGCGCTAGTGTTGGTGTAGTGATTTTGAAACTCAGATTGTATTAGGTTTTAGTCTTTTTGCTTCGAGGCTGGTGTCCAGAATGACTGGGGAGAATTATTGGTACTGCTGCCATTGCTTATAATTCACAGTATTTATTTCGAACTTGAACTTGAAAAACATGGCAATAATGCCGCAGAAACACCTCTTTCCTCAAACTCCCCTTCGTCCAAATAATTGGTCTGAAGGCGTTGCATTAGCTCGATTATCTTATTGGTTAAACCGTCAGTATTTCAACAACACCATTCAAATCTGAAATTTCAATGAAATCATTGGTAAACTAACTTGTAACTGCATATGTATGTTCATCATCTCTACATATGCATGCATACATTTATATTTCTTCTTCATTTTTAGCATTAACCTACTTAAATGCGTCACGGTTTTTTTTTTTGTATAATACCATTTGTAAAGTATCTTATTCATATACCTGGTCTTATTACAATAGGGCAATCAATTTTATTTCATTTTATTGTACCCTTCATAAATCTTTGGTAGTTGAATTCAAAATGGTTAACAAATTCAGCAATAATCGTTCAATACCCTACTTCCCGTGATAGATTATAATCTTTGTGTGTTGTTTGTCACTACGACTTATCGGCGCAATTGATAGAAACATGAACGGCCTTAACCATTGAAAATTGGTTAAGATAACTTTAAAACGCATTATAACGAGTGAACAACTGATAACCAAATGGGGAAAATGCGGAAAAACACATTGAATAACACGTTACATGTGTTAGTTGGTAGGCATGTGCGGCTATGAAATCTATGTGTGCCTTATGTTGATTATGTTAATTTTAATGTTAAACATGCGTAGAAATAGTGGATTGTGTGACGATTTATTGCGGCTTTGTTGAATAGTTGAGAATGTTAAAATGTGTGTTTCGAGATACGAGTGCTTTGTTTACTTTTGTTTGATATAACCTTAAAGTTTTGAATTGGACTATGTGATGAAAAATTTAAGCGTTTTCTACTAGCCAGCTGTCAATCGATATCGACCAACTTTGTCAAAAAACTGCGCATTGGTCGTTTGAGATAACTGGGACATGTAGAGCGAATTGAATATAAGGTGGCGCGCAGAAGTAGAGGGCGACTTTCACGAACTTGAAGCGCGTAATTGGAGGCGGAACGGGCTTACTGACGAGACTTGTTGGTTGAGGCCCAGTTTTCTCTAAGACTTCCCGGTACAGGGAGAAAGATGTCTCCTGGCTTACAAAGTAAACAAGGGTTTAGCATCATCAATCGTGTCAACAAAATCAGATACGCAACAAAGACTTAAAGGTGGTGTTTGACTGTTGGAAGACTCTCAAACCCTATCCTGCACATGAAGCTTGTTTAAGACAGAAGCCATATTCTTTTGAATGTAGGTTGATCTTTGACTACATTTAGAGTTGAGCAAACTAGGATCATACCACCAACAGAAAACTAAAATGGAATTGGGAGTCAGCTTGCATTCACAGCTCTGACACTGCGGTTTCTTTCCAAATCCTTGATGTGTCTTGATAAATTTTGTACCTCTACAAGCCGTCAGTAAGTCAAGTATATTCCTTCGGTAGATGTTAGTGAGAACAACTTCACTATCAAAAAGTCGCTCAAGAAGATATAGAAAGACTAGACTTTCTATTAGAGTATAAGTCAACTTGGTAGAGAAGCTCAGCAAATATGATAAATAATTTCCATTTTGTCCAAATCGTAATAATACATTTCATTTCCTAAAAGAAATAAAGTAATTCCAACCTGGAAGCCAATAGATTGACAAGCCATCAGTGCATTTCATGCACGCCAATCTAATCACATTAAATAATCAACAAAAGTGCTTACGCATCTAAGTTATGAGCGCATTAAGTCAAAAAAAGTTCGTAAAAGTATTTCCCCAAAATTCGTTTAATTAAATCAATTTGAAATACATATTTATTTTTTTCGATTTTCTTTTTGTAACAGTTTCCACGTTTAGCGTATAGATACGAGTAGATAGATACTCAAGGTATCTTGTACATGAAGAGAAAAAAAATAAAAAAATTAACACGAAATGTAAGTGCAGGTAATAACGATATTTATTTTGTCTATATGTGGTACTCGTCTTGAAAGAGTTAAGTTGCCATTTAAGCGCGCAAAAATTTCCCCTATACAACTTCAATCATTACGCTGTTTTAACCTTTATCGTTGCATAACTATTGTAACTTAGTCGTTGTTAATGTCAGGTTGTAAACACTTCCTTGTGGTAATGGAATTACCATGATGGGATAATGCAGATATGTACATATAATGACAGTAAGCCATGTTTACCTTCAGATACTTCACTTTTTTTTTTTAACAAGCATAACTATGTAGATAAGTGCTTCCTTGATTATTACTCACCTAATTTACTATTCTCTTTCGCATCCTCACAACGGCCAACAACTTTGATAACTCCTCGCCCAGCAATTGGTGAGAATGTAACAATACCGCCAATCCTTGCAATATGTGGTGGAATCCCAGTTGGCTCATCACCTCCATTATTACCATTATTGTTGGCAGTATTGGTGATATCATTGCCAAAGGACGAGCGTGGTGGTGGTCTCATTTTGATCAAATTAAAATTTTCACTTTCTCACTTTATAAACACAAATGTAGGTTAATAATAATTGTATCTTTGAGTACTTGTTTTGTATCTTTTTCAGTATTTTTAACAACGATCGCGCAATTTAACTCACTATCGTGGTTATTTATTTATCTCGCAAACGATTTTCTCTGATTTGAATTATTATTTTTTGTTTCTTTTTAAACGTGCACTACGTCCGTTTTCCGCTTTTCAAATGATTGCAAAGCTTTTGCGTCAGCTGGTTTTATATCACGGAAGAAGAAAGAACTGCGATCAATGATCGCGCAAAACCAAACAATTTTTTTTCTTTTTCTTTTCTGCGTTGTTTTTCGATTTTGTTTTGATTCATTTGTTTTTGTTTGAAAAGCTCTATGGCTTGCAGTTGGAAAGCACTTTTTGCCTGCGTGATGATGGACAAAACAAAGAAGTCAAGTGACGGAAGCTTTTTATTCCTAAACAAATTGCATTGGTTATACAAATATTGTATCTAGATACAAAATGTGAGAGGAAAATCGACCTTGAACTGGGGTACGACTATTTTTTTTTTGTGAAATAATTCTTTTTTTTTTCTATAATTATGTTCTTATGGATGTTGAATTTCACATTAAGTGCGGATTTCGGCCATCACTGCACTATTGGATTTGATAATCAAAATAAAGTCATAATAATTATTAACAGCCCCAGACAGTATACAGAAGGTGATTTTTGTAATGCACTTTAGAATTGATGTTCCTTTCAACCTTAATTTGTTTATAAATAGAAACGCACCAGTTAAGTCGTAGATACCTAATTGTGTTGTGTGTATAACAGATTAATTGTGAGATATCCCTGCGTTTTAAATAAATAGAATTATGTTAACACTACAAGCAGTGAGTTGAAATATTTGTTATGGCGAAATTGATAAATATGAGCAAAAAATTAGGTCAAAGAAATGAAACTGACGTTGTTCCTATATGCATCATCGTTAACCACAAGTCATAAAAGAGGTCTCCGATCGCCAGAAGCGGTGTCATTTCTCACAGTTCTTTTGTACGAACGTAATCAATGACAGCATACTATGACTTTAAATACCTTAAACAGGAATGTCCATTGACTTTGCAGACGATAGTTCGATGGCTTAACTACTGAAGGAGGTGGAGCAAATCAGGTTGTTACCCAATTGGAGTTGTACATCACTATCTGGGATCCAAGGATTTTAAACTAGCTGAACGAAAAATAGAATCACAGCAGTTGCTGGGCACAGAATTGCATCAAAACCAGCATTTAAGTATTTGGAAGTAGATACAAAGCTGACGGTTTAGCAACAACCAGACATCGTTGCTAAAAATACAACCAATGCTACAAAAGCACTCGCCAGGGTCATGTCTAATATCGGCGGCCTGAGGTTCAGTATAAGACTTCTTTTAGTCAGAGCAACAAGATCAATAGTCCCGTAGGAGAAACCGGAGGATTTCTTTAAATGCAGCGTGAATTTTACCCGGCATAATTCCACTGGGTATAATTGCGGTTGAAGCAAAAGGAAGGTTTCACATTTGAAGAGGTGAAAAAGAGGACATACAAACTTCGCAATATAGCTGAGCATAAGAGAATGACAGGAGTTATAAAACCGATTCCTAACATCGATAAATAAATAAGATCATGGGGAGTTTAATTTCTGTTTGACGCAGTTGCTGACGGGCCATCGCTGCTATAGAGAGTACCTCCGTAAGATGCGGAACTAAATCTTACTAAGCTGTAGAGATACATAACATGTGTCTTTCGAATGCCACATGCATGATTAGACAAGAGCTGGAAGTTGCCATGAAAGTGGTCACATGCCCCGAAAACATAATCCTACACATCCTGGCAAAGAAACAAAAGTGGAAGTTAGCTGGTGGGAGACAGACCTCGAAAGATCTAGCTGCACAATAAAGAATTCGTTGTACCTATTCAAATATACGTATATTTAAGTCCAAAAAGGTAAGATTTCAGAGTGGGATACGATGCTTTATGAAAGTGCAAACCCTTAGCTTAAGAACCAATGCCAAAAATATAAGTGTTTTGATTATGTAACACATAACATAAACAAGAATAGAAGGAAGTGGTGGCTCATGCGGAACCTGAAGGAAAATGTACAGTCGAAGGATTGAGAGTTCCTTTTTTTAGTTCATCGAGATACAGAATTCTGAGATAATTTTTGAACTTAGGTACTAGCTAACTTACTAAAAGGGGTCCCGACCCATGGAGGGTCTCTGTCTAAGTTACTGAAGCCTTACATCTCCTTGCATCCCTAGCACTCTGTTTCCAATTTTCCAGGCCAAACGCACTGGCATTTGTGATAGCGTAGTCCTATAAAACCGGGGCGAGGTCTTTCTCGTTGCTTCGAACCTTTGATTCTGTCATTCGAAAATCCCCTTTCCTGGAGCATAACTGACGATCCGCCCCATGTGGCCAACCCAGTGAAATGGACGTATTTTGGTTTTTTAGACTGCATCTACATTTTGATACAACTCATAGAGTTCGCCGTTGCATCTTCTCTTCCATTCGAAGAAGTGTTCAAAATCAAATCTGCTTCCTTGCTTATCGTCCAGTACTAGGCATCGTATAGTAAAACCAGTGTTTTGAAGAGCAGCGGTTTCGTAGGGTAAGTCTTAGTTGAATCTCCAATAGTGTGTTATACCGGAAGTTGGTGTTTATTCCGAGGTAGGTGAACTATTTAATAACTTAAATGTTTCTTTTGTCAACAGTAAAGTTCTGTCCTTGGCGTAAGACAGATGCTTCTGTGTTTATTGATAACTTTACGTTGGGTTTGTCCTCTTTGTCAACTTTGTAAGCATTTTTCTGTATGTGATGTAACTCTGACGTAAGACTCTAAAATAATTCATATAAACGTCAAGTCACCTGAGCTTACATCTTTCTGCTTTCGGATCAAGAAAAAGGTGCCTTTGTTCTTTCAAGATTTATAAGTGTGTGTACATCTTAAGCACACGCGAAAATCCTAAATATAACATTCTAAAATAAGCAAAAAATACGAAAAAAAAAACACTTAAAACAAAACATCCTTTAATTTTGGCACCATGCTTGAATGCATCATTACGCAATGCGAAAACATCTGAATTTAGAAAAATTGCGTTTTGTCGACATACGAACTAAGTGTAGGTATACACACATATCGAACACATTCCTCCCTATCATTCTAATCTAATCTTGGAATATACATTTTATTTCGCTGCATTTGTTTCGATACATTGAAATGTCAGCTTTCGTAGATTGTAAATCTATTGCCAAAAATAATGAATTTAAAAAAAAAAACTCGTAAAAGCCAATTAAAATCAAAAAACTACGGCGAATTTCACCGATACGAGGACATCAGCCTTTGACATGAAAAAAATAAGGGAAAACAACAACAATAATCAATTGGGACGATGCCAAAATTAGCGCGCGCACATTCACCGAGCGTTCATCGTTTTGATCGCGCATACGTGGTATTTTTAAATTGGGCACCCGTCCCATTCGATCGACGTAGAATTGCGTTTGTCATGAGGTGTTTATCTACGCAGTTTTCATTTGTCAATGGACTCTTGCAATTTTCCTGTCGTCGTCGTCCATTGTGGTCACCTTTAAGCTTTGTCAAACTCTCTGTAGTCTCATTGCGCATAAAAGTGGCATTGTCCAATAAAACAAAACCAATTCCGGTTCTTTAACCGGATTCTCGATGGATCCCGTGTGTTTATGTCCTGTTTGATGTGATTCCTTTGTTGCCTTATTGTTTTTCCTTGTTGGATATTTATTTATTACAAGCATCAGTGGCGACTTCCTCTGTGTTTTCCAAAAAAAAAAAAGAAAAGCTTTTCTTCTTCGCCATTGGCCAAATGCCAGGCACACTCAAGATGGGTGGGAGTTGAGACGTAGACAGAACAAAGTTTACGTTAAGCTCTTTGGCCAACTGCGACCTCATCGGCACGATGTCGCGTCAGTTCATTTCAATTGAGTGTTAAAAATAAATTTTCTTTTATTAAATTTTGACGCTGAGGAGAAGAGGGGGAAGTATGATAAATTGAAATCTATTTTGAAATTTTCTCAAATATGTTTGGAAAATTCGTTTTTGAAATTTTCTAACGCGCCCAAAAGTACGCAGTGAAAAATAAGTTTTTTGAATTTTTTTTAATTTTTTCGACGCCAGTTTGTCTTTGGTTCTTTTGCGCTATTTCGGACATGTAGCGTATGATAAGAACACAGAGAAATAAATCGAATCACACCACCTCATTGGGTCCCTTTTCATCTTTCTTCCACAAATCGTTTCATTCAGAGGTGACCGGATTCCTCCGCAATTCTTCCGGGACCGCGATCCCTCTTAATATTTTACCAATAGCCGAAAATGCCGGACATTCAAACAGTATGTATATGTATTTGCTGTATCTCCTCATCCTCTAGACACAACTTGCAGGCATCAGTATACCTGAAGTTTCCTTGACCTTAGGACAACTAACTTTTCCCCGCGTAATGCTTATAACTTTTCTCTTGCCTGCATTTTGCCACACTTTTGAACCGATCATGTCAATGGATTTAGGACCCATAAACTCAGAGACTGGCCTCAACTTCGCCAAGTTTCCTTTGGTGTTTGTGTATTCTGTAAACCAACCCAGTTTCATCTTGGTCTGCTCAATGCGCCTGATTAATGCTTGATTGTCCAATTCGATTAAGATATTTCAACCTTACCATTGACTCTCCCGCAAGTTGTTTAGCGCTTTCCAGACTGAGATGGCAGGAAAATACTTGTCTCCGCTCTCCTTTTCCCCTGTCCAAAAGGATCGCTTCCCCGATTAGAGTTCTGAAGTATCTTTCGATAACTCTGATTCCCTCCCTACCGTTTATAGGGAAATCAAGATCTCTAATCTCGTTATTCACAAGATTCGGAATCTTCTTGTATACATGTAGATCGTTCCGCGCCAGCGCCATTTATCTTCTCAGTCCAAAAGTTGTTCCATGATTGATTCTGTTTTCTTTAGAAATAAGTCAAGCGACAGGATTCCCAGAGTTACCTCCATCGCACATGTTTTATGTCGTGCCTATAGCTTCTTTTATTTCAACACATACCACTCCTTGTTGCATTGGCAAAAGTCGCAACATAATTTTATTCAGTAGGTTAATCATTATGAGGACATGAGGTACAGAGTTGGTCCAAGAATGCTACCTTGTGGAATCTTCTTACTATCTTAAGGTGACGTTACAGTCCGGGGTGAACCTGGGCCTCAACCAACAAGCGTCTCGAGCCAGCTCGATCTTTAGCTAGCTGCCAACTTAGTTTGTTGAGGTCCCCTTCAACTTGTGTGTGCCACCTGAGTCGCGGTCTTTTTTTACTGCGCTGTTCCTTGGGGGTGGATTCGAAGATTTTTCGAACCGGAGAATTGGTGTCCATCCGCTCTATATGACCCAGCTAGCCTAAGTCCATGTCGCTTAACAGCCCGTACAGTTCGTCATTGTACCTCCTTCTCCACTCATCGTCTTTGCAGGCGGGACCAAAAATCACCCCAAAAATGTTTCTCTCAAAACAGTCAAGAGCAACCTTATCCACTTTTGACAAAGCCCATGCCTCTTTGAGGTAGAGCAAGACTGGGATGATTAAGGTCTTATAAGGAGTCACTTAAGTTATTCGAGATCGTTTAACCTCAGCGCTGGTGTCGTTATTAAAAAAAATAAAAAAATTCAATTGATTGAATATAATTTCCATTACATACTTCCATTTTATTGTTAAAAAAAAAAAAAAAAACAATTATATTATAAAGTAAGTCAACCCTTAAAATAACTCACAATAATTATTTTTCTTATCCAAAAATAAAATAAACTAAAAACAAAAAAATTTATGTTTATGAATTACATATTTTCTTACTTAAAAACTAACACAATATGCGTGAAAAAATTCATTATAATAATTGATAATTGTAAAGGCAAACAATTTGGTGTAACATTCCTGAACGATCCAACAGATTTTACTAAACCTTTTCGTGTAATACCTCGTAGTGTTCTATTGAGATTTGTATGAGTTAAGGAATGTATAATAGGTATGTTTGAAACATTTAGTTGATTATAATAAAATTTATATTTTGTTGGTTTGACATTGATGAGACACGTATTAAACACTGATTTAGGTTTATTTTAATTCCATCAAAAGTGCTCTTAATCTAGTTTTCTGTTTTACATAGATTCATGTTTTTTTTTTTGTTGCTTAACTTATTGCGATGCAACCCCTTGGGCATGCTGCAGACCCGTACAGAGATATAGCATTATAACACTTAGGGCTTGAACTCTTTCTTCGGATTTTCCCAACTCGATTGATAGCCGTGCCATTTCTTCTTTTCTGTTTGATGGTCCTGCTTCTTCGGATTCATCCTGTGAACGAGTGATTTCTACTGATGTCGATTTGATAATTGAATTTTCATAAGGATTTGTTTCCAGAAGTTTGGAATGGTTAGCAGTTTCACTGTCTAAGGCCAAACGTAGCTTTGTTAACTAAAAATAAGTACACATATGAAATTTTGGGAAAATTGTGTAAACAATAGGAGTGTCCTCTTACCAGTTCATTTATTTTATTTACTCGTTCTGAAGCGCTAAGATCACTGAAGAGCTCCTGACTGGCATCCTTTGCCAATGACATAACTTCTTCGTATTGTCCAATGCTGATAATGGGTTCTGTGATGCTGTTGATCTGCTCAAATGACAATTGCTCCAGATCATTGGGAATATCCTCCAGTATTTCTGTGACGATGACAAATGGACTGGCTCCTGGGTTGGCCAAAGATTGTTTTCTATCAAGAAAAGGAATGCAAATAATTTAAATCGAATGAAACGTCTGCAGTCACATGGGTAACATCATCTAGAGCTTCAAAAACTGCGCCAATAATGAAGCCATCAAAATTGACTTTTCTATCCACAAGAAAGGAGGATTTCTCAACAGCGCCAACGCCTAAAACCTTTCGTCAACAGATTGATTTGACTTCCACCGGATGGCCAGAAATGTCCACAATCGATCAACTTTTCATGAGGACAAATGGAGGAGAAAATAGAACCGTAAACCCTACGATCTGTATCAAGACGTGGATGCAGTTCAAAAAGCAAAAATACACTCTCCCAACCAGAGGATGCGGTCTAGAGAACTGGAAGCAGCTTACCCGGGATGGAAGGGAATAGAAGGCAGTGTCTCAAGCACAATCCCTCCACGGATCGGAGGCCCATTAGTGAGTTATTCACTTAGTTATCATCTCGGTCCTACTCTATTGCGCCGAAGTATGGACTTCTTCAAGAACTCAAAAATTTTAATCAAATAATCAGTTCCGTTTGTTCCGTAATCAGGCTTTGAAAGAAGAGATTTAAGCACGAACTGTACATCGACATCGATCTAATTGAAGTAAATAACTGCAGGTTGAACGTTTGAGACGACTCGAACGAATCCAACCCGCAGAGATACCGCAGTAGAGAATGAACTCGCTTTAAGATGAGCGTACACCTAGAAGAAGACCTCAAATAATTTGGAGTAAGCGACTGGATGTAGTTAGCTAAGGACCGATAGAAGCTAATTGAAACTGCTAATTGAAAGCTACTGTTCAGAAACCTGCTAGAAAATTGTGAGTTTACAAAAATCAAGACCTTCTGTGAAAGTGTCTCTAAATACATAATGTGTGTAAACTTACCTTGGAGTATACTGTGGACTTGGTGGTAGACTCTTACTATTTTGATTCGACGCTGCAGATATACAAGGAATCGACAAATTATTTGCTGAATTGACACGTTTCAAGCCCTGAGCTATAAGAACTGTCAAACTCTTTCTATGATGAGCATCAGTGCTGGTTTTCGGGTCATAAAACTTATGATCGTCTACTTCTAATTCTGTAGTGATCGTTACCGCTGATGGAGCTTCAGTCACTGTAAATTCTGGCTGTAGATTTGTTATCGTACTCATAACTCCAGTACAATCGACCGGGCCGCAAACCGTAGAGCTTTGACACTTAGTAACACATTTTTTATGGCAACTCATGGAACAATCTCGACATTGGACGGCATCTTTAAGCCAAATTTTCTTTCCGCAAAAGTCGCATTGGGTGGCTCGATGAAAATGTGTGCGAACAAAACTGTGCGTTTTAGGAAATATCGAACCGACTTCAGACTTTTCAATTTCTTCTGCGACCTTATCGGCGCAACTTCTGAAAACGATCAAATATGGTTAGTTGCATGAAGTCGAGAAACATTTTGGAGTCTTACTTAGTTTTGATAAGTTTCTTAACAGGATCACTGTGAATAGGGAGTCCGTCCCATGAGAACGCCATAACAATGTCGCCGAAGCACAATTCAGGATTGAAACCCGACAGTGATGACAAGTAGTGAGTTTTTCTACCAGAAAATACAAAATGCATTTTAAAAAATATATATATACACAATGAAAGAAGATGGATACTTACGCTTCCTGCATAACCGGAGGTTTAAAGTGGTATATCTTGACCAATTCGATCAAGCTCGTTTCAGAGTATTCTGCGAGTAGACTTTTGATTGGAATGTTCAAGAATCCGAGTAACTTTCTCCCATCTTCATGCCTGCCATAAACGCAGAGATTCAAATATCTACTGTTGGCGTTCAGATCAAATCGGCAGAGTTCGTTCATGTGAATTAGTTGATCTATGGGACAGTCAATGGTGGAATGCTGCTGATACTGTTCGAAGTCTATGGACTCGTTATCTGTTTGAAATCCTGTATAATTACAGAAAGTGATTGCATATTCTTTTTTAGAATTGACGGATTTTGAATCATCCAATAGATGGATACCAGATTGCTCAGCGGCGTAACTCGTAATTGTTCTTTTAATAGCATTCGCTATGAGCTTAGACTTCTTTGGTGAATTGGTTGGTGTACCCGGTACGCTCGATTCACTAGAAGAATTACCTCGTACCTGACGGGGTATCGCACTTGCAGACGAATGTGTAGGAATATGTATTTCAGCAGTTGAACCCGGTTTCGATAAAGGTTTTGGTTCTCCAAGGTCTTCATATATATCCAAATCCTCTGTGAGTGCGTCATCGCGTATAATACCTTGTATAAGGCGTTCAATTTGCAAAACAATCACCGTCTTGTTTAGTCCTTTGACAATTTTTGCAACTTGCTGAATTGAATTGACGCGCATCCCTTCTATAGAAACCAGGGTATCACCTGACTTGAGATCAGACATGATTGCTGGAGTGTTAGGTAGAACTGCTTCAATTTCTACATAGATATCTCCCTGTCGGAAGAGTATACCGATTTGTTGGTTTTTGGCTTTATGAATTTTAACGTCAATTGTAACGAGGATATTGAAGTCGTCCTTTTGTTTAGCCTCAACCCATGGCAGAGGAGATATTATAAGTGTGCAAAAGATATCGGCTATAGATGAATCAGGAATTAACAAACGAGATAGTTCAGAAATTTTAACTTGCAGGGAACCATTTGGCTGAATTTCTCCATCGATATCTTCTTCGTTTGTATGGAAAAATGGCTTAAAGCGGATTTTGTATTTTGGTAATGTATGTTTGCGACGTACAGCTCTTCGAATCTGATTCGATATGAGGCTGCTGATGTTTGATTGCATTGGGCGACCTTGAAATTTTGATTCGATGCCCAAATCTAGCTCTGGATCACCCAAGAAACTTAGGGACCAATGAGTGAAGGGTTTTCGCGTAAATTGTAGCCTAGCAAGCCCCAAGAGACGTTTAACTGAAACGGAATTTAAAGTTTACAGAAGAAACACTTTTTTTTTTACAAACCTTTCAGTGTCAACGAAGCCTTTTTGCCCAGTACCATGTCAGCATCGATTGCCAATCGAAAGTTGCCAGTGTATTTGATTTCCAGAAGCAAGTCAAGGTTTTCAATTCGACCTTCAGATTCATGGATTTCCACATCATGGACGCGAAGAATTTTTATTTCTGGAAACTGATCGCCAAGGTCGAGATGTTTTAACTAAAAAAAAAGGATTTAATCTCTTATTCTAATACATTATAATGCAGATCAATAGAATTATTATTAAGAAGTCGTAAGCCTCGATATGGTAAGAAGTAGAATTTGTAGAAAGCATGGGATGATAGCATATTTGTAGTGCAGGAACGTTACCAGAAAAAACCCAATTCTATGCTAACAACCTTGAGTAGACGATATCTTCTACAGGTGCGCCACCTGTACGAAGTAAGATAGGTTCGTCTTATCTCTAGTAGAAAGATTGCGGCTTTTTTCCACATCCAAACAGGCGTTCATACATTTATAGAGTGAACATAAAAGCAACAGTCTTCCGAACGCTAGGTTATGGTAAATGATTTAGCATTTGACCTGCTTTGCTACCACAAAATCCACAAGTGATAAGTACCTACAAGTTGAAACCTTACTCAGATCAATCTAATTTCACATCAATATCCTCTATCTTTTAAAATAATTCAACCCTGTATCATTTCACCACCCCAAACAATGTAGCTGAACCCTTCAAAGAATCAACTTCAACTGTAGTACGACTGCATGTATAAGTGTAAAACTTGAAAAGCCGGATGAGTGTGCCTAATACTTCAACTTATCTGGTTTTATCTTTAATTCCACTTACCGTCAACTTATCGAATAATTTCCCAGTTGTAGTTTTTGTTACCAATTCATCCAGCTCCATGGAAAGTTTCCGATAGAACCACTTACGTACCCGGCCGGTGTGCTTCACTTCATGGAACAGGAATTGCATTACCAAGTTAAGTGCCATCAGGGGAGACTTACTCTCCGGATCGTGTTTTGAAGAATGTTCATGGATATCCTTTGAACGTTGTGAAACAATGAAAATAAAACAAAAACCCGTTGTTAAGTGTACTTCCCCCACGGCCATATTGAGTTAAAAGATACGCAATTAGATACATACCTCTGGCAGTGCATATTTTTCATTATAAGTTTTTTGTTCCTCGCTTGCAGTCGGCAAATCACAGAATCGCACATAGATGTAGTATTGAACAATTAACATAAGGACAGCACCAGTAACCAGCGAAATAAAACCAAACATAAATAGTCCAGTCAAATCCATGTTTTTTTTTTTTTTTTTAGCCGCGTCCTTTACTGTTTACTGACGTATACCGAAAAATTAACTCAGCGACTTTTGAAGGGCGTGGAACAGACTGGAGGATAGATTAAATTTTAATTACTGCCCATTGGCGGTTGCCTTTTACTCCATTTTGATCCTTCGATTGCCATTTGGGCTAATTTTCATTAGCAATAAAAATATTTTGACAGTCTTTAGAAAACTACTTCTATAGGCACATAACTTTAAACGCACAGGTACTCGGCAAAGGAAACCCACTAAACTAAACCTGTCAGTAGCATAATGCTGGTGGGGGCGAAGGCGACGGCTATACCCTGTTAATGCTAACCGCGACTATTTATTAAACTCAGAGTGGATTGTTTGGTTTTTCTTCTTTCGAAAAATCGATTTCGGCGCGGGAGTTTACTAATGTCGAGAACAGCTGTTTTCAGTTTGTAAATAAACTTCAGAGCCTAATACGATGAAAATTGTTTTCTTTCGAAAAAATAAAATGTATGTATGTATATACAACATTATGTACTATTATTTGCTTTCTAATGCAAACGCAAAGGATGGATGAATTGTGGATGAAAATGAGGAATGAATTGTGTATGTTGTTGAACACGTGAACGATTATTTTGTAAGTTGAAAATGCATCTCCATATGTTTACTGATATTCTTATACAAGTAACAAACCTAAGTTGAAGACAAGTGTATCAGTCTACGACGTAACGTCTCAATCTCTTTGGAAGAGACAACTTTATATCCCGTCTTCTGAACTATCTGAGATTTCTAACATCAAATTCTGCAACATTATTCATTTTCTTAACTCCAAAGGATGGATTTGAAAACTAAACTCCTAGCTACGCCCACCAACATCCAGGTCACGTGCTACTTGTGTATCTGGCAGGTTCACCAGATTCAACCACTTCTACCTACATACCTACCTATCCCGTCTTCTTTTTTTTTATAGTCCAAAACCAATTTGGAGGAATTCGACGAGTCATCTGCCGAACTAAGTACCTAGAGCAGCGAAAAAAGACTCCAATTGCTGAAGTTATCTAAAGATAGCACAGAACTTCCTATTGCGCAACTATCTCAAGTATTTTTTAGCACCCAAATTGGGATTTCGTCGATGTCGAGCCTGGCTAGCTCGCATTGATCATCATAGAAGTACTTCCCTAGAGTTTTTCTTCCCAGCAGAAGGAACAACCATTCTAAAAGTTTGCAGTATTTCGTCGAGAGCTCGTACTATAGAGTTTAGATAAACCGAGTGGTTTAAAGCCCCGTCTTCGAAATATAATGACCAACTATTCGAACTCGACATGGACATAGTCTGAAGAGTTAGAATGTAATGAATAAGGACATGTAAAGCAGATGGACATTTACAGAAAGTCTACGAATTCACAAGAGGAGCAGGCGAAGCTCACAAGTATAAAGTTAATTCAACCACCTTAGTACGCGAAAGTAATAATTGAATTGGACGAAGCGGCTTTTTGTTTGGGACAAGATCCACCCCAGACTGTGGAGCCCTCTTAAGTAATTTATAGAATTGAAAAGATCCTGATGAATATCAGATAGGCACTGCGAATTGAAAGATCTTTTGTTTCAAGTAAAGTTCTAGCACTGGACGATATTGTGGTTTTGAGCAAGACCTCCAAAATCGGATCGTGGAAAAGCTTAGGATAGTGCTTACCGGTGAATGGTTGACTATGGCTGAAGAAATAAAGCCCTTGCCAAAGTATTTAAGTCTGCTTCGAGCGAAGGTGAAAATTGACATTCTTTTGGTCTTCCAAATAAAGTCCACATATGTCCGAGAGATTTATGTCATGCTTGTTGAGATAGAAGTTGAAAAAATAGCGTCCAGTTGGTAAGAAGTTTACTACAACTCTTGCTTAGTGTGAGACTTCTTAACTTTTCATATTGTTTTGGTAGTTGATGAACTTTTTAAGATTATCGAAGTTCAGTTTCAAAAACATTGCTGACTCCAAACCATGAATTGAGAAACTTTTTCATGATAGATTATACTCTTGCTGGCTTGTCATGCCTCCGAAGAGGTGGTGCCACGTTCCGTGGTTTTGGGGATCGAAGCTGTGTCTTCTCACTTAGCAGTCCAATGCACTAACCCCTGAGCTACGGCGACCACATCGGAGTTCAGTTGTTGAGTTCAATCTTTTGTTTTATGTGGCTCGTGGACAAGTCACAGAAGGAAAAAGGCCCTTAAACGCTGATTTAGATCCCTCTAAAACTAGCTCATTGGTAATTTCGTTGCCCTCAATGCTATTATGTAGTAGTCGCAGAGCACTATAGGAAGTGATTTTGATGTGTTAAGTCAGCGGCTTGAAGGTATTTAAGCAGCTATAGACTAGCTTGGAGTGGTTACTCAGAGCCCTTATAGTTGATTGTACGAAAATATGTTTTGTCTAATGCATTTACGCACAATTCCATTGTATTTTGCTGCACATTTTGTTACTCATGCCATTGCGTGCTTGGATTTATTTCATCCAACCTGGCACTAAGGGAAAACTTTAAATTTCTAAACTATGTCCAATAAAAACAACAATTTTAATTTTTTATTTTTATTTTTTTTTTCAGTTAATAAAATGTTTTTTTTTTTTTGTTATTTTTTATCATTTTTCTGTTTTTTTTTTTTTCATTTTAAATATTATTATAATATTTGTTGCTTTTTTTTCATTTCATTTGAATTTTTCTCTTTTTAAAATAACAGTAACACATTTAAAATATAAGATTCGGCTTGGTATCGACAACATGCTTTAACAAAAAAGCTTAAAAATATTAAGGATTTTAGTTTTGCTCTATGTAATAATAATTACAAATCATTTTGTTTTATTCTTATATGTTTTGCATTTACTTTTTTGGTTTCTTTCTTTGAATAGATTTCAATAATAATAATAATTATAATTTTAATAATATAGTACAGTAATTTCAAATAAAATATTATTATCCGTTTGGTTTTTGTGTTATTATTATTAATTTATATTATTTTATTAATTTTGCAGTTTATACAAATTCGCGGTTTTGTATGTATGTATTTTTAATTTTTATTTCACAATTAAAATCTGTTTCACGTTGGCTTTCAAGTTTATGATGTTTTATTTATCAATATTGTGTGTATTTTATTTATGTGGATATATATTTTTTTAATTTGTTTTATACTTTCTTCCTTTTTTTTATTTTAATTATAAGTAACAAAAATCTATATGAAATTTATTATGCTATTTCCGCGTAATTCTCCCAACGATTT
Source organism: Criorhina ranunculi (assembly GCA_951813785.1). Taxonomy (NCBI): domain Eukaryota; kingdom Metazoa; phylum Arthropoda; class Insecta; order Diptera; family Syrphidae; genus Criorhina; species Criorhina ranunculi. The sequence continues at coordinate 28,857,027 of OX638385.1, read as the reverse complement.
TGTTCATCCGTTTTTTTGTTTTAATTTATTCTTTAGTTTTGTTTTATTTTACTTTCATTTTAATGAGCATAATCATAGGATTGGACCATTTTTTTGCTTTGTTAATTTTTTTTTTATTTTTTTTGTTATAAGACAGTAAATGTGTTTTTGTTTCTGGTTTTTTTTTTTTTGAACAGATGATAATAAAATATTGTTGTTGTGTGTTATTTTTGTTTATATTTTGTTATTTTGTCGGAGTGTCGTGTTGTTTTATTGTTTAAATCACTAAAAAATAGTTTGCAATTGGATATATATTATTTTTTGTCATAGAAAATTATGTCGGTATTGTTTTTGTTTTGTATTTAGAAAGAAAGAACAAACTACAAAACTTTTATTGTATTGTAGTCGAAAAACTAATCGATGGGTTTTATAAGAAAAATTCTCCTATTTTTTTAATTGTATTTTTCTTCTTTAAGTTTAGGGTGTGGTATTATTGTTACTGCAATAACACTGTAAATAAAAATTCAAATGAAAGCAAAATGCGATTGTAAGTTGGCTAATTATTAGTGAACAAGAAAAGAAATAAAACAAACTGCTTCTGGTCGACGTTTTAATGTAGCAAAAATTATATATAAAGGTTTTTTTTACTTTATACAAATATTCGTATATACATCGTTATAAGTAGTACAAGGAAACTTTTTTGGAATGACGTTTGCGGTTTGTGAATATATTTGAAAAATTAATGGACCTAATTGATCGTTGGTGCAGAGGCAGAAACTCCGAAGCGTTGAGCGTTGAATTCGTAATATTCCATTGGACAGAGTTCGGTGAAAACTTTTTCTATCTGGGCGTGAAAGGAAAAAAGTGTCTGCTTAAGATAAAGTTTTTAACGTGACACTTCTTTAGCCGCGGCAGTGTTAAGGGATAGAGATGAAAATCACATTATTACGAAAGTCTTCCAGCTCATTGAAGAACTGAGGCGAGTTCTCATTAATCCATTTGCCAGGCCAGAACACTCGAAAGGCAGGTGCTAAAGGCAGGCTCTGCATAATAATCAATGCCCAGTAAAGATGGCAAAAATGACTCGTGCATCTCTACGATTAAGTCTAAATGAAGAAAGAGCTTTCTTCTTACCGACGAATTTCCAGAGTTTTCTCGCTAATCACGCTAAATTTGTCCAGCGAATATAAGCTCTATCTTGTCTAGGACTTCATCGTCAATTTGAAATGAGAGCTGTCTTCGAATTCTAAACCTGATTTTTGTCAGCTTAACACACTCGGAACTTCTCTTAGAAAATATGAATGCTTGCATTAAGACGTATATTTTTTCGTTTCGTAATGAAATTTGAAATTTATATATTTATATATAAAATATGAAAAGTAATATATTTATGGTTTAGAATATTACATCTCTTACGTTTTTTTATAATTCATTATATATGTTTTTATATTTAAGTTTTTGAAAAATTAATTTTGACGACATAGTCGTTATTTTTTTTCTTAATAAAAATCGTAGACTGGCAGTTTCCATTATAAACGTGGATTTATATTTATATTTAAATAATTTTTTCTTTTATTTTTACTTCAAATAACTTGTCTTGTCTAAATGAAAAGCAAAAATGGACTTTACGAATTGAAACAAATTTAAGACTGTTCTGTTAACATCATGGATTCTTTAGCTATAGGTTTTCAGAAAACAAATATATTTATCTTACAAGGAAAGGAAAAAAACTGAAACAATTTATATGGATTATAATGCAAGTAGCCTTTTATGCGAATATTTTCGTAAACAGAAGAAATACATTCATGTGAATAAGGCAATGACTTTAAATTCGAATTTTATGCATTTCTAAATTTTATTTATTTATTTATAAAAAGTTGTATTATTTTTTTTTGTTTCGGGGATCTGTTAATATTATCAAAAGAGCAATTTGTCGATTTGTGTCGAGAACCTAATAAAAATATACATACGCTTAATGGTATAAAAAAAAAATTAATAATTGTATGTAAGAATGAATTTATTTTTTTTCTTGTGTTGTTGAATTGGTTATTTATTTTTAAAGCGCCTAGTTGACAAACTTTTTAGCAAAATTATGCAAGAAAAAAAAGTATAGAAAAAAATGTTTTATAGAGCAATTCGAGTATCACAAGTTCACAAGCACGCAGCAGAAATGTTTAAACAACCAAACTCGCCAGTTGAATGACATAGAAAAATTACAAAATTAAAAGGGAAAATGCAGAGGAAAATGTAAGAGGATCAAAAAGCAACCAGTGTTTTATGTCCTTTTCTTAAGTGTATTTCAAAATCCTAGAGCACTCAAACTCGCCGTCGGTCCACTGTACTACCAGGCAAAAAACCCTTTCCGGAGTAGTGGCTTAAGTAGCTCGAATTTTGTTTGTTCCTCTTTTTATTTGCGGTGGTTGTTGCTGTTCCCTGACCGGGGTTGAATCTGCATAGGTGTTCTTTATACACATTTACCTCTAAATAAACTTCAGTCTTTACTGTGCTTGAAGTCACATAAGACTCAGTGATGGATCAAATGGATTAAATTATGATCTAAAGCAAATGGAATGTGAAACATGCTGTGAATAGTTGGACATGTAAGCTTGCAAAATACATCAATTAATGTTAGACAAAAATTTGGATTAGGGTTTTCTCTGTGTTATTTCGACGTAGCTGTTAACTTAAGTCTAAACACTGAAAGATGCAGACAAAATCGAACGGATGCTCTCAGACGTGTTTGAGAAGCCTGACAGTTCTTAGTAGAAAATCGCTTTTGTTTATCTCAATGTGGTAGACATAAATTACACTATCATTTGCAGTGCTTACTGTGTTGTTTACGGGGGTAATGCGCTCGTAATAGACTGCGGATTTTTGGAGTTTGCAATGTAACCCATCGTCAATGAAGCTCATCTCACTACGAAGGACGAAGAAATTTCAATCAAATTTGACTTAACTCGTAAAACATTCAACCAGTAGTGATTCAGATCCCATTTCTTCTGTTAGTTGGTATCGAATTTTTGAGGGATATGACTTCCTCTGTCTGTACCTTTTTAAGGCATCTTCCTCTATAAGTATGGGATGTTTTTCAACCTCATTGCTGGGCTAAATCTTCTTCGAATTGCTCACATTTGAAATTTACTGTAACTAAAATAAGCTTTAACTAATTTATAATTATTTAAGAGAGCTTCAACCTTACCTGTGTCGATTTAAATTAAAAACGAAAAGTTTAAGAAAAAAATTCTAATGAACAATTTAGAGAAATAAAAATAAAATACTATGAAATTACTGTTATATACAAAAAATGTGTTTATTTGTTGATTTCATTTGAATTCATTTTGGTTTTACTTTTGTTTTTGGTTTCCTTTGGATAATAACTGTAATTTGTTTTAATAAATATTATTTACAATAAAGATGAATTTAATTATCGTTTAGTATGAAGCGTTTATGTGAATTTGTTTTACTTAAATATGTAATTTATTTGAAATTATAATAAATGTATAAATTATACAATTTTTTATTATTTTTCTTTTATAATTTATATATTTGTTTTATTTATAATATATTTAATGCTTTTTTATAATGATTGGTTTCTTTTAATGATTTAATTTTATATATACTTTAATAATATATAATTATATATTTTTTTATTGAAGGCATTTTTTTAAACTATATTTATATTTTGTTTGTTTTTTCTTATTTCAAATAGGTAAAGTATTTTATTTATCAACTTACATAATTTGAATACGATATCTAGATTTTTTTTTTGTTTTTTTAATATTTTTTTTTATCTTATGTATGTAGTTATTATTAAAAAGTTAGGTATGAAATTTTTTTTAAATATTTTTTTTTCGAGTTTTGTTTTTGTTTTTGTTTTTTGTATTTTTTTAATAATGTTACCTAAATGTTTTTTTTTTAATTTTCATATATAACGAGTTTATTCTCACTTAATTTTTTCCTGAAAAATAACACCGCTTACGAGTGTAAACTGTGTGTCCTTTTTTTGCTGTTGTTATGTCAGGAATTATTTTGTTTATTTTTAATCATGGAATAAAATTGCATTTGTCCATTTTATTATTTGAATAACTAGTGTTAATTATAATAATTAAATTCATAATCATATTAAAGTATCCTAGAATTTATTTTTTTATACATACCGCCATACAGAAAGGAACAGACCAAGCTATTCTGTAGTTGTTGTTGTTTTTTGTTTTTGTTAAGTATAAAATGTCATTTCTATCTGGGATTTGTTTTTATGTTTTATGTGGAATGAAAAAAGATGTAAATTACAATAAATGGACTATTTACATAGATGCGCCCTTCAGATTGATGTATGTGATTTGAATACAATTTTTTCTTACATGAGCTAGGTCAAAATTATGTCAAAAAAGGCCAATGAAAAGGCAGGAGCTGTTCACTGTGTGCATTTAACTGATTTCAATTGAAAATTTGTTTGTCTGGTCTTTGGGAACAGAAGTAGCATGCCGAGCGGCGGTACCACGAATTTGAATTGGGAAAGGCCTACGCATGTCAAGGACTAGTTTGTTATATAAGTGAGTAATTTGGAGTGGGGCAATGTGCGGAACTGTTTAAGTATGCTTGTTTATCAACTCGAACCGATCGATATTCGCCTGAATCTGGGAGCATTTTTCCTATGATTTTGAAATAATTTTTGGAAAGATATGTCCGGCGAGGACTTTACCTTAATGGTAGAATTTTTCTTTTATTTTTTTATTTTTTGTTCAGAATCCTGCATTAAAAACTGGGCATTACATCTAAGCATGCAAACTCGAAAATTCTCTCCTCATAATTTGATATAAGTGAAAAGTAAAAAGATATTTTCTTTTCAATATGTGAGGACCTTACTATATTCTTAGCACTGTAGCACTAAGAATGATCTGGACAATCAGAGTAGACAATACTGGTATGAAAATGTGGACTTTTCGCTAAAAAATTAACTCAAATAGTCCGGGGTTGATAAAACAACAAAAAAGGGCTAAAGCAAAAAGTCCAGGCAATCCGTTCATAAGACTTTGATGGACACTTCGCAGACCTTTTAAAAGCGATTCCTCCAACAGCATGCTATCAAAGGAAGGCATTGGAAGAAAGGAATACATTTTATTAAATACTTTGGCTAATGTAAGAAAAAAAAAAGTTTCATTATATCCTAGTGTTATTATGTTTTAGTCAATGCACCCCCCTAAAATAAAAAAAATTATGAACAAAATAAAATGAAATTTTAAAAAATGAAATTCCTAAGAAATGTGAGACCAAGATGAATAAATTTTGTAATTTTCATTTTATTAACTATTATTTTGTGTTCTTTGTAGTTTTGTTTTCTGTTTCTTTTTGCAGTGTAGTACAATTTCGAAGCTTAAAAAATGTACAGCAAAATTCTAAAATTATGTACAAGTTGTTATTTGTTTTTTTTTTTTGGTTTTGTATTTTATTTTTGCCTATTTAAAAGATTACTGATCTAATTCAAAAAAAGATGATTGATTTAAAAATAATTATACATGTTCTCTCGTCGTTTCGTATCGCATCGTAACTTTGTGCGTTTGCTGTTTTTCTTTTACCTATTTTATATTTTAAATTACATTTACTATTAATTTTTTTTTCTCTTTTTATTATTATATTATTTGTTATGATTTAGAGGTTCATTCTATAGGTACATTCACTACATTTATAGTAACAAATACTATTTTTTTTGTTTCTTTTTTTGGATGTATATGATTACAGTTTTTTTTTTTGGTTTTGTTTTATAATTTAAAATGTATTTTGTTTTTTAATTTACCTATCTAATGAGTGAGTGTGTAAAGCAAAATTGAATGTATATATAAATTTTTAAATATCTTTTTATTAAAAAATAACGAAAAAAGTAAAATATATATGTATATTTAACAAAATTAAAAGTTCGAAATTTCTTTGGCGATCGTTCAAAAAGTTTTTTAGTTAAATTTCATATCTCTTTGGTTTAAGTTTTCATTTCGGTTAAAAATTGTTCTAGTTAAAATATGAAAATTAAAAAAATGTAAAAAGTTAAGTTCAACAATTGGCTAAATATGTATGTATTTTTTTTTTTTATAACAATCCATGTACGATATAGCATTCAAGTTTTTTTTTATTTGATAAATAACGTTTTCTCTTTCAGATGTAACAGCAATAATCAACAAAAATAATGTGCTAATAAATAAATTCATATATATATAGTATTAACATAAATTTAAAAATTCAACTTTAATGGGGAAATCCTTTATCTCTGTTTGTCTGTCATTCTAACTGCAATTATTTGAATTTTATTCCTAAGCACTAAATGTAAAAACAAAATTAATATTTTGGGGCTAACGCATGTATATGTATAGGTACTATTATTTTGTTTGTAAAAATTCGTACATTTTGTTTTAAATTTAAGAAAAATTTTATTGAATAGGAAAAAAAGTAAAAATAACTTTTTCAATATATTAATTTTTTTTTTGTAATTCTTGTAACTATTCTTATTCATTTCTTTAGCAATTTTTTGTTTCGGTATTTTGTTAAATATTCTTATATTTTTATGTGTTTTTTTCGAAGGGAAATAGAAAACGTAAAATTATAAGCTATACGTTAAAGCTGTGGCAATATATGTTGGGATATAAAACTTTTTTTTTTGTGTTTACTATGTGAACTCCATTTTTCTTTGAGATAGTTATCATTTTTTTTTACATATTTTGTACGATCTTTAAATATTCTTTTTACCATTGCTTATGATAATCCAAAAGTAATCTCGTATTTTTTATATTTTTATTTATTTTTGTTTTTTTTTTTATTTTTAGCGTATAAAACTTCGAACTTATTATAGCAGATTGTAGAGAAAGATAGACTATTTTAAATGTTTGGTTTGTTGTTGATTCCTTTTTGTTTATGTTTAAACATTGTTGTGTTGTGTTGTTGTGTGTTGCTAAACCCAGATCTGTTCCCTGCGGTCGCGCCTTAATCAAAGCCTTTGCTAGCACCAGTCTTCCTCGTCTGAATCCGAATGTCTAGTGTGTAGGCCACCTTTTGGCTTGTAACCATTTAAAACTGGCGAAGGCAGAACTCGTCCCGTTCGTCCCATTGCAAGAGCCTGTTCAAAGGACAGAGGTGCAATATATTCCAGTCTGTAAGGAGAGAATGTTGTTACATGTGTGTGAGAAATAAATTTATTTCCAGCAGATTGGCCTGCTACCTATACCCAGTTAGAAAGGCAACGTTATGGAGGAAAGAAATGGATGAGCAATTTTGACATTGGTCAATATGATAGTGGGGTATCATGTTTTAATGGAAATACAAAGGGTTAATAATTTTTGATATTTTCCTGCTTACACTTGGTTTTGTCACTAAAGCGATTTGGCGGCATTTCGTGTTTGTTATTTAACAAAAGTTATTGGCCTGATCGCCGTCAGCGGTTTAGAAAACCTCAAGAAGTAACCATTTTACGTATGCCTCTCTCCGAGTTGTTAAGTGTTCTGGGTATTTGAAAATGTTTTGTGTGTTAAACAATATTACATACTAAGACTGCATAAAGGGAAATTGTGCGATCTTCCACCAAAGTTTTCTGAACCTCATCAATGTTTTCATCAGACTCATTAAGGAATCAAATTGTGAAAAGGGAGTGCTCGCTTTAGACTTGAAATATGGAACAACTGCAGGGAAGTAAAAGTCTTTTATAGATAAATTTGAAAATTGCTTTAGAGACTTTTCCTCAAGGGAGCGCACTTGACCTTACTTACCAATGTACAGACTTTAGCACAATTGCAGAGCAATAACACATGTTCTTGTAAAATAATGCATCACATAGCCAAGAGTCGTTAAAATGAATTTCTTTTTAAGGGGAGCTTGACGTGAATTTTGATGCCTTATAGTTTTCGTGGTATGAGAAGTGCAAACATTATATTGCAAATAGAAAGGAATTCAAATAATGAGAGTCAAAGATCTGCTTTATGATAGGGAAGGCGGAGCGAACTGAGACGTTGTTTTCAAGAATACCACATCCTCGGCAATGGAAAAAATTCCTTTAATGTTATTTACACCACTAAAATTGGCAACATGAATTTAATATTCAAAGCTCTCAAGAAGCCCCAAACCGTACTTATACGATCATCCCAAATTTTATTGTACGTGGACTAAAAAATCGCTGAATCGAAATTTAAGTGTAGTGTATTTTGAAATTGCTACATAAAATAGATAGTGTGTTTTCTACTTAACTAAAAACAATGTTAAACGAGAAAAAATAAAAAAAATTGTCTGAGTTAAGCTGGTCAGCCAATCGATAACCTAACTTAAGTTGGTCTTATGTCTTCAATACGGAACCATCTTAACTCAGTGCTTTTCAGACTTTGTCATACCTTTCTCTTTCCAGCTCACGTTCCCGATCACGCTCTCTTTCATACAGTTCTCGTTCTCGATCCCGATACTCATATCGCAGGTCATAGTCCCTCATTCTGTCCCTATACCGTTCACGATCTCTATCCCGATCTCTACTACTATAGTACATGTCTCTTGGGTCCCGCAATAAATCGCGGTGGTGTGGCAATGAGTGAACACTATGAGGTGTCGAATGATGTGTCTGAATATAAAAAAGAAAGAAATAAAATAAATTCAATATTAAATTAAAATTTTATATATGATTTCAATTATTTCTATTTTCTATTTAAAATCATGTAAATCGTACATGCGTTGGACTTGCATTCAGTTTTGGAAAATTTATATTTGTTGGCTTCAACTGCAACGTTGATGGCTTGCACGGTGTCGGTGGCAATCGTCGTCCAGCTCCACCACGCCTCGCCGCCAGTACCGGATAACTGTGCTGTACATGTGTACCTCCTTTGAAAAGAACAGATAGTCGTAAAAATTAATTGACTTCCGATTAAAATTATTTCTTTAAGAGCATATCTATTAGCTATGAATGAGAGTGGTAATATCAAAACAATTATAAACAAAAATAAAAGGATTAAAAATATATCAGCGACAATGAGTTAAACACAAAAAATAAAATAAAATGACAAAAAAATAATGTATAGATTCGATACAAGGATACACTGAGATACTGAAAAATATACATATATATAAAATTGTTTATTATATAGATATATATATAATATGAGAGTGCGAAAGAGCATGCTGATTGTTAGATGATTAAAATGGATTAATATAGAATAATAATATATGCAATGCTGAATGAGGCTTATGAGTTAGTTTGTGTTTGCAAATGTTGCTCCTGTTATAGATGTAGGTACTAAGTATGAGTTTTGCATAACACGCTGTTTGTTCCTTTTGCCATGCGCCCTTATTGCAAAAGAAGGATACCTGGCTTTAGTTAGTGTTTCACACAGAGATAAGTACATGATATTTTATAATGTATAGTTCTTTCAGAAACATTAAAATAAAATAACAAAACACATATACAACACAAAGAAAATATAAATTAAATGTTGAGAGTAATGAAATGTAGTTTAACACAAATGAGTTGGTGATTTTTTTTTTTTAATTGATTGTATGTAAGAGTATGTTTTTTTTTTTTTTTGAAAATTTTGTCGAATTATTATCAATTTTTTTTTTTTAAGTCATTTGCAAAAGTACCCATTTCATCAATCCCAATACCAAGTCTATCTCTTTCACGCATCTCCTGAAGTCGAGCGGGACTTGGTGATCGTGATCTTTGACATAGACTTGTTGTCCCATATGTGGGATAAGGCAGGTGATTACGCCTACTTCGAGATAAATGGCCACCATAACGAGAAGGTGAAGGCGAACGGGCCGGACTTGTCGATGCTGACCATGAACCTACAGTGGGGAAAGATATATAGCTAAAGTTGTAGTTTCTGATGTTTTTTTTTTTTTTTTTAATTTCTTTTTTTTTTTGTTTTTTATTTAGTTTTCTAGCCGCAAGACAGTGTTAAAGAAAGTGTTCTCTTTTTAATAAAAGAAATTTAGTTAAATATTTTTATTTTTATTTTGAAAAAAAAAAAAACATTAAAATAAAAGATTAAAATAGAATTCGAAAAGCAGTATCTTTTACAAATTAGAAAGAACAAATAAACATTTATAAGTATAGAATTGGACATTTGAACTGTTCTAGCAAAGACATAACAAGTTTTTATTTTAATTTTTGTTTAGAAGAAAGCAGATTTAAATTAAAAATATACAACTTTTGTTTAACTAATAGTAACACAATTAAGTTTCACTTTCACTTAAAAATTCAACGCGGACTTTGGGTTTTTTTTTTTTTTTGGAATAAACTCTCGCTAACATTGAAGTTAAAACGTGATCAAGAAACAAAAATAAACAAAACACAATAAAAAAAAATGAAAAGAAAACTGATTGGTATATATTTTCCTAGACTAGAAATGGGCACTATTTTTAAATGGACATACACAATGTGTGTCTATGTATCTACATGACTTAGAGGGTAAAACTCGTGCTCTTAGTGATAATGATTAAGCCCCACCTGCAATAAAACTGGCCCGGCTGCAGTCAGAATGGATGTTCTCACAAAAAAAATGAGGATAAAACAAAAAAAGTAGACATCCATTAGGATAATACTAACAGAAATTTGTGAGAAAATGACTATAACCAAACCAGATTCAATGAACGTGAGGCTTTATTCTCTACAATTCTTGAACATTTTTGGTACGTTTTGCTTATTATCCTTTCATTTATAATATTCTTAGCGCCTTTCTATAAAAGCGACTATACTTTCGACAACAATTGTGGCTGTGTTTGAGATGGTTTTCTTTTTGTTCATAATCATAATACTTCATGATCATCAAAATTCGCTTTCCGTTCACCAAGCTTTCTACGCGTTACGCACAGTTTATGGTTGAAATAATTGGCCAACTGAAACCATAGTCGTGGAAGAATGCTCTGTTAACAATAAGTCGGCACATATGATTTGCATAAAAATCTATGAAGAACTTAAGCCGATTGATCATATGTAGCGCTGATGTGTAGCCTGATTGATTAGTGGAGTATTAAGCACCTGATTCCGATTTAAATAAGAAAATCAACTTCTGTGCAGAGCTCTTTTACGGACAAATGGCATTAAAAACAAGCTCTAATATCGTCATTTTGGAACTAATATCAAAATATGATCTTTAGCATGCGCGTTACCTTACGACGATATCTGGGTCATTTTGCCCTTGCCCCTGGTAGCAGTATTACCAAATTGATATTAGTTTCTTAAAGAAAATAGGTATTCAATCAGAAACAGTTTCTACCAACCAAACACTTATATTCATCATTAATAAATTTCTGATGAGTTTTACAGCATTAGATGCATTATCTGCTAGTTAGTCACTTTCTTAGAATTATTTAAGGACATTGTTAACGTACCAGTAACAACAAACATTTTTTATAAATATTATTTAACAGGACAAGTTATATTTTCTATACCTCTATAGAATAAATACTCTATCACACTAACCAACAAATTTTTATTATTATTTTTATTTTGTGTTTATCGTCATGTTTATGTACAATTTGATTTGAATAAAACTGTGAGTATTGTGTTTGAATGACAACGTGATAGTAAATAACAGCTAAAAACAATATTTTTTGAAATGTTTTAGCAAATGTTAAAATAAGGTGTGTATGAGAGATACGAGTATTTAATTGTATTTTTTTTAAGTGTTTATTCTATTCCAACTCGATTCTATTCTACTCTGTATACTTTTTTTTAAAACTTTTAAATGTTTTAAATACAAAAAAATAAAGAGAAAAATTAATAATTACATAGAAGCAAAATAATTTTTTTTTAATTATATAACAGAAGTTTCTAGCCGGAAGCAGAAAATTAAAAGCTCTACGTTACGCATATTTTGTTTACAGTTCTCTTTTCTACTGGGGATGCGTCTCAATTTGGAACTAATATATTTAAGCATGAGTATAGATCAAATCAAAACCACATCCTTTAAATAGAATACTATTTTTGTTGCGGCTTATCCGTTTAATATTGAAATTAAAAATGCGTCCTGTTTGTGGAACATTGTGTTGAAAATTCCTATGAGTGTTTGTGGTACACATTCGCATAAGATATCAATGTTTTGGTTAATCGAAGGGCTCAAGAGGTCCTCTTTTATCATTGAGGTAATGACGGGAAAATCAAAGACGCGACTCAAGAAGAAAAGTCACACTACAAGATCTGGAATAATGAAAGAAACCTGGGTACAAGGCGATTTTTAGAAAACTGCAATGAAAACAAGCGAATTTGAGCTGTTCCAAACCATTCCATAATGTCGACAAACTGAGCACAATGAATATTCGTAAGAACCAAGCGATCTTTGAGGATTTTAGCATAGCTTCATCAGTACGGAACAAAACAAAAAACAAATGTTGTATTGCTGGAGATAGGAGGAAAAAGCGTGATCGGTCTTGCCGGTCAGCCTAACGACGTTTCTGTCAAAGACAATGAAAAAGATTGTATATTATTATTTTTCGACATACAGTATATCCTAATAAGGAGATGAAATATACAAATAACTTTGAAATATCTTCGATGACCTAAGAAAATAGGTATCAACTCAGTTGGAACTGTGGATGATGTATCAATTTTGGTTGGAGAATGTTATTGCAAACCTATGGTCCGTGAATTGGAGCAGTAGTCCTGGAGCATTGCCTATTCATTAATGCAAAAAAGACATTTAATAAGCTTTTAAAGAGACTTGGATAAATCACACTGAAGAGAAGATCTGAAAAAATTATAAGTGGAATCTCAGGATTTTTTTTTCTTTCTTTCTGTCGGGGTGTTGGAACCATTGGTCCATTGTACTGGAATCTCAGCATACTGAATGTCCTGAATGTCATACAAACATTCCTCCGTAGTTTGAAGGTAGGTGATATGGGATTAGATAATTGAAGCCCGAACCGGCTTTTCACTTGAAATAGCCCGGAGTGTTATAATACTCTTCAAATTTAGAGTATGTAGGTCATTCGGAAATGAATAAATTCAATTTATGTTTATGATATATGACATTTAATAGTGGCCTCCTACTAAGATTTCCGGAAGACAAGCCAATAAGAGGCTAGAGATTCCATTAGCATAAGAAAAAGTGTTAGATAAAATTTTTGTATCCAGCATAAGAAATAAAATTTACGAGTTAGTATGAAATATTTATTTACATTTGTTTATATAAAATGTATGTTTCTTGTTTAGAAAAAACACAAGGTTGGTAAAAAAAACATATCTTTTTTATGATTACTTAAGTGTTGTTTCCAATTAAGTGTGAAAACATATGTATTAAATCACACTTTAAAATTGATGTTTTTGTTTATAAACACCTTACCACATAAAATCAACATCTACAACATTTAACATTTATATTTATGGTATTTATCGATTTGGAATCTAAAGGATCGTTAACAACATGTATCTAGTATTGCATACACATTTATCTGTTTGATGCTTAATTTTTGGTCTTGACCAACTTTTATCAACATTAAAAACCCATACACGCAAGTATTTATAAGTAAACCATTGTGTTTATTGTTTTTTCTTTCTTTGGGAAATCATGCTTTCAGTAAGCTAAATAATTAAGCATTAAATCGCAAAGAACATTAAAAAACAAAATTAATTCGAAAAACAAAAAAACAATTACTAAATAATTAAATTGTTTTCTTAAGGGCAAAAGAGGATAATGTTAAGAAATTAAATTAAAAATAAAATAGCCTGTTTAGCAAAGAGGTAGAATATACAAAATATTTATTTTTTATTTATTCACAATATTTAGGGGGTTTTCATAAAATTACCTCTTGGATATCGAGTAGGGTGACCATAACTATGCCTAGGATGACGGGTCTCCTTGACCATCTCTACAACATTAGATACGGTATCGGAGAACCCAATATCATGATGTATATATTGATGACCTCGCCGTCTAGGACTTGGAGATCTGGCCAAAGGAGATCCGTTATGCCTACAAATGATATTCACAAGGTAAAATTTTTTTTTTATAATATAATTTTAAGCAGTTTTTTCCTTTATTTATGTATACTTGTTACCTTAAGCTAGGTGATCTTCGATGACCATTTGTGTACGCATGACCAGGATGCAAATGGCCAGCATCGCCCCCAGTTAACGATTCCTGAGAAGGGTGTCGTGATGGAACATCTTGTAACTCCAACATCTACATTGTACAGACATTCATTCATATGGAAATAAAAATAAATATGAGCAAAATTCTGAATGAAATAAACAAAAAAAAAAATAAATCACTCTATCTCTTTCAACAGATACAATCCACTGACAAAATTTCGATAACCAATATTAATCTTAGCTTGTTATAAAAATTTCGTTTCTATTTTATAATTATTTTTAAGCATTTTATTCTTTTTTGTTTTTTTTTGTCCTATATTTATTTTTTATTTCTATTTATATAGGTATATATTAAAATAATACAAATGAAAACGAAAGCAAAAAATTTAAATCAATAATATATGTACATAGTATAGGTATGTAGTTTTTGGAGCATGCCATAAGCTTAATAAATAAACATGCTGCATGCAGATGCAAGAATGCCTCTAGGATTAAGTGTTATACTATCATGCAATGTGCTTGAAATGAGTAGAAAAACATATAGTTGTTTTTTTTTACAGACTATTTATTTACATTGAATTGTACTTACCGGATTAATTTTGTATTTTTTTTTGTATTTGAGAACAAACACTTAATATAAATTTGCTTGTTTTAAATTACACAGTTACAAACTAGCTTTATGGTGATAATAAATAATAATAAAACTAAAAAAATTGTAATGATTTGGGAATACATTGATAAAACTAATGCTGGGTTGATCCGAATGTGGGAATATACTTAATGAACTTTTTTTTTTCTTTTTCTTTACGAAAAAAATCTGTCAAACATCTATGTCTATTTTAAAAACCTCAAATCTAATAACATCGAAGAAGGCCTTGAAAAATAGTTAAGATTTAGTTATCTATAACATCCCTGTAGTGAAAAAAAGGAAAACTTTTTACGAGTAAAAAATTATCAATATTGTTTGGCTTTCCAAAGGTGATTGTTCAGGAAAGAACTGCCTATTGAGAAAAAGGACATCAACAGCTAACTGAAAGCTGAGTTAAAATGTAGCAAGATGAAATAATCCATCAAACACTTACTTTATGATTGCCTTTTCCACATAGAAAAAAGATTATTTAGTTGATTAGTTTAACTTGTGTGACCTAAGGCTAGCTCGGATTGTAATCAACCGTCTACACACATGGTTAAAAAAAGTATTACCAATCAAGAAGAAATTAGAAACCAAACCCTATTATACCTACTGTATGAGTCGCTATTGTAGGGTGATCGATTTTAAGATTTGTAGAAAAGTAAATTTAAAACCGCCCAGAAAAATGTTAGATGCGTATAAAACCTATGCCTTTGTATGATGTAGAGGCTGACTTTTGCTATATAAGGCAAAAACATTACTATTTATTTCAATAGTCAGGCGCTAATGTCAAGCCTTATAAGATCTAAAACAGTCAACGACCGTCTTATAACACGTAAGACATTATGTTGGATGTTTTATTCCAAGAGATAAAGTCATTAAGTCCAGGAGATGAGCTGGCCAAAGATGGTGGATGGGCGATGGTGACAAAGTGCATTCAAGACCCAAATCATAAGACCCAGCTTTACCAGTTGGAAATATAAATTCGGCGGCAAGAGGGAGTTTGAAAGATGGATAGAATGCAATGCTCTCGCAAAATCGTGAAAGGATAACAACGACTCAACTAAAATCTAAAAATGTCGTTCTTCTAAGTTTAAAGTGTCTTTTTTGGCAAATTTTAATACTCAGCTGGTTGAAACTCAGGTAAGACCGAAAGCTAATGGACCTTAAATTTTACCAAAGAAACAAAATATTTGTGAGTGTGTTTAGTAAAATAGTGTTTGCTGAAAAAAGAAGGCAAAAGCTCCAAATGAAGGGCATCCCTTAACTATCGTATCAACTTCTCATATGTTTGATACCTACTTACAGAGATGCAGTGTGTATTATAAAAGCACTCAAGTCTGGAAGACTTAACGTATGTATTACTTAAATATCAAATATTTGTTTTGTTTTATCGGGGTGTTGGAACACCAAGCTGGATCACTCAGGCCCAAAAACAGGTCCAATATAGCAGTAGGTAGAACCCTTTTACTGTGTTTTCGTGGTCTTTCTAAGAAAGTCGAGTAAGAGCTTCAGTAATAAGGAGCTCAGGTTATCAGCACTCATCACATCAGCCCCGAAAATCTGCCACCTAATACCAGCAAAGGCAAAGGCAAAAACATAAGAAATATTCCGCAGTGACGTCGCCCTTTCCATAAGCATCACAGGTAGTAGTGTCACTTAAAGAAAACACGTTGAGATGTTTGGCAAAGGCCTAGTGCCCTGTAATAATGCCAATAAGTTGTCTGCAGCCGTTTCTGCTAAAAGACAGCAAGAATGCCGTAGACTTTTTACAGACATCGGAGAGTATCTGTTTAGTCCGCCTGCATCCTGGAGTGTAACACAGTTGAGCTTGCTAGAAACCTAACCATCGATAGAAACCCTAACCGATGATTCGTGCAAGCCTAACGCTGGTTCAGGGCCGGGGAAATTCTCCTTCGAACTTCTCATTAAAGTTTCTGAGATATTGTCTAAAGGAGTGAGCACAAATACTTGCCGTCTAGCTCAGTGTTCAAAAACAACTGATTCAAAATTAAAAAAGGCCTTAAAAAAAAATTGTAGATGCTGCCATGAAACTGATAAAGATTCTTAAAGTTTTGCAGCAAAAACCCGCTAAGTGCCTCTTTTTGACGAACTGATTTTGTAGTATTTTTCAAACAATTTCTTAACAAAATATGTATATGAAAACATTTAACCAGCTTAAGTCTTACGTCATATTTCCTAATACTTATACCTTCACTTGACATTTTTGGGGCCACCAACAGATAGCCAGAACAAATAAATATCAACTAATATCTTAAGTTTTATTGAATAAACCCTCACTACAGACGTAGATGGTTCGATATTTAAAAACGATATTTGTTTTGTTATTATTTGTTTTTTCTATTTTTTGTGAAATCTAAATTATATTAAAAAAATAACAGAGTTCTAATAAATGAGAAAAACGCTGACATTTAATTAAGACGGACTAAGTACTATCTTAAAGTTCTAACTATATCTTTTGCCTATGATTCATTTAATAATTTCATTAAAAATAATGTTATCCTATTTATATAAAAATTTTGTTTGATTAAGGCGTTTACAACAGAAAAAACAATAACACCGATTATTAATTACTAGAAATTAAGGGGTTATAAGGTCTAAATACGTTTTTTTTTTAATATATATGTATAGATACGTATACTAAATATATATATATATATTCAACATATCGACAAATCACACTGGAAAAACATATTTTTTAATTTTGTTTTACCACTTTATGTAATATCACCTTTTTGTTTCTGAAATTTTAAAAAATTAGAAGAGGTTTTTAAAAAATATTAATTAAATTGAATGAGGGTAAGTAGTGAGCAATTTAAGAAAATCATATTTTTAGAAAACAAAAACTAAAAGCAAATTTAATTAAAAATATAAAACAAAGAAGAGATTAATAAAATGTAATAAAATGATTTAAATTTGTACATGATTGCTTATTTCGAAATCTTCTGTGAATTTATTTGTACGTAAGGTAATTGTGCAGAATTGTAAATGTACATACATATGCATATGCAGGCAATTTAGAGTTAATTTTACAGGACAGATTGATCAATTGTGAAATGCTTTCACGCAAACTCAACCTTCATTTTATATAGCTTTTGCTGGGAATCGTACGCCACAGGAGAATCAGGCAGATCTGATAGACTGAAATTTTGTTTGCCTCCGGAGAAAAATTTCGAATCTTCAATGATTTCTATCAAAAAGTTGAGATATAAGCTGCCTATTAAAATACATTTTAAAAGTGACATTGCACTCTTATTCAGTCTGGTCCGACGCATAGTGGAATCTGTTTCCATAAAAATTAAAGTTGAAGAACAAGTTGTTGAAAAAAATGTCGAATATCGCGCTATTGTCGGCCCCGTGAATCGGTTGAAGGACAAAAAGACTACTTTGTCAAATCAAAATCGAAATTTCAGTTGACTGGACTTTCGTGGTGCAAATTTTAACCAAAAGTAGGTAGAATTATTTCATCACATTAATCTAATTAAAAGTATCCTTGTAATAAGCAATCATTTTAGCAGAAAATGATGTTTAAATGAAATTAAAAATATGAGTTAAAATAATAATAGAAAAAAAAATAATTTATTTTTCTTTGGTTTACCTAATTGATCGCTTTCGTATCGTACTCCGACGTGCTAATGTCGCCAAACTGTTATGATCAGCATCACCATTATTATTTGGTTGATTATTATTATTATTAGCCAGCAAATGGGTCTGTGAATTAGCACCTTCGATATTGGGCTCTAAACTAATGGAACCTGTACGAGAGCCTCCCTTCTCTAGTGCAGCCATATCAAGCAAGCAATTGAAGAATGATTGTTTCTATTTTGTTTTATGATTTTAATCACGATTGGTTTTGATACATTCGAGCAATATATGAATTTGTTGTAGGTATTTTTTTTATGTTGTTAGTGTATATTTTACAAATATATTTATTGTTTAGATTATTATACATCCAGTGTTCCGGGGGTGTGTTGTTCCGAGAGATGACCAAAAGTTTTTTTTTTTATTATAAATTGTTTTTTGTTTAATTTTTTTTTATTTTTTTTTTTAGCAAATGGTTGCAGTGAGTAAGAGCAAGAAAGATTCGAAAAAACCAAGCAAGAAAATGTTGTATTTATTAAAAATGCATTTGATTAAGTATTCAATTTTGTTTAAAAAAGTTAGCAAAAAGTTTGTAAACTATTTAAAAAAAGGATCATTTTTAAATTTACTTATAGCTTATAGACACAAGTCCTATTTTATTTAATTGGTTGTTTAAATATTTTCTATATCATGCAAAAAACTAACTAAACTGTTCTAGAATTTTATTTAAAAAGAATAATCTATTTAAGGAAACACTTCTAGGAGTAATGCATGGAACTCGAGATTTGATAAAAAAAAGTTAATTTATATATTTCCAGAAACCCATTCGAAAAAAATTAACAAAATTTTCTTTGCTTATGATACATATTTACAATTTATGAAGTGCATTGCATATAAATATAGTTTGAGACGGACATAACATATATGTGTAAGACATACATTATTTATATTTGAGACTGATCGAATTGATTTCTGTAGTTGATAAAAAATATATTTTATAGAGTAAAGAAATGTATAAAGATTTTGTTTTTCTTTTAAGTATAATTAATGTGCAAGAATTTTAAGAGTCTTATTATTTTTTTGAAAAAAATATGTAAAAGAAAATAATTAAAGAAGGAATTTAATTTAAAGCTAAAAACTCATTTCTAAATTGTCATGCCGAAATTATAGAAAAATTAATATAAAATGCATGCATAATTTTTTCGCTAAATAATAATTAACAAAAAAATAAAGAAATAAACGAAAAATATACATATTTATGTTTTTTTTTAAATATAGGACAACAATTTGTAATTTTTTTAGTTCTATTTCTAAATTATCGTGACTAATTTTTAATTTTTTTTCTGTTTTGTTTAATATTAATTTTCTTTTAAATCTAATTAAATATTTCCCTAATTGACTTACGCCTTAATTAAATTGTATGAAAAGTGAACTCTAACGCTAAGACCATAGCATTAACTCTAGAGAAGACTAAAAGGCGGTTTTGAATTTCAATAAATAAAAAAAAATTTTTTAACGAGCAATTAAATTTCTACGTAAATATTTCAATTTTTTTTTCTTTTAACTAACTAGTTTTTAATGAAAATTTTCATTCCAAATGGTGCCCAAAGAAATAATAAAGTTGTATAAAAACTAAGAATCAAAATGAAATACAGATTTTTTTTTTTAGTTTCAATTCGGTTTTCAGAAAATGGTTAAAAGTTACCAAGTGAGTGTTTCAAGTTTTTATTTAAAAGTGAACACATTGTGTAAGTGTATGTGGGTACATCCATGGGTCTTTAGTTCACAGTCCCATAAAGGGGCTGGATACTTAAAGCACTCTTGAGGAGTACGAATTGGACTTCCACAACATACAAATCCAAAGGAACATGCACGGATTGAAATATCACAAAACCATTGGCTATTAAAGTAAGCAAGAGAGTATCTCTGGGTAAGATAAGCTATGGGGAAAAGCAGAAATAGTGACCAAATATGGAGATTTGACAAGTTGTCAATTTCCAAGAACAACACATTTCTAAGCTATCGCAATCACGCGATGAGCATTTTATAATTTGGTTTAGGATATGTCAATTAACTTTAGCTGACATTGTCGACATTATATTGGCAAATTGATTGCACTTTGGGTTACGGTAAGTCGATGCACCCTATTTTTAATCAAGAACTTCGTATGGAATAATTAATAGTCATTGTCCAGCATAGGCAACGGTATATTTGCTGGTGTATCAAACGAAATTTTGGTTATTCCCATAAATCGATATCAGGACTTTAAGTCGATTTTAGGCCAAGTTTTGCCTAAAAGTAGCATTATCCATAAAACTGAATAAAAATACCTCGCTCTCTTTGGATGTAGGCCAAAAGTTGAGATCATTTCATATCGATTTGTTGCATATGGAGCCTGCACTTACGAAGCGTTAAAAACAAGTTGTTTTGCATTTAGTTCATATAAAAAAAAATGTATAATACCAAATAAATTTAAGAACTTAAAAGTGTGCATAAAAAAATTGTGTTTAAATCCATTCTAATTAAAAATTTAAATGTAAAGCTGTTTTGTTGATAAGCGTCCAATCTGTTTTCATAACCAAACTAAAATTTAAAAAAATAATAAAATAAACAAAATGTTTTTTGCAAAATTAGTTCGAGTCACATAAGGACTGGCAGAAGCAAGCGAACGTTTGTAAAATATTGAATTTCTTGCTATTCAATAAAACTAATCTTTTTATTTATTTATCATTTGGAAGGGACTATAAGGAAAGACGTTGAGAAAAAATTCTAAGAAAATGGATTATTATTGTAATATATATAATGTATGTTATTGACTCAATTTCACATAGGACAATTCTCAAAGAATTCAAAAGGTAACAGGAAAACATAATCATTAGCGATAAATTTATATTATATTCATATGCCAACAAACGAAGCAGGAAATAAAGGTTTTTTTTTAGTATAGCATAACTAAACATAAATGGTGAATAGTATTGAATATATATTTTCTTTTTTAAAAAAATTTTATAAATATTTGAAAAATATTTGCAAAGGCATGTACCGGCTGATCAGCAGCGGTAGGACTATTTTTCATATGATCCTCTTTCTTGGCCTTTAGTTATGGAAGAACATTTGTTTTTTGTTTTTTTTTTATTTTTTAATTGCAAGTCATTATGATGTGAATAAAAGTAAATGAAATAAAAAAACAAATTTAAGAAAATTATCATTAAAACCATTAGAACATGTGTATTTTTATGTAGGTATATGTTTAAATGTTTTCTCTTTTTTTATAGAAAATAATATTTTTGTTCTACTACTTAAATCAAAATGTTACAACCTTAAGAACCTTCAGTTTAAACTCAAGAATAAATAAATAATTATACCTTAATACTTGTGCAAGTTTTAACTTTGCTATGGTCATGAAACTTGTAACCTACAAAAATATTTTCATCAAAATTTTCTATTTCAGTTAACACTTAACAATTGTTTACTTTTTTCTTTTTTTTTTCATTTTTCGTGAACAAAACTATATCGACATTATTAATGTTTACTTTACTTTTAAAGAGAAAAATACAAATTGTATTTAACCAAAACTTCAAATTCAAAAATACTAAAAATAAAGAAAATTATCTCAAATAATTAATAAGAGCAAAATTAAATTGAAACAAAACACACACAGAATATTTGGTGCGTTTTAATATACCTCCTTCCAATTCTGCGTTTTTTTTTTTAATCACACGTGAAATAAATTTAACGAAAAACAGTTAAAGTGTTTACAACGATAACGAATTATGCTAAATTTAACAATTGTGTTCAGAAATCCTATTATATATGTATAAATATGTTTTCTATTAATTTTGAATTTATATAAAAAAATATATTAATAAGAAAAACCTTAAAATTTGTTATGAATGCCCAATGATGGGTACCACACATTTGGAACTGGAAGTTAAAATTTTTGTCTTGAAAAGGTAGAAACCTCCGAAATTATTCTTTGTAAATATTCAACTCTATGCTCTATGGTTAAGAAGCTCTTAGAAGAACAGCTGAGGTCAGAAGTTTCGCTGTTAAGATCCTACTCACCTTCATAAGAGAGGTGGTAAGTTTATTAAGCAGTTTACAATCTTGATACAACAGATCTTTTTGGTCAACGGCATAGGCAGGGGTTTGTATTTAATGTTGTGCGACGAAAGATGGTGCAACATTTATAGATAAATAGAAGTGGGTTATCCACCAAAAGTTCGAGAAACTTCTAGGCTAATTGGATATCAAGTGCCAAATGAAATAATGTTGCTTGTTATTTGGGGCAATTTTTCACTGCCACTCAAAACGTCATAGACGACAAATAGCTTTCTGCATGGATGAATAAGAATAGTGTAAGGAACTGAAATACAGAGTAGACAAACGATATAAACAAGTTTTCATGTTAAATGCTCATAAATTTTCTTCATTCAGATCACACTTCCACATAACAAATTTCAAACTGTTGAATAAAATTTTAAATAAAGAACGAAATCAAAAATCATAAAATAAAATTTTGTATTAAAAAGTAAAATTAAAATAAAAACACACATATGTATGTAATTACTTTGTCTACACACCGATATTTAATTTTGTTTTTCATTTTTGTACAGCTCATTTTATTAAGCTCAAAATCCAATACCTATTTCGTGTTCATACTTATAACGAAACTCTTAATTAAAAATAAACAAATTAAATATATTTTAAACTAAAAAAACATTGTATTCATCAATACATAAGAATAATAATTTTCTTTTTTTGTGTAATAAGTGTTGTTACCTAAATAATGAGCGAAATTTTATCAAGTCTAAACAAATATAACTTACCGGCATGCCAGAATCAATTTGGCCAAAACGTGTATTACGCCAGGATTCTAATATAAGAAAACCAGCGTAAATTTTCCCAACTGATAGTTTTCCCTTATTCAGTTGATCGCTTTTCGGCACCAACAAATCGAGAACCTTTTTGGCCTGTAACGGCCATATATGCGTTATTGTTTCCCTAAGTTCCATATCGGCCTGATCCATTTCCTCAGCTGCGAAGAGGTGGAAAATATTAGTAAAATATTTGTTTGATGTTGAAATATTTAGTTTTTCCTAAGAAAATATCCCTAATTGAAACCATTTGGCAAGACAAAGTAAAGAGGATTACTCTTAATAAATAGAGCTCAATTTTACTGTCGAAAGCTACAACATAGTTTAAGGAATTCAAAAACCTTTTATTAGTTGTAAACCTTTGTACAATTCTGACAGAAAATGACCCAGGAGAAGTTGTTTTGTGATGAGTCTCATTTTTTTCTTAATTGGTACGTTGCCACATGGGAAGTAACACCAATCCAGAGGCGATTTGACAGGGTCCATTAGATCCAGAAAAATCCACCATATGGAGGCATCACCGGTCCTTGTTTCTTTCGAAATTAAGTTGAAAAATAATTTACATACGTTTTTGAATGATCACGAACTATTTGTTTTTAGATTGTAATAAATCGATTCAAACCAACCAGGATGGCGCTATTTACCACACAGCAAAACAATCGAGTAATGAAAACAAAACAAATCTATGAAAAGATTATTTCGACAAATAGACCTGTGAATTGTTAAGGCCTTTGGAATAATTTCTTTGGGAAGACGTAAAGCCACTTATTTACTTGGTTATCATCAATAATTGCCTCATTGATGAGCTAAAGCCATAATTGCTAGAAAAGTGACCCAAAAGTGTGCTGACAGGATGCGGTTTTTCATATGTTTCCACATTAACAAATTGTACCTCAAGTTTCTACTTGGCAACTGGACGACGGACTAACTCTACGAATTCTAACTATTCTAGAATACATTTATAAATAATTGATTATTACTTACCAGATCGCATTTTAATACTGAGATTCTCACGTATCAGTGCGAATAAAGTTGTTGTAAAATTCACTCTAAGTTCGTCATCTAATGGCATATTCATTCGTATTAATTTTTTGTAGGCGAGGCGATTGGGACATTTGTTACCGAACCCCAACGGAGGATCCATGTTTTTTAACATATCATACATTTCTGTGTAGTGAATTTTACCCCTAGAAAATTTTGCAATAGGATTGTTTTTTTGTTTTTGTGAATGTATGTCTATCACAAGATATGATTGGCCAGATTAAAAATATTTACTTGACCATTTAAAATAAAAATAAACATTTAATATAAAAAAAATATTTAAACAACGATATACAGTAATACACACACAACAAATGTACAATTACATTAAAGATGAATGCAAGTATATATAACATTGAAAATGTTGAAAGAAATAATTTAAATTAATTTTTATGCGTTTTTAATTATTATATTATTTTAGTTTTAATTTTTTTTGGAAGTGGGAAGTTAGTTAGTTTTAAAGGTAGAGTTTAAGTCTTTAAAAATATTGTGAAAAAGTGAATTAAAGGTAATACAGTTAAGGCAAAGTGTTAAGCATATGCTTTAAGGCAAGTTTTATTTTTTATATGAAACAAATACGATCAAATAATAATCAATTTAATAGATTTACATAGACGTTGTGTTTACCAAAAGAAGAGTGTAGGTTTTTTTTTTTTTATATTTCGGAACACAACGAACAATTTAAAGAAATTAAAAAAAGTTGTATAAAATAAAATGTACACCAATTAGTTTAAATTTTATAAGAAATAAGCCATATTATAATACACATTTATTTTAAGCGGAATGGTCGGATGCTCTGGCAATGATTTTTTTTAAATCAACGTGTTTTGTATTGCACTCATTTAAATTCATTTATATGTTTAGAATAATTTTCAGAACTGTTCCGTTGATTTTCCTTCAGAAATGCCATAGGTTAGAGAAGTTCTCTTAACTAATGTTAAAGAATGAAAATCAAGTTAAAAAAGGAATGGAAAGCTTCTGCTGTTCTTTGCAAGCATGACTCCCATCAATTACATCTTTTTATGAACTTAGTATTTTCAGAAATGTCATAGACTTCAGAAAATTCGAGAAAATTGAGGAACGAAAATGAAAAACATCAATAATAAGAAAGCATCGATCGGGAGGGTTGTTTACAGCCATTGACACTGCGGTTTCTATTAGGAATCCTATTATCCCTTAAACATTTCTGCGTTGATTCTGCGCCTTTAGTAGCGACTCCATTATCAGTCTACAGGTCTATTTCAAATCACATTATCACTGAGTCTGAGAATTCGTTGTTGTAGTTTCATTTAAGTGATCCATTGCCAGAGATTCGATCATTCGACAATTTAAAGGCAAACCAAATTTGTTCAGTTAATAAAAAAAAAGCAAATTTTGCAAATTTTAGCATATCAGAAAAAAAATAAAATAAAAATAAATAACAATAACAAGTATTAAATTTGATAATTACGTCGCATTTGGATCATATTCAGCCCATATCCGAACGAATTCGTCCAAATGATGGGCACCCAAGATACTGGAATCACGTGTTAGATAATCAAAATTATCCATGATGACGGCGACAAACAAGTTTAACATCAGAAATGAACAAAAAAATATGAACGACACAAAATATGCATATGCCAATGTGGAACCACATGTCTCATCCCCTTTCTCCGCACGCTCATCACATGGCTTCCCTTTAAGGCACGCCAGCATAATGTTCGGCCACGCCTCGCCTGTTGCACATCTATAAATAGAAATAGCTTTAGTAAATGTTTAAAATTAATTAAAAATATATAATAATTTTTTATTTTCTATATATTATTATTTTTTATATGTGTGAGCTATAAAACACCAAACTATTATGTAGAATTAATTACAATAGTTGCTAATTATATTTTATTGCTTACAAAAACTTTTAATTTACTAAAAAGATATATCAAATAATATATGTATGGATATATATATATATATATTTTGTTATTTACAAAAGTTGTAATTGTAAAATATCTAATTAGCACACATTATACTTGTGACTTGTTATATTATTTTAGTTGGTATATATAAATTTTTTTTTACGTTTATCAATTAAATGTTTTTAACTTAATAAAATAAATAAAATAATGCAACCAATTTCTAAAGAGGTTCATATAAAATCTACCAACAAATTAAATCAAATGAACTTCATGAAACTCTACGGGGATATTTATAGTATATATTTCCTTGTTAAAAAAAAAAAAAAAAATTGTTTTCTTTTTTAATACCAATTTGCATATTTCCTGTTTTGTAGAGTAATAGATATTCCTTGAACAATAGTGGCATCAGATTTTTAAAACAAGTCATTTTGAGATATTGCACTATTCTTTCAGTTTAGGGTGATGTCGTGCAACAGCAAGGAGGAAACAGAAACGATGCTATTAAAAATAATCTTGTGATTCTCGATTGAAAACCAGCTGTTGTTAAGCCACTGCTTATCTAGTGTAGGTCCTAACAATAAGGCTTCATATAAAAACAAAGCCACAACCAAATATGATTTTAAGACTCGTACCATTACGCTGCGATACATACCCCTAGTCATGTATAACACTACAAGGGTTAAGGCACTGAGTTCCTAAGGAAATGACTGGTGTGTACGCTGTGATCCAGAGTTTGGAGCATTGGACTACTAAGCAAGCTTACTTAGTTCTAAGTGATCCAAAAAGGCATTGCCCATGCACTTTTGATTTAGTGCTGCAAGAGTGTGGTTTATTTCAACTGCAATTTTCAAGACATGGCAAAAAGGTAACATTCTCTTTCTTTCATACAAAAAAGGGAAATTCATTCTCTACTTGAAAGGGCTAATTTCACGGATCTCTAAACTTTAATGGCTGAAACCTGTGCCTGGCGATAAAGCGATATCAAATTGTAAGGCATGTGGATCAATGTACATTCTGCTGTGGAGAAATCGATGTTTTGAACCACATTTCGAAGCACTGTCCATCCAGATTCGTGCTGCTTGTCATATTCTTTTGGCTATAAAAGGCACTGTGGAAATTTTTTAGTACAAATGGTAAATTTTCTTCTATCATGTGGTATTTATCTTAAAAAATACTTTCAGCACTACTTTGATTTCACCGTCGATTTTTTTGAGACTTCTTACTCCTTTCCTTGGCTCAGGAAAAAAAAAACTTCTCTTAATTCATTTGCACATGCATTTGGTCGCATGGTACAGGGGTAGGATTGGGTTTAGTTGTTTTTTCCGGGATTTCGAGGTGTCGTTCTCTCCCTTGCTCTCGCGTTTGTTTACTCTCTCATATGTTAGCTTATATTAATTCGATTGGCTGGGTGCTCGCTCATTCATTCGTATAAAATTCCCTCACTACGGGAGGGCTCGGGTTTCGAAAATATTTTTGCGTGTGCCTCTGTTTCAGGTATGAATGATTGCAGTTAGACAGCGATGAGTAGATATATTGTGATTTCCTTCTTTTTATCATATATCGCGCTGTTGCATACATTACATACAATTTGTAACAATTTTAAAACGATTTCCTTTTTTTTACACTTTGCGCCCAGCGCAACTTGAGTTAATGCTATGTTTGATGTAACCACTTGTTCAAGTTCAAAATATTACTTAAAATTTCGTTTAATTGAAAACTTACTTATTTAACGAAACAACGTTCAAAATATTTAAATATTCTACAAAAACCCAAAACCGGGAATTCGCTATGCAAATTTATTTAACTCTTAATTTATAATATCTTACTCATTCCAAAACAAAAATATAAAAAAAATAATAATAGGGTTATCAGTGCTTATAGGATGGAAGGCACCCAATGAAAGGATATTATGGCATAGAGAGGGTACAGGCTCAGAGGTGAGTGAGGGGAAAAAGCAACTGCAAAAAGCATCGTTGCGCATGGTAATTTAACCTGGGATTTAAGTAATCTACCTAAAATCATTTATAATCTATTTTAGTTGACTATTTGTCATATTTTGTGATGGTAGTTCACTTGTTTAACTAGTTCTACAGTGCAAGCAGCATTTCTTTTTTTTTCTGTTTAAAGACAAAACAATGAACGTTTATGGATATGGGTGTGTTTTTTGTATTTTTTGTTAAAAATGATGTGTTGTTAGATAATAATTTATTTATTATTTGTTCACTTAAACAAAATAAAACAGTATATAATAATATTAAAAGTTTGAGTGCATTTTGTTTCCAATTCAAAACGAAAAATGAATAAAGAAAAACTATTAAGAAATTTGTTTTCTATAAAATTCGCTATCTAACTTTTTGTTTATATCAAAAAAAAGTTATTTCCTTCCTTGGATTATCTATTGTTCTATAGTTCTAAAGTTCTATATATCCGGTGTTTTCTAAGAAAGTTTTTTATTTAAAAAAAAGGAAAGTCAAAACGTTTTCTCTAACCGCCTATTGCGTCGCTGGATACGTTTTATACAAACGAACTAATTCAATTAAAAGGAAAAAAATTAATATTATGTATATATTTGCTTGCGTTGCAATAATAAACTTCATTTTTACTTATTCGTTTCATTTATTTTTTTTTCTGCATAATTTCTATATCTTTATCTCACATTCTTTCATCGGTTTTGTTTGTTTGTTTTTGAATTGGACAAGATTACATACCTGAACAGCAACATGACTCCTTGCACAAACGATTGGAAGTTGTTGTGTCTAGTTATTGACTGTTCCGGTGTACTTAGTTTGATATTTCCAAATACCTATTTGCAATGTAATAATGTTTTTTTTTTCATAAAAAAGAATTTCAAAAATCAACCAGAACCAAAATAAATCAAAAGTATTTCGATTCTGTCAAACATAAATAGCTTTTCTTTGCGTGATTTATTATTATTATTTATTTTTTATTTTTTATTTTTTTGCTTTTCTTGTTTTGCAAAATGTGATTGTTGGAAACATAAAGTTCAAATAATAAAATAATAAATGAAAAAAAATAAATATGTATTTATTTTGAGTAGGTATATTTTTGTGTGTTTTTTTGTATTGTCGGCGATTCTCAAATATATATTTTATGTGATGATTTTATAAGTTGTATATTATTGTATAGTATAAAGTAAACATATTATTTTTACCATACTAAGAGATTTTTAAAAGGGTCAATGTTATTATTAATGAAATTTTAATTAGCTCAAAACTATATAGATAGTAAAATAGGTATATATTTTCAAAGGTGTCGCTGTTGATAGTACGCGGGATTATAAGCTTTGTACGGCTCTGTAATTGCAAGGGTTCTCAATGAAACCTACTAAAACGAAGGGAATTGCGATAAGAACAATAACAATTTTATAGTGTTTTTTTTTTATAAGGACAGGGGACTACCTTAAGCTAGATGAAAAATTACTAGCTACAATTATCAAATGGAGCTGACAAAATTTGTCTTTGGAACGAATTTAAGTTTGAACATTTTTTTTATATATATATATTTAATTTTAGGGAAATCACAACCATTCCATTAGAAATACAAAATATTTAAAATCATAAATACGTTATTAACAAAAAAAAAATTAAAAGAAACAAAAAAACAATTAACAAAAGAAACATGCATGTGTTTAACATATGTCTAGTTTGATTACTTTATACTAGAATTGATATATGAATTTTTTTTTTAATAAATTGCTTTTGGTGTATTTTTAATATAACCGTAGGCAAATACATAGTCCCTAGTTCTAATAAGAAACAAAAATTTTAAAAGCTGTGGAAATTTTAATAGAAATTCAAAAGACTTAAGAGGAACAATTTGCTGAAAAAGAAACACATATGTACGTGTGTTAATCCTATAAAACTGATTTTGGTCTTACGCTCTTAGTAGGATTCATTTGCATGCGGTACTTTTTAGGAATTTAAAGGGGAAATTGCAAATGGAGGAGAACGATCGAGGTAGAAACGCGAATCTTTAAAAAAGAATGTTCTTGCTTCGAGAGCTAAAAATAACTAAACCTTATTGATGAGTAAATAATAATAGACGGATTATCAGAAAGCCTAAAAGTACGATGTTGAAGGCGTTATGACGAAGTTTTGCAATGCCACTCACAAATAGAACAGCTCGACAGACTGCTTCACTCAGTTCGAGTGAAGCCACATAATTAAGAACTTTTTTTCCTCATGGATATTAAGAAAGAAGGCTTCATTCCGGATATTTAAATTATGTCCAGCACATAACAGTTGCTAGATTATGTTTCCTGTAGAAGCTTTGAAAATGATGATGAGGAAGAATTGAGTAGACATTTGGCTTGCAATTGCCTTTAACTCTCGCCATCTAGAGATGTAGTTTATTCAGCATCTTGACATTCTAACAAAGCTGTAGATCTAAAGAAAAAGGTCAGCATAATTAACAGTCCTTCTACTTTGTGAAACGATAACGGATTGTTTAAATTGTTTTTGAGTTTCCACTCTTAATCATCCCTTTAGAATTGAAGCAAGATGCTACTTATTTTCACGAAAATCATCTGAGAAAGTTTGAAAATCAAAATTCCATCATATGTCTTCTATTTACACATGAGATCTTGGATTCCATATTAGCCAATTCAATTCGTTAATTTATTTACCATCGAGATATCTTCAACTTTGAAGTTATTGAGACAAAATAAAACTTAACTTAGATCGCCCTTATTACTTCATCCCAACATCTGAGACTCTTTAGTGATTCCGAGGTAAATTTCTAACCAAAGTTCCCCAAAAACCTACAAAGTTTATGTGGTCCTCACTTCTTTAACAAAAATGTAAAATAGAAGGAAAACTATAATAAGTCTATGCATAGGTTATCATTCAAAAACAATTAAATTAAACAAAACTATAACAAACTTAACTTCAAACAACAAATATAAACAGGGGTTTCTGAATAAATCTTAAAACATATTTTCTCCTTCTATTGCTTAAATATTTTCTTTTTAATTTAAAATAAGTTCTCAAACTACCATATTATATACAACTCAAAGTTGGAACTTTACTACTAGTTTCTACTTGGTAAAATAAGTAAAACTTTTATATTTTTGCTTTAATTAAACAATATTTGAAAAATATACACAGTTCCTATTAGTTTAATCACGAAAATGAAAAAATAAAAATCAAAAAAGTGAAATAAACACAGTCAACTTTAGGCAAAGTAAATTAAAAATTTAACTAAAACAAATTGCTTTTTTTTACGTTTCACATTATATATAGTATAACTTATGTAATAAATAATTTTGTTTTTTGTTTTTGTAATTACAATTAATAATACTTTAAATAATTACTTTTTCTTTCAATACTTGTTTTAATCAACATTTTTTACCGAAAAAGCAGCATGATTCCTCCAAAGAACGATTGAAAATTATTATGCCTGTTGAGCTGAGTATCCGGATCATATTTTATATTTCCAAAAACCTTTATTTTCGTATACACATTTATGTATAATAATTTTGTTTTGTTTTGTTTAAATTACATATAATAAAAAAAAAAACAAATTAGTAAAAAATTAAAATGAAAGAAAAATATTTAAATCATAAATAGATTGTTAAATAATTTTTTTATTTTTTCTAAGCTATGCAAAACTGTGTGTAGAGAACTAAGTAATATATAACTAAGTAGGTAATATATATAAATATTTTTTTTTTGAAATGCCATTAATTTAAAATTTTGCATCTATTGTTGAATTGGTCTATTGGTTTTGTAGCTAAATATGGTTTCTAAGAAAATTAATGGCATCTTTCGCTACTTTTAAGGTTTCTAGTTCTCAATAAAAAAAAAATTAAATAAAGATTCAAGAACGTATCCCTATTGGCTGGTGGTGGTTGTGGTTAACCTACTCTAGTGTGAAGTATTGGAACGATATTTTTTTTTTCATTGAATGATTTTGCTTTTTCTCCTTAATTTTACTACCAATTAGAATCCTTTGTGTAGTGTTGAATGTACATTATGTGCTATTTTTTATTTAAATCTGTTTTGACCCTTTTAGATTGTTAATAAAAACTTATTTCGATTTTGTATGGAAAATAAATAAACAAAATTAAAAAATGAACTCAAAATTTAAGCAATTAAAAAAGGAAAAAAAAAACGTAAATTTCTGTTAAATGTTAAAACGTCGGCACTTACCTGCATGCCAATAATGGCATAAATAAAAAATAGCATTGCAATAAGCAAACAGACATATGGAAGTGCTTTAAACGATTGCACGAATGTCCACAGCAGGATTCGTATCGTGTATCCTTGGCGAAGTAGCTTTATAAGACGAGCCGCACGAAACAATCGCAGGAAGCCAACGTTAATCGAATTCGACTGGAATTATTTTAGATTTTATAATTAGTACATAGTTTTTTTAAATTTATTTTCTAGATTTAAAACTTGAGATAGCAATACGATCATTTGTTTTATTTAGATATGTACACATTTATTTTTATTATGAACATATATTAAAAATAAAAAAAATAATTGGAAAAATAAAGTTAAGAGGTTTTTTAAGGATAGTCAAATATCATTTTTGGCATACAACACTTTCAAGCCATTACATCAGCATCATATAAAAATTAAGTTATTCACTACTAGCTTATTTAACAAAATAAATTAAAAAATATTTAGTTAATGCTTCTCATTGTCAAGCAAGTTCAGAGGGGTACACACAGAGATAAGAAATAGTGTTTTTTTTTATTCGGTTCCTGAAATCATTCAAGTTAAATGCTAAATAAAGAACTTAATTTTCTTAAGAGTAGAACATTTACGTTTTTATTAAAATTATGTCAATCAGAAGAATTTGAATGTAATACTTATAGAAAGAATGTTGGTTTCTGTGTTCCGATGTTTTATATTGCTTAGAAAGTGTTGCCTACCAAAATTAAAATAAAAACAAAATCAATAAATTATGTAGGTTTTTAAAAACATCAAACACAAAAGCAAGTAGCTATTTAATGTTTAAGTTAAAATGAAGAAAAACAATTAGGACAAACAATGATGAAAACAAAAATTTAAGGTAAAAAACTTTATTTAGTTAGAAAATTGTCTTATATAAAATGTTGGCAATACTTTTTTACTCTATTTAACCAATAAAATAAAACAATTTTCTATAAAATACAAATAAAATGAATTTATGTTAATTTTAATACGTAAACCATTATTTACTTTGCTTTTTTTGTAATTCTTATTAATTGTCTTAAATTTAATTTAAAAAAATATTCCAATTTCCAATATAAAAATTTTCCACAACGTAAATAACGATTAAATCAATTCTAAAGCATATAAAATGTAAATTGTAATTTTATGTAAAGAAATAATTTTATAAATAACCAAGTATTGTTATTGTACTAAAGAATATAGTTTTCTGTAGTACTAGTAATAGTATATAAACTAAACTATGATTATATTAGTTTTTCTAAATTTCAATAATCACTTACAAACTAACAGTCTAAAAACTATTTCGGTGGTGTTTTTTTTTTAGTAATTCTAAAGTTAGAGTTTTACCTAGGAACACTCCGAAGTATCTTATAGAGTTTATACTCGTATAGCATAATTAGTTATTTCAAAACTTCAGCTAACTTGCGTTAGAACAAACCTCAAGAAATCAATACATCAGTTTGGAAACTATTGCTTATATGTTTGATGAGTTGAAAAGAAGTGCGATGCAAAAACATGTCCAACGAGCAACACGAATCCGTACACTTATTAAACAACACAATGGGCAACGATCTCCAACGTGTTGCTTGGACAAAGTTGAGAGTCTCGTCCTGTAGAATTAAATATGTTGAACTCGAAATTGATGATTTGCGTACGCAGTGTACGACGGGCATAACCCTTAAGTAGTAGCGCAGGCTTTTAATAAAGTTAACTGAGATTTCTTTGTGAATGTCTTGATTGGGAAAAGTATTCTTGAAAATCGTAAAGCCCTGTCAATAGTGTTGTGCGACCATCATCGCAAATATTTTGAATCGTAATCAGCGGTGTTCTACGTGTAGCTATCAGATGATATTCATTAAATGCTATCTGTGATATCTTGACTTACTTAGTTCAGAACCTGAAGGCCAAGATTGATACAGCCATCTAACCGGCAATAAAATTGAAATTTATTTATTTGAGTAGCAACACCTACAAGATATGGGCATCAGAGACTAAAAGGCCAAGCACGACTACTGCTGTAGTACGTGCAAAACCATCACTCGTTTCGCTTTTCAGCTGTAGTCTTTCATTAATAAATGCATCTTAAGGATTTTCTGGTCCAATTGTATTACAATCGAATAGCTTTTAATTTTTCAAGAAAGGCTGTTTGTCATGAGTAATTTATTTTTAAAATATTCATATGCATACGCAACATTGCAACAAAAACCCGATTAAATAGTTCAGAGTGTTTAACAAATTATCAAAATTCAAAAAATTAATAACAACGAAGTTCAAAAGAGACAAACGAGAACACATCCTGTTTACATGGGTGTCTATATCTCTCATGCTTCTTCGAAAATCTCACAGGGGCTTCTATATACGAGTATATTGTGTACTTATACTAACTTCTTTTTTTTTTTTAGAAAAAAGACGATAAAAAACTGCTACAGAAAAATAGGGATACAAGGGTTTAATTTTTTCTATTTTAAACAACGTCGAATTGTTTAGAATTGGCGAACCTCTAAATAGAAACATAGACAGTGTATTATAATAGTTCAAAATAGGAACATCTAAAGAAAGATGGACAGAAGACACATTGAGGTGAATCAAAAAGTAATGTGATATCTTATACAAAAAACATAGACGATACGATTTTTTTTTCTTTTAAGGATAATCAACTGGTAACGAAGTAAAGCTTTCACTACGTTAAGCATTTACTATTATTAGTAATTAATTTTTTTCGACAGTAGTAAACAAAAGTAATTGCATCTAAAGTAATTTATCTAATAGCAAAATTCTTCATATATCAAAATTAAATTTAACATTTTAAAGTACAAATACACTTTAAGTTATTACTGAGCTTTGCAAAAAAATATATAGTTTTTCTTTTTTTACTTTTCTCATTTTTACTTACGTCCTGATGTTGATTGGAATTGGATTTTTGTTTGTATTTACGAATTCAGATTTCGGGTTTTGTTTGGATGTGATTTTATTTTATTTTTTTTAAGTATTGAATTCATTTTGAATTTTTTCATTTTGAAGTGATGTTGTGTGTGGAATATTGATTTATTAATTTTTTTTTTTTTTTTTGATGATGAAATAGACAGATTAGAGCAGTTTTATTTTTGTAACATCGCAAGCAATATAGCATTCACATTCGTTATACATATATTTTTTCGGTGATTAATTTATTGATTAACATATACAGAAGAAGTTGGTACAGTCACGGGCATCATCAATTAAGAAATTTTGTATATTTCATTCAATAGTATATTTTAGGATTTTTTTAGATTTTAGTTTTTTTTTTGTTTTTTGCAAAAAAAAAGAAGAAGAAATAAATGCATTATTCAGATTTGATAAGAATCGGTATTTCGAAATGGCAATTTCAAAAAAACTACGAAAATGTATGAGAGACAACATCCAAAACAAAAAATTGTCTACAGTAGTTTTGCCAACAAAATTCTATTCTATGAACGGACGAAGGACGTCTAGAAACTCTAAGAGAATGGGGGAACTTGATGTTGGAGTAACTAGATCGCAGGGCTCAAGGGAGATTGGTTTCTGTTTTCAAAATAAATTTATTGGACTTGGTTAGATTCTACAGGTTGACTAGGGCAAAAGGAAGCTATTATTTTTTTAAGTTAAGGGTATGCTTCGCTAATAATTTTTTGTTTGTTCTAAGAATGCTATTTAATTTTCACTAAACAATGATGTGATAACCCATCAAATTTTTAAACAATTTAGGAATTCTAGATTTTTTAATTTAATTTTAACAAAATACTTTCCTTTTTAAAGATAAAGTGAAACTAAAACAGAAAAAAAGTGATGTTTTACGATTGTAGGTGTTGATGGTGTATTGTTAATGAATGTTGTTTATTTAAAGTGAAAACTGTAAACATGAAAAATATGAAACACACTCTATTGTACTATTAAGTACCTATTTAGTAATTTAGTAATTTATTTAAAGCTGAAGTTCATTTCTATTTGGTACATTAGTTATTAATATTTTAAAATACGTTTGTTATCTATATTTTATTGGTTCCGTTGGTCAAGAATATGCCTATATTGACCATTTGAAACCAGCTTTTGGATTAATAGGTGGAAATATATTGAATTATGTGACCTTCTACATCTATTTGTGGAAAACTGGCAAAAAGAGACAATCTCTTTAAGCTGAACTAAGTTGTGGATGCTGATATTGCCCTACCATAAAGAAAACATAGAGATGTATATTGAACAAATGGACAATGGTTTTGCATCAAACTGTCGCTCTCAGGCTGCGATAAAAAAGACGTCGCGGGCAATCCGTTTTTTTAGAAAAATCGATTAGTTTTGCGTGGGATAGGAAGGTCAGTGAAGAAGATGTTACTAGCAGAGAACATGAAGTACGCCCTTGTATGTTTAAATCACAAGGAACAACGAAGATCAACGATTTACCAAAATGATTCAGAACTACTTTTTTGCACAAAATTCCTTTAATAAACGGGGGAATGAATTCGTCATGAAGTAGGACGAGAAATTCCCTTCAAATTAATGATACTTTTTAAGATAAATAATCAAGTCGGCATTAGGGTACACAATTTTTACGAAATCCTTCACGAACTGGACATGGACTGAGCATTTTAATAAACTAAGGAAGGACGACAAAGTAAAAGTGTCAGTTTCTGAAAAGTGAATAGTCGGTGAAGCGGGTAAGTGTTGACTTAGGGACCATCTTAGAAAGATGGGCGAAGAGAAAAACTGATTTTTCTTCAGATTTCGCGGGGATATTGCACAATGCCCGCAATATGTCTTCAAGGAATTTGAAACAACGCAAGGCCAATCTGGGGTTTTTAACTATCAGAAGTTCATATACCCACTCCATTAAGACTGTTAAACTGATGCTGCTTCAGCTCCTGTTTTTCGTCAAACAAAATCACAGGTTGGACTAGCACAAAATACCTTAGTATGTTAAGATAAGGATATACATTTTTGTTGCCGAATTCGAGCGATAGCAATGGATGGACAATTTTTGTCAGCACTAAAGTCACGAAGCAAAGATGTTCTTTCAAATATTTTGCCTATATAATTAAAGTTCAGATGATTATTTGAAATTCATTAAAGGAACATTTTCTATAAAACAGAGATGAACATCAGCAACTATACTTCGATCTACTTATTTATACTCGGATAATTTTTTGCCTGATATTTCAAATGAATTTAAAAAACATGTAAAACAAAAACTAAACATGAAAAAAGTAAACATGCCAATAGTAGGTACATAATTGTATTCTTTGTTCGTAGCTACGTTTTCACTTAAAGTGAAAACAAGAAAGTCACTTCTAAGAAATCGTTGGCAGTGTGCTAAGATTTAACCAATATCGTGATTTAAAAATAATTAAAGTAAAATTTATTCAATTTAGAATTAAGTAATATGAGACACAATAAAAATTTGCATATTCGCGGACAGGACACATAAAAGAAAACACTTTCTAAAAAGTGTATAGAGCTGATCCTTCTTGGGAGCAATATTTAATTTTTTGAAATATTTGTCAAGTAAACTAGTTTTACTTAAAAGCAACTAAGTTGAGTTTTTTTTTTCGATTTATTTAAATCTATATGATCTTATTATGTTTTTCAATAATGAAAATATAGAAGCAAAAAGAAAAAAAATGAAAACAATTTTTTTTTTGCAATTACTTACAGATGCTGCGGTTGGCTGTGTTATGAAAGATGAATGTAGCGATGATGGTAGTAATATTGAATAACATTGTAGTTCAAGCCAATATATATATTTTTTTGATTTGAGGAATTATTAAATAGTGGATATATTTATATATATTGTTAATTTTGTTTTTTGTTTTTTTTTTTCAAGGTGTATATATTTGTTTTGTTTATTTTTATTAATTTTTTTTTTATTGTAGTGTAAGATTGATTGAGTGAATAGTGCATTGTATCCGTACATTTTACACATATGTATATGAAATTAAAAGAAAAGTAAGAAAAAAATATTTATATGAGTATAAATCATATTAATATTAATTAATTTTTTTTCTGTTTAAAATAATGTTTTAAAGAAACAAATTAATAATTCAAGTCCTAAGATGGGTTCGCACTCAAGTTTAGGATAATGAAATAGAAAAGCATTTTTTCCACTTTTTTTCAGTAAATAATTTCAAGTTTTGTGATTAATTTACTACTCATATAAAATTACATATAATATCTTAACATACATAAACCTATTGCATTCACAAATAGGTTTTTTTTGTTTTCTATAGAAGCGTTATCATTTCATTTTAATTTATGTATATGATTTGTTACATTAGAAAATAAAAGAAAAAAGTTTTGTAGTATTTGCATCAATATACTCTTAATTTTATTTGTAAAATATAATAAATATAATTTATAGCGAATGGAAAAAATGAAAACGAAAAGCAACACGAAACAATTTTATGTAATTATTTGGCTCGATAGCTCGCAAAGTACCAAGGCA
This sequence comes from Criorhina ranunculi, assembly GCA_951813785.1. Taxonomy (NCBI): domain Eukaryota; kingdom Metazoa; phylum Arthropoda; class Insecta; order Diptera; family Syrphidae; genus Criorhina; species Criorhina ranunculi. The sequence goes on along the minus strand of OX638385.1, from coordinate 28,818,318 downwards.
TAGCTCCTCGAAACCATGCATGTTGTGCGTTTTATATTTTTTGCATGACCTACAGGCTTTGTTGCTGACTATGAACTAAACACACGGAGGATTATCATTGCTGCTGAGAAAAATTACCATGAAAAACTTTTAGTTGTTTAAGCTTAGATTCGAACTTTTGTCAGCTAAATTACCTATATTTGAACAGAACAAGACTAAGCTAGTTGTCCTCATACACTATGGTAAAAAAAGACACAAGAGGTACTACACAAATGCGATATGGTACTGAGTGATGGTATGAACTTCAGCGCCACAACATATAGAGTGCCATAACTTAGCTTCTTGTAATAAAACATGTCTAATATTATGTTGTTTTTTTTTTTCTGGGATACGAACTTAAGCCAGCGACCACGAGATAAAGAATATCAGTTTACGTATGGGGGTTTGGTTTAGGCCATCATTAATGTGATAGTGACCTAGAAGTCTTTCTCTGATGTGAGACAGCGCTAGACAGTGGCAGAGGAGGTGAGTTATAGTTTCTTCCTACAGCTTCTGCAAAAAGAAGAGGGCCCCTAATCTTTTAGCGCGCTGTCCTATTAGGCAGTGGTCTTAAGGGACATGAGTGATGGTGCGAATTTGTGTTTTATTGAAAGTCATTTGGCAATCTATTTCAGTCTGGTGGAAAACTCGGAGTTAGTTTCTTTAATGGTGTATTTCACTGTACTGTTTGGTATTCCCATGCCCCCAATATGTGAGGGAATCAGTAGGGTGGTCCTAGATTTGGCTTTGCAAGTTACTAAGTATGTCACTGTGTACGTCTTACATGTTTATTGAACCCAGATCTCAACTCGGGATGAGAACATTCTCAGCTTATAGAGGGCTTTTTTGTAGAATTCAAACCTGAATTAGTAAGGTTAACAGTTACTAGTGAATAGCAACGTCTACATTTACGAAACCCAGATCAGAATATGGTTCCATTTTCAATTTCTTTTGAAAACTTCCTTACATGATAATTTATCAGATTGATCATTGGCTAAACACTAAATGAATAGCAAAAAAAATAAAAAATGGGTGTAATGTTTAAGAGTGCTTAAGAAAATGTTCGTTAAATAAAAAAAAGAAAAATAATAATTTTCTGTAAATTCTTATCTCATTCCATTGCAAACTTTTTTTTTTTAAGAAAGAAACACATCCCACATTGATACAAATACATTGATTTTTTTTAATAAAATAAATAACATATGAAACTATTACTAACATAGTATGTACTAAAGAACTAATGAGCAATGAAATTTCGTATGTTCATTAAATGTGTGTGTGAGGTGTTGTACTTACATCGTGCTGGTGTTTTGATTGTTGTTGTAGTTGTTGAGCGAGTAGATTTTTTTTTTAATGTTTTTGTTTTACCAGGAAAAAGTTTTATATTTGTTTTTTATTGATGAAAAAAAAAAATTGATTTGATTTTTTTTTTTCAAAAATTTTGTTTGTTTCGTAAGATTTAAATTTTGTTTCATGGTATTATTGGTTTTTATTGTAATTTGGTGTTTTTGTTGTTGTATTTTTGTGTGATTATGTAATTTTCGACCCCATTTCGTATTCGTATAATCAAATCAAGTATGAAAAAAGGAAAATTAAAAGAAAATATATTTTGATTAATAATTGATTTAAAACAATTGAATATAATATTTTTTTTTTGTTAATATGAATTTTGATGTAGTAAAGTGTTTTTTTTTTCAGTTGATTGAAATAATTTACAAGAGAAACTCAGCACTGCCTTAGAAATGTAGATATGTTCGTGAATACCTATTTATTTTTTTATGTTAGACTTTCAATTTGTTGCCTATTAGTTGATTAAAAAAAAATTAATTATGTTTTATATTATTCTATCCTTCCATTTATGGAAAGAAGTCTATATTAAATAAGAAAATATATATAAATGCAACAATAGGTCTTCTGTTTCAACTGCAACATTATGTATTGATCTATTTTAAACTGAGAAAAATATTTATGACTTTCTTAATTTCTAAATAGACTATAGTAATTATTAAAAGTTTTTTGTGTATCATCAACCAAAATACGTGTACTGTAGGTTAGTTGTAAATAAAATATAAATATGTAATTATTTACCCCGAATTCCATCCACAATGCATCAATGATACTTCCAACAACAGTAATCAAATCAAAGATGTTCCATGGATCCTTGAAGAAATTCTAATATTGAAATGAAAATTCGTTATTTTATTAGAACAATATTTTGGCAGTGAAAGCGGATTTCTTTTTGTATTTCTGTACATTTTGCTGAAATTTACAATTGCCACAATATAATGAGTTTAATTTACAATTAAAAATATTGTTATTTTAACATATATAAAAACAAACAAGTTTACAAAAATTTAAAATGAAATAAAAGTAAAGTAAAAGATGTTATACTTTTTGGAATGGTTTAACAAAGGAAAAAATAAGCATTCCAGTTTGTTTATTTCGAGGTTTTATTCGAGTATTTTCTTGCAACTTACACATTAAAATTGGTTTAATAAAGTGTAAAACTAAATTAATTCCGCTGTCTTACATTTGTTGCTCACTGAAAAGTTTCTTAAGCAGTGGTGAGAGACAGCCTGGAATATAATTATGAGTATGTGAATCATAGCAATAGGAAAAGCAACAACGAGTACTGTCCTTTTGAAATTGAACAGAGTTCTAAGCAATGCTATTGAAGAAGTCTAAATTAATCTCATTCACATTCTCTTTTATTTTTCGAATGCGTTGGAACCATATGAGACATTTAAAAAACAGGCATGTTACGTACATAGTTAAAAAATATATGTAATCTAAAGAAAAGTTGATCAAAATGTAGTTCATTGAAAATCTATTTGATTTAACTCTTTTACGGCTTCTGACAAGAAGGTATACTTGAGTAACAAAAAAATCGATATCGATACTCAGTTCAAACAAACTCAACAAAAATAGCTTCGGTTACGAGGGCGGTCGTTTGCTGAACTTTGATAATGTAAAAACTAGTCAAACCTCTTATTTTCATGCAAAACAGTATGATATCTGAAGTGTTAAGGCCTTACTTTAAAGAAGGAACAAATATGGGTGGTTGTAGCTACGATCACACATAATTCTATCAAGTTGCAAACAAATTCTATAAAACTACATTAAAGATAAAAAGAAAGTACAAGGGACCCAAAGCCCAGCTTCCTGCAACCATTCATATTGCGTGATATATTTTTCGCAAGAATAAAAAGGACCGCTAGTTTAATTGCTAAATGCAAACGGGAGATTGAGAACGCATTTCATGATAAATAATATTCTCGGAAGTTTTTCATTGCCTGCCGCAAAAAATGTCAAGGCGTTTTGCTAAGGCTTAACCACGTCAGAGACTAAAAATGTATATCGTCATAATTAAGGGAGCTCCAAGTAGGCCCCAAAAGGACGATTAGGTGAGTAAGGCCTTCATCATTTATACGTTTCAGGCCATCTTTGCAAAAAGTTTGAAAAAAATCCACAAAAGTTAAAGAAAAGAACAGAAGCAAAATTATTTACAAATGATGTTATTAAAATTTATAAACCAAAGAAAAGATTAATAATTTTTGATAAAATTACCTTTCACCCAATTTTAATCTTATTTTCATATTATTTTTATTTTTTTATTTAATTTTACCAACCTTACATCCGAAAGCAATTACTTTTAAGATGGTTTCCAAAAAGAAGAACAATGTGAATACCAAATTCATGTATGTCAAGATGTCGATATGAGTGGGCGGTGCATCGTGAAACTAAAAAAATAAAATATAATTTTTGGATTTTGTTTTTGGTTACCCACTGAATTTTTCCATTTGTTTTGTATGTTTTTTTTTATTATTTGTGTAAGAGATAACTTTCATAGAGCTTGCAGTTGATTATCTTGACTCGTCTGTTTGCAGCCAACATAAATGCTTTCAGTTTTGATATGATCGATGATTTTTAATATTTATTTTTATGATAGAAAAAAAAAAAAAGTTCTAAGGATATAGGGAATCTAAATTAATGAAAACTGATGTAGTCTTAAGGTTTTAAAAAAGAAGAAGGAATGGGGATGCTTACAAAATATTTGATGGTTTAAAATCTATGTCAATCTATGTTAGCTACATGCAGCGAAGACACCTTTTACTAAAACTTAATTTTTGATGATAATTTTTTGTATCTAATTAGTATTTAAAAAAGAATTTTTTTTCGTTAGAACGTCTGATTTGGATTTTATTTGAATTCTTTTATTTATTTTAACGAAATTTCTAAGTAATACAAATTATTGCTATATAAAGTGTTTTCAATGTGTCAATGTATGATATGTTATTCGGGTGTAATATGTTTGTTTCATGCAAAAAATGAAAAGATAAGACTTTACAGGGACAAGGATATGTACAAGCAATTGAATTGGAAGAAAATTTGTGAATTGTACATGCAATATATATAAACAGTGGTGTCCTCACTTTTAGTTCAATTCAAAACATGCAAAATGATAATTTACAATGATACATAGCATGCAGTAGTTTAAATGAAAATGTTTGAGAGATATTCATGCAAATAAGGAAAAGAAATGATTGGACTTACTCCTGTTTTTTGTTGAAACTTATCTCAGTTTTACTAAATGTACTGTGATCTTGAACATACCTTTTCCAGAATGATTTCTTTTTTGTAGGTCCTCGGGATGACCTGGCCTTATCATATTTAAATTATAATAATTTACCATTAAAATAAATAAAAATATTAAATAGTTTTTAGACTAGTGAACCCGTGACGGTTGGTTACACTTTACATTCAACTGTAAAATAATACAAATGATTTCGAAATATTAAATTAAATTTTCCCTAGAAATTATGTTTTATAACATTCTTTCTTTTCAATTCTCAATGTGTGTAAATTTGTAAATTTCAGCTTTTTGCACCTTTTCCTTTAAATAAAAGAAAACCTAAGAAGTTTGTTTAAATGAAACCCACCTTTACACCAAATCCGATTATTTTCAGTACCGTTTCAACACTGAACATTCCAGTAAACCCCATGTTGATATACTTTAAGGATTTTTCATACATATCGCCTTGGTTATGATACTGTAGAAATTTAATGACGATTAATCGTATTTTTTTTTCTTTTTTTTCGAACTTTCAAGGTGCCTTGTGATTATAGTTTTTTTTTTAATTGTTTTCTTATTTAAGTTGTAATAATACTTTAATGACAAAATCATGTAAGTTGTGTGTGTATGTTTTTATTGCACTACCTATTATAAATTTAAATTAGTATTTTCTAGGTAAAAAAAAAAAACAAATAAATATTTTTTATTTATTATAAAGACTAGTAAGGAAATAAATAAACAAAACAAAATGTTGGTTTGGAAAAAAATTAATTTAATATACTTTCCTTCTAATGTTCGCATTAGGGTTTCAAAAATGTAAAATTTTAAATAATATTAATCATGCAGAAAAAGTAAAAAAAAAAAAAAAAAAAAAAAACATGCAGTAAAAATTACAAAGACCATTGATAAATGAAAAATTATAATTCTTTAACTTGCAAACGTACATACATACATATAGGTATAATGTGTGCATTCAAATGTATATTGTATACATCCCAGTGTTTATCTGAACATGCTTATAAAACAAATAAAAGTAAACAGACAAGTTTTTTATAAAATATTTTAAACTTAGTAATAATTAGGGGATATTTTTTTTATTCAATTATAAAAAGAAAAATGTGGATTACGAGCAAGCAACAATAAAACTATGTGCCTTTTCAATTTCTATAAATAATCTAAACAGAGACTACCCTGTTTCAGCGTATGAATTTCATATATCTGCAAATAGTCTAGCAAAGTACCAAAGGAACTGCTATCGTACTATATATAGAGGTATTTAATACGGGGATGCACTGCAATCTATAAAGATTATTTACTAACAGAGTTCTTGTGTCCGTGTTCGAAATATTCGTTGAAAGGTATTCACAAAGAATACTCCCTTTTTGTTCCCCAAACAGTCAATACAGCTCGTAAAGAGCCTTAAATCACACTTATTTTATTCAATATTTATTCTTGACCTAACTTTGATTTAGGTTCAGGAATATTTTCGCTTGTCTCACGCTTTTTGCCATTACCCATTATTCAGGAAGGAAGCGGCAATCGTGTTAGACATTTCTAGGATGTACTCCAAAAATAGGGGTCAGTTCCAATGGCTGGGCGACACGTACCTCTTTTCGCTAGACAATCCGCCTGATAGTTTCCCTTGAATCTTCCATTAGCTGAAGTCTATGACTCCTTGTCTATTTTAGTTGAAGAGAGATCTTCGAGCAGATTAAGACAGTTGTTGACAAGCGTCGATTCTCACGTGGCCTTAGTGCTGCTTGACTGGCTGAAAGGCAAACGGGTGAATTTGACCCTTCTTGGTAACTTTACAAGGGGTGTTGCGAAATTCATTTCTCTGTGTGTGACCTTCTTGAGTATTGTGGAGAACTTAAGTCTCTTGGGTATATCACCTAGAATTCTATGGACAGTGTAATTTTGAACATGTTTAAGAATCCGCAGATAGTCAGCGAGGTCACTAGATTTGAAGCTCTAGATCTGAGGCACTCTAAGGGAATTCAGAACAAGTTCCTGCAAGATGCAGAGTCCAGTCTGTGCAATTGAATTATTACGTTTTATTACGCAACATCTAAATCATGCTACAATCGATTATTCACCTAAGATTGATTCCTGAAAATTTAAGTTTGGCAGGTATAATTGATTCAAAATGAACCCAAACAACTTTTGCCAACTACGAACACGGTATACCTATCGTTTAATACTCCAGGCAAAACTTAAAACAAACATACAATTGTACTAAAAAAAATAAAATAAATAAAGAAATAAATATATTAATCGAATTTCCTACAAAGTTCTCGCAGCATATACGATACCAAGAGTTGCTCATGCAAACTTAATAAAATATTAAATATTTATTATTTTAGACAAATAATTTTAAATTGTGCATAAACTTATTTTTATAAAGCTTCATTATCTGTACATACACAAACAACAATTTAAGATTTTTTTGTATTGTTTTCTTTAATAAAATTATTGTTTTAAAGTGTAATGTTATTTTTTTTGTTTGTGTTTTTTTTTTATATAGGTTTATATATTTTTAATTTTCACTGCTAAAATAAATTTAAATGTATTACAAACTGCATTGTTTTTGTACAAGTTTCTTATTCTTCATAAATATTATTTAAATGTTTGTTTTTAAAATTAAGTGCATACATACCTTCATCATAAGTAAAAGCGTATTGAACACAATAAGCATCATTATAAAATACTCGAACGGTGTTGAAACTACAATCCGCCAAACTTTGTATTTAAAAGTGTTCCGATTCTTCGGCATATATCGTTCCAGAGGTCGAGCTCCGATCGTAAAGTCTATGCAAGATTTCTGGTAGAAAAAAAAAATTAATTTTAGCTTAACTGGTTTTAAGGAAAGTAATGTGTGAGTGTTTGGAAATACACAATATTTCAATACGGTTTGTATGTCAAAGGATGATTTTAGGCCCACGTTCACCTTGGACTATAGCGCCCTCTAAGTAAGTTGTATGCAAAAGAAATGAGAAAATGCATCATCACTCCCACCCAAGATAAACCGAAAGATGAATTGAAGGCGAGCGTTGTTTCCCAATAATCCTGTCACAGCTGTGTGGACTAAGCAAAGAGCGTCCACGAATAACCGGATAAAAGTCCAATCAACATCATGCATCGGCGCAATGCATCAGCCACGATAGGAAAAGTACATAGTAATGAATAGAAAAGCAAAAAACGCCCACGAAGAACCGTTTAAAGGTCCATTATGAATAGAAAATGAGCCTCGGATAGAAAGTCTGATTTATGTAACTGCTGACCAACCCAGCAAACGTATAAAGGACAACAATTTGAGCATCTGCACGTGGAATGCTTGTGCGTTGGGATGGTGTGGAAAACAATAACCTGCTATGCTATGTACATCTATTGTGGTAACTGTTATCAGAGGTTAACTTAGGCAAAAAGCCTTGAATATCTGCTACGTAAGTTTAAGTGACATCAACCTCAATTCGTTCCCGAGCGATATGATATCACCAAAGTTTCTAAGAGCAATGCCCGTGATACGGACTTAGGCTTATTGATTTTGCGGCGGAGCAAAACAAGCTAGTACGTTAAATTAATTTCTACATTTCAACATTCACAAGGCAACTCAGCAACTTCCACCAATCAAATTGATTACGTTGCGATCGACGGAAGGACACTCCTCCATTGTTTTGGATGGAGGGGAAGTTTTAACCACGAACGATGTACTACGATAAAGAAAGCTAGGTCAATGATATGCAGAAAAGGACGACCTTATCTACGAACGTATGTGAGCAGTAGACACTTTCTGGAACCTGTGATCAGAATGGGACTTCTCACACCAGAAATACATGGAGGTTTCCATAGCTCTACACACCGCGCAACAGGTCATAAAAATAAGCATATATTTTGTAAGTCAGGTACTGTTTCGAAGAGGCTGTTTTGATAAGTTAGACCGATGGAAATTTGAATGTTTTGATAGCGAATTATTCAACTGAATCTTTGCCAAGGTTCTAGGTGTACATCGATATGACTAGAGCACATAACTCCTTAACGATGAGGAATTTTTTATTAATGGTACGCATCTATATATCTATGTATAAAATAAAATTCCCAGAAACCGCATAAATTAAGAGATATTATCAACTTACAATCGTATCACATGCTCCTTAGGAAATGAATATAAATATATATCACTTAACTTACCTGATTTTTATCGATTTCACCATCTTGCAATTCAGCTTCGCCTTGCTCTTGAAATGTAATGATAATCAAGGCCACGAAAATGTTAACGAAGAAGAATGGAAATACTATGAAATATACAATATAAAATATGGACATTTCAATCCGGAAATTTTGAATTGGACCCCTATCTTCATATGTTGCTGCCATGGAATGTTGAAGGACTCTGAATAAGGAATGGAGAAAATTACCAATTAGAAAAAATCATTATTTTATTCGACAAGTTAAGACTTCCGGTCTAAACTAGTTTAATTTTTTATTTTTTTTTTATAGAAAATGTCTATATATAGCTTACTGAGGCCATCCTTCACCGGTCTGTACAGCGAATAATGTTAACATGGCAGTTGCTACATTATCGTAGTGAAAGTTTCGCGTTTTCCAAATCCGCCGTTCCTCTTTTGGTAATAGTTCATCTTCTTCATATTTGAAGAAGGAACCCCTGGTAAATATCAAATTTCGTGTAAAAAAATGTCTGCTTGTGTTTTCGTTTTTTTTTTTTTTTTTGAATAAAAAATAATCTTTTGATTAGGCGTAAAAAAAAAGAAATGTTACAAAATCGATTACAGAACAAAACAAAATACACAAAACGTTCTTCATTGAAAAGCTTAAAATACAATAGTTTACGATAGCTGGTGGATAGTTAGTGTAGAGTTTATAATAAAAGCATTGTCACGTTTATCTGAATTTAAGCATTCTAGACTTATCGATCTTTTTTTTTAAGGAACTAAAACACACTTTGGGATTAGCTCTCTGGGGAAAGGGTTTGTGTTCATTTTATTTTTGAAAAAAGGATAGTGTCGGGGAGCACACAGCACACTGATTGCGGACAATAATACAACTAAAAAGGAGATCAAATGAAAAAATCACAAACAGGATCTCAAGCTGGAGGATATTTTTTTATATATATATACATGTATGTATATATGTACTTTTTTTTTATATGACAATAAGCTCGAAAAAATAATAATAAACATTTAATAAATTAGCATAGGAAGCATTTTTCCCTTAGGTTTACATATGTTTTCTGTAATATAATTACATACATATTTGGGTGATATTAATAGTGATTTCGTAGAGGAATTAGCGTGTCCTTAAATTTAACATAGGTACTCAAATAAATCTTTCGATTGTTGTAGCTCTGTGATTGATGATTAGCTTATTAAGAAATCTTCTGGCAGTAGTATGGTTGGTATGGTATACTTGTGTTACATTTATAAAAGCTTATTTCACATCTGATACAAGCAATAACACAATTCAATTTTTTGTTTAATTTTTCAAGAAGCTAGTGCGTAACTATATTTGTTTTGCGTGAAGTCTTCCTGGTTGATTCAGGCGAAGCCTAGTAAGATATGTGGAAAAAATATGTGTCGCTTGTGCGTGAAATTTAGTACCTAAGGGATTTCTGACATTTATAAGAGCTAAGCGGAAGGAAATAAATCGAAATCTCTGTATTTCTGTAAGCGGTTAAAAAAAAAAAAGATTTCACTTGTTCCCTAAGCGTCTGTAATATAATAATCATAACATTAAACAAAGCCTCAAATTAAACACATTGTGTATGTCCTACTGAAACTTTTTTAAATTCCCTTTCACAATGGACACGTTATTAGCAACTCGTTGGGTACTTCCTCTTAAAGTTTTTGGAAAATTAAGTATTTTGGCATACGTATATCAGAGACTATATACCTATTTTCTAATAAAAATTCTAGTTTAAAAGAAAAATAATTTATTTAACTTATATATTGGCGACTTATATTTCTAGATAAACAATTTAATTGCAAAAAAGTAAAAGAAAGCCTGTTTAATGTGTTTTTTGTAATTTTCGTGTCGAGTTCATTTCTCGACGAAACAGCGCGTATTGAAAAAGCGAAACTTTACTCGATCCTGTCTTTGTATCTTTCGCATCTGAAAAACTTTTCTTTTTCGATTTGAAATGCGATTAGGTACAAGAATATCAAAAAAATATATATATAGAACAGAAAATATCTGAAATGGTAAATATATAATATAAATATTTGTATAGGTATATTATAGTATAATATCATTTTTAAAGTTAACACAACAACAGTTTGTTTTGTTTTTTTTGCAAAAGATTAACTACAAGAGTTTCAACAACTCAACAAGGAAAAATAAGTAGAACTCAATATATATTGGCCAATATGAAATTTTATAAAATCTAATTGAAATTATTTTTGTATAACACTTATATGTGTTTTTATTTTTTTAAAGGAAAGAAGAAAAATATGTACTTATATCGAAGACGGACAAAATGATTGCCCTAAATTGGAAAGTAAGATTTATTTCTAATAGCTAATATTTTTTGTTATGAGCTAGAACGACGAAGACGGGTCTATATAAAAAGCATTTTTGTTTTCGCAATTTTTATAAGAAAATGCTACATATACACATGTATGTATTTAAAATAAAATATTAATATTTTTGAGACTAATAAATACTACCAATATTGAAGAAAGAAAAGTAAATTAAAATTCGGAAGATTTTTTTAAAATGCTACATATAGATTCTAATTATTTTTTTTTACCAAGTCTGCTTTATCAGGAAGAAATCTTTGATAGTTTCTTTGCAGTTTTTCATCAAATTTACCACAGTCCATACTTAACCCATTTTCTACCACGCTGCAAAAATTATTAAATTTTGTTGTGTAAAGTATATTTCTTTAGTAATTGGTAGACCCTGATTCCAAATCTGTTGTCAAACAATTTTTTACTCTCCCCGTTGCATAGTTATGTCCAAAAATCAAATGTTTGATTAATCGAACGTTGGGGCTTATCCCATACCATGCGAAATTTTCCCACGAAGTAACAACGTACTTCCCATTTCTATTGTGTTTTCAACAGTTGTGAATTTGTTTTGTGCGGGTTTATAATATTATTACATTTTGACGGCTTTTAATCCTTTATTTCATAAAGTAAGTGGGAACAGAACCTCCGAATTATTCTAAACATGCACCGGATTTCGGCAAGGAGACGCGCTGTCGTGTGACTTCTTTAATCTTGTGCTGGAGCAGATAGTGCGAAAGGCCGGCGTCAAGACAGAAGGCACTATATTTAACAAATCCATCCAGCTGCTGGGATACGCAGACGATATCGACATCATCGCCCGATCCCAGCGCGCCATTCTTCAGGCTTTTACGGCGATACAACGAACAAGCCCAACGAGTTGGTCTCACGACAAATGAGGATAAAACAAAGTATATGCTGTCTACCAAAAACCGATCCGTCGAACACCGTCTAGGTCAAAACCTAACAGTTGACAGCTATAATATAGAGGTAGGGAAGGAGTTTATCTACCTCGGGGCAAACATAAACTCTACAAATGACACCCTAGCGGAGATGAGACGAAGGATAACCTTAGGCAATCGCTGCTACTTCGGTTTGTCCAAACAACTAGGACCCAAACTCCTAACTCGAAGGACCAAAATCATGCCCTACAAAACCCTGATCTTGCCAGTCTTGCTTTTTGGAGCTGAATGCTGGACGATAAGTAAGACAGCGGAGCAGATCTTGGGATCCTTCGAAAGAAAAATCCTACGTCGAATATTTGGTCCAGTCTGCGAGGAGGGCGAGTGGAGGAGAAGATATAACTCTACGAGCTGCACAAAGATGTGGATGTAGCAGCTATAACAATGGAATGGGTGGCGTTGATCTTCACGATAACGCCATTCGTCAATATCCGTGGAAAGAAATGGTCAGAAACAATTCAAGTTGTCCGTCACTGAGTCTCTTTTACTGACCGATAATAAAGAAGGAATGGAAGTGGATAATGACCTTAATTTCCAGAAACCACTTATATTACGATTCATTCATTTGTATGGGATTTTGGTATTTGGGATAAGCCCCAACGTTCGATTAATCGAACATTAATTTTGCCTCATACCTGTGCTATTCAGGTGGTGTCTGGTGTTGATTTTTTGATTGCAAAAAATATAAAACCTCATCATTACTTTTTTTTTTTCTGTAATTATATATTTTTAATATAATTTACTAAAAAGGCTTATGGTTAAGGTATTTTTCAAGCAACCCCCCGTAATTACGGGTGGGTGGAGGGGGGTTGAAAATATTATTTTTTCAAAAATCAATGATCACAGTAATATATGATATTAACTATATTACTGATATTATTTACCTTCACAATGAAAAAAATTAGTAAAAAAGGACAAATTTCACGTTCGATTAATCGAACACCGGTCGAAAATGGGTTAAAGCACTTGGATGTGGAATCATTATATTTTTAATTCAAACCAAACTTAAAAAACCCAGAAATTTTTAAGATTTCTTAAATCACAACATTGTCTAATGTACTACAAACAAATTAAACACGGCAAGCCTTGTCATGTTTCAAACCTTAACTACAAACTATACATCAGTAGTCCACTTTTAAATTCTAGATCACGATTTAAAAATTCATAGAAGTCCTTATGTATGTTGTTAGGTTAAGTTAGGTTAGGTTGAAGTGACTGCGTGCTGAAACCAGCACACTTAGACCAGTGATAGGACCATTGTGATATCACACGGATCTGAAGTGCACCTTACCTACTTGATGAACCAATTGGAGCTTCTGATGAAGCGAATAAGGTCTCTAACATCTGAATTTATCAGATCACCTCAGTCGTTATTAAACTAGAATTCTCCTGAGTGGAGTCTTCTTTTGCGGCAGAGAGCCGGGCAGCTACAGCAAAGGTAGGGAGTGGTTCCCTCCTCCTCTTTGTCCATAAAACTTCTAAAAATTTCATTTGAATGTATGTTTATCCTTATTGCATGCTTGTGTCCCGTGATTACACCTATGACAGTGTTGATATGCGATCATAGAGCGTTCCAGATTCAGCCGCGGACAAATCTGTTTTGTCGCTAGATACGTTATACCACTTAACCATCTTGAAATTGTTCTCTCGATAGCATCCAGCTTGATTTAAGTTAATATAAGGCGATCGATAAACCCAAGTTGCCTTTATCTGTAAGCATGGGTATAGTTGTTCCATATCTAGCGAATTTGTCTGCCTGATATATCTCTGCGCTGGTACCAAATCAAGGTGAATATGTAACTGCTCCGACATCTCTAAACGATATGATCAGCAATCTAGGGCTTCTACTGAATTTGAACAAAATGATTCCAAGGACCTGATTGCCGCTTAATCGCTTTTTTTTTGCATCTCGAGCATGGAAAAAGCAAATTGTGTTAAACACGTAGTATTTTTAATTTTTAAATTATGTGATAATTATATAATCGTTTTAAATATTTGCACTTGAAATTTTGAGCCAATCGATTGGTATATGATCGCCTTTCGTCGTTCTAGCTAAACGAAAATTTTTAGTTTTTAGATTTTGTCTTGTACTTGTGCCAATCTAAGAAAAAAAAAAACGAAACATTTTCCAAATTTGTTCAGTTGTTGCGGTTGGTAAAATTGTCACAGATTTTATGGAAAGCACAAATTGAAAGAGATAATTTAGTTTTGCGTCAGAAACTTTAATTGAAAGTACAACAAATTGACAACAACTCGAACAGTTTTAAGGCGAATGTAAAATAAATTAAAGTTAATATATATAAAAAAAAGAAGACATATTTATGGAAATTCTTAATTGATTCAGTTTTATATCATTTATTGGTTGCCAGATCGACTGGCAACGCTGTTTATGTAAACTTATTCAGTAGTAAATTAGTGTAAGGATTCAAATCCATATTAAAAGATTTTAAGTTCAACTATTGAAATTGTCCGGCTTTTACTTTCAAGCTAAGTATTTATACATACATAATAATCTTTTATATTTATTCATATAATATAAAATAAATTGTCATCAAAATGATATTTTGTGACTCCATCTAATATCGATTCTAAAGAGGTAGTAGTAGGTAAACACTATAACAGAGGAAATATCTACAATAGAATCAGAGGAAACATACAAAGTAGTTTCACTACAACTATAACTCTCAACAAGAGGATAGAGAAAAATAATAGTTTTAATATAAAAGACAGTAGGTAAGTTAGAGTTAGGAGAAATGTCAGAGCATAGACTAAAGGTAGTAAGAAGTATTCTATAACTAATTTGCTTCACACAGATTTATGGGCAGAGTTGCGTGCTGCAGATACAAAGTGTTGAAAATGACCAAATACGCCCTGAGTGAGTCATATAAATCTATTTGGGCGCATTTGCGTAAACTAAATATTATTTTTATTTATTTTTTCAACGCTTTCTATTCGGGTTATTTAGTGGTAGGTGTTAGATAACCAGTTATTGGGTATATCTACCACCTACAAAATAAATATATTGAAAATGTATCGCTAAAGAAAAATAGTCACGCACTGCTCCATTCAGTTTCCACATATGGAGTTTTTGTAGAAAAGGGGGAAGTCACACATATATTTTACACACGCGAAAAATTTCTACAGGACTGTTGTTATTTTTTTTTTTTCGAAAACGGAAAATATAATGCAACAGATATTCTAGCATACACCGATAGGATAGATAGATCTGTTTTTCTTAATCTTTCTTTTTTGTCAAACTACAAACCAAGGAAAAACATAAAAACATAAAAAAACATTGGAAAACAAGACATAGATCAAGCCAATTATCATAGTTTTTTTTTAAAGTAAAACATCTAAGCACAACACACACACATACAGAAAAATAAATATATAATAAAAAAAAAAAAAAAAATTAAATAATTTTTTTGTGATAATTGTTAAAAATTTTGAAATTTTTTACTTACTGGCACTCTATGGCAGTATGTTTACTTTCGTCCGTACAATAAAAAAATTTCCCATTGAACAATTGTACACCAATTACAGAAAAAATAAATTGAAACAATATATACACGATTAAAATATTAACAACATTTTTTAGCGAATTCACCACACAATCGAATACCGCTTTCAGTTTCGGTACACGTTTAATTGTCTTCAGTGGACGCAGGACACGTAATACACGCAACGATTTAATCGTTGATAGATTTTGTCCAGCACTGCTACCGGTCATATCGAAACCGAAGCTAACAGCAGCGCATATAACGACCACAGCATCCATAATATTCCAGAATTCTCTTAAATAGCTGCCAGGATGTAATATAATACCTAAATCTACAATTTTTAGTAACATTTCTACTGTGAATACGCCCGTAAATGCATAATCGAAATAATTTAAAATTTTATTTCGCGTCGAATTCTCAACGACGGGATCTTCGGCGGCCAACGCTATCGATGACAATGAGATGACGACCATAATGAAAAAATCGAAATATGGCAGATTGACCACCCAATGGGCTCCACGACGAATGCTGTTGTTATTGTTTTTAGTTTTTTTTTTAGTCAATTATGAGATAAAATTCATCATCAAGTTTAGGATCGGGAAAGAGAAATAAAATTGTATATCGATTTGTTAAAAAAATCCACAAATTTGTATTGAATAAAATAAAATAAGAAAAACTAAAGGAAAAAAAATATTTACGGGTTTGTTGGTGATAAAATAAACATCGATGAGTATGGCAACATTGGCTTAGGACCCTCGGTGACTTCTTCCTCTTCCTTTTTCTCCTCTTCTTTCTTTTTACTTTTGCCACCGCCACCGGGTGATGTCGTCGATCCTTCAACATGAACACCGTCACCCTGAAGGGCTTCCATTTCTTTTTCCAGCTCCTGCAGTTGTTTCTCTTTATCCTCTTCGACTTGCTCCTCTTCAGCGGCTGTCAGTTCCTGTGCATTCGCCAAATTATCGACGGCGATAGCCAAGAACACGTTCAGCAGTGTATAGTTACCGAATAGCACCAAAACGATAAAGTATCTGCATTGTTGCGTAGTTACATTTCGGATGCAAAAAAATAAAAGATACACAAACAAATCATAATAAATGTGTTAAAAACACAAAATTAAAAAATATAATTTAGGTTCCTACATATGAACATAAGTATGTAGGTATGTAATTTTTTTTTTTAATTAAATGAAGTACAAGTACAAGTATGATGTGTGTTAGTTTTGTTAGTAAAGTATTCATGTTCGTGGGTTAAACTAAGATTACTAGTTGTGTTACAAATAAAAATGGTGTACTACAAGTAGATAGGTATACATATATGTATCTAACATTTGAAACTAAAAAAATGTCAAAATGATTGTGAACGCAATCATAATTTGTCATTTTTTTCGAGTCAAAGTTTAACTAATTTGTTTTTAGTATACTCTCTGTTGTTCGATTACGTTAGGCTGCCATTTTCTCCCGAAACTTATTTCGTAGCGTAGAAATACGTAGAGTTGTTCATTTCGAATTAAAAAATATTGCACTTTCCTGAGAACTCGAGAAAATCCATCACCTAATTTCATTTCTTTTTTATGAAATTATTTTCGAAATAAAATATTTCGTTGACAACTTTTTTGACTGTCAACATTTCTTTTTGTTTTTCCCTTCTTCTTAGTACTCCTTTTCTTTTTTCTTTTGTAGTCATACAATATGTAATTGCATATTATTAAGATAAGCATTGTAAGCGAGATTGCCAATTTCAACTTCGGAACTCTGTTTATAATATATTTTGTGCACAGTTTTTGAAAATGCGTGCTATATAGATATTTCTTATAGTTTTACGATTAAAAAGAAAAAAAAAAGTGCAAATTTATAAGGCCCTATTCTTTGCTGTTGGATTTAAGCTTTCATTGCCCTTACTATATAAAATGAAGCCTTACGTTGTCGGGAAAAAATTAACAACCTCTATCCTAGAAGTTTATCTAAAAACTAAAATTTGCATGCATTCTATTGTGAGTGGCCCCGTAAGGAACTTCTTTAAATTCTATCTAATTCTACAACGAATAATGTCACTTGTTAAGACATTTTGGAATTTAATTTTTTTGTGAAAGAAATACATTTTTGATATACGTTAGAAACCCAATAATCGGATCTACAATTAAAATTGAACTAGAAATCTATGAGCAGTAGATACAGAGAAACAGAGACTGTAAGTTGGGATTGCTATTTCATCTTAAAGAAATAGCTGAATAAGGACTAAGATGCCTTAAGTCGAATTTGAAGCGTATACAAACGGTTCTGATAATCAGAGCTCTCCTATTAGGATAATAAGGATCAAAAAATGTCAGATTGCGGTCATAATTTTTGTTAACAAGTTTGTTACACTAATCACGGTTTCGTTCTTAACCTCTCCTGGTCTTATCTGAGGGTACATAAGAGAGCAACTATAAAAACATAGATCTATAGAGACTCCATTATCAACAAAGTGTTGGTCAATATAACTCGTGGCGTCTCGGCATGAAAAAAGCGACGTAAAAAAATCGTCAAACAAAAAACTCATGCTTTTTGGGATGACTTCGTCGACTCGTTGTCGTAGCCACCTGCATTCTAAAATCGAATGGACATAATCGTTTTTGGGAAAGTGATTTCTAGACAAAATTAAAATCTTGTCAGGAGTCTGCAACACTTAGTTAAAACGTAAAATTGGTTTAGCCTTAAGTCATGAACTCTGGTGTACATACATATGTATGCTCGGAAAGACTCCCGAGTTTAGATAGATGTGATTCTTAGATATTGGATTTTGAAGCGGAAAAGAAAACCAAAAAACAAGATCGTTTGTAGTCTCTTCTGCATGCGAAAAATACTTCAACTTCCACTCACGCATTGGGCAAAGAGCTAAACTTTGAAAGAACAAGGTTCAAAAGTAAACTCGAGGATCCTTGGTCCATAGACTAGCAATGAATTCAGTGGCTTTATCAAAGTTGAAGTTAAATTGCAGGTAGAGGACCCCACTTAACCCTATCTAATCTAAAATCATCTGAAACTTCTTATCTGCTTGGTACAATAATACTAAAATAGGTACTACAAAACTAAATTTATAAATACTACAATATAATTCAATTTATAATCGGTTGCTAGTAAGAAAATTGCATATTGATGCTGTGGTAGCATATATACAGAATACTGCCTCGAGACGATTATCCTTCTGCATTACTACAATAAATAAAAAAATTATATCATGGACCGAGGGCTTTCAAATTAGAAAATCAATAACTAACCTCCTAAAAATATTTTTAATCCTTATTCAAATAAAATTGTGGTTATTTTAACAAACTTATTATGTTTCAACACATGCAAACTAAATATTTTCTACTACTTCATGCATGAATAAACTTTTATCACCTGGCACATAGTTGGAATACAGATTTTTTTTAAAAGAATTAAAATTGTTGGATAGAAGATCCAAACAATTAGTAAAAAAATAAAATAAAAGAAAAAAATGCAAACTACATGTACTAAGCTTTCCTGGTTCTTCTTGACCGAATAAGCCGGGTTAAGATGCTACCAACATTAGTAATTCTTTTAAAATAAAATCTGTAAATTTCGAAGAAGATTTTAAGACGATGATTGCGGGACATTAATGGTTCGACGTTCAACGTCTTGATGTTGCAATGATTTCAATCAAATATTTCTTATCTAGCCACATTAGTATACTTTCTATGAGATACATTGATTTGTTTTTCTAGGCGACTACTTATGTTGTTGACTTGACACAAAATGGACGAGTACAATTACAAAAAATTCTAAACAGATATTTGGAATGAAATTTTCGACATCACATTGATGAAAGTGGTCAAATCATGTTTTTTTAGCTGTCATAGCGTTTGTCAAATGAATGAGAAGAGTAGTAGTAGTAGTAGTAGTAGTAGTAGTAGTAGTAGCTGTTGTAATTATTGTTGGTTGTAGGTAGTAGCAGTACAGGTAGTTATTTTGAAACAACAAAAAACTTACAGCGAATAAATCATTCCTTTTTTGGCTCCACCCTGTGATATAATACCCTGATACATGACCTCGTTCCAATCCTCACCGGTTAATATTTGAAATACGGTTAATAGTGCAATCGGGAATGTGTTGAAATTCGTTTCGGGCGTACCGCCTGGCAAATTAAATTGTCCACCAAACAATTGCATGCCGAGCAATGCAAATATCAGAATGAACAAGAAGAGCAGGAACAACAATGAAATGATGGATCTCATCGAGTTCAACAGCGAAATCACAAGATTCCGCAGCGATGACCAATATTTGGTCACTTTAAATATACGTAGTAGACGAAGGGCACGCAGAACAGACAAACCGAATGAGCCGCCTTTCACCTCGGACCAAACCACTTCGAATATCGAACCACTAATGACGACACAATCGAAACGATTGAATGATGATTCAAAATATATCCGTGGACCCAGTGCATACATCTTGACCCACATTTCTGTCATGAATAGACCGAGAAATGCAAATTCCGCATAATCTGTAAGTAGAATTGGAAATAAAGAAAATCGGGAAAAAAAAATTGGATTAGTGAATTAAATTTAACATCAATTGACATCCGAAGATAATATAATACTGCAGCAGGAGATGTTTGAAGTTTATCATCTATGAAATGCAAAAGAGCACAAGATACTTACATAAAAACTGCGTCAACCATGGTGGCTGGCCGTAGTGTTCTACAGCTACGCAAACGGTGTTCAGAAACACCAAAACTATGACGAACCAATAGAACCATTGCGTTTTGACGGTGTGCCGGATCCAGAATCGAAATCGCTTTTCGGCATGCCAGAAACCCTTACACGTTCCTTGTGCTTTCGTTCGTGATTTGAGGTATCCTGAAACAATTTTGCTTCAATTAGTAGTACAAATGAAAAATGTTTTTTTTGCTGCGATAGATACACAAATTCACATAAATTACTCAGTGGCGGTACAAAATATGCGATTTTTACTTTTAATCATAAAAATAATATTAAAATTGATGTTAACAATTTCTTTTCACACAATTTCCGATATAAGTGGTTCCTACAGTTTGATCCAGTAGTTGTCTTGAAACTTTATTTGCGCCCATAAGTATGTTACAAGAAGTTCTTATCGAATGCACCAACCGCGAACTCCTACGGATATGTCATGAAATACTATTTTCATAACGACTTTGTTAAAGTTCCATCAGGAGTAAGCATATATTTTCCAGAGACAAACACTGAAAGAACTTAAGACGTAATTTCGTTAAAACTTCTTCATGAACTGAAATTTAGTTTGAAAATTAAGAAAAGAGGCAGAAGGAGGTTCGGCAGTATAATTGTGAAAGTGAAAAGTGATTAAAAAACGATGCGCAGTTGACTGTAGCTCCATACAGAAGAATGGAATCATGGTAGTGAGAGGAAGTTCAAGACTACAAATCAAATGTAAAGGATCAATTCCATAAGATTTGAAATATCTGTCGTTTGCTTAAAAAAAGTCCAAAAGGAGCTTAATACAGAATTAACCAAAGGCTCCAAATAATGGAACAGAAGATTTGTGGATTCCAATCGTAATATGATGAACCTATGATAGCGTTTCGAATATAAATAATATTCATTCCAACTGTTTCACTTAAATTAAAAAAAAAAACTGGCGTCATCTTCTTTATAAGAAAAAAACTCCAAGAACCACTGTTGACTTACCAAAAATAAAAGAAACAATTTTGAAAGAAAAAAAAAATTTGCTTCTGTGTAAAAGTAAAAACGTGTGAATAACGTTCTTTAAAAAAATTCAACCACATACGTGAAAATACATTTTTCTAAGACATTTTTTTTTAATAATTGAGTTTAAATGGTGCTATAACATCATCTAAAACTAAATACATTATACATACTATAAATTTTGAATATAAATTTAGATGCTACGTTCGTTCCATGCTAGCGAAAACACCAGCAGCTGAGCTATTTTAGTAAACCTTATACATTTCTATTTTAAGAAGCTGGTTAATATAGTTTTTTGGCGTTGTAAAAAAAAATTCCCTAAATGTAAATACGTTATTAGAAGTTTTCAAAAACCTAATGCATCACACTGCTAAATAGCAAAAGTTGTTATGAAAAAAGAAAAAAAATGTACATGAAGATGAATGTAGGTATAGAAATCAAAAAAGCTGCTTTATATTAAAAACAAAAGAGACATGTAGGTACAAGTTCTAATGGTATGCATACAAAGAAGTGAGCCAACTAGATAACATAAGGAAAAGTATTTTAGGTTTTTATTTAAACTATAAAGCCCTTGGTTGAAAGGCTTTTTCAAGATTAATGTTATTTAAAGGCTAGGTGATTGTAACGCTTCGGCAGCTATCCCATTGCCGTACTGCATTCTTAAATACTTTTATTCATTGATAATGATGCCATAAGACTACCCGTTTTGAATATGGGGCTTAATCTCAAAAAATTTATAACTAAATTTTAAAAACAAAAGCCCTCATCATCTACACTGGCGACCAAAAGTTTGAAATCACCATCGAGCTTTCGTATAAATTTATTTGTTAATTGCATTGCTTGAAATTGTTTTGTTGAATTCATTGAGAAGCCTTTACAATTGATGCTTGTAAATTTGTCATAATTAGCCGACCCTCCGATTACGATTTCCCATAACAGCTCTATTAGGTGCAAACTTCGCAACTGTGTTGATCAAACCACGCCCTGCAGCAAAGTGACTGCTAGCTTTTAGTAGCCAAGAACCCTTCACAAACAGTATAACTGTTATTAGATCGTTGTCCTATTGCAAATGGAGTTTTTACTACTTTAACCTTATTGTATGGTATTGTGCTCTAAAACATCAGTGTACCCTGGCTTATTTTAAATGTTATTGATGTGGATGATATCTCTGATTGGACTAGAGCAGAAATGTGAAGAAAACCAATCCCATGGTTGACACAACACAGTCTTGTAGCAAAGTCCTCATATTTGGACTTCTTAGTTTATAGAGCCTTGCTACAGTCCTTAGTCGTCCAATTGTATATGCTTTGGTCCACAGCAACCTCTTAGATCTGAGTAAAGGTTTTCATACAGCTTAGTTGACTTTTAAGCCATCACGTGCATTAAAGTTCTCTGACTCCGATTCCTCTTGGATATTCTTTAAAGCTTTCTATTCACGGTTTTTGTCATTATTTTTGGTCTTCCTGTAACAGGCAATTCAACAACTCTACTCAAACTTGACTTGAAAAAACAGAATAATTTCAATATATCATGTCACCAGTCTCAGAAGCTCAAGATGAATCTGTGCTTAATTAGCCAGTCAGAGGTTGTCAAAGCGACTAACCTAGCTACAGGATCGATTATCTCATTCAAAGCAAGTAGCAATGAAAAATCTAATGCGATTACGAATGTTCCAATCTTTTAACTAAATTTAAATATTATCTTACTTTAAACATACATAGTACATAAAACATTTTTAAATAATTGTGACTGACATACACATGGTTCTTACAAATATTTGCGTTCCTATATTTAAGTGACAAGAACGTTTTTTTTTTTTTTTGCAATACTATTCAAAGCTCAGGCATAGATATTTTCTTACATAAATCATTTTTAAGTTTGCATTCTACACAAAAGCGTTTTGAGGATTGTGGAACACGGCTTAATATAAACACTAGCACTTTTCAATTGGTTTTTTATTTTTTATTTTAATCTGTTCGTACCTTTCTTTTCATTATCAGTCTCAACTGAAAATAAATTGTTTGTTGAATGATAATAACATTTACGCACACCGCAAAAGGATTTAAATTCGGAAAATGTATGATCAAAAGAAATGGTATAATTTTAACTTTGCTTTGACAATAATAAATAAATTCAAGGACCCATACACTGTAGTCAAACTATGTTTGATTGCAAATTTTTAAGAGGTTAGGTTTGCCTTTCCATTCGTCTCTATTCAAACCGTGTTTGAGAATAGTTTATTTGTTTTGTTTAAATATACTTGTTATTCGAAGACTGTCTCCCACGTTTTTCTCAAATATTTCAGGCTAATCCCCTAAAAAATATATCAAATGCTCCATTATGCTATTTCAACACACATAGAAAAAGGACAAGTCTGTAAAGGCGATCCTGTATTGAATTATGTGCCCCGTTGTGAAATCTCTTCTGATTTTGAAAATATCTTAAACCCTGAGATGGACTGGATGCGGAGTCTTAAAAAGCGAGTCAGCATCAGCAGTGGCTTTATTTGGAGGCATGCCTAAAGTAGTCATATCTATATCCTTTATTATGGAATTTAATTCTTGAAAAATTTAAAATTGGGGTACTAAGTGTTAGGTATACATATATTCAGGGAAGTTTCCACTAACATTTACTTCAATTAATCTAGTGGACCGATATCTATGGCCTTACGGCTAGCCGGGTCAAAACAGGACGGGATTTCCTCGCGAAACTTAGGAAGATTAACCCAAGATAAAGATCTCTGTTCTGAATTTGTACTCAGTGTATGGTATAGAATATAGCATGGTGGACTTTTTTTTTGTAATAAGTCTACACAAAGGTACTCGAAGAAATCCTAACAGTTGTATTCTTAGGCCAAAAACTGAAGGAGTCTAGATTGTCAAAAGAACAGAAGGTTCCATTCGTCGAAAATGCAACAGGCCCACAGAGCAACAGAGAAACAATTTAGTACCATCAAGTTTCAATGATGACTGCGAAACGAATAAAAAAGAGTATTTTCAGGATGTCCACCTCTGTAGTCCTCCAGCCTTTTTTGTGAAGTGAAGGATGCTACTAACATTAATTGCTAAGATTGTCGAAGCAAGGAGCTCTCAGTTGAACCAGTTTTCTTTTGAACAGAGCTGAGCATGTACAAAGAAAGTGGATGGTTGCTATTTTGTCCTTATCGTCTGGACAACTTCTTCAAACCCACGGGATAAGAAAAACTTTCGATTGCAATTTGTAGCTTACCAGTGTATGGCTACCTTAAATTCAACTTTTGCTAGTTTTAGAATTTTTTACTATCATCATACCATCATCACCATAATCCTCTTCGGCTTCCTCTTCTTCGGTATCTGTTGACTTGGATTTCCCTAAGCTTTTCAGCTTTTTCCGTTTGGCGGCATTTCTTCTTCTCGCTAAAAGAAAAAAAAATCCATTCAAATTGATTTAATTTTTGTAAACTTAAAGTTTGTAGAATATTTTGTTACCCTCCATTATGTGCATCTTTTCTTCTTCTGTTGTTCGTTCTTCGGCTAGTATTACCTCCTCTGAAATATTTGGTTTTGTTTTTTTAACAAAATATAAAAATAGAACGAGGGCCTATCACTGGGCATATGGAAATTTGCATTTAACACAGTCACAAGGATAATATTCTAAAGTTTAATTAGGATTGGGTGTATATAGGAACAATGCAGGATTATTGAATTTAATGGAATCAACTGTGTTACATAATTTTTGGTTTGTTTCAATCAGCATTCAACTAAATTATTTTTTAATTTTTTTTTTATATTTAAATACTCTACCAGCTTTACATATCCATTCAACATAGCCGTTCAACTCTCTTTCTAGTTGCTGTTGTCTTCTAAGCTTAAGAAACTCTTGCCTATTTTCTACTTTTTCTCGTTCTTTTGCGAATTCACTACGAAAGACAAAACATTGGTGGAATTTTTTTGTTTTGTTTTTGTTTTGGGTAAGAAAACATAATGCATTTTGTACAAGGAAGGATTAGTACAACAAATTTTTTTTTTCATGAAATAGTATGTAGGAATATTTTAAATGAATAAAAATCAATAAAAAAAAAAAAATAAATAATAAAAATCGAAAAAAACAATGTATAAATAAAAATTAGTAAAAACAACAAAAATTTAAAATTTCCATGTGTTTGTATGTACAATCGAATTTATTTTTGAAGTTCTAAAACTATGGGTAGTTTGACAGTCTATCTAGATTAGCAATTGGTAAAATGATTGAATTAGCTATACCTAGACTAAAATCCGAAACAAGTCGTACTTCGACCAAAATTATGTTGACTTTTGCTAACCGACTAGAGGGAAATGAGTTGTTCATGTCTGTGGAGATACAGAGGGGTTTGAACGCCAGCAGAGTTTATTGTGATGCAGGCAGTATTCCGTAACTAAAAGCTTGAAATACCTATATTGATAGCCAATGAATATACTCAAAGATCTTGACTACACTGATAATATATGAAATTTCACCAAATGGCTTCAAGTGTGAGGATGGAGATGGACATTACAAAGATTGTGAACATTTTGAGTGGAGCAAACAACAATTTTTTGTTTCCGACTCCAAAAAACGGACTGAAAAGCTCTCTTGACAAGTGTTGTTGAGATTCGAACCTCTGTCAATTTGCTTATCCATCCAACGCACTGACCATTGCGTCAAGACGACCACTTGAAGCAAAGCTTTAAACCTCAAAAGCTGTATTAGAAAAAGTGAGGCAGTTTCATAAGAACGAGTTGGACAATACTGAGATAAATGGAAGAAAAATCATTACAATTGGCAAGAAACTGAACGTGCAAGTGTATCTTCTATGAAGTCACTTTGTTTCAGGAACAAGGAAACGAAGACTTATTGGTGATGCAAGGCGCATGATAGATCTTTGAGGTCGTTGCTGATGCAAGATAATGAAGTACAGACGAATATGTATATGAAGGGGCTCTACGCAGAGTTCAAAATCACTCTTGAATGACAATTTGCGATTCGATTGTTGACGTTAACAGCATTGCTATCGATTGTCTCAGAGAGACAGAGAAAACTAGAAACAGAGACAGATGAAGACTAGAAACAGGGATAAGTGGAATCACATCAGACAATATCGGTACGGTAGTACGACCAATTGAGGAAAACTGTTACTGTTAATATGGAGAATAGGACATTAATTCGTCAAGGCCATTAAAGATAAGAGCCTATAGAGGCTTAAAAGAAGCCGGACCACTCTGAAGGAATCCAGCATTCCATATATTCCATATATTTCCAGCATTCCGCTGACATCAAACAGAACAGCCTTTATATTTACTCCAAAAAAGCAAGTTCAGGACTAGCTCAATATAAAAGTACCTTAAAATTTAGCAAAAAAAACAGTTCTAAACGGTATAGACGAATCATAAAAATAGCTTACCATGACAAATTTGAACTGAAATCATGCGTATGAATGATTTCAATGAATCAAATGTGAATGAACTTGAAGTGAAATGGTATAAAACATCTGAAAAATCTTTGAAGTATACAACTTGATTTATAGGGCAGTGTATTGGGAAATAGTGTCATTAAAAATTCGAGCCATCTATAAGTATACTTTGTTCAAACAGTGTTTTATGAATTTCTATGTATTTACGTATCCATAAACCCCACTGCAGTGATTCATTAATAATCTATGGAAACTAGCAAATTCAGCACACATCTTGGATTAACTAAAAGATGATTGTGTTCACCTATGGAATATTAGTTTAATTATTTTTTTTTTATTTAAATTTTTGGGTTTAATTTAACAAATTTGGACACACACAGTATACATATCAAAACTTCTCAACTATTGTGTAAATTTTTTGTTTAGGTATAAAATATTGTGTCGAATGTTTTCTTATTATAGAAATATTTATGAACCTGCTTGCGTTATCCAATCTAGATATGATGTCATAGCATTTTGAAATAACGTTCTAGTCCGGCATTTTTGAAATTCCATTCGTCGTTCGACACGATTACGTTCA
Organism: Criorhina ranunculi; assembly: GCA_951813785.1. NCBI lineage: Eukaryota > Metazoa > Arthropoda > Insecta > Diptera > Syrphidae > Criorhina > Criorhina ranunculi. The sequence continues at coordinate 28,791,050 of OX638385.1, read as the reverse complement.
TTAGAAAATTCTCTTCAAATGACATATTAGGTATTTATGTTACAAAACAAATAAAATTTTGTATAATTTTGTGAAGTGTTATAATAAAAAATAAAAACGTATATATAAATAAAAAAAGAAGAAGAAAAATAAAAGAAAATGTATAGAAGAAAAATAAGAAAAAACAAAGGTGTACAAGTTTTTAAAACTTACCCGCTAAGAACACCAAGAACTAAGTTGAGCATAAAAAATGAGCCTATAACTATAAGAGGCACAAAATATATCCAATTAAATGTTGAACCTAAAGCGTCGTTGGTCTGAAATAATTTAATTTATAAATAAATATGATATATCTTATAAAACTTAATTAAATTATGATAAGATTTTTTGCTGTTTTTGTTTTTTTTTAAGTATAAGCATTAGAATTTTTTTTTCTTTTCATTTTAAGTCTGTTTTTGATTTAGGTATATAGAACATTCTTATTGAAAAATTAGATAAATACATATATCACATATATTCACATTTTACATATTGAGATACACATACAAAATATTACTAAATAAATGGAATTATGAATTTTTATTTTTAATTTCCTTTTTTTTATGATAATTTTGTACAAATGTGTTACAAGTGTGAAATGAAAATATTAAAAACCAAAAAAAAGTGAACATACATAGTTTGTGTGTGTGATTTGTGTGATAATTTGTCCATATTGTGATATCAAAATTCCATTTATTTACACACCAGATAGAAAAGGAAACATTTATACACATAGTAGATAGTTTTTTTTTGTTGTTAGTATACATAATTAAAAGTACGCATGCACACACTATGAAATTCAATGCTGGCGCAAAGTATAAATTATCATGAATCCTAAAACTATTACATCAAGAGTTTTCCTTTTATTTGTTTATATTTATTATCAAAGTGGAAACGTTTAGCAAAGAAAATTATTTCTGTATCATCCTTAAGATTGGAGTATTTTTAAAGTCGTAATTAACTAAAATCCAAAGCAGAGTGCAAGAGAATATGCAGGAGCCCTGAACGTGGCGGAAAAGAATGTTCCACAAATATGAGCGAAAGAACATCAAGTCAAGCCCCATTAAAAAGTTAAAGACTTGGAGCCAGCCAGATTGAAAATTGCACATCAATGATACACTGTCTCATGCATCGTCGTTTAGTTGAAGTTAAGATCTACAACATTTATCGCTGAAAGCTTAAAAATGGCTTCATATACAAGACTGTGTACCACGAATATATTAATTGTATTAAAAATGTGATGGACATTTCAGCAGGAGCTTTTAAAAGAAAATCTACAACTTATTCTTACGCGAGTAAGTGACTGAAGAATTTCTTAGAAATGTTAATTGAAATTCTATCCGCGTACAACCGGCTACAACCCTCATTATCCAGGACACTGTGTGCTTCGTTTACTGATAAATCCAAAGCAGTGGGGAGAGAGCTTCTCCCTAGGGTTCATTGACCTTTTGGTTATGCAACCCCAGAGCTCGGACTGAATCAGTCTGTTATTGAGCATTTGTTTGATCTGTTCGCACAGGTAATTTTCAACTTCCAATCATGTAAAGTGTCTTCAAAAAAAGTCTAGGATTAACCACGTATGCTCCAATGAGCAATTGAGTGATGGAAAGCGATCGAAGTAACAGATGGCCCAAGAGTTGTCGCAGTTTCGAGCCCAAACTTAACATGTATATTTGTTCAGAAGCATCAGCACACACGTTTGGAAAACTAGTGCCTGTACATGCCAACGCACACGCCCATACTTACATAATGTAACTTCTACGAAAATTGAAAAACTTCAGTAACTTATTTAGACGTCTTCCCATTACTTTGCAAACTACAATACAAAAATTAAAAATAGGAAAGTCCTTGATTTCATCACTGTGGTTGTTGGTTGATTAGTTCGTTACATCTGAAGCTTCGTTACATGCGAGTTTGCTAAGTAAGATTATTTTTCATACAATTTATGGACTCTTAAGTGGTTCGTTATGTCTTGAGATGTGATCGGTTACCTTTCAGAAATAATTTTTCTTATGCTCGTAAAAATGAGAAGCCAATAAAATATATAAATATTTTTTTTAAATTACTTACTAAGGTTCATGGGCTCTATAAAATGCGCCATAAAGCAGAGAATTTCAACGAAATTAATTTATTTGTGTGCATTAAGAACAAAAAAAAAAATAAGTATCTATTGTCGTTGCACACTTAAAGCAGGCATTTGTCGTCAAAAAAAAAAAAAGAATCTATCGTAATCGATAGGCAATTCTGTATTAGGTAAATTTATATTGACAGTGCAGCACAGCTGAGAATCAAGGAATATAGAGTAAAAACAAAATAAGAAGTTCAGAAATGAAAAGTAGAATATAACACACATATATGTATATAGTATACATTGCATTATTATTATTTTTAATTTTTTTTTTTTTACAAAGAAAGAAGCATCTAATTATCTGCGACACCATCAAAGTGCATTGGTGTAACAGAAAATACAGCTTCGGTATGCACACACACACATTAGTATGAAAATAAGTTTTTACAGGCATTTCTTTGTTTAAATTTTGATATGACTTTGTTTTGTTTTGTTTTTTTTTTTTTTTGCAATTTACCCAATACAGTATTGCTGTCCAGCCTTCCATTGTGATGCACTGGAATACGGTCAACATGGCAAAACCGATATTGTCAAAACTAGTTATTCCAGAATTTGGTCCATCCCATTTCTCTAGGCACATACTGTTTGTAAAATTACAAACGTACGCACCACCCGACGCTACGGATGAGTTGTCCGAGTTACAGGGTGTTTCCATCTCCCCCTCCTTCACAATTCTATCTGTTATCATAAAGTAAACAATAAAAAGAATTAATATCAAAAGTTCACACATACAAATATACATATATAGTATATGTAAGTCTGAAATGAAAAACAAAAAAAAAGTTTTCTTTACTTGGATCCTCTAAACTATAACAAGTCTTATGCAGTGCGCCCGAATAGAACTCGAGTCCGATGATTGCAAATATAACGATCGCAAACAGGACCAGTAGTCCGATTTGAAGTAACGGTGCCATTGCTTTGATAATTGATTTTAAAACTACTTGTAAACCTGAAAGATTGTTAAACGTATTCAAACACACAGAAACGGTATTAGTAAAAAGTTTTTTGAAAAATCTTTATATGTTAATTCTTATTTTTAAATTTAATATAAATAAATAAATTTGATAATAGCATGCAATCTATAGATTATGAAACTATATTCTAATCATATATTGGGAATAAGATTAGAGCAAAACTTATTCCCAATAAATGTAATTATATAAATCTAAATTGTAATAAATAAAAATATAAACTAATAAATCACATCTAGCGAACTAATTCATTTAACTACTCACTAGGAATTCCAGAAACTAATTTTAAGGGCCTTAGCACACGAATAGCCCTTAATGTTCTTAGATCTACTTCGGGCCCTTTTTGTGGGAACATTGTGATGAACCTGATGTTTCATTTTTAAGTTTTGTTACACCAATCAAACGTTTATTATTATCATTATATTTTTTTTTAATTTTATGTTTTAGCAAAAACATTTTTTATTTTGTTTTTGCATTAATAAAAAACACGCGAAAAAGAAACAAAAAAAAGAAAATACAAATTATTATTCAAAGATATTTTTGTTTTCTTTTGTTTAGTTTTTTTTTTTTAATTATCACACTAGAAACTAATTCACAACAAAGAGCTAAAACATGTAGAGAATTGAAATTTCGAAATTATAAAATAAAATAATTATTTTGAGAACAAACAAAAAAAAAACGTAACTAAGGGCTATTTTGTATATAAATAATAAAATAAAATAAAAAATTAATAATAATTATAAAATAAAATAGAAGAAAAGTCTAGGGAAATAAACAAAAGGTTTTCTATATTATGTTTATGAATATTTCTTAATATGAACACCAAAATAAAAAGTGGTTTCTTTCTAGGAAAATGTTAGCTTCAATTATTTATTTTACAAAATTTGAGCAATAAAATGTTTATCACTTGGAAATGATAGGTATATAAAATTAAAAAAAATCAAGACACATATTTAAATCGCTAAAAATATACAAAAGGTTCTACATTTAGACCAAGTGCTGTTTGCGGCTACTCGAATCTTTTAAACTTTTCTTAAAGATATTCTGCGGAAATTCCCTCATTCAGAAAATTTTCTTTTCAATATGAAAATAAAAAGGAAACAACTATTTCCCACGATAGTTTGCTTTTTCCAAGACACAAACATTCAAACTTGTAATTGAACTCTTTCTTAAATAGTCGAGTTGGTCTTAATCTCATGAAATTTCACAATCTGTGTATAGAGGAAAGTGACATGGTGAATTGGAAATTGCTGAACCTCCCTTAACCTTGTCGTTCTTACACCTAGATATAATTTACATCAGGAGCTGCAGATATTTTGTATATGCAGGTGCCCGAAGACAAATTCCTTATCGACTATATAGATGATATTGCAGTAATCACCGCATGGAACACCACTATCGCACAGAGAGAGGTAAACCTGGCCTTTGCACTTGAATAGAAGACCACAGTTTAAGCCTGCCAGCAGAGAAGACAGAGATAGTCATTCTTACTAACAGACGAATCGCTACGATAGTGAAACTCAAAATCAACTCTGGGTTAATATTTACTAAGGAAGTAGGAAAGTTCCTAGGAATGAGGGTAGACACAAAGCTCTGCCAAGACACTTCTGAGGATCATCCTGAATGACGGATGCACGACCTATACATCGACGCGTTCAGACTGTAAACAAATAGCTTCGGTGCAGAGAAGAGGACCACTTTAGGTAGTAAACATCTATCGAACAGGATTGAAACCTGCCTTTCTCAAAGTGGCGGATGTGACTACTATAGATCTACTAACGCCAGAGAAAAAAAATACTTTTTCGAGAGGAATTTGACGCTAAAGTAAGTTAAGAAATGGCAACAGAAGAAGCAAGGGGACTTCCCAAGCAAAGCTGCCAGCAATTTTGAAGAATCGGACGTGGGTGTTTTAATGCCTTTTTACTAGGCAAATGCTCAGGCAAGGGCTCAGTATAGTAATTCCCTTCACGATAAGACAAATCATTTTTATTTTTGAGTCATGTAGATGGCAAGAAGAACGGCGAAACCTAAAAATGGAGGTAGAAGTCGTTACATTCGACAATATCTTGAAGGCGGTGCTTACTTAAACGAGGGGCGATGGAACGATGGATGAGGAAAATACTCAAAAATAAAAAGAAGAAGCAGCTCTAACTTCAAGGCAGGAGAAAACAAAAAGCAGGAAGGAGTCCACATGGGCTTAGTAGACACAACGCTGAAGTAATGCAAAAAGTAGTTCTGGGATGGACAGATGCCTGGAGAGGAGAAAAGTTAAGTCAGTGGAGGTCCGACGCACCGTCGAGCGAGGAATACTTCCCTGATGGTGCATGAAGTGCAAAATGCATTCTCTCCTCTAAAAATAAGAAAAACATCCTGGATATAAGCTGCAGATTTTTAATCCGTTTTTAGCATATACCTACCAGAGACTCAAAAATGTCTGATTCAAATCGACAACCTTGTCACATACACAAGAGGGCATTGCAGACGTCCTTCTAGTAAAGGGCTTCATGAAATCGAGATGACAACTCTATTTCAACCTGAATGCAACTACTAGCCGTGCTTGTTGATTGAAACCTATGTTCAGTCTTGGCTGAAGAATTATCGAAAGTGGAAGGAGGACCCAATACCTTACTGATTATGAGGAAAAAGGAAATTTGCTAGCCTATACATAGACTACCCTGACTACTGCAGGAGCTGTCTGGATGAGAGGAAGAATTTGAGACCATCAATGCAAGAATTTCCAAAACTATCGCCTTCGCCATATAGAAAACAAACTTCTTGGACAACGGGGTGAGCTTGTGCGAATTCAGCTTATAGATCTTATGCGACTCATTGGAAGCACGGGCTGACTCGAGAGAAAACCAGTCAATAGACTATAGGCCCCCGTATAAGCACCAATCGCGGTTCATATTCCCACAACCTAGCCTATAATCTAGCAAAGTATGGAAATGTGAATATAGAGGTTAAAACCTTAAAATGTGGAGACCTATAAGCCATGTCTGATTCATAGGACGTTTCGAAAAGTTGGATATATTCAAAGAAGATAAGAGGTGATCTTAGGTAGGTTCTTTGTTGGTACGGATCACATAGTCACAAATGAAGTTATTGCCTCTAGGAATTCGGTTCAATAACTTTTTATGAGTCTCTTTCTGCTAGTCGGCTGTCAAAAACATTCGATTTTGAGAAGAAGAAGTTGTTTCATCTGTTTTTCTATTGAGAGTTTTAGAGGGAGCTGTCGATGTAGAGAAGGACAGAAGAAAATATATGCTATATTCAGTCTCATCTTTGGACGTTATGAATGCGGAGTATACTTGACAAATTGTTATTCTGCACAGTAGTCAGTAGAATGTATGTTTTGATGGAAAAAGGGTCAGAGACACATTGCCAAAAAATAATGGAAATTCCATATTCAGTAAAGTAGTTCTAAACTTTTTATTAGTTGAAATGCTTGGTGAATAAAGAAAATAAGTTAAACGTAACAATTCGCAATCGAAAACTAACACGATGATAAAAGTTATTTCACATCTTGCACTCCATTTCTAATATATGTTAGTTAGTCTTTTGTGACTCATGACACGCATACCGATATATTTAAATATTTATAATAATGCAAAACATGCTCGACTATCGTTTGAGTTTAATGTCATATGCATAACCTAGGGTCGTCCAGCTACTTAAATGTTATACACAGTTGGTTCTATCATTTTAGCCATATCTAGTAAATTGGCCCTTAAAATCTAACCGAGCTATACAATTAGACTAATCTAAACAAAACTATAAATCCTCTAGACTCTAGCATATTCTAAAAATATGTATTAAACATATTTCTGGCACTAGTTTTATATTTTTTTGTTTTTAAATTGTATACACAATGTCGAATTACATTTTATGAGACATTATCTGTCAAGTTGATGGGGTACAACTAATGCCGAGAACACAGACTAGAACGAACGATGATTTATGTATGTTAAGCTAAAGACCATCTAGAGTCTAGTCTTCTCTAAAACACTGATGAACTGAACATATATCTAAAAGTATGTATACATATGTATTTATATATATATATATATATATGTATATATATAGATAACGTAAAATTCTTAAACGAAGTTCAGCGAACAATTCCTACTTAATGGCACTCCTTGTTGAGCACTCGGACGTCTTACTTGGTATTCTCGAAACGAGCTTAAGCGGCCTTAAGACACGAAATGACCGCAACATTCGCAGGTCGACATCGATATTTGCTTCTGCGAAGATCGTCATAGCGCTGAAGTAATTATTTTAAAAAATAATTACAGTTTTGATATCGTGAATAATAAAAAAAATAAATTAAACATAAAAAAAAATAAGTAAATAAATAAAAAAATAGTTGAAAGATGTAAAAAAAAAATAAATAAATGAAAAATAGTTTGTAACTGCAAACAAAATGGTTAAACCTGTCCAAGAGTGTATTGCAAAAGATATAGCTTAAGTTTGATATTAAAAACCGATAATTACCCCGTTACTACAACGAAAAAATCCATTATGTTCCATATATTCCTGAGGTAGGAGTGTTTATGCAGAACTAGCCCTAAGGCAAGGATCTTGAGCGATGCTTCTACACAGAAAATGCATAAAAAATAGGCTTCGGTTCTTTCCTAAAATTATTAAAAAAATAATTATTATTTTTTTTAATAAGAACATTTTTAATTTTAAGTGTACGATACCAGTTTCTGAGCCAATACTGTTTTATCACCCTCAGGCAAATGTTCTTCTAATGCCAACACTACACAGTTGGCAATGATTGTCAATAACACAGCGTACTCGAAGGGCGGCCATTCTATTATAAATCGTGTATACTTCCTAATTGGATTATCCTCGGTGAGGATAAAAAGTGATGTGGGCCCACCACCGGGTGGTGATTGGCCCTGACTACTCGGGCCACCCATTCTATCAGCTAAGCGATGGGCTCCCCTTCGACCCAATTGCCCCCCGCTTGTGGAGCCCTGTTGCTGTCCTGCTAGCGCCGCTTCCTGAGCCGCTGCCAACCTGAAAATACAAAAACAAAAAAAACATGTACAACTTGATAAAAAAAGTGCAAAAAAGGAAATGCATGCTTTGAAATTTGTTAACCACTGTTATCGACGTGTAAACTGCAACAGATCAACTTTGAGTTCAATCTATGAGAAAGGATATCCTTTGGCGGAAATAATTGACTTCGATCTACCTTTGAGGATATAATGGTCAACAATAATAATTGATTGTAAACTGATCACAGGTTACAGGGAAAGGATTCAAGGATCACAGATGAATGTTTTTTAGGGGTTTGCTTTCACTTTTGGAGATTCACTTTACGTCAAATCATGGGGAAGGCCCACTATTTATTAATCGATTTCCAGCCGCTCCTGTAAAAATTATGACGATGGATGGCATTCGCTGCTCCTTTAAGATTAAAAGAGACACCACTAAGACCTTCAATACCATTAAAGGTTTAAGGCAGGGCGATGCCTTCAATATCTGGTACTGGCGAACAGAGTACGAAATTTCCGAGTCTACATATTTGGCACCATTTTCCACAAATCAGTGCAACTACTTGGTTACAATGACGATGTCAACAATATCGGTAGAACGAAGCCACCAGTTACTGGCGTCTTCACAAACATCGAATCAAAAGATGTTCAAACGAGAAGTTGTAAACGAGAAGATAACCGAGACAAAACACCGATGTCATGGCCAGAGCGATATACGATGAACGACCATACTTTGAGATACTGAAAGAGTTTCGTCTACCTAGAGTTTGAAATCCAATTTACAATAACCCTCGCTCGTATTGGACAAATGTGTAGTAAGGCCCTGTTAGGAAGAATCAAGGAGACGCTATACAAAACTCTCACTTCACTGCTAATAAAAATAAAAATAAGGTAAAAAAAAACTGTTAAGTTAAACGGTTTTATTTTAATCAGGGGCTGTACCAAAAACTAGAAAATAATAAGAACATAAATCTGGGTCCCTGAAAGATACTGATTTCTTGTGAGAAATCATGCACGTCAGATAACAGTGCAGTCTTCTCCAGTCGGATGCCAAGGGCCACTTTCTGTCGCTACGTCAGTGGATTAAGTTATAATCTGGAGCTTTTATCAGACTTAAATAAAAACGTGGGACGCATTGAAAATTTTCTTTTTGTGGAGCATAGAAACAGTCTAGTCATACATGTTTTAATAAAAACAAAAATTTAATTTTTCACAGTCTAGCTTCTCAATACACAGACCTTCAAAAGTCCTAACGCGACTCAATGCTACATACGCCTGGCCTTCCTCAAAGAGTCTGGAGCCCAAAATACGCCACAGCATGGTCAATAGTACTACCCTGCATTTTATGGACTGTGGTGGCCGATGACACAATTATTGGCAATATCTTTCTCTCGGCCATTCCGTGATTAATCTTTGCTGAAAATTGCATTTCTTTATAATGGATAAGGTGTATGCCGTCATGGCATGTCAGATTATAACAGAGACATGTGACAAATTTGTATTATTATTTCTATCCATACTTAAAAACCTGATTACTAACACAGAGTCCGCTATATTGTATTTAGAATAACATCACGCAGATTATCATTTTCCCTTCGTAAAACACTTTCATTTAATACCCATATCAAGAGGGTCGTGTAGCAAAAGGTTCAAGCGACATCTTGGTGCATCCGCCATATAAGATTTAGAATAACGTCACGTAGCTTATCGTATTCTTCTTGTCAAACCCTTTCATAAAATATACATATCAAGGGGGTCGTGAAGAAAAAGGTTCGGCCGCCATCTTGGGGCCTCCGTCATATTAGATTTAAAATAACGTTACGTAGCTTATAGTATTCTACTAGTCAAACCCTTTAATTCGATACCCATATCAAGGGTGTCGTGAAGAAAAAGATTCAAACGTCATCTCGGGGCGTCCGCCATATTGAATTTTGCGTTGTCTTCCTGTTCTGAGCTATGATTTAAGTTTCAAGTCTCTAGCTCACCGGGAAGTATGCGTAAAATCGATTGCAAGATTTGAACCAAGCGAAATGAGAAGCTAAATGGCGTCCGCCATCTTGGATTTAGAATGACATTGGATACCCTATATTGCATTGTCTCTCGATTCTGAGCTATGTTTTAAGTTTCAAGTCTCTAGCCCATCGGGAAGTGCGTTTGAAATCGATTGCAAGATTTGAATCAAAGCGACAAGTGAAGCTAAATAAAACCCTTTAATAAATGATGTTTCGGCAAGAGGATGTTCCCGATCAGAAACGAAATCCAAAGGGCACCTCGGACTGAAATGAGGGGTGGAAACACACAAAAAGGAACCGAGTAAGGTGTCACATACATACCTTATTCTTTCCTTATCAGTTTCATTGGAAAGATTTTGAAGCAAGCACAAGTGATTTCGAACACAGACAGAACAGGCACCAAACTCTGAAAGTAGTATAGCCTGCATACTTTTATGGAAGGAAATATTTGGGGCAATCATAAACATTGTATTTTAAAGCTTAAGATTTTGGAACATTGTCTAGAAATCAATAAAATCAAGGATACTATTGCTAAGTTCTTTCCGCTTTTAAGCGAAGATTGTGTTAACTTTCACATTTTATAAATCTGTAGGAAGGATTACACACATATACATATCTTTGTATACAGAAACAGAATTTCTGAAAAATATCTCGAGTTCTTGACAAAAAAGGATGCCAAATGCAGCCGATCCAAAGATGATCTCATACTCTTGCTTACAAGTTTAAGACAAAACGTCAAATCTCAGTTCAGAAATTTGTTTTACCTTCAGCGTTACTAAAGTTAAAAAATTAAATATTACACAGTATATACTGTCAATTTTAAATCATGAAAATAAATTATAAAAACAAAAAAAAAATCTTTAAAACATCCTCATTGCACTATACATCCAAACATATATTTTGTATCATTGTTTGTACATGTACCTATAGTTTGTAGTAAAATCCCATTGGTACTATAAAATTTAATTTGATTTTTATTTTTATTTTTTCCATTGCGTACATTTGCAGTTTGCCCTTCGACTTTATAATACATTTTTCCTTAAATTTATGGTCAAAGAGAACAATAGTTCTTTTCATACTTCACCATAAGGCGTTGATATCAAATAAATTGACCATGACCAAACAACCACATACACATATATATTTCGCATTTTGGCACTACAACTAAGGATTGCGGTTATTATTTGTTTGTAAGAAAATGCTAATTTGTTACCAATTAAAGGTTCTTATTCGATTTTAGGGTTGAACTCAAGTAGAAATGTTCTGGTTTAGTTTCTTGAATGTTAATTTTTATATTTTTAAACTTTTTTTTATATACAAATGTGTTTTTACCGTCTTTCAATTCTTTTTTTAGGGTGTGTATCATTGGTTGCGATTTTGATAGTTTATTTGACATTTCATGTCAAACGTGGGAGTGTTGGGTTTGATGTTTAAATTTCTTAACACGCTAGAAGATCCTTTAATATTTGCTATATACTTTTGGTGAAAAGCTACAAACATGGTATACATACTTGTAGTGTGTGTGTTTAAACACAATAAAACAATGTTTAACTCCATCGTATATTGACCTCTCCTAAGTACAACACACCCTGATTTTGTAACTTCTCCCCATTTCCTCTGCATTGACGAATAGTAAAGCAGTTTTTTTTTTTTAATAAAATAAAAAGATGTTTCCTTACTGCAAAAATAAAAATAAAACAAAAAAAAACTGACAGCATTTGACCGATAGTTGGTGGTACTGCAGTTCGCAGAAACCCAATTGGCCCTTTGTACACCACATGACGCTACTTTCAGAGTTATTAAGATGCCCTCTATGTGATAGCACAATATTCCATTTAGTAAACCAGCCCTCGAACTGGGAATAATCTTATCTTTTATGATCTCTCCTTTCTTTCCAGTCCAACACTGGATTCACATCTTTAAGGCTAGATCAATGTTGCTGTATAGGTGTTGCCCTTAACGCTCCATCAATACAAACTGTATGGACCATCACTCACAGAAGCTGCCTTTCGAAACAGTCAGGGACACTTTTATCAACTTTTTCTATTAATTGAAATAAGGATGAGTGTTATCTTTGGTGAAGCTTTATCCGGTTTGTCCATGCTGGGTATATTTTTATATTTTTTTTTTTGTTTAAAATGCATTCATTACTTTTTCTTCATTTACAACCAGCTCCAACTTAATAGCTCCTGATTTGATACAATCATAGACCCATAGGGGTTCTTCAAAATATACTTCTGGTGTTTAGTCCCCTTCTACCATTTCTGACATTCTGAGTGGATAACTAAGCGAACTAAGGACGAAGGAAATTCTAGAAAAATCATATTCAACTTTTTTTTAGTTGTACCCAACTTAGGCAATATCTATCATGTGGAACCGTAGAGTGATAACGGGTCATAACACTCTACGGTTCCACATGAAGAAAGACCTGTGTAGAGGCTACGGAGACGAGGAAATCCAGGAGGACACAACCCACTTCCTCTGCTACTGCCCCGGCCTGTACCATCTAAGATACAAATTCCTCGGGCGACATTTCTTCCGGGATCTCGAGGAACTATCTGGTAAACCTGTGAACGATCTGAACGGCTTCGTCAAATCCACAGGATGGTTTGTACCACTAACGCAGTAAGTAGTTACTATTACTCTTTTTATGCGGGTAACGTTTAAGGGTAAGGGTAGCACAATGGGTCTTAGAGACCTGAGTGTGGCGCAGAGGAGCTTCTCTTCGCCGGCCCACATACCTTACCTTACCTAGCCTAGGCAATATCTAGCATGTGTTAAGTCTCTAGTTAAGTCTCGATTTCAATGATTCAACAACTACCAGGTGTTAGAAAAAAAGGTTTCTACTGGTGGTAGAAAGCTCCTCTCCAAATCTAAGGGCTTAATATCTTATGTCTTCTAGAATAATGAGAAGAAAATAAACTCCTTCATCTCTATCAAACACAGATACGAGACAATATTATTGAACGGCTAAGATGCTGTCTGCCAGCACACTGGGGGGGACTCAATAAGAATGAATCATAGGAATATATAGCAAAGCTGTTAATCGTTTTCTTTCTTTACTTCAAATTCCTATACAAAACTACAATACACACGACCACAATAGACAATCAGACTTCGAGCACATCTATTGTTATTATCGAGAAGCTAGTCGCATCCACAACCACTGCACAAGTCAAGTTGCAGTGAGCCTTAAGGTAAAAGATGCAAATGTCTATATGAAATTTTCAAAAAATACGTACATATGCATAACCACATAATCAATTCCCTCGGAGGTTGTCACCATGTCACCGGAAAGACGTAAGGAAGAAAAAACCTATAGTATTTCGAACAAAATCTCCTTAACGTCATCGTTGCAATTGTGGCACTTGCAATAACACAGCCGTACTTCAACGGCAGAAAAAAAAAAAGTTTTAATCTCGTGATGACTTGGAAACTTAGACAGAACATAAGACGTGGGCGAAAATCTATACCAGAAGACATTGGATACTGAAGTTCAATGTAAATAGATTCATTATGTATGGTACTTAGAAGGAATTATAAATATCGATTTAGGTGCACGTTGAACTGGAAGTGTAACAAATGTAACCTAGTAGAGTTGTTTTGAGTTTTCGTACCGGAAAAGCTTTTTCAGCCTTTTCTCTTAAAAATCCTTTTTTGTTTTGTGCTTCTTATCAGCATACTTAAGCTGGAAAAACAAGAGTAGCCTTCGTTCTGAAGGAAACCATCTCTTGGCTGGTAACAACAACCGTCTGGGAATATAGTTTGTCATGAAAAGCCTCTGAATCCGCCATTCAGAATCGCTCATTTGAACTGTAAGTTTCCTTCGTTCGTGGGAAAAATATCATACACACAACAAATATAGTAGTGAGAACCTAGGCTTCTGTGCTACTGCTCAATACAACATCCGATGAAGGGTTTACATGACTTTCGACATCGAAAGTCTCGACGAGGTCATTATGGACCTTGATAAAGCAATAATCAATCTCCATCGTCATCCTGCACAGACGGACGAATTTGGTTTGGATGCCTTAACTGAACATGTCTTTCTAAGGCTCGTCACTCTAAATTATGTCATAGGCGGCCTTAAAATTGATAAAGACTAAGTGTGTCATGAGTATCGATTTGAACTTCTTTGGGTTTTCTCTACCATCTTCCGAAGTGTGAAAATTTGGTCGATTATGGACTTCACTGACCTAAAACCACACTGAGAGGGACCAAGCTGATTCTTGATAAGATCTTATACGCAATTCTGAGGAGAATTATGCCCCTATAATTGGCGCAGTTAAGGAGACAAACGATGCTGAGATTCCATTTATTGGGTCTACACTGATCCAAGCAAATCTTTGAAATGAGTAGGAATATGTCAAGTCATCTGCAGCTGCTTTGAATATCTCGGCCGGTAAAACATAAGGTCCAGCAGCCTTGCTATATTTGATCTTAATTATCTTCTCTTAAGGTCTTTTATCTGTTTAAGTAAACATCGCTGAACAGCTGGATGGAGAAAGTAGAGAATTTTCCAAATCTTTGAACTAGTCTTACAGAAGGTGGAATTGTACTTGAAATTGTCAATCGGATCAGCAAGGACTGCCCTTCGCCTTGCAATGGAATTAATTTTATCTATGACAGTGCCGTTCCAATGGTGAGTCCGTGCTATAATATGAGTTAAGAACTTAAAAATTAACCGTCAATATTACAAGAAAGCTGAATGGTGAATCCACGTCTACAGAATATTCTAAGGATCTGACCTAAACGTATCGTTGTCAAAAAATTAAATAAAGGACTGGTAAGCAGCCAAGAGAAACCACCGTTCGAAATGGCGACAGTTGCATAGAACCAGAACTGCAGGATAAAATAAAAACTTCTCATCCTTATGAAAATGGAAACCAATTTGTTACAACTCATCGTCATGTCGAAACGGTTCATTTTATAAATGAAAGCCTTAAAAACAAACTAAAACCCTAAACGCATTTTCCTCTAAATGGCTAAAAAAAAATTGATAATCCAAGTGTGGGTGCCCTTGAAATCATTGCATGTCCTCCATAAATTTAAGTTTACTTCCTTTTAGTCGAGAAAAAAAAAACATATGTAATCCATTGACAGCGCCAGAAAAACACACACATACAACCAAACCTCATACGAATATTTTCCGATTTTCTTTTTCAGTTTTTTTTTTTTGTATTTTATATTTTATTTAATGAATCAGTTCCGCAGACCACTTCTCATGCCTTATAAGTTAACTAGGACTTCATTATCTAGGTTATGTACATAAGAATATCGTTTGGCGTAGCCACATATAAATATGCGTACAAACATTTACTTTATGGCCTTTGGTCGGTTGGTGGTATGGTTGTCTTCCAGACAATAGGACTCCGATTTCGAAATTCATAAAGGAAATTGACGCCGACAACAACCCAAATTACTTTTCCTCTTAAAGTTGCCTTCTTCTTTCGAATAAGACTTCTTCTCTGGGTTATGTATGGATGGATATAAAGAGGGGAGAACAGTTTTGTTATGTCGGTAATGTATAGTGGAGATTACGTCATTACTAAGACCATTTATATAAATTAAAATGTACAAAATACTTTGATGACGCCAACATTTTATATATGAATAAATGTCAAAAGAGTTAGTCTAAATGTTTGACAGGACGAACGTCGGAAGTTTATATCATTTTTATCAATGAATTCTATTTGTCTTATTTTGTCGGTCGTAAATCAATTTTTTTGGTTTTAATGTCATTTAAGCAATTATCTTAAGGATACGAGGCTAAAGTTGTGCATAAAGGAGAGACAGACATAAGTTTGTAGACAAATACATATATAAAATGGCTTTGAACTTCGTTCATCTATAACTGTCGATATAAAATGGAGCCAGTGATGTCATAACTATAGATAGATCCGGAATTTCATTCATGGACGGAAATACACAATAAAGAAAGGATGTATACGTATACATATATATTTCCAGGCAATAAAATATGACATCGATTTTGAACTATTGACTACAAACTATAAAAGAACGAAGAAGGGAGGAGAACTAGGCCGATTTCGAAAAAAGTTAAAAAGGAAAACAGAATAGCAATAAACAAGCTTATTTCATGTCCTTAAGTGAAGTCCATTCGTACACATTTAATGGAAAACCTTGGCATACCTCAAAATTCACAAATTGAGAGAATCTTCGAGCTCGACAAACATTCAATAATTTTCCGTGCCAAACCTAATTTTCTTTGGCCAACAGATCTGTCATTTCAGTTTCACAGGACTCATATACTTGGGCGTCATTTTTGACATGTGGAAACCTATAATTGGGCACTTGTTTCCGTTAGACCACTTTTCTTTAAATGCTAAAATTGTAACTTTAATTATTCCACATTTTTTCTCACTAGTAATCTTTTAGTAAAATGCAAGTAATTGGGATCATCATTCTATCGACGTGTCTTGTTTTTTGCAACAGCATCAAAAAAAAAAGGAGCTGGGAACTTATTTGGAGCGACCGACCCCTTTTTTGCACACTTTTTCTGAGACAACACTGGGTATTATGTATCTTCATTTGGCCCTGAAACTCGTGGCTGAGCATCTGCAAGGAACGATAGGAAAAACACGGTAAATTTTAGCCCTAATTTGTGCTGAAAATATCTTTTAATTCTGCTGTTTCTGACCATTTCTTTTTGAGATAATTTCCAAGTGATCAAACTAGGTACTGAATTGACTCTCACCCAAGTGAAATGCAAAAGTTTCACAGAAAGTAAACGAAATTTGCATTTCCTTACGATTTTCCTGGCAATCCAGTTTGCCTCCATAGACGAAGATTCATTGAAGATTAAAAATCGAGAAAATCGGCACTTTATCCGTGGTAATGGTCAATGGACGTAATCCGTACTTCCTACATCGGACGAGAAGCCGTAGTTTTATCTTTGATTAGATTTTTTTTTTATTTATAATTCACTAGCGCTAAAGGGGTTATGAATAAGCTTATGATGCTATTCACACAGTGCTAGTGTTGGTGTAGTGATTTGGAAACTCAGGTGGTATGAGGTTTCAGAATTTTTTGCTCCGAGGGTGATGTCCAGAATGACTGCGGAGAATTATTGGTATTGTTGCCATTGCTTATAATTCACAGTATTTCTTTCGAACATCCCGATGGCATCTGTACGATCAACACTTTTAAGCCATTGCCTACTTTACTGCCAGTGTTATGCCTATGCAGTAGAGTTGACGTCAGATTTTTTCACAATTGACCGACTTTTTGTTTGTGACATCGGGATTCGAACCTGGAACCTTCAGCGAGACAAGCGACGATGCAACCACTACACCATGGCCACCCACCATGGCCACCCCTATTTTTTTTAGAGTCTACCGTGTGCCATATACGGCGCCGCTCGAGTGCCCAGGTTAAGGACCAGAGGATGGGAGTCATTGCTACCGAAAATAGAAAATCACTCTGCTGGAGCAGATTCTGGTTCATTGAAAAGAAAGGTCTATTGTACCATCGGATGGCTTTTAGCCCCAAATCACATTCCACACTCTCCTTGTGAAAGTGAATTTATTCTTGAGAGAAGCATTTCTGACATCCTGTGGGTAGAAAACTTCTTAAGACAGAAGCTAGAGGTAATCAACCCAAACCTATTTTGTTTTCCTTTTCAATGGCCTCAAATAATGTTTCAAATACTAGACCTGTCTGCTAAACTAGTTTTTAAAAGAGCACAGTCTGGCTACTACGTTTGCTACGATATCAAGCGCTCGTTGGGCTAGCCAGCCTTGTCTGTATACAGCGGATGCTTTACTTCCACTTTTCTAAAAAAAAAAAAGATGTCTTAGTGGATCAAGGAAACGGTGCAAACGCTCGTTATAGCTAACTAGAGGCAATGGGCTTTGGGATGATAAATAAATAAATAAATAATTCTACAATGTCTCTGGCTTAGGCTCTTCTAATTAACGAAAAAAATATATTTATGTACGCAGCATATACATAGTGTGTGTTCGACAAGGCGTTTGACGTCAAGAAAGTTGTCAGAAAAGACAAACTTATTTTCTTAGTTTCTACTGAAAGAGTCGGTAAACCAGTTGTTTTCAACTCCCTCTGCACTCATCTCAAATCTTAATCAATTTCGGATTTTTTAAATTTATTAATTCTTAAAGCCATTAAAATATATCATTCATGTTATCCTGTCCAAACCTCAAAATGTCGATATTTGAAAGGAAAAACGAAATCATATGATTTTCCATCCCACACCAGCCGAGTAGCAAGCACCAAATTTATACACAGTCCTTTCTTTCTCTCTCTCTCTCTCTCTTTACCCTAACGTCATCGAAAATATAGCTCTCATTTTCCTTGTTGGATCACATCTCTGCACCAGTTAAACACTTCAGCAAACAACGTTCCACTAGCCCCCATGAGTCGATGCAATCAGTTCCCAAACAACAAAACAGAGAAAAGCGAAAATAACACAAAAGGATACAATGGAAGGATACCATAGTGTGTGATTATTTGCAAACAAAATTCAATTATCTATCTTAAAAAGCTGCTGCCACTGCATTACAAAGCCGGGTGATTGTGCTTAGCATACCATCACATCATTACACTTGTATATCAATAGCAAATCCCTCCATAAACACTAACACTCTCTCAGGCGGAGGTGTATAAAATGAAGGCGCTTCGGTAAAGCTTCTCAAAGTTCAACAACGTGTAGTATTTTCAGAGTTGTGTAGGTCCTTGTCGTCCTGCGAGTACGCAGGTCTGGAAACACATAAAACAAAAAAGTGTACGTCATATTTGTGTCACCACATAACATACCCATACACACTTACACACCGGGGATACCAGGATCTGTGATATATAAAATTTGTCAGAGATGCCTGACAAGTAACGCATTGCATATATCCGACGTGGATATTATGATTAGGAATGCTTTGAGGGAATTGGTAGGTTGTTACTTTAAATGCGTCCAGGAGCTGAAGGGACGAGCGCCAACGGGGGGATAGTATGACACGTGTGCGTGAGTCGTTTGTGTAAACAGCGTGACCCCCTTTTGCTGGTAAATCAAATAATTTATTGGTGATTTAATGAAATTTAATTAATACGAATCGTTGCATTCAGGCAGTTGTATCTATGCGGTACACTCTTTGCAATACTTTCAATGGACGTGTGCTAAGTTATGGATTTAGGACATCTGAACAAGACATGTTAAAGTAACGCTGCTTATGAAGTGGAAGTACATATTGAGAAATAGGGTTAATTCCCATACAAAGGGGGAGCCTTTTTTTCAAACGGATCTCTCTTCAAATGACAGCTTGGCACGTTGACGAACACACACTAGATATCGTGTCATTCCCTGAAAGAAACGCAAAACTTTTTTCTATGAATTTTAGATTTTAGCAAAAGAAAAAAAAAACACAGCCTTTCCTTAAATTCTAAGAAAGCTGAATAGTGGCCATAAGTGAAGTCACGTGGCCTCGTGGTTGGACACGCAAGACACCTACGCTTGACTACCTACGATTGTGTCATAGTACGATACAACGTGTGCAGTGTTCTTGTATATGACTACCAATACCGGGTATCGTTTCAGAGGTCAAGCGAATTAAATAAAAGTATTTCTCAGAAATTGTAGTCTTCCGACAACGTTATCAAGATTCTAAGGACTCGAAATATTTTTTTATTGAACCGGAAATTGTATTAGAAATTATGAAGCGAATAATTGAAAGATTTATATGATAATTGGAGTAACCTTATGTGAATGTAGCTGATAAGGATAATCGAAAGGAACTAGGAATTCAGAATGAAGCACATAACTCCGTAGTACAACTTTACAATGTTCCACGATTGGCTATCGATATAATCAAAGCGGTGTCCCACGTTAAAAAGGACTTTGGGATTGGAACATCACCAACATTTTTTGTAAGTGTGCCAAACTTTAAGAATCTAGCTTTAGAACTGACTTCCGAGACTTTGTATAGAATAATGTTAGTGAAGTGGTAGAGTAACGAGTCTTTAAACCCACCGTAGATGAGGTTAACACAGCGATTAACAATTATCCGCCTGTATACAACCCTGTTCTTGAGAAGACAAAAGAATCTCCCACCAAAGGATTTAAAGCCATCTAAAACTTGACGACATGTGGTTTTCAGACCAAATAAGAAACTTTCTCTATGAGTTATTTTATACGTGTGCAGGATTAAGTTCCGGATACGAAAATGATATCAACATTAGCGCAAGTTTCCATGAGTTGATTTAACTTACACAAGTCGGGAACTAAAACTAATGGACTCAGTCGTCTAAAACGTTCCTCTCTTACTCTCAACTGGATCTATTCCTTCGCATTTTACGATATACATTTGAAGGACTTCACAAAAAAGGGACGTACTGTTTCCTGTCTCTAAAGCGAGATACTAGCAAACTGGAAATATCCAGAACTAATATTAAGATGAAGACTGGTTTGCCATACCTGTTTGCCTAGACCAGCTTTTCTACTAAATTCCTATTTAGAGTTCTACCTTCCTGTCAACATGAATTTTCAAATCCAGGAACATTTCGATCCATTGTTCTCCAAGCCAGAAACCCCTTTTTTGGTGTTGTGGTTTGAGAAACTCGGGTTTTATTTGTTTCTCCTCTTATTTTTGGTGAATGTTGCAGTTTTTCGACCGAGCTCGAACCTGCACAGGTTGGGTCACAAGCAATCACACTACACACTACACTATCGTCACTATCCATAGAATAGACATTTCAGTTAAGGCTGATTTTCTGCTTAAAAGATCAAACAATTACAAATATTAAGAAGTCCAGTCTAGAAAACATGCTCTACCCGAGAACAATGGCGCTGAAATGATGTCATTTTAGGCATTAAACCGTCACGAATTGGAAGCAAAGAACTCAATTTTAACAGAGAAAACTATGTTTCTGGCAACTTATGTCAGCTCTGTGCAAGGTGGATGACTTGGTTATTGTTGCCACAACAAATCAATTGTTACTTACGCAGTGTTTCAAGTCTTGTTAGAACCACATTTTATTCAGTTGAGGTACTAAGAACTTAGTTATCATGGTGCGGTGAGGAATAATATTTAGAGTGCATTTCAGGGCGTCATTTTCAAACCACCTGGATTCTTTGGTCTCTCAAGGATGACTCGAAAGAAATACTGTGAATTATAAGCAATGGCAACAGTACCAATAATTCTCCTCAGTCATTCTGGACACCACCCTCGGAGCAAAAAAAAACTGAAACCTAATAATACCTGAGTTTCAAAAATCACTACACCAACACTAGCGCTGTGTGAATAGCAACGTAAGGATATTCATAACTCCTTTAGCGCTAGTGAATTTAAAAAAAAAAAACTCGGGTACTGAGAATCACAAATCCAGAAATTTGCATTTTTTTTTGTTTTCACGAAGCCACTCAGCTGAAAAACCATCCCTTCACTGAAAATAATTTTCAAAATCGTCATCTTCCTCTTCGTTTTCCAGAACCCAACTGACAAATTGTATAAACTCAGCAAGATTTCGACCATAAACGACCATTGTTGGGTCTCATCTCTCCTTCCACAGTTGTGCCGGGAAAAAACTACTGCATCTGTGGAACTCAAACCCAAGCCAGCTTACTCAGCGTCCCGATGTTCTAACCTCTAAGCCACGGCGATCACGAACTGTCGCTGTTTAGAATCATCTGCTGGCTTGAGTTTCCACGTCAACTGCATATAAAAAAAAAAATTTACTACATTAACTGGACACAAGTTTCTCCTTGTGAAAAGTCTCCTTATATATTTCATCACATTTTTGTAATGCGATTTCACAATAAAGAGTCGTTATTTCTTACGTCGCATTCTATGACTAATAATCCCTACAAGAGCAGATGACAAATTGACACCCTGAAGGCCGCCAATATTCCTAAAACAAAATGAGCATGCGAGTTGAATCATTCACTCCTAATGGGATTTTCTTAATTCGAAAATTATTGACTAAAATATGACACATGACACATCAACTTCTTGCTTTTTCTCCTCTTCGAGTCCACTCCAGCAAATGCTGTAACTTAAAATACGATCCTGCAACTACATATGAATATCCAAAGTCAACCTGAAGTCACTTCTGAACAGCTTTAGGTATGAGTCCCATTTTCCCTGCTTCAAGCCAATGTTAATAGTATACTAGTGGTATGATTGAAGACAAATTAATAGGGCCTTTGCTGCCTAAGTTTGTGCTTTCTGATTCTACTATTTTGATTGTTTAAATGTTTTCATCAGCTTTCTTTGGCTTGGAGTGGAAGATTTTATCAATAAGGGCTTTAGGACGAGAAGGATGTAATGATATTTACGGCAGTTTGCAGCAGTGAAAAATCCATTCAAGGATTTCTCCAGCCTAACAAGTCAGTCAAGCGTAAGTCTTTCAGTTAAAGTTTTTTAAAGATGCCAATAAAGAAGTGCTTTACGATTACCTTCTTTGCATTATATTGAAGTCCGACCTTCTTAACGAGACCTTCTCTGACCCAACTTAGACCGAATTTTACTGTTGACTTGACACTTAATGCCAGTCTATTGGAACGAATATTGACAATAGCGTTGGGGCTTGCTGGTGGTCGCCATTGATCAGTGGTAATTACGTTGGACTACTAAACATGCTGACACAGGTTTGAGCCTAAGCAAAACAACAACAAAATTTGTCGGGGCATGATCCGTCAAGAGGCAATTACTTACTTCCAACAGCGTAATCTGTCTTGTGCAAGCTTCTTAATTTGCCATTCGGAGTCGGAAATAAAAATTCCTATTCGTGCGAAAAATATATCACGCGCAACATGGATTGTGGCGAGAAGCTAAGCTTGCATCTGTAGAATAAAGTATTGAACTGAACTCATGAATCTGAACACTGGGTTTAGAAGTAAAACCATCGAATAGGTATGAGATTGGCTTAAATGGAACGAAGACAACGCTCATTTAGATTTCGGATATTTGAAATAAATCGTTTTCCAAAATGAGAAGATATTCGTTTCATAAAAAAGTGTCTCCTAATGTCCTGGCTAAAATACATTTTCCAAAACGAGTTAAAAGAACCACTCCCATTTAACTTGCCTTCAATTTAGCTTACAACAAATTAGGGCACTTGCCGTCAGTTTAATGAACTCTGTTTCATACCAATGGAAACGTAAACGTTAGTAATTTTCCTAAAATTCCATACCATCAGCTACAGTTACTCCACTCTCCGCCTAAACTAAATATTCATTGTTAAGCTATCTAGCTTGAATTATTAAAATTAACGCGTTTCCTAACGTAATTATCCTGTGGAAACTCCATCAACTTTATGCTATTACGTGACAATTAGGATGTATTATTTATGAAATTGAAATGAAGTTTGTCAGTAGGTACATCATTCCTTTCATGTTTCCCTGTATTTCCTTAAGACACTATTATGATTCCTTTTTTACACGTCATCGTCTACGTAATTTGGGGTTCCTGTGAGCCGTTTATGTTCGTCAAAGGAAAAGCTTATGGTTGAGCGTCTGCGCCAGAGAGAAAGAGAAAAAAAAAGAAAAAAAACCCCCCATCTTCCTTTACATTAGTAACTATAACTACTACTATTGCCTCCTGCCAACACCGCAGAAAAGCACACACATACTCGTATACAATCGAAATGAAATGAAGAGAAACTCCACCAGGCAATGGGACACTTGTTTTCCTCCGAAACAAGACAACAAAACAAAAATAATACCGGAAAGCTTTTCTTGTATGTATTTACCCTAATTAAAGTTTATTATCAAATGTGATTACATTCCTTTTTTTTTTTTTCCTTTTCAAACTTAGGCTGTAGGAGTCCATGCAATACAAACAGGCTTGTAGCAACGATGCACTTAAGGGAAAACATTACGTTTAGACTTTCTCGCTTTCGTTTCGTGACTCTAACCTAAGGGATGTTGTAATGACAGCATAATGTAAAAACTCTAGCAAGCAGATAATGGGTCTTGTCACAATACCGCACACTGCATCAGAGAAGCAACCACATAAGAAAAAAAGCAAGTTTATGTATGCATGTACATATGTACAGTCTTGGAGACATTTTTGTGTGAAGTCCATTGGCCTTAAATTCATGGGCGAAATTCATGGCGGACAATTTTAGGGTTTATTTTTTCCATTTTGAATGAAAACTCGACAATGGATGATGTGGTAATGTGTCGACGGTTGAAGGCGACCAAGTTCGCGTCCATTCGATGACCGATTAAGGTCAGTTGTTCATTTGAATGGGGCTTTGTGGTTGTGTGGCAGGAAATGTGCATTGTGGACACCTAAGGCGACCAGAAAAATCAGGCCACAATAAAGGCGACAAAGCGAAAGTAAATGTTTCAATTAGTAACTTTGTTTGTATCAATTAGCTTGGTTTAGTTTTCAAGCTTGTGATGGCTCTAGTTCTGTTTGTTTTCCAACTGAGATGATATGAATAATTAGTACACGATGGACAAAGAAATAGAGGCATGAGTGTAACTGGTGAAAACCCCCTTACGAGCCTTATTTACTCGTTTATGACTTTTTAATGGAGTTTCAGGTTTTTTTTCTTTTTTTGGGTATCCTTGGGGGTAAAAATAAATGCCAGACAAATACCAACAATTAGAATTGGGATTCCATTATCGATGACATTAGAGTTGGAAAAGAACAGTCATCAAGATGTGTTATTATTTTAAAAGAAATAATTTGAAACGTTATCTTTAGTGTCCTGCAGTTCAAACAATTTGAATTTAAGTCTGATTTTCGGGAACTTTATTCTGGTTGTTGGAACTTGATATCAAACTTATCAGTAGCAATAATAGCTCTGCAGACTATGACACATTTATAACCAATTATTGAGTTCAAAAACTAACTCAGCTTAAGGATACGGCAAAATTCTGCAATAATTCTTAAAAACTGCGGACTTGGTTCAAAGCCTAGTACTATTAGTCCAGGGGCTTGCATTTTGTAGGTCTTTATTTGTTCTACTAAAAGTTAAATTGGTTTCCTGATGTCATTGGTCTATTGACGATTAATCTATTGGTGTCCGATAGAATTTCGACTTATGCCTTAGGTTCCTCGCAATTAAGGCTCTTGTTACCATTTATTTTGAACTTTTTAAACTTCAAGAATATCGTAAACTGAAGCAAACCATGTAAGCTATCTTATTCACAATTAGTAAGACAGGTTTTAAAGAAAGACGCAAACGAGGTAACATAAAGATATTCCGGCCATAGTCGGACCCATATTATGTTGAGTGACTATGATATGATACAGTAAAGATAGATTGTAAGTTCAATCTGACGCTGTATCTCGATGAGCCTTCATACAATTCTTTTAACCAACTTTTCGAGTACTGCCAGTTTGATTAGAAACTTAGGATTTGGTATGCGAGAAGGTCTTCTTATATAACAAGTAAACTATCTTCAACTATTTATTACGCCATTGTAAGTCCTCTTTCGTGAAAAGCCAACTAGTGTAATGGTTTTTCCTTGAGAAAATCAAAAGACCGCCGCGGTTAGTCGTTTCAATCAGACTCCATCGTTGCCTCCAGTTCCTTTCGTGCCGAATACCAAGGCACAACAGTAGCGTAACATTACCCAGGCGAATCTGCCCCACTAATGGTTGATTGCTTGTAGAGGTGGTTTCAGGCCACTCTCCTGAGACTCTGTTAGAGCTAACCAAGATTTTCGTGACGGTTTAAACGAGACAAGAATGGCTATTGACTTCAACTCCAGCCTGTGAAAAGATGTCACCAATTGTTCTCCCTGATCGTTCCTTAAGATTGGCGAAGAGGGGTTTTTGTACGATGCCTGTGTAGAGTACCTACAAATGAAACGATCCAACGAAAGTTGTTTGTATTCCAAAAACTGCGGCAGTGAATGTTGAGTGAGATATCAAGGATTCCTTATGCCTAATGGCCCTTAAACATTTCGATAAATGGCGTAAGTTATGGGCGGGTTTTGATGAGAAGATCGTTAGTTTTTAATTTCGGGTTTATGTAAGCCATATCTTGCTAAAAACAATGGCCATCTAGCCTGTTTCACCTTTATTTAGCTTTTGATGGAGAGTGTGAAACGATACTTCCTTTGGCAGCTCCATGTGGATGGTAGAGTTTCTCGGCAAAGAAGCTATCAAGGCCCGATTCTCGGCTGACTAGTTTATTGACTCCCTCGATTCCATCTATACCCCTATGACCCAGACTTAGATGATGGAAAAGCGACCTCCAAGAGACTCGAGTTTGTTTTGATATTATTGCGCTGAGGCCTTAACGGCTGCCCGACTGTCAGTGTATTTCACGGATTAGCAGCAGCAGTTTCGTCTAAACAACACTTAATAAGTTCGGCAATCTGTAGGAAGTTGATCTTTTAAGTCAATTTTCGAGCCATCACATCTTTGTTTTTCTATTCCGCTATAGTTGGAGTATACAGAGCGATAGCTCTGAAAAAGTCTAATAAGTGTGTGTGGCTATCTGTCCCATTGATAGTTGACAAATTGACCAGGACACATGTGAGTAACTTTGTTCTCAAATCAGAAGCCCTCTACAAGAAATGCTAAAACAAAGAACTGAATCTCCGCGACGTCAAATGTTCCCTTCGAAGTCCATTTCATAACAAGGACCAGCTACAGCATTTATGTGTTAACGAATTTATTGAAACAATCTCAATTTATATGTATGAGCCATAAATCTCTTTCATCACAATCGTAATCCTGATCAGAAACGTATGTGCATTGTGCAGTAGAAAAACTGTTTGCCATCAATCCTCTTCAAATTGTCATAAAACATAAACTAGTTCCAGAAACTATTGTTGTAAAATCAAAAAAAAAAGCAACTCGAATTGCTATCTCCAATTGATTTGCAATAAAGGAGTTGTCTCAATCAGTTAAAGCTCCTATATACATCGTTTTAGAATCTTTCAATTAATGAAAGATACATTTTCAAAGCTTATAAAATGAATTATGCATTGCAAATTTACTGCGCCTTCCTAAACACTGATAACAAAATTGTACTACAGATGCTTTTAATTCAAAGATTGAAAATAATAATCTTTTAAGGATGAGAAGCCAAAAAGAGTTCAAAAGTGCAGATAATACTTATTAAAGCTGAAAAGCTCTTCATGGTTCTTCTATTTTTATATTTCCTTACACCCTACAACGTTTCTCATCCGCATTAAACGACGAGATAGAGTGAAAAACTTGGTGACTATGCCAAATACCTGTTCATAAGTAAGGGCTCTCGGAAACTATCCAAACACATGTACACCGCTCCCTTCTGGAAATGGGAAAAACAGCTACGGTTCACAGCTCCTCTTATTCTCGGCAAAATGATATAATTGTCGCAACGTGAATGTGCTGCACCCCGAAGGGGAGTAAATACACACATGCATCTACTTTTACAACTTGTATAATTATACATTTCTATCGGCATTGTAGATGAAACTAAGACGACCGACGACCTCCATTCCGACTACGACAGTTTGGGATGTCATTCTCGCTATTTATCTCGTTCTCTCTCTCTCTCTCTCTTTCTTCGGCATCTTTTGCAGGAGGAAACATTGCCCTTAATGGTCAGTGGAAAATGAGGTCAGGACATCCGACATATTATAGCCAGCGCAAGAGCAACAAAAACTCCACCGTAAAACCTATGAGGACGAAATATGGTGCCCTACGGTGAGGCTAACTCTTTGTTTGCCAAAAAAAAAAAAAAAAAAGTTGTTGCCCTACTGCTGTGATTTTATGATAGCATCCTCCCCAGGGTATGGAATAAAATTGTCAGCCAATAAAAAATATTCGAAACGGTATTCCAATTTTGGCTGTGAAATGAAGTTTACCATTAAATTGAATTAAATAAAATTTAATGCGATATTGCTTCTAGCAGGACGAAAGGATGCAAGAATTAAAATTTCATTGCACGGTTTGATTAGGGTATGCCAAGAAGTTAATTGATTGTGTTGGCAGGAAAATTCCAACCATAATCCCCATATGCAATGGATTTCAATGATTCATCTCTAATGGATACTGCAAGGATTTATGTTTTTTTTTTTTTTTTTGTTTGGTGTTCCTTCGGTGAGTCATACTTTGTTATGACGAAGGCGATTACTTGGGATTCAAAGAATAAAAGTCGTGGGACGAAATGTCATACGTAGATACTCCTCCTTTAGACGTGTTGAGTCACGTCTTCAAGTGCTATTAAACAGGCACTTAAAAAGGATATTGAATGAATAGCTCCGTCGTCTTTGTCTACTGCCCACGCGATTTAAATTTACTGATGCACTTGCTGAATCAGTTGCTATGATGTAAAACTTGTTTTTATGAAAATGTTGCCAATTTGTTGGAAGAAAGCTATAAACTTTGATTTTTTCTTCAATTTTTCCAAAGCAAATTGCAGATACTGAATGAGAAAGATGTCTACCATTTATCTAGAACAAAATCATGGTATACTTCGTTCAAGTCTAGGACCTGGAAATCAATACTCCCATACAAAATTAATTGGGACTTTATAAACAAACCTCACAATAGTTAAATTGAGGCGGACTGGATACTGGAAAGCTATAAAAAAAAATCTGCACACTATGTGAACACAAACAATCTTTTCTAAATGCATTGAGAGGTTTAAGAAAAACCCTAGAACCTATGAAACTTTCAGTAAAATGGACAAGTATAGTAAGTTAAAGCCTTATTTTTTTTACATATGATAGATAGGTCTACGAGCACTTCGGATTGCCAAAGTGTCCCTCAAACTGTCAAATGTCCAGATTTTGATTTGCTTAAGAGGAACTGGCAACGCCACGTGAATGCTTGGTACAACTTGACAGAGTGGTTAGGATTTAATAGTTGCGTGAATCTTGAAACAAAAGCCTTCAAAAAGAAAACAAAGCATACACACTAAACATGCAACTGTGGTAAAGTTAAATATTTATTTAGTTAGGCATAATGCTAACAAACTTCGCTACAAGTCCAAATTTGTTCACTAAAAGACATGAATGGTCTCTATATCGTCCTTTATTTAAAAAAAAAAAAAATGTGCATGTGTCCAATCAAGTCCATATGGCCTTGTTTATCCACCAGGCTATGTTCATATCAAACAATGGTAAGCAGATGTTAGTTTTCCTATTTGATTTAAACATGCCACATGGGTGATTGACACAAAAATGTTTTAAAAATAATTTCCAACAGAAATAAAAAATGAAACCTTTCACCAATTCACAGATTGGCATTGGCACTGAGCCGTGTCTAGTTTTAGCATCACTACCAAACTCATTCATCTGTGCAGGACAACGATAGAAAATGCTCATTGCTTCATAAATGTTGACAGTAATCTTTCTGAGATTTTGATGTCAAAAAAAGGATTAACAGGCAAGTGTTATGCGATTTTTTTAACATCAAACTTGAGAGGCACAATCTTTGAATTCAAAAGACCACTGAGTTAAATTCTCACATCACAAATAAGGAGATATTGTACAAGACCGTCATCATCCCAGTCTTGCTTCACGGCGCAAAAGCGTGGACCTTACAAATGAAGGATACAAATTCAAAACTCTTCAAGTGATTTCCTTATTTTATCCCGAACAGTTTGCGAATCTTAGGGGCACAGGAACAAAGGAAGATCTCACAGAAATAGAAATAAGCTTCTTCTTCAACTGAACTCAGCTCACTTAACTAATTGGACTGATTGGAGGAGCTTATTGATTGGTTTGCCATTTTTAACACTTAATTAGTGTTTATTTTAAAATTGGTATTATAAAACCACACGTCATGTAACGATAATCGCTTTTAAATCCTTTTGTCATATAAAATAATACTTATGTACATTTATAACTTTACTATCAAAGATTGATGCAATCTATTTTAAAGATTTTTATTGAATTAATAAATACAAATACAATACAAATATAAATCCTCGAGTGCTTGATTTCAAGATTTCATGGCACACCGGCAAAAAGAGAACGTGGGTAGTAATGAAAATTATCTGAAAGTATACGACACTGTGGCCCGTGCTAATTGCTAGAATCTCGGCAATTAGAACGGGCCACTGGCCAATTGGTCCACACGCTGGCAAGTTAGGCATCCCGTTCAACCCCCACTGCCGCAGTTGCGACAATTCAGAAGAATAGGAAACGTTATTTCACTTTCTCTGTGAATGCCCGGCACTTGCCAGAGACGGGCAGCGCACTCTCGGAAAACCCTTTTTCATGGAACTATCTGAGATTTCACACATAAAATTCTGCAACATCATCAACTTTCTTAATTCCACAGGATGGATCTGAAAACTACACTCTCAGCTACGCCCATCAAAATTCAGGTCACGTGAGTTGTGGTATCAAAACGGAGCATCCGCGCTACTTGTGTCTCTGGCAGGCTTACCAGTTTCAACCACTTCTACCTACCTACCTATACGACACTGAGGGAAGTTGATTATTTCTTTATTTACGAATCTCTATTTTGGACCGTAGCCATTTAGAAGTGGTCCTCGAAAAAGAGGTTCAGTTGATCATTCTTAACAAAAAAGAATTGGACTGTAAGATCGGTGTCGATTATTCCGATCTTTTGAACTTTTTAAACATTGCAATGTTCTTATACAGTCCCGATGTTAAGTATACTCTTGATTTCATTTGAAAAAGTTAAGCTTTTGGTCACTCTTCAACGAGCTGTGACAATGCACTACCATCAGAGTTGTTGGACACTTAGATATAAGTGACTATGAACTCCTTTTTTGGGCCAATATTTGTATGACAGTCTTTGAAGGTTTATGCATGAGATTACCTATTGACAAACGTTCTGTTACTGACATGAAATAAGACTGCATTTTGCATTATATAGTTCCACTCTGAAGTAAAAAGAAGACAAAATTAAGTTTAACTTGGTAAATGGCTTTATTTCTATCAACAAAGTGAAATAAAGTCCTTTGGGCCTATGGCTAAGGGCCAATTCATACTTGAGTCGATAGTGAAACGACGCGATACTATAATTTTGTTTAGCCTTATCTCCATAAGCTGTTTCACATCATTTCTTAAGCGAAACAAGATCAAATTGGCCACGTCACCGTTCTGCTTTTATCTTCGCAAAACGAGCAACATATTGCCTCAAATTTTGCTCTAGTTACGGATAATTGGAAGACATAGAAAAATTCAACACCGATAAATGTAAATTGTATTCTTATCACCCATCTTCAGACTGTTCCAGATACAAAGTTGTAATTTTCTTGAAACAGCAAACTTTTGCAGGTACAAAATCTTGAGCTTGAAGCCTCTCCTTAAAATTAAATTATGCCAATTGTGCAATTTTCGTAAAACAAAAACCGTCTACCGGAATT
Organism: Criorhina ranunculi; assembly: GCA_951813785.1. Taxonomy (NCBI): domain Eukaryota; kingdom Metazoa; phylum Arthropoda; class Insecta; order Diptera; family Syrphidae; genus Criorhina; species Criorhina ranunculi. Next base: position 28,759,642 of record OX638385.1, on the reverse strand, counting down.
AATATGTCAAGGATAAACATTTAAAAAAAATCGTTCTCTATGGCGTATACTTGTTATTTTAAATAAAACAAATATAATGATGAACTACTTTTGATTTGAAGTGTTTTAAAACGATGCAAGCAAATCTAAACCTGAATCTATTTGTTCTAGATTTCATTTAAAACAAAAAATCAAAATCCACAATTCCAACACCGTAACCACAGCAATTTTGTATTCTCCTCGACAGCATTGGCAGTAAGTCCTTCTTTTGAAAGTAAAATCCCAACCCAATTGGTATTCTCTTATTCATGTTTTACATTTTTGCAAATCTATTCAATGGATCCTTTTTTGTTTTTCCCTCTTTTCGTAGGTTTTTGTTTTTGTTTTGTTTTTTTTAATGATTACACGATTATTGTCACAAAGCAAAAATATGAGTAGAAGAATCGCTTCATCTGTATCTAGTACGCTTATGTTTGTGTGTGTTTACATTGTTGTGCTACTGGCGATAATGCTACTGACCCATCTTGTTCTGATTTTCTCGAGTGCATCTGCACTCTCCTCGTTTCCATTACACACACACACACATGTGTTTTCATGTAAATCTATAGAAAAATACACAAACACAGCTATTCGTATCACTGATTGCTTGTGTGTGCTGTTTGCATATTTTGCTATTTTACTGGTGTGTTTTCTCGAGAGAAGAAGCACACTCCTGGAGCTCGAAAAAAAAAGCTTTAAAAAAAAAGGATTGAATTTCCACAATCTCTCGCATTTGTGTGTGTGTGTTTGTGTGTACAGCACGCGTTATGGATGGAAGAGAAGAAAAAAAAAGAAAACATACATGTGTGTACATACTCGTATGCATGAAATATATTCCATACAGGATGACAAAAGTGTTAACTGAGAGTTAAATCGTGTTATAGGCATACAAAACGATACAAACATACCCATACACACAAGTGTATCCTATCTACGAGTATATAAGTATGTACATTTTTCTTTTTAATTAATTAAAAATACTTAATAGGAAAATAAAAAGGATTTCCGAATTCTTTGTGTTTACTTGTTTCATGTTTCTTTTTGTTTTCTGTGAAAATGCAAGCTTCACCAATAAAATGTACGAAAAACAGGAAAGGATTCTTCTTAGTGAGACGACAAATAATCCATTCATTCACTTTGAATGTGCAAGAATATTATTTTGATTGTTGTCCTAAATTTGCATCAGAGTGGAAAGAGTTAAAGGGGGTGGTTTGTCGTTTGATTTCGACTTTTATTAGGTTATCTATTAAACATACCGTCAATATTTCCAATTTCTGATAATTAACAGACGACCGCTCGGCCATATTGTGTTAAACCAGGTTAACTGCAGCACTCATTTGTCCTGGTTGGCTAATAATCCTCATTTCATTCAGCGTTTGATTCATTTGGTGAAATTTTCAATTAACTATTTTTATTTTTATTTTTTTGTTTGCTTTTTCCGTTCGCTTATTTTGGTTTTTGTTTTGTTTTTTTGTTTGTTTTTTTTTAATTTATTTTTAACAGGATGATTACAATTTAGGATATAGTGTAATATCTAATATATTCATTTATATATGTGTGTGTTTGTGTGTACTTTCTATGATGATGATGACACGTAGGTTAACCGGATTGCACTGAAGTACAATTTTGTGATTTTTTTTTTTTAATTTATTATTAAGACTATTTTTTTTTTATACATTTACAAGAAGTTATCTTTATTATGACTCGGAAATATTTACGCACAAAAAATCACAAAAATCACAGATAAATTAGATTAAATTTTTATATTTTTTTTTGTTTTACTTCTTATTTATAATTTTATTTACAAATTCACTAGATTTTGTTGTGTTATAATTTATTAATTCGATTTAACTATCGGCATTTTTGTTTGATGGAATTATTAAATATTATTGATTTTCGGTAAAAATACAAAAGAATTTCTATGTGTCAGAACGAGGTTTAACAACATTTTCCTTATATTTTTAATAAATTAATTTGAAATAATAAAAAAAAATGTAGACATTGGCTAGAATATTAATTTGTTTATGCAATAAGTACTCGCATGAATGTTTCTTTGTTTCATTTATATTTTCGTTTTCGTATATGTACTGCTTATTATATTTACAAAGTTTATTTTTATTTAATTATTTAATAGTTTAACACTTTTTTTTATTGAATTTCTCCATTCATTTTTTCGTTTTCACTTTTTTTTGTATTCACTGAATTTTATTTCATCTCTCCTTCTCACACAAAACTGTAATTAAAAGGCACAGGATAAGGATATTCTTTTATGAAATTGTATAAGGATGCAAGTAAAAGATGTGTGTAAAAAAAAGTTCCGATTAACCGCAGCGTATAAGCACTAAAATAGCCAGCATTACAAGTGAATGAATACAAAAAACAAAGAAAACAGAAAAAAATAACGATAGAAAATTTCACGCAATAATTTCGTGGGTTTATTCTCTCTTAGCGATTTCCCGATTTTCCGATGATGAGAACTGAAAAAATTCTCATCGAGTTTATATTTTCCCCAAGAAAACACAGGCACACATACATACAATGATAAAATTTATTTCACTCTCACATGGATGAATTGTAAACAAATACAATCTAATTGTTGGCTTGTGTATCTGTGCGGATACAGGTATAAACTGGGAAAAGTTTTGTGCTCCATTAACATAGTTCAAGTTACTAACAAAAAACAAAAAAAACACGAATACACTCAATAAAAACCGCTCTAAATAGATTATTTGTGTTGCATGACAGATTTTCCTTAGAGGAGTAAATATTAATCTCAAGATGAAGCCACATAGAATCTATCTTTTGGAAACTTTTAACGTTCACAGAACAATGTAACTCCTACACTTAAGCTTTCTTTAGATAATTTTTTTTTTAAAACCGGCACTTTACACATTCATGATCATTCAAAATGTTAATTCAACTTAAAACTCTTTTTAAGAAATAATAATAATCACAGCAACTCTCTAATACACACACACAGCATCAACCAACCACCGAAGGGAGAAACAATAAACCTACCACATGATGGAGAAATTTAACGAGAATCGAGGGAAAGCTAAGAAAAATGAGAAAATTTCACTCAATTTACACAAACGCACACATACAGACCAACACTACCGAAAAAAAAATTTGACCGAAATTCTCATAGTTTCCATCCATCCAACGAAAAAAAAAAAAAAAAAGGAAAAAAGAAATGAAAACTGAATTTTCTTAGGAAAAATTTTCTTTTTCTTTTTCTTGGGAAAATAATATATTTTTTCAAAATTTCACTTCTATTTGCTGCTAGTTTTCGAATGAATTTCAATTAGTTACACTTTTTCTTATAACAATTATTATTTAAATTAAATTTAAGGGAATTTTTCTTTTTTCTTTCTTCGTGTGCTTTTTCTTCTTTGGGGTAATTTTTTTCGCTGCTCAACTTTTTTTTCCACATTTTTTCAATCACTCATTTCGGGGTCGAAATTTATGAAATTTCACGAAATTTTTACGAATTATTGTTGGATGGATATTAAATTAAAGATTTTCACTATTTTTAAATACTTTTTCACTAGTTTTACCACTTTTTTATGAAATTTTCCACAGAGCTACCATTCGAGTTCGTCTAACCATTTGGGGGGAGAAATTCAACGAACCTTACTGGTTACTGTATTCGGCCCTGTGGTACGCTTACAACACACTGTGGAGGGGTAAAAATTTGCCTTGGCTTTCCAATTTTGGGGGCTGTTTTCCCGGTATTTGACGCAAGCATGATAATGAAGTTCACACGGACTGGTTGTTTGGGGGGGTGATTCCATTGGAATTGAATTGAATTTCTGTAAGGTTGCAGGTGAAATTAACGTGGATTTTTGATGAATAGTGTTTTGTTTCGGAATAATTTTTGTGGGGGTGTAAACAAGGGGTACATGTGTATTTTGGTTTATTATGTTCCATAGAAGAGATAAACGCTTTTGTTGGGTTTTAGAAATTTGCCACAATGTGGAGATTTTGGCGCTTACCACGTCAGGAAGATGATTCTTAACGAAGGATGTTTTGAGTGGAAATGTCATAATATTTATACCTGTCAAAATCTTCGTTAAATTACTTGTGGTGATTGGAAATGGATGTGGAGCTGACCGCCAAATTTTATGTGTGAGAATATGTGTATACGAAATCAATTTAATTCCAATTCATTTCAGTAATTACTTCTCTGTTTTTTTTTTTAAATACATCAACAAGCTCTATCATATTTCTTGACTAAAGTTGGGTTCATCTTAATGGAAAACAATTGTGCTTAAGTCGTCGTTAGTCCTTCTGAATATTCAGTTCATGCTACACCTCTTAGGGCGAATGCGTTCCCTCATGTTTGGAGTCCTTCAACGCATATATCAAAGATCTCGATAGCTAATAGATTGTATCCATCAGGTTTTAGTTCGCCCTTAGAGGATATCAGGAAGTTGAGGAACTTCCCTGGGTGGATGGTAGCGAGTTGTTCCGTAGGGATGCCTTCGTCGGCGAGAATTCTCTTTCTAAGTTGGAAGAGAGCGGGGCATTCCATTAAGATGTGTAGAGGGGTCTCTTTACTCTCAAGGCAGAGTCTATAGCTTGAATCTGCTACAAGGTCCATGCGATGTAGGTGTTTGTTCAGACGGCAGGGTCCGCTGAGGAATCTAATTAGTGCTCTAAGGTCGCTCCTATCGAGGTTCACAATGAAATTCGATTTTCTTTGTGATGGTACAGGGAATAGCAGCTTTGAACATGCTTGCCCTGGTGTATTGAGCCAGATTTGTCTAGATTCTTCCATGCAAAGACCCTTTGCGTGTCTTGTGGAGAGTGATTTACTTACCAAACAGAAGGGTTCGGGTCCAATGAAATCTGTTATCGCGCCGTCCTTTGCCAGTGAGTCGTTCCGCAAATCCACTATGTGCAGGAATCCAGTGAAGGATGACCATGTTGTTTCTAGCTAGGTCCACGATTACATTGCGGGTTTCTAGGACTAGTTTGGATTTGATGACAGGCGAGTCGAGCGCTTTTAGGGCAGCTTGACTGTCTGAGAAAATGAATCTGATTTTCCCCATAGTGTTAGAGGATTGATTGTGTTTCACACATTGATTGATGGCAAAGACTTCGGCTTGGAATATTGACGCGAATTCACCAAGGCTGACTGAAAAGTTCGCATATGATGATTCGCTGATGTTAACCACCATAATCTTCTTTGGAAAATGTTTTAAAAAGTTTCAACTGTTTTAAGGTTGTGCTACATGAAGCTCCAAGTTTGTCTGAGAATTTTTGTAAATAATCTTAGCAAAGTGACTTGCACAACCACCTGTCTTTAATCAGTAGATTCGAATATTGTTTTATTCTTGAATACCATCTACAAATCTGGACCTTTCCGTGCAAGATTTTCGCGTTTTTTTTCGAAAGTCTCTCTAAAACAATATAAAACTCAAACTCAAATCTCTTTCACTTAATTCAATAATAGTCGACTATGAGGATATTATGTGATTCTTAAGCACAGTCACACCAATTTGTTGACCGAAGCGTTAAGTTATTTGTACAAAGTAGATCGACATAACACTTCTGAGTGCATTGCATCAAAAAAAAAAAAAAAAACACATCTAAATTGCAGACAGAGTAGAATGTCTGATTGAATAAATTGTCTTGTCAGTCTCTATATTACTTGTTATACAAAGATAGAAGATAATGCCGCTTAAGTATGTGAATAATTGTGATAACCACCGATCTTTTAAAGCATGCATTTGACTTGGGGATATGCTTACAGAGACACATTTGGGATCGTCTTCAGAGAATTGAAACAGGGTCTTCCAATGGCATTCAAAGCATTCACTGATCGGGAATTTCGATTACGATACGATCAATTGATCGAAAAGAAAATCAACATCGCGAATTTCTTTTTCGAATTGATCGCCTATTGATCTCGAAAAAATGCAATGAATTTAAAAAAATGATCGAGTTACCGAAAGAGATCATTTCTTTACCTTGAAGCCAAGTTGATCCCCCATATTATTATATTACTGATCGTGAACAAAAAATCGACCAAGGATCATTGAATATTTAAATCGAGATCGTTTAGCGATCAGTTAGAAGATCAAGTTATTAATCGTGTTGTCAAGAAACAAAAACCACTTTTGACAACAGTAACTTCGAAGTAGTTGAGGAGTTTACCTACCTCGAGGTAAAGATCAACTCCATACGTATAACACTCTAGTAGAAATCCGACGAAGACTTCACATAGAAAACAGTTTCTACTTCGGTTATGCGAAACAAAAATGAAACTCCTAACGTGGAAGACGGAATTTATGCACAGCTAAACATTGGTCCTGTCAATTCTGCTGGAAGCAGAGCAGATATTGAACACTTCCTCGTATAAACTGTATCAAGATGTAGATGTAGTCCACAAAGCCAAAATAAGTCGAATATACTCTAGCAAATGGACAATTATGCTCCACCAAAGACTATCGTCGAATCTCAGCCGCAAGATTCGAGACGATGGGAAAGACTGAGCCTTCAAGATATTACGGACACCAGAGCGCTTGGTCTGGAGAACTGGAAACAATGTGCTTGAGATCGAAAAAGGTGGTAACCTGCAGTGTCTCAGACAGAGACCATTTAAGTGTTTTGCTTGACTAAAAAAAACTGCCACAGTCGCTAAGTAACTTAAGTTTCTCTGATATTATATATATGGAGTCATTCAAAACGAATTTCAAGTGTCCTCGTTCACTAACTCACCAAAACTTATACTTTAGTTCCAATTTTCTTTCAGCTCGTGCCTCCTGAAGTTCGATTTCTGTTAATGGCGGTACTTCTGTCACACGGAATTTTTTCTTTAAAAAACTTTACAAAATACACACGTTATAACTTTCAATAGATAAATACAGTATTCATTCTCACTTTCGAAAATTTTCCATTTTTGTTGGAACTGCTCGTTTTTCATTTTTTGCAGCCATTTTTGTTGCACTATTAACGATGCGTTTTGATTAGATTTCTTTATTATGAGGGTGTACTTAAACGATCAAAAGTTCTAAGAAATATTGAATTAGTTTTGTTTGCATAACGCGGGAGTGTGTATAAACATTTTACTCCCTCACAGCTGGCAGTCTACTGAGTGTAAATATATGATAGTCCACATCTCTATACAGATGTTGTTGCGCAGTGATAATAAAATCAAATAATAATTCAATTAACAGAGATATAGGGGTGCCAAAATGCTCACATGCGCGATGTCATTGCGGCTTAAGCTACGTGTAGCGGGGAATAAACGGTGCGGTGTCACTTTGATTTATTTAGAACGCTCAACTTTTGTTTCTGGATTATATAGAGCATTAAGTATATCACAGGGAATTCGGTTTTTTAATAATCAACTTAAACTTGGTCTCTGGGTCAGGAGCAACCATTTTGTGTTGAAAAAAATTCAGTTTAAAGGCTCTCATTCGCACTAAAACTTACTCTACGTTCGAGATCACGTTTTCCACAATTCGGAGCAGAATCAGAAATTTCGTTAGGGGTTTCACTTTTGTACTTAAAATTAGTCATTCACCTGCGAGACTGAAGATCAAGTTTCTCGCAAAGCGGACGTACTGTCAAATAAAGAGATTCTTTCTTCAACTATGCCACACGAATGTAGAATGATCTACATAGCTCTGTGTTACCTCAGTACTACAACCCACAAGCATTTAAAGCCAACGTGCATCGATGCCTCCTTCGTTTCACCTTTAATTTCCCTAATGTCCGTGCTGAAGTTTAAGGGTATGAAAAAGAAGCGCGCTAATTGAAAAAGAACCATTTGTGTTTTTTACAAACAGAAGCGACCTACAATTGTGTTTGCCAACTTTGGATGTCAGATTGAGAAGCTTTTCATGACAACCGATAGAGGGGGCAGATAGAGCTAAGATTCTGTCCACTTACGATCACATCACACGTTCATGGCTCTTGCACATCCTTGCAGCTACTGCAGTAGACCAGCGGTCTCATGTCTAGCTTACAGTACAATGTCCGGTAAGTAGACGTAGACATGTGAGGGTTTTTCTGACGTCGAACTAGACTTCCTTCGCACCAGGTATGGGGACTGATTTAAAAAAATGAATGAATGAACGAAAAAATGCAACCCCTCTTGTCTCAACTACTTGCAAATGAGAAAGGACAGAGAGATGATTTAAATAGTATCAGACAGCGGAAGAAACTCTGCACCTTATAGGTTGAGTCTGAGGGAGCTCGCAAAGTCTCGAAAATTAAAGAAATTTGGCTGATTAAAGTCTAATCACTAGACGGATTGTGATAGTGTTGAGTTCAGTACATATGTTGCGTGGTATGTTTAAAGTAAATCTACAAGGCTTGAAGACAAATTTACATATTTCAAAATTGTATAGTAAAGCTTTTTTTTCTCCCGTGCGTAGCTTTTTTTTCTAAATAAACTTCACCTCGGACTTAGTCCTTGAGAGTTTATAAAGACCATTAAAAATCACTTATCAGTTGTCAGCGCAAGTGAGTTAAAAATATTCCAAGCTCTCTCTGCACAAGCTTTCCCAATTGAAAAGGAACTTGAAAAGGACTGTAATAATACAGGATGGAGAAAGAGAAAATTACACTTTCCTTAGGAAACTTTAAAAACTTATTTCCAGATGAACTTTTGCATTTAATCGCATCATCCTGTGTATGAACCGAGAGAAACTTCAAATGCTTTATAAAAGCATAAGTAATTTCGAATTCGGATATGTAAGCTTTGACAACTTTCAGCATTTAACTTCTTATCATCGAAAGGGTTCTAACACTGGCTAAAAGCTGTTACAGCTGTTAAGTTATTTTCTGCGATTTAAGTTCTCTCCGTTTCCGTGAGTGGTCGGAGGACATTCTTAATGCATTCAATATTATTTTTAAATTAATCATTCATGGTTTGCCCCTTGTTATTGATGCACATGCACGGTTGCATTAAATAAGCCACCGAATCTGTTCCGCTCACTAATGGGCACGTATTTTAAATACCAAGATATTACCACACATATGAAAGCAAAGCGGTGGAAAATAGATACCAATGTGTTTAAAGGGTGGTGCAATGAATATTACACTTCCACTGAATGAACTTGATTTGTTTTCAAACCACTCTGTTGCTATTAATACGAAAATGCAGTTCGAAGGGCCAAATTAATTGTTCATGGATAAAATTAGTCATTTCATGTTGATTTCATTTTACTATTATATGTACATAGTAAGTGAAATCTTTTGATAGCAAATCTTTGTTGTATACATATATATTCGGTCCTTCATGGAAGGAGGACGAATTCAGAGGAAAAAATAGACGGAGCTGTAAACTCTTTTCTTTCTGACTGATGCTGAACTATTTTAGGTTAAACATCATAACCAAGTCACAAAAGACCTTACGACTTACCAGCAATAAAGAGGCAAGTTTGCAATGAGAACTACGCCAACAGCTGAACTCGCGGCTATCGTCGGGGGGATAAACGTCATAAGCAGCAGATGGGGCCAAGTACGAAGAGGCATACTATGGTGTAGCAATTACTGACGCTGCTAAACTACTCAGACCATTTCTGAGCCTTTGTCCGAGTAAAGAGGTAGAAACATATCCAATTTACACTGATGGGTCCAGGATAGACACTTGCTCAATTGCGGGTATATTCTTTCAAAGTCAGTCAGACTTTTGCACGACAACAGCGGGACCCAAGCAGAGATCCTGGCAGTAACAATGGCCACCTATGAGATTGCGACGAGTGTTATATCAAGGAAAAACATTACCTTGATAATGAAAACCTTCGTTCATATCTTCCCTTTTAGTAGTGCTGTAGGGCATCATTCGCTGTGATACCACTTCAGAGGACTACAGGTTTCAGACTGCTGATTTTTTCAGATGTTGCGGATACAACTTTAGACCATTGTCTAAGCCCCTACCACTTTAGACATAAAATTCTAAGGATGATCTACAACACAGAAGTTGACACTTATCTAAATTGGACAGGGAAATTTCAAAGAAGAGCGTCTTTCCCTATTCAGCATTGCCATTGATCCTGAGGGTGGCGTGGGGAATACGGCTGCCCCCTCGCCAAGCTCATCTACAGTAAAAGATCATGGGTTATAAATGCAACCTCCGAAATCTCTCATCACCTCACCGGTTTTTAATTCTTCACTGGACAGAAAACAACTTTCCGGAAAACAACTTATATCGCCCAAAGTGTTGCCATGATTTATTAATTGATTGCTTCGATATTGTATCAATAGGTCAAGAAAACACTTTGAGCTTGTTTACCCGTCGTTCAGTTAATCTTCTGAGCCTTGTCTAAAGTACTGCACACATCATGGAGTACGAGCTAGAATTAGAAAACGTTTTCCTAGAAAAAATCTAAACTATCCAATCCAAGAAAGGTTACTTTACAATATTTCATGTGGGAATACAAAGAGAAGCCAATCGAATCTTCTCGGAAAAAACCTAAAAACGGTCAACGGTCAAGGTCCTAAAGGGAAAACGACTTAAATCGAAATCGTTGACTTAAAAAGTTAAATCTCTTTCAAAGCAATGAAATGATATAGACAACCAAAGGCAGATAAATCGGAAAGCGCAACGTAGATAGAACCCGATGATTATATTGCGAAAAAGTTGATGAGGACGCTAGATAAATAGAAAGACAGATAGAGTTTGACTGCCCCGCCTGATTTAGCTTGTTGAGCTCTGAAGTCAAACATTTTGAATGAAAAAAATCACCCACATCATCCTAATATACACTTATACAATTTGTATACAACATTAAACTTAATTAATTAGAAAGAAAGCATGTATACATACAAACATACACATGTACATTTGTATCTGTAAATATCTTGAAAATACTAACACCATCATAGACATCATAAATATCTTTTTCTTATTCCCTAACTCAAGTCAAAATCAAATTATTATTTCCATTAACATTATCGAAATGAAATAACACTACCAGCTAGTAGTATGTTCCCACATGTGTTCCTATGGAAATATAATAACTACTCATGCATGTAGATGATATAAAGCACTTATGTATATGTACTCACATTATATCTCCTAGTTTCAGTCTCGTTTGTATAAGAGCACAGCTTTTATGGTCACTTGTGGTTACAGCTCGCCTCCTACGAGGCGGTATTCGTGGTACCATTTGTGGATTACCTTCTTCTAAGCTCGTCATAATTCCACCACTAATACGAACCATCGGTGATGAACCTCTACGTCGGTTCGACATATGTCGACCGGCAACTCCCCCCAACATTCTGAAAATTACAAAAAGAAATTCAAATTTTAATTAAGTACACTTTAATTGGAATGTGTTCATGAACTACAATACATCATCAAGCTGCAGCTTTAATAATATAAAAACAAAAACAAAGATGCTACACAGAAGCCAAAAGACTCCCATAACAACAGCCTGGTAGCTTCACTTATTATGTAACAGTAAGTCCAGGAAGTTGTTTATAAACTCAAATCTTCAGAATCCAGCGTTTAGTGTCACGAGCCTTATACCCTTAAAAAGCTTTTCAAGCGCAGAGAATGAAGGAATAAAGGGTCAAACTTCTAAGGGCTTTAAGCTGGTAGGCAGATCACCTCCATTAGAGATCCCAATTATGAAAAAAGAAATCACAAATAAACTTTTCCATAACCTTGCTAACTTATGTGATCTTATGTGGCTTTACAGTTCGGGATAGACCTGAGCCCTAGTCAACAAGTCTCTCCCGGTCCGAAGCTAACTGCCTATAGTTGGTTGAGATCCCCTTCTACTTGCGCGTACTACATCGTACTTCCGGATGAGATTCGAAAACTCTGCGGGCGGGAGCCTTGTAGTCCTTGCGCTCTATATGTCCAATCCATCTCAAATGTCTACTACGTATTCTTTTATATTTATTTTTAAAGGTAGCTCGTCAAATTCCCTAAATCTCCTTCTCCGAACGTCGTCAATGCAAACGGGACCTACATAATATTTTATACATTTCTTGATCCATCTTCTTGGGCCCTACTACTCAGCTGTCTTTTTACCCAAAAGAAACGGTAATTGGTAGGAGTTATTTTTTCGTTTGATTTTTGATAAGTTATCCTTGTCAGAGAGAGTTAAAAAGAACGTCCCAGCTTAGAGAGTCTTCGAATCCCAGCCACCTGGTTCACAAAGAAAAGGGAGACGGAACCTCCAATTTAAAGATCAGGCAATCGCGGACGCTAGAAACCTTGGTCCAATAAACTGATAACAGCGTGCTCGGAACCGTAAAGGATGGAAAGCAGTATTAGTTCAGGCCCAGACCCTCTAAAGGTCGCTGGCCTTGATAAAGCTAAAGTCGTTTTCAGAAGTCCCTAACTAGCCCTTTTTATCGGCATTAAATGCTTAGATTGCCACTGAAAGCTGTTGTCTCCATGTCTAAGTGGTAATTGCATTGAAGTCCAATGATGGGACTAAGAGATGTGTGTGCGACAGGTTCGAGCCTCAGCAAAACAACTAAAATGTTTTTCATGGCACTATTCGACAATATTCGAAGAGTATAATCTGTCGTGAACAAACTTCTCAATCCGCCTTCTTTTAGTGGGAAAATAATATAACACGGCCTTGACTCTCTACTAGCTGTTGCGCCAAATATTTGTTTGTAAATTTTCTGTCACCTTTAAGAGACTTAAACTGAAAACTAAAATCATTAGCTTTAAGGCTGTTTGCACACATACAAAAATTTACGTAACAACATTTGTAACTAAAGTCCAATGAACCTAACCTAATTAATTGTTCATCATTAAAGACCAAAACACATGCATGAACACGAAACATATAAAGCATTAAATGACACACATCCTTTAATGCTATAAAATCGTTTCCCCTTCTTTATTTCTTCAACCATCTATTCTTCCCTTCTAATTGGAATTAAACTTGCAAAGTTAGCAAAACCAAAGTTACATCCTATTGTTCGGTCTTTTCTGAGGATTAAATATATGTCCATTGAAGCAATTTATTGCCGAATGACGCAATGGAAAGAAGCAACCCCTCAGAATCCGAATGGAACCAACTCTATAAAGCAGAAATAGACATTGCTATTAGGAAATGTAACTTCAGATATTCGAGAAGGGCTAACAAACCCTGCAAGGTAGTGAGTTGAGCACATTTCATATGTGTGTCCTGTTTCTGTGATTTCATGACACGTTATTGACATTTCCGTCAAACGCAAGTTGACGACACTTCGAAAATTATTATTGTGTGTGTGTATGTGGGGGTGTTTGGTTCAATGAAATGGGTATTTCTATTGTCCTGTCAATTGATACAGATTCTCTAAGTGAAATAGGCAAAAGTCGTTCCTTGTGTGGCAGTTGAATTCCCTTTTGGACGCCCGGGTATAATGAAATCTGAAAAGGCTAATTAAAATCATTGTTAGGGGAATTCTGACTTGGAAAATTGGATGAGATTATTTCAAAGATAATTACAAGGTAGTCTAGGTGAACCCGAGACCTTTTCCTAGAATGAAACTGTTGCATGTTTTATTCGACTTCGTATAATATATAGGTAACCGAAGGAGCAACTCGATTAGAATCTACCTTCGTATGAGGGTTTGCTTATTTGTCAGCTGTATGATTTTGTCTGACCCTTTTCATGAAAAGTGATTTAGGTTCTTGCATATATTTACAAGCTTAGACATTTACATTCACATTCAATAAATGGGTATGACATTTAGAGTAATATGGTTCCTTCCTTGCCACCCGGTTGAATGCATGTAATCGTTTAAGAGGCAGCTGTTTTCTTCTACATGGACTTCCATTACGTGGTGGTGGTTTTAAATTTAGAGAATAATGTTTGGTCTGGTGTTGATATTTGGTTAAACAATCCATGATTTAGTAGTGGAAACAACCCATAAAAGACTACCTGAAGTCTTTTTGAAAATGAATGTTGTTAATTCAGTTCACATCAGACGCTTTATTGCTCCTTGCGTGACTTAATACAAATCTTTTACGAATTCTGTCTTTGAGCATAAATCCCATAAAGATCAAGGGAATTCTGTGCATATTTGGTGCACATGTACTGCCATTATTAAGGCAACGTTTGACAGATTAAAATGTCACGCTTTCTAAAGAGGAAGGCTGTCAGAAGAATTTGAAATCCAAAGTGGCGTGCGACAAGGATGTGTCCTTTGTGCTCCGCGCTGCTTTATCAACGAGCGGACTAAAGATCAACACCCTCAAAACTTAAGTCATCAGCTTTAGACCGATATATTTCATTGTAACAAACTAGCTTTGCAGCACAACAGGTAGAGTATCTTCGGAGTATCGTTTTGGCTGGTGGGGGGAACAAACAAGACATAGTCAACCACATGAACGGGGCTAAAGCTGCAATAATATAAGCTTAAAGACTTAACTACGGCTGTTCTGATCTAATGTTGAACCCGTCTTGCTCTATAGGTGCAGCACATGGAAAATGTCCATCACTATCACAAGAATCGATGTCCACGAAACATCTTGCAAATTATCTAGCCTTACCGCGTTTTTAATGCAGAGCTTTGTGAGAGAACGAATCCCGATCCCAAACCCGTCACAATTCAAAGGCGGGAGTAGCAGCGAATCGGATATACATTTCGAAAAGGCGACACCTCCACTACTTGCCAAACGATGCAATGGAATTCGCTAACTCAAGACGAAAGCAGAGCGAATCGACCGCGACAAACATGGCGAAGAACAGTCGAAGAGGAGTCACAGCAGCGACATATTTCCAGAAACCCAACACGATGGTGTGTAGGAGTCGTGGAGACCCTCAGACCCGCACAGGGAAGTAGGACATAAATGAAATGAGATGAATGGTTCAAAGCGAATAAAAACACTTCGGCAGGGAGTTCATTTGCCCAGTTATAGTCAACCACTAATTTCTGTTTTCCACGTTAAATGTCTTCCAGCTATGGTTATACCGGCAAGGCAGAAGCCCACCCACAAACTCATGCCTAACATCGGTATCGCGCTAGCACAAAGTTCATGAGAAAGATAATGGCCTTCACCCGAGTCACGGACTTTTTCTACCTCGCCATCCCTCAAGGATTTATTTGAAGATTTTCCGAGCCAAAACATTGACTTATGTAAATGGCCAAACCTTAACGGCCTTAAAATCATTGGCCTGGCATTTTCTCTTGCTCAACTCTTTGATTTGCACTGCAGCTCTTGTTTATACAAAGTTTCTGCTAACCTTTTCCTTACCGCGTACCTTCCAGCAAAATGCGGGTGGTACCGTTAAATATGACCCAGCGAAATAAGGCACCATGAATTGATGGTCATCTGTGATGGTCATTTACTGGAGTAAAGGCGCACTCTGCAAGTAACTATGTGAATTCGTTTGTAGTACACCATTGCATTGTTATTGTTGTTGTTACGCCGTATAGCCTATGATTTCCATTTCAACCACCAAAAATACCTCCCTCATCTTTTTTGGCATTGAATTCCCCAAGTACGACATCATAGCACGAATTGGTTTTGTAAGCTCGTGGTTGTAATAGAATGTGACTTTGATGAGAATTACAGCCAGACAATGCCTTATCGACTTACTTCTGCCAATTCGACATGACAAATTCTCTTCCTAATGTGTATCTATAGTCTTTTGTGGCAGCTGCAATCAGTGTCACAAGTTGTTTTTGTATTTACGGTCCTCATCTATCACAGTACAGTACATATTCTTCAACCAATTTGTGTCACTTTGTCCAACTTCTTATTGAAATTGAAGAAAAATTGACTATTTGTCATGTTAAGTAATTTTCCGACCACAAAAACTAGCAGATCTAGTCTTTCAGTCATTGGCTTACTCAGTTTACCCGTGTCCCTTTCTACCCATCAATTCAACGGCCAATTGAGTTAATAAATTTTTGTCAGATAAGTCACCCTAATAAACCACCTTTCCAATCGCAAAAGTTACCAAAGGTGCGTTAAAACTCAAAAGTAAATATCTACACACACATATCCCCCACAAAAATCCGTTTCCACTTACCAGGCACTCCTGTGCCTACTCGTTAAACCTTCGATTCCCCCCCCCCCGCCCAACCTTTCCTGAATCAATCACACACATTCAACTGAAATCAACAAGTTCAAAATAAATTACCAACTTTGAGTCAAAAAAAAATCGATTTCACGAAAATACCAAATTCCATTCAATTTTCCGCAAATCCTGTCAACTTGTACATTTTTCAGGGAACTCACAGAACAACGCGCAACAGGGATAAGCGTATGTAAATTTGATTAAGGTCATTCACACCTATGTACCTGAATATACAGTCAAACACAAAAAAGAAAAAAGCGTACGGATGTAAAGCATCCAACTGTAACGGAAGCAAATCTATACAACAGCTCATCATCATCATCAGCCATCGCCAAATGTTTCAAATTTTCCACCATCTTCGGCTTTCGCAAGCCCTCCAGCCCGACAATCTTCGTGCAATGTAAACGCTTTGCAGCACAATTCCACTTCCAATGATGCGTTAAGACATCACTTTACTGGAGAACATTAAACAGGCAACGAGAGTTCCCTATCCCTACTGCCATCCTTGCTGAATTTATACAAGATACAACAATAAACACTGAGTATGGCTCATTGTGTGTGTGTGTGTGTATAACCCTCGCATAATAATTTTCCGGTGGTGATGCGAAAGCTCTTTACCCTCGGATTCCAGAAATAGAATTTCAATATGCAGACTAAGCCAATCGTTCTGCCTAAGCCCATATAAAACTCCTCCTGCATGCGGAACCAGCATCAGATGAGGGTTACTTCCACCCCATGCCCAGACTGACTGACATCACAATTGTGAGACAATGTGTCGAGGAAAAGTTGTCAGTTGATTTCATTCGCAACAGGTGGCTGCCGCCCCTTATACACATAAATGAATGTACGCGTGTGTATGGCGTGTGAGTTTCTCAGCTCAAGAAGGGTGAAAAGTAATTCCAACTCCATCCACTTTGTACGAGGAGTTCTGTTGCTATGACGAGTCAACCAGAACCGCATTTACCGAGCACCAAGTAAATACCAAATGCATACATGCATGTAGGTGAATGTGGGATGTTGGCATCGGCATGCGAGCTGAAAGAGTCCAAAGCCGCACACATATACGGATTGAGAAGTTTGCCAACTGTTGGATTTGCCACAGCATACTTTGATGAAATTATTCCCAACCTCTCAGTGCATCACTTGTACCACACACTAAACAACAAAACCAACGACCAAGGACTGTGATCCGAGAATCCCTTTATTAACTTTGCCAGTTGCAATCTGCAGATGTTTTTTTGCGATGAAAAACAACAGACAACTCACAGGACATTGTCTGTTAAGGATTTAAATCACTTCCTGGCGAACGTATACATACACTTTCGTGGAATTTAGTGTTGAGCTGGGTGACTCTGATTGGTAGTCCCCATCGTTGTTACGACAACAACTAATGCAACTCTACTTTGCTAAGCTTCTGCTGATTGCCTGGCAAAATGAAGATTGCACTTAAACAATTGTTTAATCATTGTCTTAGCAACAGCAATAATCCTGTCGATAAAGGACATTTCATCAACTTGTTTTGTTTGCTCCTCTTCGAGTGATTCTTTATCAACTTACCTCTACCTACCTGTCACTTGTTGACGTTATTTGCTCTAGGGTTCACCTTCTTCTGGCGAAAGGAACTACGTCTGTTGGATAAATAAATAACACCCTCCCAATGTAAAGGTGATTGGTATTCAAACGAGGAACTGTAGAGTGTTGTTGTTCACGTGGTGGCACTAGATTCGGTAAAAGACATCCCTAATGAGCTCACATAATGACAGCAAAAGTATTGAACGTGGTTGAGTGAAGCCTTTTCCCCCCCAAAAAAAATCCTTGTTTGTTCAGCAAATAAATATTCCAGAAGGGAAGACAGAAATGTTCACGAAATTTTGGGATCGAAGCGAGGGTGAATCAAAATGACATCAAAAAAGATTAATGGACACGGAGTGGGGTAATAATGGCAATAGATTTGGAGACAGAAAGCAATATTTGCTTAGCTCTTAGGGAAACAGGTACTTTCAGATGAATCGTAAAAGTTTTTTTTTTTTTTTTTTGGAAATCAAAAGGGAAATAATCAAAGATATTAATTTCCGCAATTGACCTAGATAAGGGTAAGGGATTTGGCTCTTCTTGACAATTTAAGATGGAATTGTGTTGTAGGAATTAAAGTTAATAGTATTAATATAAGTAAGAGTATAAAGAGCTTAGATTATTCGTAAGCGATTGTCGAATTAATGAGGAAGAATTGGGCGAAAAGTCTGCAATAAAATATCCAATAATTGTACTTAGTGATTTGAAACTTTATTTTACAAGACGCTCTTCCTAAACTTAGAGCTCGAATTAAATAAAAATCAGCTGAAATTGAATTTTGTCTTTAGAAATACAGACAAAGAAAGCTATCACACAAAGTTTAAAACTTGAAAAGTGTGCTTCTACCAAGAAGTAATTGTCACGTAGGGTCTTCATAAGTACGTCAACTGTCGACAACCGTTTGACAAAGAATGAATGGATTTTTAAAAAATCTCGTCCTGGATTCACCATTATCTACTGAATTTATGCGGCCGTCATTAGGCTCAGTTCTAGGGTACACAGTGACGTGTAATTCAGAATTAGTTTCTGCAGAGCGCTACAGAGGTTATGACTACGGGTCACGATCATTAAGCACTGTTTTTACTTGACAGTACGTTCGAAAGTAGACTTAAGTTTAAACTGAAACACTGTTTGGTAAAGGACACGGTTAAATAGGGGGACACAGGAAGCACTTCTTCTGTATTCAAGAGGATCTATTAACTTCGCAAGTAGTCGACTTAGGTTACTTGAATCTCAGAAAAACACCTAAAGAAATTTTGTTATACCACCGTAGCGAGAAAAACCGAAAATGAACCCAACAAGGTGATCTGTTTCGATATCTCTCTAGAGAAGAACATAGATATATACAAGAACTTTGCAATGTCCCCGTCACCTATGATTTTAAGCGCATGTTTTTGGATCTTGATGTGCAGGACAGATGGGGTGCACCAAACTAGATATCAGTGCTGTACTCGAGCTTCGGGTGAGTGAAGTATTTTGTGTGAGGAAACATAAACAATTCGTAGAATTCGAATCTGTGGTCGTTCCAAAGTGGAGGGAAAGTCTTTCAACTTCAGCGATGCCAGGTATATAATTCTATTGTGTTATACTATTGAGATTCACCAACGTTGAAGTCCCTCTTTAATGTCTGAAGAGCAGGGATAGGAGTTTGGAAACGAATAGAAGAAACTGAGGACACTGTCATCAGCAAATGTATGGATAAGAAGTTGCAGATAAGAAATAGAAGAGAGTCAGATACGAAACAGATCCTGGACGAAAAAGTGCATTTTATATCTGTGGTCACAAGGAAAAACAACATAAGTCGACTTGTTTCGTGTGTGAGTTATGCTGTTTTGCCTTGTGGCCTTGTGAATTGTAAGCTTGAACTTCTGTAAAACGTCTCTCAAATACTTTCACCAAAATTATGTGAAGATGTGTTTTATTTTTCCGTGAGGTGTGCCATTAAATCACAAGTGAGCTGGAAAGTTTTAGTAAATCGACATATTTTTTAAGAGAACGATTTATTATCGTGAAAAGACCATGACCATGGAAATAATTGACATATTTGCAATGGGTCGATGGTTATAAGAAGAATATTACTTTTCTAAGAGAGGAGGTAGACGAATTCAGATTTCTATCAACTCAGAGACTACAAGAGTTGGACAGATTTGAACAGTGTAGAAAAACACCGTGAAGATTTATGAACGTTGGGACGTCTAAGGACTTCTGCAACTGATTGTTTGCTATTCTTGGGATAATGTTGTATGTTTCTTGTCAATTTTTGGTCATGAAAGAATTTAACACTTCGAATATGGTAATTTCTCGTTGGTTTGAACTTTTTTGCGTTTTTCTCAGTTGCGTTAGCTTTATGAGAAGGAAAATGTACCTCCTCTTCATAGTTCAAGTCGAACTAAGCTTTCTACTTTAGTTTTATACTCTTCCTTCGGTAAAGAATATAGGACCTCATACCAAGGAGGAAAGTGTCATTTTTCATATCAGCAGGCATTTATAAAGTGTCAGAGGCTATACATGGTATTTATAGTTCTTCCATTCAAAACGACTTGGTTGGGGTATGACGAAAAAAGAATCAAATCATATGGAAAGGTCATCTAAAAGTAACTTTTTTTTGTGACGTAAACGAAGAAGTGGAAGAGAATAAAAAAAAAACTGCATGAAGTTTCTGTCCCTTATAATCCAAAGGATTCTTCGATTATCTGGTTGGATCAGAAATAAACTTATGTAAGTTGTCAATTAAAAACAAAATGCTTGCTGGTGCATTTAGTTTGGAACTCGATTAGTTGGAAAGTTTCATAAATATTAGGCTTCTACGAGAGAACAATACATCAAATGAATTTGCTTCAAATAAGACAGTCTTAGGACAATGCAAAAGTCGAAAAATTTGGTCCCGTCAGCATCATTTTCTACCTATATTTCAAGAAATTCAAAACCTACACGGATGTCTACATCGATGGCGGATATCGAGGGTACGAAAAACGTAGAATGGTCAGTCGTTGACCTCGTTGGTACCTTCGACTATACCTAGATTAACATGTATTACACTTCAACGAATTTTAAAACTTTTACTTTTCTTTATCTATGTATACTCCTGAGATATGCAACAGATGTCACGCAAAAGTATATGGTTCCTTAAATAAATCTTAATAGCATTCGTTTCCATTGGACGCAAGTAACTTTAGACACTTGTTGAGATGAAAACTTTACCAGAATATTTTAATCTGACAATATATTCATAAACATTATATCAAGAGAAGATTCCAAGAACTTTAAGACAACTTATTATTAAAGTCATTGACCGTGAGTAACATATTTCGTTCCAACTCCTCATG
Organism: Criorhina ranunculi; assembly: GCA_951813785.1. Lineage (NCBI taxonomy): Eukaryota > Metazoa > Arthropoda > Insecta > Diptera > Syrphidae > Criorhina > Criorhina ranunculi. Next base: position 28,738,725 of record OX638385.1, on the reverse strand, counting down.
CATTTACATACCCAACAAGTGAGGAAAAGTCTCAATGTATCCATGGGTAAACGTTCTTAGAATTAAGGCATATCCATTTTTTTTTTCCAATTCTAGTGACTACAAGGATGACATTGACGTCATTAGCATTTGAAATGTCGTGTAGCAATTGGAAATATTGGTCGAAACATTGTGAGTAGACACCAAAAATTCTATCTTCAGAATGATGCTTATGAAATGACATCGAGTTAAGCAACTCAACTCTTCCAAAGTTACAAAGCATTCACAGAATTGTCTTGGCTTAAAGACAGAGTATAACGACACAAGTGTTGTCTACCTTCAATCTTGTGGTCTTCAAAGAGACCGTAGTGGCTTGCAGGATTTATTTTGATTCCGTCACACAGACTCTAAAATTAAGCTACATTGGTAGTATTTACCATGCTTTTAGCTGAAGAAACCAATGAAAATACAAAACAGTATTCAAGCGAGTCTATGGACATCGCAAGAAGACATGGTAGCTTTAAACTTCTTAGCAGTTGATTTAGGTTCGAGTCACAGAAAAAGTCAATAAAGACGAAAAGGAACATACTTACATACACTTCGCAAAGTCGTTGTCACCTGTAAATCTAAGCTCGTTTTTTCAGATCTTATCTAGAATGTGCAAGACAGTTTTGGGAAAACAGACTTGATATGAGTCCGGTTCCCAGGCTTCGGGCGAATGAACGCCTTATAAGTTGAATTGAAGCCAGATTAGAATAGGTAAAGTATTTTGTTTTGAAGAAACCTATATAATTCATTAAATTGTTGGCATCTTCGAATACGAGTATGTGGTCCTTCATTAGTTCAAATACCGAGTCGGTTTTGCCATACCAGATATGTAATTGTTTGAGTTTTGCTGTAACAGAAGACCACGTTAATACCAAAGCATTCAATTCCAGTCTTAGTCCGGTTTTATTATGCTATCGAGGCCAAAAATCAACGAGTTTGACATACATTGCTTAGTCCGCAGAGCAGGGAAATGCCAAGGAATGGATGGGATTAACTGTTACAAACAAGAGATTTTGTATGAAAATAAGAACTGAATCGGAGACAAAACGAAGCCTTGAGGAACTTCATCCTTCATACGATCTATGGTCCTATCCGCGGATGAAAAACTCAGTACCAGTTATACAACGCCATCGATCTGATAGGAAAAGTCAATATTCAGTACACAAGACGACTAAGTCATCCAAAGAGCAACTGTCGACATCCACTATTGAGGTACTTTTTTCATTAGACCTAAGCGGGTTTGACAATTTCAACACTCGTTCAACACTCCAGTTTATCGTCTTTCTTTTCAAAATAATATTTCGTAAGTGATTTCGGGTTTCCTTTTTCCATCATCTAATGAATTATTTACAAGAACCTACGTTGTTTCGCATAAATTCCGCCAACACAATCGAATTGTTCAATTAAAAACAAATTACTTCACCTTCACTCCCCAAAAAAAAAAAAAAGGAAAAACAAAGAAAACAACCAAAACAATTCCTCTTCAGAAAACAACAAAAGAATTTTTCTATTTATCTTCGATACAAATGGTCCTTTCCTTTAAATTCCGATAAACATTTTAAGAGTGAATGAATGATAACATCCTTAAAACACTGGCATCCCCCCCTTACGTTCACACCGCATTCGACCAGTCGGGGTACAACAACCGGGAGACCAGGCAATCATTAGATATGAAGGAAGTGGACAATTTCCGCAACATTAACTCGACTGTTCGATGGGAAATCGTTAAAAACTTCTCCCGCGATACGGATGTGAATAAACGAAAGGAAGAAGCAAAAAATAAATGGAAATGCTGGCTAGATTAAATAAAATACTAAAGAGAAAATGGAAGAAAAGCAGAAGTATATGTGCATTTAAGCAATTACACGCACTTGCAATCCGCGAGGCAAAATGTATCTTAAATGGAACTTTCATCGAACATGGGCAAATCCGCGTTTTCCTGGGATTTGGTTTGTGCAGCTGTTTATGTGTGCAAGAAGCGATTGCATAGCACACAGGATATTATGAATGAGTTGTGTTGAATTAATTAGTAAGTGTGTACCGAGGGAGGAGTGCTGTTTGAACATAGATTTTGTTACACCCCTTCGGCATGGCATAATACAAATTCTTCAGTTTGTCCTACAACATTACGAGTACTTTCATCGCACTAACTTCGTCGTGGTTTTTTTTATTTTTTCGAAACATCCACTCGAAATACATGGATATCAGCTCCATGTATGTATGTATTTTTGTATGTAATATACGCTCAAATAATTTATGTACCTGCCTTGTATGTCACACGCATATGCTGAAAAAAAAGTATTAACATGGATAAAATCCTATTGATTGCCTAGAGTGTTGGACAATAAAAGAGCTTAGATACAACTATCTATTGGATGGTCTGGCATGAGTAAGCACTCGCAATGGCTGTCATAGAGATAATAACTTCGATAAGAGGAATTAGATTGAAAGGACTTTTAATTGCTGATAGATACCGAGTTATGCTCAAGTGGGCTTATGAACTTCGTAAAGATAAACATTGGAAGAGGGATGAAATAAATGTTTGAATATATGTATGTTTGTCTCATAAGGATATTAGAGTGGTTTTTGGGTGGAAGGAGATACATATATGACAAATAGCGTATATCAGGGTGAAATGAAACAACATTATTGGGGATTATTTGCAACGTTACACGTGAATGAATATCGATAACAAAATTTTATTAAACAACAACTGAATTAGTGATGTTTTCAGTTTAACACAACAATGGCTGTCTCAATTAAGGCAGCATGGGGGAATGTACATATGTATTTATGTATAATCCGATCTGAAAATTGATATCACACATATGAACATACATAGGTACATTTACCTCCAGGAACGATGCAAAATTGAATTATTTTTATGGAATTTATTTTGGTTTCTTATGTTTTTCCATGAATTTTAATACTTAAAGCATTTTGAGTGTGTGGCATATTGGATTGCACTAATGACTTTAAATAGTAGATACCACAGAACCAAAAATTTTAAACTTTTCGCCATCAATTACTTAACTTCTTCTTTTCGGCCTTAAAACGTTTCTAACGAAGTTTTACTCCCAAAAAATTTACAAACACCAGGGCCTATGAAACGTGGAAAATTGAAACGCCTTTTGTTCTATTTACTTGTTTCACAAATTTCTGTATAATCTCCGGGGCCGATCGTTATGTTTTCGTCGTCTTCTTACTAGATATACATATACCTTTTCGGTTTCCTTAAAATATAACTAAGTCTTTTCGCTTGCTTTTTCCACATGTTTTGCTTAACGAATACTTTGTTATGACTAAGAACGTAACGAAAATTGAAATACGCTGACGCTCTGGTCTCAGTTAACTGCTAGTTTCATTTGCAAGAAGTTCGGCTATCAATATCCTTCTCTTCACTGCTCCTCATTGATGCATTGAGCGGCTGGTATAGGTGTTCCAGTTTTTGTTGTGCCCATAATGTTCTATCCGTACTCCGCTTAGGACACAACGTCACTGTCATTAGCTGTTACTTCGAAATAGTACAGGAGTTCATCCCTGAGGTAGGACCCCTTGTGGAAAGCCGGTAAGGAAAAACCACTGCTACTTCGGTTTAGTTAAACAGTCGAGGTTTAGGCTCATAACACAAAGAATAAAGGTGATGCTGGTTATTTATCTAGTTCTGCTGTGCAGCAGGATAAGCACGAAAACAGAGCAGATACTGGGTTCCTTTGAAAATAAAAAAAAAATACTGTGAGATGAGAAAAAAAAGCTCAAATAGCTAAATCACGTCGACTACATAGGCTCGGACAGATCGAGCAGATAGACAAGAACAATACTCCAGCCAAGAGAATCCCCGAATCGCAGTCTTCAGGTTCGAAACGATCTGCAAGACCCCACCTTCGTTATAAGGACCAAGCTGTCGGCGATATCTGAAAACTGTCAACAATATGCCCGGGATTTAAGAGGATGGAGGTCTGCTGTGTTTCAAGCAGAGACTCTTCATGATTCGGGAGCATTTACAAGGCTCCCGTTCATTTCTGACTCTTCTTCCAAATTTTGCCGCAAAAGTTTTAAATTTTCATTTAGCTGTTCGAGCTAGGTATGGACTGAAAATATTCTCTCTCAACCATAAAAGGGACGATATCAGAAGACGTGCCGGCTTCCTCACCGGTCACTGTAGCCTCAGATATCACTTACATAAACTAAATATAGTTCAGGAATCTTAGTGTAGACTCTGCTTCGAGGAAGACGAATTAGCCGAACACGTACTATGTGAGTGCGTGGCTGTCTGCAGAGTCAGGAAACGCTTTCTCCACAAAGAATTCCTAACACCGGAGGACATTCGTAATGCTTCGACCAGAGATATCATCAACTTCATTAGAAAGATAAAGGATCACCTTGTCTAACTGGCTCCAGGCACAATAGATCTTTTAGGTCGCAGTACCATATGCGTCTGTCGCAGACGTATCTGGTGCTTTTCCAGTCTGTTTGAGTTCGTTCGCTAAGCGTCGAATTTTTTGTGCGGTTGAAGTAGGATACCCATATAGTCCTCGTCAAAATTCACGTTTAAAACGGATCACCAAGTCACTATGTTACACAGCTAATGACATTATAATGAGCGTTTTGACTACCCTTAAATTAGAGCACAGAAAATTTGAAAAATTGGAGAAGAGACGAAGGAGATTGCGATGCACATTGGTTTTAAATGCTTTAAAGTTGTAGTGATAAACAAACACAGATATTTGGAAAGCAATCCATATATTCAACAGTACGTCCGACTATAGGCTTGAAGTTAAACTTCCAAATTTCATATTTTCACAATCACCGAGTTTTTTATCCGACTTTTGGCCGCCTCATTTGACATCTCGATGGAGCCTACAGGCTAGGACTTTTGACCCTTTTAGATGGAGCATTGTGAAAGAACTGCTCCAGCCCAAGGGAAAATAAGTCGCAAAATGTCTTTACACATTCACACAGTATCCTGAATTAAGTCTGTAATGAAACATTTAACAAGGATTTGCCTCTGTGGGTCATAAGAAACTTGGAAACACGCTGTATTCATGTACAGGTCAATCCGATTTAAAATTATAAAACCTCGAAACAATTGGTTTTGTTAAGAGTTTTCTAACTCCCTAATAAGAATGATGATACGAAATTAGATACCAGTAAAGTCTTTTACTTTTACAATTAAATTATTTTCTCATGATGACGCACCTACCTCAAGCTGCATGATAAAAACAAAATATCAAAAATACAATTGTTTACTGGAATAAACATAATGAATGGCACGTTAGCCCTTTGGCATAAGTGTATATTGTTCTATTTTCAATTCTTTGAACAAGCTCCTTCTGGGAAATGTAACGCCCCCGCACGTTTTTTGACAGACACTTTTCGCAGAATGGACCCCACGCAACAAAGACCCCTACAAGTGTTTATATATGCAAATAGAATTTTTCATTAAATTACACATTTCTTGCAACATTTTTAGAGGTTTTACCAAGAATTCCTCGCCTAATGTACCTCGTGGACAGACAATTAGTTCATGCTTGATCAACTTAAGCATTTTGTGGTGAAGCTACAAGAAACCCCAAGAAATAGATACACCGTAGCCTCGTAGCAATTCTATTGATTGAGGAATTTGAAAACCAAACCGCATCCTTTCCATATGAGTTACACTTAATGACTTTTCCCTAAACGATGGCTTCAGATGTTCATATGATGACGTAAAACCAAATTCACATGGTATAACACAGGTATAGCACATTGATGTGAGGTGTTACAGTGTGCAATTAAAATTGGATGACATTACCTCTACCGCGGAATATTGAAGATTTCACAAGAATGACTTACATTTCCTTGTCCTTTAACCCATCTTTTCACGGAACTGATACGATGGCATGATATGATGGTGCCATAAAAAATGAATCAATGAATATTTTTTATCTGTGCCAACATTAAACGTACTCGTAATGGCTAAGTGGCCTCATACTGATGTGATCTTTATCCTGACGAACGTTAAAATAGCTCAAGGAGTTTAAGAACTTCTCTTTATGTTAGCATCATAATCGTAACGAACGGCTATAAGACATGATAAAAAAAAATTGTTCTAAAATATTTTTAATCGCATTTTACAAACTAAAATGAGTTTTCCAAGCTTGTTATTTCAGTAAAGTTATAAAAAGGATATTGGGTGGCCATAATGCAATTGGACAAAGTGATTAAGCTGTCTTGGTTCCGATTTATTGATTGGGATTTGACGTAAGAGTTGTGTATAAGTATAACCCTTATCAGAACGAAGTCTGTAGAAAATCTTTGAATCTCAAAGGATGTCGTCAAAAATTGAAAGAAAAATTCAATGGATGAATTTAATGGAACCTTCTATCCTTTCTGGCTTTGTGTTGAATTCACATTGGCACAAGTTCAAGAAAAAGCACGTATGAATCAGAAAATATCCAAGAAATGTAAATTTTTCTATGTCGAGTAGTAAGTGAAGAGTATCCTTTTTCGTTGAACCAAAAACTACAAAGATAACATCTGATTGTGTGCAGTGTCATACGTACTAGATATGAAATTTGCATGGAATTTCATCTTGTTTGTGAGAATGTTAAACAAAATCAACTTGAAGAAGTAACAAGACGTTTGTATTCTTTTGAAAATTCCTTCAAATTGATACGTCTTGTCAACTTTAAGGACACATTTTGATTGAGAGGGGGATCATTATTTTAAAATTATGAATGAGTTCAAATTTACCCGAGAAAACTTCAGTTCGAGCTGCAACGCCTTACCCCCTTTTATGAGCGGCAGTCATGACGAGATAAGTCGCTCGGTACTCATAATACATGTGTGCACTTGCGATTCAGTGATGAGGCTTAAGTATGGATTGACCCAGAGTCTGTCTCACACATCGCAGAAATGTTCGAATTGGTTGATGACGAACAGTGCATGGCTGTTTTCACTGTGATTGTAATACGGCTCATTCTCAACTTGCCTTATTTCGATGTTTACTGTTGTGTCATGCTGTCCCAAACCATTCAGCCCAGATATCTAGTCGATCGCTGCTGTGCATATTTTTTTTTTTTATATAATTCACTGGCGCTAAAGGGGTTATGAATACCCTTATGATGCCATTCACACAGCGCTTGTGTTGGTGTAGTGATTTTGAAACTCTGGTGGTATTAAGTTTTAGCATTTTTTCTCCGAGGGTGGTTGTCCAGAATGACTGGGGAGAATTATTGGTACTGTTGCGCTATTGCTTATAATTCACAGTAATTCTTTCGAACATCCCGATGACATTAGTACGGTCAACACTTTCAAGCCATACATCCATAAGCTTGTCGGCTTGTTGTGTGCCTCGGCGATATTGGGTGCCCGAGAAATATATAATTGTGGCTCTGCGGGTTGTCTGTATCTATCTAACGCTTTAAAATGCATCTCTCTATCGCTTTTCAATCACATGCAGTTCGGCAGGTCGACAAGATGACAAAAATCGCATGAGCCAAAATTGAATAGCATTCTATATTTATCGCGCAACCGTAAGCCGCTTATTTCAATTCAATTTTATGAGCGAAAATGGTCACTAGCGACTTGGGGACGTTCTCAAATAAGTAATAGGTCCCGAGTAGAGGTGCCATGAAAAGAGGGCCTGAGTTAGATTGAAATATCTCCCAGCATAAGCCAGTACACTTAGGTTAGGTTAGGTTGAAGTGGCTGCCAGCTATTGCCAATGATTGGTCCGTTGTGATACCACATAGATCTTGGCGAGATTCTCCTTACCTACTCGTTAAACCAATTGGAGCTTCTGATGAAGCGTTTGAGGTTCCTATATCTCGTATGTCTATGTGATAGTAGAATTCCACTGTGAAGTTTTCAGCTTTGTTGCATGCTTGCCTATTAGACAGTGTCCAGTGATGATACCTATTTAAGTGCTGATTATCTATCTGTTGAGAGAAATTAAAGCGTTTCAGATTCAGTTTGGCCACATCTGTTTTGCCGCTGGACAGGTCGAACCACTTGTCTACCCAACATTTGTTCTCTCGGCAGCATATAGCGTAAATTTGAGTATACATATAGCGATCCCAGAGTGCCAAGTGTAATAGGTATACCTAGTTGTTCACTATCTGGCGAGTCAGTCAGTCTTAGAGTTTCCTTAAATGTCTCTATGCTCTGGCACCCAAGAAAGGTCAATATTGATTTGCTCCCTATGAGAGACGATCAGCAATCTACATATCACTACTATTGAGTTTAAAAAGAATTTCAATGCTGCTTGACAGTCCGAAAAGATGGGGATATCTATGGCGGATATCATGGTTTTCTTTACTCCAGATAGGACTTCTTTATTTGGCCAAAATGTCCCCCTAAAACACGCAAAATAATTTAGAAGGCGGAAAGAGAGGCAGAGAAAAACCTCCAGCTACCTTGTTTAACAAAAGGTGTACTTTCGATCTTAAAAATTCAATTAAGAAGTTAAAAAAAATCTTTAACTGAAAATTTTCAAAAAAGTTTTGACACGTTCATGTCCATATATTTATAATCAATTTATACTCACATTAGGCTTTTAAAAAAGTATATCCTGTCAACTATGATGAACTTTTCTGCTGCTATCCATTATATAAAACGTAATTAGTTGGTTTTATCCATTTTGCGGAATTTCCACATTCTGTACAATCGCACATTCATTTTTTAAATTTGAAAAATCAAAAAAATTCTAAATATTTTCACAAATAAACACTCTAATCGACGATATTTTTGTTTACGCTTGAAAAAAAAAAAGAAGGAAGATACTCGTACACCTTATTTTCAGTAGTCACACAGCAACTGACACCGTCTGCTGTGGCAACAGCAAACCAACATCCTTCGACTGACAGGATATTATAAAAAGGATACACAGGCAGAGATACAGGATATTTAAAATACAGAGAACAGCAAAGCAATATCAATCTGTGCTCAAGAATCGAGAGCTACAGAACGGATACGAGAGGCAAATCTCTTCCGATCCAAATCCAAAGCATACTTGCTCTGTTAACGATGCATTTCTGACAGTAAATATTTGTTGAGATTGAAGAAGGACAGTTAAGCGCAAGTAATGATGTTGTAAACAGTTGCACAGAAAACCACTTTAATCAGATACTTAATATACAAAAGTATCGTTAATTTATTTATTTTTTTCTCACTTTTCCTCTCGAACGACCGAGTGTAAGATCAATGGACCAAATGGCATTTCATTTGCATTTTATGATGTCTGGACTTTTATCCTTCTTCGTCGGGATGTGGCGACGACATAGACAATGAGGTTCAATGAATTCATCTTCGTGGCACCTTCTGCGCAGAGTGGGACAAAAGTGGAACATCCAAACCGAGAGAATATCACGTAAATTTTAACCCAATTCAGTCAGAACTTATTTGTTTGCTGATCGGATTGGTGAAACTCGGAATAAGAGAATTTAATTCACGTTGTTTTCCTTTTCTTTTTATTTTTTTCTGGCAAAGATCCACGCAAAGCAAACAAAGACTGATTGTATGCATTTTTGACTACGTAGTCGGGATTCGAGGACCTCATGGCGTGTCGGTGTATTTCAATTTATTTTATGAATACCAACCCTTGATGTGGATGAATTATGAATATCTTTCAATAAAACTACATGCACTCAGGCATTATTAGTCGAAGGACTATGAAATTTATTTTATGATGGCATCACCAGACATAACATATTCGTAAGATCAACACGGTTACAAGCGAACAAACGTATGCGAGGAACTGCTGTCATTTTGTTGTTATCCTATTTTCATTAAAAGTGATGAATCACACAAAAGCAATAAACGAAGGTCAGAGATAAAATGTGTTATTATAACCATGAGTTTGCCGTATTGGTACGAGTGCTTATGGAAATAGATTGCTGAGGGGAATACATCAAGCGTAGGTGTCGGTTGATTTTAAGGGTAATCAGTTATCCGAGCTAATGTATTAAATGTGTAACTCCTTCCCCTATGACTTTATCGTGGAATATGGTGTAAGATGGGTAAAAGATGCCAGAGAAGTTTGGCCAAAAATTTTCGTTGGATACCGTCCAACTTTCATTTGGGGTCAGAGTAGAATTATGATACAAGTGCTATCTACTTGAACTTCCCCAACTGTTCTTGCTGACTTCATCCAGGAAATTAAAATATTTTAACGCATGTTTAAGGGGTTTCCGAAATGATTTCAATTTCGACTTTTGAAACGATCAATGGTTATGGAGTTTAAGAAAACAAGTAAGTTGAAGAGAGGAACCCGAACTCACTATTGACGTCTTTCACGGCTCAAAGTGAATAAGGACAAAACAAACCAGTATCAGTCCACGACATTGGTCAGAACGTTAATGTTGACAACTACAACTTCGAAGTAATTATGAAATTCACCTAAACATCAACTCCAAAAATTACGATCTCGTGAGGATTCAGCGAAGAATAACCCTAGGAAGTCGCGGCTTCTTCGAACAATTGGATTCAAACCTCCTATCTCGACCAAACTGATACTCTACAGAACACTCAACTTACCAGTCTTAAGGTATGGCTCCGAGGGCTGGACAATAAGTAAGAAAGCAGAGCTTGAAATCATTCGAGAGAAAAATTCTTTGGCGGATATAAGGATGAGAAGATTTAACCTCGAGCTCTATGAGCCATATCAAGATGCGGATGTAGTCCAAAAAGATAAGACACTTAAATTACATTGGATCGGCTTCATTCAGCGAATACACAACAATGCCTAAGCCAAGTCTCTAACTACGAGACGATAAAGAAGCTCGAATCTTCTTTGTCTGGAGAACTGGAAGCAGTGCCCCTAAACTCTTCAAGGGTCAGTAGCCAGATGAGTAAAAGTCTGTGAGTGGATAGTAGCCGTGGAACTTTTTGAACTCGTTTCCAAAATGACAAGACGTACTTGAATGACAAGATTCGAGGTGTGAATTTGTGTAACATATCGCTTTTCAAATGGAAAATATAGAACAAGACAATACAACTGTTGCTGCCGAAAGAGTAACTGCATCTAGCATCTTGCAAATGAAGTCAAGTGGGAGAGCTGCTCAAACGTTGCAGAATTCCATGCGACGGACACATCAAAGCCTTGAAACTCCGATACGTTCTGGTCTGCAGCTTTAAGATGTAAAAGTATTTTTTAGACTTTTAGCATGTTTTCACAAGATGTAATGCCGCAGTACGATCCTTATGAATAATTCTTATCTCCGATTAGTCTAAGCGTCTGCCAAAAGTTCAAAATGTCGAATTGTTACAAGCGGATCTGTTTGGAATCAACGACCACTTGTGCATCACAGACATAAGTCTCTTGTCAAAAGAAAATATGTCAATCGTTTGTAACAGTGCACGTGAGACTCCAAAATCTCTTAGTCCTTAATCGTTCGGAAAAAATTAGCCTTTCACTGACTTCAACATGATGCCTCAAAAATATAAGTCAACAATTCGCTGATGTGCCTGGATCAGTCTTTCATTTGGAGATGAATAGTTGTTTGCAATTGTGTACTCAAGCTGCGGGCCTGATTGATGGACAACATTCTGAAAAAAAATCTTCATTACTCTAACCAAGGTTTTCCCCAAGAGTTGGATCTCTCATAAGCCCAACCGCAGATGACATGACTCTTTATTATGCAGACGAACCAAACGAATGCGGTACAACCTCAACGTGCAGGTATGAGTAATCACTTGCAATTCTTATTAAGGGGGAACAGCTACCCATGCGGTTATTCATTATGAGCATCCTAAAGGTAAGGAATGCTTATAACCTGGGGACTATATCACTGAAGCGGAAATATCAACTAATAACGGTCTGAATACTCCCTCTCGATACAAACAAAATCACCGTCAAACAATGGAAATAGTTGTTATCCGGTGACGGAAGGACTCACAAATTTTTTTGAGCTATACGGGGGATTCTAAAAATAACTGAACACAATTCTTCTTTTAATTGGCTTTGACTGAAGAAGTTCAAGGAATATTTGCTCCATCTGTTCAAACCTACAACCGGAAGCCATAGAAAAAAAAACAGGAAATTGAGACGAAAATTGAGAGATGATGGGGAAAAATTCAAAGAGATGTGCTTCGGCTTCCTAATGAACGTACATACGCATATTCCTCACGTATATAGAGTAAAAGGTTCCTACGAAGTTTGTTGCCATTGAAAGTTCTTGTATTTCATACTCGTTCGTCTGTGTACGCTGCGTTCCATGCACATAGTAACATCCAATTAATAAAATGTACTTTCAAGCACAGCAGTCTATTAACTCATCTTTTTTTTTATTTTTATTGATTATCCTTTTTGGAGAAATTAATTTTCCGGGCCAATACATCCAGTCGATGATTATTATTTATTCGTCCCGATATAAGCAACAACGAATACAGTATACTCATGCACTGGGCATTTACATTGAGGGTAATAACGAACGAGTATACATAATGTAAATATGTTTACAGAATTTCGTTCATAATTTCCCTTGGTGAAACACATGAAAGTGTTTACATTTGATGTCATCCCCTTTGACGTGATATTTTCAATAAGGATTTAGATTTTCGAAATTGGGTTGCAAATTCAACAAGCAGAGAAGAAAAAAATGTCGAAGCATAAGTCTAAGAATTAGGAATTAGGCAACCAAATTGCCTTCTCAATTTTAAAGGCGATTAGAGTTCATTGAATCAAATTGAACTGGATGAGGATATGGATACCTTTTGTAGACGGATAGGTTTATTTAAAAATCTCCGAAGTCTATAGATATCATTGGAAAGAAAATGAACAGAACTTCTGGTATTCCTACATTAATTACAGACTTTTTGTGGCAGAAAGTTTGAGTTTGAGTCTTTGAAATCCGTATAGGATTACTTTTTTTTTTTTTGTTTTTTATATAATTTACTTGCGCTAAAGGGGTTATGAATACCCTTAAGATGCTATTCACACAGCGCTAGTGTTGGTGTAGTGATTTTGAAACTCAGGTAGAATTAGGTTTCAGTCTTTTTCCTCCGAGTGTGGTGTCCATAATGACTGGGGAGAATTATTGGTACTGTTGCCATTACTTATAATTCACAGTATTTCTTTCGAATATCCCGATGTTATTAGTACGATCAACACTTTAAAGCCATATGACCACCCTACTGCCAGTGTTATGCCTATGCAGTAGAGTTGACGTCAGCTTTTTCGCAGTTAATCGACTCTTTTTTTTTTGACATCGGAATTCGAACCTGGAACCTTCAGCGTGACAAGCGAAGATGCAAGCACTACACCATGGCCACCCGTATTCCTTTGATCTACATAAATGGATCCTTGCCATTAGTTAGAAAAGCCGAGTGACAATTAATAAATAGAGGCTTGCAAAGCTAGCGAGAAAAAAGCTGACAATTTTATGAAAACCATCACCCACTTACACTATTTTATTACATAACACCAGGTGAGGACTTGACAGAGACTCCCATCCCTGACTGGGTGACCATAGGGCTATAAATTCTGGGGAGATTTCACTAAAGAAGTGTACACAATTCGAGAAAAGAAAGCTCTAGGCGTCGATGGAATTCCACAGATACATTGGTGGATCTATACAGCCTTTGTATACCTGTTAAAAACGGGTAACAAGGATTGGATTATCGGGCTTTAGCATTCACCAAAATCTTGTCTAATATCGACGGCCTGTGATACAGCAGAAAAATTCTTTTAGCCAAAGCTTCCCAATGCCGGTGATATGCTTAGAATCGACGGAGACTGGATAAAACCATGGGAGAAGGCATATGGCCCATGGTAAAAGTTGGAAGCAGTCACGTTTATTATGAAGGGTCGTGAAAGAAAAACCGAAAGCCGAATAAATTACACTGGAGCCCGCTATAAAATGCTTGACGGTAGGTTCATGAGGAAAAAAAGCAGGCAGTCTGTTTTAGTATTGAGTATGGGCCCAGTAATGTCTGTGCAATATGTTCACCTTTCTATCGCGGCGTAGAAGCAGCCTTCATCCTTCTACACAGATGACTTCAAGACCAAAGAAGAGAAAAGGGGGTGTCTTTTTTCCGACAAGATAAATCTTAGCCTCTTATGCAGCATTTACAACCACTGCAGTACACTCCAGGAGGAAATAATGATGATTTACGAAGCCTTGTCTTGACTTAACAGAAATGTAATGGTCTAGTAAACTGGAAGCAGCGTTCCCAGAACCGTAAAGGATGGAAAGCGGCATTAGTTCAAGCTCAGACCCTTCAAGAGTCGCTGGCCTGATAAGTAAGTAAGTTTGAAAAGTCAAGCAGCTCTACAATCCGGAAGGTCAGTCTCCTTAAAGCTATTGAAGCTACACGAAGATATACCAAGGAACTTTAAGGCTAATGAGCTCGACATGCGCGATACTGCAAGACCTTTTTGACCAGAAACGGGAAATCTAGATATGGTCCTCACTACATACAAGCTACTGATTAAGGCGGATGCAAAGAGCAGGAAGAATCTGAATTGTTTCAATGGTACCAAGCAGATTTAGTCCAAGCTGGATCTGAATCCCCCTTAAAGCTTGTTCTGCCTCAGAAAACTAAACATCTGGACAACAGAAGTTATCATCACCGGACGCGGACACAGCCTTTTAGGAAAGCATGCAAGAAGACTATGTCTATTGTCAAAAAGTTTCTGTAGAGACGAAGATGAAGAGAAGAGAATCTCTCAACTCCTACGCCCTCAAAAGAAGCATTTTTCTTCAACATCTTCGGCGATCTCCCTTACAACTAACTGAACACTCACAACTTTAAAAAGACAAAAACCTTTAAAAACTACGACAAGTGAAAAGGCTTGAGTGTTTGTTTGGTTATATTTGATGGACCCTCAAAAACACTTTTTAAAAAAAAAACCCTCAAACGACTTTGAAAAGAACATCAAAATGATGACTGCTTCCTCAATCATTTGATCCAGAAGGACACAAAAAAAAAACTCAAAAGAAAAAAAATAAAACACAATTACAGTAAAAAAAAAAAAAAAATTCGTCAAAATCAACGAAAACAAGGAGAAAAAGGAGCAAAAAAATAATAATAATGAAGACATCACAAAAGTGTCCCTTCATTATTGAGTTTGCCTATTTTCGTGTCGTCTTTCCCCCCTCCCCATCTACAGAACTGTGGCACAAACTAGAACAGTCCGTTGAACAACAAAAAAAGAAAAGGAAACTAAAAAAAAACGAATTTAACAAACAAATTTATGTCCTTTAAGGTGCGAACCAGATTCTAGATTCCCTGGGGCTTACAACTTCTTGTTTTGTTTTTTAACTTTCCACAAACTGAAAACATGCCAAAGGAACACTGTCAATGTCTCGAGCAATATAATCCGATATACAAAGTGTATATCAGCCCAATGAATGGTCGGAAGTTCACTCTGCTGGATATCAAGAAATACATACTAAAATACTAGCATACTGCTTCCCTCTCTGGGTTTAATTAAAAATAAACCCTCAACCGAAGTTTAATTGCGTTCGGAAATTGAAGTTTATAAACACCAACAGTACCCAGAGCTTTCTCCACCAATAGGGGGGGTTTTTTTTTTGTTTTTTTGGGGCTACGGAGTTGTCATTTTAATGACCTCATCTGCCATATGCCATATGGTAAATATGCAATAACGTAATAAACACTTTGAAACATATGCCACAGGTTACACTAGAACCACTGAGATGAAGAAGATTTTTAATTCAATTAAGTACACGTGTGTGTGTGTGTGTGTAATTCGAAACGAAAACAAATTGTTTTCTCTATTTTGTTTCACCTTCTCGTTTTTAGACAGTTAATTATCCCACTAATCAGAGTAAGCATACCATCACATTCAATGAACACCAAAAGTTACGGAACAACAAGAAGAAGAGGAGAGAAGAACATCCTTGCACAGATACAATGACGCCTTCCACAGTTGGGATGAAAGTTTTGCCCTTTGGTGGGACAATGTTCCCCACGGTTGTTGTTAAGCCAGAGAGACAAAAACACTTTTCACCATTCACCTGTTGCTAAAATGTGATTGTTTGTATGGGTGGGTGGGTATGGGGCGTGTGTAGTGACTCCCTTTTGAAATTATAAGGGTTGCCTTAGCTGACATATCCAGTATCTGTATCTGTGTATCCTCTTTGGGTGATTTTTTATTTAATTTTGATTGCATTTACACAAAGTGAATTTCTTTTTTTTTTTTTTCGTTTGAAAATTTAATTAATTGAAAGTTTTCGGGTTTGGGACTTACTCCTCTTTTAGGGGTACAAATCAAATTTCTTAAAAAAAAAAAAAAAATCACTACTCACTATCTACCGAAACCGATTTTTTTTTTAATTTTTCAATCTCGCACTCCAATTGTGAAATTTTTTTTTTTAATGCACTCGTTGCACCGTTGCACCACTGCACTTCATTAACACGGGGCAAGAGTATTGAAAACTATTAACTACCCTACAACTCAAAGGTATAATACAAAAAGCAAACAAAAATCCCGAAAGGGACGCACGTTCACTCGCTGGCTTGTCGGTCCCCAGTAACGTTCGTTATGTACTGATAAAGGTTTCCCATTTGAACGCACATTATACACCACCACCATCACCATTATGGATGGATGATAAGCTGATATGGTCTGGAAGGGAAAAACCGGAAAATACTTGTATTAGAAGCAACAAATATCAAGGGGTGCCAGTGCCACCCTCTCGGTCGTAAATTACACCGACTAGCTTTTCTCCCGATGCCAGGTGAACTTTTCGCCGGAGCGGAGTGTTGTCAATTCGCCGTAGTTCCAGTTGGAGGTTTCCAGTTTGTTGCTACACCGTCTTATAAAACTGTTTGCTTAGGATAGAAACCACACAGACGGAGCCAGATGCCAGTTGGAGGTAGAATGGACTCCTGCTTATCTATTTGTAACTGTACTTCTCCAAGATTCATGTCACGCATTCGATTTATTGCAGGCCGATTTTTTTTACCTCATCCACACCCGATATTGAACCTAAAACCTGTCGGTCTTGCCCAGTCACAGTCACCAGGTTTTGATACACCGAATCTCAATCGCTACGTGAATTAATTACTTGAATTCATCAATTTCACGCTCGGCAAAGTCGTGTGGTGAATTGTCAATGGAGTTTTCCCCAAAATCAGTGTGGTCCTGCAAGGATGGGTGACATTTTGGGTGTTGAATTCCCTTTTGGGTTAGATTGAGTTTGGGGACTGGGGTTGGGGCATTGGCATTTGAACAAGACAGCCGGTGGGATCAGTGTTGTTCATAATTGAAAGGATTACGCCACGAGCAATATAAATCAATGGATTATGGCAGTGGCAAGGATTTAAAATCCGGTGACTCCTTAAGAAACCAAAAGACAGAGAGATAGAGTGAGATGGGAAAAAATGGGACGAATGCTTAGGGAATTTTGATTGACTAAGAAGAAGTGGGGGGGACAGATAGAGATATGTACCTGTGTACCTTGAGGAGATGCTATTCATGATTATGATGGATTTCTTGTGGTGTGTCTCGCAAATGAGTCTGCAAGCGGATTCTTTTGCATGTAAGATGATATTTAAGATTTATTTTCATATTATTTGTTGTGTGCTCGCATTAGGGGAACGCGTGTATGAGATTGGGTGGTGGGTTGTTGTTGGTTTTTTTTATTACCTTCCTTGATAAAAGATTCTCGGTTGCTAAGTGAGACCGCAAAAATCATTAAAGGGATGGGTGAAACCTATTCAATGTTGATATCATACTTAAATTGCTTTCCGTAAACATACGAGGAAGGGATGAAAGAATTGAGAAAAAAATATTTTCTGATTTATGTATGGGTAAATGTTAAAAGCCTAGAGATAAAAACATATGCGTTGTCAAGGTAGTAAATTTGGTATTTTGTTTGAATGACAAACAAGACATTAACTCATGAACCAAGCCGATTACAGACATTAAGTTTGACACAATTGGAGAGTTACGAACATCATTAGACAGTGTCAAGCGGGTTTTTATGGAACATTAAGAAGTGCTGAAAAAAGCTAAACATATTTATAGACTTCCGGCATAGCACAGTTGTCGATAATATTGTCAACAGCGAATGTTGTCTCATGTAGCTTTTTAGTGATACAAAATCCGAAGACGACAGCTTTTGGAGATCCACAGTAGGTTAGATTGAGTTGCGAGCCACTATTGCATGAGCAACATGTGGAGCATAACAAAATTAAATTTCTTTACTGCAGTCTTCCTAAATCAACTGATATGCTGGCCACCGCAAACGACAAGGAAATAAGCACCACCATCTGTGGTCGACTCTAAAACATCCGGAGAAGCCGGGGTTGGTGTCTTTTCGGAAGATGTTGTCATTCACTACTCCTTCAGTCTGCCTTATTACTGTAGCGTCTTTGAAGCCAAACTCACATTTTTTGGTGATTTATTTGGACCGATTAGCTGCGATGAGATCTCTTGCATCCAACACATGTCTGAACGAAATCACTAACCAGCATAACGTTACACTTTTTGTGTCCCAGGTTACAATGGCAAGGAACCAAAGAACTGTGCGGCTGATGAATTGGCTAAACAAGACTCTCTAGGTACAGACAGTAGGACGGTCGACCAGATCAAAGCGCCATGTGATAAACATCAATACTCTGACAGAAGTAAATCGTAGATGTCTCCATCTTGATAATGCTAATTGGGCCTTTCCTCAATCCTTAAAGATCGAAAGCGTTAATTCGACTAAAAAGACAGTTTGGAAATGTGCATGCTTTCAGGTGTAGACTGAGTTTTCAACTTAAGCACTCGCACTAAGTGTATCTCTTCTCTAGAAGACCACTCCAAGCTATCTAACTCGAATTGGGATTAAAAGACAGCTTGCTACTATTAACAGCTGCATTCGGTGATCTAGATAAACCCATTGTGATGCCTTCAGAGTCTTATTATCGAGAGAAATTGATCTGCAAGTGGTAGCAGATCTTCAGAAAGAAAAACTGCGCAAACAAATTTCGAAATTGGAATGTCTTACAGATTCCTGCTCCCCGACTCTACCTTCTGCACAATCAACCTGTCTCTTCCGTTCAATCTCTTCGTGACCTCAGCATTCTGTGTGATAGGGAGGAAATAATCCTTGAGGCCAGTTCTGTATTAAGCTTTGTAAAACGGTGGTCCAAAGAATTCATCAACCCATACGTAACCAGGTCTCTCTAAATTACCTTTGTTCGCCCCCTCCTAGATTATGCCAGTCAAGTGTGATCCCCGTACCATCCGGTGCATATCTCGAGAATCGAAAACATCCAGCACCATTTTCTTCGATTTGCTCTCCGAGGTCTGCCCTGGAACGACCTTTTTATTCTCCCTCCCTACCAAAACCGCCTCAACCTCATTTACTTAAACACCCTTGAGGAACGCAGAAATAGAGCCGACATTCTCTTCATTCATCGACTACTTACAGGACGCATTAAATGTGCGTCACTTCACAACTCTGTTTTTTTTTTCAACACTAACCCTCGTAATCTACGAAGCCCTCGTCTCTTCTATCTACCAACTCACCACACATCCTATGGCTCGAATGAACCGATCCATACCATATGCTACGAAAGATTAACTCGAACCTTACCTTTTCTGACTTCAACCGCACCGCTCCTTACCTTAAATCCGGTCTCCTTCACCGCCCCAATTAATCTTAGTTTTAAGTTTAAGTTTAAGTCTAATTTTAGGTTAGTTCTAAGATTGTTTAGCTTGTATTAAGCCAAATATATGGGGGCTTTCACCCCCACCAAATTTTACCCAAAGTATCTTCCTTAAGAAAGAAAGGTCCCTAGTTATTCGGTACTCACGATGGGCCTACATTTTAGTCTAAGTAGTGTAGCACATTCATCAATGCTAAGAATAGAACCTTCTCCAATCTACGGTCCATTACAAGTCTAAAGGTCTAGACGGGTTTTCGACAGAATAAGTAGTAAGCTCACATACACCTAAAAATATTATTATTATATTGACAAAATCAATCCTCAAAAAAAATTCCTTTTCTCCAAAGCCAGCTTACAGAATCCTTGTTTACCTACTCTAATTGCATATGAAATTCCTTTTTTCTTTTTTCTCTCAAAAGTTTCACCATATTCATAAAGTTATTGGAAAACAGATTTAAGTCAGTATCCTAGCAACGTTTGGTATGTTCCCTGCTCTCAACATATTTCACCCTTCATCCACCTATGGGAGGGAAAAAATCCGATAAAGGATAACTGGAAAGAAACTTTGTTTGTGTTTACATTCTCTGTAGGGAGTAGAAAAATAAAATCCGCAAACAATTTTCATTGGACAGTTTAGTTGACTGGGCACAGGTAGTATAAGGTCGAAGGGCAAAGGGGAACGATAGATGGGGTCAAAAATGCCACTAGATGATGAAATCGTGATGGGAATGCAAAGTTGTACGGGAATACAAACTTGTGCCAGGGAATATCCCTAAACGAACGTGTTAGGTATTGCTAGCCGTGACCATTCAATTTTGGTATCAAAGGAGAAAGTTTTTTTTTTTTCGCTCACAGACTTTTTCTCGACGAACCTTTATAAATTTTTGTGTAATAAATTTAAAGCTCTCAAAATAAGGGACGATGAGGGTTATTTAGGTGGTTTGCTGCATCTAGGTATCCTTGAGCATGGATATATATATTTCCGATACAAGTTAATAACCCGGCGAATGTTTACTATGATTGTGCGGGCGAAGAGGGGGGGATTAAAGTCAGGTAAGGGTTTTCTAAGTTATACCAAAACTTTTTCGGCAACTGGTTGAAGGATGGAAGGTAGAGGAAAGCTCATAAACTGAGTTATAATGGCTGGGATGTCAGTTAATTATGCCAGTAAACTACTCCACATGCTAGGTAGTTATATTTCCTTAACCTGCAATTGTAACTTATCTAGAGATTACTGAAGTTTTTGGAGAAGTTTATAGGAGTTTCTGGGCAAGAGCATGACATGTGATAAGTTTTTGGTTAAATGATTGCCTTCGAATTGCTATGACAATTTAAGTGAAAATATGATGTTTCATTAAGAAAGATGTATAGATATAGTTCGAATGAAGACCCTTAAATAAAAATAACAGTCAAGCATTGGAAATAATTGGGCTTTACATTGTTTTCTTTCGTTGGATATCACGAACACAAGGACACAACGGAAACTATCTCTTGTCCATGGTATTTGACATTCAAAGGAACGCACAGTCACGTTGTCGTCTTTAAGTCTTTGAATTGGTTAATGAAGATCTTTTAAGGCGCTCAAAATCTGAAAGAAAATTGATGCAGAACAAGTTGGGATTTTATAGAGTCTATAGAAAACTTGTTTAAAAAAAAGTTGGAATCATTCGTCTTCAATTCAAAAACTGTTTTAAATTGCCGCTTAAATTACTAAAAATTCACCTTTTTTTGGGTGTCGGGGCATAGGAACTTGCCAGGCATGCCTCTCGCTACATACAGGTTGCTTTTTAAATCATAACAAACAACCAACTGCAGGTAGATGATTGGAACCACTAGACAGATTTGGTCTAGACTGAATAACAAATGCTTCAACTGCTATTCAGAGCGAAAAGGCTTCCTATTGGCACGTACAGTAGATATCATCAAGAGACACTGCAAAATTGGCAGGTACATCAATAAGCTAGGCCTTCTCTTGAATGCTTTTTGTCGTAGCTGTATAGATGTCGTGGAGTACGAAACGATTCTCCACACTTTCTGTATGTGCCCAGCTCCCATCAGTTTCTTGGACAATCTTAGTGAGCATGGCTGACATAAGCATAAGTAACCTCCAGCTCTTCATCATCATAGCAAACTCCGGCTGATTATGTGAGCAGTTTTGTGGGGATACCCATATCCATGCGGTATCACATTGGACCAATATTGGTATAAGTTTGGTTGCATCTAATGCGTTGTGCCACTGTAACCTAACTTAACCTTTTTGTCTTCATACCGAACGAAAACTTTTCGGTGTTGATGATCTAAACGCCTTCTTCATACTGCCAGTCCATGGACTTCCTGTTCCTATCTAAGATATTTGAACTTGTCTAGTTGACCATAGGCTTGTACAAATGGTAATCGAGCTTTAAAAATGCCATTGTTGTGGGGCTACCGATTAGGCATTGACCCGTGCCTAAAATTTCAAGTTCCAGTTATGTTTTAAGTGGTACATAACTTTGTGGATATAAGACAACTCCCAGCAAAATGTGAATGTCTTTGTCAATGTCCTGAACATGTATTCAGTTTAGAGCAGAGAGACTGAAAATCTGGCCAAGAATTGACAGTTTCAGGCCTAGAAACAATCTCTGGAACAGACTGAGTCATAACCTATGTTGTGTTAGGTTACTTTTGGCTTGAAATTAGCCTTTTTCAGTTCCCCATCCTCGGAATAGTATTTTTTGAAGGTTTTGAAGCTTAAGCCATAGCAGGTCGTCCTTTTGGAAATGGCGAGAGTGTCCAGGAATTCTTTATTAACTAGAATGATAACCCACGAAGTTCCAACGACTGAGGTGGCTGGGTCATGTGAAGCGGGTGGACACCAATGCTCTCGTCCGAAAAATCTTCAAATCCGTCGCCGAGGGACATCACAGTAGAGGAAGACCACGACTCAGGTGGCGCATACAAGTTGAAGGGGACCTCAACCAACTTAGCGTACGAAACTGGAGGCAGCTAGCTAAAGACCGAGCTGGCTTGTTGGTTACGGCTAAGGTCCATCCCGGACTGTAGCGCCACCTTTAAGTAATTAAGAAAGATAACACCCCACTTTCACCTTGTCGATCTTCCAATTATGGGTTGAAAGGGAATCTGATCCAGGATCAGTTTAGGGTCTGAAGACTCAATCAGAATTCAAGCGTATATTCTTGACTCTGACTAAACCTTTTTCAAAAAGGAATGAGGAAATGAGAACCGAGTCTATAGTCAGTACAGTCTTACGTAATATTTTGGAACTGGCCACCTATTTTCTTTCTTTCCGCATGAATCCGGAATGAGTTCTGAAGTCTGCGTCGCTGCCGAATCTGCAGAGGCCCTCCTCAGTTAAGCATCGTTAAGTTATGTGTTTTCTGAGTTTGCAGTGCTCCGTCATGTCATGCGCTGGTTTTCTGATTGAGCAGGTCCTTCAGGTTGCATGATAAGTAAACCTCTTGAGAAGGAATAACGATTTTTACGAAACTGTTGCAGTCAACTGGACACAAAGCCCTCCAATGGTTGGTATTACTCTTTGGTTCCTATAATCAATCCGTAGATCAAAACCTTAATTTAATTTTTCAATTCCATTAAAACGAAATTCCGTATAAGGAATGTTCATACACTCGTCCTGTGACATAATCAAACGAACATTTTCTAAATTGTATTCAAATTCTTAATTTGTCGAATTAATTTCTTTGATGGGTTACATTGAAATCCCATTTTCCGTTTCATTTACGGGGACAAACAATGCCTCCAGCTACCATTCACAACCCTCCCCCCCCATTCCAAAGGGCGTAAAACTCTTGCAAATTTATGGAAATTTTTCACTTTAATAAAGCAGGGAAATTTAATATCGGGTTAGTTGAGAGGTTTTCTTACGAGGGTAGACATTTGTTTTGGCCTTATGAGGGTTGAAAGGAGGAGGTTCCTGAAAAGGGAAACCTGAGCGAAAATGTTATTGCAAATGACAACATAGAAAAAATGTTTCAATGCATGATTGTGTCTTTTGACTTTCATCTTTTGCTTTTCGTAATAATTTCTTATTTCATTGTAATTGCCCTGATAACGTTACTTATGTTTAGATGTTTCATTAAATGTTGTTTTGTTAAGATTTTCTCTGTAAAAATTTAGAGAGAAGAGGAGATTGTTGTGTGCTGCATTCAAGGAAAGAAAAAAGATCCCAGCACTTAGAGCAATTAAAAATAACATTTCCTTTTGAAAATGCAGTAAAAGTCTCCATTTGTTTGCGACTTCTAGGAATCATCTATTTCTTATAGCAATTCTACTTGGAATTGTAGCCGCCTTTCTTAGAATGTGGAAATCTTTCTTTTTCTTTTTCGTTTTGTAAATGATCTTTGTGCTTAGTGGTTTATGAATGGTTGAAGCACCAGTTCTCGAGTTAAACTGAGCGGCAGCCTACGACATACATAGAAGTCCTGTTAAACATTTAGCTAACCGATTTGAGCATAAGAGTAATGTACTCTACTGGTTCTTCCAAGCTTAATTTGTGCAGTTAAAATTGATGGTTGTTGTTGGATTCCTATCGTCCTCCTCTTACATTAGTTATGAAGGCGCTACAGTCGGGGATGAACCTGGCCCTCAACCAACAATCGTCTGCTGCCACAAGCCAGCTCCTGTTTCACACGCCAAATTGTTGGAGGTCCCTTTATACTTGCGCCCCATTTGCATCTCAGTCTTCCCCTACCGCGTCATCTCTTTGGTGATGATTCAAAGACACTCTGGACCGGAATACAGATCTGCATCCCGCCATCCGCTATCCGTGCCTTACAAATCTTAGTCGGTATACTTGGACCCTTCTGACGAGGTAAATGTCGTTGAGTTCGTCATTATATGTATCTCCTCCGTCACAGGAGAAGGCACCGTAAATTATACGAAAAATGTTTGTTTTACAACAACCGTGGACATCCTCATTCACTTGTGATGAGAAGCAGTTGCTGGAGCAGCCAGGCTGCATATCTGAGGGCGAGAGTGACTTCCGGTCGAATTTGAAGCTCCATTCTACCCATCTAGCAAAGAAAATTAAAGTAGAGACGAGAAAAAAAATGCATGTTCTCGGAGCAGAACCGGGGTCGGACGGAAAAAAATTATTTTTTTGGGGTCTGCCTCGTACCACATTCGACGCTGCTACGGCACTCAGGCTGCGTTTCTGAGGACGGGAGTCAGTTTTCCTCAACTTTGAAGCTCCATTCTACCCATCTAGCAAAAAATAGCAGAGAAAATCAGAAAAAATATGAATGCTTTCTGAACAGGTCCATGGTCGGTGGGTTAAAATAATTGTTTTAGGGTCTATAGCGTGTAACATTCTACATTGCTTGAGCACCCGGGCTGCATATAAGAGAACAGAAGTCCCGGGATTAGAGTTTTATATTCCCTATGAGCCTCTAAATTCGGCTTCATATTTTCTGACTTTAATTTCAGATTGACAAGGATAAACGAAATCCTTTCCACTAAAACTCAATCTGTTCAAATGTTACGCTAATGGTATACAATATCTACTCTCTGGTTCTTTAAAATGTAATATCGATGAACTGTATCCATGAGGAAAGGGATACATATCCTTTTCATCTGTTAAAGCACCTTTTTTGCTTTATAGACACATATGTGTTGGATTTTCCGTAGAAATGATTTTTGTTTGCTCTCTCTTATAATACCGTCTACTGATTTCCATCGATTTCAATTTTTGATATCAAATTCAATTGTACATCGTTCACACCTTTCGTCAAATTTAATTTACTTCCAAATTCTTTAAATTAGCTTGTAAAATTCAGAATTCTCACATAATTGGGAGGATTCTGATTGATTGGGCACTTGGAAGGGTTCTTACCCTCCGACAGATACAAAAATAAATGAACCAACAGATTGACACTTGATTGAGCACTTAACACCCCCCTTACTCTTTACTAATAATTTCCATTGTTCTACCGTCCGGACATGGGCCTCAACCAAGAAGTCCCTTCAGCCACCTCCGTCGTAGCTGGTAGCTGGCTCCAGTTACTCATTTAACCCCTTCCGCTTGCTCGAACCAGCGAATGTAAAGTCTTCCTTTATCTTCCTGTTCGCACGGGTCTGATTCGAACACTCTGCCAGGCAAAGTGTTTATGGTCTATTCGCTCTACATGTCCTAACCGTGTAAGCCGATAAATTCAGTACTGAGTACAGTGTACAGTGCTTTGTTGCTCTCCTCAGCTGTTCCAAAAAGTTCGATAGGCAGTCCGTCGTTAGGGCAATTGTGAAACGTCTGTCAATTCTAAATGTGAATAGTACTTTTCGACAACGATATCTTGACAGCCATCGAAAGTCTTGTTCAAGCCTTAAGGAGACTTATTTTTATACTCGCATCAAGCCTACGGTCCTTACCAGTGACACTAAAGTAAAAAGTTGTCCTCAGAAGGCTATCAATAATGCCAAGAAGATTTTTAAAAAAGGTTCAATCAACTAATGGAAGCTCAGGATATTGAACAGAAAAAAAAAAACACCATTGAGGTAAATGGAATCATGGTGAAGTTTTTGGCAACCTTCCAGGACTATAAATCCACGTTGCGTAATGTAAAAATCGACTACAGCATGCTTTGGCCTTGGCTCTCCATGAGCTGCCGTGCCAAATATACATACAGCATGCTTTCGTTTTAGTCATAGATCCATTCTCGGGATAAGATGAGTTTTTGGCGTCCTTTTCCGGAACCAAGCCTACTACCGATGTCATACGGAAAGCACTACGCACTGATTCTTTTTTAAGCTTGTTAATGTAAACCAGAATGCCCCGTAAAGGATGATCGATTGTGTTACTCCGACCAGTGCAGCACTAGCCTAAGACGTCCTTATGCAAATTTACATATGAATCACACCAACTGCGTGAGAGTTTCTTCTAATTTACTGCTGTTCATTACAACAGTCTTGGTCCTTGGTTCGTATGAGTCAGACTAGTGGTCCATTAGTCCATTATGGTACTGCAGGTGATGCAGTTAAAAACCCCAAGCTACTCCAGAGAACATCTGCCGCATTAGGATTGTACAGATCGTTAAGATTGTTGAAAAGGTTGTCCCCTAACCCCTCATCCACATCTCTACAGCTCTTACCGACATTGTTGAAGATAATGCCCAGTCGCTGAGCATATCTGCCTTGAATATAGTGTCATCTTAGTCCGAAAGCTCTTCGCTTTTTAATCAAAATAACGCTTTCGATTTCTTGCGATCGAGGATAGGACATTTCAACTTGGCGTTTTTTTAAAAGTGTATATGTCGCCATCTTTGATTAACATCAACATGGATCAGCTGTTTGACAAAGGACATAAACACTTTGATCTGGATCTCCTACACTAACCGGAGATATTCAGAGAGTGATGAATGTCAAGGTCCTTTCAAAGACGCTCGCAATGATTCCGAAAAGACTTATCGTAAACGACATCGCGCTCCAGACGCCGTCCGTTTGGTAATGTGTGTTCGTAGCCCCTGTTGGAGTCAATTACAAGATCGTATCGAATTCTTGCACGTCGCACATTTTTCTTCCTCTTGTCCTTTTGCATGTTCAACTAGTACCGCATAATTTGAAGCGCAGCTGTAATATCTCACGACTACAGAGTACAGCTTGCTCATGATTTTCGACGATAATGGCGTTTCATAAATGGGGCCTAATACTGAAGGCTACGGTATCCCTGCTGTAATTTCATATTCTTCGACAGCGTTGTTTAGTATCATATACGAGTACTTACACTGAGCGCCATAGAATCTGTAATTATCCTGGTGACTATCCTAAGACAGTCATAGTGTTATACCAGTTTACGATGTTAAAAGCATAGCTAGTAATGCACTACAGCTCCTTTCACCCATTTGCCTTGGACAGCTCTTCATGCCAACCTCACAATTAACCACTCTTAGTGCAACTATTTGTTTCACTAGTTTGCAGAAAGCTATGAGTGTTCATGAATTCATCCTCTCATATGAGCTTCCATTTCTGGGTTTGCATAGTCAGCTCCGTCCTTTTCTCTTCATTTCTCTGTTGGAGGGCTAGCTCTTGGATATAATTACCGGGGGTGGTGGCACTCCCCATGTAACTTTTCAGCTCTTCATTACTCTTGAAGAATAGTAGATTTCAGCTTCCTAACGTGGAACTAAGTCTGCTTACATAAAACCTTTCAATGCTTCACCACTGGTTGGTGTATGAAAATGTGAACACGGTATGAACACTCGCTCTCTGCGTTCATCCTAACTGTATAGTTATCATGGATAAACGAGGATTAAGTTACTAATCATGATAGCATCCAAAAAACTATGCGGTATAACCAACCCTTAAATTATTTGTGCAAGTATTCTCATGAAAAAGTCGTCTAAATTGGGCACCACATGCGAGAATACGTTTAAAAAAAAGTGATTCCTATTAATTTGTAACTTCTCTATACAAGTTGCGAATATTTCATTTCAATATTGCTTTTGTATGTTTTCTGTGCAACCCATCATACTTCACAAACTCTGCTCGAAACGTTTGAGTATTATTTTGGAACACGGTCCTGTATAAAATAAATTGAAAATGCAAGTAGAATTGAAATGCAATTGAAACCTGACAGCGTCAATGAAATTGAAAAAGTCCATAATGAAAATTCACCATGACTACTATCCAAGTGAGGGAAATGCCATATTTATTTGGTAACAAGGAGTAGGTATCTACTCCAGAGAGAAGAAGCACAACTTGGTGCAACATTGTGCCACTTGTTGTTTTGAAAATAAAAATAATAATCAACTCATGCGTGAGCTATACCGTAAACCAAAGTTGATATCCTGCTAAATGACAATAATGTCGCACCGCACACGAGAAGTATAGCAACAGCATCGTAACATTAGATCCTTCCACCAAGTCTGATGCCATCGCATATTCGCACTATAAAAGGCTTTCTTTTTTCTTTGTTCTTCGCTGTCATCCTTTCTACTCAATTTATAAGAGCAAAAACAAAAATCCATTTATTCCCTTTCAGGATACACGAGTGCTGTGGCACTTCTCTACCCCATCTTTGATGGATAAGGTTGTTATGGCGATGCATGTGCGTGTGATGAGCCTTTGTTTGTCATAAGGTGCAACTCTGCCAGATGGATGCATATGATAGGCAACGGAGCTGGGCTTTCAATTAAGCTGAGTTAAATGTGAAATAAACGAAGTTAAGTCAACGAAAACCCCTTAGGGGGATGCATGTGTTGTGTGCAATGATGGTGACTACGAGTACAACCGCAAACCCCACAATCGAATTAAGTCATTGTTTACGTACGTGGCTATACGTGGTTGTGGTGAATGTGGAAAGTAAATTTGAGCTTTGAGGTTTCATAGATCTAAATTCAATTAATTTTTATTGCCAATGGCGCCTTTTGATTTGCTTTCAATATTTATAGTCACACTTCGAAGGACAATTACTGGAGCAAAGTTCCCGGTAGGACTTCCACCCCACTATAGAAGTGGTGATGCGATTTTTCCTTGCACGTTTCTAAAACTTAATTAAAGCAATTTACCGCATCAGGTAATTCATTAGACAAACATATTTCCAGTGGTGGTTGGTGGTGGAGATTTCTCCCGTTCAATTAAAAAGAAAGATTTTCCGCAAGGATTCCCTTGGATGACGTTAGTTAATTGTTATTCTCCTTGAAATGCAAAATGTTTTGCAATGACTACCGTAATGCAGTGTTGATAGAAGGTACCTACTTTTGCAATGCTTTAAGGTTGGAATTTTTCTTTGAGGAATAAGAACTGAAATTACTGTATCGTATTCATTAGGCCTTTTAGCGTTAAGCTTAGAAGGCTGTAACTAGGGATTAATGTGAAATTTTGAGTGACCGCTCAAGGAGTTTTGCTTTGATTACGTCGAATGTGGTTGGGTTAATGGATTTAGGTCGAAAAATATGGTGCGTAGCATGAATGATTTGACTTGAAGGCCCACTCTAGATTGTAGACTTGTCTAAGCTACTTAAGCTGATTAGTATGATAAGAAAGAAGGCTCAACTTCCTTTCACCAATACTATTGCTTCTCATTTAAAGTCGTTAGAGGTTCGTTTAATTAAGTGAATCCGGTGACTATTATGCAATGATTGCCCTGCTGCTTGTCCTGTAGATTACTAGAACAAGTACTTTTTTTAAGGATCAGACACCAAATCTTGCTTCTAGAGTCCTTTGTATCAGATAACAGCAATCATTAGTGTAATTTTTTCAGTTTTCCATTGTTGACAGGTCCAGTGTATTACATGTAACAGACTAAGACTGCTGGATCTGGGACATTCTGTCTTCCTTTTCGTGGTCATCGTGCTCAATTCAAGTGGTTAGTGCATTGGACTACTGTATGAGGTAGCTCTCTGCAGGGAAAGATAAACCTCCGAGAGATGGTGGACAGATATTAACTTAGATATTAACTACCATTGAGGATAAACGTATGCTGCAACGAACAAGCTTCTTCAGTTAGCCCGGTTCTTAGCTAACAAACCTCAGTTACGCAATCCAATTTGGTTGAGGTTTCCCTTCTATTTGTGCGCGTCACCTTAGGCGAGGCCTTCCTCAACGTAGAGGCAGTACTACTCTCCGGGATGTAGTACTAGGAAAGTCACCTCCGCTGTTAGTTTCAAACTATAAATCTTCGTAAACATCTGTCTTCGTGTCATAAGAACGTCTCCCTAGCGATATCTCGGACGAAGAACTCCATGCGAGAACAGGTCAAGAAAAAATGGACACAACCTTACGGAGCGGGACAATTCCGTTTCAAAATATGCCATTAAATGGAAGAGGGGCGGGTCGCCCAAGGCAAACATAACGCCGAACCATTGAGGATGAATCAAGATCATCGGGGATGAGTTGCAGGGAGCTGAAACGCGTTACGGAACTCCGAATACGATGAGACGCAGGTATTGTTGACGTCCTATGCTGCACTAGTTTTGCTAGGACTTACATTGTAGTGAATAGCATCATTTAATTTTTGAAAATATTGGCAGACAACTCGCGGTATCAAGACCCAACAATTTTTGACATTGAATCCGTTCTAGTCCTTTGATTGCACGTACTTTGACCCTCTTTGTATAGCAATGGACTGCAGGCTATGTAGGCCAGGAAGTATTGCCTAAAGACGATCACATAGGCCATAGCCTGCTTTGCACTGTTTATTGACATCTGTACGCATCAGTGGAATGATCTCGAATTTTCGCAACTTAATTTGAGTTTCCTTTCAAAATCCGTCTCTTAAAACAAAAGTCTCTACGAACCAAAGTCAATTTCATACAAACAATGTCAGTGAGCTTTTCATATCAACAGAATAGCTAATGCCCCCATTAGCATGTTGTCCACTCATTCAAAGTCAAAACGTCAACGCCACGACTGCAACAGATGTTGAAATTTTAATTAAGCACTTCCTGAATAATGTCCATGTTGCAATTCCATGCAAACACCTCCTATCAATCACTTAAGGGTGTTATTTGATATTTCTCACAGTTTTGCATAGGAAACCCCTCTAAAGATGTTCAAGCCAAAGAAAAACATTCAATTTATCGTTGAATCCTTTTGATCCCACAAATTAATGCACGAACAACTTGTTGAACAATTGCAAATTGTTAGCTCAGTTCCTTATCATTCCTCTATCTCGCTCTCTCTCTCACATACAGTGACAGAGTATTTGAATTCGCCAGGAACTTTTCTCATCCTCCCTGCTGATGCTGAAGGAGACAATCCTTCCAAGGCATGCGCCATAAACAATATGCATCTACTCACAATATTAGCAAGAGGAAATTCCATTCTTGTTTACAACCACTCCTGGGATAGTTTGCTGGCTGACTAGCTGACAGACAAAGGCAATATTCGTCCATGAAAACGAAAGGATTAAACAGCTGGAAGCTTTTGTTAAATGCATTTTGAACTCATATTCAATTGCACAAATGCAAACCCTGATATGAAGGACTCAGAGCATAGGGTAAAGTAAATGAGAACAACATTGGAACACTGCCACCCATTACCCCGGCCAGAGTGTTTACGGCTTAGTATCTATCCATCTCCGGGAATATTATTCCTCTATTCTTCATCATTAAAGGGAGACGATAATTTTTTCTTTTTTTTCGTTCGAGTAGATTTTGAATGTTTGAAGTGTTGGTGGTGCCTTTTTTGTTTTTCTTTGAGTGGTGTATCCCTTAAAGACAGAGACGTATTGAAGTGGGGTTACAGTTCCATGTATAAAAAGCTTCTCTTCTGAAGTGCAACAATAACATTTTTAACTTTTGTTTTACTATGGTTTACAAAAATAAACGCTTTTATGGCAGAATAGAGTGTACAAAACATTTTTGGAAGAAGACTAAACGAAACCTGACCGATTTTAGCTCTTTTGAGCTTCCTTTCTCTTTTTGGAGACCAAGTTACAGAGTTATCCATGATGTAGAGGTTGCATCATTGCTTGTAACGCTGAGGTTTCCAGGTTCAACTCTCGATGTCAAAAGAAAAAGTCAATCATCTGCATAAAGGCTGACGTCAACTCAACTGTATAGACATAACACTGCCAGTAAGGTGGTCATATGGCTTGAAAAAGTTGTTCATACTGAGTAGCGATAATGACATCGGGATGTGTGAAAGAAATACTGTGAATTATAAGCAACGGCAACAACTACCAATAATTCTCCCCAGTCATTCTGGACACCACGCTCGAAGCAAAAGACTGAAACCTAATACCACTTGAGTTTCAAAATCACTACATCAAGGTTAGCCCTGTGTGAATAGCATCATAAGAGTATTCACACTCTGCAAGTCAAATGGTCCCCCATTACACTATATGGCAGTGTTTGGCACTAATTGCCAGTCAACTATCAGTCCAATGGTCCCCCAATACACTATATGGCAGTGTATGGCACTTATTGTCAGTGAACAAAACCTAAGACATTTTAAAGTTCAAGATGAAGTCGATAGATGGCGTTAAGCAGTCAGTTTTTACTTCAAATTTCTCCCATTCGGCGATTGTATGGCGACCTGTTTGTCCGCGTGCTCAGAAGCTAGTTTGTTGGAAGCGTCGGGCTCGGCTTGTTTTGTGTACCTACAAGTGTTATGGCATTGTCTTGAAATTCAAAGTTAAGACGGTCTTTTTGTTTTTTTGTATGGAAGGCGGAAAGCATCGAAAGCCAGAGTGTAGGACCCAAACTAAAACCACCGCTGCGTCTAAACCATGCTCCCCCATGGTACCGCCATCCTGGCATATCATTCTGGGGGTGGTTTTCAGCCGTAGCTGCTTCTGTCGATAGATTTGTGTGAGTCTATACGTCTGGAGATGTTTGTGCATTGCATGAAAGGTCTTTTTAAGTCTATAAGGTCTACAAGTCTGCGTGCTGCTGTGTGCGCATGTATGTTCGTATATCTGTCTGTCAGTGCGTCCCTGTAAGGCTGTGTGTTACTATAGGGATGCGTGTTTCTGCAAGTATGTGTCTGCTCGTGTTCTCTGCGCTGTTTCTTGCGTTTTCCTCGCTCTCTCTTCTTTCTCGCTCAAGTTGTCTCAACCCTTGGCATATATCTTTGGCGTAGGAACTCACTGTGCGGTTGAGATGGTTCTAGTGCTGGGTTTGTATCGTTTTCTTCAATCCTCAAAGGTCGATTGGTGGTGGGCGTCTTTCCTCCATTCTTTTGGATCCCGGTGTCTTAGCTGTTCGACGAATTTAAGGCCGATTGTAACAACTCCGATTACTCCACGGTTCAGACAATGAGCTTAGTATTTTCCCAGTTCTGATGAAATTCGTCTCGTCATGGATGTGGATTTGTTGTGACCTTCTGTAATTACATCCAACACATCCACATTGTTCTAGGAAAAACTACGTCAAATCAAACTTGAGTACCTTTCAAACATATCACAGCCTCATTTATTATTGAAAAATCGTAACGCGACGCAGACAATCTCGAATTCCTACGTTAGACATTTTAATTTCGCTCTAAACATGCACATAAATACAAAATTTACATGGAAAATAAATTTCAGAAGAAACAAGGCCACAGCCGAGTGCTCCAAACTAAATAATGAAGGCAAAGATCCAATCGAGAAACTTTGCCACATCCGTGTAAATAATGTATTCATTTGTATTACACGACGGATTACTGTGCGACAATGGTAGTGATGCTGACACAGTCCCCCGTAGCATCCATCGATTATTCTTAAGAATCAACAGTCCGGCACCGGAATCACCACTGCACGGACCCCTGCCGCTGCGTGTTCCAGCACAGAATGTCCTATTCGATGAGAGACTGCGAAATTTATCGTTTGACTTGAAGCACACTTTGTTGGAGACAATAGGTGCAGCGACGGCTCGAGGGGTGGTTGTGATTGCAGTTAAATTCCTTGGATCGATGTTCACTCCAGCGGGTCCTCCTGTTCCGGCACCCCAGCCGACAACTATACCACGCTCACCCTCGATGTATTCGACATTGGTGGGACTGGACCACATGCACGCAGGACGAATGAATCCACTATATCTGCGAAGGGAAATATAAGATTTCTCTGGTTAGCCATGTCAAGTGTGTATATCCCTTACCTCACTTCATTCTTGAGCACGACCACAGCAATATCAGCATCGTACGACTTCAACTGGCTATCGTAGTCCGGATGTATAAATATGTCATCGCATGATGCTGCCAGTGAGCCCTCCTCGTTCCAATTCTTCAAATTATGTCGTCCGAGGAACACCAACACCTCGTTCGCCGTATACTTACGTTTGTTTGTATGGAAACAATGGGCTGAGCTAATTACTATCCGCGAGGATATAAGGGTGCCGGCACACTGATAAGCTAGAGATGTCAGGTTATTGACATAGATGGCAGCTAACCATGGCCATGCACCACGAGATATCATGACAGCAGGTGTTGGTGCCACAAAAGCGGTGTCCTCTTGAAAGTTCTCATCGGCTGAAGTTTGAATTTCCACTCCAGCAATAGTCAAACGGGCTCTGCTATCTCCCGTTCGACCACAAACCTCCTTTGTTCGTCTCAATGGATTTCTAAAAAACTGAAAATTTTATCATTTTCGAACGAAGTCTCTACACCACAACACCCCTGCCCCCCGCTTCGTAAGATATTTACTTTTCATTTCCAGCAAATGGCAGAAATTTTGTGTCAAAGGATTCCAGGAATGACTTGTGAGGTGGTGGTACTGGTGATGCCTGCGGTTGAGCTGGTGATGGTGGTTCCAGTGGGGTTATCAATTCATCATCACCTGGTATAAAGGTGAATTTTCTTGTGTGTTCCAATTGAATTTGCGTGACAAATGCACTGTGATCTGAAAAAGAGAGAGAGAGATAGACAGAATGGTAGAGATTGGAGTTTTTGAATCCAACTTGTAAAAACCCACCTGCATTTCCGACACAGACGATTTGATTATTTGATGCAATCTGTAGCAACTTTGGAGGAAAAGGATTCTTGGGAAATTTAATTTTATACAAAACCGGTGTATTCATTAGGAATTGGCCTCTGGTAAGGAGCTCTATCTCCCCTAGATAGTTCTAAAGTAAAAAAGGAAAACTAAATTGGTGAAAAGTTGTGTAAGGCGAGTGTGATGGTGAGGCACACAAATATAATGAAGCCCTAGTGGGTGCAACACAGCAAATGCAACAACAGTGGATCTTTTTAAATAAATCATAAGATTGTCAACTTTAAGACCTAAGATTTCAGCATTCATCGCCATCGATATCGGCTAGATGACTTTTTCAACCTTGAACCAGAGCAGATGCTTCATGTGACTTGGGACAAATTGAACTCACTCACTTGCTACAAGAAAGTTCACTTGTCCTGGATACCGACGAACTTATATGAAGCAACGCCGAATCCCAAAAAGAGAATAGATGTCCCTTTGAAAGCTCTTAAACTGCAATCAACGAATGAATTTAACCGGATTTCAACAGATATTTGAGGATTCTAGAAACATGTAAAGGAGCTAGAGCATATCGCAACACGGAACAAGGACAAATCCAACATAGAATGCATTTGTCTGAGTAAGACAAAACGTCATTATACAGGTGCTTCTTGTCACTTCCCTTATCGCACTTGCTACACTCTCCACTCCTCAACTTCATTTAACTTACCGTAGTTGGTTTCCCTCGCATGGACAAGGTAACTTTGATGTGCAACACTTGTCCAATATCGGGATTTTTAAGTGACATTAGACCAAACCATTCGGAACCATCAAAACGATATTGAAAAACTTTCGGACACGGACTGATCGGAATTCCTTGCGTGAGAATTTTATTAATTTGATCGAACACAAGGAATATAATAGTTGTGATATGGAATTTCATTTTTTTAAATTTTAAAATTAAATTTAAATTTATAAACAAAAATGCACGTGTGGTAAAAAACAAAACAAAACAACAAAAAAACTTCGTGTACAGCGATGACTAGTTGTTATTGTCATAATGACAGCGCGCTGTATGAACCTGTGAATGAAACTGATCGAGGTTTTACCCAGGAAAATGAAGAACAAGTGATGGCGTCAAGTGCGACAGCAACAACAACAACGACTAGGTTAGGTAGTCTACAATGTTTTATGGGCCGTGATTTATACATAATTACTTTTAAGTGTTGCCATACCATGAGTTTTATGACGAGGGCTGTAAAAAATTTGCACACGAGATGAAGGTTTCGCTTGAATTTCTCTCTTTGGATGGAGAAAAATCTTCGCGCTCGTAAAATCGTTTATAGGCACACAGGTAGATAGAGAATGTGAAGAGACAGTATATTAATTTTTAGTGCGCCTTTTGTGACGTAGAGAAATATAGGAAATGGACATTCAAAGTTGGCTCCATATAGGTTTCTACATATAGGTGTGTCATCAGATAATTCCCTGTTCGCTAAATACTTTACGTCTTCAAGTACGTAATAAGTAGTCACTTCTGACGAGGTACCTGTGGCATCGTGCATTAGTGCATCGGACTTCTAACCGAGTAGAGGCAGGTTCGAGTGTCAGCGGCACCACCTCTTGACAGGCAGATTTAACAAATCCATTCAGCTGCTGTGGTACGCTGATATTGACATCATCATCAGTTCCGATTGTGCCATTATTAAAACTTTTATAACGATTAAAGAACAGGACAAATGAGTCTTATGATAAATGAGGAGAAGACGTAGGACATGATTTTTCTAAGATTTGTCTAAGATTTTTTTTTAAATAGTATTTTTTTATTCTTTTTAAAGTACAAAATTTCTATTACAAAAATTCTTATATTGGAAAAAAGAATAAAACGGGTCGTTCTGTAGCCATGTAAGACTAGAGGCGAAGGACCCTTAAAAAAAACTGATTCTAATAAAATATGTGGGGTAAACGTAAACAAATTTTATGCAAACTAGGTAAAAAGAAGTTAAAGTATTATAAGAAAAAAAGTTGTTGAAAGTTAATGCTTCAATTCCCTTAATTATATTTACCAATAGATTTTTGACGTCTGAACTATCCGTTGTGAAAAGCCATTTTTTCCCCTTATTTAAAAACAGATTACATTCATTTAGAATTCGTACATCGTGTGGCAATTTATTGAAAAGCTTAGGCGCTGAAACCGTAAAAAAGTTCGTATGGTGAGTTCTGTTTGAAGCTGGCACATTGACTAGAGTTCTAGTATTCACTCTAAGACCATACCTGCTTGAGCTTCTGCCAGTAGAAATATGACCGCTGCGCATAAAGAACACTTTGAGGACTTTATATACATAGAGATGCTTTAAAGGCAGAACACGAAGACTATAAAAAAGCGGTCAACTTCTAGTTAGCCTACTCTTTTTACAAATAATTCTAATTATATGTTTTTGAGCTAATACAAGAGGCTCAAGGGTGTTGTAATACGCCCCTCCCCAACTAGATAACCCATACTGTAGCTTTGAGTTTACAAGCCCATTATAAATCATTAATAGAAGTTTTTTGAACAGTATGGTCTCAGCATGAACATATTTCTAGTCACAGACATCATATGCTTTTTCAAATCTTCTGCATGTTCCTTCCAATTCAAATTTTTGTCAATTAGAACTCCTAGATATTTAAAACTCTCAATTGACTCTATTTTAAAACAATTGGTGGCCCACAGAGCATTTGTATCATAATTATCTTTACCACAGGTGTGAGAAGACAGACAAAATTTTTCACAAGCAGTAGAATGAAAGTGTATGTTACAGTCAATCAACTCAGAGTATTTTAAACTACAAATCATAAGTTTGGTTTTTTCACTAATTACAAGCTCATGTTTAGCCAGCCATTGCCTTAAAAGTTGCAGGTCCTTTTGTAAGTTTCCTACCGATTCGAACAAGGAATTATTAGTATAAGTGAATGCGATATCATCAGCGAATGCGGTAACACTGCTATTCAATTTTTGATGGAATATGGTATTAACGTAAATCAAGAATAAAATGGGACCTAGAACCGATCCTTGAGGTACACCGATATTTACTTCCAACTCATCACTAAACAAGCCTTCGAGCTTAATTCTTTGACATCTTCCTCCTAAGTATGAAGCAAACCAATCATGCACCGAACCCCTGACCCCAGCCTTATAAAGTTTATCCAGTAAAATACTGTGATTGACCATATCAAATGCTTTTGTCATATCAATAAATAAAGCAACGGTGGCAATGCTGTTATTAAAGCCTGAACTTATTTCGCTGCACAACTTTAAAATAGCCTGTTCAGTGGATCTACCCTCCCGAAAACCAAATTGTGAGTTGCTGAAGTACATATTTTTGTTCAAGAAAGATATTATACGGGACTTCATTATCTTTTCGAAAAGTTTAGGAAACGTTGGGAGTAAGGAAATCGGTCTATATTGACTCATGTGCTTCCGGTTGCCCTTTTTAAACAAAGGAATGACCTCAGCGGATTTCAAAGAGCTGGGAAAGATACCAGATCCTACACTCATATTGAACACATAAGCCAATATGTCGGCAATATATAACGCAATGCGATTAAGGAGGCAATTTGTGATTCCATCGGATGAGCAAGATTTTTTATTGTTAAGATTCATTAAGCTTTTATAAATTTCACGCGAGCTTAACTGCTCAAATACAAAACTATTGCTCTGAAACTCGTCGGCGACTATGTCTGAAAACAAGTTACAACTGCAGTAATTTGGCGGGGGGCAGCAGCAGATACAAATATAGAAAGAACTTAACAATCGACAGCTGTTTAGTATAAAGTCGACATATGACACTCGGTGGAGATTATTATTGTTTCGGGAGAGCTGATAAGCCCTTGGCACT
Source organism: Criorhina ranunculi (assembly GCA_951813785.1). NCBI lineage: Eukaryota > Metazoa > Arthropoda > Insecta > Diptera > Syrphidae > Criorhina > Criorhina ranunculi. The sequence goes on along the minus strand of OX638385.1, from coordinate 28,699,866 downwards.
GCGGTTTCTAGCGAATCCTATTGTGCCTTCCCTAGTGTTCGTAGATGAATTGTTTCACTCCAGAAGATGTCAGGAAGTTAATGAACTTCTCTGGGTGAATGGCAGTAAGCTGTTCTGTAGAGACGAATTCGCCGCCTAGTATTCTTTTTTTGATTTGAAAGAGAGCTCGGCACTCCGTTAGGATGTGAAGAAAGGTCTCCTCACTCTCAAGGCAGAGTCTACAGCTTGAATCTGTTGTAAGGTTCATGCGATGTAGGTGTTTGTTCAGGCGGCAGTGACCGCTTAGAAGTCCCAGCTCTAAGGTTGCTCCTATCGGTGGAGATTCGACGAAGGATAATCTTATACAACCGATGCAATTTCGGTTTGTTCAAGCAACTAGGATTTAAACTTCTTCCTCGAAGGTCTTGCCTGTCTTGCTTTATGTACTTGAGTGGTAGACGATAAGTAAGACAGCGGTGCATATCTTAGGACCCTTTGAAGGAAAAATTCTACATCGAATATTTGGCTCTGACTGCGAAGAGGGTAAATGGAGGAGAAGATTATAACCGCGAACTCTAAAAGCTGTATAAAGATGTGGATATAGTCCGGAAAGAAAAATTCGCCGACAGCACTGGCTCGGCAACATCGAGCAAAGGGACGAGAAGGATCCAGCTAAGAGGGTCTTTGAATCCCAGCCACCTGGTTCACGAGGAAAAGGGAGACCGAATGACCAGTTAAAATATCAAGCAATGCCGGACTGTAAAGAATGGAAAGCGGAATTAGTTCTGGTTCAGACCCTTCAAGGGTTGATACATATTGTAAAAAAAAAATACCAATCAGCTAAACCTCTTTTATACGTAAATCCTGAGATAGAATTTGTTCTAAAAGACCCATGCTTGTATTTTAAATAAGGAGAAGCATTATTCAGTCAGCACTCGGTACCAACCAGTCTACCAAATCCGCCGACATAGGCGGATCTCCTCTACTAAGGCCAATGATTATGAACCAAATTTTGGTAAGACTAGACAATAAAAAGGTTAAGATAGTTGCGTACGTGGTTGACCTTGTATCAGACATGTTTCCCTAAAGTGAGTTCCTACAAGCTGTGGACTTGGAGCAAGACTATGGTGATGGGACAAAAATGCATGTGTTTGCACATCGATGTCACAAGGATGGACTCAAACCAGTCTGTTTTCATTGTCGAAATTCTACTTATCCTCAACAATAGAAAAAGATTTGACTCTGCGTCTCTGTTTTTCAAGGACCAAGAAGTAGCTGCGATCCCTCCGACATCACAAGAGTTGTGACAGATTGTTTGTCACCACCATTTGATGGTCTATTCACTGTCACTACAAAAAAAAAAAGACTAGAACCTACAAAATGGTGTTAAATTTGTTTCCTAGTGGCATAGTAAGCAAAAACAAGTGACCCAACGGTACCGCAGATTAGAGTCACTTTGAACAATTACTAATTGACACCTCATTTCTCTTGAATAATAATGACCGAGAACAACAAAGTAATACCTTTCACTTTCTGTGACAAAATAAATTCTACTTCAACATCCATTGTAATCCTCAAAGGATCCATTAAGGGAAAACTACCCTGTTTTCCTTTAATCTCACCGGAGTTTACCACTTTTAGATTCACTATCAATTTTTATTCACCTCAACTGATGATGAGATTCCCTTGAGTAAATACCATAGACGATGGGACGACTTTTTATTGCCACCTTGCGAGACGTACTATTTATTTGAAACAGAGGAAATACACCTCAAGTCGTATGTTTAGGAATAAGTATAAGAAATAACGATTATCACTGGAATTGTTTAAGACTTTCAAAAACAGCTTAAAAATATATTTATTGCCTATTTCCTTACCACAAATACTGTCGCTACAGATAAACAATAAAAAAAAAACCTGTTAAACTCCATTATGGCTTAACCCTTATTTCAATCGACTACCTGTATTCAAAATAAGATCATAAACCGTAATCCTAGTTCAATAGCTGAATTCATAGAAACAGTTATGTACCTGCTCAACCTCAAGTGATTTATTACATAATTTAAGGGACAATCACTTGAGACCCTATAATTAAAAGGACATATGGGATTGACAACCTATCCTGTCCCACTACCTGTCGTCATATCCCTGGGGTTTTTTCCCCCTACCTGTCGGAATGAAAGTATTTAGAAAAAAACCCTACAATTCAGTATACAGTTTGCTATTCTCCTGTTAACATCGTACGCCAAAAGGACATGAATTACTTTCAAACCACTGTGCTCGTCTTAATTTTCTTCATGGAAACGGCCACATCTTGTAATGAATTCGTTTGTGGTTCAGTAGTGTCAAAGTGTCTTCTCACACAAAGTTGTCAGTGCAAATTGTCAGATTGTTATTGTTGCAAGGATTGCCTCAATTGTTTGGGAGAATTGTACACAGAATGCTGTAGCTGTCTGGAAATGTGTCCAACACAAAACGCCACACAAGCTGCCCTCTCACCGAAGTCACAAATTGGCGATTTCGATGGAATACCTGAACTCTTCGACACACTTACCGAGGTTGACGATGACAAATGGACAATATATCGGTTTCCAATGAAAGTCGGCTTGAAACGACAATTCGATACTACTAGCCGCCTGGGAGATGATATCGATGTGGAAGCGATAGAAGTGAAGAAGCCACTCCATGTGCCAATTATCAACTGTACAGTGATATTTTTGAGCACATGTACGTCGAATAAAAAGTGCATGCAATATTGTGAGAGTATGGGTGCGAATAGTTATCGATGGTTTCATGACGGATGCTGTGAGTGTGTCGGCGCAGAGTGCATCAATTACGGTATCAATGACAGCAAATGTGAAGAATGCCCAGAACCAGAAATAGACGAGAAAATGGATCCATTCGAAGAGGATGACTATGACAACGAAGATTTATGGGACTATGGAGAAGAGGAATTAAACTATAACTAGGGCTTGCTTTGGATTCCTTGAAAGTGTCTGATAAAGAGTTTTGTAAAAAAAAATAAAAAATCGCTTAATAAAAGGAAATATTTGCAATTGAAATGGGTTTATTTATTTTACAGGTTCACTTCGAGTTTGCTAAACAGGAGCCTTTTAGTTCGCTTAATAGCGCTTAACTACATTTGTTTGTCATCCAAGGATTCAGGCTATTTATGTACGAAGAACAAAGCCTTCTCGAGGTCAAATTGTTCACACTTTCGGATCAAAAATTCCTTCTGGAAGGTCTTGTGTTGTTTACTCTTGGCCCGAATACTACTGATTGAGTTCCCTCAGCTACTTTGTGACTACAGGTACAGCTCTGCATAGGATCAAGGATTACTTCTATAGCCGCACTGTATAACACCATCTAATTGCTTCTCACATGCATTTATAACGTTTCTGCAGTCTTCTTTCCAGAACTCTCTTCGTGGTCTTAGGTATAGTTCTCTTGGATTATAATGCGTTTGACCATGTTGGTGTCATATCTAATTCAGGGTACTAGAGTTTGATTCTCAAGTTTTACTGACGCAGCTCTTGCAGACAGCCAGCGAGCGTTCTGATAGCTTTTTCTGTGGGTTTAAACTAAGGACAATCCCACAATACGTAACTTTCCGTTTCTGTCAAAGACTAGCTGTAAAGTCTCTAGTACAGTAGAAGTATTTTTCTAGAAGCTTAAATATTACGGGTCTCTGCCTGAAACATTTAAATCCGGGACGTATCTCTTCCAATTCTCCAGACGCAGCCTAATGACATGCACGATCACTTAGTCCTTGTACCAACCGGAAGTTTGGTCCTAATTGAAAGATGCTCTTAGCTGGAGCATTGTTATCCATTAGCAACCGAGGTTGTTGACTTGTCATGGCCTTTTAGACTGCGTCAACACCTTGATACAGATTAAAGAGTTCGCGGACAAATCAGCTCCTCACTTCGCCCTCCTCGCAAACCGGAACTAATATCCGTCGAAGTATATTCCACTCTTAGCTGTGTTTTCATACCCATCGTCCAGCAGGGGTTGCATACGTATACATATTTTTAGAGACGCAGTCCAGTAGGAGGGTCAGCAGTTGGTGGATGCCTAAACCAACGATCAGTATGTAAATTAGCTGCAATCCCCGACCAAGAGGAGTAAGGCTTTAGGTTGTGACGGGAAACCATTTAATTTTTTCAGTGACAGGACTCTAAATTTATTTAAAAAATTCTTTGTTGAAGCCTGCATAAAGTTGGGGATATAAAGGCTTAAAAAATGGATGAAAGTCTAAACGAGTGGTGTTTGAGAGAACAAACCTTTTCAGCTCACATCTATAAAAAGTTTCAAATAAATCTTAATAAGAACAGCGTTTACTATTTAAATTTTTTTTATTAAATAAATATTTTTTATTAATTTTTCAAAGTTGTACAATATTTGTTTTTAAAATTCTAACCTTCTCCTGGCTTTTATTTGACAAACTCTCCTTCTTCCACAACCATGTATCAAATGATTTCGTGAGAGCGGTGTATTAGTAATATTTTCCAGCAATATCCTTCCAGTTATCAAAGGGTTCCAGATATTCCTTAACTTCTCAAGTTTTTGGTCAACATCCGCAAAATTTCGTATTTTCAAAGGTTTAACTTCATTATATAGACGATGTTCGTTCAGTCTTTTCGATTGACGGCTTAAATTGGTCATAAATTGACATTTAGAATGCTCCATCGTCGTGTCGTCCTTCCAATAATTTTCACAAACAAATTCAATCATTGCCAAAAACAATATTAAAATCAATAAGTGTATAAAATGAATTTCAATAACTGGTAAATTGTCCATTGGCTTCCTGTTGTTGTGTCCTTCTACTTCAAAGTGAAACTTAATATTGTTTTAAACTATTTCCAGCTTCTGGCTTATATAGGGGTATCTATTGTCACTGTGTTGTGCAGGTATACTTGATATATATATAAATTGATAGATAAGCTTGTCTGGCAAAACATTGAGTCATAAAAACTTGAAACCAAAAATGGTTTAGGAAGAATTTGGATGTTGTTTTAACATCCACGTAAATAAATACGTGTAAATAAGGTCATAAACGTATAACAAAATGGTCGCTAGGAGAGCTCACATCAAGAAAAGGAATACTTTTAAGTTAATTAAAAATTGTTTGTAGATTTATTTGACAAACAAATGTCCTTATCTTTGAAACTTTCAGTCCAAAATGCAACTTTCATCCCTTCAAATTAAATGAGACTTATACAGGGTATCCAGTGGCTGATCTCATGTAAAAAAAATTAAAACCTTTAAACAGTTTGGGACCATTTGTGTCTCTCTAAGCATGGTGTTGCCATGAAAATTTTAGTTTTTTCGGGCTTCGGACCCAAGACAGCATGCGAAGCAGTCCAATGTTCTAGCGAATGAACCACAGCAATTACCGAGACATAACTTTTCCCGGAAATAATTATTCTTTCTGGACAGAATGTGCTGCGGTACCATTCTGCTGTGATCTTGCTCGGGATTAAAACATTTTCTTATGTCTTATCTCTGAAGGGTTATGGAAGTTATGAAAGGCAGAACATATACATGATTTTCTGGTTTTCTTGGTTCAAAAAGAAATGAGGCCTCACAGAGCCTTATTCTGGTATTGAATCTAATAAGTCACTCGGTAAGAAGAAAATAAAAGCCCTGCAGTTACTCTCCTTGAAGCTATTCGAAGACCTAAATGAGCCCATGTTCGCCGTATAAAGAGATTTTTACGTTCTTAAATCGGCTTCCTAAAAACCTTTCACATACTTATATCCTCCCCTTACACGACAATTATTCAGAATGGAACACAACAAGTCCAAATGGAAGCCTACGTGATGATGACTTTTAAACCATAACTTCCCTAAGCAATAGAACAACCAAAACTGCTACTTTTCTGCGTGATAACATTGACGTATAGCTTCAGCTTTTTCCATTTTTAGTTCTGTACCTTCCTTCACATCGACTTAGATCCTTCAATTGAATCTTCTTCACATGGTGACTGCCCTATTTTTATTTGAAGTCTCACATGCCCGCTTGAAAATCTCGAGGGTTAAGACATGTTTCGCACTTCCTTGCCCTTCACTACAACTGGAAAGGAATGGAAACTTATTATAGATGCTCAAGGTTTAAATATAGTTCGCGGTATCGACAGATTAGGGGTTCAGTAAGTGGGTTAGTAGCGACAGGTCACTCTTCCTTATATCAATGTTTGGGAACTTAGAAAGAGAAATCGTTGGGTATGAACTTACCGAAAGTAGTCTTCTTGTTAGTCGAAGCTAAGGCACTCTACTTGCAAAAGCAGATGCCACACAGATAATATTTCTTCTTTGTCTCTGCAGCTCCTTCAAAAGTTGTTGTGAGGTACCTCAAACAGCTCCAACGGCACAGTAAGGATGCCAGAAAAACCAGAACCCTTAGGGGGGTTTGGTGGTACTCATCAGTACCGTATGCAATATTTTCGCTGACCATTGGCCAATATATCAAAAGGTTTATTCTCCCATTAAATGCTTTTTGCAGGAGTTGGAGGAACGAATGAAAAGAAGAAACTGTTGTCGAATTTTTACTTGCCCAACTTGTGATTTGGCATATATTGGAAGTTAAAGTCACCCCAGCTTTATTTAAAGCTCCAAAGGTTACGGACATACAAAAATCTGTGGACTTCCAATAAATAGATCCACGCGGTGTCACAAAAGGTCACATTTTTGGCTGTGAGCTTCTTCGCCTTGCGTGGAAAGCTACACTACCTACCGACCTACCTACCAAGCATTCTTAAACCATGTAACAGTCAAAATTTATAGAAAAAAAATCAAGAAAGAGTCAATTTCTTACATACTCTCAGAAGTCGCTCTAGACTATCGATGATTCCTTCACTGAAAAGACAGTTCCACATTCTTTACTTAACGTCTGCAAACATTACGAAATCGGCTCTCATGCCTCTTTAAGCATGAGAGCTGATTTTGCAAAAAAAAAACAAAAGAAGCAGGCGATGGCTTCAAGCCGCTTGAAAATGGTTTGTAAAGAAGCTTCAGAGGAAAGGATAAAAAAACAAACAGCTCCTTTTAGTAAAAAAGCAGCCCGTTGCGTTTAGCAAAAAAGATTAATCTCGGGAACAGGGTAAATTCGAATGTAAAGGAAGTTTAAGATTCCTGAAATAAAGTCCATCTGGTTTCATGGATACGACAAGAGAATTCTTAGCTCTCGTTCCATCGTCTAGAACCTGTTTTTAGACCAAAGTGTACATAAAAACACCTTCAAGGGTCTTGTTATGGACGTTTACGAATTAATAACAACTTCTGATACTGAAACACACTCCTTCCTCAAGTCTGAGTAGATTATGAGAGGATAATCGTCCTTAGAATTTTAATTGTTTTGTTTACACATTTTCTGTAATGATGTTGTTTATCACAGCGTCACTTGTTTTGCAGAAGAACAAACAAACAGTCACTCGCTTGATTTAGATACTTGTTTTGAAAATAAGGATTCTACCTGTTATCGTCACAACATCCTCTCAATTCTGTCGCCTATAAATACGAATTTGAAGAGAAACTTTTACCCAATCATCAGAACCACGTTAAAGTGAAAGGACAGTGCAAAATTACACCATGGAGGGCTTACTTATTATTGAAATAAATTTAAAAAGTTTGTTGATTGGTACACTTGTGATTATAATTGTGTCAATAATTGAAATTATCTGGAGAAATCTATCGAAGCAAGCTGCTGAAATGGAAAATTCAAACCCCAAACTGGATACAAATTTGTTAGTTCAACCTTCACCGAAGCTACAACAACATCCTCCTTCAACTAAGGATATAATTTTGAAATTGTCAAACACTCAAAAAGAACTTGTGGAAGCTAATCGTAAAATTGTTAAGTTAAGAAGTATTTTGACCCATCTTTTGGCTGGAAAACTGATGTTGGCCCATGTGACCAATGCGAAGCGTTCGCATTATCGTAATTTGTTTGCCTATGGACAAAGGAAGTTGGATCAATCGAAAGCTAGAAGGAAGTTGGAATTTTGAAACCTCAATTTGTGTATTTAATTTAAATCAAATAAAAAAATGTGTAATCAAAACATACCAGAGTTTTATTCGGTAACAAAAGTGAGGACTGCCCTCTGATTTTTATTTTTAGCTAAGCATACAAGGAAATACGATTTTCTTGAACTGAGCTGGAAGGTATCTACACTGGTGGTCAATTGGATACGAGAAAAGCTCTTTCAGACTTTCTATCCTCCTGCCGGCAGTGATAGGACTGGACGCTCTATCTTTGCGTCTATAGGGTCTGTCAATACTTCGCATACACGCCAATGGTAGAAGGTAAGAGTAGTATTTCTACCGAAACGAGGGAATTTCTTGAGAAAATCTGCATGAAACATGTCACAGCACAGATCCAAGGCCCGCGAAATTCAAAACGTTGACTTAAGAAATTTATAAGGAGACAGGAGTCAATACATTATACTCGGGTATCTAGTACCTTGAGTGAAAATCGCTGATGATAGCAAACGAAAGAGAGTTCCAACGCTTTTTTCCCTAAACTTTTTCTCCTCAAATTCAGGCGGCAGTTCAAAAATTCTACAGATGAAATGAAAGTTCACGTGTGTCATGCGGCAAACCCCAAAAAAAATATTTTTTTCCCAATGACCCTGGACCTGATCGGATAGCATGACATTTTTTTCTCGACATTAGTTGATTTTTGTTGGCGAATGGGTAGAATGGAGCATCAAACTCGATGGGAAATCACTCCCGGCCTCAGATATGCAGCCGGGGTGCTCCAGCAGCGTAAAATGTGGCACGCATCAGACCCTAATAAGTGATGTTTTTCCCACCGACCCCGGAACTCGGATGGCTTGAATTTCTTTCCTCGACTTTCCTTTAATTTTTTTGGCCAATGGATAGAATGGATCTTTAAACCTGACCTCGGCCTCAGTCTAGATGCTCCAGTAGCATCGAATGTGGCACGCGGCAGACCCTAGTAAGTGATTTTCTCCCACCGACCCCAGACCTGCTCGGATATCAAGCATTTTTTTCTCGACTTTTCTTTGATTTTTGTTGGCGGATGGGTAGAATAGAGCTTCAAACTCGACAGAAAGTCACTCCCCGCCTCAGATATGCAGCCAGGGTGCTCCAGCAGCGTCGAAAGTGGCACGGGGCAGACCCCAAAACACAAGATAAACAGCCGGTAACAGAATTCAATTAATTTTTACATGTGTATAGCAAATGTCGGAGTTTTGGATGTAAAATGCTTCCCAACTGAGTTGCATTCAACGTTGTCGTCATTAAATGCAAATATACTTCGCTTCGTCCACAAAATTCGACAAATTAATAATTTCATTAACCTATAATTAGGACAAAACCTAGTTTTGCGAAACTTCGCCTCAAAACCTAATCACGAACTCCATTATTTAATCATATTAAACCGCTACTGTGCCTCATTGTGGTTAATTATAAAATGTTGCCTACCTAATCAAAACCGTGTGAAAACAAAAGCAACCACCCTTGATTGGGGTGGAAATTCTCACTTAAGTGCGCTATATTGTGGCTGTGGGTAGGAATAGGAAATGTGTTCAGTTTTGACACTTTAAAAATAGAAGCTATTCTATTGTACTCTTGATACTCGTGTCAGTTCCAGTTGGCGTTGAGTGGCTTGTCGATCGACACAGCAAAAAGTGACAAATTTTTACAAACTACGAGATACCGAATTTTAAAACAATGTCATTTAATTTTTGGTCGAATAATTCTGAAATTCAACGATTTCAAAAATATCTACAGATACGTACTGTGCATCCAAATATTGATTACGGTTCGTTTGAATATTTAATAAATGATTTCTAATCTAAATTGTGGTTATCAAACGCGGGATAGAAGTGTAAATATAGGAAATTGTTGTTACGAATATCAAAGTTTACTTAGCAATTGAGATGCAAGTTGATACAGTGAAATAGAAAAGGGAACGATTATCCAGCTATCAATTTCCGAGATTTTGTAAAAGTTGTGTTCTATGAAATTTTTGTTAAAAATTAGAAGAAGTCTTATTTACATAAACCTCCATTGGGGCAAAAAGTGACACAAGTATAGCTTAAATACGTTGCTTATATTCACTTCTGGTCAAGGCATCACGAACGCCTGGTGACAAATAGAACACAGCTCGAATATAGGCAGTAAACCAGGCTTAAAGGCGAATACTTTCTTGATCACGTCCTCAGTTATAGATTTAACTAAAGTCCAGATGTCCTCACAGATTGCTGGCGAATAGTATGCTTGAAATAAGGCTCGTACTCAAAGTCCCTTGTTGCTCCGAAACAATCAGCCAAGATATCTGGTCGGTTGTTGCTGTACACACGTTCTTAAACCCGTGCTGCACCGCAATGTCGGCTGCCCAAAAAGGAGATGGTTGTGGCTCTCAAGCCTCCTCAGTTAATTTTGCGGCATTCCCTGCCGTTATCTCCGGGACACCCTATTCACGTTTTCGCTTCCCCATTGTCGTGGCTTGTTTTTCTGATTTCCCCTCAAGCCTCCGCTTTATACTTAAATGCAGCTCGTAGGCCTCTGTCGAATTTTGCATTTCTTAAGGCATCTTTGACATTTTTATACTACTGATCCACCTTCAAGCCCTATAACGGTATTCAAACTCATTTTAAATATAATACGATACACATGCTGGATAGCGCAGCCTTCTGTCTCTAAAGTGAGGTAATGAACTGAAGGCTATCATGCACTGCGACTCGAAAACCCGTCAATGTTTCACCAACACTCGAAACGGGAAAAACAATTCATCTTCCCAGAAACAGTCAACAATTCATCCCCCAAGCACGATCCTCAGGTTTCTCCTAGACCTCAATCTTACTCGGGGTCGCAACATTCCCCAGTTTTGAGAAAACATAGTTTGACACAAAAGATCTCGTAGGCCTCTCCTCTCAAAAAAAGTACCAGTTACAGTTCGAACATTCTCCTTTCGAAATTTTCAGAACCATGCATCGCATTTCTAAAGGAGCAAACAAAAGACTTACGTCTTGAGGTAAAAGTCTACCGTCCATCATCTGAAAAGCATCCAATATTGGTTGTGACCTGGTTAGGTTCTAAACCGGACTTACCATCGATATTGTTAAGCTCACACATGGATGTTGTCCCAGTATTTGAGGATAAATGGACGCATCCACCTTTCGCTGCCGAAATGGACGACACAGGGAAAATATTTGCACGAGGTGCACAAGATATGAAATCCGTTGGAATGCAATACTTGGCAGCAATAAAAGCTATGAAAGGACAAGGTATGCGGTTCAATCGGACTATTCACATAATATACGTTCCAGGTAAGAACTTTTTATACAACACCCTCTGATCATGTTGATGATGGTTTAACTCATTTCATAGATGAAGAAATCGGCGGAGTTGATGGAATGATGGCATTTGTCAAGTCTGAAAATTTTCAGAGACTTAATGTTGGTTTTTGCCTTGACGAAGGCATGCCATCTCCCACTAAAATGTACCTAGCATTCTATGCTGAACGATGCATTTGGCGTGAGTATTATGTAGAATATTCTTTAGACTGAATATTAACGTTTTAAGGACAGAAATTGCATTTAAAATCCATGGAACCTCTGGCCATGGATCCTTGCTTCATAGCAATACTCCTGGTGAGAAACTTCGCTACATATTGGATCATATGATGGATATGCGAGCTGAGGAAGTGAAACGTCTGGAAACCAGCCCTCAACTCTCAGATGGTGATGTCACCACAATCAATCTAACACAAATCCGCGGAGGTGTTCAAGTTAATGTGGTGCCAGCCGAAATGGAAGTATGTTTTGACATTCGACTGAGCAATAGCCTGAACCAAACGGATTTCCTGAATCGAGTAAATAAGGCAGGCGTCACAAATTCTGTATATAAACAGTTAATTTCTATTCCCAGCTAAATCGATGGTGCCAGGAAGCTGGTGGAGATATTGACCTGGAATTCATACAAAAGACTCCATATGTGGAACCAACGAAAACAGATTCAAGCAATCCCTTCTGGGTGGCTTTTAAAAGTGCATTAGATGCTTTGTATGATAAGTCGACACAAACCTTTTATGAGATGCAAATTTTAAACAATTTTTTTCTACAGAGAGCTAGACGTTGAGGAGCAAGTCTTTGCTGGTGGTACTGATGGTTATTTTCTTCGACAAGTAAGTACATGTTCTTGTTTCACATTGTACAAATCTATACACAACTTATGTTTAAGATTGGATTACCGGTCATTGGATTCTCGCCGATGAATCAAACACCAGTCTTGCTACATGACCACGATGAGTACATAGGCGCTTCAACTTACCTACGAGGAATAGAAATTTACAAGAAGATAATCGAGAAGGTCGCAAATGTTTAAAGGTTGTGTTGTGTAAACCTTATTGCTGTAGTAGTAAAATGAAAAAGCTCAAGTCGCTTCAAAAATCGAGTCTTGTGTTTTTAAATGTCGTCTTATAAGTAAGGATTAATAGTTAAATGATGGGACGTACTGCAAGTCGTATCTAAGGAGCCGTCTATTGAAGCTATGAATACGGTCTTCCAGTCATCGATTTGAACCATTAAAATTGAAAGCTTGAGTTGATTTCAATCTTTCCAGAAAGTTTCCCAGAAGACAAGACCTCACAACGATCTTTTCAAATGGGCTCCTTTGTAGCTGTTGCTTCAATTACCGTCATAACAAGCCTTTGATGCACTCGACACGTGAAAAGTCTCTGTCTGAGACACTGCACCCTTTTATATCCAACGCGCTGCTTTGAGTTGTCCAGACTAAGCCTTCTAGCATCCGCGATTACTTGATCTTTGTATCGAAGATCGATCATCCTTGTCGTCTCGTCTGAGGGCTGGTGTCCAAAGCTCCTTTGGAGCAATGTGGCCCATTCGCTGGGTGTGGCATAGCCAATGTAGTTGACGTCTTGTCCTTTTGGACTTACATCCACATCCTGATACAGCTCATCGAATTCGGGCCTCAATATTCTCCTCCAATTGCCCTTCTTTCACACAGGATGTCATGTTCTACAAAGAATTTTTCACTCTAAGGAATTCAGGAACTGACTTTGCTTCCTTAAGCGGCCTGCAAACGCTAAAACATGGCTTCACCATGTAATAGGACTATTAAAATCAGCGTCCTGTTCCAAGTGAAGCAGATCAATTCAAATTAAATTACTTTTTCAAGATAACGACTTGTATAACAGAAGGGTTTGAGTCCATGATTCCAAAGAATCTTTCCATTATGTATTTTGTTTTCCTTGGACACAAACCACTCAAGTTCAAAAGTTTTAAAAGCTTTCCTTCTTTCCTCCTATGCTCGAGTTGCCATTGATTTTTTTTTATCCCTGACTCTGCTCATTGACAGATTCTGGCAGATTTCCAAATCATTGGCAATACTGTAAAGTAAATTCCGGAACCTTACTACTAAAGTTTTCACCGCCGTCAATCGGGAAGGAGGAACCCCCTGCTGTTCTGATTTTTCTTAAAAGCACTTTCGTTTCGTACATTTCGCTGTTACCACACTTACTAATAGCCTTCTTTGAGAAATATAATACACTTCTAATTGAGGTCTTTTCCTGCACGAAACCTAAGGCAAGAGAAAGCTCAACTGCTTTGACCCTCATAATAAGATTCGAAGACGGTCCCGGGTCTTGTTGGTGATTCGCTCAAAATACGATGGACAAGTATGTTATGATGAGTCTAACCATTATGCTGTATAACCAGTGAGTAGCTCTGGAAACCAAAACCCCAGGTTTTGCCATACATCCAACGGCATGCCCACATCGAATTGGCAGCCTTTTGCCGACGATATTGTCACAAAGACCCCACCAAAGGTTGATGTGATTCTCCGGGTTTGGAGCATCGCTCTGATCCATTTAATAGTCAGATAATCGATGCGTCTGCTTCTTATACCATTCCGTACCTGGTTTTGTTAAAAGCACCCCCAATTTACCGAGACAGGCACTCAGGTCGATTTTTTTTTTGAGCGGAAGACTGCTATAATAAGTGTTCTTTTGTGAAGCAATTCAACTCCTGTAGATCGGCGTATTGGCTAGAACTCTTCTGATGTTTTCAGAAAAAGCCAGTTTTTAGCTGTAAGGGCTAAGACGGTAAGATTTAGGTATCTCACTCGGCTCATTACCCAGTTAAGGAATAAACAGAACATTTATCTCCCGCCATATACATATGTTTATCCATATTCGAACCTTTTCTAGCCATTTAATCTGGTTTTTCGTTCGCCTTCAACTCAACTCGTCCAGGTATCAAGCAGTAGATGAGAATCGCCGACTTTCAACTCCTCTAACCACTCCCAAAGCCGATTCATATATGATTTCGATAACTTCATTTATAAGAACGATAATGTCCTTTTGAATTGCCTGAAAAAATAGAAAGAAACTCCACAAAATCCTTCTTATTTTAACTAACTTGGTTTATTTCACTTTTACTTCTCAATCGTTATTGGTTATAATACAAATCCCAGTAAGAATCTTTCACTAAATATTAAATTTTGGGCTTATTACAACGTTTCGTTTATCTTTTACCTTATAAATAAAATATAAATACATAAAATTATAAATCAACGCATAAGAACATAAAAAAAAAAATTTATTTTTCTTTTTAAACAAAACAAAAACTAAAATTAAAAAATAAAAATCATCACACTATTTACATTAATTACATTAAGAGTTATTTAGTTGATTGAAAGTTTCGTTGAAGCTACACTTGCGTGCTTTAGGCTCTCGATCTTCTACGAGTATATTCCTCGTTCGTTCTTTTTTTTTTTTTTTTTTCTGTTAGACAACTTTATGGTCACAGTATCTTAAAAAACAAATTTGGCTCAGTCAAACAATACCACACGTACACACGTACACACGCACACACTTTACAGACTTAATCTGTTGCATTTATCTTTTATTAGTTCGGATGCAATCCGGATGCATGCATGTCTCATCGAACCGAAATACCATTTATGGTTATAACATTTCCCGCAGTTGGTTCCGGTTCGTAGACCTCTTCATTTGTACGCATCTCATAGGGAGCATCGTAGAACTGTTCATTTGGTATTTGATCGTAAATGTTTTCTGGAAATTTAATGAAAAACGATAAATTAAATTTGGTTACGACTTTAGTGTTAAATTTTGGGAAAGCCCTGATGACGGATGAAATTTTTCCATCGAGTTTGATTAATGCAATCATTCAAGACAGGTATCAGGCTGATCGAAGAAGCGATTTCGAAAAATAGACGTTAGATATTGTACCTACTCCATCGGTCTAGAAATGGTGACTCCCAGTGCCTTCAAGCATCAAACAAATTTACCCCAAGTACTCAGGCACGATAATGGTCCATTGTAAAATGGGTATTTCAACAAGGACATAACAATTTCGCATTGAAATAAAATACAGAATAATTGATATATCGGGCTGAAATTTATTCCAGATGTAGTACATATGATAAATTAAAGTATGGAACTCGATCTGGTTCATAGAGCCACCACGAGCATGTTTGCAGCGATCGATTCTTTGGAGCCAGTTTTCCACACATATAGGTCGGAACGTTGCTAATTTCGCGTTCGATATTGTTCTTGAGCTCCTCTAACGTTGTTAGCTTGTTGGCATAAACCCACGACTTAACTTAATCCAATAAAAGGAAATCCAACAGCGTTAGATCCCATGAGGGAGGTGGACATTCGACCAGACCATTTCTCGAGATCACATGATTACCGAACTTCCCCTAAAATTGTTTGACCAGCTGTGTGGCATGTGGCACTATCTTGTTGGAACCACATATCACTGATGCCAAGTCCATTCAATTCTGATGCGAACTCCATTGACCCTAACATGGCGATAATTTTCATCGACGAAAAAATACGGTCCGATCACACCCCCGGCATAAAATCTACACCACACGGTCACCTTTGGGGATGCAATAGAGTCTCTGGAAGCATATGTGGGTTTCTTGCTGTCCAATAACGCATATTTTGCTCATTGACGAAGCTATTAAGCCAAAAATGAACTTCATCGCTGAAGATTAAATTCAGGATTCTCTTCAAATTTTTGCAGAGCCCAATCGGAGATGTTTCTTGTAAAGGTGTAGGCCAAGATTTTTACGCAAAATTCGCCACAATGTGCCCTGAGAGATTCCCATTTCCTGTGAACGGCGCGGAATCGACTTATGTTCTTCATTTTGAACCGAAGCACTTACCGCTGCGATATTTTCGGTACTTCGACCGGTGCATTGTCTGACTGGCACAGGAGCATTCAATAGTGAATATGTTAATCCACTATAGCACGCACGCCTGTCTGGTTGGACGATTATTACGACGTGCGAAAATTGGAGTAAGCGCTCTTAAAGTTGCGACCACTGACTCAGAATTTTGATAGTAATTTTTAATAATTTCTAAAATTTGCTCGTTCATGAACTTTACCATGATAAAAATATAAGCCTTGACTGACGTTTTGACATTGACAGTTTTTAAAAAAAGTTTAAAAGTGCATTTCTATTAAAATACAAAATTGTTATGTCCCTATTGAAAACACTTGTATGAGAATGTTCAAAATGCTTCATTGTCGGAGCCGACAGTATAGGTTCACGTTCTTGACAAGGGAGTTTATCTCACGGATAAAAAGATTCGCAAGACGGGCAGTGGGGAAGAATAGTCAGTTGCAAAAACTGTTTGGGACAGTGTTGACTTCATCTTCTCGAACCAGGACCCCTTGTGAGATTTATGTCTGGTCGAAGGTTAGTACTTCAGTTCGAAGCTTCTGTTAAACAATTGTTTAATGATTTGGCAATCAAGTCGTTATTAAATCCGATCTCGACTTTTTTCTGTAAGATTGTTGTTGGTCTCCTTAGGAAGCTAAGGGCATCTAGCATGCCTACGCGTCATTGGGTCCATCCATCTCTTCCTCAGCTGCAGACACTCCTCAAGTTTCGTGAGGGTTAGCCACTCTTTTGCCATCTCATTTCATAGCTTGCCACATGTTACATCTGACCATTCTACTTTCAGATATGGTTATCGTTATCAAGAATAGGTCTCATGTGGACAACTGAAAATGGTCACTACAGTACTGAAGCCTGTATCTACTAAGGCACACATGAGACTACTACATTCCATTGTTAAACCCAGTCAATACGGAAACAGAAAAGAGTACCTATTACATACTAACGCTCATCTATTATTACCTGTATGTCGTGCTGTACCATTTCCATTCGCCCGCCCTCCATGGAACGTGTTAAACGTCGCCGGTGGTGATGTATCCAATGGTATACGATTGTTCGCCTCCAGTGTAGAGTACGACATTACAGCAGCATTTCGATCCTCCTTCGATTCAGCGGCTTGAACATTTTCTGTATTCTTCACCGGCCTTGCTTTATTCCGGTGCAAGAATATTAGACCGATGATTATGAGTAAAACAATGATAACCGTCGCTCCGATAGCAATTCCAGTACCCAGACCAGAACTCTCCTGAGTATCTGTTGTGGCAATTTCACAACGTGGCTCCTCGCCACTCCACCTACCATCTTCCATACACTTGCGGAGGTATTGTCCAATACGATTGTAACTCGGAATACAGTGATATTCGGCAGAGCCACCATAAATCGTCGATTCGTTCACAATTATCACCCGTCCATTCTCAATTGGCAAGGGTCGATTGCAGTCAACCGCTGAAAATATACAAACTGATAAATGATAGGTCCTCCTGATGATTCGATGGACCTACGTTTACAAATCGGTGACTTTCCAGTCCACTTGCCATTCTTAAGACAAACTCGAGTGTCATTGCCCATCAAATTCCGTCCCTTGGGACATTTAAAATGTGCCATTGATCCCACTGCTCGTGTACCGGCATCAACTATTAGATTCTCAGTAATGTCTGGTTCATTGCAAGTGATTTCGACACACTTTGGTGCCTCATGACTCCAGGTTCCATCCTCGGTGCACAGACGTCTCGATACACCATCCAATTTGAAATTTGGATCGCACTCATAGAGAACAGCAGCTCCATAGTAGGTTGCGTTTGTAGCTAGTGTTACCTTGCCACGAGTCATGTTAAGCGGCTGACCGCATTCGACATCTGTAAAGGAGAACAATCAATAAAGGACACCCAATAAGTTTTGCAAGTACTCACAGACACATTCGGGGACAAGACCACTCCATTGTCCATTGTCCTCGCAAGTCACCAAAGCTTCACCAATGATCTTGTAACCCCGCTCGCATCGATACTTGGCCAATGCTCCAATCCTGCAAGTCCATGTGAAAGCATTTGATGGATAATTAGCAAGGATGCACTTACCTGTAGGTCTGTGCGCTGCTTGAAGTGGATTCAGCTGTTCGAATTAGAGTTCGGCCATACATACGATCGTTTCCGGTCACTGACAGCAGGCTGTGTGGGGCTAACACTGGCTCGGGGCAGCGAATCTCTGTGGAAAAGGTGATGAATGTTAAAAATTAAAACAAAAACCCTCGCTCACCTTCACACTTTGGCGACGCATCACTCCAGACACCAGACTCCAGACAAGTACGTTTCGGCACCCCAGTCAGCTTATGTGAGTGCGTGCAGCTGAAGACAACCTCCGATCCAACATAAGTGGTATTCTTCACATACTTATGGCTACCATAGGGTAGCGGTGTAATTGATCCACAATCGATATCTGAAATGGTTTCATTGACCAATATATCTCGCTTCCATGCTTCAATTTGCAAACTCACATTCACAGTACGGTGCTTCGACATTCCATTCTCCATTGTCCATGCACTCCAAGGTGGGATTGCCTCTCAGCACGTGACCCGGGTCGCAATGGTATTGAATTGTCGAATGAACATTGTAGTCATAGCCCACCACATACGATCCAGATGGCACATGAGGTGTATCACAGGTGACCAGCTCACAGATGGGTGAATTTCCTGACCACTTCCCCTCCTTCGTGCAGTACAAGTCAGATGGTCCAACCAGCCAGTAGTCATCATCACATTCATACTTAACCATAGATCCAACAGTCGTTGTAGAATTCACCAAGTGAGCGGTACCTCGGTCGGGCCGCGCCGGAGCTCCACAATCCACGAAGCGACATGATGGCGGTTTGCTGGACCATTCACCACCTAGACCACATGAAATTATCTGCAAGGACACTGATTAGTAGTGGCACTCTCCATCGAATGAAGTACACTCACTGGTTCTCCAACTAGAACGTATCCTGATTCACACTGATACGTCGCAGTAGATCCAGCTCGCTTGTCGGTAACAGTCACCAAGCCTCCTGCTATTTGTGGTGGTTCTGGACACCAGTCCACCAGACATTCTGGCTTCTGTCCCGTCCAACCGTTCATTCCACAAGTTCGATTCTCATTCCCAATCAGGGTGTAATTCTCGTGACAACTGTAAGTGGCCTGTACACCGAAATAGGTACGATTCTCTGAGAAAAGTATCGCGCCGTGGTCTAGCTCTTTCAATGAACCGCAGTCGACATCTGTTCGAAATACAAAAACAACAAAAGTTTAGTCAAAGTTTGAATGTAAATCCGTTGTGGATTTCCTTAAATTACATTTGCAAGTTGGAGCCTTCCCACTCCAAGTGCCGTCATTAACACAAATTCGCGTCGGCTCACCAACGAGAGCATGTCCTTTCGGGCAGTTGTATTGGATTTGATTGCCAACGGTGAAGTTCTTTCCCACGACAGTTGTGTTTTGTAATGAATCTGGTGAACCGCATGACAAGGGAGCTGTAAAGGATTTCGCGTTATTCCACTGAAAGTTCGGAACTTTTTTGCAAAACTTACCGTGTTGACAAATAAAGTGCAAGTAGTCGAGATTACAACCGACATCGTTCCACAGCCAATTCCTGCCGCCATCTAGTACGACACAGTTTTGTTCACCATTGTAGTTGTTCGGTTGGTCCTTACCCCATGCAGGCTTGAGTACTACTTCATCTGGAATTGTAAACATATCATTAGACCTATTAATGATTTGCTTAAGTTGAGGTGGAAGTCTTTAGGAAATAGGGAGTCTTGCGATGATGTAGAGAGTGTTTGCGATTAAGGGCGGTGTCGTAAGTATGTGGTCTTGGCCGTTTACTTCATTGGTCATGCCAATCAAATTGGGACGACGTTAGATAAGCCGTAGGCAATGTGGCTTGTTGTCCTCTTCGACAGAATTGAAGTTGATTCTACGATAGCGGAGATACATCAGAGAATAAGGTTTTCGTGTGAGAAGATGTGCCATGGACCACCTGGTAGAACTTATTGATCTGATAAGATGGTTCAGTGAAAATAGTCCTTTTTTGGCGACGCATCTATGGTCGCTTATGGAAGCGATTGATACCTAAACTCTAAATAATCCGCTTGCCTTTTCCTCAGATAATGTTGCCTAATTATTTAAGCATTCTTTCTGCTGGTGAGAGTAGTTGACAGCTCAAAGGCGGGTAGGGTGAGATGGTTTTTATAGTGAAAAACATCATCCAGTTCGACCTGGGTTGACATCAAATCTACAGCTTACGACCGATGAAAGGAGCTTTCCTAAATCAAATACCACCTCGTCATCTGCGAACATCTTAACCGCGCCTCTGCCTAGTCTCTGTAGGACGCTGTTTATGACCATAAGTCATGGTAGTTACTCCGAATGCACAATCTCCGTTGATGTCTGGATCCAAAAAAGAATGCTTTAGTAGAAACGTTTAGCCAGCTAACGATGGAGCCTTGATGAACATAAGACTAAACGAAGTACAAGTTTACTGATCCTTTATTAAGAGTATTAGCGCATTGCTTACAACAAAAGTTTCAACCCCCAGAAACGCCTGAAAAAATATTGGAAGCAAATCTTGACAGTAAAACTAAAGTTGGGGTAAGCAGGCAGTCTCGTAGACAATGACTCAAACGCAAGACTGTTCATCGGGTGTATTAAGGTTGTAAGCCTGAGTAAGGTGAGAAATTCCAAAGCAAATGCCATTAATCTTTCTTTTATCATTCAACCACACGACATTGTTTCCAACAGTTTTCCTTCACACACCAATCAATGCCCTTAGGTCATACCATAGACATATTCTTAATTTTCTTTCCCATCAGCAGCGTTAAGCTAATCCAATGCACGCATGTATTTTTTATTCATTTATGCTCATGTATTTAAACATAAACAATTAAAATTTTAATTAATCAAGTGAAAAGCTAAGAACAATTGGTTTTGTTAACAAAATTCACACGTATTTTTGTATGGGGACGGGTTTCAATGTGTAGCTTTGTGTATGTGTGAATGTAACATGTTTCGTTTTTGGAACTGAAACCTGACGGTGTGACTTGATTGGGATTTCTTTTTAAAAGGGGAATCTAAAGATCAGATTGTCTCTGCATTGGACATCTTTATACAATTGTGCTCCCACTTGA
Source organism: Criorhina ranunculi (assembly GCA_951813785.1). Classification (NCBI taxonomy): domain Eukaryota; kingdom Metazoa; phylum Arthropoda; class Insecta; order Diptera; family Syrphidae; genus Criorhina; species Criorhina ranunculi. Next base: position 28,678,531 of record OX638385.1, on the reverse strand, counting down.
TATTTTTGTCAAGCAAATGGCATCTAGTGCAGGCTTTTAAACTAGCCACTTCATGGTTTTTAACAATCATTCCTTTCCCGAACAGACAGATAAACACCCTACCCCTGCTCAAGTTCAATAAAAACTTCATAACAAATCGTAACAGAAGGTCCAACGACTGAGATGGATTGGTCATGTAAAACGGATGGACACCAATGCTCCGGCCTGAAAAATCTTCGAATCCGCCCCCGAGGGACAACTCAGTAGACGAAGTCCGCGACTCAGGTGGCGCACGGAAGTTGAAGGGGACCTCAACCAACTTAGCATGCGAAACTGGAGGCAGCTAGCTTAAGATCGAGCTGGCTGAAGACGCTTGTTGGTTGAAGCCCAGGTCCACCCCGGACTGTAGCGCCACCTTAAGTAAGTTAGTAAGTTAGTAAGTGATGATGGAAAGATCGTTTTGTGATGATGGAACCACCTCGAGGAACAGGCCTACATCCTTCTATACAAATGGCTCTAAAACCAAGCACGAGAAAAGAGTGTGTATTTTCTTCGACAAGCCTCTCCTTCTGCCTTCATAACCATAATGGCTGGTTGCCATTCCTACGAATAGTCGCCCTAAAATCTTTAGAATCTGTCGCTCATCTCTTGAGGAGATGGTACAACAACTTTATTATCCATCTCAGCTAGGTGCAAGACCATAGGGACATATCTGGGAGCTGTAAGGCTGATGAGATTGCTTAGCGCGGTACTTCCGCGACAATTTCTTCAGCAATGACCCTCGCTATAGATTAAGGTGGACGCAATCAGCAGGAAGAACCTTAGAGGGTCCAATGGTACCAATCAGTTTTGATCCAAGCTGACTGTCAAGCGCTATAAGCTATCTTTGCTTCAACTAGGTTGAGTACTATTGGCTCGCATCGTCTAGGTTAAGTGGTTCATTATGTCCATCTGATATATCCTGAGTACCGACTGCAGCTTTATTTTCCCTTATTCGTATTTGTGGTCGCCGTGGCTTAGTGGTTAGTGCATTGGACTGCTAAGCGAGAAACACAAGTTCGATTCTCAAAAACCATCAAACGTTTTTTGGCGGCACCACCTCTTCGCAGGGATGACAAACCTGCAAGAGTATAATCTGTCATGACAAGCTTCTTTATTCGCCGTTGGGAGTCTGCATTAAAACTGTAGGTCCCTTCCATTCGTGCGAAGAATATAATACGCACAACATGAATGGTTGTGAGAAGCTAGGCCTTGGCTCTCTTTGAGCTGTCGTGCCAAATATACATACATACACTCGTCTTTGCAGGCTTCGGTTAATTGAGTTTATAGCTTTCGGATATTCTACATACATTTTGTTTTGCACTTGTGGACATTTAAACTTGATTACGTGTCTTCTGTCTCAATATTCTTGAACTGCTTCTGAGTATGTAGGTCAATGTCTTGGACGTATTTGACCACACTTTCGAAGCCCAAAGTTTCAACTTACCTCAGCTTATATTCTACAACATTATCTTTTTCGAGACGTACTAAGCATGACTCTGTATAACTTGTCTCTTTAAACGATTGAAAGTCATTGAAAGTCTTAAATTCGATGAAAAGGTGGTGAGTTTCGATTCGAAATTTTCTGAGTCATCTGTAAGATTTGGCGACAGATTGTCTTTTTTTAAGGACAAGACCCAGTTGATAGGGTCTCATTATTTTAGAATCAGTCAAGTGAAACTGAAGTTCTATTTTTCAAATAAGTTGCAAAGTATGGAGAGTGAATATGAGAAAACTAATAGTAGGTTTTAAGATGTGATTTGTTACATTTCTATGAACGTTAAGAGACATCAGTCATTATGTCAAGACTTTTACAAGGTATCATCTATCTCTTAACCCTTAATACTCATGTGCTCATTTGTTCATTCGAATGATCATAATTATTTTTATATTCATTTTCTTAAATGACTCACGAAGCATTCACTGAAATTGATTGTCCATGTACAGGCGTTCATACACGAACAAAAAATTTGTTATAAATTTTGACCTTAACTGTAGGTAGATACGTAACAGCATTCATTCGATAAGTAGCAAGAAAAAGGTTCAAAAAAGTAAAGCAACCCAAATTGACCACCAGTCAAGGTGTAACCAACAACAAAAAACAAAACAACACACGCCACTTGACCTTAAACTTTTGCGTAATTTTCGACTTATTTCGAACGTAACGTAGGTGTTAGTGACGAAAATGAATTTGACTCAACTAATTGTATCTTGTCCAAATTGTATGGGATAATGAATTATGATTTATGAAGCATTGCATGTCAAGCCAAACTTACCATTTACCCATTTCCAGGTACGCGATGTAATGCCCGGTTCCTTTTGTGCTCCAATCCAAACGAGTTGAGTTTTCAGCTCCGATTTACGCCGTTCCAGCTCTGTAAGAATGTAGTCACTAGCTGGTCCACGAAAATCGTGCACTAGATCTCCACCTGTTTAGGAACAACATTTTGAAGTTTTTTTTTTAGACAAATTAAAAAATCACGATTTTTTTGTATCTACCAGTTGATTTGCACATTTGACGGGCTTTTTCGAAACTCTCTCCACGTGTGACGTGGAATTCGTAACATGTTTTGGCAAAGGTAGAGAGAACGGTGTCGACACTAAGATTTGGACTCACACATCGTTCAACGGAGAATTCTTCGTTGGTGAAAACTTCAACTTCGCAAAGGCTTAGGCTTCCTTCAACGCCAATAAGTTGAATGGCGACATATTGTCCGACAAGAGGCCGGGCGCAAGTGAATGTTTTTGTGATGCCTTCGTCTAAGGTACCTGGGTACCATGCACAGAGGGGATTCCTTTGAAGATCTGCACTACTGTTTCCCACTCTGATTTCTAGATCTTGCAGTGGCTGATGCCCGCAACAACCACGGGTTGTGATCCTTACTACTCGAACAGCTTGTGGTGCTAGGAGGTCAACTCGCCACCATGGTGATGGTTCCTTTTGGGTTTCTGAACATTCTTGTCCATCGGGGTTCTGAAAACAAAGAACATATTGTCAGTGGTAACTCGTCTTCAAAAAGAGGTGTGGAAGTGTTGGGAAAAGGGCGGCTATAGAACCGGGTGAACGATAAGAATGTGAGATTTCCACCTTCACAAAAAGACTTAGGAAAAACAAAATATTCGACATCACCCGGCCTCTGCTAAGTCCTAGAGGCACCGATCGTTACATTGCTCGTATTCGTCGTCTTCCGTAAAATTGTTCGTCACCTTAATGAAGTCGCCTTTCTCCAAACTCTAAGACTCCATTTAGGCCGAAGAAGAGATGTAATTTGCAACAACCGAAGATGGATCCCTGGCCTCTGTTGAAAGCTTAGATGAGGAACAGGTCTTCCATCCTATGAGTCGACTCAATCCATTGACCAAGACTCTAGAGGTGATCAAGTTAAAATGTTGTGTCCACTTGGCCACGGCCAAAAGCGTAAAAAGCGTGTGCTGTAGAACTCCAAGAGTCTAAACGTTGAATTGCCCAAATCCCACCTTGCAGTGGCAGAGATCCAAAGAGATATCGAAACAGATGAACTTTTTCTTCTCTCTCGCCACATTGGTGCCCGAAAAAAACCCTTTCTGGCACTCAACGGTCTACACACACATAGGAATTCATAGGATCCGGCATAAATAAAACCAATCTTACCTGATTTCCTGGATTGCCATCGTTCGCATAGGCAGCGGGTCCAGCCCTAGTGTATGAACTTTGATTCACTGGTTTCCGATAGGCTACATTTGTTCCACAAAATGGCAGTTCCTTCTCCCAGCCAGACTTTGGATCACATTTGATTATTCGTGGTCCAAACAGTTCATAACCCGAATCACATTCGTATGTTGCTTCCAGGACACCACTTTCACCAGACACCGTCTGGACTTTGGCATTCAATGGAACAGCTGGCGGTCCACAAACTGCAAGGAAAAAACAAGTTATGTAGCGGTTAAGTAAATTTACTATTGCGCTCTGAGTATAATAGTTTACGGTCAGCGAACCTGACGCGTGCTAGTTCATCATAGCGGCCAATTAAGCCCCAAAAAAATATTTAATTAAACTCTACATAATAATTGGCGAATCATGAAAATTAATTAAAATCCTATGCCATCAAGTGTACGTCGTAACAACCGGCGCTAAAGCGCTTTACAATGAAAGCAGGCAAAGTACCTGAATTTGGTGACACTTTTGTCGGGCCCTAGGGTGAGTGAACCTTAATTTTTTGAGTCTTTCTCTTTTTTTCTATGAATTTGCCGTAAGAAAACAAGTTATTTGCTACGGCCCGCTACTGTTTGATTACCTGACACGAAATTGTTTACCTGAATCGTTAGAAAGTACTCTGCTGTGATGGACAGACATTATGGGATTTGGTGTGTTCGGATTGGTTACTTATGTTTGATGCGTTGTCGTCGTTTGATTTTATCGAAAAAAAACTCGATCAACCGATGAGAATCGATTTTAACTTTAATTTCGACGCACGTAAACTTGAGTAATGGGTGTTTGTACAGAATTGGTATAACACAGTTTTGATGGTAACTTTTGTCATGTAATCTGAGTCTATTTGATGGGGGGTCATCCGAAGACAACAAGCACGTAGACCTAATGGTGCAGATCCATTGTAATTCAGCATACCCGACCTTTCGCTACTTATCAGAGATTTTGAAGTTGTCCAAATTTGCTTGTAGTCTTCTCAAAACAAAGTTCAGTTCGATCAGCTCGTCCTCTGGAAAGAAAGCAAGGGTGAAAGCTAGGCAATCATAGATAAAGTGGAAAGCTGTTTCGTCCTTCTCTAGACTGTACTCACCCAAGCTTCTTATACCCATGCTCTTAAAATGCTCTTTTTCAGTACCTTAGCCAGTAACAAAACCCACTGACGTCTATTTAGCCCAAGCAGGTACTTAGGCTTGTCCATTATTGGGCGATCTAACTGCCCGATCGTGCTGAAGACGTAGCAGCTCAGTCACTTCACATTTGTAAACTGATGAGCAGCAGCCTCTAGAAGGTTGGCGGCTGCTGAGCCTTTTCTAGCAAGAGCATCCGTTCTTTTATTTCCCGGCATTCCTACGTGCCCAGTGACTGAGTTACACCGCCTTAGCTGGTTCAGCGCAACAATAGCTTCCTCAAAAATTTTGGAGATAAGCATGGCATAACTTGTTGATCACCAGCAGTCTATACAATTTGGGTATCTTCTACGACGAAGAAATGATTCCCAAACCTACCAGGCAATAAGCGCGCGCTAACTACCCTTAAACTAGAGCAGGAGTAGAAGGTACAGAAACTAGAAGAAAGACGTTGGAAGAACCGATGATGAAGAAACAGAAAAATATGTTGGTGATTCCATACTAAGCCACAACTTCTAGGCTAAGTACTGAGCTTCCCCAGCGCCCATACAAGATAACCTCACCAACATTTTGTTTTGTTCCATCGACCACCTAGCATGATAAGAGATGGGCGAAAGCCTTCAGTGAGCTCCTTCTATATATAAGATGTCTAGCTTATAAGCCAATTGACCTGAAGTCCTTCGCGACCCTATAGCTACTCTTATGTGCTTGGAGAATCCTGTCTGCAGACATAGAGGACCTTTTCTGGACAAATTGTCTTCCAATTCCAGGCTCATATCTGAGAAGTCAAATGTTTTCAAATTTGGATTGCCAGAACTATAAGTACTATAAGGACCCCTAAGGGGCCCTATCAGAGACTCTATACGGGTCGAAAGCTGAAGGACTTTTCTAAAAATACATTCCACAAAGGAAGTAGGTAAGATACTGATCGAGCATGTCATAACCTTGGTTAGATTATAGGGGTAGCGGTGTGGCTGTGGACCCTTTTTGTGGTGTTGGTGTCCCTGTGGAATGGAACACTTTAGAATGCAAAATTAATTTTAGTAGGATGATAGGAGGACAGTTCAACTGTTACAGACCTTTAGAAAGTCTGTAATTATTCCAATCTTTAGAAGTTCAATTGGAGCTTGGATTGAATGATCTATCAGTGCCTGTTTCAGGTTCGAATCTTTTCTATTAAGCTCGTCATCTAGGTGTAAAAAAGAATACATCTATGCAGTATGTTACGGACACCCAACAGGGTTGTGAGACGAGATGAGAACATGAAGCTCATTGCGAAATGGTATTAGCAGTTTCAATATTATTATAAATACATGTTAGTAAGGACAGTTCCCAGAAGGCCTCCCTAATAGCAAAGACTTCCGCTTGAAACATATCGACGTGACTCGTCCAAGACGATTCAAGAGCTGATTTCTTCGAACCGTTTCTGAAGATATTTTGAATGGACTTTACATTTGCTCGATACATACAGAGTGCGGTTATTAAATGCTTACCCTCCCAGATCCGTGTCCCAATTCCAGTTAAAACCCCTCACTTATAAACTTTTTTATACAAAAATGTATTCAATTATAAGAAAAATGCAAATAGCTACAGCTACACCTCCATTTAATTGCAAAAAACTAACTTGTTTTGCACTGAACTCGTTCACAGGAAAAAAGTAAAAGTATCTATTGCTTAATTATTTATAAAGTTTTTAATTTTTTAGAAAAAATAATTAAAACCGTAACCAGTAAGAAGAGCACATGACTTTCCCCATTGCAAACCACGATCACACGCTTTCAAGTGTGCGATGGCATCTCCCAAACTAATCGTGTGAATTATGCACGGCTTCACCAAAAAAAAAAAAAGGTTTTGTCAACTAAAAGTCGAACTAAAAGTGCAATGTTAAGCCATTGTACTCGTATCTTTGCTCATTCACAGCAAGTATCATTATACAATACCTGTATCTGTATCTGTATCTGCGTTTTATTCGTTTCTTTTCACTGAACATCTCGCGCAAATATTAACGTAAATTTAGACTCGTTTTCCAGACGGTTGCCTCGACTCGTTCACTTAATTTGATTACAACGCCCGCTTTGCCAACCCCCACTTGCGTCTCTAATTAACGCAAGTAACGCCCGAGAAAGGCAACTCAATTGCGGTACCACAGATTCCAGATCTTAAACTAAACAATGTGCCAAAAAATTCAAATTTTCAAAATTGAAATTGAAATATGTACTTGTGTGTTGGCCTTAAAGTTTGCACAAGAATTGTTTGTTGAATCCGTTTCAATTCAGTGAAGATCTGAACTTCCATGGTTTATGCAATGCAAGGAAATATTACTTCTCATATCGGGGGGATGTGGTAAGCTTAAGATCCATCATCCGTACCATCAGGCACACACACACACACACTTTCAGAATCAAATTGTATTTCAGATGATATATTCAAGTTTTATACACAATTGAGTCTATGTAGCGCAACAAATTAATTACGGGGTAATTAAATAGGTAACAACAAGACTTTGGTCACATATACTCGTATGTACGTAGGTTAGGTTCATGCTCCTAGTCTTTTCTGTTGACGTAGTCTCATCTTTGACAATGCGTGCATTTTTACTTTGGATGGATGGAGCGGCATATTGATTACCTGACTGCTACATGTATCTGCGGCGTGACTACTTCCTCAGTTTCACTTTTTTTTCGTTCCCCACATTTGTGTTTAAATTTCTTCTGGTTCCGTATCCAAGTGCAAGTGATTGTGAGAAATTTACTACTCCAACAGGTATTCACTGATGGGTTCGGGCCTGTGGCGTTTGAAAGTGAAAAGTAGATATATATTGGAAAATTTATTACTAGTCTCAGCAGAGGCATACACAGTACACATACTGTTGGTTGGCGTCATGGTGGGATGGGTAGGATTGAAGTTGCTTCCAGTTCTGATTTAATTAGATGCGAGTACTTGTATTCTTTGCATAATATCTAGATACACATTAGTAGATATTAATGACAGTAGTCGTCGGCCGAAATTAAGTAAGAAAAAGACTTATGACTTCATCGACCGTTAACTATGATATTCCAAACATGAACGGAGGTTAAACGCTTTGAATTGCGTAATACCTTACACTATGTTGAACTTATCTCCTATCTCCTTATGCTTGTGAAAGTTGTTTTTGGTACGCAACAAGTAATCACTTAAGTCGAATGTAGTCAGTCGCTTGTTGGAGATGACGTTTCTACTAATGAGTTGGAACACCATCGGTATTTATGTTTCCGTGTTCATTCTCCGTAACATTTGGATATGTTATGAGATCGCTGTTCTGGATACAGAGGAAGCATTCAACAATTTTTTTTATGAGGGATGTACCAAGATATTTTGCACTTAACTCGAATGGACTATTTAAGACATCAATGCTAGTCAAACTCGTTATAACATAAAATCGCACCTAAAACTGTTTGAATTCGGTTTTTGCGGATTGTTCAGTCTGAACTACCGCGTCTAATTCTGCACCAAAGATCAACTATCTGATCCGAGTAAAGGTAAAGCAATCACATTGAAACTAGCCTGCAGTGTCATCTCCGAGTAGATTCAGTGGTATTTCCTTACCGACAAGCATCACGTCTTGTCGAAAACACCTTGCTTTTGCTAGAAGACTGACAGTGTTCTGCTAAAAACTACGTTCTGTGTTCTGTCTATAGAAGTTTACTTTCTAGGAGTAATCCTTAATACTTGGCTTTCTTCGAGAGCACTGACTGAGTCAATTTATTTTCTTAATTTGAGAAGATTAACTCAAAGCACAGCTGGTCCAAGTCCGTCCACGCCATAGAGCCAACAATCGCTTGGTACAATCCGACAAACAGAACGGCAACAGCATCCGCATAGCCTAGACGTTAGAACTCTTGAGAACGTTTAACTGAGAGTCAGCAGATTATTCTTAATCCCTAAGCATGTCTGCCAATGAATTAATGCCAGCAGAACACCGGTGTGGATTAGGTGTTTAACAAAGCCCTTCGTCAGCCGCAAAGTTCCCTGGAATGTCATATTGTCCTGAAACTCAAACAGAGTTTGACATTATGCTAATAAGCGATCAGAGGAAACACGGTAGTCCTTCACAGCAATAGAATCTATTTTGCTGGAAACAAGAGATCTCATTACAGTCTTGCTGTCTGTATCGTGACTTTGGCTTGAAAGACACTCTAGTGATCAGGAAGACTGAAACAATGGTAAATGTCGAACGATTTCGCACTGACTTTAAACTTCCTTTCGGAATTATGTGTTTGGAGCCCGTGTAGACTGTAAGGAAACAATACAATTTTGGTATCACCCATGAGGCCAGCAATTTCAACTCCGATAAGAATAGCTTAATAGGTCGAGAAATTCTCTAAGCCAGAGGCAGTCCTATAAACTCTGACTGAGCTGCAATGGTTTCAATATGTTGTCCTTCAACTCGTTAGCATAATTCTGTCACGAAAAATCTGTCTTTACTTCGACCTCCATTGAACCCATTTAACTTCCCTTTTTTCTCTCTTTTTCTATTGGAACTGTGGCAATAAGTCAGGCTCAGGGCGTATGTTGGAAATAATGCAACTGTAAGGAAAGTGAGAATCGTTCAATTTCCTTTACAAAATCCAAGATGTCACCAATTCATTTGTGCATGAAATACTTCAGATCCGGTATCTACATAGACCCTAAGATCTTCTGTCGGATTCTTGCTTAGGGTGAGCAATGACATAGGAAGGGTTCCGGGTCCTCTTCTTCTCCCTCGTAGTTTAAGTTCCCTTTGACACCTTTATGACCAAGTAAGGCAGACATCATTGCGGCTTTCACTGTCAAGTTTATTTTTGCAATCTCTAAACAGACGTTATTTGGAAGTTGGATTTGTGATGGCTTCAAATGCTGCTTAACGATCCCAGCAAATTTCTGCGTTACGTGTGATGTTTCAAGGATTTCCGTTTGGAAGACCATAATCCGTCACAGTAGGGTGTTAAGTGAATCTCAAACTCTACTAGTGAGCAGTAGATACTTTGACCTTCTGCCTATTTTAACTGTCTGTCTGTCCGATTTTTTATTATATTCTTTGGTTTTCCTATAAAATATCTTCGCTTAAAGTAACTTGAATAAAACTACAAGTTTTGACTTTAACTTGAACGTGTTTTGATGCTGCAATTATTTACTTAACAAGCTGGAGCTACTTTATAAATGCTACTGCACCTGTCTACATACTAGACAGAAATTTATTTCATATAACGATGCTATAAAAGTAGTGAAGCAACTTTGCCTCTTTTTTTCGTATCCATGTCGTCAATTGCAAAAGCAAAAAAAATTATTGTCACACATTAATCAAGTCAGGATTAAAACATCAAGTTATTCGTATGAGAGTTCCGGTACACTAGATCTGTCTTATGTCCACATACATCTTGGAAGTTGTATAAATGACCAACATTCCGGTCACAGTACACTTAAAAATCTCTCCATCAACATCGTTTACTATTAATTATCTCGAAAGAAAAAAATAAATAAATAAATAAACAAACTGACTTGAGAAACATTCAAGTTTTTGTTTTATTTACTTAAAAGCTTTATTGTTTTACATAAAATATAATATATAACCTTTTATGTGTCTGCGAGAGTGATAAATGCTTAGGTAAATAACAAAAAAAAATAAATACTAAAGAAGTTGTCTTCAAAGTTATAAGCAACAGAGTGCTTTATATTTATTTAATTTATTAATGCAGTGTATGTACTAGTATTTGAGGAATTTATTAAAGAAAATTTAAATATTCAGGGTAGACACCATATAAGCTTTAAGTCGAATTTATAGATCAGTCTTTGCACATCCAAACCTTTTCTGTTGTTTTGTGTGAGCTTAGGTAAGTAGTTGGTGCGCTTGCCCTGCTAAAATCAAGTGAGCAAAACAACCAAACGTTTTCGCGACACCACTTGTCAATAAATAATGAAATACTTCCGAGAATATATGTAGTAACTTAGGTAGATAGAAGTGGCTATCTGATAAGTCTGCCGGAAACACATGTAGCACTTGTGCGACTTTTTGATACCACAACCTACGTGACCTGGATGTTAATGGATGTAACTAAGGGGGGTAGTTTTCAAATCCATCCTGTGGAGTTGAGAAAGTTTATGATGTTGCCAAATTGTATTTCAGGGATCTCGGATATCTCCTTGAAAGTAGCTTTGCCAAGTGTGAGACGCCTAGTTCTAGAAAGTGCTTGGCAGTCACAGAGAAAGTGGGATAGGATTTCCTTTTCCTGTGTATTGCTGCAACTACGGCAATGAGTGTTAAGGAAAATGCTTAACTTAGCAGCATGTGGGATAATTGGCCAGTGACCCGTGCTAATTGTTACAATTTTTGCTGTCTCGGTGAGAGTTTTGTTGATAAGATCATTCGTCTTATTTGTATTATAGGTGGGCCATATCAGTTTTTTAGGCTACTCCAACTCCATCAAAGGTTCAGCCACATCTAGCTAGCGCAGCAGCACTCTCATTCCCTCTAGTAACTATGGCCGGCAGCCCAAAGAAGAGTGATATTAAACTGAGCCTTTGCCTGGCTTCCTTAGCCAGCTCTTCGATGGCAGTCTGGCTGTCCATAAACATTCCTATGTTGATTTTGGTTGTAGAGCTAGCAGACCTCTCTAATCGCTAGTACCTTCGCCTGGAATACAATCGAAGAGTATGAAAGGCGGGAGGATTCAGATAAGTTCAGTTCCGCTGAGAAGACTCCTGCTCTAACCCCACATTCTTTCTTGGAACCTTCGGTAAAGATCGATCGTGCGGCATCGGCGGTGGTTTAGATGAAGCTCCGAGAATATAATTTGACATGAAAAAGCTTCTCAATCCACCCGTTGCAGTCGGCAAAAAAAAAAACCTACAGGTCCTTTCCATTCATCCGACAAATATAAGACCCACAATTTGAATGGTTGCGAGAAACAAGCCCTTGGTTCTCTACGGGTTGTTCCGTCAAATACATATTTGTATTCGTAACAATCTGATTAGTCCTTATCAATGAGGATATGGGCAATGAAATTTAACTAAACTAGACAAGATGAGCCCAGTGGGCTGTCAGTGGTTAAGATGGGTCTAGTGATGAGGATAAAACAAAGCTGTCGACCAAAAACCGATCCGTCTAGGTCAGAACTTGACAATTGACAGCTATAATTTTAAGATACCTCCAAACCCTGGTGGAGATTCGACGAAGAATAACCTTAGGCACCACCTATTTTGGTGGCGAATCTAGAATTTTTCTATACCCATGGGCCTTAGCAGACCTACATGCGAATTCTCCCAATCTGGCTGTGCTAAAGGGTGGTTAAGTTTTAAGGGCCGATGTTGACTTTGAATAAAACACAAATTATTTAGGAAATTACTGTCATTTCTTTTTATTATGATAATATTGGTATGGTTCAATTATGTATGGAACAAAATATCGGCCAAATGGCCGCCGCGACCTCGGCGGCACACCTCCATCCGATGGTCCAAATTTTCGATGACGCTGAGGCATCATTGAATTTCTATGCCGTTAATGTGCCGAATTATCTCATATTTAGCTCTTGCATTGTTGCTGGCTTATCGACGTACACCTTTTCTTTCAAATAACCCCAAAGAAAGAAGTCCAACGGTGTCAAATCGCATGATCGTGGCGGCCAATTAACATCGCCACGACGTGAGATAACACGGCCATTGAATTTCTCCCGCAAAAGAGCCATTGTTTCGTTAGCTGTGTGGCAAGTGGCACCGTCCTGTTGAAACCACATATCGTCCACATCCATATCTTCCAATTCGGGCCATAAAAAGTTCGTTATCATCTCACGATAGCGAACACCAGTAACTGCCTGATCGGCCTCAGCCACACTATCGCGAACAGCAGCAATATTTTCTGCAGTACGAGCTGTACGAGCATGCACTGGTGTTTTCACATCTCCTACAGACCCGGTTTGCTCAAATTTTTGCACGATTTTTCCGATTGTACGCACATTTGGACGATTAAATTGACAGAAAAAATCACGAATTGCACGATATGCATTTTGATTTGAACGCCCATTTTCATAATAAGCCTGAATAATTTTAACGCGTTGCTCGATTGTGTATCTTTCCATGGTTCAAATTGAGTTAGTCTGAAATTGAGAAATGTCAAATGAAATGCAGAAAAAAACTTGACGTTTAGGTGTGGTTCACATTCAACATCGGCCCTTAAAATGTAACCACCCTTTATATAATGCACATTTTTGAACGACCAATCAAGGGGGAGTAACTGTAGGATCACGCTTGAAGGCTCGGGCTATCCCCACTGTTATTTGCTTTTTGTAAGTTATTTGGTGTTGGCTATACTTAAAACGAGTCACCAAACTAGTGATTCGTAAGTGAAGAACAACAGTAGTGTACATCCACAAGACTATTTCTAGTTGAAGAGCCCACTTCTTTACAAAGCCACGCATGCTTTCTAAACGCGTTATATCTCCAGCTAAGCTTTGGATCAGGAATTATTCCTTGATTCCTTGCATCGAGTGAAAAGAAGAGTTATTAGTCATTTAGTCATGAAGGCGTAATGGTCAGTTGTCTGATGCTAAACTTATGCAAGATTCCTGCCACGAATTCACGGATAAAGGAGTGAAACATCTTCGATAACACTATAACCATGTGCACAACCAATCTTACCTTGTTTCTATCACGGCAACAGTGGGAAAGAACTCCGCCCTGCCGTGTTCCTCTACTGACCAGTTTGACTAAGAGACTGTAACCAAAATTCGACAGAATAATTCCAATTTTAAGAATTATGAACTTCTCAATTCCAAGCTTAGTTACATATTCCAAGACGGATCCAGTATAGAAGTGATTTAAGGCACCCTCTATATCTAGAAGGTAACCTGAGTATATTGTTCTACTTCATGAAGAGCTGACAATATTAAACCATGTTGGTGATCAAGAGCTTATCAGGAGAAAGGCAAGAAACGATCACGCCACTCGATATGGTTTAAGAAATCCCCGTCTTGAGTTTGATCCCACGATACTGATCGTCGTAATTTAGTCAGCGTAGTCTGCATTTTACAGGGAAGGCATGTGTACGTATATTACCCTTGAACCGTATGTAGAACTTGTTATTCCCAAAGAATACTTAAACCAACAACCTCCACAAAAGAATGTGAATTGTATGTATGAAACGTTATCCGCTACATAACCCTATTAAAAAATAATTCCATAAGATGTCTATGCCCTCTTATGCATTATTACCGCAACGGTCTTATGCGAAAGATGCAAATCAAACCTGTTCCGCTACACGAACTAGATTCAAGTATAGAATCGTAAAATATCAAATAAAGCTATTTACGAATTCTTCCCCAAGCATTGCTCTACTTCCCTCTGAATGGACTTATACCTAACCTAGTCTTGGAATTCCTATCACGTATATTGTGTCGCTCTGTGTAATCAATAACTGCTTGGCTGAATATTTTTATAGGGATATGAACCTACCACCGCATTGATCGTACAATTATTGCGAATAATTAAGGCTTCCACCAACGCTGTGTTGTACAGCCCCCCGCTTACAATTTATATTTCATGTTCTTTGGCAAACTATTAGCAATCAACAACCAAACCACACATAAACAGTCAAACAAAGTCGACAAGCTCCTCGGTGCTTATAAATTACCACAAGTAACAGTCAAGTTGTGCAAGTATCTTTTCAGGTGAATTTAAATCGATTTTTGTGTTCGATTGCACATGGCTTGTGGCACCGAATTGTATCCGTAGCCTAATTCAAGTCGTCGTCGTCGTGGTCTTTTCCTATTAAATAATCGACGAATCCAGACGAATTGTTATGCAAAGGTGTGGCACAAGACTATGCCGTGAAGTTTAATAACAACTGACAATTGGATGATGGCGTGTACACGCTAGGCTTCAGTTGCCGGCTTACGTGAGAAAGGAGTTTGCTGTAGGTATGCACATTCCTTTCGACTCTATAGAACCAACTAACACACTACTGGGTGTAGTTTCCTGTGAATAAGGGAACCACGGAAATTGCTGCTAATTTCTTGCGGAGGCATTGGAAAATTTGCATTTAGGACAGACTTGGGTGGACAGACTAGTGTACACAGATACAAAGATACTTTTTTTTTTAGATTGAGGGTCACTCTGGACACTTTTCACTTGGCACGCATCAAAACAATAAAAGCCATTCAACAACTTTTGATGTCAATCTACCAAACGAAAGTTGACGTAAGTTCAGTGAATCGGTGAGTTACTGTTCCCGGGCAAGTTTATGACGCACTGTTGTAGGTAATAGTAGATCGTGACATGGTTAATATTTCAGGCATTTTCTTTGTGCTAATGTATTTGTTTATGTATAGATCACTTGTATCTTAAACAACATAACGAATATGTGTATCACGTGTGTTTCTATTTTGTGAACACACATTTAAGACGGTAGCTACACGAGTATCTTCTACACGAGCGGATTAAAACTAAAAAAATATTTATAAAGTGGGATGCGATGCCTAGGAATTTTTAACGAAAGTGGATAAAATGGACTAGAAATGTTGTTAAATTTTATAAAAAACTATTACAACTGCGTACAATGTGCATAAAAACTTTTTTTAATTCTTAAAATGTAACACATGCGCCGAGGAAAATTTACATAAATTTTGATTTTATTGGTCTCTTGTTGCTTCCTTATTGGAACTTGGAATTCAAATGTTATTCTCACAGTTTTGGTTATAAGACGACACCTGTCTATCCAAAAAGAATTGGAACCGACGTTTGTGCGTCAGAGCCGACAGGATTCGAATAGTGACTACAAACGTGCAAATCTTACTTTTTAGGTCAAACGATATCCATTACATCTGCACATGCTACATTGTACACATAAATTATACTCAGCTTCCTCAAGACTCTTCAAACCAGCCACCAGCAACCATACTCTTAACTAAGTATTTCAAGTCGTGGAAGCCTTGAGCACACCGTATACAATATTTAGCGTAAGATGGTGTATTTTTAAACGAAAATGGAAAGTCTGGTGACCACCATACGATTTTGTGCTTCATTTTAGGTTAGATTAGGTAGCAGTCCTTGCTAGACCAAAATGTAGGTCCTTTGTGGTACCACGTAGAGCACTGGATCACCATTAAATTTGCACCATAAATTTTCTTTCGTTCTAAAGGAAGATACTGTGGGTAGCCGTATCAGTGTCAACCTCTTCCTGCTCCACACTATATGCAGAGCCACTTAGATCTTGAAACAAAGCTACGAGTAGGTTTTCTTAGGACATTAGCTTTGGCAGAGCCTTTGGCATGAGTGCCTTGCTAACAAGTTAAACATACACAGCACCCAAAATCTTACACTTTTTTTCTTTTTTTAAAATATCAAGCGACATAGTGCTTAGATCTTTACAGAAGTACTCCATTTCCGCCTTGATAAGGCAAGAACAGGTGCATTAAAGGTGGGCTACTGTTTCTCCCTCCTCCTCGTCTTCAAGATTCTAACAACATGACTACCTCTCAAACTTTGGCTATGAAGTCTTTCCGTTCCTCTTCCAATCCAGATTTAGACAAATCTGATAGCTTCTTCCCATTTTTCTGGCTATAGTGTCAAAGCGAAACTTTATCGATTCTAAGAAAAAATAAGATGGCTCTTGATCTTTGAAAAAATTCCGATCCTTTCCTTCGTTTGTCTGTTCGTCCACACTGCAGTTGCGTGCAACGTCGCTGTTCTGGAACCCATCATAAGGGAACTTGGCATCTATCATCGATCTCAGGCTTCTTATTACATTCCCTATATTTGGTCAGAATCTAGTGGGTGTTTTTACTTGGCACATACTTAGACCTTATGAGGTTGATTGGCATCACAGTGGGTATTAATTCTGGGTGCCTAATTAAATCAACAAAAGCTTTTGAGGAGGCTTTCATAGATAAATGTTTCTTACTAGAGCTAGCTTCGAATTAACAAGGCTTCAAAGTAATTTTTATTTTTTATTTTTTTTTCTTCTGAACCATACAGACATGAAGACTGGTTTATTGTACTACCAGGTAGGAAAGTTAATTTCAATGAGTTTTGGCTTTTCAGTGATCAAGAGCTCAGGTCATTATCGCTCACCACATCAGCTCTGGAAAAACTCCAAACTAGTGCAGCATTGCCTACAATTACTCACTTCGCTGGTCAACTTAAACAGCCCTTCTCACTGTGTACTGGACAGTGGTTATGAGGAAAATAAAAAAGCGGATGAACCAACAAGCAAAGAATCTGCATCACACTTCATAGTGTCAAGTCCAATCTGAGGTGGCTTAGGTTAGGTAAGGTTGGAGTGGTAGGCTGCAGGTTGCAGCCTTACTTAGACCAGATACTTTACCCAGGAAATATTACCCGCAGAACCAGCTGGAGCTTGCTATGAAGCACTGGAGGCTACCTATGCTGATATCATCCAGTTCACTTAGGTTGTGAAAGAAGCTGGCTCCTAAGTGTCCTCTTCTTCGAGCCCAGATGACCAGAAGGTGGAGAATTGTCTCCTCCTCCTCCTCGTCTATGCAGCTTCTGCAGAAGTCATTGTAGAGAAGGCCCAGTCTGCTGACGTGCTTGCCGATGGTGCAGTGTCCCGTTATGACACCTACGAGGATGCTTATAAGCAATCTTTTCAGTCTGAGGAGACATTGAGAGCGTTCGAGATTCAGCCTTAGGCAGGTGTTACCCTCTGCTCATCTATGATTGGCGACATTGATCGCGTTCCTTTTAAGTAGTAATTTGCAGGTGGCGAGAGGCATGCTTAAGTTCCCCTTTTCCGGAAGAATTGATAGAGTTGTACCCTCTCTGGCAAGTTCATCAGCCATACAGTTGCCTGGAATTGCTCAGCTATCTCGTTACGAGACAAGCGGCAATTTAGGGCTGTTTTCGAGTTGAAAGTGACAGATTCAAGGGATTTTATAGCGGCCTGACACCCCTGAGAATGGAATGAGCTCAGAAGACGGAGAACCAACAGAATACACACTTTGTCACTGTAACTTCTTATCAGAACACGTCATCGTTACAGCCGGATTCATCACCAACACCTGAATCAAGGATGAGCTCTAACTCTAAGGACATCATCATGGCCTCACCTCAATATTTAATCAAATCTTATCTTAGAATTGGTACGTCCACCTGCAGTTAAGTTGGGAAGCCTTTTCCAGAGTCTTTTTCAACTTCACTGACGCGTATGAGACTAAACGTTTTGGCTGCTAATATTCTGAAATGAATTGTAAATTTAAAGTCGGCACATCAGAAGCAGACCAACCCAACTCAGATATCATTGAAAAGTCGTCTAAATGTTCTGAAAACTAACATCGTAGCTGTTGGGTGTACTTAAAACCACTTGATTGAAACCATGTTATTAAATTAATTTTCTTACATCGCTCTGGATGACCTTCAATTTACTTGTGTATAATTAACTTCCTTCAGCGTTTAAATCCCGCCGTGTTCAGTTTCACCCCGTGACCAATTTCCCATGAGTAATTTTCAAAGCCAATTGACATCGCTCAGCAGTCAATATAAGAACAAACATTCCTTCTTAAGGTAGGCACCGTGTGGTATAGGCAGTGGGCACCACCAAAACATCATTCTCAATTCAAAACTCATGACTAAGCCATAGCCACTCACCAAACTCGTTTGTTCCACTTCCAAAAAGTCAACTTTGCCCACTTTAGACCAATCAACCAGCACACATATGTACATATGTACACATTTAGATGTTTATTTTTACTTTTATTACCGAACGTGTGGTAGTTTTTCTCAAACTTTCTCCTAAATCGAAAATTTACTTAGAATTTTTTGGGAATTTCTTTGGTCTCATCTCAAACCGGGTTGACATGACACACCTTTAAGTCGAAGTAGTGAACTCTAATCGGAAAGTTTGGCTTTTTCAACACCTTTATGTTAGGGGGCAGTAATACTCGTACATGCAACTGAATACAACAAGTGCGTTGTCGTTAGGTAACCGCATTTGAGTTCATTCATCTTGAGTACTTTCGAGGCGCATAATTTATTAATTTCAACAATATCGGTTCGATTTGTAAACACTGAAGATATGCACGATATGATGGCACATGACCAAGTATGGAATGATTGTTAGATAATAATAATAAAAACAAACCGATTGGATACAAGTTCGGTCTTCAGATACAATGGATCGTTTGGATGGAATGCTTTGAACATTCAATGCATGTAGAGTTGGTCATTGATGACATTTTGACATGTGAAATTGATTCAATTTACTTTGTTTTGGTTGGGGTTACGATCGTATACTGACTCAAGTAATTGAATTTGTTTCAGGTGTTAAACAAATAGAGTGGGAGCAATGTTGGGTGGTCCAAGATTGACACTATCCTCAGTTTTCGGAACCACTGATATTGATGCAGAATCAAATTCAAATTGGGAGCAAATTAGGTTAGGTTAGGTTGAAGCAGCTGCTGCACTTCCATTGTGATACCACACGAGTCTTGGAGGGATTTTCTTCATCTACTCGTTTAACCAATTGCTGTTTCTGATGAAGCGTAGGAGGCATCTGACATCTGTGTTTATCAGATCGCTCCTAAGTGTTATTTTCTTTTACAGGAGGGAGCTGGACAAGTAAAAAGAAGGTCGTTTCCTCCTCTTCTTTAACCGTTCATCACAAATGTAGAATAAGCTACATAGCTCTGTGTTTCCTCATCACTACAACCCGCAAGCATTTAAAACCAACATGCATCGATACCTCCTCCATCTCTCTTCGAATTTCCCTAATGCTCGTGCATTACATACACATAACTTCTATAAAAATCATTTAAGTACACACCAAGCCTTGTTGCGTGCACGCCTATTAAGCAGTGTCGAGTGATCACACCCATTCTAGTACTGATATGCAATCTGTTGAGAGAAATCGATTTCTTGGAGCGTTTCAGATCCAGGTTTGGCCAAATCTAGACATATTGTACCTTTTTCCATATCTAGCTAGTTCATCGGACTTACAGGTACAATTCTCTTGAATATCTCTATGTCCCTGCACCCAACAAAAGTGAATATTGAACCGTTCTATCATCTCGGTGGAAGACGATTGGCAACCTAGAGCTTCTATTGAGGTTAGAGAAATTTATGTCATGAACTTGATGGCTGCCTGGTTATCCAAAAAGAAACGAATATTTATGCCCGATATGACGTTTTTCTTAAGCCAAAATAAAACCCCTTAAATCACGAATATTTCCCTTTGGAACATGTTGCAATAATTTAGAAGACTAAAGGCTAAGATGAAGCCCGTCAGAGAAAACACCTCCATCTACCCCGTCATTGGTTTTTGATTGGTGTAGAAGTGCATCGACTTGACTTCTAGAAATGCATCTTACTCCCGAAACGACCTGAACTTCGGTAAAATTGCTTTAAGGCAAACGACTGCAATTAATTTCAAGGGGTATTCGATGAAACAAAATGAGCACGGCTCATCGTTTGACCTTGCTTCGATTATCTCGGATTGTGGCTTTATCTAGGTATGACCGGGATGCAGAGCTAGTGCGTTATTTGGAAATGTTTCATCTTTCAAACGGAAACCGTTCTATTGATTAATCAACGGAAGTCCTTAGCTATATCCAAAGAGTTAGGAAGAATAACACAGCTTCAAGTCAGCAAATTAACGAAAAGTTGTTCGAGGCTAAATGCTGACACTGTATTCCCGGCACAATGACAACTCAGGCCATGGAAGTGCGGACTTGCACGCGAACGGTGAAACTACATCCCTTCAATGACCTTTCCTTTGTACGGAGCCTGATAATAAGGCCATTGGCAGAACATGCAATTGTCTCAACAGAATACATGGGTAAGAGCCAGAAATCTTTGGCATTTGATCAACAAAATTAGATCTGTCTCCTTGAAAATATTTAGTCGCCGTGAAGCACAAGCTTTTGTTAGGGATCCTGAACAGATCATTGGATTGCATGTGGCAAGATTCTGTGTTGTTTACAATGACCCTGCAGAAACTGCAAAGACGCGGAGAAAGTTAAATTTATCCGTCACTTGCTCCCGCTCTTGTTAACATTTTGTACTATCGGTAGTGATTTTCTTGACGCTCTTGCGGGCCTTATCATGCCATACACCATACCAACGACACATACCATAGAGTACCTCCATGAAACAAAGACTCGATTGTATCTGGTCCCTTTTAGAGTTGTTATAAGTTGCTATCATTTGCGTTTCTATTGAGAAAGTATCCAAAAAACTTGTAGAAAAAACTACTATCTGTACGGATTGTATGTGTAAAAATAAATGCTCTCAAATTACGGTACCTTGTTGCTTGTATTATATTAAACACATCCAACTCAGTGCTTTCGCCCTTTTTCCCCACCCACTTATTGCTCCATAGTTTACTCAAGACACCATCAAGCACCAAGCATCTTGTTGTGGTAAAGATACTTTATTTTCTAAACAAGTAGAAAAACTCCAGACAGCTTCCGCTGCATTGTTAGTCGAGTCCACAATGAATGACCATCCATAGTCACACCGTGACCATGCTTGCTAGTAACCGGTTAATCCAGAGCACTAGTCACCAATCATTTGCTGCCTACAATCGCCTCGCTGCCATATGCGATTAAGTTTCGCGCCAGCAGCTAACAGTGCTCTACAAACTTGTTGACCTTTTTGCCCACAAGTCCACAATGAAAAATGAAAAAAAAAAAAATACAAAACAGTTGCAAAAGTTGAAACACAAGCCAGCGCTAACGTAAAATGTGCACAAATTACCATTTTTACCAGCGAAAAAGTTGCTAACATAACGGCGAAAAAAATACCGCATGCATATAGAATACCCCATCTAAGATGTGACTAAAATCCGATACTGACGACGCCTTTAAAAGCGGCTTGAGCGAGCCTTAAGAATTCCATTCACCCACCTTCGTCATAAGTGCATTATTAGTGATTCTTATCAGACACCCTCAAAATTGTGTTCACCGAAAGGTATTCGTATCTGAAGGTGCATTGCGTACTAAGTAATAGATAGAACAAGAGAAAAGATTGTTGTATCCATGGAATAAAGTGTGTGTTGACAAGATGTCTTGATTGCAGGTTTTCAAATTCGAGGTCAGTGAGTATCCACGGGGCTTAGGAGGTCATCAACTATTTCCTGGATGCTAAGACCGGAGCAAAAGTCAACCTGTGTGCGACATAGTTCCCGCACACGTGATGTCACGTTTCGCTTTTTACGAAATATCCACCAGATACTAGGCACATTGATGCGAGGAAAGTGTGTCAGGCGGTAGACCAAAAGAAATTAAACTTTTTGAAGAGTTTCTTCTTCGCTTGAGGCCGTTGCGTCGTCGTCGTCGGTCGTCCAAAAAGTGGGACTCTATACATTGTGTACATAGCTTTTAGAGTGTTGCAATCGAGTTTGGAACGTGTGACTAAGTGTTAAACAACGAAAAAGATAAAAATGTATGTGAGTGTGTATCTGTGTGATCGGTCAAATCAAATTTATCCGGGTGGGTGAATTCATTTTGCGAAATTAATGCAACGAAATTTGAGTGGGAAAGGACCTACAAAACCAGTTGGGTGACTTATTTAAAAGTATTTCCTACAACTTGATCTATCCATTTCGGGTATACAATTGACAGGAACTTAAAAATAGCATCGTAAACCTAATTAACAATGTTGAATGCGAGAAAAACACCTTGAATTACTAAATGACTTTGCATACATTTTAGAAATTATTCACAATAAACGGTCTTGCTAAATTAATAAGTCGGACAAAAGATACGCCCACATTTTTTTTGATTGTATCTGAAAACAATAATGATATATCCATTACCGTTTTCAATGATGAATCAATACACGCGCGAAAAATGAGAGGGGAGTGTTGCTTGTGAATGAAGAACGTGACGAGGTTGGATCCGCTGACCAGACATATTTTTAGGAATTAAGTCAAATTGAAGGCGGAGATGGACGTTGGTTAGCTAAAAATGTAATCTAACGACTGATGTCACCTCTAGAAACCTCTAAGTG
The DNA here is from genome assembly GCA_951813785.1 of Criorhina ranunculi. Taxonomy (NCBI): domain Eukaryota; kingdom Metazoa; phylum Arthropoda; class Insecta; order Diptera; family Syrphidae; genus Criorhina; species Criorhina ranunculi. Next base: position 28,655,728 of record OX638385.1, on the reverse strand, counting down.
CTTGGAGCACTTAAGTCATTCCAGTGTCCAATTCAAAGCTTTAAAGAAATTTTTGATAGGAAGCGTATTAAGCTATCAACTTCATACAATCAACTGAATAATAGTTTTAAAAAAGCATGCAGATGCGACAAGCAGACACGGATATATAAGTTGGCAACCATAGCTAACCAAGCAGCGCATGAGCAAAACTTTAAAACCCGATACGATATTACTCGAGGAATTTCGAATTCAACGCCCAGAAGATGGGTCATTGCTAAAAAGTCAAAACGACCAACTGAAAAAGTAAAGCTCTTCAGTCACCAAAACTACCATCTCTAGGACGGTTACTATGGCCTGAAGTAGAATCCACACATAACAGGCTCTATACTGCGCCATCATTCACCCAAGAAATCATATTTCATTAAGGAGCTGCTGAATGAAACGGGCCCAGCTATTTCCAGCTCCTCGGGTCCCCGATAGCTTGGTCCTATAAACCAAAGGTCGCTATTTCTCTTCGTCTCAGACCTGGGGACTGTGATTCGCAGATCCTCTTGGCTGGAGCATTATTGTCCCATTGCTCATTTTAACTGCTGTAAGCGATGACGTGTTTTGGACTGCATCCACATCTTGATACAGCTCACTATGATACGAGAATGAAATGGAGGATGAGTTAGGTGGGAAGGGAACAGAATAAAACCTATCATTGGTCGATCACTCATTGTAACCTCTAGCACTTATTAAGTCCAACATAGCACTAGACTTTCAAAGACACGTCGACAAGAGATGGAGCGCACTCTACACACCGTATCTGTAGAGAGGTCTAGACAAATCATAACAAAATATAAGCAAGGTATATTCTTCCACTAAACAGATCAAACTTACCGCTCTTCATAGGGATTAACATGGGCCACAACCTACTGGCGGCCCACTTTAGAAAAATGGGTTTAAGTATATCAGAGGCTGCGGCTACACCAACGTAGAAGAGAGCACAGCCCACTTCCTTTATGCCCAGCCTATCCATAAACAGAAAGACGGCCCTTGGTGAATATTCCTTCAACAATCTAGGTCGACTTGGTGTAAGAAATCATAACGAATTCGGGATGGTTCGCAGAGGCCCTCCAACCCTTCTTCCTTGTCGTCCCATTCCACGCTAGGGGAACACCAGAGACCCATAAGGATCCAAATGAAAGCTGCATCTTATGAGAAGCAGTCACCCTTTCAACCTACCTAGATACAGCTCCTCCATTCCCCCTCTCGCATAGGGTATGAAATATTCAAATAAACGAGTTAGGTGGCATAGTACACCGTAAAGCAGACCAAAGCAACCATTGAAAGGAGCCACGATCAATATCTTTAAAAGCACACCCTGTTCACATTTTTACTAATTGAAACACAGGTAGCCAGTCGTTTAGCTACATAAAGTCCACATGACACTTCACGATTCATTGGACTTCATTAGCCGTGTTTTTTTGATTGCTGTATACCCAGCCCAGTAAAATTTTACACACAAAGTAATAACAACACACTAAGTGGCGATAGCTTTCCCAGTAGCAGCAAGTGAGGATAGAACTACATAAGTTGACCACCAGAGCGCGAAAAATCTCATAAATTAGCTCTTAGCCGATCATATTTGTTGCTTTTCCTCGGTTTTGACATTTGCAAACTGTCAAATGAAGAAAAAGAAATCGAGCCGCAAACCAATTGGTTGGTGCGGCTGCTACTGGGGATGAAGTGAGTATCGATCGTTTTTTTGACTGAAGTGAGTATAATTATCAAAAAAACACGGATATTGGAAATCATGAAAGTTTTTCTAAAAAATTCAACAATCTCTCTAATTCACCATGTGAAACTGTCAAAATTAAAGTTCCCATCAGTATATAATTTTAAACATTTTTAATGTATAATTTTGACAGCTAAGCATTTTTAATGGTGCTTATGCATATTTTGTATCCAATATGTGTGTTTTCAATTGTTTTCGAACAAACAAACAGATTGTGTGGGCTTTAGAACAAACAAATCCCATTAAATCAATATGTTTTTAATTTTGTAGAAACACTTATACATTTTAATATTTTCCCCACTAAAAGCTCTTGTTGTATGCACTAGTGTAAACAAAACAAATAAGTCTATAAATAAAATGACAAGAGAAACGGATAAGACAACTTTCATTATATTTTTATAATTATATGCACCCATTGACCAGATTCTTAAAGAAAAATAACAAATTAATAAAAATATTCGTACATAAAACAAGCTCGGTGCCACACAAGAACCAAATTTGTAGAATGAAATCGAAAGAATCCACAGGCAAAGATTAGCTAATAGGGTTGCCACTTAAATTTTTATTGTGTGATATTATAAGGTTAAAGTACGAGTACTCCCACTTTTGTCGGGAAGGAAACAAACTACTGGAGCACTTTAGTTCAAAGACAGATCAATCGCACAACCAGATAGAGAACACAATTTTGAAGTATTTCTTTCGTCTTCGTAGAACGAGTAGATGCATAAGTGATGAAAAGCTTTAGTTCCCAACGCTGGCCACAACAGCACCAAAGGTATGATTCCAATGAAATATGGGAAGTTTTTCATAGCATTGTCGCCCTATACTGGTCGCCGTGACTTAGTAGTAAGTGCGTTGGACTACGAAACAAGACGACACAGATTCGACCCTCAAAACCAACAAACGTTTTTTCGCCGCACCATCTCTTCGCAGGCATGACATACTTACAAGAGTATAATGTGATGAAAAAGCTTCTCAATCCACCGTTTGGAGTTGGCAATAAAACTGTAGGTACCTTCCATTCGCCTGAAAAATATAAGATGCACAACAACAAAATAGGCCTTAGTTTCTCTATGAGCTGTCGGGCCAACTATTTAGTTTTTGTTTTTTGTCTTCCCATCCACAGGTGTCGCAGATAATGCTGTCGCTTAAAACTAACACACTGAGGAACTTGGCAAACTCAGAGTGGTCCATTAGAACACCAGTAAGTTGTCTACAATCTATTTTGTTTAAAGATAGCAGGAATACCTCCGATCTCCTACAAACTTCGGCACCCATTGGTTTAGTTTCTTTACATTCTAGAGAGTTATGCCCAAGCGTCAATGGAAACCCTAATCAAGGACATTGGCAAATGTAACATGGATTCAAGTCCTAAGAACTCCTCGTCAAGAAATCATTTCCATTGTGTCCCGTTGAGACCCAAACAAGATTCAAATCCTTTAAAAATTGTTTAAGGATTGGTCAGGGCCTTGAACGCAGCTGTGTAGAGCCAAAACAGGTAGTTCTTTGGAGCTTAACGAAAGCAGCGACGTATTAACGCAAAATCCCATTCCAACAAACAACCGACGCGAGTGATAGGAAGAGTCTTATCATTGCGGTGTAAATCTCAAAGAGTTTCTTTGGGGATAAGTCCTACACCTTCAGAATACCAAAAGACAGACAGTGCCTTGGAAGTCTTCAACTCGGCTTTTTTCGTTTATAGAATTTTACTTTCTAGGAAAAGCCTGAAAAATTAAGCTTCCTTGAAGAGCTGAATAATGAGGTAGACCATTGAATTTTCTTTTTGTCGTTACGAAAACTACTTCAATTTTGAGCACCAATGCTAAAGTAGTAAAGACATATCAACGACTTCATTGAAGACTTAAAGTACTCTGTCAAGAACTTACAGAGGTGCTTCTTCCCCCAAAAGAGATTTGTTTTAAAAGTGTGGAAACTGACCAGACTGATTGGACACGGTTTTTTTAAGTCGTTCGAATCACAGAGGACTGTTACAAAAGACGATAATCTGCATAACTGGAATGAGACATGGCATCGCGAGTCGACGAATCAGGCTGAAGATTAAACGCAACCGCAAGCACCTTCCTAAAGTTCCACCATGATCTCGATCACGAAATTCTGCAGTTGTAGGAACAAAAGATCTTTGAGGTCGCAATTGTTTTCTCCTCGTCGTCAGGATACTTAAGAAGCCCCACAGACCCTGATTCTGGTTTCCCAGGATAGTTGCCCTCCGATATAGTCCGAAAAAATAGCAATTCATGCATTAAAAATGAATTACATGTTCATGCTGGAGGACGAAATAGGATACGACAGTGTTTCGATGAAAAAGCAGTAGAGGATCTGTTTTGGTCCTAGGTTCATAGAGCACTCACAATTCACTTACTAGACTGTTCCGAGTTTTTTAACTTCCGGTGCCAAAGAGCATCAACACCGGTTTGCAGAAGCATAAAGTATGAAAGAAGGATAAATAACAAACTTTCGCAATTCTTCCATGGACTCAGTATTTAGGAAATCGAAGAAGCTTGTTGGTAGAATACCAAACAGACACCTCAAAAATGAATCCGATTGTTAGAGGATTCAGAAATGCGCAGCGAGGTGTACGGTTCGACCCAGTGGAGCGTGATTTGTACAACTTTGCATGCCTTTCATCACAAAAAAAAGAGCGACAGCCCGTCGAAAGCCTATGTCTAGCTTCTCGCAACGATTCATTCTGTGCATGTTACGAAGAGATTTTTTCTTGCCACCTCTGAACAGCTGATTAAGAAGCTTCAGATTATATTCTCAGAGGTTAGTCACAACATTGTCAACCAAGTAAATATTCATATTTAAAAAAGTGGCAACCCAGTCCCGCAAGTCATTTTAAATGTTAATCACACGAGAACAGATTGTGTTGGTTGGGACCGGATTTAATTAATTCCGGCGTAATGTGTGCGGTTGTACCAGGAACGTGAAATGGAAAGTTTGACCAAGCTAAAGTCTGATAGAATGTAGGTGAATGGTAAATAAAAATAAAAAAGGTATATACATATGTCCATGGCTTCATTCTAACCAGTATTAGCTGTTGTGTCAGCCCAATCGTTGTCGTTAAAATGAAAGTGCTAGTATTTTTATTAAAATTAATTATGCTAGAAGTTATTTTAGACTTTCACTGTTTATACGAAAATGTTGATGTGCAACAATATTTTTGTTAGGCTAGATAGATTGATGTAGACTTCTCAATGTAGAACTTGTGAAAAAAAGGGGGGCAATAAATATTCTAGGCTTAACCAGTATATCAACACAATAAACCTCTATAAACCTGAAGCAATAAACCTAACCATTAAGTCAATCCTTCGATTCGCATCTTCTTTTCTTCGATATACATAGCTCCAAGGACATCTTGACTTATTATATAAGATGCTGGTTGTTCTCTTTAAGTCTTCGAGGATATTTTGTTCAAACTTTTACAAAAATTCTAACTCTCAATAGAATTTAAAAACTTCTTGACTTCTTATAGATCAATAGATTAAATTAAGTAAGAGTGACTGTATGCATCTAGCAGCAAGATAAACTTAGACCCAAAGAAGGTCCACTGTAATGTCCAAAAACTATCGATGGACATACTTGACAACCGAGATAATCGATGAAGAATGCTTCCAAGTGAAGCTGCCTTGAAATAAAGAGCCCTGGACAAGTACAGATGATGAAGAGTTGTCTCTTCCTTCTCCTCGTCCCTATAGTTCCTACAGAAAGCATTTAGGAAGGTACCATGCTTTTTTGTGTGGCTTTCCATAAAGCAGTGTCCAGTTATGAAGCCTATTGTTGTCCTGATAAGCAACATTTTCAGCGTAACCAGTCTATAAGAGCGTGCCATTTCATCGAAAGAAGGTTGCTCTAGCTGCTCGTACCAGCTTAAGTAACAATTTGCATGTAGCCAGAGGCATGGTAGAATCCTTAGATTTATGGCACAGCTGGCGAGTTCAAAAGGCATACAAACGCTTAGAGTAGGTAAATGTTGAACTACTCTCAGCCATACAGTTGAAAGAGGCCAATTCCAGGAACTTCTGTAATTGCGGGATGGTTGTCACTTCATCCACGATTAGGTCTCCTTGAAAGCCGGAATGTCTGCCTGGAAATGCTTCAACGATATGAGAGGTGGAAGAAGATATTGATGTACAGATCTTCAGAGGAGACTCCACCTCCCATCTCGCCTTCGGTTTTTGAACTATCCATCCAAGTCATTTGGCCATTCTTTCCGGAACGGGATGGTGGCTTCAAATATCCTTGTGAAAATAATTCTTGACAGGGTTTAGTCAGTGTTGCTCGAGAAGAGTGTGTCAGTGTTTATCTAGAATTATGGAATATCCAGTCTCCAGGAGCTGCCATCTGCTTGTCAACAATGTATATGGTAATCAGATGAAATAAAATGTCGTGGGCAGCTGAAGGGGTGGTCTTCAGAGTAATAGCTCCTCTCTCTGACATCTCTCTGTAGCTTCTCTAGAAAATTGTGATGTATATAGCCTTGTTCAATACCGTCCTCCAATACAGTCATGCCATCCATCTAGACCAATGGACAATAATATGGTTTAACTCCAAGCTAGCTCTTAGTTTATGTTGAAGTATTTGCGAATGAGCTCATATTTTGGCAGCAGATAAGGACAATATCTGACAGAGCCTCAAATGTCACTAATGACAAGCATAGAAGGCCCTGCAAGTAGCTAGAAAAGTCTTCGGATGTCGATCACGAACTCCATTCTCCTAAACAGCGCTGAGATATGAGCCGATGATCTCGCAAGGAAATGAATGGCCTCGGTGCAGGTAAGAGGAGCTCTTGGGGTAGTAGGTGCCTACCGAAAAGTAGCAGAACCTGAAGTTGCAAATTGGTCTAGGAGGAAACTAAGCTGCTAACCAGGCATTGGTGTTTGAATGCCTTTTCACATAAAATGGGAAAAGTGGAGAGCTCAGCCCCGACACAAATAACACCTTCTTCGGTGCTGAAGATGGCAAGAAGAACTAGCCAGAGCAGCTCTAACTCCAAGCCAGACGAAATTAAAGAGCAGAAAGAAGCCCCCATATGCCTAATAGTGACATCATCCTGAAGTAATGCGAAAAGTAATTACAGGATTGACAGATGCTTGGAGAGAAAGAAAATTTAGTCAGTGGAAGTCCTACACACTAGTGAGCGAAGACCCTGATGGTGCACAATGCATTCTGTACCTGTTTAAGCGCCAATCGTCTATCTTCGACAGCTTCTACACAAATAATCACCATCAGTGCACCGTCTCCCTAATTTTCTGTTCAGTGTTTTGTCTACAATTATCAGTTTAAGTTTTCGACACTGAACTCTCCAACAGTTCGATGTTTGATCATCACAAGCCTTCACCTTAATACATTATCAGACAGCTTAACACAAAAAAAAAAAAAGGCTGACTAAGCTTTTAATTTACCGAAAAAGGTCAAAACCTAAATCAAAACCAAAGATACACCTTGCGGTCACAAGACTTTTGTTACTTTAAAATTAAAAAAAAAAAAAAAAGCTACCTGCGGTCCAATGTTGGACTCTCAGTTCATGGACAAGATCTAATTGTAAATTATCGCATGCAATTGATCAAAGATTAATGTGTTCTACATCATTGTACGTGTGTACGTTGTCTATTGTGGTTCCCAATAGGAAAATATAGTTTCTTTTATCGTGAGACGTTACTTTCGATATCTTTTGTTGTTCAAGTGAAAGTTTATAAAAAGCCTTTCAAAAGACTTTTAATAGTTGATGAAATATAAAGCAGCACATGCAACTTTTTAAAATAAATTGCCATCTGTATGTCGTTGGCAATAAAAAAAAAAAAATTGCTAAAGATATTTTTTTTTTCTCCATGAAAAGGTTAATATGGAGTCACACAATTAAAATGTTATATGTGGCGTATTTGTATGAGGAGACGTATTGATAGAAGAAGTTAGAAGCAAATTAGAAGCCTTAACACAGTAATAACTTGTCGACTTTATAATAGACCTTGACTATGGGTTTCTGCATATGAAATCATGACTATCGTTTGTGCATGAGGTCATACAAATTAAATGCAATAAGTACCAAGATAATGAAGTTGATGAGAACTTTTTCTTTTCTTTGAAGCTTAGGTACCTACTTACAAGAGCCAAGTTACTGGAATTGCTTTTCGAGAAATTTAGATTCGAGAAAAAAATCGTATGCTCATACCCTCTGAAGGGATCATAGATGAGCCTTCCTTCTAGATAGCACAGATTTATCTTGTTTTCTTGTATAATTATTTGTGGTCTATTTTGACCCTTGCTAGCACCTTGGAGAGGTTTATTCCTTCACCGGAGCTGCTCTCGCACTACAATTCTATTCAAACTTATACCTTGTATGTATGTATATTTAGCACGGCAGCTCAACACCGACGCGACGTCTCGGACAGAACGTCTCCCTCGACAGATATAACTTTGAGGTAGTTAAGGACTTTGTCTACCTAGGATCCGCTATCAATTCAGACAATGACACCAGCGCTGAGATCAGACGAAGAATAACCCTTGCCAATCGCTGCTTCTTTGGGCTAAGAAGGCAATTGACTAGCAAAGCCCTCTCTCGAACAACAAAAGTGACCCTATATAAGACCCTAATAATCCCAGTCCTGCTCTACGGCGCAGAGGCATGGACTTTATCTATAGTGAATGAGGGTACTCTTGGCTGCTTCGAGAGGAAAATTCTTCGGGTGATTTTCGGTCCCGTCTGCATAGACGGTGAGTGGAGGAGGAGATACAACGACGAGCTGTACAGCGACATCGACTTAGCCAGAAGAGTGAAGGTTCGGTCCGAAAAATCTTCGAATCCGCCCCCGAGGGACAGCGCAGTAGAGGAATACCGCGAATCAGGTGGCGCACGCAAAGATCGAGCTGGCTGGAGACGCTTGCTGGTTGAGGCCCAAGTCCACCCCGGAGTGTAACGCCACCTTAAGTAAGTAAGTAAGCTCATGGCGAGCCAAGGCCTAACGTCTCACAACCATTCATGTTGTGCGTGATATATTCTTCGCACGAATGGAAGGGACCTACAGTTTAATGCCGACTCCGAACGGCAAATTGAGAAGCTTTTCATGACAGATTGTACTCTTGCAGGTTTGTCATGCCTGCGAAGAGGTGGTGCCGCGAAAAAACATTTGGTGGTTTTTGAGAATCGAACCTGTGTCTCTCGCTTAGCAGTCCAACGCACTAACCACTAAGCCTCGGCAGCAAAACAACCAATATACAATGATAAACCTCCGAGAGGATAATTTGCCATGAAAAATCAATCGTGTGAAAAATATGTCAAGCGCAACATGAATTGTTTTGAGGGGCTAGGCCTCAGCTCTCTAAGGGCTATCGGGACAAATATTTGCTTTTATGTTTGAAAGTCTCCCTGGACTTCTAGCAGAATCTGCAAAGGCTCTGCTATACCCAGTTCGCTTAGATGTTCCATTAGTTTAGAATACTTGTTTAGGATACATAGGTTAAAAAAATGGGACTGCTGAACAAACTGGTTCAGTTTGGCCTTAGCAAGTTTGACGCTAAAGGAGCATTCTCATCAGAAAACAAACATAGGTTTGGTTAGGTTAGCAGACCGATAAGAATGGTTACATCCTCATCACACTAAGGTCCATGTGGACCCATTGTAATACCCATGACTTGTGTCTTACAGTGGTATTATAATCTTGTTTCTAGCCATCCGGACGCCCTGGCAAATTTGAGCAGTTTTGACGGTGATCCATCTGATAGCTCATCGATATGGTCGAAGAAAAATTATCCCAGAGTTCTGTTTCTGAGTTGACAGAGGTTTGGGCAGTGACAGAGGAAATAGGCATAAGTCCCACGGAATCGTGCCGACTCTGCTTGGAAGATTGCAAGAGACGGCTAAGCACATCTTGCACAAATGTCTCGGCGTACCTACCTCAAAGCAGGCTTAAAACCTTTGTTAGTCGATTTTTCTTCAAACACAGTCAAACACTCCTCCATGACCTCAATTTTGCTAAGAATCACAACATTTTCCAGTCGTAGGAAACTTTGCTCGACACAAGAGATCGTTGAGGTCGCAATGCTTTTCAAATCTTCGTCTAATTTTTGACCCTGTCTTACCTACCTAATCCACCGATCAAACTCTGAGATCGATGTCAGCCCTGAGAGCAAATGAAGTATTAGTCTTATCCATCGCTATTTTTTAGACTAAGAAGTCAAATGACCAAAGCCCGTCTTAATAAAATGCAGCCCGGTACTCATCATCTCAGTCCTGCTGTACGTTGCAGGAAGCATGATCACAGGCATAAACGAGTGAATGTTATACTTAGCTGCCAGAAAAGAAAAGTACTTTGAGCTGTTTTCGGACTTGTTTATACTATTTGAAGAGAAGAATGACGTATAAATCGACATCGACGTATTAAAAACAAGTGGAGTCCCAAGATTTTGCGGCTCCTTTCTGGGAGAACAACGTAATAGATGAAGATCTGATGTTGAGTGACTAGCAATGTCCTGAACCTCATCCAACTGAGAATAAGAAACAGAAGGCAGCTGACTAAGGATCAAGCTGGTTGGCTGTGAGGCTTATTAGTGAAGATCCAGGTGCCGGTGACGTTTCGAATAGAACAGGCGACTTGCCAGAGATTCAATTAGCATTAGATTGCTCCGTTTTTCTTACGATGGCTCCCGTGATTTCTTAATTTAAATGGATGTGTTCGGACGTTGCAAGGGTGGCTTTTGGCCTTAAATTCTGTCTGCGGATTTTAAGAAGAGCAGTTTGTCAACAATTTTCTCAGGGATTGTCTTCTGCACCCTGTTCTAGCTCTTCTCTCCACTCGTACATACCCAGAAATCACAAATGAATACTGTTCGTCCAGGATTGAGTCATATAACCCGCTTATGGATATTTCTTAATAAATTAATATTAATATTCAAAGTCAGAGCTAACAAGCAAAAAGCACGCATATACAGACAGCAATAGCCACACAAAATAATCTAATTAGAACCATTTTGGTTGCGCAAATCAAACTTCAAACGCGTCGTGTCGTTAGGAAATTTATACACACATTACCCAAAACACAGTTTCAATTGAATCAAAATGCTGGAGAATACAAACATATGTATGATACTTGCACATGTATGTAGTTAGTATCGCATTTGAATGTTTTTTTTTTTGGCTACGAAAAGTTAAACCAGTTTTTTTGTTTCTTAAAAGAAGCCAACTTGTGTGCAGTTCTGAGAATTAAATTATGAAACTCCAATGGGACCCGTATCCAATGGAAAACTTAGTCAACTTTTACAATTAGGCAGTACTCAGTCAAATAAAACGCAACTTTTACACTTTGTGTGTGCCAATTTCCACACAGACCGACCGACGAGGCTCTTGAGAAATCTAACTTGGACATCGTTTTGTAAATTAAATTACCACCACATACGCAGGGGCAAATGAGAATAAGTTTATCGACCTTTACCTACCCGTAATGTTTGTAAAGAAATATATATATTTTTTTTTAAAACACGTTAACCAGAAGAGTCAACATGAAGGAAGTCCACCAACAACGGAATTAACTTCCTGATATGTGGATGATTCTTGTGAAACCCTCGGGCAATGACACTAAAACGGGAGAGCTGGTATTTTTTTTGGGATAGGTTAAAAGTTCACAAGCTTGTAAAGAGAACACAAGCTTGTTCACATGCAGACATATTGTATAGGTATATGTAAGGATGGCAAGAATCAAAGTATCAGAACAGCGATCTCAAGTACCATACCATTCGCTGAGAGGCAAGTAGTCTTGAGTTTCCAGTGTACCTCACGCCAATTCGTGAAACGACCACTCTCGACAAAAAAAAAATTGCAATCGGCGACGATCGCCTTAATGGTTCTTCGACAAAATTTAGAAGCGATGACAGATTTGAATTAAGAAATTGGAAGAGAGGTCATTTTTGGAAGCACAGCACCTTCCACCTCTGTCAACGGATTCAAATTTATCAAATTCACGTCGTCATGGTGAAAGGAAGTTGGGGATTTTTTTTTTTCGTTCAACAAGTCTTCAAAGTTATTCGAAGGCAACAAGTAGACAACCTTGACTAATTCATCGAAAATCAGAATACACACGAGTGGAAGATACAAATGCAGATATTTGTAAATACTTTCAGTTTGAAGGAGATATTAGAACGATGGCCGATCAAGTGTCCTTAATCTTAGGAGATATCGAGTATCACGAAGCTTAAGTGCTTTTTACATTGTTTTCCTTAACGTTGTCTCATATTAGAATACCGCCAAATGGATACAGTGAAAGCATGGATTAGATTGTTGAATCCGAACAAACCTAAGAGTATTTTCAAGAATAAGATCAGCCATTCAAATGGACTTTCTTAAAAAATACTTTTGATTACGAACTCTATTCAACCAGATTCCATTAAGACGTATTGTTGTAATGCTTCATGCCAAGGCTGTTGTGTCAATAGATATGCTTGCAGAGTATAGAACTTCGTAAGATTCTCAGGGCTGACCATGTCTTTAATACTTTAGCGACTTTGTCTAGAGTTTTTGTCTGTCGTTGCAATCTGCCATTTCTCTAGCCCTTGCATAATTAGAATACAGTCCCCTGTTATGACTTTAAATAGTTTGGTCTCATTCTAGTCGAGTTAGCGCTTTCTTTCCCTTAAGATCGAAAATAAGCCAACTAAGCCCAGCATTTTTGTCGCAGACAAAACGTTCCCATCGACAAACCCTTGGTGTGCATCAAGTGTTTAACAAATTACGTAGGCACGGAAGGGCTCAAATCTACACGGCTCACTCGCGGCAAGGGTCCACATCCCGCTAGGAGCGGTTAAACTTCCAAAAGGCCAACTTCCAATGGAGGAAGAGGTTGCGCCATATCAAGGAAGATATGGCCGACCTACGATAAGATTGGAACAAAAGGCCTACTAAACAGAACCCGCTCAGATATCGCCATAACCACGGCGATTATCACGGGGCATTGGCCGAAGACCATGCGACCACAGTAGGCATTCCTTACAACCCCCATTGCCGCAGTTGCAAGAACGAAAATGAGAAGGAAACTCTCTCCCATTTCCTTTACAAATGGCCGAACACACAAGAGCCAGACTGCGTGCGTCTTCGACGACCTTAACGACATCTCGGCTAAAGGAATACGAGATCGAATCCGCTTTCATAACTCCACAGGCTGGATTTAGGCACCGACTGTCTCACATCCTCAACAACACACATCATCAACCAGGTCGCACGAGTCGTGGTAACAAAAAGGCACATCCTAGTGCTACTTGGGTTTATGTTCTACCGCCACCTCTACGTACCTACCTACATAGGCGCATTGGCATGGTCAAGATTCTTAACTAAAGAGTTTTGTCTGACTGGTTCATCAGTCTGGAATGTCGTAACGACATTTAGAAGCTAACGGCAGTCCTTCACAGTAGCAGATTTCATTGTGCTGGATACTAGATATCTGATCGCTGTCTGTGTTTGACATCAAATCAATCTCCAGACATGCGGCCGGCGGCATGACAGATAGCTGTGAGTTAAGCTTGATCGACGCTGATGACTAGGGAGACTGAATGGCAATGCCCTTCAAGAAGACGGTACCGGCACCGACTCCATCGGCTGTTTCATTATATAAACGACTTTAGGCTCATTTTTATGTGTTTGGAGCCCATATTGTCAAGTTGAATGAGCAGCATATCTCTTGATTTTAGAAGACTGCGATAAAGCAATGAAGCTGCACATGAGTTCAGAATCTTGCATCCTTAGGGACGAGTCAGTGACTTTCTGCAAACCATATGTTTATTGGCAACATGTGCAGAATGGTTTGATTGAACCGCAGTAGTTGAAGGAGTTATCATAAAACCTCTGCTGGACCTGTGGAGATGAGGAAAAGGAAGAAACGGTCACTTACCTTCTTTGCATCTGCCCTGCTAAGAAGGCAAACTCTAGGAGAATTTTGCTACGAAGACCTAAGCCAAGCTTAATGTTCACAGAATGAAGACTTTTGTCTGTAGGTCTAAATGGTTCTGCACATAATGCGGAACTGGAAGGGGTCTGCACTGTGCATAGCTTCTTCATTGAAAAGGAAACTCATGTTGCTAGGTTCCTGATGCCGGTAATCCAATACTCTAAGTGGTATCACAATGGACATACACTCTGGTCTAGGTTAGGTTAGGTAGGAGGGTTGACAGGTATAAGTGTGCCCCTGCTTAGCGGGAGTAGCCACCTAACCTATCTGCTATCACACTTATTGCGAGAACACTTCATCGGTATTCGTCAAGGCGTACAGGATTCTTGACACTCTGGTCTAGGTTAGGTAAGATTAGGTAGGAAGGTTGACAGGTCTAAGTATGCCCCTGCTTAAGATCTTAGCTTAGCGGAAGCAGCCACCTAACCTACCAGAACACCTCTCAGCTCTCTCGAGCAATTTTGTGCTTGACTTATTTTCTAAAAATAGCCAAGACTGTTGTGTACAGCCAGTGTAAATCGAAAATATAGCACATCACTAATGACAATGAGTTTGTTAAAATCAAATAACTCATTCTCTATAAACTATTCAGCGTGAGATTCTTTTGAGCTATGAAAAGTGTCGAATTTGGTGATACATATCTACAAGGGCCCTTTTGACTTATGTCGTTCTTCACACATAATTTCAAAGTGTTATCAACTAAATTTCTAAAGAAAAAAATCCCACATCTTATGTTGTTCTAAAAAAAAAAATGTTGTAAGCCTTCAAGTCCAATCAAGAGACCTACATTTTTAATTTCTCTATACAAAATCTAACAAAAGATACAAAACTTTATCAACATCTTGAAATCGAACATTTTCCTCGGCTTGGCCCCTAGAAGACTCCCATACAATAGTTTGTTGTTAGACATAAATTTGTATCTGAGAAGGCGCCACAACCTTTTGTCCCTTCTCCGGAAGATTCTTTTTTGTTTTTTCCTACATTGTTTTCAATTGTTTCTTAATTGTAGAGAACCGTTTTCAAAAAAAAATACCACCTCTTAGTGGCGAATTGTAGAATATGAAATTATAAGTTAGCACTTAGTGAAATAAAAGTGGGGAAGGCTGATCATGCGCTGATGATAATGGTGGGTAATTTTCCCATCTCACGTCCGCTTTTCCGTGTTAACACACTAACTCCTCTGGGGGAGCTCTGCTGTGGGAGCAGAATTATTATTTTTGTATTTTTTGCTACATCGCTAAGATGAAGACATTCGGGGACAAACCGCTTTAAGTTTTAATGGTATAATGCTGGAGCTAGTTACCCCTTAATGGTCGCATGATGTTTGCTAATTTGTTGGTAAAAAAAAATCATATTTATAACCTAACAATTCAGATACAATTGAAATCTAACAAGAGTCCAGTTGTGTTGATTTATTTATGTTTCCGTCAATGAAAGCTCATGCTAGCGTAACCTTCATGGTTATGGTTGTTTCTGGTTTAAATGTCGTCATCAAGTCAAGTGTGCAAAAAAATTAAAAACCGGATTAGAATGAGAGCATGAGAGTGATTTAAATTTAAAATTCTCATAAACATCCTTAAGTTAATGAGGTTTATGTCTTTGAGGCTTTCTTTGATTTTTGATGTTTTAAAAATTAACAAAACGCCCACCCAAATACCAGTTTTGTGACATCAAATGCTTCTAAGACAAGCTGTGACTACCAAACCACTTTTGTGTATCAGTCTTGCTTGAAAGAAAAGGTCAACAAAAAGCCTACATTTTTGAAAACAAATTTAAAAATTAACACCTAAAGTGTGTATAAATAGAAAGACCTCGACTATATTAAGCTTTACGGTCAGATATGACCATCTGGTTGGCATTATATTTCATACATATGTACGACTTCTTTTTAAAACAATTTAAAAGTCTTTTGTGTTTTAATGGTTATCCATAATCGACACTATGATTACTTCATTCGAATTGTATTCCGTTGCGTGTTCTTTGTTATGTCACAGATCTATCCCATGACCAACCCAAAAGTGTACGTAAATGAACAGGCTTAAGAGATTACATTTGATTTAGTAATGTTTGTGCGTAAGTCTTATAATGATAAATCAATAAAGGTGATTGTTTCACTCTAAAAAAAAAAGGATTAGAGCTTAAAATCGTGAGAAGCACACCTTTCTCGTTAATTTGAAGAAATCTCCGCCTGGCATACCTAGTCTACTTACATTCCTGCTTGTAACACCCTCCTTTGTTGATATTCTTTTTGGAATGTTAAGGTTGATAGATTGCACATTAAAAATGACTTTTCTATGGACTACAAACGCACAATACCGGATAGGAGCGCCTGAAGTCAAGGTGTAGTCCTTTATAATCTTGATTATTACAGAAGGCTGTAAAACAGCCGGTGTCTCTTTGAAAGACCTTGACATTCACCAGTTCTTTTTTCATTTTTATAATCAGCCCGCGCTAAAGGGATTACGACTACCTTTAACAAAAGCACAGGCATTAGGGAAATTAGAGAAGAGACGAAGCAGGTACCGAGGCACGTTGGCTTTAAATGCTTGTTGGTTGTAGTGATGAGGGAACACAGAGCAGTGTAGATCATTCCTCATTCATATGGTTCGACTAAAGAAAGAATCTCTATATTTGACAGTTAAGGGTCAACTGATGTGCATTCGAATCATGACGAGTATTGCGGGTGAAATGTTGCAAGGGCTGAATGGCTGATAAAACAGTGAGAGACAGGAAACATTTCTTCGGTGTTCAAAGGAGTCAATTGACTTCGCAATGTTTCTGTCATTTATGAGTTTTGTCGCGCGTTTTTAAATTCTATTTAGAATGTGCAGGACGGTTTTTGGTGCACCAGACCAGATGTGAGCGTTGTACTCAGCGAATAAACGCCTTGTAGATTGAAGCCAGATCAGAAAAGGTGAAGTATTTTTTGCATCGTTTGAGGAAACCTGAACATTTTGCAGCGTTTTTGGCGACATCGAATATATCGTCGTCCCAACGAAGATTGTTGTTAACACATATACCGAGGATGGAAAGTTTTTTGGCTTCGGCGATGCAGGTACCATTCGAGGTTTGGGTTTCGCTTTAGAGACAGAAGGCAGCATTGAGTTTTGGAAGCATTAAATGCCACTCTATTTGTAGAACCCCATTTTATTATGCTGTCAAGGTCGGAATTTAATGAGTTTAACATACGTTGCCATTCCTCTACTACGTCGGAAGAGCAGGAACGTGAGTTAGGGAACGAATATGAAAAACTGAAAGTACTGTCATCGGCGAAGGCATGAATTGGATTAGAATTTGCAGACAAGAGATCATTTATAGAAATGAGAAAGTGATTCACGGAGCCTTGGGGGACACCAGCATTTATATGGTGGATTGCAGACTTGAAAAGTAGTTTCTAATCCATTGAAGAAGATATACATCGATGCCATATGCACGCATTTTCGACAAAAGAGCTTGGTGCCAAACTCTGTCAAATGCTTTTGAAAAATCAAGCGCAACAATCTTACTTTCACCAAGGTAATGTAGAGATTCGTTCTTCTCGTTGAAATAAGTCATCAAATTACCAATGGACCTGTTGCTACGGAAACCGTACTGCCAGTCATTGAGGAATTTCCGTAAGTCGAGATATTTCATAAGCTGGCGATTTATCAGCGCTTCCATGACCTTGGAAAGAAGGGACGTAAATGCAATGGGTCGGTAGTTTGATGGAGAAGAAGATTCGGATTTTTTGGGCACGGGCTGGACAAATGCAGTTTTCCATCTACTCGGACAGAGACCTGAGGTGTAGGATAGATTCAATCTCGATAGTCACTCTATCGTTTTCCAAGTCGAATTCACTGCTTTATGTGTCAACTCCTTGCATTGAGATTAAGGCAGTGTTTAGCACAGATCTTGTATGTTGCTCTATGAAATCTAGGACAGTGAAAGCCTACCGCTTGTCTCTGAAAAAAAACCTTAAACAGCAAAACGTCACACCCTGTAAGCTTCCACGTCATTTCGATATTCTAGACAACTTTGGTGTAGGCGAAGAGGACTCGTCGGGCGGAGGTGGATTTTGTCCACTCCATCTTGCACCAACTGCTCAGCACACAAAGTTTCGTGCCAAGTAAGCTAGCTAGAAGAAAATAGACAGGAGTTTCCTAATACCCTAAATCAGACTGCAGACGGACGGAACGAGAAAGAGAAAAAAAACAGAAAAGATGAAGAGAAGAGTTTCGCGGCACTAAAATTAACTAACCTAGACTTAAGCTAACTAACTAAAATTTAAGTGAATGACCCTATACTAGACCTACACTATCTTAAGACTATCCTCTACTAAACTTACCCCTAAAGGCAATCTCCATTCCCACTGTCGCTCCCCGATAAGGTTTATCAAGAACCCAGGGCCTGCCAGATGATGATGGCAAAGGTTGGCCAGTCCGCCCTTTTATGTCTTCTGACACAACCAAACGCTATCCCCCATGGCCGATGTTATAGGAGATAGCCCCTCCTATTTTAAATTCCAAAGCCAGTAAAAGTGCGTCAAATAGAAATTGGTAAAATGTGTCATGAAAATGGTTTCGGACTTCCCGTATAGCTTGAAGCTTGATAATTTGGTGTGCAGCTAGATTTTACTCTAGAATCTAATATTTATTTATATTTTTGTCTATCATTTTTGATTTAATCCCATTACACCCTTGATACTCATAATCAATTGCAGTCTACCAACTAAATTAAAATAATAATACGTTCAGTCTTTTTTAAGATGTTTTCATCGAATTTATCGGCTTCAAACAGCGACATAGTCTTTTGTGTTTTGTTTATAAAAATCAAAATTAAAATAAACATCTTTTCCAGGGCTCTGGCTACGTTCTTAATCACTTTTACAAAGTATTCCAAATGGCAACACTTATTTTAGATACTAGAAGTATTCAAATGATATGTTGACAACTATTTCTATGACTTTTCTATTGCATATGAGGTTAATGAAACTTCTAAAAGAAACCGTAGGAACAAGTCGGTCAAGCTTATATAAATTAATGAAAAAAAAAATTAATCTTCACGTAAAATATTTTATTCCTTACTAATGATATCTGCCGGCAACAAAATAACTTCTAATTTAATATAAATAATAATAATAAATATTTAATTTAATTAAAATAAATTTTTATATTTAAAAAAAAACACAAAAGACACTCAAAAAAAACAAGAAACCCTCTAATTACCAGAATTTCCACATAAGTTTCACACAAGCGTTAGCTGTATCTGATATAATCCGACAGCAACCACAATCAAAAAATAAAAAATAAAAAATCAAACGGGAATTATTCTTTAAAAAAACTGGTTCCCTATGACGCTGACCTTTTCAATTTATTTAAGTAATTTGCTAAAAGTATTTAGTTTCCTGTTAGCACTTCTTTATTTTTATTTTTTGTTTCCCCCCTCTCTCTTTCTCTTTCGCACTTTACGCAATCTTGGACAACAGTAGAGAGCTACATCTTAACCCACAAAAAAAAAAGAACGACTCAAATTGAACTCAATAAACTGGAAATATAATTCGCTCTACAAATTTGATTTCATAACAATACCCCTGGAGGGCAATTTCAGCACGCCATCCACTACGAGTATGTATCTACGCTCGTTATAGGTAGGTTAGAGGTACGTGAAATTTGAAAGCCTTGAAGATTGTTTTACTTACTTACGTACCGGACACAAAACCTTGTTGTGCATCTCTCAGAATTTCAATTAACATCCACATATACCTATATTTAGGTAATTAAAAACAAAAAAGCAACCATGATGCTCACCTTGGCAATTAACTTGCGTTGTGAGCGATAAAAACAAAATTGTTATCATCGCAGCAGCAAAGATCGGATCCGAGTGTCCCCAGGTTCTGGGTTGCTTCCTTCTTTTGGTATTGTTCTGTAAAACTTTACAACTAACAATGGAAAGTATCTGTGAAATGCCATTTGTCGGTATGTATCGCCAGATTTCTCCGTTTTGCATATTGCAGTTTGTTGTATCCAATTTAGATAATGTTGCTGTTGCCTGTTGGTTCGGCATCATTGTGTTTAATTGCAACGCTGTAGGCAGTTGAATTGCTGTAAAAGTTGTTGAACTATGAACGCGATTCAAGTCGGTTGTTTTTTTATATTTATTTTGCAATGATTTTTTTTAAACGATTTGATGCATTTCCATCGCCGTTCGTCCTCAGCACTACCACAACAACACGAGAACTAGAAACTAGTGAGAGGAGGGTGGTTTAATCAATCACTGAATGGATGTTTTAAAAAAAACATTTTTCACTTAATGAATAATTTATACACGCACACACACACACTCTCAAACAAGAACCGAAGAAACACCCACAAGGGGCATATTTTTTTTTTTTTTTTTGTGTTAAACGTTAAACTCTGCGAAATGACCACCGACAACAATAGCAAGTTCGCTGTTCAAGTCTTTTGTTTTTTGTCATGCGTATGAAAGTGGTTTTTTTTTTTTAGTGATTGGCAACACTCCAATGTAAAGCAATTTCAAACTAAATAATTAATTTATCTATGCAAAGTACGAAGGGTGAAAAAAAGCAATCCTTTCTCTTTGCAAATGTGCAACAAATTTAAAATGCGGCTGACCTCGCTTCAGTTTCACAAGCCCCGAGACGATAGATCGAAGAAAGCGAATGTGTTGTAGTTACACCACTTTTATCGCGGTTGGGAGAATAAGAAGGGGTAATTCGACACAGAAACACATCCTTCGGGATAAGAATGAATGACAACCAGGTGCGTGAGTTTGGGTATTCCTTTTAGCGCGTTTTAAAGGGGGAATCGGATTTTTTTTTTTTTTATAAAGAAACTCGCGCGACCGCAACTGTATCTACATCACCAAGGTAAAACCAGACGATGAATAATACAGCAAAGACGAAACGTCAGCTCTAGATGAAAGTTAACTCGAAACTGGTTTGGTTAACTCAACTGAATGGCCGAGACTGGCTGTGTTGGCTTAGGCTATACGGTGGCAACTTGAAATTGTATCTTTTGTTGTGTTTGTATATCTGTCCGTCTGTCATTGTATGGAAGACTGGTTATTTTCTGTTGGCACTGTGCAATACAGTTGGCGATTATCAGATGTCAACTTTTATGGAGACTACAAGTATGTATATCTATTTTGGAGACTTGATTGATATAAACAATTTATTTACCAGATTACTGTTAAATTGTGGGAGCTGAACTAATGCCGGCTGAACTTAACTGGGGTTGAGATAGATCTAGAAAAAATCGGTGACAATGTAAGTTGTCAGTTTTGTAGGTTTTAACCTTATCAGCATTGCGTCATTCCCTCCTTGTGTAGAGTTTGAAATTGCCCGAGTCTGGTTTCCTTTTCCTCATTTTTCCTTTCGGGTTTGATTAGCTGATCTATCGTACTTTGTACCTATACTACTGCTTTTCGGTCCAGGTTTGAGCCGCTTCGCAAGTCTCTTTTCTTTTGAAGACTTATGTGCCAGCCGCTAACAGAATTTGCTGACTGATTGATCTTTTAACGCAGATTTGGCTTCAGCCGTTCCCTGCCTTCGGTTTTTTGCCACCTCCGAGTAGGAGTTCCCGCCCTCACATGAAGATTGGACTTCCTCAAAGTCGGCATTGTCTATCGACATCGATGCTTAGTTTGTAGATGCTGTCGATTTTCCCTGTCCCCATCGCTGTCACTTCGGCGCCTTGCAGCAACTGCTCGACCTTTCCTGGGCCTTCAATCACTTTTGTAGACTGTTCTTAAGAATAGACAGATATCCTTCTCAACTACATAGCCCGTCGAGAGTGTGCTGCCCTGGAGTGACGCTTCGTGACTCCTCTGGGATGGCTAATTGAACTCTATTAAGCTTTTACACTACTTCAAGGTCGATGATTCCGTAATTCTCTATCGAATTCTAAAAGACACCCACAAGCTACTGACCAAATCCAGACTTTTAGCGCTCTTAAAAGCCACCACTATTGTGGCATCCTTCCCTTTGCATACTGCTGTAGACGTAGGTATACTGCTTTGTTTAGGTTAGGTAAGATGGCTCTCTTGGCAAAACCGGGACAATCTTAGACGAAAGTGACTATCAGTGCGATACCAATCAGATAGACTGGAAAAACTTCAGAACTTACTAGGAATCATAAAAATTATCTCTGGGTGCGATGTGGAGGCGAGGAACCGAACGGATTTAATCGAATCATGAAAAGGAACTTGATACGTTATATTTGCTTGTAGTTCAGCGCTCTAATCACTTAGATCCTCGAAGAAGTATTGAACTAGAAGATTCTCTCTTGGAGTAGCTAACGTTGATGAGGTAACTAAGAGGTGTGACTGCGTCCACAGAAATCCCACCCGCTTGGTATGCCTGCCTAACAGATAGTCTCCGATAGTAACTCTTATAATAAAGCTGATGCTGCTTCTAGTTCCTCCTGAGTGGCCTGGGCAGAAGATGTCGGGAAAAACTCTCTTAGCAAGTCTGCCAGTATCAAAACAGTTTTCAAGACTTTGAAAACATTCCGTCCGCCTTTCACATCTTGACCTTTACACATCATCTTGGACAATTTAAAAGATTTTTTTTCAATTTTCCTAAAAAAAATCCCTTCATCCCGCTTCACAAACCAAAAGTTGAGAAGTAAAAGCTTTAAAGACGACTAAATAAATTTGCAAACAATAAATGTGGCTCACTCGTGACTAGGGTATGTACACCGGTGACCACATCTATAAAATAGATTACCTTTCTGTTTGATACTTCATGAATGACAAGACGCATTGCAGAAGGTTTTTCTTTTTTTCTTCAATGAAACCTGAAAGGACTATTCAATCAGGCGTGGTAATAAATAACATTGTTGCCTCTGCAATGCTTAACCACATTACCACTAGTGTTATAAAAAAAAAACCATTCCATTTCATCTTATTTGATCGGCGATTGACTGCTCATCCGCATTCTTGAAGAATCCCCAATGAAACACATAACCCACACTTAATGGCCACTTAATCGGCCAGAGTTCTGTTTAGAAGATGGGCAAAGAAGGAATGGTAGTGGAAATAGGTCAACCGGCTGGTACATAAGTATGCATCGAGACAGGAATGGTAAGGTTACCAACCATACATTCTTTGCAGACAAGCCTCAAAGCATCTTCATTGTAGAAATGCTTTTGTTCTTTGTAGAGTGGAGAGTTTCCGAGTAAACAAGTTCAGCTTTTTGTGCGGAAGAGCTTTTTTTTTTTAAAAAAGCTTGAGGTTTACAGACAAGATGAATTGGGACTTAGGGGTGAAGTTTTAGGTTGTTGCACATAATACAAATAATTGGGGAACGTCAAGTCATAAAGGTTTGAGATTTAGCGTCAAAAAAAACGATGTACGTTCACAGACAACGTCGTATAGGAACACACGCAGTTCAGCAAAATGTAGCATAACATACAATTGCCTTCTTTGCAAATCTTCTATGTGGTAGGTCAACAGTAGAGGCCTGAGGAAACTAAAATTTAGAATTCAAAGCGGACTAGCACAGCAGAATTACTTGGCTTGATATTTTTGCTGCTGCCATCTTCGAATTTTACAGCATTATTTGGTAGACAGAAGTTTATACAACCTCACTACTTTTAGTGTCCATAACCAGATTGAGTGTCAGTTCTTTCGAAATCTGTCACCACGATCCCGTTTTAAGATTGCATATCAAAAAGTTGCGACCAAAACTCAGAAGTACTTAGTTAAGGAAAAAGGAAAACTCGTGAACTTGGTATTATAGTTGCAGATCATTAAGCTCTGTCATAGGTCTCAGAGTTATTAAAGAAGACTGATGGGGGTGGTGAGCTCTCTAGACGTTGTACCACTCTTAGAATCCTTCCAAAACTACGGAACACTATCAAACCTCCTGCCATGTGTAAACATTTGCTTAAACTGGATGCAGTCAGGAAAACCAAATTGACAGAGCTGGAATGGTTTTGGGCAGAAAAGATGCATTTGCCCTTCTAAAGTGATCGCAAGTCGGTAAGATTATCTATTTTTATTTCGCTCCTGTCCAGCTCTATCTTGGAATTTTTTTTTTCGATGATCTTCCTGCGTCTTCTATGAACAAAAAAAAAGAGTCCAGATTTTTACACAGCAAGATTTTTCAATTGCATTAGAACCACTCTCTGTCCTTATGGCCCTTTCTAGGCTGCGAACCAACTCGAAAAAGCTAAGCAAGATAGACGGTTTGTGTCTTGAAAAAAGCTACATTTTAAGGATTACAAAGGTTGACACAAAGCCTTATAAAATTGTACTGATGTTGTGAATGTCCTTGCTATATGAATGCTGTCTACTTTTGATGTCGCTACAGTCCCTTTTCACTTGTCCGCCTCACCTACTTGTAAGTGGAGATCTTGCTATTGAACGCCTTCACTTCAGGGTGAGCTCTAATGCTCTCCAGCCCGAAGTGTTGGTTTGAATCCACTCTACATGTCCCACTTATCTTCGTCATTGTGCTTTGACTTTTCTGACTAAGTCGACGTCACTGAATAACCTACACAATTCGACATCGTATCGCCTCCTCCACTCACCGTCTATGCAGACGGAACGGAAAATCATCCGGAGGATTTTTCTCTCAAAACATTCCAGACAAAGTCTATACTTCTGTGCCAAAGAGCAGGATCGGGATGATTGAGGTCTTATCTGGAGTTTGTTCAAGAAAAGGCTCGATAGCCGTCTTCATCATGCGTGACTCACATCACTCTACGTTCCCGTTTGTACAGACTTTCCAAACATCGATCCTCTGCTGTTGGCGTACGAGTTCTGTAAAAGTCCTTCAAAACTAACGCTGAAGACATAGACGGTCTTGGGGAGGTCGACCTTATTAAAGAAGCGAGCATTCTACATCGTCATCCTGCACACACAGATAAGTTTGGCGGTGATACCAAGAATTGAGATGACTCTATGACTAAAAGGCTTTAGACTTTCCTAATAGCAGATAAGATCTTGTAAGTGATGTTACGGAGACTAATGCCTTTAAAGTTGGCGTTGTCTACAGTGTTTCTTTTTATGAGGATCGGACAAACAAGGTTCCAAAGCGAGCATGCTTTCATCCGACTTTGTTTTGCAGATGAGTTTGTGCATGGCAGTTCCGTCGTCAACTTCAGTAACTTTTTTGAACTTAAGTACCTAGATGTTCAGGTTGAATGGCTCATTCTGGGATCGAATGATGGCATCAGTGATCGAGTAACTCGTCACGTAAAAGCGAGCATTATTAGTCGGAATGATCATTTATACGTAATAATGCTCATTTTTACGTGACGAATTACTCGATCACAGATGCCGTAATTCGACCCCTGCTTAACAGCGGAATTTGAATCAGTCTTCGCTGTTACACAGATTTGCAGAAGTTATCCTTCCACTAACTGCGGTTCTACTACTATGTTACCTTGTTCGTCTTTGGCTTAGGTTAGGTTAGGTTAGGTTAGGTAATAGGGTTGACGGAAAAGGAGGTCATTTCTCCGTCATACTTAGGTCAATGTAGACCCATTGTGATACCCTAGGGGTTTTAGCCCCCCTTACTAGGAGCCATTAGCCTATGTTCTGAAGAGCCATTCCGAGGCGCGGATGAATCTGCGTATGTCGACCACAGACTTGTCGGACAATTCTTCTAGATCCTGAAAGAAGTGTCTTCCTAGGGTTTGGAATCTTTTATGGTAGTGCGCTGAACAGTGGCAAAGAAAGTTTGGGGTGTCCTCATCTACTTCTTCGTCGCCACATCCCTTACGAAGGTCATCCGTGTTCAAGCCGGTCTTCTTGCATGGTAGTTAAGCATATTAGGCCCGATGATGATACTAATTAGGGAAGGTAGGAATTTGGTATCCATTTGCAGGCAGGATTCTATCAGTTTTCTGTTTTTTTTTTTGAAGAATGGACATAGCTTCCTAGTAAAGACACAGGAACTAAGCGCATTCCATCTATCATTAGCGGTTGTGGGCTTAGGTTCGGGCTTTGTAAACCCAAAAACTCATCTTTTTCACCTTCAAAATCTGATCTTTTACTCGCAAATCTTACGATTCTCCTCTCAGATCTTCTTTCACACTCGCACTTTAGTTATTCCAAACGAATCAACACTTCCAAACACCACTGTAAATCAATCTTTTCTAGTTTTTCTTCTTGTTTTTGATCGCATCATTCTTCATTCATAAATTCATTCAACTTTTACTCCACAACTTCAACTAGTGTGTTCCTCTACTTCTTGTGCTATATTCCCAGTCTATGCGGCGTCATTCCAAAAAAGACACCACAAATCATAAAAAAGAAAATAAAACACACACAACATAGATAAATATAGAAATCTTCCCCTCCTTCTCCGCTTCGTTTTCCAAACCACAATTTGCCGCGAAATGCAACCCAAAGTGCAGAGAGGCAAAGACAGCGACAGCCAACAGCAAGAGCAGTGGTCAATGGATTCTTTTTGGTCGACCGATGGCAACCATTAAACCCAACAGGGACAAGCCCACATCCCATTCGTCTGACAACGTTGTAGACCTTCAATGGAACAAAACCTGGACTTGATCAGGATGAGGCGGCTGCAGCGGGGCGAAATGCTAAAAAAAAAATATCTTCCAATTCTTCACTTATTCCGCCGAGACTCCCATATTGAGGTGAATGTTGATTAGTTGCCTCACTGAAGCAGAACGGCAGCGCTCTTCCTCTCGTCCCACCTCTCTCAGTCTCCACAGGTGAGGCGCAACAAGACCAAGAATCCCAGCATTGTCAGCGGAAAGAGGAATGGAAATTCTCACACAATCGATGGTAAAACATAATAACTTTGTTTTCATTCCCTTTTGTTCTTTCTTTTCTCTGCAACAGAGAAGAGTTGTTGTTCTACTCGCTCTTATGCGCAATGCTATAGCATCAAAACACACACACACACACAGAGAAAAATACAAAATAAAAGCTCCTGTCCTAACACCGATCGAGAAGAAAGCCAACTCACCTCAAAAGCGTTTTTTAGTCGATCGTAGCTTTTCATTGTGTGTCAACGTATCTGAGTTCCAAAAAGAAGTAATTTTCTCTACTTATGACTCCAGTGTGTGAGGCTAATCAAAACACTATAGCGGTACACGATCTGTAATTTAAAAAAAAAAAATTAAAAAGATTTTCTACACTTTTTTCGGTTCGGATTGCCAGCAAAATTATTCGATTTCTCTTGCTTTTCGTGTGTGAATTCATCAAACAAAAAACGTGCGACCAAGAGATCCGTAATACGATCAAGTGATTTCATATCTCTTCCCCAGTGAGATTGTATTCATATTATATTTGTTGTTCGAGTTAATTAACGTATTCACCTGGTGGAGGATTAGATTACCAGCAAACCAGAGAATCCATGTGTTACATCTTGTTTGCCGCAACAGCGAGAGGAATTATTATTAGTGGTGTTAGCCACCAGAACAACACCCAGTGGAAATTGTTGCCGTGCCCGTGGTAGAGAATAAGAATTCCAAGTGAGTTCAACTTTTTTTTTTCTATTTAATTTTTTATTTTTTTTTGTTTATTCCTTTTCATTGTGTGGTTCGCGCAAAGTTGG
The DNA here is from genome assembly GCA_951813785.1 of Criorhina ranunculi. Lineage (NCBI taxonomy): Eukaryota > Metazoa > Arthropoda > Insecta > Diptera > Syrphidae > Criorhina > Criorhina ranunculi. The sequence goes on along the minus strand of OX638385.1, from coordinate 28,628,487 downwards.
AATATTTTTGAATATTTTCGCGGTCTTTGGTTGCGTCAACATATTTGGTTTGAGAATTACCCACAAGGCAACCAATTGCCATTGTCACGCAAATGGGCATTGCCGTCGAAAGAGATCCGCTCAGTTAACACTTAAGTGGGAGTTGATTTCCTATTCCTACTGTCTGAAGAAAGGCCCAACAACGACAAGAAAACATTCGCCTGCCGCCACCCTGTATACCTATGTCAGTGGTGGATGACTTAGTTGAGGAATGTCGTCATTCTCGAACGCTTTGTGGGCGATCGGTTTTGTTACCTGGTTGGCGAAAACAATCCGAAACAAATCTGTTTGACACGCTTATGAGGTGAAGAGAGGAATTTATGGTTAAGACCCTCGACTGGATGTGCTTTGTTGGCATAATTGACATGTGACATTTGAGATTGTAAACATTCCAAAAAAAAGGTGTCAAATCTTTCATAACCGTTCTCAAGCACATGGCTAGAAGTCAAAACTTGTTGTTCTCATTTGTCAATCAAGTCCGTTACCTAGAAACAACAAAATTAGTCTTAAATTTGAATTGACGAATATACTTCACTGGTACTTACGCCATTGCAATCCATGATTAAGGTTTTATTGTAGACGTTGCTCAAAATAAATAAGATGTTTGGCTAATAGTCTGGTGCACGATTTGAATTAAAGAAACTAGCCGAGCAGTAGTTCAATGTAAAGTTGAATAAGATTTCACTGGGTGTTTCTTGGGTCCGAAGCTAAATTGTGGACTTTAAAACACCCCCTGAAATCTTATTATGAACTATCGCTTGTTTGGTTTCTTTAGTTCCAACCTTGGTGCACAATTATTAGACAAGTATCTTATTTTGATTTAAATATTCATTTTAAAGTAAGTTGTAAGGCTAGGTTAGGTAGGAACAGAGAGTACCGAATAATGAGGAACCTTGCATGGTGGATCTGCTTTCGTTCTCAAAGTTGGTACTGTGTAGAGTTGATCTTGTTAGCGAAAGCTACTACTAAATAAAATATGGAATACAAAGCAACACCCTACTGTAAGTAGCCGTATCAATGCAGACCCCTTTCTGCTCTGCACTATATGCAAAACCACAGACAAAATTCCTTGATTTGTAAATATCGAGCTTGGGAAAGTCCCTGAGGTCTTCATCGAAGTACTCCCCTATGGTTTGCCTTCTCAGGCTTGATAGGAGCAAGCGCATAGAAGGTGAGTTACTATTTCTTCCTCGTCTCTACAGCTTTTGTTCGGAATCGCTTGAGGAGATGCCACTCGGCTCCTACTGCAGTATTCAAACATTTTCTGTTCATGAACAGAAGTCTTTTCGTTCTTAATAGATCCAGTTTGGGCCAGATCTGCCTCAACGAAAGGCAAGGTGGAAGCACCTGCTATTCGCCATTCTTTTGGCTTCATTATCAAGGCGAAATGGCATCGATTCTAAAGAAATGAGCAGTTTACCTCTATTTTCAGAAAAGTTCTGACCTAATGCTTCATTTCCCAGCGCATCTGCTCTATAGTTGGCTGGAACCCAGCGAAGGGGAAACGTCGCATCTGTCAACGATCTCATTTAGAGACCTGCGGCATTACTTAACGAACCTATTGGCAGCGATCAGTGCACACTTACTCCACTTAACGGACTTCCGACAACAGTATGGCCTTTGCCTGAGACAATGAGCCTGTGAAGTCGACATGTTTTGACTTTTTGAGCTACGTCCACATATTGATGCAGCGATTGTATCTTCTCCTCTATTCGTCCTGCTCGCATGGGGGACCAAATATTCGATGAAGAATTTTTCTCGAAAGTGCTACATGTCCGTTCTGCTTTCCTGCTTATTGCCCAGCACTCGGCACCACACAGGAGAACTGGCAGGATCAGAAGGAGTCTTAAACCCAATTGTTTTGGCAAACCAAAGTAGCAACAGTTTCCTACTAGGGTATCATTCGTAGAGTGGATGTTTACTCCGAGGTAGGTAAACTCCTTAATTATTTCGAAATTACTGTCGTCAGCAGTGGCGATTTGTCCTATGTGGTGGACTGGTGCTTCTTTGTTTGTTGACAGCATATACTTGGTGCGTGTCCTCAGATAGTGTCCTCATTGCCATAAAAGATTCTACGACGGCACTCTGAGAGCGATTAATAATGTCAATGTCATCTGCGTATTCCAGCAGCTAGACGTATCTTCTTATTAACACCTGCCCTGTGCACTAGCGCATTTCCTTGCCGAAATCCGGTTCATGCTTGAAAAAGTTCAGGAGAGCGGCTTCCAAATTTTACATTGCACCGAGTGTTTTCCAGCGTCATGCGGCACAGCTGGATCAGTTTTGTCGGGATACCAAATTCAGGGACCTCCTTGTAAAGCTTAAGACGATGAATACTATCATATGCGACGTTGAAGTCGATGAAAAGGTGGTGAGTCTAGATTTGAAATTAGTTTTGGAGCAAAACATAGGATCGTCTTGTTTGTAGATGGGACATGTGAAGCTGATATTCCAGTCATCGGGCATACTTTCGTCCACCGATACTTGGCTGGTGATTTGGGGCATGAATTCTACCAACACATTTCCTCCATATTAGAAAAGTTCTGCCGATAAACCATGAGAGCTGGCATCCTTGTTGTTTTTCAGCTTTTTGATAGCTGGCCCAACCCGTTTTATTCGCACTTTTGTCGATCCTTCTTTTGACGTTTCAAAGTGATGACAATCACTATTGGTCTTCACAAGTTTTTCGATCATCAAAATAGATCCATCATACATATGTATGTGTTTATAGCATTAACATTTTTTAGTGAACATTTTCGATGTCGAAAACAATGCCATTGATTTCCATGTATGGAACCTGCTCACTGTTGCTTTTCATATGTAGATTCATAAAACATTTGCTGTTCAAACTCGTAACTTACGTTCAATAATAGTTTTAAAGTTTGTTTTGTGTAAATAGGGACAAATAGCGTTTGTACACACATAATACATTTTCGAATATAACCCTTAAATAAATTTGGACAAACACTTTGACTTAAACCGGCTTTGACTTCCTTATAAAACAGAAACTTTTATAAATCAATATATGCTTGAGCATACATAAGTATGTTTGTTATTAATGACTCAATCTGTAGGTGTATTTGTGAGCAAAAGCCTATTTGATATGCAATCGTTAAGTTATATAATCACATTCGATGACTAATAAGTTAGAATTCTTAAACGCGATGATCTCAGTTTACCAAGTTTAGGTTAATATTCGTAATCTTGGGAGAATTTGTTGCAAAATAAACTTTTACCTTTTTTTTCGTTTTAAAATTTCCCTCACTTCGTTTTATTTTTTAAGTTTACAAAGTTAATAGAGTAGAAGACTGGGGAACCAAAAGGGAAACAGAAGTTTGTCTTTATCGAGGAGCCACGTGCGGAAGATGCACCACTTGTTGTTAGAATAAAGAAATGTCTTGTGAGTGCTTGGTGTAAACGGTGTTTTTTTTTTAAGTTTGCTTTGAGGGGTAAGTAAATCGCTCTTCGCAAAACACGCAGGGGGTCTTTGCATGCAAGAATCTAGAGAATTCTGGCTCCACACAAAGCTGCTTTTCCCTGTACCGTCACAAAGAAAATCGAATTTCATTGTGAACCTCGATAGGAGCAACCTTAGAGCACTAATTGAACCATGAATCTTGTAACAGATTCAAGCTGTAGGCTCTGCCTTGAGAGTGAAGAGACTTCTCGGCACATCTTAACGGAATGCCCAGCTCTCTTCCAACTTAGAAGGAGAATTCTCGGAACTGATCGCTGCCATCTACCCAGAGAAGTTCCTTAACTTCCTGACATCCTCTGGGGTGAAACAATTCATCTGAGAATACTACGAAAGGCACAATAGGATTTGCTTGAAACCGTAGTGCCAAGGGCTGTGAATAACCCTCCCGATACCATAATAATAATAAGTTTGCTTTAGATAGTCCAGGCAACTCGATCCCTACCCAGCTGTCTCCAGTTTCACACACCGATTTGGTTGAGGCCGCTCTCCAATTGAGCACGATATCTACTGTAGGATCTTCCTCTGCTGCGTTTGTCCCTACAAAGTGGATTCAAAGACTCGACGGGCCCGCTGATTTCCATGCCATTTACGTGTCTCAGGCGCAACTTTTTAACCGGGTCGACGTCGCTGTATGCAGTGCTCCCCGGGTAGCTGCCTTGAGAGTTTTTTTTTGATTTATTTAGACACTTAAGAGGGGAAGTTACCTATCCGAACCCAATTGCATTGCTGAACATTTTTGAAGCCTAAAGTACTTTGTTAGCAATGCGGGTTATGAAGCTAAGCGGGGGGAGTACTTATCATGGTATTAATGTAACTAGATAGTTTCGTCCATTGATAAATCATGGTGGGCGCCTGGCGAGAAGTGGAACACAGCTAAAATATAGGCAGTCAATCTCAACCCATTCCATTGGAGGGAGGGTGGGTTCCTGCAGAAGGGCTCCTAACGGGATATGGAACCTTGTCCTGCCTGGCCAGTTTATATGCACGCTCATTTCCTTTTATGTCACTGTGCCCTGAAACTCAGAGTAGTATGACTCAGAAGCGTTTGCCCAAGCTTGTTCCGGCACTCTTGTACCAATTTGAAGGACATGGCTATCTTTGAAGGATACCAATGTTTTGTTTGTGCGTTGTGTCACGCCCGAATTGCATGCGAACCTCTGGATTGCAAGTAGTTCCGCCTGGAAGATGCTGGAAAAATCCAGCAAGCGTTATGATTTTAATATTTTCAGTGATTTCGAGTAAACACCGGCCCCCACACCGTAGTTCATCTCTGATTCGTCGGTGTAGATGACCGTGTCGAAGTCCTTCACTACTTAATTTTTCTTCCACTGAGCTTTGGTGGGAAATCCTAGATTTATCTGAAGTTTGGGAGTGATGTAGTCAGTTGGAAACGTAACCATGCCGTTTGGTAACGAGTCCATGATGTTGCTGGCAGTCCATCACCCAGATTCTTTGAGTCTAGCTGCGCTGCATAGTGCGATATTTCTTGTGTGTAGGTCGAGAGGCAGAAGATGCAGGATTTTAGTAGCACCACGCCATCCGTATACGTGACCACTTTGACCCCTTCTCAGTCTAGTGTTACAGAATTTTGATCGTGACCATTAGCCAGAGTAGAGGAGAAATGACCCTACCCTGTGGCGTTCCTCTGTGTGCGAATTTGGTTAAGTGACTGTTACCAAATGTTGCCTGAATGATTCTGACCATAGAGACTATCCATTGACCAATAAATTCCTCTATGCCCAGCTCGATCAAAGATTCATGAATAGCTGCAGTGTGGACCTTTTTAAAGGCTTCCTCTATATCTAAGAAGGAGGCTAGGGTTCACCTGGAAGAAACAAAATATGTTTCGGACCGCATTTCTGTTTTGTTTATTTAAAAAGACGGGACTCCTCCCGGTTATCAAGAATTTTAATATTCCGAAGAATTTATATCCGAATTTTATTATTACCTGAATGCAGTTCTCACTTAAACGCTATTAATCGAAACTGTTCACAGCTTATACCTTTTTTTTTTATAAATGTATGCACATCATAGTAGACCAAGCTTACAGCATTCTACCCACTCTTTACACTGATGGGAAAGTGTTGGCGTTCCAATCATGCAGATGAATATTCGGATAGTCCAAAGTAACATAACAATATTTTACTTCACATAAAAGACCTGTGTAGGCACATCATTAATGGCGCTATACTGTTGGAATGCAATAAAAAGAAAAATACGTGTCTCCCCTCTCAGTACATTAATATTCGTTTAAATATTCAAGTGTTAAGTGGAGTCCCAATTTTACTCCCACAAAAAACATGTCACAGCAATAGGAACCAGTTTAAGATCTTATTGCATGTTCTCATGTACGACTTCGTCTGATGAATTTATGATTAAGACTTTTATTGTTTGGTTTTCATTTCCTCATGATACAAATCGCACTCCAAAAAAAAACCCGAATAATAGATCTTATGTCGTTCATACCTACTATCTGTCAGTCAACTTATTGTGTATCTGCCAAACCATAAAAAAAAAAAAAAATCATAAAGGAAAAAGTTTCTTTTGATGACCGACCTTATCGGCTTCATTGGACGAAGCATTCATTTACTAGTGAAAACAATAAGGAAAATGAAAATTTTTCTTAAATTCGAATTCATTCACCTGTTTGACCAGTCTCCGTTGTAAGAGATTGGCACATTTCATTAGCCACACCATAACACAGATACACAAGAGACACCGTACAGTGACTAGCACTCTCAATGCTGCTGCTTATGGCCTTTTGTGGACTCAAAGTGAAATTTTTTTTTCTTATAGCTATGATGCCGTTCCGGGGCAAAAAAAAAAAACTGGAAAATGCATTTTCTACGAGATCTACTGTAACGGAAATGAACATTTTGATAAGATGGACGTTAAACAGTTACCAAGCACGTAATTTAGTGCCGACAAAAGCTTCTTTTTTTTTATTTGCTGGCAACTAAAATACATTTTACACTCTCACATTAGAGAGCTAATCTTATTTAAGGGCTTCCTCTTAGCGGAAGGTAACAAATTAATAATCGCATTGTCTACGTACGTATGGCAACCAGCGAAAGTGACGTTTGCCTTAATTGTTTACGAGTATAACCGGAAATGAAGTGGTTAGCAGGTACTCACTCTGTGTAGACGTTCCAATTAAGGGCTTGTACAATTTAGGAAGAACCAGTTAGTTCCTCCACAACAAATGTTGTGAAAATTGTGAAAAAGGGTGTGAAAGTTTCAAAGTATCAAAACAGAAGCATGTAGTCTCAGAAAAGTCCATGTATTTACTACAGGAAGTGTTGCTTTCTTTTTCATTTAAGGAGCTTTTAACAACTGAGGTATTAAACACTAGGCAAAGCCGGAAATGTTATTAAAAAAAAGTCGCATCAGAGCTAACGATTGCTCAAAGCAAATTTCAGTACAGTAATACCCGGATATGTACTTCCTGCGTAACCCACATTGCTTACCAATAATTTTCAGCAATGTTAGCGGGTACGGATATGTAACTTCAACTCTTAAGTGCCCAAATAAATCAGAAAAACTCTCAAAGCATCTATCCGGAGAGCATTGTAATAAGGATGAATACTGACGCCGCTTCAGTGGCATCTAGATAACTATGGACTTAACCCTAAAATAAGATAGTCAAACTGATAGCCAATGCTGATGATATACAAATGGTTTGCGAATAATGCCGGCCAAATGAGCTCGACAATTGGGAGCAATATCGACATGGAAAACTTCTTCAGCGGATTAATTTGAATTTACAGTCCACGAAATGACAACTAATAGACTTTGCAGTAGCTAGTAACACGAGGCGTCAGTCGCAGAGCCTAACTAATAATAACACGAAGATTAGGTTCCAAAATCTTCGATTATACCCACCAACCTGATTATCTCCAGATGGTTGAATTGCTAACCAAATCGACTATGTGCTAAAAGATGCCAGGTACGCATGAAACATTGTGCAGGTGCACGTCGACTTGGACCATTATTTCATCGCAGTTAAATTCAGAGCTCAACTGTCCAGCGAAAAGAATTGACGTAAACAAACCTGGAGAAGCCGGACACTACAAAGAGAAACTGCACTCATCTTCCCCTGACACCAACAGAAAGTGGACCCAGTACCGAAAAATCATCAAAGAGATTCCTGAATCCACTTTGGGATATACTATGGCAAATACCGAAAAAAGGTGACAGAAGATGTACATCTCAAGAGCAAAATAAGAATAGCGGGGGAAGAGAAGAAGAGAGGAGAAGGCAGGAACAACATCCGATAGTTTAAGGGACTGGTAAGCAACTGGCTTTAAGGTATGAACGTAGGCTCTTGTAAGTGAAGATGTATTGTATGATATTTAGGCAGCACTTCCACCATTTGTTGAATGGGCATAATGTTGAGAGAGTGAGAGTGATAGGATGTAAGTGTTATCAAAAAGAGCGCCGACCTGGTGCATAGTTTGAATGCATTTCCAATGTTTCTCCCAGTTTACATAGACTTCAAGTTGTCACTGTTCAGCGCGATAAGGTGGCGGTATATTCCGGAGTGGACCTGGGCCTCAACCAATCTTTAGCTAGCTGCCTTTAGTTTCTCACACCAAGTTGGTTGAGGTCCCCTTCAACTTGCGTTCGCGTTACTAGTAAGAAAACGTCGTTTAGAATTCAGAAGTGATCTACAACTGGATTTCATTTCGAACTAAGGAAGCGTCAGAAGTTTGGCCCTTAAAGTCGGATGTTACACTCAGATGTGCCAGATAGGTTAGAAGATCAAGGTTGCTTATAAGCTGAATCTCTCATTTTATCAATGCGGATATAAGGCTTCTACTTTAAGGTCATAAACAAAGTTAACAAGTTCATCCTTTAAACCTTTGATACGAATAAATTGTGAGGAACGTTTGTCTTGTCGAGTGACTTTTATAGATTTTAAGAAAGCATTTCGCCAAAACAATGCTTAGATTATTTCTATTTCTTCTATTTTACTATAAATCAATGATATAACAGTATTACAAGTCTGTTTGGGTTTTGGCTATGACCGTCTACCAGATTGGCAACCACTTTAAATCTCAATTGATTGTGGAAGTCGCCTCTAAACAAAAAGTTTGCGATCCAAAGAATCGAAGTCGAAAGTCCTTCAAAACAGGACGGATTCCAGGTGATATACAGTTCAAGTCGAAAGTATTTTGTGAATTGAGCTCTGCGTCTTGTATTATACAAAAAGATTGCCCTTTTTTTGGCGTTGAGATATTGACATGTTGAGACTGCATAAGCCACTGGCCTTAATCACTCACATATCAAGTTCTTTCCACTCCGGACAGGGCATAGGGATTTTCCCGGTCTGCAACTAGGTAATTTCAGCTGTTGTCAAGTTTTCCTCTGGGTCGCTAACTGCCGTAGTTGCAAGATTGCATTAGGAAAGGACACACTATTTCACTTTCTCTGTGAATGACCGCCACTTACTGGCGCCAGTCATCTCACACTTGGCTAAGCCTTCTTAGACGATCTATCAGACATTTCTGCACGGAGCTACCCCAGGATGAATTCGAAAAAATTCTCCCCTAAGATGCACATGTCAACAGCCAGGTCATGTTAGTTGTGTTACCGAACACAGCTACCTCTACGATCAGCCTATCTGTAACTAAAGCCTTTTAAAGCAGCCACAGCTCACACATTATGAACCGTCAAGACCACTTGTCAAAGTTCAGTGAGAAACTGGTCAACGATCTGCGTAGGAGTTCAGGAAGACCACCATTTATGTGGACAAGAGCACGCATTACTTCAGCCCGCCCGCGGTAGATACATAGGTATACATATGTGTGTATATTATAACAATAAAATGTCAGCTTTTTTTGTGAACATGCTTAATGGTCCCGCACTTGTCCTGCCCACGCATCATCTTCAACCTCTTTTGGGTGAAATCAACTGGCTACCCCCGACCATTTTTGAATGGTTTCAACCGCCCACAAGAAGCCCCGTCATGACTGACGTTTCGAAACAATAAAAAAAAAAAAACTTGTTTTCTTTTTAATTTGTTTTGTCATTCGAATCTAACCTTACACCTGACCCAAATGTGTGACCGTAAAGTTACCGGCGCGTCGCACGAACGCACAAATCACTGACGTAATGAGTAGTTAAACAGATAAGCGGCCTACAACTTCCGGCTGAAGTTTCAATTACAGTTCCACTATCTCAGATCTGTAACAGAAAGCGGCACCAAAAGTCTTACATTTTTCGTGCTTTTTGCGGATGGTGGCGTATGTCGTGGTGACCTGCTTTCGTATACGCGGAAAGTAACGTAAATTCTGCGTGTTGTACTGTTTATCTTTGGCGTGCGAGTAAACACAACTTTATTTGTGCGTAGCACACGTTCGCTTTTAGCGATGAGTTCCAGCACCAGCACTTGCTCTCACATGTGCAGTATGTATCTATTTATAAGTCTCTACGTTTGAATGTGTGCCGACGGATTGAGGATTAATTAAGTTAATTAGAACCGCTCGGTCGGTCGCCCCGAATTCGGCATTTTCGCTGGAAATTCACAAAACTCCAAATTCTATGATTGATCTGCGGATCTTTGTTTCGGCGTGCGGTTCGATTCGTTTTCTATGTTGGCTCGGCCTTTTTTTTTGGACTCGAGTTACGCAATGTGTAGGCCGTTTTCAATTGTGTGCCTGTCGATTTGGAACACATTAAATTTTAAGACTAGGTTCAAAGCACAAATACAATGCATACAGAGGCGAGTGTGTCGGGGATGTTTGAAAAACAATTTTTAGGCATCCATAGTTGGTAATAATCATGTGTCTCTGTGTGTGTGTTTGTGTTTATAGTGTTGAGATTGATTGATTGATTAAAACGTTTGCCATCGACATTTATACAATTTTGTTTCGGCAGCTGATTTTTCAATGTAAACTGTTAAGTGCTGGATAACTATGAGATAAAAGATTTATAAAATGAAAGCACAACCAGAGAAGCAATTAAATTTGAATGCTTTTTGTGCTTGGAATGATAGGTATTGATGATTTTAATTTAATTACTTTAATGATGATCCAGAGGCTATTCAAGTGAAGCAGATCTGTTTCTATCGACTTGGCATGAATTGCGATCAAGTGCAATGAGCTCGCAAAAAGTTGCCATTTATTGACTCTTTATGACTTATTATATCAGACTTTAATGACGTGTCATTACGTGAGTGTTTAGAAAAATGTTTACACATGACAGTTTCGCATTTGACACGGAAATGTTACGTGTTTTTGTAAGTGTCTCTGCGGCCTTCCGTACTTCGACTATTACACAGTCTCCTCCAAACACTTTGTAAACAACAATGAAGCCCAGAAGAGTGACTTTAGAGAAGTCGCCTTCAAAAAAGTTTTTTTTGTGTTGCTTCCTTAGAGCTGCAAGACTACCTCATTTGAAGATGGAGCATTTTTTGAACAATCTTCGTAAGCACATAGTCGAGGTGCACGCCATCAAGTTCGTAACAGAAGCTAAAGACTACATTGTGGTCTCGCCATTGTCAACAGGTCTAGGAAATGAACTACAAGTTCAGACAAAATAAAGTGAAGCAGACAGCGGTGTGATGGCAGAAAATGATATTTAATCTCAGCAGTTTTCTGAGTCTTATAAAGGGTCTTCCAATAGGGACTTCCGAGCTTTGACAGTTGATAACGGCCATATTGTTGAAGCTACATCTGTCAAATTGGCTGTCATTTATTCAGCCTGTTTTGCCAAATCACCATGTATGGATATAGCGTTCAACAACACGTGCAAATAATAAATTTTTTTTATTGGAAACTGACCTTAAATTTCATGGAAAAATCATCTTCAGCGATGAGGCCCATTTCTGGACGAATGGGTACGTCAACAAACAGAATTGTCGAATTGAGATCCAAGAGCGTCCAATGAATCCCGAAAAAGTCATTGTTTGGTGTGGATTATGGACTGGCGGCGTCATCGGTCCATATTTCTTTGAGAATGACGTTGGCCAGGTCTATAGGTCGATGATTACCAACTTCTTTTGGCCTGAATTGGATGATATGGACACCAACGCTACGTGCCACACAGCTCACGCCACATTGGAAATTCCGCACAAGCGATTCGAGGGCATGGTCATCTCACGTGGAAGTGATGTGAACTGGCCACCGAGATCGTGCGATTTGACCACGTTCGACTTTTTCTTGTGGCGTTTTCCGAAGTTGCAGGTCTATGCGAATAAGCCACAAACCACAGCGACCCTCAAAGCCAACATAACCCATGCCATCGGTCAAATTCAACCTGATTTATGCGACAGAGTCATGGAAAATTTGACATTTCGGATGCGCGCCACCCAGAGAAGCCGCGGAGGACATTTGAACGATGTTATATTCCATACATAATGGCATCGATAGACCTTTCAAACGAATAAAAAATGTCGATGATATCTTACACACACTTTGTTTTATTTACATTTAAAGAAAGGAAGCGCTTAATGAAAGAACCTTTACTACCTTAAAGTTACATCTGTCCAGAGTGACGTTCTGTCGGAGACGTCTGTGCTGAATGTTATTTTTCTGTTGACAGGATTTGTTAAGATTGCCAACCCAAAATCAAATCCTTCATCCATGAAGATTTCGTAACGTACTAGTTTAGATCGACTCGAACAGATGAAGTGTACGACGGATTCTTTGTTTTCCTCGTCCTTTAGGCTCCTGCAGAAATAGTTGCATATAATGCCAAAAAGCTAAGCGTGTCCGCCTACTATACAATGTATTGCTATGACATTTATTAGTTTGGTCTAAGTCCTAATTCACACACAACTGGCATATGGTGCTAGCGTAAAGCAGGGGTATTCAATTCACACAGACATGGGCCGGTGAAGAGACATGTGTTAGTTCTCATGTATTTTGTACCAAGCTGAGCGAAACAAATAATGAAATAAAGAGACTTCATATAGGTTAGGTTAGGTTGAAGTGGCTGCCAACTATTGCCAGCACACTTTGACTAGTGATAGATCTATTGTGATACCACATGGATCTGAAGAGATCTTCCTACTTGTTAAACTAATTCGAGCTTTTTATAAAGCGAAGGAGGTCTCTGATATCCGTGTTTATCAGATCACTTAAGTCGTGCAAGTAGAATTCCCCTAAATGGAGCCTTCTTTTACGGGAGAGAGCTGGGCAGTTACAAAGAAGGTGGGGAATAGTTTCCTCCTCCTCTTCGTCCATGCAGTTTCTGCAGAAATCGTTTGAATAGACGCCAAGCCTTGTTGCTTGCCTATTGGACAGTGTCCCGTGATGATACTTATTACGGATCTGATATGCGATCTGTTGAGAGAAATAAGATTCTTAGAGCGTTTCAGATCCAGCCATGGCCAAATCCACTTTGTCACAAGAGAGGTTATACCATTTGTCCACCTAGAATTTGTTTTCTTGATAGCATTCATCTTGAACTTAAGTTTACATGAAGCGATCGGTATACCCAGAGTGTCGGTTTCTGTGAGCACGGGTACGGTTGCTCCATATCTGGCGAGTTCATCAGCCTTACAGTTCCCCGTTATATCTCTATACCCCGCCACCCAACAAAACTGTTCCGCCATCTCTATAAAAGATGATCGGCAATCTAGAGCTACTAACGAATTTGAAGAGACTGATTTCAGGGACCTGATCGCTGCTTGACTGTCTGAAAAGATACGTATATCTGTGGAAGATATCACGTTTTTCTTCAGCCAAGATAAGACTTCTTTGATTGCCAGTATTTCCGCCTGAAACACGCTACAATGATTTGGAACACGGAAAGAAAGGCTGAGACTAAGCCTATCGGAGAAAACACCGCCATCTACACTACGACTGAGCCTTAGATCGAGGAAAAGTCAAATAAGTCTAGCAATAGACTATGATTTGCTGTCGACAGATCATTAGTATGAATCAGTTGTTTGACAAATGACTTAGGCACTTTGACATGGTCAAACATTTCCACTGTGCATAAGTAGAGTGCCTTGTATGGCTACTTTGTCAACCACACAGTTCTTTGGAATGTTAAAATGACCTGGGATTTCCTTTAGAGACACGCGATAGTTTTTCTTGAAATAAAACAGCCTTGCTATCGACATAAACTACAATACTTGTGCTTGAAATTTAGTTAATCTCTAGCTATGCGCTGGCATGACAAATAGTTGTGACTTCGGGCTGCAACATGCTGCAGTGACAAGGGGGTAGTGAATTGATGAATGTCAATGTCTTCCAAAAAAAGAAAAAGAAAAAAAAAAACACCCGGCCATCCATACAAATCGAAATAGACTCGAGGAGGAGACTAGAGGATTTTCTCTAGGAGATTCTATCCCGTATTGTGTGTTCTTGTGGTCCATGTTGAAGTCATTTTCAATGGGCAACATATCAGTTGATTTAGGAAGGCTGCTCATTTCATTAATAAGTGTCCCGCAGCTTGCTACATACCATAAATATTTGTTGGCAGCAAGTGTAGCACGGTTTGAAGCGCAGCTGTTGGGGAAGTTCTCAGCCAACTTTTAATGCGATTTGTTAGGCTTTCTCGAGAACTTTTATTAGATTTTCATAAATCTTACTTACTTACTTAAGGTGGCGCTACAGTCCGGGGTGGACCTGGGCCTCAACCAACAAGCGTCTCCAGCCAGCTCAATCTTTAGCTAGCTGCCTCCAGTTTCGCACGCTAAGTTGGTTGAGGTCCCCTTCAACTTGGGTGCGCCACCTGAGTCACGGTCTTTCTCTACTGCGCTGTCCCACGGGGGCGGATTCGAAGATTTTTCGGACCGAAACGGTTGGATGTTGTAGAAATAGGGCACTGAGAGGTGTCAACTTGGCGATACCCAGTTTTGTAACTGTTTCTCCACATCAATTTGCTTATTTAACCTCCAAGTGGTAACCGTCGGGTACTGGTCGATGTCCATCCAGACTCGACTTGCCAAACTAATAAGCGCGAGTGCTGACCAGCAGACAAAAATAGCAGCACTATAAACGGGACAGCGGATGAATTCCCCAGATGTAAAATAAAACCTTATCCTTATCCGGCTCCGACATATTTGGAGCTCAGGCCGGTAAGGATTTCCGAGACTAAGTCAGGGTTTTGGAAAAGAGATGGTGGAGGATGAGCCCTTAATGAACCAACGACAGCGCTCACATCCTTGAACAGGTTACTGGCTTCGGTCTAACCGACCCCTCGTCCTAGGGGTTTCTACAATGGAACTGGCACTCCAGGTTGGGGATTGTGCCGCCAGGGTAACTGCCCGGCCATGGAAAAAAACCATAGTTACGAAGTAACCACAAGCCTCGGAAACGGACGGATTTACTGTTGATTTTCTTAAATCGGCAGCCATTTATTCCATAAGTGAGGATCCGATCATTTTGTCTAAATCGATGGAATCCAATTCCTAAACATTCATAAAGATCGTAAAAAGTAGAAAAATTCCGCCATACATATTATGTATGTGTCATAACGATGAATATACAAAAGAAATTAGCATAAAACCATTGGTTAAGAGCCAATCAAAATACTAACTAGTTTCGCATTCATATACTCTTATGTATATTCAATTTTAAAATGTCAAAAAACGATCATAAAACTATTTTATATCGCCTCGGAAATGATGACAAATGCTGAACAAACTATTTTATTGTATTGCATCTCTTTGTGCTTACAATTGTACATTCATTCTTTTTCTAATTAAAAAAAAAAAATGTCAATGTACTTCATTATACGATCGATTGAGAATACATATATCATTCTCCGTGTCCAATTGTAGATTTATTTTGTTTTTTTTTTTACAATTAAAATCTTTACAAACATCTAATTCTAAATTTGTATCAAGAACACATATGAACTTTCCACTTTAGAAGCTAAATTTACGATAAAAAATTGGATTTAGCTAACAAAAAAGAAAAACATGAGAATAAACGAGAATGTAAACAACAAAAGGTGAAGATCGCTCGTATGTTTATAAACATATAGACCCTTCGTTTCTAAAAATATCTCGAAGAGGAAAACGCCGGCGATCGACGCACGACCGAACGCCGCCGCGACTATAACGTGAAACTATTAACCATCAGGCAATCATCGTGTGTCATGTATTTTAAGTGTTATGATTTGTAATGTGTTATTTGCGATGTGCTTTGCAGTGACATCGACATGGAATTTATGTGTGTGACAAGAAAGCTTAACGTCTTGTCTACCCGAGTGAAGTTAGTAAATACAGAACATCTACTTAGGTCTAACAAATCGATGAGTTGAATACCTAGTGAAAAAAAACGGGTGCACTTGGGAAAGGATCATGAAACGAATTTGCAACAAAATGAGTCGTCTTGTACTTTATGACAATAGCCATTATCGTGCCTAAAAATGAAGTTTTGTGGCCATAAATACACTGTTTGTCCGTTCAACAAATTGACAGATAAAAGTTGAGTCTTTATGAACCCACGGAATCTAAGGATTCTTTTGAAGCTCTTTCGGGAGCTAGAGTCCAAATTTGGCAGATCAACGAATTATCATCCAAATAAGTTGTTGTTTTAGTAAACAGAGCTAGGCATGTAGAAGAAGTCATCAGATACCATCGTGTCCTGGTCATTAGACAGGTTTGATTTGTTAGGATGGGACATTGGGTAGAAGTGGCCTGAAAGAAAGTCTGCCTCCTGTTATCCTCCTTGTTGAATATAAACAAATCATTTTTTAAGGTGTATTAATTTTTTTTTTTAATCAAGATTGAAACCATAAAAAGACTCAGAAGCTGAGAGAGTAATCCGGGCTAGCTTGCCCGCAATCTCATTTTTCTCAATACAGTACCACTTTGTCCAGTCATCCAGCACACTCTGTTATACCTGGCAAGGGATTGTAGTGCGTCAAAACAGCACTTAAACATCTTGGACTTTATAGAGTTCGATTTTAATACCTTAAGTTCTGCCTCACTATTTGAGAAGATGTTGCTAATTCGCAGCTTTGATACTTCTGTCAAAGATGACCCCACCAACATGATTTTCAGTCTAGAAAACACTGCAGAACATCACCAGTGGTATCGAGACTGCTCATTTACTATACCACACTTCTACGTTCCAGTGATGGACTAGAGTGGACCTATCTTTATATCAGAAATTGTGTGTAACAGGTCCATTTCGGGAATTGATTCTAGTTTTTCCAGGTGTCCTATTAGATCTATCTTTTGATAAGTGGGACATGTGAAGGTTGCGATTAGTAAACAATCCGTTTGCTACGACTTGTTGTATAACTTGTATGACTTCGCTTAGAACGACTTACCGCTTTTAGAGACGAAGAAAAACAACATGTTCGTTTTGTGCGTTCGTCCGGTTAGAACGACTTAATTCGCCAGCCCCTTGATCGTCACTTTATCCGGATTCTACTGTACATACTTTCTGTGACAAAACAAACCTCTGTTGAAAAATGGAAATTGAGCAACTGGACTTGGTTCGAAACGGAGACCATAAATTTCCACACCAATTCTACTCCCCCTCTTTGACCTGTCAACCTACCTTGATTGGAATTTGCTAAACTTCGAACTTCTATGTATTCATCCATGTGGCAACCAGTATTGGTAAATCATGAACGGGTTAACGACATCGTTAAGAGATTAACGACTCTGTTGGGCAACAGCTAAACGTGTGTGAAATTAATTGTATCTCCAGTAGATATTACCTTTGACTTCAGTCAAGGCAAGCTCACTATCTTATCCAGAAGTCCAAGAGAGGAATTTAGGAGTTTATTCATTCCTTGAGAGAATAATATAAGACAGATTTCTTATTCAGTTTGGAGTCTTTTGGGGTCTAATTCGAGAAGGATCTGGTAAGTGGTTTAAGTTCCTTTAGACACGAGTTCGAATACTGAACTCTTCTGAGACTGTTTTTGACTGGATTGACAGCTTCTTGACCTTTTACTTAATAAATTTTCTACATAAAATTTCTTTTCAACTTTCGAACTTATTTAATTTCCTAGGTTAAACCAAAATTCCATCAATAAAATCCCACCAACAGCTATAAAAAAAAATGATGATCACAATTAGGAGTCATTATCATAAAAAAAAATATTTTTATTCACTGTAAACGAAACGGGATGATAATTTATAGCGCGTGGAACATGTCATTTTAAATTACAAGTGGAAGATTTTCAACATCCGCCCTATGCCACACCCATATCCCGTTAGAAAAAAAAAAAATCAGGGTGAATTATTTAAAATTCTTTTAAAATATGTTGTTTCTTTAGTTCATCGAGATTATAAAGACATATGTATGTCATATCAATATTTAAGTCTTCAATCCAAGCCAGCAACGTCAATTTAGACGACCATATTTGATGAAAATGAATTCTCAAGACTACATTCTTTAAAGTTTAGGAATGAATCTCAATATGTGTAGAAAAAGACTTTCACGTCAAATGATTAGTATTCCTTCAATCCCAATCAACAAGCCTCTCCAGTTGTTCACTCCAAATTGAGAGAGGTTCCCCTTTCGAGGTGTGGCAAGGCCTTATGCCTTGTGGCTCGGAGAGTTGGTGTTCATTCATTCTACATGTGGAACAAAAGTCCTATATGCAGTCGATGCCCTCCTTCGAAGGCAAACCGAAAATCTTTCAAAGAATTCTTCGCTCGAAGCTAACAGTCTATACTTCAACGCCGCCGTTGAGAAAGACGATTAGCGTTTCCTTAATTGTCCGGGTGGCTGTCGTGGCTCAGTGGTTAAAACACTAGATTGCTGAGCATACTGCTTAGATTCGAGTCCCAGGTAGGTAGGTAGGTAGGAGTGGCAGGCTGCAGCCTCACTTAGACCAGATAAGGTCCATTGTGATACCACCAGGATCTGTATTTCATTAGAAATACTACCCGCAGAACCAGCCGTAGCTTGTTAAAAAGCGCTGGAGACAGCCTATATTGATGTCAGCCAGTTCACTTAGGTTGTTGAAGAAGCTGGCTCCCAGGTATGCCAAGAAAATGGAGAATTGTCTCCTCCTCTTGCTCATCCATGCAGCTTCTGCAAAAGTCATTATAAAGGAGGCCCAGCCTATAGGGATGCTTGCCGATGGTGCAGTGTCCGGTAATTACACCCACTGAGGTACTTATTTATCAGTCTATTTCGTCTGATGAGACAATGGGAACGTTTGAGATCCAGCTTTGGCCAAATCTGCCTGGTGATGAGACAGCTTCTACCACCTGTCCATCTATGATTGGCGATATTGATCGCGTTTCTAGTGAGTAGCAATTTGCAGGTGGCGAGAGGCATACCTTAATTCCCCTTATCCGGAAGAATTGGTAGTGTTGTGCCCTCTCTAACGAGTTCATCCGCCATGCAATTGCCTGGAATGTCTCTGTGCCCCGGCACCCATATGAGGTGTATTTTAAATTGCTCAGCCATCTCCTTAAGAGATAAGCGACAATTTAGGGCTGTTTTTAAGTTGAAGGCGTCATATTCCAGGGATTTTATCACGGCCTTCGAGTCCCAGAAAAATTAAAGTTTTTTGCGGCACCACCATGGAAAGAAAGACGGAAAAGGACCGAAAAATGGTGGTCTATTCCGATGTCTCTTTGAAGTCGTTCATAACGTTATAGTTGTTCGGAAGAGGTCCTTATCACTCAGTTGCCTTTTCCAAAGAAAAAACGATTGACAATAATTATTCTTCTTTTCATTTCTAATGAGATGTCGTTGTCAGAAGTGGGAGCAAAGTCAAGACAGGAAACAGTAAGGTTATTTTATTCGATCTACCGATGCCGGGTGTCTAGAAGCTTTGGCTATCGTTGTCGTGTTTGAATAGCTCGTTTAACCTCACAGCAAGAAATTGGTCTTCGTTACCTTAATATAGTCCGCCGAAGTAATTTTCTTATCATGTTCAAAAATAAAAGGATTGCTTAGGCTTTCCAAAATCGCACCATTTCCGTCAATTTCTGTCTTAAAAGTCAAGTTCTTCTTTCACAATCAAACGACTCCACTAACTTATTGAAGCAAACTCTGCTTTATAAGCATTTTGTTTAAATTTTTATATTTTCTTCTCCATTTCAGATCGTTCACCGCTTGTCAAAATGTCAACTACGCCATAAAGTTCTTAATGTAGGCGACCATTTAATTAAGCAGCATTCAACATGGCCACAAATGACGATCGACCCGTTAGTGTTTATGACAATTTAAATACAATCTTGCCCCCTGCACAGTGTAGTACACCAAAAACTCCAACTGCCACTATGAGTACCTCAAATACTTCACCCTATGCTGAAATCTCATTTAAATTTGATGGAACAAGAGCACCCCAACAACAATCATATGCCACAAGTCCGATTAATGCCAGCAATCAAAGTCCAATTACAACATCATCACCTGTTCATTATACACCAAGTAACGCCAACAATAGCAACATTAATAGTCCATATACCCAAGTGAATAAAATCCCCGCTCAGACCAGCCGACCACTTAGTCAGCATTCAGATACAAACGGTTACAGTAGTATTGCGGCAGTAAAGGCTGCTCTTAACGATGCTAAATCGAAATTCTTCGGTCTAAATGGAAACAGCACCAACAATACAACAGATCCGAATCAAGAATCTCTCCTCTCTAATACCAGTGGTATAGTGCCAACAGATCAGAAGCCAAAAATCGTACCAAAATCTCAACCGAAATACCAGAATATCCCGGAAAATAGTGCAATCTTTCGAAACGCTCAGGTGAGTCCCCCACCACCACCGCCACCGCCACCACCACCACAGCCAGTGAACGATAGTAATTCAAATTCACCGGAAACTAGTAGACCAAGTACAACTTACTCGACCAATTCCTCACCCATACCGTCCATTGGTCAGAATTCGAAATTTAAAGAATCACCGAACTCAGTACAGTATTCCACGATTCAGCATAAGCCCATTGCGCCCGACATGGACTTTGGCATAAGTTCACAACCTTCACAGGTAAGTGTGAATGGTTTATACAAAATAATAGGCAATTAAAAATAATTAAAATACTTAAGTCAGAACAGAAGCATATCGTGACTGAGAAACTTAATTATTTTATGTTAATTATATGTAAGTCGCTGATTGTACATATAAGGAAATGAATATGGAATGCTTTTAGAAGGAAATGTGTCCAAAACTCCGTATACTTTACGAGCCCTATATTTTCTGCCACAATGATAAAGCGACATCCGGTACTGTTTCTTCAATTCTCTGTTTCATGTTTTGTTTCTCAGTGCCTGACGCCATGTTGTTTTCAGTCGCTCTCCTGTCAAGATGTACTTCTTGCAAATCCCTTTCAAAAAATGTAACCGAGTCAAGGCCATATCTATGGTGGAATGATGATTCTATATTGGTTCCTGACCCGCCCTTTTAAAGTCTTTTAATATCGTTATGACTTGGTGCCCAACTGACGCTGACTTTATGGTACGTAAACATGGATGAAGTCGAACATTTAAGAATCCTTGACGTAGGAATAAAGTGCACCGTTGCTGTCTGCGAGAATTCATCCTGGAAACCTCTTCATCAATCACTCAAGTTCCTTCCTTCAAACGAGAAGTGTGTGTTCAATTTACTTAATGGGTTCTTAGAGCTGTGAAGAGTCGCTTTCTGAGACAACGCAGCATTCCATCCTCTTTGATACCGGGCATGTTGCTGATTTGTTCATCATGGCGCTGCAGTAACTTGGTCCTTTTAACGGAGGTTGTCAGACCCAATGGAATCGCCGTGATATAGCTTTTCGAACTGCATTCATATCTTGGTACAGCTCATAGAATTCGCAATTGCATCTTCTCCTCCATTCGAAGACCTTGCAAATAGGACCAAACTAGTATCTGCTCTGCCTTCCTGCGCGATGTAGAAGAATTGGCAGAATCAGTGGTCTAAAGACGATCACATTTGTCCTTCGAGTGAGGATCTTTAACGCAAGTTGTTTTGGTGAATCGAAGGAGCGGCGACTTTCTTGATCGCTGAATCCCCCACTAAGGTGTTATTCGTGAAGTTAATGAACTTATTTCATATTTCGAAGCTATATCAGCCGAAAGTGACATTTTCTCCAAAGCGGTGGAAAGATAAATCTTTGTTTGGCATAAACATATATTTGGTTTTATCCTCGTTGAATTGTTGTCTCGATCGAATTTGTGTTTTCTGCCTTCCCTACCACTATCTCGTGCTGTTACCCATTCCAGAGTTACTGGCGATGGACTCTTCCATTTCTTTGAGTTGGGAAAATGCATAGGCACTCTTCTTTCTACGCAATATGTTCTTCTCCTCCAATCTTTTAGCTCAGTACTCTTCCTGTGCTGATCTTATTTTGTGCTGGAGCGTTTGTACAACATACTTCCTTTAAGATCGAGTGTCGGCACCTACTTTGGCCATTTATAAATATTTAAGATCTGTATCTGACCATAGGAACATGGGGATAATGTCCCGTGCCGTTCTGAGCATAACCAGTCCTTGTAACTCCCATTGGCTGCACCCTACATCATACAACATCGTCTGCTACCATTGATAGAAATAGCTCCTATGGCTACTACTGATTAGAGACATATGGCCCTTTGTAGCCATCAAAGCTAGGTGAACTCTAGTCTTTTGACGCCATGCACTTGTCAAATTTCTTGAACAACCTCGACGAACTTTCCGGAAACAAATTTTCGAATTCTTTTTGAAATCTGCACTCTCTCTGTTGATGTCCGTATGTGCATCTATTCAAGTCAGCAGGTCACAAGATTCGTGTAAATAAAACAGCGCACTATGGCATTTATCGGCCTTGCCAGCCTGCAATCGTCAATTCTTCTTAGATTTCATAAGCCAGTATAAACTCAGCTGCCTAAGATTCCACTAGTTTTTATCCTAGTCGATCTATATAGCGATGCTTTCAATTCACTGGACCAAGCTTCCTCACATCTACGCATTTACGTTAAGAGCAGCACCTCTGTTTTTATAGGATTTATGGTGTCTGACTTTTTTTCTAGCCTTATGATGTTTTATCGCACGTTATTTTCCCTTTGAAATTATGATCATGTAAATTGTAAATTATTAAAGGTTTGATGGCAATTATATTTGTTTGTAACGTCTTTACGACTTTAATTCGTTGATCTAAAATTTTTCCATAACAACGTAGCAAAGGCAAATGACTGACCTTACTAATCAACAACTTGTTTGTACACATGATGAATTGATTTTAAAAAAAAAATTTCGTAACTACCCATTAAGAACGTTAATTTCGAAAGTTTGTCGATTCCAATTACTTGTGACATGCAAGTCTTGCAAGTCTTTCTAAACGGGCGACTTTACTGGATCATTAAAAAGTAAATAAGTACCTAGATTGGTGATTGGTGTTGGTTTTTCTAGAAAATACTAGTCGTATGTGTGTTTTTTTTTTTTTTTATTTATTTAATTTTTGCAATTATGAAAATAAATATTTAATATTTTGCTCGATCGATCTACATGTGTTTACAGGCAGTTTATATGGCAACAACAGTACCGCAAAATATTAAGGGGAGTAAAATTGCCGGTAGGCATACGCCAACAAGAAATAGCTTACGTCACAGCAGAATGTTAGTCGTCAACAAAACATATCAAGGTAAGTTGTTAATTTAGTATACATATGCTATTTTGTTTTAAATTTAAAAGTGAATAAGAAACTTTTCACTATTAATCTTTAAAAGGCTTATTCATGTTTTCCTCACAAATGGGAGGAACTTACGACCTATCAAGTCTTTAGCCCGGTCCAGATCATAAATGATCTAAAGGGTTGGCACTCTTAAAGCGATTGCAAATCTGTACCTACCATCATTGGTACCCTCACTTGATATTGTTCAATTGGCCAACACGCCAAAGATACATTTTAAAACAATTTTTGCAGAAGTTGCAGGGAGGAAAAGAGGAAGATGCTTTCCTTTATTCTCTAAGCACCTATCTCGCCTTGTCTAAAAGAAGACTGCTCTTCCTGGGGACTTTTTTTTTTCAATGACCTTGAAAATATTGACGTCAGAAGTGTCCTCCGCTTATCATGAAGTTAGGGAGAACTTATCAGGATAGGCTCTTCAGAAAGGTACATAGGTGCCGAATCCTTCTGCGGCATCCCTACTTCCGCTTTAAGAATGAGTCTAGACAGCTGGGAAAACGAAACTTCTTATCCTAATAGAACAACACTCAGGGACTCAGAAAGGCTAAAAGGGCCATCCGACCCTTGAAGAAAACCACTAAAAATATTCTCAACCAGAAAATGGACGATATCAGATGACTTGCCGGCTTCCTCACCAGTCACTGCAGCCTCAGATATCACTTACATAAACTAAATATAGTTCAGGAATCTGAATGCAGACTCTGCTTAGAGGAAGACGAATCAGCGGAACACGTACTATGTGAGTGCGTGGCTGTCTGCAGAGTCAGGAAACGCTTTCTCCACAAAGAATTCCTAACACCGCCGGAGGACATTCGTAATGCCTCGACTGGAGATATCATCAACTTCATTAGGAAGATACAGGATATCCTTGTCTAACTGGCTCCAGGCACAATAGATCTTTTAGGTCGCAGTGCCATATGCGTCTATCGCAGAGCCTAACAAATAATAATTATGGGGAGAACTTTCTTTCAAAAAGGGCCTGTAAAAAAGGTTCTAGTGTCTAATGTAATCAATTTTCAGAATCCATAACAGTTTACTTATTCACATGACGCTACAGTCCGAGGTGAACCCGGGCCCCTACTTTGTATTGCGATTCTTAAGTTCGGATCGTTCGAAAAGGGACATTTTGTATGGGCAATTTGAAACGCAATTCATAAAATCCATACAAAGTTCCCGCTTTCCAACGATCCGAACATTAGAATCGCAATACAGAGTAGGGGCCCTGGACCTCAACTGACAACGACAAGCGTTACCTAACTTGCTGGTTGAGTTCCATTTCCAAAGACCACCTTTTACATACTTTCCGTGTACAGCCCGAGGTCTACCTGGGACTCAACTGACAACCGTCTCAAACAAGGTCGATCGCTATCTTTCTTGCTAGTTGAGTTCCATTTCCAAAGACCACCTTTTACATACTTTCCATTACATGTGCACAAATTTATTTTCAAACAGTTTCACTTCCTCTTCCAGGCTCAAATTATCCAAATCCCATGGCTTTTCGTTGTCCGCGACTGACACGAGCTATCCTCATCTTGGAAGTTATCACAGGCATTTTGATAACATTTTTGGGAATATGGATTCTATTGCTTGCTCCGCATACTAGTATCCAAGACACTCCTCACTGGAGCGGTTTAGCGGTAAGTTCATTTAAAAATCATTAACAATCTTATAACCTTTCCTTTATTCATTGCAGCTTTTAATTGCCGGCATCCTGGGGCTTGTTCTGATACGCTACAAGCGTATTAAACGTCACAAACTCCGGGAGAATTGTTTTGTTTTCATTAAATTGGATTCGTATATTCTGTCGATTTTAGCCGCTTTGCTATGCCTTATCGCTTTCATTTGTGCTGCTATTCATATGAGCAGGCTTTCAGCCCCAGACACAAAATGCATTTCGTCAGATATATTACATGAGCATGCTGCATGTCAATGCACCTTTAATACAAATAGTATTCCAGTCTCAAATGGAACTCTTAGTGACCTGAACCCTGCGCCTGATAGTAGTTATTCATTCCATTACAGGTTTGTGAAAGCATTTCCCAATCTTAAATTTCATTTTAATAAGTTTTTTCTTTCTATTTTACAGGGATCTGAGTTGCAGTGAGGTTAACGGTATTTGGATGTCAATTTTAGGTTTTTCATTAGTTTTAAATTGTCTAGGGTTTATTCTAGCGGGTATCTACTTAATATTACTTTTTTTCTGTAGATACCGAGAAGTATACTCATCCGTTCAAACAAGTGTATTTTAGAGTTATATATATATTTTTTTAACTTAGAAGAAATATTTTATTGCCACCCTGTTTTTTTTTACCACATTTTACCGTACTGACTTTTTGTACTTAAAAAAAAATTTAAGGAAATTCTACATTGGAAATGTACATAACAAACGTAAAAATTAATTGAAATGAATATGAATGTAGAACCACACAATGTACATAGACAGATTAATATAAGTAAACTTTTTATAACAGAATTAATAAAACACCATTTAGAAAAAAACCTAACCAAGTAAACTTTTTCCTTTTCAACTTTTAAGCTTTGTGAGTTTTTTTGGTTACATTTTGATGACTTGTTCGAGGTACAAGTATGGCCACGGCTTTTTATTTACTTACTAACGATGGTGCTACAGACCGGGATGGACCTAGGACTTTAACAACAACGATCTCCAAACAGCTTGATCGTTGGCTAGCTGCCTGCTGCCTCTATCCACTTGCGCACGCAACCTGAGTCGCGGCCTGCCAATATTTGCCAGTCCCCGTGGTCGATTCGGAGGTCCCTCTATCTGGTCTTAGGCCGATGTTACTGAACAGCTCATTCAATTCGTCGTTGTATCTCCTCCTCCACTCACCGTCTACACAGACGGGACTTTAGATTACCCCATAGAATTGGTCTCTTAAAACAACCCAGGCCTCATTCAATCTTGACAAAGTTCATGCTTCTTTGCCATAGAGCAGTCCTTCCTCTTCAGTTGTTCGAGGGAGGTTTTTGTTAATAAATTGCCTTAGTCGAAAGAAGCAGCGAGAGTTATTCTGTGTTTGATCTCAAAGCTGGGGTCGAATTAAGGCATCAGTGATCGAGTAACTCGTCACGTAAAAACGAGCATTATTACGTCGGAATGATCGTTAATACGTAATAATCCTCATTTTTACGTGACGAGTTACTCGATCACTGATGCCATAATTCGACCCCAGGTTTCGATGCCTGACTTAATAGCGGAGCCTAGATACTGGTAGACAAACTACCTAACTTCCTGCAAGTTATATTTGTCTAGGGTGACATTCTGTTTGAGACGGTTTTGGGTGGCGGGTGGTGGGTATCGATTCCAGTGCTTTCTTCAAGATTTGCTGTAGTTTAAAGATTTGGTTGATAGTTGACTTTCCTGATGTAAATCATCAGCGGGGCTCAATGGACCCATGAAGTCGTTGATAAAATGCATTAGGCAAATAGGATTTTGTAAGCGTTGTTGAGGAGACAGCTTGGGTTACTTAAGGTGAGCAGGGTGCTTAGGTAACATTTCTTTTGAATGTTCTCCATTAATAGTTTAAAGGTCTTCAAATTGTAACAAATCTTTCCACTTGCTCTGCTGACTACAGCAAATCTTTACCAAATAATTAAACTTTTTGAAAATACTCTCTCTCTAGTGAACTTTCACATGAAAAACTTCATAGTCCTGGTCGAACTATTCAACGTTCACGTTCATACGCTTTATAGATTCTGAGAGACTTGAGAGTGTCGAAGTCTCTCTGCGGATTCTTATAGAGTGTCCAATCTCCTTTGCATTAGAAGAGATATACCTAATAAAGTTCAAGGGGTAGCATTCTCGAGTCATTTTGAAAGAGAGAGCTTAGTAAGCTCATAGTTGCATCCTGACTAGTGATGAGTGATAGGGTAATTGCGGGAGAGATGCCGCGTCGGGATAGATGCCGCACCCAACCAAACTCATACATCTAGTCATCCGCGCAAAAAAAATTGTTTTGCTTTTAATCCGTTAGGTATTCAAACGAAAACGTACGAAAAAAAAACTATTAACTTACATCATATAACGGGAGTTTTTTTTCCCTTGTTTGGTTTTTCGTACCCCTTTACGCTATCGAAATTTTTCAATTATGAAACGTGGTGAGGCATCTCTCCCTCACTACAGAGATAGCTGCCGCACTTTTTTTTTGATAAGATGCCGCATGTTGAATTTGTTTATCAGGGCCTCAGGAATCTACCCCATTAATCCTCAAGCTATTCCAGACCACTTCTTCAGCATATCAGACTCGGTAGCAGTTGAAGTCCACCAATCGACAGCTTTTCCTTCAGAAACGATGACTTTATGTCCTGAATCGGACTTGGGACCTGCAGTTCAAACCACCAGCAATACATCGAACTTGGAACTGGTTATTCCAAGCACCAGCAATACATCGCACACCTGTTATCACTCTGAAAATGAAACGCACACCTAATCATGTTTCAGTAAGCCTACGCCAACAAAACTCCTTCAAGAAATTTTACCACTACCAAAAATTCCAGGGCTGATTTTTTCAAGACGAAGGCAGAAAGTTGAGGTCTTAACATCACCCTGTTTAATTGAAAAAAAGAAGAACGCCAAGTCTTCGAAATCCCAACCAGAAAAAAGGCTTCAAAAAGGAAGATTGAGCCGGCTGAGAATCCTAATGTTTGTTGGGAAAATTATTTTACGACCAAAAAACGGGAGGATTGGATCCAATGCGCGAAAGGTAGCAAATGGCTACATGAAAACTGCACACGCTACAAAAAACCAGAATCCTCCCTCTGTACAGATTGCGGACGTGAAGAGGAGCGAAAAAAAACATAATGGACATTAAAATTAAATTAAATTAACCTGCGGCATCCCTCCCACACATGTTGGGAGAGATGGCACACCTAACATATTTTATTTTTCTATTAATAGTTATGAAAAAAGTTTAATTTCCTTATTTAATTTATTTATTAAGGTAGAAAATAAATCCATCTTCAAGTTTTTTTGAAAATTAAAGTTTGTTTTACTTTTATAAATAAATTACATCGATTTTTAAAAAAGCGCGGCATCTTTCCCGCAATTACCCTATATAAATGACTCCTTGCAGTAACCCCTTATTCATCAGCAACTGTAATAACTAGATACTCTATATTGAAGTAACTTACTTTCTTATCAGGCAAGCGACTTGGAGAGTCTGAGCCTCGTAACGTGACGAGTTACACGATCACGGAAGAGACGATTTGGCCTCTGAATTAATGCCGCTGTCCATACTTCATGGTCCCGGGCACGCTGCCTGTCCGCGATTGCGTGATCTTTAAACCGGAGGTTCGGTCTTCCTTTTCTTCGTGAACCAGGTGGCTGTGATTCAAAGATCATCTTAGCTGGAGCATTCTCGTCCATTCGCTCGATGTGGCCGAGACAGTGCAGTCGACAGATTTGTACCTTCCGGACTACATCCACATCTTTGTACAGCTCGTAGAGTTCGCGATTATATCTTCTCCTCTTTTCGCCCTCTCCGCAGACAGGACCAAATATTCGACGTCGAATTTTTCTTTCGAATGATCCCAAGATCCACTCCGCTGTCTTACTTATCGTCTAGCATTCAGCTCCATAAAACAAGACTGGCAACATCAGGGTTTTGTAGAGCATGATTTTGGACCTTCAAATTAGGAGTTTGGACCCTAGTTGTTTGGACAAACCGAAGTAGCAGCGATTGCCTAAGATTATCCTTCGTCGAATCTCCACTAGGGTGTCATTTGTGAAGTTTATATTTGCCCCGAGATGGATAAACTTCTTCACAACCTCTAAATGCCGTCAATTGTAAGGTTTTGACTTAGACGGTGTTCGACGGATCGGTGTTTGGTTAATAGTATGTTTTATCCTCGTTCATTGTGAGACCAAAACGTTTGGCTTGTTCTTCTATTGCCTTTAAAGGCTCTATAATGGCACGCTGGGAACGGACGATGATGTCGATATCGTCTGCGTATCCCAGCAGCTGCATAGATTTTTAACTATGTTTTGGAAAAA
Organism: Criorhina ranunculi; assembly: GCA_951813785.1. NCBI lineage: Eukaryota > Metazoa > Arthropoda > Insecta > Diptera > Syrphidae > Criorhina > Criorhina ranunculi. The sequence continues at coordinate 28,599,407 of OX638385.1, read as the reverse complement.
GACCATTAGGAGATCGATTACTATCGAAGTATTCAGTAACCCTTGAGGGGATCGATTTTCGGCAGAAACTACCGGTTATTCGGATCGGCATTCGGCATCGAATGCTAGGTCGAAAATGTCAAGGAAAAATGATAATTGAGGAGGATTCTTGATATAAGGGATGATTATGTCCAAGTGACGATGTATAGGATATTTGTTGTTGTGCTTCATGTGTAGTATGAAAAAAAGAGTATAGGGTGGGTTGAATATTTTTGGTTTTGTTTTTGCTATTGGAAATTGTTTATATTGACGACTGCAGATGTATGTATGCCAATTCTGTGGTGGTGTATGGTGATTTTAAGCGCCATACAGACAATCAACGTTGTTGTCGACATGGCCGGTGTCGATGTTGATCGTCAGTAGATAGGTTGGCAACTTAAATTTTGTGTTTGTCAAACGGTTGGAGTAAAGTTATAGGTGTTTGATATTCGTATTGGCAAATTGGTTGACAAGCAAGGTGCGCATGGGTGCCGTATTTATTGGTTCAATTTATAAGAAAGGATTTTTTTTACGAGTGCATAGGGTGCGTTTATCATTTTAGTATTGTGGCCACATTCAAATGGTAAGTGGAACAGTACATCGAATAGTTCGGTTTCCATTTTTTAAAAATTGCTGTGAGTATTAAATAACTTACAGAAAATCTAACAAGTGATGGGACAAATTTAAATATACAAAAGTGTAAATTATATATATTTTTTCACTTAGCACAATTTTATAAATACATACATATTTGATAATTAAAAAAAAAAAATAAGAATACCATCAAGGTGTCATCATAAAATGGAATATGTACGGCAAGCAAAGTAAAACATTTAAAGGATGACGACTTGATATTTGTGCATTATATAAATACGTGTGCAGCAGAGCTCCGTATTTTTTGGTATCACATAATTATACATTCCTTAAATAATAAACACTAGTGAAATAAAAATAAAAAAAAATATTTAAAATATTAATAGGAAACGCTTATCTTCCGCTACTTTATTATTATCTCAGCTGGTGGGAGTATACTTTCACCGTACAAACTGTACCAAATGCTTGAGAACCAAATGGTCTTGTCTACCCATTCACTACCGGCTACCACATGTCCAATGTAAGGTGAATCGCGAGATCTGTAAATATACAAGAGAGTTTGATTATGGTACTCTTTCAAGGCAATCAATCCAAGACTTACCTTAAAATTTGTTTCTTATTATTCTCAACGAATGTAATGGCCCAACTCCATGGAAAGTCTCGTTTCTTTTCACATCCCAAATAGGCAGTTACAGTTTGAAGGAATATTTCTCGAACAATCGTAAGAGTTCCATTCTTTTCTCGTTTTAATACCGCAATTTTTCCATCCCTCAACTCAACTTGGAAGGGTTTAAAGGATTTCGTTTTGTTATCGGCGAATTTGAGTTCTTTACCAGGAGTAACAGTTGCCAAGTTCTTGACCGCTCTCTGGACATCCTTAAGAATGTCTATTGGTTTTAATACCAAATTATTGTGTTTACGATCTTCTTCAGGCCAATATGACCAACTGAGAACAGCTTCAAACACTTTAGTGTCATGATGAAGTGGTCGTTCCAAGTTACCATTGAGTATGACTTCATAGAGAGTTACTTCGTGGGTGGATACATTCATTCTAGGTGCTAGTTCTCTACAGATTTCATAGGCAGTTTTAGTTGGTGTGATTGTAACGTTTACTTGATCCTTTTCCTGAAAATAAAAATAAATAAAACCGATGAATAACGTGATGATATTATTCTAAGTGGGCAGCGGAGGACTACCGCGTGTCTTTGATCGCTTAACAACATAACGTAATACTCTGTTTTGTCACAGGTTATTGTGACGTCATCCAAAACAACTGCGGTAGCCTTCAGAAAAGCATCAAAAATAGGAACAGCAACATCTTCGGAAAGGGGTATAACTTCGATATCCGTGAGTACATCAGAAGCAGAAAAAATATCATCTTGGACAGGAACAGCAATGGTGGCCGGGACAACAGTTGGGAAAACAAAAACGGTAGCAACAAAAGTGGCATTTTCACTTGTAGACTAAGGATGAAGCTATTTTGCATGGAACATCTTAGCTTTTTGCTAGAAGGACTTTGACTTGACTTGGTTTGTATTGGACGTGGTGGGTTTATTTGGACATACTATTGAAGCGATCCTTGGATTTGGATTTTAAAGCGAGAGCCTCTACTTGCACCTCTTTGGAGCAGCGAACTTCATCTTTTTTCTTTTTTTTATATTTCACTAGCGCTAAAGGGGTTATGAATACCCTTATGATGCTATTCACACAGCGCTAGCATTGATGTAGTGATTTTGAAACTCAGGTGGTATTAGGTTTCACTCTGATTGTTCCAAGGGTGGTGTCCAGAATGACTGGGGAAAATTATTCGTTCTGTTGCCATGCTTTATAATTCACAGTATTTCTTTCGAACATCCCGATATCATTAGTATGGTCAACATTTTCAAGCCATATGACCACTCTACTGCCAGTGTTATGCCCATACAGTAGAGTTGACGTCAATTTTTTTCGCAGTTGATCGACTTTTCTTTTCTTTTTTTGACATCGGGATTCGAACCTGGAACCTTCAGCGTGACAAGCGATGGTGCAACCACTACACCATGGCCACCCCACTATCGCTTTGCAGGCTGAACAGCAGCTGGTCCAGTACTAGTTTTGCCATCGTTGTACTCCTTGAGGTTATTTCAACACACTTTGGTGTAAACGAAGCCGGAGGGAAGGAAATTTGGCAATGGATGTGTTTAGATAGATCGAATGACAATGACATTAGAAAATTGATTGCTGCGCCTTTGTTTATTCTTAAATGTACACCTACCTCAGTTGTATTATCCGGATTAGTATTGAGTGTAATCCACATTTTGAGATCTCCAGATTTTTTCACCGCATCTGTGAATGTCTCCGCGGCAGCGTAATACTTTTGTAAGCATACAAGCATTTCTTGTTCTCGTTTCTTAAAAATAGAAAAGTTTTTTTTTACTTCAAACACTTGACAGAGTCCTAAAGACAACTTACAACTTCCTCCTCTGAGAGTGGAAATAGATTCTTATAAAGATTAACCAAGTCCACAACCACATCAGCTTCCTTTTGCGAATAAGTCATCTCTTCCACCTAAATCAAAAGTGTTACTACTGGTGCAGGGTTTCATCAATAGGAATTTGCAAACTTACCGCATTTTGTAGCAGCGTTGGTCCCCAAATCATTGCCAAATTGTTCACTCCCATTTTGTTCTTTACCTTTTGTGAATTGATAAACGCCAAATGACCAATGATCTTCTTCAGAGTCTCCCTTTCGATAATGTGCAACCGAGTGAGAAGCTCCTTATAAGCGATTATCTTAGCCGCACTCGTATCAAGCGAAGTTATACTTATAAAACTTTCGGATGTTTTACCCAACAACCGCACTGGTAAGTCTCTCATAAAACGTTTCAAAGCATTCGCTACATCGTTCTCATTGAATTCATTTCGAGTTATTTCGACATTAAAAGCGTCTGCACGAAACTGTGAGAGAAGTTTCAAAATTGAATTCTCCGATCCAGATTTCCTGTAGATTCCTTCTGACATAGATCCATGAATGTAGACAAAGTTAATACATTTGTCAACCAAGACGGGAACATCAAACTTTGTCAGTTGTTGCTCATCCAGTGACGGGCCATTGTTGTGAGCAACTTCACGAATAATGTGACGCCATATTTTGGTTTCCCTTCCCGAGGTCATAATCATGTAGACAGTGAATGGTGGACAGTCAATCATCAATATTGGACCCTTCTCCACATGTAGGTTTTCTATAGATTCATCGTTCTCTTTTAAAACTGAAACGAGGTTGATAGGTTAAGATATAACACACGGAGGAAGGGAAACCTACCAATGCAACGAGCTTTGCGAAGATCCATCTTTTCAACATTCATGCCCGTTTCGCTGACAAACATCAAACGTCGTTTTGTCTTTTTCAGAAGCAGCCATGTCCCACTCCATTCGGATGTGATTGAGTTCTGAAAATATAGAAGGACGATTCATTTAGGCACACAGTAAGTTAAAACAGGACGAATGGTTAAGTTACCTTTAAGTAGCACCATCCAGCTCGATAGAAATGACACGTGTACTTCGTGGGGAAAACATTCGTCAAGCTTTCCATGATCTTTTGCATCCAAACCGATCTATGAACAAAATAATTACTTAACGTATTCGACATGGATTAAGATATTATTGCACTGCACTTGGTAAGTTTCTAACATATTATGTATCTGAAATGGACACGAGCTAATCTGATATTAATTTTGATTCGGATTGTCCATGATTTTGTCCACGAAGCTGTCCCATTTATGAGAACAAAGCAACAAGAAACTACCCTAAACCAATGTTCTAATGATTTGTAGTGCAACATCAATATTAGCTACAGATTCACAAACACATACCTTTCTGATTCCTTGCCGACGCCATACAAATGACACACTCTGGACATTTTGCAATTCCCTGAGGTTCCACTGCTCATGATGACATTCGGATTGGACATTTGCATCTGGGACGACTGGTTCTTCGAAATAGCCGTAGTGATCTCAAAGCAGTACAGATGGGTGGAGTTATCTGTCACACGACTATTGCTGACACACTGTAATGTTGTGATATATTCGAGAGGAATTGTTTCCTTGGGATTCTTCATCTCCTGATCGAGGAACGTTTGGAATTGCCTGTCACGCAGGATTGCCTTGCGATTTTGCATTTCCTTAAGGATATCCTCGACAACACCGCTGGGGAAACGTATCAATGGACCTTCGTATCTCACCAGGTATGGTGACAACGGTGGTCTGGGGATCATAACAATCGGTACTTTCACATCCATGGAGCGACTGGCACGGAAGCTGGTCTTACGTTTGAGAGCGTCTACGCGAATTCTCATGTTCGTCAGCATGTTCTTAGAGAACTTGGCTGTCTTTGACTTTATCTCGGCTGGGGAGTATGACGAATGTTTTGAATCGGATCCTGATATTGCTTCCAGATACGTTGGTGGGCTTTCACCTTCGAAATGCTGGAGCTTGTCAAACGGATTGACTCGCGCCGGTGGAGTATTGTTTCCATTGACGAACCAGTTGGTTTGCTTTTGCGAGGGACGCGATAAATCTGGGTTACTGGTGGATGGTGCAGTCTCATCGATTCTTGATAGATACGGTTCAACTTCACATTCCTCGGCAATGTTTGGAATGCTGTCACTTCGAAGGTTAGGATTTTGATGTATTATCTGCACCTTGGCAGTTGGAGAGGTTGGTGTTCTTGGGGGAGTTGATGGGATGTTTGGCCTTTTAGGGCTAGTTGCCAGACTCGCCTCTGATGAAGCAGCTGCAGTCGATGTACTAGCCACACAAATGTTACTATTATCCTCTTCGGAGGTGCATATACTCTGCTCGTCGGCAGATTGTGAATCACTACTGGGGATTTGACCATAGGTTTCTTCTTCGAGCATATGTTCCAGCAACAGAAGTTGATTACTCTTATTGTTTTCACAAATCGAGGAAGTCTTGTTTATAGTGAGTGGATCGAATTCGTTGAGTACATCCTTCGCAGGTGGAATTTGACGGGTAGCACGGTACAGACTTGCAGAGGGACGAGGCATGTTCATGCTTAGTTTTCTCATTTGCGGGGTAAGGAGGTCAGTTGAACTGGATTCCATTTCGAATAGTTTGCCATATGTAGCCTCTTGATTGGCATACAGTGGCTCAGGAGACGAAGTACCGTCGTCTTCATTTTCGTCGTGATATTCCCAAGATTCACTGCGATCAGGTTTGGGAGTTCTTGCCTCTTCTTGGCGTATCATTTCTTTAATTTCCAGAGATTCAAGGCGATTAGCTTCTTCCTGCTGTCTGATGCGTATTTCTGTGGAATCAATTGTTGCTCGTGTCGAACTGGGTACTTCGTCGACGCGTCGCAGTTCAATTGGCTCGTAGTTCTTCCTCCGTTTTTGTCTTGTCGGTGGTACTATTGGTTTCAGCTTACCATAGATTGCTTCGTCTTTTGAATTTCTCGAGATAGATGGTGGCGGTGGCGGAGGTGGGTATTTAGGCATTGGCAGGGATATCTCAGCAGAACTTCGATTTTCTTCTGCTAAATTTGGATTACTTCGCTGTTTACTTAGGGCTCCTGGAACAGAAATCTCTGCCGAATGACGCGACACCATCAATGACTTTGATGCGGTTGCGTTTCTTGGAAAAGACGACGTAGTTGTTGTCTCACTGACAGCGTCCTCATACGAGGGACAGGGATAGTCCTCGTGTACCGATTGCACTTTTATACTTCGAGGAACCTCATACGAACCATCATCGACTTCTCCACCCTGCGATAAGTCTACCACTCCATTGGTTTTATTCATGGGACTGCTAAATGTGATCGATTTAAAGACTGGGTCGTTTGGAGGAACCGTCTGTGGACGTTCGGGATCAAATTCGATCGTAGGGGGCTTTTTCTTTTCCTTCTTGGTGAGTGTAAAGTTATTCCCGATGGTATTGATTCGCTTGCCAACGTTTTTCAGACGAGTCGACGCATCCGCACTTAGATTGTTGATTAAGTCTTGTGAGGTTTTGAAGTTCTTGTCCAGCTTCTGTTTTGCACCTTTTGCCTTCATAGCGACACGTTCACTTATCGATTCGGTTAGTAACTTCGAAGTGGTACCGATTGATTTCAGAAGATCACTGGAATTGGAGGAAAGTAAGTTAGTTTTAGATGGTTTGTGATTTGCGACAATAATATGGCAGTGAGCAGTAGGTACATCAAGTCGTGCTTTTATTGTGTGCGATTTTAAGATTTTTTCAAATGGGGAAAAGCTCTGTGTTGTTGTGAAGTCTATGGATTGTAAAAGTGTTGTGCTTTGTTAGATAGAAGGCTTGCAAGATTGATTAGATCAGTTTGCGATCTTGGCGAATAGATTTCAGTTAAGAAAGTTGGATAAACAAGTCCTAAAAGTACACTTTGACCTTCATTTTCGTAGTCTGTTTGGCTGCTACTAGTACATAGCTCCTGCCACTGTCGAAAATATAGCCTTACATGACCAAAAGTTTACGGAGATTATCTATTCGGGGGTAAAGAGGCTCTTAGCATGCCATTAATGATGAGGTTCAGACTTTGAAGCCAAACTGTAAGCAGAAACTTGGCCTTAGACTCCAGTTTGTGTCCACTGTCCTCTGACATAAGTGCAGTGTATGTGTAACCACCTACTCGCACGTCCAGCAGATAGATTAGTCACTAGTCCAGTTAATAGCTGGAAAACAGATTAGACACGAATTTCGATTGAACGTGTGAGGGAATGCATAATTCTCGGTCGTAGTGTAGGGTAGAGTTGTGGTAACAAAAAAGGCACATCTAGTGCTTTCATGCTGAACCACCACCTCTACCTAGTGTAGGGTAGTCTGGTGTACTTTATATTTTAACATATAATTTTATATGAATCATAGCGCGATGGACAATTTAACGTAATGAGTGATAAAAGATACTCGCAAAGTGATGAAGTAAGCGGCTGTTACAGGAAAAGCTTACATGAATCGATTAACTTTAAGATAAATGCTTCTACCGAAAGCATTGCTGAGTAGTTTAGTTTTTGTTTGTGAAATGCAACTTGTTAACTGCCTAATTAAAAGTAAATTAAGCTTGGTGCAGCAAAGTACACGTAGTTGTGTACAAATTATGTATTAATTTTAACTTTTCTAAGGAGGAAATTCCGTATTGGGAGATTACCTGTGTCAATCGTTAAAAAACTTGTAACGACTTCTTGTCTTAATGAACGAATAAACTGAGGGTACTTTCGTCAGGGAAGGAATAGATTGGATTACAAGTTGCAAACAAGAGATTATTTATGAAAATGAGGAACAGAAATGGAGCCTTGGGGAATACCACTATTTATATGGTAAAAAGGAGACCTGAAACCGCTCAAAAGCTTTCGAATTCTTTGAAGAAGAAGTAGATTGATGGGCCAAATTCTGTCAAATGCCAGAACCATTTTACTTTCACTTCATCAAATCATCAGTGGATCTGTTGCTACGAAGACCGTACTGCCGGTCATTAAGGGGTTTTCGTGAATCGAGATATTTCCATAAGTGAAAGAAGTGACATAAGTGCAATGGGTGAGTTGTTGGAACTGGACAAATGCAGTTCTCCATCTGCTCGGAAAGAGTTAAAAAAAAACATGCGCAGTAGTTAAGCCAACGTGGAAGAACACTTCTATGTAGAACTGTGGGTAAAATACCAACTGGATCAGCACATTCGTAAACGTTGAGACCTCTTATTACTCCTGCAACGGTACGAGTGTGAAATTGGATTTGTCCCATGAAGAGTTCAACGCCCTCGAGTACAGGCAAAGACAAGCTGCAAAATGCGCAGCAACCAGACTAGCCTTGTATAAGAAGCTGACAGCCGGAATGTTGGAATTCTTTACATTTTTTACAAATTACAGGAAAAAACCTACCCTTGGGAGAATTTAATATTTGTTTTGTCTCAATTTTTGCTCATGTAGGAATTTGACACGTCGCAGATGGGTATTGCAGTCATTTATGATTTGTTTAATCAATATTCCGATTTTCTCGGACAAACTGACTTTATAAAACTAGCTTCTTTCTTCCTGATAATCTCTTTGCAAGTTCAAGTTGAACCACGCCTTTTCTTTCCGTTTGATGCTCTTCATACGGTTTGAGATAAAGGAGCTCATACCAGAAATGATGGTCTCAATGATCATACCATCAACGGCATCCACGTCGATATCGAGGATCCATAGCTAACATTTAAAAAAAACCAATAGATATGTAAACAGTGAGTGCTTTCACACAGAATGTAAATCGAAGGCTCTAAGATTAATTTGGTGGAATTAAGTATAAGAAATATTTTCCAATCCTCTCCAGTCCTTAAGATTGCGAATGAAGGATCTGCAAGGGATAGATTACGTGAAAATGGACAAGGTATTCAGAACATTGAATTACATGGGCGACAAATTGGAAGAAGTACGGCTGAATAACGTGACCTAAGAAAAGTTTTTAACCTTTCTAACGCATTTCGATATGGGAAACCAAATTGAGGAGGTAAACGTGCTTTTCGGTAATAAACCATGTTATGACCGTGCGACATGTACGTGGAGTTATCATTAGAGTTGCGAATAGCAATGGACAATAGTTTATCGGTTACACAATTCTGTAGTCAACTAACCCGACTCAGCGAAAGATTGGGTTACCTTAAGCAAACATTGTGCAGAACAGTTTAAGCTATACAGCAATATGTTGGAGACAAAGACTTACAGAACATACGAGTAGTAAGTGCATTTATAAGTCCATGCATGAATATAGTGTTTGAAAAAATAAATGAAAAACAATTAAGTCGTATGGATACTCTTCACTCAGTGAAAGGTGCTTTAACAAAACAATGCCTTAGTTTTACTAGACAACACATTCATTTAAATATTTTTGAACAAAGTAATAACAAATGGTACTTACAATATAAATTTTTTTTTAAACACAACTAATTCTTAACTTAACACTAAAATAGAGAACACCACCTTCAGTCGGCTAGAAGAAAGATACTAAATCCTAATTCCAAGAACTCCAACTTTATACTCGGAATTTAATTTCAAGATCACACTTGGGTAATTACATACATACAACTGCCGAAAACTCCCAGATGAGAATTCTAATTTTAGAGTTTCACCCCAAAATGGAATATCTCACAGCTGAGGATTTCTCTTCCGTTGGAGCGCGTGCCCATCTTTGTTACAAACAGCGCATATAGGGGCGGATGCATTCCACATTTTCCCATCCAATTCCAAGAAAAGTCATTCACTTTTCCTTCAGCAAGTATATTTAGTTTACAATTTGCTGACATAAGGTATCTCTTTGTGAATATGTAGTTGTTTAAGATATACAAGTCCATAAGAGTACTAATTTCAAAAATTCTAGGTAAGGACTTGTAAGTGTGACGCATAGTTATAAATAAATATCCGACCAGAAAGAAGGAAGGGATCATTAAAAAAAACACCTTGACAGTTGTGTCAAGAGAGAAAGGAAATTAAAGCTGCAGTAATACATACATATGTATGAACATATTTTTAAATAAATATTTACCGGTAGTCCTGCATAAGGTTTTGAGTTAACATTTGTTGTTGAAATTCATAATTGTTCTTTGTAATGGATTTTCTATAAATAGACATGAGTTTCCATAAATTTTAGTTTTTATTGCAATGAACGAACTATTGTCTGTCAGATTTATAATAAAAAAAAAAAAACGAATCATCAAACCAATAGTTTAAACAAATATGGATTCTTTGAACTATTTTTAACGATCAATATGAATTATATTGTTTGGTTTATTTATACATGCTGCCCCATGTATAAATTCATATCATTGTCGATAAATCATACCCGCTTTCGATTATTGTTTTTTTTTTTGTAATGGCCGATTTTATGACTCAAATTGACGGTAATCTAATGACAATTAATAATGACAAATGTCTCGTTTAACGAGAGAAAGAACTACTACTAACAACCAAACATCCTGTGGCTATTTGGCGCGACAGAGCATAGAGGGCCAAGGCTCATTCTCGCAACCATCATAGTTTTATTGTCGACTCTAACTGGCGGATGGAGTTAATGACAGATTGTACTTTTGGAGATGATGCCTGTGTCAACGCGCTGGGATGGTGGGACATGTCAAATGATAAGTTTGTTTCAAAAAAAAGCCTAACAAAGCTGCATGCTGTCGAGCTACGTATTTATTTATATAAAGCAACGCGATATCACTTGGTAAGGAACATGGATTAGCTCATTTTATGGTGGAACGAAAGAATGCCCTACACATGTACAGAAATGGTGCATTAGAGAAAGCCTCTCTGCAAACCCTAAAAAGACAGTTATTGTGCCTTTTCAAGTAGAAGAAAACTCAACCTTCTCACTCGCCCCTCTCTATTTGGCGAAACTATTACTTTCTCATAAGAAGCCAAATATCTGGGAATCATCCTGGACAGCAAAATGTCCTGGAACCCACAGAACGAAAGAGTAGTAAGCAGAGCCACCATAGCCACCACTATGGACCTGTCGTCAAATCTGTGGGAAAACTTAGGAGTACAACCCAAGATGATATTATGGCCATATAAACATATGCAAGCGTTGTCTGGTGGACAAAAACTACGAAATAAGAACGTTTCCAACGCCTAGCCGAAACCTGTATGTCAGGATGCCTTCGCACAACTCCAACTGCTGTACTCAATGTCATCTTGGGTTTACCACCACTACGAAATTTCATTCGAATGGAAGCTAAATTAGGCATCCATCGACTTTTACACTCAAGCAACCTTGACCCGAAGTCCTATACAGGAGCACACTTATCCTTGCTTGAAACATTGGAGCAAGACACGATCTTCAGCATGTCTCCAGATGACATGCTACCCGAATACTGCTTCAACAAGAATTCCTCAATAGTTATCCCTTCAAGGGAGAACCCCAAATATCACCTTCCGACCTCGTCTGGTATATGGACGGATCCAAAATGGAAACAAAAAACTGGTTCCGGAATTTTCGGCGAATGAACAGATGCGAACTTCTCAGTCAGCCTTGGTGAATTCGCGTCTATATTCCAAGCCAAAGTCTTTGTCATTAATATGTGTGTGAGACTCAATCAGTCCTGTCACATTATGAGGAAAATTATATTCATCTTCTCAGACAGTCAAGCTGCCATGAAAGCACTCGACTCGCCTGTAATTAAATCCTGACTTGTCCTAGAAACCCGCAAAGTAATTTCGGACCTTGCTATGCACAATATGGTCATCCTTCACTGGATTCCTGTACATAGTGGATTTGCGGGTAATGAAAGAGCCGACTCACTGGCAATAGACGGTGCGTCAACAAAATTCTTTAGACCCGAACCCTTCTGTGGAGTAGGTAAATCCCTTTGCATGCAAGAATCTAGAGAAGCCTGGCTCAATACACCAGGACAGGCATGTTCAAAAGTGCTATTCCCGGTACCGTCACAAAGAAAATCAAACTTCATTGTGAACCTCGATAGGAGCAACCTTAGAGCATTAATTGGACTTCTCAGCGGTCACTGCCGCCTGAACAAGCATCTACATCGCATCAACCTTACAACAAATTCAAGCTGTAGACTCTGCCTTGAGAGTAAGGAGACCTCTCTTCACATCCTAACGGGCTGTCCAGCTTTTTTTCAAATCGGAAAAAGAATATTAGGCGGCGAATTCGTTTCTACAGAACAGCTTGCTGCCATCCACCCAGAGAAGTTCATTAACTTCCTGATATCTTCTGGAGTGAAACAATTCATCTAGGAACACTAGGGAAGGCACAATAGGATTCGCTAGAAACCACAGTTCCAAGGGCTGATCAGCTCTCCCGAAACAATAATAATAATAATAATAATGTCCTATGAAAGGAAACTCAAAATTGTTTGCCCAATCCTCAAGAAAGAAGACCCTTTCAACTGTGCCAACTAAAGAGTTATAAGATCTTCACTTCTTTATCGTTTGAGCGCATAAGGCCTTTTGCCAAGAATCTGATTGGTCCATATCAGTGTGGCTTCGGGTAAAGAAAGTCCGATTCTTACTAAAAATCGATTTTACAAAACGAATCGCTGTTTCTTTGTGCTAAGAAAGCAATTGAGTAGCAACACCCTCTCACCCTGATCAATTCAGTCCAATTTTATGGCGCAGAGGCATGGATTTTGGGAGAAAAAAATTCTTCCGGAGATCTTTAGTCCCATTCGGTGTAGAAGATAGAGTTGTATGGCCTGTTCAGCAACATCAATCTAGACAGAAGTCGGATGTGCAGAAAAATCGCCATTTAGGGATTTGTACGCAAGTAAAAATGGACCTCGAGCAATTGGCGTGCGAAATTGAAAGCAACTAGCAAGCGCTCAAGTTGACAGGCAATGCCATCGCGGACTGCAGCACCATTCAAATAAGTAAGACTTTTTCACAGCTCTTAAAGGACGTATAGTGGTGGACACAACTGAAATATTATAATTCAACGCAAAAGAGCACAATTTATCTTCAAAAGCATGACCAACGAAATTCGAATCTTAGCCAAACCAAGTAGTTTGGGGTGTTGGACAGCTTACTTTGGTTTGAATCTCTGCAAAAATAATTAAAAAGTTATTTTTAGCACCATAGGTAGACATCGACAGGGAGTAGGGTTTTGCAATTAGATCCCATTCGTGTTGGAAATAAATCACGTACAACATAAATGACTGCGAGTAGCTAGATCTAAGCCACAAGAAGTATTGAGGAAACAAATATTTGGCGCCACCGCTCATAGAGAGTCTGTGCTTAGTATCAGTATTTGCTTCTATAATTAAACTGCACGTACAGAGCAAATCCAATCCGTTAAGACAGATTCATATGGGAGAACAACTCACAGTAGTAGGAACAATTCAATTACAGATGCGATATTATAGGAAGTCGTATGCATCAAGACATCAACTGAGTACGTGTGGAAAAAAGCATACATGACATTTGGAGTACCTTACCTATGTATCGTAAAAACAACAGATGCATATCGTATCTAGCTTACTGTGTCAACATCTTAATCCATGAAGCCATTTTGGCAAGTACAAATCCGTCCGCAATTTCAGGATGAAACCCACAAATTGATCTTGAAATCAACGAGGACAAAGCCAAATACTGTCGACAAATAAAGATGTATGTGTCAACCGCTGGAGTCAAAGTTCCTAACTCGAGGGATCAAGGTGATGCTCCATAGATCACTGATCCTGTGAGTTCTGTTGTATCGCGCAGAAGGCTAGACCACAAGCAGGCGGATACTAGGTTTCGTCGAAAGAAAAATACTCCGTCGGATATTTGGTCCTGGAGGAGGAGGTACAACAGCGAACTCTATGAGCTACAGATGTGGATGTAATTTAAAAAGCTAAGTCACGCTGCTACACTGGCTTGGACATGTCAAACAAATGGGAAACAATTTTCCTACCAAGAGAATCTTCGATTTGGAGGTCTCAGGTTCGAGACGACTAAGAAGACCAAACCTCCATGCATCTTCAAGGAATTATTTTGTACTTTGACTTCTTCTTTCATTGCAACTTTTAAGCATCTAAAACCAATGTGCATCGGGGAGCCTCCATTTGATTCCTTCATACATCTAGTACTAACCCCTTAAGCATATGTGCTCTATTTAAAAATAAAATATTCTAAAATTCTTTTGGAAATAACAACGAATTATAGCACATAAACGAAACTACAAAATTTAATTTAAAAATAAATAAATACGAGTATACGTTTTGAATCCTCACCCACATCACAACACAACACAACACTGAGCACACAAGTACGTTTTCCCGATTTCAGAGGAAAAACAAATTTTCTGAACGTAGCACACATGATGAAAAGCATCGCTAAGATGTACTTACTAGATACACAGATACACATTTAAATGAATCTTTAAGAACAAAAATATTAGAATATATATTTACAAAGTGCAATCTAGACTAGAAAGAGAAATAAATGAATTTGCATTACTTTGGATCGCCGCTCTCGCATGACTCTGATGGATGTGTCGGAGGAGGTGGTGGTACATACCCAGGCCGTGGTGACTTGAATTTGGGATTCTCACTGCTGCTGGTCGCTGAATCTTCCATCGACGAATTGAGTGTCGTATTCGAGGAGGACTTGAAGCTACTTTTCGAATTCTCACACAGAGAGTCGTTCAATTCAGAAACGAAACTAGACTCGCTTCCAATGGAATAGCGGGTTGGTTTCGCATGATCAAGATACGTTTTTGGTGGTATATCCGGTGCTCTACGTTTCACCGGTGTATCTTTACTAATCGCCCCAGTTGGACGTGGCGATTGAGGAATATTCTCGTATACCTCATCACTAACTAGATTGTCATTGTTCATTGGCTTTCGCGGTGCTGGAATGGGAGTTGTATCAATATTTTGTGATGGCTTCACTGGTTCTGGAATATTTTGATTCTCATCCTCATGGAGGTTATTTTTTTCGGTTAGGAAGACTTTGGTCGTCTCTGGTGTGACTTGGAACACTTTATTATTTGGACATTTATCAACAGTTTTGACTTGAATGTTTTCCGTATTGATGTTAAGATTTTTATTGATCAAATCGATTGTTACGTTTTCATATTCACTCTTCCGTGTTTCCGGTACATAGCGACGAGGCATAGGCACCGGTCTTTTCTCCTCCCCATCCATGATGTTCATCTAAAAAAAAAAAAAATACAAAAAGTACACATTATATAAAGTGACTGTCTATTTAATTGTGCACATAAAATATTTATTGCTAAATAACTATTTCCCCTTTCAATTAAAGTGAGCTGTGTCATTGGAAATCCATTGACACAAATTCAGCACCCACTCATTTAAGTGTTGATAAGTACACACTTATGTACTTTATGTATACAAATGTGTATGTGAATCCCTCTTAAGGCCACTTAATATTTTGTAATGCAATCTTTAAGTATGTATAGCTGACTTACGAAACGAAACCGAGAGCGTGACAATCCACAAACGGTTCTGGATACATTGAAATCGAACGGCCAACAACTTTCTTCGCAGACAATTCAAAGTGAAATTTAAAAAAAAAAACCAAAAGATATCAGCGAAATTGATTCTATTTTGGAATGAGATACGTACTCATTTGACACCCATTTCGGTCATTTCTCATTTCTCTTTCATTTTTACCATTCCGCCGCATTTATCTTTCTTTTTTTGTGCGGAATTTTTTTATAAATTTACTTTCACTAGAGTTGAATTGAATTAATTTTGTGAATGTATTCATATTTTAAGGTTTGGTCACATTTTGCAAGCGTATTTAAAAAATAAAAAAGGTCAACGTCAAGTTTCTCGGTACTAAATTTTGTACTAAAACCGCTAAGTATGTGACGAGGAAGAATGAAAAAATCTGAGTAATTAAATGATTAGCATTGAAAAGTTTTTTCACACCGAAAGTAGGTAGCAGATCTTAATTGGATTCTGGGGTATGTGTCGTAACTTTTATTACACTTGGTTCTAAAAAGAACAAAAAAAACATTTTCTAATCCAACCTGGAGCGGTTGCATTTCAATCTTATATATTTGTGTATATGTTCTGAGAAGAACAAACGTAGTTTTCTTAATTAGAGGAAATGCCATTGTATTACACAGATTGTTGAGATTTTCTGTTAAGATTAGAGGATGTATCTCTATCTATATCTTCGTTTCCGTTCAAACAATTTCATATAAATCGTGATGAAACGTCATTTGCCGGTGCAAGACCTTTCTTTAACCAAAATGTGGATTCTTTAACAAAAAATAATAATTTCTTATACACATGAGTCAGAGCAAGAAATCTATTTGCTTGCTTATGCCTCGCTCTAGCCATTTGCCATGGTCACGCTGAAGATTTCAAGTTTAACTCCTGGTGTCCATCAACTGCGAACAAGCTGCTGTCAACTCTAATGCGTAGGCATAACATAGCTTAAAGAGTTGGTCATACTGACATTACGAAAGTGGAAAGGAATACTTTGAATTATAAACTAACGAAAACAACAGCAAGCGTTTTCCCCAGTTATTCTGTACACCAACCTCAGAGTCTAGAATGGAACCTAATGCTACCTGAGTTTGAATAACATTATGTGGGTATACATAACTCCTTGAGCGCGAGTTAAGAAGTTTTTACTTAAAAAGGACGCGTGTGGTCTTGAAATTGCTTGAAATGTTCTCGGAATAATTGGGAATTCCCTAATATTCCAAGATTTTCCGGAAGGGAGCATTGGTGTCCATCCGCTCTGCATGACCCAGCCACCTCAGTCGTTGGATCTTCACTCTTCTGGCTGAGTCGATGTCGCTGTACAGCGCGTACAGTTTGTCATTGTACATAAATCCTTCCCCACTCACCGTCTATGCAGACGGGACCGAAAAATCACCCGAAGAATTTTCCTCTCGATGCAGCCAAGAGCATCCTTATCCATTTCTGATAAAGTCCATGCCTTTGTGCCGTAGAGCAGGACTGGGATTGTTAAGTTCTTATATAGAGTTACTTTTGTTGTTCGAGAGCGGACTTTGCAAGTCAATTGCCTTCTTAGCCCAAAGAAGTAGCGATTGACAAGGGTTATTCTGAGTCTAATCTCAGCGCTGGTGTCGTTGTCTGAATTGATAGCGAAGCCTAGGTAGACAAAGTCCTTAACTTCCTCAAAGTTATATCTGTCGAGGGTGACGTTCTTTTCGAGACGTCGGTGTTGAGTGTCCTTTCTTGTTGACAGCATATACTTGCCCTCATTTACCGTTAAACCCATCTTTGCCGCTTCCATCTCAATACTCGCGGCAGCGCTACTGACATTACCCTACTTTCTTTCGATTATGTCAATATCATCGGCGTATGCGAGTAATTGGACAAGCTTTTGAAAGATTGTGCCTCTTGTGTTATTGCGTGAATTTTGCACTATTCTTTCAAGAACGATGTTTAAAAAGTCGCATGGTATAGGCATATGTAGCTCTGTATAGCTCGTCTCTATAGATGCTGTCATACGCGGCCTTAAAATCGATGAGTAGATGGTGTGTATCGATTTGGAGCTCCTGGGTTTTTTCCAAGATTTGACGTAGTGTGAATATTTGGTCGATGGTGGACTTTCCTGGCCTAAAGCCACACTGATATGGACCAATCAGGTTGCTGACGAACGGCTTTAGACATTCACACAATACGGCAGATAGGATCTTGTAGGCGATGTTAAGAAGACTGATACCTCTGTAGTTGGCGCAGTTTAGAGGGTCTCCTTTCGTGAGGATCAGGCAAACAATGCTGAGGTTCCATTCGAACTCATTTGTTGCCCTTGATTTATGTACCATTTGAATTGTGATCTTATTGTGAGCAGCTCCACATGGATTTTGAATCAAAACGGTATGAGCTCAGAATGACAATCCGTTTCCAAATGCGTTCTCATGGGGTACAAAGATACTTGTTATTGTTATCTTAGGCGGAGAATGTATCATAATATCATTCAGGTCCTGAGAAGTCCTCTTCTGAACCCGGTCTAGCAAGTTCATCGCAGGTCTTCCAATTAAGACGTAGAACCCAAACAAAAAAGCAGTTCTGCGGAGTAGCCATATTACATCCAACAAACAACGCATATCTTAAACATGTTCTTATCGCAGATGATAAGTCCTCTATCTTGAGGAAAATAATTGCCACCGTTCGTGTCAACTTAATATATTTCGATCAAAGCTTCATTGGAAATTCGAAAATTCCTCCCTTTCTAACAGGCACGCGTTAGCTGAAGAGTAACACGCTTCTTCTATCTCGTTGGAAACATTAAGAGGCAAAACAGTATTTTTCTTATACTTATGTACCTACTATACGAGATACAAAAAGTCGCTCGTGCATTCATTTTGAGTTTTCAGAAGCACAGAAGCGACAGATCTAGTTCCTCATGAGATGCACTGAGCTCGTAGTGTGCATGATTTATAGTCAATTTTCAAAATCATTGTCAATTAACTCTGCAGTCTTAAAAGTTTTTCCGGTATTTCGATTATTTTTATATGAGAACTTTGATACATATGTATGTATGTATGAATTGCGACTGAAGTTCCACACGCCTTAGGTCGGTCTTTTTTTCAGCCAAAACTATTGTATACGTAAGACTATAACAGTTTTGATCATGATCATGTAGACCGAAGCAAACGAAATGTTTGTCGTGGTCTGGGTTAGTCCTTTATAATCTGAAAACATTAGCTATCAATTGTATAATTCTGTTCAAAGCGTTGAACTTGATCCCTGTACACAATTCATTCTTCCTTCGTTCTCTGCTTAATCCATTAACGTTGCTTTTGTGTCACTACTCCCAAAGGCATTACTGAAGTCGAAAAGACTTTTAATAATTTGTCAAACTCAATGTTTGAAAAAATCCTTAGCAGGGGTTCGACTTGTCACAAAACCTTTTCTAACGTTTATGACTTCAATGGGGTTTACATAACCTAACGATATTGTACTAAATAGACAATCTAAAATGTCACCTATCTTTGGATGTGGAACTTGTGTACACTTAGCTGTTGAGTACATTCAAAGAACTATGGCGCCTAACCCCTTGGTTATTAAAAAAAAATTAAATCACCCTCTTTTTGATCACTCTGGAAGTCTGGAAACCTAAATTCTTTAGAAATTGAGTCATTCAAGGCTTATCTACAATGAATCGGATAAGATATCAAAAGATATGTTTGAATGATACCATATCGTTTACGGCCATTACGCACTCATTAGTCGACGACTACTTAAACATTTAGTTGAAAGTCTTCACCTTGTTTACTTACACGCAGGTATACCATAAGGTAACTATCATCTTTCAGTTACTTATATAACAATCTTAGGTTTACTTTCATCTCATTTAAGATTTCATGAAAGAAACAACGATATAACAATTAAGAAAACGAAAGTTGAGCCAGAAACCTTTAAAACACGGGTCACTGCACGCAAAGTCTTATTTTCACAGTTGAATCTACTTTTTTTCTAAGAGTGAAAAAAAGACCCTCAAACTGCTCCGAAATATTGAACTCAACGATCTTGAACTTTTAACACACCTTTATGGTAGTCAACGAAGTGGAAAGTTTTTTTTTTTTTTTTAAATCCAAGAGATACAAAACGCACTCATGTGACATATCATCGTAGTTACACACAAAATGAATTTAATTCGAAATTATTCATAAAGAGGCGCCATAACTTTCTCGCGTACATTTGTGCGAAAAAAAAATTATTGTTTTCATTCAGTTCGTTCATCTTTACAATAAAAATACAAACTAAGGTGGTTTTTTTGCTTTATTGTTATAAACTAAACAATAAAATTAAGTTCATTTGTACCACCAACATGAGTGACTGGACTGGACTCTCTCTCTTACTTGGCTGATGGATGCTGACGCAGCAGTTGACTGTCAATTGGGTAAATTGCAATTTGGAACAGTGTTCGCAGTTTGTAGTTGTCCACTCGACGAATTTATGTCGAGCATGTCTTCGCGTTCTAGAATTTCAGTTCAACGACGCATTTAAGCTCTTGAATTTTATTGAATGAGTCATAAATGAAGCACACACTCTGTTTTATTTGTTTTGTTTCTTTGTTTATCAATTGTTTTTTTTTTTTTATTTACTAAACCAACCGATGAATTGTCGTCTATTGCAATGCAAATCTAGATAAATTTGCTTGCTCTAGATCTAGATCTATATAGATATCAGAAGTTATACTTCATGTTAAACTAATTCAAACTGGTGAAATCCGTGCTGAAAGATTTATAATATAAAACAATAGGCCCCAGCGAGAGACTATACTAAATTTAATTGATTGAAAGTTTCCCCTTTACTTGTGACAATCTTAAATATCTTAACTTTATGGTTAGTTAAATTGAAAAATAAATACATGTGAGCCAAGAGAGCATGTAAAAGATACTTGAATAATTATAATGAACAAGCGGAAAGTCGTTTAATCCACGTCGCTTTTGGCGTTACAATTTGACAACGAGCAAACTACTTGACACAAAGAGATATTCGAGGAAAATAAATCTGAGAATCTATTTTCGTCACAAGTTGATGATAAGCAAAACGGAGGAGCTGCATTGCAAATTATCTTTCTCCATAGTCAGCTAAATAAATGCTAATTGTAGATTCAGCAAACAACTTGTGAACAATTTTGTCGAGTGTGCAATATGTGTTTGCCAGGGTATACTCAAATTTAAGTATTTGCACAATATTTTTGTATTTAAATGTATCATTTTGGTTTTGTATAACTTTTTAAGTTTATATAACTTTCACATCAAACATCATCGAATAACTTCAAATTGACGAAGCTGTTCTTGGCAACAACTTTCCTCGACTTTTAATGAATGAAGATCCTCAGCTTGCTTTGACATTAGCATAAGTTCCACTTTAGGAGAGAGGGACAGGACCCCTTTCCCCCTGAAAATGTCCTCGAATCTCCTTCTCGCTGTTCTGGTAACTCTAACTGCTAACTGGTAATGTTGGACTAGGGTCCAGTCAGTAAAGACAACCACCAAGTTCAAAATGCCGGAACCACTTTTTGGTAGATGATGACAAACATCCAATAGTATAATTTATCATAAGAGAGCCTCTCAATCAGCCGTTCGGAGTTGGCAATAAAAGTGGTAGGATCTAGTGGCTACTTTACAGATCAATGTACGCTTTTTCTTTACCTCGAATCATGAATTTGCTTTCCTATCAGTTCCGATGTTGTGGATGCGGGTTCAAGAAAGTACTTCAACTACATCTGGTAGTGAAGTTTGCGTTGTGTGAAAAGTCTGGCCCTGGTTAGTGCCGGACATTCGCACAGGAAGTGAAATAGGGTTTTCTGCTCATTTTCATCATTACAACTTCGACAATTGCAGATTGCAGATTCCTACAACCCTGTATGCACAAATTCTGCTCTTTGGATCTGATTGCAACAGGTCATATCTTCCTGGAACTTTGTGACCTTTTCCACCATAGATCTGTGAAAAGTTGACATTCGCCTAGACAAATTGTCCGTTTTTCTCTATATTACTGTGGCCGTGCCTAGGTTGAAGTGGCTGTCAGCTGTTGTCAGCACACTTAGACCAGTGATAGCTCCATGGTGATACATGTGGCCAGCCCTAACCGAGCATACCTCTGCACTGTACTACCAGCTTGGCGGATAAGGTAGCCGAATCCATGTCGTTGATAGCGGCTTGAATGTCACTGAAAATAGCTATATTTAAATGATCCAGCACCCTTCCCTGATACCCAGCAACTTCGTCTTTCCGTCCTTCTTTACTGTGAAATATTTTGTAAAATTTTGCTTGAGTGTTGTGTAGACATAGATGTTATCAGCTACCTTAGAAGCATCAGCAGAACCACATGCTACAAGATGTAACATTTTTGATACGTACATAAATCAGGGAAGAGTAGGTGTTCATAATCAGAGCCTCGGTCGGCATTCGTAATACCTTTCATGTCATTCTTTTGGTTGCTGTTTTTCTTAACTCTGCTAAGTTTTTCCAACATTTTTGTCGAGTTAAAGAGAGGGTCAAACTCCGGCTCACAAAAGTAAATTTGAGTAGCAGAAGCCGTGTTTATTAAAATTTGACTTTAAGGAGCAAAAACATGCGATTTGAGCAGTTCGTGTTATCGAATCAAGGGAACGAAAAGTTGTTAAGTCTTCTTTAACCTAGGAATTTATTAGTAAAAGGTTCAATGTTGGCTCATATTTCATTTAGACTTACGTAGATGTTCTCGGAGTTGATCTACATATTTATTTCCTTTTTTTCACGCCCCACTTTTCTTTGCTTGCACCAAAAGACTTTCAAGTAATTTTTTCATAGAATTTGCATCAATCAATTACAAACGTCAGCACTTAGCGTCATTAGGTTAGAAAATAGAATAAATCAAACAGCAATTAGACGGAAGGTAATAAAGTTTAATTATGTGCAACAATAAGCCAAAACGGATTTCATTTAAGAAAAAAAAAAAAAACAAAAAAACGTTGTGCACCAGACTTGTATTACACGACGTAATCCAATTGTTTACACTTTGTGCATTTGAAATTGCTTTAACATTTCATTCCGCTGCAACTAATGTCGATTGATTATTTTCTAATCTTGTATTCGTTAAATTATCAAATCGTTTATTGAATGTTTATTCGTTTGTTGTTCAACACTCAATCAGTTTCGATAGCTTCACAATTTACAACATTCGATAAGGAAGAACTTAAGAGTTTTGAATCGAACTTTTATGAAATACACAGCGAAAAGTGGGGAAAATCGTGGGATAAGTCACCCTCAGGTGGTCGCCGCAGCTCAGAGAGGTGCGTTGTGCTAAGCTCAACAAGCTGACCCAAGTTCGAATCACAGCGAATCAACCGAACCTTTTTTCTCGACAGGCAATGACAAACTAAAAACTCCATTCGTGTGAAAAATATAAAATGCATAGAATAACTAGTTGCCTCAATTCTTGTATACGATACAATACCGAGATCTTGGCCAGAACGCTCGCCAATTGCTGTTACTTGAGCCTTAGAGGACAATTATGCAGTTAAACACTATCAATAGGAACCAAGGAAATGCCACTAGTTCAGGAATCTGAATGCAAACTCTGCTTAGAGGAAGACGAATCAGCCGAACACGTACTATGTAAATGCGTGGCTGTCTGCAGGGTCAGGAAACGCTGTCTCCACAAAGAATTCCTAACACCGGAGGACATTCGTAATGCCTCGACTGGAGATATCATCAACTTCGTTAGAAAGATAAAGGATCTCCTTTTCTAACTGGCTCAAGGCACAATAGATCTTTTAGGTCGCAGTGCCATATGCGTCTGTCGCAGAGCCTTACTGGTAATAATAAGGAAATGCCACACAAGGCCCTCATCATCCCCATCTGGCTGCATGGTGCACTTGGAACTCTTGGAGAAGAAAGTTCTACGATTGATTTATGGTCCTTGTAGGAGAAAAGATTAAGAGTATATGAATAGCGATGCTTTAGCCTGAAGAGTCTTCGACTTAAGCCCTGAGGGACTACGTAGAAGAGCACGACCTTATCTTCGATAGTGTGCACAAATAGAGAAAGAATCTATTGTCCACTTCCTTTAACGTATCCCGGACTTCCAAACATTGCTTTGGGTTAAACAGATACGGCAACAATCAAAATTTTTCTTATAAGTCACTAGCGCTCAAGGAGTTATGAATGTCCTTGCGATGCTATTTAACACAGCGCTAGTGTTGGTGTAGTGATTTTGAAACTCAGGTGGTATTAGGTTTCTGTCTTTTCTCAGTGGGTAGTTTCCCGAATAACTGAGGAGAATTATTGGTTTTGTTGCTATTGCTTATGATTCACAGTATTTCTTTCGAACTTCCTGATGTCATTATCAATAAGTACGATCAACATTTCAAGCCATATGACCACCCTACCGCCAGTGTTATGCCTATGCAGTAGAGTTGACGGTAGCTTTTTCGCAGTTGATCGACTTTTGAACCAGGGAACCTTCAGTGTGACAAGCAATGATGCAACAATTACACCACGACTACCCCTGTTATTCCAGGAATTCGTTGATATGCTGAATTGAAAGCCTTATGCAATTCAGGTGGTTTGCTTACCGATTTCCCAGGGTAATCTAAAAATTTACACAATGAGGTCAATTGATAATCCACTTGAACTGTAATAGCGACATTTTCTATCTAATTTTCTACAAATAATATGCATGTATCTTCTATACTTTGGTAAGTGTACCAGATACATGCGAGTATGTAGGTAAAGTCCTTCCCTTGGTATAAACAACTAATGGGGCATTTTGTTTTAAAGAGCCCATTTGCATGCAATATTCATCTACGTACGTACATACATGCACATAATTATTTATATAAATCTCCAGCGGTTATTATACCACAATAAATGGCATTGAAGTCTCTCTATCGCACAACTTATAACCCGATAACACGCAAAATGTATATGTACACACATAAATGGTTTGTCGGTGACTATTCACATTTTATATGATATCGTTGGTTT
Organism: Criorhina ranunculi; assembly: GCA_951813785.1. Taxonomy (NCBI): domain Eukaryota; kingdom Metazoa; phylum Arthropoda; class Insecta; order Diptera; family Syrphidae; genus Criorhina; species Criorhina ranunculi. Next base: position 28,574,884 of record OX638385.1, on the reverse strand, counting down.
ATAATATACAAGTTATAAGAATTATAAATTGAACGATATCTACTTATGAACACATACCTTCTTATAAGTACATATGAATATATATATCTTAACTCTTAGGTTCTCTTTCTCTGATTTCTTCATATAAAAACCATACGTTCCCTCATAACTTGTGGCATTCGATTTTACCGTTGGCGTTGCGACAATTTACAAAGGTTAAAAGCTGCCACCCATATACCTATTTGATCACAATTCCGATGACAATTGCCAACATCAAATTCGATTGAGTAATTAGGCCAAAGCGTGCAATTTATTTATTTATTCGTTTTAATTTCGCGATTGACAAACTTTTGCTGTAATTCAATATTTCTCGCTACAGTAACTAAATATATCTCTGCAATGTTAGAATCACTGTGTGACCAATGACCAATTTGACTATTAAACCAATTCACCACTGAGATACATCTCTCAACCGACACAATGATGATTAATTTTAATCGCAAAACATATTTATGTTCATTCAAATACCTAGTTGATGTAAAATAGAAAAGGGTTGACCTCGCAAATGAATAACGTTAGAGACAAGCGTAGAGAATGAGTCATTTTGTAAAAAACTACCCGTATCTCGAAATTCTGAGTAAAAATTCATTCACGTTCTCGTGTTTCACAAATTAATTTCGAGTAAAGGAATGTGACTAGCTATATACAAAACAAACCAACAAAACAGATAGTCTGCGTAATTGTATCTATTAATTTCATATTGTACTTAGATTTATTTGCGTATGCTATGTTCACAATGTTTAATAAATTAATTATACGGTTTGATGACTCAGACAATCTGATTGGATTTGAGTCTCATTGTAGAGTAGTCTATTGTTTTGCAGAGGTTGGGCCCCCACTCAATATGATATCTAATGAAGAACTATGAGAAATCATGCAAATCAATGACGTCTGTGTTGTTCAATAAATCTTCGGTCGACGTCAACTCTTCTTCCCCTTATACATTTTTTCACACAACAAACAAACTTGCTAAATGTCAAATGGAGAAGAAATCGTGATAGGTCCATTGACGTGCCAATAATAACATATCCATATGAAGAAACTTGTGCAGTTATGTCCATAAAAACCATCAATAATTCGCGTATTTTGACCTCTGTTAGAGATTCAAATCTGTCAATTCACGAACTTTAAGGACTATTTACTTGTTTTCTGAAATACATGACGTAGTTAAGGCAAATCATTCCCCATGACGTCGGACAGTTTTTAACACAAAGTTATCGTAATTTTGTAAAATTTGACATAAGACAACTTTCGTAACAAAAAGTACACGAATGGACTCATGTTAACGACGTTGTGGTCACATATTGATGAATGACATTGCAAAATTATTCTATTTCTCCTTCAGGATAATCTATTATTTAATGACATGACAAATTAAACTTAGTAGTCGGAAATTGTAGTTCGTTACACTCCATGTTAGCACGATATGAACTAAATCTGACGATTTGTCAATGTAAGCCGCTTCTGTCGCCGTGGCTTAATGGTTAGAGCGAAAGGATTCGACCCTCAAAACCACCAAATTTCACAACATTTCCTCTTCCCAGGCATGACAAACCTGCAAGAGTACTCGTATAATCGTCATGAAAACGATTCTCTCTCCACCGTTCGGCAATAAAACTGCAGGTCCCTTCCATTCGTGCAAAAAATATAACACGCACAACATGAATGGTTGCGAAAAACTAGGCCTTGGCTCTCTATAAGATGTCGTGCCAAATATTTGTATTTGTATTTGTAGCCGATTCTGTTATGTCGATTCTAATAGCGATACAGGTTTGGATAAAATCTAAGCCTCAACCAACAAACGCCTCGATCTTTAGCTTCTTTCTGTTTTATATGCCAAACTGGTTGAACTCCCTGTCCACTTGCGCGCCGCATCTTAATCTCGGTCTTCTTTTAATCTTTTCAGGGTAGACTCGAAGACCCTTCGAATGGGAGGGCTCTTCATCTTCCAGCCATCTTCGTCGCTGTATTTAGATTCTGCCGACTTGGTGGAAGACGCTGAATAGTCCATACAGTTTGTCGTTGTATTTTTTCCTCCACTAACCATGTATGCAGACGATACCGAAGAGAGTTCTACTCACGAAACCACCAAAGGCTACTTTATTCATTCGTGGCCAATTCCTCGCTTTACTTTAGTTGTTCGAAAGAGGACTTTGCTACTTTGATCGGCGATAGACTTTCCAGACTTAAAGCTACACTGTATGGACCAATCAAATCGTTGACAAAAGGCTTTAGGCACTCACACAATACTGCAGATAAGATCTTGCAAGTGATGATGAGGAGAATTTTACCTCTATCGTTAGCTTCTATTTGAAGTATGGACAGACAACGATGATGTTCCATCCGTCGGACAAACTTTCATCTGACAACATTCCGCATGTCATCACCCGCTGTTTTATATAGCTCGGCAGCTAAATTGTCAGTACCAGCAGCTTTATCGGACTTAGATGGAGCTAACTTTACTTCATCCGGGTCGAGTGGACGTAATTGCTGGCTTCCGTCGTACATATTGAATGTTTCATTCTGCCTGAGAGTGGAGTTTGGATCATCATCGCTGTATAAATGGTCCTTCTATATCCTCAGCACCGACTGATTATACTATAGGTGGTATGTTCTCTTATGGTAATTGCGATGGTGTAGTGGATAGTGTTTTCGTTTGTGACCCGACCAGCGCAGGTTTGAGCCCGACCGGGGAACAGCAACAGCCACCGAAGAAAAGAATGAACAAAATCGAAGTTTCTCAAACCACTACACCAAAAAGGGATTTCTGTCTGGAAGCACAATGGTCCGAAACGAGTTTGAGTACTCCTGTTGTTTGGAAATTTCCATCTTTACCTGTTTGCGAAAACCACTTTACTGATTTGGAACACTATTTCTGGTGTAATGACCCGTCTACAGGTTCATACATTCAGAAACCCCATTTCATCCAATTCGTTTTCATTTGACCAAAAATATCTATTGTACATCACTTATCTTATCCTTTTCAAAATGTATCTACTTAATGAACTCTTAACTCCTAAGGGCACAATTTGTTAAATTGAATTCTGGGGGCTGAGGCGTTCCAGGTAGGTACATTATGTATATTCGTATTCGACCCTTTCATGGTCATCCAATCATGTCGATTCTTCGAAATTTTAACAGCGTAGGCACATCCATAGGCGAAATTTTATTTTTTACTTTCTATTTTGCTATACAAATTTCTTTTCTATTTGAATCCGCACATCATATGTCAATAAAATATTTACATATTGATACCTACAACATCTTCTATTGTTTTTTGGAAATTCTAATCTACATAGAAATATTTAAAAGGTCTGTGTTGTGCGTTTTTTTTTCGAAAGTTTTTGTTTTATTTAGCAAATAAGTAGGTACCTACACATACAGTTTTTTTGCAATTTTGTTTAATGCATAACAAACTAGGTCAATGAAACTTCCACTCAGTAACAAATGATGATGATTTCCAAAAGACAATCCCATTTATGAACCTAACCAACCCACAATTGCATAACTATACATCAGACAAATGAATCTTAACAAGGTTGTAGGAGTAGTTGTCTAAATCACTGTGAGTAGGTACGTACAACTTATCCATTTGAAGACTGTTACATAAAAAGTTTCAGTGTAATTTTGCCAAAAGAGATAACACCGGAGACCGGTTAAAATAACTTGAAATGCGGATATCACTTTTGCCTGAAGAAATGAAATTAATCCAGATCCTCTCTTTAAACTTCAACTCTTTTTCCTTTGGCTTACGTAATCAAACAGGTTTCACATATGCACTCGTACATACATATGTGATATGCTTAACTCCTTTTACAGTAAATAATGAGTTCCTTTGTACAATTACAGTGTACCTACATAAGTAAAAAAAAAAAAACTCTTATGACAACACCTCAGTGAACAAGGGCATCCAACAGAAACAAGCACGATTATCATTAAGTTAGACCAACTAAAAACAGATGTATGAATAAGTATTGAACCAACGAGATAGATACTCAATTATTCATTAATGCAGCACGAAATTCTCTGTTTACAGATAGTCACTGTAACCATTAGAAGACCGTATCAGCTCGAGCTATACCTGTTTGTCTACATAACAAGTCGTTCACTTGGCAAAACAACAACAACAAAATTGTTGTAGAATTTATGCGGATTGCTTAACCATCACTTGGTGTCCATGTACCCATGGTAAAGGGGCAGTATCAGCTGCCAAGGTATATATATGTTCATACACAGGTGTGACGGCATACATTTTTTATAAATTCCCCACGTAAGCTGACGATGTAAACACAAGTAATCGCTCATACATACCTTAATTCCGATGATAGAAGCTCGTCAAAAGATGTGTCAGTAATCAATCAGAAGTGTAAAAAATCTCAAACCATCAACAATTTATGAATGCCAAATGCGCGTATTAATAAATTTATCACTTTAGCATGTACACACATAGACGACACACACGCTTGCAATAGGGATACAAGAAATCCAAAAATTATATCGATTGTACACTATACGATTGCACCCACTTTACCACACTTTTACACTTCATTTCATTTTCGCCTCTATCCTGTTGTTCAGCTTTGTCATTCACACAACCACGCAACGAATACATAGAACGTTGACGACACTCTTTGTTATCATTTGGGCTAGCTAGCCAGCTAGCCGATCGAGCGAATGTGCTGGTATTTGTATATCTAAATCGGAATATATCTGCGGTTCGGCATTTTGCCGAATATGCACAAATCTTGCCACCAAACGCGATATTCCAACACAAAAAGGAGATATAAAAGCGATGCTCTGTGCTACAATTGCATTTGATAGCTTGAGGCCACAGACAATCTGGTCGTCAGCGAAATTTTATAGATGAATCACACAAAAAGAAAAAAAAAATTATAATCAACCGCAAGTACACACCCGAACACAAACACACGCAGACACAAGGCAAAATACCAGTGTTCAATTGAGAAAATACACTTGCAAAGATTAACAGCAAGTAATACAACAACAAATTATATATGTATCAAAAAAAAAAGTATTTGTATCTACAATCCGTATCTAAACTTACGGTGTCCACCGACGTACGGTTCGCGTATAACTGATTGCTTAGTTGGTTTCCGACTATGATGGCACGAAAAGTTGAGAAGTTGAAAGTGTTTTAAAAGTGTTGATGTGGACAAACAACTCGGCGCAACATGTTTGAAGGGAATCGGCACGTTCTAGATAGTTTGATCGCTAAACGAATCATCTAGAGCTGTGATTTGAAAGTTAAATTAAGATACTTCTTCATTTATAGCAAATAAATATGAATATTTATGATCCACCCAACCAGTCATATCGATTTTTCAAACAACATCCCTGACATTTTAGAAATCCCTCCGCAGGACATTTTCCTATAAACTGAGTTTTTCTCTGTGTAGTATGAGGAGCTTATAATACACTGAAACGAATTAAGTTCATTTCTTATACAGGGTGTTGTGCATTCTGATGCTAATCCGTAAAGGGATGGAAAGTGTACTGCGGATAGGGTCTCTATCTCTAATATCCGCTAAGATACAGGAAACCCAAGGAAAGCAATATTTGCTCTGTTCCTCAGATGGATCACAGTCATCTGAACAACATCCCCATTTGTTCGAGTCTCAAATGAGGAATTCAATGATGAGGATGTCGCTTAGATGACTGTGATCCATCTGAGAAATAGAGATGGATGTGTGGTCTAAATGTTGACAAACGAAACAACTTACTCGGATCTAGATCGCTTCAAGAGCAAATTTCATCGGGCGACACCATTGCATCTAAGTCAGGCTTGCTCAGGGACTTCTTATATACAAGGTGGCGCAAAAGTTGTCACCCGATGTTCTTTGGCTGTTATTGTTTTTACGAATGAAAAACTTTGGATCTGCTTTTGGATTATGTTTATTTGGTGTCTTAAATGTTGTCCCATTAAGTCGAGAAAATGATATCGGCTAAGTGGCCGCCGCCAGAATTGATGACCATTCGGGCCCGATTTATGGCATTTTCCATCACTCGTGCCAGACCCAGAACTTCCGGCGATAGGCCCTCGCATTCCTGACAGATATTCTCTTTGAGGTCTTCAATAGTTTGAGGCTTGTTGACATAGACTCGTGACTTCAAAAAACCCCACAAAAAGAAGTCTGGAACGGATAAATCAGGTGATCTTGCCGGCCAGTGCAAATCGCCACAACGAGAGATTAGGCGACCCGGAAATGCAGCGTAGGTTACACGCGTTTGGTGGTCAACAGCTAACAGTTGATGCACTGTCTGCGCTTTGTAAGGGAACATCTTACAGTATTTCACCAAAACTCGCTTTAAAGACCGCCAGTTGATGACAAATTGCGTGGCACGTTTGTCTGGTCGATATTCCGGGGTCCTCTGCTGCTCCGGGGCCGGCCAGACCTGACAGCATCTCGTGTGGTCCCATTCTCTTCTAAGTGAGCGGCTAAACGTCGTAGTGTTTGCCCTGTTCGTGTCGGACGACCGGGAAATCACACTGCGCCAACACCACCAACGAATTATTCCCCAAAAAAATTGAAACGATTATTCCGCGTCCCTTAGAAGTATAGCGAAGCGATTCATGTCTTGTTGATGTGTTTTTTATATCTGTTTACTTCACAAATGTCAAAGTAGAATTGACGTTTTCCGCCATTTGCAAAAATTATAGCATCTTCCGATAGGATGATGACTTTTGCGTCACCTTGTAGCTATTGTAAGTTTATTACTAAAATTGGATGGTGGATAGAAAAAAATAGGACAGGCACAAGCAACCCTAGTCATTTTTGTTTTTGGATTTCTCTTGGTCTAAGTGTTCTTGCTACTACCACTCGTAAGAAGCCGAATATTGGTCCGTTGCATATCGTATATTTCTAGTATTTTAGTACAATTATTTTCCCAATTCTGTAATCGAAATTGAATTGGTCCGTTGGAAGTCTTTTGTAACGAGTAATGTTGTAGATACATGTATATCTCTTGTAAATTCGCCTTACCATCTGAAATAGAAACACTGAAGCCGCTGACCTACTGAGATGTTGCTTTTTTCTGAATTCATAACCCATTCGTATTTAAAATTAGTAAAAAAAAAAAAACAAGGTATGCATTTATTATTTCCAGATAACAGTAACATTAGTGTCCTTATCGATATCCTTTTCTATATTAAATGGTGACATTCCAGTTTTACAACAAATCTCATCAAAGTTACATAAACCTGTGTACAATTTCTGTCTTCCTGATGGAACTGACCCAGTAAATACCGGATATTTATGAATACATCGTATAAAATTATGTTGTAATCCAAATACCACCAATTTTCTTTCATCAATATTATAATTTTGCGGACATAATCGCTGACAAATCGCCCGTAAAGTAATGCCATGTGTCATAGAGGCATAAAATTGAAATATATTCTGTATTGATGGCTTTGTTTTCTCCTTCTCTGGATTTAAAGAGACATATTCACGGCATGCTTTTGTTAGTTCTGGACTCTGGATGAGTGTTTTTAAATGTTGAGTACACATGTAAACGTTACTGTACTTCAAAATAGGCAACAAGTGAACAACACCATAGTAAGCAAGATTTTGAACGCAAGATTTGACAAGATTTGTTTCTACATCCGCTTCCGCTGCAATACGTGCTATATGGTTAATGCCGTTAATGTAAGGCAAGATCTTGTAAAGTAAAAAAAAAATATTCATGAGATATTATAAATAAAAACGTTGTGTGCATTCATTTAAGAGTTATACCTGCTGTGTTGTAAGATCCCAGCTTTCGAGAGGTGTATTTTTGTATTCAACCATTAAAAGTGGTACCATGTGATCTTTGGCCACGGGCGGATCAGGTTTGTGGGTCACAATTTTCAAATAAATTGTCGTGTCTCCCTCTAAAAATATTTCTCTTCATTAAACTGTACGATTAGAAATTAGTAAGAGTTTAGTTGGACGCTGCTGCTTTTCAAAAGTTATAGACTGGAACTGTTTGTAAGAGCTTCGAGGAGGATGAAAAGGATATTGAACACTTTCTATACCACAGCACAAGCTTGGCGAAAATGGGACAGAAGATAGTGCGGTTTTGGATATTTCATGCATAAAAGAATCGATTAGATCATGACTTTCGATAAGGAAACAGGAAGATTCTCTCGATCACACGCACACTAGTGTCAACCTCATAATTGCGCCCACTTTTCGTGTATCCTTCCCAACACATCCACAACCTGACTTATTCCAGAAATGGACAGAAGTGAAGACACTAAAACTTATAAGGCATGCCAGTCTGAAGAACTCCCGTGAGGGAGCTTGATGTTTTACTATACAACAGCGCCTTATAAAAACGCCGACGGAAATAAGCTAAGATAAGGCCAACCGATAATATGTTTTCTTACCAACGATTGTAGTCACTTTGTTCTTGTTCAAGTCATTTATCACAGTTTCGAATAATTTTTGTAATTTTTGTTTGTTGTCATCTACCTTCGATAAAAAGCAAGTCTCTTCCTCCATCATTATCTGCAATGCAAAAGTCGAAATAAAACATCAGCGCACATACAATGATTCATCCACTCACCAAGTACTCTGATAGTTTTTTGACCACTGGTTCATATTGAACAGATCTGGCCCAAGCATCGCACACAAAACAAAGATTAAAATGAAAGGCATTTCTGGCATACTTCGGATGATCAATGCGAACTGGATAGCCGACAATTTTCAACTGCAATGCATTTACAGTGAGAATACAACGTTGCAACTGCGGTTTGGGAATTATATACACATTTATTGCATCGAATGTCTTCTTTGAAACATATCCTTCGGGAACCTTTGAAAAACAGAAAATTTGATCATGTTCACGTTCTTGTACATGCGACATTTCATACTTGACAACTTATCTCACATCCTGCAATGGGATGGAATTCACTTAGTAATATGCAGCGTATTAGACCTTCTTTACCGCATCCCTCAAAATATTGCGGATTGGTGTTCATTTTTCCTTGTTTATTGTCAATTTTCATTATAGGCCAATCCACATTGCACACGGCGAGTTTATTTTCCTACTTTTGTTTTTAACTATTTAAATTTATTTATCCATTTGTTTTAGCACAATATATCAGCTCATAATAAATTTATTATTTTTATCTAAATTATTGACTAACGAAATTACTAAGTTACTAAAACACTTTTACTAGACATACAATTTGCAACAAGAAATCTTTTTCGAGACAGCTGCTTTTGACAATTGAAACCACTTTTGATTTGAGTAAACAAGAAAGTCAAATCAAAAGAAGTCTGAGGTAAATAATGAGGAATGGGTGCGTTTAGCGATGGGTGTGTTCGAATTTTTCGTAGAAATTGTTTAATATGTTAAGTGGTGTTTAAAACGCTGACTTAATTTTGGCCAATGAATGAAATTTACGAAGCCCTAAATCCAGCTGCATTTCACTGGTTCTCCGATAACCAACACCACATTCAAATTGGTCACCATAAGTGTTCAAGCTCCTAAATTAAGAATATTCAACACCTCTAAAAGTACTAACTTTTATATAAGTTTTATACCGTGGGTATCAAAAAAAAAATATCAAAGTAATCGGCGTACATCCCTGTGACAACTTTTTCACCACCTCTCCCAATTGTCAACCATCACGGAAGAGCGACTGAAAAAAAAAAAACATTAAGGAAGTGTCAAATAAATTTTCATGTCGTTGGTTCCCTCGGATTGAAAAGAAAACTTTTACACTGTTCAAGAAAATTTTCAATTCTCTGCAATTTCCAATTGAAATAAAATCCTTTCAAATCCATTTCAAGAGCATTGTGCAATATATACAAGGTAAGTTCAAGTTCATTAGGCAGAAAGTCTCCGTTAAATGGAAACTCTTCCCGGCTGTATTTTTGTAGACACTCGACAGGATTATTGATTTTTTTTTCCATTTCGAAAAGTTTCCGTCCACAAAGGACGAAAAGTTTTCGTTGTCGCAGAAAAGCTGAACTAGCAAAAAAAAAAATACAAAACATCCTTTGTGTGTTTTATAAAAATATTTGCTTTGAATTTTAAATAACTTTGTGTGCTGTTGTAAACTCTTCGTTCCCTGTGTTGCTTATCAGGGAGTGGGGCGTGAACACCACCCATTCGCCTTGGCCGTGTATGCCTTTTCTCTTAGAACACAAAAGTGCACAAGTAGTGTCATTTTAATTCATGTGTCTTCTCTTTTTTTCTTTTTTTTTTTTGCATGTATTCTCAACAGCATCGGAATGGATTGGTTTTGTAGTGCACTCTAAAGAAGAAAGGACACCCAACAGCCAAGTGCATGTTTATAGTGTTGGTTAACCCCTATTCAATAATTCAATCATTCAAAGATACAAAACAAAGATGAACTCGGACAGCAGTGAGAAAGGCAGCTCTATTATACGCGGACGTCAGTATCCCAAGATGAACCCTGTCGTTGATACCGAATTTGAGAAGTTTGAAAAGCCTCAGGAGCGGTACGTTTGGGAGATGCGTACGCGAAGTCCAAACACCACGCCAGCAAGTACCGTCCTTAATTCGCCGGATCTAGCTGAAGTGCAATATTCGCAGCATCATAGTCGTCAGCATCAGATACGTGTGGGGCGAAGTCCAGTCAGTCAGATAGATAGTATGGTACCACAGGGTTTGACTAGTCCCGGGTCGCCAACAGATGTCGGAAAAGCAGGAGGACATTGTGTACGTGACGGCGAGATTGTCGTCTTCGACGATATCGATACGAATTGGATAAAATCGCACGGGAAAGACGGCAATGCTGATGATGTGCTGAAAGTGACTAAAATGATTGGTCAGCTACCGATTGCTGAATATGAAGGATCACCCAGACGTATTGGCAATCAGCAGCAAGGCTATAGCTTTCAGACGGGAACGTATAAGATGGCAAGCGCTACAGCTGGTGGATTTCCAACTCGTCCTCCTGGTTTTCCACAACGTGTTTCGCAGCATTCTTCCACTGCCACCCTGGATACGAAAGAAACGAATCATCGAACAGAAAATCTCATCGACATTGATGATGGCGGCGGTGGCGGTGGCGGTGGCGGCGACTGTGGAGGAGTCACTGTTGGTGACAATCGAACTGATCCAATCATCGTTGATGAGTCACGTGCTAAAACTCCAACGTTCGATTATTTATACGAATTTTCAGAGACAAGAAAAGTACTCGAGGAGTTCTTCAAAGGAGGCACCACTGACGAGAAGCAATTCACAGACTTTGCCGAAAGCGATGATCTTGGAAGTTGTGTAAGTTTTCCCACTAACAAAATTTTGCATTGTATTCAAATCGAATCCCCTACCTCAATCTTGGTTCACTTTTAATTAATTCATTAGTCGTGGTAACGTTTGTCAGGGTATGATGTTATGGGGTACATCATTCAATTGAGCGTAATGAGTCACCGGAAGTTTTTTTTTACATGTTGTGATGTGTATACTGTCGTGAATTTGTACTTACATTATAAAAAGAAAATAACAAATCGAAGAGTTCCAACGTAGTTATTTGGTGTTCTAACTAATTAGAATTTCATCCATTGTATGTGGTGTATGATGTGAACAAAATATAGAGAAAGCATCAAGAATGTAATGTATTCGGTCTTTTGTGATTCTTCTGGCAAATAAATTCTAGTTCACTAATGAACAACAGTTCAATGAATGGAAGGCACTTTAGTGAACTACATACATATTTCGTTGCTAAGTCAAATCAGAGATATAGATCTCCTTTATTAGATCAAGGGCAACATTATACATCCATGGAAGTTGTAACGTAATTATAAAACCCCTTTCACAGCTTGTGTGGCACGAAAGTAAGTTCATCTTGCTGATAATAAACATTCTCCAAATTCAGTAAAAAGGATCTGCATGTCCATATTCATTGATTTTCATTTTGAATCCTCATCTAACAGTAGTATTCCCTCCTTTTTCCATCTGTGGCAGGACCAAAAACATGACATATCGTTGAATTGGTTGGTCTTACACAAACTGATAAACATTCCGACCATTCAATGTGGTTTATTAATTTCCATTACCACCATCTCTGTGTTGCTTGTTCCTATTTTTCTGCGCCGCATGACTTATGCTCCATCAATAAAACCATTGATAAGTTCCGATACTAATGATTCTTATCAAGATTCCTATTACCGCAAACGAAACTCTGACTGATTCTATTTGTTTGTATTCGGTTGTTGTTTATTATTTGCCTTGTAAACATTTACTTCTGAGCATATGAGCTGTGAGCTGGCCTTATCGCTCATAGCTTTTCTCTTTTTGTGCAGTTTTTTTGTTTAGTTAGCGTTTCTATGTCCATTGACTCGGTTTTGTGGGATCAGTTAGTTCAGCATCGACGACTACTCCTTGTTTAATGCATTTGTACATTCTCACGGTATCCCAACCAAGTTTCTTCTGTAACTATATGTTCCTCGTGAGTATTGTTCTAGTGTTTCTGTCGATAACTACCGTCTAAATATCACATGTCTGGATTAGTTGTCATTTCGCTGTTTTGCGATAAGATAAATGCATTTTGTTTGTATGTCTACTACACCACACCGTTTTTTTCTTTAAATTTCTTAGGACACACACCAAGAGTACGAGCGAGAAGAAGATAAAAAAGCTGAACAAGCATACATCGGTCAAAGACTAGCTAGAATTCCAAAAGAAGAACCTTATATGGTACATCGGTCCCCAAGAAAACAAGTAAGATCCATAATTTTCAATCATATCGACTGTTGTGTCATCCTCCTATTTGTAGCACTTTGATAATTACAACGATCAGAATGACATAGAGCTTTACATTGATTCGAATAGTCGTAGTTCAGGGGAGCTAGCCGATACAGAATTAGAAGCGAATTTACGGCGGCATTCACGCAATTTTACTCTTTCGCCAGAAACAACTGACTATGATTCGAATTGCGGTGATCTAGACAGTCTGTCGAATGATATCAATTGTCAAACAGACTTTGGAAAGTTGTATACGAGTATGCCAGTGTTAGAAGACGGGCTATCTAGTGGTCATGCGTCCGATACAGAGAACAACATCTCTGTTGTTATTGATAAGAAATTCTTAGAATGCAACAATTTAAATGTCAACAATTTGGAACAAGGGGAGAATAATAGTGTCATAAATAATTGTCAAGATGGATCCGACAACGATGTGAAACAATTAGCAAATGATGTTGCAACCAGTGACAGTGGTTGCTGTAATACCGCTGCTAACAATGGCGACAATAAGGATTCGCATAACTATGATGCTGTCTACGCAATAAGTGAGTTTTCAAAAAAGTGTTTAGTGCAAGTGTTGTAATTTGCATTTTTGTTTAAGGTATGCCACAAAATACTCCACCGCCACCGCCTGCACCAGTTCCACACCGGCATGCGATAACCGATGCAGAGTCGCAAGACATTCAAGAGGCTATGAAGGATATTCGTTCGGCTTTGCAACGTGCGAAAACCCTTCCGGAAAAGGCAAAATTTTGTGATGAGGTATTACCGGCTGGACGTGAGTCACCAATATGGGTTCCACGAACAAACTCCCACGAGAATTCTTCCGTCGATGTTATGCACAAAGGTCATTGTACCGCCGAAGAAGAGGAGCATGATACAGATTTGGAAACAGATCGACTTTTGGGTCAGCAACGACTAGATGATCAAGGATTTTATGACGATAAGGTTTGTCAGCTAATCCTTATTAGAGAGCGTGTCATCAAGAATTATATTTACAGCAACTCTGGTCAAAGAACTCAACAACTCATTCGCCAACTACTTCGGATATAACAATGCTAAACAATTCGACTAGTATTAAGCCACAAACGTTTTCTTCCGCTACCATACGCCAGGGTATTGGAACAGCACTCACACCAACCTCACCGGATCATTGTCAGATAATTGGCACAGGTGATGTCACCATCACATCTCCTGAGAAGTTACAATACTCCAAGAGTCCAACAGGTTCCATTAAATCTCTGAAGGACTCTACAAATAGTGATAAGAAGGCGAAAACTCGCAATAAAGAAGGTTAGCTTTGTAAAACTCTGTCTTGTATTTAGACCCCCAGTTGGCTTTTCTTTACGAGTGACAAATAAGTTTAATGGTTTCTTTTTCTGTCTCTCTTAATAACATTCCACGCTTTCATGTCCTTGCAATTGAATAACAAAAATTTGCAAATAAAACAAACAAAAATGTCCTCTAACCAAACAAAACTCTTGCACTCAAAACACATGTAAGTCCCGTAAATGGTTTTTGTTTTGACGTTTTTCTTTATTTCCCATGTGGATATTTATGTCTTTCAAATGTAGCCAATATAGACAGAAATACTCATGATGATTTCTTTTTACAGCTTTACTGGACCCTGCAGTACTTATTGAGGGTGTTCTTTTTCGGGCAAGATATTTGGGTTCAACGCAACTGGTTTGCGAGGGACAACCAACGAAATCCACCCGAATGATGCAGGCAGAGGAAGCTGTTTCTAGGATTAAGGTAAGTTTGATAACCACTCTGACTTTCACCATTCTAATTATCATCATCAGTACAAACAAACATTTACTAACTTCATTCTCACTCTTTGTTTGCATGCAATACTAACAGGCTTTGGTAAGTGCGCTCAATTCCACACTTTCATCGTTAAAACAGCATTCATCCCATGCACCTGCTTAAACTTTGTTTCTCTTTTAGGCACCCGAAGGTGAAAGTCAACCATCCACCGAGGTCGATTTATTTATATCGACCGAGAAAATAATGGTCCTGAACACAGATCTGAAGGAGATCATGATGGATCATGCTTTACGTACAATTTCCTATATCGCCGACATTGGTGATTTAGTAGTTCTAATGGCTCGACGCAGATTTGTTCCATCGGATACTGATGAAGGCCCGAAACCAAATCGGACACCAAAGATGATTTGTCACGTCTTCGAGAGTGATGAAGCACAATTTATAGCGCAATCGATTGGTCAGGCATTCCAAGTCGCATACATGGAATTCCTAAAGGCAAACGGAATTGAGGATCATAGTTTTGTTAAAGAAATGGATTACCAAGAAGTGCTCAATAGTCAAGAGATCTTCGGTGATGAATTGGAGATTTTCGCGAAAAAGGAATTGCAAAAAGAGGTCGTAGTACCGAAAGCGAAGGGAGAAATACTAGGTGTAGTTATTGTGGAAAGTGGTTGGGGCTCTATGCTGCCCACTGTAGTGATTGCGAATTTAATGTCAGCTGGCGCTGCAGCACGTTGTGGTCAATTGAATATCGGTGATCAGCTAATTGCAATTAATGGTATGAGCTTAGTCGGGCTTCCATTGTCAACCTGCCAGAGTTACATACGTAATGCAAAGAATCAGACTGCTGTTAAATTTACGGTTGTGCCTTGTCCGCCGGTAGTCGAGGTTAAAATTAAACGACCGAATACCAAATATCAATTAGGATTTAGTGTACAAAATGGAGTGGTAAGTTTCATTTTTTACTTAATTTTATGTTTAAGAAAATTCTTATTTTTTGATGCGAGCCATCGTATCATTTCTCTTGGTTATTCAAGATATGGGCTCTTAAAACTCTTAACATACACTTCGTATTCTTTCTTTCTAGATTTGTAGTCTGTTACGTGGTGGAATTGCCGAAAGAGGAGGTGTACGTGTGGGTCATAGAATAATCGAAATAAATAATCAAAGTGTTGTGGCTGTACCTCATGAGAAAATTGTTAATTTGCTAGCAACTTCTGTTGGCGAGGTAAGTTTCATTTATACCGAATGGATTACCTTTTGAAGATTACATTGTTATTTGTTTTTTTTTCTAGATTTTAATGAAAACAATGCCGACTTCAATGTTTAGACTTCTGACTGGCCAGGAGAATCCAATTTACATCTAAGTATTTCCAATTTTAAAAAAAAACCTAACGTATACATTGCTATTAGCTTCTAAGACTATAAAAAACAAAAAAAAAAAAACCTAACGAATATTTGAAACCAAAATACAAAGAAAATACCCACGCACTTATTTGCTAGCGACAATTTAATGATTAACAAAGAAAAACACGATAAAAACTCCAGATTACACTCACTGTAAAGATTTCTACTGCAAACACCAAGCAAACAATCAATTTTTGTAATTTTCCATCTCCGATTTCAATTTGTTTTTAAGTTTTATGCTCGTTTAAGAATAGAAACAGGAAAACAAATCGAACTTATTTTTTAGATTCACTTCATTGTCCGTAACCGACTGTCCTCGTTCATAGATTCAACCTCAGAATTGTATAATTTATGTTTGTATTTAGCTTTGAGAATAACTTTTTTAACTGGGCACTGGTTTGATAATTCATAAGAAATGCTTAGCCATATCTAGTTAGTTCGTCAATCTTGAGTGTCTCCACTGTTGGATAACGCAGCAGATGATTATGTTATGCTGCACAACTATCTCGACAAGAGAAACGTGGTAGTAAGATATTGATAGACTTCGAATGGAAGCAAATATACATGTCCTCCGGAAAGCCTCAGATTTGTTCCTTGGTTTTGAGCCTATTCGTGAAAATTGACACGTAAGTCGCCTGCCCATCAGGTATGTCTAGTAGAAATGCCAGTTAAGGGTCAAATTAATTCAAATACAGTAGACTCGCTCTAATTCTAATCTCCACGGGACTGATTTCAACTCAGAGAATGCTTTTTATATGAAAAATTCAGAGGAATGTCAACAAAAATTCGAGTTAAAGGGATTCCACTGAAGTTCCACTTGCGTCAAGTTGAACTCAGTGGTTATTGCGTTGTTGGATTGATGCATCCATCCTATATGAATATTCTATAAGGTCGATCAGCGTCATGCTTCAACTCATCACTTCCTATCTGTGGTTAACAAGTATTGGTTGGGAATTTCTTCTACTAAGAAGCTTCTGATCAATCGATTTCGTATACACCCTGCATACTTGTTCATAAATAAGTAATGATCAACAAATATCAACGAAAAAAATTTCATTTAGCTAAATTCTGTTTTTATTTCTGAAGAGTATTTCCAAACAAACCATGAACCGTCTGTAGAAGGAAGTGCTGGGGATAAGCCCAAAATAGATTCCCAGTGCCCAACTCATTTATTTCTATAAACAAAAACTTTTCGCATTTAAAATTTTCCATAACTGAAACTCGAGACTGATCAGTGTATGATTTTCGTTTGTTTAGAAACAAAAAAGTGTATGCATTAAACCAAAAAGAAAAAGAAAAAAAACTTTTAAGCGAATTTAAAGAAACAAATGTATGTACCTACATAAAATTCTTGTAATATTTATCAACATGTTTTCACTTTGTAAGCTTTTATTTCTATTGTTTTTAAAACAATTTTATGAGTTAAACAAAAAAATGCAATATATTTATTTATTTAGTACACGTGCCATTCATTATTGCTTCATTCTCTCGATACCTTTACTTAATAATTATTTTGTATATATTTATTCGAAAAAAAAAAAAACACAAATATATAAAGAATTCTTTTTTATCGATATAATTTGTTTTATTTTTATTTTTGTCTGTTTTTAAACAAACGCTCAAACAAACCTATGAATGTACTAAACGTCTAAAACATCACATATCCGGATAATGCATATATCCTACATTATTCGCTTATCTCTGCATGTTCATCGTCAAATTCATTACCTAAACTTAACTACATACAACAAATATATACTTGCATGTTGGTTTGCATCTGCGTTGGTCTATTTGTAAATATAAATACTTGTAACAATAGTAAGAAAAAAGAAAAAAGAAACTTAGTAAGAATAAACTTCTTGTAAATGAAATGAAAAAAAATAAGAAACAAAAAATCAGGCGGAAATGCTCAATATCGTTAATTTTAAAACAAAATATTGAACCTACATACATATATTGTACCTACTATTAACCGAATTTGTGTGAAATTGTATAAATCACTTAAATATTATAAATTGTAAAGGTAAAGATATTTTTTTACGTATTTAACGTATCTCAAGTGCATGCTTAGAAAATTATTTGTAGAAGGTATAAACCAGTGATGTACTTGATTCTTCAAAATTCATTCGTTTAGTGATTTAAATTCGTTAACAAAGTGATGATTGTCTATTATAACCAAATAGCAGGAGGCAACTGAGTCAACGATAGATAATACTGCCTCAAAAGCCGCGTATACTTAAATTTTACTAAGCTCTACTGTTCACTTGAAGTCGCAAATGACAGCACCGTATTCCCAGCCGCAGTCATTGCCATCATTCAGGTGTGATTGTGAAGCAAGTAAAGACCAACCCGTCAGAATGCATAACTTTACTCGAATTCGATAGAAAAACTGAAATTATCGAATCTTTTTTGGGTGCCAGAACACAACAGAGATCCAAAAAAGCAGATGAGCTTGCTAGACAAGGTTCAGAAGAGGACCTCTGAACCTTAACACACTTAAGTGTTACCATGTCTCCTGTTAGGGCTTCCATTGATGGTTAGATATCTAGTAACCACAATCAAAATTGGTATGGTTATGCACGATGCAGACGTCCGTACGAAATAGCAGACACCATACCGGCGCTCTTACGGACCACTACGCTTTCGTCAAGTACCTCATTGTGTTAGATTTAAACGACACCACTATCTGCGAGACATGCGAGAGGATGACGCAACTGCAAAGGACATCCAATGTGATTGTCTTGCCCTTCCATCTATCAGAAGGCGGATCTTTGCTACTTATTTGGTACAAAGCACTGTTTGCTAAAGCTTTTCATCACTGAAGGATGAGACATTGAAATGGGGTTGTCTACCTGGTAGTACAATGGATCAGGCTTGGATCTGAGTACTCCCGTTGGATGTGCCCACCCCAAAAACAAGAAACATTCCTTGTATCTTCATGAACCATTTTAAGTGTTAAATAGATTAATCATTTATTCTTTTACATCAAAGCATTTTCTTTCAAACGTTTCTATACTAATTTGTTGTACAATACGAAAATTAATTTTCAATCGAAGCCCTATTTTACATTTTCTTAGCTATAAATTTAGAATGGGCCTGTTTTTGAAAGCACTAAAAAATCGTTCTTCAACGCAAACTTATAGTCAAGTGTAAAGCACTGGGAAGACATGTTTATAAGTTTCTAGAAAAAAAAAAAAAACAATTTACTTTAATTTTATTACTCGTGTATTTAGTCACTCTTTTCGAGGAGTCAGATTGAAACACCTTTTGGTATTACGGACCAACAAACCATATATCCACCAAGTTTATTTCACCTAAATTTGTAGGCTTTTAGTAAAATTCAAAACTAAATTGTTAACGCAAAACAAAAGTAAATAAATTACTAAATACAAATTAAAATTGCTTTTCTCCTTTAAAGTAAAAAAAAAAAAACAATATTATTTATAAATCAATGGACAAAAATTCAATAAAACAAAATAAGGCGTGATAATTGTTGTAATATTTA
Source organism: Criorhina ranunculi (assembly GCA_951813785.1). Classification (NCBI taxonomy): domain Eukaryota; kingdom Metazoa; phylum Arthropoda; class Insecta; order Diptera; family Syrphidae; genus Criorhina; species Criorhina ranunculi. The sequence goes on along the minus strand of OX638385.1, from coordinate 28,555,440 downwards.
CAGATAAGTAAACATAATTAATATAAACATGTTTATAAAAATAAAAATAAAATAATATATATATAAAATAATTTATATAAATAACAATTGTGTATTCTTATTAACTGTAGCTAGAACCATGTAAAATAAAACTAAAATAATAATTTAATGAAATGTCATCATAACTACGTACATACATAATGTATTTTAAAGTTTACGATATAAAAATTGCGTAACAGGAGCACAATAAGAAAAACAAAAGTTGTGAAATGGAAATGACAGTTGTTTATTTTAACTTGTTTTAACTTTAATTTTATATTTATTGTACTTTTATTGCATTTAATTGCTATTTTATATTATTATTGGCTGAATTAAGAAATACCTTAACTACACACATAAGTGTTTTGTTTATTCAGCTTAAATTTAAAAACAAAAATCAATTGTATTATTTATTATAAGAGCTAAACAAATGTTGTAAGACAAACAAAGATATTTATATAAATATATATGTGTTTATTTATTAAAACAAAAGTGTATAAACCAAAATGCAAATAAAGTAATAATAATTTGTTGCAAATAATACAGGCAAACTATAAGAAACAAGAGAAGAGAAAAATAGTAATACAAGAAAACATTGTATCAATCAGTGAATAAATGGCATATAATTTCGCATTTTTTACAAAGTTTTGTTTCTTTTTCTTAAAAAAACTCTTCAGATGACCTCTTGTCTGGCTTAGTTTTATGACAAATGAGAGCTGTCTGGAAAAGTTATGCCTTAAGTGACTGGAATGGTAGTACGAAAGTTAAAGCTGATGAATTGATTTATGATTATCACCACTAACCGCGTTGAATTTGTGCATTTGAAAGTGGGAATGAGGTGGATGTTATTGCCAAAGACTTAAGTAAGGCCTTCGGTACAATTTCTCATGACCTTATCCGATTCAAATCAGATTTGGCCAAAGCTGAATTCGAAGCAATATAATTTCTAACAACAGGGGTCGAATTACGGTATCAGTGATCGAGTAACTCGTCACGTAAAAATGAGCATTATTACGTATAAACGATCATTCCGACGTAATAATCCCCTATTTTACGTGACGAGTTACTCGATCACTGATGCCGTAATTCGACCCCAGATTTTATTCCAGTAATAGGTGTTATCACGGAACACTGCCTAATAAGCAATCATGCGACACTTAAACGATTTTTGTAGGAGCTACATAATAGAAGAAGAAGCGGAGAAAACTACTCTCCACCTTTGTAGCTGCCTAGTTCTTTCCCGCAGAAGAAAACTTCTCTTACTTTGGAGTGTTTGGAGGAAAACTATCGACATTAACATAGATAGCCAAGCCGCTATTAAAGCCATTTCATCCACAGTAGTAAAGTCAAACATCGTAAAATGCTTAAAACTTTCACCGCCAATCACACGTAACACTCTGGTGGATCCCGGGACACAAAGCTATCCACGGGAATGAAATGGCGGATGAATTAGCCAGGAAGGGCTCGGAACAGGATTTATCAATGGTCGATCACTCAGCTCTAACCCCCTAGCTCTCGTCAAATCTAGCATTGCACAAGACTTCCAAAGACAAGCTGATGAGAGATGGAGCGCACTCTCATCATGCCGCATCTCCAGGAAACTCTGCACAAATATCAATAAGAGAAAAACGAGGCACATTCTTGCGCTCAACAAATCAAACATAGCTCTCTTCACAGGGATCATCACAGGCGTTGAAGAATGCGTTTAAGTACAGACGAGTTATGCAGGGGCACCAACAGGCATTCTAAAATTCACCACGAATTCAAAATGGTTCAGGGAGGCCGAACAATCGTAACTACATTCACCCAGACCTTTTCCTTCTTTTTTGTCTTTTCAGAATGGACATTCTGGACTTTGGAGTCTTCTACTCGAACGACATTGAAGATGTGATAAACACAGATGTCTGGAACCTCCTACGTTTCATCAGAAACTCCAAGTGGTATAACTTATTATTGGTCTAAGTGTGCTGGGTTTAGCTGCCATCTACTTCAAACTTACCTATTCTTTTCAAACTTTCTGTTTTCGGATTTCAACCATCATCTAAGGAAGATTCCCCTTATCCACTTAGTGAGAGAACCTCCTGGGAATGGGATAAGCCCTTCAAAAAACGATCATCATTCTCTTTACCAGATTCATTTCCATAAACCATTTTTAAAGGAAGTCAAGTGTTTAGGAGAAATTATAAACCAATAACTCACCTGGAATCCTCTTTTTAAAAATCTAACGCAGCTCTATGGGGATGTACAAGATGCATTGGAAAGAAGTGAGGGCTTAGGCCATATATAGTTGCTCCTATCAAATATGCATCACTTGTTTGGTGGAATATACTTGATTGAATGTCGACAAGGAATGCTTATTCGCGTCACATGTTCTATGCACACTTGTCTTACTGCAGCTGTTAGTTATTTTCGGTCATTAAGTGCTTTTCTGACCTCCGACAGGATAGGAAAGAGGCTTCCACAGAAGATCGTTCTAGTATTCTAGGATAGGTGCCTTCCGCCCTTATCCGGGAAGGTAGCAATTTTATTGGAAAAATGACTGAAATATGTAGGTACATTATGTAGTAGTACGCAAGGTAAACGTACCGCAGTTTAGGGCTTAGTGTCATCCAACATAATACCGCAGAGCAGGACATTAAGACTTCAAATTCGTTGAACTGGAACCCACACCAACCGAGTTCGTAACCAAGTGTTTGCTTTCACTCTTCATGGTGGTCCCCACGGTGTGTGTTTTGGCTAGCAGCATCATACTTGTCTAGGAACAGAGGTTGGTATCCTACGCTTCTTGTATAATGAATTGGGACACACTAATCATGTTTGGACGTCGTTTTCGGGCAAAAATTGGTTTTTCTATTGCAGAGACCACCCTGGAACAAAGAACACATAAGTTAAAACGATGGACGGCTTGGTACTAAGTAAAACAAGGCTGATTGATGTGATTCAATTACTGTTGCATTACAGTCTTATTCTGCTCGTAAAACCTGGCTATTAGTATGGGTGAGTCTGGTGTAAAAGTTGACAGTCAAATTCGGGACAAATGTAAGAATGGGCGCGTTCCGATTTCCAGACCATCTGAAATTTCAGATGAAAGGAGCGTTCTGAAATTTGACAAATGAGCGTTCTAGTCTATCTGAACTTTCAGATATCTGGATATCGGAACGCGCCCAATGTTACCAGGAACCAACTGAGCCATCGGTTGAGGAAGGAAAACACAACTTTACAACTTAATTTACAATGCAACGCATAATGGCTACATTAAGGTACGCAAAGCGAGTAGGTAACTTCAAGCTTGTAGGAATAAAGCATAGCTTTTGAGAACGTAACAACAATGGAGAAAGATTAAGAAGCTACAAACAATTCTGAAAAAGAAGAGTAGGTAGCTGACGCCGAAATCAAATTATTTCGTCAGATTAAAGCAACTCACATCTGTCTACAGCTGCAGGGGTTTGAAGAAGCGGAAACTCACATGGGGAGCCAAGTATGCTACTTCCAATTCCTCAAAGAAGCCTTCTGAAAACCGACATCCACTACGATTGTGTCTTTGAAACGAAGATTCGATCTTCTGATTGAGATTCAAAGATTCTCTCGGCCGAAGTCGTCGAAGCGTTACAGCTTGCGTCAATATCCGATAAAGGGTGGGAATGCTTCTGTATCCTGATACTAGGACCTCTCCTAACGAATGGAGGATGGGTATGATTGTCAAGGGCATTTGCGAGTCACTCTCAATCACTAAGAATAATTGCAAAATCACTCTACTAAAACGCATTTGAAAAGTAGTTTTCGCTGAAAAAGGGGTCTCGTACGAATTTTACGGGCTCATGTCCGTGAAGATAATAATGGGCACGGAACTAGTCGTATACAGAAGATGGCGTCATAAATTTAGACCTGAATACTAAACAAGAATTCAATAAGAATTTCCACATTTCTTCCAGACAGGTCGTATGGAATTCTACACATTCAAACTGCTGCCAACCAAAGACCCCAAACACTTTTTATTAAATTCTTTTCAAACACATAAAGTTTCCATTAACCTACTAAAATGTTAAACCCCGTCTAAGTATACAACTTAAGAGCATACATACAATGAATTTTCATAAACCCCTTTTTCTATGCTAATTAAGCGTTTTCTTTGAGCCCCTTCTACTTCCTCAATTCCCGACAATTCTATACGATTAGGTCTTTTTCTGATTACAATTTCACTTCCGCTCCGATTTCAGAGTGAAATTATCAAGCGGGGACCTTACCGAAAACGGCGACAAAACAACACCCTTAAGAGTCTTGACATGAACTTTAAGGTACTTTGCATGCCATTCCACAGCAAATGTGAATAGAGAATGGACTTTATCGCATAAAGTTCAGAAAAAAAAAACACGCAATTGAAACAACATTCACCATGGAGGATTAAAGTTGCTCCTGTCGTGGATTCATGCAATAGTCGGAACGCATTCCTGCGACTTAAATGCCACAAGGAAGGGTTTAGCTATGCTTTATTTTGCTTCCCTCTTTTATACTTTCAATGTTTTAGCAATGGAATTACCATGAAACGATACCTAGTTACAGTGCTCCAAGGGTTGACTAACGACAACACGGTGTACGAGAGAAAAGGTGTATGAGAAAAGGCAACTTGCGAAACTCGGTTTGGTATCCTGTATACCTAGTCCATGCGAAATACAAGGAAAACCAGTACTTGATAGGTACGTATGAATAGATGAGTAGTTAAAAGGGCGTCAGATACAATCTTCTTTAATTCACTGATTCACCACATTGTTGTTTTAATTATACTAAACAAATAAGCAGATGAGTGGTAATCTTCTCTTTCATGTTGCTCTAGGTTAAAGGATCCTTGAATGTATGTAACGTGAACGGGATTCAATTTCCGAATAGGTGTAGTCAGAATACACACACTTTAGCGCGTATTTGGATCTGTGTTTGGAAGTTTTGTTAAATACAGATGCTTTCACTGGGGTATTAGCCAGATGTGAAGTGGAAACTAATTAACTACGGAAGTTAAAAAAAAAAAAAAATCCCAGGACAGTCCTGAACAGAATGTGAGATATTTAAATGGACCTTTAATTTGAGACTGTTTAAAAGGAGGGAGAAGCGAAAGTTCTGTTTGAAAAACGAAAGACCTTTGAACGACTTATTAAATAATGGAAGGGGGTGATTCAAATTTGGAGAAACTACAATAATTACAATTAGAAAAGTCAGAAGCTAACCTTAATAGAAAGGTGGCATCCCTTGTAGATGACAAAAAGACTACCTGTTTGTTTATATGATCTAACACTTGATTCTATTACTCAATAGGTGAGAGTGAGAGTCAAAAATCGCGGCCTACAATGCAGAAAATTTATCTCAAAAGACTCAAATCTAGAAAATAACTTCTTAAAAAAGTATTTTGCCGAGGCTCTGGAGACTCCTATGTGTGGGATGATACCCATCAATTTGAAGGTCGATTTTGTAACTTGTATACATGTTGGCAGTGTGTTCAAAGAACAATCAATCTATCTGCAAGTCGGGCTTTAAAAAATCACTTGCAAACATACAACAACTAAGAGGCAATCAACTCAAATCTATGCAACATAAAAGACAAATTTAAGTTTCAAGACAACATTAAACTTTTCAAGGCGACTAAACTCTGGATGTCGAAAAGACAAACCAATTGGAGATGTATGCACCTTTATATTCGCAAAGAAATATGAGAAAACATTTAGATTCATCTCTCAAAGTCGAATAGGCTTTCGCTAAGGATCTTAGATCTAAATTACAATGGAATCGAGTATAGATCTCCGCTTCGCTTTGACAAAGCACTCGACAGGATGAATCGAGATTTTATTTGGTGAGCCTTGGGCAGGAGGCATATTTCAGTAAAACTCATACTCATATAAGAGAACTGTGAAATCAAAAGCGGGTTACAATAGGGTTCTATACGTTTACCGCTGATATTCCTGGTGGTTATCCTAAGCCTTTCGGTATCAAACGCTTAACTTAACATTGATTGTCAGAAGGTGGAGAAAGTCAACTCATTTTTTTTTTATCTAGGAAGTATAGTCTCAGCTGATGGGGGCACAGAACTTGATATGACTAGTAGAATTGGTCTACGGAATACTATCAAAAAGTCTGAAGAAGTTACATTTTCAGTACTAATACTACGCTGAGATTGCTTCGCTCCAACGTAGCGTCGTAGTAACCACTTTTGTCACTCGTCAGCTACAAAACCTTCGTAAATAGGTTTCACGTGTTATATTAAGCATTTTTTAACCGAATTGTATCTTGGACAATTCCATATAACAACGGGTCAGAAAGCAATAGACATCACAATATGGCGAAGAAAGTGGTAGCGAATCGGACACAGATACAGCGCAAGGGCAATTCCGTTGTCAAGTCTACTATACATTGGAATCCACTTATCCAAACAGGTAGAAGAGCCTTTTTTCTGGAACATCAAGTAAGTTAGAGTCACTATTTACCTGCTGGTACCAACTAAAAAGATGGGTTTGTTTGGAGTTTCATCTCTCCACAATGAGTTTAAAGACTCACCGCGCTGGTGACCCCGTACAATATATTCGAGTAAAGTTGGTTAGTCATCATCACACAATCATCATCACAATTACATACTTTTATCCTGTTGTATCAGTTGGGCTATGCTCCGTACTAAATTATTGGACTTGAGTTTGACGTGGAGGATTTCAACACAGACTACGACTAGAAAAAGGCCACATGCCGCTTAGAGAGCAATGAAAGAGTGATTTTTTGTTTGTTTTCACACCACCTATTAGAAACTAACCTTAGGCAGAGTGTGTTAACTAGCTAGCTTGGACCTATCCACCTTCATTTTCTTTTTTTAAATTTAGAACCTGAAATGGGTCTAGGGAGATTAAGTTTCTCTCGTACCTATATCTTGAAGAGTGACATATTTATTTTGGGTTTTTGTCCAGCACATCTTTTTTTTTTTTTTTTTTTATAATAAGCGCGCGCTAAAGGGGATATGGCTACCCTTAAACTGAGATTCAAACGCTGGTCGATACCAAGTAGTGAACTCCATTATTCTTTACCATTTTAAGAGGTTAATTGATAGAAAGAAACGATACCATTACTGCACTTTGGCTAAAAGCTTATTCTCTTTCAACTACTTTTCAAAGCTCAAAATTTTGCCGAAAATATTGAATCTGGAGCTGAACATACCATATCTATCGAGTTGGGTTGCCATGAGGACAGTAAAGTTCAAGACGTGGCTCAGGGCAATTATAAGGATTGGAATGACACACTGTCCTGCTCGTGCTAGACAGCAATCAAAACATTAAGGTCAATTGAAACATTTTTAACAGATTTACATAGAGTACAAAAATTCGACTTGTGAATGCTCGTATTCCTTCCTACACCTTTAAAGTATTTGACAAGGATGTGCACTTGAAAAACATCACATTTTCCATAAAAATAAAGAAAAGATCCCAAAAGATATTGTAAGTGGAACATTTTAAGTGTTATGGCTCTCATTTAATGTTTTAAGTCTTCTAAATAAAATTACTAAAACGTTTTTCAATGTATGTCCTCCGGGAGAACGATAAACAGAGTGAAATAAGAAACCCATTATTTTGCAAAATAAAAAGCGATGTTCAAATTCCCTGGGTGAATTATGTTTAAGTATTAAAGAGGGTAAAGCACACACACACACACACACTCAGGTACATAACATGTGAAGAAAAGTTTTAAAGAGACCATACATTTTTGTTAATTTTGATTGCTCTTGTCTTTCACCAAAGGGAAAACGTAAAACTCAAAAAGTTTCTTTATCTTGAATGAAATTCTTCGACATAAACTTTTATTTTCTCAGTCTCTCAGGATTACATTTTCTCTTTTCATCTTTTTCTTATATTATGTCACTAGTCTTGAACTTCTGCAACGCGTTTCAGGTTTCTTAAGCTCATCCACAAAATGGTTGTTCTTCTTTCAACTGTTTTGTGCCATGTTTGTCTAGGTCGATCCAGTCTTATGACAGAAAATAGTGGTAGTAGTGATAAGAGAATGCACCCTTGTCGCTGGGCATTTTACCAAGCCTGCTTGTATGAGCACGCTTCAATTCATTGAAATGTCTTCAGAATCATTCCATTAGAATCAATTTAAGACCTTCGTGAACCGTGAAAGAGTTGTAACCAGACTGTCTAGAATCTAGATCCTCCCAGAACCTTGAAACCATTAAGCGAAGGTATCGTCTCTAATCAAGTGTCTTAGAGACTCTTTTTCAACTAAGCTAAGACAATCCAACCTATTGCAACCTACTGGCGATCGTGCCAATGGTGCATGCAGTGCCCTACTCAAAGTTAAGTAGCTTCGAGTTCGAGTTGTAGCACAATTTGCAATGTTAGTCAACCGGTGATTGACCTTTTATTCTGTCTTTAGGTCTTTAACGCACCCCCTAGATTCTAGTCTTGGCAGTTCATCAACTTGTTCGTTCGCTATCACGGTACGGTTTCCAAGAACCTAATGGAATTAGATGATTGGAACAGAGTTTGATGGATCTAGTAGAGTGACTTCCACCATTGACCAACAAACTAAATATATTTTATTTGAAGTCTTGATTGCTCCTTGTTTGTCTGGAGAGATTACCGTATCCGTAAAGCCGTACACTTTTTATTGTGTCTGGAAAAGACCTGGGTCCCAATCAACCAGCTGCTCCAGCCAGTTCGACCTTGAGCTACCTGCCTCGAGTTTCACACACCAAGTTAGTTGATGTCCCTTTTCACTAACCACCGGAGCGGCGGTGTTTCTTTACTGCGCCATGCCTTCGTGATTGAATAACTGTCCTTCACATGGTATCAGTAAAGAATTGATTAAGGGCAGACCTTTGCTCGACGCAATGCATTGGTCGAGTGTTCACAGGTTTGAATTATGATTTCTGTTCGAAGTTCGGGCTGGTCCGAAGTAGCGTGATCTTTCCGTCTCCTGAGCTGATCATCATTTAAAAACAAACCGTCTAGGTTCTGCGTTAAAGGTTATTTGAAACTATTGCTTTTTGATAATTCTAGAAACATTCTATAAACGTTTCCATTCTCACATTTATTTGCTGCTTCTTTGGATTGAGAAGCTGGTCCCTTGATTTGGGTTCTTTGCCTTGTCCCATACAACCCTGTGCTTCTTGTTCCTGCAAGCACCCTCTGCCTTCGCCTATAAAAACTTGGAACAAATCAATTAAAGGAATCGTTTTTTTTTTATCTATATCTACATACAAACACATGCGTGTAGAGCATACCTTCTTTCAATTCCTAACCCTAAACTGCACCTGAGATGTCCTTTCTATATAATAGAAACTACCTCCGATTTTGTAACTGACGCTAAAGGACGAACTCTCGATTTACGTTTTGAGTAGTTACTCCTCAAGGAAGTGTCTGTGACTAAAAAACCTTCTTCAAGTGCATTCAGTGAATAGGCAAGTAGCTTCTATATGCCATTGGTACCTATCTTGGATTCCTATCTTCAGACGGGAAGTAATTTAAAGAAATGATTTCTAAAAGGCAAAGGAAACGTCCTGCAGTTCCTTTTTTTTGTGTGTAAATTGCACAAGTCTTTATGTTCTTTAAAAACGCAGTGGAATATTGCAAGGATTCTCTTGGATTTGTAGTGACCATTTTATGACCTATTACCTTTTGCTTTTGAAGTTAAAGAAGGAAAAGTTTTGCTGTTGCAGCTTCATTAATTTCTCATTGCCTTCTCAGCCCAAGGAAACAGAGGTTGTCAAGGGTTTATTCTTCGTCTGATTTCGGATAAGATATCGTTGTTAGAAGTCAAAATGGTCAGATGGCTTTAATTCAATGAATTCAGGTGCCAACTGGATCTCATAGAGAAATTGATGTCTTTGGGAAAAATTGGTTTACTTTTTGCAAGAGACGAGGACTTAGAAGATTCTATTTCTCTGGATTAGCACTTGTTCGTGTGTGTGTGTGTGTTTTAGTTTTTTTCAAAAATAGGCTACCACATGGTATTTGAGGAATGTTTTTGACACCCACTATGAACAGGAAGGCATATTGAATAATTGCTTCAAAGAATCCTCGCTCCTGGCTTAGCTGGAATTTATGGGTTTGATATTTCATTTTTGTGAAATTCATTAGCACTTTGATTTGTCTAAAGTTGACAAAGGCCTAAGGCGTGTGTTCAACGAAACATTCTTCCGGAGAACAACAATTGATTCAACTAGGGGTCGTCATATATGTATATCCTCTGTGTTGTTAAAGTCTATCTATAGTCTACACTGCAAATGTGAACCCAACAAACATGTCCGTTTAACTTGAGTGGGCTATAAATGTTTTTGAAAACAAAACGAATTGCATCCATTTGAATGGAGCCTCCTTCACATTCTTTGTACGAATTTCAATCCAAAATATTTCCACCACCCGAATGCTGTTTTTTTTTTCCAGTGCAGGTGAAAACCGTGGTGCCTTTTTTTGCAGAATTTTTCTAAGCACTTAGTTCATAGCTAGTGTAGTGTGGTTCTTAAGTCACATCACGTAAAAGAAACAACTAATGGTTCTGGTTAAGGATTGTTTACTTACACATTCTCTTTAAGGAATACAGAATAGAAATTGATTCCAGTTAAAATAAGAAACAAAAAAAAGGCTTGCAACCCCGCCTTAGGTTGTAGAAGGTATGTAAGTACTCTCACCGCACATGAATAAAAAAAAGGAATGTTAAACAAGAAATGAACCAAAAAAATAAAAAGTAAAAGCAAAGGAAGAACGATGGTTAAGTTGCTTTTAAAATTCCTAAGAGGGAGTTTTGTTTTTGATACTGCTACCGTGGAAGAATGTAGACGGCACTTTGAACTCTTGTGGGTAGAAGTTTTAGGAGAATGTTTGATTTAGAATAGCAATGTTTAAAAAGGAGTGTATTATTACTCAGAACTAGTTTCGAAAACCTCAACTACCTAAAATATTCGCTAGCTTGTAATACGAGTTTTATACGAGCTGTAGAGCGACATCGACCTAGTCAAAACTACGCATTGGTCAATTAAAATGACTGGGACCCCAACGCGTTGCAACGCTTCGGCCCGAAGAGTCTTCGTTTCCAACCCGGAGAAGCAACGCAGTAAAGGAACAACTCGTCTTAGGTGGCGTGCACAAGTAGAAGGGGACCTTAACCAACGTGGAGTGGGTAACTGGAGGCGGTTAGTCTAGGAGCGGGCTAACTGGACGGGTTTTTTAGTTTTCGCCACATAAGTAAGTACATATGTAAGTAAGAAAAACTAAGATATTGTTTTTAAGAGCAACTCCTACGCCAAAGGTGTTCCACTATACAAAAGTTATGCACATCGACTTTGATTCCAACTTTACGTTTAGATCTACAAGTGAAATGTTTAATGTTTCAACATATTTCTTTAGAGAGGTGTCACTTCCGACCTCCGATCAAACAAATAGAACCTTTTGTAGTTTAAGGTCATAAACCAAAAATATAGAAAGGATGATATTTTCATATTTGAAGCTTGCTACCAAGACTGGCAGTCTTATTTCAACACTTTAAAGGATGTGGAAGTGGGTTTGATAGCTGATTACCTTTTAATTGTGAGTTTTATTACTGCTTTATGCAAACACATTTAGCTTGTAGTTAGCAATACTTCCGCTATATATCGAGTGACTTCAAAAAGATTCTTGATCCAACCGCATAGTGCATTATGGATAATAATGGTCACGTCATTGTTTCGCTAAGATATCAGGTTTTGACGCACGACCAGCAGACTATGTGCGTGTGTTCAAAAGTGAATAGCGACAAATCGTAGGCGTTTTCAAGCGTCATTTTGATCCATGACTGAAGGTCTGTAATTATCTAAACGTGCTTTCGTCAGTGCTTATTCATTGTGTGCTTCTTTGCTGAAACTTAAATTCTACATACGCATGTACATGAATCATCCCAGCCGAACTTATGCTAAGAAAATATGACACATAGTGTTTAGTTGAGAAAAGTAATATCAGTTCTATGACGTATATTTTTCAAATTAAAAAAAAAAAAAAGATGGAACATGATTGCTCACTATGAGTATCTTGGCATAAGGTTTAGACGTTAGTCTTACTTTACTTACTTATCAGGCCAGCGACCCTTGGAGGGTCTGAGCCTGAACTAATGCCGCTTTCCACCCTACACGGCCCCGGGCACGCTGCTTCCAGTTTACTAGACCAAGGTTTCTGGCGTCCGCGATTGCCTGATTTTTAAACTAAAGGGTCGGTCTTCCTTTTCTTCGCGAATCAGGTGGCTGGGATTCAAAGATCCTCTTAGCTGGAGCATTCTCGTCCATTCGCTCGATGTGGCCGAGCCATTTCAGTCGACGGATTTTTGCCTTCCGGACTACATTCACATCTTTGTACAGCTCGTAGAGTTCGCTGTTATATCTTCTCTTCCATTCACCCTCCTCGCAGACTGGTGCACCGGTGCTGCAGCTATGATGAATGAAAATGTAGCCCTTAACAAAAATACAAAAGTTTTGGAGGTGCTTTCCTAGTTACTAGCTTCCTCACTCGTTACTTATCACTAAATTGCTGAAACCACCAGGATTGTCCTAAGTAAAAGAACTGCCTATCAGTTTGCAATATAATTTTAATCAGTCGTTGCAAGTTGTTACACTTCATTATGCAAAAAAAGGGAAAAACTATCTACGTGTCTTGTAAGTAAAAAATAAAAAAAAAAAACAAAAACAAACAAAATAGGTAAATACGCATGTACATAGTACGAATATGTAACTCGTTAGCTATTCAAGATCTTCACAACCTTTGACAACAAGTTGTTTTTTTTTTTAATTTTAAAATTATCATATGTACCCACATACGTCTATTATTGGGAAAATTAAATAATTAATTCCTAATCTATGAACAAGCTAGACAAGACAAGAAGCATCAGATTAAAAGTTTTTTTTTATTATTTATTCATTTGTATAAATCAAAAGATTACAGGAGCGGATTTATTAAATGGTTTGCGTGTAGACTGTCAATTTTTGAGTTCGTATTTTGTATACAATAATGTCAAACAACTAAGTAACTCACGTTTGTGTGTAGCCTACGTTTTAGAATTTAAAAACCGAAAGTTGTTTTTATCAAAGATTCTATCGACGGTACCTCATTCTAACGAAGTCACAAAATGCATATGTACTGGAATTCACCTCGGTGGGGTTCTTTGATATAGAGAAACGTGGACAATCATTCATACTAAAGGCTTAATACACACAGAACTTGCGAATGACGTTAGGTTAGGTTAGGTTGAAGTGGCAGGCGGCAGGTTGCAACCTCACTTAAACCAGATAAGGTCATTTGTGTTAGCACATGGATTTGTATTTCACCGGAAATACCTACCCGTGCGAATGCCGTCAAATCTAGTCTGAAGCGCAGTGTTATTTCTGCTTCTATGGTGGCAGCTCTGCCAGTGTTGTAGCTTTTTGATGGGCACCACCAGGAGATGTACTCTTCTCGCTGCTTTTGAGTTTAGTTAACTTCTCCTAACATTCGAGTTTCTAGCGATATGCACCCAAGTTACGTTGATCTTTCCGAAGATCACAATTACCCGAATGCAAATAAGATCACTACAGCGATCAAAGCGTTGAAAAACAAAAAGGCTGTAGCTCTTACGACAATATCTGTTGAACTCCGGAATCCAAACTTAGGAGGCTAAGAGCTTTTCTGTTGACTGAAAGAAGGGAGTGATCGTCAGGTTTCCTGAGAAAGGAGATCTTATATGTACATTAATTGAGAGAATTGGAGAGGTATCTGCGTGCTTCCTGCAGTAGCTAGGCTAGTTTTTAAAAGAATAAAGGAACAACTTGAAGACACTCGATGTCGAACAGGCAGGCAGACCACATTCAATACCCAGAGGATCGTCATTTAGCAGAAACAAGAATACTGATTGCTTCTTCACTTGCTGTTAAGCGGTTTGGAGAAGGCGTTTGACAATGTCAAGTCAACAGAGAATTGAATGGAGGAGGAGAATCAAACGACAAACTTTGTGGACTGCTCCGCAACTTATTTAGAAGAGCCGAGATACACCGACTAAGGTGGTTGTGACATGGTCAATGTAGTAAGGAAAATCTCTTCAATTTGTTAAAAGGTCCTTAAATATCCTACATCCGATTTTTAGCAAAAGTAGTGTCCTGTTGGAAAAACGCTAAAATTTTCATTAAAGTGGCTTAACGATGATTCGCGGCCGGACCGGCCAAATTATGTATACCTTATCGCCCCAAGAATCAACCGCCATGGGTGGCCTAGGTGTTGCTTGTGAGTTAATCTAGCCCTGGGTAGATGATATAATAGTTCATACCATGTTGATAATTTAATCCATACGCTGAGAGTGATGGCAAACTGTTTAGAAACAATAAAAAATGAAAATGTATTAATAATAAAATATATTTAAATATTTTGATTAATAAATAAGCAAATGGCACGTTTAACTTGACACGCATTTAGACACGAGATATACTTGTACTCGTGCGTTTAAAAATACAACGTGCGCACTTATGTAAATGTGTATTCAGTCAGATATGGCATTCTCACAGTTCAAAATGTCAAGACAAATTGATTAACTTGTTCCTAGCGAGTCTTGAGTCTAGATCTAGATTCTAATATACATTTTGTTGGGGTATTTGTATGTTTATTTTTAGAACTTTTACCAAGTATGCGTTAAGTTTGTGTAGATACCTCTCACAAATCCAGGACTCTTTACCAAACTAATCAATTGCTCCCACAATGCTTCTTTCAAACATAAGTGGATTAGCGCCACTTGAATAACCCTTCTGTTTCAATCTGACATGGCATAATTGAAAACAACACGCTTATGTCTTGAGTGTTTGACTAGATGGGGAATCAGTGCTCTCGAGACTTGTTACCCACACAGTAATCATTTTATTGAGCAAGACAATAAGCTATCAGATAATAGGCGGTTAAGTGTCATAGACAAAAGTATCTTCAATTTAGTAGACATCTTCAGTGCGATAAATGGATATCCATTTCAATAATGATTAGAAGGCGAAAAAAAAGGAGTGAGGTTCGATAGAAGATTTTGCGAAACATTTAATAAAGAACCAAGACAGACCTGCATTTAGATTAGAAAAGCAGCTTGAAACGGTCATTTGTAAGTGGTCCTTTGAGTAGTTTAGGGACCATGACCTATTTTGGAGAAAATGTCGATGAATTTAAATGGGTTTTTTTCTCCCAAGCAGACTGTCTTGTGACTACACCAACAGCGACTTACGCTTCTATTACAGCATCCCTCATTACCTCGAAAACCGGGAGCTTTTATACGAAGCTGAGGATGGACTCCAAAGAAAGGCAACTGCTGCAGGAGCAGCGCAGGGCTCAATCCTAGGACCAGACCTTTCGAATATCTCTTACGATAGCTGAAAATACTTTTCTTGTGGGGTACGCAGAAGATATCGGCGCAGTGATTACAGCAAGAGTTAACGAATATGCACAAAGAAGGCTTAACTAAGTTATGAGATGCGTGCATGCCTGGATGGAAGACTAAAGCCCTATTCCGGAGGCAGGGAAAACAGAGATTGTCCTATTGATTAAAAGACAGTTCAATTTTTGGCAGCAGATAAAACCCTCATCTGAGCGACCTGCAAAGATAACTACATCAAGAGACTCATGGCAAATGTAGGTAGCCAATTACAAGCAGACGAAGACTTCTTATGTCGGTCACGCATCCCATTCTAGACCGACGCACTCAAGCAAGAGAGATACAGGAAGCAGACGGCAGCAGTATAGAGACATGGAGCCCTCCAAGTATCGTATGGTGTCGGAACCAGCCATCCTCGTAGTAGCGGGAGTGACTCCAAACGATCTCCTAGCAGCCGAGAGGTGATTCGTTTACGGATATAAACCTGCAACAAGGTTGGAATTGGCAGCGGCAGAAGCCAAGCAACAGTAGCAACGGCGATGGAGTTCTGAAACCAGAGAAAAGTAGACGGCGAGACTTATTAGAGACGTTGCTGAATGGACGGAACAGAAACATGGCGAAGTAAACTACAACATCACCCAGATTCTAACTGGACATGGACACTTCAATGCTTACCTCTATAAGATGGGGAAAGTAGGGAGCCTGGCTTGCCGATTCGGGGACTTTCCAGTTGATGGAGCAAATCCCAATTTTTCACCTGTAGCAGATGGTCAGCAGAATGATTCAGACTGGAATTAGATACAGGCAACATCTCTTCAGAAAATGTTGTCAACGGCAGATGGAACTAAATAGTCTCCTTTATCGAGTCATTGTTGCAAAGGAAAAAGTGAGAGGAAGACGATAACATACCTTCATAAGAACATGCAAAAATCATATCGGAACCCTTTTAAGTATAAGGAAGACTGCCTTTTATAAAGGAAACTACAGCATCCCTTAAGAATGAAAAAGTGGGGAGATGGTTCACCTATCGGTGTAATGCTCCTGTCGCGACAGGTCGGTCGAATCATACTCAGTCGATGCGTTGTACTCGATATGGCTTCCAGCTCAAAAGCACAAATTCGACTAGACGTTTCTATCTTTGCTCCCCACACATATTTTATTTCATTTCAAGGTCTTTTGAGTGGAAGCGCACTCGGAAGCAGCATTATGTTAATTCCTTCTTCATAACTCTCACAATGTGTTCCAAAAATTTCATTATGTGTTATTTATTTATGAGACATAAACACTTGCCTAGTGAAAGTCCTTGACCTTCGGAATTTGTATCGTAAACATTTTGTCAGTTTATGCAAAAACAAATGTAAATATGTTTCAAGAAACGCCTTCGGATATAAAAAAAATTCGGATTAAAACATTTATACCAACCACACCTTCGAAACAATTAAAGTTTCGTGTTAACAACCATAATCAATTGATTGGCATTCAACTTCTTGTTGATTGCTTCTTTTATTCCTTATTGACGTACTAAGCAATGACTAATGGACATAACATGTATTGCACAGAACTGGCGTATACACTCTTGGATTCCATAGTTGTATGGACATGCAGCTCTTATTTGACTAATTTATGTCTCATATGCATACAGGAATTATAAAATGAAAGGATTTCCTTATAAAAGAAGCAAGACGGGATTATAGCGTACTGTGCTGCATATATTCACATAGAACTGCGTCTAGATGCTGAATGCCTGGCGATAAGTAGAATATCGTCACTCGTAAAGCGATCAGCAGGTGCTGGTATAGATTGAACCAGAATCTGTCGCACATACCACACAGAATGTGTCAGCAGTGCGCTCGTAGAAAGCATTGTAATCAACGTCATTTATATTGGCGTCTTCTCCGCCTTCTTGCCCAGCCCACTCAGTCCAGATATCTGATCGGTTCCTGCTATATAAACGCCCATAAGCTCGTGGTGTACGGCTATGACTTCTAGGCTCCCAGGCCACCTGAATAAATTTTGCGGCATTCCCCAGCATCTTCTCTTAGACATGGTACTCACGATCTTAATCCTCCATTATCTTGGTTGGTTGTCCCAGAAGTTTCTAACGAATTTCAAAGTTATGTTACAGCACGGTGCACTGGCAAGCTTCAAACAAATAGTTTCGTTACCCAAACCGGATATCACAATAGGCCCACTTGCGGCTCCAGTGATAAGGGACTAAGGACCACCTCAAATTCTAATCTACCCAAACCGGAGCCTGCAAAGACGAAGACGAAAATACCATAGTAGAGAGACAGTTGACGATTGACAGTCTCAACCCTTGACGACAACCAATCGAAGTTGAAACAGCAGTAGCTAGGCTTGACCTCATCTTTGATGGCGTGCGCAAATGAGTAATGACTTCAACCAACTCGACGTATGCAACTGGAGTCAGCTGACTTAAGCTTGAAACTTGTTGATTGAAGCCTTGGTTCTAACCCTACCAAGTGCCATGAAACTAACTTAATTTGCCATCATAACCTTTTTTTTTTTAAATTCATTAGCGCTTAAGGGATTATGAATACCCTCATGATGCTATTCACACAGGGCTAGTGTTAGTGTAGTGATTGTGAAACTCAGGTGGCATAAGGTTTCAGTATTTTGCTCCAAGGGATGGTGTCCAGAATGACTGGGAAGAATTATTACTTTTGTTGTCATTGCTTTATAATTCACAGTATTTCTTTCGAACATCCCCCGATGTCATTATCACTACTCAGTACGACCAACACTTTCAAGCCTTTTATCTTCCTTAATCAACAACTATAACTCAAGTTCCCATAACCTATGAAAAGTAGACTCTATTCTATTATCTAAAATAGCACGTGCTCATTCCAGAAATACTATTTTTTTATTCATCGGATTTTAGGGGAAATCCAAAGTGTTTATCTCTTAAAGTCATTAAACCCGATGATAACCACTCGGTTAAGGTCAATCGCATAACTGAATACTAACTGCGGAGTGTATCTATTGTGTAGTCGTCAATAATTTGATTTGAAAAGAAGATAAATGATGGCTACGACTAAGGGTGACAAATGCAGGCTTGTATTGTAAATTTCAGGAACTTGTTTTGTAGGAACTTTGACCGTATAGAACTTATAAAGGATTACAAACATGTTTATCCAGTTATACCGGAGGTAATAAATTACAAGCGTTAAAAATTACGACATGTGTGGGCAGTCAAGCAGCACTCAAAGCTATGGACTCCAATCTCGTTGAAGCAAAGTGTGTCAATGAATGCCTCACAGTTTTATGAGCTATAAAACATAACATAGTTTCGCTCTACTGGGTACCTGGATACGTTAGAAACTACTGAAATGAGCACGGTTTTAAACGATGAAAAGGGAAAGTATATACCGTCTTCAAAAATTGTGAAATAACTCCGCCTTTTTAGCTAGAACAACTACAACTTTAAGGTAGTGATTAGTGAAGGAAGTTGTCTTCATCAATATTAACGTGGAGATTCAATGTCGAATAAAACTCACCAATCGCTGTGACTATGGCCTTAGGAGACAACTACTCAGCTAGGCTATACCGGGAAGAACCAAATAAATGCTTTATAGGACCCTCATCATCCCTCTATTGATGTAAATAACGATTAAGGTGACAAGGAGTTGTAAAATAAAAATGAAAAGTGATGAATTATCCGTGAGGGGACGACCTTATCTTCGATGGCATGCACAGCTGGAGGATGACCTCAAACAACTCGTGTGCAACTGGCTCAAAGTGCTTGCAAGTTTCAGGTCCACACCGAACTGCAGTACCGACATAAGTAAGTAAGTAAAGAACGACCAAACTCTTGGCGAAATCCAGAATTTGGCGATTGAACTGCAATGGGTGCGGCCTTCAATATAGTCCCACTAAAGGTAGGACTTTGGATGTTGACCTTCTTCAGACAATGCCATCACAATCTCGTCTATATAGACAGTCCAGCTGACAGTCACTGACTCGATTAACAAATCAAAAAAAGCTTAAAGAACGATATCTGTAGAGAACGAGTTTATACCCCTTAAGGCAAAACACTCGTAGCGCCTAAGAATGACAGCAGCTTCCAACATCTTCAGATAATATTGGTGATGAACTTCTGAGAATTTAATTTACATATGTTAATATTTATGTCATCCTTACTCCTAAGCACAGCCGAAGCTATAGTCTTTCCCAAACCGGAGTGCTGCTAGCTTATGGCATTTTTAAATTCCAAATAAATATTCACATTTTATAACTTGAAATCATATTCATCTCGTTGTTCATCCTAAAGCTAATCAATAAAATCGATTAATATAGTTGCTCCGATAAGTTAATTTGAATAAAAAATCGAAAAAACATTTAATCTCGGTATAGTAGGCTCATCTTGAGATTATCTCTATTTCGTCAAGTTTAATCTCAAGTGATCGGTTTATGGTCGTACCAGGTCATTTATATGACGTTTTGGAAAACCCAAAGCAAGTATGTTCTTCATCGACTTGAACTATACTTCATGGATGCAAATATATCAGTCTTATCTTTGTGCAAGTTGTACATCACGCGTTTAATAAACATATGTAGGTACACAGTTTTTTTTTTTAAATTGGGATTTGCTTCACTTTGAGTATTTAAAAAAAATCTAAGTACGGTTAAGGGTTAAGTGTCCTTCAAAGAGTAAAGTATTTAACCTTCAAAAAAAAATTGACGTAAAGCGAAAAGCCCATCTGAGTTATTGCTAAACGGTCCAAAAAGGTCTTAATACTTTATGATCTCATCTACAAGGCGTAAAAAATTTCGGTCAAATGCTTCTTAGCACTGCACTCCATAGTCAATAGACTCTGTTCAATGTTGCATTCAAAACCAGTGTGCATCGCAACCTTCCCTGTCCTAAGTAGTCTCAAGTACTACCACTCTGATGTTCAAGGCGTACATTCGTCAGAAACTACCGTCTACCGTCGAAATGTTTTATTCAAAACCACTGTGCATCGTAACCTCCCAAAGTTCAAAGTATAATACGTACACAAAAACACAGTACCTTCTATAAAAATCGTTCGTTCTTTATTCAACATCAGGACATATGAAGGACATTATCATTATTAAATACTTAGACTTAAACACACTTAAACATAATTGTTGCTTCGCTTTTAAAATTATACTTTTAAGGACTAAGATTTCCAGCGATCCATTCCAGGTACGACAAGACCCGTACGTAAATGCCTGGGAAATTTGAACCACAAAGAGAACTGCCAGCCGATACGACACCATACTGGACATACCTTGCCCCTATGCGATAGCGTGCAGATGAAAATATTGGTCCACCCGAATCGCCTTTACACGTATCGATCTGGTTCTGTCCTCCAGCGCACATATGCTTGTCTGTGATTCGAACGACACGATGAATACTCTGACAATTTGCATTTGTGACAACTGGCACCAAGGCCTTTTGCAGGACACTCGCTTTCAGACCACTTTCAATACGACCCCATCCGGCGATTATCATCCGTTCTGGTTTAGTCGATTGTGATGATGGTGTTATTGGCAGACAGATCGGTCTTACAGCAGCTAAATAACAAAAAAATTGTTTAATGAAATAACTTTGCATTTACTGTATATGCACTTACTATGAAGGACCGCTTTGGTAACAAGACGAACGAGTCCAATGTCGTCCGAGAACAGACTTGGGTTGTAGTCTTTATGGTATATAGCTTCATCGATATCAATTTCCTGTATAGGCGGGGCACATTTTCTTGATTTGTCGCTAACAACGCAGTCTGTGGCGGTTTTTGTATCGTGCTCACCCAAACGAATACTCACTCTGTTAAGGATGAGAAGAATTCAAAAGGCAACAATGGAAAAAAAACTTAAAACTTGCTCACAATCTCTTATTTCCAACACGGATGCAGTGAGCGGCAGTAAGGACATATTGGTCAGTGATCAACGATCCACCGCAATCTAAGGTCCTATCAAGCCCATCATCGTACACTAACAGCGCCATCCATGGGTATTCTGAGAGAAAAGCATCCTCCCCATTGGCCAGCCGATCAGCATCACTTTTTCCACATTTGGACGCTTGCAGAATAGCCATTCCGGATTCAATATCCGAAGCTGATTTCTCTACACTTGGGCGACTCTTAGCTGGAGGTAAAGCATGCATTTTCGAAGGAGCCTTTGTCGTTGTTGTTACCGGTGTTTCTCCCCTACTGACCTGACCTGATTCACAGCATACATAGTGCTAAAATTCACATGAGTTAATTTTTTTGGAAATTTTCAAAATTTAATTTTTCAACTGACAACATCGCTAAAGGTACCACAATGTGACCGCTGTACAAGTTCAATAACTGACTGCGGCAGTGGTCTTGGTGACATTGCAAGCAATTCAGTTATAGTGGAACATGTTAAAATCGGTACACATACTCCCGGCTGTTGGCGCAAAGTCCGACAGGAACTTTCTACAAAACAATTTCAATTCAATAACACAATTTAAATTATATTTTCATTTGTTAAACTTATAAACACCCACGTGCATTAACGTTGATCACTTGTATTGTTGCGATCAAAAAGATGACCGCCAAGTTAAATTCTCGACCATTCGCTAACATCGTTAAATATCAATAAAACTAGAAAACCGGAAAGACTACACTGACTGACGCCGTAATTGAACTTAAGTGTACGAGGCTCTGAGTGAGACTGAATTGTGATGGGAGTCTTTAAATTAGCATCGGCGGCGGAGCTCAGTTCGATTCAAAACTTGTTTGGCAATTTGCACTAGCAACTTGCTGTCGCCCCGTTGGATTGGGTGAGTAAGTCTGATGGGAATTCCACTGTAATCAGTTTTTTTTTTTTATATATAAAGCCAAACATCTCTCTCTATAAATAACTTGTCTTCATAACTGTATTCATAAGCATAAGAATTTCATTTTAAAGGCTTATCACCGGCTGAGTGGTGGTAAGTTAACTTCTCAAGCGTATTTTTAAACGAAAAAAAAAAAAAAACAAGTGAGCCAAACCTTCTCAGAAATATTTGCAATCACATTTGTATCTTCCCCGTGTATCTTTTGCATGGGATTTCCTTGTTCTTAATTAGTCAGTTTTTTTTTTTAAGTTTGCGTGTGGCCATTTTTGAAATATTTTTCCACTAAATGTGGGGATTTTTTTCTTCCAGATAACTTACTGATAAATTTGTTAACATGTACATACATGATTTGTTTATGATTTTTTATTTATTTTTATTATTAAAACTTTGAATCAAATTTTACATCAACGACTTTTTTTTTATTTTTATTGCCAACAAATTAAAAGACTTGAATACGTTCATTGGAAGCTATTGATCCATTTGTTTTGACATTGGTTTAGAACTTAGCTAGGACTATGTATGTCGGTAAAGTAGGGGGAAAAAAAAAGCATAAATCTATCGAGTTAATTAACGTTTAATTAGATGAAAAATGTGCTTATAGAAGCGATTGCGATGACAATACTTATTTTTCTGAGAACAGCTCAATACGTACCTTGGTTCTTTGGCACTAGACAAAAGCAAATTGTTTGGTGGCAAGGCAACAGACACCACTTTAAGCAGCTAACCAATCATAAAAGAGGTGGAATATCTTATTTCAACTTTCCGACAGACTTAAACAAAAGCATGCCCATTGACAAAAGGAAAAGCAAAGCCACGTCAAGGCCAAGCAACTTTGAGCTGATTTCAAGGCCGGAACATAGGCTTTTTGAAAGACTGAAGGGAATCTGGTCACCGATGCACAGGAAATTGTAGATTTGTTAAAATAACATTTCCAGGAGTGGCTAAGAGAGTGATTGGGCAAGAAAAGCGCCCGCCTCCAGTCAGCGTGGAAGTAATCTCCCACCAGCAGAGCTTTTTAAATACACAAGTGATATTTTGGTAGGGTGCATTGCATGAAATCATCAACCAAGTATGAGAGGACGAAAGTATACTCCATATGTCTCCAACTTTCAAGACATAGCCTTGCTAAATTTCGCATGTAAGATCCCATCCAGCATGTTTGTTATGTGTACATCAACATTTTGCAGCATACTTATCGGCCTGAACTAGTGTGGCTTCTGGCCCGATAAGTCGACTATAGACCAAATCTTTACACTAAGGCAAATCTTGGAAAATACCAACGAATCCCAGGTCAAGATGAGGACACATCTCCTTTTCATCGACTCCAAAGCCTCATATAAGCTCTACAGGACGATAGTTAGGTTCGGCTGTACCGCATGAGAACCGCTTAATAAAATGTCCAAGCTTTTGGTTGTTAACATCGTTAAACTGAGTTGTACTTGCTTCAAGAGGCACTCAATGGGCTGAGACTGAAAGTGCTAGAGTGTTTCCATTAACACGACTGAGCTAGAAAAAGCTACGGGAATTCCCAAGTTATCTTCGTTTTTTAAACGCCTATATTATCATGAGCTTTGGAAGTGTACACGTTGCCCTGCCTTATCGCTGGGTGGGGTTAAAAGTGCGAATCATTCAAAGTGCAGCTGCCAGTAAAAAGTGTGCATAATTTTAACTTGTCAATTCAACACTTCACCTTGCTTGGAATTGAATTCAATTCTTAGTTCACCTAACCTAACCTAGTTGTGCCACAGAATTCTTATCGGAGATGGATTACTCTCGAACAGAGGGTAAACGATTGCGAGCCACACGAAAAGTACATGCAAGAAGGAAAAATTGGAGTTAGCTAAGGCACACTACTATAAACTGTTTGAAATGGCACGTAAATTTTGTGGAGGTTCTAAGTCTCTAACTCTCACAAAGGTTATCATGGTTATTAGATCTGGTCATGGATAACATTGGAGTATACCTGCTTTAGTGGGTTTTCAGGTAGGTAGATAGAATTGGCGGTTCAATAGAACCCAAATAGCACTAGGATAGGATGAGCCTTTTTGTTACCACGACTTGTGTGACCTGGCTGATGAAGTGTGTTGTTAAAGATGAGTGAGACAGACGGTGTCTAGATCCAGCCTGTGGAGTTTAGAAAACGGATTAGATCTCGTATCCCTTTACCCAGCTCTTGCTAGAGCCGGAAATATGCAGAGGAAATGGGAGGGAATTTCCTTCTCATTTTCGTTTCCGCAGCTGCGGCTGTGGGGGTTGTATAATGTACCTAGTTTGGCAGCACCGTCTCCAATTGGCCAATGACCCATGGTTATCGCCATTATTCTGAGGTTTCTAGAGATATTTTGTTGTAATCTTATCGTAGGTCAGCCATATCTTCCTTGGCTTTCTGAGGAAAGTGTGAGTGGATTTGTCCTTTAACCGCTTTTAGCGGGATGTGGACCCTTGCCGCGAGTGAGCCATGTAGAGCTGAGCCTTGACAGGCAAGGCCATCATGTCACTGTGCCCTGGAACTCAGAGAAGTGTGACTCTGTGATAGCGACTTGGCTATCTATGAGACAATGAGCAATGTTTTGTCTGTGCGTCATGTGACGCTCGAGTTGCGTTTCCCCCGGATCGTCAGTAGTTCCGCTCGGAAGAAGCTGGCAAAATCCGGCAAGCGGTACGATCTTGATATTTTCAGTGATTCCGAGTAGAGACCGGCCCCCAGACCGCAGTTCATGTATGATTCGTTGATGTAGATGACGGCGTCGAAGTCCTTCACTACTTCGTCTTTCTTCCACTTAGCTCTGGCGGGGAATCCTACATAGAAGTAACCATGCCGTTTGGTAACGAATCCAGGATGTTGCTGTGGTCGTAGAGCTGTGCAATCCAGCATCCAAATTTTTTGAGTCTGACTGAGCTGCCTAGGGCAGTTTTTATTGAGAGGCAGAAGATACAGGAGCACGGTGAGGGCATCCGTTGGGGCAGACCTCAATGTGGACCTTTGCTAGAGAAAGTTGTCCTACGGATTACTCACGTACAAATTTGACAACACTTCTTTCAAACAGTACTTTTCCTCAGAAAAATTCGTCCTTAAAATACGTATACACTTGGAAATAGATAAATAAATTTTATACTTTTGACAGGACCTATGAAATAATTTATGTTAATCCTTGTCGCAAATTGCTTCATCTCAAAGAGATAACAAACTTAAGCCATACAATACCGTTGTCAATCTACTACTGTCCTTTGTTCTTAAAGGACCAAAAGCCCAGCAATATGATGTATCTTAATAACTTAAGGAAATCTCCGGAAACATAAAACCACAAACAAGGAGGGATTATGAAAAATTTCATTAACAGGTGTAATGCGATAAACTTAATGGTCTCTCTTTTGACGTTTTTCCCTTCGGCTAATGTGCTTGGGTGGACATTGAATGTCCTTGGGTGGTTGTTTGTTGTACACAAACTATAGATAAAGTGCCAACTTTTACCGAATTTATATCCTTTAAATGTATCCTATCTCTCTGGTTCGCAATTCTTTGGATGCTTTCCTGTCATACAAGTTTAAAACTCACTCGAGGAAGGAAAAGGGATGTCCTCATAAATGAAATAGAATGCAGAAGGTGACTTCCATTTAAATGTAATTCGAATGGAAAATGCGAATAAAATCTATTTATTGGAATCCGGACAGAAAATAGATTTTTAACCTCTCGTTTCGTTGGCAATGTTCCGACAGGGCATGGAAATCCTTTGAATACTTTGGCCAAATTTCAAACTTTTTTTTTAACAGTTTTTGACAGCCATTGGTGGGTCTTTCGTGAATTGTTTGTTTGCAGTCTTTTCTGATCGTGGTCCCTAAGTTGACGTAAATAAAAAACGAAGCAGAGTTATGGAAACACAGGGTGAAATCTATGGTCCTGTCCTTATCCTTGCTTCTACGTTTCCAGATAAGAAATGCATTGCCATCATCAAAGCTGTCAACAAGTGCCTATATTCCAATTAATTTTTTGTTGTAGAAGACTCGTTGCGCCCACATCGAACCGGATCACTGTAAGAAGATACAACGTTGATGGGCTGGAATTACAAGAGACCGTCAGGACCTTTTTCGATTGAGTGTGGTTTAATTTCTCAAGAACGTCTATGCGAAGACATGTGGTAACGCTGTCAACACGTGAACTGAACAAAGCCCCGTATGGGAAGGAAACCTTATAGTAGAGTCGCAGTCGGTGCTGAAAATATTGAAAAATACCTCGACAGACGGTCGTTTCATCTCGACCATTCAAACTAGACGATGATAGCCAAAATTTCCGCCCACCTGATCCAACATGCCTGCAGGACCTGACGGTTTACCGACCAAGTTTTTTAAAACGGCTCCTTTCTAAGATTTGGTCAAAGTGTGTATGAGTGATGATTCGAATATCAGAAGATCACCAGGGCTAGGAAAATCCACAATTGACCGAGTGCACTTCGACAGATCTTGGAGAGAAACCAAAACAATGTCAAATCGATAGGCACCGTCTATGACAGCATTTATGGAGACAAGTCTGTTAGAGATATTTCTAGATCTGATATCCCTGCTAAACTCGTCCCATAATGATCTCATAGAGACTTTTGACATCTAAATAGGTTTTAAACAGGGTGACGAGCACTCATGTGACTCGCAACTCACAAGCCAACATAAAGAGTAAAGCACAATCCTTCCTAAGTTTGTTTGATTCCTTGCTTACGTCCACGATATTCACAGAACTCAGTGAATTGTGATTTCCCGAATATAAAGGCATAAGTGGCCAAAACGGGTCTAGCGGTGAAAGAAGCCAAACCAACTGTTTGCAGTACTGATGGACGCATTGCCTACCGATAAGTGGTGCCGAAAAACAAAAGACTTGGCTGAGATTTAAACCCGTGTCAGCTCGTTTAGCTGCTCAACGCCCTAAAAACTGAAACCTAACTTTTAAACCTATTTAACTTGATTCAGCTTCTTCTTTCTTCACTGAGGCACTTAGCGAGAGATACGGGCGATGCTAATTACACCCATCCTCAGTTTTCCGGGTTCTCAATGTGACCTAGTACCCGGCATATAGTTTTCTATGTAGTCTGAGTCCCCCTAGTCTTAGACCTTAGATAAAGCATGGCATTGTGTTCTCTTAGATCTTTTTTGATCAGGTTGACTACTTTCTTAAGATTCCATTGCAAGTTGCCAATTTTTTATGAGTCCGTGACAGATGTTGCACTTGAAGTTCATAAGCAAACAATTTGTAAATTGTTCAATTAAATCTATTTATCCAAGAGATAAACATAAGTAATTTTTCCATAGGGAATAATTCCTGTGGGTAAAGCGTAAGACATCCAACCAACACGTAGATACTTGAATTTTCTTTAAATAAGTTTCCAAGAATAAATCATGCATGGGAATTCGATTTCTTCGAAAATGTACATATTTGGGTCAAAACAGGATTCATTGGATGCCTTTGTTATCCATTTGGTAGCTTATTTCTTCCAGATGTTTTATAGTTTAATTGTGCATTGAATTCTGTACAGATTACTGGGCTTTTGGAGCAATCAAATCTATTTGACTACAATCAATTATTTATGTCCTTCACAAGACTCTCTCTCTTTGTGAGGTTTTAAAGGATTTCAATTAAATAATCGATTTTGGAATTTTGAATATGTATTTCAATGTATGCGATGAACTATTGATACAGAAGAACTACGAGAAGTAATTTGAAACTATGTCCTTAGGCAAGGAATAATAAATTGATTGATATTGTATGGAGTGCATTTTAGACTTCAGTAGAGTTCAGTGTATGTAGTACACATCTGCATTCTTCTTTCATGGAACCAATGGATAAATTGGAACGCTTTTTACTGATTTATTGAACTGTGTATGATTGCAAAAGGTACAAGAAGGAGTTACAAAGAGAGAGGGAGAGAGCTTATTCAATTAACTTCAATTATCATGAATACATATCTAGAATTGGTAAATTAAACATTGAGACTGATCGTTGGATGCCTTAGCACACCACAAGTAGTCAGAAGCTACAAATAACAACTGACTCTCTGCTTTGTACACGTGTTCCAGTAACACCAAGATACTATGGACCCAGAATCTCATCATCATCAAAGAGGTAGATGAATCCACCTCGGGATACCAACCATCACCGAAAAGATGTAACAGAAGGTTCACATTTTAAGGCGCTGCAGCTCAAAACAAGGAAGACTATCGAGGTCGAAGAAGATAGGAGAAGAAAATCCTGTGTAGTTCGAGGGCAGGAATAAAATCGAGGAGTTCTTTAGGAAGACGAAGCAACTGGGAGCTGGCTCTTTGAAATAGTGAACGGAATTTAGTCACTGGTGTACAGGAATTTATAGATATACTTTGGCAGGACTTGAAGCAGATGTTGAGAGAGCATCATGATAAGAGAGTAATAGGGCAAGAAGAAAGTTTACCTCCAATCGATGAATAAGTAATTCCCCTTTCCAGACGTGGATAGCAAAAAGCTGACGAACAACAAGGCCGCTGGCTCTGATGGCTTAATAGCAGAGCTATGGCTGGGCAAAAGTATGGGAATGAGAGAGCCGACGCGCTATGGGAATCATCAAGGGTAAGATTTTCCAATACTTCCTCTCCACAGATATGGCCCGGCTCGCCTACAATAAAAACAGGACGAATGACTTAATCCATTGAACACGTACCCAGACAGGAAGAATCACAGCAATTAGCACGGGCCACTGGCCAATTGGTCTACACGCTGCGAAGTTAGGCATTCCGTTGAACCCCCACTGCCATAGTTGCGACAACTCATATGAAAAGGAAACCTCTTTCCACTTTCTCTGTGGCTGCCCCGCACTAGCTAGAGCCAGGCACCGCACACTTGGCGGAGATTTCTGAAATAAAATTCACCAACATTATTAATTCTTAGCCCGTCAACAGCCAGGTCACGTGAGCTGAGGTATCAAAACGGCGCAACCGTGCTACTTGTGTCTCTGGTAGGACCTTACCAGACAGCCACTTCTACCTACCTACCTATCATGTCCAATGACTGGAGTATCAGCTTCATATACCCCATCTACAAGGAAGGCGATCCCTTGTCTTGCACCAACTTTCGAGGCATATCCCTGCTAAGTGTCGCATATAAGTTCCAATACAACGCACACTAATAGGTACGTACCAGTGTGGCTTTCAGCTCTGATGGTATATATCAGCTCCAGTTCTAGCAAACTGGTTCAGCTGCAAGGATAAACGACATCGACATCATTGGTCGTTCCCAGCGTCACGTTATGGAATCTTTTGGGGCATCCAAGACCAAGCGAATCGATTTGGCAATAAACAAAGGAGCATCTGTCCACTGTTGCGAATAGTGACTTCGAAGTCGTTCAGGAGTTTACTTACCTCGTAGTAAACATCATCTTAATGAATGACAATCTTTTGAAGATTCGACGAAGACTTACCCTAGAAGATCACTGTTCAAAACTTTTAACCTGTAAGACGTGCTCTACTCCTCCTACTACCGGTGCCAAATACTGGACCCTGCAGGAAAGCAAAGCAGATAATGATAACCTGCTCAATGCATACATTTGCAAAGAGAATGTCACAATTTCGTGGGAGAATGCAGCAAAGCAATTTTGTACAACGACCTATACTCAGGTGTTGGTAAGCATTTTAAAGCATCACCCTTCAGGACTTGTGGATTCCAGCTTGATGTGCATTACGACTCTGCAACACTTAATTGATGCAACCAAAGTAAAAGTGTCAAAGTACATACTTTTGTCTATTCCTAAGGATAACCTAAAACTGACTTTTTTCCCATTAATTTTGTTATGTTCAACCTCAACTGATGGAGAAAAAAGGAGTCTCTCAGAGTAAGTAAGTTTAATGATTTCCATTTTCGTGATCACATCTGGGCTTCACGTTAAATTAAACCGAGAGGAGTGAATTTCACTTATAGTCGTCCATGTGTCAGGTGCTATACACTCATCTACACTTTTCCTATGAAAGAGAAAATGTACAAAAACAGGATGTTGCAGACGAACACTACATATAGCACTCCTGTGCTTGGCTGTTCTACAATGAATCGGGTGAAAAAAGTTTCTAACTCTTTAAGAAGTTAAGAAGCAGATGGTGTTTTGTAGAAAACTGAATTCCAAGGCTGACGCTGCGGAAAAAGTTAAATGTAAACGCATCCGGATTTAAAGTTTTTTTTGCTGCACTTTCAGGAAGAACAATGAAACACCAAATGACACGCAACCTCCATCAGAAGTCACCAGGAATGGAGACAGAGATTGGACTGCTACGTTAAAGACAGATGGACATACAGAGTTATTGCCAACATCGAGGCATGGATCACCAGAAGACATGGCGAGCTAAAGTTTTACCCATCGCAAGCAGGTTCTAACAGGATATGAATGTTAGAATCAGAATCAGAACAAGAACTCAACCCCAGTATAACCAAGCAGATGATGTACATTGAAGGACGCAGTTAACGACACTGCGGCAACCATAATGGAGAAACAGAGCCAACAGTAGTGACAACGCAATGCAGTGCAGGAGCCTGCAAATACGAACAGCTACGCCTAATACTGTAACAGGACGACAAAAAATTGGTTCAATTGAAATTCAATTAACTTCCTGTTACCCTACAGCGCTGACTCCTATTTAACAATTTCCATCCTGTAGAGGATAGAACCTGCTACATATAAATATTTTCCTACCACTAAAGGCACGCCTAAGGATTGTTATGCAATTTACGGCAGCAAACCAACAACAACAGACGATTTAACAATTTACTATACGCACTTCCGATCACGTCGAAAATACCCCAGAAATGCCTACTCCACCCTATTTAGGTTAAACATAAACAAATTACAATGGCTGACCTGCCTTCCACATCGCGGTGTATAGAATTATCGTTGAATTATGTGAGAAAGCCTCGCAGCAAACTGCCGCCCTTGTGCAGGACGAAACGAAACAGGACGATGAAGTGTGGAAAATTAACTTTATCGAGTGGTGTGCACACAGCTTTCATGTTAATAACTAATCCCCTCTCGTATAACCATTTGTAATCTGACCCACATACACATGCACAGATTAAATATTTAATTCGTCTAAATGGTTGTTGGATAGGCAAGGCGCTCTCCCATTCCCAACCATCTTGACCGGAATATGGCTTTGCAAAGCATTTTCAAAAATTAATATGAATCTGCACTTAGTCCTTCAAACATCTCTCATCATCGGGAATTAACATATCAGTCGGAATAATTGGGTGCAACATGCTACCCACCAGGCGTATACGTAACATTTATGGTTCTGGTAATAATTCATCTAGGGATGTTCGCATGCGGTAGTTGATGTATAAATCCACTGAAAGTATTATATTTCCATTTAAGGTGTCCAGCGAGGTGACACTTAAGCAACTGTTAAAGTTGCTTTTGAACAATTGAATTCGGATTTGATCCCTTCGCCGGCAGACGCGAGTGATGTTCTTTTTCCCACCGACCCATTCGCTAGAGAAAATTAAAGGAAAGACGAGAAAAAAATTCACACTTTTCGAGTAGGTCCGGGGTCGATGGGGGAAAAGTATTTTTTTATTTGCCGTATACCTCGTTCCACATTCGACGCAGACTTCAGATCTGAAGACGGGACTGAGTTTCCATCGAGTTTGAAGATGCATTCTATTCATTTAGCAACGAAATTTGAAGGAAAGACGAGAAAAAAAGAAATTCATGTTTTTCGTGCCACATTCGACGCTGCTGGGGAACCCAGACTGCGCATCTGAAGATGAGAGTGGGTGTCCACCGAGTATAAAGCTTCATTCGACTCATCTAGCAAAGAAAGTTGAAGGAAAGACGAGGAAAAAAATGCATGTTTTCCGAGCAGATCCGGGATCGGTGGGAAAAATATTATTTGTTTGGCGTCTGTCCCGTGCCACAGTCTATGTATCTGAGGACGGGAGAGGGTTTCCATCGAGTTTTAAGCTCCATTCTACTCATCTAGCAAAGAAATTTAAAGGAAAAACGACCAACAAAATTGACGTTTTCCGAGCAGATCTGAGGTCGATGGGAAAAAAATAATTCTTTTGGCTTTTACTACCACGTGCCACATTTTTTTTATATAATTATGAAGCTATTCACACAGCGCTAGTGTTGGCGTTAGTGATTTTGAAACTCAGATGGTATAAGGTTTCAGTCTTTTTGCTCCTAGGGTGGTGTCCAGAATGACTGGGGAGAATTATTGGTTCTGTGGCCATTGCTTATAATTCACAGTATTTCTTTCGAACATCTCGATGTCAAAAGTACCATCAACACTTTCAAGCCGTGTGACCACCCTACTGCCAGTGTTATGCCTATACAGTAGAGTCGAACGCCAGTTTTTTTTCGCAGTTGATTGACTTTTTGTTTTTTCTTTTTGCATCGAGGTTCGAACCTAGAACCCTCAGCGTGACAAGCGATGATGCAACCACTACAGCAAGACCACCGTTTTGACGCTGCTGGGGCACTCAGGCTGCGTATCTACTGCGAGTTTGAAGCTGCATTCTACCCATTCGCCAAAGAAAACTAAAGGAAAGACGTTTGGATAGCATGATTTTTTTTTTGTTTTTTTTTTTGTTTTTATTAATCCAATACTCACCCTAACTGTCCAAAATCTGAAAATCATAAATGGTTAATTAAATTTAAGTCACAATTCGCACTCAAGAAAGTGCGCTCATTTATTTTAGTTTTTCGCCGAGTTTGCAAACAAAAAAAAATTCCATTTTGCACTCCCCTTCGAAAAAGGTTCACAATTTTGGAAACACTTTGTCATTCATTAGGCATTAGGGGACTTTGGGAGCGCACAATATTTCGGTTAAGTCCAGTGGGATTTTTCTAATTTGTGTAACTGTTTTCGGTTGGGGATGCCGTTTTGGGCAATTAAAACGTTTCAAATAAATACGAGTATTTTAAGGAATCTTTTGAACACAGCGATACGAAAAAGGAAATTCAAAGACTATTATGGTACTTAACGAAGTTTAGGGTTGCTTGCAACCTTTTTTTTTTTTTTTTGTTTTCGTAATCCTAGTTATAGTCAGCATTTTTTTTTGAATCAGTGAAACTTTTCGTAGTCGTGTACAAAAAAATATATTAAAGACTTCAAAAATAGGATCACGACCCTTTTCTTCCAAGTGAAAGCAGCGAGGTCAGCGGAGTTAGGGGGATCCTGGCAAAGCATATGGAATGGAATATCTGCTCCTTAATCCCCGTTTCCCCGGCACTTCGAAGAGTGCAAACAACTTAGAGTGAACTGCGTCAGTAATCCCATTCACTTGAAGTTAAATATGATAGTGAGGGAATGCAAGGCCAATAAACAGCTTCCTTCCACACAAATCAGCAGGTCGAGATGGAATTACACCGGCCTAAAGCACAGACATAAACTTGGCTCATGACAATCGAAAACATTGCAATACACATAGAATGACGTCTTCAGAGAAACCACAAACTGAGTCTGGTTTAGAAGGATCGTTAAGGCACTATGCCAGGAAAACAGGATAACAATAGTTGTGGCTTCACTCAATCGTTGAGAAATCTCAAGCGTTCAAATTGGACCCCTATAAACCACCAAGTCACGGCCATCAATGATGTAAGTATTACCTAAGTCTTCCCAAGAGTCTGAAATGGAACACAAATCAGCAAATTTGGTGGTAAGCGAAGATGTCGTTGTAAACTTCCCAGTGAAATTTGCATGAGTGAGGAAGACCCACTACCACTTTTTCTCTTTTTCACCTGTTTCTGCAGTCTGCATCCATAAAAATAGATATAACCTATTGCACTTCCTACATCTTTCCCTTTCTTTTGCCAGAACCTTTTAAAAGTATGTAATGCCCGAAGGATTTCAAGGAAAATTCAATATTTTACTCACTTGAATACACACATCACCGCTGGTATACGAGGTCCAAGTTCCCTACAAATTTATGATTATTTACGATATGTCCTTTAAATTCTGAAATCATATACATTATTTTCAGAGTTGTTTATATGTATCTCCTTAGGGATGTAACGAGATATGTTCCACAATGAAATTGAATACACATTGCATTTTGCTTTTCTGCACGAAGGAAGGCGAAGATGAATTTTGAAATGACACGGAAATTGAAGATCAAAATGGAATTATTTTGCGCAAGAGAATCGAAGATAGGAAAAAAGAGTTTCCAGGACCTTTTCATGATTTTCTTATAAATTAGAAGACTTGTTAGTATGCGGCTCTTTGAAGGCTTAAAAGGCTGTATATTATCTCAGAGGATTGTTCAACAGTCCCGCGCACTAACCACTAGCCAAAGGTCTACTTTTCTTCAAAAAAATCATTTTCACAAGACATCGAGTGAGTCGTCAAGAATTTTGAAATGAAAGTTATTAAATAAGCTGTTGACCTCCAGGCGAGAGGCGGTACAAAATAATATTTATATCGGTTTGCTGAGACTAGAACCTGTGTCAGCTTACACAGTAGTCCAACGCACTAACCACTAAGCCACTGTGCCCATTTAAAGACAGACCATAGGTGGTCTTACAAAGTACGACTCAAGCTATCCAAAAGGCCAGCATTAAATCGTAGAGAAACTTGGAATATTCTGAATATGTATAGGCAGGTCGCAACAAAGAATAGCAATCCTGCCTGGTCATTGTTTTGTGAGGAAGCATGTCATGACGCAGGGACTCACAAACACGAATGTATCCTTCTTAGAGGATATGATGCACGTACTGTGTCAGAGAATCAACAGCAATGATTCAGGGATCACGATTGGCCCATTAGAACAACCAAGCTGCGTAAACCCTTTCTAACCTTACCTTACCAATGGCTGCAAACTATATTGTGAAAAATTAGTGGTCATGCTGGATAGGAGTATCTACATTGCTGTGTGTTCCAAGCGGAAGTATTAACCATCGCCGAGGCAACCCGAGAATTATCAGCGAAGCTTGTCTCTAGGAAAACTATTGACATTTACATTGACAGACAAGACGCTACCAAAGTCATCGTCATCGTCAAAACTTGTAAAACGTTGCGGTACTCGTAATGAGCTCAGAAATCTCAACGCATACCAAAATGTTATACTCTTGTGGGTCCCAGGTGCAAATGTATCCACTGGAACAAAATAGCGGATGAGTTATCTAGGAAGGGTTCGAAACAGGACCCATCACTGGTCGATCACTCAGTAAAGCACTCGTCGAATCTAGCACAGCACTTGATTTCGAAAGACAAGCTAACGAGAGATGGAGCGCACTCTCATCATGCCGCATCTCCAGGAAACTCTGGACACATTCTTGCACTAAATAGATCAAACTTAACACGCTTCTTAGGGATTATCACAGGCCACAACGTGTTGTTGGCCCACCTTAGAAGAATGCGTCTAAGCACAAACGACTTATGCAGAGGCTGCGGAAATACACACGTGGAAGAGAACACAACTCACTTCCTACGTGAGTATCTCAGCCTACACAAATCAAGAAAGACAGCCTTTAGTGAATATTTTTTCAGCGACCTATTTCCAAAATAATACTTAAATTCACTACGAATTCGGACCGTAATCATACTCAGAACATTCTTCTCTTTCTGTCTTTTCAGACTGGACATTCAACGCTAAAGGAGCACAATGGATCCGTAGAAATCCGAGAGAAGACTGCATCGTCTTAATAGATTCAAAACAGTTGTAGAATGCAAGACCGGTCCAAATTCTATAGAAAGACCGAAGTATTATCTGGGTTCCAAGACACAATGGGGTCAATATTGCCATGAGATATTTCATTCTAAATTTCACACAATCATGCAGACAGACCCACATGCTTTACCAGTGTAATCCCAACATCTGGTCTTGACTGATCACGGTTCTCGAAAGATGTAAATTTTATTAAACGCTAAATAAACTGCCTATTAAATTTTTTTATTAGTTTATTTTTTTTTACACACTTCCTTCCTGACTTCACAAAAATATTTATCGTTTTTCAAAATCATAAACATTTACATTTCCTAATCTTTTTGCTTTGACTGTGCAATTGGAAGATTAAACGTCCCAGTTTACGATTCCCATGGGATGTACAAAAAATAGTTTTCCAAATTCATAAACAACACAAACATTGACGCCCTCAGTGACTTGAGTAAGTCCATGAATATGAGTATCATCATCATGTGTCAGGAATTTAGGACGTTTCAATAAAGATGCCACTTATTTTATATGATGTGTTTATTTCAGTGCCCACAGCTTATTTTTAAATGTTGATCCTATTTGACATATGACTGATTTGATGATGCCATTAAATATTGTTTTTTAATGTGACACTTAAAAATACCAACGCGCCATGATAGATCGAGGAAAGTACTCTAATGTTTTACCACACCAATACCATCCTTCAAAATGCAATTTTCAAGTTTAAAATAAAAAAAAATAATAAATACTCTCCCGGGATATCCAAAGAGATAATTGTACAAAATTATTCGAATCGATATTATTCATTCAATGGAGGAGGACTTTATCCTTCAGGGAAACTCCACACAGAAGAAAAAAAGGACATCTTCATTTCCATAATCAATTGATTGATGCAGAATAACAAATGGGAGAGGATTTCAACATCAGTCAACAAGGAAATAACTTGAAATTATGAAAATATTTTGAAAGAGATAAATCTGAATGTTAAGAGTATCTGAATCACTGGAGATGATAATTTGAAGTAGGAAGATAAAATTCTTGAATTAACTGAACAAATGGTGTACAAAGTTGAGACCTTTGAAGTCAAGAGGATTTTGTGTCTTTGAAAAAATCGAATGATAAAATTTGATGGCCTTCGTTAAACTTTTGGCGCAATAGTTTATAAAGAGGCAAGGTCTGGATTCTTGAAGACCAGTCATGGAAGAGGGAAGCTTGAGGTTTTTTTTAAACAATTTTTTTGAACGTGTGCCATTTTATTCAGCAATTTAATGCATTAACCAATGAGCACTTTCTGTAGGAAGTATTCCCCTCAGGATCTCGGATAGTGCCAGATATGTAGGCCTGGTGCTCTTATAAGAAACTCAATTTGTGGCTGAGTATTAACGAAAGAAATAAAAGGCCCATGATAGGGATCTACTCGTACAGCAGAATATTTGGAAAAACCTGAGGAATATATCCCAAAACCATTCTGTGGATGTACACGACTATAGTAAGACCCATATTGACCTACGGCATCCTCGTTTGGTGGCAAGCCGCCAGCAAAACCCAACAACCTAATGAAGGCCAGTGCAAAGACTAGCGTGCATTGGCACTACCAGCGCAATGAGAACAACACATACAGCAGGACTAGAGGCAATTCTTAAATTACTTCCGCTAGATATCTTTGTACAATAATCAGCGGCTAATAGTGCCTCAAGAATAAGCCAACTCAAAGGCTGTAAATGGGTCTTAGAGACCTGAGTGTGGCGCAGAGGAACTCCTCTTCGCCGGCCCACATACCTAACCTAACCTAAAGGCTGTAAATCAAATGCAATGGGTTATACCACGATCCTTCAGAATTATCTAGGAAATGTGCCAACCACTGATTATACAACGCCATACCAAGACTTTACAAGGACATTTTTAAGTGCCTTTCTGAGCAGGAAAGAATGAAAAAGCGGTCAAACACCCAATACGCAATCTGTGGCCGTTTCAACTGACGGATGCAATGTCTAACTACAAAAGGACAAACCATAGAATTCGAAATCATTCTCCAAGCGGAGGTCTCTTTAAGAGAAAACTGAGCTGGGAAGCCCAAAGAGCGTAGCTGATTTCATAGAGAGTTCAAAAATGGATCGAGTGTATGAATAAAGTCGAACAAGCTCGCCTTTACCAGGATATGTATCCATCACTAATGCCAGGGGCATCGATAATTATTTGACCAAGAGGTAGATCAGAATGAAGCTTGAAAGCCGGAGAACTACATTCACGTTTAGAGTGTTCTCTGTGGCGGTATCAGTGACAAAAGCTCTGTAGTCTTTCTTCTCTAGAAGGCTTAAAAACCTAGTCTACTAAGCTTTTGGTGACATTGTGGAGGAACTGTCGTCGTACTTTTCAGGAAAGGAGAGAAAATTGAACCTAAGTAGATTGGTTCAGCAAGAATTTTGAGAACAAAACTTCAAGGCGTGACACTTGAGGGTCTAGTGTTTGTAAGCTGAACTTTACCGTCATCGAGACGTCTATCCCTATACTTACGAACTGATTGAATGGCTCAGCTCTTAAAGCGATAAGTTCCTGAGTGCTGTTTCAATGAATTTAAAGAATTAACTTGTTACAACAGAGTCAAACTCGGATGGGAACCGCAGCATGAACACTTTAAATTGCTGGCCAACCAGCCAGATATAGCAAAATCATCGCGATAGGCTTTTCAATGTCCAGGATTAGCTGATGCCAGGTTACGTGCAGATTATTCTTCAACGACTTCACTGAAATTCTTTATATTTATGTACTTATGAGCCCTGATTTCCACCACCCCTTGGTTCTAAATGACAAGTAAAACGAACGAAAGTTATCAACCTATCGTTGATAGTAGGATTCTTGGTCTGGCAATCTGCTCGAAATCGGGTAGGATAGACTAGGTACTGTGATGTACTACGAAAATATCAAATGTTTAACCGAAACACCATATACATATATATATTTCTCTTTTCCCGCTGCATTATCGACGGATGTCGCAATGTTGACATTGACACTCGTTACGAACTCACGACAAAATCACATTTTTGACACTCTTCTCCACCATTCTCCACTGTCAAAATATTTACCCAACAATTGCTTTATTTATTTTTTGTGTTTCAAAACAAACATTCCTCTCTTATAAACTTAACGACACACACAATGTGTTAAAATAAAAATAAATATTTACTTATCTCTACCATTCGTCCTGTGAAGGGTTAAAGAACTAAGTATATATGTTGGTTAGCAATCTTTGTCTTTGAAAAACAACACAGCAAAAGTTTAACTTGCCTAAAGTGTTTTTAAAAACAACTTGTGTACTGTTTACTCTGTGTGGTAAAGAGTGTACTAACCTCGTGAGGAGGGTAACTTCAGTTTTTGGTTTCTCTTTTCCTGTGGTACCTTGAAACATTTGAAGCATTTTATTTGGTCAAACATTTTTTAATTACAAAATAACTGGAAGAATACACGAGGGTTATCTTTTTGAAGGGAAATATCTGTTCTTTAAAACTGCCTTAATGGTGTACCTTCATTATGTCTGTTCGCACACTCGGAACTACCCCATTACTACAAACATCCCACTTTTAACCACTATCTGGCCAATGAATCCTTCCCTCAGAGATGTCTCATTGGTGTAACTAAGTTAGTCCCCTGTGCCCAACCTTCCAAAACGTGCTTTACTTATTCCATTATGACATTAAACGGAACCATATCTAGGACGATTATTACTTAAACAAAAAGCGTGAAGCATATTTAACAGGATTAATCAAAAACTACACAATGAGATACCCCATGCCTCTCTAGTCTTGAAAATCCCCACCTATGAAGGACGTACGACCCTTTGGCTATTAAATATTTTCTAATCAGCCATCACAATTCAATTATGGTTACATGCTGTGCAGTGCAGTTGAGAACATAATCTACCATTATCATCTTCCCTTTAGGTAAGGAATATTCCACCCCTAGTTTGTGGTTGACTGGCTTCATGCAATTTCCGTTTTAATCCAGTGGTGTGTGGTACAGTACAGTACCAAGAGAAATAGTTGTTGTGACAGTATATCTTGCGTTGTCCTTCGTTGTAAGTTTTTGAAAGGAAAACAAATTTGAATAGCTTTGAGAAAGAGGCCATTATGACAGGATATGTCGAAGCAAAAAAAAAAAACATGGGTAGGCGTGGATGCTCCAATAAAGCACGAATAAATGATTCAATTACGTGAATATCCTTTCCAATAAATGAATAATTTCTCATCAACTATCCTTAAACTAAGGATACAGCGATAGAAAAGGGATAAAAGTGTCCTTTGACACTTTTGAACTAACTGAGGAGAACTGTCACATCTTTTCGATTAAGCTTGTATTGCTTGAAACTTTCTAGTTGAACTTCCCTAGCCTAGTCGTTTAAGTATTTGGTGCCACGGTTAATCAAGAAGAAAGGAATCAAAACTTCATATTTCAAGGCTCTAGAACAGAAACCTCTTTGCACGAAGTTGACAACAGCGTTCAAGAGCACTTTTTTTTAGATCTTTTTCAATTTTTATATTTTTTATTTCGCAGAGCGGGCACACCCTTTTGGAACACTCAGAGTGGTCCACTGTTCTCTCAAGCAGAGAGGCCAATGTAAGGTCATCAGCGCTCACCACATGAGAACCGATGATCCGCCGCCTGATCCGAACAAAGATAACATAATCACGTGGGAAAAGTATCTTAAGATTATCTACATTCTGAAGACGTTAAATCATGCCCACTTGAAATCCAACTGTCGATAGAAACCCTAACCGAGGATTTTGGCAAAACCAGTCTTGAATAATACTTTTCTCAACCTTGTCAAGCAAGCTCTTCAAAGATCTCTTTTTGAATCAAGATTCAGTGAGCTCAGCCGTCCGATCAAATTGAAAGAAGTTTTGCATTCCTGAATTAGCCTGTGACTGTCGCCGCAGACGCCCTCCTCCTTGTTCTTCCCAATATAAGTAGTCCAAGAGCCAAATCTCTGTCCAGTTTTGGGGACGTCAATATGGCCGAAGCTAATCCTGAATCCAGATGGCATAATCGTGATATAGGAGTTTCGCAGGATCGTCAAATCCCCTGTGTGAATGTACATCCAAACGTCAAGAGCAAAGAATACTGGAAAAAGCTTCCTAGTCGAGGCAGACCGTTCTTTGGAGTTAGACGCGAAATTAAATTCCGTCATACAACCAACGACGTGTATGATAGAAAGGGTCTTACAATTGAAATGTGGATTCAGAAGACTTTCCTTACCGACTTATGAGATCCCTGCCAAACAGAGCAGGGATCAATGACTACTGCAAGAGCTGTCAAGGCGGAGAAGAGATAGAACCATCAACCACTTTCTGTGTGGCTGCATAAACATACGATTTGAGGTCCTATAGATGTCCGAGCCAACTAGATCCAAGTTACGTAAGGCATGGTACCACAAAGGGCATAATGGCGCCCATATGACTTATTTATCTTCATACTTAATGGACTCTGCAGTTCGGGGTGAGCATAGGACTCGAACAATAGACCTCTGAAGTTAGCCTGGTCCATAGTTTTCGGCCGTGAGTTGCACATGACAAGTAAGTTCAAGTCCTACTCGTACAACCCCATCGGGTTATAATCGGAACGTTGGTTTCCCGTCGCTATTTACGCTTGACTAAGTCGATACCACTGTAAAGCTAGCTGATCTATTAAGTTCGGTAGTAGCTTAGATTATGTTAAAGTGGCTGCCAACTAAATTCAAAAAACTAAGAGAAGTGCCAGCTCCATTGTGAATAGCATCATAAGGGTATTCATAACCCCTTGAGCGCTGGTGAATTGTAAAAAAAAAAAAACGGCATGGGCCTTGAAGAGATTCGTCTTACCTCC
This sequence comes from Criorhina ranunculi, assembly GCA_951813785.1. Taxonomy (NCBI): domain Eukaryota; kingdom Metazoa; phylum Arthropoda; class Insecta; order Diptera; family Syrphidae; genus Criorhina; species Criorhina ranunculi. The sequence goes on along the minus strand of OX638385.1, from coordinate 28,513,708 downwards.
TCATTGAACCACTAGGAGGTGGCAACTTAGAAAAATGGAACAGACTAGAGCTAGATTTTTACAACAGTGCATTAGGGATTGAAAGATGGTGACATATTTGAGACTAAACATAGGTAAAAGTCTCTTATTAATGTCGGTAGGTTGTCAGTCAAAGCTATTCGTGTACATATTTCTCTCGTGCACAACTCACACCACTTCAAATCATTCCTCTGCCTTTTTCAAATAAAAGAGATCGATGTAAAGGAATCTTCAATCGGAACACTTTTCAACTCAGCTTGCTAAAGGATAACGAGTATACCCGCCTTTTAATTAAGTAGCTTAATGCAACATTCTTCCATTTGAATGAGACCTGTTGAGCAAGTACTTCCCCACTACATTGTCGAAGGGAGCATCGAAAGACATTCCGTCTTTACAGTATTCCCATCTGTTACACAATTTACAGGATGTACTTGTATCCTTCTTCAACTTACGTGTCAGTTTCGTTTTAAAAGAATTACATTGAAAGGAAGACTTCACGACATTTTATTGCGTCTTTTAAATTAAAAAATTCCTTCGCACAAATCATGAACAAAATGAAGGAGAGCAAGGAAATTGGGAAATCCGAACATTCCTTAAGTTAATTATCTTGAAAACTTATTTTATTAAGTGCATTTGCGATATACAACAGGGATATCCTTTTTTTTTTTGTCAGTGCACGTGCAGTCTTTAAGCCACCTGAGGAAACTTAGTGTAGAACTGGTAGTTCAATTGGTTTTGCTACGTTAAAAAGCAAGAAACTTACGACGCATGCATTTGTAGATTTCGCCAAACAAATTTAAGGACGAAAGTCTCGATAGTCCTATGGAGCTGTTTATGAGATAAATGGTTGGGATTTGCAGATCTTGTGGCACTACATTCCTTGTTTTTGTCGAACTTTGAATACTCCTGATGGCTATAAGTAGCTTATGACATTGTTGTAGCATGGCAAGCATCGAAATATGTTCAGAGAAGTCTTCTCCCAGGCTCACCATAAGGGCTGATGGTGAAACCACATAAAAATAAATTTTGTCACCTTCACTGTTCTCATGCCCTGGTACTTTTTTTTTATAATTAGCGCGCACTAAAGGGGTTATGAATACCCTTAACCAAGAGCACGGGCATTAGGGAAAATTAGAGGAGAGACGAAGGAGGTACCAATGCACGTTGGTTTTAAATGCTTGAGGGTTGTAGTGATGAGGAAACACAGAACTATGTAGATTATTTTCATCATAAGAAGACTTTGTTGTAGCCAATCAAGTTCTGAGGGGCATTGCACTCTTTGGATTTTAAAATTAAGTTCGAACGTAATGCTGTAAACGCTGCTTGGTTGCCTATGAGTATATGGATGGATGCAAAGTTAACTCTAGGGCATTTTCCTAATGGTTTCGAGATTGGTTTTCCTAATGGATACGAGGAACTCATTAGCTGAGCGGATTAAAGTCCCTCATTATCAACGAAAGCCATGTATCTGTCGATTTGATGGATGAATATTTGATGAAAATTTCGAAATTTTAAACAGATGCAGCTTAACTTGTCTTGCATTGTATACATATGTACGTACATACCTACAAATGATTTGTTTCCCCCGGTTATGATTGATGGATTAAACAACAAAATTTCGTACATCAATATGAAAATCAGTGCATAATTGCAAACCTTTCATCGAATCAAATCCCTCTTAAGCTTAGGAAGGTTAAGTACACGTATTTCACATCAGAAGCCTTATTGAATTTTTTATAATTTCATGTGAAATGCAGTCTGTTCTGGAATACACGAATCAATGGATTTTCAATATATGAACGTTGTAACGCATTTTCAAATCTAACAGCATTTTAATTATCTACATGCTCTACATTTCGACTTGTGAAGTCGAGAATTGATTTTTGAAGAGGATAGAGGGGCTTAATTCTCTCTGAAACGAGTAATTATTTTCGAATTTTGTCAAAGTGCAGTTGTATAGAGAAATTATTTCGTAAATTAACTTTAAAAGTGTTAGAAACGTTTGGATTAACCTCGTTCAGAATGGTGAAAAAGTTGGTTACCTATTTTGAATCACTGTTGTTTTGAAGTGAATTCAAGTGTTGTAATCAGTTAGCTTTGGGAATTGCAAAGGGAAGCAGTTAATAGGATGCAAATGCCAGCATGCCAGGCAAGGCAAAAGCTCATAAATTGGCAAACAAAAAGGACTATCCCTAGAAACAGAGCAGACAGATATTCACCAACATGAAGTGAGGGAAAACATTCCATTGTTGGCTACAACAAGCTATGTACACTCTTATCTGCTCTAGTACCTATAATCATTGGACGTAGGTAGGAAGGAAGATTGAGAAGGTGGCTGCATCTCGTGATCCCGCCTTCACTCGGATCTCTACGGATCCATTGTGTTTCTCTGTTGTGGAATGTGTACTCTGATAAAAAGAAAAAAAAGTCGGTATGATAACGGTCGTTCGGCCTCCTGAACCATGCCGAGTTCGTAGTGAATTATAGAATGGTTTTTGGTAGCTTCTTAGACAGGTTGCTCAGGTCATTAAAATAGTATTCACTTAGGGCCGTCTTTCTTATTCTGTGTAGACTGGTTGTGTTCTCTTCCACATTTGTACACCCGCAGACTCTGTATAAGTCGTGCTTAAATGCATTCATCTAACATAACTTGCTTAGGCATCGCATAGAGGAATTATCTAAAACTGAAGTGACATTAGCCACTGTTCAAGACACTACCAACAAAGATTTTAAGTTCGGAGCTACTTCTTTCAGTTTTTAGGAAAACTCTTCGGTAAGACCGTGTCAACCCAACTTACCTAATCTTAACGAGAATATGAATTTTATCGGCTGCTGTGAATGGTTATTAAATTCAAGCCGATAAGCGTTAAAGTCACTTTCCTAAACACCGGTCCAACATGTACACATACGCTGACTTTGAAAATCTTGTCAAAGAAGAATTCTACGTTTTTCTAGACCGAACCTAGGAATCATGAAATCGAAATCTTACCCATGGACTGGACTGGACAAGCATTCAATACTCTAAGAGACCAAAACTCAATTCAACAACCTAAATGCACCATTGTTACCAAATTGCAATATTCATGAGGGGACATGGAAGTCTCAAGATCGTCATCAACCAGATCGATCCTATTACTGGTACTCCTACAATATTATGCATGTTCGACCATTATTTTGTTGTACCAGTTCTGTAGTACTGAAGATCATTGACAACACTTTCAAAAGCCATTGGAGATGTCGCCTATTTTATACTGGGTTTGTCCCGGCTACGACAACGAAACCCCTAGTCTGACGTGGAATACCAGAAAGCACATGCATAAGAACAGGAAGCATATAGAGCGGAGTTGCATAGAAGGACCCGAACTGTCTGGAAGCTCTGCGAGCAGAAGAGAATGAATACACCGTTCTTAAAACGAAGGAGAAGGAGCATAATATCCGCGATCGAGAAAATAGAGAGACCCTACAGTAGGAATAAGGATCAGAAGGCTACAAAACATAAATCAAAGCCTGCAAAGATAAACAACGGAAAAGTAGAGTCGCAGTCGATGCTAAGGATATGAAAGTATAATTTTTCCAGATCTTATAACCGATGTCAGGTATAATAAACCGACAAAGCCGATGAAAAAAAATTTAATGGCGAGAGCCTCCCAACATTTTGAGGTCGGTCAGCGGAATTAGTCTTAAAGACAAAATACATAACGATACGTCAGAGGATCATCAAAGACGGCGGTATCAACGAAAAGCCCAAAGAATAGTTCTTAAGATGGTATGGACATGCCACAAGAAGAGACGAGTATCGTTCAGTTGAAAAGGCAGAGAAGATGGAGGTAGCAGGAACACCAAAAGTAACGTGGATTGGATACGAACTGAAGACGAAACAACTCAGAATTGTTTGGGAAGGAGAATGAATAAAAATGAGACTACATCTATGTACCTTTTTGTAGTTTCCTAACTGCCTTAACTATAGAATTTGAGTAGGCTCATTAAGGTGGTCCAATAAAAAACCGCCAGACGTCTTCTTGGTATGCATGTGTGCCAACATATTGTAGACACTCGTAGTTCAAAAAAGACTACATAAATCCTTTTGGTTTTCTTCAGCTGTGGGAAAAAATTCAATTGAAAAGCTTCCAAAACTCCAAGAACGAAGATTATAATCTGTCAGAGCCGATTGCAAGACTTTTCTGTTCAATATTCCACAACTAAATCCAGTTTCCGTCCTAAGTGGATGACCTGTCAGCCTCAAGCATTCATGAATGTGAATAGAAATAGAAACCACTTGTTGATAATACACGCAGCAAAAAAGGAATCATTTCAGCATATTTTATGCTCAAAAATTGAATTTCTATTTCTCACATAGAGGCGCTATGTATGCTTTCTCTGTTTTTACTCAAATGAAAAGTATCTCACTCAAACATTGAACATTTTCTTTCTATGATTCACTCAATGAAAAGTTAGTTTGACTTCGAATCTTGTGTAAGTAGGTGTGTCGTGCAATTTTAACGGTATTGAGTCGTAATTTTCAATATGAAAATGTACAATTAATAAAATTTATATGTATTTAGAATTAAATAAAAATAATATAAAACGAACTGAAAGATATAAGTTGAATACATAATTTTGCTTTGGTTAAATTGCCAGTGGAAGTGGTGGTTATGCTAACAAACCGGTCTTAGTTCGCATACGGGTCGACAAACTTATGTCAGAAATCGTATCAGGTTAAGTAAAAATGTGTTCATTCGATTAGCTACGGGTTCTAGAACAAGACAATAAGTACAAAGTTCACATTGTATTCAGTCAGACAGCACTTTTCCCTAAAATGAAGACTTTTTGCATGAATACACGCTCGTATCTGTATCTTTGAATGGAAATTAATCTACGTACTGCATATTCGCGTGACAATTTCGATTTATTGGTACAAATTTATGCCGACATTTATTGCTTAGTAGGTATCTCTATAAGAATTGTGCCATCATTTAATATCGGTGTGCGTTCCTTATATGTAAAATGTATCCGCAGTAGATTTTCTTATTTAAAGTTTCGTAACTTTGTGTTGTGAGCAGATACCTTTTTATATTTAATATCAAAAATGTGGTCCCGCAATACTAGATGATTGGACTACTACTGTATCCTATCCAATCATCAGTTCGTAAAAAAGGATCAAAAGACTTTAAATTTTAAGCAAAAAGCCTCTTCGTAAGTTTTCATTTAGATCTAAGATTAACTTGTCCTGACAACTCTTAGTAGATAAGTGGAGGTGGCTGTGGCGCTAGTGGGCCTTTTAGCCTTCACGTGACCAGGCTCGATGAGTAGTTTTTATATCCGTACTGAGGAGTTATGGAGTTGGGGAACACAATTATGTGTCGGCTTGGGTCGCCTCAGGTCAAGCTATTTTTCTTCATTCGAGCTGAATACAAGGTGTAGCAAGATCCATTCATCCACCATCTTAAGGTTACAACGACTTCAAAGATTAGCAAGTCTCGGCATCACCGGGGCTATGCGAACCTGTCTTACAGCAGCCCTAGAGACACTTGTTGGACTTACTCCATTGCACATCTTTGTTACAAAAGTGGCAATACGCCGTGCAGTCAGTATCCAATGCTCTACAGGAATCCAGCCAATCAGACCAACCGGTCACATGGCTGTCCTCCCGAGCTGGAAATGATCAGCACAGTATCTGATTTCATGCGCATGATTTGGCATTACTGCAACTCAAAGGCCGTATTAGGCTGCTTTAATGCTCTCCAGGACCTCTCAAAGTGGAATAAAGTCAAGCTCTGGTGGGTACCAGGGTACAGAGGCATTGAAGGCAATGAAATTGCAGATCAACTTGCCAGGAAAGGCTCTTCAGAAAGGTATATGGGTGCTAAACCCTTCTGCGGCATCCCTACTTCCGCATTCAGAATGAGTCTGGACAGCTGGGAAAAACGGAACCTTTTGTCATACTGGAACAATATTCAGGGACTTAGACAGGCTAAAAGGGCCTTCCGACCCCTGAACAAAACCACAAAAAATATCCTCAATTATAAAAGGGACGATATCAGAAGATTTACCGGCTTCCGTACCGATCACTGCAGCCTCAGATATCACTAACATAAACTAAATATAGTTCAGGAATCTAAATGCCGACTTTGCTTAGAGGAAGACAAATCAGCGGAACACGTACTATATGAGTGCGTGGCTGTCTGCAGAGTCAGGAAGCGCTTTCTCCATAAGGAATTCCTAACATTGGAGGATATTCGTAATGCCTCGACTGGAGATATTCTCAACTGGCTCCAGGCACAACACATCTTTCAGGTCGCAGTGCCATATGCGTCAGTCGCAGAGCCTTAATAATAAAAATTCGTGTCGCACGAAAATGTGAAGCATGCCATTCAATGTGTTAAAAAAGGCTTCACCAAGTGTAAGATGCCTGATTCTATCTTGTGCCGGACAGGGGGCAGTCACCGAGAAAATAAAAAGGATTTCCTTTTCCTGTATATTGCTGCAGCTGTGGCAATGGGTGTTAAAGGTCATACATAACTTGCCGTAGGGTGATCCAATAAGCCAATGCCCTGTGCAAAATGCTATAATCCTTGGTGTCTCGGCAGAGGTTCTGTTGATTAAGTGGTGCGTCATATTTTAATTGTAAGCGGGACCTATGTTTCTCGATATGATGAAGTTTAACCCTTAGCAAGTCCCATCGGAGAACAGATTAACTCCGCAAGTTGAACCATCAAGGGTTGAGCCACGTCTTGCTAGCGCACTTAAAAAAAATAAAAACAAGTATTTGGCATGACAGTTCATAAAGAGCTAAGGGCACAGCTTCTCGTAACCATTCAAGTTTGCATTTCTTCCCCCGTCAGAGTTTCCCCAGCTTTATAACTCCTCTCAAGTTATCCCTGAGAGTCATTCACTCTTACATAACAAAATCTGCAGAAGTCTTCTTCCACAATCCCTATGTTCCTCAGGTGTCCTTTGATTCTACAGTGCCCGGCTTAGAATCCTGTTAGGATACGTAATTTGTTCTCGTTAAGGTTGATGTATGCTTTGAATCTTTTTCGGTTGTAGTAGCCTAGGAGTTTCTTAGCTTGCCGGTCCGGTTTTTTTTTCTCCGTTTTGCTGAGCTCTTCCTTTACGGTGTGATCCCCTATTCCGCAGATTGGTTCAAAGACAATGAAGGGTTCCATTGCTCCTTTGAAATGGAAGGGACCTACACTTTTGTTGCCAACTCTGAACGGCGGATTCAGAAGCTTTTTCATGCGATTTGTCATTGACTACCAAGAGGTGGTGTCACGAAAAACTGTTGTTTTAATGAGTCTCGCATCTGTGCTCTTTCACTTAGCAGTCCAACGCGCTAACTACTAAGTCACAGCGCCCACAAGAAGGAAATTGCCTTGGCTTTTAGTGAGCCAATACATCTTTCAAGTCGAATTATCAGTTTCGGTATTGCAAACAAATACAAATATTTGGCGCGACAGGTCATAAGGAGCCAAGACCTAGCTTCTTGATGGGGCGGTGTTATATTCTTTGCACGAATGTTAGGTGACTCCGAACGGTGGATTGAGAAGCTTTTTTATGACAAGTTATACTCTTGCAGGTTTGTCATGCCCGCGGTATTAGTTACAAAAACGAAACGTCCACAGATAATGGTGGCGTACTAAAAATTTCAAAGCCAAGGCCTCTATCATTTCCAAGCCTTAAATTATTTCCAAAGTATGACCAAAACATAGGTGAACCACTAAAATCTTAATCTAGATCTACATAGGGTACATCCCCGAATTAGAAAAACCCCTCATTGCTATGGATTTCTGCGGTCAACTCATCTTTTACTCGTCAATTAACACCAAACTAGAGGGCTACGTTTTGTTATGACTAAACTTGCAATCTGAAAACACTTCCGTCACTTTGAATCCCATAAATTTGCAAATTAAATGAAAAAAAAAAAAATTATCACACTTGTATTTGCATTCAAATTATTTTCAATTTCGGTTCAAGTTCAATGTTGAAAGAGGACTCGAACTTGTGTATCTGTAAATATTTAGCTTCGCCCGTCATCTAAAAATGTTTACGACTTCTGTTGACTCACTTTGTTTGGCATTCCGTGTTTTATTTGTTTGTTCTCATGCTCAAGTGCGTTACACCTTAAGTTTAATTATAAATCGATTTTTAAATATCAATAGATGACCCTCTTTTACATCGTTAGACGAGGCTTTGATGAGAGCTTACATAATCTTCAATTTGTCATAGGTTTCTACACATAAATTTCCATTTGTATCCATTATCAGTCTTTACTTAGCCCCCATCCATTGCCCTGGCAAATGTTTCATGAATAATAATTTCTCCGTAACTCCTTGGGGTGGCTAAAATCTATGCAATCCGCAAACTGATTCATTTATGTGACGGACGATTCGGATTTATCGCCCAGTCAAAGGTTCGACTGTTTTTGAATTCAAAAACGTCTCCGATAGATATGCTCAATCACCCACTATAAGCCCACAAAACGAATGGGCAATTGGCAAATGTCGCCTTCGGTACCTACTGTCGTCGGAGACCAAATGTCGGTTCTACCACTCCGGATGGGTGTTGTACGTGTGTCCTTTTTCCGTTGAAAACTAATTTCATTGAATGCTTCGATCTTTTTTACAAAAAAAAAAAAAAACGGAAGGCATTCGATGGCTTTGAGATTTTAAGAAATTCACTCACGTTTCCAATTGCTATCAGGCACAGGTAGTACTCGTAGGTATACCTACCTACTGGTGCCTGTTGCCATTCGTCACATAACTTTTTATTGTCTTTGGTTCTCTGTACGAACGAACGTACATATCTTCTGTCGATGTGTAGAGAACCATTAATTTTGTCGAAAGCATTTGTATGTGACTAAAACTTCACGAAGAAGAACATTTTGAATGCATGTTGCATGTGTGTTCAATGAAACGTTCCCAAACGGGACAGGTTTATTTTATTCGAAAGATATTGGACTTTTGTGGGTCGAATAGAGGTAAACATTGGCTTCGAACATAAATAATTGGGTGCAATAGCTCTTGTATACCGTGCTATCTTCCTAAGATCTGCATGGATCCATCATGATGTTCCTGGAAGATGAGAAACACTAGGGGAATTTAGAAGAAAACAGAAGATGAGGGACATCCTGTTTTTTGAACTAAAGCCTTCCATCGACAATTTAATTGGGTGCAGTTCTAGGCCAGGATTGTTAAAATCCATCAAAATGTTCACAATTCGGCAGATCCTGGAGAAATCTCGAGGATTCCAGACCGATATCCAACATTTGTTAATCGATTTTAAAGTTCATCTACACAGAAGACCTTTTGAGAGCCATGTACAGTCTTGGCACCCCTACGAAACTCTTGTTCATCTGTGAAGGGTGACAATAAAGCATACGGCCAGAAACGACCATATCTCGAGCTCGAAAAATAATTTTGACCCGTTGCGATGTGACTTCTGCGCAAAAGGAAGCTGTCCGCCGTTCGTTGGTGACATGAGTTTAGCCTGAAATGAGGGTACAACTGAATGTTGGCTCTCAAGAAACACCAAACATCCACTACAACTCTGATTTAGTAAAGAACTTTGTCTACCTTGACTTTGCCATCATCTAACCTCTAACAACTACATCTCATCGTAAATCAAATGAAGAAGAGTTTTAAAAGTGCGCTATCTTTGGGCTGGGAAGGTAATTGAATAACAGAGCCAAAACCCTAAATCTAACTTATAACGAAACTTAATATAAGATCCTCCTTAGCCAAGTCTTACTTTATAACATTGAAGCTCTTCTTCGTAAGATATTCGTTTCCGTTTGAGTTGACGGGCTTTGAAAGAGCAGATTTAACGACGAACTGTACGAGCTGTACAGCTTGACGTTGTCAAAAAACTGCGTATTAGGCCGTTGAGTTGACCTTCCGAACCCGGAAGGACATAGCAATAGAGGAAGACCTCGCCTTAGGTGTTGCACACAAGTTGAAAAGGACGACAACCAAATTGGAGTGCATAGCTGGAAAAGGTTAGCAAAAAAACCGGGCTAATTGGAGACGCGTGCTAATTAAGGTCCCGAACTGTAGAGGAAGTAAATAAATAAGTTAATTGGGATGGGAGAATACTTCATCTATTGTCAGCCATCTTCCACAAGTCCAAGCCTCGGTTATATTTTAGTAGTTCTCTTGGATCAAGACTGATTTATCGACGATTATTTGGCTCAGTCCTGATCCTCCTCTAGCTTTTTGATTTTACATCTCGTCTTTATGTCTCGAAAACCAACAGAAGTGTCAGGCAGGACTTTTTCAAATCAGTAATTCCGTTCGCTCAACCTTTGTCGGACGTACAAGTGGTCTCATTAAGCGCCTTCAGCTCTGTCGGAAACATTCTTCAAGGACTCTGGACCAAGCGAATATTAAATAAATAGCTCTATGGGAGGCCTGAAGCTTCGAAAAGGTGATACTAGTAAAGTCAGTCAAGAAAGCGTTTAATGCCTAACAAAAAGGTGGCGCAGGATTATCGAAGACAATTGGGAAAAGTTGGCATAGTCACCATAGATGTGGTACCAGGTTATATAAAAACTTGGGAAATAATTAAAGTCGGTAGCTGACAGTGAAGAACAGCTTTAGGAATTATATCTGCAAATAGTCTTCTGAAAAATGATGCAAAGAGACTAGGATAGCCACTTATGTGAATTAGCTCGAAAGAATAGAAAATACGTCTGTACATCTCCTTTGACAATAACCTAGAGTAAGAAGGATTCATCAAATATTTAGATTTTGCAATACAATCAAGTGCTGCTTGTATTACGGTTCCTAAAACTCTTTGAACGTTCTTACCTTAACCAACCTATACCCCCATGAAGTATCTAAACGACACAGGAAAACACTTATTTTTAATTTTTTTTATTTCTTTTCATGACTTGTTGTCTGTCAGTCTCTTTCGTCTTGAATAATTCATTGTCATTCTTTTCCGACAGTTTGCCTCTATTGATATACGTATCTGACACAGGAAACCATGAAATTCCATCCAAGGTTGCAATTGCACAAAAAGTTTCACTTTCTGCACGACACTTTACCCAGGTGCATACAATTATCCATTACACCTTCCCCCACGTATTCTTAGAATCTTTTTTTCAATCCTGATATTCCCCCGTCCTGTCGTCATCATCGGTGCAAAGGAAAAGAAGAAAAAAGAAAACGACTTAAGTGGAAGTCAAATGCACATTAGGGGCCTTCCTTACTGTGGCATTACACGTCGCAGAGTAGATCCTTTCAACTCATGCACACATGTGACTACTTGCAGATAGAAGGTTCTTAATCCTTTTTTCATCGCGGATACTTATGTACCTATTCCCTGTTGTTTGCCATCTCCTCTTTTTTCTTTTTGTTTCATGGGATAGGCTTAACTCTGTGCGGAACTTGTTTCGTCAGAGAAGGCAAAAAGGCAAATAGTGAGACAGACGGAAGTGCAATTTATGATTTTTGCTTTTTTGCTTTCAGACCTTTAGGTCGGGCTTATCGTATAATAGGTTTACATTTTGTATTTATTCATCATTATTCCTTTGATAGGTTGTAAAAGAAGACGCAGGAGTGGAAATCTTTCCATCAGTCCACTCTATTAGTAGACACAGTGTTTAAGATTGGAATACCAATTCAATTCATTTCGCTGGACTACGAGTAGGGTGTGCAATATACAACGAGCTTAACATGCCTTTGGACAACATGCTTTCTAAATATTTCTTTAAAAGAAGTTACTCAATGAATAATTGTATTGACTTAGCTGTCATGGTGCTTTTGGATCTATAGCTAAGAAAAATCTGATCCTTCTACATTGGTTCCTAGCATTTAAAGAATGCATTCAATATGAAATGACTGGTTCCCTCGGTAAGACGTGCAATCAAGTCCACATCCAAATCAGCATGTTCAGCAGCACTGAAAACTGTCTTTAACAGTATGAATGGAACCCCGAGTACATATGCATCTCCTTTAGGATCAAGGAGGTCAACCCTGAAGTTTCAAATTACAATAAAATTCCAGCTGTTAGCTCCGCGCACTTTGAAGCCAGCTTAACAATTCTAGATTGTGATACTGTCTCCGCCTGTACTCGATAGCGTCCAGTTCTTCTTTTCTTGTACAGTTGCAGGACGTTTTTACATTCACAAAGTCAGATAGTATTCCACTTCCATCCATAGTTTTGAAGAGGTGCTCCTTCACGCTGGCGTAAGTTTTCCTTCGATCCAGTCCGCCTCCAAAAAAGGCGACTCTTCTTCCCAGCTTATTGCACTTACGTCCCTTCTATCCAAAGCTATGACAACCCTGATAACTCTTCAACTCAACGGAAGAAAACTTCTCAATGACCAGTTTGTAAGCAACAAATCCACTGGTGATTTAATGACATATCTCACCGAGAAGTGGAACGAATCCTTTCATCACTTTTGTAAAAGAAAGATCGTCCACACTTGATATTTCAAAGGCATTTAACAGAGTTTGTCGAAAATAAGTGCATATGGCATCAATGACTCTTCTTCAATAGATTATAGACTTCCTTTCAAGTCTTTTCGTTGTCTCTTACTCTCTTTCTCATTTTAATAAATAACCCCTTGTCTGGACCTTCTAAATCAATCCATTTCTTTACAGATGACAGTACCTTCAGTTTCTTATATTCGTTCCCTAACTCACTTCCCTCCTTTTCGGACGTAGTAGAGAAATAGCAAAGTACGTTCAACTCATAAATACTTTTACCCCTTCTAATCTGTCCTCAATCTATAAGGCATTCATTCGCCTGAAGCTCGAGGACAACATTCAGGCTCACATTTGGTTTGGTAGACCAAAACCCTGGCCTGCCAATTCTAGATAGAATACAAAAAAAACGCGTGATGAGACTTGCTAGCGACAGAAACATTGCGAAGCCAATCGACTACGGTATTTTAAAATGATAAAAACTGCAGTCTATTTGAAGTAAGGGTGAAGAAATGATCAAAGCCTGGAAGGATCATTGCTGTATCTTTTGACAACCGAAAAAAAGGACAAATATTTGGCGCGACAGCCCGTAGAGAGTCAAGGTTCAGGGTGTCGCAACTGTCCATGTTGGTTTTTGCGTATTAAGAAATGAAGCTGCGAAAAACTGGGGCTCGAACCTGGGGCTCGCTTAGAAATCTAATGCACCAATCACTGAGTCAAGCCCGACTAAACATTGACCAGTCGGCCATTAAACCTCTCGATTGGAAAATAGTCAGATCATGACTAGTAAAATCCTCAGTAGTGACATATGGTTGACACCAGAGCCCCAAGTAATGACGGGGTAAAGGAGCCGACCCATAGAATCCCTTCTCTCCGTCGCGTCGACGTTCACATCTGAAAGCTCGATAGAACACTTGCTTGCTTATGAGAAGTGGCCAACAGCCAACTTGTATGCCGTACGCAACTCACAAAAAAGTCGAACTCCTTTATCTCCATCGGAAGTGTCACTTCATTTCCTGTAGGCAACGATGTACCCACAATTAAATTTCTATGCGGCAACAACGTATTGATTGGGGCACCTCTTTCTGTCGTGTACGACGTTGTCAACACATATGTACTTCGACATGACAGAGAAAACGGATTCTACGGGTTGGGTCCTTAAGTTTTGATCACGTCTTTAGCATTCATGTAGAACTTTTCTTAAAATTTCAACCAAGGTGAGGAAGTTAAATTTGTTCGTAATCTGCTATATGCTCTGTGAATATGCCGATTAAGGCAAGAAGGGGCTAAGGATTCTCCTTTTTTTTCAACGACTTGAGCTAGAAAGTCCTTGTGGTTTGTATGTCTATCTCGTTAGCTTGAAGTCAGCTGCTTTAACTTATTTATTGTTTTCAAATGTTTTTTCTTTTCTTTCAGGTTAGGGCTAAATATTTCAAGGGATTGATGAATATCAAACAATGGCGGGACCACATCTTATTGAATAAATAAATCGACAAGAGGTTTAATCATCTCCTGGATATTTTTTCCTACAGTTTAAGGCTTTGATCATTCATATAAAAAAAATATTTTAAAGGAGAAGACGACTTCGGCTGCAACCAGCTCTTTTCGGAGCTTATATGATAATTACTTCTCTAAGAGATTTCAATTGATTTTAATTATTCTTATAAGAAACCAGTCAAACACTGACTAACAGCATTTGCCAGGAAATTTAGTAAAAATGCGTAATGAAATTTGAGTGAAAAATATTTACACCACTGTTTAGGTATTTAAAATTGGATGGAACGACTCATGCTCATTAGCTTTGAAATGTTTAATGATTCAACTGAACTTAACGATTAGAGCTTTTAAAAAGAATTTTTTGGGTAACTGGCTTAAACTTGTTTAACACTAACTAGCCTGCAGATCAAAAGATGCAGCTTCTTAGTGTGGGAACTCAGCTGTCCGTCGCAAGTAAATGGCTTCGAATTTGTCTAAATAAAGCAAGCCTCTTGAAAACAGTGTGCACTTTTTTTGTTCATAATTAGAACGCGCTAAGGGATGTTACGGGTGTTAAATGAAACAAAGGAGATACCGATTCACGTTGGTTTTGAATGCTTGACCTTTTGTCCGTAGTATATAGTTGAGGAACTCGTCTACCCCATTCTCCACTAAGTACTGCCAGTACCACCTTTCAGCAGGACCGGAGACTAGGTGGTGGAAGTTGGCAAATAAGTCCTCACTACGCAAACCGTTCTTCCGCTGTAGCGTTTCGATCCGAAGAAGAAGCTGTCTAGTTGGGGTCAAAAAATGGCGTGAGATTTTGTGTGCTGAACAGTTGGTGTAAGGTGGTGTTGACAAGAACCACTCCCATCCGATGAGTTGAGCCGAGCAACCGCAAGCGTGCCGCCGCCTTCCACACTTGTAGTTGGCTCTACCTTGGCTCACGTTTTACTTAAGACCTTCTTATCTGGAGTATGGAAATGTTCCTAGTTCTTAGCCAGATCTTGGATTTTAAAACTAGTTGCAAATCTTGCTAATCACTCTCGGCACAAAGGCAAATTATTCGTGAAACAACATTCGGCATCATACTGCCTTCTTCAGTTATATCCGTCTCTTAACCAAACTTGTCTGTAGATTAATACCAAAGAACGGCGTTATTTCCCCTCAAATAGTCACCAACCAGATCCTAACGAGGCTCGACAGAGATAGTGGTTGCATATGCGGATGCCTCATGTCAGTCATGGAAAAGGCCTTCAATAAGGTAAGCAAGTGGGCAAAAAGTTGGGGATTTGATAGTTATCCTACCAAATCAAGGGATGTGCTGTTTCCCAATAAAACTAAAACACCAACCACCACGCTTCCATGGCTTAATAATACTCTCCATGTCATCCACCGCAAGGTATCAGGAAGCATCCTCAATCCAAAGCTTCAAGTGAGACTGTGGGTTAAGAAAGCAAAAGTAAAAATCTTTGGAAGGAAATGGAGTCTTCAACCAAAAACAGTCTTGTGGATGTACACTTCTGTGGTAGGTCCTACTTTTACATACAGATCGCTAGCCTGATTGACAGCTGTATTCAACGTACAACAACAACAGCAGGAAAAAGGATTGCATATCCAACTAATGCTCGTAATGTGACTCTACACCTACTCCCTCTTGATCTAACATACACATAAAAAAAAGAATGCAGGAGCTCGAGGTTAAGGAGTTATTGGATTCAGAGCCATCTATGTTGAAACCTGGTTATAAGATTACTTCACCGATCGTCGGTTTTATACGCTAACATTCATAGAAGCTACAGCGAGCTGAAAAAGAAAAATAACGATGTACCTCAAGGATCTAAACTTGGTCCTCTCCTTTTCTGTGATCTATGCAAATAAATTGCTTTGAGTCTTTTGATTAAACTGCTGAGATCTTAAATGAAACACAGCTCTGTCCAGTACAATATTCTGCAGCAAAGAGAAAAGAAACACTTGAAAAGTTCCAGAAAAGAGCCCTAAAAGCAATCATCAACAATGATTTCAAAACCCTTATGAGTTTCAAATATCTTCAAAATGACAGTGGCACTGGAATATTACGAAGACAATCGTTCCAAAATCAACAAGTCCTACAACTAAAAGTTGTAGTCAATTAGACCGTTCACCCAAAAAGTCCTTAAAAAGAGTTCTTCATCAAGTTTTCCTCCTTGTGACTTCCAATAATCCCATCAAACTTCTATAAATCTTTATTTTCGACTAGCACCAACTAAGCATCCAGGTCTTCCCCAGAACAGATAGTTTTTGAAAAATTCTAAAAACTTAATTTTTAACTAAAAATTGTAATATCTATTCAGAAGTTTTAATTGTTCCACTTTAAGGAAACCTTATGCTTAGCACATTGCATCCTCACAGCCTCCTTCACACAGCTGGGTGATTGCAAACAAAAAGTTTTCCCATTCACCTTGTGTGCTATCTTTATCGTTGATCTTTTATCTTGGAAACAAGCACAAGTGGATGTACTAGGTTTGTGCTATCATAACACTGATTCGTAGCAAATTGGCTCGAAGGACTCTTTTTTAAGGCTATCTGAGCGGAATATATCATACCGAACCGAATTGCTTTTCGATTTTTGCTTTCGAGTTCAGATTTTTATTTATTAATTGGAATTTGTGAATGGAAAGCAACAGCAAGGATCTATCTCCTGCCATCTGAGTTAAAATAGGATTTCGGTCAGTAGGTGTGTGTTTGATCTGGGGAGCACTGTGTTAAAGGTCTTGAATTGGTGACTAGTTTATGGCGGAATAAAATGGAATGTGAGCGCAAAGTTGTTGAGATACTTATGTCACTATACTTAAATGCGAGCTCAGTGGAGGTATGTATTTTACTTTGCACGCAACAACACCTAGGTATAAGGGTAATTGCAAACACGCAAGCATTGTCTTGAAGAGTGTGGGAAAAGAATGTGTCTGGTGTGCTGGTTCAGCGAATGCAATTTATAAATGAAAAATATATTAAGCTAGCGACATCTATTGTTAGACAATCAACATGACAATGAAAAACAAAGAATATATTGTCTTGGCTGCATTCTTAGACATCGAAGACGTTCTAAACAATGTTGAAACGGAAGCATGTCCTCATTGAATAAATTATTGACATTCTTAAGGAAAGATACATTAACATAAAGTTAGAGGAACTAAACTGAAGACTTACGCGTCGAAAAGTCTGTTTGAGTTCACGTTCTGAAAGAGATTCTTCACATTGTTTGCTTAAAGTTGCAGCATATGTTGTGGACAGAACTGTTAGGAAGCAAGATACTAAAATTTGAAAGAAAACTCTTTCAGAATTTCCAACCGCCCCAAATAGCTCTGACTCATGGACGATGAAAACGGCAAGGCAATGATGAAGTAGTCAAGTAAAACAAAACCTTGAGACGTCATAACAAGATCATCTATCCTGTGAGGATGTAAACATATTGCAATCATTGGGTTCATTCTTATAAACATATCACTGCCTAGTGTGAAAGAAAGCCGCCTGCAATGCTGCCTACATCGGGGTCATCGTAAAGGCTGGCGAACAATAGTATCACAACGGCAATTAAAACACTACAGGACAGCAAATATCCAAGACAGAGATTAGACAAGGCTTTTCCTAGACTTCACAAGATCCTTTGTCAACTTTCTTTAGGGCAGGAAAGAATGGGAAATGGGAAGGTACAAGACGGCGATCTTCATTGTGACTGGAATGAAGGCAATATCACAAGATGATACACATATCCCTTTTTTCATTGACAGAAAAACAACAATAATGCGATTTCTAGGAAAGTGCTGTCATGAAGAGCTTCAGGTGAGCTAACAAAAAGTCTGTGCCAAGCTATCCGCTTTCTTAGAGTCCCGCTTTGCAAACTTGTACGAATCAGGGAAAGAAACTCTTATGCAAGCTTATACAAGACGGAGTTCCTTGGACCCACTGTATAATTACAAGGGAAATGTAGCCACTCTACAATGATGCCGAAACCGACAGACTTCTTCAGAAAGACAGAAAATCGCAAAAGAAACCACGCTTAAGCATAGGAAGAAGGCTGCATTGACGTGAAGGTACATGAGAATATCGCCCATTTTCTTGGTCAGTAGCCTAGCTTTTCCAAGATTATAATTCCTTGGAAAGCATTTCTTTCAAGATATCTAGGTCCTATTCGGTAAGTATCCGGTAGGGAAAGATGTATCAGCAGTTTTATTAAAGCCTCAGGAATGCTTGGCAATACGAGATTTTATTTTGGATGCTTCACGAGCTACGAAGGGTAAATTGCCTGCAATGGGTGATGAGTATGACGTGGATCCGCTGATTTTTTCACCAGATTCATCAATCTTTTTAGAATGATAATGAAGAATGCGCGTTATTTCCCAGATTTTAGGGGCTCTGGACCGAGTGAACGTTTCAAGAAGGAATTGCGAAGCGAAACATTATAAGCCAACACCTAAGAGCTCAAAATCTGTTTAACTGCTATCTGGAGACGATCTTTGGTCGAAGTGAAAAGGCTTATTGATTGAAACTCCAAAGAAAAAATATTCAGCTAGACAGTTCACTTCACTTTTGGTACAACAAATCCGCGTTGGTTTTGATTTTGGTCAGATCTTTGTATTAACAAGAAACCAGCAGTTCTGGAATGGTATCGAATGAAATTGAATGAATCTTCAAGCATCCTTTATGAAGCCGAGATGCGCACTCTAAATACATAAAAAAACAAATTCACCATCCGTTTCTGGTTTAAATCCGCCGATTGAACTTTGAAAGCACTCCATCCGGAGTACAACTCTTGAGAAAACAATTGGTTCCACTTCTCCCTTAAGATCGACAGATCTTGCATGGAAATGATCCGAGGAGATCAAAGAAGTTCGATACAATGTCCAAGGCCTTGATGACATTCACATCATTAATCCGCACAGGTTTTTACCTTCTGACTTCTGAAGCCTTTTCTTTAGGAATTTCGAACTTTACTAGCTTCTGGAGCAGTTCCGTATTTCGCGTTTCCTGAATAAGCTACCAACTTCTCGTATTTCATGCGTTCTACCTCTTCAGGCGGGCGTATTGATTTTAAAAATGAGATCATCAAAGTTCTCTTTCAAAAAGTCATTTAAACCGGTTTGGGACTGGGTTTGGTTTGGACTGTCAGTCCAGGTAGGTCCAATCGACAGACACTTGCCAAAACGAGTGCGAATTGACAGCATTAAAGTCTTAACACTGCCGACGATATATAACATTGAACCTAAGATTCCCAGCTCTTTAACAGTTTAGGAATATGTATAAGCAAACCTAAATGAATTAAGAAACCTCCCTTAAAGGATTAATGCTTTCGAATATCCTTATTCCATTGAACATAAAAGAAGGACATATGTATCTATTTATACCAAAGAGAAATACGCAAGTCTTTCTCTTGATTTTGTGAAATACTATATCGAAGTCGTCCTGTAGAAAGTTGTGGAATGCTTTAAATTGTGAATTTATTATCTCAATCTGTGTACCTACGTTGCAATTTCTGATAAAATCGATTTTATAACTTACAAATGTAGGTATGGACACAAATATTTGTGAATATATTTGTGTGGGTTAGAACCGTGACAGGATTCATGTACAAGCTAAGGAACTATTGTCATACGAGATACGAGTAAGCATCATAATGATCTCTCTCAAGCTGAATTTATAGTAATATGGTTGTCACATCTAAAGTAGAGCAAGGAGGACTTAAGTAGGCCCCAATGTTGCCGAAGTAGTGTAGTCAATGTAGCAGTCAGGTTCTTGTGTTAAAACTTATTCCTCCAAATAATCGACACAAGGTTAGGTTAGTTTAGGTTAGATGGCTGCTTCCGCTAAACAGGAACACACTTAAACCAGAATGTAGGTCCATTGTGCTACCACGTAGAGTACCGGATCCCCGGCACCAGGAACCTTGCATGAAGGATTTCTTTGTCACGGAAGAAGCTATGGGTAGCCGTACGGTGCAGACCCATT
Organism: Criorhina ranunculi; assembly: GCA_951813785.1. Taxonomy (NCBI): domain Eukaryota; kingdom Metazoa; phylum Arthropoda; class Insecta; order Diptera; family Syrphidae; genus Criorhina; species Criorhina ranunculi. Next base: position 28,493,801 of record OX638385.1, on the reverse strand, counting down.
TAGACCCACAGACTTAATTTTGAAAATATCGAGCTTGATGCATATGCTTAGAAGCCACAAAACTCTTTTCGGTGACAAGCCCCGTTCCTTACCAAAAAATTTTAATTTCTCTTAACAGATCGCATATCAGAACTGTAATAGGTGTCATCATGGGACATTGTCTAACAAACAAGCATGCTACAAGGCTTTGCGTACATTCAAGCGATTTTCGTAGAAGCTGCATGGACGAAAAGGAGGCGGAAACCATTCCCCACCTCCTCTGTAGCTCTTTCCCGCACGCTTTAACGACTTAGATGATCTGATAAACACAGATGTCGGAAGCCTACTTCGCTTCATCCCAAGCTCCAATTGGTTCAACCAGTAGGAGAGGAGATCTTCCCAGATCCATGTGCTATCACAATGGACCTTTCACTGGTCTAAGTTGGCAACCTACCAAAAAGCGTCCTTATACAACCAAACAGCTGACAGTGTACAACCTGCTTTAGACTTAACGTGTTATGACCAAAGAAGTTTCCTATTCCTATTAAGAAATCTGTCAATCACATCTTGGGCCATCAACCAACTCGCAGGGAAGGACCAAGTACAGTGCGATAATATTATCCGTACATGCCTGAGCGTAGTTGCTAGAACTATTGAGACTATAACCGCAGAAGAAGAGACAGAGTGACGTACGGCTTTTGGTAGCATTTCTTTAACCCTAACCATACCAAGTAAAAGAAGAACCTACACATGTACTTAAGACAAAAGCATTTCGCTTGATCTCATAAATTAGCAGAAATGTGGCAAAATGGAAGACACGCCTTATTGCTCACAACGAAAGGATCTATCAACATTCAACTTAGTTCGTTCGATTAAAACACTTTCACACGGCGAATAAGGAAAATAATTTTCTTTGTAAGTTCCATCGTCATTACTCTCCGTCTCGTCCTTTTTATGTTTTCACCTTAATGGTGCTTTTCCACTTGAAGGATACTAATGCATCTGACACATAAAAAAACACGAAAAAAAAGGAACACAATCTCCGGCCCAGATGTGTGCAACATTCATTAAGTTTGCCCCTCTGCATCACTTCACACACACATGACTTTGCATTCAACAAAAACACAGACAGGATGAAAAATTAGTAAAATCCTTATATGACCGACCGTATAAATTTTACGTCTGAATAGCACAGGATAAAAGGATGAGTAAACATGTTTACATGTCCTTGCGCCTGTGTGTGTTTGTTGTACGTTGTAATGGCAAAAAAACTTTCGTAATGCTATCCTACGAGTGTTTTAAAGTTCATAAAAGTGTTTGTACTCTATGCTGTGGTCAGAGATGAACTATTTTATGAAATAAGCCAATGCTAGGGGTGTTGTTAGCCAAACCAGGGATGTAATTTGGGACAATTTCGGAAGAAGCCAAGTAGCCTGCGTTATGATGGGGAATAGAAACGAAATTACAACATTATGAGGTGAAGTATGAGATTGCTCTGACTTTGAAGGTTTGTTGATTCACAAGACTTTGTTGTGAAAGACTGGGACAAGAAGACACTGTGTGACATCACACAGGCAACTAAAACTATTTTGTCCTTTACTCCAATCAATCCTGATGGTTTGCAGACTCAGTACCCTACATTGGGTTAACAGTATGACAGTCTGGAAAAAGTGCAAAGATAACCTTGCATACATCATGACAGAAGCAATAAGCGATTAAGGTAATCTTTGACCCAAAAAACAATGAAGACGAACGTACGAGAGCGTGTAGCGAAGATGAAGAGTGGAGAGGGCCATCTTTTAGACAAAATAGTCTAGACATACAGCTTCGTCAGAAAAAATTGTCCCACGAAACTGAGTTCATTACTCAGGAGCGGATCAGTGAATCCACAAACTATGACAGACGGGAGAGAGCTAGACAGAAGGAGACAGGAGACAGGAAGAGAGAAGGAGGAGGAGACTATGAAACGCTGCCACCATGAGCTCAAAGCACTCAGAGCCAATCATAACGTCACACCCTATCACTTCTCATAGCTATTATGGCAGGTCACAGTCTGCAAACGGCAGAGAATGTTAACCTATGCAGAGGATGTGGCGACGCAGACGCCGAGGAGAACATATTCCACATCCTTTGTGAATGCCCAAGCTTTAGCAGAAACATAAAGTCAGCCCTAGGAGAAGACTTCTTCAACGATCTGGACGAATTGGCAAATAAGCCACCGAGAACCACAGGGAGGCCATTTACATCTTTGGGTTTCTCTCTAATGGAGATTGATCTTTGGGTCCCCCTGAGGCGGTGTCTGTCTGATGTTTAGGCTGGCCACATCTATATTGGCGAGACGTTTTATCGTCCTGTATGCATTTGCAAGTCTTTTTTCCTCTTGGGGAACACAGTGGATCCTTTGAGATCCGGGTGAGGCTGTTTATAAGACAGACGGACGATTCGCAGATGACTTAAGAAATCGGGTTTCTTTTTCTATGGTGCACAGGCATGGACAAATGTGGAAGTCGTTCACGGTTGTTTTGCAAGAGGAATTCTTCAAGTGACCTTCAGGCCTCTCTGCATAGACAGTGCGAGGAGAAGAAAATACAAAGACGGACTGTGTGGGCTATGTGGTGCCTGTAGCACCATTACGAGTAAGATTTCACAGATTTCAACAGGGATGAACTGTCTTGAGATTTCTTCAAACCCGGGCTGGATCAGATATTGTATAGGGCTGGTCTCAACACAGAAGGGACAATTTTTCATAAATCTGCAGACGACATCATTGCACGCTCCCAAAGAAGAAACATTCACAACAATTGAAGAAAAGTCTTAAGATGTTGGTCATGAAACAAACAAAGATTTGTCCGTTAACCGCTTAGGATAAAACTTCACTGTAGGCAGCTATCACCAGGTAGCTAGAGCCCTTGCGGTTAAGCAAAATAGCTAGGGATATGATGATCTATAGAATACTGATCGCACGACTGCTGTATGGCGACGAGTGCAGTACGATAGTGAGTTCCTTGGAAATAAAAATACTCATTTGCGAGCTTGTTTGGCCGAGTGAAGAAGGCCAGGGAAAAGATGTACTGAAACAAGATATATGGCTATACTTATGGAAACTTGCCGATGAGAGATGGTCCCACCGTGTCGCATATCAAAGAAAAGGAAGATCAACAGAGATATTCACGCTAAATAGATCGTACTAAGCGCTACAGAAACTGAGTCCATAGCTTATTAAAAACTAGATGTTGGCTTAGAACAGCTATAAGTAAGGTTGGCTTCGACAAGTGGGCCATGAATGAATATCCAAAAAGTTGACGCCAAAATGTCTGCTACCTGCACCAAGGGAGAAGTTCAAAGATTAGTCCATGGACACGGAAACTTCATGTAGAATCCGATAAGGATAACCCTTTTAGAAGGTGGTACCGACAGGATGTGTCCAAACAACAAGGGGAATCCTAGAGGATTGATCAAAATATCTTTTAAACAAAGGAAGGCACCTCCAACTCCAACTACGCCCCGCAGAACAGAGATGAAAAGAGACCCAATTTCGATGTATACGTCTCCGAATAGAATTTATAAAGTTGATTTCTCCCGAAGAATGGCTTTGGCACGTAGAGTGATAGTTTATTTTGACAGGACTTCCGACTGTGTGTTAACATCGCCGAAATTGATCAGCGGAATGCATTCAGAAGGTATATGTATGTCCCTTGAATGGTAGCAGAGTAGAGTGCTTTGAAACAGGAAGCACAGGAATTCACTGAATCCAATCAAGTAAAGGATAACCCTCAAGCTGGACCGGTATAAAGCATACCAACAACCGAGTACCAAAAAAATCTGATTTATTATTTTATTGTTGGAATTCCACGCCTCTTCTGTACTCCGTATTTCTAAAATAAACTTCATTCTCATCAGCATTCACCATGTGACATTGTTGACTGACATCACTCGATTCAATGAGTTTTACATTCCAAAACATAAACAATCCATACATCCGTTTGACATTTGTCAATTCTCAGTGTTTTATGGGCAAAAAAAAAATGTTTAGATAAAATATTTGCGTTTGTATACACCAGCAAATAACAAACCCACCCCCCACCAATGTTTTGCATCTCATATTTCTGTCCTAGTTCAGTTGTAGAGTGTCACTAGAATTTTTGGAATCCGTATCAACTCAGGAAATCCAAGCGCTATGCTGTGCCGACAGAATATTTGAATTTGAAAATTTATTTCGTTGCTGCATCGCATCGCATACTTCCGCAGAGTTATCATTAAATTAATTAGATTCCTCCTCTGCAAAGTGTAAATTATGGCAGAAGGCAACAAGGATGAGAGGATAAAAAACACAGAATCTGCAATTTAACGAGGACGACTCATTACATCCATCAAGGCTAGTTGTATGTAAACAGGAAGAAGAGTTTCGAAGGTGTGAATATGAATGCAAGGAAATTTAATTTCCTTTTCGTAAAATTTGAGATATTGTCTCCGAGGAAGGGGATACCTGAACTAAACTTTGCCAAAGGACTAAATAGTGCATAAAAGTTCAGTCACAGTAAACACGGATGTTGAAAACATCTTTAATATTGTTGCACAAGGACATGGTAATCTTGTCATCAACATGGATGAATTGAAGCAGTATTTTCAACAGGACATGACCAAGAGAGAGTGATAGGGTATGAAGAAAACTGAACTTGAGCTTAGAGAAAGTCTGCAAAGCTATTAAAAAGATGAAGAACAATAAGGCCACAGGAGCTCTGACAGATTACCGACAGAGCTTTTCAAAACTTATTGCATTTTGGTAAGGAGCATGCACCAAATCATAGGCAAAGAATGGGAGGACGAAAGCATACCTGACGACTGGACTATCAGCCCTTTCTGTCCCACATCATCAAAAAAGGCGATTCTATATCTTGTAAGAGCTACCGAAGCATATCCCTGTATAATACAGCCTATCCAGTGTACTGTGTGAACGACTTAAGCCGTTTTGCAACACGCTCATCGGGACCTACAAGTGTGGCTTCCGGCCCAGCCAATCGACGGTGGACCAAATCTTTACACTGCGGCAAATCCTTGAAAAGACCAACGAGTACCAAGTCGTACTTACCATCCCTTTATCGACTTCAAAGGCGCATACAATAGCATTCATAGCATTCATTACGAGAAAACTGATCCGATTGTGTCGCGCCAAGCTAGAGAACTCGCAGTGCACCGTGCAGCTTAGAACTAGAACCTCGGAATTATTCCAAACATGCACCGGATTTCGGCAAGGAGACGCGCTGTCGTGTGGACTCTTTCATCTTGTGCTGGGGCAGATAGTACGAAAGGCTGACTTAAACACAGAAAGCACTATATTTAACAAATCCATCCACCCTCTGGGGTACGCAGACGATATCGGCATCATCGCCCGTTCCCAGAGTTTGTCTCATGATGAATGAGGATAAAACAATGTACATGCTGTCGACCAAGAACCGATGCGTCGAACATCGTCTAGGACAGAACTTAACAATTGACGGCTATAATTTTGAGGTAGTGAATGAGTTCATTTACCTTGGGGCAAATATAAACTCGACAAATAACACCCTTATGAAGATTCGACGAAGGATTACCTTAAATCACTGTTGCTACTTCGGTCTATCCAAACAACTAAGGTCCAAACTCCCAACTCGAAGGTCCAAAATCATGCTCTACAAAACCCTGATCTTGCCAGTCTTGCTTTATGGAGCTGAATGCTGTAAGACAGCGGAGCAGATCTTGGGATCTTTCGATAGAAAATTTCTACGTCTAATATCTGATCCTGTCTGCGAGGAGGGCGAATGGAGAAGGAGATATAACCGCGAACTTTACGAGCTGTACAAAGATGTGGATGTAGTAGGGTAGTCGACTGCAATGACTCGGCCACATCGAGCGAATGGACGAGAATTCTCCAGCTAAGAGGATCTTCGAATCCCAGCCATCTGGTTCCCGAAAAAAAGGAAGACGCAACCTCCGGTTTAATGATTAGGGAACCGCGAACGCTAGACATTTTGGTTTACTAAACTGGTAGCAGCGTGCTTGAGACATTGACGGATGGAAAGTGGCATTAAATCAGGCTCAGATCCTTAAGGGTCGCTGGCCTGATAAATAAGCACGTTGGGCTCCTGAGAAACTTAACAAAAGATAAATAAATGGTGTCGATGGTCATCAATGCTCCGACTTATGATGCTTAAAACTATTTCGAAGAGACTAAGTAGAATATCCAACCTCTCTCCATGTAGGACAAATGGAGGTTTAGTTGATTGAAGACAGCAGATTCATCATCTTGTGCGACTTCTCTAAAATTATTGATTTTTTTATCTCTCCATGGACATACTTCTCTCATGACGTGAAAATAGATAATGGAAGCACTCACACAGATAGGCCGATTGGACAATAAATTTCCAAAAACTTAAATCCTTTTTGAATAAAGATGAATCTTCCCAAGCCCCAACCTATCCCAAACACAAAAACACTTGAGCACTTAATTCTCAGAAACTGTTGTTACTTGATATCTCATCAAATTTAATCCTATTTCGAAGGAAACTTGATACCCTTCCTCCTTTTAAGAGAAAAGTGCCATTTCATTCACTTCAATGTCGTTCATTTGTATCATCCTACACGTACATTGTTATAGGGGACATCTGTAGATTGTTAACAGGATATTCAATATTTCCTATTCAATTGTAGACACTAAAAGTCGGTCGTTTATTGATTATTTTGGAATTGATAGTCCTTAGCTTGTATGGGCTGGGCTGTACAGCGTAACCGACTTAGCTAGAATAGTGAAGGTCGAACGACTGAGGTGGCTGAGTCATGTAGAGGACATGGACACTAATGATCCGGTCCGAAAAATCCGAAAAATTCGAATCCACCCCCGATTGGCGTTGCAGTAAAAAACACCGCGACTCAGGTGGCGCACGCAAGTGAAAGGGGATCTCAACCAACTTGGCGTGCGAAACTGGAAGCAGCTAGCTGGCTGGAGACGCTTGTTGGTTGAGGTCCAGTGTAAAACTAAAAAAAAATTGGTCGAGATGTAGTCCTACAATGTTCACTTAATATGTGGAAACATTCACGGGCTATAACGTATGCTGCTCCATGTGGTGTACATGGAACAGCAACATAGATCCGAGACCAACTATCTGATGTCCATTTAGTAGAAAAAAGCTTTAAGGATAATGTCTGCACAGTCACAACCAAGATTGCTAGTGGACAAGCCCTTTATTCAGTCTGGACAGACAATGTTCTTCGTTTGCATTACCAACCGTGTGTACATAGTTGATTTCCATTGCCACTATAGCAATGGAAATATGCAATAAACGATGCAAATGGTGAAGACATACACCTAGTTTTTGATGCTTTCAACTCCATACTGGCATTTCAACAAAGCAGCCTGGGAGCATTTTCAAGGATCCAACTACGACCGTTTCCTCTGTTGGTGTGTCAAAAGCATACGTCTGTACAAACATTGAAATCATTGATGACTTACTCAGGTTCCTTGACAAGAACCATCAGGATAAGTGGCAAGCTGCCATTGAAGGCCTCAAATTACCTCAATCAAACCGAAAGGCACTCAATGTACTGAGAAAACTCGGAAAAAGCAGTGCATCCAGCAGGGAAAGTCCACCAATTAACCCTAAAGGCATTCCAAACCACATTCTTAAAATACCTCGAGCCGAAAAGAGCGGCGCTGTCTCCTGCCAAAAGTGGTCAAGCAGCTGGTTTTGATAACATTTGAAGCATGTAGGACCAGTCAACGATGACTGGTTTCTTAAACCTAAAAAACCAGCTGACCAACCCGAAAGCTGAACAAACAGAACCTGCTATCAACTGTTGGAACGTGTTCTTTTCAACTGAATCAGCTCAAAAATAAAAGAGCATATCCCCATGTAGAGAGTGGTCAGCTGTACGGACCAAGTAGTGACTCTCACGTCAAAGATTGAAGCATGTCCTACAGCAGAAAATGACACGACGATGTGGAGACAAGAGCGACGGGAAAAAAGCTCAATGATGGCCTCAAGGATCGATACTAGCACCATTTCTCTTCAACTCGGACACATAGGACATACCCCCGAGCACTGAGGTACTCGTAAGCCGACGAATGGCGGTTTTGCCAAAATAAGTCTAAGACTGGAGTTTGCTGCTCTCATCTCAACTCGAAACATGTGTCTAACAAAACTGAGAGTAACCTTAGACAGTCGCTTGCTGCAACATAACCCTAGCCCAAAGTACCTCGGAGTGACACTTAACAGATCACTAGCGTTCATTTTAATACCTTTGCCGGTTAATTTGAGAACAAGAAACATGCTAAGACATCGTGGGGAACCAGCTCATCATCACTGTATTCCGCTGACATCGGACTAACATACTCCGTGTCGTCACAACAATGAAAGGAATTCCAAGAATTAAGCTAGCATTCCCCAACGACATAACTCCTGTAAAAACCATGTGAAATAATTCCACATAAGAACTTCACATCGCTTGAAATAATTTAACGGACCTACAACCGGCTTGCGTGACTATCACAAAAACCGCAGTAGGTACAATAATTATAACTCACAAAAAAAAAAAAAAAAAAGGAGCATGCTGGCGAATTCAGGCACCACACAGGAAGTAGATACAACTTGTGTACACCATGTCGGCGATATTGTTAGTCGTAAGTCAGGTGCTTATTTGGAAGACAATGTCTGGCATTCGTTTACTTCCGGAAGTGGTTTACTCTTGCAATTTTTTGGCTAGTAGAGTATATTTGTCCAGAGTAGGTTGTTGCATTTCAAATAGCGGTAATTTTATGGTTTCAAACGAACGAAAATATTGCAAAAGCGGGCGGACTAAATTGAAATGACTGTTGAATTGGGAGTCCTATTTGGAAGGAAATGCACATTGCCACTCTATAAGAAGTTGAAACTATTTTGAGGTGAAAAGCCTCTCGGATTAGTTTGTAGTCGTCACTGGTTGAAAACAGCTTGTAACAGGATGAGACGTAAGGGGTCTTCCATTAAGCGCTTTTTATCTTTAAATTTAAATAAAACAAAGTGTGTGTAAGATATCATCGACATTTTTTATTCGTTTGAAAGGCTTATCGATGCCATTATATATGGAATATAACATCGTTCAAATGTCCGCCGCGGCTTCTCTGGGTGGCGCGCATCCGAAATGTTTCCATTTTCCATGACTGTGGCGTATAAATCAGGCTGAATTTGACCGATGGTATGGGTTATGTTGGCTTTGAGGGCCGCTGTGGTTTGTGGCTTATTCGCATAGACCTGCGACTTCAGAAAACCCCACAAGAAAAAGTCTAACGAGGTCAAATCGCACGATCTCGGTGGCCAGTTCACATTACCTCCACGTGAGATCACCATGCCCTCGAATCACTCGTGCAGAATTTCCAATGTGGCGTGAGCTGTGTGGCACGTAGCGTCGTCCTGTTGAAACCACATGTCGTTGGGGTCCATATCATCAATTTCAGGCCAAAAGATGTTGGTAATTATTGACCTATAGGCCTGGCCAACGTCGTTCTCAAAGAAATATGGACCGATGACGCCGCCAGCCCAAAATCCACACCAAAGAGTGACCTTTTCGGGATGCATTGGACGCTCTTGGATCTCATGTGGATTGGTATCGTCCCAAATTCGACAATTTTGTTTGTTGACGTACCCATTCATCCAGAAATGGGCCTCATCGCTGAAGATGATTTTTCAATGAAAATTAGGGTCAGTTTCCAAGTGCTACAGAGCCCATTCAGCGAACACACGTCATTGTCTTTGGTCTTTATTCCAAATTGAGAGTAATTTTCATTGCCCTACTGCTAGACCGCAATTCACAACCAAGAACCTCGGAGTAATCTTCTCAATCCTCTTCCAAAATAGTTCGAGAATGCAGGTCTGGTTTGAATTCGGTTGGAAGACTGAATTTGCTAAGACTTGTTTGGGCCCTGTACACAGCAGGATTACCGGAATTTTGTTCTCCGATGAGCGATGACACTGTGGAACACTTCCTATGTGATTGTCCTGCCCTTGCTCGAATTAGGTGGCAGATTTTTGGGGCTGATGTGATGAGGGCTGGTAACCTAAGCTCGTTATCATTGAAGCTCTAGCTTCTTAGAAAGATGAAGAAAACACAGTAAAAGGGTTGTACCTGCTCTGGCAGTACATTGGACCTGTTTGTGTGTCTGAGTGCTCCAGTGTGGTGTACCTGAGAGGCTATCACCGTCCAACTTGTATATTCAGTCGCAAAGTAATGGTTGCCGTAGCTCAGTGGATAAAACAGTGAATTGCTGAGCAAGCTGGCTAAGATTCGAGTCACAGCAAGACCACAATTTCTCGTGGCACCACCGTAGGGAGATGTGGTCTGTTTCGATGTTCCTCTGGACACGTTTAGCTGCAGAATAATATTTGAATCTTAGAACTGGAACTCTGAGGTCTACACCAACTTATTGGCTCCCTGTATTGCTCTTGTGTATTATATACTCTCCAGTGGTACTACCCACATTACCATCCTTTATCGACATATGAGACTTGCACTTAGAAGACGGACCTTAAGGGCAGCCGCTGTAATAACATCAATCGAATTCGAAAAGAAACAGCGAATGGCTAGAAGTCGACGGAGCGCAGCGCTACTGGCCCTGTTTCGATGGAAAACGTAACCCCACCGTGGATTCCACTTGCCTCGTGCAAGGTGCAACTCATCGATTCTAGCCTCAGGGGCACCACCTCTTGGTAGACAATGGCAGAACTTCGAGAGAATAATCTGTCATGGAAGGGCTTCTCAATCTGTGGTTTGGTGTCGGCAATCCAAGGTCATCATCGTTAAAATGACTGCTGGTGAACACTAAAAAATACAAGGGCGTCTTGATTCCAGGAAGACAGTGCTTTAGTTCATACAACTTCCGGAGCTGATAACTTTTTGAAGGATGATTAGCGATATCCTTCAGGTTTTAAACAAATTTCATGAGTGGTGTGATTGGATTTTACCAAAGTTAGACAAAAGGATTCTTGGCGTCTTCAACAAACAATTTTATCAAATCGCCCTGCAATCGATTCAAATTCATTTGATATTAATTGCGACAAAGAAAACGTTAAATTTGTTGGTTGTCACTATCTCAATCGTATATCTTCGAAGAAATGTTATCCTTGCTGTGGAGCAATGTCTTTGACCACATTTCTGAAGAAACAGATAATCGCTAGACATGTTCAAGCACCCTTAGCACGGATTAAAGTGTACATGGAAAGAAAAGTAGCAGACAACATGGGATAGTAATCAGTGGAATCCTTGAAGCTGTCGCAAGGAATTGTGCAATGCACCTTCCTGACCCTCACTATTACCAACACGACAACGACGACACGATACAAAAAAGGTGGAAGAAAATGTTCACGAACTTAAACTGCACTATAACCGCGCGTGGAAAAACTTCAAGGAATGAACAGAAATGCACTGGAAGAAGGATTTGTTTTCTTTTCTTTTTTTTTTCTGCATCAAGAATATCCTGAAAGTTTTCGTTGTAAATTGTTCTTCCTTCTGCTTGAAATAAATCCGTAAAAGGACAACGTGACTGAAAATGGCAAACATCACGGTCATGAGACGTGTTGCAAACATTTTTAAGGATTCATTTTGTTATCCGTTTCACGCTGTAAAAGGATAAAAAAAAACAAAATAAAAACAAAACGCAAACTGATAAAAAGAAGTGTTATGTCCTGGCGAACATTAAGTAAAGTTTATTCTAAAGGAGAAATCGTTTTAAATGAGTTTGTGTTTTGCTAATTAGGGAAGTTAATTGTGCTAAGGAATTTTGGAGCAAAAAGTTAAGACTTTAAGAGGAGATTTAAGCTTGTGTTGTTTATTAGTGTTAAAGCTTGAAGGACTGTGGATCAATACTACAAGTTGACTTGATAGATATGGATGAGAAATACATGGCGCCGCATCCTTTGGAAGGCTGACTAAATTCTTGAAAAGCCTTTACAACTCTAAACCAGAACTTGAGTGGTCCTAGAAGCTGTGTAACACCGGACACTAGCAGTAACAGCATTGAAGTGGAACACTTGAGGGAGATCGATTAAAAAACACAGAACGTGTGTTAGAAACCCTGCAATATGTACTCTACTCAGACAAATGGCGGAAGGGTCCTATTCCTGGTCTTTTGGCCGTCTGACGTTTCTAGGAACAAACAAAAGCATTGCGACCTTAAAACATATTTCGAGCATTCCCTTAGATTGTGTCGAAAGTATAGAACTGTTGTGAATCCCCTGTCAGAAGTTGTTGAATTTGTTGCAGGATATGACAAGACAACCGCACAAGATATGCTCCGCAGTCACTTGGTTTTGTAAACAAAGTCAACAAGCATCCTTGCGATTTATCTTTAACCTTTTGAGATGGTAATTCGGCGAACAATGACCGGTGAAAATGTCTGTATAGGCAAGAGCCTGCCGTCAGGCTTTCTCAATGAGTTTAGTTCTTGACTTCATTTTTGTGAAGGCTCACAAGAGCCTTTCTAAGAGAACGCAAACAACCGGTAGAGAGCCGATAAAGGGCGATTGAGATCCTTATTTAGCAGGCTCAGAAGAGATCACACTCTTTCATGGTGAGGAACTCAGAAGATGGTGGTGTAACCCCTTTAGAGTAAACAATTAGCTCCAGACAAGCTTAAACTTAAAATAATAAGACTTTAGATCTATAACTGCTGCCTGGCTGTCGAGTTGTACACAACACGATTACAAAGAATCCTGCGAAATTGAGACCTTAAGCAAGGCCAGGGGTCTCTCATCTTTGGATTGTCTTGTAAGAACTTGTATGAAATCTAAAGGTTAATGCAGGGAAGTAAGGTTTACTTCTAGAATGGACAAAATGTAGACAATAGATCTCATCTGCATTCTAATTGTTCCTGATTCGACAGAAGCTTTGTGTAGAGTTTCAATACCGAGAACTCTCTTGATTTGATCAAGTTTTGAATTGTTTACATGAAAATGTTTTGTAACCGACAAGAGGTTCCGACCCTATTATTGAAAAAAAAGGCTTAAAGCCTTGCATGAATCGATAAGGTGGTTGTTGAGACATTTCAGAAGGAAAAATACTTGTATGTTTCTGTAAAGTGATTTCCGAAGAAAAGACGCTGATTTTACTATAAAGGAGGCTTAGACACTGTCCTCGGCTTGTTCAGGGGCAATGGTCTTATATAATAAAGTTCGGAACCAACCTGGTAGCGATAATGTAATGTAAGTTCGTCTGCGTTAAACACTGTTTCATGCAGTACACCACGAAAGTAATAGGCAGTTTGCCTTATCTTCAGGACTACACAGCCAGAATGAAGCCCAAAACTTGCAGACTAGCTCTAATCCCTCACTGATAGGGATCGCATAATTGACTGAGTATACATTTGTGATTTTTAATGAAAATTACTTAAGCAATAGCAACTCTTTTAAGGGCTTCCTATTCTCCTTCAACTTCTTCAACTGCAGACTTTTTATCGACATTTTTCAACAACTTCAACCCCATAATCGGCTCATAGGCTCTTTGTATCCTTTAACCTTCATTGCTGTGTATAGCTCAACACTCAACAGACAAAAACCGAATAAGTAGAATCCAAATTCGTCCTTGAAACTTTGAACCTAGCTGAGACGGCAGTCTTAATCGGATTTACGTATTATTTAACCTGCCAGTACTGATATTTTGATAGATCCTTCTCTACTTGATTTCACATCAACCTCAAGGATGATCATTTCAGCTTAAACCTTTAATTATTGTAAAACCTTAATCAAAAAAACATCGACATTTTGGCAAAGCCCAGCAGCTTGGCAGACCTCTCTGGTAACAGCTGCTCTAGGCATGAGATTACAGAATAATTCCAACCAAAGGAACAAATGTCCTCAACAAGCAATATCGATAGATAAATAAACTTGAAACTGTGCCAATTGACTGCCAACTTTCCCTTCTCAAAATAGCGCTTACGAGTAAATAAGGCCAACAGTTTAAATCTTCTTCTTTTGGCTTCAAATTCAAATTCAAATTTAAATGACAAACACCATCGGCATTATATTGTCCTTAAGGGGTGTCTATCTATATCTGCCTAACTTGCCTACCTCCTAAAAGCTTCCGGAATAAAATTCAAAGTAATTCGACAGGGAACATGCAGACAAATTTGGCAGTAATATGGCTGACACACTAAACAAAGAGGTCATGCTTCATTCGTATGCAATAGAAATTCCCTCAAGGACATGCCATGATGTCCGTTTAATAACATTAGTTTAGATATTTTGCGGATACAAACGGAGATTACTCCAAACGCCAAGACCTAATAAGTTTGTTCTACAAACGAGTACACATTCGAGTCTGGGTTGCAGACTCGTAATCTATTGTTTTTGCTCTAGGTCATTTGAGAAGGTACTAGCCGTGTCTGTTGAAGTAGGAATATTGGCACGTTATATACGTGGATATGGAAGAGAAACAAAAGTTATTTCAAATAGTTTCTTTTAAGAGTGTCCTTCCTCTTAAGAGACATGTAAAGTTGTGGTGGTGGCTCTATTCATCAGATTGTACAGGAAGACATTGGCCGTCTTCAGAACTGATTCCTATTGATTTCGTGGACAATTTAAGGTTGCAGGGTTTAAAGTACCTCGACAGTTGATAATCGACTTACTGCGTGCAATTGGAGCTCTCCTGTTCCTTTCTCAGATCACTACCTACCCAATAATTGTTAAATTTCAAATGGCACTCCAATGGCAGGAGAAGAATGCGTCCTTGTATCAAAAATAACTCGAACTCGAGCAAAAAAAAAAATTATAAAAGTGTTTGAACTGTTATCACCGTGGCTCATTGGTAACAATATTGGACTCCTGAACAAGCTGGCTTGGGTTCGACTTCTATGTAAAGAACCAAAAAGTCTTCCGCCGCACCACAAGGTGGAAAGACAGGCGAAATGGGACCCAGTCATTGTGGTCTGTGCCTAGTCCTACACAGAACAAGAAAGACGGCACTCGGTGAATACTATTTCAAGAACCGAGGCGACCTAACCAAGAGCTCACCAAAAACCAGTCTAAAATTCACTACTAATTCAAGATAGTTCAGGGAGGCTCTAATCAAACTCACTCAAACCTTTCTTTCTTTTTTTGTCTTTTCAGACTGGACATTCCACGTTAGAGAAACACAATAGATCCGTAGAGATCCGAGTGAAGGCTGCAGAACGAGATACCTCTTCAACCTACCATGTGGTCTGCTTCGATATCTTTCTGGACACGTACATAGCAAAGCGACTTAGTTAAACTTTAGCAATAACTAGGAGCAGCAGATAGAAACATGTGGAGCTAGGGTTCACTGCTAGATGCGAAAGGGCAAGACAGATACCTTTGGCATGGCTAAGATCACGAACAGCGAAGAACTTTGTGTAAATTTTAATGGGGAAGCTTGTACGGCATAGAAGGCGTTACGGTATAGCCAAAATCCATTTAGAAATAGAGTCTCGATGACTGTCGAATAATAGTGAAGAATAGCAAAAAGTTTAGAATCCTTTGCGAGCTAAGTCTAAGTCTAAGTCTCTGGATATCACAATTTTTACTGATAGTCAGGCCGCGATCGAATCCCTGGAGACTGTCGCCTTTAATTCCGAAACAGCCCCAAATTGCCGCTTGTCTCTAAACGCGATGGCTGAGCAATGCAAAATTCACCTTATATGGGTGCCGAGACATAGGGATATTCCAGGCAACTGCATGACTGACGAACTTGCCAGGAAGGGCATATCTCTACCAATTCCATCGGAACAGGGTATGCACCTGAAAGAAACGCGATCGATATTACCAATAGCAGGTGGACATAAAGTAACACCTGCCTCATCACCAAGCAAATTGAACCAAAGCTGGATCACAAACGCTCTCAGACAGAAAAGACTGCTCTTAAGTACCACAGTAGGTGTCATAATGGACACAGCACGCCAATAAGCTGGGCCTCCGCTAACAACTACTTTTGCAAACGCTGCATGGACGAGGAGGAGGGGGAAACGATTCTCCATCTTTTCTGCGAATATCCGGCCCTCTCAGCTCAAAGAAAACCATACTTAGGAGCCAGCTTCTTTCACAGCCTAAACAAACTGGCTAAATTTCTTTGGCAGTGATTTACAATAACACCCCAATTCCTTAGCCTTACTCAATGAGTGAGAAGTATCCAAACTATACCAACACTCTAACCGCATTTGGACGTTACATTAATCATTTTAAGTCGCTCCCTCCATGGGGTCTCTCTCGTTTCAGAAAAGCCAAAAGTACATTTTAAATTCCATGAGCCAATACGTTGTATAAATTAAATTGAATAAACTTTTCCATTTCCCTCGTATTAATATAAAATATATATATATAGTCGTGGACCCATTTTTCTGGAAATAAAAAATCAGTACAGGTGACCCAGCACCTTAACAATCCCACACAAGGTTCCACATTTAAGTTTTCACACCCTGCAACCACATCATCAACAGTATCCTTGATTGTTCCCACAATGCAAATTGAAAAGTTTTCCCATTTTCCTGGCCCACTTTAGGAAAAACACCACCAGAGGCCAATGCACATCCTGTCAATGGTTATTCTCTTCTGTAATTCTAGTGCACTAGGGGAAAGTTCATTTAACTCCTTACATACAAGTGTGAAGGTACCACAACATTGTGTAAAACTTTTCTAAAGCGGGACAAATGATATGAAAATCTGGGTCTATAACAGTTTTTTTTTTTTTCTTTTTTGTATTCATTAGCAAGTAGAATAAGTTTGTCGGGAAGTTGGCTGGAACACGTTGCAGTCTAAGCAATCGATTTGTGTTTCATTTTCCCGAATTCAGGTCGTTGGAGAGGGCAACGAAACGAAAGGATGTCAGAGAATATAATTTTTTTTGGGGAAAAATGCATTCAAAGGACCTTGCAGACATGGAATGGTCATGTAATGATGATTTCTGGCTGAAACGGTAGCCAACTGCATTCGCCCTTAAAAGCATGTTTTGAGCCAGCTATAACCGAGGATATATCTCACGGACGTGGTGCGAGGTAATTGTGCTCTTCATCCCTAAACCAAGGAACTGAAGTCTTAAAGACCTATTGGTCTGACGTTTTTCCTTCTAAAAACTGTTGAAAGACCTACCTATGGACATTTAAGGACAATTTTGTTGTTTACCTTTCTATGTCCAGTCTACCCAGAAGCAGAGCTAGAGAAGGAGCTCTCCTCTTCTTTATTGTGTGGTCTTGAGCCATCTAAGGTCGCTCAAGAGCAATTTTATTCTCACTTGTGTTAGTGCCTGGCCACAGAGACATTCCAAGAAACTGCCAGAATGACGAGCTCGTTGAAATAGGCAACTTGCTAGATTTTCCTATCGCTACAAGAAAACACTTACTCAAGCTGGATGCCATTAACAATACAAGGCACAAGTACAATAAAATGTGGCTCAAGATAGATCAGAAAGGCTTCCATGGATCGGATCACAAATCCACTTCGTCATCAGTATTGTTACGAGGTACTTTGCCATAGGTTCACTTGCTTAAAGGCTTGGCCTCTTTTCTAAAGACTTCTATACGACTTATAGATTTGTATACGTCCAGCTCTGCCCAAAAGAAGACTGCTCCACTTGGCAACTCCTTCCTTTCACGATCTTTCTAAACGATCTGGTGGAATTTGACGAAAGTAGCATCCTTTGCTTTATCAGAGTCTCCCACCGGTTCTATAAGTCCACAAGTAGGCAGGACATCAAAAGAGTGTCACAATGGACCTCTTTTGGTCTTAGTGTGGCCACCCCAACCTAACCTAGTCATCAACAATTTTTTCATCGCCAAACTCATCCGTATGTGCAAGATGAAGATGGAGGGTCCTCACTGATACATCTAGATCGGCCATCGAGACATTCGATATTCTCTTTAGTCTAAAGGTTCTTCTCAGAAAAAGGACACTCATGGACGCTGCCTATATAATAATTTGTAGCCAAATGCCGGGTAGCCCTTTATATTGGTTCAATATATGACTAGAGGCATCCCCTTCTCTGCATACATTCCCGCTGCTGATTTGGTTCATATTAAGCCGCAATTTAAATGAAATCAGAATTAAATACTAGTTAAGTATACGAGTGCATATTAACAAGCGTAACCTGCGGCAAGGTACTATTTGGTTATTTATACTCACACTCTCCTGCAATGTGACTTTCATCATGAAAATTCCAAATGAGTTTCAACACAAACATGCGTTTTGCATACATATGTGTACGTTATGCGTTGAAAATACGGTATCCTGTTGATTTAATTGTGTTTGACCTCGTTTATAACGTGGGTTTACTTGAATGGTCAGCTTGCATCTCACTCGTCTTAGGGGTTGTTTTTGGTTTCACAATGGAAAATTCGCACAAATGCATTTTGTGTTTACTGTAAGAACTCGTTATGTGTATGAATTCTGATAACGGTTTTTGTTGATTATCATAATCCAAATTTTGCTAAGGGTTGTTTGACGGTTTGCGGTTTGTCTTAATTTCAATAGGTTTAGAGACTTGGGTGCTAACTAGGACTACCCTGGGCATCAGCAAGCAAGCGCCATGGATAGCTTGTGATGATGGTGCATGGTGGATGATGATGATCGCCATGATGTGGACATTATGGTCTTTGGACATTCTGTCCGATGACGATGTGTTGGTTGGTCTGTGTCGCCTTCTGCTTCACACAGACTCAACTATTGGACAATGTCCAAACCCTAAGGCACTACACTCACGGTTTGGAATGCATTATGGTACCTGTGTGGGAGAATACACAGTCATACGAGAAAACGTTCACGAGTGTATGGAGGGACAAGCGTAGGGGACACATGTGTGAGTAGGTTAGGCTGGCAAAGAAGAACTGCCTCTTCGCCACACTCAGGTCAATACAGACCCATTATGATACCCATAGGGTAAAATCTTACATTACCCGCTTAAAGTGTATAAAACTGTTAAACTAACGTACTGTGTCTGCCGTGGTACAAACCATCCTGTGGATTTAAAAAAGTGGCTCAGGTCGTTCACCGGTATGTCGTCGGATAGTTCCTCGAGATCTCGGAAGAAGTGACGTCCGAAAAATCTGTGTCTAAGGTAGTACAGGCCAGGACAGTGACAGTGGAAGTGGGTTGCATCCTCATGAGCTTTCTCGTAGCCGTAGCCCCTACACAGATCTTCTTCCGTAATACGGAGCTTCTTCATATGGTACCGCAGGGTTTCCATCCATCCTTCGCTCAGTTCCACTCATTTTTCATGGATTTCCAAAGTGCATGTCCTTCCAATCTTAAAATTTGTCACCAATCATCGAAAAAACCTTGTCTAGCCCAACTCCACAAACAGTAATCGAATGAAGATCCCCTTGAAATGAGTCTTGATCATCTTTCAGACTAAAGTCGTCTTGTGAGTAAATTTTCAAAGCCGAGATCAAGAAAAGAGAATGCAGGCTGCTCCATCAAAGTCGATAAAGACCTCACCGAGGGCAACCACACAAGCGCTGAGATTAAACGCAGAATAACCACTGCCAATCCCTGTTCCTTTGGACTAAAAAGACAAACACATAAAGCGATTCTTTACAAGCAGCATAGACGTCGTCAAGAATGGATGCAGTTCTCTCGATTGTTTTGAAAATATAAATCTGGTCCCATCTGCATAGATGGACAGTGAAGGAGGAGATACAACGATGAACTGTATGGACTGATCAGTGACATCGAAGAGTCCAAATACAATTACCAAGATGGCTGGGACATGTCGACCAGATGCACACTAGTCTTTGAGTCCACCCCGTAGAAAGACCGCGACTCAGGTAGTGTGCACAAATAGCAAGAGACCTCAACCAAATTGGCGAACGAAACTGGAGGGAGCTAGCTGAATATCAAGCTGGATCGAGACGCTGGTGGCAGAGAGTATCACACTTCGTGGTGTTTGTTGACGTTTTATAGAAAAACTTCGTTACCGGCCTTGAAAGTAACCTTTCAACGCTAAATCGAAGAAAACGAAGAGAGTTTAGTTTCACTTCTGATGCCCACAATCACCTTCAATACCACATTCATGAAAGCTTCCGCTAAGTAAGACGTCAAAAAAACGTTCTTCGCCATCTCCATGACAGACAACACTAATTCATTCCTTTTAAGAGGTGATTGACTGATTTTTCTGTCCAATTACCTTATTTCGGCACACCTCATTAAATTTGTCTCTGACGGCTTCCTACACTGCCTCTGGAGTTGGCCAGTTTTATTCAAGTTTAGGAATAAATTTCTACAACAGTCATGGTTTCTCTAATGTGCTGTGGAATGACACTTACACCACAAAAGCTTCATTTACTGTGTCCATATCTTGCATGAATGCTAACTTGCATCCAAAACATTGTTTACTACTTCACTGACTCGATGCGTCCAAAAATATAAATCAACAAATGTTCACTCGTAAAGAAACCCCAACTCCCCCACATTTTCCATCCAAGAAGTCAGCAGTCAACATGTTCGAAATGAATTATAATTTTCCACTCAAAAACGATGTGTAACAAGAAAATTATAAATTTTCCCCGCACCACGTTGAAGAAGGGAGGCATTCATTTTGAATTTTCAAGATTTATATCTTGCAGATGTTTTAGGATTTGAATTATGTAACGACGACGGTATTTACTGTGAAAGATAAATCATTAAACTCCATCAATGTGACTGGAGAATGTTGTAAATTCAATCTTAAATTGTCGTATCTATATTTGTTTTGAATTTCAATTGACTCATCAATTTGTACTTAGATACTATCAAACAAATCAAGATAATTGAGGGTTATACTCGTATAGTTGCCTTGGAATGATGTGAGTTACGGATTTAATTACTACTGATGGCAAAACCTCTGTGAATAATGAAAATTAAAAATGTATAGCTCTTCCGGAAGCCTTATAAGATTTAATAACCGTTAAAGAAAGACCAGACATGCGATAACTCACAAAAAAAGTAACAAAATCACGTTTCATTTGAGAAATAAAAGCAACAAAAACCGTAAGAGTGTCATTAAAAACGAACGCATCCCTTGGGTGGAATTTGGTTGAAAACTTTTCAAATGCACACACACCTTGAATTTAGATTGCGCCTTAGAAAATTTAAGCTCAAGTCGGGGTGCGTATAATGACACACACGTGCGTGGTGGCCATAATGTAATCCCGCAGACAATGTACATGTAATATGTAATCTGTTCTTGTGGCTGGGTAATGCTCAACTTGTGCGGAAGACATTAAAGGGTGATGACTGCCAACCATAATGGTGAGTCAAGAGGGCAATGTGTTCTTTATGCACATTTAAGGATGTGAACTGTGAAGATACTTCTTTACAAAGAAAATGTTTGGTATCCATCGTTTTATGTGCGAGCGGCTTTAAGACATGTCGTGAAGGTTGTAATAAAAAGAGGGATTGGCCCAAACCCGTGTCCCAGATGTAGTTTTAATAGAAATTTCCACCTACAGTTGGCCTTTAATAGAAAGTCTAAAACGAGGACTTTGCAGGGGTTCTATATAAGGTTATTTGGAACTCGTTAGCCAGCTTATATACTACTTCGACTTGAAGCCCAGAATAAGGCTTTGAAAATGAAGCCAAAATAAGGACTCTGCACGGGTTCTATAGAAGATTTGATCGGCTTCGGTGTAACTCGTAAGCCAGGCCATTTCCTTATAAAATACTTCGACTTGAAGCCTTAGAAGCCTTTGAAATAAACGCAGAAAGTAATGTTCCATTTGACTGTAGGGTTGTGTCATAGCTTTCGACAAGTAAAAAAGTTCAAGCTCAACTACTAATCAGGTGAGGCTACCCTTATGCTTCTCAACCTGGCCCGTCGTAAGAACTTCTACACGGATGCGATCCACATGAAATGCTACAACACCCTTCGGACCTTGAACGTCAAAAATGCAACGTTTGGACGTCTTTCAAGAAATCACAATTGCAAGGTCATCAGGGAATGACCACAAAGCGGTATTCTGTCACACATTCTGTGGACCAAATCGAGACTTGAGGGAATTTGGGAACTTGAAGAGATGTGCAGCAGAGTATGTAAAGGGGAATGATGGGGAATCTCTTGGTTCAACGAAGAGTAAAGGAGATCTTTCCAGATCCATGTAGTATCACAATGGATCTTCCGCGAGTCGAAGTGTGCTGGTTTTAGTTGGCAGCCACTTCAACCTAATTTTACCTAAAGCACTCGGAGTGGCAATGTACGTGATACCAAAATGAGCCTTGTAAATGATTCTAAAATTCTTGTCAATGGACCAAGGCGCGATTTCATCCACAGGACGATTCATAAAGATCTCATAAGAAGTCAGACTAAGGAACTGAGTTCTCCTGTGGATGGCATATAAAGACTTCCTAAACCCGAAAGGTACCACAAAACACTCATTGACGATGGATCGGTCCTGGAAAGGAAGATGTGAGATATAACTTTTCATGATGGATGACAGAGTTGGAGCAGACGTCTTCTTCCAAAAGCTAGGCCTGTCCTGTCATCGGAGTTTTGGGGACGACAACCTTTGTGTGTCAAACTGAGGTGGTTCCTCATAGAAGGTCAGGTGGAAGGAAAAAATAACCCCACGGTAGAGCTTAGGTGCATGGAACAAGTAGACATTAACACTTGACAACGTTGGAACTTATGCAGAAATGTAACGAATTGAATTGAGTTGTGGGGATCGGACGAGGATGTTTGGTTGCTGAATCACAGAACTATTGAACGTCATCATGGTCAACTGTAGACGGATGAAGGCGAACAAAAATGACGGAGGACACAACCAAATGAACGATTTTAAGTATGGAGTGAACACCACTCAAATGGTTAGTATCAGCAACGTTGGGTACCATCTGAAGAAGTTTGGTCAGACTATGGGAAGACTTTGTGCCAATATCTGACCTAAGCTAGCACGAAAAAAGAGTGATCTTGAGCTATTCCAGGTTGAAAAACCCAAAGATCAGCCAAAAAAATGCTGGTGAAATCCAGAGAAGGTATCTGGTTAAAATTGTGGAAGAGAGACGAAAAGGTGGATTGGTAAACACTCCAACTTGATCGATTTGAGTTATAATGCAGCCACCTTCGGTAGTTTAATTCACGAGTTCATACAACTGAACTACTGTGGTACGTGCCACGCACCTTTCCTACTCCCTAACAAATAAATATTGTTTTGTCTCCTAATGACTCCAACAATACTCCAACCTTTATGTCTATAGTTAAGCAAAATAGGTCTTATCACTCTAAACCATCACTCTATCACTCTATCCAACCAAACAATCAATTAGACACGCTCACAGGTCACAATTTAAATTCAAAAAAAAAAACAATTTCACGTGACAAATCCCATTGCAAAGGCTTATCTACAAAACTATTCAACATGAGCACACAAAGTATCTAAAAGTCTCATCAAAAAAAATACAAAATGTCACGCACTCATAGCCGCCAGATGGATTTTGTAATTAGCTCTCCATAAAAACAAATCGCGCCGACTTTTGGGCAGATGTAGCAACACCACTTGACAGATACTAAAACCACACCACGTGTCACCAGATAATCTCAAATTGGGTGTGTGTTAAACAGCTGTAATGGCCGAATTAAATCTGACCTTTAATTAAATCGGAAAATCGGTTTAGATACATTTTTTTATTTTATATATACTTTCAACATTATCGGGGTGAAAGTCGTTGGAGATCAACTTTTTTCCCCCGTTCGTCGTCGTGGGTTGTTCCAAAAATTAGGTATCACTTTCAGATATTCATGACGGGTTTCAATTATAATTGTAATTAATTGGAAAATCAAAAGAGTAATCTTCGATAATTGGGGCTTAACAAGATTGAGGGAGGGGGAGAGACCAATAAAATGAGAAATTTTATAAAAACAATCTCAGACATGGTTAGGTGGGGAGATTTCTCAGGCAAGTGCGTTTTAAACGTCGCAAACAGACTCTTAAGCCAACGTAGGTAAGTTAGACTTCAATATAAAGGTAGGTTAGGTTAGGTAATAGGGTTGACGGGAAAGGAAGTGCTTTCTTTCTCCGTCACATTAAGGTCAATGTAGACCCATTGTGGTACCCTAGGAGTTTCAGCCTCCCTTAACAGGAACCATAAGCCTATGTTCTATCGAGCCAGTCGGGGCGCCAATAAATCTATGTATGTCGACCACAGACTTGTCGGACAGTTTCAATCCCAGTCTTCTTGCATGGTAGTTAAGTATATTATGCCCGGTGATGATACCTATTAGAGAAGATAGGGATTTTTTGTCCATTGACAGGATTCTATCGGTTTTTTGTTTATCGTAGAATGGCCATAGTTTCCTAGTTATAACACAGGAACAGAGCGCATTCCATCTATCATTTGCAGTCTTTTGAATTTTGCTCCCAATCTCCTGTTTGAGGTTACTGGGTGGAATTTTAGCGGTGGTATCAGCTTGGTCGGAGTCTAATGAAGATCCTTCCCTTGCCAGCTCATCAGCTGTCTCGTTTCCAGGCACCCCTCTGTGGCCGGAGACCCAACAGTGTCTTTCATTGTGCTGTCTGCAAAAAATCCGTAGCTCTTCGCGACAACGAGTTACAAGCTTCGAGTTTACCTCTTTGGCAGGAATCGCTTTTATTGCCGCCTGGCTGTCGATGATAAGCTAATATCATCCCGTGGTAGTGCCTTCATTGCAACCTGTTGGGCAGCTGTTGTCCCTGCCAGGACCTCCGCTTGGAAGACACTGCTGTAGTTCGGGAGTCAAATCGATCCAGACAATCCGAGAGTCTCGGAAAAGAATCCAGCACCCACTCCAGTGTCCATTTTGGATACGTCCGTGTAAACGGAAGTGGTTGTGTCATTATTTAATACCTAATTGTCCTGCCATTTGTCCCAGCTGGAAAAAAAGGTTAAGAACGGTCTATAAAATTTTAAGTAAGGCGGCATGTAGTCTGTGCATACAGTATTGACCACAAAATTGCGTAAGATCTGTGCATGCCCTGTCAGACTGCGTTCACAGTTTGGCTTATGCGAAGGGCGCCTTTTGCGGTATAAAGGTAAAATGCTTCCTCCTCAAATAAAGGAAAAAGCTTGAAGACAAAATCTACATAAGTCAACTCAATCTCATGCAGGAAAGTTCCGACGAGTGACGGGATTTCTCCTGAATTTCTAAAGCTTTCAGGCCCAAGAACAGCTCTGTAGGCGGTAGAATTCAATAGCTCAGTCTTGGCAATAATTCTCCCGGATTAATAGACATTGCTAGACAACCGATAAGAGAGTCTTAAGAGCTTCCAAGTACTATTGCGTTCCCAAGGAAAGGCGCAGTAAAAAAACGACCGCGACTCAGGTGGGGCCCGGAAGTGGAAAGGGACCTCAACCAACTTAGCATGCAAAATTGAAGGCAGCTAGCTAAAGATCCAGCTGGCTGGAAACGCTTGTTGGTTAAGGCCCATGGTTCACCCCGGACTGTAACGCCACCTTAAGTCAGGAAGTAAGTAAATATTGTTACGTTTGTTGGTGAAACCAAGCAAGATATGCTGTCCAAGACCTGACGTAGCAATGACCGACGTTATGTTATATACGTTTCCAAACGGATATCCAAAGAAACCACAACTTTTGGGTCCCTTTTCATCTCTCTTACCACCGGTACCGTGAACAATTTTTTTTTGCGACTTCAACCTAAGCACTTTCTTTCAATTGCCAACCTTAGGTGGAACAGCCTAGAAAACTGTGCCGTTTCCAGACAGATTAGGACGAACGACCTTATAAACAGAACTCGCACCGATGCAGCCTAGAAAATTGTGCCATATCCAGACAGATAAAGACGAACGGCCTTACCAACAGAACCCGCACCGAGACAGCCTAGAAAACTGTGCCATATCCAGACAGATTAGGATGAACAACCTTAACAACAGAACTCGCACCGAGACAGCCTAGAAAACTGTTCCATATCTAGACATATTAGGATGAACGACCAAAACAGAGCTCGCACCAAGACAGCAAAAATTGTAGAAATAAGCACAGCTCTCTGGCCAATTGGCTTACACGCTACCAAATTAGACATCCCCTTCAATACTCATTGCACTATCTGCAACCATAAACAGGAAAAGGAAACCCTATTTGACTTTCTCTGTGACTTCCCGGCACCAGCCAGAACCAGGCATCTTACACAAAGCCCTTTTCAACACCTTTAACTTCCTCAACTTCACAGAATGGATTTGAAAGCTACCTCTCTCAGTTACACCCATCAACATCCAGCTCACGTGAGTTGTGATATCAAAAACGCGCATAAACTTGTGTCTCTGCCACTTTTATCTTCCTAACTACCCTCCTTAAGCCAGCTTGCTTAGGAGTCCAATGTTCTAGCCAAGGCTCAGTCAATTGAAATGAATTCCAGAGTTGTTTGCTTCTCTGTCAAAATTAAAATGTTCAATCTTCTGTCACAAGGATAGTAGGCAAGAATTGTGAAGGTGTTAATAGGCATCGGTTCTGTTCCTGTCAGAAAAGCCTGTGCCTGTGTACAAAGTTTTGCAACTTATCGATTGGACATTAATACATTCATACGCTACGCATGGCCATGAGAGACCACACACATCCATTTCTACACAAATTTTAGGACTTTTTCCTCAGAATGCTGCTCAGTTATATTACTTTTGTTTTTACAACTCAACTTTGGCACAGCAGCTGTACCAAAATGTCATTTATCTCGTTTTTAGTTGGTTTGACATTTAAAGTCTTTGCCTGGCTTGAAGGAAGATTGCTTTGGGCATTTGGTAAACACAAAACACAAAAAAACAGTCAACAACTTGTGCTGTTATAAGTTATGAAGTTTTCCTTAAGATATGAGTATATGTATTGGGTTGTCACAGATATTGTGATGGTGTTTACCGCATGACAAGCAGCGGGGGGGATTTGTTTGTTTAGCAAAGAAGCCAACACAAGACAGAAAAAAAAAATTGTACTTTCCAAGAGTGAGGCATGTGTTTTCGACTTGGAATATTTGTTTTTGCACATGTCGACACTCGAAACCTCAAATTGACTTGATAAAATTGGAAGTGGTGGTGAACAGTTGTGGGGTGTGACTGTGATTGGAATGAATTTGTTGATAATGGAGTTACAGGTGTTTTTATTTTTCAACTTTATGACCATTCTTCTGTCAATTCAAAGGCTAGGCAAAAAGTTGACAGTGCTTCTGTTAATGGAGACATGTTTTCTAGGAACACTGTACCGTCACATGGTTAGCCACATTTCAGGACTTCTATCTTCCTGGGTAAGCGAATGTTATGGCATTGCATACCTTGCTTTCCGTCGTCTTTACATTGCCACTTGAGTTGTCAAATTGTGGTGACTATAGGTTGAAGGTTCCTCATCTGTTCGCTAGTATTTTGTCTCAAAAATCTTACTTTGGAACCGACATGACAGGAAAACGGGCCTGACTGTAGCTAAAGTGACTAAAGGAATTCAAATCGATCGTTGGCTTTGGGAGCCGTCTCAAGTTGAAATATTTTATAATTTGTCAGTCTTTTGGAAGTAGTATCTACAAGTGTTCGGAATGTCATAGGTAAGGTAAGGTGGTTGTCTCCGCTTAAGCAAGAATACACTTCGATCAAAATGAAAGTCCATTGTGATACCCCGTAGAGTACCGAGTATGGATTTCCTTGTTTTACATGAAAGATACTATGGGTAGCTGTATCGGTGAAGGACCCACCCTATACCAATCTATGTGCCGAACCATTTAGACTCACAGAGGTAGAGGTGGCGGTTCAAAAGAACCCAAGTAGCACCTGTTTTGATAACCACGGGTCGTGTGACCTGGTTAAATTATGTGTTTTGTTGAAGATGGGTGAGACAGTCGGGAGCGCCTAAATCCGAGATAAGATCTCGTATGCCTATACCCAAGATGACGTTAAGATCTTCGAAGAATGGTTGGTTTAGTGCACGCAGTCTGGCTCTTGTTAGTGCCAGACATTTACAGAGGAAATGGGAGGTAGTTTCCTTCTCATTTTGGAATACTTAGTTTGGTCGCATGTTCTCCAATAGGCCAATGCTCAGTGGTTATCGTCTAGCGATATCTGGGCGAATTCTGTTAAAGAAATCTTTTGTTCTAATCTTATCGTAGGTCGGCCACATCTTCCTTGATATGGCGCAGTTTGTTAACCGCTTCCATTGGAGGTTGGCTTTCTGCAGAAAATGTGAGTGGATTTATCCTTTAACCGTTCCTATACTGGCTGTTCCTTTGGACCTTTTTGAGTTTCGTAAGGTTGTAGCCTTTGCTCAATGTGGGCCACCATAAGTGAGAGTTGGACGCTGTGTACATCCACAAGGTCATCTTTGACTAAAGTCCCCACTTCTCACCGACAAAGCTTTTTATTTTATAAATTTCTAGCTTGGCTAGGTCCCTGAGGTGTTTCATAGAAATACTCTCCAAAGGTTTGCCTCCTTAGCCTTGATAGGCAAACGAGTAACAATTTCTTCCCACTTGCTCGTCTCTACAGCTTTTACAGAAATCGTAGGAAGGGACACCCAATCTAGTGGCGTATCTATCGAACAATGCCCTGTGAGGGATACTACTATAGTTCTTATTTGTTTCCCATTCATGGACAGATGTCTTTGTGTTCCCTTTAGATCCAGGTTAGGCTAGGTCGGTATCGACAAAAGGCAGATATTATTCCACCTATTATGAGACATTCTTCAGGCTTCGGTATCGAGGCGAGATTTTATCAATTCTAGAGAAGC
This sequence comes from Criorhina ranunculi, assembly GCA_951813785.1. Classification (NCBI taxonomy): domain Eukaryota; kingdom Metazoa; phylum Arthropoda; class Insecta; order Diptera; family Syrphidae; genus Criorhina; species Criorhina ranunculi. Next base: position 28,465,161 of record OX638385.1, on the reverse strand, counting down.
AGGCGGTTCCCTTCTGTTCCCGGAGCGGTTCTGACCTGTTTTCTCTTTTGCTTCCTCGTGACTTTATAACAAATCCCAGACTTCATGACATCTTAAGTGAGACATGGATTACACACTTCAATATTGATTGACCGAAAGGTTCCCATCATAACTTTCCCTAAGTCCTCCTCACAGCCTTTCAAAAAATGGTATTCAAAAAAATAAAACCCTTGTGACTTAAACAACACTCCTCTCTACTCTCAGTGATTTTCAGAAATGCAAAAACTTCGATGGGATTTCGTCCTTCTGCAAATACCCACCCACTCACACACATACACACAAAAGTAATGAAACTGTAGTCCATTTTGTTTTCGCAGTGGAAAAAGTCATTAAATTAAATTAAGAGCTTATGCCTATAATTCTTGAAATCGAATCCGAAAAGTTTTTTTTTAATTGATTGCCATTGGGGAAAAGTTAATAATTACGAATCGGCAAAAGGACCTTATGCCATGACACGCGTTCATATTTTCAATTGGTAGAGTAAACTTTGTTCCAAAGTCGTCCGTTTTTCGTTGGGGAAATCAATAAAACACAACAAGGATGTAAATTACTCAAATCGTGAATCTTGAGACAATTAAAGGTTTAACCAGAAATAAATGTTCGATAAAAAAATAAAGAGAAGACTGTATACCCTTACAGTGAGGGAGCCTGAGGGAAAGGACGATAAGCAGTTTGCGTGACTTAAAATGCCACAAAGGAGCAACAATAAATATGGTCGATAAAATTACTAAATTGACTTTTGGCAAGGAAGTGCCTTCACAGTCAATTTGTACACCACAGGCTTACCATTTCGTGGGTAGTTAGTCAAGAGAGGACACTATACGAGTAAGTGGTGTCTTTCCTTGCGAGAGGAAGGAAGGCAGGCTTGATTTTATCCATAGAGTGTGTGGTTGCATTGTAGTTTTGTGCGGTAGTATTTGGTGCCGAGCCAACTTGTAAAGTATCTCATTAGAGGAGCGATGAAGGTGCACAAAGATATCTCATGCGTAGATTTAACTTGCTAAACGGGAAACGGAAGCGAAATTTAAAGGAAGATTAGGTTAGGTTGCAAGAGTTTATGGAAATATGCTGTCATAAGACTGTGAGTCACTGATTTTCGCATTTTGACTGTCTTTAGCAAATTCATCTCCAACTCTACCTCATCTATATATTAAAACGGTGAGTGCAAGAGGAGGTACAATGACGAACTCTATGAGCTGTTCAATGATATTGACAAAAATGACTGAGACATGAACTAAAGAGCAACAGCGGGCGCTCTGGGTAAGAAAGTCTGCATATCTTTCCCGGAGAAACGACGCAGTATGGAAAAAATGAAAGTCGGGTGGTGTACGCAAGTAGAGAGCGACCTACACCAACTATGCAAAACTGAAGGGTACTGGCTAAGTATTGAGCTTGTTTGGGAGGTTTGTCTCTTCACCACGAATAGTAGTGTCACCATAAATAAGTAACCACAGCCTTTAAGGTAAACTGCGACGAAGTTTATTTACTGAAACCTTATTAAAGTTACGGGCAGTTTGCTTCCAATGAATCGGCTACCACTGGTATAATAGTCTATGCGTTTGCAGGTTTAGCTACTTAAATGTCCACTGAAAGTTTATTCTAGGACGACATGGTCCACAAAACAAAGTAAAGGCAAACAAGCTTCTCAACATGACGAGTACTGAATACGCCCGGATTGTAGAGATTACTACCACACCACGAAGGAAAGGACGCGGCAGTTGTAAGGATGAGAATAAGAACAAAACTCTTGCTCCTTTGATGCTTTGGAAATATCCTTCTTTGACAAGTTACATGAGAGCTCAGGAATACAAGTTGTAGGACAAAGTTATTCGGCATGGGTTAAGCAGAAAGGGCACTTCAATTTCGACTGCCGGCTCTGCGTGCCGGATAGAGAAGCTTTTCATGACAATTTGACTCTTGAAGATTTGGCAACTTCCTCAGAACAAATTACAGAGCTGCGGTGATCACAAGTCGCAGAGTTTAGTTGGCACCCAAGTACTTATTGGACTTCTAACGGGATCGCATGAACTACTTAGTTGCCACTTCTGCCTATTTGAGAGCGGCTTGACATGCTGACCCTTTTCTGCATGAAGTTCTGTAGTAATGTGACGAAGAAAGAAGGATGCAAACCAAGATTTCACTATCAAAATGTTCGGTAAAATCATGGCAGACTACAACGTTCTTTACAAACTTCTTTACTCTCAAGACCCTTAAGGTAAAATGATAATAGACTGATCCAAAGATCGTCGCCTCATCTGACGATCTTGCAATAGAAAACAAACACAGTCCCACTGCGTGGAAGGAGCGCATGTTGCTAACCTGGACTCGAGGGACTATTTACTGACCTAGACCCTTGAAGAGTCGTAAAGCGGGAACTGAGACTGACAACTATCAATCCAACAAAGTCCAATGGTAACAACAGCTGGTGTGTATGACAACCATCAAGATATCTGATGTGTTAAGCCTTTTCTCGATCACACTATCGGAAAGATAGATAGGTTGACAAGAGTCTGTTGACTAAGGGTTGTAGAAAACTTGATCCATGGAGGGCGGGACTTAGTGGGCAAAGACGACGAGTATAGCAAGATCGTCTGATATATTGTAGAACGACCACAAGGAAGCACAGGGCTAAGAAAAGTGTCTTTAAGATTTCAATGAACTCAGTTGTTCATCTAGAGTCTAGACTTAGTAAAAAAAAGGCCTTTTCGATCGGTCTTCAATCAAGTTCTACAAAATTTTGCAAAGTTGTGCCAAAAGAGATGATTCGAAATCGACGAATTAGGTACACTTGCTTAGTTAAGGTGGCGCTACAGTCCGGGGCGAACCTGAGCCTCAATCAACAAGCGTTTCCAGCCAGCTCGATCTTTACCTAGCTGCCTCCAGTTTCGCACGTCAATTTAGTTGAGGTCCTCTTCCACTTCCTATACTGCTCCGTCCCTCGGGAGATGGATTCGAAGATTCCACGCAATGGTTAGTAATGGCTAAGGATAACTACCTACTTATCAGGCCAGCGACCCTTGGAGGGTCTGAGCCTGAACCAATGCCGCTTTCCATCCTTCACGCTCCTGGGCACGCTGCTTCCAGTTTACTAGAGCAAGGTTTCTGGCGTCCGCTATTGCCTGATCTTTTAACCGAAAGTTCGGTCTTCATTTTCTTCGTGAACCAGATGGCTGGGATTCAAAGATCCTCTTAGCTGGAGCATTCCCGTCCATTCGCTCCATGTCGCCGAGCCAGTACAGTCGACGGATTTTCGCCTTCCGGACTAAAAAGGTTGCTTGATCAGGGAAGACCAAAATTTCCTTGTCTTTGGGATCGTGCTGATTGCGTGGTAAACATTTTAACTCTCAAACTTCATTGCTCCTAGAAGTGAAACCAATAGCAAGTCCAGATGGTTAGGAAAATTGAAATTCCAAATCCAATAAATAGATGTGAAAACGTCAGTTACAACGCAACCCCTCTACCTATACCATGACACAAATATATTTCAACACCTGGCTTGACAATCCCACACTCATAAAAAAAAAAAAATTCTAATCTTCGTTTTGAAAACTTCTGCACGGACTATCCGTTTCTACACGAGTCCTGTAATCATAATAATTTTCGTTAGACAGCGACCCCCTTTTTTGTTGTGCACTTCCAAAGTGGGTATGTCCTTTCCCCTAAATAAGGAAAATATTGAAAAAGATAATAGCATTGAGGTCTTATCGCCCTCGTAATGCACCAAACCGCACCCACTATAGAATTAAACGTAATTATAAGAAATCTATGTTTAGAACATAAATCACATGATTTTCACCGGAACACCCTCCTCCAAGACCATTATACGTGTCACGTGCGGCACAAAATATTTAGCCTTCCCTTCAAATATTCTAAAGAGCTTAACTTTTATTCCTTGTGATTAATTCGCTATAAGGAGATACAAGTTTCTTTTCTTTTCATTTAGGCCTAAGAAGTCTCGAGATTCACAACATCACACCATTGAGTTTCAATATTAGGTAGGAACAGATAAGGGTTGGTAGTGCAGAGATAAAAGTATTAAGTTTCAGAAAGAATTAACGGCACGCTTTTAGTACCATTAGAGGTCGTTAAAGATGCGGTTGGAATGAAATGATTCCAAATTTCCCTTGGGTACAAATCTTTTGTCAAGTTTGTCAAGCCGAGGAAACATGTTCGAATAATTCTGAACTTATCCGTGCTTAACTCACAATGAAGGTCCTTCTAAATGGTTTAACATTCAATGAATTTGTAGGACTGATGAATTAGACAGAACTCCTTTAAGGCTTCATAGGGATTGCCTCAGGCATCACAACCGCAATATGTAGTGCTAAAACTTTGCCAGAGACTGTGTTCGGTGTCTTGTCAAAGATCTGAAAGAGTGATGCTCCGAATTTTCCACTTAGAGTTGGAGTCTGTGCCGCGCTCTATGAGTGTTGGGCAGGCATGTCGGCACGAACCGTAAGCATGAGATGACCTAAATCACACAAAGGGAACATGCGGAAGGTGGGTACGTGCTTAGAAAGACAAATCGCTGGGCTATAACCAAGCGGCTAGAGAACGAAACCTGTCAAGGTCCCATAACACAACATAATACATATTACGAAAGCCTTCCAGCTTCGTCGAAAAAATTACTGCAAAGGGTTCTCATTCAGGATAAGACACTCGAAAAACAGTTACCGAATAGATTTTACTTCTTTTTGTCCTGAAAGGCCATACACAAGTAGTTGTGAAGTCTCCCAAGCCATTTAGCGCCAGAAACCACTTGTACTGACCACTCTAAGATCTGGACTGATACGCTAAATCAAGAAAAATATAGAAGAGGAGCTCAGCAGGTAGCGAGTTCTTACTGGAACCACCCTTCTCGTAGCCGTCAGAGTAATGCCCATTTATCTCATAGCGACAAAGAGAGAGTATATGTACGACGTAGAAGTAGAAGTTAGGAAGGAAACGGCAACATGAGAAGTCGAGGAGATCACCTTGCAACATCACAAGGATGATCGGAAACATTGCGGATTGGACATTTCGACACAATTCCTTATCGGACACGGGTACTTCAATGACTAGGACGGAAAAAATTAAGAACCCAACAAAACAATGTAAGACATACGTTCTTCGAATGCCCCAGCGACTTGCAGAGAGCCAAAAACTGAACAAAAAAGTATGCGGAGTCGCATTGGACAATGGTAATGCATACGAATGAGGAAAACTGAAACCGACTACGTTCCTACGTCGACGAACTGCTGAAGAAAAAGATAACGGCTTGCATCCGGGATGAGATTTAGTCAGTGAGAGTCCAACACACCAGGGAAGCATGGCCGCTCCTTTCTTTTTTTTTTTTGTGAGGAGGAATTGGTTAAGGACCGGCCATATTTCCCTGGTGTATCGGATTCTGACTAAGAAATGTGACTGTGAGCCCAACTGCGGAAACTCTCTCCCATTTCCTCTGCAAATGTCCGACACTAGCAAGAGCCAGACTGCGTGCACCATACCAATCATTCTTCGACGACCAAAACGACATCTCGGGTAAAGAGATACGAGATCTAATCCGTTTTCTAAATTCCAGAGGCGGGGTCTAGGCACCGGCTGTCTCTCATCTTCAACAATACGCATCATAAGCCAGATGACACGAACCGAGGTAATCAAAAAAGGCACATCGTAGTGGGTTCTGTTGAACGGCCACATCTACCTGCCTACCATGACTGTGAGCCAAGTGGGATCAACTGAGAGGTCAGTCGAACAGAAAAGACCAGGCAAACCCCTCTAACACTGATAGCCCAAGGAAGATAGAATAAGAGACAGCCCAATGGGTACGGGCACATTTGTGTCCTTTTGAATAGTTTTCCCACACCGGGTATATCTTCACGTCCCTCGAATTATTTGTTTATGAAGGTATCAAGTCATGGTCCTTTCAAAATCCTTAAAGCTCTTCCCTCAGTAAATAACACTTCGAGCTGGGATATAACCGTGACTTGTGTTCGCCTTTTTGAGAAATTTGTGGCAACTGATTATGATTTGAGACTTGATGAAACCGCTTGTCTGGCTCTTTGCACTTTCCCTGCGCCCTAAACACTGTTCATGTTACAAAAATGTAACGAAACAGAGTCAACCGATGCCAATACGTCTACAACAGCACAATTGACTGGCCTTCCCATGCTTCATCTCATCATCCATATTCTCATCCCTTAGTTGATGGAAAACCATTACCATAAAACTGAACTCCAACGTCAACCGAGTTAAAACGGTATCCGTATCCTCCACTCTAGGTAATAATTTCCAACATTTTCCAGAAAATGACTTCTCACACTAGAATTTCTCATTATCGTTGCAATATCTGAGGTATTTTCCCATATTCTCATAAAATTTTCAATTTGTAGCCAGGATATACACAAACACACACATGTAGAGTGATATTATGCGTACCGACGAGTATGGATGTAACATGTATGGAAAGTGGTTACTCTCTGGTAAACCGTGATAGTGACGAGACTATTCAGTTAAAGCATTCCTTTATGCCATCTACTGCGGAAATAAATTGGCTTCCTGTGGAATGAAATAAATGATTAAATGATGTTCTGCCATGAGACTGTGTATGGATAAGTGTATCCAACTGATTTCTGAGGTTAACTCAGACACTTTGAACCCAAATTTACAGATTTAATTTCTACGAAATATTTCCATTTTTACAGCGACTTTGCAAAAATCTAAAGAACAACAGGGCCTCCGGCCTTGAGCGCTCACTTAAAATACGAAGATGATGTTTTGGATGAACGCAAGTGTGCCCCATCTACAAGAAAAGTGATGCTATGCCTTGCATCAACAGCCATATTTTCATTGACCTTAAAACCGAGTATGATAGCATTCCCGCTTTGAGGTCTAAAGGTCGACGCCTGAATCCAGAATTTTGGTAAAACTGATCCGGTCTTCTTTCTCAAACATGTACCGGCCTTCTTCAATCTAGTGCTGAAACAGACAGTGCGCAAGGTAGGTTTTAACGCGGAACACACTATCTTCAACAAATCTGTCCAGCTGCTGGGATACGTAGACAACATTGACATTATAGGTCGTTCTCTGCCACTGCCACCGTCCAGCGCTCTGGCATAAAAGATTCAAAACCCTAGGAAGACATTTCTTTCAGGATCTAGAAGAACTGTCCGAAAAGTCTGTGGTCGACATTCGCAGATTTATCCGCGCCTCTAAATGGCTCGACAGAACATAGGCTAATGGTTCCTAGTAAGGGAGCTGACACCCCTAGCGTATCACAATGGGTCTACATTGACTTAAGTGTGACGGAGAAGGGACATCCTTTCCCGTCAACCCTATTACCTAACCTAACCTAACCTTATAAGTCGTTCTCAGAGTGCCATCATAGAGGGTTTTACGAAGAACAAACGAAAGGAGTTGACCTTGAAGTAAATGAGCGACATGTTGTCAACAAACAAAGAAGCATCCGTCTACCATTTGGGACAAAATACGTCACACTGTTGACAACAGTAACTTCGAAGTAGTTAAGGACCTTGCCTACCTCGGAGTAAACATTAACTCCACGAATAACACACTAGTGGAGATTCAACGAAGACTATCCACTTCAGTAGGGAATCCCCTGCCACTTCGGTTTGACGAAGAAAATGGGTTCAAAACTTCTAAATCAAAAGACAAAGTGTATGCTCTGCTGGACCCTTATCTTGACAGTTCTGCTATATTGTGCCGGAGACTTTCGAACGAAAAATTCTTCGTCAAATCTTGGGGTCTATGTGAGGAAGGCGAATGAAGGACATTATACAACCACGAACCCTACGAGCTGTACCGAGATGTGTATGTAGTCCAAAAAGCTAAAATACAACGAATGGGCAACAATGCTCCAGTCCAGAAGGTCCTTGATTCTCAGTCACCAGATTCGAAACGAAAAGGAAGATCGAAACTCAGGTTCAAAGACCAAGCAATTGCGGTTGCCTAGCTTGATCTAGTTAATTAGATGCAAAATGTTTGGGATCGAAGATGATGGAAGCCTGTCTCGTTCCAGGCGGAGATTGTACACTGATCGAGAGCCCATTAAGTAAAGTAAGCTAAGTAGCCTTTGAAGAAGAACTTAAGAACGAGGTAGAAGCCTCCTCTAATCGAAGACAAATAACGAGCTCCTTGCTCTACAAAACAGGAAAAGTGTCGATTGGCCTTTGGAACATACAGCCTTACCTCAGATGCGGACTGATATAGACAACCTTTGGCTATCGAACATGGACTACGATTAGATTCCGAAATTTAAGGACGCTCGACTCAGATTCCTGCTTCTGGAGATATAATTCATGCGAAACGTGGTATGAACCGGGTGGGTATCATTCAACGACAAGCAACACTATATAACTCTACTGTGGAGAGCTTGAGAAAGCCTTATGTCTTGGAAGCGATTTATATTCTTGGATATTGACACCCAATTCCAGATTCTAGTACTACAGAGGATGAGAAGGATATGTTATACAGCGACATAGACTGAAGGTCGAACTTGGACGAGCTCCAAACAACACCTAGTGTAGACAGTCCAACCAAGTAGACCAATTAAGAAAATAAAGACAACATTTGTCTACCGTTCTGAGCGTACTATACTTCGTCTTCAACCTTAATGAACTGTTCATATCAGCAAATTCCAGATCCTTGGACCTACACCAAACGGCTCATTGTCCGGCTTTAACCAGAATCAGGCACAATACATTAGGCAAACCGCTCTTCGAGAAACCATTCAGTCACTAGGAGCAGAAAAGTTTACAGCTCATATGCCATTCCCCAGTAAATTCCATATTATAGTCTCGATTCCCTGTGGAATGTTAAAAAATCCCTATTCTTCCACTCAGGACCCTCCTTTGTGATTATCATGATTACAACGTATAACAACGTTAGTGTTACCATACCCCAGCCGTTGTAGAGCCAAGTCATCCTCCCTAGATGACTGGAAATTTCACCAAAAATTACAACCATCCCAACATGCCATTTTAAAAGAATTTCTCATCGAAACTTACAAAAAAAAGGACGAGTGTTTCCATGTCCTTTTGCTTCACAACGCTGACCTATTCTCCCCATGAAACCACAAGTTTGTTGTCTTTTCCTCAATGACACAGCAAGTAAAAATCTGTTATAAAAGTCACACTGTCACGCTTGCTGATATGTTTATCTTTAAAATTATGCAAAAAAGTATCTTCCCCCCGCACAAACAAAAATGTGTGCAAAAACTTTAAAGTGGCAACACTTACACACACAAAAATCCAAAATAAAAAATAATATATTATGCGCATAATAAGGAAATGAAATGATTTATTTCTTCGGTGACTTTCGTTATCGTCCTGGAAATCGTTGCCAAAAAACTGTACCTCCTTGTCCTTGTTTTTTTCTTTCATTCGATTGCCAAAAAAAAAAAAAAACCTTTAAGAAACAGGATCATAAAACAGGAAGAAAAGCAGACAGAAGAACCAAAGTGTTCGTTGCATTTTAAGCAGTTCTCCAGTCTAAGGTGTAGTGCATAGATTTGAAATTTCACAAGGACTCTGTGTACCGCGCCGATGTGGGTTGAGAAAAGGATATATAAGCAGTCATGCGTCTTCCTTAAACATACACATGAATAAGTTTTCAATATCGTGAGGATGGGATGAGACTTTTGCCGGAGACAAATTGCAATTAAATGATCTTCATTTGAATAATGGACGCGAAATTTGAACGTTCTCCATCTACACATCCTGTCTCTTCTACTAAAGGGAACTTTATGCCTACAATTGAAAGGATTCATATTATCCCTTTATGACAATGGGTGACAAATGGGTTATTTTGAAGACTTTTCCAATTGGTTCGTTGCAAATTCACTTAAAGTCTTACAATTGACTTTTCCCTTTAAAGGAACGGACAATCCTTCTTCTGTTTCTCTCAAGGAATTGCATTGTTTTCTAAAAACTAAAAGTTCATGTTCGATAATGAATATTGTCGAGAAAAAATAACAAAAATGAAACTTTTCGTCCTTAGGGCACAATATGGAAACTTTTCAGACAAAGTTTTGCGTTCCTTTTAAGTGTGACAGACAACAAAGTAAGGAAACAAAGTGACAAAAATAATTTGCAATCCTTTGGAGTGTGCTGTAAGATTGGAACATAGACAAGGATGTAAAGGATTTGATTATTTCCTTTTATTTGACCTTTAATTGGTGAATGCACTTACATAAAATAAGATAATCTGCAAACAAAGTGACGGGAGAGATCAAAGAAGATATCCATTTACCTTGCTTCGTTAAACTTTTTAGGACAAAAAACTTAGGGTGTAATTGATTATGGCTTGTGTAGGCAAATCCTTACGAGAGAAGATCAGTTAAAATGCACCAACTTTAGAGTCGTAATCCTTCTCAATAACGCTTACAAGATTCAATTTGCTGTTCTGTGTGAACCTCTTAAGAATTTTATCAAGAACCTGATTAGTCTTTAATAGCTTGGCTTTGGGCCAAAACCTAATATTTGCACAAGGGCAGATGCCATAAACCTTGCATCCAATTTAACCTCTAAAGGGAGTGGAGCTAACATGGCGTTACTGTCCGACAGCCAGTGTGTTATGAAATCAGGTCTATACTAGTGTGGAAGTAAGTATAATGAAGTCACCTTCTACTGGATACCAGGGGAGCCACATGGGAGTAAAGGCAAATGAAGCAGTCGATCGTCGATCAACTGGCACAGAAAGGGATCGGAGACCGTTTTCGTCGGAATCAAGCCAGCCTGCAGGCTGTGACAATTTAATATACGAAAAAAGGATTGTTCCATCCCCTAGGATGCCCTTCAGGCCAAAGAACTTATCGAAAATTATAATCGGAAAAGGCCTTAGGTTAGGTTAGGTTGGGCGGCGGTCCCCAATAAGCAGGGACCCACTTAGGCCAGAATGAAGGCCCATTGTGATACCGCGTGTAGAGAACCGGAGACCAGCCTCCTTTAGAGTGGAGTCCTGGGCAACCGTATCGGTATAAACCCTATCTTGTGCCGCACTAAGTGCAGAACCAGTTAGACCCACATACGAAACTTTTAATTCTAAAGATATCGAGCTTGGCTAGGTCGCTGAGGTTATTGAAGAAGTACTCCCCTAATGTTATCCTCCTCAACCTTGATAGAGCAGGGCATGTGCAAAAAAGGTGAGTAAGCGTTTCCTCTTCCTCCTCGTCTCTGCAGCTTCTACAGAAATCGTTGGAAGGGACACCCATTCTGATAGCATGCCTGCCAATAAGACAATTCCCCGTCAGGGCTCCTATTATAATTCTAATAACTTTCCTGTTTACGGACAGAAGTCTTCCTGTTCTCTTCAGATCCAGGTTAGGCCAGATCTGCTTCGACAGAAGACAAGTATTGATGTTATTCCACCTGTTGTTAGCTATTCTTCTAGCTTCGCTATCAAGACGGGATTTTATCACTTCTAAAGAGACCAGCGGTTCCTCCCTGTTATCAAAGAGGATCCGGTCCGCGCCTTCTTTCGCAAGTTCGTCCGCGCTGCAGTTGCCCGGAACATCCCTGTGTCCTGGAACCCAGCACAGGGAGACGTCGCATCTGTCAGCGATTTCATTCAGAGACCTGCGGCATTGCTTTACCAACTTGGATCGTACTGTCGGTGATTCCAAGGCTTTAATCGCTGCCTGACTATCTATATATAGTACAATAGCGCTACCATCTACCGCGTTAATCGAAAGCCAAGCCGCAGCTTCTCGGACTGCCGTAATTTCCGCCTGAAATACACTACAGTGATCCGGCAGTCGCATGGCGTTGGAGAAAACCCCAGCCCCCGTGCCGTACGCTGTTTTAGATCCATCCGTGTATATCTCTATCGCAGATTCATCTAAGACCTCCCCAGATTCCCAAGCACTTCTGCTAGGAATTCTTGTCTTGAATTTGACGCTGAAGTCTATGAAGGGGACAATATAGTCCGAGTTGCTAGGGATAGTTATGCTGCTGCGAAGGATCCCCCCGTGTCCCGTATTATCACTGACCAACTGGAAGGATTCCCTCAGCCTTAAGGCTGATTTAGCTGCCATTTGCTTCCCAAAGATATCAATAGGAAGTAAGTGGAGCATTGTTTGCAGCGCAGCTGTAGGTGTTGTTCTTAAGGCACCCGTTATACAGATGCAAGATTGTCTCTGGATCCTCGTAAGAAGATCCAGATTACTCTTGTTGTCCAATGCTGTCCACCAGACTAGTACACCGTACATTAGGATAGGTCTCACTATGGCTGTATAAAGGCCTTAGGTCCGTTTAAACATCGGTGAAAACAGGGTTCACATTTTTTAAGGCCCCCTTACAGATCACTGCAGACTTAAAGAACATTTCAGGAAAATAAACCTAGAACAACATGGAGACTGAAGATTTTGCAAAGATACTGAGGCAATCCAAGGTTTCTGCTCAAGGGCTAGTCCCCAAAGCAGGAAAATCCTGGATGCCTATCATCTACCAAAAGAAACTTTACAAACTCTAGTTCCTCAAGGCAATAGGACTGAAATAGGTACTCATCGAATAGCGCTCAAAGTTTGGGAAGCACAATATATGTATATACAAAGGTAGAGTTCCACAGGTCCGTCAGCTGAAACTGGGTGTTCTAAATGCCTAAGTCAACGTCAAATCAATTCACTCTAAGTCAAAGGTAAACAGTAAACAGTTACTTTAAACTGCATGGCAATGACTAGTATTACGTCTCGTAGTAGAAGCATCTCTTGATAGATGTTGGTTCACTTTAAAGTGAGAGGAATGCCTCTTTACAACGAATATCTTGCAAGCTCTGCTAGTATGCTCTACTCCACGTCTCCGCATGCTGCCATCTAGGAGTTTCTTCGAGAATTGCAATGTAGAGAGGATAAGTGGTAAATTTTCTGCGCCACAGCGAGCCACAATCGTAAAAACCCATATCACTACGAAATGCAACAAGATATCGACTGAAACCTTGTTGATGAGCTGAGGTTCCTCTTGGACTTTCGGGAAGAAGGTTCCCCGAACGGCTGAATCTTCCATTTAGAACGTGAGTTCACGCAGTACAAGGTGGACATCTTGGGACTCCTGGACTCTCGGAAAGAAGGCCCGCACCACGCCAGATTCTCAAATTTAGAACGTGCTGTTACGCAGTACAAGGTGGACATCTTGGGACTGAGTGAAGACTGGAGACTACTATCACCCGGAAGGACTGCTGATGGTAACAGCACGAGCAGCCTCACTTCACAGTAATCGGATAGTGACGGGTGGATTCGAGAGTCGGGTAGGCAAAATCACAAGGACATGGGCAAGAAGGACAACTTTTACTGTCATCTAACGGGCGTCTACAGTTAAAATCCAATGGGCACATCCTTATTGTGATGAGAGATTTCAATTTCAAGGCAGGAAATGATAACACCGAACTCAAACAATTGATGGGAGCTCACGGTTTCGGTGACCGATACGAGAAGGGCGAATGGTTTGTGAACTTCTGCAATGCAAATGGCTTAGTCATTGGAGGCACGCTGTTTGAGGATAATGCCTGCTACAAGCTCAATAGGCTCTCGTCTGAGGTGGAGATGGATCGAAGAGCATGTTTCACTAACAGTTAGAATTGTAGCAACTTCAACAGTAGAGAGTCCTGAACTTGAAGCCATGTATCTCGAAGGAAGTTCAGCATTATATTAGGATCGTCAAGCATATTGCATTCGGTTGACAAGCCAAAGAAGCGCTTAATAGGTGGCTTACAGGTGGTTGAAGCTACAAAAATCACTCGATAAAAATATAAGACGGCTCCCTTCTGATTTTAAATGAGGACTAGCTCAGCATCGGTTCCAAACCATTTCGACGACAGCGACAACAATGGTATCTAACTCAAATGAGCCTTAAGGAGCAACGAATTCCTGAAGTCACAGATTGAAACTACCACCAGTGCCGTCAAGATGAATAAAGTGGCAGGCATTGATGGCATTTCTGCTGAGCTATTCCAAGCCGATCTGCTCTAGCCACTCATAAGGAGTACTAGCGAGAATGGAAGTTTCCCAAAAGAGAGGAAGGTGCTAACCATCAGGCTACGTTAAGCAGGCTTTCGTTCTGAATCTTCCTCAACTGACACCTCACCTCCTCTGAACACCTTGCCGATCGTTATAGAGCAATGCGTCAAGTAATATCATCGTACACTGACAACTCTACTTTAAAAAAAAACTGTAGCCAGGGCTACAAATTGAAATAAGAACACCTCCACCTTCACCGTCTTTTTTAATACTTTTTTCGAAAATTACAAGTTTTAACGACTCGTCTTTAATAATCTCTAACCACTTGTAGGAGTTTTCTCGTCTACGGTACCATTAGCCTTCCAAAATAAAAGTTTTTATGTTTCCCTTTAGGGACATACTCCCCGAAAAAAAAAACCATTTCCACAACTTTCATGTTCTTTTTATTGGATTTACCGAGGCTTCTTTAAGAAATCAGCAACAAGTTACGACAAATTGAATGCAAAGTTTTGCCATAAAAAAATAAAATAACCTCAAAACACCCTCAAGTACACGTTAAGCATATAAGGCACGTGTTCATGTATCTAACGCCTCAAATCACTCATGTAAACGTTTGGCCACAAAAGGAAGTTGAAGCTGTTGTTAGGCGGTTAATATCTTCACCGCCAAACTTCAAGTCTATTGCACTCATGAACTGCAATTACCCTACTCTGATGCACTGTAGGAGAGTATCTTTACAAACCCGCTTATACTCTGACAAAATCGAAAGGATAACCGACACGAGATAGGAGAGCAACATTCTGGGAAGACGACATCCATATCCCGATTGTGTGGGAGAAACTTTTTGATGCTTTTGGTATTTTCACATGGCATCCTCTAACCTCTTACTGCCTGGATAAACAGAAGGATAAACAACTTAACTGCTTGGATGGGATATAGTGTCCTTGAGCGTACTTTTACACTCGGATGCCATTATGAGATACGTTGCCTGTCATCAAGTTTAAGTATGTTGCACTAGTTTTGTGTGACATCCTCAGATGGAGTCTTCGAATCGGTACCACTTTGAAGTCTGAAGAGGAAACGATTTTTTAAGAACCTGAGGTTGTTGGGAATTAGGAACTTTTAACGTTCAAAAATGTGGAAGAGGGCTTCTCGACGACCTAAGCTGTCGGGGATGGGCGACGTTGGCGACCAGGAGTTACTTTCCATTGAGTTTGAAGGAAAAACGAGAAAAAAAAATCATGATATCCGAGCAGGTCCGGGATCGGTGGGAGAAAAAATCCTCTTTTTTTTGGGTCTACCTGGTGCCACATTCGTTGCTACAGAAGCACCCAAGCTGCATATTTAAGGCCGGGAGTGAGCTTCCATCGAGTTTGAAGCTCAATTCTACTCATTCGCCAAAGAAATTTGAAGGAAAGACGAGAAAAAAAATCACGATTTCCGTGCAAGTCCGGGGTCGGTGGGAAAAAAATCGTTTCTTTTTTTTTAGTCTACCGCGTTCCACTCCGGTAACCGGAGGAGCACTCAGGCCGATTATCTGAGGCCGGGAGTGCGTTTCCATCGAGTTTGAAGCTCCATTCCACCCATTTGCCAAAGAAATTTGAAGGAAGGACGAGAAAAAAAATGCATGACTTCCGACCAGGCCCGGGATCGCCGTGGAAAAAAAGATTTTTTCAGGGTCTGCCGCGCGCCCCTCTGGATGCCGCTGGAGCACTCAAGCTGTCGGTCGGTTGGAAAGAAATCGTTTTTCTGGGTCTGTTGCGCGCCGGTATTATAGAAGCTACGTCCTAGATATACGTACAATCAGTCTCCAAAAGTCAGATAGAACGGAGCCATGTAATCACGTGAATCGTATCCAATCCACCAATCCAGCTCTCCGATTTCCACCAAATTAAAGAAGCTCAGCACGGTCTTCCACTTCAAAAAATTAGTGGAAGGGGTTATTCTCGTAGGTCGTAGCGTAGCCAAATCCCTTAAACAGAATACAGACGCGTATCGTGTCAAGGATGCAGAAGCACTTTTCGCACTCCTAAACAGGCGACGATGTATTTTTGGAAGTAGCTTCTTCGATTCTGACTCGACAGCACTCTTAAGTTTCCCCGAACTCAAAACGATACTGTCAGCACAATGTTACCCACTTGTTGGTCTAACTCAACCGTTACTGATGTCCCACGGGTACTCCCAGAAGATCAGCTCGTTTTTCAATTGCTACTCCATTCCACTTTCATAGTAACACATTCCTCGAGTTTCTCAAAGGATGAGGAATTCCTTTCAATACTCCCCCTCAAACTTAACATGAAAAATAAAAACCAGATACCCATTCAAACACTCATCAAGGCTTTCGTTGATATTTTTAGTCATGGGATAATATTTCAATTTGTTGCTTCCTTTCTCCAGCAAGATGTCGTCCCATCAAACAGTTCAAAAGCGTATCAGTGTCACATTAAAGTCAATTGTACATGACACATCCGAAGGTCGACAGTTTGCAAAGTATTCGTCTAAAGTTTCTTCGTCTTTTCCCCTTTGAAAGTTAATTTTCCAAAAATATATTGCACATGACAATCTTTGTGAATTTTTCGAATACTCTCGTATCTCTTTCAGGAAATTTCCCAAAAAAATGTTCAAAACTCACTCAACTGTACGTAGTCGAACAAATTGAAAGTCCTTTCTGGTGTCACTTGAAGGGAAATGAATTTTCTTTGTCTTCCTTGGCATGTGTATGGACATGGAGTGTGTTGGAACTCTATTTTTGTATCGAAATGTAGGTTAAGGTTCAACGTGGACATATCCTTGCTTGATGACATCGTGCAAAAAACCAATTTACAATTAAAAACTGAAACACTTAACTGTGTTTCATTAAAAATTAATAAAACAATTCCCAGGTGACCAAGTGGTCGTATATGCCTTTAGCAATTTAAATGGACATTATCACGAAATATGTGAGCGCCACAGGATGAGGGCAATCTTCTGCATTCGTTCGTTGTTAATCGATGAATCCTTGTGCCTTGCACGGGAGTCAATTAACTTTTTAAAATTGTTGAGAGAGACCAAAAGTAGTGGTAGCCAAGCCACACAGCCAACCCAATCGTTTGGACAATAACAGACAACGGTATGTGTCCTCCGAGGGGATAATTATAGGTCAGTGACAGCAGTGCGTTCGATAAGTTGTTAATGTGTTGGTTGCTCCAGATATGTCTGTCGTAAATTTTGTACTCATGGCCTTAGGGTAACTTTTATTATTGCGATGTTTTAACTTGTGTGCATGGAATTGTTATTAGCAGCTTTTGTCCTGTTTATACGAGTATAAGGCCATACACAATGAAATGGTGACAAGGACATTGCCATAGCCTAGTTAGGTGTTGGCAAGTTTTATGTGAAAGGTATTTAAATGTCCTTTTTATGCCTCGGTATAGAAATTCTTTTACGACACTCGTTGGAACACTGAACAGAGGAAGAAGCTGTGATAGCTTTCGGGCCATAAATTGAAAAGGAATCCAAAGTCTTGAAAAGGAGCCGAAAGTCCTTCGAATCAAACAAATTCTGGAATCTCGTGGAGCATATCTTTCTGACACACTATAGCGTTCCATCCTCGTCGATCCCGGGCACCGGTTCTTTGCCGTAAAAGCCTCTGTGACAGCTCCCTATGAGCGACCCATGATGTCAATATCATCTGCGTATTCCAGCAGCTAGAAAGATTTATTGTCTCTTCCAGAGGAAGACCGTGAGTAGAAGGGGACCTCAATCAACTTGGCGTGCGAAACTGAAGGCAACTAGCTAAAGATCGAGCTAGTTGGTGACGCCCGTGGTAGCGCCTGCTTAAGTAAATGTCTTCCATGCTAACACCTGCCCTGCGTACGTCCTGTTCCATTGAAGAAATCCGGTGCAAGTTTGAAAGCTCGGAAGAGTTGTTTCCGAATTGCACCGCCTGTTTTGCAGTGTTACGAACGCAGCACAGCTGGATCAGTTTTACCCGAATTTAACCATCGTCCACCGGGGAACATATTTTCCTTTGAGATCCGAGTGAGGCTGTATATAAGTGCAGCCATTCATATGCTTAACCTAACCTAGCCATCGTCCTATAGAGCTCAATGCAATCAAATCCACCTTTGAAGTCAAAGAAAAGGTGGTGAGACTGAGACTTGTAGTTGGCGTTGGTATTATCCAGGATTTGAAAATTGAGTCAATAGTCGATCTGTGGGGCTACAGATGGAAGGGCTGTCGAGCTTCGATTTCTGGAATTCATACTGGTACGTGGCGATTAGTGTTCTGCAGTTGGATAGGATCTAAAATGCGACATTTAGCAGGGATATGCCTGAATAATTGACGCAAGACATAGGATCGCCTTTCTTGTGGGTGGCGGTCCGGTCCAGTCATCGGGCTAACTTTGATGCATCATATCACTTCTGTATTTGAAAACCTCTGCTGGTAAGCCATCAGAGCCGGTGGCCTCGTTGTTTTTCAGCTTTTTGGTAACTTCGTCAACCTCTTTTGTACAAGGATGGGGGATTACTTCTGCGTTGACTGGAGGTGGGCGCTCTTAACATTACTGGAAGTGCTACTTGTGTTTAACATTTACAATTCCCTGTGAATAGGTTCCCTTCACCATTGAGTTGTCAAGTGCTCACCGTAGAGCTTAAAGTTAACTTCGTTCTTACATATGAACTTACTTAACTTTGATCTTAAGTCTGTTTATCACTATCCATGACGACGTTGTATGATGTTGACGTCAGACCAGGGACCAGAAATCAAGTGACTGCCGGATGGTGTAGTTCTAACGTCGGCGATTGGCTGAATGTTTGTTGGTGCAGCTTGATGATTTGTGGCGCTGTATGGAGGTGAGTTCAGCGGCGGGCAGGTGGGAAGAAGAGTAGGTGATTCACGAAGCTATTGACGGGAAGTGCGTCAAAAGCCCAAGATACCGATTTAAGTTCCTCAGCTATGTCGTTAATTCGAAGCCGAGTTGCTTGAATATCGATGACCATGTCCATCATTGCATTCATAACGAAATCCAATTTGAGAGAATTGTCTGGATCAGGGTAGACGACAGATGATTTGGAAGGACCTTGAAGGAAAGTTTCCACATTACGTCGAAGTGCTTTGATGGCACCGGTCACTGAGTTTACTAAATTGCAAGGGGGAATAATGGGCACAATAGGTTTTACTTTCTGAATTAGTTCATGGAAGGTGTCAGGAGATTTACATTGGGAGAGCAGCCCTCAGAATTTCGGTTGTGGTTCGTGCAGTATGCACTGTCTGTACTTTGTAAGCTAACATCTTACAGTATTTCAACAAAATTCTCTGTAAAGATCGTAGATTGATGGCCAATTGCGTTGCACGTCGTCTGGTCGATACTCTGGGGTCCTCTGCGACATCTTCAGCCGCAGCTGTGATATTCTCAGCAGAACCGGCCAGACCTGACAGCATCTCGTGTTGTCCCATATTCTTCTAAACGGCTAAACGAAATTCACGCTGCGCCAACACCTCCGAGGAATTATTTCGCAAACAAATCGAAGCAATTATTCCGCGTTCTTTAGGAGTATATGGTTCATGTCTTATTGACGTGTCTGTTTACTTCACAAATGTCAAAGTAGAATTAACATTTACCGCCATTTGCAAAAATTATAGCATCTTCCGATAGGGCGATGACTTTTGCGACACCTCGTAATACGTCAGACAACGTTTATTTGGGCCGATGCAGGTGGAGCGATCTGTTTTAGCGCAAAGGCCACTGCATTTGATTCAATCAACGCAACGTTGCTGGACACGAATTTGCAAACGTTAGCACAGTGGATTTGGGATCAATCCTATAACCGTTGCAAGTCGAATTTGCAGGGTATTCAAGAAAAAGAGCGTAGATTCAACATTTTTATTGACATCTTTTGCAAAGTGTTTGGGCAACCCTTTCTTACTCTTGGTCGTCTCTTTGAAAGCTTCAAATGTACGGCATAATGAATCGTTGTGTGCGTATTACGTGTGTCCAGTTTGTTTCTAAAATGGTTAGACCTTTGACCTATTTCTTCTAGCATACCCTGTAGAAAAATGATATTCAGCCTATAGAAGACAGATATATGTTCTCTTCGAATGTGTCTTTTTCTTTTGATTGTATCCGTCAAAATGAGAAGTCATTGGTGCTTTCACTTTTGTATAATACTGCCAGCAAATTGTTCCTTTAAAGCAGACTTTAATCTTTAATATCTACAAACACTTAACACACATACACAGAAGTCAATGTCATTCCTTTTTTTTTTTTTTTTTAGTGTAAGAGGCATTTTCTTGACTGATGACTCACGATAGTAGTAAAAAGGAAATCTTTATTATCTTCCTCAGGACATCGTATAATTAAATTGAAGCTAATCCGCTCGTTATTTTTAATTGAATGCCAAATCTCATCTAATTAAATGAAAAGTACTTTTGAGATCCTTTTAAATGCGATTAATGAAACAGCAAAGTTATCTAATTTATAGTAAAACATCATTGAAAGTTTTCTTAAGGATATACAACATTTAAGAAACTTTTAATTCTCCCTGAAGTTATTGTTATATGGATTCAAAAGAAATGGATTAGGTTCTTCCTGATCCAAAGTCAAAAGGAACTTGTCTGTATCTTTTTTAGTACTAATGGATTGAGTTCAATGTACACTATACATTTTTATAGGTTCTTGCAACAATTCTTATTTACTGACAATTTTCAGACGTGAAGATTGGAGTGTAAGGTGGAACCTCTAGAATCTTTTAACGTGAAAACGTTTTACTGGGGGCATTCTATAGAAAAGCGTGAGACAGAAATGATTTCGGACTTCCAGTACAGCTAGAAACTTGAAATTTGGTGCCTAGATAGGTCTTACCTCACTTATACCCAACAAATGATGAAATCCTAAAATATCCCTCTCTAGCCCCCCAAAAGAGGGTAAAGCTGAAATCCTAAATCCGATTAAACGGTAATTTGATCAATTTACAATTATAAATTTCAAACTTTTTGTAATGTTGCCTTAGTTATATTTCAAGGCCTACCTATGTACCGAGTTTCAAGTTCCTATCTCCACTAGAAGTCCCTCAAAAGGAACTGAGCACTTCGTGGCACGAAAAAGATTTGTTGATTTTATTATTATTTTAAATGCCAGTACAGCCAATAATAAGCATCGTCCTTGACAATCCATGGTTCCTCCAACAAATATAAAAACCAAATAATTCAATTCCAATCGCAAATAAACTAAAGCAATATACAACGCTACGAACTGTAAAGCATTAGGTCTTCCCAAATACGTTTTCATGGAATTCACCGTCTCCAAGAAGCGGCATAATACTTCTTTTTTTTACTTAAAAACCCCTGATCTCAAAACTACCAATCCGAGCAATAATCATTCTTTTGACATGTATAGAAGGCGGAAAGAATCAAACAGACTTTTACCTTGAAAAGGCTTTTTGGTAAAAAATTTAAGAATTTAAGCCATTCAAGTAGGTTATACTGACAGTTTCCATCTTAATATTTCTCTCTCCAAAGTTTCTCTCCAGAAGAAAGGAGAGCCCATGAGGTAACAGTCTCCTCAACATCATGTACCATGCTAATTGATCCAGATCAGTGCCGTTTTAGGATAGGAAAGTCCACAATAGACACACCTTGACAGATCCTCAAGAAATAGTTAGAAGTCCAAATCGATACCCTATATCCTTTTAGCGAATTCAGGACCAATTTGTAATTTTGGCATCCCTGCCAAACTTGTCCTACTGGACAGGATGATGATGAAGTATGTTGGTGGCGATAGTGTTATCTGTTCGCTTGTGACTCTACCCTTGCAGGTTCGCGCAGCAACAGTCACCGAAAATAAAAAGAGAAACGATCAAAGTCTGAGTTTCTCAAATCACTAGACCAAAGAGGGGTCTCTGTCTGAGAGTTCAATGAACCGAAACGAGTTTGAGGGCTTTTGTGATTTGGAAATTTCCTTTAACAAAAAAAAGATCGGTAAAAACTCCCCGAGACCTTCGAAGTCATGGACTCTGAACCTAGGTGAGTCCCCAAGACACCTATCTACTTTCGATGCCAAAAAAGGATTTAGACAAGGCGACGAAGCTATCATGCGAACCCACACCAAAACAGTAATCGGTACAATCTTTCAAAAGTCTTACAAACACTGACGATATTAACATAATCGGAAGAATGTAGCGTAATATCAGTACCACGTTCGTGAGTATTAAAACAAAAGCAGCGAAAATGGAGGGTCAAGGAGGGCAAAACAAAAAACAAGCCGTCAGCAAAAAAGGACACCCAACACCGAAGTATCGGGCAGAATATCACCCTTGTCTATCTAGGCTTCGTTATTGACTAAGACAACATCACCATCACTGAGATCTAATTCAGAATTACTCCTGTCAATCGCTGTTTCTTTGGTCTGAGAAGGCGATTGAGTTAAGCCCACTTTCGAACAACTAAAGTGAGTCCCTACAAGACCCTGATCAACCCGTTCCTGTTCTATATCGCAGAGGCATGGATGAGATTACTCTCGGTTGTTGTTTAAAAAAAAACCTTTGGGTGATTTATGTATGCTGAGTTAGAATTAGAAGATACAATGACGAACTGTATAAGCTGTTCAGAGACATCGACCATGTCGGAAGAGTCCACACACAGCGACTAAGGTAGCTGGCACAGGTAGAGCAGATCCAAATCGGCGCTCTGCCCGAAAGAGTCCTTAAATCCACCCCGGAGGCATGGCAAACTAGAGAAAGAGCGTGACTCAGATAGCTCATGTAAATGGAAAGGGCCTCATCCCACTTGGAGTATGAAACTAGGGACAGCTACCTAAGAATCAAGCTGGATGGAGATTTTTGTTGGTTGAGGCCCAAGTTCACACCAGATTCTGGGCTGTTCAAGTGACTGCACTCCGATTTTCTTTTACAAAGGTAAGGCCTGGTGCAATCCCTGGTGCACAACTGGTAGTACACAGATCTTCACGTGAAAGAAAGTCGTGAAACAGTCAAGGGAGAATGTTTGAAGTTGGTGAGTTAAACATCTGGTACTACACATTGGCTGTAGACGACTGTAGCATAACAAATGCTCATGCAGAGCATCCTTGAAGTTCGAAAGCATACAAAAATGCAGTCTTTTCTGGATTCCTGAATAGAATGCCATAGAAGGAAACGAGATCTCAACATTAGACACGAAAAATGGCTTCATTAGCGCTGTGAAACCACCTTTAACCACGAAAAGATTGAAAAACCACGACCTGCAGGCAAGGCATACTGAAGAACAACACAAACTCTGTGAATGCAAAAATCCTGACATTCTTCTTGGCTATCATCTGTGAAATTGTTGGTTAAGGCAAAGCTCAACTTGGAACTGTATTCGAACTGGAAAACTATTCCAAAATCGACAGACATAACTGAATCGTCTAAGGGTAACCTACGCTGATCACTTTCAACATTTTGTAAGCACAACCCTCCTATCAACCAACTGCCAGTTGATATATCAGACTTTCAACAGCTTTAAGACAAACATTTTTCGATTGGCACATGTCAACGTATTGTCAACCATCAAATTAATGAAACACGCAAACAAAACTAGTCCTTCAGACAAAGTTATAACTTTCATTATGGTATGCCATTCTACTAAATCCTCATATCCTGTCAATGATTTCGAATCCTTACAAAATAACATCTGAGCCCTGTGTGTCCTCCTGTTGAACATGTCCTGACATTTTCATAAATATGTTATACCCCAAGGAAAACCATCAAATATTGAATGTGTTCTATATTTCCGATAAACCGCTCAAGGACACACAACAAAAAAACAACAAAAATCCAATACAAAAATGAAGCATCGAAAGTCAGTCCTGCTGTGTGTATGAAATCTGAAATCCTCGACAGAATACTTGAAATATTCGAAGGAGACGCCTCCACATTTTCTGTCTATCAGACAGGATAAGGAGTTATGCTCATGCAAAATTTCATACGAGTGGGTATACTGTAAAAATCCTGCCGCCACATCAACATTTGCTCAAGGAGTTGTTTATGCATACACAACACTAAGCGTGTTCCCTTTTTGTCACTTCCTTTGTCTGTGGAGGGACATGTGTGTGAAATTGAATATCCCACATCCACTTGGAATTGTTTTTCCTGTTGCTCGAGTTATGAAGGACATCGGAGACAGAAGTGACACCAAAAATTCATTTTTTATTTCCGAAATTTATGAATGAAAACCAAACCAAACCGAACATGTGGTGGGTCATGTTGGTGTGATTAGTAGTTCCAGATCATCTTAGGTAACCCGGTTATGTTAATCGAGAACGCCACTGGACAGTGAACAAAAGAAGTTTGTTAGTCAATGGACACACTTTGAGAACCTGTAGATGAGGGAAGAACAAAACAACACAAATGCTGTTGCAATGACGGAGTGATTGTTTCCCATAAACGGGAACGCATTATGGTCCACATTCAGTTGCTGTTGCAAGAACAACTTTGTTCATTCATTGTGTGTTGCAACTGAAAATGAAAAGAAAAGACTCTCGACAAGCTTGACAAGTTGCTCGTTCGGACAGTTTAGTGTGCATGTCGTGGGGCTCTTTAGATACAGATGGGATTTTTCATTGTAGATGTAGGGCTTTTAAAGGGAAGCCATGAGATTCTTCATGTTTTGTTCCAATTTGATTGCAGGAGAAATCAAATCTAAGTGCCTTTTGTAAGAAAATGGATTTGAAGGAATTCCACAGTTTTACTGGATAGATCTGTTAAGGAAGCATTGAAACACTTCTGGTGGCCTTATTTTACGAGGAAGGAAAAGGCATTTAGAAGACCTATTTTGTCCGCAAATGAAATGAACAGTTGGATGGCGAAATGTCCGAAGACCATGAACATGCAAAAAGTGAAGAAGGCAGGTGTTTGTCGAGAGAAACCTTTGAGGTCTTACCAACCAAAACTATGAATAAGGCCTTTTCGAATACATCTTCGGTCAGTAGACACAGAAATGGAAGTGAGCCACTTTTGTGGAATGCTAACTCAGCCAAGCTCCGTATAGAAAGTAGAAATTGTTTTAATATAGCTTAGCAAGGACATGCAAAACAGATATCAGAAAAGCTCAACGCGAATCGTCGAGGAAGGGAGAAGTGAATCTAACTATCTCCAGGTGGTCGAGTCACTGGACTCTGACAATAATCTTGTCACAGCTAAATTCAGAGTTCGACTGCCCAACAAAAAGAAGCTGCGGATAGCCAGAGACTACAAAGACCAACTGAGTGAGACAGTTTCGTTCTTCACTGACGCCAACACAAAGTGCATCCAGTATCGCAACATCATCAAAGAAGTAGCCGAATCCAGTTTGAGATACCAATCACCCCCAACAAGATGTGAAAGAAGATATAGATCTTAAGGCGCTGCAACCTAAAACAAGAGCCATTTGGGAAAAGTTTCGAGCCAGAAGAAGAAAAGAAAAAAAGAGGGCAAACGCAGTCTCGCAGCTAAAGGAAATCGAAGAGTCGCACGTCAGAATCAACATATGGAAATTCTATGGGAAGATCACACAACTGACACCCGACTTCAAGGTGAGAATGCAATCTCTTCCAAATAGTGAAAAAAATCTAGTCACCGATGCACAGGGAATGTAGATGTGTTTAAGCAACACTTCCAGCAAGAAGAGAGCCTCCCTCCAATCAACGAAGAAGTTATCCCCCTTCTCAGTGAAGAAGAGAAGAGCTAAAGAACAGAAATGCCACCGGCTTTGGTAGCTTACCAGCAGAGGTTTTCAAATGATGAAATATCAGCTTCATATGCCCCACCTACAAGAAAAACGATCATTTGTTTTGGGTCAACTATCAAGGCATATCCTGCATACTGTGTGCGAACACCTTAAGCCTTTCTGCACACACTAATCGCCAAGAGTCAGTGCTGCTTTCAGCCCGGCAGATCGACAATAGGCCACCTAGTCTGGTGGTCCGCTTTAAGTAAGGACTACAATTTGAAAAAAAAAAATAAGAAAGGAGCTCAGCGAACGTATCCAACCGATGCCCTAATGGTTCTTCCACTGACCTCTGACCTACAAAGCAAAAATCTTGAACTGTGAAAGGTAGTCAGACTCATTGAATCTGGGTGTTGAACTGCCAAGCCCTACGGTCATAGTCACATCCTAAGCTTGCTCCCAGGAGGATTCGAAGCGTCCTAAACAGACTACATTACCTCCAAACTACATTTTATAAAATGTTGAAGGTTTTTCCTCTAAAGCTGAATCGAAGGATGAAGCAAGCTACGACACACCTATCTATACCAAAGCGACAGCTCAAAATTTAAGTTTAAATCCTATCGCCTTCCGAAGCCTCATTTAGGTCGACCTTTAAGAAATTTGAAAAGCCGGTCATTTAAAAAGGATACGACAACCAACTATAACATGATAGCCAAGCTGCTGTCAATGCCATTGTATGTGAGTCAACATCCTTAGAATAATGCTGAAACGAACTTCAGTACCTAAGTGACGGATTCAGGGTCACTCTTCGGTGATATCTTCTGACGAACTGGCTCACTCACTCGCGATTCAAGTCGATATTTCGATGAGTTCACTTCCTATCGCTGACCAACCTCAGGTGGAGAAAGCTTAACGAGTGTGTAAAGACGGTACCAAGAACAGAACCAGCGATCTTCTTAGCAGGACTCGCCAATTAGGAATCATGCAGCGAAGCTCGGTATCCCCCACAAAGCAGACTGTTGCAGCTGAGAGAAAAATCCTCATTCACTTCCTCCGCACATGCTCGGCTAAAGTCGTGGTATAGGCAAGCCATTATCGGCAACTTTAAGGAGATCTCGGGTAAGAAAATTGGGAATCTAACGCTCGTCCTTACTGACTTTATTTCCGCATAAAGAAACGTGTAAGTTCGAACCCCCGTCCACGATGAGTAGGCCACGTGGCCCTTCCCATTTCAGCAGAAAAGATCAATAGCCATCCAAACGTTAAAAAGGACTCGTCATCGCACACAAAGAAACTTATCACACGCGTCATGTAGTTATTGTTTTCGATTGAAATGCATTCGTGCTTGTATAATCCTTTATGTTCATGCACTGCACCTTTCAAAAGTTCCAGCAACCGATACAAACCATGTTGTTCCATACTCTGACCCTGACCTCCCCCACATCATCGATCCAAATCCAAACCCATCAACCAACAACACCTTCTGATTCATAGAACGTATGTGTGTAGATGAACCAGAACTCCAGTGAGTAATGCTCTCCGTCCAATTGACCCATGTGCGAGCTGTGCACTAATTTATTATGCGCCTCAATGCACTTCAGTTTCAAGACATGCACTCTCCAACGGAATATCAGTAAGCTTCTGCTGCTGCTCTGCGGTTATAGTGTGTGGTTAGACTACAATTAGGTATTCTGTCGGGTTAAATGTTCTTCACAGTTCACACTGACGGATACAGAACGATACGGACAGTTCCTTTCGATAGCCTGTTGTTGGTGCTGTGTAGGTACTTTCACCGAAACAGATGGGGACAGGATGTGTTTTATTTTTCCTCACTTGGAACATTATTTTTTTGCAATCGAATTGGAAAAAGTTTCAATTAAAAAAAAAAATATTGGAACTCATTCATCCAAAAATATGTCGATGGAAATGGACGAGTATATCCTGTTCCGGTGCATTAAGTTTTTATTTCTGAACACATCCCACGTTTTTTAACTGCCAATCGGAGCTTTTATGGAGCTCATTCCTCGTCTCACTGATTGAAGTTATTTTATTTCGTTGACCAAATTAATGTCAAAAATTGCACTTGTCATTGTAAACAGAAATTAAGGGCTGTTGACCTAAAAAAACCGGGAAACGTTTGCTCTTTGGAATGAATTACCGAGAAATATAGCTTTTTTATGTTTTATTTTACAACTTTTACGACCACAACCACGTTCGATAGTCGGTACCAGAACCTTGAAATGCACCGAAGACTTTAACAAAAGTCTCGTGGAGGACGTAGACGCAGCACCCTAGATTGAATGTACATTTTGATGGTCAGAGTCATTTTTTTTCTAGTGTGAGGGTTGCCGTCGTAGCCAAATTTGAAGATATAGGCCCTAAAGCTTTCATGGCCTGTTGGAAGATAGGTAAGTCTCCCATTGATCCATGCCTCGATGTATGCCTCTTAACGCGTTAACTTGATAGGCTGTCTCCGTCTTTCTCTTGTACTCCTTAGGGACTCATTGAACATTATCGACACTGAGACTCTTTTATGAAGCTCTCTTCTCCTAAAGTTTGGTCCACCAATATGAGGCATGATCCTTACCAGTACGGCTGTTGTCTTGCTGCCTTACCAGCCTAGCAGGCTGAGAGCAACCTCACTTAGACCAGATAAGGTCCTTTGTGTTACCACATACCTAGATCTGTACTTCGCCCAGAATGATGAGTATTACATCGGTGTTTTCCTCTGCAAGTTGTATAGGCACATGGGTGTCAGCCAATCTTGAACCAACCATATAGCTTCGTTGCAGTCGTGTTGCCACTACTCCAAGAATTTGACGACCACCACTTATTATTTCAGTGACTTCGGGATCTTCAGCCTTAGGACACCGTCGAACACAGTAGCGGATCTATTATTGAGCCTTGTGGAACGACACAACGTTGTACTACCTCGTTCCGTCTTCAGTATTCAACCGCAGTACTCTATTTCAGAAGTAGTCCGTCAAAATATTCTGCAGCAACTCCGGTACCCGTTTACCGATGAGTGCCCTTAGGATATTTCTTCAGTTTGCGAGCTTGAAGGCGTTCTTTACGTCCAATGGGTTGATGGCGGAGTACATTTTACTCCCGCGATGACAAAGCAATTTGCAATCGTTTGAGCATTACCCGTCGAATTGACGAATCGACGAATTGGACAGAACGTCACTGTAGACAGGTATAACTTCGAGGTAGTAAGGGACTTTGTGTACCTTGGATCAGCTTTAACTTCTAAAAACGACATCTCTTGACTCTTACCAAGTCTATGACGTACACCTTAGGAAATTCTGTACAATATCCTAATCATCCCAGTTCTATCTTAT
Source organism: Criorhina ranunculi (assembly GCA_951813785.1). NCBI lineage: Eukaryota > Metazoa > Arthropoda > Insecta > Diptera > Syrphidae > Criorhina > Criorhina ranunculi. The sequence goes on along the minus strand of OX638385.1, from coordinate 28,436,172 downwards.
GAAGCTGAAGCATGGAAACAGATGGAGACATCCGTGGTCGTTTCAAGCGAAACTTCTTCATTGCATTGGACGGGCTTTGAAGAAGACATAAACATATGAGTTGTTCAGCGACATGGATCTAGTCAAAAAGGGGACTCCTCCATTTAAGGTATTGAAAAAGCTTGCAGCAGCTACAGCCGAGTTTAACCTACGAACAAACGCCTAGATCTCAAAACTTCAACAGTGATCAGCTCCCAAGAGGAAACAGACAAAAAAAAAATATGTCCACCGACATTTTCCTCGGCCATGCAAAAAATAAAAAAAAAACATGGCTGACCTTTGCACAATTTTTCCAAATTTGATCAACAAAATCCAACGAAATCTTCCCCCCCTCCCTTCACCACCTTTGTTGAAATAATTCCTTTTTTATCATTATTTCCTTTAATTTAAATCGTCTACATTGTGAAAATTCGAAATAATTGCAACGAAAATTCATTTGAAAATTTTCCCCAGAGGATGCGGATGCAGAAGCCCCAAAGCTCGACCAACAGCACAATTTTCATTTCAACAAATTCACCAAAAATATCAACGCCCGTTAAAATTTTTTCATTCAAATATAATCTTTAGTTATTTAACCAAAGACTTACCATATTTTCGGAATCACTTGGACACTTTTAACAGAAATACATTTGATCAGTTAGGCTTAACGTCAAAATTCAAGCAATCATGGCAGCCGGTAGTGAAAAATAAAAACACAGGGATGGGCCATGGTAATCTACGAGTGAATAGTGAAGTCGTGGGTGAAAAAATCTTCTTTTTTTTAAATTGTTTTTCATTGTTTTTAATGATAAATTACATTGAAATACATTGTTTTATTGATAAGAATTATTAATTGATTAATTTCAATTGAAAATAATCGCACATAACACATAAAATTTATGTGTTTTATGAAAATTTTAATGTTCGTCAATTTACAGCAAAAAAATGCAGTCAAGTGTATTGTGAAGTAAGAGGACTTTTTGCTGGATTTTGTGTTACATTTTTGATTTCTTGGTTTTGTCGGAAAAGTTTGTTGATTTTGGAGGGAAAGGATGGGTTTTTTGTTGATAAAATGAGAAATAAGAGATCATGTGGGATAAAAGATAAGAAATAAATAGATTTAGATGATTAATAAATGGTTTCAGAGTGAACAAATTGAGTTATCGCCAGAGGCTCTCTCTATGACATGTAGAGCGAATAGATTATCAACGCTTCGGCCCGGAGAGTCTATGAATCTAATGAACAGACAACGCCGTAGAGAAATACCTCGCCTAAGGTGGCGCGCACAAGTAGAATGGGACCTCAACCAACTTGGAGATCGTAACTGGAGGTCATTAACTAAGGGCCAGGCTAACTTAAGGGGCGTGTTGGTTTGAGGCCCAGGTCAACAGTGAACCGTAGCGCCACCTAAGTAAGTAAGTAAGCTATCTTCACGAGGATGAACGGTAATTTTGAGCGTAACATATGTGAGCACAATACCGATAACTTTATAGCCATTTGGCTCAAATATAGTTGATAGACAGGGCCTCATGAATTGCCATTACTTCCTCCTGAAATAAGCTATGTATAATGATTTGAAAGAATCAGGAGATGCTTAAATTGAGTACTAATGCCAGAGACACGCCGAGAAACTATAAGACTGACGAGCTGGCCAAAGAAAGCACAACTCTCAGTATTCTGCCGGAAATGCAAAATTACAAGTTGTAGAGACTTTTAATACGTGTGAGGCCTCTAGACAGATCTAAAACCATTGGATTTGCGTAATTGATCGTCAATCAGGATCGTCATCAGTATCCTCACGGTTAGGCTATTCCGCTTTTCAAATAATTTTTGCTGGAGCTGCAGAGACGAGGAGAAAAAACAATCAATCTTCTATTTACCTTGCACCTGTCCAGGTCTGTTCAAAAGAAGATTGCTCCACTTGAGACATTTTTTCTTCGATGATCTCAGTCATTTGTCGAATAGTGACTTCAGCAGCATCCTCTGTTTTATTGGTTCAATCAGTCCTCAAGTAAGTAAAACAAAATAGCCCTCAATGGACTTCCTTTGGTCTTAGTTGGTATGTCTGTATCAAACAGCTACCCTTGTTTAACCTTATCTGGAGAGATGGACAACTGAGAATATTGAAAGGCAAAATGCACAATAAATCTACTAATGGAACTACAATTTGCAATGGATCGAGTCCTCAATTAAAGTCCTCTTCTAGCAGTGAAATCCTTAGCCAGTTGCCTTACGTTTGGATGGATGTCACTTTCGAGTCTTCCTCTACTACATTGTGCCTCTGGGATGGAGTCGAAGGCACTTCAGGATGATTCACCGATGACCAATGTATTTTTTCGTGTCCCATCTTAGGCGCTGAATCCGGGGATTGGAAGTAAGAGTTCCTCCGCTACCATTTCTGCTCCAGAATCCCAAATCAAAACCATTTTTTCAATTGGAAAGTCACTCCCAGCCTCAGATATGCAGCCTGGGTGCTTTTGCAGCATCAAATAGACTCAAAAAAACGATTTTTTTCCCAACGAGCCGGGCCTGCTCGGAAAGCATGCATTTTTTTCCCGTCTTTCCTTCAAATTTCTCTGCTAGATGGGTAGAATCGAGCTTCGAACTTGATGAAAAGTCACTCCCAGCCTCAGATAAGCAGCATCGAATTTGGCACGAGGTAACCCCTGAGACTAGAACCTAAATCAACTCGCTCAGCACTTCCTATTCCACGTTAGTCCATCATACACTAGGAATATTTTTCGTAACATAAACATAATTTTTCCTTAATTAAATCATTTGTTTCCATCTATCGCCATTTGGAAGTTCTACCTTCCTACCACAACACGCACAACACACTTCATCAGCTATTCAATGAAGTATGTTAAATTGAACTTTTACATTCTTACGTTTAGGAGTCAATACACATAAGCAATCAGGCCAAAGGTCGTATAATAAAAGCCGTAAACAGCAACCGATACATGTGCACACAAACAATTTTTTTCCAAGTAATAAACTTCGAAAACCCACATTCTTTCCCGTATACAACACAAATTTGCTCCTTTTCAATCGCAATTAATGATGTGAATAAGGATAATGGTATAAGGAATTGAATAAGGATATTCTTCATGACCAAGAGGTATGAGAGCTTGTATTAAGTTCATTTATGGCAAAAGAATGTATTACCTAGACGTACATATACACCTGGTGTATCGAATTAGCTCAAGTTTGGCATACATTATCCTTATACGCATACACATACGCATAGACATACAAAAATATCTCAAGTAGGCTTTCCTGTGACATATGAAGGTTTATTCAGTGTAATTACCGGCATTTTTATCCTATTTTTTCTGTTGAGAGAGAGAGCATACCTATTTATATCTACGAATCAAGGATAAGCTCTGTGAGGAGGAAGTTATTGACAGAAGCTCGTACTATCCTATAATCGAATACTTGTATGAAAAGCATTGAAGGATCCTTACTTTGGGTAATCGGCAACAAATGTTTAGATCAATACCAAGAGCGACGAAACCATTTTTTCTTGCAACGGAAGGATGAATCTCGATACGGAATCTGGATCCTTTTGTAAATTATATAAAGGTTAAGTTAGGTTAGAACAGATTTAAGGTTCATTGTGATACCAAGAACCAAGTAGTCAATCCATCAAGTACCTTGCATGGTGGATTTCCTTGTTTCCAATGGAGATGCTGTTGGTAGCCTTCCTGTACGACATTATGTGCAGAGCCGTTTAGACCCCTAGACCAAGCTCTTCATTTTGTAAATATCGAGATGGGCTAGGCCGCTGAGGTCGCTCTCTTTAATCTTATAAAACTAGATCTCAGCCTGGAAGAACACCATAGATGCCCCCGACTCACTTTAGAACTCCTCCTCGCCTTGAACTTTGATACCAATTTCAGAAAACTTTTGGTTTTAACAGAATACTTCCATTGTTTTATCAGACACTTCTGCCTTTCATTCTTGTCGGAACGGGATATGTTGCTTCTAGTACACTAGACCAAGATTGTTCTTTAAAATGAATGTAAGGCCTTTCTTTTCGATCGAAATCTGAGCACTGAATCTCTAAACTAGACTTCGGTGTTGTAGGTATCTCTTGGCTCTCTTCCTACTGAAACCAAATGTCGAGTCGATATTTCAACCATGGACAGGCTTTTGTTTAGTCACGATTCGCTAATAATCTTGTCCACCCGATCTTCAACAGTAAAAGGATGCTTTGTTGTGATAACAATTAGCACTGTTTCCTTCTTTTTGAACGTTAAACCCTTTCAGGGAAACGACGTAAATGCTGTTCATTCCAAGCCTTAGTCTCCTGTCCTCTCTTTTTCAAGCTCTTTCCACGTTCGTTGTTACATTTGGTTGACCCAAAAACGGGTTCTCTGATAGGTTTATCGGAAGCCAGTGTGGGTCCAAGGGCCTAAAGGATAAACTTTGTTACTTGTTTTGGCATTTGACATTATTCTTTGGACTGGTTCCACAGGCTTCGTTCAATAGAAACATGTCTTGTGATCTTATCAGTACGGGAACGTGCATATTGAAATCCTCTTCTCAAGCAATTCCGACAATCGATTTGTTCTTAGACTAAGGGAATGCGGAATGCCTTCTCAAATCTCTTACGGACATGCATCGATTTCGGAACGCTGTAAACATCCAAACCCGGCTCGGTCGAATGACTAGAATACTCCAAAATTCGACTTCTAAATGATGGATGGCAGGGCAAAGGGGATGACCATCTTCACTAAAAGATCACTGACGAGACGACCATATTTAGAATCATTCAGGCCTAAATACTTGCCATTGACTTAGCAGCAGCGCTCTAGCCCGGAAAATCTTTGAATCCACCTCAGAAGGACTTGTACAGAAGAGGAAGACATTCGCCAGCCAGGCGTGTGAAACCAAAGTCTGATGGAGAGACTCGTTGGTAGAGGTACAGATCCACCCTGTGGAAAGTAAACTCATCACAACTAAGCAAGTACGACCGGGCAACATGGATCATTAAATCCACGTACTCTGTGGAGACAGTCAAGCATTGATGATGGACTTAGACTCCCTGGTTTTCTCAAATTGGAATGCGACTTACTATGCACAAATATTCCATAAAACTCTGTTGGGCTCAGGAACCTATCGTGGAGTGGAAGAGAATGAACAAGTTGGTGGATAGGCAAGGCAACGATCAGAGCTCAATGTACCGCATTCAAATTCCAATATTTAGGTTCCTTTAAAGCCTAAGTATAGTAAAACAGTCCAATTTCGAACTCCGTAACCAGTCACGACTTCTATGGAAGTTGCAAAGATGGGGAATAGCAAGAATCTTCATGGTCCTTACTGTGCAATTGCTCTGCCAAGTTTAGAAACGATGCCGTTCTTTGAGGAATTGGGCTGTTTGGCAATGTTACTTATTTACTTATTCATTACGCTCCCGAGCACCCTGCTTTCAGTTCACTGGACCAAGGTTTCTGGCGTCCGCGATTGGCTGATCTTTAAACCGGAGGTTCGGTCTTCCTTTTCTTCGTGAACCAGGTGGCTGGGATTTGAAGATTCTCTTAGCTGGAGCATTCTAGTCCATTCGCTCGGTTTGGCCGAGCCAGTGCAGTTGACGAATTATTGCTTTCCGGACTAGGTCCACATCTTTATACAGCTCGTAGAGATCGTGGTTATATCTTCTCTTCCCTTCGCCCTCCTTGCAGACAGGGCCAAATATTCGACGCAGAATTTGGTGTACGTCTTTTTATTATTAATAGTCACAACACTCCAGCCTAACAGAGGACAGTGTAGCTCAGGTTCATCACCCATTTTAAGACAACGAAACACAAAATTTTACAAGACATTCAACATTATGTTGCGGTGAATTAACATTATTTTGAGGGTTATTTTCCCTTAGGACTTGACTCTAATTTTAGACTTCCACGCGTTTCGTTCTAGAGTATATTTTTAGATATTTAATGATGTGTACCTATACATATGTCGTATGTGTATGATTTAGTAAGAGACAAGCAGGGCAGTAGTGATGTTAAGAACATTTTTACTGAATTAACCTTGAAAATTGTTATATTTTTCCGGCAAACAAGAACGGCCTTAATATACACACTCTCGTCCTTCTTATCCTTTCCAGAGGTAACATTGTACCTGTGTTCCTGGAGATTTAAACTTCGATATCCAAACTGGAAAAGGGGAAAATAAATACTTTTTTACAAGTGTCCTCAGGCATAAAGCAATTGCTCCTTAATTGCTTAAAATTTGTTTTCACAAATCGACAAGAGTTACATAAAAGTTTTAAAAGTTTTTAAGTCCAAAAGCGAAGTCCGTAAAAAAATAATTTTTTATTAGTTTTCAGCAATCAAAACCAATTCAAACTTTTAATTGAAGCAATGAGTGGAACATAAAAAGGGACCTTAAGCTGGAATCTAGATGGACCTATGGATGGAACTTTTAATATGGACAATGGGAGCCAATAATTCCGTCCACCCGACCTTGACGAAGTAAAAATAGCTTTATCTAAACTTAAGTCTGAGAAATGGAGATCTCCAGTCCGAAATGTCTTCAAAACCACCTCGTAGGGACGGCGCCATAGAGGAAGCGAGCTGACTGAAGGCGCTAAGTAAGTAAGTGTAGATGGAACTGAAAGGTTGAAAGAAACGACTCAGTTTGGACAAGGACGATAAAGAAGAAGGAAGTCATTGTTTATAGGTCACACTTTAGAAGATCTACCAATGACCTGTCGGTTTTGAAGGCGGCAGGCTATGTTTTGCAGGCGCGAATTCAACAAAATTTGATATAATTGAAATCAGTTTGATTTGCTAGGATTAAAACGAAGTCATGCAACGTATTCTACGACACTTAAGGACGCTAGTAAGTGGATTCCAGTGGATCAAGGCTAAACTAAATACGGTAGAATCTAATGAAGGTCCATACATTTTGACAAAATAGGATGGCATTCAGCCTCTAAATGTCGACATTCGGCTTCATCGACTTTTCGTGGATTATTTGGTTAACCTTGGATCTTCTCAGTCCGAACTCAGACTTAGCATCGTAAATTACTGGTTATGGCTAGATTAGATTCGCATAAAAGATGGAATGTGTCTTCTTCGGCATCTACGTCGCCACATCCTTGGCAAAGTCCTTTGTACTCAAACGCATTCTCTTTAGGAAGGCCGCAAGCAGGTTGTGATCTGCCCTTATACTGTTCTTGAGGTGCTGCATGTCGTGAGTGAAATCCATCTCTGGGTTGCGAGTTTTAGGAAATTCGTGGTGACGTTGGGCTTTTTAAGTTCTAGTGGAGGCAGATCCATCTCAGAACCCATTTTTGTGAGCTCATCAACCTTTGCATTCCCAGGAAGGACCAATTATGTCCAAAGCCAACATGGTTGTCTCAATAGTTTGCCTGTCCACAAAGTTTGAAGATGTCCTTGTCGCCTTTTGAATACTTTTGCACCGTGAAATGACTCCAAGTGGTACACTTTTTGAGACCGGTCCCTACTAACACCCCTTCTGTTGGCTACTTAGACCTTTATTCAGTTTAAAGTTGCACTTCGTAGGCCAAACAGTAGGAGAATTCAGAAGTTCTGAATGTTGACTCTTTAAGAATTTTTTTTTTTTAAATCGACGTACAAATATTTCCATAACACAGTTTCCCTCGTTTTTATAAATATTTATGCTTCATTCTTCCCCTCACAGATATCATTCATTCCCAAATTTGTTAGTCTTAAAAATTAGCTAACAAACAAGCACCTACATCCAGCTACAAATTTTATCTAAATTTACTCAAAAAAAAAAAATAATTAAGACGCTGTAAGGTGTCACAACGCATCCAGAGAACACACATTTCACTGTCTTTACTGCCTTCACTGCGCCTCTGCAGTGAAATTCTTTCAAAATGTGATGACACCTACCTACCACAGAAGATAGACGGCACGTGACTTTTCTGGAACTTTATGATGTAATCCGTATGTAGGTCGGTAATAAACAACAGATTGCCCCATGAATTGTATTTCTTTTAGAAAAAAAAAAAATGTTTCAACTTCACATTCACAGATTTGTATCTAGAAGTTGGAGAACGAAAAAAAAAACATAAATCCCGTCCATCGTTTAAAAGGTCACATCATGACTTCCCATCAAAGAATGTTCTTTACGCCTTATATCCCCCAAAAGAAATCAAAGAAGCCTCTAATCGAAGAAGAACCAAACCGTCAAAAAATATGGTTATGGAAATATTGATTTTCACTAAAGTGAACGTCTCAAGGAGCTGGAGTCCTGGCACGAGTGTGCTTATATTTTTGAGGGTTGAAAATTGAAATTTGCACACAATAATAGGAACGATAAACATCTTCATTTGCCATAACAAATTCATTGATGGAGATTAGATTGTGAAGCACTGGCTTTGCATAAACTAACAAGGGTGACATAATTTGCTGGTTCAAGTGGTTTTTCAAATAAATATTTTAAAGTGGCAACACATACACAGATAATAAGGAAATGACAGAGAAAGATGATCTAAAGACAATTTCCATTAGTTGGACACTTCGGACGGTACGAGTAGTTCAAAACTTCTTTAATTGCGTTAGAAGTGACGTTTTAAAGCCGCTGACGCACATAGGCACCTTAAGGGTTTATGACTACCCTTGAACAATACGAAGGAGATACCGATGAACGTTGGTTTTAAATGCTCGCAAATTCAAGTAATGAGGAAACACAGAGCTACATATGTAGACCATTCCACAGTGGAAAGAAGGCTTAAGGTTAAACTGATGTGCATTCGAAACATGATGCGTATTTCATGTCAAATATTAAAGGGACGGAATGCAATTGACTTAATCGCTGGAGCACTGTTTGTTGAAGTATCGATAGAACAGTAAAAGACGGAAACAAATGCATTTTCTATCTACTCGGACAGAGACCAGAGGAGTAGGTAGAACACCTCTTCAGAACTATGGAGGGGACACCATCTGAATCAGCGGATTTATGAATGTTGAAACGTTTAAGCACTCTTGCAACTGGAGGAGTGCGCAAGTGAATAAAGAATTCGATGCTCTTGAGGACATGAGGAGACAGAGCACAATCTGGAAGCGTTAAGTTGGCTGCAAAGTGGTCAGAAAGCAGATTAGTCTTGCCTGAGGAGCTAATAGCTGAAATGTCACCATAAATGAGGGTTGGGAATAGGTAGGTAGGAGGGTAGAGGTGGCTTGGGCTCAAATTGAGCCTAAATTAGCATTAGGATGTGCCTTTTTGTTACCACGACTTGTGTGACCTGGTTGATGATGTGTGTTGTTGAAGATGTGGGACAGTTGGTGCCTGGATCCAGCCTGTGGAGTTTAAAAAACGGATAAGATCTCGTATTCCATTACCCGAGATGTGGTTAAGGTCGTCGAAGAATGATTGGTTTAGTGCACGCAGTCTGGCTCTTGCTAGACATTTGCAGAGAAGGTTTCCTTCTCATTTTCGTTTCGACAACTGCGCCAGTGGGGGTTGTATGGAATACCTAGTTTGGTCACATGGTCTCCAATTGGCCGTTTCTGGGCGGGTTCTGTTTAGGAGATCTTTTGTTCTGATTTTATCGTAGGTCGTCCGTATTTTCCTTGATATGGCGCAGATGGTTAGCTCGCTCCATTTGAGGTTGGCCTTCTGCAGAAAGTATGAGTGGATTTGTCCTTTAACCACTCCTAGCGGTGTAGACTCTTGACGCCGTGTAGAGCTGAGACCAGCCGGGCCAGTTTATCTGCACGCTCGTTTCCTTTTATGTCACTGTGCCCTAGCAGTGTGACCCTGAAGCATTCGCCCAAGCAAGCAAGTTCGTTCCGGTACTCCTGCACTAGTTTGGAGGATATCATAGTCGAGTCAATAGCTTTGAAAGTAGTTTGGCTATCTATGTGCATTGTGTCACGCCCGAATTGCGTGCAAGCCTCTCGAATTGTCAGTAGTTCCGCCTGGAACAATGTTATATTTTTTGTCTCAATTTTTTGTCATAAAGGAATTTGACACATCGAATATAGCTCATTTGACCTTTATTTAATATTTTTCCAGCTTCGTAAGACCGAAAACCTACCTTCTATCTTCATGATTCCCTTTATCCTGCTCATAGTCTCTGTGACAAAGTGCACTCCAATAAATCTAACTCTACTTGCATACAAGATTTATATATTTTCATTTGAAAAGTTCACAGAGATACAAAATCTTATATCGTTTACCTACCGGTTTCACATGGTTCAAATGAAAATTTATAGGACACCACTTTCCTCTTCCTTTTTCGAGGATGACATTGCAGAAACAAAGCTCTGTCCCGTATACATTGGATTGTTGTATCGAAATTTATTGAATTTACCAATTGGACATTTTTGTTTACCTCAGTGACCAGGACATGCCATAGCATTGCTTCAACCGTAATGAAATATATAATTAATAATCTACGGATTAGGCAACAACTGACTTAAATCAATTTCAATTGCCGAAAACTTTCGTGGCTATGAATAAATTTTACAATGGAAGTTCCGACATGGTTCTCAAACTTTAGTATATAATTTTTCGCTGTCACTTCTCCATGGTAATGTGAACTTAAATAGGATTAAACGTAAATTTAATGCATTTCTCATTTAAAGTTTAAATCTGTGACACATTTGACCAAACAGAGGATGGAACCAAGGACAATGTTGGCCTACTTTTGCATTGGATTTGGCAGTTTAATTGATTTTTTTAAAAAAAGGAAAATCAATAGAAAGTGTTTCGTTTCAATGTGGACCTTGTGGGGGGCAACCACAAGCCACACTTATAATGAAGTTCAAAAAGATCAATAATGCTAATTGGAGAAACCCGAAACGATACCTTTCATTCGCAGAGAAGTGTGAAACAAAATATGTTTTCTTGTTAACCATCCTAATGATGACCTCCCGTGGGTATTTCATCTGTTGGAAATCATTTGGAATCTTGGTATGAGATGGGGAAAAAGAAGAAACCAGACGGAAGTATAGATATGTACGTATCGTACCGCCCCCCAGATTCTTTGAGTGTCTTCCAAAGCGGAGGTACTAGCGATTAGAGAAGCCTGCAAGATACTTTTTCAAGGAACTTTTTGAGATTTCTAGCATAAAATTCAGCAACATTATCGATTTTCTCAACTCCAGAGGATGGATCTGAAAACTACACTCTCAGCTATGCCCATCAACATCCAGGTCACGTGAACTCTGATATCAAAACAGTGCATCAGCGCTACTTGTGTCTCTGGCAGGCTCATCAGTTCCAACCACTTCTATCTACCTACCTATGGTCTGCTTACTTTAAAAAAAAAATCTTCGGTTATCATTTCGAGGCCACCTAGACCCAAGACAATCGTGAGGCTTTTAGGGAGCGAATGGTCTTAAAAAGGACGAGATTGCTTATAAGCTCACCAGCCAGAAAGTTCAATCTTCTTCTTGTTCTTCTTTTGCTTTGGCATTTTCCCTTTATGAGGGGTCGACCCTTCTTGTCCTCAATCACCTTTTTGATCTATCCTATGTCGTTCCTCACTCTAGGTTGTTCCTCCTCAGGTCGTTTTCCCCGATTCTCAGCCATGTTGTCATTGGCCGTCCTCAGGTTCTTGCTGTCTCGGATATATTCATTGTCTTAGCCAGAGAATTCAATCAACGGTTAAAAATCAATTTCCCATCTGTGGATTATTCTTCGAAATTGTCTGCCGGAAACCCGTTTTCACAATGTTCATTTTAGGTCAGCCAACTCGGCTCCTTTCTTGACCACCTCTGGTGTTCCACAGGGCAGCCATCTGGGTGCCCTTCTTTCAAGTCACGTTGAATGTGCGTCATTTCACAACTCCTTTTCCTTCAATATAAACCCTCGTAATCTACGAACCCCTAGTATCTCCTATCTACCAATCCAAGTGCCTCCCGACCTGGTCCGCGAAGGCAGACATTCGTTTATTACTATATCCTCCATCACTTCTCCGAAGGATGTTTCTCTCAAAACCACCAAAGTGCGACTTCATAGACTCTTAAGTCAGGAGTCCTGACAAAGTTATATCTATCTAGGGTGACGTTTTGTCCAAATCATTTGTTTTCGCCTTGCATTCAGTGAGGTTTTTACCGACCTTGACAAAGCGCATCGACATCCTGGTAGGGATACCAAAACTAGATGTTGCTCGAACTGTAAAGTTCGTGTGTATAAAAGCTGTCATATGAGGCCTTAAAATCGATGAAAAGCTGGTAGGTATAGATCTAGAATTCCTGGGTTTTCTCTGCTCCTAGGTTGCTGACGAAAGGCTTTAGGAGCCGGTGATGTTGAGGTGACATGACAGGCGTCTTCAACCAGCTTAATCTTGAAATCGCTGCCTCCAAATACGCCCCTTAAATAGTTCGGCAGTTTTAGGCTGTCCAGACAAATTAAATGGATTCTAACATTCGGAAGTAAGAGCATCACCTACGTGCTTTGAGTTCATCAGCTCATTGTTGCATAGCCAACCATCCGCTTACACCTTGTCAACCTTTCAGTGACAAAGGGGGAACACAATAATTGTGCGTCATCATATTTCTTGTTCTTCAATGCGTTTGAGTACCCTCCAGCTCTCCCTGGTCCTTTTCAAGTCAAAACGTCCTTGAAACGTGCTTGAGAGTGACTCTGTGATGAACTTCAAGCTGTTTACATATGTTGTCGGTTCAGCAGGATCCAACGCCGAAACATCTTGTTTAAAACCGAACATTGACTCGCTCACGTCTTACACTAGTAAAAGCTTTGACTACAGTGCCTCGATGATTCTGGAAGTCATCTTTGGTAGGATTAAACTCTTCAGTGCGTCTGTTTAATGGGACGTGTTGGATGCTCATGATCGGGCTCGCATTAGTGTCAAAACTGCATCAAAACAAAACCTTCATAACAAGGAGCTGGCTTTAATTTTTTTAACAAGATTCAGTTCAATGTCAAGACGGTCAATTGCTGTCCACATTATAGTTTAGATCAAGCTTAACACTGAGAAAGGAAAGGGACCAAAGGAAGTGTACTTTGCGTACTAACGGCTTGAACAATTTCTTCACAGTAGGTCTGTGTTTACTACAGAAGCTCTCTAGATTGTCCCATCTACACGCACGCAATGCACAACACTGGTATCCACAATACAAGGCACAAACCCTAGACAAATGTTCGTTGCCGCCTTTGCTGTCAATCAACTTGGAAATAACTACTCTTACCCCCGAATACACGACGATTAAGTTCAACAACTGCAAATGGTAATTCAAACTTCAGCCGAACTTTACAAAGGATATTGGAAGCAATGGCAATGCTTCACTGTGCAAGACTAAGTCCATTTCTAGACGAAAAGACATTTATCCTTTAAAAAAAAAATACTTCAACTCACTGAAATCCAACCGAATAAAGGTCCCGGAACGTTGCACTTTTCCCTAATTGCGAGAAGAAAAATTAACTTTTACCCAAAACTTACCTACAAGTCATTGGGTAAAAGTTTAAATGAGTCTGCATTCCGTTGTGAGTGAAAGGTTTGATCCAAAAAAAAACAAAAAAAAAAAAAACGGGAGAAGTCGATCCTTGAAAGAAGTGATTTTGAAATTTCTTTTCGATTTTACGAGCACCAGCTGTCCACAGAGAGGAGTGGAGTGGATTTGGAGAACAAACTTGTTGACGAACTCTTTTGATAGACATAGTTACGGATTGGACTAATTATCACACGAGAGTGGTGCTTAACAATAGGACTAAGGATTAACACGGAGACGCTGGGATATAGCAAGAAAAAATTCTGAAAATGCAACCAAATCCGATTGAAATGGATGTACACGTTGCTGATTGGACCCATCATCACGTACGGAGTCGTCGTTTTGAACAGGACCACCAGGCACGATGAAAAAGTTCCACATATGGTCAAATGTTGAACTTGTGGATCTAAAAGGTGTGAAAGATTGTACAGGAACCTTCTCTAGTATCCTTCGAGCAGAAGTTGATGTCTTCATTAATCTTGTAGGGAAGTGTCATAGTTAGTCAAAGACTTGGGACCATCTTCAAAATTCTTCTAGCTTGACATGATGTAAATGTGGAACTTGTCCATTAGCTTGGCAACAAAGTCAGTGAGCTACTTAAATCCTATCACGAAAGGACTGCTAGGCTGATTTACAGACGATGCTTGCACAACTTAGTTAACAGCTCATCTTTCTAAAGAGATCTCTTTGCGTCTTCCCTGGCTAGAAGTCTAACAAGCAAAGGTTAAGAGTTAGAGCCTCTTATATCCACCTCTGTTGAGGTTTTTGTGATGGTATGTGCCGCAAAAGTCTGGTCAGCTTGTCCTGTAGCTTCACATCAAGCTTAAGATGGAAGACTCAACTGGAACTTGCACATCAAGACATAATGTTACTAAAGCTATAAACCCATGTGGACATGTCATCGCTTGTATAGTAAAACCTGGAGTTTGGCACGATTATCACAACCGGTACCAAACTTCATCTCACCACCAGATGTCACAGATGCTGTGCACAAGTTCTCCACTTCACTGCAATTTTTTGTCAAAAAAAGTGTCAATTGACAGGACTTTCTTCAGGTTAGTCTCCCAAGTCACATAACATGACCTTGTCCTCAGAATTTACCGAGTCGGAGATCCTCAGATCGTCTTCCAAAATAAAGCTTACTTTCTTACACAATACATATCTGAGGTCGGAGCGCTTTCACGGCGGCATATCGAACTACTTACTTATCAGGCCAGCGACCCTTGGCTCGACAATGAACTAATGCCGATTTCCACCCTTTACGGTCCCGGGCACGCTGCTTCCTGTTTACTAGACCAAGTTTTCTGGCGTCCACGATTGCCTGATCTTTCAACTGGAGGTTCGGTCTTCCTCTTCTTCGTGAACCAGGTAGCTGGGATTCGAAGATCCTCTTCGAATTAGCTGGAGCATTCTCGTCCATTCGCTCGATGTGACCGAGCCATTGCAGTCGACGGATTTTTGCCTTCCGGACTACATCCACATTTTTGTACAGCTCGTAGAGTTCGCGGTTATATCTTCTCCTCCATTCACCCTTTACGCAAACTGGACCAAATATTCGACGTAGGATTTTTCTTTCGAAGGATCCCAAGATCTGATCAACTGTCTTACTTATCGTCCAGCATTCAGCTCCATAAAGCAGGACTGACAAGATCAGGATTTTGTAGAGCATGATTTTGGACCCTAGTTGTTTGGACAAACCGGTTATCCTTCGTCGAATCTCCACTAGGGTGTCATTTATGGAGTTAATGTTTGCCCCGAGGTAGATAAACTCCTTCACTACCTCAAAATTATAGCTGTCAATTGTTAGGTTTTGACCTAGATGGTGTTCGACGGATCGGTTTTTGGTAGACAGCATATACTTTGTTTTATCCTCATTCATAACCTCATATCGGCGTATCAAGGGTCTTCGCAAAAAAAGCTTCAATCGAAGACTTAGACCAGCAAAACGAGAAACGAAGTTTGCCCGTCCCGTCTCTTACTGTAGCTTACACGAATTTACATCATTAAGGGTCTCCTTTCTTAAGGATCGTGCAAACAATGCAAAGGTTCCACTCATTGGGCATACTTTCATCCGACCATGTTGTACAGATGAGTTGGAGCATGCTCCTTAGCAAGTCATCACCTGCCGCTTTGAACAACTCGGCAGCTAGGCCTTCAGCTCCAGTAGCTTTGTTGAACTTAAGTTTAGTTATGGCTATCTTCACTTCACCGGGGCAGGTGTACGGTATTGATGATCTGCATGGTCCACGCTCGGAACTTAATTGGAATAAATTTGCAATGATAAAACCTTTTAATTGCTATAAAGTGCAACAATTTTGTCCCGTCTCAGAGACTTGTTGTTTGTTGTACCCCCCCCCCCCCGTGTCCGTTCGGCTTTGCATAAAAACTCTTGTCATGGAAAGACAGAGAGAAGAGCAAGATGTAATTAGTCTTATAAATCATTCCGAGCACAATGCGTACCATTATCTCGGAAGTTTTTATCCCTTTTAAACGAAATCGAGGAATTCCAGATGAAATATCTTGTGGGTTTTTTGTGTCGGGAGTCGACGACGACAACGACGTCGGAGCCACTTGTTGGTTTAACTTACACATGGTAGATTATGTATGCTCCAAATAGCAATATATTTCTCAAGTCAAATAGGGCGGGCATACACAGTTAATGTGTTGGTTCAACAGGGGTCGTGGAGACACAAAACAAATGTCTTGCAATTTTTGCATAACAAAATACATTATGAACACATGCGATGTAAAGTAGATACGATGAGCAAGGAACAGACTTATTAATTGTCTTTGTAATGAGGGCACGGAGTTTTGTATTTTTAAGTCATTTATGGGCTGTAGACAGAAGTCTTAAACAGTCCACCACTTCCAATTACATTTCTTCGTCGATCCACAAACTTACTAATACCGATGACAGACTGTCATCTGGTGAAGATTTTCGACTCTTTGGACTTGAATCTAGGTCAAGTGAGTATGGAGGCCAATAAAGAACTTCATACCCTACACTCTTGAGTTCTTACTTCGCCTTAAATACGACATATGGCTGGGCATTATCAAGATGGAACGTGTTGTGGAACGTAGGATGAAATTTGTGAATTTTTCTTCCTGTCAGTTGAGGTCTTCTGAATACATGGTTAGGTTAGGTTGAAGTGGCTGCCACTTTTTGCCAGCACTCTTAAACCAATGTTAGGTCCACATGGATCTGGAGAGATCTCCTTACCTACTCGTTGAACCAATTGGAGCTTCCGATGAAGCCAAGGAGGTTTCTAACGTTTGTGTCTATCAGATCCGTCTAAGTCGTTGAAGTAGAATTCTCCTAAATGCGGCCTTATTTTGCGGGAGAGAGCTGGGCGGCTACAGAGAAGAAGGAAATTGGGTTCCTCCTTCTTCTCGTCCATGTAGCTTCTAAAAAAATCGTTTGAATGTACGCCAAGACTTGTGGGATGCTTGCCTATTAGACAGTGTCCTGTGATTACACCCACGAATGCATACGGTCGCTACAATTCAATCAGAAGAACAACCTTTGTTTTCTCGAAGACGTCAGTGAAGGTGGGGGAGTTGACATCACTTTTGTCATTTTCTATGTTGTCGCATTCCACAACACGACTGGCCGACGCCATTCCAAAGGAAAGGGGACCATCGCCTGTCATTGCATCAGACGGCATATCGTAGGATAATCGACGCGCAAAATTCTAGTGCGACGGAAGATAGCTTTGAGTGGACACTCTTATATCAAACATAGAGAGGCTCGACAAAGCATATAGAGTAGAGGCCAGGCGTGCAGGGATAAGTTCCTAAACAGAGACGACAGAGCGTTCATTGTAGGTTGATGAAGGCGGGCAATACCATGTTTACACGAACAATCACTGAAACTTTCAAGGCTAAGGAGCCAAATTGATGACCTAAATGTAAACAACACTATCACCAACTGAGTTGTGTGCATGCCTTAGGATAGGCAAATCAATGTAGAGTTTGGTGGTTAGATTATCAGCGTCTAGAGGCACTCCTCAGGAAGGGGTCCTTTAATCTTTCCTCTTCTGCTCTGGATTCTTGTGGTAAATTAAATCCATATAAAGACTTAAAGACAGTTACTTACGTCAACGATCTAGCGCTACTAGTGACGGGAAAATGACGGCGTCTTGAAGGCATTAAATAACTGGAATAAACTTTGTGAACTGAACTAGTCCTTGTTTACCAATAAAAGGATAATGATGTCA
Source organism: Criorhina ranunculi (assembly GCA_951813785.1). Taxonomy (NCBI): domain Eukaryota; kingdom Metazoa; phylum Arthropoda; class Insecta; order Diptera; family Syrphidae; genus Criorhina; species Criorhina ranunculi. Next base: position 28,418,480 of record OX638385.1, on the reverse strand, counting down.
CTCCACTCAAAATCTCAGACTGTGCCAAGTATCTGGAAGTGGTGCTAGAACTAGAACCTCAACATAAAAGGAAGAGCAAGGAAAGCAATGATATCCCTCTAAGACTGCAATAGGATATTCGACAAAACCTGGAATCATAGCTCAAAATTATCATGTGGCTCTTGGCAAGAATGACTTGCATTGACACAACTGGGGCAATGGCAACCACCTCCAAAGCGAGACTCGAAACAATACTTGATCTACTTGTGCAAGAATTTGCAGCAAAAAGCGTCCTTTGTAAACGCCAAATAGGACATTTTAAATTCAGCCTGATAGGGTATGTACGTCGACTATATAACGCCCTGTTTAGCCTTTTCAGCCCACATTCTCAACAACTTTCCCCAGCAGAGAAGACTAGAAGGAAAATCTGAGGCACGTCGACAACCGTATAGCATACAGATGAATCTGAAATGGATATGGGCATGAGTACTGGATTCTTTTTCGGAGCTCTTGAACTGTCCGGATCAACAATTAGACTTTCGAACTACAGCAGTGTTCTCTAAGCTGAGGTCCTAGCAGTGACAAAAGCCACTCAAAAGGTTGCACTACCACGCGATGATATTACTTTTTTCATTGAAAACCAGGCGAAGATAAGAGCTTGTTCTTGGTACGCAGCAAAATGTAAGACTCTTGGTCCCTGGCCAAAATGGTGTGCTGTGCTGGCTTGGTATAGAAGTTGGAAACCCAAAGGATCTGCATTACCAGCGGTAGACGATGTACTGACTGCCACCGTAGGTACAGCTGAGAGACATGGAATCCCATGGAGACCGTTTGAAAGGCTAAATCATTTGGAATATGCAGTTGATATCTGTTTCCTTGCAAGTACTATCAGCTGGCGAGTCGGTCGGTCTACTTCCTACCTAGGAAGTTTTGGATCGTCTGATGGTGAAACAGATCTAGACGTTAAAACCAGAATAATTTGCCTTTGGTATCCTGTGTCTCCAGTTGGGAAATCCAATCAAATCTCCTAGTTGAGACTCTTCGAATCCAACGTGAAAGCCGAGCTATTGTATGCTTGTGAAACCTGGAAATCACGAGAATATTACAAGCTTTTGTTCATTGCTGTCTGCGATACATCCTTAGGATTCGTTGGCCACAAATTATATCCAACCAGGAAGCGTGGCGAAAAACGAGTCAAAAGCTGTTGGATGTCGACATTAGGCAGCAAAATCGGCTCTGGATTGGTCACACACTAAGGAAGTCAAATGACAACATCGCGAAGCAGTCCTTTGAATGGAATCGTCAGAGAGCACGGCGGGTTGGAAGGCCAAAAACAACGTGGAGATCAACAATCTTAGCAGAAGTAGCTGAAATACTGGGAAAGATGAAAAAGATTTTTTGCCGCCCTATGCCCCGCCCGGAGTTGAAGGAACTTGATGATGATGTTAACAAGTTTACACATAAGCTTATTCCACGTAACAATAGAAGTGTACTAGGAAGAGTCTTGATGAGAACACCTTTACGTTGTCAGAAGATTGACTGGGCTCAGTAAATCTTCAAATCGACTTGTTTCTATTGTATGAAGGCAAAGAAGTTTATCATCTAGGATCCTTGGAGAGCTGAATAGTCACGACTTTTAATTTTCTCATTTTCACCACATAACCTCGATTTTTTAAGGCCAGACAATCTGGATTCAACTTAATCCATCCAAAAGGTGGGGTTTTGGAAAACATACCGATATCCTCGTCAATCCAAGTCCTGACGATTTGTCAATAGTTATACTTCAAGAGAAGGAGCGAACTTCAAAGGAAAAAAAACCGACCAAACTCTCCAACAACCCGCCCCTGAAAGGAATGCTTCAGGACAAAACGATAGTTCTTCATGCATGCGTCTTCTATTCTAGAGTAAACATCTGAGGGAAAGGCGGCACCACCTGCATGGTCACTACGGAAGGAAAATCAGAGTTGCTCCTTTTCCCTCCTTCAGTCGTAAACATCATCTTGCTTCCCAGATACACTTGCATCAAATGTTTGAGTGAAATTCAATGTTTCAGCAACATTTCTCTCATCACCCGTCTCTCTGTTTACATCGTGTGTTTCCCTATCCACCGCCTCGTGGCGCTGCTTCTAACACACACATCCACTCAAAAAACATCTGCCTGCCAAATTGAGTGGCTTTCCTACAACCGGTTTTTCTTGGTTCCACTCAACAAATCACCCAACCACTCAGTTTGCTTTTGTCCGTTGCAGTGAAACGTGTTACGTGTTCTGTGATTCGTGGTTTTCTTCGCCTCGTCGTCGTTTGGCATTTGCATTTTCTCTTATTCTGTGTGTATTATTCGCGCCGAATTTCCACCCCTCTTACGGATAATATTCATAAAATTGCATATCCTTCGTCACGGTTCAAAGTTCGTCTCTTAACCCACAAGGGATACACTAGATTTCTGCCCCCCCAAAACCGATGAATCTACAGGTGGCATCTATTTGTCTCGTCGTTTAGTGTGTGTCATGTTCGGTTGAAACTTAATTCTCATTCCGGAGAATAAGTCCAAGAATGTGCTGTGAATATAAATATAAATAAATTTTGTGTTTACAAAATGTGCGGATACAATTCCTCGAAAATATCTTTAAATAAAATTTTATTCGTATCGAAGAAAATGTAAACGGGGAATTGAAATTCTCGTTCCCTTCTCTGCTCCGTTCCATACGCTCAGGTGTGTTGATCGATTAAAACACACACACACACACACACACATAAAGTCTCTGTTTTGGTGTGGTGTTGTGTTCATTGTTCTATTTGCCACGATAAAGGTGCAAGAGGCTGAGTATGCGCGCAACCAACTAAGTGTGAGTGTAGCCGTTGATCGTTTGTTTTAAAAGTTATTCTCTCGTGTCGTCGCGCTAAAAACGTGTTTTTTTTCCTCACACCCGTGCGAAAGAGATAACCATAGAAAAAATTATGCGCTAAGTAAATAAAAAAAAAATAAAATCCACTCCCAACATGTTAAATGTTAAATAAAATTTAAAAAATAAATAAAATTTCATCAAGAATTTCTGGGGTTTTTGTATCTTAAAGTGTAAATACACGAAAAAAAAAAATTATTTATTTCCCCAAAGTAATTCAATTTAAACACACTCACACACATACAACAATGGAGGAACGAGAAAGGCGGCATTTTTCCAGTTTTCAAAGGATAACAAAGGCACATTTATGGATTACCTGTTTTACGATCGTACTCGTTGGAATTTCCCGATGTAGTTGTACAGGTATGCAGCATCCAAGTCGAGGGATTCTTTTCTTCTTTTTTTTTGGCGGTGAATAGCTGTAAATTTGTGTGTTTTTCTCTCTTTGTGCGGTAGTCATTCTGAGAGATCACATACCGACGATTTTTGTTTGTAGTGTTTGTAAACAAACAAATTTTCGTCTTTGGGAGCGGAAATTTGTTTAAACAATTGCATGAGCGATGGGAAATATTTTACTTTTGATCGCGTGCCAAAAACAATACGGAAGCGAGATAGTGTAGGGAAGTTGTGAGAGGCTCCTGACGTATGGGGAATATCTCGACCTGAGACAGTGCAGCCTTCGATCTTTGACGCTCTGTTTCCAATTCTCTCGATAGCTTGATCTTTTAAACTGAGGTTCGGTTAGGGGCTGTGGTTTGTAGATCCTCGATGAAGTAGTTTTTTGGACTCCATACATCCACATCTTGATACAGTTGACGGTTGGATCAACTTTGCCCTCCTCGCATACGGGACCAATTCTACGGCAAAGAAATTTTCGCTCGAAAGTCTTCAGTATCTGCTCTATTTTCCAGCTTTCGGCGCCCTATAGCGGAACTAGAACGAATCAGCGTTTTAAAGAGCATGTTTCGAGTTAAGAAGTAGCAGCGGGTTTCTAGGGTAAATCTCCATCGAATCTCCACTAGGGTGTCATTCGTGGACTTGATGTTGTCAACAGTGTGACGTTTTGTCCTAAGCGGTGAAATAATGCTTCTCTATTTGTTGACAACATTTACTTAGTTTCTTTTAGTCTCTTACTTCAAGGCGAACTCGTTCCGTCTGTTCTTCGATTGCTGTAAAAGCCTGTAAGACGACACGGTGCATGTGACTGATGAAGTCGATATCGTTTGTGTATCTGAGGAGTTGGGTAGTTTTTTTTTTGGAAGAAAGTGCCTTTCTTCGCACTACATGTTTCCAATTTCCACATTACAACGAGTGTTTTCAAACCGAATTCAGCCATCGCCCTATAGCCCTCAAGATGATGAATCATTATGGCTTTAAAGTCGATGAAAATGTGGTAAGTTTCGACTTAAAATTCGTTGATCTTTTCCAGGATTTGACTTAGTGTGAAGGTGGTCATGGTGTAGTGGTTGCATCATCGCTTATCATGCTGAAGGTGTTCAGTCCAGTTATTCTAGGCACCACCCTCAGAGCAAAAAGATTGAAACCTTATACCTTCTTAGTTTCAAAATCACTACACCAACACTCGCGCTGTGTGAATAGCATCATAAGGGTATTCATAACCCCTTTAGCACTAGCGAATTAAAAAAAAAAAACATCATAGCTCCACCAACCTCTTTTATGCCTTATCACCCTCTCAGCAACTGCTGAAAGTCAGCCTGAAGAACCTCATGCCTGAATCCAGTTTAAAAGCCATCGTTTCGAAGATCCTTTCTTGCAGACCAAGCATCAAACTACGAATAGTACTCATCAGTGAGTCATTGCTATTTTAATTCAAAAAAGCATGTAAGTTGCAATCTTTTGTAAATAGATGTCTTAGATGACTTCTAATTTATTTTTTTTAGGAGGAATCAGGCAAAAGACGAAAGCGCTAAAAGTCACATCTTATGTCAAGAAGCAAAATTTGTTAGCAGAAAAGTTAAAGAAGAGTCAAGATAGCTAGGAATGATTCGAAGAGAAAGTACGTTGGAGTGTAAATCTTGTCCAACGACGATAGAGACTTTGAAATTAACCACCATAAAAATAAATCGTCCGTCGCTCCCACGGAGCCTTATAACGTGGTTAAAATGAGTTTCCTTTATTAGTGTAGTTTTCTTATCTACGGGAAGTGAGTTCGGAGGTTTCCTAATTCCTGTAAAAGGATTGAGTGGCGCCCTTGAAAAAAGAAAGAAAAACCACGAGTGAACCCAACCCAGCTAAGAGGCCGGCGCAGGAAGCACCCAACAAGCTGGAAGTTGCACTGAACATGTTAAATCTCACCACTCTCGCGTCTATCTTTACTCGGCTGATTTTACTACTCTTAGACTAGCTAAAAACCGACCCATTTAGCCCGATAGCCTTACCCATACATACTCAGCATCCCACTCATTCACCCAAAACGGGCCTCAATTACGGGTTAATGTACAGCACTCCGCTTTTCGGCTGAAGTGTGTCACCGTTCTTGAACCCCTGCTGTGGGTTCACACTTACTGAGTCATGTAGGGAGTGGTCTGCGAGTTCAGACCCTTTCTCCACTTTCTTTTTCATTTTGCGAACGAGTGATAGAATTTTGCTGGCGGGGTCTAGGCATTCTCCCAGCCTTTAACCCCGGTTCGTTTGAGGGGGTTAGGTGGCAAGTCAGCTTTCATCTCCTACTTCTTCATCTACCCGTCGAGGCTAAGGAAGCAATTGCTACCTCGCGGAACTACCTCACTCCGGTGTACTTTTGCGCAGATTTGGGGAGGTAGGGACTTCAAGATAAGGTGCTATTTCGCACATTTAATCAATCTTTCGACTGACCTCTCGGGCATTGATAGTGTCGTATTTGCGTAGTGTAGAGATCGCTTTTCTGGAGACCGTCTGTCTTTTCGCAGACCATCCGTCTGCTAGTCTAGGCTAAGATGTGTTTGTAAAAGACCATCCGTCTCTTCTCTAAGTCGACCCGCTCGTGGTAGTTCCTCCCAGGTGCCGAGGGAGTTGGCCGATGGCTGATGGGGCCAGTTTGATCTGAATTCCTCGGCGATACGAACTACAGCGTACGTAAAAGTAGCGATGAGGTTGTTTTTCATCGGATTCTTATGCAAGAAACTTAAATTTAACACTTTGGCACATACCTACATACGAGATACGAGTACAGACCTCCAAAGTCCCCTAAACTCCTTAAAATACTGTACTGTGGCTGACATTCTTATTTAATTTAAAGTTTTTTTCTTTTTTTCTCTTGCTATCCTTCTCTTTTGACAGCGTTTCCTTGTTATTTTCTTCTTCTTTTTATCATATTTCCCTAAACACAAAGACCATCGTGTTCCCCTTGAACTGTTCAGACAGAGGAAGTTGTATGAGAAACAAATTGTGCACCTGGTGTTCGAATGAATTTACAAACCCAAGGGACGGAAAATACCGTTTTTTTTTGTCGGTTCTGAAATAATGTATCGAGTGTCAGAATATTATTAAGGACATACCTACCAGCCTACCACTTTTTCCACTTTCAAGGACACAATCACCGACTTGTTGTTGGATATCTACTCGTATCAACGGCAATTAATGTTTGTATTGGTTGTACAAATAATATTTTGTCGGCATTAATCATCAATTTAAGAAATTCTGTAAAAAAAAAAAATAAATTGCACAAAGGTGTCCATTGAAAAGTTTCGTGTAAATATTTAAATTGACACACAAGTCATATAATATTGTATTTTCATCCTCAATCGCGTAATTGTCCGCGCTAAAGTACATAAATAGCGCGACACATAACCAAATACTTCGCTGAAGATAGTTTTTCATTTTTGTTTTTCAGTTGACTTTGCTACCGACCTAGGTATCTATCTATAGCGAGGGCATTTATAAATTCTAAAGACAACTAGGGTTCGTATTTTGTTTGAAGTAATGCCGGTGTTTGTACGCATTATAACTTTTTTTTAAAGTTAACTTTCGTTAAATTTTAATTGCTTTCATAATCGCAGACTTTGAAAGTTGAGTGCAACAACGACGACAACTGTCCGCTAAAAAGGACATAACATTAGAGGAAATTATGCGAGGCGAAGTGAAAGGAATTGTCCAGGGGTGAAGTAGTGTTTTAATAGTTTTACTTATCTACGAAGTTTGTTGAGTTCGAGTTAATTGCATTCGAAAGGAAAGTGTCCTTTGTAAAGAAAGCGTTGCAAGTTCGAATTGCAGAGGACAAGCAGAAAAACCCTTGGTAATAAAATGGTGGGTTCTTTCCGTTCGTGCGAAAGGTAAAACACGCACAACAGGAATAGTTAAGGGAACCTCGGTCTTAACCATTTATGGCCTTCGGCACCGTAGGTAGGTTAATTTTTTTTAATTTTTTTTTTTACTCACGTCATAACAAAACTTTGCAAGTAAAATATTTTGACAGCTTTTTGACAGTTGACAGATGTCAAAACAGAAAGTTTAACAAAAAAATGTTCGTGTGTGAAAATACCTTGTAGCCCTTTAACTCTTGAGGAATTTAAATCATTTCGGAGGGGATAGAAACCTTTTCGAGACACCCAGTAAGTCATATGTCTTAAATCACCTTAGGGAAGTAGATTAAGGGTGAAGGGGTAACTGCATTTCGTATGATGCAACCTTTACTCGAAACTCCAAGAATCCATTGGGCTCCTTGAGAAGTTATTAGGAAAGAGGCCACGTTTCGCTATGAAAGGCCAGCATTTGGTAACCGTGCTGAACGGAAGGCCTCTGAACCAGCTTTCAAGAAAAATAATTCCAACAATCTCAAAAAACTTAGTCGAAAGTTTCTCAGATAGGAACTGACGCACAACAACTGTAGGGGCAGGGAATAAAAATATAGAATTTATATGGCATATGCTGTGCAACTGTCCCGCCAGAATATGGAGTTCTCTGGGTACCACCTTCCTTCATAGGTTGGTGGACCTTCATATCGCTGTTTTCAGGCTTGTATAGACCGGTCAGAGATACAAAAAAGTCTTAGGAATCCCAAAAATTGATTTTCAAGCACGACTTATCCACTGCCCTAGAGACTGGATTCCCAAATCAATTTTAATGACCGTGCACACGGATTTCGTGCAAAGGCACAACTGACTGTGAAGGCGATCATCGTGAGTACGGCTACCTCAGCATTAAGGCTTATGGTTAGACTTTGAGAGGGAAATACTGGCTTTTATCGAATCTTGGCCTTGACTTGCCTGTCATTGAAAAGTCTCGATCACAGAGGGATCCTCAACGATTTGAAGCCTGAATCGTGTCTGATTCTAGGTAGGTAGGTATGTATGTTAGTCGAGAGTGCCTAGAACCAGCCCGTGGAGTTTCGAAAACGGACAAGATCTCGTATCCCTTTACCCGAGATGCACCAGTTTGGAGGATATGCTAGCCGAATCAGTAGTTTTGCTAGCGGCTTGGTTATCTATGAAGATAGCAATGTTTTTTGGCACGCCCGAGTTGTGTGCAAGCCTCTCGAATTGCCAGACGCTGGCAACGTCCAGCAAGCGGTTTGATCTTGATATTTTCAGTGATTCCGAGTAGACACCGGCTTCCACACCGTAGTTAATCTTTGATCCGTCGGTGTAGGTGGCTGTGTCGAAGTCCTTCACTACTTCGTCTTTTTCCACTGAGCTCTGGAGGGGAATCCTACGTCGAAATTTTCGTTCTTTGGAGCCTCTTGAGTTTCGTAAGGTTGTAACCTTTGCTCAACGCGGGGCACCATAGAAGTGACTGCGCTACGGCTGTGTACATCCACAAGGTCATCTTTGGTTGAAGTCCCGATTTCTTTCCAAAGGTTTTGCTGCAGACATAGGCGCCTGAACCTAAGTAGGGTTAAGTGTGTATTGTCAGGGATGGCTGTTTGTAGTCGATGATTAAGCGAGAGAACTTTTAATGATATAATTCGCTTAGTTAGCTCATTGAACTTTCTTGCTTTTGACTGCTTCTTGCTATCGTTTCCCATTTCGCCTTGAACTTGACTTTTCTGTGCTGAAATTACATGGTGAATACCTCAAAACAATTGGAAGGTGTCAAACTATGAACAAAGCGAGCCCAGATCAAAATGGATTCTGTGGTTCTCAAGTTATAAACGAACACGCCGACAGATATTGGACTTGGGTGCACAATTTATCACAAAAAAAAACCAAACTGTTAATTAAAAACAGTTTGTTTGTTGAAAGCAAACACTTAGTTTGTATATATTTATAAATTTAACAAAAAAAAAAAAATTTACAAGTGAAATGAGTTCTAACCGCAGTATCCAGCTGAGCTACACCACACAGCCATATAAGACCGCAACCCACAGAGTCGAGTCCATTGCATAACAATGTGCTAATTAATTACAAAAGTTGCAATGCAAAGCGATTTTAAATAACTGTTCTCACGTCGTCGTTCACTACATACATATGTACATGGCGCCAATTTACATCTAAAGCCTTACTCATCAAGCTTATGTGCTGCGGCCAGCATATTGAATGTGTACAAGCATTTTTATATCGAATTTTCCTCATGTTACTCATTGACCGACATTCCGGTCTCTGAGCAATGTTGCAGACATGTAACCATTGTTTTCTGTCCAGACTTCGTCAGACTATGGGTCATCGTTGGAGTTTCTCGCACATGTACTGACCTCAATGACGATTGACCGCGTTGAACTTTCTAAAGCAACACACGAGACACGTAATGCAACGCATCTTTAAGACAATTAATCATTTTGAAAAAGTTTGAAAAGTATTTATGAAGTTCTTACTGCATAACTGTATGTGTTCCGCCTAATGTGCGGGTTATCTTGTTCAGTGATTGACAGGGCTTCCAATTGGCATTAGTCTCTAAACTCCAAGCCAAGCCAGCAATTTGCAAATGCAACGTGAACTGAAACACCATATCGTAGGAAGGTATTCCAGTTAAGTTTTCGCTGTGTCAGGTGTCTTAAGTCTTCCCACTGTCACGCCAATGAATCAAATTTCAACAAACAGAGGAGAATGGCTTATTTAATGTAAACAAAGCAAAAGTGTTGAGATACAAGATACTTTTTCTTGTTTTGATTTCAATTTTTTTATGGGAAAGTTAGCACCAACGCGTTGCAACGCGGGCAATTTACATTTACATTGCAGTAGACGTAGAGAATCAAGTATCTGAAATTTGCTACCAGCAATTCCAATTCCAATTCGTTAGATACTTTGTAAGTGTATCCAAAGCAAAATGCTGCAATGCAACACTGAGAGACAATGTTGTTTGTGATTTCAGGTCAGTGAATTTGTTATTTAACCCACCAGCATCGGAACGGGCTCACGAAACCACGCTTGGTAGGCTTGCTACCTTGTAGTTTGGTGGTGAATTTTTTAGTCTATGACACAGGAATGCATCAAATGGCAACAAAAAGTAGTTACACTAGGTGGCTTTGGGGAGATTGCAATGGAAATGTAATATTATGCACATGGCCGGGACGTTGTGCTTCTTTTTCGACTTTAGACACGCGGTCCAAGATTTATGTGGATGCAAATGCGACAATAAAAAAATGGAATGTGTGTTGATTAGTGTTCAGGAATTTGAATAATCACTTCTCGGCTAGACAGAGTATAGGAGACGTCTGAAGAGATGTATTTTAAGGCAAGTTGTGACCTTTCTTTTGATTTCGGAGGAGAATTACGGCGGAGGGCCGGAGAGTTTGTGGCTTCAAGAGCTGAAATAAGCAGATTTGTTGGGTTCATCAACTCTATGTTGCTGTTGCTTACGTACTTACTTAACAGGCTTCCGTGGAGGATATCTGCCTGAGACACTGTAGTCTTCTCGGTCTTCCTTATCGTCTCGAATCTGTGGTTGCAAATACCATCAAGGACATCTTTTCGGAGTTGGCTGATACCTCAAGATAGATGGGTTCACTGTGTGTTCGCGTCAGTAGATAACGAGTGCAGAGCGCAGAGACTGATACTCAGTTGTTCGTTGTAGTCTCTGGGTAGTGGCTAATCGAAGGCGTTCAACGTCAAGAGTGTTTTTCGAGGCCATTCACAGGTTTTCCTTGTTGGACAGTCGGGTTCGGTGACAAGAATGATGCGACGTTTGGTGCGTCCCTTGCATCTTTTAGCACGTGGTCGACGTGTGGATTCGAAATGGAGGATATACTTTCCAACTAATGACACCGGGCAGTCTCCGTAGACCTTATCCAGGTGGTGATAGTAGGTAGGTTGAAGAGGTGGCTGCATCATGTGATGCAGTCTTCACTCGGATCTCCAGTGTCCAGTCTGAAAAGACTAAAGGAAAAGAAAGGTCTGGGTCAGTATCGGTCTCCCTGTATCCGTGGTGAATTTTAGGATGGTTTTTGGTGGCTTCTTAGACAGGTCCCTCAGGTTGTTGAAATAGTATTCACCGTGGGCCGTCTTTCTTGTCCTGTAAAGGCTGGGGAATTCGCATAGGAAGTCTGTATTCCCACAGCCTCTGCATAAGTCGTCTGCGCTTAAACGCATGCTTTTGAGGTGGTCCGGCAGTAGGTTATTGCTTGTGATAATTCCTATGACGACGTTCAGGCGGTCATAGTATTCCTCCTTGATAGAATCTTCAGCCTCATTGGAAGGAGCGTTTGGACATATTAAGCTGATATTGTACAGCCAGGTGATCGCTTTCCAACAATAACCCCGATTTCCTCCGTCGAATCCGCATCGTAACGTGCGCAGCTTTCTGTGCCAGCTATCTTTGTACCTCCCAAGGGCCGATTTAAGTTTTAAAGCAGCATGCGGGGTGAATTGTATACGCAGAGGTACGTTCCAGGTGCATGCATACACTCAATATACATTCCGTGGACGTTCGTTTCAGTTCGAGATCTTGAATGAGGAAATCTTTTGGTATGTGAAGCTTGTGCCCCAATGGCACAAGCAGACCATTGAACTACTAACAGGGGTAACCCTTTTATTGCGTATTCTTAGAAAGTCAAGTAAGAGATTAGGTTACCAGTCCCAAAAATCTGCCACCTGATACGAGTTAAGACAAGACAATCACATAGGAAGTGTTACGCAGCGTCGTCACCATCTTCACAAGCATCATAGCTAGTGGTGCCACTTAAGCCTCCAACATTGCGATGTTTAGCAAAGGTTTAGTGGCCCGTTGCAACGCCAATAAGATGCCTTGGTTCCCTAACAGACGTCGGGAACCGGCTTGAATGTGTCGTTTTCGTTTAACCAACGACTTGCACTAATCCTACGTCCTAAATACGACACAGTAAGCCCTGTGCAGTATACAATCTTAAGCATCAAGTTCAGTGACCTACGCTTGTCACCCTGCCAGCTTCCGAAAAAGTGATTGTGATGTACACCAAGATACATGCGTCATTGCGGATAAATTTAACCAGAGAGAGAGAGAGAGATAGATCTCAAGGCTGACCCTATGTGTCTATCTCGCCGGTGGCTCCATCTGGTGGTTTCATCTTCAATATGGAAAGTTATTGGAACCCTTACCTGTTATAGGGTCACCTCATCGACTCTCGATATCTCATTTAGATGCGTTTTCCAGAAGCCTCTATGTAATTATCGCAAAGTCTAGAGCCTTAACGGTTGCCTGGCTGACAATGGAGACAGTAAATCCCCTTTCAACGATATCGCTTGCCGTAATTTTAGCTTGGAAAACGCTCGTCAATCGCCGTATATTCAGATCTATCTAAATGCTGTCACGTCTCAGAGCTTCAAGTCTTCTGCTGATGGATTGTGATGATAAGACAATAAAGGCTCTAAACATTGGATCACTCTTCAGAACTACAAACCTAAACTGAGCACTTGCTCCGATCCATCAAATTGAAGCCAACGTAGCCTCCGATAACTGCATCTGCAACCATGCGTCGATTCATCTCTTGACTTCAATTCAAATTCCACTAAAGAATTAACCATCACTTTACCACTATGATCTTATCTCCAATTCTCCTTTCCCTAAGTAACCAGAGGACTAAAGCTGGGAGAATAAAAAAAAAAAATTAAAGACTTCTACCGCATCCACATGAAGATGGAGAAGACAAGCCTTTAAACAAAACATATTACGTTGAGAACTTCTACTGCCATCATCCGCTTCTGTGACCATCTATGGTTTAGAGCTCTCTCTCTCTCTCTCTCTTTCTGTTCTTTTGATGAACTTACATACGCTAGCCGTGTGCACAGAGTTAAATCAATTTAAAGAAAGAACTGATGTTTCCTAGAACCGGAATAAGTATTAAAGCGCAGCACATAGTCACGAAGAATAGAATCTTTTTCCACATATTCAGCAACAACAACAACAACAACTACAAGAAGACAATTTTCAGGGGAAAGGACGACTGAACGTACCCGCAAATAAGGCTTAAATGCGCATTTGTCTTCCACTTCTTGAGGGTTTCTCTTCACATTTCTTCCACTTCACCTTTTGATGAAGGTGTTCTGCAGCGCCCGACCAAAGGAGTTGTCATGCAAGAATACATACCTTTCGTTGTGGAATGCTGTGAAGACCGGAAACGGATAATGATAGGTACTGCATGCACCTGGCTATCTGGTTAAACGGTGTGAGTAAGAGAGGGTGATGCTTTTGTTCGAATCGTACGTCACGAGAATGTAGCAAACTTGTGTTGTATTTCGCAGCTTAGAACATAGACAACGCACTTTACAGCGTGTGACAGCCGAGGAGTAACCCTCGTTTGCCGTGCACCTCTTCACTTCATTTAGCAAGTTTATTGTTGTTTTAATTATAACAAACAGACATTCAGGCGAGTGCTTGGTTATCCACTTGGTTACAGGGCCCCCGTTGGTTAAGGGATGTTGGGGACTGGAGGCATTCATTCAATTTATGAGTAACTTCCGGATAGACGTTTTGTTTCTGCACGTGTTCGAGTCGGGAGTTGTGTTGTTAATTATGACAAGTAGGCGTCTCGTTATGAGGACTCATAAATGAGTTACAAAAGACAAGGACCTCGGTAGGGTTTTGCTACCCAAACTTGAACTTTCAGAAGAAAAAATAGAAATATTGTTGGTCTCGAAAATAAGGATACCCCGCAGCTTAATTGAGTAGGATGATGATCTGAAAGCTGCCAAATATGACTGGTTTGGGCCTCCAGCTATTTTGACACCCTCAGGGGACACAATAACTCTTGGAACTTCAGAGCACACTCTCAAAATCTGTTTCGATGACAGATTCCAAACGGCTGTACGTTCATCTTTTTGTCGATATACCTACCTAGGTTCTTGGTAGTTTTTGGATGTTAACGTTCGACAGATCTGCCTCAGAGCCTTGCATTCCTGGCATTTAACATGCGAAAACCTGCTCCAATGACGGTTCATTTTGAACTTCGTCTGTACCGCATAGTTGGTCCCAAAAATGCTATCTAGATTCGTCTCAGAAACGTGAAATCTGTGAAAGATTTCCTCTTGCAAGAGTACTCTCCAACTATGACTCTAGACCTTTTATTATTAGTTAGGCTCTGCGGCGTAATGCATATGGCACTGCGACCTGAAAGATCTATTGTGCCTGGAGCCAGTTAGACAAGGAGGTTCTCTATCTTCGTAATGAAGTTGAGGATGTCCCCAATCGAGGCATTAGGAATGACCTTGGTTCTGCTGTTTGACATCAGCCCCATGAAGTAAATATTGATGATGAAACTGATAAAACAATCGTTGCACAGATTCCTTTTCAGTAAAGCTATGCTCAGGACCAAGAAGAAAGGTGATAGGCCCGGGTTCAAGCTTTTTAAAAATAGAGATCGTGCTGTTTTACTAAAAAAAAAAAAGAAGATCAATCCTAGCCTTCAAATCACCTAAAACTGTCTTAAGACGTAAGAAACCTAGACGTTATTTTAGACGAATTGAAAAAAATGATGTCGAAGATCGAAATCAAGTCACGCCTGGTACATAAACTAGCTGTATTCAGAGGTTGTTAAACCCCTTCTAACGTACGGCTCTTGAAAAGAAATGTTATCTTTTAAGCCTTACCAAGGAGCAAAGATCACCCTGGATTGGGATAATGAGATCCATTGGTTCGACACCCATGACAGCACTAGATATCGCTTTGAGTATTCTATTTTAAGGCTTTAAGAGGTAGTCGAGGACTTAAAGTCCATGATACCCGACTGAATCAACTGACAACCTGTCCACGAATTAAGTGCTTGAAAGGAGGATCCATACTCGAATTCCTAATAGAGGCAAATAGGGTTAGTCATCAGAGCTAGCTTTCAACACCAATGTGGCCGAAGATCAGCACTGAAGCTGTGCGTCTTCTGTAAAACTCTATATATCAACTGTTCATTTACTTACTTACTTAAGGTGGCGCTACAGACCAGGGTGGACCTGGTCCTCAACCAACAGCCAGCTCGATTTTTAGCTAGCTGCCTCCAGTTTCGCACGCTAAGTTGGTTGAGGTCCCCTTCAACTTGCGTGCGCCACCTGAGTCGCGGTCTTCCTCCACTGCGCTGTCCCTCGGGGGCGGAATCGAGGATTTTTCGGACCGGACCATTGGTGTCCATCCGCTCTATATGACCCAGCCACCTCAGTCATTAGACCTTTACTCTTCTGGCTAAGTCGATGTCGCTGTACAGCCCGCACAGTTCGTCGTTGTATCTCCTCCTCCACTCACCGTCTATGCAGACGTTCATTTAAGACTCTAAAATGACTTGCAGTGTATTCCAACTCAAGTTCATTGTCATCATCCAGACGGCTGAGATTATCAAGAACATGAATGTGACCCAGGAACAGTCTATTTACAGCAAGAGTAAGGCGGCCGTTAAGGTTCTGGAGTCAGCAGTAACTCTTTACGAACAAATTTTTGGGAAATGTGATTCTGATATTCCAACGATGACACTCTTCTAGGTACTATAGCAGTTCTGTTGTGTGATGTTCTATAGCCTAAGACCACTGGATATGGTATATAGTCGTTCGGAAGCACTTGGGCACATACACAAATCTAAGACTATTTCGACACATTTCTGCGTTCAGTCGCCGATGTCATCGAAGAAAAAAGAGCCCCAGATGGAGCGGTTTTTTCTTCAATAGACTCTCATTCGTCCCAACAAGGACCAAACCTTTTGACTTGTAGGTCGATCAAACAAACTCCTATGATGACACGGATAGTAGCAATGATTTACAATCGCTTTATCAGTTCCAATCTATTGGATAGTTTCTGATCTGGCTTTGGTCAGATCTTTCTTGAGATTTGGTACGTTATACCTTCCATTCATGTGCGCTTGATTTTCTTAATTGGAAACAGTTTTGTCAGGGAGTTCCTTAAACTATTTGGCCGTGTTTTTATGGATTAAAATCCACGCTTTTTTGGATTGTACAAGCGTAGTTCGTGGGTCTCTTTTTACTCGAACAAGATTCGCCAGTTTTACAGATTCAACTCGAATTTTAAAGGGCTTATAGCTCTTAAGATCGAAATGCAAAGGCAATTCAGTGTAAGCAATGTTTATGTGCCCAATGGAGACGTACCTTAGACGTGCTGTTAAACCTCAGATTGGACCATCAAACGTGTACGTCCGAATTTTGAAGTCAATTTAGAAATTTCCCCGACAGGAATTCTGTTCTTGGAAACTCCAAATTTCTTTAAGATTTCTGCTACAAATTTTCATGTAGGATTCGTATATGCTTTGCGCAGAGGTGATATCGTAATCAATAGGGTCCTACCGAGGTGCAAATATTGCTTAAGTAATGTGCTCCTATACAACTAGCTTCGGCCTTTCTTAATCTCAATCCTTGTGATGGACAAAGTCAGTTTTGAGAATCGATGAAAGCATTAAGCTTGGTGTGTGGCATCAGTATTCTACGGTTTTCATAGAAAGGGCATGGCATTCTTTGACTCACCCCGTACTACTTGATTTGATAGTTAACCTACTTTCAAGAATTTTTCTTAAGAGCGGTTCTAGCGAACAATTATTCGAGTGCCAATGACTCAATCTTGGTTGAGATTAGATTGAGTTACAATGAATGTGCAGTCCTATCAATAATAATTTATAATGAATCATTCTACGGTTTATATTTACTCGAACACACAAAAGATAACAAACCACAAGCTATCGCAGCCAGAAATAGCTTAGAAGCCATAAAAACCTTTAATTTTCCTCATCCAACCAAAGCCCATTTGACCATTTTTAATGTCCAAGCAAAACTGCACACGGAATATTAATTGGACATTCTCGTTACCAATCTCAAATGTATGGATTCCACAAATTGATTCATTTCTGGCAGACGATCCCTTATCCGCCAGTCGTTCCTATCGATTAGGAATATTTATTCAAATTCAGATTCACCATGGCAGCCCTCGAATGGTCATTGTCAAACGGGGAATGTCTCCTTTCGGACGACGCTGCTGTGGTGCTGCCACATATCCTTTTCCGTTGCAGACAAATTCATTGAACGTTAAAAGTTTTATTCCCACTTTGCTTGGCTTTAAGTAGTTCGATCACGTACATGTAAATGCGCTATGCCATCGACCAGGTACACCAGGTTTTTTGTACTTCAAGGCCCTTAGAAACTTTTGTTCGTATCTTATCTTCGTTCAAGTGTATACGGTCATTAAATTCAAAAGAAAAAATAAAAGGTGAACCCCCTCTTCATTGACAACAACGATGACGATGACAACGACGAAGAGATTCTGAATGCATGTTGCATGAGTCTTGTGAAAGGGTCCCCGAACAATATAATTACCATTTCTGTTTTGTCGTAATGAATTCCGCGCCATATGACATTTAATGCCATGTTTTGGGGTACGGTACACTAGGAATATGGACACGAAACCTCGGGACTAGGTGGACAAACGAATTCTCTTTAGATTGCCATAGTAGTGCTAAAGACGATAATGGCAGGTTTCTGGTTCGGGAGTCAGTCCCGTGATAGAATTTGTCCCCTTTTAAGAGTTCAATTTCATGTACATATGTACTTATGTACATGAAACATTTTTTTAGTGTCGTATGTCATAATTGGAATGCGTTACATGTGTGTGAGGGCTTAGCTAATAGGTAGGTAGTTAACGGGAGGTTAAGGTGTGTATCTACATTACGACTTAACTGTTTTTGTATTCTGAAACCTATCGTGGGCTGTTATTTGTACACAAACTGATGGGTTGCTTCTGCGAGGAATAGCCAGTCAATTCATACATTCTTAAGTTACAAGCGTATAAGTTTAAAACGACTCCTCCTCAACTGTGTGTTTGTTACTTTTTCATACAAAAATGGCCGAACCAATTTCATTCGAATTTCTCATGTAAATAGGTGTTGTCATTGAGAAGCACATAGGATACTTTCTATAGAGGTTCCTTAAGGAAATGGAAGAAAATATGGGTCCATGCTGATCCACAAAAACACAAAGTTACATAAACATCAGTAACGACCTTCCTTCTATCTCGAGATAGCCAGTTGTAGATTGTAGATTGATTGTGGAAAAGTGCACTGCAACCTTTATAGATCAATTGTACTACCCGGCCTTGAGCTTTCCAGTGTATCCAGCGTTCGCAGATCTCCTTCTGATAGAACCCGTAGATGTTTTCTTCTCTTGTAGATGAATACTTCATTTTCTTCATGGAGGTGCGCTGAGGTTTCGTCAGCATTGTCGCATCATTCTCTTCTATTTCCGACTCCTAAGATGCTCTCTGGGTCTACATCTACAGTGCCCCGAACAAATGCTCCTTTTTACTCATACTTATGCAGGTCCTTCTCCATCTTCGATTGAATTGGTTTTTAAGGCCGTCTGTGACTGCACTCAAACAGACAAGGTTTTCCAGCTGTGTCCAGTTTCGGCATCACTGCCAAACTCGTCCATCTCTGCAGGATGACGATAATGCTCGGTGCTTCTTTAAGGTCAGTAAATACTTCAGCGAGACCTTTGAGGTTAAGAAAGGATTTAGATTCGATTGACAAGCATACTCTCCTGAGGCACAACATTTTGAAAGTCTGTGCAAACAATTTGCGTATGTCGATGATTTTGACATCATTGGCAGAACTCTGTGAGCGGTCACCGGGTCATTCTCGAGTACATCCTGTCATCAAGAAGGAACACCAAACAACGACAAATCCGACAGATCGTCACAGTGGACAGCTATTGACTCGAAATAGTGAATGACTTTTACCTTGGCTTTCCCATCACTGTTCTTCGTTCGATATTCCGTTCCATTTGCGTTGACGGGTTCCAGAGGAAGCGACATAGACTTAAAACTACGCATTAGGCGTTTAAGATGGCTACGACATGTAAAGCGAATAGACATCATCGTTTCGGTCTACAGAGACACAAGTAGGAGGACAATAAAACCAACACTGAACCCGCACCTGGAGGAAGTTAGCTGAAGACGTCATTGAAGAAGCAGACAATCAGGCAGCCTTAGAAGCCATCAAGGCTTACACAAAAGGGTGAAGTTTATCTGGGATCTAAATCTACTCAAAGACCTTCCTTCCAGAGTGAATGGCACTAACACTCGCTCATTGGTGCCGAGTCATATTTAGGAATACCACCCAGCAATGTCTACTTGGAGTGGCTAAACACTGGGACAACACAAAGACCCAGAGACAATTAACCAAATCAAGGCAAGGCCAAGAAGTAATTTGAAGTAAAGGTGATTTAAGGCTGTCTGACAGGTAACTGCTCACTCAGATAGGTACGATGCAACCTTCATTTGGATCTCTAAGGATCCATTGTCTCCCCCCCTAGCTTGAAATGTTCACTCTGAAAGAGAAAGACAAAGATGAAAGGTCTGTGTTAGTAGTTTGCTCGTTGTTGGGCCTCCCTGAACCATCTTGAACTCGTAATGAATTTTAGAAGTATCTGTACAGGTTTTTCCATAAACAGAGACTACAGAACATGATCTTTGTAAATGGCCCGTAGCCGTCATGAGAGAGTACTTCATCTAACGCGGTTTTTACATGGGCTGGGCCCCTACGGAATGTCGAACATGAAACCTAGAACTCTTTTGAGCGTCAACTTAGCAACTACTTTGTTAAACATTTCTATAGGTAGGTCGTAATGGCAGTTACTAGATTTTTTTCAGAGAATTCGGTGTACCTAACGATCCTTGCTCCTCCTCCTACGCGAATTCCGAATTTTTAAGAGGAGAATCAACAGACATCTGCAAAAGTACCTCGTCCAAAAATATGTGACAACTATCACTGAGAGTCATAACCTTTCGTCAGTAAACTTCTATGTGAAAATTCTATCTCCGGAAACTTGGATCTGGGTGACTTGGATGTCACTTTAATAAAAATCGTATGCAATACGTTTTGAATGCCTCCATTGGCATTAATTCACCCAACACTTGTTGCTTAATTTCCCAATAACCATTCCGGCTTATCAGTCTATTACTCATCGCCCAATTCTTATCATTTTTAATGTGTATCCATAGCTTCAGGTTCACATGATAACAGTTACCGGATGCAAATGCTATTTAACCCTTCCTTGAACACCAATTTAATAGCCAACTCCAACGGCCTATAAAAACACTAGTGTAATCTTATAAAAAGCTTTCTATTCGTAACACAACCCAAAACAGATAGTAACCGCCTCCTCCTTAGAATGCATCCATTATCTGCAGATGTTCTAATTTCAACGCATAAATGAATCCATTAAATATGAGATACGACCATCTACTGCATCTGAAACAATGAATGCTTTGTATAAATTAAATTAAAAAAAAAAAAACATTCTTCCTTGTACAAACAATATAACACAACAGATTGCTTAATATTAAATGGTTCTCTTTACATTACGTACTCGTAGGTTGGTCAAAATGAAATTCCTATCTAATCTAATCTTATCGCCTGCACCGGCGAAATCAGAGCACACGCGTACTTACAAAGCTTGTGCTTAAATAAATTAAGATGAAATAGTTTGTTTTTTTTTGCATGTTGACACAATTTCCACATAAACTTAGTGGAAATCGATTCTCCAACTGAATGCCACCAAAATTGTATGAGGTATCATCGACAACTTGGATAAACACATATGTATGACCGAATCCAATTATGGCGACGTAAACACAACTGATTAGATACAATACCGTGGGTAGTATCCTCATCTCTGTTCACCTGCAAGCGTACAAAAAAAAAAAAATTCATTACTCTTTATTAGACGTAGTGAATTACCTGCCAACTATGGCGTTATCGATTAAGTGGAACTTATTTTTTTTTTTTTTTATCGATTTTTAGGTAAACTTAAGCTTGTTGTTTTTCATGTCAATAGCTTACGTAAGAAGTTGTGATAATCGTGTGTCGGTTTATTCTTAATTAACATGGCATAGACACAGTTTTAGGAAGGTCAATACAAAGCTTCAAATGGAAGATTTAAGTGTGTTAACTGATGAGGAATTAGCGAAGACTTGATGCAAGATGTTGTAAAATTTGTCATCGATTTGTCACGTCTTTTATTGCGCAAAGAATTAGAGACAAAGAACTTTTAAGCTTCATAAAATATTAGAATTTGAGGTGAAAGTAGATCAAGATCAGATCGATTCAGGGTTTGGGAACAGATAGATACTTCTGCTTGGGCTACTTTGGCGATCGATCATAATGATGCGACTATCTCTTCGTTCCTCGCTATTTACAAAAATAAAAAGATAGGCAGGAAGGACCATAAATCCAACGAATTGTCTAGATTTCCTTGAACGATGCGAAACGTACTTCAACCCTTCTGATCTGGCTTCAATCTTTAAGGCATTCTTTCGTCCAAAACTTTGAACCTCGTACTCAAGCTGTACCTGATGAGATCTGGAGCACGTTCAAACTTATGGGTAAACAGAACATTGGGAAGTCAATCGATTCGCTCGAACACCGAAAGAAAATCCTTCCAGTCTCTCACTGTTTTATCGATTATTTTACCAACAGTGCTTTAATTAGTTAAGTGAAAGTAGTTCTCCGCGAGGAGGATTATGAGTGCTTGTCTTCTCCTGAAGATCGGCCGTGCTGGAGAAGTTCAGATCATTTAGATGGTTTTTCTGATGTTAGCAACTGCGCAGCAATTGCAGAGGAAGTGTACAATCGATATTTTTCTGTTTTCTCATCTCTACAGCTCCTGCAGAAAGTGTTGCAAACAATATCCAAACACCGAGCATATCTGCCTAGAATGCAGTGTCCTGTGTTGACGTTAGTTAGTTTCGACAGCTAGTCTCTTTTTAGTCGAATTTGTGCTTTCAATCTCTTAGGATCGGTGTAAATCAGGTGTTTAACAAACGACATAGGTGCTTTGACATGCTCGATCTTCCTACCGTCTGTACCTTGGAAGTTTTATCTGGCTAATTCGTCAGCCACACAGCTTCCTTGTCGCTGTGACCAGGGACCCAACAGGGTTTGAAATTTTATTGGTAAGCAATTAAGTTTAGAGACACGCGGCAGCCTTTCGCAGCCCTAGATTTTGTTGTGTTGGATGCAAGAGATATCTGATCACAACTTGGCTGTCGATATAAATCTCACAATGATGCTTTAGCCCGTTCAACATTTCACCAACGATACGCGTTATGCTTCCAATGCAAGTCAGTTTAACCTTAGGTTTACTTTTGGACGTACCAACAGGCAGATATAGGGATTCTTTCCTAAGACTGCAATATGAATGTGGAATGATCTGCAAACTCTGTGTTTCCTTATCATTACAACCCGTATGTTAGACCACTGTACATCAGTAACTCCTTCGTCTCTCCTCGAATTTCCCTAGCTAAAGTGGATTTAGAAACCCTTTACTTACTTAAGTGGCGCTACAGTTCGCTGTTAACCTGGTCACCAACTAACAAGCCTCTCCAGATAGCCTGATCCTTAGCTAATCACCTCCAGTTACGTACTCTGAATTGGTTGAGGCCCCATTCTACTTGTGCGCGCCACATTAGACAAGGTCTTTCTGAACTGCGTTGTTCCTTCGTTCGAAGACTCTCCGGGCAGAAGCGTTGGTATCTATTCTCTCTACATATCCTAGAGCGAGCCTTTCAGCAATAACCCAATTTTCGTTCCAAATAGTTTATTAATCATCTTAATCTATTTATTTCTTGTCCATTATCCCATATTATCCCTAATTTCCCATTTTATTAACCAAAAACACATCCTTTCCTTCCAAAATCAACAAAACCAAGAAATCAAAAATGTAACACAAAATCCAGCTAAAAGTCTTTTTAGATCACATTACACTTGACTGCATTTTTTTGCCGTCAATTGACGAACATTCAAATTTTCATAAAACACATAAATTTCATCGAAACATCACTAGAAATCAATTGAATTTAATCATTTTATAATTTTAATCAATAAAACAATGTATTTTAGTGTAATTTATCATTAAAAACAATGAAAAACAATTTTTTAAAAAAAAGATTTTTCCACCCACGACTTCACTTATCACTCATAGATTACTATATCACATCCCTGTGTTTATATTTTTCACTACCGGCTGCCATGATTGCTTGAATTTTGACGTTAAGCCTAACTGATCAAATGTATTTCTGCAAGTGAGTGAAATGGTGATTAAAATGTTTTTTATTTCAAGAAAATTAGTGTTAAAAGTTTCCAAGTGATTCCAAAAATATGGTAAGTCTTTGGTTAAATAACTAAAGATTATATTTGAATGAAAAAATCGTAGCGGGGGTTGATATTTTTGCTGAATTTGTTGAAATAAAAATTGTGCTATTCCGCTTCCTGGGGAAAACTTTCAAACGAATTTTCGATGCAATTATTTCATATTTTCACAATGTAGACGATTTAAATTAAAGGAAATAATGGTAAAAAAGGAATTATTTCAAGAAAAGGGCTGAAGGGGTGAAGATTTCGTTGGATTTTGGTAAATTGGAAAATTGTGCAGGGGTCAGCCATGTTTTTTTTTTTTTTTTGCATGGGCGAGGAAAATGTCGGTGGACATCTTTTTTTTGTTGTCTGTTTCCTCTTGGGAGCTGATCACTGTTAAAGTTTTGAGATTGAGGTGTTTGTTGGTTGGTTTTACTCAAATGTCTTTTGTTTTTTATAATTTTACCAGTTTGTTGGTGGGTTTACCGGTGGGTTAATCGAGTAGGACAGCCTTTCATTCCTCTCTACACTGGGGACAATTTATTAAGGCAGGCTTTTTCGATGCATTAAATGGAGGAATCCCCTTTTTGACTAGATCTTTGTCGGTGTCGACTCATGAGTATCTTTTTCTCCAAAGCCACTGTCGCCGTACAACTCATATGTAGAAATCTTCTTCTCCAAAGCCTGTCCAACGCAAACGGTTTCGAATGTCTTATGAAGAATTTCTCACTCAGAACGACCAAAAATATCTTTACCTGTCTTCGATATTGTCCATGCTTCAGCTCCATAAAGTTGGACTGGAATGATTAGGGTATTGTGCAGAATTTTCTTAGTTGTACGAGATAGATCCCTTGCCTTAGTCCACAGAAGCAGCGGTTGGCAACATTTATTCTTCGTATGATTTCTGATGAGATGTTCTTGTAAGTGATAGCAGAACCGCGGTAGGCAAAGTCCCTTACTTCCTCGAAGTAACAGCTGTCCACTGTCATATTTTTCTTGTTAACAGCAAGAACTTGGTTGATCACTTAATCGATTTTGAACGCTTCTCCTTCGATACTCGCGAATGCGATGACAGCACGCTGAGGTCTGCCTCAATTTCGTCGGGGTATGCAAGCGCAGTTGCACAGACTTTTAAAGGGTTGTGCCTCAGGTGTTGATTTGTACGTTACGCATAATGCTTTCAAGAAAAATGGTCACATGACAGCACGTCATCTTGTCTAAGTCATTTCTGGCATCGAAACTCTCGGTAATGTCGTTACCGAGTTTGGCAGGGATGCGAAAGCTAGACTATAAAGTTTGTCTGTATAACTGCTGTCATAGACAGCCTTATCACTAAAGTGATGGAGGCTATCGATTTGGACTTCTTGGATTTTCTCCAGTATCTCCATGTCGAAGTGTGAAAATTTGGTCTTCTGTGAACTTTCTTAGCCTAAAATCACACTGATAGGGGACTATCAAACAATCTTGTATGCGATACTGAGGAACCTTCTTAGTTGGCGCAGATGAGGGGTCCTCCTTATGAATCAAGGCAAACGATGCTGAGATTCCATACTATAAACGAGTAAAATATACGTACGTCAAAGCCATCCATACACTCGTCTAAACAAATTTAAGAATTAAGTTGGTGGATGCTCTCTAGTTGCTTTGCATACCTCAACCGGTAAGCTATCAGTAGCCTTGTTGGTTTAAAACTTAGATACATGCTACACGGCAGAAACGAACGAGCGACGGTGGAGCAAATCAGCAATATTTCACGATTGTTATGCTAAGAGATTAATTAATTTGGAACGCAACAACACTCAAGTGTTTGCCAAAATCCCCCCTTCATGTACCAAAAAAACAAAATTGTAGATTTACCCTGGTACACTTGTTTCATTTCAAAAATTCCCCTCCAACTAACGAGGTATTTCCTACAAAAGTGACAGTAAACACCTCGTTACAGTAGTTCACTCGTTAATTGCACAGTTTTCAACACAAAATCTTCCAACAAGTCTTCCGCATGCGTGCAGTGTTTCCAAAAAGTGCGAAATGCACTTTCACACTTCGACATGTGAGAAGATTGCGTAATTGCAAACATCTGATGTGGTTTTGCTCTACATTTGCTTCCTCTGTTTTGGTTAGTTTTTGTTCCAAAAATAAGTATCCAAGATGTACTCGTTCCAGAAAATTCAATACATTCCCACTACTCCTGATCATGTCTTCTTGTGCTTACACATAAAAGTGACTATGGTTTACTACTCCTCCACCGATGATGTGTTAAGTGCGTGTCAATTGACACGTGGAATATGTTCAATTCAATTGAAGACAGAGAGAGCCATCTCCCCTTCTATTTTTAATTTTTTTTCCCCTATTCATCCATCTTAAACTAATTTTTTTTTAAATTTTCTTCTCTTTTCAGGTAAGCAAAAGCAACAAGTTTGATGTAAACACTTCATACCTCTCTATCTCAACAAAAAGAAAGGTAAAAGGTACTCATACCTCGACAATCAACCAAACTGTCGAATATAAATAATTAATTGAAATAAAACATTGGGTTAGCGTTTAACAAAGAGTGCCGAGTGTTTGATGTTAGCCTACAACGATACATTGCGTGATTGGACCCACTTTATAGCACCCTCCTCCCGATGGGATTAATTATTAACCATTAATGCATAACAAAATCCAGGTTACCTGGTCGTCTCTTGTTTTTCTTTGCCAACAAAACTACCCTACAAGCCAGAGGAGCTTTGGTTTAGTTAGAGTATTCGTCCTAAATTCATGACGACAAGAGAACGCCATCATTCTGGTTATGAATTCTTAATCAGAGAAGTTCAATGTATGGTTCTGTTTCCAAAAAAAAAAAAAACATTTCAATTAACAAAGCGTTCTAGATACAAACACTCGAGCATGTGAAAAGATTCCATTCAACTAAGGCTTGTGGTAATTGTAGATATTTAAGACGCTGTTACACAATAATCTCATCTATTCGGCGTTGAATTGATGATACCCGTAGATACAACTGTGCAAAGTGCGAATAATATTCGTTTAATGTTCGGATCGTTAGGTGAATGGTGATAGAGATAGATTTTCACCGTTTATGTGGTGGTTGAATGCGTCCATTGAATCGGTTGTTTGTGTTGAGAAAAAACAATTTCACTTTTCGTCAGAGCATAACTGCGAGTGATTTGTGATTTTAGTTTTGGCAAAGTTGGCTAATTGGTCAACGCAATGTAATTAGTCACTTATTGTGGATACTTAGGCCTATTGAGAGTTGACTGTAATGACTAACTGAAAGGCAAAACTTGACCAATACTCAATCACATGACTGATGGGCATTTTAGCCGCGACTAAGATATTTCATCTTCGATTGTAATCTCCCAACTTATGCAATAGAGCCAACATCTTGTCAGTTTTGAACCCCAAGCTGAGAAAGAAGACTGGACTGGACAAATCGCCCTCTTTACAGTGTCTCCTGTCTGTATCGTGGCCCTGTCCCTCTGTTTGGAAACCATCCACTACTTGAGAATAGTTCTTTGTCACCTTTCGGTTATTCTGATTTTTTCCATGTGATTGCTGTGGCTCAGTAGTTGGCGCGATAGACTGCTAAACGAGCTGACGATTTTTTTTTTTAGCAGCACCCCACCTCTTAGCACACAACGACAAACCAGTGATTGTATAGTTTGTCGTGAGAAGCTTCTCAATAGGCCTCTCGGAGTCGGCATTAAAAACTGTAGGTCTTCTCCGTTCGTGCGAAAAATATAACACACAAGACACGAATGGTTGTGAGAAGCTTGGCATTTGTCCTCTATTGACTTTCCGAAGGCCTATCAAGATCACTTTTCTCTTTTTCTATTAAATTCAGGACCAGGCCCCAGATGAAGGGGCCTAAGGGAAGATTGGTTTACTTTGTTTAAGTGCTCTGCTTCAAGATTCCATCTACTGTTTGCCCTTAAAGCATGCTGTCTCATTAGATTTGGATCGTAAAAACTAAACCAGATACCGGAGATGGGAACTGAAATTACATTTTGGATTTATTACCAGGAGATCGGGAACGAAATCAACTGACTGCTCTATACCCAAACTGACTTAGCTCTTTCACTTCAAAACTTCAAAACAGGTCTCGAGTAGATACCATTGGCCAGTAAGGAATTGATTGACCAGACCGGATAATCACTGTACACTGTCGCGGTTGTAAGACGAATCAGAAATTCTCTTTCATTGTCTCTGCAGATATTTAGTATTAGACCGAGTCAGGCGCTTTTTTGGCACCAGTAAGCTATTCCGGTCCACCATTTCTACCTTTCTATCTAGATAGAGCAATGTTTTCCATACATCTATGTATCCCAAGAAGCGAAAGCTAAATTTTAAACCCCATCTGTCCCCTAAGACATCTTTTGAAACTCGTCTTACCTTGAACTACGTTGGGGATGTACAACAGTATAATAGAAATGGATCAAATGGTCGACGGATAGACAACACAAAAGTCGGAAAACGTTGACAATTTTAAGATTTGAAAAGCGTGGTCTCGGTAGACAACAACTTCGATGGGGGCAGCAGAATAGGAAAAACAAAAGTAGGTCCAAGCAATCCTTATACATACATCATGATGCGCCGATTCAAATGGCAATCACATCACACAAGTCGGGGAAAATTTGGTTACGAAATGAAGATTTCTTTTGTTCTAAGCAACGCGTTTAGAGAGGAAGTACGACCTACGGGGAATGCAACAACATATTGTGTGGCTCTGTGTAGGACAGAACGCTCTATGCCCTACAGAACTACGCCTGACAGAACTCTAGTTACATTTCAAAGCGGTCGAAACCCAATCGTTAGAAGATGGAATCTTCCAAAGAAACTTTTGAGCCCAAACTAAACAGAATATGAGATTTTTGGCCACCAAAACTGAGTCGTTCCTCACGATACTGATGTCTGACCACTTCTTCATAGGATGAGATCAAAACTCACTGCTATCCTGTTTCATTTCTTGTTTCAAGTGTCTTAGGTCTATAATGATGTCCTTTGTGCCATCGCTCATTACATTCTTGCCATTGTACTGTAGACAGGTTGAAGAGGTGGCTGCATCTCATGGCTGCATGCAGCCTTCATTCGGATCTCTACGGATCCATTCTGTTCCTTCAACGTGGAATATCCAGTGTGAAAAGACAAAAAGGAAAAAAGAGGTTACGATCGTTCGGCCTCTCTGAACTATCCTGAATTCGTAGAGAATTTTAGAATGGTTTTTGGTGGCTTCTTTGATAGGTCGTCCAGGTTGTCACCGAGGGCCGTCTTTCTTGTTCTATGTAAGCTGAGGCATTCGCAGACACAGTGCCGTGGTTAGGAAGTCTTATTGACCGGGAATTCATAACCCCCTTAGCACTAGTGAATTCTTAAAAAAAGAAACAAAGTTCTAGTGAGTAGATCCCGTAGCCTTCAGCTTTAGCTGACCCACTCGCTTCTTAAGAAAATGATTGTTCTTATGCTTGGGCTGAAACCCAGATGGTGTTAGGTAGTCCGAGCCAGTTTCTAATTTTGCCCAACTTGCTATCTTTCGATGGCCCATATCGAATGGACAGTGAAATAACACATGTTCCTCGTCTTCTTGAGTCCCTTCATTAGATGGACAGCAAGAAGAGTTGTCATCCTCAATTCTGTGTAGATAAGCACAGAGAAATTCAGACAATAGGTCCATCGACTCTTAGTTGACACATTTCATCGTTGATGGTGTCTAGTCGAGACCACTCTCTGAAACCATATTGATGTTCTGCCAATCCCTGTGCGTCTTCAATTACTACCTCTTACCTGTTGCAAATGATCCCCTTATAAGACACAGAGGAAGCTCTGGATCCCTCGAGGAAACACTTGTTCTCGCTTCCACTCCCATTTTGGCATAAATCTTTTCCCCCGATTCGAGATACAGAACTTATCTTCCACCACCTATAAGCCCCTGTCCCATGCACAGCAACAACACGTTCCACTTCATTTTAGATACGATAACTGTTTGTGATTTAATTTTTCGTGGGAACATGTTATTGTTCACCACGATGAGTCAGAAGTTTAAATAAAATTTACTGCTCCTCATTTAAATTTCATTGAATTCTTTTCACTTTAACATAACCTGTCTTTCTCCTGAACGACAAATTGGGTATTTGAACCTGGAACTTGTCCCTATGTCCAATCCATGATAAAAAATCAAAATCTCATGTATCACTGGACATAAGAAAATCAGATTATCATCTTGGGATTAGAAATAATTTATCACACAATCAAGTTTGAATAAATTTAGCCTTCAATTGAGACTTCCTTCGACCGCGCTGCCACGACAACAACTGCGACGAGGACAAAGGGCCATTTAGTAATTTTTTTTTTTTAATTACATTCCACCGTCCGGTCCTCCAGACACTGGCCAAAGGGTCTCGTTCCGACCACAGATGCACTGTATCAGCGATAACCCCATGCTTGGCTTTCAAAAGACACTTGACTCGAAGGGCAGTCACAGAAATGCTTATCATTTCTCATTTGTGTGGACATGTGTGTCCAAATCCCGAAGGGGGAACGACCATCCAAAAGTCTACTTTTCTTCTACAAGCTAAACGGGTTTTTATAAGTCTTGTTTGTGTTTGTGTTTTGTTCTCATTCTCTTTGGCGACGACGTTTATTTATATTCTTTTGTTGGAATGATTCGTAAGAAATAGTTCTCACAGTAGGTGCCTCTTCATGGTCTCCTTTTCTGTTGAAACGGAATAATTAGATGAGTTGGTTGTTCTGTTCTTCGTCTTTCCTGGATTATGTATGCATTTCGAAGCATGGTCAGGAAATGTCTGATGACAGATGGTGGCTATGCTTCTTTATTTTTTATTTTTGCTAATTAAGTTCGGTATTCTTTGTGACATTCATTTGGTTCTTGGAATATGTTTTGGGTTTTTTTTTTTTGTTGTTGTAAACATTATCATAAATATTTTACCAACATACATACATACATAATCCACTGTCTTCCATCTTGATGTGAACATACAAGTCCAATGTACTTGTAATGAATAAGGTGGTTCCTTTTTAGATTGTCAATGTGAAAAACTACGTGGATATCATGGTTACATGGGTTTATTCCACGTCTTTACAACTTCAGGTTTAGCTGATTCCAGACTAATTGGCGACCTCCATTGAGGGTATTATGTGGCTGCTTTTTGGCGATTATCTTGAACAATTTTATATGCAAATCTTTTGAGACACCCAGTTGAAACACTCAGATGCGATGGCAGGTCCGCAGTACAAACCTTTTACTTTGTTTTGTTCACTTTTTAGAGAAAGGCATATAGGGGTTTGAACTAACCACAGCGAGATTAAGAATCTGCCACCTAATACGAGCAAAGTCATGAAGTGTTCTAAAGGGTTCACGCTTTCTCTTTAACTATCGCAGACGTTAAGGTACTTAGCACATTATAACACCGATAAGTTGTCTACCGACTTTTCTGCTGAAAGACAACAAGAATGCCGTATGTCCTTCAGGCGTCGACAACTACTCGTTTCGTCTGCCGACAGCCTAAAGATTTATGCCACCTACAGTTGACACGGTTGCTATGAATCCAACTATCTAAAGAAGTCCTGACAAAAGTTGTGCGTCAACGCAACATAGGTTCAGAGTTAAATAAGTTTTCCACTGAATTTTGCCTAGGAAGCTCATAAGTGTTATGCCCTGAGATCCAGACAAGGCTAAGCAAAGATCAGTCACCTAATCGACCAATTTTGGATCTAGTAAGAGGATTAACCAAAGCCTTAACGAAATTGCGTTCAGTTCTGAAGACCATTTAACGAGACTGAAAGGATAATGGTTTTATACCGAATGACGTTTGAACATACGTATCTATCCAAAAGAGTAGAAGTCACGTTGGACCTTGTGTGACACAACTTTCAAAGCGTCAGCCGGATTAGGAATGAAGGAACGAAACTAATGCAAGCCTAGCTTGTGTCTGCCCTACTTCAACTACTCATGCACTACCTCATTCGCTTAAGCAATTTCGATCTAAAATCCTATAAGGCGGCACGGTATGGAACTCACTATGATCTTAGACGACATGCTGCCCAAATACTGTTTCATCAAAAACTTATCTAAAGTTTTCCCACCCAGTCTTCTCGATGGGGGAAGTTTTTGCCGCTGCCATCAACTTGAAGCCGTTCATTCCAATCTTGATAAGTTCGAATGCAAAATTTTCCTCCCGAGGTGACGCTATGCAGCTGACGGGTGACGGGTTTCATCACCTGTCCCTTTCACAGATGAGGTTCGCGTTCAGTTCATCGTTCCTCAAGCGATCACGGTGAGAGTCTTTTCAAAGTCACCGGCAAACCGCCCATAAGCCTTTTATCCTTCCTCATGTCTTTAAGCATGCCACCCAATGCCTCTACAGTATATTTGTGCAGCATGCATGCATTCCCATAACATCGCTACTCTTGCTGATGTTGCAGGTGGGGTTGTCAGATTGAGAAACAGTTTTAATGCTTAATGCACCGCGATCTCAGATAGCGCCACCAAAAGGAAGCTGACTCATCGCGAATGGTTTTGTCGCAGTCGCGGAGCCAATTGCTCCAATTGGTCCTATAGCTCACGCTCGTCATTGTTCAGCTCTCTCACAATGTCATTGTTAGTTCTTACATTTCTGTAAGGCTTTTCAAGACCAAGCTGTCCCAGCCCAGATATTTACCGCACATAGACACGACACGGTCTTGGATATCAATGTGCGCTTCGTTTTGTATGGTATCGTTCGGTGGGGGACATTCTGAGCCATGTCATCCTGTCAGTAAAGGACAGATCGTTTGACATTTATAAACTAATAGGAATAGTAATATATTGAAGTCGAGCTCAGGCCAGTCTTGCATTCTAGAACCACATATATTTTAGGGATCAGGCGTGGAGTAAAGCGCAGCCTGGTTATTGCTAAAGACGCATACACTGCATCGTAATGTATACTTAACGCAATGTGCAGTCAAATGTTATCCAGTCCTGACAAGTTGACTATAAATTTACACCGTAGTCTTAATTCCATCAGTCATGGTCCTCTTGTAACGCCCAAAGATCCCTAGTACCAGAAGCCACTTCTTTTAAAATGAGTGGTAGATTGGATTCAAAAGAAAACCATTCGCGTTACTGATCTAATAGTAGTCTTGCCAAGTTGTTACCGACTTGATGATATAGCACGCATTCTATGGACCAATCAGGTTG
The DNA here is from genome assembly GCA_951813785.1 of Criorhina ranunculi. Taxonomy (NCBI): domain Eukaryota; kingdom Metazoa; phylum Arthropoda; class Insecta; order Diptera; family Syrphidae; genus Criorhina; species Criorhina ranunculi. The sequence goes on along the minus strand of OX638385.1, from coordinate 28,385,956 downwards.
TTAGCAAATGGTTTAAGGTGCTCACACAATAAAGCAGACATAATCTTAGAAGTCGATGTGACTCCTTGGGAGTGCCTGTTGTGATAGTTCTCGCGAGGCTAGAATTGCTAGAATTTCCGCTCGGAACACGCTGCTGTGGCTTGGAAGTCTTATCGACCGCGCGATGTTTGATTCTCATGCATAAGTCCCAGAGCCTACACCCGCATCCATCTTTGACCCATCCGTGAAAATGGATATTGTAGTTGGGGTTTATGACCTCCCCTTCTGTCCAGCTCTCGAGTTCGAGGTTTAGGCTGAATTCAGGGATTGATGTTAAATAGTCAGTTTTGGCTTTAATGTTCGCCCACTTGGTAATCGCTTGGTGGCCCCATTAGACCCTTTTTCCAAAGGTTGGATTGTTGTAGACGAAGCACACTTTTCGCGGCCACTTCCTTTGTGAAAAGATCGACAGGTATTAGCCCCAGCATGATCTCAAGGGCTGTAGTCGGTGTTGTTTTGATTGCACTTGTGGTTTCTAGTTCCTACGGAAGCCAGTCGCTGAATCTTCGTCGGGTTGTTTAAATTTGTGGTTTTCACTGAGGCTGTCCACCAAACGGGCATGCATACGTAAGTATGGGCCTTATTATGGCTGTGTACGTCCAGTGGATAGTGACAGCTTTGGGCCCCATCTTTTGCCGAGTATTCTGTTGCATGCCTTGAATGCAATTGAAGCTGTTTTCGTTCTTTCCAGTTAAAATTGTAGTCTCGGGGGTTCGAATGCTGGGATGTTTCTTTTATTGGTGAATAGAACCAGGTCTGTTTGTGGGTTTACATTAAGACTACATAGTTTGGCCCAGTTGCTTAAAGAGGTGAGGGCTAACTGTAGCTGGTCTGTGATTGTGTGTATAAATTTGCCTATGGCCAGTAAGACTACGCCATCGGCATAGGCAACAATCTTTATTCCATTGCTCCCCCATTGCTTCATTAGTATCGCATGTACTACTTAAACCCACAATAAAAGTGAAGGGACTCCTCCTTGTGGAGTGCCTTGGGAAGCCAAAGCATTTATTCGCCATTCCCTAAGCTCTGAGCTCTTATACATCCCGTTTCGATCATGCATTCTATTCAGTCGGATAAGATTGGGTTGATTTGTAGTAGATCTAATGATGTTCTTATAGCTTCTGACGTGACGTTGTTGAAGGCTCCTTCGATATCCAGGAAGGCCGCAAGAGTAAATTGTTTGTAGTGGAGCGTCTTTTTGATCGTTGCTACCACTTCATGCAGCGTTGTTTCTATCGATTCTATCGATTGTTCAACTTATTAACTATTCGATCTGTACTAAATTCAATAAAAATTTTGATTAATTTAATTTACACAAATTAATTAGCAAAATAATAATTTCTCGTTTCTCTCCCCAGCTGGGATCTCTGTTTTCCCTATTCCCTTCTCCCTCCAGTAATGGATGGGATAATTAATTTATGTATTTTGTTCTTCTTATTATTATCGGTGTCAGTTAACGAATTGATAGTCTCATAATAATGAAGAAGATTGTCCCAAATCAAAGAGGAAAAAAAAGGTCCTTACGACAACTTACCTAATTGATTTATTTTCATAATTTTAAAAGTAGGAACGACCTTATTTTTTTTTTCGTTTTTCTTGTCAACAATATAAGTGAAAGGTAATGGCAAATGAAGTGCGCTTCATTAAAAAAATAATTGTTTATCTAATCTATTGCGAGGGGATTATTTTACAATTTGAACATGAGCAATCTTAAGGCACTGAGGGGCACAAATTGCAGATAAATTTCATACGAATGACCTAAATTTTATTTTTAAAAGCAATATATACACACGTTTGTTTATACTCTTGAGGGAGAGAGTGTGCAGTCAGAAAAGCCGGAGGAATGGGGTTTATTCAATTTTATAAAATGAAGTGTGCCCAGATGATGTCATGTCAGTGTGGAAGAATTAGGCGGATTAACTTTTGGCAAAGTAAACAAATCGAAGAACTTTTCTTTTTTTTCGCGGTTTGAAGTTGATTGTTCTGTTTTCGAAAATGTGGAAACGATTTATTATGGATTATTGTTTCGGTTAAGAGCGTTGGTTGTAAAAATGTACAATGTGATACGAAGGCCATTCGGCCCATTGTGATTGTGGCCGTGATTAAGTGCGTCGGACTGCTAAGTGAGTGGACACAAGCAAACGTTTTTCACGACACCACCTCTTGGCATGCAATGACAAACCTGCAAGAGTATAATCTGTCATGAAGAAGCTTCTCAATCGGCAATAAAACTGTAGGTCCCTTCCAATACGACACACACGAGAATGGTTCCAAGCGATGGGCTTTCCCCTAACTCTAAGTGGTATCACAATGGATCTACTTTTGGTCCAATTGAATCTCTTCTAGAGAATCACTCCGAACTAATGAACCAAATTACTTGTACATGTAGCCAAGCCACTGAATGCATCTATTCGGACCTATTAGTGTTATTTTTGCCAAGTCCAGGAACCTGCCATCCATACTGATTAGTCATTGTTCTTTGGGAGCTAGACAGAGGCATATCAGACGGTTTCTTCTTTGCTCTATAGCTTTTACAGACGTAGTGGTAGGTTCTAGCCATGTTTCATATAGCGCACTTCGAATGAAGTTTCTTTCAAAAGACTGTACAGTCGTTGTTCTTTTCATATCGAACACTGGACATAAGCTTCTTTCCTTTCCTTATAAGTTGGTCTGCCTTTTTCTTACTCTTCTACTTCAAGGTGTCTAGGAGCTGGTGGTATTTTATTGCTCTTAACCATGAGTGCTTCTCAAAAGACTCATTCCAGTTCGTTTCTCTCTTAATATCTAGCAATATATTTGGCCCATCTTAAGATAGGTATACCTTTGATGGCAGTGTCTTGCCTGTCTGGTTTGAACCCCTTTCTTATTTAGTGCGGGAGCTCCCTCGTCAGCTACGTTTCTGATTAAAAGCTCTTAAAGTTTGCATATGCAGTATTGTTTACAAACCAGAACACAAGTTCGTTAGTCTTTTCATGACAGAAACGGCCCATGAGCTCTGAACAGAGCTCGATCACATCGAGCGTGCTCTGAACTGAGCATGTTATTGTTTATGAAACACACTTAGCCGTCATTTGATTTCTTTTCCTTTGTTTTCCCTCCTGTCAAATGCGAAAAATGGCTGTGCTCAGCTTTTTACTCTGAATGCTCAGTCAAATTATTCTGAGCTCATAGAGTGCGTTCTGAGCACGCTCTGAACGAAAAAAGAAAAACGAATTCGGAGCTCTGATGTGTCTGAGCTAAAAAAGAAACACGAATTTTTTTTTTTTGACAACTCAGGCTCTGCTCTGAACTAAAATAGAAAAACGCCTAGTACATGCATTCCCTGCAACGAAGCGTCTGCTGACAAGTTTCTGAATCGGAATTCATACAAAGGGAAATCATTGGAGAAAAGTATTTCCGTCCGTCTCCCTAGTATACAGACTGTTGACACGCAACCTCTTAGCTCAGAACACGCAAATATCGTCTTCGACTCTAAATAAATTGTTTATTCCAAAAGTTTCGCATAAGATACCAGCTCTTGTTTTGTCTACTCATCGGCCTAAAAGGCTAACTTTTTTTAGTCTGCAGCTAACAAATCTATAAGGCTCCCGAATACCAAGCGCATGGCTAGATAATCGGTTTCAGATAGTTTTTCCAAACACCCCCACCACGACTATAGAATAGAGCGGTGCAGATTGCTTATCTGTGTGCGCTTCTGAGCCTAATTGCAGTCTTTGCTGCCGTACCTTTACTGTCAAGATCTAAAGGGGTAAGATTTAGTTCATGCAGTCTTGAATACTACTATTTGTGTTAAACTTTAGGACCTATGGATTCGCTTATCCCGCAGAGCAGTAGGTTACGAAAAGTACAGTCGAATCCGTTTAATACGATTTTGCTTATAACGACTAACCACTTTTAGCGACGTGACACAACAACATGTTAGGTTTGCATACAATTGAAAAGTTTAGATTTTCAGTTCGTTTTGTGCGTCGTCCGGTAAGAACGTCGGTCCCTTGATCGTCGCTATATCTGGATTCTACTGTATCAGCTCTAGAAATGGCTTCATCTCAAAACTTATCAAAACCTAGGTACATCCCTGTGTTCCGATTTCTCATTTGTTCTCCATCAGTTTTATTTTTCAAAGTTTACAGCCCTGCCCATTGGCAATTCTTGGCTAAACGACTCTTGGCTACAGTGATTCCAATAAAATTTATATGTATCATCGAGACTTCAAATTGAGTTAAATGTATCAAAAAGCCTATGCCATTTGTTTCCTCTGGCTTGTGTCACAAAAAGGCTCGACTTAGTAGCCTAACTGGCTACAAAACATATACAAGGACTGACAAGACACTTCACACTAACTGCAACGCAAGCTGGCTTAGATTCAAGTCTCAGAAAAAAACAAATGTTTTTCGCGGCACAACCTTGGAAAGGGGCTAAATAAGCGCGAAGCTAGGCTTATTAAGGACTTCCTCACTAGACACTGCTTACGCTACCATTTCAATGGCAAGGAATGAGTCCTTGCTCTGTATTACATTATCCTATTACAGCAAAACTTTGCTTTGGCACAAAAGATCTCTTAGGTCGCTTTGCTTTTCTGGGTCTCCGTCAAAAAAGGTAGAATGGCCCACAGAGTTTGAATCTGGTGTTCCAGGATAGGTATCTTCCATATTTGTTTGAGAGGATAGCATAAAAGCACTTCGGTCCGGCAAACACTAGTGGAGTCCTGTAGTCTATCACATTTCCCAAGGCATTCATATTAGATGTTGTTCTCATTGCAGGGACTTTTCTAAGCTAGACAGTAAACCAGCTTTTAGAATGTGAGTATAGGTCATTCAAGACTTACTGTGAGAGTTGCTCCATCCGAGCTATCTCCGCCAGAAGTAGAAAGCAATTCCTTGTTTCCTGTCTAAGGTTGTTCACGTCAGTTTGAACTGATGGATATATCCGGTTCCTTAAAACCACCCCGAACCATTCGATCCAGTTGTAAAAAAAAAGAATATTCTATCTGAACTACTTATCTTGTTTTATTTTCGTATATCTCAACGGCCTATTGTGCCTCCTCAACATGAAGGGTTAGTATTTTAAATGTTAAGTGCTTTTGCTACACAACAACCCTCATGCAAACACATATGTTATGCTGGCTGCTATATGGCGCGATTCCGACAACTGCATCATGCAAATTCAAACACACTGACCTCTTTTTAAGGGTTGTTTACAGTTTGAAAGTAAGTCCGACAGCTGTATTGTAACAATCATCGTGAGTTTAATTAGATTCTGTCATCCTTTTACCAAGGGAACTATGTTATAAGTGCATTTGGGCACGAATCGATGCCAACGCAATTCGGACCCGCGAACAAGAACTGCATTGTGAGTGCATAAAGTGTGTCTAGTCTACCACCAGGTGGTCACTGAAAAACTCGAAGGGTTTACATTTGAATTTAATTTTTTTTAATCAATTTCATGGTTGACTAATGAATCTTGATGTAAAAAAAAAAACTTTAATTGGCTCCTCATAACCACATGACCACATGATTCATGAAATCATCTGTCTATTGTTTGAGATTGAGGACAAACCAATTGAATAAGAAATACGAGATACGAGTATCTATGTCAGTCGTCTTAGTCTCTTACATTGTGGATGCAAAGTTTTAAAATTTCATTTGAATATTCATTACAATATTTGATAACTGATTTGCAATTCGGTTTAAGATTTCAATTGCTTAATTGCATTTGAGGATGTTAAAAGTTTAAGGGAAGTTTTCAAAAATCATTGCAAACAAAGAATGGATGCATCGTGCAGGATGAGTATATAACTTTCGAAAACTATTGAATTCTACTCGAAATTCAGAAGGGCATTGCTCAAGTCTACATACGCCTGTTATGGCCACTATGTTTGTATCAGCGTTCCTGGATATGCCTCGATGTTTTCACTTTGCTAGAAGATGAAATTGTCCTGGAAACGAATAATTTTGATGCTTTTATCGAGTCAATTCGTAATGCTTTCGTCTGCCCTCCTCAGTGGTATGTATCATCAAAAGGAAGTGAACAATCACTGACTCAAAATGGCAGCAACTTCCAACTCGGTGTTTTCTTTCGCACAACGCTATGCTTCAACTAATGAAATTTCAAACATTGAAAGTCGCTTTGAGATAAATTGCAGCCTTCCATCTACAAGACTTACAAGGCATGTCGCTCGAACAATTTTGTTGACCTTTTCCCCTTCTGTAGGATGGATGCACTTAAACTATAAAAGATCCATTCTTTCTTATTCGTTATGGCACTACAGTTCGCGGAAAAAGTGAGCCTGGACATAAACAAAAATGGGGTTTTTAGCCGGTTAGCTAGCTGCATCCAGTTTCGCAAACCAAGTTGAGTTAAGTCCCTTTTCATCAAGTTGGCAAAAACCAACTTACCTAGGTACCTTCAGTTTCTTAAACCAAAGAGATTAAGGTCCCTGTCAACTTTTCCCGCTTCAATCCAGAGTGAACCCGGGTCTAAACTAACAAGCCTCTCTAGCAAGCTCAATATTTTCCTTTAGTTTTGTGTACAGAGTTTGTTGAGTTCCATTTCTTAGAGCTTCCTCTACTGCGACGTCCTTTAAAAGTGGATTCGAAGGCTTTTTGGGCCGGAGAGCTGGAATTCATCCGCTCTACATGTCCCAGTCATTTAAGTCGTGAACATTTCCCCCTATGGGTATCACAATGGGTCTATAGAAACCTTTGTGTGGCGCAGAGATAATTCCTCTTCACCAGCCGATATACCTTATAAAGTTTGCTGTTCTGTCTCCTCCTTTCTTGAAGAAACGCACCACAGAAGTTTAGTAAAGACACTTGAGTTGTTCCAGAGAGCGAACCCAATTGTTTTATAAGGACACAGGATACAGCGATTGCTAAAGTTTTGTTTATATTAGATCACAACGGAGCCTAGATAGTCCAAGTTCCTTACTAAAAAAAAGTTATATCGGTCTAGCGTGGCTTATTGCCTGGGACGTCGGTATTGGATACATTTTTGTCGACAGCATGTACTTTGTATTGTCCTTGTTCGTGGCTCAGTACTCACTAATGTGCTACCTACTGGCATTAGGTTTCGTTCTTCTGATTCAGTCACAAGCTTTGTACCTTTGGTTTTGCCGTGTGAGTTCTGCACGAATCTCTTAAAGAAATTGCCAGACAGTGCCTTGTCTTGTCCAAATAATTTTTTTTTTACATCAAAGGGCTCATTGAAGTCTTGATGGAGCACCGCACATCCACCATCATCGTGCACAATCGAACGAGTTTGGAAGGGATACCTCTAAATGCTGTCATACGCTGAACCAATCAAGTTATTAACAAGCCTTATGGCGCTCACGCAAAACGTCAGATAAAGAAACCATGTTAAGGAGGATTAGATGTCTTTAGTTGACGCAGTTTAAAGGGGTCTCCTTTTCCATTAAATTCTAGCAGATGATCTTTTACAGCGATCTCTTTCGATTGTAGCTGTCCATTGTCAAACTATAATAAGAAAGTGGTCCTGGTCTCTGTTAAGATTCGACAGCATTACCGAAGATGACCTCCTTTCACAGTTTTACACTCTCGTTGGTCTTGTCTAAGAGCTTCTAGAAGCCGACGTAGGCGAAATTCAGCCTTGATACGAATTGTAATGAAACTCAAGACTTCTTTCCTTGGTTTACCTCCAATAACCAATCGCCGTAGCAAATAGGACAAACAGGAGCCGGCAAACATGTCAACTTTCATTTGGAACATGTCGAACAAAATAAGGGCTCTCTATACATTCTTAGCGTCATTTCCGATAGTGCACAGTCTCGGCTATCTTCTGAACACCAATCAGTAGCATACTGCGAACCTTTGGTAAAGTCTTCAACTTTATGCTCCATTTTCTTATTCCTCAGCTTCAGTTCTTTAGACAGTCAAGATTAGGCTAGTTTCCGTGGCTGTCCCCGTGTAAGCAGGAGCATTCTTAGACCGAAATGAATGTCCGGTAGTTTTAGGTTCAAGTCCACAAAAATGTGGTCGGCGGCCATGAAACGCCTTGAAATTGCTTCTTGATAGGAGCTTCAGCTTTATTCGTTGAACATATTAGGTCGAAAATTCGGACTCCGTAATACAAACTTTCTTAAATTTTTGCTTTCAAAGCCGCTGCAGTTCGGACTGAACCAGTTTCTCAACCAACAACCAGCCAGCAAGATCCTTCTCAAGCTATATCTACTTATAGTTTCAAAGATGAGACGATGTTTGAAGTCATCCTCTACTAGAGCACGCCTTTGAATATGAGGTCGCCCTCTTCTGCTTTATCTATCATCGATGGCCTCAAAGACTCCTCGAGCTAAAGCATCGATGTCCATCCCCTCTACGTGACCTAGCAACCTTAGGCGTTGTACAGCAAGCTATTTTCTGTGACCATGTTGAAGCCTCTATATGACTCATACAGTTCATGGTTTTCGGATCACAGTCAGGATACAATTTCTTACTCAAAGCGCATCCAATTCATCCTCTGTAGGCGAAGGCAAATTCCAATGAAAATAAAAAAGAAATGAGAAAAAGAAGAGGTCATTAAACCGATCCCTGTGGAACACCAGCAGCCTTTAGTGCCTCGTTCGAAGGGAAGATGCATCGATACATATTAGATGGAAAAATCTTACTTTTCCCGGAGTGATGGAGACTGAATTGGGGTCCTCTCTGTGAACCTTTCGCCTTCGGAAACCTATAGAAGGTAGTACATATTGCCTGTGTTAAGACAAGATTCCACTTTTTGAAGGACAACTTGGAAAAGTCCGACTTTCTCTCGACAAGAGTCCAGAAGGAAAGATCTGTCAATGGAATGCGCAACCATTAGATTGAGTTCATCTGAAAAGTTGACATCTAATGTGTCACTGCAATTGCAGACAAGACAGACATCTTTAACTTTTTGTACCTTTGGTCACTTTATCAAGCAATGATCTTTCACAGACAGTGATTCTACCCTTTGAACTTCTCTAACTTGCACCTCGCCAGACTATAGACATACGAAATTATTTTTAAATTGAAAATCTCATTCTCATTTGAATAAGTGAATAACAACTTCAACGATTGTATCCATCCATGATTGAAGTGGTTGTTGTCGAAGTTCGAATATTGAATTCAATTGGTTACTAATGAACTCAAGTATGGAATTGTACACCCGAGTACGACTTCAATTGCGCTCGCATTGTAAGTGTTTAGCTCATCATTGCGGTTTTCTTTTTGCAATGGAAAGTCTAGTTAATTTATCGTAGAGATGCGCGTCAAGAACGATGAACTGTATCACGACACGTCTTCGTATCTGTCGAATTCAATTATATAGAAAACAATTCAAAAAAAAATAATTGAAAATAATTTGTTATTGCTTTTTGATTGTGTCACGACGATGTGTGATTCATTTGAAGTGAAAGTCATTCCAATGTCAAGATATTGTGTCATCCCATTTAGGAGTCATCATTCTCGAGAGCTTGATTAGTTTTCTAAGAAATTCACCTTTCTGCAAATCAATCGTTAGTAACCATAACCATGATCTGCCCTAAGAAGACCCATTTGCATGCATCATGACCACACAGCTTTTGTTCGAATTCCAAAGTTCTATGTGCAGACAGACAAGCATTTGTCCACATAAAACCGCTCACAAATGAGTCAGTTGAACTATGGAACATTACTCAGTGTGGCTTCAATGGAATGTGAAGGTGATTTACGACACGAGGCTCCATGGATAGATGATGAGTTGGGGAGATGTGCAACACGCAGTCATCGTGTGTTCGTGACACTTAATGTTCGGTGAAAACTTGTTTTCCAACATTTGCCAACGAATACGGAACTCTGTCGATGGGATTTTGGACATTATGAACCAGCAGACGTGGTTAAGCCTTAATGGGATCAGCGAAAGATCATTATCGGTGGGTGGGTGTGTCTTTTTTTTTATAGTACTTTTCTGGTTTTGGAAAGGTATTCAGGAAATAAGTATTTAACGTTGGAATGGTAATCGAAGCCAGTTGATGCAGGAGCTGGAGAGAACTGGGTTAATGCCATTTTGGTTGCGAAGTTGAAAGCTTGTACTCGGAGAAGCCCCTTAGCATGTAGGAAAGGGGTAAAGGGGAAAGGGTACAATTGGGAGATCTCTAATCTATCCCAATTGGCTTCATTGGAGATCTGGGTAGTTTCGCTCTTAAACACTGGTTAAGTCAGACCGGTCTTAATCTTACTTCTCCTGAAAAGAACAATCTCAGTTTTGAGAGGATTGACCAAAAGCCCATTCCCAGTGCACCATTCATCATTCGTGTCGTCTAGGGCCCTCCGCACATTAGTCCAGACAGTCCCTAGATGTGGTGCAACAGAAAGTATGGCAACATCAGACGTTATGCCTATTGCGAGTGTCTAGCAGAAAGTCAACCACAGCAGGGTAAACAGAACAGTTTTGAAGCGCTGATAGGCATGTTGCATCTCCAACAGAGAATACAGTCTCAAAACCAACTTCCCAACGTGGTATTTGCAGCGAATTTAGTTGTTCTGTAACAAAATGATGATGAATCGAGAGATTACAGGATGTTGTTTCAATCGACTTACCCTAGATCACCGAGTTCCAAGGAGACTCCCCTGTAGATTTGAAAGCATGTTTAGTTTAAACGAAAAGTAAATATTCCACCAAAGAATATTAAACGACTTCCATCCAACAATTCAAAATTAATAAAAGCGATTGGAACTGCCCAATGTTTATGCACGTCACTGGAGCGGCAATAGAAGGCCAGAGTTGCCCACGGAATTGGCGATGTTTAAACATTTTTTTGTCCGGTCGTATGTTTATTTGATATATTTCCTCGCCATTGGACTTTACATGTCCATTCACCCAAAAATACCATCGAAACACATCGATAACTCTTTCCGCAAGCGGTCTATACATGGATTTTTATTTAACACCTCCGTGTTCACATTTTGGCCACACCATCGGTCCGTCAGACCTACTCCTCAATCAAATTGATTCTGGGGTTTCGTTTCGTTTCAATTTTTTTTTCTAGTTTTCGTTATTCTTTTGGGACAAACAGTGCTCCCTAGCACTATAAACCAATTGGCCAGCGTGGCCATTCGGAAATTACTCGTTCTTGGCACAATCCTACTGCTGCTGGTGCTGCTGCTGCTACTGGGTGCATGGTTGCGTCTAATGGGTATGAGTAATTGATCAACAAAAACGACGGAAAAAAAAACTAGAGACGAAAACAAATCCCATTCTCCGCGACCAGGCACCTATCCAAAATGGAAATTGCTTTCGTGTTTACTGCGATTCCGGTTTTAGTTCCCTTTTTTTCCATCCCGACAGTTTTTGTGTGGAATTCCATTCACACGACATTGGTGTTGCAATGTTACAGCTGGAGGATTGTTCTGTGCACTGGAAATCGAGGCGAATTGATAGGTCATAGACAACAACAAAACATATAGATCTCTGTCGGGCTTTCGAAGTTTTTTTCTAAATTAATAACGGGACAAGAGGAATTGAATTGTTCTATAAAGTTTTAATGGGAGATGGTGGTGTTAGGGAAACCTTGCACGCGCCTCTGTTGTCTACGGGAAATCAATTTGTTTTGGTTCAAATCCGATTAATGATACCTACACTGCGTGTGGTGTTATACTACACTCCCGAGTGTCTGAACGGAAATAGCTAAGTGTTGAGACGGTCTTTAGGTTAAATTTAACGCTGAAGAAATGCAAAAGAAAGAAACTGGAATAACCGGTTTAAACATGAGTTTCTTGACTGAGTCTTGAGTAGATTAAATAAAAATCATCTTATTGACCTACCGACCAGGGAAGAGACACCTTTTATCCTCAATATTTCCAAACACGATTTGTCCAATTCACTTATAAGCTTCACATTCAAGCTTGTGACTAGGAATACGCCTTGATGCATGCAACCCAAAAAGCACCTACATACATGACGGATGAAGTATTCTTAGATACAAATACGTCCTCCTTTTTGCCTTCTACTTACCACTCGCTGCCATTTTATCGTGATAGTTAGTAGAAATGGCAACCGGAAGTAGCAACGATTTCGCAAAGTCTTTTTCAGATCTTGATTAAAAGTTCTACAACAAGGCTCGTAGGGAATGTAAGGATTATTGTCAATAACATCTGCTTATCCAGGAGCTTTACAAAATTGGTTAGGGTAGACAACACCTACCCTGTACTCCAGCAAAAGCTTGTCACGTGACGAAACGCGTGTTTATTTGATAATTTCGAGATTGGCACAACGGTATGTCTATTTTCTGTATAACGAACTATCGTCTTGCAAAGCTCTGGTCGATGACATAAACGATACACTTTATTGGACAGACATCGCAGTCCATCCGACCGATTTGATCCTGTGTGACGTTGTCATACAATCTGCCTTACGATCGGACAAAAATCAAACGATACTTGATATTTTAAGAAGACTGTCGAACAGACTAGGTTAGACGGACACATCTTATCGTGTATTGATACTTGCTGGAGCAGCAGTTGTATGCGTTAATGCATTCCCACATTTCGCTGACAAGAAGCGTTTATGCTAAATTTAGCAGTAAGGTCCTTCATGGTTCCAATTAGCCTTTGAAAAGATAAAGTAAAACTCACTTCATGCAGAGCAGAGATAGACGTGGCCCACCTGGCACGAAGTCTAAGACAAAAACAAAGCGACCAACCTAGTCATCCGTCACTAAATTCAAATCCGTCCTAGATCTGCTGGAAAGGAAACAAGCTGATTGAATTGGCCAGAGATTGCAGTGCATTCACAGAGCAGGTGACGGTTGGATACAACCTCCTCGTGGTCCCTGCATTTGTTACAAAAGGCGGTATGGGCTGCTTCGAGTTATTTCATGTGAAAACAAGTGACGCTGTGCCTGGTTCGATTACAGAAGGCAACCCCAACGACTGAAAATAAGATGTATCCTGTCTCAATAGACACAAAGAGAGCAGTTGAACGAGTCCTTACAGATTCGTCATCAATTTTGCTTTCTTTCTACCTTTCACTGACTGGAATGTCCTGGTAGCAAGCTAATATTTCGTTTTGTAGGGCTTTACCAGCCTCGACTTGACCGATTGACAATCAATGTACGCAATTTCTACATCCTGGTTTTCAATGCACTCAAATTCAACTCTAAAGCAGTGGAGTCGCCTGGATAAACCTACTTTCACCTCGGTCTACGATTCACCGTTGTAGAAAGTTAGCTTCTGTGATAACCCCTTTTGTCAAGGCACTTCTTTTCAGAACTTTTTGGAGGAAAATTGAACGCTTACCCCCTGAGAAAAGAGTCAGTTTCTGCTGAAACCAGGCAATATAGAGCCATGAACTTCTTCAGGTCTATGAAGAGTCTTTTCGACTTTGTTCTTACAATTAAGATCCAAACCAAAGCTTGTTAAGGTAAAGACGAAAAGGAAGAGACGCCTTAATTTTGATCAGGAAATCCTGTCAAAGGCAGGAAAAATGTTTGAAATGCAAGTGATGATTATTTGAAAGGATCGCCAGAATTTTACGTTGCGCCTGAAAATAGACAAGGAAAATAGGAATTAGTAGTCTGCACCGATCGAGTAAGTGGAAGCCTGTTCTGAGTGTCACGTCCTAAAACCTGAGAGCAGTATTGAGTCATAGATTTAAAAACAAAATCTGACATTAACTCCATCTTTGGTTGTGAATTACGAATTTTAAGGACTATTTTGAGTTGATAGATAAATTTCCATACTCTGAGGCGGGTGTGAAAAAAAGGAGATTTGTTTGAGTTGCAGGGCTTTCCAGCTAAAAGACGACCAATAGCTAGCTTCTCGCTAATCATTTGAGCAATTAATAAGTCGTTTAAGAACTTTTTGTCAACAAGATGGTCTTAGAGCTGAGATGATTAAAAATGTTCAGGAAAAACCAAGTCCTTCTGTTAAGTTCCATTTTGCTAAATGCTCTAGTTGATTAGTCAGGGTTTTGGGGAGATTTGGGGCGTCCTATGAGACTTTTCAATTCACAATTTTCTACTTCAAACGAATGGGACTTCCAGTGAAAGGTATTCTGTCTATTCTCTAAATTAAGGTAACTTATTGACCTATTTCCACAAGAAAACTGTCCACATTGCATCCAAGCGACACTTCTATTGAGTATGCAAAATGGAATACTTGCAATTCACATCCTGGTAGATCCCGTACTTTTGCACTTATCCCACATTTCCTTCTTTTTTTTCAATCGAGAAACCAATGACATCTGTGTCCCACATGACAATTTCTATGTTACACGACGACACTGCTTGGAATCATGCCCACCCATCAGGACCAACACACACGTCTACAAAGAAATATTATTGAACATTTCTTTTCATCACAAGGATGACAATTAGAAAACTAAAATTGGAGCACAAAAAGATATGCTTGCCTACGAGTTTATGTCTACCTGACAGGAAAAAAGGATCTTAGTCCCGTTAAAAGTCTGTCTATCCCTTGCACATGCATAATCTCTGTTCTATGCGTCACATCCAGAATGGTACTTCTCATACAAAAAAAAAAAAAAAAAAACCAACTCCGCTTCGTCGGAATTTTTCTCAAGAGTTGTTTATCTTCGTCGTCGTCCTCGTCTCGTTTCGAATGGGATGAGATGTCATCCCTTCCTTGAAGTTGAAACTGAATACCACATTTGTCGCATCTCTCTTTCCTCGTTTATTTTGCAGACGAAATGGAGAAAAAAAAGGAAGATAAATGGGACAGGACACGAAGTGCATTTAGAATAATGAAACCAAAAATCCTGTCAATTAGTGAATCCCTATCGCAGACAGATATATAGGTCCATTCCCTTCGAATAGGTTCTGGAATTGAAATAAAAAATATTTCAAAACACCTGTTCAAACGTAAAACTTGTTTTTTTTTTTTTTGCTTAGGACATGCAATAGGTACATATCTTCGTGCGGTCTTATGTCTGTTCATAGTGCCTAAGAGTTTTTTTTTTTTTAAGAAGAAGATGCAACACAACCATCGTCTTCCATCGGAGGAGGGAGATGAAAGCGGTTTCTTAGCCCCATAACTACTAAAACCTGTAGATGGCAACATGAAAATGCATCTCGAGGCATTGAATGGAAGAACAAAGCGCTGGCATGTGATTGCTTCCATAAAAAAAAAAAACAAATAAAGGGACCCATTACGACCACGACGATGCATCGCAATTGTTACTTTTGCCAAGTTGCACACCATTGTGTCGCAGCAAGTAACAATAACAGGACCAGCATCATTGGAGTGTGTAAACTAAAATTAAAAACAAACAACCACCACCAGGAAAGCTTGGTTGTGTTTGTCGATTACATTTCGTGAGTCCTCCTAACATGCACGTCGCGTTGCCTGTCTTTTATTGAAATGACACTGATTGCTTAGTTCCGCCATTTAAGTTTGTTTCGATGCATTGTGTGAGTATCGATTTGAGGATAAAGCGACGGGGACAATGCGTACTGGTAAAAGGATATGTATTTCTGTTACAATGTGACGATGGGATGTTCTTAAGAATAATCTTTGGAGCCAACCAAGTGAGTTTTAGGAGTTAATTGCGTCTTTTAAAAAAACGGCGCACCCGCGCTGCTTGTGTTTTTGGTAAGAACTCACCAGACAACCACTTTTACTGACCTATACCTGCGTCTTTTAGAAATCGATTACAATCCTTTTCCAAACAAAATTCTTGTCAATCTTTGGATTCAGTTTTAGATTAGTAGCGGGTTGTTACACACGAGAGCCTGTTAGGAAACTCCCTAGAAAGGGCCAGGAGATTCCTGAAATCAGCTATTTGAAAGTCCTCCAACCCACTAAAAAAGCTACTACCGCGAGTTCTCAATCTTTTAGTGGTCTGTGCGGGACAATCGCAAAGCAAATATTGTACGAATTCTGTTTAATCTTCGTCCCTGCAGCTTTTACAGTAGTCGTAGTAAGGTATCCTTAGTCGTTCTGTGTGTGTTCCTATTCCTGTCAGGACATCTGAAATGATTCTTTCGAATCTACATACTTCTCTATGTAGGATCTTCTGCTTTTTTAACGAGGCTGTCAGTTCTTCATTTGTTGAACCGGCTACCCAGCGAACTTTATCTATTATCGGCCTTCCCCAGACGGGACACTGCACCATCGACAAGCACGGTAATAGACTGAGTCTCCTTTAAAACTTTCTTTTGCAGAAACTGCTGCATGGACGAGATGGAGGAGGCGACAATTCTTCACCTTCTTTGTACATGTCGGGCCTTCTCAGCTCAAAGAAAGTATACTTACGAGCCAACTTCTTTCACAGCCTAAACGAACTGGCTGACATTAGCATTGGCAGCCTATAGCAAGCTCCAGATGGTTCTGCGGGAAGTATTTCTGGTTGAAGTACAAATCCATGTGGTAACACAAAGGAGCTTATCTGGTCTAAGTGAGGATGCAGCCTGCCTTGCTCAGAGTTTTTTTTTTCTCTCTCTCTTCTTGGTGTCTAAGTATACAAACCGGGATGTTGCGTCGAATATGGCACGCGGCAAAACCCAAACAAAAACTTTTTGGGTAGAATGGAGCTTCAAACTTGATGGAAAGTCACTCCTGGCATCAGATATGCAGCCTGAGTGCTCCAGCAGCGTCGAATGTGGAGCGCAGCAGTCAGCTTGTTCTGGGCTCTTTGCCAAGATAAATCGTCATACGTCTGATATTCCAAGAACCCCAAGCTCGTCTCGATAATACTCGCCAATTTTCACTTTTATATCTCCCTGACTGTCGATGAAGAAGGTGGTATATTCTCGTGACATTGCCCAATTTAAAGGGCGGCTATTGCCATTGCTAAGACTGTAACTCTGCGTGAAAGAAGCTACTGGAGCCTGGAGCTGGAAGTTTGACTTGGATAAGTCCAGAGAATCACACCAGTGTTCTCTTTCCTCTCATTCTTCTGCACTCGGATAGAATCTTGAAAACGATCTTTCGAAGCTTCATGTAGTCAGCACATTGCCTATTGATTTACTTAGGATTGTAGCATACCACGTTGTATTCTGCAACAAGGTGTTTGGATTATGGTTGGATTTGGACACTTATAGCTGGGAATTCTTGAGACTCAAGGTCTTGTAAAAGCAGGTCAAGAATAGCCTTGAGTTGGTGTAGTTCTTATTGCAATCGGAGCTCCAATGCACGCTGGTCTTTGTATTTTTGTGACGACCATTAAATTGCTGAGAACTGTCAGCACACAAGTCTTACGATAGCATCCACAAGCTTAAAAATAAAGAAGCCTTACTCTCTCTGGGGATAAATCTACTTTTCCTGGCATTCTCCATAGCATAAAATCAACAACTTTTTAAGAACGACGACCTTCCTAGCAAATTTTGCAGCCTTAAGTGCAGATACAACCTTTGACTGAAACCTTTTGTATTAAGTCGGCTCTTTATATTTGCAAAGTTCCATTGCAAAGTCCATTCTTGACGTAAATTGTTGGACACGGTTTAGGTTTAACAAAAATGTTCGACTCCTCCTCCTCTATGGCCACGTTTGAACTGATGTCTGTGGTGTCAGAAGTGACCCCTGTTTTCCTTCCATTAATTTATGCAATGTCGTACACTGTTCAAATGTTCATGTAATTGAGATCTTCATATAAATATCTTCAAGGGATACCTTCGTACTTATTTTTCAATAAAAGGACACAACACAATACGCAGTATTCCGTTTTCAAGTTACTGCATCCTGTAGACTTTTTTGAAGCGAAAAAAATGCATGTGCTTTGTGATAGTAACGACAAATAACCATTATTCATGTGGTTACTCCATGGAAAATAAATGTATCCTGATGGGGGGTGTGTTGAAACAAAGTTTCGCGTCCTTTTGGGAAGAAAATAAAGTCGGAAACATTTTTGAACAACTACGTGAAGAAAGTTTCAATATTTTATACGAAAATTTTAAAGTTTTTCTTGTAACTTTTTCAGTTCTTAAGTTATTTTCGGTAAACACTATCATTCTGCTTACGTTACTTAAGTATTGGTAAAGTTATGCAACTTTTTTTTAAGGACAACACAGTTCTAGGTTTTGTAAATAGATGTTGTGACACTTTAAAATCCCCATCTACTCCTGAAACTATTTAGATTTTCTAAAGTAACAGTTTAGACATACCTAGTGACAGTTTACAGATCATTTAGATCGTTGAAGGGGTTTTTCTGATATTTACAAGAGCGGAACCCGTGCAGGGGAAGAGTACCATAGATTCCTCATCTTCTTTACCTCTACAGGTCCTGTAAAAATCGGTACAGACTATACCCAATCGCTGAACTGTCGCTGAATCGCTGTCTCTTTATAGTCAACTTAACGCTTTCAATCTCCAAAGATAGAGGACAGGGAAAAAAGCCTTGCGTTGTTGCAAAAGTCCAGATGGAGTCATCTATAGCTCTCGATAGGACATCGATGCTGTCAATATAAATCGCAATATCTAGCTTTTCTCTGGATTTATAGCCAGCTGTGACTTCGGCTTGAAAGACGCTACAGTGACAAGGAAGACTAGGGGAATTGTGAACGTTATGGTATTTCCAAAAGACTCCGGGACCCACTCGGTCTAAGAGCGTTCCATAAAGATCGAGATTAGCTCATTTAGGGACTTCGCACTGACTCCAAGTGCTTCTAGTCGAAGTTGTGTATATGCATAGCAATTTCAATTGATTTTTGGAAGGCTACTGTGAAGCAATAGATATCAGACATGCCCTACATTTTGCTCACTCTACTGATGAGGCTCTCACAGCCTTAGGTTAACATAACATAAATGCCTACTTAAGGTGGCGCTACAGTCCGGGGTGGACCTGGGCCTAATGCCTATAGGCACCAAGTCTAGAATAATTTGAAGGACAGATCTTGGCGAATTTTTAACCCGATTTGCAAGTCATTAGGCTTTCTCTAGAACTTTTATGCTGCATTTGAGCAAGTAGCAGGTGGTTTTCTAGGCCCAATCTTCACCGGATCTGTATCGTTATTTCTGGAGTTTAAGACTTCGATGGACATAGTGGAACTTTGTTCTAATCGGTGAATAGGTGCATCTTTGTCGAAAGTTTGCATTGGGTTCTCTCCATCGCCTCCATCAGCTTTCGCCTTCCCTTCAATTGGTGTTAAAGCCTCTAAGATGGTTCGAAAAAGCCTGCAAAAATCGTAGTCGAATTCACACTTTCGTGTTGGAAAAAGGTTTAAGAAAAAGGTTCCAGTATTCTGCGGTATTACTGAATCAGTTTTGTCGGGATCTTGAGGTCAACCTTGGCGTCAAAAGCAGCTTTAAAGTCGATTAAAGAGATGATAAGCATCGACTTTGGCCCTGTCTGTGAGGAGAGCGATTAGAGGAGAAGATATAACCGCGAATCCTAAGATCTGTATAAAGATGTGGATGTAGTCCGGAAGGCAAAAATCCGTCGACTGCATTGGCCCTGCCAATTCGAGCGAATGGACGAGAATGTTCCAGCTAAGAGAATCTTTGAATCCCAGCCACCTGGTTCACGAAGAATAGGAAGACCGAAGATCAGGCAATCGCGGACCTCAGAATATAATGGAAGCAGCGTACCTGGGACCGTGAAGGATGGAAAGCGGCATTAGTTCAGGTTCAGACCATCCAAGGGTCGCTGGCCTGATAAGTTAGTAAGGTTTCGACTTAAATTTTGTTGACGTTTTCCGGGACTTGTTCTGTTTGGATATTTTCGTCGATTAGTTGAGCCAGAAGACACACTCGTAGGTCCCAATTATTGTGATCCAAAGCAACTTAAGCTTTAACACAGTAGGTAATCGTATGTAGACTGATGAGTATTCGCATGAATAACCTTGTAAAGCGGTTGCAAGTTATGCACTACCTTCTCATTGCCTAAAAGGGAACTACAATACATCTTTCGATAAGTATATAAGCGAAAGCAGGCGTCTTTAAATCTCAAACTTCACGCCATGAACCTACACACTCTTGGTCGTTAAATAATTTATTAAAGCCTTTTTTGTATATATGTAGCTGTCTGAGCAGCCCTAATTTATGCACACAACCTAACCCAATATAGCTTTTCAACTTCGTGAGTGGTTTTAGTTTTTTTTTTTTCATTTTCCTCGTGGCTAACGACTTACGTTAGCTTGCAAATTTGATTGCTGACATTGCAAATCAACTGGAAGATTTCCTCGCAGTTCACGTGACATGCATCGTTGTGAAAAAAAAAAGGAAACCATTCGACGATAATTATTTAATGAACCATAACCATACAGACATCTGTTAATTAAAAATAAAACTGCATGCAACCAGAGCGGTAGGGAGTACAAGCTTCAAGAAAGTAAGGCCACTTGACAGACGCCCATAATAAGTGGCTTTTCCTCATTCCAAACATAGGATGCTGCTGCTGTTTGCTCTATCCCTCGGGATAGAACGTTTTTATGTATTTAAGATTCTTTGGTCTCCTCTTTTTGGTATCACCACGATGTACCCCTGTTCCCTATTCCGACGCGGAAAGTAAATATTTAAACCTAGAAGTAGTGGAAAATTTCCTGAGGAGATATCTTCTTAAAACCAGCCGACCGAAATGAAGTGACTCGAGGTGTACTTCAGACACGACATATTCTTTTTTTTTTACAGAGACATACGTTGTGGATAGATCCTACCTTGTGGTTGGGCAGACCCATCGTGGTGGTGTTGTTCATGGGGTACCTATACCTATACAACAGTTGCGGTGGTGATGTGTTTGCCTTGCGGAAGTGTCGCAAAAGAGGAATTTTCTTCGACGCTTCATCATGAGACACTTTATGTTCTTGTTGTGTGTCGTCGTGGTTGTAATGTAATTTAAAAATGTTCAACTTACATCCTTAACCTAGGTCGCGTGATGGCGGTGAATAAAAAAGAAGCCCGGGGAAGGGTGCATCAGCAATTATTTTATGACCTTTACCTCATTATCAAACATGGGAACCACCTTTTTAAAAAAAAAAAAAAAAAAAGGTGAAGTCATTAAGATATTTAAGATTCGCTGCACTTTAAACGTTGCTAGGTGTCGGTCTAAAACCAATCTTTCTTCTGCTAAACCGCAACAGAAATATCTACTTTTCAAGTCGAATCAGTGATAGACTTGGTCCCGTGTGCGAGGAGGGCGAACAGAAGAGCTGTATAACGACTGCATTGTCCACTGGCCACATCCAGCGAAGGGACAATAATGCTCCAGGAAAGAGGATCTTCGAATCACATCCCCAAAGTTCCAGCGAACCCCCCGTTGTACGACTAATTTATCGCGGATATCAGAGTGCTTGGTCTGGAGAAGAACTGTAAACAGCGTGCCTAAGATTGAAGGGGATAAAGGCTTGCAGTGTCTGAGTCTCAGGCAGGCACCCTCCACGGGAAAAGTCAGTCGCCGTGGCTTAGTGTTAGTGGTTATTACGTTGCAATGCTATGCAAAAACACACAGGTTCGGTTCTCAAAGCCAACAAACGTTTTTTCGTGACACCATCCCTTTGCAGGCACGACAAACCTGGAAGAGTATAATTTGTCATGAAAACGCTTCTCAACTCGCCGTTCGGAGTCGGCAAGTAAATTGTAGGTCCCTTCCATTCGTGCGAAAAATATAACACACCCCAACATGAATGGTTGTAAGAAGCTAGATCTTAGTTCTCTATGAGCTGTTGCGCAAAATATTTTTGTTTTGTAGAGACAAGGCTCACCTCCTCTGTCACCGTCCAGTGCAATCTCACAGCAGAAGAAGACTTCTGAGTCAATATCTCAATGATAACAGTGAAAATGCCCTAAGCCCCCTTACGTAAACTTCTATCTTTCATTAACAACCTTTTGTGTTTTCTTGGTGAAACCCAGGGTATCACTGATTCCCTTGAGCATGTACTGTTTCAGGTCTGGTATCCATATAGACCCCAGGATCTTCTATCGCATTCCGCTTAGGCTGTGCTGAGACATAGGAACTGTTACACGTTATCTTCTTCTTCCTCGTAGTTCTTACGAATCGCTGAATCAGGAAACCCCTGTCACCTTGTCGATCCGCCTTGTACTGGTCAGAGGCCACATCCTAGGTACAGCCATTCTGAGCTTCGAATATAATACGAATGAGAATGTTGAGAAACTTCCTTGCTAAACAGTCGGCTGGATCAGCTGATAAAACTGCTGTGCGCAAGTCTTTATACACCTGTTTGGAGGGACAATGCCTGTGCCTGTGCGGTTCGTTGCTGAAGAGTCTTGCATAGACCGAGAGTGGGATAGGTTCAGAGGTAGCTCCCGGCTTTTGGTGGTAATTGGACCATGTGAAGTCACAGTCCTTATACTAGCCGGAGCCTTCCTGGCAGACAGCCTTATCGCCTACAACTTGGCCTCGAATCTCATCTGGGGAGAGATTCCCGAGAACCTTTGACCTGTACAAGGCCCCTCTACTGCGACGAGGTGTGTAGATCCAAGGTAGACCATGAGTGCCTAAAGCCATCTACCCATCACTGAAACAGCATCGTATCCCCCTCCTAATCAAACAAATACTCATGTTCCAACTAATTAATAACTCCAAACCAAGATGGATACCACAAAATTAATTTCGCAAACTACGTAGTTACGTCAATCGATTTACGTAAAGAGCAACGATTCATTCTAAAATGTAGGACAAGCCAAAAAGCAAAATAACCTGACCTGGCATGTTTCCCTTTTCCCAGAATATATTGCATCCAAAGAAAAGAGATGATTGCTGGGTGAATTACAACACGAGCTTAGATACTCTACTCATATACACCCCACCTGAGTAAGAAGATGCAACACTGTGTCTGTGCTCTCATTAGTTGTGTGGATAAACATTGCTCATCATTGTGGCCAAGTAATTACAAGATACATAACGATTCTCTAGAAATGAACTATGAACACATCACAATCATATTCTGAGAGGTATAGGTTCATTGACTTGTAGTCAGTCAGTCTGCGGAAGCAATCAGACACATCTATGGGTTTCAGTTTATTGCAACAAATTTACTTGCAAAATAAATAAAGCTACTCCTCCCTTGTTCGATAGCAATTCGAATCCCATTGAAGCAGAAACATATTGCAAAGCATTCTTTATTCAGGCGGCACTCCTCGCTTTCAACTGGACTTCCCTTAGTTGTGTACAAGTACTTGTATTGCTCCCTCAGGTCTCTGAGAGTATTAACAATTTT
This sequence comes from Criorhina ranunculi, assembly GCA_951813785.1. NCBI lineage: Eukaryota > Metazoa > Arthropoda > Insecta > Diptera > Syrphidae > Criorhina > Criorhina ranunculi. Next base: position 28,362,837 of record OX638385.1, on the reverse strand, counting down.
TTTTTTTTTTTAATTAAAATGTTAAAACAATTGGAACATAAGTCAACACATCAGTTGGTTGAGTGTGTGGTACTTTGATTCGAAGTTGAAAATGTCTGACACTCAACACATTTCGCATCGGAAGACTTAGATTCAATCAATCATTCAAACTCCAATGATTATTAATAGAATCAATGGTGGGTGCTGGTATAAAATCACCACCCTTCGTCGCCATATCAAGTGCTTGTTTCCACACAACACTCGCCCTCTATTTATCGAAAACACAACACAACACAAAACTTTCAAAACAATCGTCCAGAACCTGTTGGAGTTCATAAAGATCATCATCGGACTCGTTCCCCCCTATCCAGAGTTTTAAAATCTAAGAAAACATGTTCATCAAATTTCAACGTTAAATTCCTTAGAAAAGGGAAGAGGGAGAGAAGAATCGGGAATGCAATGTTATTTCATTTATTTTTCAATGCATTCTCGGACGCATTCGTCTAGCGAGATTTCATTTACAGTTTCCTCCTTAGGGAATTTTCGTTTTGTTAAGTGTAAGTCAACAACAAACTACAGAGGATGATTGATATTTTAAAGCAAAAGTGATTATAAGGAAAACTACTGTAAGTAAACCTAACGTACATGTGTGTTGGCGGGAGGGTTTGTCTGGTAAATGTGTGTTTGGAATTCGGTGTAAAATGAATGGTTCAACATTTTTTTGAAAACGTGTGAGTACAGGCAGAGCTGAAAATAATTATAAAATTGAGATGTTGGATGGGATGGGAGCTATGTAGCCTTGGGCGGTTTTTTTTTTATGGTTTGACGTAATCCAAGGTTAAGGGAAATTGTGGGATCATCTCAGAGGTCTTTAAAAATTCTATGACATTTGCAAAACCACCAAAGATCAAGTACAAAAAGTGGGTGGCAATTTTCCTTTAAATTTTGTAAGCGAAAGACTGAACAGATAGGGGTGAGAGAAGTGATGAAGACGACTCTAAAAGAGGGCTTTTCTCAGATCTCAACATCTATTTTAAGCATCCTATTAATTAAAGAATATTCTAGGCGACACGCATGCTACAACAAGGCCTTTAGGGACTGTTTCTCATATATCAAATGTCAAATCAAATTTTAGGCTCTCACTCGTTTCGAAATTCTGTTGAACTTTCCAAAACCTAGGCCAAAACATTAAAGAGGGAGCTTGTAAAAAGTACACCACTTACAAAATGAAATTCCAGCTGATAGTTCCAATACAAGAATGGTCTATGCCGTGCTCTTAATAGCATAAGTCTCAGTCTAGAAGACACTGCGGTAGTCGGTATGACTGAATGATGTTCATAGCTTCTGTGAGGACTCCTGGACTCCTGTAGTTTTTTAAAAAGTTAATTGGAAGAGACTGCCAGCAGTTTCCAGCGCATTTAAGCCATTGAAAGGTCCATTGAGATACCACATGGATCTGGGGAGATCTCCTTACCTTCCCGTTGAACCAATTGAAGCTTCTGACGAAATGGAATAGGTTTCTGGCATTTCTGTTCATCAGATCACTTAAGTCGTTGAGGTAGAATTCTCCTAGGTGAAGCCTAAGGAGAGAGCTGGCCAGCTACAGAGAAGGTGAGGAATGGTTTCCTCCTCCTCTTGGTCCACGAAAAGCGTTTGAGTGTTCGCCAGGCCGTGTTGCATGTTTGCCTATTAGACAATGTCCCGTGATTTCACCTATTACGGTTCTGATATGGAATCTGTTGAGAAAAATTAAACTCTTAGAGCGTTTCAGATCTAGCCGTGACCAAATCTGCTTTGTCGCAAAACTCGTTGTACCACTAGTAATAGCATTCAGCTTGAATTTAAGTTAAGATGTTGCGATCTGCGCAGGGTCATAAGTCATCAAGCCAAAAGTCCATTGTGGACTTGATTTGTCGATTTATAACCCACCCAGGTGGATCAAAAGTCAACACGAAATTTTTGTGGACTATTGACACATCGGTTACGGTCTTATGGCTCATTGGGGTGGGTCATAAGTCCATAATTATTAAAAGTCCATAACACCAAATGAATAAAACAACAAAATCTTGTCGTTTCTCACCGATTGCAATATAGATTCTCAATATTTCAAAGTGTTTCAATGAACTCGCGACAGAATTGTGCACTTATGGCCCACTTCCTTTTTAACATTGTGGAATTATGACTCGAAATGTTGTGGACTTTTGGCCCACTTAGGTAGGTTATAAGTTTACAATTGGTTTGTGGCATTATAAAGTCCATTGTGGGCTTTTGGCCTGTGGACTTATAACCCTGCGCCGTTGCGATCGGTATAGTTGTTCCGAGTTCGTCTGCCTAACAGTACCCAGCACCCAACAAAAGTGAATATTGAACTGCTCCACCATCTCTATCAAAGATGATCGTCAATCTAGAGCTACTAACGAACTAAAAGCCCACATAAGTTCACTTGACTTAATTGATATAAAGTCACTTCTAACCTAAACAAATATTTATTCTCAGAGCTTAACATTTCTTCCGCCGACTTTACTCAGAAACTTACACCTGTAAGGGGTTAAAGTACTTCTTACCGTTGCTGCTGCCTTTCGTCTTGGCTACAGTGGCGCGCAGTAACAAAAAACAAAAAGTGAAACTCCCCTTAAGTGTGTCTAAAAGCAACTTACCTCTTTTCTTCCTCAAGTACTCCTACATATACGTTTGTTTATTTTGTTTTGAAAAGAAATGAAAAAAATAAAACAGTTCTTGTTGTTTGCGGTAAGAGCGCATTCACCTTACCCACATCCTGAGGGTTGAGAAGCATGTTTCCCTTGCTTTTGGTTTATTTCTTCATCTTTTTTTCAACTTAATTTGTAATTCTTTGGGTGTTTTATAAAAAAATGTTTACATTATCCATTGTAACATGTCGTGATTTTCAAAATACACACTCACTCCTTGTCACACTCAATTATTTCCATTTGTAATCCTTTTTCTCCTTTTTTTTCGTTTCAGGTGAGTAAAACGACAAACAAAATTACTATGTACAACAATTATGGATAAGATTTCATATGGGTTAGGACCTTAATCGACTTCCGGGAAAAATGAACTATGAACCTAAAAGGTAAAACGTACCCATAAGCGTCATTTTATCCAAGGATAATGCATACATATACATGCTGGTACATCCAAAGGGATTTAAGATTATTTCCTTTTATTGTGCGGACGGATAAGAAGACGTATCCAAGGATATAAAATGCGACTTTTCTTGTGATGAACATTAATGTTCCCATTTATTATAGGAATATGACATTATTACCTGTGACGGTGGCTTACTGAAGGATAACTGACGCTGATGCAGTTGTGGTAGTAAATGGCTTTTTTATGTACTCTCATTGTTTTGTTGTATAAAATTAAATAAGTCTTTATGATGATTACAAGTCGTACTCAGTAATGGAACATAAAAACTTATTTTGCATCGATTTACAAAAGCATTAGGTAGGTTAGGAGCTTACCAGCGAACAGAAATTGTAAGCCTTATGGTCCTGGCAAAAACTGGATACAGTTTAAAGTTGGAAGGAGCATCAACTCTACAGCAATAATAACTTTCAATGAGTTTTAGGGGCAATTCAATTGATTTGGGTTCTTTTCGGACTAAGCCGGAAGGCACCAAGCCTGGAATACCAGGTCTATTGAGGCCTCCTATATATACCGATGGACATTAGAAAAAAAAGCCTACAACTGGAAAATGTTGTGATCATGAGCGAGTTAATGGAGAAAATTCAGGATCATGCTTGAAATGAACCTCGAAGTATTTTTTTCTCTTCGGCCGTTGAAAAAACATTCAAAGGATCAATTCCATATCCATATGTGTCTTCATTCAATCCACCTTTTTCGCATCGACAACATTCTATAGTGCGCCGAAGCTAATAGGCCTTTGGTAAACCTCAAGGTTGTGTGACCCGTGTACTCATTGGAGAGTCAATTATGTGGGTACACACCAGTGATCGTCACAACGCTTAAGTGATTAAGACTTTGCATAGTTCCAAGTTGAAGTTCGCAGAAATGCAAAAAATCTACGTCTCCAAGAGATGGAGGTTTACCAAATACGACCGTGTGCTCTATGATGTATTCGCAACTACAGTCGTTTTTTTTTTTTTTTATAATTCACTAGCGGGCTAAAGAGGTTATGAATACACTTATGATGCTATTCACACAGCGCTAGTATTGGTGTAGTGATTCTGAAACTCAGGTAGAATTAGGTTTCAGTCTTTTTTTGCTCCGAGGGTGGTGTCCAGAATGACTGGGGAGAGTTATTGGTTCTGTTGCAATTGCTTATAATTCACAGTATTTCTTACGAACATCGCGATGGCATTAGTACGATCAACACTTTTAAGCCATTGCCTACCCTAATGCCAGTGTTATGCCTATACAGTAGAGTTGACGTCAGCTTTTTTCGCAATTGACCGACTTTATTTTTTTCTGTGACATCGGGATTCGAACCTGGAACCTTCAGCGTGACAAGCGATGATGCAACCACTACAACATGGCCACCGTTAAGCTAAATACGGTTGCAACATCAAATACTGACCAGAGCATAAACGGATGGCCACTTGGGACAAGTTGCAATGAGAATTTCTAGCCTTGTCTTATTGTTTAACCGGTTGACAATCTAGGCGTGTCCTGTTGTTGAACCTCTTTTTTTTTTTTTGAGAGCTTCTCTTGAATTGAATTCGTCTCGCAGATACCCACAATAAAGAGGGATTTTTGGTGATTAGACTACTGTTAAACGGGCTCGTAAAGTAAACCCGAAGCCTCGATTTTAAAAACCTCAGATGACCAACCAGGTCGCCCAATTAGAAGTGAAAGGTAAAGTTTTAAAACGCAAGCAGCGGCCGACCTCTAAGCTGTCGAATGTAAGAGAGGAAATTCTAGGAAACATTTGTAAACGGCAGTTGTGCAAGAGAGTATAGCATATGCCATGCCAGTGGATGAAAGCTTTTGAGCGTTAATCGCTGATCCACTGCTTCTAAAACAGTTGTAAACACGTCCCCAAAACTTTAAAGAAGACAATTTTTGAATAATGATTCCAGATGAGTTTTTGGTCTAGAACTACTCCTAAGTACTTGAACGTAGGGCTCACCCTTAGCTCTTAAGAGACTTGACACCATGTTCAAACCTAATTAAGTGCAATTTGCATAAAGTCATTTGCGTAGCCTTGAGTTAATAACCATTCTCAAGTACTCAAGTATTCTCAAGTAACAAGTACGAGACATTCGAATCGTACGTTGAGATGGGCCGCTCTACTGCGGTGAGCAGACAACGTACGACGTTGGCTTTGAAACCGGAACATATCGCATACAATGCAATGTATGCCTTTTTGACGAGTTAACCGATATGTGGATTGATCTTCTTCTAGTAAAATCTCGTTTACAAATGCCTCGTTGAGTCTTTCGCTTAATGTGACAAGAAATTCGCCTGGCGATGACGTGCTCAACATACACTGAAGCCATCAAATTCAAGGGTTTCAACAATTTCATCAACTACAAGAAATCAGATCCGCGGGAACAGAATCTTACCTTCTGTAGTGCCCCAGCTGATGCTCGTCTTGCGTTTGTTCCCTAGGATCGAATTGAAACAATGTGCTTAAAACTCATGACCAATTCAGCTTCATAGTCTCGTTTGGAGTCAGGTCCTATGCGAGCTGTCTAGAATTGCTTTGACAGAAAGTGTTTTTTCCACTTTGTGTAAGCTAAGCCTTCATGTGTCCATAGATTAGGTAGTTATGTCCAGAATTGATATCAGGAAGAAGGAAATACTGTTGGATTTGTAGGCCTTGGGGATAAACACAAACGTCACTTCTCGCCCGGACTTGGGAACGTACACCAGCAAAAGGCACCAGCTATAGGTAGACTTGTGCTGCAATTGTGCTCCAATTGGATGTATACCATTGTTACTAGGGGTCGGTGGAGACGCATTTCATTGCCCATGCAATTTTTTAGAATCTTGCCGACAATAGCCGCCTGGTTGTCTCTTTGAAACATACCTCTGTTGATATAGAAAAGTGGTTATCCAACAGCGATTCCACTATTTCTTCTTGAAACTCGGTCCTGGAATCTGATCTTTCTTAGTACAAGTCTAATGCAGAGTTGCTTTGGCAAGTACTTTTCTTGGACGGGCTGCTTCAGTTGTTGATTCAATAGAGTCACAGAATATACTCCAGGAGAGGAACCCCTTGGTGGATTTAATTTCGGTTACCCATTTTATCAAAGCCTCATAAGCGAGGTTCCAGCAATATCGGAATGTCTGCGGAATTTTCGTGTTCATCAGGATGAACATTAGCAATATCTAATCAAATCCCTAGCTATGATGCCCCTTTCCAAGCTCAATTAGGAAACCTACCAAGGTCGCTGGCAGCGTAACACAATTCTAATTTCTCGATAAAATTTTCTCACTCAATTTATCCCAAAATGTAACCCCCCCACTCCACTTGAATCAGAGTTCTAATCTATAAAACCACCAGAATCACGCCCTAGCCTGTATTATAATAGAAAATGTCACGCGTACCACAAAAAATCTGTTGAATTGTTTAATTAGGCCGCACTCGAACCAAAACCAAAATTACAGATACTCGTACGCATACAGCACCAAAATGCACACAACTGATGTCAAACGCACGCCTACACAACTTTTGACCTATAACGCATACGAGCACGTTGTTAATCTTAATTAAACAAAAAGTTCTGCCATTCCATCTGCGCCGTATATATTCATCAGCTAATTGAAGAGAATTGGTCCTGACCCTTAATTAAAAAAAGAGATCTTTGGAATATTTAAAAATATATGCGCGCACCACCACAAAACCCACCCGGAATCTGCGGTTGACGAGTAGACCAAACGAAACAGGGATTTGCCATTTGGTTTCTTTCTTCCTGTCAATTGGTTTACCCAGTTTATGCTGTCATTTACATTTCATCTAAAATTTATTAGGGAACCCGGTTAAATGGACCGGAAATAAATATTTCCTACCGATTCGTCGTCACTCGCATAAGCGGGCTTCCGAAAAGTATCTACACAACCTTTTGCTAATTCAATTTAACACAGGCTACCTGCTGTTTTTTTTTTTGTAACATGAACCCACCTTCCCCTGGCATTAATAGTTTTCCCTAATTGGGTTGAAAAGAAGGGGAAAGTTTCTTATTTTTGAGAACCAAATTAGGACGGGTTGCCTCCAGGGATAGGTGGAGAAAAAAAACCAAAAAAAAAAAAGACCAAAAGGGTTTTAACAAGTCGTTTTACACATCGTCGAATGCCTCTGTGTCGTCGTCGTCGTCATCGTATACCTCTGTTGGAAGTTTCTCTCAACGGATTTGGGTTTAATTTAAGTTTCGTCAGAAAGTTTGTGTTCCGTTATTCATTGGTACATAAATTATTAGTCAATATGAGGTAAACTTGAGTATAGAGGTGATTATGTGTAGTTAATGTGGTCGAAAGGAGGATGGAGACAATGACGAGAGAATAGGATAATTTTGAACACACATGCTTTTGAAGTTGAGAAGGCGGTGTTGCTCTATACTTTCTAATTAGGTCTTAATAAACAGGGGAAGCTATATTCTTTGAAGAATTATGAAGGCGTTTTGGATCCTGGAACAAAATTACCCTACAGTCCCGAGTGGATTTAGCCAAGTGTCTTTAATCTACTTAAACCAGCTGCCTTCAGTTTCATACACCAAGTGGGTTGTCTTCCTTTTCTACTTGTGGGCTTCACCTAAGCTGTTCGTCCTCCGAAGTACATTTCAAAATTGGTGTGCATTCGTTCTACAAGTCCGAGCCATTTTAGTCGTTGTATCTGGACTCTTGTGACTAGGTCAATGACCGTAATGGATCAGAGCGCATTTTCCACCGTCTTGGCAGGGATGTCAAAATTGGACGTGGCCCATCTCTACAAATGTTATCGAAGGCGGCCTTCGAAAAGATGCGGGTATCGATTTGAAATTCTTCAAGATCTGTTGTAATTAGAATTTTAATCGGTGGTGGACTTTCTTGGTCTTAAGCAACACTGCTAAGGGCCAATCAAGTTGCTGACATAGGACTTTAGGAGCTCACAGAATATGTACAGCGCAAAGTAGAAGGTATCCTTTCATTTTGCAAATCAGTTGGTACAGAAAGAATGATAATCACTAAGTAATCTCTCGCTGCTTAGACTAGCTGGGCCACCCACCAGCTCCGGTTTAAGCTCCAGCTCCGTCCTTCGGAACTCGGGTTGGCTCAAAGAGGCCACTAAATATAGTAATTCCATACATTGTAGGTATCCCACACCACACCGGGGTACACAATGGATCCATTGAGATCCGAATGAGGCTATACATAAATCCAGCCACCCCTACAACCTAACCTAAGCTCCAGCTCCAGCAGTTTTGTTGACCCTTAGTTTATACTACGCTCAGTTCGGATGGACGAAATTGTAAATCACATCGTTTGGTTGAGTGGTTCATTCTGTCGGATATCGAAATAAGAAATAAGAATCGTGGTCCTTCAATGTCCTTAACATCGATTGCGATTCTACAACTATGTTTTTTTGTTCGTCTTTGCGGACTTTGACTCGGGCTTGTGGCTTTGACATGTCACTTTATTAGAACTTCCAAACCTCATTCCTGCAGTAGCGTCCCTATATTTCCTCGATCGCGCCCTTCTCATGCTCTTTTTTTCTGTGTGGCTGATGTTCTCTCTTTTTGCGAGCAGTCTGGTCTTTTTGTGTAGCTCCGCTCTGTATGCCCCTTGTTTAGCTCACTGTATTCTTTGTCAAACCACGTAGAAATAGGTGAGTGAAACCTAGATGTTGCCATCAGTCTTCAATACTTGAGTAGGACCTCTTGAAAGTTTAAACGACACTCGATTTGACAATCTCTTGCGATTATAGCCGGCAGACCTCGTCATAATACTATTCTTTGCAGTGTTCGGGATTTCCGCCACCGTTCATTGGCTCCAACTACGTAGTGGTCTGAGTCAGTGTGTCACCCTTATGTTACCTTGGATGTTGCTTCGCATTCAAGTGTTCTTTTCATAGCCAAGCAGTTTCTTTGACGACACAACCTCCAACCTAGAGGATCTAATCCTTAGTTAATCTTTAGGATGAGGACCCGCCTAGTCGTTTTGCAGTCCCTCACAAATAGTACAATTAATCAGTCTTGGAATCTAAGTACTCCAGTTGAATGTGCCCGCCCCGAGAAGAAAAGACCCATTAAGAGACCATCTGCCACCATCACTTTTCCTTATTCAGTGCTAAAAGGACTAAGTTGTCTTGAGCTTCAATGACTTACTACAGTCAAAAAGCTGCGTACTGCGTAGGAGTGAACGGACATAGAAAAGAGACAACACAATAGACAAAGACCTCGCTTTAGGTGACGTTCGCAAAAAGTCTAAGGTGACCTCAAACCACTTAGAGTGTACAATAAGAGGTAGTTAGAGGGGCTTTTCGGTTGACGCCGAGACTTACCCGAAACAGGAGAGTCACCTACTCACGTAAACAAGGTATCTGCTCTTGTACTCTTGTACTCTGTCGACGGACGTTTACTTTCTATGAAGCTCTTGCTAGACTTCTGGGACAAATCTTTGGCGATCAGGTCAGCAATGCATACCTCGTCTAGTTCAGTATTCGTGTGCTGAAGCCCGGCAATGTATATGTATTTTGGGCAAGTCCAAGTGTTCAGTCCACTGTGGAAGCGATCATAACTTTTTATTTAACATTGACACTGCCCATTGGCTGACACGATCTAAAGGATCTATTACGCCATTAGGTGGTTTTAGGCTCAAACGACATTCCACCCTCCTTATGAAGATGAATATGGGATTTCTAACGTTCTCGGGCTAGAAAACTTCTTCTACGCCTCCCAATATCCTCGTTATTGAATTTCAAGAGTATTCCCTATAGAATGAGACGACAGAAAGGCTCTGGGCCTTAGAGAGAACAGTAGTCGACATAATCCTGGTCTCCATTTCCACCATTTCGTATTCATATTCTTGCCCAAGAAGATATAACCTCGAGTGTAGATTTTATTAAACCATTGATCGTTGGCACATGTTTTGCGCTCCCAAGTCTGCACATGAATTCTTTCGGCATCACCCGGGGCAGAACAATGATTCATTCCTTGAGAGTTCCTCTCGTAGACGTTCTCCTTGAAGTAATTAGTCTGCGGTTGAGAGTTTTTCATTCGTAAATCTGATTATATCCGTTTTTATACTTAATTCCTCTAGCAAAAATGTTTTTCACATTTTTAAACGTTCCTTCGTTGTCAAGACCAGGCTAGAGTAAAGTAAATTCCTTTTTTTATTCTCAGATCATGATATGTATGTTGTTTCAACGGACTTGCCCTTAGGGTAAACATTGTCTTGGCATCACCCATTCTCTTGCAAATGACGCAATCCCTAACATAGGTAATTTCCATTCCATCCTTTGAAGCAATTTATAAATAAAACGTTTAAAACGCAACACATCATCCCATGTCTTGTCTTTAAACACAATCCCTGTGCTTAATCAATTAAATCATTTTAATGTACGACGGACAAGATTTATATCGTATTGCATCCGAAATAATAAATAGATACACGGCATTCCTTACCTACTTCATCCATCCATCTCTCTTCTTCTCCCTTGGTTGTCTCTTTAATTTTCATTTTCACTTTAATGGAGGAAAGACGACTGCATCTGACATTAAAAAAAAAAAAACCTCCTATGGCTACGTTTGGCTAATGGAAAAATGGAAATCATTAATTTTTCCTTATTTCCTCCATCAAGGTTGGATTTTACCATGATGAAGCATCAAAAAGACTGGTGTATTAGTAGGAAAGGAAAAAAAAAAACAAAATGAGGTCGGTATTTTGTTCGCCTTCAGAGTCAATCAAAGGACGGAAGACTCAATAAACAAAACTACAGAGTCTGGCAATGGCGACTATGAGAAACTTCAGCATAAACATTTACGTCTCGGAGCGTTTTTTAAGTTCATAAAAGCAGAAGAAGACTCTGAATGGTCTTAACTTATGAAATCATGCCCTAACCACACACCAGGTTGCTTGGCTGATCTCATTTAGAATTTTTGTTTACATTTCATGGACAAGAATGCATGGACGTCATATGGCCAACACGTTGGATATTTTTTTAATTAAAATTTTCTTTTGTGGTTATCAACCGCAACGTAGTGTTAAGCTTTTGAAAAAAAAAAAGGGAAGTATGCATGAGTTCAGCTGATGGTACACTGAAGTGCAAGAGTTTGTCACAGCAGTCAAGATTGCATGGTTTTTTTCACATAAAATTCTTGAAAGTTTTGGAGTAACAAAGTGGACTTTCAAAGGGATGTAGCGCTCCTCACCAGTGAACGAACCCATAAATTGATCTCACCCATGACACAGAAGCATTGAGTCCTTCGAACACTCGTTGGAAAACAATGAAGAAGGTTGCAAGCAGCTTCATACTCCTAAGCATACAGACGTATGTACGTGTTAGATCGTAGAAATCTAAAGACACTCACTTAAAGCACCTCCTCTCCCTGTCTAGTACCATTCTTCTCTACAGTACTGCAGTCAAGCATTTCATGACTTTATGCTGATGAAAATGGCAAGTGCGTGCCTAGCCATAACTTTGACTAACCGTTAAGAGTAAGTTTTAGTTTTCTCTAATCCTAATCTGTTGTCAAAGTGAGAACACCCTTCTGAAGTACTTGGATTGAAAGCCTGTTCCATTGTATCATCAGGTAGAGGACCCTACTATTGTATGTCACCACTTCAGTGACACTGACCATCCATCATCTGATCCATCCATAGCCAGGACAATCACAAAGGAATTATTCCGCAGTGCCACGTTTGATAGTGTTCCCTAGAAGCCTAGCTGACCGTCAGTGGAAGCTCATCGAGGACGCTGATAAACCCAAAGTGAACTGAGAAATCCTCTTCTGAACCTTGCTCATCATAAATCTCATTTTTTGTTAACTCTTGCCCGCTTAGACGAACGCTTCAGGGCCACACTGCACTGAGTTCCAGGGCACAGTGACATAAAAGGAAACGAGCGTGCAGATAAACTAGCGAGGCAAGCCTCAGCTCTACACGGCTCACTCGCGACAAGAGTCCACATCCCGCTAGAAGCGGTTAAAGAACAAATCCATTCACACTTCTTGCAGAAGGCCAACCTCCAATGGAGTGGTGACCAACTGCGCCATATCAAGGGGGATATGTCAGACTTACCTACCTGTTATCTCGTTGCGTGACTTCAGGGACTCCAGCCCTCTGACGGTATTGCATTCCCAATCTATTTTGTAAGGATTGAGAAAGACCTTAAGTGCAGACAAACTTGGTTTTACCACCAGCTCTTCACAAAATAGTCCACAACCAATTAGTAGTGAACCCTAATGTTGACACATTTCACGACTATGCCAGCTCCAACACAATTGTTCAATATTGAAGACGAGAGTGATCACATTGGTTCAGATTGTGACCAAAACTAGTCTAAAATGCCATGAATTTCGACTTTAAATTGTATTTCCGGTGTCGTTACATCCATGTGACAAGTGCCTTAGGATAATCGTCGCGTAACCCATCAAAACTCCAGTGGAACTTATGTCAGAGACCACTTCTTTTTAAACGGAAGATAGCTCTGAGTGTACACTCCATTATATAAATATCAAGCAAGAAAGGTTCATCAAAGCATCTAAAGCAAAACAAGGCATGTTGCAGAAAGCATCCAAGCAACCGGAACAGACCATTCTTTGGAGCTAGGCGAAAGCAACAGCAACGTATCTACGGTTGTTATGATTGCCGTGCAGATCCAGAGAACTTTTTTTGACGATAAGCTCTACGTCTTGCTGAGAACACTTTTTCATCGCTAGAAGACTGACAGTGCCTTAGAAATCTTTAACTCCAAAGTCTACAATCTTAGCTTCTTCTTCTAGGAAGAAGAGCCAGATAGTGCATAGTTTCTTATAAGGAAACCAACCACGCTTTTCGGAGTATTCATTGAATATCGATGGCGTTCAGAGTCTTCTGTGCCTTAGAGTAGATAAGACACAATCTGATTGACAGAACGGCAACATCATCCGCTTTGTCAAAGGCTCCCTCAATGTCGATGCAAATACATATCGTGTACCCTCTCTGGTGACAAGATTTTGAAGGGGAGGCTCACATTTACTATCTCAAATCAACTTTGCGCATCTTAAGTTCAATCAGTCCTTCAGTACTGATAGGTCAAAAGCTCTAGGGGAGGGTGGAATTATCGATCCCTGCCTATGTTCGGCATGAAATCCACTCTTACTTGATTCTATATTCCGCCAGGGCCACGTAACTTGAAATTCTGAAAAAGAATTTGATTGCCTCGTTCTTCATTGGTACGATTGAAGAAGTATACAAACTTGATTGCTAACCGATGGTGACTTCGTAGACATCCAAGATATTATTGGCTTCAGTAGTTTTAGTCGATTCTCTTAGGGAAGTTACCTCAAATCCCAGGTGACAGTGTAGATGACATTAATTCTCTTCCACGTGGATGTTGCTCATCTTGAAAATGATACAAAACTTCTTGCAGACACTGTAATCATGTTTGTTTCTTTCCCATGTCCACAGGAAGCTACTTATGACAATAAAAAATTGTTTGTATCCCCGTGTCAGATAATGAGTCTAAGATAAACTTCAACACAACACATGCACAATTTCGACGCCATTGTTCCTTAAACTGTTTCCTTAGTTTCGGCATTAGTTTGGAGAGACTGCCCATATCAAGTTTTATTACCTCCACCGGATCTTATTAAGAATTCATCTGTTGGTAACAGTACATTTTTAGAAATCCAAAAACAATTTGATTGCACTTCCGGTAGCATAAAAATATTTAACGACCCGAGAGTGATACCACGTGCCTGCCAAGTCTTACATATGCTTCTTCAAACGCATCACGGGTACGTTTAGAAACCATAAAACATAAAATCAACTTTAGCGGTGAAGGCATTCAGTCATCAAGTTGTACAGTTAGATGTCTTTTCCTATGGTGAAGCTTAAGTACACCAACAGTATTTAATTCAACTTCAGTGCGTCACGTCTGATAATGTCGAATGACATGGCACTGTAACGATAGACAATAGATGACGCCCTCAGTGTCACCGTTAAGTGACATTTAATCCTTATAAAAATGTTCAGCTCGTGTTGGATGGAACTGCTTCTCCTTTGTTGCATACAACAACCGATACAACGCATTTTGGTTTGTGGTCAAAAGAAGATAATTCATCAGAGCACTGTAGAGTGAAAAGAGGCTTCTTCTTGTGGATCTCCTTGTAACCTCCTTGTGTATCATATTCACTACAGTTGTGGTGTGTAATTTGATCGATTTGAACGATATTTGCATAAATAAGCGAATCAGTGTTCGTGAAGTAAACTTACACTATCGCAACAGATGTTTGCAGTTTCTACGCGCTCAGATATGAGTGATTGGTTTCAGGTGTCCAAGTGTATAACAAATTTTTCGATTCGATGCATCCTTCATACACAGATGCGTGAGATGTGCAAACCGAAGCAGTGTTGAGGATGTTTATTGTTTAGAAAATGGTTATCCAATTTCAAAACAGTCGGTTCGGCTTACATGGTCTGGGGATGTGATGGACATTTTTGTTTATGGAGCAGAAATGATGTGGTTCTCGATTTGCAGTCATTGGACACGATAGTAGTGCTATGCGCTGCAAAAGTGCAAGCAGTTTCGATTTTTAAGTAAACTTCGGTGTCAGTGTCACTTTCTTGAAACAGTAGAATGGTTTTTGGAATGCCTCTCTACCGAAGGGTCAAATGGAAGTCCAGAGAGTCACTGAGTAGTTACATTCCAAATTTTATCTCACGCTCTGAGAACTTTCTTCCAAGAGACGAACGAGATCCCTACCAGTATATTTGACCTCTTCAACCACGTAGAGTGACTATTTTCGTGTACGCCTTGAGTTGGCAGTGTCCAATGGTGGACTGGACTGGTGGTCAATATCGAGTTATACTACAGAAATATAAGTACATATTCGATGGCTATTCCCAGCTCCGCCATCGCCCTATAAAGCTTCTAACGATGTATCTTGTCATACACAGTTTTAACGTCGATGAAAAGGTGGTGAACCTTCACAGGATTTGCCTTAGTTTGAAAATTTCGTCTGCAGCCGATTTGTCCGGCCAGAAGTCACAATTTTACGTGGCGATTGGTGTGCTACAAAACGACTTAAAACCTTTACACAATCCACAGGACCGGCTATCATATGCGAAGTTGCGCAAAGATATACCTCTGCAGTTCCAGCATTTGGACCCATATGGCTGCCATGCCAGTCGTCGGACATGCCTTCGTCCATCCATGCTTGGTTCTATATTTGAAAAGTTTCGATGCCAAGCCGGACATGCCAACGGACCGATGGCATTATCGTTCTTTAGCTTTTTGATAGCTACACAAACCATCTCCAATCTGGAAGGAGAGACTTGTTTATCACAGCGTTTAACCATATTCATGTCTTTCAGCAGTTGCTGGAAATGCTCCTAAAAGACTCCTACTGGGTGACGATTATACCTCACTTTTTCAAAGAGCATTTTGACATTGAAGTCGACTCCTATCGCGAAACTCTTTGATATGCTTAAGTTGGAAGGTCGCGAAGGCTTTTTTCTTTTTGGAGACTTCTCCTTGCTACTCAAGGTTTTTCTTTTCCTCCAGTCTTTTAGCTCGACACTCTTCTCCATTCTACTTTGCTAAGAGTGACTCCTGCATACATCCCCCTCCACCCCATTCCAATGGAGCTTAACAAGTCTCTAGCCAATACATAATGAATCAACTTTAAGTGGAAACTAATTTCTCATTGAAGTCTGTTAAAACAGTAGACAGCCTTGCTTATATCGAACAATGAACTACTTTACCCCCTAATCATGCTCATTTACCTTGGTTTGTGCACTTTGTTTCCGGTTGTACAAAGCATAGATATCGATTTCTCTACTAACTTTGAAAACCTAGAACCTATAGACCACTTAAACAGTTTAGCTGTTTAGTTTTAAGGGCAAAAATACTTTGCACGTTGTGCCTACCAGCTTGGGCTAAAAAGTCATGCAAACTAAAATTGCATTCCATTCCACTTTCAGTTAATTTTGCGGGGGCTTTGCCTTTTTGAATGAACTAATGACGGAAGTTATTAAATTCAAATAAAATTAGCTTGTGAGTTTTGATGGTCTTCGTGTTCCACACAACACAGCCTTTTCCTTTTATTGGAAGTGTATATGTTCTTTGAATGCGAATGCATGTGCAAAGGATGTACTATTAGGAACGAACAATTCGAATTCCAAATTTTTTTCATTGTTGATCAATGTCGTTGACATTTGTCATCAGTCAAGTCATTAAGGTGAAAACGCTTTATAAAAAGTACACGACGATATTTCGCAAAATTTAGTCAACGAATTTAGGGCGACAAGTCACAGTTTGTTGAATTTTTTGGGCACACGAAGTGGCCAATCTACATTCCAGAAATTCGTGTATCGCATTGGTTACCGCACCGAGCTTTTTTTGTAACCTCAACTGATCGGTGACATACAGTTCCAGGAGTACCATGCGACCTGTTCCACTGCACGATAAACTACAAATTTGTCATGGCAACAACTTTTCGAGAACGTCCTCGAGCAAAGGCTCGAGATCAATCGGCAAGATCATACAATTTGATCGGAACCCAGATTCTCTTAGTCTTATTGCACTGCACGGTGGTTAACTATGGCCGAGGAAATGAGCTCCACGCTGCAGTGTATTTTCTGATTCAACCTTTGGAGGGACTTTCGCACAAAATTTGCTCAGCAATGATATTCTAAACAAAGTCGACACATGTTCGAGGGACTTGTCCAGCTTGTTGTGATAGAAGTTGAGCCAGTTACCAGTGTGGAAGTCTTAAAGAGTTAACATCATGTTTGAGGGGTTGATGAAGCTTGTTAAAGTCCTGCTGGTTTGAAAATTTTGATCTACTTAGATCCTTGTCTGATAAGTTCATTGGGAATCTAATTGTCGCCAGTTCCCTTGTGTTCACGAACAGAATAGAAAGTGACAATTTTATAAGTAATTAGCTACTTGAAGGTGTTTAGGCTGTTTGACTGTCAGAGAATATGTCACTTGGGTTATTTCGCCAAGCTCGATTGCTTATATCTCTACCTGAAGGGTACAACAGAAACTGCTTCCTCGAAAATTGGGTCAAAGACGCTTAAGTTTTGTGTACCTTTGACCGAAATAGTCATTCCCTTCTTCTATTTCATAGAAAACCTCCCAACGTTCCAAGCTGAGTCTACATTTGCATGCGCAAATATCTACAATGTTGTTAACTTTGTCTGGAAAGGTTAAGCAGGAATACCATCAAGTATAAGCATCTTTCACGGGCTATCAAGGTGTCCTAAGGTCTTAAGAGTCAGTCTTATCAACTTCAAAAGTAGCTCTGTAGTGGTTGGGTTGGATTGTGTTGGGTACAACCAGTAAACTGTGGCAACACTCGTAAAGGGTTTTTCCGAGTACAACTTACACTTACGTTTCTCTAAATTCAGTATTCACCTATACCAGGGAACTTGAAGCCTATAAAGCTGACCAAACACGGTATAACAATGTCAATTACATGCAAGCTATTGTTTAAGCTGGGATGCGATCGATAGGGCACACTTAGGTGATCCAATGGTACCACGTGACAGATTACCAAATAAATTTGGCAAAAGCTGGACCTTAAAGAGCTTGCTCTCGCTTAACAGATTGCTCAAAACAACTGGACCTTGTTTTTTTGAATGATTCCGGTGTAGATATCCTGCCCTTCTATTTAGAAGCATTCTTCTTCAACACCCTCTACGATCCGACACTTGATTAATCATCTCCTGCGACTCCATTCGACTGTTTAATTGATTCGACGATTCAATCAGGGACAATGGACCTGTGCTGTTGAGTGCTGGCTGTATATCCTAACCTAACCTAACCTAACCACCAGAATGTCTTTATCCCATTGTTGGGTCATCCCTTAATAGAAAAGTGGCTATGTTTGACCCAGGACTTGGAGTAGGAACACGCTTGAATTGAAAACTCATACCTTCATGATGTTACTTCCCATCGCTTCAGTTGTGCTTGATTAACTAATTAAAGTTGTTCAACGAACTGTAAACTGTTTTCATTTTCTTTTTTCTCTTTTTTTTCTCTAAGACATTCTCATGTTTCTCGTTGTGAAAGTGAAAGCCCACACAGTCTCAAGAAGTGAGGGTTGTTGACAGGGTTGATGAGATGGGATGATAACTGTCATTTACAACACATTATGTGGCTTCTTACGTGGTTGTTCCGCGTTTTCTTTGTCTACACATACGAGTGTATCGCACGCAAGGTACACGTACAAGTAAAACGATTTCACGTTAACAGCGCAATCATTGTCGATTATTCAAAGGATTAAAACCCCAAAGTGATATTTTTTACTCTCTTTTTGGTCCCAAAGTAATCAGGAATTATCGCTGATTGCTCTTTTCTTCTTGAATTCTTGAGAGAGAGAAAGGGAGGCTGCTTCCCCACATAACAAACTGAAAGGGAAGGCGGAAAAGTAAAAGTGAAAATCCCTTGGGACTTGTCGCAATTGTTGCTCACAAAATCTAACGACTAACCGTTTGTTCTCAACTCGCGGGTTAAGGGTAAAACCTTTTTTTTTCTTTTATTATTGATTTTGTTTTTTTTTCGATTTTCTTCCCGTTAACGGTAAGATGGCTGTAAAACGTATTACTCCCTCGAATGCGTAAGTTTGAAATGAACGAGTTACCCGTTCCCGTATGTACGTTGGCGAACTCAATTTAATTAGTCGCCAATGTCGATAACGATAGTGGGTAGCTTGGATTGTTTTATAGGCCTTATGGCCTTCACGTTTTTCCAATTCAAAAGTGTTTAAGTGGTTTTGAAACTTTGCAAGCTTAGGGCTTTTGTGCTGCGAGAGGGTATTATTTATTGATTGTGGCAACTGGCATTGGCTTATTCTCTAAAGTTTACGGCAATGACCATTAATTAGAATTTTTTAGGTGGGTGATGGTGGTTGGGAACGTTGTAAGTTGGTGGCGTTTTTTTTTTAAATGAAATGCGTACATACGTCATGACCTGTGCAAGAAGAAGAATGTGGAAACTGTTAAAGTCAGTTGATTAATGCCGTGGTGAGGAGACAAGAATGTAGAGGACTTTCAGGCTGTTCTTTGGCTTTCTGAAGAGGGTAGCAACACAATGCGATTGTTTGCTACTCCCAAAGAGATGATTGAGACAAGAGAGTGTAAGTTAAGTAGACATCGGGAAGGATTAAACTTTTCACCCTACATTCGTGGAATCTTACTGTGTTGACAGCATTTCAACTTTTTTTCTGTTGGGGTGTTGGAACACCACACTGAAGCACGTAGACACAAAAATAGGGCTATTGTACTACCAGCCGGTACAACCCTTTTACTGTGTATTGTTCGTCTTTCTACGGAAGTCGAGTCAGAGCTTCAGTGATAAGGAGCTTAATCATCTCAGCCCCAAAAATCTGTTACCTAATACGAGTAAAGGCAGGACAATCACATTGGAAGTGTTTCGCAGTGTCGTCGCCCTCTCAGCATTTCATTTTTGTGCAGTCTTTGACTACGTATGTGATTGGTTGGTATTCTGGGTGTTCTAAGACTAACTTGGACCTCAAGTGGATTTCTGAATCTCAGAAGTTTTCTACATTCAACAACATGAAGGTCCTTCAGCTCATAGAAGAACATACCAGCAAGATTACTCATTTTTCTGGTGATTAGTGCCATCAAGGTGATCTAGTTTGGACCTGATATGACTCTATGTTCTGATACCCAACAGGTTTCTTTACGCCCTTCTGTAGCAAACAGAGGTCCTTAAAGCAATAATTTGATGTATCCCACACCGGGGAACACAATAGATTCTTTAAAATCCAAGTGGGGCCGTACTTTATAAGGTGCAGCCGCCCCTACAATCTAACCTTAGAGCTAGCATCAATGTGTTTCAATTTTCGTGACGCACGCAGTCGTAGCAAAATACAAGTAAAGTGAGAGTTCAGTGTTTCATTTTGAATGTGAAACTCCTTAAGCAGCGTTGGGAGTACATTTTCAAGTCCAAGATGAAGTGAAAAAATAGAGAGCTCATGAGTAGAGGACAGAAGTAAGCACTGATGGGATTTTAACATGCTTTCGTACTGTGTTAAGAAAGCTGATGAAGTAGGTGAATGTGATAGGGTGTCATAAGTGGCTGGGCGCCCACGGAGATTACACGCACATGCGGGCTTAAAGAGAAGAAAGAAGGACGAGGTGTAATGCTTCCATTTACGATTTTTGTCGACCTTTATGGAACGTTTCAAAGCCGAAAACGAAAAACCAAAGCAATTTTAACTATCGCCAAAGAAGTTAAACAAGTTCAAGCTGGCTGAAGACCTCTAGTTGGTTGAAGCCCAAGTACACCCCGGACTGTAGAGACACCTTAAATAGAGAAGTTTTACTTCAAGGGCGCATCGCTTACTTACTTATGTACTTACTTAAGGTGGCGTTACAGTCCGAGGTGGATCTGTGCCTCAACTAACAAGCGTCTCTAACCAGTTCAATCTTTAACTAGCTGTCTCCAGTTTCGCACGCAAAGTTAGTTGAGAATCCCTTCCACTTGCGTGCGCTACCTTAGTCGCGGCCTTCCTCTACTGCTCTGTCCCTGGGGGTGGATTCGAAGATTTTTCGGTATACATCCGTTCTTCATGACCCAACCACCTTACTCGTTGAACTTCCACTCTTCTGCGTGAGTCGATGTCATTGTATCTCCTCCTCCACTTAACTATGCAAACGGGACCGAAAATTACCCAAACAATTTTCCTTCCAAAGCAGCCAAGAGCAACGTCATCGTTTTTTCTATTAATTCCATGCCTTTGCGCCATAGAGCAGGACTGGACTCTGTATTGTTTGAGAGAGGGCTTTACTAGTCAATTGCCTTCTTAGCCCAAAGAGACAACGTTTGGTAAGAGTTATCCTTCGTTTGATCTCAATGCTGGTATCGTTGTCTGAATTGATAGCGAAGCCTAGGTAGACAAAGTCCTTAACTACTTCAAAGTTATATCGAAACATCGGTGTTGTGTGTCCTTTCTTGTTGACAGCATGTACTTGGTCTTGCCCTCATTGACCGTTGCATAGGGGCACCATTTTTTTCTAGCTACATTCGCGATCACCCTTCGCAGCATAGCTGTGCAACGCTTTTTGATGTGGCAGTGGTCATAGGTATAAAAGTGCCTTCAAAAGTTGATTGTCAAGTTCTCTCGATATAAAATGAAGAAATACTAACTGAATACTGATCGATAGGCTCCCATAGGTTGAGCCACACAGTATTCCATACTCAAATCCCTAGTAGCATTATTCTTAACGACTTTCCATCTAGACCACTTAACAAAACGACAATAAACACATAATAACATGTACTCGTACACATTCGCTTCCCCCACACACTGGCAAACAGGGTGACCTCATAAAAAATTGCACCATTGTAAAAGTAATTTTGTAAATCCTTTACAGGAAACCTAAAGCGTATTTTAATCGATTTCTGAGAAGCTCCACCACTGGAAACATGAAACATGAAGCATTTCTCTTGCAATATAACCAATGACTATTAATTCGTCGGCAGCCATTAAATTTTCTCGCCGCACAATCTATTTTGGTGTGCGTGCTTTAAATTTCCAAAGTACATTTTACACGCAATCCGAGCACATAAGTAAGCAGTCGAGGAGGAGACGCTCCTCTTTCCCAGCTTTGACCACTTTTGCGGCCCTCAAATCTGGAAATCGTTCAAGCGCGACTTCTCCGTGTGTGTGTGTGTAGTGTTAATAAGAAAAGTAAAAGTTATCGTTCCTCTTTTTTGCCACCTCTATGGATGGCATTTCCTGTTAAAGTTTTCTTTTGTTGACCAATGCTCAACGAAGGAGTAACGTACTCACAACCACATACGAAATATTTTATAATTTTTATTTTACTTCGTGATAATTATTGCATGCGAAGGACCCGTGCATCATGCAGACCTTATGGAGGGTTAAACCGAATGAAATTTTCAGATAAGGTGCGTATGAAAATAATATAAATTGCCCATTGCAACGGAATAGCACGAAGCTTACTAAGGGATGCTTATGGAAGTTTATCGAATCAACAATGATATGATTGCGTCAGGCATACGAATTTTCGAGGCTAGGTGGGGTTAAGGATCATTTTATTAATCCAGGCTAAGAAAATTGACCAACCTAAGGGAGTGGTTTGAGTAAGACAACACATTTCCTTTATGCGTGGGATTTCCGTCCGAGTTCCGGAAATTGGAGCAAAACAGAAGTTATTTAGCAAAACTGCGTTTTTTTTCGGTCAGAAATACCTTTAACCCTGGAACTGATTTGGGGATTTTGGTTATGGCAATCGCGGGTAACACGACAAGGTGATGTCCTAAAGGAAGAGTGTCGTCATCCATATACGCATTCAATTTGCTGTTAGTGGGCTTCTAAATAGAGCAGAGGTGGCACTCCCTTTTGATCTGACAATGGAATTTCTGACACGAATACGATGGTGGCTCATTAGATAAGGACACTGATTAAGTTATTTCGTTCTAAAGCTTACCAAGCACGCAGGTAGAGATGGGTTAACTTATTTTCAAATTGACTGATGCATGAACCAAGCCTTAGACCCCAACATAGGCTAGGTATTATACTTTCTTAGTCAGTCTAGCAGTTTATATTTAAGGTCTTTAACCATGCAGTCGTTTTAGAAAATGTTCATGTATATCTCAGTCATCTATGTAAAAGTTGGACTTGGACTTAAACTTGGATTCAACTACAGCATAAGACAGCATCGTGTAAACAGGTTTATCTAAAATTTTTCTGACTCCCTCTGTAATCGTCGTGGCTAAGTCATTAAAGCGTTGAACTGCTAAGCGAGGGACACAGGTTCGAACCTCAGCCAAATAATCAAA
Source organism: Criorhina ranunculi (assembly GCA_951813785.1). Classification (NCBI taxonomy): domain Eukaryota; kingdom Metazoa; phylum Arthropoda; class Insecta; order Diptera; family Syrphidae; genus Criorhina; species Criorhina ranunculi. The sequence continues at coordinate 28,339,913 of OX638385.1, read as the reverse complement.
GAAATGTTCGCGACACCACCTCAGGGCAGGCAATGGCAAACCGCCGAGAGTATAATCTGTAATTATTATCAATCCGTCATCCGGAGTCGGCAATTAAAAGTGTAGGTCCCTACCATTTCTGCCAAAAATATAACACGAACAACATGAATGGTTGTGTAAAGGTAGCCCTGGCTCTCTCTAGCTGTAGAAGATTCCTAAACCTCTTGATAGTTAAAGATTTAGGGTTTTCCGCATGACTTCTTAGGGTTACAAAGTTTGTCTACGGCAACAATTATTTCAGTTGATTTCCTAAGCAAACCTTTCTTTTTGTTATTCGAAACAATTGTTGGATCTTTTTACCTAAGTGCTGAGCTGTTGATTTCACTAATGAATGTCACGGTGGACTGGACGCGGTGTGGTACTTTTTAAAACCGGATGGACAGATCACACCACTTACCAAAAGCAACTGCTTATAGGTCAAGTCCATAGCACACTTTAAATGAAGCAACAACGGCTGCGATTAACAAAGTCCCTTCTAGCCATCTAGGTAGGTAGGTAGGCAGTGGTGGCGGTTCAATATGAACCGACTAGGTGTGCTTTTTCTTACAACGACTCGTGGCCATCTCCCCTGTGGGTCCTAATGCCGTCTTTTTTAAGTTCGTTGTTCTATTTTAAGAGTGATGAAACATGACGTCAACATTCGACTATTCAAAGACTTTCATGATGTGGTTCATTCTAGATCGCGTTCAAGCATAGTTGTTCCGAAGGACATCAGGAAAGGTCTACCCAAATTGTCAGCAAAAATGTGTAGAACTTGAGAGGAATGCCGCCTTATTTGCTTTGAACTCAGTGCTTTCGTGTAATTCTTCTTTACTAGGAGTTAAAATGTGAAGACGGATAATCTGGCGCAGAGGTCAGCCTTTAAATTTCTCTCCTCGGTAGAGGAATGATGAAGGACATGATCGAAAATCTCAGAAGATGGGAAGATAAAAATTCTTCGCATGACAATAGGAATTCTCAAACGGGTAGTAGCGTTTTCCACTGAAGACGGTGGGTCTTTAAGAAGATGATACCTACGGGCTATGGCGTGAGGACAAGGAGACAGCGAAACATAGTATAAAGTGTGAATGTTCGGTATGTACTAGCAGAAGATATGAGATTTTTGGCTTCCAATGGCTAAATTTGTTTCCAATAAATGCTAGCCTTGATACGGGGAATCAGGGTCGGGAAAGATCTGGAGGAAACGTCTTACTGAGACGACTAGTAGAAGGGAGACGAAAAGGTACCCAGTGAGTACCGCTCGGAAGATTTAAAAATTTCCTCATCCGAAACAAGCGAGGAACATTTTTAGTGGATATGAGCTCTGACAGGCAATCAGCACTTGGGTTTTCTTCTGTCGCATTTACTAACGTGAAGTGTCTTCGGCTTATGTAGGTAGGAGGTAGAGGTGGTGGTTAAGCATAAATCCAAGTAACCCTAGATGTGCCTTTTTGTTATCACGACTCGTGTGATCTGGTTGGTGATGTGTGTGATTGAGGATGTAGGACAGTCAGTGCCTAGATCCGAAAGCGAATTAGATCTCATCCCTTTAGAGGTGTTATTAAGGTCGTCGACAAATTGTTGGTTTAGTGTGCCCAGTTTGGCTATTTGCTAGTGCCGTACATTTCCAAAGGAAATGGAAGAGTGTTTCCTTTTCATTTTCGTTCCGCAACTGCTGCAGTTGGGGTTGTATGAGATGCCTTGTTTGGCCGCACAGTCTCCGATTGGCCAATGTCCCGTAATTCTGACGATATCTGGGCGGATTCTGTTTAGTAGATCTTTTGTTCTTCCTTTATCGTAGGTTGGCCATATCATCCTTGATATGGCGCAGTTGATTAACCCCCTCCATTCGAAGTTTATACAGCCATCACTTTTGTTTTGTCACGATATGCGACAACTTTTGCTCTTCGGTTCTTCGGTGGACGCTTTCTAACAGAATCATGGTCGATGTCAATGGTGTACCGATTGTGATCCCTTAGTGTCTTGATTCTTTACTTTGGTCCGCGGAAAGTTTCCCTGCCTGTTTCTGAAGGCTGCAGTTCGAAACGATTTTTAAACCTTCAACTGATCGCCCCGTGATCAATTTGATTAGAACTTTGTTGACCATCAATCTCGTAACTTAACGGCAGATCTTGTTGCTTATAGATGAAAAGTCGATTGGTGTTGCAGAAATCTACGAACCATTCTCTGTGCTAAGTTGTCGTTGCGTTCGTTAGCATTGAGGTCTTCCATCGCAATGACTCTGTATCTCCATTTCGTGTTGAGTTATTCAAGGAACTCGTGTAAAAGAGACGAAAATTGTCTTTTTGACATCTGTCAGCCTTCCAAGTATGATACCAGATGCATACTAGCTAGAGCACGGGGTTAAAATGAGGCATACACACGTCGAAGGATGCTTCCTGTTCAGATGTTATGCCAACTGTCAATTGAGATGGAGGATTTTAACTCTTTAGCAAAATGAGATACAAATATAGACAATTGGAATCATTTATTCCCGTCATCGATTGATCCGATTGTCATGCTACTAATGGATTGTGGTGAAACAGTGTTCGTACGAGTCCATCATTCAGCCACAATGTACATTTTCTAATTATATCACGGTAATTTTTTGATTTCGAAATTGAAAATTAAGCATAAACGAGTGAAATGACCGTTTACTACTGTGCTAGATACATTTTCAAATATTTCATGCACTTTGTTGATTTATGAACGCATGCAAGTCCTATTGCATTTAACGCCAGAGAAGTTACACAATTTAAGTGTGTCTTTTATAGCTCTTAAAGTATTTCCATCTGGCAAAGGGATGAGATCAAAAAGAGGGATATCCCCATCCCTCAAGTACTTACATTTAGCTTAAATCCCATCTGGCGGTGCGACAGACACTGCAGATTGCTCCCTTAATCCACGTTTCACACGTAACAATTAACAGATTTTATTTGGGGTGTCAATTGGAATGCAGAAAAGTTCCTTTTGCTGTGGAAATTTCGATACACAAACTGACACACACCCCCAGAGACAGACAACCGAAGAGATGATGATGTTTTAGGGTGTCATTGCCATGTGGCACGTTTCTTTTTTCTTTTCTTTTTTATGACTTTACCCATCGTTTTAGGAGTAGACGAAGGCGGTTCACTGATGGAAGTAACAAAATGATGTTTGTCTTATGAAACCTCCATAATTTATCGCATTATGTTAAAAAAAAAATTATAAAAATAAGATTTACGCCGCCCATTTGTAAAATGTTTGATATTTACAACTGAGAGATTAGTTACCGTGTGGGATTCTAACCAATTCCTTAAGGATACACGTTTTTCGGCGTTTCCTTTGAGAGAAAGACTACATATATTCCCCAAATTGAAAGTTTAAGGGTGCAACTTTTTTGTGCACTTTAAGGGAAAACCGCCATTAAGAACATCTGTTGCTGGAACAAATGTTTGATTTTCAATACAATTCCCATAACCTTATGCTCGTCCTTATGGGTATACAAATCTCTTGTTGCTATAATGCAATGTAATTTGGGGTGAAAAACAAAATAGATGCACTAACGTCGTAAATCAAAGAATTTTACACAAGTTTAACGCCCCTTCTTTTACGATTTAAGTCATTTTACTCACCGAATTATCCACCCACCCTTGTGTCACATTCAATTAGGGACAACGTGCTGCGTCATTTATTTTAATATCGAGTTACAATTTTCGTAGACTTGTTCTCTTTTAACCATTTGTACGTTGAGTTGCATGACATCATTTACGAGATTTGACTAGCTGACTTAAATCCCTAGTGCTTTCGACTTTTTTCCAATTAACTTCGAAGTAGATCAACATTTATGGTGATTGAGGAATACATATTCATGGACACTAATAGTTCTGACACGGACATCGGGCTTGTAACAAGTTAGGCCTATGTGCACTGGAACTCCAATTTACTTGAAGGCGTTAACAAAGCTAGTTAACTCCTGTGAAAAAGCAATGTACCGCGTGGTACACCATTATACGTGTAACCACTGCTTAAGCTTAGAGACCAACCCATATTACAATTTCAATGTCGAACCCAAAAAAAAACAAATATTTGCCAAGAGAGCTCATAAAGAGCCAAGAGGCCGGACTTCTCACAACCGTCCATGTTGTGCTTATTATATTTTTGCCACGAATGGAAGGGACCTACAGTTTTATTGCCAACTCCGAACGGCGGATTAAGAAGCTTTTTCATGACCGATTATACTCTTGCAGGTTTGTCATGCCTGCGAAGGGGTCGTGCCACAAAAAAAGATTTGGTGACTTTGAGGACGAACCTGTGTCATCTCGCTTAGCAATTCAACGCACTTACCACTAAGTCACGACGACCAATCTCGGTCTCAAGTAACTGTCAAGTAATTTCTGAATTGCAAGGTCATAGAGTTTTTGAATGTACGCTTGCGCTGGCGCCTGATCACCGATATTTCTATCTCATACCTGACTCTCATGCAAGTGCTTCAACATATATAGCGCTGCAAACATTTCGACTCGTTATAATATGGTTTTAGTCTAAATCATTCGAAACGAATTATGGCTCTACCTATCCGTAAAGATTGTTATGTTGTAAGCGGGGGCCGTTCCATGACTTTGACTCTTTTCCTACTATCCATAGGCCTATCAATAGACCTTATCTCGGTTTCTTCAAGATCCAGGATCTTTCTGTGTCCATAGATCGTTCCACACCAGTGCCAACGAAGAGCCGTAGTTACTGCTATTTTCTTGAAGTCAAGTCTCAGGATTCACATAATTACTTCCATCGCAGATGTTGGTATCGGGCCGAGTAGCGCCTATGGTTTCAACACATTCTAGTTGCTTTCAAACCCTTCTTGATGGATAACTGTGCTCCTTTCTGCCATTATACCAGTGAGACATGAAATAGTATATCGAACTACATATCAAATCGTTCTAAATGCTACATGAACTCTTAAATCGAATGACAGATGATATAAAAGGCTAGTCATCCAAGTTCAAACTGAAATTTCTTGTTTAATTGCCACGTTTCTCAGAAGCTTCGACTGAATAATTGAAATAAGCTCATTCGAGACAGATGTCTGCTCTCTGGGAATCCTTAGTTCAGATGTCGTATTCGATAGAAAAATGTCACATTGACTAGTCTCGAGTCCTATTTCACTTCTACAACCTTTGTTCGACTCAGAGTCATAACAAAAATTTGTTTGTTTAGTGACACTTAAAGTCATCACGATATGGTATCGTTTATTCAAGTTTAAGAAATTGTTTATGTACATAAGCACACTGTCACCATTCCTATTCCTTGAAAGCGAACACAGGCACTGGAATAACATCCGTTGTTTTAAGAAATCCCATCAACTTCTTGATGTATCTCATACTTTATTTAAATGTTTTCGTTTCCATAACAAAGAAAAAACATTTTAAAGTATTAAATGTGTTTCCCTGCAAAAGATAGTTCTTGGTCTTGCATTTCATCCAAACAAATCGAAGAATTAATCTTTTGGCCCATTTCCAAGGTGCAGACTTGGATTTAATTGGTTGCTCTGCACTCACTGGCATGAGTATAATTTTGAAATTGTATTTCTGTCTCTGTTTGGTTGTAGGACAATAGTTTGTACTTATGTCTGAGTAATCATGGAATATCTTAACTAAATATTTTGGGGAAATAAATAGAGAGTAACACTTTGCCGTCTTGTTGGCGTGTGGACTTGTTTGCTGAGAGCTGGTGAAGAGGTGTATCCCAGTCCCGGATACTTTTATACATTTTACCATCAATCAATTTTAATATGGAAATGAAGGATTTCGTTTCTTCACGCCTTTTTATTGTTGTACAACAAATTTACTATTTATGTCTTGTACTTGTTTTACCTTATTTTGTAGGGTAAATCGATTTTGTACACTTTGTTTGGAACGCAGAGAAAAAGATTCCATTAACGCTGAATTATGATATTCACTTAGAATTTTAAGAGATTGAGAATCTTTGTCCCACGAGGAGAAACAGGAACTTCAGACGATGGTTTTAAAAGATCGACACGTCTATCATTGAGTGCTCTTTCGAATGCCGAAACCTTGCAAACAGTGGGTGGAAATTGAAAACCACTTAGACCTAGACCGGAGCGACGTAGCTCTAAGTTCAACTTAGGTACCACTTTCAACCTTATTGTCGAAATCGTATGTTGTAGCTCAAAGTAAATATAATGCGTACAGGATATATGTGCCTTTCCCTCGAGTTTAAAGCCCCATCCTACCCATCCAGCAAAGCAAATTGAAGGAAAAATGAGAAAAAAAAACTCATGTTTTCCGAGCATATTCGGGGTCGCGGTGGGAAAAAATCGTATTTTTGGGGTCTGCCGCGTGCCCCTCCGGACGCCGCTGGAGTACCCAGGCGGTATATCTTAGGCTAGGGGTGAGTTTTCATCGAGTTTGAAGCTCCGTTCTACTCATCTACCAAAGAACTTAAAGGAAAGACGAGAAAACAAATTCATGTTTTCCGAGCAGGCCCGGGTTCGGGGGAAAAATCAGTTTTTTGGGTCCGCTCCGTGCCACGCTGAACGCTGCTGGAGCACCCAGGCTGTATATCTAAGGCTGGGAGTGAGTTTCCATGGAATTTGAAGCTCCATTCTACCCATCTACCAAAGAAAATTGAAGGAAAGAAAGTTCATGTTTTCCGAGCAGATCTGGTGTCGGTGAAAAAAAAAGTAATTTTGTTGGCGTTCACCTAGTGCCACATTCGACACTTATCGGGTGTCCTGAAACCATATAGTCATTTAAAGGATGGTGTCTTTTAAGATAACTCATAAGTTGGTAATTGACAGTGCTCTCCATGTTCTTAGAAAGCACAGACGTTGAAACTATGGGTCGGACTTTAGAAAGAAAGGTTTCATAATCCTCTTTTGGGGATTGGCTGAACGTATGCAAATAAATTCCGATCTATTGGGAAGAAATCTATAAAGTAGAATAAATGGAAGAGGTAACGTTTTCCCAGTATAGAAGAACACCTCTTCAAAACAAGTGGAGAAATTCCATCTGAACTCAATGATTTGTAACAATTTTAGCTACTGAGCAGGTTCGCGAAAATATTTATCCTCGATACTACTTCGTGTAGGAACAACACATCTGCTTTCTGATAAACATGAAACGCTGACCTTTCAAAAAAGTTTATAGGTGCCTATAGTTTCTAGTGTATAACGTGGTCAATTCCGGTAGAATTCCAATCCTTCTTTATGTTTTTTTCTTACTTTCCTCTTGTCAGGACGATATCCCTCTCTCTTTGGAATCGATTTCTTAATTCTATTTGAATTCAGTTTCAATTACTTTCCCCAAATGGACTCATGATTGATACCACTATCGTTTCACTATTTGTCGGGAAACTAACTTAAACAGCACTTCAACTAATTATACCTCAAAGTCCTTAAAAAAGAAAAAACCGTACCAACTGACTTAATCCCATTTGATTAAATCGGTTGCTGTGGTGGAAAATCCTTTTTTTGGCACATTCTCGTTGGAAAATAAATCAAAAAAAATGCATAAGTGGTGTGCTTTATTCAAAGGATGGTGTGAATATATATACCCCACAGTCCTTAGATGCAAACGGACACCTCTAATCCTCTCAACATTATTTATTTATTTAATTTTCACCTACAGAGGAATGCTATTGCGGTCATTCGACCTGAATAAATAAATGCAAAACTAAATGTCCAATCGAATTGAAGTGCAATGAATTTTATACGAACGGACTTAGGTGGCTCGGCGCCCCCTTTAAAAGTGCACACAGTTATTTTAATAGCTTTCCTTTTATTTTCAATTTTTTTTTTTTGTGAGAGCTGTCAGAGTCCTTGTTATTTATTTATTTTTTATTGGGAAGTCCAAGCAAACGGCTTAATGAATGTGAATTTCAAAGAAATATTTTCAGCTTGTGTAACCGAGGTAATAAATTGAGTGTCCTTGGTCTTGCAATTGCATAGTTGCATTTGACCACTTTGAGCCAGAAATTGAAATATTAATGTTTTCTTTAAATATTTTGTTATAAACAATGTTTTTGTTTTATTTTCAGATGGTCCACAGTTACAAGCGCCAAGATTTACAACACAACCCTCATCATCTGGGTCAATTGTGAGTGAAGGAAGGACGAAAATTCTACAATGCCATGCGTTAGGTAAGTCACATTTTCTTGGTCTTAAGTTACGCATGAGGTAAATGTTACTTTCTTACTTAAGTAGGGCTACAGTTCGGAGTTAATCTGGTCCTTATACTCAATGAACCTGCCTTGACTTCTGCCTTCAAAAGTAGAAAGTAGAACGGAAGTGGGGCTTGTTACTCAATTGCCTTCTCAGTCCAAATAACCAGTGGTACGAGTTATTCTTCGTTTGTTTATTGAATCTAGAGCCAAGGTAGCTGTCCACTATGACGATCTGTCGCTTCGTCGTTGTAAGGTGTCATCCTATCTTGGTTCTGCCCTCTTTCATCATTTTAATCGCTTTTCCGTGTACTCGCATACACTCCGGTGACAATTCGCCGAATTCCTCAATATCGTCCGCCTTCGCAAGCGCAATTGCACAGACTTTTGAAGGATTGTGCCTCTATCTTGGTTCTGCCTTCTTTCATCATTTTAGTCGCTTCTGCCTTAATACCAGCGAATGTCCCGATGACAGTTCGCCGAATTCTGCCTCAATATTGTCCACATTCGCAAGCGCAGTTGCACAAAATTTTCAAGGATTGCGCCTCTCGTGTTGACTTGTAAGTTTTGCATCATACTCTTACGTATGATGTTAAGGCATCTCCTTTTTTGACTTCGAAGGCCTCGGTGAAGTCGTTACCAACCTTAATGGAGTATCGAGCATTATTCATCGTCATCTTGCTTCTATAAAGCTCGTCTCTATAAACGCTGTCGTGGCCTTGAAGTCGATATAGAGATGTAAGATATCGACATGGACTTCTTCAGAGATCTTCATTTGTCCTTAAATCCAACTCATAAGGACCAATTAGACAATACAGCAGATATGGTCTTGTACGCGTTGCTCAGAAGCTTGGTGCCTCTGTAATAAGAGCATTTGACTCAATCTTAGAAATAAGTTGTTCCGTACTTGCTATCAAGTCATCTGCAGCTGAAGGGCTCCACCGGTAGACCACCAAATCCAAAAGTCTTGTTGGATTTTAGGTTGGATATTGCTATTCCTTCTTCGTTTTGATCAGGTGGACGGAAGTTTTGACTATCGTTGTCGAGATTGAATGGTTTGTTCTGCCTGACAGCGGGATCTAGGTCTTCGTCGCCGACAGATGATATCTCCAGGAACAGTTTTTTCATAAACTTAGCACCAACTGTCATTCTACTACAAGGTTTCTTTCTTTGTTTTTCTTTAGGTGTTCCTCTGTTAGAAGAGGAACGAATTCACTGTCTTTCGCAATGCGCTACTCAGTTCGGTAGTTCTGCCTCAATGAAACGAATGCTGAATTCAAAAGCTTCCCATCCTTGTCGTTACACTCGTGTTGGTCCCTGGAATTCAAACCTTGATCAACAACGTACAACACTTTCCATTCTTGGTTGTCTTTTTGGTATGAAAAAATTGCCCTAGACCTTTACAAAGAGACAACCCAATAAGCCTGGTAATCTAATCTTCTCTCATTCAAGTACATTTTCCAATCAAAAAAGCTGAAAAAGAAAACCTTCAGTGATAACCAATGTCAATAAACCTCATCAAAAGCGTCCACTTTCAAACCTCGACACATTTTTTAAGTACAAATAACCAACAGACATTCCAAGAGGACATTTCAACAGCAATTAAGTGCAAATAAGGAAAGTATCTGCAAATAAGCGACAGTAATCAATGGATTCCTTTCAACTGAACCATACGTATCTCCAGCTCAACGGCTAATTGAGTTCCACTACAACGAACGAAGAAGTGGAAAATGTCAACATCTTGAAATGAATTACTTTCGCGTGTTAAAAGAAACTACATATGTACATATGTAGGTGTGTCACCCGTACAAAAAAAAAGAAAAGAAGCGAAACGAAGCTAAAAAAAACATGCAAGCAAGAGACGCATGCTTTTCCTGTCAACCAGTTTAAAGACATCCTTAGCCAAGGAGTGAAAATGTCCTTTTTTCTTTATTTCTTTCTACTCCAATGGTTCAGATTAAGAACACAACGACTATAAATGGCATATGTCACGAGCATTTTTCACTAAAACACCATCTGACGTGCAAGGAAAAATTCAAACGAACTAAGTTTGTTCAATATACACTGTGGACGAAAAGTTTGAAGCCACCTGCAGTCAATTTTAGAATTGTATAAACAGTCGTACATATTAGGACTCTAAATGGGAACCATAGATAAATTTGAAACATAGCTTAACATTTAAGTCGGCTTAAACCGATTTTTCATCAAAGAAGCCACTCTTACGTGGTATGTTCTTTTTGTTTTACCAATCTTTTCTATTGCAGGCTCTAGTATATCCAACAGTGCACTCCACATGAATTACCTCCAAGAGCGACATCGGTCATTTCTTTCCCGCTCTACAGGGCTTAAGAGCAGAAGATTGTGGCGAGCATACCATGTTTTTCAAAAGATCTTGCGCTTCCTAGTATGTTTGGGATCGATGTGTTGTTGCATGACGAATCCATTTCCAATTATCTGTAGGCCAGATGGCACAGCATTGTCTTCCAGAATATTCCACGGTCATAACAGATCCGCAGCCATGCTTATACGAAAGGATACATTTTTTGGAAATTGTTTTCTGTTTAATTTTGTATGCCTTGGTGCTGGAGGCGAGGCAATGATTTTCTAGCAGCTATGCGTCCATAGATTCTCTAAAACGCCTTTTCAAAGTGGGGATCTATCTGTACTACCTCATTCTATTAAAATTTTCCCGTCTTTCATTAAAATCCGATTTGGGACTTCCACGATGAGGAGCTTAGAGTATCAGCATCGAAAATCTGCCACCTCATAGAAGCAAAGGGAGGACACTCGCAAAGGAAATGCTTCATAAACAGTAGTCAGTTAAGCATTGCACACTGCCATGCTTAGGACATCAATAAATTGTCTATAGTCTCCTATACAGACGTCCGTCCGGGAGCATGCTAGTATTTTTGCGTATCATTGCCTTGGACGGCATATCTATAGGACCAGAGTCGCAGGATAAATGTAGCGCGAGGTCATCAAAACTAGAAGCCATACTGTCTAAAACTCGGTGTATCTCATGACACAGATATCAAGAGGAAGTTAGCTTAGCGATGTTACTAGATCAGAGCCAGGTGTTCTCGAAAAAGCTCCCGTGCAGCTAAGAGAGGTCGTTCTTTGAAGTTTGGCCCAACGAGCAGTCTACTACTAATCAATACACCTTCCGTCTTACGTTCAGCTAGAACCAGAGTTACAGACTTTCAGCCTTCGCTTGTGGCACTGCTTCATTTTCTTTGATGCCGGACACGCTGTTTCCAGTTCTCCTGACCAAGCACTCTGGCATCCGCGATAGTTTTGTCCTTAAAACGGAAGTTCAGTCTTCCTCGTCGCATCGAACCTAGAGGCTGTGATTCAAAGATCCTCTAGGCTGAAGCATTATGGCCCATTCGCCCGATTGGCCGAGCCAGTGTATTCGACGTGTTTTAATGTTCTAAGTCGCCCTTCTCGCTTGGGGGACCAAACATTCTCAATATCTGCTCTGGGATGGGAAATTATGTACTTTAATTCGTTGGAAGTAAAAGTAATTATTAAACAATTGCCACAAACAGTCCCATTTAGAAATAAAGGCTAGGATGGCCTCAAACTTTTAGCCTACAGTGTACATATACTCGCATGTATCCTTTCTTTTCTCTCGGCACACGAAGGTGTACAATGTATAGGGAAAAGAAAAATATAAAAAGGAAGCTAAAACAGATTAGAAGTGTTAATGTCCTTCATTCTCGAATTGAATAGAAAAAACATTGTTTTGTTTCTTTTCCGGAATGGAACTTGTTCGCCAATAATATTTAAATTAATGATCAGGAAACAGGTTTGCAAAAGTTGCTTAAACTTTAAATAACCTTTCTTTTTTATTCTCTAAATAAGTTATTCCCTCAGAAGTCTTTGCAATTAAATGCAAACACACCATAAATGTATAAATAATCAAGTCTCATTAAATAGCATTAGTACGCGTAATTAAATTCTTCCCACACAATCGCCTTCTATGAATTTAAAAATAAAAAAAAATTTAAATTTATAAATGTCAGCCATTTTTGTTTTGGAAAATGCAAATATAAATTGTTTTGGCATTCCTAATGAATTATTTGCAACCGACGACTAATGAGTTTAGAATGAAAATTTTACCATTTAGCTACCACGACAATTGCTTTTGAATTCTCTCATTGTTTTCGCTAACAAATTGCTTTATTTAATTTTAAAACATTTATTTATATAAATATATATTACCATGATTTATTTGTATTGAATTTAAAATCGGTAATTTGAATGTGAAATCTTTATTTGGTGGTTCCATAGATGTGAATCGAACTTTGGCTTTAGATTCATAAATCAGCAGGGACTTGTAGGTGCTGTTTTGGTGCTTCATAACAGTCCAATCAGATCTAAAATAAGCCGCTTTGATACCACGACAAACCTTTTGAAGACGATACTTAGCCCGTACTCTGTAGATAGTTAGTTTAAAATGGTCCTCTGAAAAGAGGTACACTAAGACCAAAAGTACATCCATTCGTGAGTGCTAGAGTTGAACCCATACAATATCCAAACGCTAAGCTAAGCCTGCCTAGGATGTAGTGCTATGTTAAAACACTTTCGATCTCTTAGGACTGAGGGCAGTTTAGATTACCCCAGGATTGTTGCAATAGTCAAGATGTTGTCATCTTTAATTTGCTTTCAACAGAGCAATGGTGTTGACATGGACGAGCTTCCTACCGTCTGTACATTGAGAATCGCGTTTGACTAATTCGTCAGCCGCACAGTTTTCTGGAATCTCGATGTGACCTGGGACCGAACAAAGTGTGATGTTATGCTGGTTAGCGATCTCGTTCAGAGAGATGCGGCAGTCTTTCACTGCCCTAGACTTTGGTTGCAGTTTGGCTATCACAACATATGTACGTGATACTGGGTTAATCGTCCTAACTGAGAGCCGTGACTTCGGCTTGGAAGACACTGCAGTGATTAAGGAGACTGAAGGAGTGATGAATGTCAAGGTCTTCGACACCAGCGCTTACTGCTTCGTTAAAGATAGAGACAGTTTTTCAAATCATTGTTATACGACGTCCTTGTATCGATCACCATTCATAGGTCCTTGATGGCGGTTTGCGCGACAAAAGACTGTCTACCATCTCTTACTGCGGCCGTTTCTATCGTTTCTCTGCTTCAGTTTTGTGTTTGGCTAGATCTAAACCGACTATTTCTAGCCAATGTTTCACAACCTGTACTACTTTATCGAAAAAATGTTGCAATGTCGCATAGTCTATGGTTTTGCTTCACTCAGAATAGTTCGCTTGAAAATATAATTCTAAATAATGTTCCACAGAGTCGGGACTAGAACCTTGTCCACATATTTGTATAGTCAGACACTGTTCCTGAGGTAATCTATTGCTATACTGATGATCTAGCTAGGTTTCCTAATTTACCAAAGTAAGGCTAGTAATGTGTCCCCTGTTATTAGAATTCAAAGCCGTTCTTATGTTTCAAGTTCTCGACTACAGCAGTCATTGCTTCAACGACATCCACTATTGAATTTTCCCAGCTAAGCCTCCCACAGCGGACGGTAAGGGGAAGGTTTATAAGGTTTGATTTTTTTTTGCGCTTCGGCAACTGCACTAGCAGTTGTCCTGTCCTTCTCTAGGACAGGAGTTATAGACTTTAGCACAAAGTTTTGATTTAGTTTTACAGAAAAGTTTGAGTGCCCGGCTCGATACTTGATCTAGTCCTGATGTTTTGTTGTCCCCGATTCTCCTACACCCACATTCCTAAACGTTCTTCAATGTTAACTATGAATCCAAACAACTAAATTCCAAATCTGTTTTGGAAGGGGTTACACCATTGATCAAGACCTTTAGCGCACCCTGACTGTCGCTACAGGTCCAAATACTTCTTATAGATGGAAGGAATCGCTATGGGCCTAGTGTTTTAACGATAACATACATACATAGCTTCGTAAACTCCTTTACAAGCGAACTTAGGTGAATTGAATAAAAAAAAAAATATCAACTTGGGAAAATCCTGCGCTAAAATGAGAATATTTGACGAAGTGTTTTTCATCAAAAAGAATTGAGACGAAAGCTCTCCTTAAAACTCCACGAAGCTTACTGGAAAGAGCTCACATTATCGACGTAGCCAACAGAGATTCTAAAAGGTTAGAGAGGACTTTGAATTGACGGTCGCCCTGTTCGAAACTGCTCTGATTGAGCCCAAACCATCATCAGTGAGAAGGCAGACAAAACACAACAAATTTCAGAATTTGACCAAGCAAAGTCCATGGGAGGTGGCGCACGCAAGTTGAAGAGGACCTCAACCATTTTAGCGTGCGAAACTGGAGGCAGCTGGCTGGAGACGCATGTTGGTTGAGGCCCAGATCCAACCCGGACTGTAGCGCCACCTTAAGAAAAGTCCATGGGAAACTCAAGGATCCATTATTACGTTTTAAAAATGTCGCTTATTGGTTTCGTTCCTGAGCTTATGACATCAGCGGGATATAGTTCCTCAAAAATGAAGCTAGCATTGTGATTGCCGTCAAAGACAAATCAAAATCATTTGAAAATGCAAGGGCGTCTATAGGCCTTCAAATATGTCGCTCTATGGTTTCATTTTTGGGCTGATAGGCCTTACTTCTTCAAAAATTAAGTCAGCATTGTGATTTTCATTAACGACAAGAGGCACCGACTGATGCTTGAAATCTATGGAACTCACAAACAAGTGGTTTCAACAAGACTATCCCACTTACCATATAAGTTCCATAAAATGATGAAGCTAAGTGGAATCCCAGTTCTACACTAATTAACTTCCATTATCTATTTTTTTTTTTTTTTTCTAAACAGAAACCTTCTCAATCACTATTCACATCAAAAACTGTGCCAATTTTCTAAAAATTTAAAACCATGCCTTCACTGAAAGTGAACACATCAATCAAGTGTCAATTTAAAATTTGTTTAATCTTCATCTTTTGAATTGAGTGATGATGCCATTATGCTTGAGATACCATAAAATGTTGACTAATCCGTCATTTAGGCAAGCCTACGCATTTTAATCTCACTTCCATAACTTGATATGAAAATTCACTAAAAGGTTAATTTGTCAATTTACACCACACACTCCCAAGCAGACCATTTTCCTACTTCATGACAGGCTAGCGAGTTAAAGCTCTCTCAAAGTGAAAAGCAAAGACCTTTGTCACCCTTCATTATATCAAAAGAGTGACAAAGCTTTCAAGTCATTTCCTTACAGCAAATCAAGGCGCAAGAAAAGAAAAAAACATAAAACCCAGCCACCACGTTGTCAGTCCTCTTGACTGGCATTGCAAAAGGCTATAGGTCACGAAGTACAACTCAAAAGAATCCTTTACAGTCACATTGCACAAAGCAAGGCAAAAATTCATTCAAACTGAGGTGAACCTTTACAGATCCTTGCAGACTGTTAAGTATGATGAGAAACACTTTTTTTTTTTTTGCCTGCATTCTACATTTCTGGCGGCGAAAAAAGAAGTCACTTCCTGAAAGAGGAGAGGTAGGCAAAAAGGAGTTCAAAATGTGCACCAGCTGCCTATTATGGCCACTTATTTGCCCAAAAGACAAGCAAACAAAGGGGGAACCTTTGAACTTCTCCCAACCTACATCACTTGAGATCTTTTATCTTTTATCTCAGACACGAGGTATTCGTATTCCAATGCCAGACGGTAGTAGCATTTCGTTGTAAACACACAGTTGGGTAAGGGTTTCGTTGGACGGTTTTTTTTTTTACAAAAAGTAGGTATGACCGCATGTCACCTCGGTCACCTTTCAGAGTGCAATCGCATACAAGGTCCTTCCACTTGTTAATGATCCCATAAATAATAAATGGGCTTCCTAGTTTGCATGCAAAAAAAATCCTGTTCCCCATTCTGTGTGCCTTGTGTCGCAAGTTTGTTTTGTAGAGAGTGTTTTTGTTGAACTAGTGGTTAAATGAACTTTCTCAGACGGAATCAGTTCCTTTTTGCACAGGGAACCATTCCGGAAGTGTATTGCAAGGGAATAATAAAACGTTGTGGTCTGTAAAATATTAATTGTAGAAAGGACTGTCATAAATCTTTTGGAACGTCATAAGTCTTCCCTCAGAATATGTATTCATTGCGGCTAACACAGAGGCCTGTTGGTCTAATGTAATTTCCCTTAAACACTATTTTCAGTCGATTGATTCAAACTCAAACAAAGCTGCGCTCTTAATAAATCGTATCAGCGGAACTTGCCCAAGTTCTTACAGGCAAGGTAGTTCATGTGACACGACCTGAATCAAATACCTAATACCAACTAAAATGTGTCTCGAAAACTAAACCTGTTTTTATCTCTAAAGATTCGGTTTAAAGAAAAAGTCAACGATAGCTTGTAGACCTCGAGAAAGGCACACATCGCAGGACTTCGTAGAATCTGGAATCATTCTCAATCGGCTGCAATAATATTTTGACAGCGTCCTTTACAATTTTTCTTCTTCTGCGTCAAAAAGTCTACACGGGATCCCGCAAGGCTGTCTAGATCGGCTGTGCTGTAAAAATACTACGAGTTTCTGTGAACCTGCTCTAGAGCACAGGCCAAATAAGGTGTGAGAAACATGTTTAACAACGGGTATAGTTAAGATGTCTTATATCTATGCCTAGAGACTCTTGTCCAATTAATTCATCGTTTCTGAGTGTCCTTACCTCAGACCTAGCAGAGTGTGACTTTGTGCTATTAAGCGATCTCGTTCAAATGCACTTGGTAGTCTTTCACTGCCCTAAATTTGATTATACTTAATGCAATGGATCTGATCGCTGCTCGATACTCAGTTAATCTTAAGCCATATCCTCCCCTGAAATACAGCTGTAACTCCGACCTAAAAGACTCTAATGTGTGCTCTTGAATCTATGTAGAAACTAATTCAGAATTCTGATCACGGGCTAGAAAGCATTCCCGTAACCGTTCATGTTGTTCACACCTATACCTTCATAGACCTATAGTTTTTATTATCGACTTCGAACGGCAGATAAGTAAGCCTCGAATCTGTCAGCTCGCTTAGCAGTCTTGGAAGCGTTCGTAAGGAAATATTTTCTGATTTGTTTGTTTGTTTTTCTCTCGGGGTGTTGGAACACCACGCTGGAGCACTCAGACACAAAAACGGGTTCATTGTACTTCCAGCAGGTACAATCCTTTTACTTAGTTTTTTTCGTCTTTCTAAGAAAGTCGAATAAGAGTTTCAGTAATAAGGAGCTTAACCCAAAATTCTGCCACCTAAAACGAGCAAAGGTAGGTCAATCGCATAGGAACTGTTCCGCAGTGTCGTCGCCCTCTCCACAAGCATCACAGATAGTAGTGTCACTGAAACCCAACACGTTGAGATGTTTGGCAAAGACGAAGTGTAACGGTCATAACGCCAATAAGTTGTCTGCAGTCTTTTCTGTTGAGAGACAGACTTCTTACAGACGTCAGAAAGAATCATTGATTGGTCACGCATTGGCAAAATGAGCCTCGAGTACTGCTCAGTCCAAGCTCAGTCCAGACCAAAACAAGAGTTCTTCAAAGGAATGAAGTACCAGTCAAGTACAACGGGAATGCTGCCTCTAATCCGTCATTGTCCGACAAACAGACCGATGTAATGATTACGATTTATCGATTGTTCGACTAAGTCTCAACGACGCGCTGAAGCTTACTGTCTTAACATGCAAACATTTCCACTTACCAGAATTCATTTACCTGAATCATCAGTTCTAGCAATCTTACAGAGTTTAAGGTGAAGCAAAGTATCTCATTGTCTAAGTCGAATAGTCCATTTAACCCACATCCGAAGTCTTGATCGTTATGAGAAGTAGCTTTAGTGAGAATATCCCTGCAGGCTTCGATTCTCGTTTTTCTTTCTGAGAATGCACTTCTCCTTCGCTGTCCAATAGCTCTTGTCCTTCATTTCTTTACATGCCTTATCCTCTTCTTTGAAGTCGTTCTTAAAACTCTAAAGTGTACATAAATGTCCTAAAAAAAATCATCTCTTCATTTGAGTACTTAAAGGGGCTCTAACTTAAACAACCAAGACTGCATGAATATAATGAAAATTCACCCGGAAATTGTTCTCTCTTTCTACAATCATCATCCATGCAAATGGTTAAAGGGATTTTTATTTGATTTTTATTCCTATGGGGATTATTAGAGTGCACTTTGTCCTCTCTGCAGTTCCATATAAGACCAGAGGAAGACACTGTGCCTTAGAAATAGAAAATTAAAGGAAATAAAATATCGTTTTTTTTTTTTTTCTTTCTTAGTACAAAAGACAGATGAATATTGAATACCCTGGTGCATGTGGGGTGTAAAAAGTCATTTCAACTTCACCCACAGTTCCTTGTGAACATAAGCAAAACCCCGCCGGCTGTAGAAGAGTTCTTTTTCATTCTTCACACACCTTTAACGCAATCAAATGCAATTCTGTGAGTGAGCTTTATGCCAAAAATTGGCACCTTTTGTCCTCTTTTTTTCCACACTTCAATGGTCTTTCTCAACAGTTGGCATAGTTTGTGTACAATGCCAGGTTTAAAGTGAGAAAGTCATATCCTTTTTTCTAACACATTCGAAGGCAGAGGAAGTTGACGTCCGGATGAAATACCGAAAGTGCAAAGATTCCCTGGGTTTTCATTGTAGTGGTTTTTGTTTGAGATAATGTTACATTTCATCGCAATGAAATGCATTTAGGAATTTCATGGATAAAGGTAACAAGAACGAAAGTTTTCACAAAATATTTACTTTGTCACTTGAATACGTTGATTGTTGAAGTTGTGGAGTGTGGACGGAGTGTGGGGATTTTGAGATTTAAAACTTTTAGCTCTTCTTTCTTTAGATTGAAGCATCTACAGTCTACACACTCGTATTTCATTCTTACTCATAGTGCAGGGCGTTTTGATTTTTGTTTCGAAATAGAAAAAGTGCAGGAAAGAGACTAGATAAGTTGGTATGTTCCGTAGACTTTTCCACCATAAGAAAGCTTCAGATTAGTGTTCCATTACTAAGATCTAAATGTTTTTAAATGTTCTTATGGCTTTGCCACAAGGAAACATGGCAAAATGATAGCAACATCGCTTCTTCTTCCCTAAGAATGAAACTATTTGTCTTGGCCTACCTAATTGGGAGATAACCGATCTTTCTAAGACACCAGGAGGAAGCTGTCAAGTCTGATTCTTATAGCTCTTTGATTCGTAGTGAATTTTCTTGCCACTGGCTTAGTGATAACAATCCTTGCTCTGTAAAGGTCATTCAAAATGAGACTTAAACAATCTTTGCTGATCCCATGGCTTTTGCATCGGATTTTTCTCTTTCTTCTTGATTGGTGTGCATTTTGCTTTGTATTAGCTTGGAGTTCTACGTACGTTCTGGTTTCACAGCGTCATGTTCTTCCAGTGACCCTGTTAAGACCCTGAAATCGACACAACATTACTTTCGTTCTTATGGTGTGGAAAGCCATATTTTGTATATTCAGAGCCGAATTCGCACGATATGTAGATAGGTAGGTTTGCTCGTTTAGATTATGTATGAAACTTTGTGGACACATTCCAAAGAAGCTTTCCCAGAACATTCTGCAATACTAAAAAATGTTATAGAAGATCAAGGGCAAGCTTCAAACAAGTCTTTGCCTTTGCAACATTCTAAACTAACGTACTCTCAATCAGTTGAGGCCTTTCTATAGATCTACCTCTTATGGGCCTAGGGTAAATTCGAAAAATCTATCGGGCTGCTGCCCTTACCATCTTTTTCGATTTTCCTGGATAGAGCTCTGTTAATTCCTGATTCTAGTAAGAGGTTTATTATGGCTGCTCATAGAAAACTCCGTATTCAGTCGTATGCGAGCGATCACAAGGTTTTTAACACGTACCACATCGATGTCAGTTCCAAATTTGTTGCGAATAGCTGTGTGACAACTTTTAAAACATTTACTGACCACAAAGTGATCAGTTCTATCCGTTGCCTTGTCAGCTGAGCTGAGCCAACTGATTTTGTGCCATTCGTTGTCCAATAACAAAGCGATTGAAGTAACAAAAGTCTACAAACTGCTCACCATTATCACTTCGGTCTACGAGACCATGTTTTCAATGGGAAGCACGGTAATACCGATATTTTGCATCAAGGCTTTAAACTCCTCGAGTTGTTGTAGTTCATTTACCCGTTCTAAGATTGCTCCTCCTCAAGTTGTTATACTTCATTTACCTGTTCTAAGGTTGCTCCTCCAAAAGCTGGCTGTCAATATTTGGTAACTAAATTACCTCCAAGTTATGAGACGTTCTCGCACCGAATCCTAATTCGCGAATGCTTCCCGTTGGCGCTGAAGAGAAGAGCTATCTTATTTCGCTCACTTCCAAGATGTCAATAACTAGCGTATAAATTTTCCATTCAGTTGGAGTTCGTATCCGAATCTTGGTGAACAGTTTCGGCTCGCCGGGCTACAGACAAACGAAGCATGCAGTTTCATTGACTTACACGCGTGGCCCGGGACCGTGAAGGATGGAAAGCATAAGTTCAGGCTCAAACCCTCCTAGGGTTGCTGGCCTGATAAGACCAAGAAGACCTGTGAGTTTCGCGGTATTTCTTCCTGTATGAGATTGAGATTGAATTGTTACTCTGAGTCCCCTTATCGAATGTCTCTGTGGTTTCTTTTTCTAAATTGTCTGCAACTCCTTTTACAGCTTCTACAGAAATTATTTGCGAATAAGCTTAGCCTCGTTGCGTGTCTTAAAGGCAGTGTCCAGAGTCCCACCGTAAGACATACATTGCAGATGAGCTGGTGTTTGCTCCCTACAAACTAAGTCATAAGTCGACTCTTAATTCAATAGCTGCTTTGACTTCATTTCAATAGGAGGTTCGCAAAAGGTTATAATCAAGCCCTGTATTCTTAACCCCTGAAAAGCATATTCCAATATTCTTTCACGACTCTCTAAAGGTTATGTGAACAATACAAGTAATCTCCTGTTGCTTTGTTATGGAAATATTTTTACATAAAACCTTTACCTACACGGGATACATATTCATTTTCAATCTTTTCTTCAATTTTCTTCTTTGCTTTTCAATTTGTTTCTATTCAATTCATGATTTAATTATTATTTCTTGTTAAAAAATCACAAATGTTTGTAAATGAATTTTCTTTGTCCATTTCAGGATATCCACAGCCCATGTATCGATGGTTAAAGGATGGCATACCAGTTGGAGACTATTCATCGAGTCAATATTACCGGATACACAATACCAGACGAGAGGATGCAGGAAGTTATCAATGCATTGCCAAGAACGATGCTGGATCGATATTTAGTGAAAAAAATGACGTCGTTGTAGCATGTGAGTGTAAAAAAAAAAAAACTCATTTTAATCACTAGGACTTCTATTGCGGAAAGCTTAGTGGTGCAACTTGGAATAGATTGTTAGTAGTTATCCAGGAATCGATATAAGAGATATAATCGATGTACTTTGTCACAAGGCTTTAAGGCTTTTAAACAAAACCAGCAAAAGCAAATTAGAAAAAAGGAAGCACTACGTCGAGGGTGTTGTAAAGGCCAATGAAGCAGGACACACTTGTATGTGAAAAATGGCAGTATTAACACAGTGTCCCCTTCTCCGTGTGTTTAAATTGCATTAAGATCACCACGTCATAGTCACACATCTTTAATTAATCGTACATATTGTCGTTCCGTTTACAATTTTCTTGACTTTGTCTTGGAAAATGTACACATACAGAGTTCCTTTTACTCGTCACAATTTGAAGTAGGAAACAATCATGTCTCTGAATTTATAGGCGATGACAATTTAAACATGCTTAACTTCATTGGCTGGAACGTTCGATGTATGTCCACTTTGCTTAAAGAGTTTGCAGAGGCAGTTGTCTTCTATTGCATATACAAGAACCCCTCAAACTGTTTACACAGATTGGAGCACCAATTTTAGATGTTTTGAAGCTAGTTGTTCTGACAAACACTTACTTCTTTACTGGGAAGTCACAAAAGTGTCCTTAAACTACTTCAAAATGTCAGATGATGGAGCTTATATTAGGGTAGATTGGATAATTACTTATCCACTACGTCCACCAATAAAAACTCCTAATAAGAGTTGCACACAAATGGTTGCGACAGTTGAAAGCGGGTCCCCTATGGGCCCCGCGCCTGCTATTATAGAAACTTGTCTTCTGTGATATGTTCAGTACTTTCACACTTCGCACGGTTTCGAAAACAAAGTTTTGTCTTGAAGGGCACTATATTTCTCTAGTAGTCTTACTGCTTAATGCACCTACCATCAGCTGCTTGGCTTTTTTGTACATTTTTCCAATAGCTTTCGCAACCGCCAGATGGATCCGAAATGGACACCAACAGTTAAATCAATGAAGCTCTACGAGTGATACCTAAATGTAATATCAACAGGCAACATCGTGACCCTATGTTCAGCACTGCTTCGTATGGACATCAAGGTCAATAAAAAAAGGAAAGAATCAGAGACTAAATTCGTCCCTCGCCCTCCCCCTTGTAGACGATAAAACCATAGAAAGAGCTTAATTGTATAAACGTACCTAGAAACGATAACTTTTTGGTCTGATCGCGATAAAAAGATGGTTCTTTTCTGATAAGACTTAGTTGCAGAGATTCACGAGTCTTTTTTTGGGGTCCTTGCTCAGCACTTTGCTATTGGTATTAACGCGAAACCCAACGACTTTTGTAAGAGCTGGAAGCGAGGAAGAAGGAATAGAATATGTTCGGCTCTTGCTTCGCAAGTGTTCTGCCCCAATATACAAGTCATCTCCGGCATCATAAATATGCACGGCGCCATTGGAATGTACATCAAAACGACTATTGCAGAAGCTTGAAGGACGAGGAAGAAATTGAATATATATTTCCGTTTTTTTTCATGTTCCTGTGCTACATTTTTAAAAATGGCCACAATGGACCTAACTGCCCATCCACCTAACCTTAAGTCAGTCGTGTAAAAAAAATAATATTGCCAGTCAAGTCCGTAAGACTCATTTTAGTCACATGCCACCTCGTATTGGAAAAAAACTTAAATCGTTCTGCTTCGTTAGCTTCAGCCATTTTGATTAAACAAGTTTGGTATCCTGGATGAAGGATGACCCCTAAAAACTAGGTTTAAGAGTGCAGTAGGTTTCCCATGATATGGCTTCACAAACTGATTAGATGCACGCTCAGACAATAACCATTGGCATGTTTTCTTCAACCCACGCTGCGTGATCTTTTCGCCTTTTATTAAGAATCACCATATTGCTCCACTTCTCATTAACCTGACTTCAACTATTATAAACTCATCTTTCAAATGCAAATGCCATATACTTACCACGCATGATTCAGCGTTGACATTCAATTAGCCTCTGTCCTAGGCGGGTCACATGGAAATAGATCTTCTTCGTGCAGTCTTCTCTTCAGAACAAAGAAATACGAACGCACTTTCTCAAGATGCCATTTAATTTTCTTCAATTAACCTCATTTGCATTTTCAAAATTCAACGCATTTTTAAGTCTCCAACAGAGTCTTTCTCATGACCCAAAAAAAATAAAAAGAAATGAAACACTGCACCACGAGCAATAGTCAATTGCTGTTGCCCTGCACATACTCATATCGTAACTGCGTCCATCACGAATCATATCACAATTAATTGCCCCCAATTGAATCTGCGAACTGCATGCCATCGATCTTTTAATTAGCAAATATTCCCGATGCTTTTTAATTCTTAAAAACACTCAAACGATGATAATCACAAACCATAACTACTATCTTTTCAGACATGGGCATCTTTGAGGATCTCCAAGAGGGTAGACTTGCAGTACACTCTGGCCATCCGGCCGTTTTTAATTTACCACCAATCGAATCAGTGCCATTGCCAACGGTGATGTGGCAAACTGAAGAGAGACCACTCAATTACGACATTAAATATGCGATCACTAAGCCAAACCAGTTGGTAATCCTCAGTGCGGATGAAAGTGATCGCAAGGCGTATAGGGCTCGTGCCATTAACACCCAACTGGGAAAAGAGGAGAACAGTGCGTTCATTCATTTGAATGTGACTGGCGATCCCTATACCGAAGTGGCACCCGAAATTATAGTTCATCCAGAAGATATGAAACTGAAACGAGGCGAACAAGTAGCCGAGTTACAGTGCATTGCTAATGCCAGGCCCCTGCATGAGATTGAAACATTATGGATGAAGGATGGCATCTTGATCGAGAACTCTGGAGTTCCGCATACATTGAACGATCCATGGAATCGAACGTTGGCCTTGCTGTCGGCCAACTTGACACATTCTGGCGAGTATACATGTCAAGTACGATTGCGATCAGGAGGATTTCCGACAGTGACATCGACAGCCAAAGTCGAAGTGCAAGAACCACCGGCATTCTTCACTCCAATGCGATCGGAGACATACGGTGAATATGGAGCCGTCGTAACGTTGCCTTGTGACGTTGTCGGCGATCCAGTGCCAACGGTGGTATGGTTTCGGAATGCCGAACCAATTGATGTCGCCGACGTGAGGTAAGTCTTAAGATACAGTTTTTTTTTTTTTTTTGTTCACAAATTAATAAAACGTTTCTCCATCGAACAGATACTCGCTGAAGGAAGATAATTCGCTGATCATTAAGAAGCTGACAATTGACGATTCATCGATGTTCCAGTGCTTGGCATCGAATGAGGCCGGTGAAAAGTCCTCTTACACTTGGCTGAGAGTCAAAAGTGAGTATTTCCGGTCATATGTTACTTCTCATACATTCATTGTGATAATTTAATTGTTCTCTTCTGCTAACCGCTACAATTTCATTCAAAACAAATTATAACAAAGAAGGTCATCCGTCTAAAAAGGATGCTCCTGTTGTCGGTGGCAATGCTATACATAGTGAAACTAAAATTGCTTTTGGTGAAACTAACACAAATGTGCATATGAAACGTCTACCTACTAACTACTATAGGGATTTTTTGAAGCGTGTTAAACGCTTAGCTCAACCACGCATAATTCGAGTGAGAGCATCGCATTCTGGAATGAGCGGTAGACGCAAGGAATTTCGCTTTGGTATGGGTTATAATTTTAAGAAGAAAAAAAATCAAAACACGTTTAGTCACCTTTTGCACGATTTTTGTTTTTTGCTAGAACACTGCACTGTTGATTTGTTTATAAACAGTTTCTTTTAGTTATTGCACTTAAGTTATTGTAAATTTCTTTAAGGATAATCATTGATTTCCAAATCTTTAGAACAAATGGTGGCTCTATGAGTAAGTCCTTGTGCATACGTGTACATTGGACAGCAGTGCAAATTTTTCTTTTATTTGCCTGAACCTATTGAATTCGGTGTGCCTATTGACTTTGAAAGCCTATTCCTTTCACCTGCTTTCTGGCAATTACATAGTTAGACAATGAAGTTCCAATTACCATTTCACTTTGAAAACTTTGGACTATGCAAATCCACCCTGCAAGAGTAAGCAAACGTAGTCCACATAGTCCAGTGGTTTGAAGTAAGTTGTCATTGTCTATTGTGTACTGCTGCTTTTTTCGTCGAAATAACAGTGACGACAATATGCAACCTTGTTGGACTTTGGTTCTGATTTCAAAATTCTCAAACAAAAAAAAAGCACTGCGACCTGAAAGTCCTTTTGTACTACGCAAAGTTCTCGTACAACTGGAGAATGCTGCGATCTGCGCAAGATTGACTCCATGAGGAAGTGTTTTTGTCTTTCTCTGCATATATCCGATAGTCTTATTCCCAATTTGTTGAGATACTTAAGTGAACCGAGTCCAATGAGGAAGCTCAAAGGAAGCATAGCATCGCGTTTCTTTAGTGTGTTCTTCTTTGGAGGCTGTGATACAGAAGAATCCTGAGCAGGAATTTGCTGCATTTTTTTTACCAATGAGTGAGTGCAAATCTTTTCCATGTATTTGGCGCCGTAGAGAATAGCTTAGCAGGATTGCTTTCTGCTAAACTTCACGCTACGTGTTATTTGACCACATATCAGCTTGCTCGTAATTCTTTGTCAATGGGAACCTATTTGCATAGCTTCTTCATAAATCCGTGCACTCGGTTCTCGGTTCTTCTTTGGACGATTCAGTGTTTTCTTTTGAATTATTCCATTATGAAGTCAAAGTTGTTCTTTTCATTAAAAGACCACCAAGTCGCCCTGTGATAATCGATAAAGGTTTCTTCTTCTGGTTTTAGCTTCAGTTAGTTTTTGGTCGGTGGTATAGAGGTGGTACTTATACTTAGGTAAATCCAAGCGGTGATACATGTGCATCTGTTTCTAAAAGTCCATTTACATACTAAAATCATATTGAAAACTTAGCTGGTCTAGTCAGGATACACAAAATATACGATAAAGTTCCATTTAATGTTATGTCCTTGGTGACAACTACCACTTTTAGATGCAATGATCTCATTTAAAACCTATCAACACTCATTACTGGTTTCGGGTGTAAGCTTATCATGTAATTAACCTTAATTGGTTAGTTTGCAGTTGAATTGGATAATTTTCAGACGCCAATCAGAGTGCCTTAATGCAAATTCAGTGGCTGTCAGCTAATTAATGAATGGAATTTGATGGATGATTCAATTATCTTGTATACAGATTGGGATATATCAGATCAATGACGAACATAAAACCTTTGTTTCCAATAAGGAGCACCAACTCTTCGGTAACACTAGACATTCTATTTTTATCTTTGACAGCCAACACAGCCATTAAGCTTAGACCTGTGTATTATGTATATAGGCCGCTCTATGATTCTTAGAAGCTTGAATGGATTTCCAGCCCATTTGACTCTAGTATTGCAGTAGAATCGTTAGAAAGGTGCACCTAAGATAAGTACTAAAAGATGGACTTCCCACTTTTCATTGAAACACGAGTGAAAGCTTCAATGATAATGTACCTTAGTTACAAATTAACACTCCATGTCAACGCTTAATATCTGCAGCAGTACAATCGCGAAAAGATTGCTTTACAGCCTCGTCGTCATCCTTAAAAAATTGCACACGACAATTTTGCAACTGGCAATGGAAACCCCGACAGAAAACCCAGGCAAACCTAATGCATACGCAGATTGTAAAGAGTCGTCCTGTAAGCCCTGTTTAGTTTACTATAGTACCAACAAGCCCGGTTGTTAATTAATGCCTCCGAAGACGAAATCTTATTCAACTGCCTTGTCCCTCCGGAATAGGGTCCTAACCTCTGCGATCCTATGTGTTGCTTTACATGTCCTCCCTATCTCAATCATTGATATCGCTTTACAGCACGTATAGTCTGTCGCTGAATATCCTCCTCTAAAGCCTTAATATCTTACAACGAATATTTCGCTCGCCCTGACCAAGGATATCTTCATCTACCTTTAATAGAGAAGAACTGGAATGATCAGCGTCTTACATAGAGTTTCGTTAATTGTTCAGCATATGACCTTTGTTTGAGTTCTGACAAATGTCAGAAGTGACAATATTTATTTGTTGTCCATTCGGTGATACCATGCGACAGGATCATTGAACTTTAAACTTTCGTTCTTCACGTTTCAAGTAGGTGAGCCGGGACGAGATTGTTATTTGTGGAATTTATGTTTGTCTTTTGAAGTCAACTTGATAGGTCAACATAAAGGTCATCACTTGAAGAATAAATAGGACTTAACCTTTGTGTATGTCTATTTATGAAATACTCTCAAACAAATTATTCTATATCAAGCACAATTCCTTTGTACCTAGACCTAGACCTACATAAGTTCTATTTCAAGGAATCTATTTATGGTCTTATACTTTTAAAAAAAAATTTTTTTTTTTAATTTATTAAACCCTTCGCCCTTCCAAAAGTAAAAGAATCGTAGAAAACAACTATTTCATTTGAATTCTATAAAAAGGTGACCAAAAAAAAAAGAAAATTTTAAAAATATCCCACCCCACCCCTCAAGGCCCTGTAGAGAAAGTTTATTTCGCTTTCCAACAAAGGACGGTTTGCTTTTTAAGTTTTTTTTTACTTTTTTTGGGGTTTGGAAACGAAGTGATTTAATGCGTGAGAAAGAAGTTTTAGTCGAAGTTGTCGAAAACAGTTGGACCTGCTTGGCTTTAGCCATTTACAAAGAAATTATAATTTATACCTTTTTCAGCCCTTAAAGTATATGGGCTACTTTTATTGGGATAGGTCGGTAGAAGGTTATGTAAAATGACCATAGTTTTGGTCTATTTTTCCTAGTATTACTCAACATTGCAGATCCTAGCCTTATTTAGGATTCTTCCATTTGACTTTCAGTTGAGGTAATGTTTACTCCATTCTTACTTATCAAGCTCTTGACCTGTGAAAAGTCTCCGTGTGAGTCACTGCAGTCTTCCACCGTCGCTGCTTCCAATTTTCCAGACCAAGTCATGTGGCATTTACTTTTGTTTTTTTAACAAAGGTTCAGTCACGAACCTAGCGGTTGAGATTTAAAATTCTCTTGGCTAGAGCATTGTTGTCCATTCGATCGATATGGCCGAGTTAATGTTTTCTTCTACTTTATTGCCTTAATCCGAAAGCTTGCAGCTAATGTTTGACTAAGTGTATTGCGTAACAAGTCTACTCCTCTTCCAAAGTATTGCAGCAAGCTCCAGAACGTAGCTCCAGAGCATAGAACCATGCGGAACACTCTTTATTAGCAGATATTCCTGTCGTAGAGTAATACAATGGCTATCTTCATGGACTAAGCCGAAAGGCACCTTTCGTAGAATACCAAATTTATGTACTGCAGGGCTTTCCAACTTTAGAGCTATGATGGGACGGACATGCGTACAAAATATCCTTAGTAGTCTCTTCGTTTTCCAAACAAAGGCGCAAAATGCCCAAACGTCTAGTAAGCAGTGTCCAGTGAAGAAGTCCGTAATCAGCTTTGCATCACGCATGCTTAGCGAGAGAATTTATGGACTTCTCTTGTTATTTGAGGTATGGATGAACCCTTTAGTTTCCTGAAATCCTGTGGCTGAGTGAGATTTAAGAGCTTCTCTTGGTAGGTTGAAAGCAAGTTTTCCTTAACACCACCCAGTGGAATATCTATCCAGGTTGTCCAGTTTATGCTCCAACAATAATCTTTTGGCTGGAGTCGACAGAACAGTGACCATAACCATACCACCAAGGAACTTAAGTTCCTTTTTGGCATTGCTCTACAAGTCTTTACGATGTGGAAGCCAAATCGATGACTTTGAGAGCGACTTAGTTATAAGATGACACAGCAATGGGTGCCGAATCATCTGTAAGTAATCCTCAGGCTTCCAAAATTACCACCAGCTTCTCCTAGAAGACACTGGCTAAATCGAGAGGAAGATACGATGTGGATAAATGTTTGGGTCTCGGACAATAATTCCCCTTACCGACTCCGCAGTGCTGTTTTGAGTTGTGTCGAAATAGAAAGCTCTGTCGCAGTTATCCATCACTGCTCCTTTTATTAGGGAAACCATACAGCGAAACTCTTTTTTTAAATTTAAGTTCATCAGTGCCAAAATTCTTTAATCTTTAGAGTGCTCGGACCACCGCCAAATGCCAATTCATGTATCCAAAATGGATAAGAATTATGACTATAGGCAGTCCTCTAGTATGTTGTGATACTTTACAACAATTTTACCAAGGTTTAAGCTGTTACAACTCCAGAAGGAGCATCACCAAGGAACAACTCGTAACAGTTCCGTCAAATTAAAATCATCGTTCTCCTTCCTGCAATTTTCTTATTTACGAGTGCCTATCTGCCGTATCTTCAACGCACATTCCTTAAGAACCGTGTACACTTCTCACCCGAGAACAAACTCCGTCGAAAAACAGGTCACGGACGCAGAACCGTGCAATAATTCCTCGCTCACAAATTGCACAAATTTATTCTCAACTTAAATCTTCCGAGATAAACACACACATACAAACAACTAGAACGGACTGCAGTTTGTTGGAATAACTTTTGCTAAAGATAATCATCTCTCCAGAAAGGATCTACTTGATGGAGATTTCCCAGACATTCAAATCGTTCAACTTTGACGCGCGAATGTCTCTCATTAACATTCATTCACTTGCCTTGGATACTACTGCCGCCGACGCATTTTCCCATGACGACATGCCCACGCCATGACAATCCTTTGCAATGGGAAAATCTCTAAGTCGTACGCGACAGGAGAAGGCAAAATGGAACTTTCAACTTGTTGCAAATTGGGTTGGATATGTTAATTTGATTTATATCTGCACCAACTCGGTGCAGTTTTATTCCACCACGGGAAAATCGCATTCAAATTCCAGCTGACTGGTGAGTTCAAAATCATCCATGCTTGACACACTCATCAATTTTCAACCAAAAACTCGGAAATGCACTCATCTTCCGGTTGAGAATAATGAATTCCATTTAAATGTCCACATCCGTCGGCCATAATGATTAAATAACTAGCTGGTGGCAGTGGCCAAATGGCGTTCATATTTGTATCCTTTTTTGGAGAAAACACTGTTAACAGTTTCTTTTTTGCGCTAAATAACCCGTCAAATGCCAATCAAAATGAACGAAATAATATTTCAACGATGGAAGTGTGTGCAAATTGAGGCAAATTGGACAGCTATAGCGTGCCACTGCTGGGTGGTAGTGTGATTGTGTATTCATTCACACGGAATGAACATCATCACTGGAGACCTGGTTTAATCTTCGAACTTCATCATCCAGTGGCAAATAATATTTTCGTCCTGTTAAAGGGCCAATTTACGCTCGAAATGGGATACATGCATGCGCATCTCTTGCATTGTCGTCCTGCACAAAGTGACAGTGTTGACCGAGGAATATAATTTAACTTCGTTGACCTCAATTACATGAAATTGCATGGTAACCAGGTAATTCACTACCACCCTGTGTCGGCTTAATTCCTTTGGGGCAATTGTGAGGCGGTAGTTGGCCGATATTGTTGCGTGCGCATTTGTTTGTGGTGGTCACTGCTGTCAGGTCCTCGGGTGGCCTGTTCGTAAATTTACACTCTTATCGATGGATTAGCATCGGATTTTATTTAGATTATGGTTTTGTTAGTCGGATTGGACCTAATCGGAGTGCAAAATAAAAGTTAAACATTATTTTACTCAGACGACAGTGGGGGGTTACCACACGCATGCTTACATTTTTAACGTAATGTCACCAACTTGCTGGTGATTTACATTAATTGCGAGCAGACTTAATGAAGTCACGAAGGTTTATAAAGTTAATCCGAGAAATGAAAAGTGCACAACGAACGACTTTTTGGGATTTTAACGGGTTTGGGATTAAATTTTGATGTCAAATTGATGAAAAAAGACTTAATTTACATTATTCGTGATAAGATGGCTTGGGTTCCACAAACCGAACTTATTTTGCCGAGATAAGGTGCAATTAGGAAGCAAGGATCGCTTTGGAAAATGATGCGTCTTGTTAGATTTTAGTATAAAATTCACACATCATACCGTGCGGAACCCTCTCTGTTAGCAGTTATTTCACGTCTTAGAAAAATAGATTTGCTGTCTTCATGGACTAATCTGCAAGGGCTTTCTACCTACCCTGACGGAGATCTAAAACCTAACCTTTGATCTATGATGAAACGGACATTCGCACAAAATATCCTCAGCAGTCTCTTAGACTTCCAAACAAAGTCGGAAAATGTCCAAGCGACTTATGCTTAGTAAGCAGTGTCCAGTGTCCGTATCCAGCTAAGCATCGTGCTTGCTTAGTATGAGAATTTATTGACTTCTCTTATTGTCCGAGGGATTGATGAACCCTATAGTTTGTTGGAGTCCATGATAGATTCTATAAAAAGAACAATTATTCGATAGCCAGTGATCCATCAAGTCGAAGCAAAAACGCACTAGTCGTGGGTTCGACTGTTATTCACTGTCTATCCAACGCCTTTCTGAAAGTCTTGATGGCTTATACTTATCTAGGTAAGCTTCCTAGTCATTATCTCATCTCTAGGTGTCTGATGTCTTCGCTTACACTGGTGTCTATTCCCACAAGAAGCAGTCATCTGAATGCACAATGGTGTGGTCTCATGATCTTACGGACTTAATTAGATGGCGCTACAGTTTGAGGTGAACTTTGGCCTCAACCAACGAGTCTCTCCAGTTAGCCCGGTCATTAGCTAACTCCCTACAGTTGCCCACTCCAAGTTTGTTGAGGTTCTTTTGTACTTGTGGACATCATCTGAAGCGAGAACTAGTTTTGGAGTTGTATCGATGACTGGAAAACTTTAAGAAAATCTTTATAGATAGTATGGACATGTAGTGCAATGACCTATAGACCATGCTTTTAAGGGAGCTCTACAAATGCCAACTATCAACAGAGGACGAGGCCGTCTACCAAAACGAAAAGAACATGCAAAAAAAAAACTTTGACAACACAGGATAGAAAATCTTGGCGCTTGCGTACGAGCACGAGCAATGCCAACCCCGAATAGGGATATGGCTAGGACAAACAGAAGAAGTCTCGTCTCGTCAGTTTCCCATAATAATGGCTTCCCCTCTATACAAATTGTGCCTTAAAAAAAAAAAAACAGTTCGAAATAACCGTCAGTTCTATCCATTCCAATTATTTGCTTCCAATTTCATTTTTAAAATAATCTTCTGTCCAATTACAAACTTTATTCGTCCCGTTTTCTACAGGGAACTTAATTTTATTTTTTTTCTCTACAACAAGGTACAAGGAAACGTGGTAAAAATTTCGTTTTTGCCTTTTTTGGTAACGTTTCTTTTGGTTTTTATTATTTTAGCGCAAACATATTTATTTTTGAAAAAAAAAATGAAAACCACCAAATTGGTGTGCTAAATATCATCACAATCTTTTTGTATTTTTTTTGTAAGCACTAGACCACACCACCATCGCATGTTTCCTTACCATCCTGGCAACCATTTCTACACTAAAAACTCTACACTACTCATTCCACAGTTTAAGTTCAAATATTTCATGAGAAAAAACTAAATTTTTTTTCTATCTCTACAGCCTCAACTCCAATTATGGAGCAACCACCACAGAATGTAACCGCATTGGATGGCAAGGATGCAACTATTTCGTGTCGGGCTGTTGGTGCTCCAAATCCAAACATCACATGGGTGTACAACGGTAAGTGATTGTCCTAAAAAAAAAAAAAAAAAGGAGTGCATTCCGCCAGAGCACTGTGTGGATTGCAGTTTTTAATATTTGTTGGTGTTCTCTTTTTATCCTTTAATTAACTCATGATACTAAGAGTTGCTAACAGTGATTTTTATTTTTTTATTTATTTTTATTTTTTTAACTAACAACTATTCTTTATGTTTTCTGCTCTCGCTGTACTCAAATCGTACTTCGACCTTACACAAAAATATCGCACTTGGCACTCGTAAAATCCCTGCAATTTGTTCACGAAAAAAAAAAAAACAACACACCAACCATACCACAGAGACACAACTCGTTGAAGTGTCGAGTAGAGTACAGGTCCTGGAGTCTGGTGACTTGCTTATATCGAATATCCGCGAGTCGGATGCTGGACTTTATACGTGCGTCCGTTCAAATGAAGCTGGTACTGTGAACGGCGAAGCCTATCTGGGAGTTCTAGGTAAGTGTTTTATTTTTTTTTAGTTAACGAGCTTATATAGATATTTTTGGGTTGTTGTTAATTATTTGTTTGCACTTGGTTTGACTTTTTGGTTGAAAAAAAAAAAAATACAGAATTTCCGCTTAAGTTATGTTGTTAATTAAATAATAAAATGCTAGTTTTTAAATCTAAAAAAAAATGGGATGGAAAAATTGATGCTACTTCCGTTCCACCTGGTCGTAGGCATACTTTCTGCACCAGGAAGGACATTTTTTTATTATGCGTTACATTATGTGTGCGCTTTAACTAAACGAAAACTAAGCTAAGTAAATGCATTTTCATCTGATGGAATTAGTTACTAGTGGTTTGACTTCAATTAGTGGTACTACTGTCTAAAGGAGTATTACGTATCTATCTCTATCTGAACTGATGGCATCTGTTTGGAGGCGATCGTCAAAGATAAAAGCCGTCAGTGCTCTTATTTCATTCCTGCTCTGCATCAGGATATCTTAAATTCTATTGCTTAATGGACGGATGGACGTGCCATGAATAACATCAGCCTTCTGATTCAATTGGTAGTGCGGTAGAATTTTAAGCAAACTAAAATCGCATAATAACTCTTCGCCTTGTTTTAATCCGTTTTTGACATCAAAGATATTAGTGAAGTTTTTACCGACCTTGATGCAGCACATGTGGCCTCGAAATTGCCTAATCGTGGTGTCGATTAAAACTTCTTGAATTTTCTCCAAGATTTGTGAACGTTTGATCTATGGTGGACTTTCCTGATGTACACTGATGTGAGCCAGTTAAGTTGCTTTAGGCTCTCATACAATGCTACAGATGAGATGTTATAAGTGATGTCGAGAAGACTCACAATTTGTCACTTCTTGAGGATTAAGCAAACAGTGTTGAAGTTCAATTTATCGAGCATGCTTTCATCGGACCGCGATGAGTTGGTATATCCTCCTTAGCAATTCTCCTTGCGCTAATTTAAACATTTCGGCAACTAAGTCGTCAGTTCTAGTAGGTTTGTTGGAAATAAGTTTAGATATGACTATGTTTTTACTTCGTCCAAGTCCGGTGGACGGTATTATTGCCTACATTGTCCAGATTGAATGGTTAATGGAATTTGAGACAAAAGTGGTCTGTCCATATCCGCAACACCGACTTTAGCATCTCCTATTGCTCTTCCTTTTTCGTTTTCACTGGGTTTTACTAAGCTTCAAATGACATGCAAGTAGTAGGACCTACATTAACAGGAAAGCTATCTAAAGTACATATCTCGTATGTGGAATTTAACTTTTGTTGATTCCTTTTGAATGTTCGAAAGACTATTTTGGGACGAGAAAGACGTACCAAATACGTCCAGTCTTCCTCCATATTTGTATTTTCATTTTGTATAATCGCTTGCTAAAGTCGCAGATTAAGTCTCATGTGACTACAACGGTTCAAAAGTCACTTTAATGATAATTTAATTAGAAATGAGTGTGTTTTTAAAAGACCTTTAGTGACACATTAAGTTCCACAATACTTAAGCTAGCAGGAGGGCGAAGTTCATTCAATTAAAATCACCCTACTTGTGTTATATCAACGTCGCGACGTTGTGTTAATTGAGTTGTCTCTTCTCTCTTGTCGACATATTGGCCTTTCAAGCGGAAAAGTTAAACTCAGTTCTATAACGTTGAATATCGAAGCTCATCGCTTCTAGGTAGAAAGTTGGATTACATGTCAATGAGTCCTAATCAAGCATTGTAGCGTTGGGCTTCCTTTTCGTCGCTCTTCCACGAGTCGTTTCAGTCAAAGATGCAGCTGCAGGTACCATCTTCTATAAGACTCATCATCTTCAAATTATTTCTGAAGATTTCTGAGATCCTGTGTTCCTTGCGTGCAGCCGACAGACATTTTATTTGCCATTTTGGTTGGCCTGCATTTTTCCATCTTCTCAGAAGTTTATCTATTTAGTACAGCAAATTGCTTAGGACACACGAATTAAAATAACAGGCTAGTACCAGCTTCGCATGCATGTCTGCCTTTTAGGTGGTGGCGTGTCCTTTTAACCAATTCTGTGTCAAGACATTTTGGGTTTCTCTATCATTGGGTTTTTAGCAATGATCACTGCTTGATGGTTAAATGTGAAAGATGTTTCTGAAATCAGCGTTCCGACTCTCCTCCATTTCTCAATTTTTGTTTTTTTTTTATTGAAATCATTAATTTTCTCTTTTGTTCTTTCTAGTTCGAACCCAAATCATTCAACCCCCAGTGGACACGACGGTACTGCTCGGCTTAACAGCTTCACTACAGTGTAAAGTCTCAAGCGATCCAACAGTTCCATTCAACATCGATT
This sequence comes from Criorhina ranunculi, assembly GCA_951813785.1. NCBI lineage: Eukaryota > Metazoa > Arthropoda > Insecta > Diptera > Syrphidae > Criorhina > Criorhina ranunculi. The sequence goes on along the minus strand of OX638385.1, from coordinate 28,303,885 downwards.
GGTATCGTGAAGGAGTTGTTACGCCCATCATCAATTCCCCACGAATTGGTGTACAATCCGATGGAACACTCGAAACTCAAGCTGTTCGCGCATCTGATGTTGGAACGTATTCCTGTGTTGTTACCTCGCCCGGTGGCAATGAAACCAGATCGGCCCGATTGAGTGTCATTGAATTACCATTCCCACCGACAAATGTAAAAGTCACACGTTTAGACTCACCAAGTCAGCGAGCAATAAACGTATCATGGACACCAGGATTCGATGGAAACAGTCCCGTCTTAAAGTTTATCGTACAAAGAAGAGAAGTCTCCGAGCTGGGTAAGTTGGAATATAAGTCATTCCATTCGAAATTAAAAATTCATTTTGTTTGTTTTCTTTTCCCACTTGATCCTGTCACCGCATATCAATTCATTTCTGATCTCTAATCCTAACTCCTAACTCCTTTCGAACACTTCTTTAAATCATTAACCTCATAGAACAATTTGTAGGTCCAGTACCTGATCCACTGCTCAATTGGGTGACAGAGCTTAGTAACGTGTCTGCCACTCAACGATGGGTCCTACTGACAAACTTAAAAGCTGCCACGGTTTATCAGTTTCGTGTCAGTGCTGTGAATCGAGTTGGAGAGGGCTCACCATCGGAGGCGAGTAACATCATTGAGCTGCCGCAGGAAGGTAAGTTTTGTCCCATACTATATCCTTGTTGTTGTTTAGTTCGCCCTGTGTTTTTATTTAATTTTTTTTTATGTTTGTTGTTAATGTTAGAAGCGAAAATAATTTTAATTTTAATTTTAAAGTTTTTATTATTTATTTGCTTTAAGTTGATAAAGCTAATGCAGTAGAGGAATTTTAGCTTGTATTGTGAGGCTATTATTGGTAAAACAAATTGTAAATATTAGAAACAGAAATGACAATGTGTAGGTTATAATAACTTATTTTTTGTGAGACCTTAAGAGTCTCCGCTTGAAGCTTCTGTAATATTCAATGTGTACAGCAACGCTGTTGAAAATAAAAGCAGAACTACTTACAAGAGAACAACACTTAACAAAATAAGAAAGTTGTGGAATGTGTGAATCCGTCAAACAAATTTGGAGTCCACTTGTTGTCGTTTTCAATTTTAAATCTTTACAGTATCGATAAGAAAGGATGCAGGAATCCGATTTACAGTGATAAATGTTTAAAGGTTGGGAACGTGGTAAATTATTCAGCAATTGTGTTGTAAGGCTTCGAAAAGAACCTTAGTGCGTACGAAGGCTTAAGGCTTATTTGATGAGCATTGCCTGGCGCTACATTCCGAGATGGAGCAGGGCATCAACCAACAAATCTCTTCAGTTTGTTCGTTTCCAGTTTCGCGCGCTGAGTTAGTCGAGGTATATTTCTAAATGTGCGTTGAAACTGCTATCCTTTCACCCAGAGGTAAACGCAACGACCCTTTTGGCCGAGGCTTTACAAGTCCCAGCTAACTTGGGCGCAACTATCGTACTTTATTCATTAAATCAATGCTGCTGAAAGCCCTTTTAATTCATCAATACAAATTGGACCGAACATCAGACAAAGAACTTCTGCGCCGTATAGAAAAAGTGGAATGGTCAGTGTCTTATATGCAGTCTTTTGGGGAGTTCTTGAGAGGTAGGTAGGAAGAAGTGGTTGAAACTGGTGAACCTGCCAGAGACACAAATAGCGCGGGTGCGCCGTTCTGATACCACAACTCACGTAACCTGGATGTTGATGGGCGTAGCTAAGAGTGTAGTTTTCAGATCCATCCTGATAGTTCATTGAAAAAGTGTTTTTCGAGTGTGCGCTGCCTGTTTCCTTTTCGTGTGAATTGTCGCAACTGCGGCAGTGGGGGTTGAACGGGATGTCTTACGTGGCAGCGTTTGGACCAAGTGACGTTTTGTCTTTTTTCAACGGCAAACCCATATTTATTACTTCCGTGTCATATCGTCAAATTAAGAAGTCACAACGGAGTTGGTGCCGTCTATAATCCCAGATTCAAAAGCAGACGCAGACCATGAGTAAGCCCAATAAAACAAAAACTCTTACTTCTTTCTACATTAGGTTTAAGCTTGTCCGCACGCCCTAAATCCACTGAGTCCTAAAAATAAAATAATCCTCATTCGGGTTTGCGTATCGAGATGCCGGATGAAATCAATCGACCCTTATGCCCCAGCAACCGATTTGTGTCTCAATTTGCAGAGAGACGCAAATTTCTTTGCTAAGTTCCTTGATCTGAAAACGTTAATAAAAACCTCCATATTTCGACGAGGACATCCGCAACAAGGTTCAGTTTACTCGGTTGTTCAGCGGCAAGTGCGTTACCCGATTCATTTGTAATCGAATTATTTGGAACATAAAACAGAGCGTGCTTCCAAAATCGGATTAAGTGCTGTTAATTGCAAGCCTTTAAATGAGTGCCAAAGTACTTTTCCCTGAGCTGTGTAGACATTAGAAAATTATTCGCATGCTCAGCAAGCATACATTTAGAAGCCTCAAAGTACTTAAAATATATCTTGGACTATGGTAGCAGTCACCATAGTGGAGCATTTGCAGTGGTGGAGTACACAACACATTCTAAACCAGTGCTGTGGCGGTCGATGGTTGTGGCTGAGAATACCCAATTTGATAATCAATAATTAATCAGGTGTCGTCGAACCATTTCAATGAGCTTCCTAGATTTCCTCGTATTTTCCACTACATGGCATTCGTCCACGGTGAAACTCTAGTATTCCACTAGAACAATGTTAAGCTTTTATGTGGAGAATATTAGATCTATCATTCACTTTCCATCTACTGCGTTCTAAAGCTAGATAACTTAAGTCCTTTCAACACTTGTAAGGGGTAGGGCGTCAAAAACGGCTGCGCACCATCTTGTGGAGAACTCTGCAATTCATTTTCGCTCTATCCAGTGACCTCGATTTCGCTTTAACTGTTCAGCGTTACGTTCGTTTGAAGAAACCACTCTTCTGCTCGACTGAGTGAGTGGATTCCAATGCATGGCATACTTCGCAACGGAATTGTCTTCACGATGGAATCTGTTTCCAATCCCCTACCACTTCCTTCGTTGTATTCTATTGGTTCCTGGCCTGTTCTCACAAAAAGCTAGTCGTAAGTGATTAACGTGGTCATTTTACAATTTCTGTTCCCGAAGAGAAGTGCTGATTCAACTCTGGAGTGGAACCGTTTCAGCTAAGTTCTTGGATAGCATTCCAACGGCAGCTTTTGCCTTGCCCGAAATGCATTCGAGTTCGAAAGGCTTTGGGCATTTGATTTCGCTGGATTTATCTTCAACCCTATTCTGTCAGCCTTGGTGAACCATTTGATGTACGTCCTTAATGCTGTGTAAAAGAAGGCAGATATCATGAGCTTAGTTCAGACGTTTCAAGATGTCATTGTTCATAGCGTACCTCGTCTTTCCTCCGTCAAAGGTGCACGGATAACATCACTGATAAGCCACCAGTAATAGCTGTGGTGACAGTATGCAGACATGTCGTACCCCAATTACTTCTTCTTCATGGTTCCTAAAAAACGCTGGCTCAGTCTATGCATGTGTGCCTCAATAGCTTTGTGCTAAAATCAAGAACGAAGTGAGGAGACTTTTTGGTTTGTTTTACGAATGACTTTGCTACTTTGCACGTGGTTTACCCAATGATCTTGAAAATCCCTTTTGCACCCTCTCATTGGTTGCTATTTTAATTATTGTCATCGCAACTCCCACTGTGTTTTCAGCGACTGGTTCTATAGTCTGCGCTTATTCTCTTGTCAGTTCATCCTCTATCACATTCGCCGTGACACCTTCGTGACCCGGATCCAAGATAAGTCTGATATCAGTTGAGTTTATTTTATAATTCTCTGACCACATCCACATGTGATCTGGATGTTGGATATACATATGTTGACTTTCTGAAGAGATTCGTATGTAGACTTAGGAATAGCTATGTTGGCACCAAGGATCTTTAAAATTCCCAAACACTTTAACCTAGTACAACTTCAACTAGTAATTTTCACAGACTTCTAGTGACTAAAAATGTTCTTCAACTGCTTGGTTTTGTTTTTTTTTTTTTTTTTTAATAATTTTCTTGTGTTTCTCCTTCATCTGCTCCGTTGCATGTTCGATGTGGCATCGTCTTCGGTTGCGCCTCATACAATAATTTCGTTAAATCATTCCTTTCGTTACGATTTGTGTTCGTTAAGTTACAACTTTTAATTTGATTTTGATTTTCGACAATTGTGTGGTACCTACGTACTTTTTTGTTCTAATCTCCATTCCACGAAGCAACAACGTCCACTTCCATCAACAGGAAATATAAACAATAACTCATAAACTAATTATACATCTAAATGTCATTTCTATGTATCTCTCATTTGAATGTATGAATATCGAAACAAAAAAAATGGCTTAATTGTAGCATTACCGCTTAACCGAGGTATATTGACATCAAATAATCTTTAAACGCAATTAGTTCGGTTAATAACCACTCAAAACTGATTTCATTTGACTTTGCAGCTCCGTCTGGACCACCAGTTGGGTTTGTAGGATCGGCTCGATCAATGGCCGAGATAATTACACAGTGGCAGCCGCCATTGGAAGAACATCGCAATGGACAGATTTTGGGTTATATCATTCGCTATCGACTCTTTGGGTATAACAACAGTCCATGGACGTATCAGAATATTACGAACGAAGCGCAGAGGAACTATCTGATTCAGGAGTTGATCACTTGGAAGGATTATGTTGTACAAATAGCCGCTTACAATAATATGGGTGTTGGTGTGTACACAGAAGGAGCCAAAATCAAAACCAAGGAAGGAGTTCCGGAAGCGCCGCCGACTAATATGAAAGTTGTGCCAGTCAATTCGACGGCGGTAAAGGTTTCATGGAAACCTCCAAATCCGCAGCAGATCAATGGAATCAATCAGGGCTACAAGATACAAGCGTGGCAATATGAAATTGTTGATGGAGAGGAACGCGAGACTGAAGCGAAAATGATGACAGTACCACCGAGTTTACTTGATCCACTGGCCGAGCAATCGGCAATAATGAGTGGCCTTGATAAGTTTACCGCTTACAACATCACAGTTCTGTGCTTTACTGATCCCGGAGATGGCATTCGCAGTGGAATGGTTCCAGTGAAAACCAGAGAAGATGTGCCAGATGAGGTTGGCTCTCTGCACTTTGATGAAATCTCGGATCGTGCAGTTAAAGTGATGTGGACGGCACCAAAGAGCATCAACGGTGTGCTTACGGGGTACACAGTGCGTTATCAAGTCAAAGATCAATCGGAAACTTTGAAGTCAATCAACCTTACGGCGACTGAAACAAGCTTGAGAGTCACGCAACTACAAGCAACCACGCATTATTGGTTTGAAATCAAAGCATGGACGCAAGTTGGTGCTGGTCCGACTAAGACTGCCACAATTCAGTCAGGTGTGGAACCAGTTCTTCCTCATGCACCAACTCAACTGGCTCTGTCGAACATTGAAGCCTTCTCGGTAGTCCTGCAGTTCACTCCAGGATTCGATGGCAACTCTTCGATCACCAAGTGGACAGTAGAGGCCCAAACCGCTCGGAATATTACTTGGTTCACTGTGTATGAGGTGTCTGATCCAGATGCGTCAACGCTTACAGTCACCGGCTTAATGCCCTTCACTCAGTACAGATTAAGACTGATAGCCACTAACGTAGTGGGACCTTCCGAGCCATCAGAGCCCACAAAGGACTTCCAAACCATTCAAGCCAGGCCCATGCATCCACCGTTTAATGTGACAGTGCGAGCAATGAGTGCCACGGAACTAAGAGTTCGATGGATTCCTCTTCAGCAGACAGAGTGGTTTGGTAATCCAAGGGGCTACAACATTACCTACCGACAAGTGGACAGTAGCGGTGTTGGAAAAGCAACTGCGCTGAGTGTACTTATTGAAGATCATACTGCGAATTCACATGTCCTTGATTCTCTTGAAGAATGGGCAGTCTACGAAATTGTGATGAACGCTTGCAATGATGTAGGAGCTTCCAGGTAAGTTCGAAACTGCAGTGCTGTATTAGAATCAGAATCAATTTGTTTTAATAATTTTTCAGAAATAGTGCTAAGGCGATTGAACGCACTCGCGAGGCAGTGCCCTCTTTTGGTCCCCTAGAAGTGCAAGCGAATGCCACTTCATCCACCACAATCGTGGTGCGTTGGGGTGAAGTACCAAAGGAACACCGAAATGGTCAAATCGATGGTTATAAGGTCTTTTATGCTGCCACCAATCGGGGTGGACAAGTACTACACAAAACGATCTCAAATAATGCGTCCTTTACAACTACCCTGACTGAACTGAAGAAATACGTCGTCTACCACATCCAAGTGCTTGCGTTCACTCGACTTGGAGACGGTGCGTTAAGTACTCCTCCGATTCGTGTGCAAACTTTTGAAGATACTCCAGGAGCTCCGTCGAACGTTTCATTTCCCGATGTGTCATTCTCAACCGCCAGGATCATCTGGGACGTGCCGGAGGATCCCAACGGAGAGATTTTAGCTTATCAAGTTACGTACTCTTTAAATGGTAGTGTGAACCTGAACTACAGCCGCGAATTCCCTCCATCGGATCGCACTTTCCGAGCTACTCAGCTATTAGCCGAAAGGTATTACATTTTTAGTGTTACAGCTCAAACACGTTTAGGATGGGGTAAGACCGCCTCTGTTCTGGTGTACACGACAAACAATCGCGAACGTCCGCAAGCACCATCTTCACCTCAGATCTCCCGCAGCCAGATCCAAGCACATCAGATCACTTTTAGTTGGACCCCAGGCCGAGATGGCTTCGCACCACTACGATACTACACCGTGCAGATGCGTGAAAATGAAGGACCATGGACTTCGCTTCCAGAACGAGTAGACCCAAGTGTAGCATCGTATACTGCCACTAATCTTAAGCCCCATACGACATATCAATTTAGAATCCAAGCTACAAATGATCTTGGCCCGTCAGCATTTAGTCGGGAGAGTATCACTGTTCGCACTCTTCCAGCAGCGCCTGCGAAAGGTGTAAGCCGTCTGAAAGTTGTACCCATAACAACCACCAGTGTTCGAGTACAATGGAATGCACTCGAAACGTCCCTATGGAATGGAGATTCAGCCACTGGTGGCTATCGGATTCTATTTCAACAACTTTCAGACTTCCCCGCTGCTCTCCAAGCCACTCCAAAGCAAGATGTGATGGGCATTAACCAGGCCTCCATAGTTCTCAGTGATCTCCAACAGGATCGTAACTACGAAATTGTTGTGCTGCCTTTCAACTCTCAAGGAGCCGGTCCAGCGACACCTCCCGTAGCAGTATATGTTGGAGAAGCTGTTCCAACTGGCGAGCCGAGAGCCGTCGATGCCGCACCTCTCTCTAGCACTGAGGTCAGACTTCGATGGAAACCTCCAAAGCAGAGCATGCAAAACGGCGATCTTTTGGGATACAAAATCTTCTATCTAGTAACAGATTCGCCACAAGAGCTTGAAGAAGGTCGCAAGCATGAGGAAGAAATCGAGGTGGTCGCTGCATCAGCAACATCACATAGCTTAGTCTTCCTCGATAAGTTTACAGAATATAAAATACAAATTTTGGCATTCAATCCCGCCGGCGATGGACCACGATCAACACCAATTACGGTAAAGACCTTACAAGGGCTTCCAGGGCCGCCCGTCTTACTTCGATTTGAAGATATCACAATGCAAAGTTTGAAAGTCTCCTGGGATTCACCAAAAATGCGCAACGGCGAGATTCTAGGTTACCTCGTAACCTACGAGACCACCGAAGAGAATGAAAGTAAGTTGATTGCTTGAAAGACTCTCCGTTTAGTCTAAATTTGTTTCTTTGCTCTCTTTCTCAGAATTCAGTAAGCAAGTCAAACAAAAAGTCACTGGAACAAGTTTGCTTGTACAAAACCTTGAAGAAGAAGTCACTTACACATTCACCGTACGTGCTCAGACGATAGACTATGGTCCGGCGGTTAGTGAAAATGTAACCACAGGCCCACAAGATGGATCTCCAGTGGCTCCCAGAGATTTAATTCTCTCAAAGACTTTATCAAGTGTCGAGATGCATTGGTTGAATGGACCATCAGGACGTGGACCAGTCCTGGGTTATTACATAGAATGCAAGAAGAGGGGTAAGTTATAAAACTGAAATTATTAATTGGTACATGGAACTCTATGCATGGCAGAAATGGGTTCTAACAGTTCGGTTTCTTATTTATAATTGGGTTTCTTCAACTCTGTCATGCATAAAGAAACTTATATTTTATACTTACTGGCTTAAAGGGGCTTTCAGTAACAGTAGTTTCTTTATTTCTATTTCTTATGGTCTTTTTTCCCAACCATGCTTACGCCGAGTAGAGAGAGGTGAACCATCCTATATTTGTAAGTACAGCAAGAAAAAAAACACAAATGCTTTTAGTTGTGCTAACTGCTTAATGTTTTATTTAAAATATTTCCTATTCTGTTGGGTCCTAGATGCATACTAACCAAACCTTAGACTTTTAGTTTAACAAATTGGGATTTTATCATAATACATGCTAGAAGTATTAATCTAACAATTAAATCGGTTAAGTTAAGTGATTAACAAACACTAGGGATTTCCTTTGAATGCGAACTAACAGTAGATAAGTTTTAAATAAAAATGGATGCAATCAAATCCCTGGTTCTCAGTAACTTTGCTTCAAAACGTAGAGCTACCTCCATGAATCTGTGATAAATCACCCTCCAAATAATCGTCGGCCACTAAGTACAGGCACTGAACTCGTCACTCGAACTACCCTAGCTGTCATTCATCTGGAAAGAAGACGTGTAAGCAATCTGACAAAACTCGAAGTAAGCAAGCTTCATATGAAACCACAGTGCCAGAGCTAAGCAACACCACCCAGACATGCAGTCTGCAGGAACAGTAAAATCCTTTGTGGGTGCTCTGTTACCAGTCGCTACGAGATATTCCCGCATGTCTACGTACTAAAACAAAAACCTCATCAATTTTTGTGCCCCATTCTTCCCCTCCAGTAATGCCAGTGAACATATTCTTCCGCAGAAGCAGGGTTGATACTGCATCATGTTGTTTTTTCAACTGCCTGAGTTAGTATATTCCTCATTTGTCGCGTCTTACTTCTCTCGTCGTAGTTGTTGCATCATGTCTGCGATGACTTCGTTTGCAATTTTCCAGACTTTGCCCGTCGTCAGCATAAGTTCAATTAGTCTTCGTGGGATAACAATTTCTAGCCGTTGACTATTTTTGGCATTCCAGCAGCATGTATTCAGCGTTCTGGGACTAACCATCAGAATGCCAGCAGCTTGTATTTGTAGAGTTAGTCCAGGAAGTATCCATGCCCTTGCTTCGCCGCCGTGTTTTCTGCTAATCCACTCGTTGACGTTTCCGTCCTTTGGTTGTGATGTTTCATCAACATATATGGCCATTCTGTTTGGACGACTTTTCTAGTTCTTCTCCTGGCATCGTGTTCTTTTTTTGCTGCGACTTGAGTATACGCTTATTGCTACGGTGACACCGTTCTGAATACACAGCATACTCTTCACAATGGATTCTGTGTGCTGCCGTGCGTTCGTCGCTGATGCCCATAAAGGAGCTGCTTACACAAAAATTGACTTGATCTTCGTCGGTAGCAAGCTTCTAGTACTGTTTGTGTCCGAGTTATAACAAGGGCATCATTTTCCAAATCAACGCCTTCCCAAAGTCTTACAAACCTCCCCCTTTCCATCACGTTGTGCTCTCTGAAATAATGATAGAACATCCTTCCGAAGATTATTTTCATTGTGAGTTTTGAGAATACAACATCGAACTTCCCAGTTTTTATTGAGCACTTTTTTGCCATTGATTTTGCATTAACCCTTTCGTTCTAACAGTTGTCTTTTATGAGCCTAACACCAATTTTCCCTTTTCTAACCATTGTTTGTGTTTGTTTTTACTTCAATTTACCTTAACCAAACATTTTGCTTTTAGACGATTCACGTTGGGAGACAATAGCTCGCACAACAACGGGTCCAATGCAAGACTTCACTGTCAGCTACCAAAGTCTACTGCCATCAACTGCGTATACATTCCGTGTGATTGCATACAATCGCTTCGGCATATCATTCCCAGTTTATTCAAAAGACTCAATTCTAACCCCATCCAAATTGCACTTGGAGTATGGATACCTACAGCACAAGCCATTCTATCGACAAACATGGTTCATGGTTGCACTGGCAGCAACTTCAATCATAATTATCATCATGGTTATCGCCGTGCTGTGTGTGAAAAGCAAAAGTTACAAATACAAACGTAAGTGCAAGGTAAAACGATAAAATTGTCAAATATTCAAGAGTTTTCTTTTTTCATTCAAAAAAAAAAAAAAATACAGAAGAAGCACAAAAAACCCTCGAAGAATCGATGGCAATGTCCATCGATGAACGACAAGAACTCGCACTAGAGCTATACCGTTCGAGACATGGTGTCGGTACTGGAACTTTGAATAGTGCTGGCACTCTGGGTCGTGGTACTCTCGGTACGTTAGGCCGAAAATCGAATCACCGTCCTCCAACAGCTGCGACATTGGGCAAAAGCCCACCACGACCATCGCCCGCCTCAGTAGCGTATCATAGCGATGAAGAGAGCCTCAAGTGCTACGATGAAAATCCCGATGACAGCAGTGTAACGGAGAAACCATCAGAAGTTAGTTCTTCTGATTCGCAGGTAAGATACCACCAATAAATTTGCCTTCCATGAATGACATTTACCGAACGTTTCTGTCTCCATTTAGCATTCAGAAAGCGAAAATGAGAGCGTCCGCTCTGACCCTCATTCGTTTGTGAATCACTACGCCAATGTGAATGATACACTGCGGCAATCGTGGAAGAAACAAAAACCAGTGCGCAACTACTCTAGCTACACAGACTCGGAGCCAGAAGGTAGTGCGGTAATGAGTCTTAATGGGGGCCAAATTATTGTGAACAACATGGCGCGGTCAAGAGCCCCATTGCCAGGTTTCTCCTCATTTGTTTGACAATCAACGGAGTTTTAAGTTTGCGATTATATCTTTATTTTACACAACCCAATGTGTGCGACTATATTTTCATTTATCATTTACATTATGTATGGATGTTGTGCATGTATTCTAATTCTAAAAGTAACGTTTATTTAAAAGTTTAGGAAACCAATTCAATTGCGATATTTTTTTAAGCAATTGTCCATCTCTTTTACTTGTGATAAAAGATTAAACGTTTCTTATTATTTTTCTAATTAATATCTTAAATGGAATTAGTTTTTAACTTTCTTTTGAATTGTGTCTCAAAAAATCCGTGTAAGAGTTCATATCATATTTTTAAGTTTTTAAAGTATTTCGTTAAGTCCATTTTTATTTTTTGTGTTAGTTTTAAAAATGTAATGTGAAGGAAGGTAAATCTCAATTATATACAATCGGATGTAAATACAAAACTAAATTCAATAAGACAAACAATATTGACGGATAGAAGGAAGACAAATGCGCCACTATGAGTTGAATTTGGTATTCTGCCCACAGTTCAGGTATGTCAATATGTATCATATCGTAGCCGTAGAATGCTCTATACAAAGTGAAGCCTTTTTTGTCGATTCAAGAAGCACTCAATACAGGGGTGATATGTTTTCTTTTTTCAACACAGTAACAGTTTTCCAAAAACGTGTGTTCATATTTTTTAAGGTAGATAGCGCCACATTGCTTACTTACTTGCTTAGGTGATGCAGCTGTTCGGATTGAACATGGGTCTCTACAACAAGCATTTCCAATTAGGCCGATTCTTAGCTAACTTCTCCTAACGCCTCCAGTTGCGCTCTTCAAATTGGTTAAGGTTACCTTCCACTTGTGCTCTTTCTCTACTGGGATACCTGTTTTAGATTGCGACCCATTCTGGACATCTCAAATGTGTGTTTTATTTTTTACCAGTGATAGCACAAGTCACTACGATTCGTCCTTTCTTGACGGCAGGAAATACTTTGTTTTTCCCCCGTTCACCGCTAACCCATTTTATCAGCTCGCTGAGTTCTGCTAATGATTTTTGAAAAATTGTTCCTCTGGCGTTGGCATAATTCCATCATGAAGGGTGTTGAAGAAGTCGCATTATCGTGCGTCATCTCATCTCACATTATCTGCCGTCGAAAGTCTCAGTGAAGTTGTTACCGACCTTAATGAAGCAGCCAGCATGCTCTATTACCATTCTACCCAAATAGACGAATTCGCTGGGAATGCCGAAACTGAACATGGCTCTGCATAGCTTGTCTCTGTAAATGGGCTTAAAATCGATAAAGATGTGGATGATATTTTTTGGATATTGATTTGAACACAAAAATTGGAAAAAAAAATCTTTATTTCTCTTAGCTCAGTAGACTTTACTCAGCGATGATCAGTAGTTTCGATACCCTGTTTATATTGAGAATCGTCGAGCTCCTTAAAACAGCCATCAACCGCAGACTTCACCTCTTCATTGTTGGCACATCTTTTACCACCAAGCCATTTTTTCAAGTTTGAAGACAGGAAATAATCCAAGGAGGGTAAATCTGGCGAATAGGATGCATGAGGAAGCAATTCGAACTTTAATTCATTGATTTTGTTCATCGCGATGGCGGAAGATTGTAGTATCAAGAATGTTGTGGCCAGATTAGAGAGACAAGCAACGATCAACGAACTTCTACAAAAAAACAAGAAGTCCCTGCCAATGCCGGTAGGGGTGCTCACCAGCCACAAGATGTTACAACACAAAGAAATGACATCTGTACAATGACGATATATTTAGGGTATGCGGCGATGAGAAAGTATATGAGGACACAGCCCATTTTTTTCTGTCATTGCCCAAACCTCTGTCAAATAAGAAATATAACCGCAGCTAAAATCTTCGATCACAAGAGATTAACAGCTGCTATTCGGCTTTTCTGCCATAGTTGTACTTATTCCAAATTTCCACTGCCAATACTACTAATACTAAATAGATAAGTTCTAGCTTATATGGTCCACAGTCTTAGTATAGCACGGTACGTAATTGATTCAAAATTGAAAGACTGTCCTTATTTTTTCTTCTGGTTTTTCGCTCTTGTCTTTCGAATATCATAAGCTACTCTCCTTCATATCCGTCTATACTTGATAAATTATAACTAAACTCGTGCGTGTGATTTCACATTTATTCGCACCGAAACTCACACACAACTATTTAGATAGAATTGAATAAAAATTCATGTATGAAAATTCTATACGATTTTCATAACTTGTTAATTGTATAAATATTAGAATTAGGAAATGAACTATTAGGCCATATAATGCAATCTTAAGTAACAAAAATAAATAAATAAATACAAAAAAATAATAATAAATAATATATAAATAAATAACTATATACAATTACATAGTTAATTATTGCTTAATCTACAAAGAAACGACTGATTATTGTTTATAACAAAAAAGAAATTTTAATAATTTTATATATCTTGACACGCCTTAAAACTATATTTGTAAATGTATGTAAGAGAATTCATGTTTCCAGTTTTTTCTACTGTTTCTATCATATTTTAAGCGACTAAAATTGTAAAAAAAAAACTAAAGAATTCAAATTCCTCTCGGTGTATATTGGAATAAGAAAAATGAAAGATAATAGCAATAGTTCATCCCCCAAAAGAAAATCGTTGCTCAAAACAAAAACAAAATTAAGACGATAAAAGTTATAAAATAAATCTATTCCAACAACCTCTATACATAAAATAACAATGGCAATGCATTTTTAGGATTTTTTCTTTTCTTTTTCTGAGGAAAACAATAGCAATTAGTAATTTATAAGTATATATACTATGTTAAGATGAACATTGTAAAATAGTGATTAAGTTTGTGAAGTAAGTAATAAATTATACTGTTAGCGAAAGAAATGCGAAGAGAAGTATTAATACTTAATAAAAACTGCATCAAAATTTAAATGTAATTTTTTTAAATGGAGAATCGAGCTGTGGTCACGTAAGTTTTTCACTCGTCATGTTTATAGGAACCATTTTGATCTCTTTTAAGATATGTTTTGTTTGCCAAGTCTTAGCCATACATTTACTAACCAAGATCTCTCTATTCCTCAGATAGAACCACAGCCATCAATAAGGTAAAAGGTAATGAACATGCTTATTTAGACACTTGGTCAAGCTGCTAGAGATAGCTTTGCAGTATAAGGTTTGAACCTACTCTTCTATTGATTTCCGAAAAATACTCAAGTGCATACGGAAATTTCAGTGCCTTTCTCCCATAAATGACAAAGAATCCAGCGATAACCTCGACCAACAAATTTTCTTTTTCACTTCACCTTTCTTACCGCTCCTTAAATTCTATTGCACATGTCTTTACAAACCTAACATCATCGAGCCTGCACTTATTGCCAAAATGCTCTTCGTCACCCTTTCACTCCTGTAACCGTCACTATTATCTTCAATCGACGATCTAATCATCATTTCGAGCTTCATTCATCCACCACCTTCAACTTAACAGCATCAATATGATCAGCATGACAACAGCAGAATAAAGAACAACTTCTCGACGTCACCTCAGCTATGGATGTCAGCAAACAAGATATCAATGGTAACATCTTACTTCGCATACATACTTTCACATTTAACAGCACCAGCAATTGGGAGCGACGTATTACTTCTAACCACTCAAAATGCTACCAGCGTGTGTAATATTTTCATAATCAAGTTCCAGCTGCGTTCTCTAAGTCAACTCTTGAAACGCCACCAGAATCTTTTTAGCCATCTTTCACAACCTGCTTGTGAGCCTTCTATATAATTATGAATAAAACATACCCACACATTTAAAATGACAGCCTTTTGACTTTTCCATTAACTAGGCGCTCCGCCCTTTCAATTTACGTTTATTTCAGTTCCATAGGTAATCTAGAAGCCAAGATATTTAACTCTGAAATGGTCCACCCCACAACCCATTGAATTCTTCGCATCGCATCGGCCAATTTTCGACTTTTCATACAAAAAAATTTCTGAAGTACTAGTCGCCCAGGCATTTTAGTAGGTATTCCTCCCAGTTTTTTGGTGCCACATTTTTTTTTTTTTTGTTTTCTCCTTAAGGGTTAAGGACCATTTTTTTTATGTAGTCGTGTGCTCTTAAGGTTGCTCTTCAAAATGGTGTCCTCCAAAATTTCGAAATTTGTACAGTTAGGCGTTGATATGCCAAAACATGAAGAAAATTAGGAAAAACGACAATGGAGTGGTTTAAAATTCTCATGTATATTTTATTACTCTCTGGATACAGTTTTTGTGGTTCTTTCGTAAATCTAGTGCTTCAGGAGCAAAGAGAAAGCAAGACTGTGGAAACATCTTTAAGCGCCAGTGAGCTGCTATTCGTTGGAATTTCTTGAGTTCAAGTTATGCAGCCCAGCCCACACACTGGGATGGATAATTTGCGTGGTTCATCTACAAATGAGTGTCTAATTCGATAGGTGTCATTGGATATGAGTTGCTTGTTACATGCCACGGATCAGGGTTTGTTAGATGAACAACTGGCTACTTTGCCTTTGAATTATTGGGAAAGAATTTTGTAGTCAGTTGCTAGTTGCAACCAATCTCTTTGAAGTCTTCGGACGCTGTGTACTTCTTCAGCTACTGAGTTGACATAAAGAAGTTGTTCTTCGGTCTGCCTTTCGGGTAGTGATCACAATATTAAGTTGAAGATAATGGTGAGATCGTCGATTGAAGACAGGAATGACGATTACATAGAATAGAAGAATTCGCCTGCTGGTAGATAGAGCAGTTTTTTCAGACCTGTAATCAAATTTAGATCAGAATTTAAGCAATATTTAAAAAAGGTGGAGAATGAAGTAACATAGAAAAAGGAACTCGTTGAAATGCTATCGGTCTAGGCTCTTGGGCATTGCTGTCACTTTTGATACCAACTAAAGTCAAATGTCCGACGTTCACCACCAGAGTCATCCTAAGAAAAGAAAGCATTTGAAATTTGTTGAATTCATTCATATTACAATCTCTTGCAGCTTGATAAACACAAAACACCACAGATTCCATAGTTCCTCCTGGAACAGATCATTTATGGATGCATTTGGGTTTCAAGATCCAAAAACAGCTTTTGCCATTTAAAGTGATGCAAAAGTTGACTTTAATGAACGACACGTTTGGATAATGAAAATAGACAAGTTCTTGTAGTATTCAGGGTGAATGTACTCCTAGGCAAAAGTTGCTTCAATTTTGCAGACCAAACCTGTCTTACTCTTGTTGCTCTTGTTCCCTTTGTTGTTGTTGAGTGAATTGTTGATGTATTTTTTTGGTTAATGGTTGATTGCAGATTATAATTGATTGTTATAATTGTTTCAGAAAATAAATTCATGTTGTGCTGGCCACTTAAAGAACTTAAGCACTGTTGACAGAGATTAGTTTTTATTACCTGATTTCGGTGGTTGTAGTCTAACACCACTCATTTGGATTTTCATGTGGATCTTATACCTGCAATCCTCGATTGATTAATTTCTGGGTTTAAAAGGAACGCTGTTGCCTCCCGAAACAAGGTAATTGTTTGTGTCCTTTTATGAAAAAAGTCTCCAACCAAACACATCTTATTTATTGTCCTCTGAGGTAAAAACGATTACAAATTATGGTAAGAGCTAAGCACACTACAAAGGCATAAATGAAAAAAAAGCAAGAGTATTTCAAAATGTAAATACTTTTTTCTCTCTTTGTTGTCAAGTTTCAATGTTTGTTTTTAAAAGAATGTTTCCTTTGAAAAGTTATACATAAAATTACAGAAAGGACAAGTTATACGGGGCACAATGCGAAAGGAAACTTCCAAAATTAATAAAAATTGTTTGGAGAGTACCTATGTATGTAAGAGCCATATTCATTATATGTACATATTTCAACATTGTACTTATGTACATAACCGAAAGTGACAACCAGTTAGACCGATGGAGGCGGGGCAACTTCAACGAGAACACAACGACAGCAGAGATCAGGTAAACGATAGAAGGGTCAATGAAAGAGAGGCAGAATATCGGAAGCAATACCATCACTTGGAGCAACCATTAACACATTTGAAAACCTCAATCAAAACAAAGTAGCTCGCATTGACAATATAGCCTAAGATTTCCCAAGCCAAACAACATCAGCAATGACAACCTTCTATTTCAAACCTTACATGTCCCTATTTGAAGCGACATTCTACGCAAAAAATATGGATGGATTTGGCACACTATAAAATCCAACAACGACATCGCCAAGGCAGCCTTTGCGAACGACCCGCAAGACATGGTTGCTCAAAGAAACACTTGGAGAGCAACAGTTAATACTTAACCCTCAATTGCCGGGATGTCATGCAGTGAAATCCTCAGCAATGGACAGAGTACGATGGAGTACTCCCAAACTGGACATTAGCGTATCATTAACATCAGAACATGTTTACGTATATGGGGCATATTATTGACTAGCAATTAGCATAAATTGGCTGCATACAAGCAGAAACAATTCTTTTAATGGAGCTTTGGTCATGTCATGACCAATTTACTTAACACAAAGTATTTCCCATGAGCGTACCTACATATGCATGCAAGCCAGTCTTTTACAACTTTGTGTTAAAAATTTAAATTTTTTGTTTGTTTTTACCTGTGTGACCTGAATTGCACCAAATTACTAACAAGTCAGTAGTTTACTATTAAGGAAATTATCAAATTAAAATGTTAAAGGAGATTGCAATCACTGTTGGTACAAGGATTGTAAATGGTTGCGGGTGGTTAGTTAGTTGAGTTGACGATTTTGATATTTCGATGCCACTTTCACGAACAGCCCTGGTTAAGGAATCAAACTACGACACTAAATCTAACTCTATATATATTTTGAATGGTGGTCGAGGATTGGAAATCCAAGATTAGGCATTTGTGTTATGCAGCAAGGCAGTAACGCGGCCCTCATGCTGTGAGGCACTCATCAGTGTAGCGAGAAACTGAAACTAAGTATTAACTCACCTGAAGGACGAGTGGATGTTTTAACTTCAACTTTTCTCGATCTGGTCCTGAACGATGCCTTGTCATCACGCTCTAAATTTTTATCCTCTGACGTAGCTGACTACCTGCGTTGTTCTACCAACATTGAGGAAGTAATCGACAAGCTTTAAGACTGCTCGTAAAGCCTCTAGCTTGATCATCAGCTATTCCGCTTGAAGTACACTGGCACGTAGTGTAATTGAAACGACAGGGATTAGGTAAAGACTGGAATACAAATGATGAGATGATTAAATAAAAAAAAGGTGCCAATGTCGAAGAGGGGAGTGCCTAGTGCAAGGCACATACAAAGGAAATGAACAGGCGTTTCTTTCTCATTAATGTTCTAGCAAATGCGACAGTGAATATCAAAAGGGATTCCAAGTTTGACTGCATGAACTCCGTGTAATGTGTGTGCGTGTTCTGTTAAGAAGGCCATTTATTTGTTTTTGGTTGTATCTGAGCCATATCTTTCTATAAATAATATAGCCTGCTCCACCAAATAGAAGTGTGAAACAATACTTCCCTTGACCGCTTCGAGTGAAATGTAGATCCTCTGCGCAAGAGAGCTGTCAAGAGCTGGTATACTCTTACAACATTGGACTTAAACTAAAACGATGGAGAATTGACTACCCAGTGACAATTGTTCATCTCTACAGCATTTCACCAGTTTAGAGGACGTGGTTGCCGAGGGCAAAGGCCTTATTACCTGCCTAACTATCAACATACAACTATCTTGCTTTCGGGCTTAAGCGGCGTACACTCACGCGCAAATTTTTCAGCACTTGCACACGGAGGAGTTGCATGAGAGCGATCTGCTGATGCTTTTGATTTTTTTAATCAAGTTTGAAGAAATGTCACTGAAAGTAGAGATGAATTATCCTGCCGTGCTTCATTTTTCATAAAAATTGTTAAGAAAAGCACTACGGTGAATCTCTAAGTGTCGATGAAGAAAGGAGCAACGCACTTGGGTAAGCCTCGCGTGTTGAAAGCAGTTCTGCCTGAAAAACTCTGATGAAGTTCGGTAATCTGTTAAGATTTATCTTCAAGGTGACAGGAAAGTTGCTTTAGCCTAACATTTTCGTAGCATTGTAGTCTTTTGTCACCTCTTCGTTCCCACCATTCCGCTGTGGATGGAATACTCACAGCTGATAACTTTGCTGAAGTTTAATTTACGGAAACGAATCAAGAACATAACTAAGGACGTGCCGCTTATTAGACCAGCATCCAGTTTTATTTTCAGTCGAACTACACTCCTCGATCAGGGTTGTAATTTCAGTTCATATTATTGCATCATCTGGGTTATAAAGTTCAAAACTACGATAGAGACTTCATATTATTTCTCCTCCTGAAGAGTGGTAACTCAACAAATGCAGACCATACCTTACATGGCGCCTAGAAGTTGAGAAGAACTTTGACCATGAAACTGGAACTAGTTAGTCACCAAAAGTAAGCACTACCTTAGCATTCGTTTAACGGTAAAACTCAAATACTACTGAATTATTTCCAATAAATGTCATTGGTTCCTTTGTACTATGTTCCAACACAAATTTTTACAAAAACAGATCAAACGTATGAGTATGTGAAGGGCCGAGGGAATACTTTTAGAATGCTTTTCTCAACATATATTCCGCAAAAACCCACAACATGTCTACCCATCGTAAGAAGTCAGATGTTATACAATCATCTTCTCCAAGGAATAGTTATATCTCCAAGTAAATACTCACCGTCAAGTCGATGCCAAATGCACACATTCTCATAAAAAAAAGAAAATACCACACTTTAATACGAATCCTAAATCGAAATGCGAAATCATTGAAACTTCGCCAGAATTGTGCATAAGGCAATAAGATTCGAAAGCAAGGCGACTCACGTCATCAAAAATGCATTTCGCAAAAGTGAAAATCCCATAAACCCTATTTTGATGATTCTATCATAGATCAAAGCAACTGTACACATAATGGACTGTGTACTACAAGAGTAAAGCATCTGCGTATGATGGAAAGGATGTACTTAGTACTGACGCATCTCTTGAATTTTCTCTCTTGGATAAGAGGATTTTCTTTTTTGGCTTTTCTTCCAAATGACATCGAATGTCCTTTAGATTTCTATGATTTCTTCTGGCAACATATGGCACATATGTATTAAAAATTGGGAAAGGACTAAGCCATATTGGCAAAGGTAAATGTTCCATAAACCTTTTAGTAGATATAATTCAATAAGATGATACAGAAGACGACTTGTCAAAAATTAATGTTAATAGTCCCTTTGGCCTTTGAAGAAGCGATATGCAATACATCAAATATTATCATGAACTAATTATGAATTTTAATTTAATTAGCTTTTTAACAAACTGCTTTTAATTAGCAACCCCAAATGATAATGAATGTATTTTTTCGCTTCGACTTAATTGAAATATTATTACGAAGGACTCGCCAAACACAAATATTTATTCTACACACAAGTATGATTGGATACAATGATACAAATTAAATAATTTACTTTATTGATTTTTGATCATTAAAAGTGCATACATGGAAATCCTTTCAGTGTCCTTCGTTACATTGTACGCAACAAAATTTGCAAAATTTAATCAGATAATGAGTTCAGGATGAGTATATAAATTTATTAATAATTTAATTTGTGGTTATGATTCATTGGGATTCATTTGTATCATGTTACTCGAACGTAGCAATTGCCCATATGTAGACCTCAATCCCCCGGCAAAGATGAGATCAGTGCCGTAATCAAAGGACAGAGAGGTGGAACTTGATGGGATTCCGGCGGAGCTATTGGAAGTAACCCTAACAACTTCTGCAGAGTTCTTGCTTCTACTAATAGAGAAGGTATGGGTAATTTAGGAATAGTCATCAAGTTTTCTAAAACAAGAAGTCGAAGTGTGTCCGCCGCCAGCAGTTGTCAAAATTATACCTAAGGTTATACTAGAGCGAATAGAACTCCATCTTGAGAACACTCTCGGTGCCAAACAAGCAGGTTTCCGCTCTGGACCCTCCTATTTCGACCACATCAACATCCTGCGGATAAACATCGAGCAGTGCATTGAATATCAGGAAGAGAGAAGCAAACGTCTTCGGGCTGAAGATGAACAGCCCCAGACCTAAAATCATCAGGCTCCTCCTCACAGACTAGCATTTCATGACAACCGATAGAGAGGATAGAGTGTTTCCAATATCCTGGTAGTGTCTTCTCGACCGAAGGCGAGACCGAGCAAAGCATAACAAATCGCGTAAACAAGGATAAAGCTGTGTTTGGCATGTTGTCCAACATATGGTGAAGCTATGCTTTAAGCTAAAGACCAAGCTACGGCTGTTCCGGTCGAATCTTAAATCCGTGGTATTACAAACTTAAATAAGCGCAACGTTTGTCACAAGAAAACTACAAACGTTCTTGAATCCATGCCTACGAAACATCGACGAAAGAAGAGCGGGTCGATCGAGAATAACATGGCGTAGCACAGTCGAAGAGCTAGGGCATCATACAGGCTCTAAGACTCATAAGGGAAAATCGGACATAACGCCAAACACTTTTACGGAATAATACTCTTTGACGAATCAATAGAATTCTCAAAAGGAGTGAAATCCGCGGAGCTACACAGAATGTAAAGCTCTTTGGCTATCTTACTTCATCACTATGAGCCAGCAAAAGTCTACTTGGCAAAAACTAAAAATAAGGCTGTGGCTGTATACGGCAATATGCATGACCTGTCGACAGTTACACACAAGAGAACGGTCGACCATTCTACCAAAGAACTCGGCGTGATTAAGAGAGGCAAGTAATCGAGTAAGGCAGCAAAACCTGTTACGTTGCTACCCCTTTAACCTTATTTAACCGAAGAAGGCATCACCGGAGGTATTAGGATGTTTAAAATAAAAGTTTATAGGATTCCTGCAATACCAGCCACACAATGTAGCCTTGCGGCACTCCAATTTTAATCTCAAATTGCTCTGACACTCCGAATCTTCGTAAGTTTCCTTAATTGGTGAAATAAGATAAGTCTCTGTTCTCCAAGCCGCTTTTGATGTCGTCGAAGGCCTTTCAAAATCGCTGAAGAGTGATTCTCAGTAATGATCCGCAGGAAATTGCAAAACCAGAAATGACTGTTCCATATCTGTCGATGCTGTTGGAGTCACTTGAATCACGTTGACAAGAATACGCTCTATTCCTGTCGCCTTGTAGTCTTTGATTGTCTTATAAGCGACAGAGAGTTATGAACTTGATTTTGTTTAAAGAAAATGCTATAACCAATCCATGTTGTACTTTAAGCCTGTCTAAGCTCTTGTCTGAAACCTAATTTCAGATTTTATGATTACAGCATGTATGAAAGCAGCATTCAGTGTATCTAAGGTCTAATGAGTGTAGGTTCAGATAAGGGATATCCACGTATGGCATGTGTTTGTTTGGTGGTGTCTCTCTCTGATACTGATGTGCCGATCCAGACACACATCTTTATGTCACGAAGGTGGAGAACCCTAAAGCCGTACCTACTGCAAACAAATTTTAATTCTTAGCCAAAAACAACAGAAATTCTCACTCCATTACACTCACGATATCAAGTGCAATTGTGCCGCAACTTGAACGCTATGCGGGAAAAACTTTTCGCAAAAAACAAAAACCTTTCCAAACTTTGGGCTCAACTATGCATTTAAATTTCAATCTTAAGGAGTTACCGCCCATTGAAGACATAGACGATTTACCCAAATCGTATCCTGTGGTCTTGTACCGGGTTACTCGCGTGGCAAATTTGATTTGTCAAAAAATCGCTTGCAGGATGTTAGCCTGAGAATTGTTATTTCCCGAAATGTTTCACAGTCTGGTAAATTTTATTTTTCTTGAGAAGGTACAACTTTTAAATTTGAAGTTCCGTGTTTGTGTCTGGTGCATAGTTTCCTTCCTGCAAGAGTACAGATAGGTGGGAGCAGAAGAATAAATGCAGTTTGCCATCCCAGCATGGTTTTTAATGGTGTTTTCAAAGTTCATTTTCCACACAACTAGACTACAATGTACTCTTAAGCGAAACATGCAATATTTTGGGTCTATAATCATGTCAAAGATGGTTGTGTGGATTATTCCCAAGTATGGAACTCAATTAGCTACAAGGGACTCTTAAGGAAATTGCAATAGTTTTCGACATTATTACAGTTGCGATAGTTGGAGTTTGAAGGTTTTTTTTTTTTTCCTTCTCAAAGGGAGGAACCACCCTGTTATCTGAACTCAACCAATTATAAAGTAGACAAAGGCTAACGCAAATGCTATTTGTGTCAAGATAGATTTGTTTTTTCCTTGTTACTGGACACAGGGTGACTTGAATTGGAGCTCCGGAGGGGAAAAAGTATTTGCTCCACAGATGTTTGTTTTGTTCTTCTTCAGTCTTGGAAGCCCTATTAAATCTTAATCCAAAACACATAATCAAGAAGACCGTCACATTATTCCTCATAAAGCTCTTCATCGTAAGAAATTTTAAAGCCGAAGAGTAGCTATACAATCCTGATGGCGCCTTTGACATTGAGGGAACCCTCATAGTGGATCCATCACAAATAGTCAAATGAAACACAAAGTCCACGATATCTCCCGAGCTATCTTCGTGGAATGCGGGGGAAACTCTCACGAACAACTGGTTAGAAAACTGCCCCACCTCACTGCCGGTTAAAAAACGGCGAAGGGAAAATACTAATTGATGGTAACAACGCAAGCTTTGGATGAAGGGATTGATTTAACTGTTGCAGATCCCAGCAAGCATATTAAGGACAACCACTTGACAATCTGCAAATAGAATGTTCGCTCTCTGAATACACTTCACACAGCTAACGAATCAGCAGAGACCATCGAAAGCTATAAAGCGGATATAACCAGTCTCCAGAAAGTGCATTGGGATGGAGTTGGGTGGTCGAAAACAATAAAAATACGTCATCTACTTTACTATCAGAAGTAAACTTAGGCAAAAAGTTTTGAGCTCCCGCCACTTAAGTGATGACGATCTACATCAGAGCTCAGTTCCTCATGTATGCTCACGTTTCTATTTTGGCATAAGATCGGAAACCGTGCCGTCGCGTCTTCATATAGCTTCAAGCCATCTGTATGTATGTAATTTGGCACGACAGCTCATGGAGAGCCAAGGTCTAGCTTCTCACAACCATTCATGTTGTGCGTGTTATATTCTTCGCACGAATGGAAGGGACCTACAGTTTAATGCCGACTCCGAACGGCGAATTGAGAAGCTTTTCGTGACAGATTGTACTCTTGCAGGTTTGTCATGCCTACGAAGAGGTGGTGCCGCGAAAAAACTTTTGGTGGTTTTTTTGAGAATCGAACCTGTCTCTCGCTTAGCAGTCCAATGCACTAACCACTAAGCCTAAGCCGCGGCGACCACCATCAAGCCATCTGAGACTGCCGAATCAAGGTATTAGCAGTAGCTGACTGCCAACTATGAAAATAATCTTTACTGCCGGATAAGTACTGGCGAACAATAAGAGTGTTTCAACAAGAGCTTCAGGCCTATTAGTTTCAGATCCTTCCTTCTGAGCAACATAGAAAGACTGATTAAACTATTCGTGTGTAAAAAAAAATTTGCTTAGAGGTCGCACCATCTATCAAAGATACAACAGGCCTACCAACGTCCTCCAAACAAAATTCAGCAGACAGTGTGATATCTCCGCTAAGCACTCTCAATACCTCTAACGTCTACACTCAAACATACGCGAATAATATTGTCTCTCTTTCTCTCAAGTCTTGACCTATGACTGTCTACTCTAAGGCATTCAGGGCCCTGTACGCGTTCGACAATTCCTGTGCCTTCATTAAACCCTCTCAAAAGCAAGATTGTTCTCTTTACTGATCCAACTCGAAGCTAGTGCTTAGAGGCATTGCTATCCAGCTTTCCAAGTACTTTTCTATGGAGGAACCACATCGAACTGAAGGCTTCCACAACACTGTCGGTCTTCTAGCAATGCAAATGTGTCTTAAGCAAGACGCGGCATTTTGTCGCCAAAAAAAAAACGTCTTTTGAATCGCCCCGGCTGTTTGGTGGAGTATGCTTCCGCATAAGTACGTTGCTGTTCCAAATAACTGCTTGAGATCTTTTCTCAATACGTTTGGTTTTACTGTAGACGCTTTTATCAGCTTTGAGAGGAATAAAGTCGTATTTTTACGATAAAGTCGATTTTCCATGGAATACGACAACATTTACCGAGGAGAGAAGTATCAGCCTAGCTGCGCTTAAGATTTTGCTCAATCTTTTAACCACTTCCACAATAGATCAAGAATACAAAACTTTCTTGAATCACTAAATCTTTTTGATGTCCCAGGACACAGCGGAACAAAAAGTAATAGTTGGAGTTAGTTAGTTTAAAGTTTATTTTCACTAGTAATTAAATAAAAATAAATCAGGTATATAAAGTTGAGAATACGATCTTCGATCTACGATAAGAACTTGTTAGACAACGTTCAGAAGAGCAACCATCTCCACAGTCGAAGCTGACATGTTTCTTCATAATGCAGACAAACCCGATGTCTGTTTGACACAAATTATTGCAAACTTACTGGCGTTACTGCAGGCACTTCATTGGGTTAGGTCATGGCAACACCACAATTTGTTTCGACACTACGGAACACACTCTATGAAATGATCTTGCCTTTGCTTCTTGATGGTTGCAAGAAATTCTTTTCAAATGAAAATGTCATTGTATACTCTTCACCTACCCTGACTTTTCCGATGAGATTAGTTAATTGGAAACTTCCTGGATAATGGAAAAAAAAGGGATTTATTCCAGAAAACAGTACTCAACTTGCTTTTTTCAAAACTGATCGCTGAAATTCCTATTCAAATTTTTTTGTTCCCTCCCCAAATCTCCTACTTGTCAAAATACTTACCACCTCACCCATTTACACCTCATTCTCTTTTTTTTTCTCTCATATTGCCTACTTTTCGAAATATTCCCCACCTCACATATTTAAATCCCATTCTCATTTTTGCCACCAAACCTCCTACTTTTCAAAATATTCCCCACCTCACCCACTTACACCTCATTCTCTCTTTCTCAACTGATATGCGAGCGAACAGCATCATTTCATCGATCACCACCCACACCACATGTCACATCACACACGACAAGGCAGAGAGAAAAAATGTATATCAGCACACACTCAACCACTTGCTCTCAGAAATTCTCACAAAAGTGGTGAAACTTGTCTCCACAGTCCACACACACGGTCGGCCTCTACCTCACTCGTGTTGAGGATGGGGACTTTATAAGCGCTCAGTCGACTGAGCAAGTGACGCAGTGTGTGGTTGACTTTTGTGGAGACTAGTGTGGTGGGTACATGGTTCCGATAATTCGTTCGTACTTTACTTCGTCAGTCAGTCAATCGGTCGGGAGTTTTTTTTTTTGTGCATGTTCGTGATTGATCAAGAAGACAGTCAGTCAATCGGTCGAAGGTTTTTTTTTTTTGGTGAATGCTCGTGATTGAACATGAAGACTGTCAGTCAATCGGTCGGAAGTTTTTTTTTTTTTTCTGTTCATGTTCGTGATTGGACAAGAAGACAGTCAGTCAATCGGTCGAAGGTTTTTTTTTCGGTACGCGTTCGTGATGGAACACGAAGACAGTCAGTCCATCGGTCAGTCAGTCAATCGGTCGGAAGTTTTTTTTTTTTTTTCGGTGAATGCTCGTGATTGAACATGAAGACTGTCAGTCAATCGGTCAGAAGTTTTTTTTTTTTTTCTGTGCATGTTCGTGATTGGACAGGCAAACAGTCAGTCAATCGGTCTAAAGGTTTTTTTTTTTTTGAGTACGCGTTCGTGATGGAACACAAAGACAGTCAGTCAATCGGTCTAAAGATTTTTTTTTTTTTCGGTACGCATTCGTGATGGAACGGTCTAACGTTTTTTTTTTTTTTTTTTTTTTTTAAGGCAGTGGACTTGCGGGCTGAATGTTTGTTCTCTTCCTGTTGGGTGTGGAGTGCAGCAGCTGATGGATTCTGCAGCCTCAATGCAGCCTGAATGAATGTAAGTAACTTCTGTTTTTTTTTTTTTTTTGTAATTATCTAGTGTTTTCTTCAGGATGCTGATGGCTTGCGTCAAGCTGAGAACTCTCGGGCTGAGTGTTGGGTCTGTTCCTGTTGGGTGTGGAGTGTAGCAGCTGATGGATTTATTACTGCATCGAGCTGAGAAGGTGATGGCTAAGTGTTTGGTAGCATGCCGTCGAAGACCACGTTGAATTGACACTCCGATGCTTCATGCAGAGACTTGCTTGGTCATGCAACTGGTAAGTGGTAAGTCTAACTTATATTTGGGTAGAAATTTTGATTGGGGGTTGGGGTGGTCCGATTAGAGGATGATTTCGTTAGCTTCGACAATCAGTCAACAAGGTTTACGATATTTGAGAAAGACAGTCTTCCAAATAGACGAAAGGGGCGGTGTAGAACTAGAATTCCTTCGAGCTAGGGTTCAGGTTTCAGGTCTTAGGTTCTAGCTAGGTCGTGCGAGGTGCTAGGATAGGTAAGATGATGGGTACGGAGCTTTGACTATTAGGAACAGTTTGAGCTAGGTCCTCCCCGCGGGTATTGGTGAGAGATGTTTGACCTCTTCAGCTAGGACAGGTTATAGGTGATGCATAGCTATAGGAATAGTTAGGTCCTACCCACGGACGGTGGGTGAGCCCCCCGTGTAAGACAGGTGTGTAGCATTAGGAATAGTTCGAGCTAGGTCCTCCCCGCGGGTATTGGTGAAAGATGTTTGACCTCTCCAGCTAAGATAGGTGGTAGGTGATGCGTAGCCTTAGTAATAGTAAGGTCCTCCCCACGGACGGTGGGTGAGAACAATTTGAGCTCTCCGAGTCAGGCAGGTGATAGGTGATGTAGGAATTGTTTGAGCTAGGTCCTCCCCACGGACGGTGGGTGACTAAGTTTTGACCTCTCCAGCTAAGACAGGTGATATGTGATGAGTAGCTTTAGGAATAGTTAGGTTCTCCCTACGGACGGTGGGTGAGTGAGGTCAAAGTAAATATACTTGAGCTAGGTACTAGTTGTCTGTAACTAAATTTACCAACGAAAGTGGCAACGACTTCGAACACAACAACCCTCTAGTTGATTGGAACACGTGATTCCATTTTCTCACATTACCATCAGCTAGTAACTAACAAACATAAGCAGTAGAGCAGGAGCGAAACAAAACGGGTTTCATTCCCGTGAATACTACTGAATGCCATTCCCTGTAGACGAAAGTCAAGACCCCCTCAAAGGCATTGCAGTTATTAAAGCTCTCGCACTTGTGTTCACTAACATGTTCCAGGGTAAGCTCTGTGTTCAAAGTTCCCTGCGTACTCTCGATTTTATCGTAAAAACTGCCCAGCTAACATCGCTGGGTGCACAGGTAATGCTGGCAAATGGTTAGAGGCACACAAATCTCCCTGACATAGTCTTCCCCTGCGTTACAGACCTGCTGAGCACATGCGAGTAGCTATCTGAAAAAACTCCTACGAAGTTTCGCTAGAAGGATTACTCTTTCTAGAACTTAGCTCCAGCTCTTCCATGGCTGCAACTGACACACATACGTTTCTACTTACAAACCTGACTGACCTAACTTATATGCATCTCAGGGCTTTTACGGTCTTGAGACATCCAGCGACGATTATCGAGACTATTCCGCTCTTCTCGAATATTTGTTCTGTAGCGTCGTGCTCGCTTAAGACATGACAAGACACACTCCTGCCACATTCGATAGGTCTCTAGGAGACAAGCGATTGTTAGAAATAAAGTAGCTGTAGAGGATAAGGATATCCGATCTAGGTCCTCCCCATGGACGGTGGGTGAGAAATTGTTGAGCTCTCCGAGTAAGACAGGTGTGTAGCATTAGTCCTCTCCAGCTAAGACAGGTGGTAGGTGATGTGTAGCTTTAGGAGTAGTTAGGACCTCCCCACGGACGGTGGGTGAGAAATTGTTGAGCTCTCCGAGTAAGACAGGTGTGTAGCATTAGTCCTCTCCGTCTAAGACAGGTGATGCGTAGCTTTAGGAGTAGCAAGGACCTCCCCACGGACGGTGGGTGAGAAATTGTTGAGCTCCCCGAGTAAGACAGGTGTGTAGCATTAGGAATAGTTCGAGCTAGGTCCTCCCCGCGGGTATTGGTGAGAGATGTTTGACCTCTCCAGTTAAGACATGTGGTAGGTGATGCGTAGCTTCAATGATAGTTAGGTTCTCCCCACGGACGGTGGGTGAGAAAGATTTGAGCTCCCCGAGTAAGACAGGTGTGTAGCATTAGGAATAGTTCGAGCTAGGTCCTCCCCGCATGTATTGGTGAGAGATGTGTGATCTCTCCGGCTAAGAAGGGTGATAGGTGATGCGTAGCTTAAGGAATAGATAGGTTCTCCCCACGGACGGTGGGTGAGAAATTGTTGAGCTCCCCGTGTAAGACAGGTGTGTAGCTTTAGGAATAGTTCGAGCTAGGTCCTCCCCGCGGGTATTGGTGTGCGATGTTCGACCTCTCCAGTTAAGACAGGTGGTAGGTGATGCGTAGCTTTAGGAATAGTTAGGTTCTCCCCTCGGACGGTGGGTGAGAAAGATTTGAGCTCCCTGAGTAAGACAGTTGTGTAGCATTAGGAATAGTTCGAGCTAGGTCCTCCCCGCGGGTATTGGTGAGAGATGTTTGACCTCTCCAGTTAAGACAGGTGGTAGGTGATGCGTAGCTTAAGGAGTAGTAAGGACCTCCCCACGGACGGTGGGTGAGAAATTGTTGAGCTCCCCGAGAAAGACAGGTGTGTAGCATTAGGAATAGTTCGAGCTAGGTCCTCCCCGCATGTATTGGTGAGAGATGTGTGATCTCTCCGGCTAAGAAGGGTGATAGGTGATGCGTAGCTTAAGGAATAGATAGGTTCTCCCCACGGACGGTGGGTGAGAAATTGTTGAGCTCCCCGTGTAAGACAGTTGTGTAGCACTAGGAATAGTTCGAGCTAGGTCCTCCCCGCGGGTATTGGTGAGAGATGTTTGACCTCTCCAGTTAAGATAGGTGGTAGGTGATGCATAGCTTTAGGGATAGTTAGGTTCTCCCCACGGACGGTGGGTGAGAAATTGTTGAGCTCTCCGAGTAAGACAGGTGTGTAGCATTAGTCCTCTCCGTCTAAGACAGGTGATGCGTAGCTTTAGGAGTAGTAAGGACCTCCCCACGGACGGTGGGTGAGAAATTGTTGAGCTCCCCGAGTAAGACAGGTGTGTAGCATTAGGAATAGTTCGAGCTAGGTCCTCCCCGCGGGTATTGGTGAGAGATGTTTGACCTCTCCAGTTAAGACAGGTGGTAGGTGATGCGTAGCTTTAGGGATAGTTAGGTTCTCCCCACGGACGGTGGGTGAGAAAGATTTGAGCTCCCCGAGTAAGACAGGTGTGTAGCATTAGGAATAGTTCGAGCTAGGTCCTCCCCGCATGTATTGGTGAGAGATGTGTGATCTCTCCGGCTAAGAAGGGTGATAGGTGATGCGTAGCTTAAGGAATAGATAGGTTCTCCCCACGGACGGTGGGTGAGAAATTGTTGAGCTCCCCGTGTAAGACAGGTGTGTAGCTTTAGGAATAGTTCGAGCTAGGTCCTCCCCGCGGATATTGGTGTGCGATGTTTGACCTCTCCAGTTAAGACAGGTGGTAGGTGATGCGTAGCTTTAGGAATAGTTAGGTTCTCCCCTCGGACGGTGGGTGAGAAAGATTTGAGCTCCCTGAGTAAGACAGTTGTGTAGCATTAGGAATAGTTCGAGCTAGGTCCTCCCCGCGGGTATTGGTGAGAGATGTTTGACCTCTCCAGTTAAGACAGGTGGTAGGTGATGCATAGCTTTAGGGATAGTTAGGTTCTCCCCACGGACGGTGGGTGAGAAATTGTTGAGCTCTCCGAGTAAGACAGGTGTGTAGCATTAGTCCTCTCCGTCTAAGACAGGTGATGCGTAGCTTTAGGAGTAGTAAGGACCTCCCCACGGACGGTGGGTGAGAAATTGTTGAGCTCCCCGAGTAAGACAGGTGTGTAGCATTAGGAATAGTTCGAGCTAGGTCCTCCCCGCGGGTATTGGTGAGAGATGTGTGATCTCTCCGGCTAAGAAGGGTGATAGGTGATGCGTAGCTTAAGGAATAGATAGGTTCTCCCCACGGACGGTGGGTGAGAAATTGTTGAGCTCCCCGTGTAAGATAGGTGTGTAGCTTTAGGAATAGTTCGAGCTAGGTCCTCCCCGCGGATATTGGTGTGCGATGTTTGACCTCTCCAGTTAAGACAGGTGGTAGGTGATGCGTAGCTTCAGGGATAGTTAGGTTCTCCCCACGGACGGTGGGTGAGAAAGATTTGAGCTCCCCGAGTAAGACAGGTGTGTAGCATTAGGAGTAGTTCGAGCTAGGTCCTCCCCGCATGTATTGGTGAGAGATGTGTGATCTCTCCGGCTAAGAAGGGTGATAGGTGATGCGTAGCTTAAGGAATAGATAGGTTCTCCCCACGGACGGTGGGTGACAAATTGTTGAGCTCCCCGTGTAAGATAGGTGTGTAGCTTTAGGAATAGTTCGAGCTAGGTCCTCCCCGCATGTATTGGTGAGAGATGTGTGATCTCTCCGGCTAAGAAGGGTGATAGGTGATGCGTAGCTTAAGGAATAGATAGGTTCTCCCCACGGACGGTGGGTGAGAAATTGTTGAGCTCTCCGAGTAAGACAGGTGTGTAGCATTAGTCCTCTCCGTCTAAGACAGGTGATGCGTAGCTTTAGGAGTAGTAAGGACCTCCCCACGGACGGTGGGTGAGAAATTGTTGAGCTCCCCGAGTAAGACAGGTGTGTAGCATTAGGAATAGTTCGAGCTAGGTTCTCCCCGCGGGTATTGGTGAGAGATGTTTGACCTCTCCAGTTAAGACAGGTGGTAGGTGATGCGTAGCTTTAGGGATAGTTAGGTTCTCCCCACGGACGGTGGGTGAGAAAGATTTGAGCTCCCCGAGTAAGACAGGTGTGTAGCATTAGGAATAGTTCGAGCTAGGTCCTCCCCGCATGTATTGGTGAGAGATGTGTGATCTCTCCGGCTAAGAAGGGTGATAGGTGATGCGTAGCTTAAGGAATAGATAGGTTCTCCCCACGGACGGTGGGTGAGAAATTGTTGAGCTCCCCGTGTAAGACAGGTGTGTAGCTTTAGGAATAGTTCGAGCTAGGTCCTCCCCGCGGATATTGGTGTGCGATGTTTGACCTCTCCAGTTAAGACAGGTGGTAGGTGATGCGTAGCTTTAGGAATAGTTAGGTTCTCCCCTCGGACGGTGGGTGAGAAAGATTTGAGCTCCCTGAGTAAGACAGTTGTGTAGCATTAGGAATAGTTCGAGCTAGGTCCTCCCCGCGGGTATTGGTGAGAGATGTTTGACCTCTCCAGTTAAGACAGGTGGTAGGTGATGCATAGCTTTAGGGATAGTTAGGTTCTCCCCATGGACGGTGGGTGAGAAATTGTTGAGCTCTCCGAGTAAGACAGGTGTGTAGCATTAGGAATAGTTCGAGCTAGGTCCTCCCCGCATGTATTGGTGAGAGATGTGTGATCTCTCCGGCTAAGAAGGGTGATAGGTGATGCGTAGCTTAAGGAATAGATAGGTTCTCCCCACGGACGGTGGGTGAGAAATTGTTGAGCTCCCTGAGTAAGACAGTTGTGTAGCATTAGGAATAGTTCGAGCTAGGTCCTCCCCGCGGATATTGGTGTGCGATGTTTGACCTCTCCAGTTAAGACAGGTGGTAGGTGATGCGTAGCTTAAGGAATAGATAGGTTCTCCCCACGGACGGTGGGTGAGAAATTGTTGAGCTCTCCGAGTAAGACAGGTGTGTAGCATTAGTCCTCTCCGTCTAAGACAGGTGATGTGTAGCTTTAGGAGTAGTAAAGACCTCCCCACGGACGGTGGGTGAGAAATTGTTGAGCTCCCCGAGTAAGACAGGTGTGTAGCATTAGGAATAGTTCGAGCTAGGTCCTCCCCGCGGGTATTGGTGAGAGATGTGTGATCTCTCCGGCTAAGAAGGGTGATAGGTGATGCGTAGCTTAAGGAATAGATAGGTTCTCCCCACGGACGGTGGGTGAGAAATTGTTGAGCTCCCCGTGTAAGATAGGTGTGTAGCTTTAGGAATAGTTCGAGCTAGGTCCTCCCCGCGGATATTGGTGTGCGATGTTTGACCTCTCCAGTTAAGACAGGTGGTAGGTGATGCGTAGCTTCAGGGATAGTTAGGTTCTCCCCACGGACGGTGGGTGAGAAAGATTTGAGCTCCCCGAGTAAGACAGGTGTGTAGCATTAGGAGTAGTTCGAGCTAGGTCCTCCCCGCATGTATTGGTGAGAGATGTGTGATCTCTCCGGCTAAGAAGGGTGATAGGTGATGCGTAGCTTAAGGAATAGATAGGTTCTCCCCACGGACGGTGGGTGACAAATTGTTGAGCTCCCCGAGTAAGATAGGTGTGTAGCTTTAGGAATAGTTCGAGCTAGGTCCTCCCCGCGGATATTGGTGTGCGATGTTTGACCTCTCCAGCTAAGACAGGCGGCAGGTGATGCGTAGCTTAAAAAATAGATAGGTTCTCCCCACGGACGGTGGGTGAGAAATTGTTGAGCTCCCCGTGTAAGACAGGTGTGTAGCTTTAGGAATAGTTCGAGCTAGGTCCTCCCCGCGGATATTGGTGTGCGATGTTTGACCTCTCCAGTTAAGACAGGTGGTAGGTGATGCGTAGCTTTAGGAATAGTTAGGTTCTCCCCTCGGACGGTGGGTGAGAAAGATTTGAGCTCCCTGAGTAAGACAGTTGTGTAGCATTAGGAATAGTTCGAGCTAGGTCCTCCCCGCGGGTATTGGTGAGAGATGTGTGATCTCTCCGGCTAAGAAGGGTGATAGGTGATGCGTAGCTTAAGGAATAGATAGGTTCTCCCCACGGACGGTGGGTGAGAAATTGTTGAGCTCCCCGTGTAAGACAGGTGTGTAGCTTTAGGAACAGTTCGAGCTAGGTCCTCCCCGCGGATATTGGTGTGCGATGTTTGACCTCTCCAGTTAAGACAGGTGGTAGGTGATGCGTAGCTTTAGGAATAGTTATGTTCTCCCCTCGGACGGTGGGTGAGAAAGATTTGAGCTCCCTGAGTAAGACAGTTGTGTAGCATTAGGAATAGTTCGAGCTAGGTCCTCCCCGCGGGTATTGGTGAGAGATGTTTGACCTCTCCAGTTAAGACAGGTGGTAGGTGATGCATAGCTTTAGGGATAGTTAGGTTCTCCCCACGGACGGTGGGTGAGAAATTGTTGAGCTCTCCGAGTAAGACAGGTGTGTAGCATTAGTCCTCTCCGTCTAAGACAGGTGATGCGTAGCTTTAGGAGTAGTAAGGACCTCCCCACGGACGGTGGGTGAGAAAGATTTGAGCTCCCCGAGTAAGACAGGTGTGTAGCATTAGGAATAGTTCGAGCTAGGTCCTCCCCGCATGTATTGGTGAGAGATGTGTGATCTCTCCGGCTAAGAAGGGTGATAGGTGATGCGTAGCTTAAGGAATAGATAGGTTCTCCCCACGGACGGTGGGTGAGAAATTGTTGAGCTCCCCGTGTAAGACAGGTGTGTAGCTTTAGGAATAGTTCGAGCTAGGTCCTCCCCGCGGATATTGGTGTGCGATGTTTGACCTCTCCAGTTAAGACAGGTGGTAGGTGATGCGTAGCTTTAGGAATAGTTAGGTTCTCCCCTCGGACGGTGGGTGAGAAAAATTTGAGCTCCCTGAGTAAGACAGTTGTGTAGCATTAGGAATAGTTCGAGCTAGGTCCTCCCCGCGGGTATTGGTGAGAGATGTTTGACCTCTCCAGTTAAGACAGGTGGTAGGTGATGCATAGCTTTAGGGATAGTTAGGTTCTCCCCACGGACGGTGGGTGAGAAATTGTTGAGCTCTCCGAGTAAGACAGGTGTGTAGCATTAGTCCTCTCCGTCTAAGACAGGTGATGCGTAGCTTTAGGAGTAGTAAGGACCTCCCCACGGACGGTGGGTGAGAAATTGTTGAGCTCTCCGAGTAAGACAGGTGTGTAGCATTAGTCCTCTCCGTCTAAGACAGGTGATGCGTAGCTTTAGGAGTAGTAAGGACCTCCCCACGGACGGTGGGTGAGAAATTGTTGAGCTCCCCGAGTAAGACAGGTGTGTAGCATTAGGAATAGTTCGAGCTAGGTCCTCCCCGCGGGTATTGGTGAGAGATGTGTGATCTCTCCGGCTAAGAAGGGTGATAGGTGATGCGTAGCTTAAGGAATAGATAGGTTCTCCCCACGGACGGTGGGTGAGAAATTATTGAGCTCCCCGTGTAAGATAGGTGTGTAGCTTTAGGAATGGTTCGAGCTAGGTCCTCCCCGCGGATATTGGTGTGCGATGTTTGACCTCTCCAGTTAAGACAGGTGGTAGGTGATGCGTAGCTTCAGGGATAGTTAGGTTCTCCCCACGGACGGTGGGTGAGAAAGATTTGAGCTCCCCGAGTAAGACAGGTGTGTAGCATTAGGAGTAGTTCGAGCTAGGTCCTCCCCGCATGTATTGGTGAGAGATGTGTGATCTCTCCGGCTAAGAAGGGTGATAGGTGATGCGTAGCTTAAGGAATAGATAGGTTCTCCCCACGGACGGTGGGTGACAAATTGTTGAGCTCCCCGTGTAAGATAGGTGTGTAGCTTTAGGAATAGTTCGAGCTAGGTCCTCCCCGCGGATATTGGTGTGCGATGTTTGACCTCTCCAGCTAAGACAGGCGGCAGGTGATGCGTAGCTGTAGGAATAGTTAGGTTCTCCCCACGGACGGTGGGTGAGAAAGATTTGAGCTCCCCGAGTAAGACAGGTGTGTAGCATTAGGAATAGTTCGAGCTAGGTCCTCCCAGCGGGTATAAGTGTGCGATGTTTGACCTCTCCAGTTAAGACAGGTGGTAGGTGATGCGTAGCTGTAGGAATAGTTAGGTTCTCCCCACGGACGGTGGGTGAGAAAGATTTGAACTCCACGAGTAAGACAGGTGTGTAGCATTAGGAATAGTTCGAGCTAGGTCCTCCCAGCGGGTATTAGTGTGCGATGTTTGACCTCTCCAGTTAAGACAGGTGGTAGGTGATGCATAGCTTTAGGGATAGTTAGGTTCTCCCCACGGACGGTGGGTGAGAAATTGTTGAGCTCTCCGAGTAAGACAGGTGTGTAGCATTAGTCCTCTCCGTCTAAGACAGGTGATGCGTAGCTTAAGGAGTAGTAAGGACCTCCCCACGGACGGTGGGTGAGAAATTGTTGAGCTCTCCGAGTAAGACAGGTGTGTAGCATTAGGAATAGTTCGAGCTAGGTCCTCCCCGCATGTATTGGTGAGAGATGTGTGATCTCTCCGGCTAAGAAGGGTGATAGGTGATGCGTAGCATAAGGAATAGATAAGTTCTCCCCACGGACGGTGGGTGAGAAATTGTTGAGCTCCCCGTGTAAGACAGTTGTGTAGCATTAGGAATAGTTCGAGCTAGGTCCTCCCCGCGGGTATTGGTGAGAGATGTTTGACCTCTCCAGCTAAGACAGGCGGCAGGTGATGCGTAGCTGTAGGAATAGTTAGGTTCTCCCCACGGACGGTGGGTGAGAAAGATTTGAACTCCACGAGTAAGACAGGTGTGTAGCATTAGGAATAGTTCGAGCTAGGTCCTCCCCGCGGGTATTGGTGAGAGATGTTTGACCTCTCCAGTTAAGACAGGTGGTAGGTGATGCGTAGCTTCAAGGATAGTTAGGTTCTCCCCACGGACGGTGGGTGAGAAAGATTTGAGCTCCCCGAGTAAGACAGGTGTGTAGCATTAGGAGTAGTTCGAGCTAGGTCCTCCCCGCATGTAATGGTGAGAGATGTGTGATCTCTCCGGCTAAGAAGGGTGATAGGTGATGCGTAGCTTAAGGAATAGATAGGTTCTCCCCACGGACGGTGGGTGAGAAATTGTTGAGCTCCCCGTGTAAGACAGGTGTGTAGCTTTAGGAATAGTTCGAGCTAGGTCCTCCCCGCGGATATTGGTGTGCGATGTTTGACCTCTCCAGCTAAGACAGGCGGCAGGTGATGCGTAGCTGTAGGAATAGTTAGGTTCTCCCCACGGACGGTGGGTGAGAAAGATTTGAGCTCCCCGAGTAAGACAGGTGTGTAGCATTAGGAATAGTTCGAGCTAGGTCCTCCCAGCGGGTATTATTGTGCGATGTTTGACCTCTCCAGTTTAGACAGGTGATAGGTGATGCGTAGCTTTAGGAGTAGCTAGGTCCTCCCCACGGACGGTGCTTGAGAAAGGTTTGATCTCCCCGAGTAAGACAGGTGTGTAGCATTAGGAATAGTTCGAGCTAGGTCCTCCCCGCGGGTATTGGTGAGAGATGTTTGACCTCTCCAGCTAAGACGGGTGGTAGGTGATACGTAGCTTTAGGAAAGTTAGGTCCTCCCCACGGACGGTGGGTGAGAAATTGTTGAGCTCTCCGAGTAAGACAGGTGTGTAGCATTAGGAATAGTTTGAGCTAGGTCCTCCCCGCGGGTATTGGTGAGAGATGTTTGACCTCTCCAGCTAAGACAGGTGATAGGTGATGCATAGCTATAGGAATAGTTAGGTCCTACCCACGGACGGTGGGTGAGAACAATTTGAGCTCTCTGAGTTAGGCAAGTGATAGGTGATGTAGGAATTGTTTGAGCTAGGTCCTCCCCACGGACGGTGGGTGACTAAGTTTTGACCTCTCCAGCTAAGACAGGTGATATGTGATGAGTAGCTTTAGGAATAGTTAGGTTCTCCCTACGGACGGTGGGTGAGTGAGGTCAAAGTAAATATACTTGAGCTAGGTACTAGTTGTCTGTAACTAAATTTACCAACGAAAGTGGCAACGACTTCGAACACAACAACCCTCTAGTTGATTGGAACACGTGATTCCATTTTCTCACATTACCATCAGCTAGTAACTAACAAACATAAGCAGTAGAGCAGGAGCGAAACAAAACGGGTTTCATTCCCGTGAATACTACTGAATGCCATTCCCTGTAGACGAAAGTCAAGACCCCCTCAAAGGCATTGCAGTTATTAAAGCTCTCGCACTTGTGTTCACTAACATGTTCCAGGGTAAGCTCTGTGTTCAAAGTTCCCTGCGTACTCTCGATTTTATCGTAAAAACTGCCCAGCTAACATCGCTGGGTGCACAGGTAATGCTGGCAAATGGTTAGAGGCACACAAATCTCCCTGACATAGTCTTCCCCTGCGTTACAGACCTGCTGAGCACATGCGAGTAGCTATCTGAAAAAACTCCTACGAAGTTTCGCTAGAAGGATTACTTTTTCTAGAACTTAGCTCCAGCTCTTCCATGGCTGCAACTGACACACATACGTTTCTACTTACAAACCTGACTGACCTAACTTATATGCATCTCAGGGCTTTTACGGTCTTGAGACATCCAGCGACGATTATCGAGACTATTCCGCTCTTCTCGAATATTTGTTCTGTAGCGTCGTGCTCGCTTAAGACATGACAAGACACACTCCTGCCACATTCGATAGGTCTCTAGGAGACAAGCGCTTGTTAGAAATAAAGTAGCTGTAGAGGATAAGGATATCCGATCTAGGTCCTCCCCATGGACGGTGGGTGAGAAATTGTTGAGCTCTCCGAGTAAGACAGGTGTGTAGCATTAGTCCTCTCCAGCTAAGACAGGTGGTAGGTGATGTGTAGCTTTAGGAGTAGTTAGGACCTCCCCACGGACGGTGGGTGAGAAATTGTTGAGCTCTCCGAGTAAGACAGGTGTGTAGCATTAGTCCTCTCCGTCTAAGACAGGTGATGCGTAGCTTTAGGAGTAGCAAGGACCTCCCCACGGACGGTGGGTGAGAAATTGTTGAGCTCCCCGAGTAAGACAGGTGTGTAGCATTAGGAATAGTTCGAGCTAGGTCCTCCCCGCGGGTATTGGTGAGAGATGTTTGACCTCTCCAGTTAAGACATGTGGTAGGTGATGCGTAGCTTCAATGATAGTTAGGTTCTCCCCACGGACGGTGGGTGAGAAAGATTTGAGCTCCCCGAAAAAGACAGGTGTGTAGCATTAGGAATAGTTCGAGCTAGGTCCTCCCCGCATGTATTGGTGAGAGATGTGTGATCTCTCCGGCTAAGAAGGGTGATAGGTGATGCGTAGCTTAAGGAA
Organism: Criorhina ranunculi; assembly: GCA_951813785.1. Classification (NCBI taxonomy): domain Eukaryota; kingdom Metazoa; phylum Arthropoda; class Insecta; order Diptera; family Syrphidae; genus Criorhina; species Criorhina ranunculi. The sequence goes on along the minus strand of OX638385.1, from coordinate 28,264,779 downwards.
TAGATAGGTTCTCCCCACGGACGGTGGGTGAGAAATTGTTGAGCTCCCCGTGTAAGACAGGTGTGTAGCTTTAGGAATAGTTCGAGCTAGGTCCTCCCCGCGGATATTGGTGTGCGATGTTTGACCTCTCCAGTTAAGACAGGTGGTAGGTGATGCGTAGCTTTAGGAATAGTTAGGTTCTCCCCTCGGACGGTGGGTGAGAAAGATTTGAGCTCCCTGAGTAAGACAGTTGTGTAGCATTAGGAATAGTTCGAGCTAGGTCCTCCCCGCGGGTATTGGTGAGAGATGTTTGACCTCTCCAGTTAAGACAGGTGGTAGGTGATGCATAGCTTTAGGGATAGTTAGGTTCTCCCCACGGACGGTGGGTGAGAAATTGTTGAGCTCTCCGAGTAAGACAGGTGTGTAGCATTAGGAATAGTTCGAGCTAGGTCCTCCCCGCATGTATTGGTGAGAGATGTGTGATCTCTCCGGCTAAGAAGGGTGATAGGTGATGCGTAGCTTAAGGAATAGATAGGTTCTCCCCACGGACGGTGGGTGAGAAATTGTTGAGCTCCCCGAGTAAGACAGGTGTGTAGCATTAGGAATAGTTCGAGCTAGGTCCTCCCCGCGGGTATTGGTGAGAGATGTTTGACCTCTCCAGTTAAGACAGGTGGTAGGTGATGCGTAGCTTTAGGAATAGTTAGGTTCTCCCCTCGGACGGTGGGTGAGAAATTGTTGAGCTCCCTGAGTAAGACAGTTGTGTAGCACTAGGAATAGTTCGAGCTAGGTCCTCCCCGCGGGTATTGGTGAGAGATGTTTGACCTCTCCAGTTAAGATAGGTGGTAGGTGATGCATAGCTTTAGGGATAGTTAGGTTCTCCCCACGGACGGTGGGTGAGAAATTGTTGAGCTCTCCGAGTAAGACAGGTGTGTAGCATTAGTCCTCTCCGTCTAAGACAGGTGATGCGTAGCTTTAGGAGTAGTAAGGACCTCCCCACGGACGGTGGGTGAGAAATTGTTGAGCTCCCCGAGTAAGACAGGTGTGTAGCATTAGGAATAGTTCGAGCTAGGTCCTCCCCGCGGGTATTGGTGAGAGATGTTTGACCTCTCCAGTTAAGACAGGTGGTAGGTGATGCGTAGCTTCACTGATAGTTAGGTTCTCCCCACGGACGGTGGGTGAGAAAGATTTGAGCTCCCCGAGTAAGACAGGTGTGTAGCATTAGGAATAGTTCGAGCTAGGTCCTCCCCGCATGTATTGGTGAGAGATGTGTGATCTCTCCGGCTAAGAAGGGTGATAGGTGATGCGTAGCTTAAGGAATAGATAGGTTCTCCCCACGGACGGTGGGTGAGAAAGGTTTGAACTCCACGAGTAAGACAGGTGTGTAGCATTAGGAATAGTTCGAGCTAGGTCCTCCCAGCGGGTATTAGTGTGCGATGTTTGACCTCTCCAGTTAAGACAGGTGGTAGGTGATGCATAGCTTTAGGGATAGTTAGGTTCTCCCCACGGACGGTGGGTGAGAAATTGTTGAGCTCCCCGAGTAAGACAGGTGTGTAGCATTAGGAATAGTTCGAGCTAGGTCCTCCCAGCGGGTATTAGTGTGCGATGTTTGACCTCTCCAGTTAAGACAGGTGGTAGGTGATGCGTAGCTGTAGGAATAGTTAGGTTCTCCCCACGGACGGTGGGTGAGAAAGGTTTGAACTCCCTGAGTAAGACAGTTGTGTAGCATTAGGAATAGTTCGAGCTAGGTCCTCCCCGCGGGTATTGCTGTAAGATGTTTGACCTCTCCAGTTCAGACAGGCGGCAGGTGATGCGTAGCTGTAGGAATAGTTAGGTTCTCCCCACGGACGGTGGGTGAAAAAGATTTGAGCTCCCCGAGTAAGACAGGTGTGTAGCATTAGGAATAGTTCGAGCTAGGTCCTCCCAGCGGGTATTGGTGAGAGATGTTTGACCTCTCCAGTTAAGACAGGTGGAAGGTGATGCGTAGCTGTAGGAATAGTTAGGTTCTCCCCACGGACGGTGGGTGAAAAAGATTTGAGCTCCCCGAGTAAGACAGGTGTGTAGCATTAGGAATAGTTCGAGCTAGGTCCTCCCAGCGGGTATTGGTGAGAGATGTTTGACCTCTCCAGCTAAGACAGGTGGTAGGTGATGCGTAGCTTTAGGAATGGTTAGGTTCTCCCCACGGACGGTAGTTGAAAAAGATTTGAGCTCCCCGAGTAAGACAGGTGTGTAACATTAGGAATAGTTCGAGCTAGGTACCCCGCGGGTATTGGTGTAAGATGTTTGACCTCTCCAGCTAAGACAGGCGGCAGGTGATGCGTAGCTGTAGGAATAGTTAGGTTCTCCCCACGGACGGTGGGTTAGAAAGATTTGAGCTCCCCGAGTAAGACAGGTGTGTAGCATTAGGAATAGTTCGAGCTAGGTCCTACCAGCGGGTATTGGTGTGCGATGTTTGACCTCTCCAGTTAAGACAGGTGGTAGGTGATGCGTAGCTTTAGGAATAGTTAGGTTCTCCCCACGGACGGTGGGTGAGAAATTGTTGAGCTCCCCGAGTTAGACAGGTGTGTAGCATTAGGAATAGTTCGAGCTAGGTCCTCCCCGCGGGTATTGGTGAGAGATGTTTGACCTCTCCGGCTAAGACATGTGGTAGGTGATGCATAGCTTTAGGGATAGTTAGGTTCTTCCCACGGACAGTGGTTAAGAAAGGTTTGAGCTCTCCGAGTAAGACCGGTGTATAGCATTAGGAATAGTTCGAGCTGGGTCCTCCCCTCGAGTGGTAGGTGAGAGATGTATGACCTCACAGAGTAAGACAGGTGTGTAGCATTAGGGATAGTTCGAGCTAGGTCCCCCCCACGGACGGTGGGTGAGAAAGTTTGAGCTCTCCGGATAAAACAGGTGATAGGTGATGCGCTTCATAAGGAATAGTTAGAGCTAAGCCCTCCCCACGGACTGTGAGTGAGAAATGTTTGAGCTCTCCGAGTAAGCAAATTCTTTACACACGAATAGTTTCATCAGTCTTTCTATGTTTTTCAGTAATAAAGATGTGAAACTGATAGGCCTGAAGATCTTGTTGAGACTCTCTTATTGTTCATCAGTAATTAACCGTCAGTAAAGATTTTTTTTCAGAGTAGACAGTAGCTGAATAATACCTTGTTTCGGCAGCCTCAGATGACTTGATTTGGTCTTCCTCATCGTCATACAAGGGTGCGCAGAAGTTATCACTCGATGTTCTTTGGCTGTAATTTTTTTTATGAATGAAAAGCTTGGATTCTGCTTTTGGATTATGTTTATTTGGTGTCTCAAATTTTTGTTCCATTAAGTGGAGAAAATGGTATTAGCTAAGTGGCCGCCACCAGAATTGATGACCATTCGAGCCCGATTTATAGCATTTTCCACCACTCTTGCCAGAATTTCCGGCGATAGGTCCTAGCATTCTCTTTGAGAGCTTCAAGATTCAGTCACAATTCACCTAATTGAGGAAGGAGAAAGTCGTTGAGCATGGCTCTGTAGCGTTCGCCGTCCACAGTAGTCGTTTGGTGACATCCTCAGCCACAGCTGCCGTATTCTCAGTAAAAGGGCTACTCCGGGGCCGGCCAGACCTGACAGCATCGCGTGTTGTTTCATACTCTTCTAGGCAAGCGGCTAAACGTCATAGTGTTTGCCCAGTTGGTATCGGACGACCGGAAAAACTGCGTCGAAATTCACGCTGCGCAAACACCACCGACGAATTATTAAGAAATTTGGCAAATATTCGTGGGACTTATGCCGAGTTGGTTGGGTTGATAGTTGAGTGAACAATGTACTGATGGACGCTTGCTTAGTTGGTTGATGTTAAGATCGTGGTTTATTTATGTACCTAGTGTAGTTTAATTGTTTGAGCTTCTTGTGGTTGATTATGGATAAGTCACTGAAGAGAAATGGAGCTATGAATGATTGATCTTCTTGTCTGAAGAGCTGCTTAAAAGACTTTAGCCCGCTCTAGAAAAGCTTTGAATCGAAATTTTTAATGCTGCCTTACTGTAGGAAGTGATGAAAATTCAAGTCGTAGATACCCGCGCTCGCTTCGTTCTCGGGTTTTGATACATAGGTGATTGGAAATTCTTGGTGTTAGAGCTACCATAGGTCAATGCAATGCCTTCAAAGGTGATAGAGTTGAAATACGTCTTAAAGTTGATTCCAGGAGGCAGGATGGAGTCTGTGATGTAAATAACCGGGTTTAAAAGAAATGCTTATAGACGTCCAACGTCGATTTGAAGTTCCTCAAACGAGGAAGTTAGGATGGTCTAGGAGAACTTCCAAGGCTATGCAGTTCTATGTCCTGTGATACCAGTACAGACAAGCCTTGCATTTTGTAAAGAGAGTGTCATGCTCAAGTGATGGATGGGTGATAAGAAGGACTATAATAGTGAAGTGCGTCAAGAGCATTATTTTTCGCCTCCGGCCTCACTTCTTCCCAGAAAGTCTGGAATGTGCCTATAGCGCTTTTCTAGATGGTTTTCTTTCAGATGAGTCTTTGGTCCTGATTTTCTCTTATGTAGGCAGACCTGTAAAGTAATATACTTAAGTATTTAAGGACTGAAGTACTACTTAAGTACAACTACCTTGAACTCATTTGTTTTTAAGTACAAGTACAATTCCTTGGTACTTGTATTTCAAATACACATACCGGAACTTGTACTTGTACTTGTAATTCCCGGTATTGGTATTTGAAATTCTTTAAGTAGAAGTGCCAAGGAATTGTACTTGCACTTGCATTTTACAGGTCTGTACGTAGGGACTTGACTTCCTATAAGAATGAGCTTTGAGCATATTGATTTTACTTTTACTGCATTGAACATGACTTCTTCGTTTAAATAGGATGTTCGAGAGTATAAAATAAATAAGAATATTGTACACACATAAACATACATTTTTTATATACTTTTTCTTTAAATATAAAACTATTAACAACACTATTGCTTTATATTTACTTATATTACAATTAAATGAACCAGCAATTGAGTGACGGGTTGATATTATCAGCTTATATTGTTCGCCTGTAATCAAGTGAATTATATAAATTACAAGACACATGCATGAACATTTTTAAAAATAATTTACCTCCATAAAACGCTCCCATGCTTTGCCTCTCCAAATTGGTAACTTACCAACTTGTGTAAAGTTTTTAAATTTTCCATGAAGTGTTCTATGAAATCAATGAGTTACTAAACTACATACGTACATATATATATATTAGTCGGTATAATTACCTCTGAGTTACAATCTGAAAGGCAGTTTTTAAACCAACTTGCGGCAAAAACTGCAACTCTTTCATTGAAGCACTATTTAACATTTGCAGAATAGCTTTTTGATGATTCGCTAAAGCTTTTTTTCTAGGTTGATTTTCTTTTCCTTCCTCAAAATATCCAGCTATGATCGTATTATTGACCATAGGCTTCTTTCTACCTCTAGATTTTGTAGTTGCTTTGGATTTATAAGACGATGATACATTTTCATTTTCGTTCTCGTTCTCCAGAAGCGGAGAGTTTTTGAAAGAAGCTAATCGAATACTTCGACGTCTCGCGTCATTTAGAGTTTTTATTGAAGGAACTTGTCGACTTTTTCGTCTAGTTGTGATCGTGGAATCGTTGACACTAAACGATTCTGTCATTGAGGACAATCTTCGAGACCGGCGTAGTGGTTTTGCAAAGAGAACAGTTTCATCAGTACTTAACAAATCGTCACCCTGTGTTGAGTTTGATATTTGATTCGGGTAGTAGTCTGGAATTGGTCGTAAATCAGGAATTTTTGGAATTTTGAAACTCGGACTGTTTGCGAGGAACTGCAAAAATTTAAATTTTGAACACAAGAACATTTAAGTTTTTTTTTTTTCTGCAAATTTACCAATTCACAGCGCACATTGCTGTCGATGGTTTGGTTCTCTTCGATTGTTTTTTCAGCAGGTTTTGCTAAAAGTTCTTGTCGGATAACGTCTTGCAGAACGCGTTTCATCGTACATTTCATGGTTGTTTCCATTTCAGCCATACATTTTCTTACAATTGGACTGTATGTGCTATTTTAAGATACAAAATGTTAAAAAACAACATAAGTAAAACGATTTTATGTGAACAAACCTTGGTTCTGTAGGTTGACTTTCAATTTGTGTCGACGTGGAAATATCAATACTTAGTAACGATGCACGTGAGTCAAGCGTTGTATCATTATATCGATCAAGATGCGATTCCCTTGACAATGGTTCAAAAGAAAACGGCATTCTTGCTGATCCAATTCTAAAAAAAAAAAATTATATATGTATGTATTTAACGATGACATTATTGTATTCGATTATTTTGACCAACTTTTGCTTTTCTTTCGGCGTATGTCCAATGTCCGTGCGATTGAATTTCAGATTTTCAGTTCTCCTTTCCTTTTTACTTGGGGTAGAAAACGTATTCCCATGATAGGGAATGCTCTTCGGAACGCTATTCTGTTTAGAATTAACAACAGAGAGTGGTCGTTTGTATGGTGTCGGGGTAGCCAACGAAGGTTTGGATTTAAATGGTGTTTTCGATCTCTAAAAGAAAGCAAATATTGTTTTAAAAAATTATTTAGACTCAAAGAATGAATAAGGTAGTGTTTTACAGGAGAAAGCTAAAAATAAAAGTCGATGGGTATGATTCTGGAACTCCTTCAAAATCAACTCTGACCATTTCTTGATGACTCGGTCTAGAGTTGGACTGTCAAATGAAAACAAATCTCCGCCCCATTTGAAAAAGTTCAATGTTGAAAGCTGGGTACACCCGGGGTGGATACAGGCGGGGACCGCATGCGATTCTCTAGTACCATCCACAACTACCAAGGAACGATTAGTGAATATAGTGCGCCGCACTCTGAGATCAAAGAGATAGTTGAATCCATACCATGGGGAAGATAAGCGTTTCATGCAGCACTCAAATGGACATCAAACAGAGAGCGTAGATATAAGATGAGAACTCAAATCCAATCAACAACAAAAAAAAATCCCCATCCCCAGGGTACTGATTCTTTAAAGCGATATCACTCTCAAAAGATATCTCTAGTCACGATTTTGTTTTCTTTAACTCCATAAACAATAGCAAACTGTCTCTAGAGGGTGACAAGACAAATAATAGTGGGAAGAGTATCTCTTAGAAAAATTACAATGAGCGACTTTGAACTATCCATTTAGGTGTCGTTTTCTGTCTTGCATTTCATGTAGGGGAATAATGCTTTGATGCGATTACATTTTCAGATAATTTTGTGCTGTATTATGCAAACCAGACAGAAACTACGTAAGTACAAAATTGGAAGCAGGGAAAAAAGGAAAACATATTAAGCAAGCAAGCATCTACGATCTATAGGCTTAACATTTGAACAACAAAATAGACATACCTTGAATTCCATTAGTTTTGAGTTTATTTGTGGATTGTGTTTTAAATCTTTTGCATTTTGAGCAAATCTAAGTGTAGACAGTGTCTCGCTTAGATCCTCCCGATGCGGACTAATGCAAGCCAACAGAGTTAAATTGGAATTCGGATTTAAGGAATCTAAAATGAGAGGCGAAATAACTGCTTAACATGTTTCAATAAATATATTTTTCAGCGTTAACTCACCTTGGAGCGCCGAACTGAGAACACTGTCTCGATATGGAATCACCTTGTACCCATGGGTTATGGCCTGTAGGACCTTTCCGATTGATAACAAACCTTGATTGATGTGCACTCCTTCGGATAGTGCTACACCTTGGTGACCTGTACGACGAACACCCTCTGACCCCGCCAAGTCTACCAAATTAAAACAAGATTGAGTGGTCTTGTTCGTCACGTAAATTGTAAATATGGCATGTGATCTTGAACTTTGGGGATTCATTTTTGTCGGTCGAACATGACGGTTTCTTGTTCCTTGATTTAGAAGAACATAGCCGTCTTCAACATTACTAATGGTTTTCTTGTTTCCACCAGTAAATTTGTAACCTAAAATAAAAGAGAAAACAAGCAAAAAATGTTAGTTGTAGTTGCAGCAATGAATAGTAGTCATGATTTGGCAACACTAGCAACATGAGCTGCGGTGTCCGAGTGGTTAAGGAGATGGACTTGAAATCCATTGGGTTCTACCCGCACAGGTTCGAATCCTGTCCGCAGCGAGATTTTTTTTTTTTGCTACAATTACCAATATATACATGCACATGCCCAAGCCGGAGCTTTAGAAAAAAAACTAAGATATGTATGTACCTACATCCACTGTGAAAGCACTAAGCCCAAAAACGGTCGTTGGCCATAACATAGGTACATAAATTTATGTATAAGAACATTTTTGGGTTGAAGAGATATCTCAGATGAAGAAGTCCAAAAAATTACTCGCAATTGCCGACGATCTTAACATAATCGGAAGAACGCACAACTAAAGTTGTTTATAAGACCTATGGCGCAAAGACATGAACTTTGTCAAAAATGGATGAGGTTGCTCTTGACTGTTTTGAAAAGAAAATTGTTGGTCCCCTACTGCAGAGACGGGACGGTGAGTAGATAGAGGAGGACATACGACAAACTGTATCGGTTGTACAACGTCATCGACTTTGCTAGAAGTACGAAGGTCCAACGAACGGACAAATAGTTCGACAAAAGTAAATAAGCTGTGCAAGTTTTATATGTTGTACACCCTACCACGTGCCGCTGTTGTACAGCTCACAGTTCACTTTGTACACACAACTTACCTCTAACAATTGGCTCGGTAGGATTTTCACTAAGTAAATCATACACCTTCTCGTTGTAAATTTCTATAAACGAAACTGATATCTCTTCTTTATTATCCTCATTATCCTCCTGACTTTTGTTTCTCAGAATTTCCTGTAAACACCGAGGAATCATTCCAATATTTTCACCTTCCAAGCTCTGTTGAATAAACATACATTTGTATACTAGCATTTTTACAGATGACATCATCGATAGTTCTTACTTCTGGATTAAGTCCCATTGTAAATGACTTGCCCGTTCCTGTTTGACCATAAGCGAGTGCTGTACAATTGTAGCCGTTAAGAACTTTGCCGACCAGCGGCATAACCAAGAGATCAAAGAGTTTCCTCTGTGACACACTTGGCGCTAAAACATGATCAAAGGCAAATGGTTTCTCGTCTACAATCAGAATCTAAATAACAATAATAAATTCGTAAAACAATGGCATTACAATGAATTTATTGAAATATATATGTAAATTTACATTCGAATTTGTTGAGTGATAACTGATGGCACTAGGTTCACCTCTTCTAAATACTTCACGAAGTGGACGTTCTCGAACAGCTATATTTACAGGTAAACTCATGGTAATTTAATTAACAAATAATTGTTTAAAAATAGTACAGATTAAAAATTGAGCGTATTTTACTTTAACTGACACAAACAATTTATTTAAAAAACTCTGATTTCTGATAAACTAAGCGTCACTGCCCTTATATGACATTTGCTGGTTCTCTTATAAAAAATATCGATAAATGGTTAGATTGCAACACTGGGTTTACATTAAAATGCAAAAGACATTCTGTGAGAGATTAAGATTCTCATCATGGGCGAAGTTGCATTTGCTTTAAAAAACTTATCAAAATTAAAGTTTAAGATTTTTTTCTGATTAAGAATAACACAACACTAAAATAATGCTTGGATATTTGATCTGTTTTTTTGTTCACATCTATTTGATGTCCTTTCCTTGGATTCAGAGTCAAATATGAATGTGATTTATTTTCTATAAATATAAAAGCATTCATGAATCTAATAAATTCAGGAATGAGAATGATTAAAATAACTGACTGAATTGAAGGATTTAGGTTTTAATAGCATTTTAGTTCTAATCGTCACCCCAAAAACACTAAAACCACTGAACACCCCACAAAACCTTAGACGTCAGATCGTCTCAGTTGTTTGTATAAAGAAAAAAAACGTCAAGTCAGATTCAGATAAGTAATCGCTATCAGTTTGGAAAAGCGGTCGTGATTTGATTTCTCTCATTTTTCTATGATTTGCTTATAAAAGCACAATATTGAAACTAATGATCTGTAAAATAATACCTTCTCGTTGTGAAATTGCTTATCATTCGTTATTCATTGACACATAGTGAATCAGATTTCCTTAAAAAAAAAAAAAAATTGTTTATATTTTGTAAAATATTTTAACAAAGATGTCACTAGAATCGTGTGTCCCTTTTCCCATCGACAATAAGACTCTAATGGAGGTTGTCCCAAAAGCCAAGGATTGGGCTCTAATGCATGGAGCAGCAATGCGATCCAAGGCGGACTTTAGTCCCGATGCGTTAAATGTAAGTTAGAATGTATAATTGTAGTTTTTACTTTAGTAAAATAAAATTGATTTTTTTTTTTTAGTTTGCTCCGTTTATCTTGACACCATCATCGTTTCCGAGGAAAGAATACAAAAAAGCAGTCGATTTACAAGTGATTCTAAATGAGCTGATGCATCTTGTGTCACATGATGATGAGTTTTTAACAACAACACTTGCGGAAACCATTAAAGTAGACGAATTCACAGGGAATCTTTTTAAGATTTATAAAAAAGTATTAGCCAACGGAATAGCACAGGTAAATTGTTATCATAAATCATCTTTCGTTTTTTTTTTTGTTCTTTTCTTTGCAAACCATCCTTTGAGTATTCATGTAGCAAGTATATATTCTCTTTCGAAAATCGATGTGGTTAATCCAATTGTACTTCTAGGATGTATCACAGTTTTACGAATGAACAAATCGTGGGAGTAAATTATGAAATAAATAATTGATATTTTCACCTTGTCGTCATTAATAGGTTTTAATTATTTTATCTAATAACGGGTCTAGTTCATTAATTTTTTATACAACATGCTAATGAAGGTCATGAAAAAGAATTACACATATTAAAGTGACGTCATTAGGTAGTGAAATATGTTTTAGTTTTTGACGTCATACGAGATATGAGATTATCTGTAATAGTTATGAATTACTTCCATGAAATGTTTTGTGCGCATACGAATAAGCAATTTCTTCGTGGAACACTCTTGAATGGGACTACCAATGTTGCTAAAGATAATCTCTTCTGCTGAGAGTCAATGATCGACATCCTTCGAGGAAGTGTTCTGCAGTTTCCTCCAGATTTCCCTTTTCATCCTTTCTGTGGGTCATAAATACCTACCACTAGCCCAACGAACGCCGTCTTCAACCATTTCATCTTAAGGGCATCGCTTACTTCATACACCTTTACTAACAATTGGCTCGGGTATCGGTAGATGTTAACTTTGTTACTTTTCTTCAGGCATAAACCTACCTACTTCCATACTTCCGCCACGATATTTCCTAATGAGATTTCATACACTTCTGACGTAGTCCTCGTAGATGTTTTGGATATGCCCGCACAATTCTGGTGTTCTTTTTACTAACTTAGATGGAGCTAGAGTTCGAGGTGAACCTGTACCTCAACCAACAAACCACTCTAGTTAATCCGATTCTTAGCGCACTCAAAATTGGTTGAAATTCCCTTCTACTTGAGCGCAGTCATCCGCCATCTAAGACGAACCTTTCCTTTTGCTTCCTACTACTTTTACCCTTCAAGTTGGATTCAAAGCCTGCGGGTTGAAGCGTTGGTGGGCTATATCCTTTATATCTGTTAGCCACTTCAAACACTCAATACTAAATCAATGCTCCCTCTTTCTACAAAGCCCCTCTTTATCACTGCAGCTTGTAGGTTGTTCAAAGTTTCTCAGCATGATGACTGGTGTAGATCCCGATGTACGAATATGTAAATCATCTTACGTTCTTTGAAACTTCACCGCCAATCCCCAAAAGAACTTAGAGGGATCAAAATATTTACGCTTGTGGTTTTTGTAATTTTAAAAATAAATAGAAAAAAAAAGTGTGCTAACAATAACTAGTTGAATTTGTTTGTTGCGTTTATTAACAATACTATAACTAAATGTGCTGGAAAGTGCGGAGTAAGGAGCGTGTGATAGGTAACGACTCACCTCTGCGGGTATAAATTCTCATGATGCCATAAAAAATATAGTATGCTCATGTGCAACACAAATGGTTGTGAGAAATTAGGCCTTATTTCTCCGTATGATGGCGCGTTATTTATTGAGGTTTTTATACTTTTATCGTTTTATTTGAAAATTTGTGGTTTGGCAAACAATTCCGTTTGCATTTTGTAACCACATCGCCCCACAAAGTTGAATTTCCGTAAAACTGCTTGACTTTGGAAGTATCCTAAGATACATTAGTATTCGCTTAGTTCTCTTGGCTTATTGCCCACTGAAGACGAACATACAAACCTCAATTGTTCGTGCAGCATTTGATGCTTTCATGATCTCACTACATGAAACGACAAACAATGAGTTTCTACTAAGATCCTTCGAAGGGATGGAAATGCAGCACAAGTCTGTGAACTTCCATTTGTCTACTATGTCACAGTTGTTATTTGCAATTGATTTCCTCCAGCTTTATCACATAAGGCCTCTTCCATGCACGGAACTATGATCTGTCTTCCCATTAATTGGCTTTACAAAGAGTGACTAGCGTGAGTTTTTTTTTTGCGACAAGTGGGTTTGATTTTGCTGTAGGATCAAGAATACTCTTCTTGTCTTTATCCCTACCGCACCTACAGAAATCATTTGAGAACAAGCCTGGCCTTGTTTTATGCTTGCCAACTGGGGAGTTTTCGGGGATGATACCAATTGCTGTGCTGATATGCAATCTGCTAAACGAAATCAAGCTCTTAGGCCAGTGTCACACGAGCTCTTTTGGTCGCACGGCATGAGTATACAGAAAAGCAATGGAGCTGGTTCACAATAGCGCCTGCGGCCAAATGGAAGTCGGTGTGATTGCGCCACCAATTTTACTGTTTTATATCAGCATGAACACACGAGCGATCAAATGGGCGCGCATCCCTTAAAATTTATATTTTATACGTTGTGCATTTTTTGTCCGACAGTGGCATACTTGGAACTCGCATTTCTGGTAAAATTGGTATTGTAGTACCGCTCTTGCTCATCAGCCTTAAAATTCCCTTCTATCCTTCTATGGCCCGACTCCCACTTATGACCTTTTTTTCCCATTGTGGGCCTTAACGCCTTCGCGTTTATAGCTTTGCCCAACTTTGTCCTCGCTGCCATAACTCCTCTTCGATGATCTTTGCCATGTATAATACATATGTCTCACGTAGACAAATACACTCTTCATCAGGCAATAAGAATAAACTTGTTTTCCACTGTTTCCTCTTTGTATAAGCTGATCCTGACCAGTTAACAGTGATTAATCCGTACTCATACTTACTGCATTTGACTAACAGCTCATTGGTATACACATACATATGTTCCTTGCATGTGACAACAACCTTAAAAACAATTATTCACTAAATAAATTGCATTCAATTTCCTTCCGTTTATGTATACTTGCTACATTTATACGAGATAAATTCATTTTTTAAAATTTGTTTTTTAAATTGTAATTCAATAAAATTTCAATATGTCAATAAGTCGAAAGAGAAAAATCAAAATTCAAACCTCATTTACTAAAGCCATTATCTTTGGGACTAATTCGATCTGATTTGATGTTGGAGACCGGCTGTCCTGAAAGTAGAAATAAAGACAAGCCCTGTGCCTACTGTTGCTGGAAACAAGTTGAAATTAACACAATAGCTTCTGGTTTCGGCCATTTAGGACCAGCTAGTAAAGAAATTCAAAGGTGCACATTGAAAAAAAAAAAAAAGATAAAAGCAAAATAATAATGTCGTTTTTGTTTTATTTTGTTTTTTCTTTTTTTATTTATATTATATGTTATATTTTTCTTCTTCTGTTACATTTTGACTTTTTCTTGATTTAAGTTTTTTTCTGACTAAATAGTGAGACAACTCACTTAACAAAAAATAAAACTTCAAATGCTTTTTTGTTTTGAAAAAAAAAGTCAATAGCGCTATACATATTTGCTTCTATCTAAATAGCTTTTTCTTAGCTTGTCTGAGCATGTTATATGTTTGAATTTATTTTGGAATTTGCTAAATTACACATAGAAATGTTGGTTTTTTTTTTTTTTAACTAATTGAAAATAACTCTATAACATTACATATACGTAACTCAGCACTTAGGTTTGTTGTTTTTCTTTTTTGGTTTGGGTAACAAATTATTAACTTCCAAAAAGAGATTGCCTGAATCTATTGCACAGAATGGCGAAAATTGTTTTATATTTGTTTCTAACATCCCTGCGCCTTGCCGCCATATTTAACTTCAAATGCACTTGTTTGTACTTTTGTTTTGCTTTTGTTATGTTTAATTAAATTTTAATTTATAAAAAACAAACAAAAGGCAAACTTATTTATTTGTGTATACAATAATTAGTACAGTTTGGCCAGGACAGTTTTCCTTCGATATATATATACAAGCATATGGTACCAAAGTGATGGTACAAAGTAAAATAAAAAAATTAAGTTAAAAAAATGTCTAGCCATCATTTCATCGATCATTTTAATCGCACATAGTTTATATGAAAAGGGGAAATAAAAAAAATAAAAAAATTAAATCCCCAATTACTGCAAATATTTGTTTCTCCCTTTTTTTTTTTAAAGTAAATTAATTCTTCTCTTATTCCATGCAGAAAAATAGAAAGAAAAAAATATGAAAAATCAATGAATATTTCATTTCCAGGAAGCTCTTTCCCTCGGTTTGTTTCGATCTGACTATTTGGCTCACTGTTATGACGGCAATGATATTAAACAAGTCGAGTTCAACACAATTGCCTCTAGTTTTGGTGGCATATCCACAAATATGACGCCTCTACAGAGGTATTCAAAGTTTATTATTTGTGTTTTCTCTATATTATCTCTCTCTCTCTCTCTCTATTTTTTCTAAATCATCAGTCTTAATTTTTATTTTAAAATAACAAAAGTATTTTTATTACATATATTGTTGTTTTTTTTTTTTTTTTTTAGTTTGATTTTTAAGTGTACATTTTGGTAAATTAGTTTTTTTTTTTAGTCATCACAGTTGTTTAGTTTTGAAACAATAACAAAGCATGAACAGTAAGTTTTATTTAGTTTTAGAGCATGGTTAGACTGCATGACAATAAGCTTATGAGAACAGCTTTTTATTTATCCATTCGTACAAAAAAGAAACACTTAACATATGCCGAAGGTTTTATACAGCAGTTTTAGGAACATCTATAAAATTAATCCAGCCTTGTTAATATTTGTCAATGCTTGTATACTCATTTTTATATGCTCCTATGATGTAACAAGAAGTATATTGCCTTTGCTTATGTTTAGTTAGACTATGTTGAAAGCACAGTCAGTCATTCTTGCACTAATCTCTAACATCATTGCATTCGAATTAACTTGTCTCACGTGTCTCACGAGTTTTGTCCGAGTTTGTTGAGAGTTCTGCAACCAGAATTCGACTACTTTTGTTCCTAGCTTAAGTTCTACCACTTTCAAGGATGAATTTGTGACGCCTAAATCAAAAGATGTCTTAACGCCACATCGCCCAAAAGTGAAGGAAGAAGTGATAATAAAAACCCAATAAAATTACTTACTTTTGGACCTAAAAGGACCAGAGAAGCGAAGCCGTGCAGTAATTTTGTTTCCAATTTGGGCGTTAAGACCTAACGCCGAAAAAAAACAAGTTTTTCAAAAATTTCTTAGGCATTATGACATTCATGTTGTGTGGGTTTTTATTTTCACACAGGCCATTATTCACTCAACAAGCTGGTCATAAATTCCACGGGCATGTGCCGACATGCAAACAGGCAAACATTCAGTCAGCCAATCAACTGAAGGCTATCAAACGACCAGCTAATTGTGTTCCCAAATAAATGTCTAGGGAATGTAGCAACCTCCGTAACTTTTCAAACCTTTATCGGAGTAGAAAGAATTGAGAGAGAGAAAAGTACAAGGCCACGATACATAACCATTTACACTGATAGGCCAAGGAGGACACTCCCATTTGTGCGGATGTTTTCTCTGCAGTCAGACTGTTGACTGAAACTTGCTAAGTGTTGCTGAGAAGAGCTCAGGGTTCTTGGAACACAGCATAAGGTAAGACTCTGTAACTGAAAATGTGGGTGTGCCGTGGAATGAAAAGGCTGTAGAATCAGCAAGAAAAAGCTCGGCATTAAACCCGGAGCAAGCTGACCACTTGGTGAACATCCTGCCTTGCAGACAATAAATACAGTTCGCTGTATACTTGTCCTGCACTGCGTTTTTACTTGAAAAAACTGCACCTAACTAGAATAGATAAAGATATTTGTAGAGTTTACGAAGACGAGCAAGTTCTTAAGGATGCAATCCACTTCATTTGGCATTGTCCATCTACCATCACAGACACAAACTTCTTGGAAGGGATTTCTTTTGGGACATCCACGACCAAAGGATTTTCTTTTCCGATTGGGCCTCAAAATAAGTCTATACTCGATATTGACTTAAGTTTGATGAAGTTTCTGCTGCTAATGAAACCCGGCAGTAATGTTATGTGATAATAATCAAAATGTCAAATCATATCTTTTTTTTTAATCTGCATGCATAATGATGTCTGTAAGTACTGTCTATGTTTATTTAACTCATATCTTTATAAGCCTTCATATCTTTTATGCATAATCAGCTCCGCTTAAGGTACAAAACAGTAATTATTGAGTAACGCTGCATCGTTAAAACTAATTTAAAATTATTTTTTTAGTACCAGAAAGCTTAATTTTGTAAATTTTATTTTTAAATAAATAAAATAGTAATAAATCAGCACTACTATTTCACAGCTTCGTTTTGCGGGAGCTCAACCATGGCAATAAGGTAACAAATGTAAGTATATTTCATTAAAAAAAAATATTTTTAATTTTATTTATACGAGTGAATGAATAATTTCAGCTTCCAGAGAACAATGCACTTTCTGGAATATGCGGAGGTATGATTAAGGCTTGGGAACTGTACAAAAATCCAAACGCTGCTATTCTATTTATTATTGAAGATATATCGTACAATATTTGCGATCAGGTAAGATTATTAAAAAACGCTAAAATTGAATTTTATTAAGTCGCGTACACATAAGGAAGATATCATTAGCTTCCTATCCTCCTAGCTCCTAAGATGGCTCGCGTTTGAACGCTTACAACGAGTGAGGTCTTCAAGCTATGAGTTCATCACATAATTTTTCTTCCTTTTCTATGGTTCTTTTCCACTCGTTTTTGGTCTTCCTCTTTTTCTGCTTTCTTAACCAAGCAAGATGCAAGATTTGGTCACCAGATTTTTAGTATGCATCTTATACTCTGGTTGCTGAACACTCAGAGTTTGTTCGTCAGTAGTGGTTTACACTACTTTTGGTTTACACAATAATAGTTTGTATGGAAACTGGCCTGTTACTTTCGAATAGCAGAATCTAGCTTCTTAGTTATTTTATTAAGCAGAACTCTTGCAAGGTAAGGTAGTTAAATGCTTCTTGTTTTAACATTTCCTCTGTCCCGTTTCGCTATTCTTAATGTGTCATTAGCTCTAGATCTTGATTATGATGAAATCATTTCAGACAACAGTACTGCAACTAGAGCATTTGAAATAACGAAGCAGAATAACACTTGCGAAATGCAAAGTCAATATAAAGCGGCTACTAATCTTAAATGCGCTTCTATAATTTTAAAGAGAGAGAGGTTCGGTTTGAAATTCGTTGTAATACCATGGCTACTTAAGAAATCATAGGTTTTACTAAACGATATTTAGTTCGTTTGTTTCTGAGAATTAAATAGACCAACATTACATTGAATTTGATTGATTGTTTAACAATTGCAGAGGTTCCATGAGTTTTATATACGTGAACAAAATCCCAACATTAAAGTGGTACGAAAAACACTCACTCAAGTACACAAACAAGGCAAACTTGGAAAAAATAACGAACTAATAATGTAAGTAAACAATCATTTCTGTAATATGTTAAAATCCTTTATAATTATTTCTTACAGCGATGGTCAAGAAGTAAGTGTTGTTTATTTCCGTGCTGGTTATGAACCCGGACATTATCATTCCCAAAATGAATGGGATGCTCGATACCTAATTGAGTGTTCTAAAGCTATAAAGTCACCTTCCATACAATATCACTTAGCTGGTACTAAGAAAGTTCAACAAGCTTTGGCCATTCCAGGAATGCTAGAAAGATTCATAACCGATCCTGAGAAGGTACATTTTATAATTGAAATATAAAAACCCTATAAATATGCCATTTCTCTGTTATAGGTGAAAGCCATTGGAAAAATATTCACAGGATTGTATTCGTTAGACAACAATGAAGCTGGTAACGCATCATACGAAATGGCTTTAAAAGATCCAGAGAGGTTCATTTGATTTTTCATAAAAATAAAAGGAAAACTAATATTTGTCTTTCTTTAGATTTGTTTTAAAGCCACAAAGAGAAGGAGGTGGTAATAATGTCTATGGCGCAGACATTCCAACAGCTCTAAAGGTAGCTTTCTCACATTTTTTACTACTGAAATAACTTACCTTACATGAATATTTCATAGGGCATGAGTGCGGTCGAACGGTCAGCATGGATTTTAATGGAGAGAATTCATCCACCGATAACCAAGGGTTATATGATTCGTCCGGGTGGGCCTATGCCACCACCATTGGTGGATTTAGTATCTGAATTGGGAATATTTGGTGTTATAATTGCCGATTCCAAAACTGTGCATTTGAATTATCAAGCTGGTCATATGCTTAGAACAAAACTTTCAACAGCAAATGAGGGTGGAGTTGCCGCCGGACTAGGAGCACTTGATAGTCCATATTTATTGGAGGAATGTTGTTAATATGTAGACTTAGATATTTCAGATTCTTGTATTTTGTAATTACATGCCTTTTGTTTATTTTAGAACAATGTACATATATTTTTGATGGGATTTTGTGGTATTTTATCGTATTTAAAAAATAAACATTATACAACCTTAGAGTGAATGTTCGCCGTATAGATATCAACCGCAGTTCAGATCAGGCAAAGTATTTCTTGAGAAAACCTAGGCTTTATGCAATATTATTAGTGAACATTGAATACGTGATCATTCCAACGAGTGTTTATCTTTTTTTTTATTTTAAAAAATTATTATTTTTTTTGAACAAATTTATCACAATCGTTATTGTATTTTGGCAGCAAGTATATTTTACAGCTAAGAAACAATTCCTATTTTAAGTATTTACGGTACGATTCATCCATTACAGTATCGACCGCTGTGTCGATGGGATGTATTATTAATGGTATGGACAAAAGCCCAATAACAGTTGGCAGATATTTGGTACAGGGTATTTTACCCTTGGTGACAATAAAACGTGTTGCACTCGCTATTCTAAAATATGAATCGTCATTAGTAAACAAGAGATTTAAAACTTATTTAGATTAACTTGTGAATAGTGAATCCAGGAATAATAACCGATGCAAACATTTGCCAAAGAAGCACGTCACCAGCCTTTATGGCCACAGTCTGGGGTGTCGAACCAGGCTTTTCATATTCCTTGCGACCCTTATCGAAAGTATCAGCTAAAACGTATGACACAGATACAACATATGTCATATTCACGACTTCGCGAGCCCATATTCCTCGGAATGCTTCACCAACTTCATTACAATACCCTAATTGAAATATATGTGTATTTTAAAGTAATTTAGTTTATGGCTTCTACTGTGTAGAGATAGAGAAATGTGCAACCACTTTGCAAGCGAATGGAATTAATTGAATTGTAACAAACCGAAATAGCGTAAAAGACTGTCACGATATAAATCGTATGACTTCTTGGGCTCTGTCATTTTTCAGATATTTGTATGGTTTTTGATTTTTTTTTCTTTTATAAATTAGGGAGTTATGTAACGTTGGAAATTTTATCACTGAAAAATGTAAAACAAATTTACTTAAAAAGTGAATTCAAGGTAACACTATCTATTCTCACCGTTTTATTGTAATTGTGCTTTATAATACTATTATAAAATTCATATTTATATCGAACGGCAGACGAATAAATGCAAATAATAAATTTTTTAAATAATTTGATAAGAGAAAATGTCAAAACAAATTGACAGATAAAGTAGTAGAGTTCTGAAAATCAAAAGCTTGTCCGCGACGACTTTTTAAATTTGTACTTACAGTGGTGCAAAAAATGTTTCATACATACAACTTCAATTGCTGAGTAACAGATTCTGAAGCCCATTTCCCAAACGAATAGGCCTTGGATCGGTTCGTATTAATGAAGTGTGGAGGAGAAGATTTAACAACGAGCTATTATCAGTTGTACAGCGACTTAGTCTCTTGACTTGGTGCGAAACCAGCGCCTCAGAGGGCTATAAGGCCCGAAGAGCTTTAAAATGCCTCTCCAGAGGCTCAAATAGAACGCACAAGTTTAAAGGGACAGCGACCTGGTTAATGTGCAAAGGTGGATGCAACTGGAGATACTATCTGGTTGAAGCAAAGGTCCACCCGCACTCTAGAACAATCATAAGTAATAGGACATACGCAAATTAATCTTACTTACTTATGATGGAGTTACAGTCCGGGTTGGACCTGAGCCTCAATAAACATGCATCTCCAGCCAGCTGCCTCCAGTCTTGCAGTTGCGCACGAAAAGTTTGTTAAGGTTCCTTTCCACCTCAGTCGCAGTCTTTCTCTACTGCGTCATTCCTCCGGAGTGGATTCGAAGATTCTCCGAACCGGAACCGCCGATGTTTATCCTTTTCCTATTGGCAACTACCTCGTTTAAAACCATCATGTATACCCAGATCGAATTCTATCAGTATACTCGATTCGATCGATTTGTGCGATTGAATTCAATTTATGCATGTATACTCAGAGTTTGACAGCTTATAAAGGTGGGAGGGATTTTTCTCGCAGTGACGTCAGGGAACAATAAAATATTGATTTTATCCAAATTATCTTCCAATATTGCCAGGAGATGAAGTTTCGAAGTCTTTTCCATTGCTACTTCTTTACTGGAAGGCAAATGAAGACAATTTTGAAAGAAAAGTACGCATGGAAACACACATTTAAATCCTTGGCCTACGTCATACTACAACAATGGCGGATGAGGGTACATTTTTTGGCGTAACTACGACTTAGGCGTAGCTAAGACTACGACAAAAGTAGCGAGTGTCAAACTGAACTCTTGTGGAATTCATTTTCTGGAAGCAAAAACCCAGATTGAGATTCAATCCTTTTGAATTCGATCCTCATGTAAACGGGGTAAAATGGCAAACAACAAATTTGATCCCATCTACTCTCCAATTAGCATTGCTTCTACATTTCCCATACAGATGTCAGCTCATTGTTTATATCCCATTCCAGCTGTAAACTTCCAATTAACTTTCTGTTTCTGTATGTGCCATAAAATTCTCACAGTTGGTACACCTGCATTCAAGTATAGAAATAAAAATTTATTTGTGAACTTGAGTGTCCAGACTCTGCTCTCTGCCTGTACTTTGCTCGTGGAAAATAAAGTAAAGAAACAGAAAAGTAAAACTGCAGAAAAAAAAACCATATATCTGTACAAACAATTTCGAAAGTGTTGCTTTCGTTTTGCAAATTCCAATTAGTTCAATGTAGTGTGCAAAAGTGTCTAACTAAAAACGAAAAAAATAAACTCGTCCAGAGATTCGTGAAAAAATCGCAATTTTTCCTGTTTGTTCGTTCGTCGATATATTTTCTCAAGACGACGTGTCAAGTGGTGGTGGTGGTGTAGTGATCAAATCCAATATCAAAACAATAGAAGGGTGAGTGTTTTCGAATATAGATTTTCCACCCAAATAAAAATTTTGAAAAAGAAAAATCAAAAAATTTATACATTTTCGTCAAAAAGTCAAAATTACGTGCTGGAATTTTGGACTCAAGACTGTCGGTAATGATTTGGTGGGCGCTTTTCTAAACTAGTTTCGAGCATTTATTTGTAGGAAAATTAAAATGTTTTTATTGTAGAAATATTTTCAAATTGAAAACGCAATGTCACCGTCCTTTTTTCTTGAGTTCTTTATACTTTTTTTTTTTTTTGTAAATTTTTCGTCTTCTTCCATTTGCAATTTGCTTTGTTATATGTGTTGTGTTGTGAATTGGTCACCGTCGTCTGGTTGTCGGAATGCATTTGTATGCGTTACTATCATCATCAGACCAGACCCCCCTTTCTCGAGGCTGTTTTTTTTTTTTTTTTTTTCTTTAAATTCATCTTGTATTGAATTTTCCCATACGAATATTAAAAGTACGAGCCCCTCCACTTTTATTGTGAAGGAACTCTGTGGCCAAAATCCAGCATAGCTACTCGTACAAAATACACAACGAAAGAAAGCACAAAAGAACATCAAAAATATTTCCAAAGGTCGTCTATACCGCAAGAAATGCCATAAATATCGCTATGATACGGTCGCACACAACGGCAGTGTCTAGCGTTTTTACACGCAGGGTGACACAAAATGTGTCTGCAGAGAAATTTTTTTTTTTTAGTGAAGTGTACTGTTATAATAACTAAATGTATATAGCTAAATAGAAGTAAATACTTAAATGTGTGCGAAATTATTTGGTGAAGGTACCGGTAAAACTGGAAAAATTGCGCACATGGTTTTTGGTAGGAAGTGATGGATTCATGTGCCGAACGGTAGGAGACCGCAATAGTGCCTTCGGTAATCATTAACAGGAGTAGGTATAACTGCGCACATCCTTGTGCAAAGCATTGCATCATCTATAATTGACCTTGTTACTGGAAGCCAGCTGACTTGGGTCCAATATCATATAATCTTTATATAAAATAGAATTTACATATGAAAGATTCGGAATCTCCAATTTACTTTGTGGTTCGTCGAGGGTCATTGACAGGCTTTCGAAGCAGGCTGTATCTGAACAGAGTTACTTTTTCAAGGTGAAAACTTAATTTAACACAAGTTGTAGCTTTGGGGGTTAATTTGAAGTTAAATAAACAACTGAAACATGTACTGTATTTGATATGAAATTACATGTTCCAAATTGTACAGTTCACTGTTTTTCGAGGTAACGGAATTTTAGCATAAGTAGTGGTACGTATGTAGGTGGAAGTGAAGCTTTAAATCAACCCACTCCCACATGACAATTTTTTCCCCGTAGGTAGGTGGAAATCTTCACTGATACTGATACAGCACGCGGAATTTGTATGAGTAAAACGACCATCCTTTTTCTGAGAGCACATGGTCTCATTGCAGCGCCTCCGAGTATGGTTGGTAGGTTGTTGAGGGAGAGATACATATGTAGGTATGTAGCTCTTTACGTAGGCCTCGGTTGGGGTCGTTGCGAGGGAGGGATACATACATAGCTCGTTGCGATTCCCCTCAAACCACTGTTGGGAAAAGTTTTGTGTTGGTGATATCAGAAAGAAACTATGAAGTGTCTATTGCTTTTATGTGACGTTTTTGGAAAACTCTAGGATAACACCGATAAGCTATCGCTGTCTAGGTGCCGTAAGTCTAGTATCCACATAGAACCCAGTACTCTTCTACGTTACACCTTGTTGACGGCTGACCCTCACATGGGCCAGTATTCGTCCATGTGATCCCGTTACACGTGTGTCACGGTATCCATGAGATGGTTCGACTGCCGAGGAGGACTAGCAAATTCTTGCATTCCCGCACATCTGGGATTTTGATAGATAAAGGGTTTGATTTTTAGCGATTAGTTGAATTTCATCCTGTTTTTTCTGACTCCTACATCTAATCACATATGAAATTGGTGCCATATTTTGCGGATGCTTCGTAGGCACTTGTTGATGAACACTTGGGGTTTGTTCATCAGTAGTTCAGTGGCTCACCATCTTCTGCTTCCATACAACAGGATAGATTTACCTAACACTGGAGTTTGTATTGATGAAAGATGATCTCGATATCTTGTTAGGCCGAGCAAATGCCTTTTTCGCTTTGATCATCCTCCTAAATACACCATATTTAGCTCCGTCATAAGTGGAGATAACAGTGCCTATGTATATGTAAATATAAAGTTTTTAACAATTTCGATGCTTGTGTTTCCAATGTTGAAGGTGCCAAAAGTTGCCTATCTATTAATTTCCTTGGCCAAAGGGCTCCCCCGTGATATATTTCGCAGAATCATTTACTGCTTCCTATTTCTACTCAAATGAATGAGATCTACGCTATTCTCTGAAGTCGACGCTTAGTCCAGCCTCATTAAAGTACTTTCAAACGAGGACATTAAAAAAAAATTCTAAATTGTTTATCACTTCGCCTTGCATGTTGAACAGTGTTAAGTTTACCCAGACATCCAACAAGTTCACAAGGCGAAAAGTTTATGAGTCCCAACTATTGATCTTGAATGACTTGGTTGTTTGGAACGTGTTGTTGAAAAACCGAGAATTTTCCATCCATTTTCTACACTTAACAAGGGCATCAAAGAGTGGGTTAACTATAACGTTAACCAGAGTCCATTATCTACAAAGGAAGTGAGTTTGCTTCTCGTTCCCGTTTTCGCAACTCAGGCACAGCAAGAGATACCCACTTTGACTGCGTGCTTCTCAAATGGTCAATGCTCTGTGGTAATCTCTACAATTCCAGCGACGGTCGGTGCATTAGAATTTTAATGAAAATTTCTTTTTTTCCTAATTTCGAGGTTTTCGCTGAGCTTCTGTTCTCTTTTGTAGCTTCAACACATTCTTTTCACTTTCGTTCTCGTGAACTATTCCAATTGTAGTCCTTTGGGATCAGAGAAGACAGGATCAATAGATGATCATAAAATATTGGTTTACAGTCTTGATCGTTTCTTCGTTCGATGAAATTGTCCCTCTAGTCAAAATTGTTTTAAGCTACGGGAACAGATGAAAGTCCAATGGAGCAAAATTAAGGCTTGGTAGATGCGGAAGGATTGTGAACTTTAAATTAAGATTTGAAATTGTCTGGAGCACTCAAACACAAATACAAGTCCATTGTACGAGTACTACCAGCAGGTAAAGTCCTTCTACTGTATTTTTATCGCTTTTCTAAGAATGTCAAGTGAGAGCTTCAGTGATAAGGAGCTTAGGTTACCAGCATTCATTTCCGGTAATAATTTAGACAAGACTTAACAAATTCAGTCTTCTGATCAAATTCTAACTATTCCTGCGCAGCGTGGCCATCACTTCAGACGCAAATATATACTTTAGCTTCATTTGGTGAACTTTTTCTATGTTATGGTCGCCGTTATTGGCATTCGTGAACGCTAGGCATCAACAAAGCTGGTACAACTATGTTTAAATTTTACTATCCATCTTTTCACGATGACAAATGATGGTAGAGAGTCTTCGTATACAGCGTCTAACTCTGATTTAATTCAATTACGGCACGATATTAGTTTTTTTTCTTCAATTTAAAAAAAAAAAAAAAAAAACACTGACATAAACAACGGAGCCTTGAAGTGGCTGAAATTTTCAAAGGAGTCTTTCAAGTCAAGTACAATTGTTGTACTAGATAAGTTTTGACGAGTAACGCTTATGTTACGTTTTTATGTGTGTTCGAGAAGAGGATTGTTTACAACCCTTGGCACTGCGGTTTTTCTTCAGAATCCTATTTTGCGTTCCCTTATACGTTCTTGATAAATTGTTTCACTCCAGAGGACGTCGGGAAATTAAGGAACTTCTCTGGATAGATACCAGCAAGCTATTTCCATAGAATCAACTTCGCCACTAAGAATTCTTTTTCTGATTTTAAAGAGGGCTGGGCATGGGCATTCCATTAGGTTGTGGAGAGAGATCTCTTCGCATTCAAGTCTAGAGTCTATTGCTTGAACCTGTTGCTAGATTTATTCAGGCGGTAGTGTGCACGGTAAACTTCAATTAGAACTCTAAGATTGTTTCTATCGATATCTATGTGTAAAGCCAGGCTTCCCTGGGTTCTGGCAAGCAAAGACCTTTTGTCTGTCTCTTGAAAAGTGATTTGCTTACCCCACAGAAGGGTTCGGGTCCAATTGATGTTGATACGCCATCTTTTGCCAGTGAGTCCAGTGAAGGATGACCATGTTCTCCCCAGTTGGGTCAGAGATCATCTTGAAACTTTCTAGGACTAACTTGGACTTAGTGAAAGGCGAGTCAAGCACTTGTGGGACCACAGCTTGACTATGTGAGAAGATAAAGAACGATTTCTCTCAAGATGTGGAAGGCTCTCATACACTGATTGATGACAAAAACCTTGGCTTGCATAAGCTTTCCAAAAATTCTGTTTTCATTTTGGGTCAGTCCGTATACCAGACGAGGTAAGAAGGTAGGGTTATGGTTTGGGGTTTGTGTTTCTCCCAATCCTCCCTTAACTGAATAACTATTGCGAAGTTATTGCAGTATTTGGGTAGTATGTCATCTGGAAACATGCTAAAGGTTATGTTCGTGCTCCAATGTTTCAAACATGGATAAGTGACCTTTTCGATGGATGCCTAATTTAGCTTCCATTTGTACAAAATTTTGTAATGGTGGTAAATGCAAAAATTACATGTATTTTCGAATTGCATTTCAACTTTTTCAGATTTGTCGCATTGAACATTTTATAAGTTTCCGACAATAGCGAGAATTCATTTCATATAAATCAATGTGCGACAATCACAATTTTATTTCCACCCTGTTATGTTGATATGCCCCAACGTCACATCATATGTGTTTGTCGGTATTTATATTGCCTTCTCATTCATGTGTATTGCGTCTTTTTCTCTATCTACAACAACTTTTTTTTAACCTCCCAACCAAACATGTTATGTGAGAAAAATCCAGGTCACCATTGCCGACGATAGATAGATTATGCAGCCGTGCTCACGTAGCTATACGCGTACTCTAACTAAGGAGACTGCCTGCCTAAAGCGGAACCGCGGTTAAACATTGTCAACGCAATCAAATCAAGTTGCTCAAATATATTTTCCCTTGCTCTAGGTTTTCCCTCAAATAACTCAACGCTCTGTCTGGTATGTGGGGTATGGAAATTGATCGTTTTCTTCCATTCACACTCTTTCTCTTCGGCTGATTGTCTCTATTTAGTTATTCGTGAATGAATGCAGCAATGTGTAGTGGTTGGCCGCCGTCGATTAAATCAGGAAGTTACCAGATAATGCATTCAATGGATAAGATTCCTAGAATTGATAAGAAAGTAAATATAAATAAAGATAAGCTGTGTTGTTCCTTTCGCGGGACATTTCGCCGTTTCGGGTTAATAAATTGATTGGTATCTTAGGCCGATTTAAAAGTTCTCCAATTGCACTAGTGTAACAAATTGGTCTAGTCGTTTTTTTTTATCGCTATTTTTTGTCGTTGATTGATTTATTGGCATAAAGTTGGCAATTCCATTAGCGCCTTGAGATAAAGCCTGAACATATTAACTCTGAGTTATTAAAAGTACAATCAACAAATTTAAAAATAAAACAAAACGTGAGCGTGTCTGTGCATGAGATAATGAAAAAAAGGCATAAACTTCATAGATACACACATAAAAAAATTGTTCTTGTGCATATGGAGTATGTTTTTTTAAGTATGATAGTACGGATGGATTTAAGTACAGTTCCAGTTCCTTACCCCCTCAACACATTCTCTGGCTTTTATTGAAATATTTTTCATTCTTGTATCCCCTATAACAAAGTTAAAGTTAGATCATGCATTCCTGTATCTCCTATAATGATAGAGTTTAAGCCATCATTCCAGTGTGTCTTAGTAGACAGTCCTAAGCTAAAATCCTTTCACCACTCGTAGGGCATAGTACGCCTTTTCTCATAAGCGGCACCAATCTCCTCCCCGACTCTACCTTCTGTACAATCAACTTATCTCCTCCGTTCAATCTCTTTGCGACCTCGGAATGTTGTGTGATATGGAGCTCAATTTCCGTATACATATGGATGAGATAATCCTTAAGGCTCTGTATTAAGCTTTATAAAACGGTAGTCCAAAGAATTCACCAACCTTTACGTTACCCTTTTATTCTCCCTCCCAATCAAAACCGCCTCAACCTCATTAACTAAAACCCCCTTGAGGAACGCAGAGATGCAGCCGCCATTTATTGAATCCTTTCAGGTCACATTGAATGTTCGTCATTTTACAACTCTATTTTCCATCCAACACTAACCCTCGTAATTTACAGATCTTCTAACATCCTGCCATTGTGCAGAATGCAACAAATTTGCACGAATGGAAGGGACCTACGAACGGCGGATTGAGAAGCAGATTTGCAGGTTTGTCATGCCTACGAAGAGGTGAAACGTTTGGTGGTTTTGAGGATCAAGAACCTGTGTCATCTCGCGTAGCAGTCCAACGCACTAACCAACGTATTTATTTAGTCTCGAATCCGAAAAACTATTTTGAAATCACCTTCACCTTCTTTTCTTCAACTAGTTTTCGTTTGAGCTTCTCGAAGGTTGCCCCAAGTTTGATTTTGTATCGAAGATTTTTTACTTGTTAAAATGTGATTATCACGTGAAAGAAAATTTTACAATTTTAACTGCTAAAATGAATCGCAAAAGAAATACGATTGCATTATCTGAATTTTAGTGGAAGATAAAAAAATACTTTTTATGTAGACTTTATTTGTTTATTTCGTTTTTGTCCCGGTGTTTTTGTGGGGTTAAATTTATTGCTTTGGTGGGATTTCTTATATAATAAAATATATATTTGTGCAAGTCTATTGGAAATAGAAACGGTCAGTGGATTATGCATGGATCTTTCTCTCAGGTTATCTGCCTTTCAGTCGATAAGGTAAACAAGAAATGCCTAATGTACAACGGGATCATGATCAAGCTTAACAGTCAGTGAAATGCCATTTAAATGAGTGTTATGTCGATAAGAAGTGCGTGAGGGTTTATCCTAATATGTTTATATATGTATATTACAAGGAGAGAGGACACCTTGACCACCATGAGTTGTCCCAGACAGAAGTGTCTTCTGGATTTTTCCTGAACAAGATTCCTCTTGTCAATACTAGATTTTTTTTTTTTTTTTTTTAAAGATCTTTGGCTAGTCCTTTGGGTATTAGCAGCCTGCAATATCATTTCTTCTGCCAGCCAGTGCGGGATACACACACAGTATATGTGTAGCTGTCTCCTCGTCTTCTAGACACAGACTGCAGTGGTCTGCTTTGCCACGTTTCGATTATTAATCTTGATTATCTTCATGCGTTACGAAAATTTGATAACATACCAATTTTTTTCGTTTTCGCTTCGTTAGATGGTAACGAAGGGGAACTACCACCAACTTGAGAATTCCTCGTGTCATGCGTAATATTTAGCGCACCCGGCCGACATTTTACACGCTATTTTGGCTTGTCTGCATTTTGTCATACTTTCCCAGCTTTTCAGATGTTCGTTCGTGGCCTCACTTATCGATCGTGTCCTTCATTATTCATTTACCTATGGCAACGAACGGTTCAAGATCCAGCTGCTAACCTCTCCAGGGGGTGCAAGGTTGTACGCTTTTTCAAATGTGCGGATGTTTTTCTCGTTACTACACTGACGATATGTCCACAGACTTACTTCTAGGGTTTCTTGCTTTTTCTCAACACCTCTAGTGAAACTAAGTGTTTGCTTTGAAAATAAGGAAATTTGTGTTATTGCTGTAAAAGCTTTAAACAAAAATTGTGCATGTACAGATGCAGCTGGTTTTTTTTAATTCGATTAAAGTTTTATTTTATTTATTTGCAGCTAATGGAGGGATCCGATGGATCACCTCCTCAATCACTGTGCATGATTCGAGCAGCTGAATTATTTCCCAAACCACCAATGGAGAAGGAGGATGTACAGCTGACTGTTCCCTTCACAGAGCGTAAGTTAAAAATGAATTTGTATCGATTTCATTTGTTCATTTGAATTTTGTATTTTATTTTCAAGTTGCTGGTGAATCAGCTAAGTATCTCGGACGCACAGATGATGGGGTCTTAGCACTGTCAAATTATCGAATTTTTTTTCTGAAGAATTCAATAAATTCAGAAACATCAGTTCCATTGGGTCTGATTGAGTCAGCACAGTCACGTGACCTCTTTCATTTGGTCATCAATTGCAAAGATGCAAGCACAGTTAAATGTTCCTTTGAGACCGCAGAACAATGCTCGGAATGGCAGAGGCGCATCTCTCTGTCAGTTGGAGTACCTGAAAGTCTGGAATCGTTGTTTGCCTTTCCATTTTTCACATGGACATGGGATGGCATGTCTTCGGGAGAGAATTCAGATTTATCGGAACGTTTACAACGGTCCAATCGTAGTGATGAGGATTTTCGGCGTGAAGTCGAACGTCTACAGTTTGATCTAAATGGATCATGGCGAATCAGTAATGCAAATGAGGACTTTAAATTGTGTCCTTCATACCCACAGAAGATATTGGTTCCTTGTTGCATCTCAGACGAGACGTTGCACAATGTAGCGAATTTCCGTGGATCACGCCGGCTGCCAGCTGTGGTGTGGCGACACAAAAAATCAGGCGCTGTCATTGCACGCTGTAGTCAGCCGGAGGTTGGTTGGCTCGGTTGGCGCAATTCAAAGGATGAACAACTATTAAAGGCGTTGGCAGAAGCCTGCGCCTTCGATCGTGGCGAACAGAGTCGACGGCAGAATCTATGTCCATCTGGCGAGAGTACTCCGTCTAGTCCAGATGGTAGTCATGAAGAAGTTAGCCTCGATGAAGTTAGGGTAATGACATTGAAACAGCATTTTTATGAGTTTGTGTGTATGGTGTGTTTTTTTCTTTTTTAGAAAATTCTTATCGTGGACGCAAGGAGTTATACGTCGGCGGTTACCAACCGAGCAAGGGGTGGTGGCTGTGAATGCATTGAGTACTATCCATGCGCTGAAATTGAATTTATGAACTTGGGAAATATACATGTGATAAGGAAGAGTTTCCAAGCACTGCGGCAGCTGTGCGCCTCACCGCCAGACGTTCCAAAGTAAGTTGAAAAATTTTAAATGTATTTGATTACCCTGCATATGAGACTGTGTCTGTATTCAATAGTTGTTTTTATTTTATTTTTAGTTGGCTTGGCTTGCTAGAGAAGACTATGTGGTTGCAGCATCTTTCCGGTCTATTGGCTGCTTCGGTTACAGTTTGCCATGCTATCGAAAAGAAAGGTCGACCAGTTTTGGTTCACTGTTCAGATGGTTGGGATAGGACGCCGCAGCTTGTGGCTACGGCCCAATTGTGTCTTGATCCATTTTACAGAACTGTTGAAGTATGACACTGCGCAAATGAAATACGCATAATAATATTAATTGGATTCTGTTTTCCTAATTTATTTTGAAGGGTTTTCGAATACTTGTTGAGCGCGAATGGTTGAGTTTTGGGCATAAATTCGCTGATCGATGTGGACATGGACCGGGATCGGATGAGCTTAATGAACGATGTCCCGTGTTCTTACAATGGTTGGATTTGGTTCATCAAATTCATAAACAGTTTCCGTGTAGTTTTGAATTTAGCATGGGTTATTTGGTAAGAAACTCAAGCAACTGCTAAAAGGCATATACGTTACACTCTTTCTTTACCAGATAAAACTGGCCCAGCACTCATTATCCTGCCTTTTTGGTACATTCTTTTGCAACACGCTAAAGGAACGCATCGAGAATTCGGTATTTGAACGAACTTTTTCAGTATGGCCCTTTTTGTCTGGACCAATGTATAGAAATCCGTTGTATGTTGCAAACAAGGAGAAGGTATACTTTTTATTTGCTTTCTTGAATCTATTTTCATACTAATGTACATTTATTTTCAAAGGTTTTGTGGCCTGCACATAACGTAAGAGACTTATCACTATGGACTGAAGTGTATTTAGGAAGTTTAGGTAATCAGAACGTGGCAGATTTTCCACCCTGCAACTCTGACGGGGTGCAGGGATCAACAAGTTAGTATTATTGTTATTTTTTGTATGAAAACAAAAATTGAATAATGTTTTTTTGCTATTGTTTCAGGCCCAATGGCGAAGACAAGATCCTATGGCGACCTCATAACAGCAGGTATTCATCAGAATGGAATTTCAAGGAGATCAAGCGATCCAAACATGACTGTTGAACCTAGGTAAGATTCTATTGTCGTATATGGCTACGTATAGAGTACGTTTCTAAATATTTCGGTGGCAAATGATGATATCAAAGAATTTGTATGCTTCTCGCCGAAGCAAGTCCTATTATAAGATACTTTACTCTCGATGGCGTAACAGTCCAGGATGAATCAACAAGCAACTCGGTCCGTGCTCAAATCATCTCCCTTTGCTTTAAATCGTTCAATTGGTAGGCCATCAGCTCCGGCAACCGTTTTGGCTTTGAGTTTGAATTTTGTGCGATCCTTACTTATTGTTGATCGGATGGACGAAGTTTTTTTGGGTTTCGTCTAAGTTGATTGGTTTAGTCTTCGTGACGGTAGACTCTTTGTCGTCAACGCTGTTTAAAAGTCTGTAGAATTGTTATTTCCAAATTCTCAGCAACGACTGTGTCTCTACGACGAGGTTTTAATGTCCGTCACTCCAGCCTTGGGCCTTTCCTCGACTTGACCACACCCCTCTTATGAATATCGCTTTTTCTTATGGTGTTGCTTCATTTTCTTTGCTTCGTGTCTTCCCTTACAAACCTGGCGTACACGCACTTCATCTTTGTAGTCTCCTACAGTGAAATCCGGCATATTTTTTATTTTATTTTATTTTTTGTTTCAGTTTAATGATAGCAGTTAATAATTCGCAAACAAATTCCATTAGCGACGTTCCATCTGATCGCGAGGATTCCCCGGATATTATCGCAAATCTGATTCACGACACAACTGAAAGGCTGCAACATCTCACAAATGAATTAAATCAAAATGACGATGATAATTTTAAAACCACACCAACACTGACTACGGCCCGACGAAAAACTGAAACTGAACTTTACATAGACACGCAACAAACACTGTTAGATGAGCACAAAACAATCAATGATATCGCGAAACAGTTTTGTCTTAACGGACTAGGAGGCGGCAACATCACATCTGTTATTGGTTCTAATGGAGTTGACATTGGAATTGAGAATGGAGGAACTAAAAAGAATGATGACGATCATATTGGTGATGACGATGATGACACTGTCGATGGTTTTACGAAACCGATCGACATGAATTCAGATTTGATGCAAAGTGTTGATCTAGGAGGTGAGGTTTTTAAAAATAAATCAATTATTTTCAAAGCTGTTGTCTAGCAACATTTTAGCATTCGTTGCAAGATGCCAAAAAGTTATGTAAATATTTTTAACATAAAGTTTTAACTTACAGATAACAGCAATGGTAATCTGCTTACGCCCTCTGGAGTGGCAGACACCAATGACTTGCAAAATGCCTGGCACGGATCCGTGAATACAAGCACTGATACCCTTGTGCCAATGTCCGAAATGCAAAATTCACCAAACAGCCTTGTGCAACATGGTGAAACAAATACAAAAAACGGCAAAGACTCAACCCCACAAAGCCCCCTTAATAACACAAATGGTGGTGATTATGTCGATGATGTTCGAACTGTTCAAAGAGAGGAGGTAAATTGGTCAACCCCCACTGGTTACAATCAAGATAACATTTTAATTTATTTATAGAAAAGACCAGCCAATGCAGCAATTTTGCCAAAAGTTCATAGCAAGCCAAACTTGTCTATGTTAAGTAGTTGTAGTTTAAATAGCAATACCATTAACCCCATGGAAGAAAGTATTCTCATATTGCCAGAACATCAGAAACTCGAGATATCTGTAAGTGGAAAATGTGAAACCATTGTCAACAATACATCATCACATCGACGAAGACGAACGTTCTCCTCAAACTCAAGAAAAGAGTTTACATCCAACGGCAAGAACACAAATGGAAGGTAAAATGAAAAGAAATACATTTGCATAGAGATTTAATTTGCAATTGAAATGTATTGGTTAGCTCCACCATATCAAGGTTTTCAACACCTGGTGTGCGGTCTCTTCCACTTACACCGCCAGGAATGCCGGAACGACCTCAAATCGCAATTTCCTGCCCAGATGGACTAGCCCATGCACTAAGCGAACAAAATATAAGACTTCAGCAAATCGTTCACGAGCACAAGGTTAGTTTATAAATGCTGAATATACTATTTGATAGAAAGAAGACAAATTACATTTTGTTTTGTTCACAACCATCAGGTTCGTGAAGATGCACTGCTACGAGAACTGCATGGTATGCGAATGGCTCTCTTGAAGAAAATCTGTCCGAACTGTAACAATGCTCCGGTTGTTAACGACGAACAGGTAAGTCGTACGTTTGTTAAAAATAATTACAACATTGGTGTTGTCATGGAAATATAAACAGGCAGAGATTAATAAGAAGCATTCTTCATTTCGAAAACGATTGTTTGTCTGTACAGGAATGCAACTTCACCTACACTCTGCTCTCTTACACGTTGATTGTTTTTTTTTTTTTTTTTTTTTTAACGCACTTTCTCATTCATTTAACTATTATGTTTTGTTTTTATTTTTCTTTATATATTGGTTTCTTCATGAAAAGGTAGATGTGATCATGAATCAAGAGAATAATTTGTTAAGGCTTTGCTACTGTTGTTCGTCTAAAAATCAAAGGAGATGTTGTGATGATGGTGCAATGTTTTACGGAAGTAGACCTATATCTCCGGTTAGTTTTTATTTTGTTAAAAATTTTTTTTTTTTAGTTTGCTTTTGCTGTACAAAGTTTTATTTTATTTTTTTAACTTTACCTTTGCTAAAATGCATTTCATTTGTTGTATACATTTTCTTTTGATTAATACTTTCAATGCGCAGTCATTTGTCGATTTTCATATTTTTATTCTCACGAGCATTTTGACGATGGGGTGGCATAAACTATATTAGACAATTTTCCTTAACAAGTTGCATTCTTTGACGCTAAAATCATACAAATTGTTAAGAAAATCGAAAAGGAATTTTGTGTTGGAATATGGGAGTAACATGATTTGGCTTCAAATATTACTTTTGCTATGATAAGAGGGTTTTAAATTACTGTCTTAGCCTTGCTTTCTAATTTTTAACTTTAACTCAATATGCTGAGTTAACTAGCGGTGGTCTGTCGCAAGTAAAATGTATATAAATTGGGGAAATTGAAAGACGCATGCATTAAAACTGTTTTGCTTAAAGTCTGCTACGTCTTTCCTGGTCTTAAACCAGACTAATAGAAATCAACCATGTTTTGGCGAAATGTTTATATTCACATTATACTATAGTAGGACTAAAGAGGCTTTTGGAGGGTCTGAGCCAGAACTAATACCGCTTTCTATCCTTCACGGCCCCGGGCACCCTGCTTCCAGTTTACTAGACCATGTTCTCTGGCATCCGTGATTGCCTAACCTTTAAACCGGATGTTGGATGTTCACTTTTCTTCGTGAGCCAGGTGGCTCGGATTCAAAGAATTTGTCCATTTGCTCGACGTGGCCGAGCCAGTGTAGTCGACAGATTTTTGCTTCCGGATTACATCCACATCTTTATACAGCTCGTAGAGTTCGCGGTTATATCTTCTTCAACATTCGCCCTTCTTACAGACAGGACCAAATATTCGATGCTGAATTTTTCAATCGAAGGATCTCAAGATCTGCTCCGCTGTCTTAATTTTCATCCAGCATTCAGCTCCATAAAGCAAGACTGGCAAAATCAGGGTTTTGTAGAGCATTGGAAGTTTCATCTTCTTCTTGTTTGGACAAACGGAAATAGCAGCGATTCTGTCCTAGATGAGTCAACGGTTTTTGGTCGACAGTATGTACTTTGTTTTAGACTCATTTATCATGCGTTGGGCTTGTTCTTCTATTGGCGTAAAAGCCTCGATAATAGCACGCTGGCACTGGGCGGTGATGTCGATATCGTCTGCGTATCCCAGTAGCAGGATTGGTCTTATTTTGGATAGAAAATTAAGCCGAAAACCCAACATCCAAAGAGAGTTAGAAGTAGGAAAGCTTCAATAACATTTTTCTCTTGCAAAAATCGAATAACTTACTGGCTTTACATCTCGGTCGTAAGACTGATACTTATGTACGAGGTGGTTGTCTGAAGGACTGCGTTAGTTTAAGCCATAAGCCGAGATTATCTGATCAAGGTCCAACGAACAGTTTGCTTGTGTATAAGTGGAGCACTTTGAAAGGAAGGTTGAGATGGCTGGGACACTAGCTAGGCAAGGCCCTTTAGGTATCTTGTCAAAGCGCCTATTCACCTTATTCGACTTAAAAAAAGCGAACTACACGAATCACTCGCATATACGTTAATTTTTTGCTTTAATTTGACTTCTTTCCCTATTTTTCTTTCGTTTGTAGTGCCGTGTTGGTTGTTCTTTTGAATCGACATTCTTTCGGTTTTAAATCCTTCAGTTTGCTTCCTTTGCAAATGCCCATCAATTACAACACCTACTTTGATTTAAGAGTAGCATTTAGTTAAATAGGATAATCGTGGGAGAGTGTATTGTGTTATGATGCCTACATTCTTTTAAGATTTGTTTTACAGAATAAGGGTGCATGCA
This sequence comes from Criorhina ranunculi, assembly GCA_951813785.1. Lineage (NCBI taxonomy): Eukaryota > Metazoa > Arthropoda > Insecta > Diptera > Syrphidae > Criorhina > Criorhina ranunculi. The sequence continues at coordinate 28,228,385 of OX638385.1, read as the reverse complement.
GTAAGTCGGAAAAAAATGTTGGTTCAAATATTACATAATCGAGTACATGGTCGCCGTGACTTAGTGGTTTGAGCTAAACAATAAAAAAGTTTTTTTTTTTTTTGTGACCTTACGAAGGAGTTATCGATGCACATTGGTTTTAAATTCTTGCGCGTTGTAATGATGAGGAAATTCAGAGATATGTAAAAGTTTAGGAACTGCACTTAAGTCCGAAAGTAATCTAAGGGTAACCTGATGAACATTCGAAGCAAAACACGTACTTTAGGTGAAATGTTGAAGGGCCGGAACGCATCTAGCTATTTCACTGGACCACTGTTTGTAAAAGAAACAATAAAACAGTAAGAGACAGGAGACATTTCTTCGGTGTTCAAGCTAGTCAATCGACTTTGAAATGTCCCTGTCACCTATGCATAGATTTGAATTCTATCTATTGTATAATATGCGGGACAAGGCCTTCTAGATTGAAACATAGTTCAAAGTTTGGATTTCGCTCAAGTGCCAGAAGACATTACTAGGTTTTTGGACGCATTAAATTCCACTCTATTCGTTGAATCCCACTTTATTATGCGTTGCCGCGCCGGTTCTATGTCCGAAGAGCAGAGACGTGAATTACTGATACACCAATAGACTAGGCGACAAGCAAACCATTGCATGTCTTCCAGTATTTTGGTGGTGTGAAGGGCAACCTATAATATTTGTATAAGTCTTTGCAGATTTTAATGTGTTAAAAGAATCCCCTCCTTGTAGTTACTAGATAAGAAAACAGAGTTTCTTATCAATATGTTTACCTTCTTAAAGACCTCGTCCCTTTCTTAATAAAGTACCAACGTAGAACGTCGCAAGTACTCGTATACTGTTGTAGTAAACGTCCATGTAATGTGATTTTCGTCAAAAATCATTTCAAAATTCCTTCAACACTACTGTTGTTTGTTTCAGAATAATACGATAAGAACGGTTACAGCCATGGAGGAACTTTTGGAAAATAAAAAAAAAGTATTAACAAAAAAATCATCAAAGGATCTACCAGTTTTAGATCAAACCCCAAATGGAGCTAAGTCCTCGTAAATTTAAAACAAACGGAGAAAATTACATATCGTAAAATTATAAATATAATACACTTTCTAGAAAGAAAACAATTTTCTCTTTCTAACAATTGTTATGGAGCGCGCTTTATTTGCATGATAATCAACCAATGTACTGTGCGATTTTTTCTTATAATAAAATGCTTTTGTGTGCGAGTGAAAGTGAATTCTTTTTTTTTTTATAAATTTAATGATTTTATCCATAATTCATCAACATGTGGGATTTCCTTTTGTTTGTTCTTTTTTTTTTTCATATGATTCCAGTGTTCTGTGCTAGACAATGTGGAGAATCTCTCTGTGTGTTCGTGGGAGGCTGTTGAAGATCGCAGTGGAGCCTCATCGTGCGCCAGTTCCATACAGCCAAGTAGTAGTGTTCTTTGGGTGCCCGATCATGCAGTCTCACGATGTACAAGTTGCCAGACGGAGTTTTGGTTAGGCAGACGGAAACATCATTGCCGGTGTGATATTTTGATTGATTTTTTTAAAATAATATTTCCAAATTGTGTGCTGGTTTTTTTTTCGTTACATTTTGGGTTTTCATGTTTTGATTGGGTTTTTGTTAATTGGATTTTGCTTCTTTTCTTTTTGAAATGATATTCTTATAATACACATTAATGTAGTCTTTCGTTATTATAAAGGTCGTGTGGACAAATTTTTTGTGCTGATTGTTCCGAATTCTGGGCACCATTACCCGACGAAAAACTATTCAGCGATGTAAGATTGTGTGGTCCCTGCTATCATTCGGTGACAACACGAATGCAGGTAAGCAACAATATTACAAACCATACAATGGATAATTATTAAAAAATCAATTTATAATAACAGTTTCAACAAAATCGGCCTATCAATAGCTTATCGAGTAATAATCAGTATAGTAATCAAACTTTAACAAGCAGCAGCAACAACATAAGCACAGCAAATTGCCCATTAGAAGTCAATTTAAACTCATCAACGTCCCCATCACCACTTAATAATAATCTTAATATAAATGTTACCTCAAGTGCAGCAATGGAAGCATGTAAACATGCGGTCAGCCCGCCTCGAAATGATCGTGGTCTATTGAAAGCAACAACTGCTTCCAATTGAACAGGAAAAACAAATCAACATTTTTTTTTTGCAAAATAATAAATATAAATGACATAATATATTATTTAACTTAAACGCAAGAAAAAAAAAACAAATTAAGAACAAAAAACTACAATATACAATAAAAAATATATTTAAACAAATTGTCATGTTTGTATTGAGAAACACATACACATATTTATATATACATCTATATATGTATATAACTGTCAAAAGGCAAACATGTTAACTCTTACTATATTCGTTTCCTTCCCATCTTCCTTTTATGTTATATATAATGCAAACAAAAACATAACAGAACAAAAAGCAAAACAAAAATATATATTAAACTCTACCTAACTGTGTATTTATTTGTTGTTAAGTTTAAAACGAGATCGAAAAATTTTATTTTTAAGAATTAAATGAAGTGAAAAAGAAAAACCCATTTTAATTAAATGAACATTTTAAATTATATAGACAAAATTATTGCTTATATGGAAACTAAATTCTTACTTGACAACTGGAAGACAAAGATACATATATGTAAAGCTAATAACAACAATAAAAATATTTAAAACTTTCAACAAATGTGTTTTCTCACAACTTCAAGTCTCTGTAAGTTACTTCAGATGTTCTAAACAGCATTGAAGTAGAAAAGGTATGCGTCTTTTAAAATGTAGCTTGTATCCAGTGTGAATTGCTAGACTATGGACTGTCTGAGTAAGAAGGCTCCGCCCCTTCATTTGCCGTTTATTTCAGGCATTACGTGCAGTAGAAGTCAAGATATTGAATTCTGAAAAAGTCCACCTACAACCCATGGGTGGGTTGCATCGCATCGGCTAATTTTCGATTTTTCATAGAAAAAAATTTCTGAAGTACTAGTCGCCCAGAAATTGTAATTTCCCAATTTTTGATGCCATATTTTTTTATTTTCTCCTTAAAGGGGGTAGGGAGGGTAAAAAAAATTGTATGTAGTCGTGTGCTCTCAAGGTTGCTCTACAAAATGGCGTCCTCCAAAATTCTGTAACATGTACGCTTAAGCGCTGACATGTCAAAACTGAGAAAAATTAGAACAAACGTCTCCCAGTTTGATGGTGCAATATTTGTTTGTTTCTTATGTAAGGGTAGTGTGTTGCCGGTAAAGAAAAAATTGGTATGTAGTTGTGTGCTCTCAAGGTTGATTTACAAGATGGCGCCCTCAAACATTTCCTAACGTGTACTGTTATACGCTGTCATGTGAAAACATGAACAAATTTAGAACAGATGTCTGGAAAAAGTTACTGGACCTTCAAATAACTCAACCAGTGACGTAGTTAGTTCGGTCGAATGTCTGACTTTTCATACAAAAATTTTTCTGAAATACTAGTCGCCCAGAAATTTTAGTAGGTATCCCTCGCAGTTTTTTTGGCGCTATTTATTTTTGTTTAACTTCGGAGGGGGTAAGGGTTGCCGGGAGGGAAAGCATTTCTATGCAGCCGTGTGGTCTCAAGGTTGCTCTACAAAATGGCTTCACCCAAATTGTCGAAACATATTCCGTTATGCGCTGATATGTCAAAACATGAGAAAAATTAGGAAAAACGTCAAATATTCAGAAATTAAAAGACAGTGGTTTAAAATTTGGATGAACATTTTGTTCCTCATCACTCTGGATACTTTTTTTGAGTTTTCTTTTATATATCTAGTGCCCCAGCTCTAGATGTTAGAAAGGATCAAGACAAGACTGTGGAGATGTCATCAAGCGTCAGTCGATAATTCCATGAGGTTTATTGTGTCGAAGTAATGGATGCTGCTCGAAGTTTGCAATAGATGATTTGCGGTGACTAATTTAAATACTGCAATCAAATCCAAAGTGTCGCAATACTTTGGAGTCGTTGAGTAGTGCTGGATGTTTTTAAAGATGTCAAGTTGTCAAAGAATTAATTAAGAATTTTTGCAACGTTGATTATTACGATGCGTTGAAGTTATTTGGTGTGATTTAAGATGATGAATGAATTCTGAAATGATGGTGCTGACATCTTTGATTGAAATACAGGAATGAAAAGATAACGAACTGCTCCTGACAACTGGAATGGTGAACATTTCTGTGATGACTGAAGGCATGATGATCCTAGGTAGTACTATAGGGTCTGTTAACAAATTTAGGTTACTGAATCCCTGATCGTCCATCAGTCATCTTAAAAAAAAAACCGAAATGAATTGAATACATATGAATGAATCTGTTGAATTTTTGTCTAAACAAAGCTTACCTACACTGGGATTGCAATTTCTAGCTTCCTGACTTTTATACACATGAGTATGATAGTAAATTCTGGAGCGGCGCATTTGGGATTCATCTTGACTCTAAGAAATAGATAAGACATGGGTTAGCAAATGTATGGCTAAGAGTAAGCAAATAAAACAGATCTTAATAGACGTAAGCGGTTCCTGCAATGTTCATATGAGAAATAATCTTTAAAAAAAAGATAAATTTCATAACTATGATAGGACTGAAATGCGTGACGCTCACCTCTCTCTATGGACCTCTGCTGAAGTAAGATTTTTTGCTACTACTACGTACTTGCAAATTTCTTCAGCCAGATTCGATGGCTATTGTACCACTGAAAACACGTTTATAACGAAGAAGTTGACAGGCAATTCGGATGAATGTCTCTTGTAAATAAAACTGATGAGCTCTGCTACATTGTTGTGGTAAAGAGAAAAAGTATTTAAAAAAAAAATATGTTTCATCGTAATCGAATCAAACTAAATAAGTACTTGCCTTTGTTGAACATCACTGCAATTCTGCTGCAGTAATCGCCACGTTGTTTTGCGAATCATTTGATATCATTTAGGCTTCAAGTGGCCTCCTACTTATCCTCATGGAGACCAGAAAGATGACTGCCGCTTAAAAGATTTTCTATTTTAAACAAAGTTGTCCTACAACTGGAAAATGTGATTCCGAACAAGATCGATGTCATGGAGAAATCTAGTCTAAATCTAGCGGTTGACTACGGCTGAGGAGATGAAACCCTTACAGAAGTATTTTTACCTACTTCAATAGGACTGTGCTTTCCAATCTGGAAATCAAACCCATCCGAAGTTGCCGCACATAATACATATGTATATTTAAAATACCTTTTATTTGATTTTAACTAAATTTATTGTTCGTCAAGTTGTACCGACCTAAGTAGTAACTTCATTTAACCGCAATACTCGTATATGCCTTAATCTTAATAGTAATCTAAATGGACTAACTAAACAATTTAATGTTTAAATGTAGAAATCTTTCTAGAAGCACATCGCACTAATTTCTTTCAATCACGTCTATTGATGTGTTTCCAAACTTACTTCACAGGTATAGCTTATAATTATGAGTCCCACAAAAAATCTCATGATCCTTCCTTGCTTTGAGATAACATTTGTTTCTTTAGGGATTCAATAACTCCAGCGAAATTAGCAGTTTTCTTCTTTGCCGATTTTGGTGTAGAATTCTGATTACGGACACGCATTTGTGGTAACGCAACATCGTCCATAAAATCAAAATCATTTTTCGCTGGACTAAAACAAATCAATTAAATCAAAACATAAAGTATAGAACAATAACAACATACGCTTCTTTTTCTACTGCTTCGGTAACTTTTGGTTCTTCTTTACTATTTACTGGAGATGGTGCTCTTCGTCCCGGACATTGCCATTGTAATTCTGGAATATTTCCACTCTCCAAAGCGAGATAGTATGATTCAAGTTCTTCAGCTGATGGACCGAATTCCTCACCATCTGATATGCATGATATTGACCAATCTTCACAATTTAAAGACACTTCAAGACTCATAATTTTAGATTTCTTTGAAAGCACAAGTTGTTCCTTAAAAAATATTTAAAAACCAAACAAATGAATACTGACGTTTGACGTTTGTGCTCGCAGAGATAAGTGGTGCCAACCCTTAGATTATGTATACATATTAAATTGTGTGTTGACACACCGTGGGCGATTAAACATAACTATTACGCAGTTTTCGATTGGATTGTATTGTTCAATAAGTACAACATTTATGACAGCTTATGATTGTCGTATAGTTTGCGAATTATTGAATAAAAACCCATATAAATTGAGCGAGAGTTCATGCGGTGTAGAAGTATACTCAGCGAGATATGATTCGCCGGTGTGAAGACTATTCAGCTTTACGAATTAGGTCGTTAAAAACTATGTTTATGGGTAACAGTGTCACAACACAAGTCGACATTCAATGAAAACACTGATTTACATATATATTAGTCGTGTTTTTTTGATAATCATACTCACTTCAGTCAAAAAAACGATCTTTACTCACTTCCAGCCGCACCAACCAATTGGTTTGCGGCTCGAATATTATTTAAGTTGTTGTCTTTGTTTAAAAGCTTTTAAATGTCAAACGCAAGCAAAAGGAAAAAATACAATCGGCTAAAAGCTCATTTATGAGATTTTTTACGCTCTGATAATCAACTTATGTAGGTCTATCCTCACTTGCTGCTACTGGGAAACTTATCTCCACTTGGGTTGTTGTTATTGCTTTGTGTGTAAAATCTTACTGGGCTGGGTATACAGCTATCAAAAAAACACGGCTATTGTATGGAGATATGACAATTTACTTCACTGCCTTATCCTTTAAGTTAATTGGCTAAGATTTCAGCATTTTTGCGCTAAGATGGCAGTTAAGAGTTGCCTTTTAAAAAAAGAAAAAATTGTGAAGCCATAATCCATTAACTGCACTTTTCGCAGTGTACAAGATATACTTCGTACGTAATGCTGGTTTTCTCTAGAGCTGAGACTCTTACAAGCAATCTCTTCCATTCCTTCGGGGATAAAAGCACTCCTGACCTCGCTTATTCTTAAGTCCCAGCCACTTAAAATGTCTACCACAATTCTGACACTGGTGTAATCATCAATCATCAGAACTGTCTCCTGACTCTGAAGCGGGACACCACAATTGTCTGGGAGAAAACTGATCCCGTAAGTTACATTATTAGGAAAACTGCCTATGGTCTGCTATCAACTCAAAAAACTTCACCCCTGAGCTGAAATCAATGGCTGAAAAATACTTGCTAATCGTGTTTCTTTGGGCTAAGAAGGCAAGTGACTAGAAAAGCCCCTCTTGAACAACTTACATTAATAACTGTTCAAGCCTCTGATCATCCCAGTCTTGCTGTATGACTCATAAACATGTTCTTTGTCAGGAGTGCATGAGGTCGCTCCTAATTGCTTTTGGAAGAAAAATCCTTTTCGGTCCCACATACTGTACAAGTCTCTGATCATCCCAGTCCTGCTGTATGGCGCAAAAGCATCTACTTAATCAGGAGTGAATGAGGTCGCACTTGATTGCTTTTGAGAGGAAAATCTTTCGGGTGATCTTCGGTCCCGCCTGTATAGACATGGAGGAAGTGATGCGAAGACAAATTGTATGGGACTGTTGACCAACATTGACCAAGTCAAAAAAGTTCAGATACAACGAAAAAGATGCCATGGGAATGTAGAGCGTAGTGGGATATCGTGATTCAGGTGGCGCGAAGAAGTGTTAAAGTTCCTCAACCAACTTTGCGTTCGAGACTTGAGACAAACAGCCACAGACTGTGCTTAAGTAGAAAGGCTGGTTGGTTAATTATTAGGCTTAAGCCACTATTAACCTACTATTTGTAAGTATTCTTTCAAAATTATTTGACAGCTATGAAATAGAACTTTGATAAATCAAAAAAAAATTTTATTTCTTTTTATCCTTTACAAATAAAAAATCAATAATCATATTTTTTGAAGTGTTCCAAATTTCGTAATAAAAATTATAAACTTTAAAAATTAGCACACGCAATTGTAATAAATTCCCATGTGTATTTTAAAATTAAAAAAAAGACATGTCTCGTTCCGGCAAGGGCAAAATGCACTCAAAACGGACTCCCAAATTGGAAGAAGATGTTGAAAAAAGTAAGCAGATGCAGCTCTTCCTACTTTTTAAGTTCCCGAAAGCATTCATGTTTTTTTCATAGGTGAAGATGAACGAGATCCTGGCTGTATGGAAATATTTGTAACGATTTTATCGTATATCATCGCAATCATTACATTTCCAGTATCCGTATTTATCTGCTTCCGAGTAATATCCGAATTTGAAAGGGCTATAGTATTTCGTATCGGAAGGATAAAGTAGGATAAAACGGTTTAAAAATTCACATTAATCGAGTACCTATTTATTTTTTTTTTTTTTTTAGAAAGGGTAAAGCTCGAGGACCGGGATTAATATTTGTTTTACCCTGCATTGATGATTATATAAAAATAGATTTGCGTACAATAACGTATCATGTTCCAACACAAGAAATTCTCACCAAGGACTCAGTGACGATACAAGTCGATGCAGTAGTCTATTATAAAGTTTATAATCCTCGTTATGCTGTAATTAATATTGCTAACTTTCGTCATTCAACAATGACGTTGGCTCAAGCTACCCTCAGGAATGTAGCTGGCAAAAAATTGTTAGCCGAGATTCTTGAAGATAAAGAAGCTTTGTCGGCTGCAATTCAGAAAATTCTGGATCTTGCTACTGATCCTTGGGGTGTTAAAGTGGAAAGAATTGAAATGCAAGCAAAATTGAGAAATTCTTATTTGAATGTGGTTTTCTAATTTTCTTCGTTTTTTTTTGTAGAAAAGACGTTAGATTGCCGAAACCACTGCAGAGGGCAATGGCATCCGAAGCAGAAGCCAACCGTGAGGCTAAAGCAAAACTAGTTGCCGCCGAAGGAGAAAAGAATGCAGCACAGGCTTTAAAACAGGCCTCAGATATTATTTCTTCAAGTCCAGCAGCTTTACAGGTATTGCTTTTGATTTTACATTTGAGTTAAAGTCAGAGCTTTCGTTTTTTTTTCAGCTTCGGTACCTTCAAACACTAAGTACGATCTCTACTGAGCAAAACTCCACAATTATTTTCCCAATTCCTATTGAATTACTAGGCATGTTTAACAATCACACTCAGAGCCAAAGTAGTGGGTTAGGATGCACGTGCTATGAAGGTGGATAGTTTGACTTTAATCTGCATACAAGTTGTTCCTGTGTATTGTGTAAACACTTCAATTGGGGTCGTGATTTTGTTATAAACACGAACATCTGAGCATTTCCGTTAAGTTGAACTCAAACAACTAAGCAAATGCCAAATTTAGTTCATTAAAAACTAAATAAATAAAGTTTAAACTTTGTAATTAAATAGTTCCAGTTTATTTATACATTTGTAAGGTTTACTAGGTTAATTTAAAACTGACTTTATACTCGTATACGTCATCCAACAAGTCTCTCCAGCAAGCACTGTCCTTAGCTGGATTGGTTGAAATTTCTTTTCACTTTTACCTGCCACTTGAGCTACTCGGGGTGAATTCGAAGACACTGCGGACTTGTGTCTATCTGTTTTTAACATCCTAGCTAGTCATTGCATTCCTTTTTTAAAACCTTGTTTCAGGATTAACATCTGCAGTCATCAGACTATATTGAAAGTGTTGAAGATTCGTTAGACTAAATTTGAGACAAGGGAGTTGTCCCGAAGTTCGGAACTAATAATATCGGTGTCAATTTAGCAAAACTTCTACACTGGATCGACTATTATAAAGATTTTTCTTCATAAAGAAAGATGATCCAGCTTAATTTCTCTTGGAACCACCAAGTGGTTTGTGCAAGGTTCTAATAGGAATACAGCTAGATTCGTCTTCATTTTAGATGGGGCTAGTCACTAGATACAGTAAATATGTAACGTCAACACACTGGACTTGCTTCTGACCTCCCACCCCGATGAATACACGATTGATGGACTATCGCCTCTATGCGGATCAAACCATAGTGTCATATCTGCTCCCAGATTATGCTCTGTCTCCGCCTTTACTCGAGAGCGTCGAGTTTTCAATGAATGGCAGTTCGGTTTTCGCAGCAACAAACGATATAAATACTGGTGTCCCGCAATACTCCGACTCTCTTACTCATTTTTATAAGTTATCTCTTGTATGCAACTTCTTATCCAATTCATTCCTTCGACAGTACCTTCTTTTTCTCATAGCCGCTCCCTTAATAACGTCTCTTCATTTCGGATCTCGAAAAGGAAGGGCAACGCGTGTAAAACTCATTTAATTCCGACCTCGACATCATAATAAAAATGAGGTTCTACAAATAGAGCAAAATTTAATGCTTCTAGCGAAACCCAAACTCCAAACTATTTATCCATGAATGGTACCTGCATCGCCGAAGCAAAAAGACTTTCCATCCTCGTCGGAACGGCCACATATTCGATGATTCGAAAATGCTGTGAAATGTCTAGGTTTCACTTCACTCCTTATGATCTGCCTTCAATCTAAAAGGTGTTCATACGTTCAAAGCTCGAGTAGATAGGTTAAGTTAGGTAAGAGTGGCAGGCCGCAGATTCCAACCTCACTTAGACCAGATAAGGTCCTTTGTGGTACCACATGGATCTGTATTTCACCGGAGAAATACTACCCGCAGAACCAGCCGGAGCTTGTTATGAAGCGCTGGAGGCTGCCTATGCTGATGTCAGCCAATTCGCTTAGATTGTGAAAGAAGCTGGCTCCTAAGTATGCTCTTCTTTGAACTTAGAGAGCCGGACATGTGCAATGAAGGTGGAGAATTGTCTCCTCCTCCTCCTCGTCCATGCAGCTTCTACAGAAGTCGTTGTAGAGGAGGCCCAGCCTATAGGCATGCTTTCCAATGGTGCAGTGCCCCGTTATGACACCTACTATGGTGCTTTTATATATAAAAAGACAACGAAAACGTTTGTAATCCAGCTTCGGCCAAATCTGCTTGGTAATGAGGCAGATATTACCTTCTGTCCATCTGTGATCGACGATATCGATCGCGTTTCTTTTAAGTAGCAAGAGACCCTTTTCCGGTAAAATTGGTGGAGTTGCGTCTTCTCTGGCGAGTTCTTCAGCCATGCAGTTGCCTGGAATGTCTCTTAGTCTTGGCACCCATATAAGGTGCATTTTCATTTGCTCAGCCATCTCATTAAGAGATAGGCAGCAATTAAGGACTGTTTTTCAGTTAAAGGCGACGGATTCTATGAATTTTTGATCGCGGCCTGGAAAAAGTGTTTGAAAACTTTTGAATCGAAAAGCTATTCACACGCTTCGAGATCAAAAAATTAGTAAATGCGCGCCACAAAAAAGCTAAGTCAGCTTTGTATATGTATAAGTCTTTTAAATTCAACAAAATAAGACAGGCAAGTCATGTTTTTAGACATCTAATCCACTTCCGCTAAAACTACTGCGTTCCATTCTTAAAAACCGTTTTGCTATTATACTAGGTAGTGGAAGGATAATCGTTCCGCTGCTTTCGGTTGAGATCATTTGTAAGCTTTGCATATATCGTAGCTACAAACAAAAACATTTGATTAAATTGTATATTGCATAATAAACAAAAAACATACCTGTATAGTTATCGAACTTTCCGACATTATTAATGATGCCTGTTTCAATGCCTCCGATGCACTTTTCTCTCCTTCGGCAGCAATTTTCTTCGCTATGGCTTGTCTATTGGCTTCAGCTTCGGCTGCCATAGATCTTAGCATAGCTGCTGGCAAACTAATATGCTTTCTAAAAGCAAATATATCGTTTTTGAAAAAAAAAAAAAAAAAAACATACAAGAAATCTCACAAGTAACGCTTACATTTCAACCCTCTCAACCTTAATACCCCATGCATTTGTCCCTTCATCCAGAAGTATTTGCAATGTATGAGCTATTATTTCTTTTTCGGTAAGCACCTCGGCTAGCATTTTTGTACCAACAATATTTCGAAGCGTTGCCTGTGCCAATAGCATTGTAGAATATTTATAGTGACCAATCTTGATCAATGCAAGTATTGGATCTTTTACTCTAAAGAACACCACAGCATCAATTTTAATACTCGCAGCGTCTTTGGTTAGCACATCTTGTGGGAAAACGTCAAACACCTCAGTACGTAAGTCTACTATAAAGTATTCATCAACGCATGGTAGAAAAAATAATACACCTGCTTCTCGAGCTCGTCCTGGTCTAAAATAAACAGAAATTATTCTCAATCCTATGAGCTCATTCTCTGTAAGGTATTTTCCTTACCTAAGTTTACCCAGACGGAATATCACAGCCCTTTCATATTCGAGAACAATCTGAATGCAGAACAATATGCTCAAAGGAAATGTAAGGATTACGAGTAAATAAGACATACAAACTGCGAATTTCTCAAAACTGTTAGAATCCGATTCTTCAGCTAGACGAAAACATTGAATTTAAAAATTACAAGAGCTTCCCAAATTGTTGTTTCTTACCGGACCAAACGCTCGCTTTGGATTCTGCAGGAGATTCGATTTTGTTTGTGTCCATCTCTTTTGTACAAACGAATTTAAAACAACTACGTGGGTGAGATTTGTTCAGAACTTGTATTTATTTAGGGCCGTTTGGATGTCTTAAATTTCACTAAATGACAAGTCAAATAAATATTTTCAAAATAGTTACCTACTTTACTTTGATTAAGCTATGAGAGAGACCACAGTTGTTGAGTCCCTTTTTTTCTAATTTTTCATACTGGTGCTGCGAAAATCTTTTGACTTTTCTGCGACTCGAACCTAAGACTGCTTGCTTAGCAGTCCAATGTTGAAAACACCAAGCCACGGCGACCACTTAATCTGATCCATAAGGCCGAAAGAAAATAGGATTCGCTTCTGGGTTTTAAACGCCCCCCATCATGAGAGATCTGACAGAATCATATCTAAACAAGCTTACTAAGTGGACTGACAAAGTTAGCCTTGGAGTTTATTAATTTTAAACTGAGATGGTACTCACGAGACAATGCAAATGGTTTTGCAATTTTCCAGATCAAGGCAAATTAGAACACAACTCAGGATAGGTAGGAGAGTTGACAGAGCAAGGAAGTCACACTTAGATCGACGTCGTCCCATTGTGATGTCCAAAGGGTTGTAGCCCCCATACTAAGGAATGAACGCAACTTACTTATTTAACAAATTATGTAATATTTCCTCTTGTGGGTCTTAGAGCCGCCACGATGCCTATGACGACTAAGCACTTTCGTGTTCGGTTTCTGGAAATATGTCTTAGCTCAGCTCAACTTCCGTGACTTTTCTTCGACTTGATCTTCTTCCGTCCTGGTTAAGCGGATTGTATATTGCATCGCTTGGCAAGCAATAGAGGTGCCGCCTTTTCGAAAAGTAAGTTCGATTCACTGCCACCTCTGTCTTTGAATTGTGACGTCTATTTGATTCTGACCCGTTCTCCCATGGAGCTTCGCATTGAAAATGCGATTAGGCCTGAAAATCCGCGAGATGTTTCGAAGACATCGATTCAGGAAAGTTTACATAGTTGTTATAGTGGCAATCATTTCCTAGGTATTGCATCCATAAAGTAAAACGGATTCTTTAAACTAATCGCATTGATTCTTCATTTTTTCTTCAAACGCAGCTTTAGCCTTGTTTACGCAGTTGACTATGTCTTGTTCGGTTCCGCCTCTAGTCGAGAAGATTATCCTAAGATATTGTGAAAGACTATGGCAGCTATCATTTGGTAAAGTTTAGATGTAAGAGTCCATGGAATTCCTCCAGTTCCCGTTGATAGAGCAGCGTGGAGCACATCAAGTTATTACCGAAACATTTAGGAATAATAAAAGATAAAAAAAAAAAAAAACAGGAAGCTGGAAAAGGACATTGAAGACAAGCCCAAATCGTTACACCAGTGCATACAGAAGATGGCTAAACAACTTGAGGAAGGGGTTAGGGGTTTTCTCTACGAGCTCTACTTCGGGAATATTCTGCATCTGGCATTCAACAGATGATGGGAATAATTTAAAAGACTAAAGCCGGCGAAAGAACTTCCTGCAAGAAATAACTGAAAAAGATGCAAGGCTTCCTGAAGCGTGTATAAATAACTAGTAGAGAATAATGGAAACTGGAGATTCTGTAGTCATGCCGAAGGGACTTCATCAGACCTCTTTAAGGATTGTGGATCAGTTATTCGTACTTGGGCGCATACAAGTTGTCAGGAACTCCCATCCAGATACTCCAATTTTTTAAAGCAATTCGATTGGAAAAGGTACTACAGCTTGGATTTTTACCAACTAAACCCTTCCATTATTTCAGGATGGTGCCACTTTTCTCTACGAGCTCTACTCTTTTATGGTGTTGGCGGATTTATGTCTAATATTCTTCTCTTTACCTTCCTCAATGTAGGAGCACTCACTCGCGCATAACTGTGACGATATTGTCCAGTGTGATTCCGCCTTCCTCCGGTTCCATTCTTTGTCTCTCTGCAAACCTTATGGTGATTTCGAAGAGTGTGTGTTCGGCGTTGTCTTGAGTTGACTCGTCATACTGACATGCAGAGCTCACTACATTCTGTGTAGATATTCGTAAAAAGTACCCGTGTCCGGTAAGAAATTATATAAGGTAAAAATATACCTCTCCGTTCCGTACCTGCGCCCCATCTTATCCGATCAGTCTTGAGGTCCATCTATCTACCCCTAGTTTCTCTACTCCAACGTCTTTGCCAGTGATCTCCTTGGCTTCTACTGTTGCTGTTCTGCTTTCCTCTGCTGCTAAGAGGTCAATGGAGGATATTCTCATGACTACGAAAAACGCGGGTTCTGTGACTGTTTGATATGAGCTCGCCACCCGAGGAGCTTCTCTTCGCTGTACAACTGTCATTTATCTTCTATGCTTCTCGCAGGAGCGCATCAGTCTACATCTCGCGCCCATAAAAAAGGGAAGAGTGCGTAACTTTCATGATTAGTTTGCGCCTACTTGCCTTGGGGCCTCCCTAGTTTGCCAATAGTCTGCTCAACGCTCTGAGGTGATCTTTGCAGCCCTTTCAGAAGCTAACTAGATCTGCTATTAGTACGGAAGCTTTGTATTAAGCCTCACGCCCAAGGATTTAACTTTATCTATGGTGGTTATTTTTTCCAGGCCTATCCGCATCAGACCATGGTCTTGCATCCAGAACTAGACGCGTCTCATAATTTTGTTCAGGCACCTTTGGGCATCCCGCGTGGTAATCATCGGCGTAACTAACCAAGTACGTATGTTGGGGCATCTACATTTGAAGGATTCTATCGTAGGAGATATTCCATAAATCGGTTTCTAGGATTGAGCTTTGCGCGACGCTAAAGATAATTTCCTTTCTGCGGGATCCTTCTAAAAGTTTCATAAATTAACTCTCTATCTCTGAGGTAGCTCTTCACCTTCGTAGAAGATATTGTGGTACGCCGAAGGTATTTTCTATGGAGTTCAGCGTACTTCTCCACCTGGCAGAGTTGATAGCGTTTCTCCCGTCTAGGGATGCTAGTACAACGATATTTCTTGAGGCTTTGCTGGGCCCCCTGTAACATCATTTATTGAATTTGACTTCACAAGTATTAAAATGATGTGATTTAAAAAATGAAAAACTGTGATATATATACATGTATATATGCTCGTTGTAATTTTATTCACTTTTTTAAGCTTGGTATGTCAAAATATTGATTTTCTGTTTTGAAGTTTGAATAAACAGTTTAAATAAATCTAATCTCTCGTGTTTGTCTTTAAGATGAATAGTCCTGAAGAAGATGAAATTGAGAGAAGGCATATTGTAACATGTAAGGATATACATACAAGGATTATTATTTGAATGCCTCAAGTTCATAAATATTTCAGCTGAAGAAGAAGATATTACCGCATGCGAAATAATTGCAACAGTTCTCTCCATTATTCTGGTAATACTTTTTTTTCCTCTATCAATGTGTTGTTGCATCAGAATTGTAACCGACTACGAAAGGGCTGTGGTTTTCCGTCTTGGAAAGCTAAGGTATACTAATACTTTCTTCTGGTGAGAGGGAACAAAATTAGTTTTCTTTTTTTTTTTACAGAAAAGGTGGAGCACGAGGACCAGGTGTAGTTTTCATTCTACCTTGCATTGATGATTACACAAATGTTGATTTGCGTACGGCAACGTTTGATGTTGAACCACAAGAAATTCTCACCAAAGACTCGGTGACCATTAAAGTCGATGCGGTGGTCTATTACAGACTGCAAGATCCATTAAGGGCTGTGATTCAAGTGTTTAATTATCGTGCGGCAACAATGCTATTGGGACAGACAACGCTGCGAAATGTTGCTGGAACTAAAATGTTAAATGAATTGCTTGCCGATAAGGACGAAATATCTAATTCGATGAAAAAAATTCTAGACGAAGGAACCGATCCGTGGGGTGTTCAAGTTGAGAGAGTCGAAATGTATGTTGGTTCTTTCTAATTTGGTTGAGAACAATTTGCTTTGATTTTTATAGTAAAGATGTTCGCCTTCCGGTAGCCTTACAGAGAGCTATGGCAGCCGAAGCAGAAGCTAATCGTGAAGCTAAGGCAAAAATAGTTGCCGCCGAGGGTGAAAAAAATGCAGCAGCATCATTGAGAGATGCAGCCGTTACAATTTCAGAAAGTCCAACAGCTTTACAGGTACATATGTATATACATATGTGTAAAGGATTTTGTGTCACAATATAATTTAATCTCGTTTAGCTAAGATACTTGCAAACATTGAATACTATCTCTGCAGAGAAAAATTCAACAATTATTTTTCCATTTCCCATTGAAATGTTTAGTAATCTTGACCAGGGTAGTAGTATGGTATGCACTTGTAATAAGAATCAATAAAAACTAAATTCCCGTACATATTTAATATTTATTTTATGAGAAATATTTCAACTGAATTTAGGGGAACTTTCAGTGTGCGCGTCCCAATTTTATACATTTGCAAGTTTTGGAATGATCGTCTTATAAATTTCCACTCCATTTAGGTAAGTCTCAGCTTTTAGGAATTCATCATGGGCATGTAGAAGTACCGGCGTGTTATTCATCGGTGAGAAGCCGATGGCTGGTATACCAACCTTTGGAATGATATATAATTTGTTTAAATGAAAATGAATAAAGAATATGGTAAGACTTACCTCTCTTACGTAACGGCTATCTGTTCCTCCTGGAAATATTTGTACTTTCGTCTTCAGACCACTGAAAATAGATATTTTTGTTCGTTCACTTTTTGTCTGCCTTCTTGAAGATTGTGTTTGCTTTGCACTGAGTTAGCAACCGAAATACATAGTTTTTGGTCAACCATTTTTCGAGAAATACTACGAACTTTCAAATAATTTTTGAATCTGAGCCTGAAGATGGTGTAACTCGTCAAAACTGTGCTACTACTACAATTGAAAAGACACCTCAACCGTTTGTATCAGCGTGCGCTAGTTTTTTTTTTATTGAATATCGTCAGACACTATTTACGGGGACTCTGCTCCATCATATGCCACTGTACCATGACCATCAACTGTGAACACCAGCAAAAAAAGTGAAACGAGACTGCTATAGGCATATTTAACATAAAGAACTGAGCCTGATAAACCTGTCTGTATGTAGTCTTGAGACATGAGTGCACTGATCCAGCTTATGCGTCACCAAACGGTGTATCTCTACAAGGCCCTGTTGTACACGGTAGTTCTTTACATAACGAAAGCATAAGTACATACTCGTAAGTATGTGCACCTTTGTTGACATTGAGATTGCCTGGATATGAATTAATCTTTAATGCCCTGAAGTGGCAGGGATATCGATTATACGAGTTTCAGGTGGTCAGAGCGATGCTCGAAAGTCCTAGAATATCATAAGGCTGTTCACGAGTTGGTGTAGTGACTAGCTTGCCAGAAAATGTTCTTCGGAGATGTGCATAGTAACTAAACCTTTCTGTGAAATTGCAGATTCCACATTTATCGATTCAAATGATAACAGAAAACTCACAACTAAGTTCTCTTCTCAAAAAAGGTACTTAATTCAACACCCTGAATGCCGACACTTCTAAGAAGAGGATGAGTATTTGGCTTTGTGCGAAACTAAGTTGTAACTCTTCTGTAAGGATGTTCTTGCTCCTACTAGACATGTATATAAGAAATGCAATAACTACACAGCCCTACAGAGAGCGGTCTGCCTGATCCAAAAAATTAGTCCATGTCAAAGAATTTATGCTTGTTAAGGAAAACATACTAAACATTGAAGGAGTTTTCGATAACATAAGCATTGAAGCAACACAGAACTCTACAGCTGGATTGGTCAAATGCTTAAATCACACTGTCAACTCGACCCTAGGTATAAGCTGACAACCTAACAGGTGTATTCCTCCCCAGAAGCTGCAGGACGTTTACCTTCTGTGAGACTATCCTGTACTAGCCACCCCAAGATCGACTAGCTTCTTCTGTGGACTGGATGACCTTCAAATTGCGGATTTAAGAAAACTTTTCAGAAAGAGTTAGTGCAAATAAGTCGTCAATTGACAAGTTCCCATGGGTACATTTTTAGGGAAACAATGGACCCATCAGAAGTCAAAATTAGAGACAAATAGCTGTATAGGCTTATTGGTTAGCCTCGCGGTACAGCCTGGACTGTAGGGTCATCTTTGTAAGTAAAAATTATAATGTTAGGAGTTAGGAGCTTTCATCCATCGCTGCCCAAAACGTGAATGGTAGGATTTATCTCAAACTACCGAACCACCTATGCAAGTACTTATTTCGTATTTCTCTGAATTGTCAAAGTTGAGCAATCTTAACACACTTCAATGCAAGCAGGTTAAAACATAATTAACTAAATAGAAGCTCAAAATAAACGTACAGTTCCTGTATAGCATCCTTAAATGCAGTCCAATAAATGTTACTAGCATCTATTTTTGTTGCTTCCACTTGAGGTTCCTTTTGTTCGTAAATGATTTCAATTCCGCCACCGGCTTCTTCGCACCATTGCTTTAGCTAGAATAAAACGTTCAAAAAGTTTATAAATGAAAAAAGAAAAATATTGAAGAGTAGGAACCTTATTTTCAAATTTCGTATGATCAACGTTAATAGCAAGTCGGATATCAAATCCTGCTACCATAAGGGGTGGCACAACATTGCTTTGTACACCACCATTTACTTGAGTGAGATTCACTGTAGTTACATCGCCAATTGTTAAGTTATCATCCGATTTTAATCGCTCGACTTCTTGTTGTCTAAACTCCATAAATTTATTAAGAAGAAAAGAAAGTTTAACGCCAGCGGTATTCTCATGCAATAAGGATCCATGACCAGCAACTCCGGAAATGTGAAAATGAACATCTGTGTGGGAAAATGTGAAAAGTGAAAACTTTGACAAGCAGTTATCAACCTAGAATATGACGAGACTATGAATAACAATGCAGAATAAGACCTGAATGCTTAGGTAGACAACAATAAGAGGATCTCTTTTCGCAAGGAGTAGAAGCAATGAGCAGCAAAAACATTATTGCTCTGGGAAAAATGTTGTTTGGTTTATGGCAGGAAGCAGGATTCACTAAATATTCTACAAAATTTGTATAGGGTGCAATAGGGTGGAACGCAAAGGAATCTCAATATCGAATGAGGATGGTAGAAGTGCAGCAAACCGTCTGACGAGCCAAGCGCAATTACACATGAAAGAAGCAGAGGAAGCATCGACAGCAGAATCGTCTGTAGACTCATCAAAAAACTGATAGATAGTCACAGCTCCACTCAACCATCGACAAAAGGTTTAGATGGTTATCTGCTTATTTTGGATGAAGACCATCTCGGAAGATAGAAGAATAGTAATAATTGTGCTAACACCCTAACTCCATAAAAGGACGGTCCCTTTACTGCGATCAGAGCAACTTTTGCAACCACGGATAGAGACTGAAAGCGAGAGTCCTCCTGACTAATGGAAAAAGGGTATAATTGGCAAGCTGGCTAAAAAGGAAATTCTAATGAAGTACGAAGACTGGAAAGATACTTCCTACAGTTGCCAAGGTAATAACCAAAAGCAAATGAAGTAACATCATCTATTAGACACTCTTGACACAGAACGAGCAGGTTTCCACTCTCGATCCTCTTGTGTCCTACAAATCAACACCCTGCGGAGAATCATTCAAAAGCACATTGAACATCGATTACTACGTCATCTGGTGTTCATCGATTTTGAAAAGATGTCAATAGGGAAATTATTTGGTTGATCTTACGTAGCATAGGAAGGCTGTCAAGCATATCCACCACCACCAAAGTGAGTTACGATAAAGCTGCATTTGTTTGCCAATATTGTTTTCTTTTTTTCATGTTTAGCTATGTACTTTTCTCGACCATGTCAACAGAAAAGAAAGGAAATCGATGGGTTTTTGCACGTGAAACATCTCGACTAGGTTGACGACGTATGCACACTCCCTTACTGAATGACAACTGGTGTAGAAAGGAAGGCAAAGTTAGACAGAACATCGTCAAGCGAATTGGAATGTTGTCCCAGATATGCCAAAGCAGTGCTATAAGCTTGAGAACCAAGCTACAGCTGATCTGTTCCAATGTTGAGTCTGTGCTGTTACACTTGGAAAATCATGAGAAAACTGCAGACATTCGTCAACTGGTGTCTTCGAAAAATTCTTAGGATTTTCTGATCTAAACGCGTTTCCAAAGAGCAACTTTATGAGAGTACAGACCAGGAACCAATCGATGATTAAAGTGGTCTCCTTGGCTTAGTAACTAGTGCGTTAATTGCTAAGCTAGCTGGTTTTTTTGCGGCACCACCTTTCAGCAGGCAATGACAAACCTTCGAGAATGCAATCTGTCATGAACAATTTTTTCAGCGCGCAAATTGTAGATTATGTAGGACATAAATAGTTGCGGGAAAGCGAGTCTTGGTCCTACTGGCTAACACACCAAACAATTGTTTCTTTTTTTTCTTCCTTACCTTGATACCTTTCGAAAATTCTATAATTTCGTGATAAACTATTCGAATACCTTGCCAAAGAATGAATAAAACTAAAACACGTTACTTAAAGTTCCCTGAAATGGCGAATAGGTTAGGGTTAGGTTAGGTTAGCGGGCTGATGAGCATTTTTACATCCTCATCACACTTAGGTCCATGTGGACCCATTGTGATACCCATGATTTGTTTCCTATCGTGGTATAATGGTCTCTTTTCTAACCATCCGAACGCTCTGGCAAATTTGAGCAATTTTGACGGTGATCCATCTGATAGCTCATCGAAATAGTCGAAGGAGAATTTCCCAGGGTTCTGTTTTTAAATTGACAGAGGCTTGGGCAGTGACAGAGGAAATGGGCCGTGTCCTCGTGAGCCTCCTCATTATCGCATCCTCATCAGATAACATCGTCGCTTAGACGTACTATTTTCGTATGATATTTTAACATGTTGTGACCATTAAGCACTCCTATTAGTATTGACAGAGATTTCCTGTCCTTTTGCAGGAGTTTGCTGGTTTTCATCTTATCGTACTCTGGCCACAACCTTAGTAGGTTTAGTAAAGCCTTAAAACTCACAAGAGAAACAGATAGTCTAGCATTACCTTTAGAATTTTCTGATCTTTACTGATATACTAAGACTCCAACAATATAAGTGCTTGTCGTAAATAGCGTCAATAAATTTATCAAAGTAGGTACAGAGTTCTATCTTCAGCAAGTAACAATGTTGATAAGCAATTCACAAGAAGTTTACTACTATATTGGTCACAAGCAAAATGAATTGGCAATTGTATCGAGTATGTTTCTTAGATCTAGATTTTGGGTTTTTTTTTTCGTATGTGTTGCTCAAATTCATCCGTCAGTTTCTTTTCTAAGTAAGGTTCTACTAGTCAATACTTACGCCATATACTGCGTTCGGCATAATAAACTGGATAAACATCATCAGCGCTGGCTACACCTTCATCTAATGAAAATCCAACATTGAGCTTCTTAAAATCATTCGTGCGTATAAATTCGTTCATTCCAGGCTTTCCACCAAGTTCTTCATCTGTGTAGATACGAAACAAATGTTGATTAGAAATATGTTATTAAAAGTTCAAAAGTTGTTAACAAATTTATTATCTAACGCGGCTCTAAGGCTCTAAGATAGCAAATAGTGGGTCATGCCAGAACTAAGTATATTTTAAAACAAACTTATCTAGTATCTATTGAAATTGCCTCAAACATGGACTACAAAGACACAATGCAAGATAGAAGCTTCAGGAGTCAAAGCAAAGTCCTTTGCAATTTACTAGAGTCTCTAAAAGAGTTGACATTCACGATTCACCGCTCCTTCAGATTCCCTAAGTACTGTAACGTCTTTCAGTCCGAAAATACAGCTATAGGTACGACGACGGACTGCTCAAGAAAGCATGCAATCTGTTCGCTTTATAACAAACAGAATCCTTTCAGGAAGTCCCTCTCCACACTTGTAGACATCTTCGACGGACACAACATGTATCACACAAAGAAATGTATATTTACGAAAATTATCTACGATCAGCGATGAGGAAGAGCATGAAGACACTCCACACTTACTCGCTTATTGCCAAGCTCAGTAGACCCTACATAAGATTCAAAACGTATGGTCAAGACTTGTTCAGAGATATGTAAGTGAACAAGTCTTCCTGTCTGCACAGACGGTATGTGGAGAAAGAAATACAATGACGAACTGTACGAGCTGTACAGCGACATTGAATTAGCCAGAAGAGTGAAGGTTCAATGACTGAAGTGGCTGTAGAGCGGATGGACACCAATGTTCCTGCCCGAAAAATCTTTCCCGAGGGACGGCGCAGTAGAGGAAGACCACGACTCAAGTGGCGCACGTAAGTGGAAAGGGACCTCAACCAACTTAGCATGCGAAATTGGAGGCCGTTAGCTAAAGATCGACCTGGCTTGAGTCGTTTGTTGGTTGAGGCCCGGGTGCACCCTGGACTGTAGTGCCACCTTAAGTAAGTTACAACAAAAATAAAACAAATATTTAGCGCGACAGCTCATAGAGAGCCAAGGCCAAACTTCTCACAATCATTCATGTTGTGCGTGTTTATATTTTCGCACGAATAGAAGGGACTAACCATTTTATTGCCGACTCCGAACGGCAGATTCAGAAGCATGACAGATTATACTCTTACCAGTTTGTCATGCCTGCGAAGAGGTGGTGTCGGGAAAAAACGTTTGGTGGTTTTGAGGATCGAACCTGTGTCCTCTCGCAAAGGTGTCCAACGCTCTCACCACTAAGCCACGTCGCCCACCAAGTTAGTCTCAACGAGTCTATTAAAGGCTTGTGCAAATTTATCACCGTTTTGCACTTTCAGAGTATAATAAGTTAGGTCTTTGCTTCAGTTGCCAAAGCAAACAAAAATTCAAAAACAGTTTTAAAACCACCTTTTCCCTAATCTCTAGTCATTTATAAAATAAACCAGTTGTTATAAAACTATTTAATGTCTAGCACCTTATAACAGACGTTTATAAATTTTCTATTTTACAATTGGAATTACCGATAAGAAATACAATGTTAAGACAAAACAATTGTTGTACGCATGCTATGTCAGAACTTCATCCATAAAATTAAGCCTACAAGGCGCGTGTATTTATCTAACTGTTACCTAGATTTAGAATATGGAAAGTGAATTAATCTTATCGCCACATACTAACAAATAATTAAGATTAACTTAACAAATATAATTGTTTGGTCTTACCTGGAACAAATGTGACGTGAATTGTTCGTTTCAGTGTAACTCCGGCTTTTTTTAGGCCACGAATTGCAGCCAAGTATTGTACTCCAACACTTTTCATGTCCTGTGAGCCACGAGCAAATATCCGACCTTCGGAGTCCATTTCAGCTCCAAATGGTGGATATGTCCACTTGTCTGGATACACTGGTACAACATCCATATGGGAGTTTAAAACTATCGATGGCAGATCAGGACTTGTTCCTGTCCATGTTATTACCACTATAGGTTTGTCTACTCCACCCGGTGTATAGACATTAAAAGGTAATTCAAGGCTCTCAGCTTGTTTTTTCAAAAAAGCGACGCATGGTTCTGAAATAAGACAACAAAATTGTGAAAATGAATGAATATAATGCTAGAGTAGGTTAGGTTAGCTGCCCTCTGAAGCAACGTAGATGAGTTCACTGTGATTCAAAGGAAATTTGGAGATCATTAAACTTTATTTGTTTGGATCGCAATTACAAGAACCAATCTGTGGACCAATACTTGTAAGTTTTGCAAGGAAATTAAGGAATAAGGAGTTATATGTATGTTTTCATATGTAGAGAGCCGGAGTGCCATCCCATTTTTGCCTCCATCGTATCGCGGACAAGTGTTTTGTTTGTTTGGAACAGAAGAGGCACTGACTGGTGTTGAGTTGGCGATGCCCAGTATTACGACTGTGACTTCTCATCAATTGTGCTGATTTCATCTTCAAGTGGCAGCCATCGAATGCTGGCTCGGACTCGGACTTGACTTTCTGAACTTACGAGCATAAGAGCGAGTATTGAAGGAGAAGCAATAATAGCAGCACCCCAGATGGAATCAACAGTGGAATTCCAGACCGAAAATAGTACCTTATCTAGGCTAAATATTCGGAGCACAGACCGATAAGGATTTTCAAGAATCGAATAAGCTCTTCTTAGGCTAAATACTGAATGATAAGCAGGAAAGCAGAGTCAATGTTGAGCATTTTCGAGAGAAATATTTGGCCACCTATGGGAGGAAGACGAATGTAGGAGAATATATAACCGCGACTTCTATGAACTGTATCAATATGTGAAGGTATTCCAGTGAATGCAGCGAATGGACAAGATGATATTCGAATCACAGTCCCGGGTTCGAGACCAAATCTCCATTTTAGGGATCAAACTATCGCGGATGCAAGAGTGTCGGAATACCTGGAATGTTCGGGATCGAGAGACATTCCAGGGAACTGCAAGTCTGATGAACGCCAGATATGGAACAACTAAACCTATTCTACAAATTTTAGGTCGAAAAGTGATGTAACGTTTTTAGCGACAAAACAGATTTGACCAAAGCTGGATCTAAAACGATCAGCAGATTGCATATCAGAACTATAATAGGTGTCATCACGCGACAGTGTATAATAGGCAAGCATGCAACAAGACTTGACAATTTTTGTAAAAACTGAATAGACGAAGGGGAGGAGGAAACTACTCACCACCAAAACTTCACTTAGGAGCATTCTCCTTTATCGGCTTAAGCGATCTGATACACACAGATGTCAGAAACCTCCAATGCTTCATGAGAAGCTCTAATTTGTTTAACGAGAAGGTATGGAGAATATTTCCAAAGTCAGCTCCGTTCAAGAAAATCTCTAACAAGGAACAGCAAGCCTTCTTTTCGAAGACCAGGTGAACACGAATGCCATCAGGACTCTGGCGTAGCTAATTGGAGATAATTAGCGTGGTCTATGTGGTATCAGCTTCAGTCAAGAAAATCTCTAACAAGGAACAGCAAGCCTTCTTTTCGAAGACCAGGTGAACACGAATGCCATCAGGACTCTGGCGTAGCTAACTGGAGATAACTAGCTAGATCAATTTACGAGTGCTGTTAATTATGCAAACACACTACATATTTAGGTTGGGAGGAAGTAAAATAAATGCCCGAATTCATTGCATGCATTTCTGTTTATCACAGAAGGGACGTGATGTATCTATTCTCCGTATTGACAATTGCACAAAAAATAGCCCGCCAATATTAAAATAGCTAACATATAAATTATTAGTTTATGATTGGCCTATTTATATCTTCAAAATTTAAACTTAAACGATTGACTGTGTGTTGAAATGCAGTATAAATACTCGTACTTACGCCGATACGTATATAAATTATTTTAAATCAAAAAACAAAAAAAAACAAAAAAGAAATTCAATCTTACCATAGTCAATGTCGGGGTGTACACTTGGTATTTGAAGATATTCTCGAAAGATTTTAATTTCTTCATTATCCTCCCACGCAGTCATCTTTCTATTGCACCTCAGATAGTAAATGTCTCAATGTCAATTGGAATATTTTGACTTTGAAATAAGTCACACTGTCTATGTAAGTACACCTGTTAACAGTTTGTTTACGGGGTGGGGGGAGTCACTTCCTAACCTTTCTTATATTTCAATTAAACTGGACTCTACTTGTTGTAAGCGAAAGGCAAACAAGAGAAAATAACAAAAAAAAAAGGAAAAATAATTTTCTTGTGAAAGTGTTTTTTTATTTTTTTTCGAAAACAATGTGCTACGTTGAGTGCCAGCTGACTACTGAGTTGCCTTTATTCTTTACTCCGCTCTTTGCAGTCGAATTTATATTGCTCTTCGTGTCGATTTTGTTCTTTTAGCCTGACAAAAGAGAAATCCACATACACATACTGTATTTGTATACAGTATAACGACTCGATTTGTTTATTTTGATCGTTTTGTTTTGGGTTATCTAGTGCAGTAAGTATATTTATCAGACACCGCACAGATAACAGAGAGGTTAGCTATAGCCACCACATTTAAGTTTATAATTAATCACTGACTTATCGCAAACAGGTTACACATTACAGTTCGATAAGACTGCAAGCCACAACTCAGACAGTTTTGTATTGCATTTCACAAAAAAAAAGGTTGATGGGAAATATTTGAATAATCACTGGTGGATTACATTGTCCACCTATGTAACTCTTAAAATCCATTCTTGTCGTCACACAAGTGTTCTTAGGGACATTGGTACTCGAAGGGCCATGCTATATCCAAGGAATATGTGTGCATACAATGGGCGCACCAAACACACCTAGAAAATCAATTTTAGTTGCAGTAATGTCATAATAGAAGCTCCTTTAAAATGTGAAGTAAAAAAGGGATGAGAGGATAGCTTTACTATGCTGCATACTCGTATATATGTATGTATATAGACTGGTTAAAGGACTATTGATGATTCTACTGTTGGGACTGGTGTCTTTGGATCAAACTGCAAAGTTTCGGATGCACTTGGAATATCTCATAGTGTCCTCCTGTATACGACCGAAGGACTTGCACGTGCTCGTAAACATCCTACCCCTCGAGTTGCATATCAAATATGTCGGTTTGTGCAATAAAACTAAGAGAATCTGAGTTCTGGTCGGTGAAACCATATGCTTTTGATTTGCTCCCCAGGGCTCAGGTCTCGACTGAATACAGAATAGACTTAAGTCTCATTAAAATATCCAAGTCCACTTTACGACCGAGATGGTATAGAAATTCCTCTCGACATATCAAGTATAGATCTCTACCGTGGGCTCCAAGATGGAATGCTATGGGTTAGATGTTTCCTCAGCGGAACAAAACATATCAAAATCGTACTAGAGAGGCCTGTAAGATACTAAGTCCCAGTTCTAAAACCAAAAACAATAAAACAATCTTAATTGATAGCCATCAAAGCGTTCCACTCACACATGTCCTCTCAATTAGTAGAACAGTAAGTACTCCGTTTAAAATCACCTTTCTTTGGGTTCCCGGCCATAGTAACAAAGATGGGAATTAGAGAGCCAACGCGCTTGCCAGATGTGGCTTAACCCTTAATGGAGGTAGTCCCCTTTTTGATGGGAATCATTAAGGTAAACCCTATTTCATTTTCTCTGTGCATACCCAGCACTAGCTAGAACCAGATATCTCACACATTTAAAAGCCTTTTTTGAGGAAATATCACAGATTTCCTACATAAGTTTCTGCAACACATTATTAAGGTTAGGTAAGGTTAGGTATTAGGGTTAGCAGGGAAAGGAAGTCCTTTCTCCGTCACACTTAGGTCAATGTAGACCCATTGTAGTATCCTAGGGGTTTCAGCCTTCCTTACTAGGAACCATAAGCCTATGTTCTATCAAACCAGTCCGAGGCGCGGATAAAACTGTGTATGTCGACCACAAACTTGTCGGACAGTTCTTCTAGATCCTGAAAGAAGTGCCTTCCTAGGGTCTTGAATCTTATTTGGCAGAGCGCTGGACAATGCCAAAGAAAGTGTGGAGTGTCCCCATCTACTTCTTCGTCACCGTTGCATAGGTCATCCGTGTTTAATGCCAGTCTTCTTGCATGGCAGTGGAGCATATTATGCCCGGTGGTGATATCTATTAGAGAAAATAAGAATTTTTTTTTTTGTCCATTTGCAGGATTTTATCAGTTTTCTGTTTATTGAAGAATGGCCATAGTTTCCTAGTTATGACACAGGAACTGAGCGCATTCCATTTATCATTTGCACTCTTTTGAATTTTGTATCAGCTTCGTCGGGGTTTAATGAACATCCTTCTCCTGCCAGGTCATCAGCTGTCTCGTTTCCAGACACCCCTTTGTGGCCAGGGACCCAGTCGAGTCTTAAACACACATTAATTACTTTCTCAATTTCACAGAATGGACTTAAAAATTCTCCCTCATTGCACACAATGACAGCGAAGTCAAATGAGTTGCGGTATCAAAATGGCTGCATCTACCCATCTACCAAGGGTGCAACAAAAACGCAAGCAGCATTTAAACAGCTGAGTTTCCACTATTATAACTCAAAAGCTGCAGAGGGCTTCTTCAATGCTATCCAAGACTTATCTTGGCGAAATTAAGTCGAACTCTGATGGATACCAGGACACAGAGGTATTGAAATTGAAGATTCCACTGAAAGGTACATAGATGTGGAACTCGAGTGCAATTTCCTAAAGTCAGCCTTTAAAAAAAATAATAGACAAATGAACACAAACTAAGTTACCTATCCTGGAACGCATAAGAGAAGGCACAATAGGATTCTGAAGAAAAACCGCAGTGCCAAGGGTTGTAAAAAATTCATTGAAATGGGTAATGCTCAGGAAACCGAATGTCAACTCCGCCTGGAGAACCTGTGTAGCTTTCTGTTACATCTGGAGGCGCATTTTTCTTAAGGATATCTTGATCAAAAATTCCTCGAGGGGTGACATCGTCAACTTCATTAGGGAGATCGAGTATCTCCTAGTCTAACTGACTTCCGGCAGAATAGATCCTATAGGTCGCAGTGATTTCTGTTTTAGAAGCAATCCGCATTAAACCAAAAAAATTAAAGTAAAAATAGTCACATGTGGATGGTAAACACTTAGCGACAAGTGGAACACAGCTGGAATATAGGCAGTCAATTTAGCTTATTGGCGATCACATCCTTGATGGTGGCTACTTGTGATGTCATGATGAGAATTAAGTATAGATTGAGTCTGCCGCACACATTGCAGACATAGCCAAACGGATTATTGATGAAAGTACACGGAATATGTCGTCAGTGTGCTTCGTTCTCAACGTTCTTTTCCCTGATCCATTAAGCTCAGGTTTCTAGTCGGTCGTTGCTGTGCATGCATTCATAAGCTCGTGCTGCACAGCGATATGAGGTACCCGAGAAGCAAAATGGTTGTGGCTCTCAGGCCAACTGAGTCAATTTTGAGGCATTCCCTCCTACCTATGACCGGGAGCATGCCAGTATATAAAATCGATCTCTGTTGTATTTTTTAAGGCATTTTTCACATTTTTGTACAAATGACGCACCTTCAAGCCCTGTGACCCAATTCAAATTCAGTTTTTACATAAAATGACGGAGATACTGAACTTAAAGCTATTGCAATGCCTTCAAACGCAATAACACTGAAAGCAACGCGCGGCTAGTCGACACTCAGCCAAAACTCTTTATTTTCGTGACGGTGCCAGCTTACTTGGATTCAACCGACAATAACGATTCATACAGCTTTAGTCGCGAAGTCCCCTGTTCAATGCTATATAAAACATATCACTTTCCCTATCCTTTTTCATTTGCGAAAAGCTGAGAAAAAATGTATGTAAATTTCACGTAAAAATTTCAAGACACAATGTAATTCAATGGTGTAATCTACTCCATATTGCAACAATTGCAATCTTTGTGAATCATCTCTTTGGTGCTAGGTTCCTTCACATTGTAATTTTCAATAACAATGTGGAGATACCATGTCAACATGTAGGTTAGTCACGCCGAGTGTTTTCAGAATTAATGGCACGTTAAGATTCGAAATTGCATATATTTTTTTTGTTTAAATAGAATAATGATGTTCTTTGACCGATTATCACTAGACCTTCAAAGATAAGGATAAGTTCTGTATTTATTTAAAGGCTTCCCAGATAATTGATGCTGATTTGACCTAGTTACCATACAAATGCGCATTTTTCACTTCAGAACAATGCAGAGTTTCATTGAAAGTAAACTAAAAATGTAGAATATATGACAAGAACCCTTAACGAGTCTTATCGCAATCCTGAAAGAACGGACTAGAAATCTTTCAAATATGATCTAGTTAGGGCTAGACATTACAACCATCATCTTGTAATTTTAAGTTGCTCACTCACTTGGACCGCACGCTAACAAGATCCCTGAAGCATACATTGGTGAATAGCACCAACTATGAACTGCTCCCTCAATCCATGAGAGAATGCTGTATTCGAACTGTGCCTCTTTGAAACCGAGTCCAATGGATTTGTACTTGAACTTGGAATTTTACAGGTCTGACATGAATATTATTCGAAAGAAATACTGTGAATTATAAGCAATGGCCAATAATTCTCCCCAGTCATTTTGGACACGAACCTAAGAACAAAAAGACTGAAACCTAATACCATCTGAGTTTCCAAATCATTACACCAACACTAACGCTGTGTGAATACACATCATAAGGGTATTCATAACCCCTTTAGCGCTAATGAATTATAAAAAACAAAAAAAAAAACAAAAAAAGGAACCAACAAATCACAGAAGCTGGTGCTTAATTCCTTGGCTTCCTCAAACGTTGTAAACAAGGGAGATTTTGCTACGATCTATAAAGCACACATTTATCCGAAACTTGAATATTTTTATTTTTACTGAGGTTTTGAACCCCAGGTCAGTTTGGTTAGAAATTGAACGCACTTACCGCTATACCACGAAGTGAACCACTTCTTTGAATAAATAGGTTAACCTTTATAAAAATAAAAAAAACTATAACACACATTAAGTCATAAGTACTTAGTAGTGATAAGCAACCTAAGATACACCAATTATAGAATGCACTGTATTGCCCATGAGGGAACATATCTAAATTGAAATATTTTTCCACACAAAACTATTTACACTCTGTAATCGTCTCTAACTAGCTAAAAGTAACAAACGTTCACTTAAGCAAATATATGCGCTTGATGTCTTTAATTTGTTTCCGCTCGAAAGCGTTCTATCAATTTCTATTCATTTAGTTGACCGACTGCCACTGAAAGTGAAGCACAACTTAAAAACTGCTTTCTCTGTTATATTTCGGTTTTTTTTTTCGAATTAAATTTAAAAATTTTCCACAAAATTTACAAAAAAAAAAAAAAACAATGAGTAATACAAGTTTATGGGAACAAGATGAAGAAATCAAATATTTTCGGGAATATCTACAAATACCAAGTGTTCATCCGAACATAGATTATGGCAAGTTATTCTCCTGATCCCTTTATGCAAACATAAGATAAACCTTGTAATTATCGTTTAATTTTTATTTAAGAACTTGTTTTAAACTTTGTTGATGTTGGTTATAAAATCAGGTGCTCGTTAATCTTTATGAAGACTTTCAAAACACAAGAGTCCTTTCGTTTAGTGTTAAGAAGTGATAAGCAAACTAAAACAATTTCAATGTCAATTGAAATGAAATGGAAAATTTGTTACCAATTAAAAGTGGTTTTCAGCAATTTATATTCATTTCGTTGACCGATCGCAACTTATTTTTTTCAATTAAATTTAAGAAAGTTCGCGAATCAAATTGAATTAAGAAACAATAAGTGATATGAATTTGGAGGAACAGAATCATGAATGAAGTATAAAAGATTGCACGTACGTATGTCCAAATAATGTTCTTGTATCGTATGGCCTTTTTCGATACAGAAAACATTTATAAAAATCAAAATTTATCGTACAGGTTAATACATACTGAGATTATGGGCTGTACTGCGGCTTCTTTAACATCGTACTTGAACGGACTGTGTGAAACTTAGAAACTAATAGTACTTATGTTCGTGCAGCTACGATATTGTCACCTGTGCATTCGTGAGTCCTAAGGCCCAAATTATATACTTGCTGTCAACAACATCGACAAATCGGACAAAACTTAAATTGTAAGGGACTTTGTCTACCTTGGTTCTGCTATCAATTCTGACAATGTCAATGTTACAGCAATCGCTTTTTCTTTGGACTGAAAAGGCAATTGCGTAGTGAGGCTCTATTCCGAACAGCTAAGGAAACTTTATATAAAGACGGGTAGATTTTAAAATTGAATAAAACAACCTCTCGAATGCATGCCACCCAGCGAAGCCACGGTGGTCATTTGAACGATGTCATATTCCACACATAATGTCATTGATAGACCTTTCAAATAAAACAAAAAATTCTTTGATTTCTCGCAACCAACTTGTTTTATTCAATTGTCGAATCTACCCGTCCCTATTGGAAAACCCTTTATGAACCTTCTCATCTCAGTCTCATTCTATGACGATAAATCATTATTCTGTTTGTCTGTTAGGGTGTTGGAACACCACACTGGAACACTCAGACACGAACACAAGTCCATTGTACTTCCAGCAGGTACAAACCTTTTACTGTGTTTTCTTCATATTTCTAAGAAAGTCAAGTAAGAGCTTCAGTGACAAGGAGGTTAGGCTACCAACACTGATCACATCGGCCCCAAAAATCTGCCACTTGATACGAGCAAAGGCAGGACAATCACATAGGAAATGGTCCGCAGTGTCGTTGCCCTCTCCACAAGCGTCAAAGGAGAAGTGTCCCGTAATAACGCCAATAAGATGCTTGCAGTATTTTCTGCTGAGAAACAGCAAGAATGCCACGGACTTCGTACAGAGGTCGGGACGTTAAAGAATGGACTCTATCGAAAGCAGATAAAGACATCCTTTGTCGTTTCAAGTGAAGAATCCTTATTAACACATTTGCCTCGGATACCAATGGATCTACTTATTAAGACGCGTGCATCGCTTCCATTCTTAGCACGTAGTGGATTTTGTTGGCGGTTCGGCCATCTAGAGATACCCAGATTGCTGGATATATTCAACAACAATTAGTTGAAAGCCGTTGTCTGTTGTCGTTTCATGGAGGTTGTACTTTCTAAATAATTCACTGAAGTGCCATTTTGGCGTTTATGTCATACTCAAGACAGACTCTATCCAGGTCGTAGAGTTCCTCCTTGATAGGGTCTTCAGCCTAATCGGTAAGGGCATGTGCTTATGTTAGGCTGATTTTGTTAAACGTGGCTCTGATGCGGATTACAGCTAGGCAATCGCTTATTAGCTTAAAGTCAATAACTGTGGACCTTAGACGAATTTGTGGTGGTTGTTATATCCATGGTATCTTTTGGTAATATCTGCCTTGTACCACGCGAGAACTAATTGAATTTTTTTTAGCAGCACCGGGAGTGTATTGTGTATGTATGTTTCAGGTGCAGCACACCTCAATATGCAGCAAACGTCGACTCTGACTCTGACTCGACTCACTTTCCCGTCGCAGCTAAATTCAGAGCTCGATGGTTCAATGGGAAGAACCTGTGAATGTCTCAGAAAAATACATTTTAAGAAACACAAAGCTTCAAAAACTCTCTTGGGAAACCATGCCTTGCTCTTCGAATTCTGCTACCCGCAGGGACTATACAACTATCTGTCGAGAAAATACGTCCTAAATAAATAATTTTTTGATTTACTTTCTCAAAAGTCTACCTAGGTATGCTTACTAACTAACTTCCTGACTTCGACTTCCACACTGTGATCCATTTGTTGGAAGTCTAACCCATGCAAGCCAACATACATCGTCAAAAGATTTCAAAGTCCATTCTATTTTTCGACTTTTGCCTGACAGGGCTAAAAACAAAACATTGCTAATCACCATAACAAATACATATCAGCATGTTGCTTTTGATATCCAAGTCCTCGGACATTTTACCTTTAAGTACGAAGAGAGCTCTCCACTATTCCATCATAGGGCAGAATGGTGCACGATAAATTGATCTTGTGCGAATCGTAGCCCTCAGGCTTAAACTTGTCTCTTCTTTTTACGTACTCCGCGGGGTTTTTATTTGAAGCTACGTCATACCTTACATTTAGAATCATAGTTTTTCAATCTTACTGTATGGACGGAACAGGTTAAATAAAATAATCCTACTATTGGCTGATTGTTTTTACTGTGTGTGTCTAGGTTAGGGAGAAGCCACCTCTCCCACTAAGCAGTGTAGATCCATTTTGATACCACGTAAAATACCGGATTATCGGCGACGGGAACCTAGCATGATGTATTTCCTTCTTTCAAGGATGAATCTATAGGTAGCTGCAAGGTGCAGACCCGTTCCTGTGCCGCACTATGTACAGAACCATTTAGCTTTACACCCACAGACAAAACTCTTTATTCTGTGAATATCGAGCTTGGCTAGATCGCTTAGGTCTTCGTAGACAAATTCTCCTAGAGTCTGCCTTCTTAGCCTTGAAAAGGCTGCGACATCGGTGGTGGTTTTAGTGGAGCTCTTTTAAATTTCAAAAATTTAAAATGTGTGTCTAAAAATTGAGCAAAATCCTTTGTAAAAAGAAAATTTAACTTGTTTGTAACTTTTTTTAGGACCATGTGTGGAATTTCTAAAAAGGCAAGCGGTTGATCTAAACCTTCCACTCAAGGTTTACTATCCAGTTAATCCAGAAAATCCAATTGTAGTCATAACATGGAAAGGAACTCAACCTGAATTGCCAGCTGTTGTTCTAAATTCACATATGGACGTTGTGCCAGTATTCGAAAAGAATTGGACACATGCTCCATTTGGTGCTGAAATGGACGAAGAAGGTCGAATATTTGCACGTGGAGCACAAGACATGAAATGTGTCGGAATGCAATATTTATCCGCAATTCGTGCACTCAAGCGGAGCGGAGCAACTTTTAAACGTACCATTCATTTAACTTATGTACCAGGTAATACCCTCACAACCTAACGGTATAAAACATAAAATATTTTTTTTTTATATATCAAGATGAAGAACTGGGTGGAGGTCGCGGTATGAAAGCATTCGTCCATACCGATGATTTTAAACACCTAAATATTGGATTTTCTCTAGACGAAGGTATTGCTGCTCCAGAAGAGGTGTATCCAGTGTTCTATGCAGAGAGAAGCATTTGGAGTAAGATCCTTTAACTGAACTTCAACATTCGAATACAAATAAATATTTTAGGAATTTTTTTCAACATAAATGGAACCGCTGGACATGGCTCTCTTTTACATAAGAACACCGCTGGTGAAAAGCTACAATACATCATTAATAAAATGATGGGACTTAGGGGGCAGGAAGTGCTTCGGTTAGAGACAAATCCCAATCTCAAAGTAGGCGATGTGACGACTGTTAATTTAACTCGTCTAAGTGGTGGTGTACAAACTAATGTTGTACCTCCACTTTTGGTAGTCGGTTTTGATATTCGTCTTGCAATTAATGTGGACCATCATCTTTTTGAAAATCAGGTAATCCTTGTCGAATCGCTGGGTGTTGCATTTTTAATAAATTTCATTCAAATCAGTTAACCCAATGGTGTGAAGAAGCTGGTGGTGGAATTTCAATTGAATATGAACAAAAGAGACCCTTTGTTGAGCCGACTAAGGCAGATGAAAGTAATCATTTTTGGATGGCTTTTAAAGCTGCTATAACTGAACTGTAAGCAAATGTTAATAATAATGAAATTGTAATTTTGGATATTTGTTTTTTCCAGTGGGCTTAAAATAGAACTTGAGATTTTTCCCGGTGGAACCGATAGCCGATATATTCGAGAGGTAAGTTATAAAAGGGACTTACTAAAACTAGTACAGTATTGCTTTCCAATGAATTCCTGAACAACTTGAATATTAACATTCAGCGAGTGATATTGGTTTTTTATATCTACCATAGCTCATGTTTTTAAAAACCTATGGTTTCTCATATATTTTTGACAAGCTTTTACTCTTCAAAAGCGCGTCAACGTACACTAGATCGAAAATCTTGAAGTGAATTTTTCGCTCGAAGCCATCAAGGATATCTTCATCTGCTTTACAGAGAGCCAAAGCTTCAACGTCTTAGAGCAAAACTGGGATGATTGGGTTTTATATAGAGTGTATTTTGGTATTCGGGGGATATAGCGTTACAGCTTAGTTGTCTTTCCAAAAAAAGGGAAACAAGGAAGGGGTAATTGTCGTAGTTAAGGCAAAGTCGCTGACTACCTTCAAGTTATATCTGTTTCACTGTGACGTTCTGTCTGATTCGTCGATGTTGGGTGTCTGTTCTTGTTGACAGCAAATACTAGGTTTTGATCTCGATCTTAGCTAAACCAATTTCGACAGCTTCTGCCTTATTCTCGATAGAGCACATGTAACTGATTACTGCATTCTACCAATGAACAACTTATTTTAATTTTTTTTGGCTCAAAGGTCATCATCATCCTGCACAATTTCTCTGTACAGCTCAGTTCTTCATATGCCGCCCTAAATTCGATAAAAAGGTGTTTGGGATGGATTTGAAATTCCTAGGATCTGTCGTAGATATTCAGTCAGTGGTGGTCTTTCCTAGCCTAAGGCCACACAGATATGGACCAATAAAGTTCTTGACAAAAGGCTTTAGACACTTATACAATACAGCAGAAAAAATATTCTTAGCACTTTGGATGTTCTCATTTGTATGGATCGGGCAAACTCATTCCACTGACTACTCGTCTTGTATCATATAAGTGTATTGGTGTATTCTCTCTACCAAGTCATCTCCAGTCGCTTTAAAGAGCTCAGCAGCTAGGTTATCAGCTCCAGCAGTTTATTGCTCGTAGAGTTCTTAGAAGTACCGCTCTATATGCCTTCTAGACTGGTTTAAATGTTTTCTTTTACTTAATTTGCAGGTTGGAATCCCAGCACTTGGCTTTTCACCAATGAATTATACTCCTGTTCTATTGCATGATCACGATGAATTTCTCAAAGCCGAAACCTATCTCAGGGGTGTGGAAATTTACAAGACAATCATTCCAAAACTTGCTAATGTTTAATTAAAACAACAAAAATTCTTTGTAATTAAAAAATCGTTTCTTTCGGTATATTTTCTGTTTTGTTTTGTTTTTCTTTTTTCTTTTTTTGTTTTCTTTTTAAGTATACATCTAAAATAAAAAATATTTTACTCATATCATCGTTTTTGTGTGTCACAATTTGGTTAATATCTTTTTTGTTTTACTTTTGTATAGTACTATTTTTTTTTCTTGTTTATTGTTGATAGATGTTGTAGAAAATAAATAGTTAAAAAAAGAATGTGTAAATTTAAAGGTTTTTTTTTTTAAATAAAGAACGCAATATTATCTAATTTCTGGTTCTCTGTGTTTTTCTTGCACAAAATACTCGTAATGTAAGTTAGAAAATAGAATAAATAATAAAAACTGTTGCTGTCACTTTCGTTATTCAGTGGTATTATTTTGTATGATTAATTTTATGGTTGTTTTAACGAAAAAATAAATATATATATATATACCTTATTAATATTATTATTATTATTTGTTTGTTTATACTGTGGTGGTCCAGTATAACGAATGATCGATTAACATACACTTCTTTTTTTAAATAAATTAGTGCCTCTATAAAACGAAGAAAACATAATAATGATATACGATAAAACGAATGTTGTTATTCTTTATAAGATACAAAGAGATAAATTTACTAAAGAAGTATGTACATATAGGGCAACTGTCTTAATTTGATGAGGATTACCAAAACAGGCTTTGTTGCTTCTGCCTTGTCA
Source organism: Criorhina ranunculi (assembly GCA_951813785.1). NCBI lineage: Eukaryota > Metazoa > Arthropoda > Insecta > Diptera > Syrphidae > Criorhina > Criorhina ranunculi. The sequence goes on along the minus strand of OX638385.1, from coordinate 28,190,668 downwards.
TCCACTTGAAGAGGAGTTGGTAAAAGAAACAGCCGATAAAAAAATTCGGGTGCTGTACATGCCACCAAATGTTACACCGTCGATACATCCAATGGATCAGAATGTGATTCGCTTGTTCAGCAAAATTGTGAGTTTGGGAAAAGACCAAACCAAACTGTTAAAAAGCTCTATCTTTTCGAAGCTGTTGGCAAAATGTATCAGCGGTTGTGCTTTGCAACACCTTTGAGATATTCCAGAGAACTGTAAGGCCGATGAACGGCCCAGATATGGAAGAACTATACCAATTTTACCAGATAAAGGCACCTTGGGTATACCAATCGCTATATGTTTAGCTGGATGCTATTGCTTTAAGAATTTAATTTCTTTCAACAGATTGCATATGAGCACAACAATAGGTGTTATCACGGGATACTGCCTAATAGGCAAGCATGCAACACGCATTTTTGTAGAAGCCCAATGGAGGAAGAAGAGGAGGAAACTATTCCCCGCCTTCTTTGTAGCTACCCAGCTGTGCCGCTGGACTTCACTACTACGTATAAAAAAGACCTAGGCAATCTGATGTCAGTGTCCTACTCTGTATTGCGATTCTATAGTTCGGATCGTTCGAAGCGGAAATTTTCAATGAATTTTATGAGTTGCATTTCGAATTATCTATACAAAATTTTCATTTCCGAATGATTTGACTGAAGAATCGGAATACAGAGTAGGGCCCCAGAAACCCCCTTAATTTCGTCATCAGAAGCTTCAATTGGTTTAATGAGTAGGTAAGGAGAATCCCTCCAAGATCTATGGGGTATCATAATGGACCCTATAAATGGTCTAGTTGTGGTCCCGAGGAACGGAGTTTGAAGAGGGGGATTGCTATTCCTCTGTCAGTCATACTTTTACGAAGCCAAGAAGTGATGCTTGTAGTAACGAAAACATTGACAATATTTTCCTAGATATAAGAACAACTCTTTAACGCCGATTGGTATTGTTTTGTTAAGCTGAACAAATTACATTAATTTAAGCGGGCTTCACTGCAAAGGATATTATTATATTATTAGTTTGGCTCTCCGACTGACGCATATGACACTGCGAACTGAAAGATATATTGCGCCTGAAGCCTGTTAGACAAGGAGATCCTCTATCTTCCTTATGAAGTTAAGGATATCTCCAGTCGAGGTATTGTGAATGTCCTCCGGTGTTAGGAATTTCTTGTGGAGAAAACGTTTCCTGACTCTGCAGATAGCCACCCACTCAAATAGTACATGTTCCGCTGATTCGTTTTCCTTTAAGCAGAGTCGGCATTCAGATTCCTAAACTTATATTTAGTTTGTGTAAGTGATACCCGAGGCCGCAGTGACTGGTGAGGAAGCCGGCAAACCTTCTGATATCGTCCCTTCTGTGATTGAGAATATTTTTCGTGGTTTTGTTCAGGGGTCGGATGGCCCTTTTAGGCTGGTTATTCCATTTTTCCCAGCTGTCCTGAAAGCGGAAGTAGGGATACCACAGAAGGGCTCAGCACCTATGTATATTTCTGAAAAACGTTTCCCAGCAAGTTGGTCTTCAGTTTCATTACCTTCAATTCTTCTGTGTCCGGGTCCCTACTAAAACTTGACTTTATTTCGCTTTGGAACGCATTGAAGCAGCCTAAAACAGCCCTTGAGTTGCAGTAATGGAAACTCTGTGCTTTAAGCGCTGCTTGACTATCGGTGAATGCTACCCCCTTTATGCCGGAGTCAATAATGATATTGGCGCAGGTATTAATGGCATTTAGTCTGCCTGGGAGTAAAATGAACCGAAACGAGTTTGAGTGCTCCTGGGATTCGGAAATTTCCTCTAAAAAGAAATAAAAAGAAAAATGGCACGTTGTTCTGCGGAGGTCTTGAAACAATGCTGAAATGTTACTTAAAGAAGATATGAAATGAAGTCCGAATACGCAGTTCTTGTGGAACTTTGATTCCTACTGATCGAGTTAGTTCATAATAAAGTTCGCTTTAAGCGGTTATAACTGATTAAATGTTTTGTACAAGGAAAGTGTGTTCAAATTTGTATATAGCGAATGTTCCTGGCCATCATGTTTATATCATTCGTAATACTGGACCACTAATGTATTTTATTTTTGAACTTCGAGTTTATTAAATGTTTTTTTTTTACAATGTTGCTTTAAGGTTTTTGTTTTTTATAATTTAACGTGGTACAAAATGAGAGCAGATTTATTTTTATTATCTTAAATATTTCGTTTTTTATTATTTTATTGTTGACCTAAGCTTAGAATCTTTCAAATACTTGTGTTATCTTATCTGTTTATGTTTTCTTTTTTGTATTATATTTCTCGCGGTAAAAATTTATTTTAGTTTATTTCACATTTTTAGTTAAAGGTTTGGTTTGTAATTTTGTTATAGTTTCTTTTTTTTATAATATACAGAAGTTACTATAATAAGTTGTTTTTTTTTTTTTGTATAATATAAAACTGGATAAAGTTTTATTAATAGCTCCCTGGTGATTCGTACAAAAAGAAAACAAAAAGAATAAAACTCTAATGTATTGTTTATTTTATTTGTTTAATTTTGTTAAGAAATATGTTTCTTTTTTTGTGTGTGTTGTTACAACTGTTTCCAGCAAATAATATACTTTTTTTTCGTTTTTTTCTTTGTTTTTAATTTAATAATAAAGTGTGTGGAAACTATCGGTGTACACATGGGAATCCGCCGTTTTTCAATAAATGGCGCTGGCGGTACATGCTGATCAGAAATGTCAGATCAGAACCGTCGCATGATAAGCCTGAGCATCTGTCAACAACTCATAATTTCATTGGCGAATTTTCATCGGCGTCATATATTTTTTTGTGCGTGAAAATGTCGACTTTCGAGTCAAATAAGCTTCATTTACGGGAAGTTTTACTTTTCGCTTTCAATTCGAAAAAATCGACGGGTGAGGCGCGTCGAATGATTATAGAAACTTACGCTGAGGCTACTATTAATGGAAGAACCTGTCGTAAATGGTTTTAACGTTACAAAAGTGGTGATTTCGACGTGGAAGACAAGGAGCGTCCCACACCGATAAACAAGTTTGAAGACGCAGAATTGGAGGCATTACTGAATCAAGATTCATGTCAATAAGAACGTGCAGATTCATTATCCGTAACTCAACAAGCCATTCCCCATCGTTTGAAACATTGACTAATTATATATGGACTGCTAGTGAAATGTCACTTTCATACAATCCACCAACACTAGCGTTGTGCGAATAGCATCATAAGGATATTCATAACATCTTTAGCAAGAGTGAATTATAAAAAAAATAAATAAAAATCTCTGCCGAAAAATGTGTTCAAACATCCCCAGCCCTCCAGTTTCAAAGCGAAAAAAAAAGTGAAACAAATCTCTACCATAGTTAAAATTTCCCATAAAATCTAACTAACTCTCTTATCACAAAGTTAAGATATTGAAAAAAAATTTTTTTAATTCAAATCGTTGTCATACTTTTCACAGTAGATGTCGTATGTTATTTCAATTTATTCACAATAGATGTCAGAGTCGAAAAATTATGAAAATATCTATTTCTTCATTTCATTGTCTCATAAATACAGCCAAACACACTGGATTTCCTTCAAATGTTTTATACAATAATCTGTTTTTATAAAAAAAAAAAAAGAATATGTACTTCAAATTCTCTGTTGTTCCCTTTTTTCCGCATGTTTGAACCAAGATGATGTTAGCTACAACGGTCAATATATAATAAGTCAATGGTTCGAAAGACTTGGGAATGGTCCAAAAGAAAGTGATTTTGTAGCAAGACAATGCTCGGCCTCATGTTGCTCCTGGAAACATTGAAATGGGACATCCTTCCCCATCCGCCGTATTCTGCAGACATCGCCCCTTCCGACTATCACCTGTTTTCCGATTGATGACACCTGAGCTGGCTGAGCAGCACTTCTGATCTTTCAAAGAAGCTAAAAATTGGGTCGATTCGTGGATCGCCTCAAATGACGAGCAGTTTTTCCAACGCGGAATTCGTAAGCTACCAAAAAGATGGGCAAAAGTTGTGACTAACGTTGGGCAATACTTTCAAGAATAACATAACCATTTTTCGTAAATATGGCTCCAAATTTTGGAAAGAAAAAAAGAAAGAAATAAAAACGGCGGATTCCCATCTGTACACCCAATAATTTTCTTTTTTTTTTGTTTTGTTTTTGTATGCACTCTACTAAAAGTTATAGTTGTTTTGTGATTATTCCTTGTGTTTTAAATTATTAATAATATATATGTTTTGAGTTTTGTTTTTTTTTCTTACTCAATTTTTATTAAGTGAAAAAATAATTATGTTTTATTATTTTTTTTTTATTTTCAGTTTACTTATTCGCTTTTTTTTCAGTTTGTTTTGTTTGTTTTTGTCGTCAGTGAAAATTTAGTTTGAGATTTATTTGTTTTTTTTTTTCCTTTGTAAAATATAGTTTAATTAGATGTTGTAAAATGAATTGTTATTGGTTTTGTAATCGGAATCTAAAGTCTTTGCTTTGTTTTGTTTTTCTGTGGTACAAATGTATATCTCATCAAAAATAAAAAAGTAAAATACAGCAACATAAACTCCTGTTAATAAGAAAAAGGTTTTGTTTTTTGTTTTTCTTTTAGTTGGTTTTGTTTTCGTTTAAAACTTTATTATGTTCGTTTGTTTTTTTTTTTTTTTTACTGTTTTTGGCAACAATCTTGTTTTTCTCTCTCATGTGTTTTTAATTAACCTGTTTTTTTGTTTTGTTTTTTTAATTTATTTAATTTTATTTCAGTTCTATTGGTTGTCTTGATTTTATGAGTGTTTCATTTTTTGTTGTTTTCTTGTAACTGCAGATTTTCTATTTTTCTTGTGTTGAATACAATTAGTATTGCGTTATTAATATGAAAATATACACAGATAAGTACGTTTTGTATGCAATTTAATGTATGTATATGTATAGTTTAAATGTAATAATATTAAAGAAATGTTTTAAAAAACGATTAAATGAAAATATGGCGGTTTCGTTTTAAAGTTCTGAAATATATGATTCTCTTATTAGATTGGTTTTTGTTTTGGTTTGAAATATAGTTTCTAGCAGCCACGATGGAAAACGAGGTAGGAGATTTAACATTTGTTTCTATTTTAATTTAGCATCAATTGTTTTAAACAAATGCATACTAGAGAAATAAATAACATATTCAGTCAAACCTGGTTAAGTGGAATTCCTTGAGCCTTTCATTTGAGTCTTACTTATAGAGGAATTCCACTAAACCAGGTTTGACTGTATTTTAAAATCCAAGCAGATTCACATTGTACAGTGCTGTGCAAATTAATTGGGACCAACACTTTTTTAAACGTTATCATAAGCAGAGTTGGGAAGGTACTTCTATTGAATTCATCTAGAAATGATTTTCTAAAAAAAAGGCTTAAATCACCATTCTCTTAAAGGGCCTTAAAATGATAGCAATCATTGAATTGCTGTCTTAAATTACTGCATTCTTTTGAATTACATTTCTGAATTCACTTGGTTTAAGCTGTAGGAAGAGAAGGAGGAAGAGGAAGAAACGGTCACTCATCTACTTTGCACATGCCCTGCCCTTTCAAGGCTAAGAAGGCACTTAGTTGTGTAGCCCCATCATAACTAAGTGGATAAATATTGCTTCATATTTCAGTGTTTTAAGCTTAATTACAAAACCAATATCGAAACTATTGTTTCTCTTTAATCAAATTAGGAGCGAAATTGCCATGCGATTAGTCGAAATCCGTTGAGTTGTTTCATATATACTACCATGAGCGTATTTCATAAAATACGTGCTTCGTCATTGCAATCAGCTTAAATTCAGTTAATGATACAAGATGAAAATGACTTTGCTGTAATAAATTGACACTCAGCATAAAAAAAATTGGACATAACGTCCACGTTGAACAGCTTTATCTCTGCTGACGACATCTAGTCAGAAATCAAACAAAATTTAACTTTTTTCCAATCGCTGTTTCTTTGGGCTGAGCAGGTAACTGAATAGTAAGGCCTCATGCGGAACAACTAAAGAGACTCTACATATGTAAGACTGTAAACATCTTAGTCTACTTTACGGCGAAGCATGAATCATTAGTGGAAGAGATTTAACGACAAACTATATGAACTGTACAGCGGCGATATTGCCTTAGTTAAATAAACTGCACATTTGAGGTGGCTAGTACATGTAAAGCAAATGAACACCATCGTTGCGTTCCCGAGTCTCTGAATCTAACCCGAAGTGACAACGTAGTAGTGGACGAGTAAAAGTAGACCTCAACTAACTAGGTATGCCCAATTTGCTGAGAAATGAGTGGAGAGATTTGGCGGTTGAGGCCCAGGTCCGACCCGGACTGTAACGCCACCTAAAGTAAGTAAGCATTAAGGTTATTTCTTATTAGTTTTAAAACAGTATGCGGATCAAGAACGAGGTCAATGCCATTAGTAGACTACTCCAAAAGCTGTCATGATACAGAAAAAATAAACACATACTCTGCGAATGTACTGGTCGAAGAACAAGAGCACCTTGCGAAAGTACCACCGATGGACACACTTCGATTGGTAAACTTCAAAGGCTGGTTTGAGCAGTCACCTAGAATTTAAAGTTAGAACGAAGGCCACACAACAAATAAGTTCAAACACAATGGATCAGCAAGCCCCTGTGAATGTACACATTCCCAATAACATAACCTAGCCATTGTTTATGCATAAAATAGATCTAAAATTGTCAATGAAATAGTGTAATGCAATTTTTGTTTTGTTATTTTGTTTTCATTATAAAAAAATACAAATTTATTTGCCATCCAACAGCGCAAGGTGATTGTGTGTTCTCAAAATAATAATATATGTAGTGGAATTTAAGGTGTATGTTTTAACATTTATAAACATTTGGTATACACTGTTATTTTTATCATAATCTGCTTGGATTTACGAAAAGAAATAATTACAATCAAACTGATACTATTATAGTTGCCTTATTACTTCATCTGTTCATCAAGTTCTAGTCAAGCTATTAACTAAACTTAAATTTTTATAAAACTTATAAGGTGTACTTATAACATATGTATTTGATAATGCTATGCTTTTCCTGAAATAAATATATGTATATATTTTTGTTGTTTCTTTTCTTTTTTTTTTTTTTTTTTGCATAGATGTATATGCAGCTTAAAAAATACGTCAACTATTTAATAGCAATACTTAGATATTAACTTAGATAAAATAAAAAATAAAAAATAAAATTACCACTTTTCCTCTACCCAACCAGGGAAAACAGAAGAGATGACAGAATTAAATCAATTGCTCTCAGTAAAAATCTGAATTAGCTTCGGTTTATGCTGGATACAAGTTATACTTCATGCGGATGTGTGGATGTCCAGACAATGTCATTTTTTTTTTTCTTTTTCATAAATTATAAAAACAAAAAATAAAACTTATGGGATACAAATGAATAAATTATAAATCAAAGATGCATTCATGTGTGTTGCTATGTGCATTGTGATGAGGGGAAGGGGAAGAAAACGTAAGGGATGTTAGTGAGATGTTTGTATGAGGTCATTTCTTTTTACAATGGTTTTATACGCGTAAAATTTCACACGCTTTGTTGTAACATATGGCTATCCAATCGGGCTGTGTAGCCCCCCATTGAATTTGATTAACTTCTCCTTCGGCTGCAGTGTAGGCCAATATTGGATCCTCAATTGCGCGTGGCATTTGTTGAATATCCCAAATCAGTGCTTGGTGATCATCACCGGCAGTGCATATGTGACAGGAACTAAAATAAAACATAATAGTGTCGAGGGTTAGACATTAAACTGAGTTTTAAAGATAAAAATATACATATGTAGTTTGACACAAGTATCTTAAAACGGAATCAAAACTGTAGGAATAGGAAACTGATCATCCTCGGCGACGCATACCTTGAAATCATTTAGAAACGAATTTACGTTCGATTTGTAACGCTGCTCATACCCCCACAGAGAACAACAACGAAAAGAGTGTTTCTCTGAGCTCCTCTCGAATGGACTTTACTGCGAGACCAATTTTCATATTCATATTCATAAGTTGATATGGGATACGCCTCCAATATTTTTAATTCTATTCGAACCTTTTAAGCTGCTTACATGGTATGAATACGAATTTTCCAAACACCGAAAAAAGAAACATATATGTGGAAAGATACGACAACTTGCTATAATTGCAAGAGACCGCCAGACACTTTGTCGAACACGCGTATACCGAAATCTCTCAATAAATTTTATGGCGCCAGCATCAAGTGCTGAAAACCTTTCGGTGCTTTCACCCGATAGCCACCACGAAACCTTTGGTTTGATGTACAATAGAATGCGGGTATGCACATGCAGCACAACAAGATGCATATAAAGTGGCGCTGCAAATAATGACGAGAGCTACTCCATTCACGAGCTCTAGGAGCAAAAAAAAGACAGGATATCACAAGCAAGTAGACCCCCAACTATAGAGACGTCAAGACAAGATCTTGTATGCCGTTTAAGCCGCTGATTGGCCGCTGACAATGCGGTTTTAGAGCCAAGAAATTCCATCATCGAAAAAATATTTACACTATAGCAAACAGTACGAATCGATACCCATCTTCCTTTAATATGAAGACCTTACGAAGTTCGATGTCAAAAAATAGTTTAATCAGGCTGACTTCTTTAACATCATAGGTACATAAGTCAAACAGAACGTCACAGTGGACAGCTCTAACTTCAAGGTAGCTTTGCACTTTGTCTTCCTTGGCTTTTGACAATCGCTGTTTCACATATTGAGAAATGTATCATAAGACATTCTGTCCATTGGACGGGCTTTTGAAGAGAAAATTCGATGATGAACTATACGAGCTGTGTAGCGGCAGCGATCTAGACCAAAAATTGCATATTTGACGTTTGAGATGGTTTGGAAATGTAAAGTGAGTCTTCGAATCTAATTAGTGATTAGTTTCTTCGTTCGCATATAAACCCTACTATAACTAGAATGCAGTATTTCATAGATAATGTCTTTTCACTACCACAAAAATTGTGTAATCTGTTACAACATACCTGTGCGGCGCCCACGCTATACCGTTAACGCACGCTCTATGATTGCTCAGTCTTGCAACAGGTGTACAAGGAACACGAACATCTAAAATAATAACTTCACATGAATCCATCGCTACAGTAGCTAAATAATTTGGATCCTGTTTATTCCAGGCTAGTCTTAGTAGAGCGGTGTGAGCTGGATCCTACAAAATTAAATCAAAAACTTATTCTTTACTAAATGTACATGCGAATGGCTATATTTACCTCATATATAATGGTTGAGTGTTCCAAATGTCGCAAGTCGAACATACGCACTGAGCCATCAGCACCGACTGACGCGAACATATCACGGCCACCGCCCGCTCTTGAAAATGCAATATCATACACTTCTTTGTCGTGGGCAATCAATTGTGTTTTGACATGTCCAGCAACATAGACTCGTCCATGGGGCTAAAGAGGATTATAATTTTTACTTTTTGTTGTTTTGTAAATCAAATAACAATCAATTACTTGTCCGGTTTCTAGTCCCCATATTGTGCACGTAGTGTCGATTGATGATGTGCCAACTAGGTTTGGATCTACTTCGTTCCAATCGAAGGATGTTAATGGTGCACAGAAATCACTGTTTTTATTGTTATTTAATACACATTCTAGTCTTGTGTCAGGTTCTCCAGCACGCCAAACTCTTAAGTAGTCACCTGTTAATAAGATTTATTATTGTATATGTAAATTAAGAAAACATTTAAACATTGGGTGTTGGTTAATAGACAAAGTTTAAAACATGGGAATTAAATGTGCGGGAAGATGGGTCTTTTGAATCAGAAAAAAAAACTTAATTCTAGTATATGCTGTTATCAATCCGTAAAACATCACTTTTAACATGCTACCAAATGCTCGACTTCGTTGAATAAATAGTTTCTCAATTATGTATATACAGAACAGATGTGTTCAACCCAATTCCTGGTTCCAATTAAGCTCAGCTGTGACCACTCAATGAAGAAGAAATTCATTCAACTATTCCGCTTGTACTGCAACAGTTCAACCCCCTTGAAATTACGGCAAACTCTACCGGCGAACCTAGGCAGTTTAAGTCATTGTAGTTTCGTCGCCGGTTTGTGTGTTTTACCTCATATGTTTCCATGCCGGCAGATATATCGCAACATTAACCAGTGGAAGCCGCTGCTACTTTGGATGAACAAAACAGTTGGAGTCAAAGCTCCTTACGGGAAGGGCAAAGGAAATGCTCTTTACCTGGCATCAACCTGTTTTGCCATATGGCAACGAGTGCTACATAGTAAGTCATAACCGTGAACGCTGTGAGATACACGAAGATGTGGTTGTAGGTCATGAACAAAAATAGTTCAGTCAAAAGAATCTACGAATCACTCACTGCCCTCAGATTCGAAACGATCAAGACCAAAACTTGTTTATAAGAATCGAGCAACCGCTGATGACCTGACAAACTAGCAGCAATACTACTGGGATGGAAGAGGATGAAAAGCTGCTGTGTCTCAGGCAGTGACGCCATTGTAGCCAATGATACGAAAGAACCTTCAACACTGTTGTTAAGCACACAGAGACATTAAATCTTTCTCTATTGGTCTTGTGTAGGAATACAAAACATCCAACTACAGCAAAATGCACTTGATGTTACTCTTCCAGAAAACCATCCATAAACCCTTTATCATGACGACTACAATAAATTTGAAGCTCAAATGGGAATCACGTCGAAGTAGGTTGATATTAGTTTAAATAGATTTTAATTTTTCTTTTCAACGATAGTTTGTTAATCGTAGTACAGGGGAATTTTTAAAAACAATTATTCAAATGTATGTGTTAAAAACAATGTTACATTTTGTAAAGTTTATTGCTCACCACTAGTTGCCAGCAAGTCCGGGTATATCCCTTTTGAATCGGGTATCCACATAATCTTTGTCGTCGGATACGGATGATCAAAAGTGCTAAAAATATGCAAAAGCAAAGCAAATCAGCAACACACACAACAAACAAGACACGGCTTACTAACCTTTTAGGACTAAATTCGCTGGTCTCCTCATCTAAACTAATTATTTGGACTTTGTTATTGTACTCTTCAATGAAACTGCCGAGTGCAAGGCGAAATCTTTTATCTGGACGAACACTCCAGTTCATTGAGTATAGAGGCCATGGTGCCAAGTATTTGTAGATTTCCTTACGTTTACCAGCGGTGGATGACATAACTGCAAAAAAAAATAGCGAATTATAGCGGAAATCAAAAAGAGAAATAGGAGAACTTAGATATTTTTTCTTTGATTTTTCAATATCTGAATAACTAAACTAAAACGTAAAATATTAAAACTACTGACTGCTCTGTACTCCCATTTTATGTCGCACAACACCAATTCGAATAGCACAATTGCGTACAAAAATATCAATGAATCTTAAGAAATCAAACAATATGCGCTGTCGCAAGTTTTATTTTTGCAAGGTGCAACGTTTTTTTCTGCTCACAAGTCGTGTGTTTTAACGTTTTTCTAACTTAGATCATCGTCTTGGAAGAAATGACGCATTTGAGAAATTCTCCCTAAAACAGCCCCGTGCTGCTGCTGCCCCAAACGAAACTTCACAAATGTCAAAAATATGCGGTCAATGGCATTGAAGCCGTCAAAAAGAAACACGGCACCGAAAAATACAAGACAATCTATCTCTACAGAGATCCTAATATCACATAGAAGAAGGTACAACTCACCTTTGAATTCAATGGGAATTGTAAAATAAATATACTGCCGAAACTTAAATGTAAGCTAGAGAACTTAAAAACGAATCAAAATAAGGAAAAAATAACGAAGAACTCTTCAACGCGATGTTGGTTTTTATTTATAGTCTTTTCCTTGGCTTTCACACCATTTTTCTGAGGCTTTGGTTTCCAAATTTAGTGCGAATTTGAAGGGATCACAATTTTTTTCCTCCTCTTGTCTTGTGATTTCTTTTTTTTCTTTCTTTCTTTTTGTTTTGTACGAGATGCGCTTTCCCGATGCGGGGCGTTTCTAATCCGCACTTTGTTGTGTTCGGTGTAGAAAAATAAAAAAAAATTAAAAACACTTTCTCAGACTTATATTTTATTGGGAGTTTTTTTTCTTTTTTTTGTTAAAAATAAAACTTTTTCGCGACAACGACGGTCGACGACGACGAGGCCACACAAAAAAAATGTATATAACAACGCGCTATTTTGACACATGCCCTGTCTGATATAAACGTCAAATTTATTGTACTCGATTGTGAATTGATTTAAAAAGGATGCGTTTGGTTAGTCGAATTGTCTTGGATTAGGGTTGCCAAAAGCATTTTTTTAAATTTATTGTTTTTAGTAATTGTTAAACTCAAGTAGTTTTTGAAGATTGTTTGAAAATAAGAATTGCTATCTTCTCGAACTAAGCCAAAGTGCATCAGAACTGGGCTCTTACCTTAATTCTCCCACAACTAAAGGATATCGCGAAATCCCGAGCAAGGCCGAGGTTATTAAAGAATATCAGGATCGGGTTTACAAATGAGTGACTGACCATGACTGGGTAAACACTGCCGGAGTGTTTGTGTCTGCTTCGAACTAAAAAATATAAAGAAGGTTGTTGGTTGAGGCCCTAACTTATCCCAAACTTTAGCGCCATCATAAGTGATTACACTCAGCAGTCTCTTGACCTTCTTCACAAAGTCGGCACATGTCTAAGGGACATGGTCCCAAATTGTTGGGATGGAAGTTGAAGAATCAGTGTCCAGTGAGAATGGGTTGATAGATTAGTACTGAAACTGTGAGACTGCCTGTTCCAGACCGCTCCCTAACACAATTATCAACCGTGCTGTAACTTCTTATTAGATTGTAAATTAATTTACAATAATCAGTCGACTTGGCTCATCGGAAGACATTGGCGCCACTGCTTGTAGAGGACCAAGCTCTAACTTCTCGTAACTATTCATATTTAGCACAAAAGGAAATAAACTTATAGTTTTTATTAACGACTTCGAACAGCGAATTGAGAAGCGAAAAAGTTATTGTTTTTTGCTGAGATTTGAATCTGAGTCTTATCAGTCTAAGTAGTCCAATGCACTAGCCACGGCCACTCTATAAACTCAACATTTAATGGCATCATACCGACTTGAAATTCTTGCGCGAATCACTTTTCTTTCATTACCGACAGGCACTGCCACTACAGCAACAATTAGGCTTTATTGATATAAATGTACATTATTCTGAAAAACTCAGATTATCTGAAGTCTACATAAACACAAACCTTAAGTTATAGCTTTTTGCATTGGATCCACATACACCCACTTGAATACCTAAACCCAATTTTTTTAAGTAAACCCTCCGATTTTGCATTCTCTACAACGATAAATGCTGATATATCTACAGTCTCTTCGGATGCAATCGCTTTACTCAATTTTATTCCCAGCACTTGTCCCAACCCCTTTCTTTGTTCCTCCGGAAGTACTTGCAGTATTCTAAGATCACAAAAAAAAAAGCTTATTTTATTTTTATGGTTATTTTGAACTCGACCTACCCCAATCCACTGAATTCATTTTGAAAAATCCATCCAACCAAAGCATTGTCTCTCGACCGAATTACACCAACTGTCTTATTGAGGAAAGTAAATCCTCGTACATACTCCAAAGAGCCTTCCTTTTTGTTAGTCCACATAGAATGTATAAAGTCTACATCATTAGGTAACAGTTGTCGTAACGTATATCCTTTTGGAATTCTTAAAAATAAAATTTAAAATCAAAATCGAAATTTGTTGACATTTTCTGACACACTCTGGTTCTGGGAGCTTTAAAGCATTTTCTGGGGACAAAACTAAACAATAACATTCTCGAGCCCGTTCAACTTGTGCTCCGACTTGTTTCAAAATATCCATAACAAATTCATTGTTCTCAATCAAAACTCCTGTTACTAGAGGACCATTCCTCCAATCAATACGATTCGTCTTCAAAAGACACTCCTTCAGTTCATTCAGCGATGGTTCCAAACTATAGAATTGCACACTTAACATCTTAAAAAAAATAAATAAAAATTGAAGAAACTCCGATGCAAATCATTATTTGTTTCTACTCACCATATCCCAATGAAGACACACATATGTTCCATTTAGTAAATTTCCATTGTGATGGGTATAGAAATACTTCTTGAAGGGCTTCCATTTCGAGTCTTGCTCATTTTATCCAACTTGTCCAATTGTTTATTCCACTTACACTGGGTATATAGTGAAATATAATGAAAGTTCGTCTTGAAATAATTATTTTTATAAAGCAACAACAAATCATCTAATTCGGTTGCCTTCAACGGCCTTAAAATATCTTCGCTTGCCAAATTTGAATCCATTACAAATGGGAACAGTTCCGCGACTACACGCTTCTGCGCCGATAAGGAGAACTTTAATTTTTGCCATTTTCTATTTTTATTTCACAGATTGACGGTAATCAGCTGGTTTGAGATTCTTTTATTTGATTAGGGTTTTTTATTTATCAGTTTGCATTATACTTATGCCGCGTAGCGTCTTTTATCAAAAGTAATGAGTTCCCAAATTATCAGTGCGGGTGGGTGGGGGTTTTTTTTGGCGAGATTTCTTAAAGGATAATGAACTTTTATTTGCTTGGAAAGTTTTAGTGTCATGAGATGAGAAATAGTTTTATGAGAAAGATACAATTAATCTTGTATAACGACAGGTAAATGTGGTAAAATATTAGCAACAACTCGCAATATATTCAACGAAGTAATCATCTTCATTCTGGCACCCACTTTGCTCACCTTGTTGCTTCGTAGACCATCAGTTTATATTGATCCATTTTTTCATTGCTCTACGTTTCCCATAAAATCAAAGGCATACAAGAAATCCAAAGATGTATTCCATCGCGTTTTGAAAAAATATTTATAGGTACCTATACATATATCCATTGTGCCCTTTTATTTAAAGAGTTTAAAAAATTGTTTACATCGTTTAAGGAATCCGAGATATATAGCACCACTATGAAGTAGTATCTGTCATATGCAATTTATAATTTGGACTTCATTCCCCCCTAAGTCAACTTCCCGAAACTTTTCAAACACATCCGGTTCGGCCCGAACCACGAGCAGAAGTCTCTTTTAGCTGCCCTACGTCTTTCATGCATAATTTTGGTGGGGACGAAAGTCCCTATTTATTCGGCTAAATACAAGCTAAACAATCTTAAACTAACTTAAAATTAGACTTAGACGTCAACTTAAAACTTAGATAAGTTGGATTAGATAAGAAGATCAGATATAAGGGAAGGAGTAGTGCGGTTGAGGTCAAAAACGGTAAGGTTTAAGTTAATCTTTCGTAGCATACGGGAGATCGGTTCGTTTGAGCCAGTAGGAGGTGTGTTGGGTTTGTAGATAGAAGAGACGAGGAGTTCATAGATAACGAGGGGTAGTGTTAAAGGAAATAGACTTCTGAAGTGACCCAAATTCAACGTGACCTCAAAGGCGTCGATGAATGAATAGAATGTCGATTGCATCTCTGCGTTCCTCAAGGGTGTTTAAATCAATGATGTTGAGGCAGTTTTGATAGGGAAGCAGAATAAAAGGGTCGTTCCAGGGTAGACGTAGAAGAGCAAATTGAAGAAAACAGCGCTGGATGCTTTTGATTCGCGAGATATACACACGTTGTTACGGAGACCAGGGTACTCTTAGCGAGATACTATAAGTACATGCAATACAGCTGTGTATCGAGAATTAATTCGACACTAGGTAATAATCTAACCTTAGTGGGGCTAGTGGGTTAACAATCTTCATCAAACTTAGATCCAGGATTTTTCTTAGTTACCGAAAGTTTGTTTTGGATCCATCTGTGTCCTATACACGAGAGTCGTTGATTTACTCTGTTCCCAGTTATAGCGTTCTCGAAATATAACCTTGAAGTTTTTTCTGAAGCCAAATCTTAATAGAGATCACCTGTCTGTGATTGTTATTCCGAACATTCTTCAAGAATGTCTGAATATGATGTAATGAGCATGTAGGCGTTACCCATTTCTTCTGTCTTGTTTGATATAAACCAGAGGTTAAGGGTAGCTCATCGTAAATAAGTAGATCCCTGCACCAAATATTCCCTTTCGTCCTTATTCATTTAAGTACAGAATTAAATATTTAACTTGTAGTCCATTTTTTGGATAGAAATATTGACATTTCCAAAACGTTTATTGCCTTTTATTCTTAACTTAATTTTTACACACATAACATCGTTGCGAAACAGCCTTGCGAAACAGCTTTGCATATTGAAATTAAGATTAAACAACATTACTATATTTGTCCTAAGCAAATCTGAAAATAAATCATGGAAAAACTACAACCTATCACTTCTATCTAATCTATTTTTACCCTTAGGAATTACTTATAATTTAAGAGACTTACTCCAAGCATTATCTATTCAGTTAAGCGTGCCTCTTGCCCTTGATCACAATGGGAGCGATATCTGAGGTAGATGGTGACATATTAAGGCATTTGACCGAAGCTGAATTATTTGACTTGATTGAGTTATATAAAAATAACGGTGATAAATACCATTATGTGTCAATTTACAATCACTGTCGTTGGAATAGACAATTAGAGAAAAAAGTCGATGATAACATTAATGGCAAGTCGAAATGGAAATCATTAAGGAAGACCTACTTCACCCATAGGCATGGGAATCTTACAAAAAATGGAACATACATATCGCTACAATGGGATAAGGTGAATACTTACGTAAATTTTAATTGGCTTACTCATGAAACAAGGTTCTATTTTTATTCAGATGCTTAGCATACAGTTCCATACTCTGGAAGAATCTCTCCAGGAATTAAAAGAGTGCATTGCTGGGACGAAACTCATTGAATGGCAGAGAGGGCCATATTTAACAGCGATTCATATAAACTTTGTAGATGAAATAGTTGAGTTGATAAAGACACTAGGTGGTGCTTTTGACTTTGAAATACCATGTTCATGTTTCACTTTGGCACA
Source organism: Criorhina ranunculi (assembly GCA_951813785.1). NCBI lineage: Eukaryota > Metazoa > Arthropoda > Insecta > Diptera > Syrphidae > Criorhina > Criorhina ranunculi. The sequence continues at coordinate 28,173,654 of OX638385.1, read as the reverse complement.
AAGCATCGGTCTCAATGTTCATGTTCCCAGGTATGGATTGAAATATCAATACGTTTTTGGTTCTTACTTTTTCTTAGTGTTCCCGATGGATATGAATTACGTCCTCTCCAAGAGGAATACGCAAATTTTATTCACTCCAATTGGCCTCATAAGGAGGAAGCTTCTGTGGATTTTATTCGAGGAATGATTGTGTTCAATAAAACTTTGGGAATATTCAGATTGAAAGATGCTGAACTTGTTGCATGGATTTTTCAAAATGAGTTCTATGGCTTAGGGTAAGAAACATTTTGCTACATAAGATGTTATCATCGCTTTTTTTTTTTTTTTTTTAGAATATTACAAGTTATCCCAGAAGAACAAGGAAAAGGATTTGCAAAATTGTTAACACGAGCAATGACCAAGAAAATTGCTATGTCCGATGAGAAAGACATAACATCCTTTGCGGTAGTGGATAATGTGAAATCAGAAAGTATCCTTAAGAAGGCCGGCTATCAAAAGGAATGTGTAACCAAGTGGGTTAAATTGAAAAATATTTAAAAAGACTTTCACTTGGCGAAATAGTCAAATTTTTATAAGAAATGAAGTACTCAATTAAAGCAAGCAAAAAGGCCATGTTTTCGGCATAGTCGTAGTGGCAATTCTTGATTTATTTTTTTACAGAAAATCTAAGAACTAAGTTCCAACACTTCTGGCGACACTCAAAGCGCTTAGCTTAATTAATTGCCACTGAACTTAACCACAATAAAAGAAATAGGTCGGAACTAGAAAAAACGGAATCTGGTACGAAGGATTTGACTTTCGACACTATTTCAACAATTTTCTCTGTTCGTGATGTCTGTCGATAATATGAGCCCCGTGGTTATGTTTGAGAGGAGATGGTGCGGTACGCATATGACATCGATGACGAAGAAGGCTGAACCAAGGAATGAGACGCGTGCATGCCTGGCCTTAATCCGACGGCTGAGAAGACGGAGATAGTAATCCAGACTGAGGAGACCTTGAAATTTCAAGTAATGAAGAATGGAAATGGCCCTTGTAGTCACGGAAGTGACTCCCCTCGATGTCCTAGCGGCGAAAACAATATTAATTTACAAGAAGCTGAAATAGGAGTTGGAACCGTGACGGATAGAGTTCTGAAACTACTACAACGACAAAATCAACTACAACAACACCCAGTTTCTAACCGGACATGAAAACTTCAATGCGTACCTCCATAAGATTGGCAAAGTAGGGAGCTCGCCTCGTTGGCACGGTGACTCTCCAGTAGATAAAGCAAACCACATTTGTTCACCTATAGCATGTAGGCAGCAGAAAGAACCAGGCTGGAATTAGAGGCAAGCAACATCACTCCAGAAAATGTTGTGGAAATGATGATCTCGAGTAACGACAGCTGGAACCAAATAGGCTTCCTTATCGTGTCAGTGCTGTAAAGAAAAAAGAGAAAGGAAGACGAAAAACATACCCTCATAAAAACATGAAAAAAAATCAATTCAAAACCATATTAGGTATAAGGAAAACCTATCATCATCTTCAATGATAGTACCAAATATGCCCACAATTAGCATCAATAAGTTATTTTATTCTGTTTGTCGTTAAAGATTCATATTAATGCTCCGCATATACATATTTTTGTTTTCTTCGTCATAGAACCATATCTCAATTATTACTGAAATGACACCACAGATTCCCACTCGGATTGAGGGCAGGTGAGTTGCCAAGCCCTTTCAGCACATTAATGTTGTTTTCTACGAAGAATTGCTTCATTTATTTTTTTTGTGATGTGTGAAATGGAGCAAGATTGATTAGAAATCGTATTTTCGATTGGATGTTTCCCTTGAATGGCAGGAGCATATTCATCAAGATGGTCTGCATATTTGGTGCTATTCATCATGTCATTGGTCAGCTTCACACTTCCAGGACCCTCATATATGTAAAACAACCTCAAAAACATAACTTTGGATATGAGCTCAAGGACTTGGACAACATAAACAGGTCAGAGCTTTTCATAGTCACTTCTTCTCACGACACTCACCCTGTATCCGTGGATCTCGAAGTGGCTCTGGCCTGATCGTCTGAAAAAAATAGGTACTTTTTCAGACTTTTTTTTTCCCCTCATAGTATCAGTCAGAAGTTGATTTTTGAGTGGCTTCCTTGTCTTGTGTCCCATTTCAAGAAGACGTCATCAAACAGAAGACAAATCCACCTGTATACTGGCATTTAAAATAAAAAAAAACCCCAAAAATCTTAGCCTACCTTCTATTTAGTTTAAATAAGGGTTTGTCCCAATTTTTTTGCACAGCACTGTACAAGTGTACAAAAAAGTGCTTGCTGAAAGGAAAAGAAACGTCTATGCCCCTACAGATAACTACAATATACTTTAATGATAAGAAACAGCTGGACATTTCTGAACCAGCTTCGTAACAATTCTCTAACTAAAAAAGCCCCTTTGTCAACTCCACCCTATGCTACTCATTTAATTTCAGTCTGAGCTTGAGAAACGATAAAAACACAGCAGTATTGGTACTCAATACCCAAACTATAACAAGAAACAAAATATTCTTATTCTTATCGCAAAATTTTGCACATGACTGCATAACTACTTAGTCACTTTCTAGTAACTAGAAAAAGTACACAAGATTTATCAGGGGAATCACTAGACAAGCGAAGACTCTTCGTTTTTTTTTTTTTTTTTTTAATTTCGGCTTCTAATGACTAGAACTACTACTTACATACTAAGGAAAGACAAAATATATACAAAAGTATCTGCATTTTTCAGCTATACAAAGGTTAAAAGAGCGTCAAACGGATATACGCATCTATGATACTTTATTCTTTATATAAGGTTATATAGGAACAAGTAATTATTAAGTTGATGGTCTCTTGAAAATGGCAAACCAACAACTGAAACCATAACCAACAATAGACCGTATAAGGGTTTTATAAATAAGGATTTTGGTTTTTTGGGAAGTGCATTTAGGTGACAGAAGTTGTTAAAAGGGAACGATGGCCATTTTAGCTTAAGTTAATACTTTTCTAGCATGCTTGTTAAATTTAAACTTATTTCCAAAGTTTATGCCGAGATATTTTGTTCCCGTTTTAAAAGGAATGGGAACACTTTCTATTTGCAAGGAGAGATTCTTACTCTCTTTCACTGCTTCTGCTTGCCGATGTGCTTTCTCATGAGTATTCCTGAAGCATGTTAACCCGCACTTCTGTGCATTTAAGTTGAAGTCTCAAGATTTCAAATATGATGTCAAAACAGATATGGAATCTTTAATTTTATTTAAATCGTCATTAGGTCTTACAATACTTGCAAGCACTTTGGTGTCATATGCATACAATATCGACTCCGGCTCAGAGGCATGATTGTTACTAGGAAAATCATAAAGGTATATGTATGTCGAATAATTTTGGTCCAAGTAGTAATCTTTGAGCTACACTCGTAAGCACTGCGAATTCCTCTGACTCACTCAAAATATGTTTAAATAATTGCTTTCTAAAGAGAATTGCAAAATTGTTTAATTTCAAGACCAATGCACGCTGCGCTCGGTTGTCCACCTTTAAGTTTATGTGACCTGAACCATAGGCTGCCCTAGTTAGTAAGCTTGAAGTGGTTCTCTGAGAAGAAGTGCACGTAGATCAAAAAACTGTCTATCGTGATACATAGAATTGGACCCCAGTCTGCTCCTTAAACTATTTAGATTTCTTAACCTGCCAGTTTAGATTGGTTGTGTTGGCGGTGTTTAGATTATTTAGATCGTAAAGGACACGTGCAGGAGAAGTGCACAATAAATTATTTCTCATTCTCGTCTCTGCAGCTCCTGCTGAAATCTTTGACCTAGGTAGAGGAATGCTAAAGGACATAATTGATAAGTGGGACACAAAAGAACATTTGAGAATTTGTCAAAATATCCGACAAGCCTAAAAAGCTTATTAAATAATCTGGCAGCTGCACCAAGAGGGACACAGTAGTATACAGGTTTTCTAAAAGACTACAAAGTCCTATAATAACCGACTTATTTTCCAATACCTACTGTACCTACTGTATACCCCCCAGACTGAATTTCCGTTGATGATGTTCACTCGTAAGTGGAAACCCACCACATCTAGGTACTATTGCATATACTAAATTCCCAAACAATTTTTTGATTATTGCATTACCATATTGCTAGCCATGTCCGAAACCGTGAAATCTTTGTTGTGTAAATTCAACTACATTGTAGTTATCTCCTTGACAGTGGAGGAACCTTAAGGACGTCATTGTTGAGCACTTCTTTTCTCCCTCTACTGCTCGACCTCAACTGTGTATCTCCGATGGTTATATGTTCCGACAAGCCCACCTCTAATTTTTTTTTTTATCGCCTTTTGTGGTTTATTTGGCGACCTAATCCTTTTTGGTCTTGTTTCATCGTCCATTCTCGACTTGCTTTCTATGTTTGTTAGATCAACCTCCTCTCCGTTGGCAAACAATTTACTCCCTCTGATTTCAATTTTCTTTCCTGCTTCTTCCTGCTACTTTAATTCTTTCTTTCTTTGTCTCTGTGCTACGGATAAATCATTATTAATAAATAAGTTGGTACCTTTAAGTTTAGTTTTTTCTTTCATGATTTCCTCCTTTTTTTGTTTAAAGATACTAGCCCAACTAGAATGGGTCTTATTTTGTTGCTATCTGGCTTACAAATTCTTTTCACGAAATTTATATCTGAATCCGACAGGTCTACATCTAGTTTCGTTTTCATTAGTTGTTTAATTAGATTCATTAGTTTTGCATGACTGTTCTCCACTTCTTTAATATTCGAGTAACATCATAACAGGGCATAACATCCTAGGCAGGCATGTTCAGCGTCTGGGATAAATCTATTGCACACTTTCTCTGCACGTGATCCGCCCTTGCCAACCTCAGAAAACCCACCCTAGGCACATATTTCTTGAGTGATCTATATAAATGATAAGAAAACTCTCAGTGCGGCCGATTTGAACTTTTGTATTGCTTAATCGATGATTCCCGTGGTTTGTTTTTTCTTGGCCGTTACAGCGACATATCTCTCAACTATTTGGGGAATAACATAACTAGAAACATTGGCCGACTCAAATTTATCTTTATGAAAATGATATCACCTCCACTATCGCTATTTGCAAGAACAAATTGCTAACATTGAATACACAAGCTTTTTCTACCCTTCCCCTACCATATTCTACACTATAAATACTGGGACATTTCGAATGCACTTTCAGTATCGCAGAAGTTAGCTTACTTATAACATTAAAATTATCGATATTTTAGCATTTGATTTATAAAATACAACAAAATGGTGGATAATGATGATATCCTTCGTGAGCTTTCGATAAGTGAACTTAATCAAATGCTCCAGCATTTGAAATCCCATTTACCACGATCAGTGCGCGGACATCATCTTCTGTATAATTATCTGAAGAATTTAAATGCGCTTAATAAGTTAACCGCAGAACTTACAGTGTCATATAGATGGCAACCGAAATTCTATGGTCATCGCAATGGAAAAATTGAAAATTGCACTTATGTTGCTATATCTCCTGAGAAGGTTTGGTTTTTAAATGTTTTGGTTCGGTTATTTTCGGCAGTGTTGCTAGTGTAGTATAAAATTAATTCATTATATAAGATATAAATGTACAAGTGTTTAGTCAAATTTAAATAATGTTGTCGGAGATTTCAGAATTCAGTACACCAGAACGTTATGTAACGAATTTTTGTATACTCGATTTACGTTGTGTAAAATGACGAACATTGCCCCGTTTAACGTCGTCGTCCTATTTCTCGATTTACGTTGTCATACCTATTCGGTGATATTCTTAACCGTTTAAATTTGAAATTGCTTTATTTAAACAGTTTAATCTTGAATATTTAATCAGTTGGTTTGTTTTTTTCTTGACTATTAAAGAGTGATATTTTTCAAGTATTTTCGGACTCACAGAAATTAAAATTTAACAAAATAGGCAATTGAAAGTGCTTTTTTAACAGACAATTTGTGCACTTCTCGATTTGCGTGGCCATTTCTTGGAGCGCTTCCCGACGTAAATCGAGGGACTACTGCCGAAAATATTTTATGTGAATCATTAAATCGTTGAATATTGTTAAAAGTAAACTTTTAATTGGGCCCGCTGAAATTTCTCGTAGGAAATTGTACATTTTTTCCCTCGAACATCTATATTACGATTTTCCAAGGCGAATCGCTAATCCGATCTACGTGTCCCAAACATCTTAGTCCGTGTTTTTGGGACTTAAGTCATACTGGTACGAACCAGTTGACAAAAGTCTTTAAGCGATCACACAATACAGTAGATAAAATCTTATAAGCGACTATTAGAGGATTTTTACCTTATAATTGGCACAGGTTCGAAAACCTCTTTTCGTGAGAATAGGATAAACAATACTAAAGTTTCATTCTGCAGACACAGTTACTTTTGTCCAAACTTATTTTACTAATCATATCACTATTTCAGGACTACTGGGTGAATTTATGTTCACTCGAGGAATCCGGAAAGGAATTGCTAGAATGCATTGCGAAGACCAAACGTATAAATTGGTTGCAGCAACCAATATCGGTTTCCGTTGAAGTTGAATATTTTGAAGAATTTAATAAAATAATATCACCAAAGCGTAATGATTGGCAATATGATAAGCCAGAGCATATTTTTCATTTATCCAAGGAAAATGTTAAAGCACTTTCTACTCCAAAGTAAGTTGATTTCTACTTTATTATACGAAATGCCTTTGCTAATGTATTTTTATATTAGAATTCCAAATGATATGTACATAGAACGTGTTCCACGTGAGCTTGCGAATATGATTAATGAAACATGGGACTATAAGTACAATGGTTCAAAGGAAGTTATTGAAACAAGTATAATAATCAATGGTGGAACATGTCTTTTCCGAAAACCAAACAAGGAGCCTATTACTTGGATTATCACCAACGATTTCTTTGCTCCTGGGTAAGTTATTCAAAAAAAAAATTGTGTGATTACAATTGAAATGAAACATAAGTAAGTAGCAGAAAAAATGCTTCTAGTAAACAATTCTTAATAGGCTTCTAAAGGAGTCTCATTTATTTTTCTTGAAACTAATGGAACTATGGACTCGCTTACAAGTTTGATGAACATTTCTACATTTTAAATGTGCTAAAGGCGTTCCTTCCGTCCCTGTTACTCTTTAATCGAATTCGTTTAAAACATATGCACCTGAAAATACCTCCTCTTAGGTTAAGCTCAAATAAACCTATTTAAAAAAAAACTTTTCTTTTTTACAGCTTTCTACAAACCATTGAACCTGAACGCCGAAAGGGTTACGGAAGTACTGTCAGTATTGTAGAAATGAAGCGAATTGTAAAAGAACACGATACAGACATTTTTATATTCCTTGTTGATGGAAATCATGCTTCGGAAAGCATGCATAGAAAGCTTGGATTTGAAAAAGTCAGCGAATGCCGTTGGGTTGTTGTTAACTAAATGAATTTTGATTAAAAACAAGCACATACATACTTAATACTAATCGCTTATTACATTTATTCAGATAATATACAATTAATCTTTTTCTTGTTTTTTTTTTATACAAATCACAATGTTTCATATGTGTATTTACAACATGTATGTTGTATTAGTTAAAATAATTTTAATATTTACAAGCAATATTAAACAACGAAAAAAATCTACAGTTTTATTTGAGAATAGATCATAGATCGGTCAGCTTTCTCTTTTTGCGGCAAACAATAAATAACTAAATAACATAGAAATTGTGGCAATTCTTCGATAATCTACTCTTTAGGGTAGGGAAAGGAAACTTAAATTTTTTATTTTTTTTTAATTTAACTAAACAAAAAGTAATTTACTAGTGCTGCCAATTGTTGTACTTCCATTCGCTAATAAACTATTAGTGGTCGTATAATATTTATTTCCATTGTCGTTGCTATTTGCTATGCTGCCATTTGAGGGTGTTGCACCTCGATAGTATGGATCAACTCCACTCTGCATTGGTGCATATTTAATGTAGTGATTGTTTGTCAACGGTAGTACTGATTCTTTTGACTTCGTAATGTGTTTTGCCTATTTTAAGAAAAGAATTGTTTAGATTTTGCTGATAGGTAATTCTTAAAATTCATAACTTACTCTATTGTAACACAAGACACCAATTATTGCGAGGGTCATGCCAATGCAATTTAACCACGTCACAGGGTTTCCCAAAATGAGCAGTGAAACAGCTATCACAAAAATTCTCTTCGATGCACTAGCTACTGCATACGTAAGAGGTGTGACCAGAGATAGCACACTAAATGCTATTATATTTTGGAGCCAATTTAGGACGCCATCTGTAAATAGTAACGCTATAACGCGATAATCACCATTTACCTGTAAAGATCATGTTGATAATTAAAAAATATTCAAATAAAGTTTAGCTAAAACTTACGATAACTGGATGTCGCAGTACACTTAAGCCGTCGAAAAATACCCAAACTGGTATAAACATAAGCAGCGCAAGCTTACCCAACAGATGTAACAATCGCAAATGATGAATTCCTGTATCTTTCAATACCTAAAAAAAAAGGCAAGTTGTAAAAAAGTAAATAAATTGTATTTGCAAATTTAAAGCTTAAGTTGACCGCATCAAAATCAGGTACAGAAGAATGGAAATATCCAAAGTTTCAATCAACAACGACCGAATGGAAAACCTGAGCATGCCATTTATCGACTTTATAAGCAAGCATCATGACTATAAGCAAGTGGCGGTGTCATTTCAGAAGATCCTGACATTCATACCTTCTTCAGCCTGCCAATCCTTTCAAGCCGAATCAAAGTTATACTTCAGGCCGTCGCGAGGCTGGAAATTAATCCAGTATCAAACACCGATATTATGATTTATGTATATCGACAGCCAAGCTACGGTCAGGACTGCCGCGTATCCCTCAATGTGATCTCTTAACTGCATAACGTCACACTTTGTTAGGTCCCAGATCAAACGACTTTTCAGGATACTGTGCGGCTGTGCCTTTGGTCGAAGGATACCTCTTTTCTACAGCACAAATAATGAGCAACACGACAGCTAATAGATTGACAAAGTTTCTCCCAAACATTTGTATTGTACGCGTTATGCTTTTCGCAAGAATGGACCTACCGTTATCTTGCCGAATCCAAGGACGGATTAAGAAGATCTGGCTGTGCATCTCACCGACCAATACGACCAAAACATTACTGGTCTACTACTTTTACCAATAGTCTTAAACGCAACCTCATAAAAGATGCAGCCAATCGATACAATAATTTTTCATTTTTACCTTCTTAGAAAATATGTTTTGTAGAGAGAAACCCATTGTCGAAATAAGTGCACAAATTAGTCCCAACATATCAAAAGAAATTTCCGTCATAGTGGCAATACCAACGCCTGAGATAATCGGAATTAAGCTAAGATACACTAGATTACTCTGCTTCTCTTTGAATATAACTCTTGTCAGGATCACAGTAAAAAGCGGCATTGTAGCTTTAACTGCAAAAAAAAAACAAGAATCTTTTATTAGCTTCCAAAAATACAATAACCGGAATATCTGTTCCAACTAATAAGAATTTTGTGAGCGACTTTGAAAAACTTACCTGTATGTGCATATGATACAGGAACCTTCCAGATGGAAATATGTGATGTTACCGAAGCTAAAAATTTTCCAAGCGCCAAAGGAACTATCAGCCTCAAATAATATGGCCAAGCAATGCTCGAATATTTCCGTATTCCCCAAAGATTAAAAAATGGTCCACTATATAGAGTAATACTACAAAGCTGGATCATGGTCACAGTTACCGGGTATGGGAATTCATTTAAAACCATTTTACCGATAACATTATTACTAGATGAAACTATGTACCACAAAAGGCACAGGGTCAAAACAACGAAGACGTGTCGCGAACCATTTCGTTTGCCCGCTTGCATTGTAAAATACTAAAGTTGATAGCTTGGTCGAAATTCTTTATATTACACTAGAGTAGAATAACTTCTGGATCTATAGAGAATTAGGTGCATCCATTTGGGTGCACAATTAATTGTTGTTTAAACACATTTTTTGCAAAATTTTATTTCCAACTCTATTGCAAATTTTTTTAAAGTTGACGTTGACAAAAAAAATTACTACCTGACAGTTTGTATTGACAGTTTCGGGGAAAAGTGAAAGTCGCTCATTGATTATGTAAGATCACAATTGTTTAATAAACAATTTTAAATTAAATTTTATTGGATTTATAAAGTTTAGGTTCGTTATTTAAAATTTGTTTCGAGGTTCTTGAGAATTGACAGTAAAAGGTGCTTGTTATCCGAAATAAATCATTCACAAACAAAAAGACTATGTCAACATTAGATGCTATTAATTAGTTTAAAACATTATTCCCCATAGCTGTGCCAGACTTATTAATTTTCTTAAATGGTGATAACTAGAGTTAACATAGGTCCTTAACATACATATATAGTCGGATCCTCTTTTACCCTACGGTTTCGAAGAAGTCCTCTAGGTAGTTTAGCCACTAACAGCCTGCATATTAGTTGAGTCTTTGCACAAAATCTGTATCATTGTCTGGCGATGTTTTAATTCACAAAATCAGAGACCGACACAAAGGTTTAAAGGTGATATAATTTTCAAAATATACTTTCAGTTTAAAGTAGGTTTAAAACAATGTTTTCTAAATTATTATATTTCTATTATTTTCTATCATTACTGTAATACAATTCACAATCACAATTCCATAGCTCACCACACTAGCAGAATGACAAATTATTTGACAATTGACATCTGTCGGTTTTCTGTTTAAAATTCCTCCGCCTTTCATGAGCGAAATTATTTTCATTTCTAAAATATACATAAAGTTTAACTGGCAAATTTATATTTAACAAAAAAATGGAACCCATGACATTAGGAAGTCCTAGCGGTAGCCCTGCAACCGGGGCCAGTCCATATTTACCATCATTTTTAATGGGTGAAGCCACTGCACCATCAACACCACGAAATAATACTCTATCTCCAAATAAAGGGCGCAATATTTCATTTGGTACATGCTTCTATAAATCTATGTTATAATAAATCAATAAAAATAAATTATTTTCCTAGCCCCCTCACCAGGTGCAACATCTCCACAAGATTTCAATCGGTCAGCTTGTGGACAAAAAACACTATTTGGATATCAACAAGGTTCTACGGCGTCCAACTATCCAGGGACACCAATCCAAAGTCACAATGCCAGCATGTCGGGACCACCAACCCAAGTGAGTATTTCTTTTTGTAAATTCGTCCTCTGAAAACAGTTCTTAATGTTATTCTCTTTCTCTAGGGCTTGTTTGACTCACTTCATGCGGATCGTAATCAAGTTCAAACGCCCACACGATGCAATCCAAGCGTAATGCATCAGCAATCTATTCAATATGGAACTCCATTAACCAACCAATATCAAATTAATCAATCAGCAAACGATTCATACTTGAGCGGTACTCCAAAAAGTAGTTTCAACGCATCCCGCATCACATCACCGCCAATTGTGAATCCATTGCAATTCGACTACCGCAATAACAATTCCAATCTCCTTCAGTGTCCACCGCCACCAAGATACACTGAATTTTGGATCACCGTCTATGGTTTCCCACAAAGTGCAACTTCAATGATCCTCTCGCATTTCTCACAATGCGGCACAATTATTGACAAGGTCTTTCCATCTCAAAATGGTAATTGGGTACACTTGAAATTCTCCTCAAGGCTGGAGTGTGATAAAGCTCTTAATTACAATGAAAAAATTCTCGGCAACAATATCATGATCGGTGTTACGCAGTGCAAAGATAAGAACATTATCGATAAGGAAAATATCTGTGAAAATAATCAGTAAGATCTTTATATTTCCCCACACAATAGGATACTTAATTGAAATTTCTTCCTAGAACAACATTAAAAGTTCGCCCATTGTCTCAGGTCGCATATCAAAGCGCTCAGAATGAATCGGCCGTTGTCGCCAGTGCAAATGCACCTCAAAAAAGTTCCGGAATCATGAACAAAGCCATGGACCTCTTCTTCGGATGGTAGACAACAACAAAAAAAAACCTGTTGTCTTATTTTCTGTTTATCTTACAACACATTAGAGAAAAACTAAATCAATTTAGATACAAATAATTTGTTTGTTTTATTTTTACATTAAAATAACGTGTCCAGAGCACTGCACGGTATCGGTTAACTAATACACATAGTGGACTACATTATATTTTTTGCTTCTAAACTAATAAGTATAATGAAAACTAATTCGCTAAGACAATAATTATTCTTTTGCTTATAATGATTCAACAGAATTATTTTCCTCCAGAGAAATAAAGTTAAACACACACATAACTTAGACTTGTTTTGGTTCGATCAGTGCGGCCTCGAGATCTTTCATCTTTGGATAGTTGACATCACAACTGTCAAGTTTCGATTGGGCCCAAATGATTAGCTTTAATAGATACATTACGCGTGGTGTTGAGTCTTCGCAATGTTCGGATTTAAGGATGGCGGCATTGAGCTCACTAGCAACCTTTAAATCAGATGATATTCATATTTAGTTGGAAATGAAGAGTATCTTTTTTTTTTTTTGTTCAATTACCTTTTGGCGATGTGATTGTTCTAGCAAATCGGAGAAAGGACTGTTTTGTGGTTTTTCAAATGCCAACAATGCAAGTGTTCGTTCCAATTCATTTAGAGCTTCGGGAATATCCTCACCAGCTTCTGAGAGTTTTGTTTGAGCAAATGTGAGCGCGTCTTCTATTTTACCAGCACTGAAAGTTGAATAGGTAATAGGAATTACTTATAAAGGAGAATTTTACACATAGAACAATTAAGAGTTGATAATGAAAGATGGGAGTTTATGTATGGGCGTTTGGGGGCAGCTACTTCAAGATAATTTCTAGTGCAGCATTGGGGGTTGAACCGAGGCCCCGGTTATGTAAAGACGAGCCATTTTTTGAACCTTAATAATAATGTTAAGGTATAAGCTTTTTTTAACTGCAATCCACCATACTATTGCTCCATAAAGAAGTATGTGTCCAATTATTAGTACCGGTTGGAGTTTCTGACGAAAAAGTAGATGTTTGTTACATTTTCTTTCGTCATATCATAATGGGGTTTTTTAAAGAGAAATGACGCCAAAAGGGACCTTCTTCAAAGTGTACGAGGATTCGTCTTTGAACTCTTTCAAAGTGGATAAAACACGCGTTCTTTAAAAAAAACACTTCTAAGAGACACAAGTGTATTTTTCAATCGCGCATCTTGTGCTTAAATTGGTGCAGATGCAAACCTGCTATCTTTTCTCAGACATTGTCTGACGAGACAAAGATGTATGTAAGTTTAAAAAATACTACATACATTTGTACATAACATGTTACTGCCGGAAAATTTATAATAATTCTCAATAAGAAATGACGCGAACAAATTAATTTGCCACTTTTCACAAATAAAGAAAACACAAAACAAAGAAATATTCAAAGTTACATACCGAATGAGTTCAATCAACTGTAATTGTTGCAAGTGGAAGAACAAATAGCGATCGTTGTCCAAAAGTTCCGGATGAAGTTGATTAACCAAATGAGTTGCCTCCTGTATTCGTCCATTTTGTACAGCTTCCCGAATAAGGATTCGATCGTCTAGAGAGCTTAACTCCACACTAGGTTCTAAACCAGCTTCAAGTTGAAATTTTTCAGCTGCTTCCTTAAATCCTTCTGTAATTTATGAATGCATCATTTCATAATTAATTTTTTTACACTATTATGACTTTCTGTAAATACCTGTGACTAAATAATTCATTATTAATCGGTTCATGTCGGATTGCTTGAAAGGAAATTGAGATAAACGCAATAGCCATTCTTCTTTTGTGATGCCTTCAGCTTTGTCGCTATAACTCATTTTGATTTATTTCAAATAATTTTTCGTTGATATTAAATAATAATTTTTTTTTTGTCTTAAATCGTAAAATATGATTTTTTCGAGTAGAATTTTCCTTTTCTCTTTTTTTTTAGAAATTTTGTAAAAACATTCGACTAGACAACAAATGCTGTTCTCTTTTCAAAAGATTTCATGTTTAATGACACTCATATTAGAGTGAAGTTGGCAGTCATTATAATTTAACTTTGAAAGTGGATGAGTTCAGAAAATCATAAAATAAAGATTTATAAAAGGGCTATTCCACAAAGTCCAATTTAAGGAGCGTGATTTAATAGTATTGCAAAGTTCTAGCAAAACTTTCTGACTTAAATGAATCAAAAAAAAAAGTTGTTCCACTGTCTGTTATTTGTACAAAGTAACAGATAGAGGACAAATTCAGAATTTGGTTTAATATTTTAAGAAAACTCGATACACAATTCCCTTTTTGTTCATAAAACAAATAATTTCAACAGATTTTAATTAAATTTGCTTCTAATTCATCTTACATTCCTTTCTAATTTCGTTTTTATTAAACTTTTTTCACAAAGTTCGTTTACATCTATCCTTATGAACACAGTCGATTTCAGTGCCGGCAACGCTTAAGCGCAAAATTGGTCGACAATTTTGAAATTAAATTTGACATTTTTCCAACGAATAGAAAACTAAAATTTCATTGAGAAAATAAACAAAACAAAGAATTTCATATAATATTTGACCTAAGCCATATAATATACATAAAATGGATGGAACAATACAACGATATATTCCACAAAATAATGGAAAAACAAAGCAACAAGTTTATAATCATCCTAAAATATCCGCCGTAATGTCGCACCTTAAGTATGAATTTTCACCTTACAAGTACACTGTTTACAGATGCGCCTCAAAAATAGTTACTTTGCAAAAAGTGTTCTACAGTAAGTATATACACACAACCATTATAATGTGACCAATTCAATGTAAATAAATTTGTCTTCGCAGCTTCCAGTATACCTTACAAATTGATACTAGCCGTCCTGGACCGATACAACATCACACAAGTTGATCGCAATTATATGGTACCACCATTTCAGTTGACCTCGTTGGTTCATGACATTTACTTTGCTTGTGAAAAATTGGGACACTTTACTAAGTCAGTTTCCTACAATTTGGAGACTGCAACGTCTGTGCTCTCAGATTTCTTTTGGAATCTTTTTGATCCGTAAGTTGAGTCTATATTCGCTTGAAGAGAGCTGGTTTGACTTGGTTTTTTTACAGACACCGACGGCACTCTATATCACCGATTGAAATTAAAGCAACCTTTTTATTGTTGTGTAAAATACATTCCTCAGAGCAATTAGTAACTGAGTTTTTTCAGTTGGTCTGTGACCAGAGTCGTTGTGTGACAAAGTTTTCCTTAGAATATTTGTTACACATTTTATCTAAAATCTTTACGTATATTGGAGAAGGATCTGCATATGGAGAGCACAATATACCGACTGTTTTGGAGCAGTGTTTTGCAAAGGTAAAGTTAATAAATTTCTTTTATGAATTGAAGAAACAACCACTGGTCTCCATAAGTTTAGTGATTATTAAAAAACAGTCTTAGGACTAATTTTGGGTTTGATTAATAGCTTGCAATGGCGGGACTAGAAACCACAAAGCTTTGTTTCAGGGCTATAGATCTTGGGAAGAAAATATAAGTAATGGTCGTCATTGAACGCACCATATCTTCTGTTCCAGTGAAATTGGCAACGATTGCGCCGTGGCCATGGCTTAGTGGTTAGGCGAAAGGACTCGCATTTGAGCCTAAAAATCACAAACAAAATTTCCCCTATACTACCTCTTTACAATCATGAAATCTTCTCAATCGGCCTAAGAGATACTTGTAGATAATTTTATAAATTGTTAACTAATAGATCATAAGCATTGCCATTGTTATCGTCCAATAATTCATTTATATTTTCAGTGTCAAAGTGTGAATGGGATTACGGAATATCAGTTCCATTGCCTGTGGTCAACCTCTCAAACAAGATTTCTTATCTATGCCAATCTAATTGCTCTGGTTAAACGCATAGAAGACACAGAAAAAATCATCCACAACAACGTGTGTGCATCATGTCAATCTGAGAAAATAATCGGAATTCGTTTCAAATGCCAAACATGTAAAAATCTTTCTTTGTGCTTGAAATGTTTTGCCACCGGATTTGCGTCTAACAAACATGAAAGCGGTCATCGTATGTATGAAGTATTTTCTGAGGTAAGTTTGATACATTTCATGCGGCAGTCATTTCACCTGTTACATTGTAGGACTTACCGCCGAAAAAATTCTCCCATTATTTCGCCAAACTGTGCAACATATTTTTCCAAAGCACTCACGAGGAGACAACCGGTTTTTGTAATACCAATGAAACTAACACTATTAATGAGACAGAGCTCGTTACAATCGATACAAAAGGATCAGACACAACAGCAGTACCACAAACCAAATGTGAACCAATCATCAGGGAACTTTTGAGAAATGACTGTAAGTTGTATTTCCTTTAGTGATATCTTGATAATGCCATAATTCTCTTTCAAAGACTCGTTCATGCATTCACTCTCAGGGTCATCAGGTTCATCACTACATCCATCAAATAAGCTACAATCTATAATTGACAAACTACTGCAGCAGAACGCGTAAGTAAAACTACCTTATATTGATAAGACGACCGAATAATGCCTATCGTTGTTTGTGTAGAAAAATTGAAATGCAACTTAAATGCATACAGACATCGACGACGACGCAAATTTCAAATTTTCTGAACTCACATCAACAGTTTCTGGTCGACATCATAAATGAAATGAGAAGCTTTACTGTAAGTTTTTGTTTATTATATCGTGTTTGGTTTAATTTTTTACGTTTTATATCTTAAAGCAGAGTAGTGCAAGTTTCTCTTATCCAACATCGAGTACACCCAACCGTACTGCATTTGCTAAAAGAACAGCCACAGATATTTTGTCACAGAATCTTTCGCGGTCATGTAAGCTTAACTTGTTTAATTTTTAATAAGTCGAAATAAATGTAAAAAATTCTTAGTGCACGGAGCAGATATAAATCGCAGCTACTTGGACGCAAACAAATCTGATTACTCAATCTGTGACGTAAGTGGATGGTTTCATCAGAAAAAGATGTCCACACCATATTCGGCGGCACAACTATCTGTTGTTACAGAAGATGATGGTAGAGAAACAGAAATGACAAACTTTAAGCTTCTACTGCACAAGGTTAAGGAGATTGTAGAAGACTCCTATAGTGATAATACAGAACTTGCTGAGGCCACTCAAAATTTAGAGAACGCCTTGGATAGCATTATACAAGATGAAGAGAAACGACTGCGGGATAGCACGTAAGATATTAAATTATTTATGTTAGTTCTGACGTATTGAACGCGTGTTAATAATATTAATTAAACACAAAAAGAAAGTATATTCGAATAATTTTGTCAAATATTTTATTTACAATTCCAAAAAGACTATTTTTTTTTATAGATTTCCTATTAAATAAATAAACATATTTTTGAACATTTACTGAAATAATACACGTGTTTCTGTGAAACGAATTCCTGATGTTGATTAAAGTGATGTATGTACTTGTAATCGTTGATAGACCATGAACTATGTCCATCAACTTTTTAAGAAGTATAATGCGATTGTGTTGTCCTTGAGTTTCTTTGTTGCGTAGAACCAATTGTGAGAGCACGGGAGACGAATGCTTATATCGTTAGGGTCAAAGCAACTGTGAGAAGATTCAACATTGACAGGCTACAATCGCAAACACCACCAGAACCTTCGCCGAATGCGTATCTCGAAATCTCTCATATAAAATCCTCTGCAGTCAGCATCATGTACGAAGTAGTTTCAAAATACGAAATGGTTGTCAACTTGAGGTAGCATACACCGTTCAGCCCTATTGGAAACCAAATTGTGAAACGAATACACCTACTTTTTACAACTGTGCCCTCGCCTTCATCGTCTTTCAGTTCGGTGTTGTAATTGTTTTCTTTTAAAGCTGTCCCAGGCAGCTGTTATTTGCGAGATGCACTTTGAAATACAAATTTAACTTTTATTGGGAAAATTTTAACAACCTGGCTGGCGTTCAAAGTGAACATTTTTAGGTTTTATAGTACTAATCATACAAACTTTTGCATTAAATCTATAATAAGTAGCTTTCAAAATAGTAATTACAGATTAATGTCATACTTTTGAGATTAGTGTGAACTTATAAAACTCGATGCCAACAGAGGCGTTTGCTGTGCAAAGTGGGTGGGACTCAATTTTGGTCAGCGTTGAAAAAATTCATAGATGAAGTATTCTAATGATCGAATATTTAATATACGAATAGCACACAACTACTAAAACTTAGAATATCAGGAATCAAAAAGAACGCCAAGTATCAAATAAAGCACCAACAATCAAATAGAACGCCAGAAGCCTAATAAAACGCTTGGACGCCAGATTTCCAACAATTTGTTCTTCTATTCCCTATTCGATGTGAAAACCGACAACAAAATGCCGAATATTTCGTGTGATTCAGATGAATAAAATCTAAAATCTAAACAGCTTTTTTTCATAACAAATACAACTGTGAAAAATGGCTCAACGTATAAAATTAAAAAAGGGACGCGCGGCCGTTTAGACGATTGTGTGCAGAGATAACCATTCGCTTATTCTCGACGATGTGCCTAAATAGAGGGGCACCTCAAAGAACTTGGTGTACGTAACTTAAGACAGTTGCTAAATCAAGGATCGGGCTGAGTGAAGATGCTTATTGGTTGATCCCAAATTGTCGCGCTATTATAAGTATTCACTTAAAACTAATAGTAAAAACACAAGACTGATATACAAGAACGATGCGAAAACACTTTCCAAATTTAGTCGGAAAGTCAATTTGAAAAAGAAGCTCTTCTAATCATCCATGCAAAGCAGTGGCTGAGGTATAAAATTGTAATGTAACATTATATTTTATTAAAATATTATACACAATTTGCATGTTATAATTAAATAGATTATGGCAAATAGTTAAATATATTGACAGTTATACCTTAAGTTAAATCTGTCGATTATCTATATACATGCGCTTATAAAATAACAAATTTCGTATATTTTTTCCTTTTAGCTTATTGTCATAATTCTAAAACTTCAAATACCCTGTCGGTCTTTAATTCAGTAAGGTATAATTGATTTTGCAAACTTTGTTTTCCATTTTTGTTCCGGCTATCTATCTTCATTGTTCTACTCGAACACATCTCTAAATATGAATAGCATTCATCTCGTAGAGCTCCTTCGAAACTAATCAATTTAGTAGACAAATTGCGATCACCCTGGTGTATGACACATTTAATTTTTAGTTCCATATGTAGCAAACTGAAGAAAACTTTCGACTTTTCTTGTGTTTTTGTATAGAGTCTTATGTCGGAGCATGAATCATTCATATTTGTAATTGCAAGCAATGTCCCGTGCCATAGTGAATCAGGATTTTTGTTATAAAAGAATACTTTTTCCGATGCAAAATCTCTATCGTTGTCTTGTTCATCGACATTCATTGTTTCCGAACAACTCCGGCTGGGCGTTATCCTAAAGAAATCCATTTTCTTACAAAGGTATTCTTCCAATTTAACACCGTTCGCATGGTATTCTATTTGACCTTCAGATGCATAGGACGTAGCAATGACAGTCAATAAATCTATATGCAGATGCTTTTCATTGAAATTAACTCTGCACAATTCATTGGTGAAAATCTCTCGAAACGACAACGCTGTTAGAAAGCATTTTTGGGGGAATGTTCTTTCCGATATTACAATATCATAAAATGCAAACAATGGAAGTTTTGCCACATCTAATTCAAAAAGCTCGTGGATTTTAAGTCTTAGAACAAGAACACAAAACACTTCAGGTCGTAAACTGAAATCATCACACTGGCTCCAACTGCAATCGTCGAGATCATCATTGAGTTGATTCTGATAGGAACTTTGTAAATTTTCTATATCGCCAAGTTTTTCATTTAACTGATATAAAGTATATTTATAATCTAAACCTCTGCTTCCTTGAAGTACTGCTCGCATGTTTCTTAAGACCGTCAGACGGGTACTGCAGTTATTGATTAAAGGCACACCGATCACAATATCATCATTCGATGTTACTTTAATCCATGTATTACCACATTTGGAGAGTATTTGCATTTCATCAAGCTTAGGAGTTCGCAAGAAATTACAACCGAAAAGGTTGATGCTCTTTAATTTCGCAAAATTCTTCTTTGTGATTGTTTTATGCACTAGTAACTCAGATTGTTTCATTTTAATTCTGTCCAGAATTTTTCTTTTAGCATCTGCTTTTGGTATATTTGATAGTGGAATATCATTTTCTTGAAAATTTGTTATCAACTCTGACTCTGATCCATTGTGGTTGAATGAAATTGCCAGTTCATCTTGGTAACTATTAGTTTTGCACATTTTAAACGAGGTGACGTCCTTATATTCTGCTTGTAAAGTAAATCCTTCTGCATCTCTTCTAATTACGATCAATAAGTCCCAACATTTTAGCAGAATATATACTAATTTATCGTCACTTTTTTGGTAAATATATTTTCCGAGTGTTATACCGCCAACTGGATAGTTCGAACAAGGAACTGAACTACCTAGAATGTCACTTGTTTGTGTTCCTATTCCATTTAATTTAGGCACGATTAATTCTAGCCTGTTTTGCACTTTAGTTAGGATAGTATTTTGTAAATCAATAAGATTTAGCACTTGTTTATTGTGGACTTCGTAGAAGTGTAAATTTTTTAGAAGTGCAAGACTTGAGCGTTGTTTGCGCGATAAATGAAGATCACCGGAATAGATGAGAAGTTTTTGGATGAAATATGGAAACTGTGATGGCATTTTATGCTAAAATGCTTTTCATTTCGTAGATTTCACATTAAATTATATTAAATAATATTAAAACAAATTTTAACAAGTGTTTAGTAAACAAATTCTTTTAAATCATTTTCGTTCACAATAATTGGGAATTTTTTTCGAGTGAGGAAAATAAGGGAATGAATGCATTCAAAGAGAAAACTTTTGAGATCGAGATGAAATCTTCCTCCAAAAGCTGAAGGTAGAGAAATATATTGATATCGTAATATAACACTGGATTAAACACTAGAATCCAGTGCGAGAAGGGCTTTGTAAATGATAAAAAAAGCATTGTCAACCAGAGACTACACAATGGAGGAAAACAAAATTCATTGACTATTACATTTTAAGTCAAAACCTACAATGTACATAGACAGACAATATCGATATAATGTGAACATTGGGGTTATTGGACGAATGAATTAAAATAGAGTTAATTAGAACTCTTAAACAGTTTTATCAACTTTGAACACAGCCCATATACAAATTTTGACAATTTACCATGTTTGCATGAGCCCTTTGGCGATCTTTTTTCTTTTTTGCCAACGTTCTATTTATTTTATTTTTTTCCTCATATGTTGTTTGACATTTGCCAGTGGCAAATATTTTTTCTTACCTGTCTGCTCAGAGTTGTATACGAAAATTCTGGCGGCATATTCTTAAAAAAAAGAAGAAAAATCCAATCTTTGGAAACGAAACATATTACCACAATTAAATTAGAATATTCAATCCTTTAAAGTCTCTTCCATTACAAAAACATAATACTCAGAGTAGGTTTTATTTAAACACAATTTTATTACTAAGTAACAAGCAACAAAAGACAGAAGAAGTGGTAAAAAGTGTGGGATTTCATTGTTTCATTTGTTTTAATAAGTTAATCGTTGGTCATTTATACACTCGGGTAATGCGTAGGAGTGCTCTCATTTCACACTAGAGAATCACATAATTATTGGGTTTTAACTCAATTCAAGGAATAGTTTCATAACGCAAAATATAAAATTTATAATCAATAGTTAAGTTTTTTCGCAAGGTTACGGCATAATCCATCTTCTAACACACATTAGGCTATCGAAAACATGGTAAGTTCTTGTTACCAAAAAAAAAAAAATGCTTAGCCCATTCATAGGAATTAAAACAAATTTGATTGGTACAAGCTAGTATACTAAAAGAAAAAAAAAAAGCTTTTTAAAATCTCGCATTATATATAGACTGTTAATATTTCAGAACTCTCCAGTAGTCACTCGCCGTGGAGCACAGAAAGCTAAAATACAAACCAGAGCTATGCAAAAATCAGTTGATTCTCGGCGCCCAAACGCAGCGCTACTGGAAGCAAAACGTAAAGCGAAATTACTTAAACTTCAAGAACAGTCGCAACAAGAAGCTGTGGTTAAAGATATTTTCCAAAACGTAAGCATAGGCAGATTAATTGTGCCTGTTTAAATCATATTTATTTTATTGTGTAGGCGATGAGTGCTGTCAATATGGTTCAAGGGTATACGGGAATTATATACGATGAGTCGATGACACAGCACAAATGCCTTTGGGACGAGAACCACCCAGAACGACCCGAGAGATTTATAAGAATTTTAGACAGGTGAGAGTGAATTTAAATATTGTTTGCGTGCTATTTGGTGCTTTTTTTATGCGCACAAAAACAAAAAACATCGGATTTTGTCATTTTCTGAGCAAATTAAGTTGATAATGTTATCAGTTTGGTACTTACTTTTATAATAGGTAACCTCGAGATAATGTAGATAATCTATCTGATTTAATAAATTTGTTAGTTAATTGTTCAGTTGTGTATATTCCTCCCATAGTTAAGTATTCGCTTTTTTAATATGTCTGAGGGCTCTAAAATGGCTAGCTACTCCATTCTCATTTCGGTGACCTTATAAGATAATGATTAGCTTTCTACACAATTCTCATTAGATTTAGCAACTCAGAGCTTACTCTTAATTTTCAACAAAAACCCTCCAGACATAGTTTTTATCGTGTCTCAAAATGAGGAGCTTCTTATGCTTTCTCAATCAGATTTTCATGGATCTATTGTGTTTCCCGTTTTGGGTTTCTATGAGTGCCCGTGTGCAATTAAAAAGAGGAAGAATGGCGTATGAATTTTAGAAAAGTCTTTGATGGCATAGTTGACTTCTGCTGAGGCTTGGGTAGGCACAGAGGGCGTGAGTCGTGAACTCTTCCATGTCTATATGGTGAAAGGGCTTGCCGCCGGGGTCGGTAGTACTTAGTCTCATTATTTTTAGATAGGTTTTGCCCTGTAAGGATGCTGATCACAATTACTATCTGTTGAGCGTAAGTATCTCTTTTGTTTTCCTTTTGCTGCGTTATTGCATGATACAAATATGCTTCATCTCTTACCGGGAAGCTTCAAAAAGTTAACAAGCTTTCTCGTACATCTACGATATCTCCCTGTCATAGTGGTTTCTCTTACGTCTTACAACTTTCAGATGTAAATCACTGGGTCTTATCGAACGGTGTCAAAGAATTCCCTCACGAAGTGCAACAAAGCATGAAATACTATTGAAACACTCTGAGGAACACTACAATCTACTGCAATCTACGGCGCACAGCAAGGATGATGTTAAGTTAGAAGAATTAAGTTCTCATTTCGACAGTGTTTACCTGCACCCGGTAAGATACTCTTGAATTTTAAATTTCCTTATGCAACAATTTTTCTTTTAACAGTCAACGTTCGATTTGTCACTCCTTGCAACTGGATGTACAGTTGATTTAGTCGAAAATGTTATCAATGGGAATATTCAAAATGGCATGGCAATAATTCGTCCACCAGGACATCATGCAATGAAAGTTGAATTCAATGGGTGAGTATCCCCTTTGACAAAAAACGAAAAATCAAAAGAATCAAATTAACAATTATCTTCAGATATTGTTTTTTTAACAACGTCGCTATTGCTGCCCAGTATGCATTGAATATACTGAAGCTGAAGAAGATATTTATCGTAGATTGGGATATACACCATGGTCAAGGAACACAGAGATTCTTCTACAACGATCCAAGGTTTCATTTCAAAAATATTAAACTTTTGCACAAGAAGAAAAATCACAATTTTATTTTATTTTCTATTCAGAGTACTTTATTTTTCTATTCATCGTTTTGAGCACGGAACTTTCTGGCCAAATTTGAAGGAATCCGATTTCGATGCAGTGGGCGATGGTCCAGGCCTGGGATACAACTTTAATGTTCCATTAAATAAAAAAGGAATGACAAATAGCGATTACCTAGCAATTTTTCAACAAATATTAGTCCCAGTTGCAGTGGAATATCAGCCAGAGCTAATAATCATATCGGCGGGCTATGATGCCGCTCTGGGCTGTCCAGAAGGCGAAATGGAAGTAACGCCGGCATGTTATCCCCATCTTCTGACACCTTTACTAAAGCTCGCCCAGTCTCGAGTAGCGGTGATTTTAGAGGGAGGCTACTGCCTGGAATCCTTATCAGAAGGAGCAGCATTAACTTTGAGAACTTTACTTGGAGATCCATGTCCGTTTCTGGTGGAAGATCTCCAACCACCATGCGCAAGTGTTCAGGAATCAATTTTGAATTGCATTTATGCTCACCGTTCTTATTGGAAGTGCCTTCAAGTTCAGTCAACCTACACCATGGAAGAGCTGAATAATGTGAACCCACAACCAGATTTGCACAAGGTTAGCCGAGTATTTGTTGGGGGGCCACCATTGCCAGAGATTTTTCCCACAAGAGGTTGCCATCCAATTCAGCTACCAGAAACAATACAGAGTCTTGAGAGTCGTTTAGGTTCTCTGAAAACTGGTAAGTTTGTCAGAAAATTTGTTCGTAATCGTATATCAAGTGTGAATGTATATTTTTAGCCACAAATCTTACCTTTGCACCAATCAGAGTGTGTTATGTTTACGATGATTTGATGCTAGAGCACCAGAATACATTTGAAGAAGGGCATCCGGAGCAGCCAAAGCGAATTAAGAATATCCACGATATGCATTTTGATTACGGTCTTTTGAAACGAATGGAGAAGCTAAAATCACGCTATGCAACAACGGATGAAATATGCTTGGCTCACACTCGAGCTCATTTGAATTCCATGCGGAGAACTGTTGAGAAAGAGGAGCTGGGAACTATCGGGGAGCAATACAATTCAGTTTATTTCCACCCTAAGACTTTTGAGTGTGCGACCATGGCTGCAGGTTCAGTATTGCAGGTTGTGGACAGCGTCTTAAAAGGTCAATCACGCAGTGGTGTATGCATCGTTCGTCCACCAGGTCACCATGCTGAATCTGATGTACCTCATGGCTTTTGCATATTCAACAATATCGCAATAGCCGCGCATTATGCTATACGTGATCATGGTTTAAAAAGGTATTTTTGATAGAAAAACGTGTAAGGGAAATGCGAATAAGTTTTTTCCCTCGATAGGGTTCTCATTGTTGACTGGGATGTGCACCACGGAAATGGCACTCAGCACATTTTCGAAAGTAATTCGAATGTTCTGTACATAAGTGTACACAGATATGACAACGCAAGTTTCTTCCCTAAAAGTACAGATGCCAATTTCAATGTTGTTGGCAAGGGTATTGGTGAAGGTTTCAATGTGAATATACCTTGGAACAAGGTATGACCCTATAAATTCAACTTAAGTGCAAACTAACTCATAAATACATTTTCAGAAGGGAATGGGTGACTCGGAATACATGCTAGCCTTCCAAAATCTCATTATGCCAATAGCCTATGAGTTCAATCCTGAACTTGTATTAGTTTCTGCTGGGTTTGACGCTGCAATTGGTGATCCTCTTGGTGGATGCAAAGTAACCCCCGAAGCATATGGTTTATTCACCCATTGGCTATCAGCGTTAGCAAATGGACGCATTATTGTATGTCTAGAAGGTGGTTATAATGTTACTTCTATTTCATATGCAATGACAATGTGCAGTAAATCTTTGCTTGGTGACCCATTGCCGCCAATTGGCACTTCAAGTATTACAACTAAACCAACTGTTGCTTACGGCAGTTGCATTGAGACAATTCAAAGCTGCCTTTCGGTGCAGCAGCGCTACTGGAAACACCTGAGATTCAACAAGAAGTTGCCAGAATGTTCGGGTGAAAATAACAACGAGGATTTTCTTTCTGCTACATTGAAAAATTTGAATATCACTTATGATGATGTTCAAGGTGCCGCCGGAGG
Source organism: Criorhina ranunculi (assembly GCA_951813785.1). Lineage (NCBI taxonomy): Eukaryota > Metazoa > Arthropoda > Insecta > Diptera > Syrphidae > Criorhina > Criorhina ranunculi. Next base: position 28,147,611 of record OX638385.1, on the reverse strand, counting down.
CTCGATATGCAAAGCCCCAACTCCACCTCCTCCACTAGAAGAAGCGGAAGAGAAAGATGAAAAACCAGGACCAAGTAAACAGACAGAGAAGGTAAAAACATTGATGGAGTTTGTTAGCGAAAATCTTGAGGTAAATTAAGAATTTAGAGATTGTATCTTAGTTTAAGAAGAATCACATGTGATTTTCAATAGGCATTACAAAATGAGGAGATGTTCGCGGTGGTACCGTTAAAGACGTGTCCGCATTTATCAGAATTAGAGGCACAGGATGCGCCAAAAAGTAAGACAAGTTGACAAGTTTGTGGAATGATGTTGTGTTACTTTATTTAGTTTTCCCTCTTGCCTTATGTTAAATTAAATTTAAGTTAGTTTGAACGAAAACATGTAATTTTGATCTCTAAGCTATTTTAATTCTCTGGGTATATAAGAAGCATTTGCTGATGTTCTGTGCATTACTGCTTTATGATATTTTTGTGGCCTAATTCGCTTACACGAGTATATCCATCAACTAAGTGCCATACAGGCGCCGCTTTTGATGACTGATTTGCAGTGTTGCCACTCACTCGGTGAAGATCCTGCCATTCTCTTGCTATTGCAGTAGTGCGGTATTAAATTTTACAGTATTAATACTGTGGCGTGCTGGTTGTCCGCATCCAGATTTCGCCTACAACCAAGTAAACACATTGTGAATATAAAGGTGTGAACGTCGATTTGTGGATTTGATTAACTCCGCCGCTAATTCGATTAGCCTGACTGTTTCCGGATGTGAATTTGATGTCATATTTTTGACATTTCTCTCGGAAGTACTGTTGACTAATAGTGTGAACGCATATTGTGCGTTATGTTCTGAAATTCGGCCCTGAAACTTGAGTTCTCTGGCTTAAGACTTTCGCCAATTATTAATCAGCAACCGGACAACCGTTGTATATGCTGTTTACTGCATACTTGTAGATAAGATTATATAGCTTAGTATAAACATATATAGTTCTAGCACATGATCCTTGTATAAAATCAATTGTTTTTTCTAATTTGTAAATGGAGTATAAGATTTGCTGACGTTGCTTCTAATTACATTTTTTTCTTTGCTATGCACTTTTGAATTTAGTTTTCGTTACAAGCTTTCCTTTTCTCTATTGATTTTGTAAATTTACTTTTTTTCTCTGCCCGCAGTAATAGACACAACAGCTGCATGCTTCGAATGCTCTTCAACTGTTGAAAATTGGATGTGCCTAATTTGCTACAAAACTCTCTGTGGACGTTATGTTATGGAACACATGTTATATCACAATCTAGACAGCAGTCATTCGTTAGCATTAAGTTATAGTGATTTATCCGTGTGGTGTTATCCATGCGAGTCCTACATTGACAATAGTAAATTACATGTGTACAAAAATCTAGCTCATCGTCATAAATTTGGTGTCGATATGGTGTGGTCTTACGAAGATGAGGAAGCTGATGATGATGATGATAATGAAACCGGTTATATCGTATTGCAAAATAAGTGATATTTTCTTCCTTTTACAATGCTTTTTAGAATGAAGTGTTACATAAATTATATTTTACTACCGATATCTGCTTTAATGATTAAATATTTCTCTTTATTCCGATTATTAACTGTGAAACGAACAAAGAATGTTGATTCATAATATTTTACATAATTTTGACGTGTACGGCCACCATCTGTTAAGTGCCTATCGGAAGTTAATTTTAAAATTTCAAATACATAATCGGGAAAGACGTGTTCATTTAATTCTTAGTTATTCATGGATATTTCAAACAATTATGGAGCGATTGAACTCACCACTGTCGAACTAAACCGAACTTGTACATTTTTTCTGGATAAATAAAAAAAAAATCATATTGTAATTTTGATTTAAGTAAATAGTTTGTGAGATTCAAAAGCTAATGCTGCTAAATGTTATTCGGAATAAGGAAGATTTGATTCAGTAAAAACTATATGCATATACACATATACTAACCTTGCTTTGTACAAATTTATCTAATCAAAGATACTAATTATGAAATTCGTAACAAATGTATCTATGAATATTAATATATATATATATATTTTTTTTTTCAAACAACGAGATGATGTAAAACATCTTTATATGATCAAAAAGACGTTCTAATGACAAACATACATAATTTAACTGTTATTTACTGTATTGTTTTTATAAATATAAATATTTATCCAGTTAACAATAGTTAAGTGTTTTTTTTTGCTAGTTTTTACTTCTGTTTCATTTTTATTATTTCAATATTTGTTGTAGCAATGCGAATGGAAAAACAAGAAGAGAGACCATGGATAATAAAAGTTGCAAAACAAATAAATATTCGACGTGGAACTTACTACTTACGATGGCGTTTCAGGCCGGGATGGACCTCAACACACAATCGTCTCCAGCCAGCTCGATCGTATACTAGCTACATCCATTGGTTGAAGTCCCTTTCCACTAGTGTGCGCAACTTTAGTCGCGGTCTTTTTCTACTGCGTCGTCGCCCCGCGCTAAATTCGAAGATTCTTTTAGCCGGAGTGCATCCGCTTTATCAGTCCCAGTCATCTTAGTCGTTGTATTTGCACGCTTCTAATTATGTCGATGCCGCTGAGCAACCCATACAGTTCGTCGTTGTATCTTCTCCTCCACTCACCGACACTGTCCGACAAGACCACAGATCACCCGAAGGACCTTTCACTTAGCATGACTTCATCCATTTTTGACAATGTCCATGCCTCTGCTCCATAGAGCAGGACTATGATCATTGAGGTCTCATATGGAGTCACTTTAGTTGTTCGAGAAAGGGCTTTACTACCCAATTGTCTTTTTAGGCCAAAGAAATACCGATTGACAAGAGTTATTCTTCTTTTGATCTTAAACCTGGTGTCGTTGTCGTGAAGCCTAGTTACATATATGTATCTGTTTTGCGTCCATTGACCCAAAGGCTGCCATTTGGAGCTAAAATAAGCACAATTGATTTGTAGTAACAGTTCCAACACTGGACATCACCAACTTGGTGCCTACTCTGTTTCTACACCACCAAACCATCAGAAGAATTGTATCTCACAAACAAATTAAATGCGATAATTTTGAAGTGTAATTTATGAAATTTACAAATTCAGAGTAAACTTTATTGGGTACAAAAAAAAAAACACAAAGCGCTACCTATTGCTTTCTCAGACGAACAAAAGCACCCGGTTGTGTTCTACCTAAAACATTCTTTTTTGGCTTCTTTCCGTCAGCCTTCATAGTTTTTTGTGTGCTCTCTTTAGCTTCAGGATGTTTTCTTTTCTTCGATGGTTTTGGCTTCGCCCTTCCTTCATTGCTATCAACATTACTAGCATTTGATTCATCTTGTTCATCATCTTCGGCGTATTCTATAGTAACAACTCCAAGTTCCTTTGGAAATTGTGTTTCCTCTTTCAATTTTATAATGTCTTCTTTACCTATTGGCACATTTTTCGCGCCATAATCACTGCCAAATTGGTCCAAATCTAATATGCCAATGCACGTCGGGCGACAACCTAAATTTGTGGCTGCAACTTCAATTAATTCTCGATTTTCTACATCTATAGTCCACATTTTAACCTCTCCGGAACTGAAAGTGGAAATAGGTAAACAAATTTTATTTGTATTGTTGCTTCTCCTCACCTAGATGCGCTGACCAAAATATCTTCCGAAACGTTCATGGCTTTAACTCTAGACTTGTGTGCACTCATGAGTAGTGATTCCTCATCATCTTTAACAGAAACGAACAAAATGGATCCGTCTTCTAAGCCTACTAACAATAAATTATCAGATGCCCAGCACACACATATTGGTTTTGATTTGGTTGTTTCTGTCTTAACAACATCGGCTTTCTTAATACACCATATTTCTAGAACTCTTTGCCCGCTGATGCAAAAATAATCACCCGTAGGCGACCATGACAAGCAATCTGGAGCATTTCCCAACGATACTTTACTCTTTAGGTTTGTCTTATAAGCCACACGACCTTTAACTAAATTCCACGTACGCAACACAAGATCTGAACCCAATGACAGTGCCAATTTACCACTTGGATGACAACTAATATGGGTAACTGCAGAACCATTATGAGCTTTCTTCCAGTTAGCTCCTACTTGCCATGTGTTAAGACGTACGGCAACCAGACGCCCATCATCGCCAGCGGATAAAATATGTGTATTGTCTGAGGTAAATGCAATTGAGTTCACTGTACCTTCGTGATTAAGCAAAATCTACAAAATAAAAGTTATAGATTTCTATTCACTGACAATGGGACTATTCACCTGAGATTGTTTCCTGGTTTTCATGTCGTAAATAAATATTCGATCATCAGTACCGCCCGTCGCAATGTATTTTTCATGCACTGCTAGGCATTTGATAGATCCCGTATGCGATTTGTCAGCGAATGATTGTGAAAGGACTCGTACATCATTCTGAAAGTACAAATAAATCACATAACTCATAAATTTTAACGAATTTCATGTATAAAAACCTTGTAATCCAGTTTATATCCTAAAAGGAATTCTTCGTATGTGCCAACTATAATTTCTATATTTTTAGTCATTGTTAACAGCTGCAGATAAAAATAATAAACGGTGTGGTATGTGTACTCTAGTCGAGCTTAGTGAAGAGGACTTAATAACAAATAAGTATTTAATTCAATATTTTATGAAAAATTTGAACGTGTTATTCTAATGTAGCACATGTGCACAAAATTGGTAAACAGAAATGTGACAAAAAGACAAATGTCAATTTAAGTCTGTGACATCGATCGAAGATGGCTCTGAATGCTTTTTGAATTTCTTGCCGGGTGTGTTAACTCACTGGCAATGCTGCCGATATAAAATTATTTTTCGAAAAGAGTACTCCCGGCATTCTACTTTTTGCAGTTTTTTTTTCATGAATTTTCTTAAAATTTCTGACTAAAATAAACTTTAGTTTTTAGTTATTTTGAATAGGTTTTTAATGACGATTAGTGATGGTTTTGTGACAGCTTGAGGAACATCAGGAACTTTTCCTTTTCCACACATAAAACGTTTGTTTTATCTGTTTTAAGTAATCAATTTTTGTTTTGATCCAAAATTGGTAGAATTGGAGTTCAATTCGTATTTTTTTTTCAAAAAAGTATCTTGATGGCTAAATATATAGAGGATCTGATACTCGTCATTTGTTCAAGGAAATCACTATTTTAATTAAAAGAAATTCATATGAAAAAATGAAAAATGTAATACAGTAGTTGAAGTTCTACTTTTTTTTATAATCCTTTGAATAAGTGTATCCCAGCCTCGTAGCGATCGTAGAATTCTGAATCATTAGCTGAACTCAAAAATACATATACCCGTGGTTGGACCATTTTGAACTGTCAAAAAACTGATTCTGAAATTAAACAACGACGGCTGGGGATTTTATTCCTGAAAATGTATAACCTGTTCGAATATAATTTAAAATAAAGTTCTATCAGGAAATAAATTATATAATTTTGTATAAATGCTCTGCGATGAGTCCTTTTTGTGTTGTAATTGTTTTAACAGTATTTTGTAACCATGCCCTATCTCAAGATCCTTCTAAAGGTAAGCTCTTTCGATTTCATTTAATAGCGTAATTTATTTAATCCGTTTTCTTTAAATAGTCATCTATTTGGATGCTGGCGATGTTGTTCCCTTTGTTCCTGAGAGAACCAGGAAGGGTTTTTTCCAAACCGACATCAGAATTTATTGCCATCGTGGAAATAGTAAAACTATCGGACGAATCTTCGAATCAATTCAACTTCAATTGGAGATAGACAACGATGATTTCACAGAGTATGAAGGAGAAAGTCCTGAAGTTGTCAGATCACACTATGAAGAGCAAAAGTCAATATTTTCCATCAATTTGTTCTCACAGAAGAAGACTCGTCGTAAGTTGAATCCTTTCACTCAAGAGTGCATTGGCATCGATACCATACAGCCATACAAGGTAAAACTGCAGCTGATTCGGGTGGATTTCTGGAAAATCATTCAAATGGTTATGGGCCTATTCATATTTAGTTTTGCTGCCAAATTAAGTCAAAATTCAATTTTCTACTACCTTATGGGAGTGCTTATTGGAATTTGTTCATCCTTCATGCTAGTCATTTATTTGACGGGAAAACTTTTCCCCAAGCGGCCGATTATGTATGGAGTGTTGATAGGTGGCTGGACAATTGGAATTTACATCGTTCAAATGCTATGGGAAAACCTTCGATTGATTGTTCTCACCTACCAGGCTTATGTTTTCTGGTACATCCTCATTACAGGGACTATAAGTTTTGTGTTCTGCTACCGCATTGGACCGCCCAAGAACAAACGCAGCAAGGATCTCATTAAATGGGGCTTGCAGTTAATTTCACTTATTCTCATCTATTTTTCCACTCAATTTGAAGAAGCAGCGGCAGCTATCATGATCATCACTTTTATTACACACTACTTCCCTCGATCATGGCTGAAAAGAGTTCGTCTCGCTTATTTGAATCGTTTCCCTCCAAAGACGCGGCTTTTAACCAGTGAGGAATATAACGAGCAGGGGGTGAAGGAGACTACAAAAGCACTTGATGAGTTGCGGCAATATTGCAGCAGTCCTGACTGCAAACAGTGGCGTATGATGACTAAGCTAAAAGATCCCCTACGGTTTGCATCATTTGTTGAGGGTGACTCACATATTCGCGATGAGGAGATTCTCCAGTACGAGAGTTCAAGACACGATTGCTCAGATTCGGACCTGAGCGAGGAGGATGATGAAGAGATTTCTCATCGTCCTACAACAAGTCAAGATGAGGATATCAGCGAAGACGACGGCGAAACTGAACATCGTTCAATATCATCGTATGATAATCGCCTCCCTGCACCGAGAAGTACTCGCATCAACGGTAGACAAACAAATAATCGAAGGAACTTTCATCCTGTTTACAAAACGCCATCCAAGACAGCACGGAACGTTTCCAGTGAAGACGAATACTAGGCATTTATCCTGTGTGACTTATTTTGCTTTTTCTTCTTCTATTTGTTTCTTCTTAAATTCATACTTCATTCTCCTTTATTCAGTTTGTAAGATACTTTTCATTTCTTGTTTATTAATAATAAAAATAAAGTATTCTAAGTTTTTTGATAAAGAACAAACAACATTTTATTGTTTTAACAACATTTTAACAATTACATAAACGTTCTCACATAGTCTTGCCCTGGTCAGGTTACACCTTTCTGTTCATATTCATAGTTTGTATGATAAGCATATGTTCATCATATTTGCGGACGTTGTACTTGTAAAAGAACGATTTGCCGTATTCGAAAGAAGATATCATGATTGCACATGCCGGTGCTACTTTTGCCAATCGAGGTCCAAGACCAACAAACAAACCACGGAACCCATGTGCTCGATAAATCTCTTGCAATCTTTGCGATGTAGTTTTCACAGGAATGTGTTTTTGTGGTTTATCTAAAGTGGATGGAAGAAATGAATTAATGAAGAATAGATAATGGATGAAAATAAGTTCAAAATTTTAAGACATAGGAAAATGTGATTGAGCTAAGAGCAGCAAAAAATTATTCCATGAAGGTCTGCTTGATAAGTTATTAGAGATCGTAAGCATTTTAGTTAGATGCGTAATTAAGTGGGATATTATTGAATAGAGGTGTGCCCTAGCGAAGTTGTTAGCATGGCATACTCACCGTCTTCAGGTAAGGTTCGTGTTGAAATGTATAGGGATGATGTTTGAGCTTGAAATTTCTATGAATTGCGTAGTAAGAAGAAACGCACTGAAGACGGGCATGAATGCTGAAAGCACAAATATTTGGAGCGACAACTCATAAAGAACCAAGGTTTATCTTTTTGTAAGTATTCATCTCATGCATGTTACAATGATGCGCCACGCACTACTAAAGGAATAGCAAAGCATCCATTCGGCTAACAGCTTTGATTTGGAAGCTTGGGAGTCGACACAAAGACAAAAGAAAAAAAAACCCTCAAAGGTGTTTATCGTTTGAACTCATCCCTACAGCGCATACCTGTGTAGATAACTTGTTCACCAAATTCAATTTGTTGATATGTTTTAATTAAATCGAAAGGCGTTGTAATTGTAGCGGCAGTCTGAAAAGTAACATAAACAATCAAATTAGTTAGAACTTTGCCAACAGATACTTAAAATTTAGACATTTACCGCACCCGAAACAGCACCCGCAAAGAAACTAAGACCAAACGAAGGTTCTGAGTATCGGTTCAACCACTTTATAGACTCATAACACGACCAATAAATACCTTTAAAAATATATCAATTACGCACATTTCCAATTTTATAAAACTAAACATTTAACTTACCCGAAAAAGGAACATCACGATAAATTGTCGGTGGTAAACCCTTCCAAAGTACAAACACCCCTTCTGATTTGATCATACTGCGAACAGCTACCGTCATTTGCCTATAAGTCATCTTTTGTGATTGCATTTTTGTTCTTATCAGTTCAAATGGACTAACAACGGTTACAGCAAATATTCGAGATGAAACACCTGATAACATTGGCGCATATATTGGCATACCAGTCGTACCCATGTGCATATTGTGTAAGTCTTTTACTCGTCTCCTTATTTGTTCATATGCAACAAAATAAATCACAGTCGATGGCAAAGCTGACACCAGAGTTGGTCCTAGTCCAGACCAAAGAGACCTTACACCCTCAGACCGAGTTATTTTTACAATTGCATCCTAAACTCAAATGAATCAGTTAAAAATCGAATTATGTGTTATTTAACCTTACAATTGTGCCATTTAGGTGGAGTTGCTTGTTCATGGGTCCCGAATTAGGCCCACAAGGACATAGGTGATCCATAAGACCATTGCAGTATAGGAAACATTTATTTGAGAGTAATGACTTATGTTGCGTTTGAATGCGAGTTTTAACAACATCCATAGGTGTCACTGCAATGGTTTAATACAATTAATTTGTTGTTTGTCTCTTTGAAAGCCGCTTTTCTCACTTATTAATGATGTAATTATTCCTCCGGTGCATGCCGATGCAATTTGTTGAAGCGGTTGTATTCTAAATCGTGGATCATCGGGTTCGAACACTTCATTGCTGATATCATTCAGCGACTTTGTACGTGTTGGCATTTTTGAATATTCTTGACGCTTAGTTGGAATAAGCGAAAGTCATCTAAGAGCTAAAACTAAAGTCCTTTATGGTAAAATTCAACAGAAAACGTGTTCTATTATAATCTATCTAAATCTATAAAGCAAACAAAAACTAGTAATTTTCATCAACTGCATTACTTTTGACATTTTGTCTATCGTTGGGTCTGTTTGCTTTGTTAATAAAATTTTTGTTTGTTTTGAAAATAAAAAAATAAAAAAAAATAAATCGTTACCTAAGTATCTCATTTTAAAAACTGGAAATCTAAAAAGTTTTCTATTAACTTTGGTATGTACATATAACAATTTTAAATTGAATTGATTTTAAAAAATTGACTTAATTTTGCTTCTGTACCAGGCCTGAAGTCTTTTGATTAATCTCATTTCGATCGACGCAAGGTACTTCAATGGTATCTTTTGTCAAGAAGTCAAGTCATCAGAGCTGCTGCTCTGACGAGTTAAGGTTTCACTCGGCCACCACAACGAAATGAGTGGTTTGGTGACGAGTGTCCACAAGCACATGCAGCAAAGCATGAGGCGTATAAATCGGCGTTGCAATAAAAGGACTGGACTACTACAGAGCTATATGAACAAAAGAAGAGAGACGAACACCGGCTTTTCAGGAGAAGCGAAGATAACCATATTAAAGCTTAAGTGGAACAAAGCTGCTGCAGCTGACGGCCTTGCTGCTGAGCTGTTGAAAGCCGCACACGTTATGTAATCTGCGTCCGATTGACGTACGGACATGTGCATGTGAAAGTGGTTGTACATTCAAGACCTTCCACCATACAATATCGTTACAACGGTAGGTTGTGTGGAAATACACCATACAATTGTCGCATACAGCACCAACCGTTGGTAGAACGGCTGCATCGTGTATTTCCAGCTTCACGCTTGCAGTTTCATCATGTAAAATATGCATGAAACTTCAAGAGAGAAGTGGAAAAAATCCGTTTCTGTGAATTTCTTCATGTAAAAGTAGTCTAAGTAAATAATTGTCCTTCAGTGGGTCCACGGCAACACTCATTAGAAGGCGACTTTTCATCTATTTCTTTCTCCCTTTTACCAACAGTACGATAAAAATGTAAAACAAGGCAAGATGTATTTGTGATACAAGTGATGTCACATTACTTTACATTTTGGTCAATTAGTTTATCTTTAAGCAAAAATTCAAATGTTACGGGGAAATTAAATGATTCAAATAGTCAAATTGTCACACAGTCTATATCTCAAATGCACAAATAAACAAATAATGTTTTAAATTGGAAGTTTTAAAGAATAAAAAGATAAGAACAACTACAAGTATTCATTGGCAACACCGCTTAGTAATCTACGAAAAGTAGGCTGGCCATATAAATAACTTCATCCAACCATAAGAGAGAAGGAGAAAAACATATCAGTTTGTCAAAAAAAGACAGATAGATATTCTATGTATAAAATGTTGACTTGAAATTTTCATTTCCCAAAAACCCACCAACCAGAACCGAGCCCATTCTTGCTCTGCCGGTCGTGTCATCTATATTTATCAGTTTAGCCTTCTAATTGTTTCGCAAAAGAAATTCTAATTTGCTTTACGGCTTAAATAAATTGAAATATTTAGACAAAAAGAAAAACGAAAAATGCTTGTGAAAATCATTCTATTGTTGGCGCTTTTAGGCCCATCAATAGTTTTAAGTGAAGAATCTGAAGAAAATTTTGCAATTGCTCTTTCACCAGAGACCTTTGATAATGCGATTCAAGAAAACAATCATTTTGTGATGTTCTTTGCGCCTTGGTGAGTTAGTACTTAGAACAAAGACAAAATAAATAAATACATAAATCCCATTTCTATTTGTCTCCATTTGAAACCATGACGTGTCCGTCGGACACTAATTCGTCTTGACGTATATATTTTGATAAGATAATCCTACATTCTGATACTGAATAGCAATCATAAATTTGTTTGGCTACACGGCAAGGATTGAATATCACCCACGATTTTGATTAATGTAGGCTCACTGGGGTGTTGGGTTCGTTATCTTCGTTGAAGATAACAAGTACAATATGTCGAGAGTTTTTTAAATTGTTGAAGTTCCACTGACTTGCCTTTGACAATTTCTTGTTAATTATAAGAAACACAATAGGAAGCTGTTATTAATTGGCTACCGATACTTATCACTTGGTATGTACAATGTTTGGCATGATTAGTTGGAGGAAACAAATTGCTATGAATATAGATAAAAAAGTGTTTGTATACATTTTTTGGGGGCTTAAGCACATTCACAAACAATGGAGGTGTTCATATTTTTAATTAACTTCTTTTGTCTTGACATCCTTTATGTTTCAACAAAGCAACAACTTGGTCTAGATGCCTTGATTGATAGCGTGGTATATCGATGCTATATGTGTGATTTGCATAAAACTTGAATGCATACGTATTCTTAAAAGTTAATTATTATTTGTTTAACATACATAGTCGCGATGATCAAAAAATTATAGCTACCTACCTGAACAGTAATTTATAGGGCACCTTTAATTATAAGTATTAGTTGGCAGTAGTACACGGTCAGCTTGTGTTTTGTGTGGCCTTGCTATTGTATTTGTTTTAAAATTGCACCACTTAGCACATTTACTGATATTTATCCAAAAATAAGTATTATATAAAAATATTCACAAGGTGACTTGACAGTTAGGTATCGAAAAAGCATGTAAACTGATTGCCTTGCAATCGTCATGTGAGTCTAGTTGAGTAGCACTTGTAGCACTAGTTATAAATCCCATTATCTGCTCACTATCAGTTGAACAAACATATGTTTTGAGGCTGTTGAACAACTTAATCGCACAAACTAAACATCCGACAATCGGGTTATTGAATGAAAGTTCATCAATTTATGTAATCTTTAATGTTTATCCCTGATGGTTCCTGATACATATGTTCCCTAGTACAGATGTTCGTAAGAGATGCGGATAGGCCAGACAATTTTTAAAATATCTCGTAGGCACCTATCAACGAACGTTTGCGGCCCCCTCTGAGTGCTGTATCCATGTAAAAGTACGGATTCAGCATTGAAACGGAGCAGTCGTAGCTTGGTGTTACAGCTCATTGCATTTTCTTGTCATATTTTGGTCAACATTATTAACGCAGACTGCTTCGCCGATTCGACTGGCGATACCTTGCTCGACATCCACAATCGGAGAAGACAATACTCTCAAGTTATTAGGAGTTTTTTTTACTAGCTGATGAGTTGGAAGGCTTTTGATTTTAATTTCCTCAGTATTTATCTTCAGCCCCATAATGTTTGACTCTCTAGCAATACACGCTATCATTTGATTTAAATCCATAATCATATGTAGTAGTAGGCATACGTCATGAGCGTGATCTATCTAGGTGTTTATGTTGGGATGTAAGAGTCCATCCAATTTCCACGCCCAATAAATATTAAATTGGGGACAGAACGCAGCCTTGTTGAACCCCGCTATCGGTTTTGCGTTCCTCTGAGACCTTACTCTGTCCAGATAGTGACACTTTGACCCATCATAAGTTGCTGAAAAAAATTCCGAAGGTAAAACAGTATTCACTTTCCAATCATTTTCGTATCAAGACCACAATTCAAGCCGAATTACTTGAACATTAGTCCTGCTTCGATCGTGATACATCGATCACAGAGCCAAAGAATATAAATGTGGACTTTGTAAAATCTTAATCTTCTTCTCACATACAACACATGCTTATGTCGTGGTTAGGTTAACCATAGTAATGTGGACAAGGTCCCTGTTTTTAGCTAATTCTTCATCCGATCACTTCACTTACACAAACATTTCATATTCTAGGTGCGGCCATTGTAAACGATTACATCCATTATGGGAACAGTTGGCAGAGATGATGAACGTTAAAGAAGATGCTAAAGTGATAATCGGAAAGATTGATTGTACACAACATCAAGAGTTGTGTGCGAAACATGAAGTGACGGGTACAGAACATCAATATTAGTCAAATTCAATAACCTTTAAGACTTTAATTGCCCTGATATGTAGGCTATCCCACATTACGTTTCTTCAAACTGGGTGAAACAGAATCTGTGAAATTCAAGGGCAGTCGGGATATGCCAGCAATGACAGAATTCATTCAACAACAACTTGGATCGGTAAGTAAAGTCGGAAGTAGAAAACCTGAATGATGACATAAGTAAAATTTTGCAGGAAAACGAAATTCCTCCCGAGGATTACGAAGAGAACGTTCCAGAAGAACTGCTTCCAGCAGGAAACAAGTTGGTTGAGCTTACAGAAGAAAACTTTGCAAAGCATGTTTCCAGTGGTAATCATTTTGTTAAATTCTATGCGCCATGGTGCAGTCATTGTCAGGTAATGCAAACAATGTTGTCACCTCATATAACCGTATTAAACTATCGATCTCTTCCCATTAGCACTTGGCTCCCACTTGGGATGAACTTGCGAAAGCCTTACGATTTGAAAGATCCGTACAAATCGGTAAAATTGATTGCACTGTGTATCGTCCCATCTGTCAAGACTTTGAAGTAAAGGGCTATCCAACACTACTTTGGATCGAGGATGGAAAAAAAATTGAAAAATTCTCTGGTTCACGTAATCTTGAAGATCTAAAGGTCTATGTAAAAAAAATGCTAGGAGCAGCTAAAAAAATCGAAAACGAACAAGTCGATACCGATGATAAGAAGAATGAGGACCAAGCTGGCGTCCTTCAGCTAACTGCTGATGCATTTGAAGATACCATTAAGGATGGAATAACATTCGTTAAGTTCTTTGCACCGTGGTGTGGACATTGTCAAAAATTGAGCCCAGTGTGGGATCAATTAGCTGCCAAAACGCACGATCAAAGTTCCGGAATTAAAATCGCCAAAGTAGATTGCACACTATCGGAAAACAAAGAACTCTGCCAAGAGCAGCAAGTAGAGGGTTATCCAACCTTATTTGCCTATAAAAATGGAGAAAAGTTGAATGAGTACGATGGTGGTCGCTCTCTAACTGATTTACATACTTACATAGTTAAACTTGTTGGTCACGACGAGCTGTAGAAACTTTAAGCTACTTCATTTTAGTTTAATTAAACGAAAACGCATTTTTATTCACGTCTTAAATTGATTGTGTGATATTCCGCTATTGATAAGAGGTTCATTAATGATTTTGTTTTTCATTTAGTTTGTTTTCTGTTCTTTGGTTAATTATTTAACTCCGATGTGTAAACATAAGACTTACAGAAAATATTAATTTTTGGTTTTTTAATTTAAAATACTTAAATCGAACAAATATAGAAATTGAAAATTTACTACTATCTCGAGGTCGGATAAAAAACGTTGTCTATGAAATGTTTAAGTTTAGTAAAACTCGGAACCTTGTCCTAGCCCTAGATAAAATGAACATGAGCTTGGGAATCACAGAAGTTTGAAAGTTTCCAAAAGAGAGACAGGCACGATTGTAAGCTGATTGAGGGAGTTATCCTTCAGTTATCCTGGTCCTTAGCTAAATGCCTCCAAGTTGAGGTCCTCTCTGCTTGTGCGCGTCATCTAATGCGAGGTCTTTCTCTACTATTCCGTGCCTCCGGGTTAGGTTTAATAACTGCAACGAGAGTGTAAGTGTCCATTTAGATTCATCTTGCTGTACACCTCGTATATTTCGTCGTCGAATTTCAAAATTCTTTAACGCAAATAAGTACGAATATCTTATGAAGGACATCCATATTGTAATTCCAGGGAACTAAAAGGCTGACGAACTCGCTATGGAACAAATAAATTGAGATTCTGCCAGAAAAGGTACTTTAGGTATACCGATCCGTACACATAAACTTTAATTTAACCTGGATGCTATCAAAAGAACAAATCTTAGGTGGAAAAATGGTACAACATGGCCAAAGCTGGATTTAAAGTGTTCCAAGAATGTAATTTCTCTTAACAGATCACATTTATCAGCAATAAAATAAGCGTTATCACTGGGCACTGTCTAACAGGCAAGCATGCAAAAAGGCTTGGCGTAAACTCCTTTTTATAGAAGCTGCCTTGATGAAGAAGAGGAGGATAATATTCTCCACCTCTGTTCTATCCTGCAAAAGAAAACTTCTCGTGTATAACACCTAGACGATCTGATAAACGAAGATGGCATAAGCAACGAGTGGGTAGGAGGATCCTTTTCAAGATACATGTGGTATCACAATGGACCTAGCATTGGTGTGCTGGCTTTTAATTGGTAGCCATTTCAAGATAGGGCTTCTTATTGAGCTGTCTTCTCAGCCCAAAATTTCTCCGCTTTCTACAAATACCAATACAAATATTTGGTGCGACAGCTCATAGAGAGGCCTAGCTTCTCACAACCATTCATGTTGTGCGTGTTATATTTTTCGCACGAATGTTTTATCGCCGACTACGAACGGGGGGTCTTCGTTTACTAGTCCTGCTTTTTTTGTTTGGTCACCCATTACTTGGCATGTAAACGTACATATTTACTTCGCTGGCGTTTCCTTTAAAAGTTTTTTTTAAGCATTCGTTAGTTTCGGCTCAACAATTATATTTTACGAGTACCATTGTGACTTGTCCATATTCATTATTGTGAGTTTACATTTCGATTGTTTGTCAAAACTTTCATTCATTGTTGACGTTTTTCACCTGCTGCTCTTGTGTAGATTTTTTTGTGTTCCTAAAAATAAATAAAATTACTTATTTTCCAAACAATTAAATTGCAATTTTCTTAAAATATAATGTCACTTATAGAAATACATCCGTATAGACAGTTTCAATTGGCCCCCCAACTCATTGTGCAGTGAAAATTAATCGCAACTGAGAACATATTGATAAATCTTTTTTTTTTCCTTTAAATCAATTGTGTGCACCTTAAGTTCCGATTAGATAGCGTGCAATGGAAACTGAAACAAGTGAAAAGCCAGCTTCATCGGAGGATCAAGGGCAAACGGATTCAAGCATGGTAAAATACATTTTGTTCATAAATTTGTTGTTTAATTGTAATCGCTTGTATCTCACAGATTCAGAATACCAATAGTATATTGGAGAAAATTGCCAATCTATATGCAGAACAGTTGATGTCTGATATTATCCTAGTTGTAGGTGGTAATCAGTATCCTGCACATCGTGTGATACTCTGTGCCAGTAGTGAAGTATTTCAAGTGATGCTGATGAACCCAGAATGGAATGAGTGTCGCAAGAGAATCATTGAATTGCATGAAGACCCTTGTTGTGCAGCGGTTTTTCCACAATTCCTTAAGTATCTATATATTGGCCAAATGAAAGCTACCCTACAGTCTGTGATGCCCGTATTGACCTTAGCAGATAAATACAATGTTAAGGTTAGTTGGAGCGAGAAAGAATTCTGAAAATCATTTAAAATTGCTTTTATTTTAGGATTTAGTGGAACTATGTGTTACATTTATGCTAGCACACACTGCTAAAGCGGCTACGCAGGGATATCTCGTTTCTTGGTTGCAGTATACTACTTCTTTCAGTCCCTATCACAAGGATCTCACTGAGTCATTAAAGCGTTTCCTCAAATGGAATCTAGAAATTGTTAGCGCATCAAAAGACTTTGTTGAGCTCGATACGCAAATTATGATATTACTACTGCAACAAAACGATGTTGTTGTGACGAGCGAGTATAATTTGTTTGGCATTTTGCAGAAGTGGTTGTTGCATCGCAAGGATCAACTTGAACATGCGGAGAATCTGCTAATGGAGGAGAAAGAGGTGATGTTTAGTCAACTTATAGAGTCGACTGTGTCGCATATAAGATTTGCCATGATGACGCCCAGGGAATTGGCACATTTATTGCTTTATCCTATACTTGCCTATCATAAGGAGTTTATTGTTCAGAGAATGGCAATTGGCATGAGTTATCATTCAGGTGAGAAAGAGTAAACTTTTGTTTAGTGATATGCGCTTGGAGACCTTCGTATGACTAACTACGCTTTCAAATTAGATTTCCTAAATTTTCAAATGCTCAGTTCTGTTTGATTCACTGCAAAGTCACTCGATCCCTAGGTATCGTGTGGCAGTATTAAAAAACACGAGACGTGACGCATTGTGCGCAGTCCAGAGCCTATCGTTAAGGTTTCTTGTAGGCCTGTGCGAGACATCAGCTTGTCTGTTGGCAATGCATTGTGTTATAAATATTTAAATTCACGTTTTTTTAGGTCAAGAAGATCGTGTAAATGAGATAAGAAAATCAGAAATGGGGAGTTTGCAATTCACACCACGTCTTTACTCAAATGACTTATGGAGCGTTAGTTTTAACATAAAGGACTTTCACCAAATTCCGGAATATACTAACTACGTGGCTTGTTTTTTCTCCCAAAGAAACTTAGCCGAGCGAGAAGATGGTATGCGTTGAAAGTTGAAATTAAAGAAACGTATTTAGTTTGATGTGTCCTTTCTCAATCAGATCAATCGGTAACATGGGACGTTGAATTCTTTCCACGTGGAGTTAAGTATAACAAAGCGAAAATGGTTTGGGGTGAGGATTTACCCGAATTCTCATTGCGTACAGTACGTTTACGTGTTACTTGTAAGGAAAATTGTCTTGGTGAGGAAAGATTTAAGGTAAGTACTTTTCTATGTTTCCTAAACATGTTTTAAGGTTTTTTTTTTCGCCTCCCAGGTGGCTGTTCTAATAAGCGGCAAGCAAGAGGAGTTAATACATATTTTGACCGTACACGAACGAACAGAATATTTTTCTGATAAAAGTCGCGTTCTTAATTTAGATAACTTGCTGCCATATGAAGAAATGACAATAGACTCGAAGCGTGTAAATCCTCATCTAATTGGACCGAATCAAAATAATATCAGCATTCAGGTTATTATTGCGCCAATGGGGCCATACACGAGCAGATATTCGCCGCCTTTTGAATTTAAATAGTGGATGTAATAGACAATATATATACATTTCTATGTTCTTTAGGATAACCAGCAGCTTGTAAGTGTATGAGGTTTGATATTAGTAGGACGTATGAATCTGTGAATATTTGAGCAATATAATAAATTGTTGTTTATATAAGGAATTGATTTTGATTTTATCTATTTGCTAAATGACAAGGACAAGACGGGAATTGCATAGTAGAGAAGCAGTTTGTGTTGAAAATCCCACTGTCAGGCAGTCTGGTAGACTCAACCAAACACTACATCCAGCGGACGAGAACGAAGTTAAAGCAGCCATAGCTAGGCTTAAATATGATTTAGGAGCTAAGCTGGATCAAAGTTGCAGTAGATGACTTGGTATGGTACAAGCACCAACTCATCTGTAAGATATAGGGTGAATTCATAAACGTCATACTAACAAAGAGCTACAATATCTGTGCTCATAAAGGCAGAATTCTTAAAAAAACAAGAAATAGATAGCGTGAATAGAGATGGGCTTCTTCAAGTCTTGTCTAGGTACACCAAACTTGCAAAACTCATTCGCTTATGTAGGATGACGATCAGTGGCGATTCTTGGTGCTTAGTTTTGGATTGGCTCCAGGATCTTAATAAGTTTTTCTCAAAAAAAAAAAAAAAAACAACGAACACACAAAAGAATAATTTTAAGGTTTTATTAATAAGAAATATAAGCATAGGCAATATTTATTCAACCGCTATTTATATATTTATATATAAAGTCAATTCGTCGTTCGACGGATAAAAAATGTTCGATGACCAGAGCGTACAACTACAAGTCTTCGCTCTCTCTTAACTCCGCCAGGTAATCCTTTTCTATTGATATGAGAGCCAAATTGCTGGCAACATTTGTTTCGGGAACATTTTCCTATACCCAATCAATTTTCACAAATTATGCCGCTAAAATCAAAACAAAAAATCTGCGGACACGATCGTCTACTCATATCGTAGTAGCCATAGCCACTTGGTGTGTTTAATATGCTTCCAAACCGTAGAAGTGTGTGTGTGGATTGCACCCATCATCCGCTCATGCATAACTACAAAGAGTGTCATCGTTGGCGATTTTCGTAGCGCCAACTTCTCATTGATACATCTTCTACCAAAACTAACAACACGGGGTAGCGGGCGGCAGGGAGGGTAGCTGAGTTTGTATGGAATCGGTTGGCGACTACAATTAGAGCCAACCCAGAGTATTATCGAAATCTCTCGCATGCGAGTTTTGTATTGCACGCGCCAAATTTTTGAATTCTAATTGCTTCGTGCAGTGTATGTGTATTCTGTGCAGAATTTTATTGTATTATGTAATGTTAATGTTACTAAAATGACTTAATGCTGAAACATGTTGAAACTTAAAGAATCGTTGGTTTGGCGGCGCCAAAGTCGCCAACTGAGAGAAATCGCCACTGATGACGATGGAGAACGCCAGCTGGTCCGTCAAGGTCGGAAAAGCCACCACAGAGACCTTCAATACTACTAGAGGCTTAAGACAGGCTGACACATTGTGATGCAGTTTCTTTAACCTGGTACTGAAGGAAATAGTGCGAAATTCTCGGGTCTACACATCAGGCACTATTTTTCAAAAAAGATGGGACCCAGAAAGTTCCGTCTTTTAAGAGAGAGCGTTGGATAGGCACAGAGAAGATGAAGGATTGTTTCTTACTCTATAGCGTCAGTGCAGCTCTGCAGAAATCATTTGCGGGGAGGCCCATCTTTGGTTCTAAAACCTTGTGTATAAATCTTTAAGGATTATTTTGTAAGCGGTGCTGAGTTTTCCCAGAGATCTCTCATATGGATCGCGACTTTAAAGTTGTTTTTAAAAGAATATGTACCTTGGATTGGTGTAGTTTGTGTTTTCGGAAATATTAGTAAGTTGGTTAAGAATTGAGGGATGTCCAGTGTGTCTACACTTACAGTTCCATTGTAAGTTTAGAAGCTGCACTAGCTGCCACTTGTTTATTATAGGGGGTAAAATTCAGACATGTGTATCTATGTATTTTACCTTGACTGTTCCGGTGTATTACTCTTTCCACTTGACGACCACGTCGTGCAATAAGTAAAGACTTGATAACGGAGGTATAGAACCAGTAAAGTACCTATACAAGGTTGTAAGCCCTACTTTTTACCTATGGTTTTCTTTTGCAGGTATAGAGTGCGGTCGTAGCACCCAGATATTTGACTTTTTCCCTAAGCTGGTGCTGTTTAGAGTCCTCCCTCTCTAAACGTATTGTGAACAAGTTCATTTTTAACTGGATTAACTGTTAGGCCACACCTATCAGCCGACTTTAGGAGCTTAGAGAGTGCTTTCTGAAGCTGCTCACTTAGGATATGGTGATATTTTTCAAAGACTACTATAGCAACGTCGGCCGCGTAGGCGATCACTTTGAAACCCTCCCGCTCCAGGAATAGGTAATATTTTCATTGGAGATGAATCAATCGTTGTCTACATGCAGAGTGCAAACTATGAATTTACGTTAATTATTTTCACATTTGAGCTAATGAGAGCAAGATATGACGTGATATAACGCCTACATCCAGTCAGTATTTAATTTGCATTTAATTTCTGTTCATAATAAGTATGTATGTACCTACGTTATGAAACACCTTATAAAAGTCTTTATCAAATAGTTGAATGCATAAGCAAGCTAGTATGTATTATTTATGACCGAGATAATGGTTAAAACTTAAAGAAAAATGTGTATTCAAACGACTAGATACCTATGTATCTCCAATATACGAGTAGGTATTCGTTTGTAAATAAGCTGTAGGTGTTTGATAATCAGGTCTTGTTAACAAAGGTGATATGACAGTTTTTGTTGTGATGAATTTCATTCTATCCTATCATTCGATAATGAACTTGACTCTACATCTATAGACAAGTATCAGTGATATACATAAATTGAGCACAATCTACCAAGGAATATCTATCTTCAAGCTTGAAACCGCTAAAGCTATTTTTAAAGGTTAATGGGATGACAGCGGTGATTTCAATGGCAAACATAATAATAATATTAATTTTACGGGTACATAAGGGTATTTTAATTGAGGTTTATAAAAATGCGTAGAAATGTTTGGTATCTATTCGTGTGTCTTCGTGGTAAATAGGTAATAAAAGAGGATCGACAATTTTCAAAAATTTTCCTAATCATTAATTTGATTATGATGACGGTATGTTGCTTAAAAAATAATCAAATATTCACGTGTATTTACTGCTGCATCATAACGTCTGTCTCCAAAAAATTCTCAAAGATTGGTTTCTGGAATGTGAGGACGTGGCTTGACTACATAGGAATTCGGAATATCAGATGCTTTCAACTAGAACAAGATTTCAATCGAAATCAATTAAAATTATTGGATCAGGGTCCTTAACGCTTAACATTGTGTTGTTCTCCTCTGGAAAACTATTTGGCAGCCACCGGCAATTCGCATTGAGTTTGCTCCTAACATGAAAGGCAGGCAGAGTTCTAATTTCCTGGCCGAATTTTAAATGCAAGATTTCGGACAAGAGTGTCGCGATCATTCAGTGTAACGCCCTATCATATTGATGAAAATGCTAAACTAGGTAACGACCACGAAGATCGTTTAGGACAAGTTATCGGAAAATAAGTGCTCGGCGACTGCAATAATAATCGTGAATGTTTTGTCGGTTTCCGCAACATCAATCATTGGTCATTGTCATTGTCATGGTCATTGGTAGCGGAATGTTTGAGCAAAAATGGGGAAGGAAGGAACGTGAACATTCTAATTAGGTACTCCATCAACTCAAAGGCTTTGCAATATCTTAAGAAGTCTCAAGATGTGTTGAGCTTAACTTGAAGATGACTTTACACTTTAAAATTACTCTAGTACAAAAAATGTACCAACTTGGTTGAAGATTATCATTCGGGATGGCGAACATCTGCGATCACCACCAATAAAATCAAAAAAGTTCACCAAATAATACTGGATGACCCTCGAATTAAGGTTAGATATGCAGCTGGCACAAGCTGTGAGAATATCACATTTTGTATGAACAATCGAGTATGTAAGCATGGATCAACGATAACACTCCTCAAACGAAGGAACAGTCAAAACAATTTATTGCGAAGGTCGAACCTGCTCCAAAGAAGGTCAAAAGGTTTATGTGACCTGTTTTTTTTTGTGGAGTGTATTGAAAAAGGAAAAAGTTCGACTCGGAGGACAGGATGGGTTGTGGCCTGTGAAGATGCTGACCACTAGTATTAAGTACGGTCGATGTATAGGGCAATATTTCTCCTCGGAGTTTTCAATGAGAATAGTTCTCTTGGCTGCGTCATGTAGATCGAATGTATACCAATACTACGGCCCGAAAAATCTTCTAATTTATTCCCGAGGGACAGCGCAGTAGAGGAAGGCTGCGACTCAGGTGGCGGACGCAAGTGTAAGGGGACCTCAACCAATTTGGCGTACGAAACTGGAGGCAGCTAGCTAAAGATCGAGTTGGCTGGAGACGCTTGTTAGTTTAAGCCCAAGGGCCATCCGGACTGTAGATCCGCCTTAAGCAAGTTCTCTTGTGGCCCTGCCTAGCTTAATGTGTCGTTACAAAGTTGTGTAACTTGAATTTTATTTACGGAATAAACCATTTTCCTCGTTTCCTATAATGGAACAGTATCCTGTTTGAACAAATAAATGTTGTTGCTGTGAAGACTTTTGAATACGTCACAAGACCATGAGACGACAGGTTTTTGAAGATTTGGTTATCTTGGTAATTAGTAATCATAAAAGCCTTTCACATACTGTTTTAAATTGAATTCATCACGCTCATGATTTGTATACACCTTAAGCCACAATTTTCTTAAGTGCCACCAGAGGAGATAAGATTTAAGTACAAGTATTTTGTTATTCATCAAGACACAGGCTATTGACAACCGAAAGACTTCAAAAAATCGGTCAATAGGCTCTCAGGTTAATTCTGATCATACAAATACGAGAAGGTACACAAAAGTAAGCATCAAGTATATAAGGATTAATTATCTTTTTAAATGGATGTAATTGACAGTTAAGATTTCAGATGAATCCGGTAATAAAGATTATGACTGACATGATTCAATTCATAAGCCTATCTGGTGCACTGTTCTCATTCTTTACGAGTTCCAGGTTCGTTCTACATATAAGATTCGGCGCTGTTGTACAATCTCATCTACTTCTTAACTGACTCCACATAAAACCTCATCAGAACTTAAGGACGATCTGTGGGAAAATGCACTCCCTTCTGTTTCAAGTAAAAATAATTTTCAGCAGCTCCTTGGTCTTCCAAACAATGTCGGCAAATGTCCAAGGAACTAATTCCCCGCTTGTTGAGATGGCAGTTGAATACGTAAGAAGTTTAGCATCACGTCTTCTTGTTGAATTCCATTTGAGAGCTACTCCTGATGGTCCAACTTTATGTGGCTGTCGTTGATAAGTCGCAGAAGGGAAATGAGAGATCCCAAGATCCCGAGAACCCAATAAATTGTTTGAAGGAGCTTAAGTAACTACAGACAAATTTTAATCCAAAACGCAATGGGCTTAGATCATTAATCGTTGCCTGGCTGTCAGAAAAGATTACAACTTGGGATTAGTGCGTTGGACTGCGAGGTGACAAATGTTCGAGCTTCTTTGAAGGCAATGCTTTATTTTGTCATGAAAAGCTCCTCAATTCGCCGTTTGGAGTCGCTAATAACACTCACAATATGAATGATTGTAAAAAGGTAGTCCTTTACCAGCTATAGGCTGTCCTGCCTAATCTTTGTATTCTTTGATGCACAGTTCGATTACGTATAGCTCAGTCTGAAAGACAAGATGTAGAGCAGATGTAGCTTATGGTCCATATGCCCATTTACAGTAATTGTGCTGATAGAATTCAGCTTTAGGAATGTTGTTTTTCAAATTTCCAAATCCTAGAGCCATTAGACTTGATTTCTGTTAGAAAAACTCATGGCTATTGTTGTTCCCAGTCCGGGGTCACAAGCGAACACAGTAAAGTTACCAGAGGCAGTCTAAGTCTCGCAGTAGATTTGTGTGACGGAACTCTAAGCTCTTTACCCCAACTTGGTGTTTAGAAATGGAATTAGATGCTACTTAAGTAGGCAAATACTACGAAGGGCTTTTTAGATACACATAAGTTAGGTCCGGAACAATATAACTCAAACGCCACTAGACCATGAGATAGTAGTTTTAAATAAAATTTGCTTATCATTTCTTTACGTTCAGCATTCTATTTTTATATGAGTACATATCAAAAATTAGGTTTGTTTATTCGTTGGGGAACTGCTTAGTCATCAGTGTAACTCCTCCTTATCAATTTAGCTTCTTGCTATCATCTCTCTATCAGAAACAAATTGTTAGTTCATATAACTCAAAGTTTAGATGCATTTTTTTTAAATTTAAAAAATTTGTCATACATTTTCGTGTTGACAGGCCATTTTATTGATAAATTAAATTAACCTTACACAAGATTGTTATCTGCCCTCAAGTACATATTTCTTCAGGGCTCAGGTCCAAGATGAGATAAGATTTATATCCTATGACACTCATCAAGATATAGTCTGTCGATAATTCAATGATTTAAAAAAATCTATCAATTGGTTCACTTATTAATTCTAAACATACTTATATACTTGCGTTCTCAAACCATCACTTTAAGTTGACTAATTGTCACGTTGTACAGATATTATTTGCAAAACCTACACAAAAGAGTGAATGTACTAAATCTTTTGTAAAGATTTTTATCATAATAATTGTCTTTAATAACCATAATTGAGGTTTATCTCTGATATTTGATGAGACGGTGGAAATAAAATTCGGTTAAAAGTTGCTGTAAGGGAGGCTCTAACTTTAGTGTCATTCACGCTCGTAAGACTGATATATCGCAGATTCCTAATGTGAATTCCGGGAAAACCGCAAAAAAATTTAAGCGAATTTGCAATTAATTCTTTTTTTTAGTGAATTAGTTAGTACCTGATAAGTTTAATATATTTTTAATAAAAAAGAAAAAAATGGAAAATAAAGGATTTGTATTGGAGCTGGATGGAGATTATGGTGAGTGGCCCATCCGTTGCAGTGTAACATAATGTGATGTGAATTGATTCAGTGAAACAAGTGTTAAAAATCGCAATATCCTTGAAAGTTTATAAGGACTTTTGCCAAGTACCCAATTCTGCACATTCGAAAAAGAATTTAAAAACGCGTCTTAAAACAAGGACATTTGAAAGTCAATTGAATCGTTTGAATACCGACGAAATGCTTCCTATCTTTTACTGTTTTATCGTTTTTTCTACGAACAATGCTCCTTCAATATTTCACCTGGTCATAGTTTACCTTTAGGCCTTCATCTGAACCTACTGGCAATGGCAAATATGTGTATTGTTTTCTTACTTACTGACTTATCAGGCCAGCGACCATTGGAGGGTCTGAGCCTGAACTAATGCCGCTTTCCATCCTGCACGGTCACGGGCACGTTGCTTCCAGTTTATTAGACCAAGGTTTCTGGCGCCTGCGATTGCCTGATCTTAAAACCGGAGGTTCGGTCTTCCTTTTCTTCGTGAACGAAATTTGCATGCGATTCGAAGATTCTCGTCCATTTGCTCGATGTGGTCGAACCATTGCAGTCGACGGATTTTTGCCTTCCGGATTACATCCACGTCTTTGTACAGCTCGTAGAGTTCGTGGTTATATCTTCTCTTTCATTCACCCTCTTCGCAGACAGGACAAAATATTCGACTTAGAATTTTTCTCTCAAAGGATCCCAAGATCTGCTCCGCTGTCTTACTTATCGTCCAGCTTTCAGCTCCATAAAGCAAGACTGGCAAGATCGGGGTTTTTAAGAGCATGATTTTGGACCTTCGAATTAAGAGTTTGGGCCCTAGTTGTTTTAATAAACCGAAGTAGCAGCGGTTGCCTAAGGTTATCCTTCGTCGAATCTACACTAGAGTGTCATTTGTGTATATTTTGCCGAAGTAATAAAACACATTGCCTTTTTTTAAGTCGGAAAAACTTTATATAAAAAACCCGACTGTCTTTATTCCCTAACTCTGACACATCTGCACTCGTTGGGGTTGTTTTTCTTACTCAAAGATACTGATCGCATATTAAGGGAGTGAGGCTCCCATTTTACTGATCGATCCGAAACAATTTGTGAAGTTTATATTTGCCCCGAGGTATTCTTTTCTAAGCCTTATAAATTGAATGTGTAATGATCTAGATAGCTCTGTGTTTCCTCATCAATATCGGTATCTCCTTTGTCTTGCCTCTAATCTTTCGAATGCCAATGCTCTTGTTTACGGGTAGCCATAAACACCTTAGCACACGCTAATTAAAAAAGAAAACATGCATCAGTAGGTTGTAAATGCAACGTCTTCCTGATTTTAAACGCTGTCAGGTCCAAATCCAACTTAAAAAGTGACTTTTCAAAAACATAAAAGGCGGTTGCTAAATGTACATATTTTGGTTTATGATCACACTCTTGATTACTAGGAGGTTCAACGGGCTTTGTTTAACTAAAAATGAGTTGATGCGCTGTAGACGATTGCTGTGTTATTGCCAAACCCAATCCTTGAATCTGCGTCATAACAATTGACAACTTGATCCTAGTTCTAGAGTTAATTGGTCAGAGATCTTGGTTTTTAAGCGTAATTCGTCAATTTGGAGCCACAGGATTTGCGAACGAAGAATTTGGGTTCCGGCTCGTCCTCTTGCAGTCTGGGTGGACGTCCTTAAATCAACTGTTTAGGATAGGATTGGATTGAATAGAGTACGGTGTATAACTTAAGCTACGACAGGGAGTTTTAAAATGATGTTCGTGCATGTATTCCCGTGACTAGTAGTGAATTGGATGAGTCTGGTGATTTCGAACCTTAACCTAGGACTCCATTCGAATTTATTTATGTCCCAACATTTTATTTTACAACTCGCGTTGACTTTTATCATAAATGGTGCTCTACATTATATACCTCAAGTTCTCTATCCCCTCTTTTCTCTTTTCAAACACAGAACAGGCTCCTATTCTGTGAAGAGGTTAATATTTCTCTTATCTATCTTTCTGTTAGCCTTCGGTAGCTTCTTGAAGATAATGCTTTGCTAATGTGTTTACTCTCAAGACAGTCATCTTACAGCTGCTTATAATAAAATCATGATTCTTCATCAGACAAGGATTACAATCAACGTTTGCAAGTCAATTTCCCTTCTTTGGCAAAGCTCGAGAATACGACTTCGACAGGCTAGTACATTAACTGCTTAAACAATAAGAGAAGTCAAGCTTCCAAAGGACTTTCTCAATGGACACATTTTACTTAACAACTCTTTTGTTTGGAAGATCATTAAGAGACTGCTCGAAGCAGACAAAAACCATTTGATAAAGGGTGCAACCATTCATCTTGTCGAAGGATTCCAAGACCGCGATCTTACTCGCAAAAAATATCTTTAAGATCGAAGTGCTTTTCTGTGTCAGGATACATGGGGGCTTCATAGGGTTTTATTCTGGCGCCCTTCTTGAATTCTTATAGACACCAATTAGCATTTAAAAATCAAAAGTTTGTTCTTTCTTTTTTTTTTATAGAAAAATCTAAAAATGGTTTAAAGCCAGTCCAGGAACCGGAAAAGCTGTATTCCTTCGAAGAAGCTGTCGCGTTGACAGGAAGCGGAAAATTCCATTATTTCCTGTTATTAGTATGTGGCCTTTGCTTTATGTCCGTAATGGTCGAGACTATGGGCATTAGTATCATCATGCCATTTATGAAATGTGATCTGGAGTCAACACTATCAGAGCAGGGTATTCTTGCTTCCGCTGGCTTCTTGGGGATTGTTCTTAGTTCTCATGCCATGGGATTTT
Source organism: Criorhina ranunculi (assembly GCA_951813785.1). Classification (NCBI taxonomy): domain Eukaryota; kingdom Metazoa; phylum Arthropoda; class Insecta; order Diptera; family Syrphidae; genus Criorhina; species Criorhina ranunculi. The sequence continues at coordinate 28,119,768 of OX638385.1, read as the reverse complement.
TGGCTGACACATGGGGTCGGGTGAAAACATTGCGGGCAGCCCTTGTGTTTAGCTTTATTACAACTGTGATTTCGGCCTTTGCTGTCAACATATGGATGCTGATAGTGTTTCGGTTTTTCAATGGATTCTTCATTTCTGGATGTCAAGCGTGTGTGTTTAGTTTTCTGGGAGAGTTCCATGGACGTCAGACACGAGTGAAGTATGTTACACTTCTCTCGATGTTTATGCCAATTGGATTGATGTTTTTGCCTGGTAAGTTTTTCTATAACCAAATTTAAGTCAAGAGAGAAACTCATTTTTTTTTTACTTATAGGAATGGCAATAGGAGTTCTTCCTTTGAATCTAGATGCTGTGGTGTTGGGTTTAAAATTTGAATCATGGCGGGTGTTGCTCCTAGCCAATTCCATATTGAGTTTATTAGCTCTATGTGGTCTTATGTTGATTCCTGAGAGTCCTAAATATGTTCTTATACAAGGTAAACATGATCAAGCGCTGCAAATCTTCCGCAAATTGTTTAGACTGAACACAGGCAGGCCAGAGATTGAGTATCCTGTGAAGCAAGTGTATATTGACATCTCTGGTGCAAGCTTGAGTAACATACATGGTATAAAGGATGCGTGTAAGCTTGTCTGGAGTCAGACAGTTCCACTCTTTTACAAAGAACGTGTTCTGCATACAATCAATATTTGCGCCATTATGTTTGTCATCTATGGCGTTGCTCAGGGCACCTTCATGTGGTAAGTAGGCATTTCTCTTATCAGGCTATTTCGGAAATTTAAGTGTCTTCTCTTTGTAGGTTCCCAACGATGTTGGACCAACTGGTTGCAAAATCTGGCCAAGGATATCTGGTCTGTGAAACTATGTACATGCTAGGTGGTGTCTCAATAAATGCCACCGCGAATACGGACCATTGTGATGGGCCTGTCAGTACTGGAATGTTCGAAGTCTTGACCATGATCGGTGCTGGATTCACCGTCATCTACTTGATATTCGCCTTTACAATCGACATTATTGGAAAAAGGAATCTTTTAAGTAAGAACAATTGGCGTTGTATGATTTGATGTCTTTAACTTGTGATTTATTTTAGTGGCTTGGTTATTCATTGGTGCGGTTTGTTGTTTGACTATTCACTGGGTTAGTTCCTTCACCCTATCTGTGATACTGCTCACACTCACAATGGGTATTGGTAATTGTGGCGGAATTGTGAGTACAATGTCTATAGAATACTTCCCGACGAATATAAGTGCAATGGCAATGTGCCTTATAATGATGTGTGGCCGTTTGGGTGCAGTTGCCGGGAGTAATTTTGTTGGCATGGCAGTATTTAATAGCTGCGATATGTTGTTCTATGTTTATGTGGGTATAATTGCCGTTGTAGCATTGTTTTCGCTGTTCCTGCCGGACAAGGGAGGAAGAAAAGGAAAACAGCCTGTGCAACCAACTACAACAATTGAAAGCAATTCAACGCAAGATATTAGGCAGCAAACTTATGCGTGAAAGCGAATAAAAATAAAAAATAAAAGAAATCTAAAAAATGTGTTTCTATTTTGTTAGCTGATAGACACATTAGTCGTCAACTTGGCACTTGCCTAGAAGATAGACGAAGTCAGAGAGGGATTAAAAGAGTTAAGCTGTGGATAAAATTAACAAAACTCAAGCAGGCCAAGATGATTTTAAAACTAAATCTGGCTAAGAACTGCCAGTTGGCCATAGGGGAAGCTTACAGCAAGTTGTAAAAACTAAGTTATTAACATTAATGTTATGGAAGATTTAAAAACTGCAGGTAGGTTCTGAAGGGGACTCCACTCAGGATTAAGACAACCAAACTCGGATGAATTTCAACATGAAACCCTTAGGCTTACTCTGGTGAGCTTATCATACTTCCTTGGGTCGGAAATTATAGACTCTTTAGTCAGTATCGGATCTTTTAACGTGCCATTTATAGAGTTTACTTTCAAATTGGTGGACAGATGTTTCTGTAGCTTTGAAGTCGATCAAAAGATGTTGCTTCTCGTCTTAATGCTTGTTTGTCTCTTAAAGAATTCTAGGATTCGATGTATGGCTATTTATTGGATCCGAAATTGAAATTGAGGCTTAACGACTTAAAATGTTTACACCAAGTGACAGCTGGGGTGGAGACATGTTCGATCTGTTGCCGTTCTACCTACTTGCAAGCTAATTTAACTATTCGGTGAAGCGCAGGATGCTGCCAACATTAATGTCGCCGCGATCGTCAAAGAAAAGAGCTCCCAGGTGGAGTAGTCTTCTTTTGGACAAGGCTGGACAAGTACAGGTAGGTAGGTTGAAGGGTTGGGTGCATCGGGTGATACAGCTTTCGATTGATTGGACTTTTAGCGGATCCATTGTGTTCCTCTGACGTGGAATGTCCATTTTGAAAAGACAAAAAAAGAGGGAAAAGATCTGGGTGACTGCAGGTACGATTGCTCTGCCTCCCTGAACCATTCCGAATTCATAGTGTAGTTTTGAATGACTTTTGGTGGCTTGTTAGGCAGATCGCCCAGGTCTTTGAAAAAGTGTTCACCGAGAGCCGTCTTCCTTGTTCTGTATAGACTGGAACATTCGCAAAGGAATTGGGCTGTGTTCTCTTCCGCGTCTGTGTTACCGCAGTCTCTGCATAACTCATCTGTACTTGAACGCATTCTTCTAAGGGGACCGCCATTAGGTTTTGGCCTGTGATGATCTCTGTGAAGAGATCTATAAGTCTGATCTACTTAGCGCAAGAATGTGCCTCGTTTTTATCTTGTTTATATTTGTCCAGAGTTTCCTGGAGATGCGGCACGATGAGAGTGCGCTCCATCTCTCATCAGCTTGTCCTTATAAGTCTAGTGCAATGCTAGATTTGAAGAGAGCAATGGGCAAGTACAAAAAAAATGGATGATTATTTCTTCCTTTTCTAGTTCCTGTAGAGATCATTAGATCGACAGTGTAGTGTCCCATGAGGACACAGATTATGAAGCTTATTTGCAGTCGTTTAAGCAGGTACCAAACACAAGTAAATATTGATGAGCCACAAGTCATATGAGGTTAAGCATTATTTAAATTCGATTATGAACATACGTTGGCCTGCGGTTGTTATTTTCAAGCCTTTTTCTAGCAGCGTGCAATTCTTTCATTTCTTCATCGACTGAATTGAGTTCTATTCTTGATCTATCATTTTGCAACTGATGTACAGAAAGAAGCTACTAAGAGTGCTCCTTAAAATCATCTACTACCCTCTGCGAATCTACGACCAGTCTTAATTTATTTCAAACAGTTTCTGGGCTTAAGGCAGCTGTCATTCGCGTTTCTTTTGAAATCGCTCAACTGCAATCGCGAGGATATTTATACATAATCCTTTGCTTCCGCTCCTTATTCTGTGTCAGGGTTGTCTTCCAATCTTCTAATTCGTAGTGTGCACTCATCGTTATGTCGAAAATGTTTTACTAAAGAGTTTCTGGTGGGCTTGCTTAATAGTGCGTCCACACATCTTTGGTATCTGTATTTGATGACGTCACAGTATGGAGTTTTCTTGTTAAGGCTCACTCTGTAGTCTCATTCTTTACGAATGGCGCAGATTCATTGAGAGTCGAGTCATCAATTCCATCAAGCACATGGTCGATTTCGTGGATGCTTCGACTATCTGTAGGAAGTCAAGATGCTGTGTGGTTTTACTTGTGAGTAAATCTAGTGTTCCAAATTTTGATTGGAAGCTGTAGTTTAATTCGGTAGACTGTATACTTTCCATACCACTTTCGTCATTGAAGACCCCTAGTATAATTTTCTTATCAAACTTTAAACAAATCAATCTCCATTGTTATAATAATTAACAATTTAACTATTATTTAATACACTTACTTCCTACATGCTTATTATCTGACATCAGTTATGGAATCTTTAGAACGCGTGATGTATAGAGGACTGAGCTGGCAGTGGTGTTTTGAAAGTTCTACCTTGTGTAAGGCGTTTCTTGTTTCAAGAGCAATGGACAATATTGGTAATTTGAAAGATTAAGATGAACAAATAAGTTAGTTGTTTATTTATTGTTAAATGCAAGTGTAACTTATATCAAGCAAAAGATTTGCCCTCGTCAGTTTACCCGACACAGTAGTCCTCAACCAACAAGTGCCTTCAATTAGCTTCAACCAGCTAGCTGTGTCCAGCTTTGCACGCAATCCTGAGTCGTGGTCTTTTTCTATTTCACCGTCGATATGGGGTGAATTCAAGCATTTTCCGGACCCGACAGCTGGACATTGGAATCATTCGACTACATTCGCCTTCCAACTGAGATTGTAGTCCTGAATTGCTTCTAAATGTTTAGCTTGTCGCGAACATTTTAACAAAAGAATTCTTTGTGACCACATTGGTGGTCCTCCATTCCTCAAACATTGTTATACAACTGACTAAAAAAATCGTGCGCTTCTAAACATCTTTAAAGTAAGAAAGAAGGCTTTCCATACCTTTATGATGGGCTTTACTAAACTAAGTGTAAGCTTTAAAAATGGAACCTGACTTAAGGCTCATGGTTGTGTTTATTTTGCACTTTTGCAGGCTGTTAAGTGACAATGATGACCATCAGCTTTCTGTCACTCCACTCGATCAAAATTATAAATCGTTGGATGAAGAGCATCCAGTTCCACCTAAAGTAAGTAAGTCTGTCGAGAAATAGATATAGATAGAAATAGAAATAGTTAGAGAAATAGACACTTGACTTTGGCGGACTAAATGTCACAATGGGACAGTCTTGCGTTTAGGTTAGGTTACACTGTAGTAAAAGTTAGAAGTTGTAACAGTCTTATTTTAAATTTTCCAGAGAAGTCTGCAAAAGATGTACACCCAGTATTGGAACCGGAAAAAGTATACTCCTTCGAAGAAGCCCTCACTTTGACTGGAACAGGCAAATTCCATTATTTCTTGTTGTTAGTAAGTGGCCTCTGTCTCATGACGGAGATTATAGAGATTATGGTCATTGGTATTGTTATGCCATTTATGAAATGTGATCTCAAAGCGACAATAGCAGAACAAGGATTTCTTGCTTCTTCCGGCGGATTGGGGATTGTTCTTAGTTCTCATTTCATGGGATTTTTGGCCGATACCTGTGGACGGGTGAAAGTATTGCGAACTGCCTTTGTGTTCGTTTTCATAACATCCGTGATCTCAGCCTTTTCTATCAACATCTGGATGCTTATTGTGCTTCGATTTTGCAATGGATTCTTTATTTCTGGAAGTAGTGCGTGTGTTTTAAGTTTTCTCGGAGAGTTTCATGGAAGTAAAACACGGTTAAGATATGTTACACTTTTCACAATGTTTGCATCCTTCGGAGTACTGGTTTTGCCTGGTTAGTTATACTTATAAGCAAGTGGTAGAAGTAAACTAAATTTTTATATTTATTTCAGGAATGGCGATTGGAATTCTTCCAATGCAACTAAACGCAACAGTGCTGGGTTTGAAATTTACACCATGGCGTGTACTTATCTTAGTCAATTCCACAGTCAGTTTAATAGTCCTATTTGGTCTTTTGGTGATGCCGGAGAGTCCAAAATATGCGTTCATCCAGGGCAAGCGCGATCAAGCTCTGAGTACGTTACGAAAGGTATTTCGACTGAACACAGGCAAGCCTGCGGCTGAGTATCCTGTGAAGCAACTGTATAATGAGATCTCAGGCGACAGCTTGATTAGTGTACACAGGATAAAGGATGGCTTTAAATTGATCTGGAATCAGACAGTCTTGCTTTTCTGCAAAGATCGGCTTCTGCATACCACCAATATTTGCTGCATCACATTCATCATCTTTGGCTTGTCTCAGGGATTATCTATGTGGTAAGTACTTGATTTAGATCAGATCATGGTTAACATTTGAGTTCCTTCTGTAGGTTTCCAACGATGTTGGAGCAGCTGGTAGCTCAATCTGGTCAAGGCTATTTGTTCTGCGAAAATATCGGCATGGCGGGTAGTGTTTCAACTAATGCTACAGCTAATGCGGACAATTGTGGAAAACCCATCGATACTGAGATGTTCAAATTCCTAATCATAAACGGAGCTGTATTGACTGTAACTTATGTGATACAAGCATTCATTGTCAACATTGTGGGAAAACGAAACCTACTTAGTAAGCATATTCGAATTCTAGATTCCATGAAGACTGCATTCAATCAATTACAGTGGGTTGGTTCCTAATTGCTGCTGGCAGTTCTTTGGCTATTCACTGGGTGAGTTCCTTAGTTTTGTCCGTGGCAGCGCTTATCCTTTTTATCAGTGCAGGCAATGCTGTCGGTATTGTGTACTCAATTTCTGTTGAATACTTCCCGACGAATGTAAGTGCTATGGCAATGTGCCTTGTTATGATGTGTGGACGGTTGGGTGCAGCAGTTGGTAGCCTCTTTGTTGGTTTACTCTTATTCAGTGACTGTGATGCACTGTTCTATATTTGCATGAGTGGAATTGGCATTGTAGTGTTGCTTTCATTGTTCTTACTAAAAACATAGGCAGGCTGTATGATTAACCGACTAAGAAATATTAAACAGTACTTTGATAGGTGAAAAAACAAAAATTGAAAGTGTCTTTGTCTTTGAATTGGAGTCGAACTTTCAGGGCAGCAGTCTGTTAAAAATGTACCGATGGCTGTTTTGTTTGGTACATAAACAAGAGGTAAGCCTGCTCGACCTACTTGATCTAAAAGTTTAGGTGCCAAAATTAAGACTCAAAAGCAGCATAGATAGTGAATTAGATCATTAAAGCCTATGATGGCGTGATGACGAGAATCATAGAACACCGGTCTTACTGGTGGAATGAGAACGAGGAGTTATCACCTAAGTAAATGCCTCCTAGCGAGCAAAAGGGGCAAACTTGGAAAATCAAAAACACTTTAAACAGAGGCACAAATAACTTTTAGAAATTTTTGGGACATTGAAGACCAAAACTTGTGAAAGGGTGCCTGCAGAATGGTAATGGCCATGTTTAGAGGTAAAAAGGATAATTTTTCGCCTGCCTTGGGGCAATGCAAAAAAAAGTTTTTAGCTCAACCCGTATCCACATGCATACGTAGGGATAGCCGCCGGTTTGTATGAGAATTGGACAACCAAAGAGAATTCTTGAAAGCAAGTAGGTATACGTTTTGCAAGCCACATTGGGACTTGATGGAATACAAAAAGCAATTGAAATCAAAAATCTTTACACATATATACAGCAGGTGCGAACAAGTAGTGCATTTAGTTTTGCCACTGAAGGGAAACAAACCCCAGAAGATACCGACGGAAGTACCACATAAAAGGACAAGAATCACAGGGTTCAGTTTTACACGTATCTCTTGGATTGCATCGATTAGTATCACCATTCGGAAACTATGGACACATTGTTGAAGTTAAAAGGATGCATTTGCTTGGCAATAGCTAGAGGTAAGTGTCGCAGTTAAAGTATTTCTTTTTTTAAACTTGTAGACCCCGGTGGTTAGAGCACTTTAAGATCGAAGCACTCTCCGTAAGCGAAAGGCCGGTTTCAGTTTGCCTTTTCCAATAAACGCTCTTATTAATCACATTAATCTACATGATTGCAATAATTAAACGGTTAATACATATATGCAACTTTAACGCATGCAAATTATCTCAAATTGCTGGTTGGCATGGGAATAGCTTTAAACTAGGAACTCACAGCCATTATCTCTCAGTGTTTTTCAAGTTTTCGGAAGTTAAGTATTATTTATTGTAATCGGCGCAATGGATAATCTAGGTTATTTCAAGGATTCAAATGAAGAAATTGGTGGGTTCCTTTTTTTTTTGAAACCTTGTCCTGAGTGTTGTCAGTGAAAGTGATAATTCTTATTTGCTAAAATGAAGTCTTAATCCTTCAAAGATCACATCGTTTAGGCATATTACTTTCAAACTAAGTGTTCTGGTATGTTTCAATGATTTGTCTATGGGTCTTCCATCCTTCTTCCCTATTTATTGAATCAATATATTGGAAATAGTTCTGGGAATGAAGCAATTTTTGTCATGTAATGTAAAGTAGACCGAATCAATGTTTTGTGATTTTTTTTAGTTTTGTTTACCAAAGAAACTTAGACATGCATTCCGGAACCAAGCAAAAACGAGCTTTTCTTCAGTCTATATCAGCAGTCACCACATCAGTTTAAAATATTTGCCACTTGACAAAGTGTCGACATCAGCGTAAATAAATGTGATAGTATCTCAGAAACTAAGCTATGATCTGTGCTTCTGTAAAGTTTCTGTCATGATGACAATTTACTTACAACTTGATGAAAGGGTCACCCCAAACATTACCAAACCAAGATCTGTGATCAAAAGTTTGTAGACTTCGCTATCAGACTTGGGAAAATGGTCCTAAATTGTGGATTATTTCGAATAAAAGTCTAAACATGCAGAATTGGTAATCCTAAAAAATGCGTGTTTATAATTTGTTCATGGCTTTCAACAACCCACGGGCCTACTCACAATGCACATCATTCTTAAGTGAATCTTATTGACAAATGAACTAACTTATGTTACACATGACGGAATATTTAACCTTGGTCCTATGTAGCCCAGCAAGAGGTTGTGTCTTGTCGAGATCTATGACTAGCTTTCGAAAGAGCATCGACTTGGATCAAGTATTCAACAAATGCCCGACAAGCCCATAAAGGGTCAAGTTTCTCGCAACCATGTTGTGTTTGCTATATCCTTCGGACAATGATTGCCAACTCCGGATTAAGTTTTTTTTTTATGAAAAATTATACTCTAAAAGGTGCCGCAAAAAACTGTTGACTCGAATTCGTGACACAACTGAATCTGTTCAAAGACACAAGACAGTCCTCCACTGTCATCGATTTTTTGTGTTCTAAATACGATTTCGACTTGAAACACGCTGCAGTGATTAGAGGCGCTGAAGGAGTGGCGAATGTTAAGGTCATCCAAAAAGATGCTGACATTGATTCCATCGGCTGTTTTAAAACCGTGGATTTTGCGCTGACACAAGGCGCTTCAAGACAATTTCAATCGGCAGTTGATTTTGGAAGCCTGAAGGTGAAGGAATAGAATTTTGAAAAGTTCCACACTCCGCTCATACCATTGATGAGAGTATCTCGACTTAGGGCCATGTCAGTAGCTTTCTACTTACGTACCATAAATTTCTTTTGACAGCAAATGTATATAGCACGGTACAAAGCAAATCTGTTGGGGAAGTTCTCAACGTACTGAGGCAAGTTTTTTTTTTTTCTGAACCTTGCCATAAGCAAGGATTAGTCTCAGGATTACACGGCACCTGATGTTTGATAAAGGGCAGCTGGTTTCATAAGTTTATAATTTAAGAGTGTTGGGCTCCTCCGAATTGTGTCCAAATGCAAAGCGCCCTCTGTTTCCCTCTCACAATTCTCTGATTCTGGAAGTATGTTACATGCATGTTAGCATGCTTACATCAATATCAAGCCCAATCTCCACAGAATTTTTAAGTGGCAATAATAATTATAGAAAACTGTAATACGAGTAGATATTATCTAGCTAGAGGAAGTCGATTTTAAAACTTATATAAGAAGCATGTGAAATATTCAATTCATTGTTTAAAAGTTTATTTACGATATAGGCAAACGTCTGTAGGTATAAACTTGCTGTAGAAACGTCGAGTTTCAAACAAATTCCACTTTGAAGTACTTGGTCCTGAATAGGAGACTTCTTTAGTCGAACAATGTTGAGTTTTAAGTGGTCTGGTCTGGACACTACCTTTGGAAAATTCTTCTGTAGATCTGTGAGGCATATTATAAGTTCCTGAGTATTATTTTCATTCCAAACAAGGACTTGTCTCTTATTTGCATGCTATCTGCTTGATGTCTACATCGTGGACTAAACTCCCAAACCTATCTTCCATTTGGATAGAAATGACTTTTAGGACAGCACACACTAACGTTTTGATGACATTGAACGAACAATATCCTTTGCCTCCAACACTATGGATACGCTAATACTTCCGAAATGAAGACCGACTGGTTTTCGCAAGACTCTGAGTCAGATAAGGAATGTAGTCGAGCTTTCATAAATGACTAAAAACCAAGCATAAGAATACATGTACGTCCGTCTGTCGTCTTTCAAAGAAGGATTTATACGCAATACTTATGGCTGCGAACGAAGAACGGACGGTGACGATGCTCATGCTGCGCTTACTCAGTTCTCTAACTATTTATACCGAAAAGAATGCAAAACTTATCTGAATTAAGTTGCAAGACTGAGTTTGTTGAGTCCAGGATCACAGGACACATCTTCAGCTAGGGTTTGACACTGACAGTTGCCTTTTATCTCACAAGAATGTAGACAGCTGAAGCGAATACATTCTAACGTTTGTGGAAAGTAGAATCCTTCCTAATTTTCAGCATAGAAGACTACAGATTCTTGGTTACTCCACTTATTTCAAGTACCTCAGGGTGTTGAGATTTTTTTTTACTCCTGTTTGCTTTGAAACAAATTATAGCAGCATGGTCAAAATTCTTAACATCCTTTTTCGAGGGCCTCTGTTGAAGTACAATGGAGTGATGTGTTGTGACTTGATCTTTAACCTTTTAAACTTTTTTTTTTGCAGAAAAATCGGAAAAAGGTGTAAAATTGGAACCAGAACCGGAAAAGGTGTACTCGTTCGAAGAAGCTGCCGCTTTGACAGGAACCGGATACTTTCATTATTTCTTGTTTTTATTGAGCGGACTCTGTTTTATGTCAGTGATGGTGGAGACCATGGGCACTAGTGTCATCTTACCATTTACCAAATGTGAACTCGGATCAACAATAACAGAGCAAGGCTTCCTTGCTTCTTCCGGATTCTTAGGCATTGTTCTATCTTCTCATTTGATGGGTTTTTTGGCTGACACATGGGGTCGGGTGAAAACGTTGCGGGTATCCCTTGTGTTTGGCTTTATTACAACTGTGATTTCGGCCTTTTCTGTAAACATGTGGATGTTGATAGTGTTTCGGTTTTTGAATGGATTCTTTATGTCTGGATGCCAAGCTTGTGTCTTTAGTTTTCTGGGAGAGTTTCATGGATATAAGACACGTTTGAAGTACGTTACACTTCTCTCGGTGTTTATGCCTATTGGAATAATATCTTTTGCTGGTAAGTTATATACGTATACTTATTTCCAGTCAAAGGTTTCATAAAGTTTTTATTGTTTCCAGGAATATCAATAGGAGTTCTACCAATCGATATAGATGCGACGGTATTGGGTTTAAAATTTGAATCATGGCGGGTGCTACTTTTAGCCAATTCCACGCTAAGTTTGTTAGCCCTATGTGGACTTTTGCTGACTCCTGAGAGTCCTAAATATGTTTTGATCCAGGGAAAACATAAAGAAGCTTTGGATACATTTCGAAAAGTGTTCCGACTGAATACAGGCAAGCCAGAGAGTGAGTATCCCGTCATGCAGTTGCATAGCGAAGTGTCAGGTGCCAGCTTGAGTAGTGTACATGGAATGAGGGACGCCTGTAAGCTGATTTGGAATCAAACAGTTCCTTTGTTTTACAAAGATCGAGTCTTGCATACACTGAATATTTGTTGTCATATGTTCTTTATCTATGGCGTTGCTCAGGGCACCGTTATGTGGTTAGCTTTCCTTTTATCAAATCATTTATGCAAAAATGTAAGTCTATGCTATTTATAGGTTTCCAACGATGATTGAACAACTGGATGCGAAAACCGATCAAGGATATTTGGCCTGTGAAGCTATGCACTTGCTGGATAATGCCGTAACCAATGCTACAACTAAAGCTGATAGCTGTAGTGCACCAGTCAATACTCGCATTTTTAAAATCTTGAGTCTATGCGGTGTAGAATTCACTGTGTGCTACTTGATTATATCTGCATCTGCCAACTTTGTAGAAAAGAAAAAGATCATGTGTAAGCTGATTACCGTTGTAGATTCTATATTTAATGCTTATACCTACTTGCGATCTATTTTAGGGGCTTTGTTTTGTATTTCTTTGGTGTGTAGCTTGCTGATTCAATGGGTGAGTTCCTTCATTTGGTCTGTTATACTACTCACCTTGTTCCAAAACATTGGTAATTGTGGAGGCATTGTGGGCACAATCTCTTTGGAATACTTCCCGACAAATACAAGTGCAATGGCAATGTGCCTGGTATATATGTGTGGTCGTTTGGGTGCTGTTGCTTTTAGTAACATAATTGGAGCACTTCTATTTACTAACTGCAATGCTCTGTTCTATCTTTATGTGGGTGTAATTGCAGTTCTGATGCTCTTTTCACTCTTCTTGCCAAAGACAGAAGGACCAACAAAAATAAATAAATAAGAAAATAAAACAAAAAGGAAAACTAGAAATATGTTTGTCTGTTTATTAGCTCTTTAACTGATATCTGTTATATTTACGCAGGATAGCTATTGACTTTCAGATTTATGAGAATCTCCACATACGACCGGGACGCGGTTGAAAAAATGGAAACACAATGTAACGATTGCGATCAAGTTGTGCAAGTCCACATGAGATAGGGGAATATGCAACACCTGCAGCAATAACCCATGCTGCGTTTGCGGCTACTCAGCAAAGGTGGGTCCGGGAATATGGAGAAGGTTACCGAACTTTGGATAGGTGAAGAGCTATAGGGCGCAACTTGGGGGGGATTACACAAAAGGCTTTAACAAAAAAAGCGAACAACATTTTTAAAGATTGAAAGGGAAAAGATCCAACGTAAGCATGGCTTAAAATTGTTCTCTAACAGGACAATTTCACAAAACGGGATCGTGCTAAGTTACTCTCAAAAACACCTTCCACCTTCATCAAGTGTAGAATTCTTTAACAATTTTTCTCTATTGTGGAATAGTCTAGAGGCCTGTGCCATATCCAGGCACTTAATCCGCACCGAGACAGCAAGAATCACAGGAATCAGCACGGGCTACTGGTTAATTGGCTCACACGCTGCCAAGTTAGGTATTCCATTCAGCCCCCACTGCAGGAGTTGCAATAAGTCACACGAAAAGGAAGCCTTATTCCACTTTCTCTATTGGCAAATCCTTAACAGAGATTTCTGACATAAAATTCTGCAACATTATGAACTTTCTGAACTCCAGAGGATGGATTTGAAAAACTACGTTCTTAATTTCATCCATCAACGTCCAGGTCACGTGAGTTGTGGTACTATGCCAGACAACCACTTCTATCTACCATTCGGCAACAAAGTTTGCATTCTCGGAAACACAAATTGCATATACTCGGCAATAGCTGGAGCTAGTTTTCTTTGATAACTTGTTGAGCTGTGTAGAATTGCACCGCCATGCATGGAGCACTTAATTCATTCCTCCTCATTACATAATCAAATTAAACCATTTACATTTACAATTCACTTACCGAGAGTGGCAAGTCGGTCCAGAAGAAACTGGATCAAGCTTATTATGCATTTGAAATACGTGTAACAGTTTTCCCTTCGTAGTAAATGCAATGGGTGTAAAACTTAGGGTCAATTATGATTTTAAACTGTCATCGTTGCATTACGATTTAACCAGCAACGGGGACCTTCCAGGCCCATCGATACTTAAAATTCTAAATACCTCCCCTCTAACTTATGCAACGCATTCGCTGTTTCTAGTATCTTCGAGTTCAGTGATGCCAAAACCGTGTTTGTGTCGACCAGTGCATTATCGGTGAGTAAAACATTTTTGAAATTTTTCGTGGTCTTCTCAGGCTCCACGTCCATGTAATTTGACTTAAAAATGGAAACAAAAAGGTGTTAAATACTAAAAACTATTAAGAGTTGAATAAAAGTTGATTGCAGAATCAAGATTGTTGCATTAACAAATATACACTAAACCTATGTACTATAAAATTTCCAAGTAACCACCTACTTAAAAGTGCGGGCCTTTGACGCCCCCATGTCGGTGCTTAAAGGGAAGAAAAATCCACGCCGTTAGTTAATTAAAGGTTCATAAACCGGTTGTAATATATTCAGTTTAATTATTTATCATAAATTGTAAGTTGCAAATCAGTTAAGGGTTGAGGTAGGAAGTCGAATCCATTGGCTTCTCTCAGTGTTTTGAAAGTGTCTCGGGAGTTAAGTACTATTTATTTCAATCATCACAATGGATAATTCAGCTTATTTTAAAGATTCAGATGAACAAATAGGTGAAGGTCTTTGTTTTTTGTCATGAACTTGTAAAAAAAAAACCTTGTCGTTAGTGTATCAGTAGTAAAAGGCAGGACCATCACAGTGTCATCCTCTTCACAGTCTTCGCTGTCTGTGGAATCACTTAAATCTAACACTTTGAGGTGCTTGACAGAATGTCTAGTTGGCAATATTTCCTACAGACATCTGAAACTATTCGTTTGGTCTGACTACGTCCTGGGGAAACCTAATATCTAGAGATGTGTTTTCTGGGAGCCTTAACCGAAGATGTAGGCTCAAAGTTCAAAAGATTTTATTTCCGTTGATCCGTTGTGTCCTTAAACACAAACAAGACTTAACAAATTCAGTATTAAGGCTTGCAGGCGTAGGAAATCCATCGCCTATATATGTAAACCTCCACTTGGACTCGTTCGTAGCATCATCAGTTTTGGAACAATTTGTAATAATTCGACTACTTTTTCTTACTCGACTCGGAGTCTGATGAAAACCAGTTCGGTCACGGTATAGTCTTAACTCTGTAAGCATCGCGTCCGACATATCGAGTCATTGCTGAATCGGAAAGTGGATTCTTTTGACGTTCGACGTTAAATATTTAAAATGTAAGAAAATCAAAGCGTCAAAAAAAGTGAAAAGTGAAAACCTGATGACAAATGAAAACTGCGTGGATAAAGCCATGTTTGAAGCACTGTAAGACTGAATCTAATCAAAGAAAGAGCCTCGTCTTAACAAGGGCTGACCAAAGTGTTTTCGCTTATGTACTCAATTTAGTATTATTTTCTTGTCACTTAACAATTTTCTTACGCAAGGTTTGGTTTGATTAATACGAAAGCAGGTGTCATTCTAATTTAATTTATTAATAAGCAAATGTTATGTTAGAGCTTGTTTTGAAATTATTTTTTCATTTATTTATTTATGCAAAAATAATAAGTTAACGCACAAATCTATATGATCACGGTATTATTTAATTATAAGAATAATCAAGAACTAGTTCTTGAGAAAATGTAATTCAGATAAACAATGTTCGTATTGGGTAGTTTAAGGCTGTGGAAATAGTTGATGGAAGATTCGCAAGCCTTCAGATATTAAAAAAGAAAAAAAGTAAATTTGGCATTTAAATTCGCCACAACTTCTTAGCATTATTTTTGAAGTAGAGATTAATGTATTTAGGTTCGATGCTAGAAAATTATTTCGAATTGATTTGCGAAGGTGTTCAGTTCTAAGACAGTCAAGTAGTGTTAGAAAGCTAAACTACTATGGTTTTGAGTTAATTATAACATCCGTAGCAGCAACCACTGGAGAAGCTACTTGAAAAATCTGCGGATTGAGAGAGAAGAAAGAGTTAATCTATCGCTTTGCATTTGAACACAACCTAAAGGAGCTCTACAGGTTCACATTGTAGGCTCAAAAAACTTGCAGCCTTTTATTTAACGTCGGGTATTCTGTAGTTGGGAGACCTATTCTTAATTTTGGCATTAGATCGGCCGATTTAAATAAAATATAACAAAAGTCATAGGTGGAAGGGTTGCTGATTCCAAAAATGGACTCGAATGTGTCTACGCTCACGTTGCTTGTAAGAAAAAATACAAATATTTGGCGCGACAGCTTATAGAGAGGCAGGGCCTAGCTCCTCGTAACCATTCATGTTGTGTATAACTCTTCAATGTGTTTTCTTTTGTTTAAATTTTGCAGAAAAATCGAAAGATGGTGCAAATCTTGAACCGGTAAAGGTGTATTCGTTCGAAGAAGCTGCAACTTTAACAGGAACCGGATACTTTCATTATTTCCTGTTTTTAGTTAGCGGACTTTGCTTTATGTCAGTGATGGTGGAGACCATGGGCACAAGTGTCATATTACCATATACGAAATGTGATCTTGGATCAACAATAACAGAACAGGGCTTCCTTGCTTCTTCTGGATTCTTAGGCATTGTCCTGTCTTCTCATTTAATGGGATTTTTAGCTGACTTATGCGGTCGGGTGAAAACGTTGCGGGTGTCCCTTGTGTTTGGCTTTATTACAACTGTGATCTCGGCTTTTTCTGTAAACATGTGGATGCTGATAGTGTTTCGGTTTTTGAATGGATTCTTCATGTCTGGATGTCAAGCTTGTGTCTTTAGTTATCTGGGAGAGTTTCATGGATATAAGACCCGTGTGAAGTATGTTACACTTCTTTCAATCTTTTTGCCACTTGGATTAATGTTTTTTCCTGGTAAGCTGAACTAACATTAAGCTAAGGTAAATTTTAACTTTTTAATTGTTTCCAGGAATGTCGATAGGAGTTCTACCAATCGAAGTGAAGGCGACGGTGTTGGGCGTAAAATTTGAACCATGGCGGGTGCTTCTTTTAGCGAATTCCACACTAACTTTGTTAGCCCTATGTGGGTTTTTGCTGACTCCAGAGAGTCCTAAATATGTTTTAATTCAGGGAAAACATAAAGAAGCTTTGGATACATTTCGAAAAGTGTTCCGACTGAATACAGGCAGGCCAGAGAGTGAGTATCCCGTCATGCAATTGCATATCGAAGTGTCAGGCGCTAACTCAAGTAGTATTCATGGAATATGGGATGCTTGCAAGCTGATTTGGAATCAAACAGTTCCTTTGTTTTACAAAGATCGAGTCCTGCATACACTTAATATTTGTTGTCATATGTTCATTATTTCTGGAATTGGTCAGGGCACCTTTATGTGGTAAGGTAACCTTTCACTGGATTCTTTCATAAATTTGATTTTCTGCTCTTCGTAGGTTTCCAACGATGATGAACCAACTGGATGCGAGAATTGGCCAAGGATTATATTTCTGTGAAACTATGAATACGCCGGTTAATATCCCAACAAATGTTACAACTAGTAAGGAAAGCTGTGATGTACGAGTCAATACTGGCAATTTTAAAGCCTTAATTCTTTCTGGCGTAGGATTCACAATTATTTACTTGATTATGTCCATATCTGTCAACTTTATAGGAAAGAAAAAGGTTTTGAGTAAGCCGATTACTGTTACAGATTCTGTGTACATTATACATACTTGTATTATATTTTAGTGGCTGCATTGTGTATTCCTTTGGTATGCAGCTTGATGATTCACTGGGTGAGTTCCTTCGTCTGGTCTGCTGTACTTATCACCCTTATTGTAAACATTGGTAGTTGCGCCGGTGTTGTGGGCACTATTTCATTGGAATACTTCCCGACGAATAGAAGTGCTATGGCAATGTGCCTTGTATATATGTGTGGTCGTTTGGGTGCTGTTGCTTTTAGTAACTTAATTGGAGCATTTGTATTCAATAACTGCAATGCGCTGTTCTATCTATATGTCGGTGTTGTTGCATCTCTGACATTCTTCTCGTTATTTTTGCCAAAGACAAATAGACCAAAGTAAGAAAATAAAACAAAAAGGAGAACTAGAAAATGCGTTTTTATTTATTAACTCAACAATACTTTGAAAACAAAGTACAAAAAATGATTTTCAACAACAAAAGTCGTCTACCTCGATGTGTTTACCTATTATAAAGACTCATAACCTTTGCTGTCTATGATATCACATTAAAGCAATGCCAATCCCAAATATTAAGGTAATTAAAAATATCTTTTTCATCATGTAACCTTAACACCAATTATCTTAACTTCGTTATCAAACCTTTAAAACAGTTCTGTTAGAGAAGTTATCCAGTGTTTCGAAGTGACTCTCTGCTGTAAGGTTTAAGTGTTAATTCTTTAAACTGTGATGGATAATCCTGCTTATTTTAACGATTCTGGTGAACAAATAGGTAAAATAAAAATAAAAAAAAAACAGTTTATTTAATTTTTATTGCTTAAAAAAGTTTTATTGAAAGTGGAATGCGAAGTTGATGATATGTACTATGGAAAAATACGCCAATAAAAGCTTCAAATTTATTAGATTGTGTCAGTTTATGGAACGGAAAGTTGTACACATGTACATTGATATTAGTAACGTATTTCGAACATACCCCACATGATGAAAAAGTTTGTTTACATATTCTTCGTCATCCCATCACTAGAAGATTGGGAGAACTTTTAAAGCCGATCTAGGTTGACACTAAAGAAGCTGCAAGTCAATTACTTTAAGTTTGTTCTGAATTTCAATATTGTGCTCTACAACAAAAATGGATGTCAGCCCAAAATCTCTTAAGAGAAACAATAAGGTGCATTTTAGAAAGATCCCTATCTTGTGCCTACAAGGCCATAGGCTTGTAAGTACACTTTAAGTATTGGTTTTGATATCTTGTTCATATACCCTAAGGAGAATTTCGCGCGAAATTTCTTAACAAGTGATAAAATGAAAGCAAACAAAATTCAAAAACAAAATGGTATTTTTTTCAAATAAAATAATAAAAAACCGGGTATTCAGGAAACAAAAAAGAAATAATAAACATTGGAAGAAAATAACAGCTACTGGTAAGCTTATACTCAAAATGATAGGAGTTAAGAACATGATCTCCACCTGACCATCGTGACTTTTTCTAAAGGAACTATACGTCTCCTAAAGTTTTTGTCTCAGAGACAGACGTGGAGCAGCTGAAAAAAAAAGGAAAAGGTCAGAAACGCTATCGTAGACTCCTTTTTTTGGACTTTATCCATCAAAATAGCACATTGAGGAAGAATTATTGGCGCGCATTCCGGTTCCATCCGATCCGATTGTCCATTCCGGTGTAGCACAAACCCCGGTCGATAGCATCCTTGATAAAAATTGGTTTCACCTCAGCTCTCGCGATTGGTCGCCACTTACACGGTTGAACTAAGAAACTAGACCCGGTAGCCGAAATATGTGCGGCAATTATCATCAATCATCATCATCATCATCAACTATCAATACATCATCATCAATATCATCATCAATACCCGGTGTGTCTGTACATTGAAGAAAAAGTAATAAAAATGAAAGGGGATGTCTAAGGAAGAGAGAATTCTTTTCTGTCTGTCTGTCTGTTTGTTTGTTCATGCAAATCTCCGAAACTACTGCACGGATTCTCATGTAGTTTTCACAAATCTTACAATTATTTTCATAGCTATTAAAAAAATTCCTAAAAACCAATTTTCAGGACTAATCTGTATGGAGTTAGTTAGTTTAGTCTTGCGTGCGTGAAACTTTTGAATCGCTTTTATATTATTAAGTATATTTATCTATATATATAAAGCAGTAAGTCCTGACTGACTCATCATCGCCGAGCCTAAACGGCTAACACTAGAAAGTTGAAATTTGGACAGTAGTTTCCTTTTGTGGCGTAAAGAAAAACAATGCGGGCACTTTTTTGAATTTTTGCTCCAAATGGGAGATACAGGGTGTTCCAGTTTGTATGGAAATTTTTTTTAAATTGGAATTAAGAATTCATATCTGGTAGGTAAACTCTACAACAAAAATAAAGAAATCGTTTTTCAAAATTATGTCAATGGGCCAATTAAAGGGTGTTGAAGTTTTCAAATAAAAGGATAAGTTCTGACTGATTGGCTGATGCTAGAAAATTAAAATATAGACAGTAGTTTCCTTTTGTGACGCAGACATCCACTATGAATTTTTTTTTCGAAATTTAGCTCCAAAAGGGGAGATACAGGGTGCATTCGCAGTTCGTAGCAATTCGACGGGGAACGGGTGTGTGTATGATTTGGTTGGATGGATCTTTAAGTATCTATAAGACTACTGAACTGATTTCAAAAATTCAATACTCAAATGGTGACACTTTTTGCTATCTTTTACCTTTGAAAGTTCAATAGGAACAGACGATTTTTAACGACTAATTATAACCTTTAGTAAGTATGGTACGCGTGCGAAGTCGCGGGAGGACTGCTAGTATACCATAAGACGACTGTCGCATACTCTATTCCTATTCTTAATGAATTTTCACATAGTAGGCCGTTAAAAATAAACAAAATACAGGCGACAGTCGTCTTCTCGATCGTAGTAAGTAGTCATACCACAAAATAATAACCATTATAAAATGTTCATTGGCAACTCTGAGTGAAACCTAGTAATAAAAACTAAATTGTGTTTACTCATTGGGTGGTGTGAATAAAAACTGAGAGAACACTCCGAGTAAACCCTCTTGAGGGAAGTGTTTTTCTAAAAGGGAACACTCAGTTCGGTGTGAATAAAAATTTTCCTCAACTAGGTTCGTCCCCTCAAGTTGAAGTTGTAGAAATTGAGTGTACAACTGTCAAATTCAATTGTCAAGATGCTTATGATTTGCCGCCAAAAGTAAAATAAAAATTTTTAATTTTTAAACCCTGGATGAAATTGGAATATTTTGACAAAATCTTGTTCTACCATGCCAAATCTCTTTATTTCTTTGATTTCGTCTACGTATTCCTCGTCTGATTAATGATTTTCAATATTTTATATGTGAAAAAGTACCTCCCAAGCACCCTCAACTTTTTCGAGTGTTCCCTCAATAAAATGCGATTTTATTCACACCAAAATCGAGGGAACCCTCTAATGTCAAAATGTGTGAGTGGAGTGTTTTCGTTAAGTTTAACGAAAGACATTTTTATTCACCTCAAATGGAGTGTTCCCTCTGAAAACTTGAGGAAACACTCACACTCCGTTTTTATTCACACCACCCATTTTATGTGAAACTAAGAAATTGTTTCCAAAAATTACTCAATCACATACAACCTTTTTCAAGAAAATTATGAATGAAGGTGTACAACAACAAATAAAGAATTATGTTTCGTCTGCTAATACTCCCTTCGCCAATCCCTCATCTTACACACGAAGTGGTTGCTGCGGCAACGAAATTTCTTTCGGTTGACGAAAAGGCGATAAACATACAATCCGAAAAAAGGGAAAAAGCTTTCCTCTCTCTGAATATGATCACCTCCTGTTCCCGACCGACCTTGCCGGTGTGAGCTTTTTACTTTTCGTCAATTTGAAGTGCCAGTTGGTATTATACTCGTATATCTTTTTTGGTAGTATAAAACAAATATAAATGTACCCCTCAAGTGATAAATCTGAATATGTGTCAGAGTTGCCAATGGACATCTGAAAATTGTCATTATTTTGTGAAGACGACTAACGAACAGACTGTGAGTGAGTTAATATTGCATTGTCATCCAGTTCTGACCTATGCTTAGAATTTCAAGTCTCTAGCTCATCGGGAAGTTAGTTAAAAATCAATTGTAAGATTTTTACCGAACAGACAGACACCAAAGCGACCTAATAAAAACGTTTAAAAAAAAAACAGAAAACTTTGGTTAGAATTATAGAGCGTATACAATTTGGTACATAAAAACAAAACAACAGGTGGCTCTGTTCATTATTAGAACGCGCTATAGAAAAGTCTGCAGTAATTCTACAATAAAAACAAAGAAACAAATGTTTCGTCGTTTTCCAAAATTGTAACAGCGGGCCAAGATACAGGGTGTTAAAGTTTGCAGATTTATAGTATGCGCAACAGTAGTCATCGGCACATCGGTTCGTGATCGTGTGTTGTTTTTGTTTTGCCGAGTTGCGCAAGGGTAGTTGTTTTCATTTATTTTTCTTTGGCCGTATTCTTGCTTCTGTGGATTGGATACACTACAAAGTTTATCTACCTACAATGCAGTTCTCAGTAATTCGACGAGGAACGGGTGTGTACGATGATCTGGTTGGATGGATCTGCAAGTATCTATGAGACTACTGAATCAATTTCAAAAATTCAATGTTGGAATAGTGGCACTTTTTGTTACCTTTTATCTTTGAAAGTTCAATAGGGACAGACGATTTCTAGCGACTCAGTAAAAATCTTAGAATGTATTTAACGCGAGTGAACTGCTAGTATATCATTAATCTGTGCAAAGTGCGCCTTTCATCAACCGGATCGACATTATTTGCCAAATGTACTTAGATTTTAACAAATGCGTTCGCTTTAAACCAAAAACTCAAGATCAATGGATGCAAAGTCAGTGATAGTAATAAAAATTCATGTTAAAATAAACAAGCGGCTAAGTAGCAAAGCGCGAATTAACGGTTTGCTAGATAAGCCGCGGGAAAAAATAAATTAAAAGACGGTTGACAGAAGCGCTAAACATGGAAATGCTAAAGAAGAAATGCGAGTTAATCTTACAGCGAGATGAATGAAAGACGAAATGAAAATTTGCAACATGACTTCTGCGAAATAGAGGAAATATATTTAGACAGTCGCGAGATGATAGTTTGCCAAATGAAAACAGCCCTTTAAAATATTTGTCTGTAAGCGAAGTTATCCAGTATTTCGAAGTGACTCTGTTTCAAAAATCGTTTCAAAAATCTATTAAGAATCTAATTATGAATTTATATAATTCGCTATTGTTAAAAATCTTAATCCGTATCTACTGAAGCCCAATTCTGTAATTCAAAATTTAATCTACCCAACCTTATGTTATTTACCCTATTTATAACTTACATATATATAATATCCACCTTATCATGTTTCGTTGCCATCATACATGTGGCGCTAGAAATATGTGACACTTGCTGATCAACTGTGTAATTGAGAGCAATATCGGTGCATATTTTTTGGCTATAGTGCGTTGCATTACTAACTAACTCTTTCACTTTGTCAGCAGCCACCAACTCAGTGACATTGATAGTCGTCATAACCAGTGCATTAAAATTAATTTGTGACTCGCATTGTAATTGTCTTTGATTAATAAACATAATTATAACGTTTAAAGAAATTTGTGTTTATTCATAATAAGACTCTCTGGTGTAAGATTTAAGTGTTAATTCTTTAAACTGTGATGGATAATCCTGCTTATTTTAACGATTTTGGTGAACAAATAGGTTAACAAAAAAAAAAAAAACGGTTTATTTAATTTGTATTGCTTTAAAAGTTTTATTGAAAGTGAAGGTGAAGTTGATGATATATATGTACTATGGAAAAATACGCCATTTAACTCTTCAAATTTATTTGATTGTGTCAATTTATGGAACAGAACGTATTTCGAACATACGTCACATGATGGAAAAGATTGTTTACTTATTCTTCGTCATTCCATCTCTAGAGGATTCTAAGAAATTTAAAAGCCGATCCCGGTTGATTCTAAGGAAGCTGAAGGAACTATTGCAAGTCAATTACTTTAAGCTTGTCCTGAAAATCACTATTGTGCTCTACAACAATAATGGATCTCAGCTCAAAATCTCTTAAGAAAAATAATCATGTGCTTTTTAGAAAGATGCATATCTTGTGCCTGCAAGGCCATAGGCCTGTTAGTACACTTTAAGTATTGGTTTTGATATCTTGTTCATAAACGCAAGTTTCCGGGCTTGAAAATATGGATTTTTTGTTGTTAGAAGCTATAAAGAATAGATGGTGGCTGTGGGGTAGTGGTAAGCATCATCGTTTGTCACAATGAAGGTTTTAGATTCAACTCCTGATGTCAAGAAAGTCGATCATCAACTCTACTGCACAGGCACAAAATACTGACAATAGGGTGGTCATGTGATTTGAAGTGTTGATCGCACTGATTAGTGATAATGACATCAGGAATTTTGAAAGAAATACTGTGAATTATAAGCAATGGCAAATGCAACAGTACCGATAGTTCTCCCCAGTTGTTCTGGACATCAGTTCTGTTTCGGAGCAAATTTGAATCTTTAACTAACTTTTGAAGTGACTCACATTCAACGTGACCTAAAAGGAGTCGATGAATGAAGTGAACATCGGCTGCATCCCTGCGTTCCTTAAGGTTGTTTAAATTAATGAGTTTGAGGGGGTTTTGATAGAGAGGTTAAATAAAAGGGTCATTCCAGGACAGATTTCGAAGAGAAAATCGAAAAAAAAAACGGCGCTTGGAGCTTTCGATTCTCGGAGATATGTACACGATGATACGGGGACCACACTTGACTCTCGTATTAAAAGAGGGGGCGAACAAAGATAATGTAGAGAGACCTGGTTACGGATGGGTTGGTGAATTCATGATACAAGTTGGCCTTAATGCCAATTGAACACAAGGGCATAAGGGAAATTAGAGGAGAGACGAAGGAGGCACCGATGACCATTGGCTTTAAATGCTTGTGGGTTGTAGTAATGAGGGAACACAGAGCTACATATCTAGATCATTCTACATTCGTGTCGTACGGCTAAAGAAAGAATCTCTATATTTGTTAGTACGTCCGAAAGTGGACTTAAGGGTCTACATGATGAGTATTGCGGGTGAAATATTGCAGGAGCGACGACCCACAGTTCCATCGCTGTGGATGGATTACTCAACTCAATCCTCATCATTGTACATTAGTTAAATCAAATGTAATTAAACTACAGTCTGCTTCATTTAGATCACTGGGCAAGTCACTCTCCGAGAGCGGAAAACTGGTCCAGGAGAAGCTATATTATGCATTCAAAGCACGTGTTTCAAGGTAATTTAGTTCCCAATAAACGCAATAGGTGTAAAACTTGGGTGCATTATCATTTTTATTAATTTAATCTACATGGTTGTATTAATTTAACGGTTGGATTGGTTAATATATGCAATTTAATTAATTATCTGAAATTGCTGGTTGCCATGAATTTAACGTTGTGCTAGGAACTCGAATCCATTGGCTCTCAGTGTTTTAAAGATTTCTCGGGAGTTAAGTATTATTTATAGTAATTGACGCAATGGATAATCCAGCTTATTTGCAGGATTTAAATGAACAAATTGGTGGGTTTTTTTTTAAAGACTTATCTTGAGTGTTTCTAGTGAAAGTGTTCAAAAGATGTAATAATCCTTCAAAGGATTTTAAGCTGATACGAGCAAAAGCGGGACAAATGCATATGAACTGTTCCAAAGTGTCGACAGGTCTCACAAAGAGTAGTAAATCCAACACTGTGAGGTACTTGACAAAAGAGTCGTTACCAATAAGTTGCTTGCAGTCTTTTATGCTGAGATATGTCAAGAATACCACGCAAGAACTTCCTATAGACGTCTGGAAGTATTTGTTTGACCTGTCTACCTTCTGGTAATACAGAACCATCTATAGTTGTGTTTTCTGAAAGTCCTAACCGAAGAGGTAGACAACCTAACGCAAATAGCTAAGCGGCTGTAATTTCAAAAGATCTTATTTCTGTGTGACCCTGAGAAGACTTAGCAAATTCAGTCTTTCTCAAACTGTTTTCGAACTCGTAAAAGGCTTCAAGCACAGTCTGGTTGTCGCTGCAGACGTACTTGTATTTTATAAATAATAGTGCAGTCCACTTAACCATTGTTAGTTTTGGAGCTAAGTATTCGGCTCGGAGTCTGATGACATCGCGTCAGACAGTTGGAGTCACAGGATATTCCTTGTACGAGATTTTCAAAACTTCACTATGTGTTGCATCGAGAGCCACTTCTTTTTAAACGGAAGATGGCTTTGATAGTTTTGCCTAAAATGCAGACATCAAACGGTAGAATATTGAGTACTACATCTAGCGGAGAGTCGCGGAAACAAGCCGTCTTTTTGCGTTTTGTGAGAATAGTAGTCAGATTTTTGAGTGTAACCTTGCTCCCCCTGACAAGCGATTAATATGGCCCGGAGGGTCTTCTAATCGGCTTATGGTCACAGAACTTGGTGTTGGTCTCTCGCAACAGTTTATGTTGTGAAGTTTTTTTTCACACGAGTGGAGGGGAGTTTTAATTTTTACTGCCGACGGCGGATTGATAAGCTTTTCATGACAAATTGTGACAGGTGCCAAGGGAAAACTTTTGGTTTTTCTGCTGAGGATTGAACTTGACAGTTCACTTCCAGAAAGTTGACAGTGCCCGGAAATCTTTAGAGAAAATATGTTTGAGCCAGGATTACTTCTTAATACTTCCTTTCATTGGAGAATTAGGTTAGATTAGATAGATAGGTGTCCCGTGGGACGCTCTTAGGCTCCTAGCCCATTGTGATGTCTATAGAATCTCTCTAAGAAAGAATTCTTCCTAGTGCCTAAGAAATCGTCTTCTGCTGTGAGAGAGTGCGGAGAGGAAATGAGTTGTACTTTCCTCCTCCTCCTCATTCCTACAGCTTCTGCAAAAAATCATTGAAGAGAGCTCCTAATCTTCTGGCGTGTTGTCCTAGTAGGCAGTGGCCTGTGACCAATAATGGTGCGAATTGGAGAATTGGAAAGTGGGATTCTTTTGACGTTACTTTTCTTTTTAATTTGTAGACATTTGTCTTAATGAATGTTGGTACTATTTCGCATGTAATATGAAAGTTTATAAATCGATTTCCCTTTCGTAATAATATACTCTTATTTAAATGAAGCTAACTGTCAGTTAAAAATGTTGTTCCGTAGGGTTGGGTTTGACATTTAGTATGAAAGCAGGAGTGATTTGACTAATAAACGAGAAAATATTACGCAAGTAATTTTTTTAATTTATTTTTTTGTAAAAAATGTTTACGTATAAATTATAAAAACGTATTAATCATCTAAAAGCACGCCATTATTTATAAGAATAATCATGACATTAATTAACCTCGCTCTTGAGATAATTTAATTCAGATAAACAATGTTCGTATTGGGAAGTTTTAGGCTGTGGGAATGATGAAAGATTCGGAAGCTTTTAGAAAAAAAAAATAAAAAAGAGAAGATAAAGATGGCATTTAAATTCGGAGCTAGAAAATCCTTTCGAAGGGACTTGCTAAAGTGTAAAATGTAATAACAGTCAAGTTGCGTTAGAACTCCAGACTCCTATGATCAGCTCTCCTCTATCCCGATTTCGAAAATCGTCTCGAATTTGTCTATGCTCACGTTGCTTGTGAGAGGAAAAAAAAAATTTTTTGGCGCGACAGCTTATAGGGAGGCAGGGCCTAGCTTCTCGTAACCATTCATGTTGTGTATAATTCTTCAATGTTTTTTCTTTTGTTTAAATTATGCAGAAAAATCGAAAGATGGTGCAAAACCGGAACCGGCGAAGGTGTACTCGTTCGAAGAAGCTGCCACTTTAACAGGAACCGGATACTTTCACTATTTCCTGTTTTTAGTTAGCGGACTCTGCTTTATGTCAGTGATGGTGGAGATTACGGGTACAAGTGTCATCTTACCATATACAAAATGTGATCTTGGGTCAACAATAACGGAGCAGGGCTTCCTTGCTTCTTCTGGATTCTTAGGCGTCGTTCTATCTTCTCATTTAATGGGATTTTTGGCTGACACATGGGGTCGGGTAAAAACGTTGCGAACCTCCCTTGTGTTTGGCTTTATTACAACTGTGGTTTCGGCCTTTTCTGTAAACATGTGGATGCTGATAGTGTTTCGCTTTTTGAATGGATTTTTCATGTCTGGATGTCAAGCTTGTGTCTTTAGTTATCTGGGAGAGTTTCATGGATATAAGACACGTGTGAAGTATGTTACACTTCTTTCAATCTTTATGCCACTTGGACTGATGTTTTTCCCTGGTAAGTTCATTTTACATTTGGCCAAGTGTCATGTTATTCTAGTTTCTTAATTGTTTTTAGGAATGTCAATAGGAGTTCTACCACTCGAGGTAAATGCGACGGTATTGGGTTTAAAATTTGAATCATGGCGGGTGCTACTTTTGGCGAATTCCATACTAACTTTGTTAGCCTTAGGTGGACTTTTGCTGACTCCTGAGAGTCCTAAATATGTGCTTATTCAGGGAAAACCTGAAGAAGCTCTGAAGACATTTCGAAAAGTGTTCCGACTGAATACAGGGAGGCCAGAGAGTGAGTATCCCGTCATGCAATTGCATAGCGAAGTGTCAGGTGCCAGCTTGAGTAGTGTACATGGAATATGGGATGCTTGCAAGCTGATTTGGAATCAAACAGTTCCTTTGTTTTACAAAGATCGAGTCCTGCATACACTTAATATTTGTTGTCATATGTTCATTATCTATGGCGTGGCTCAGGGCACCTACATGTGGTAAGGTTTTCTCTCATCGAATTCTTTCATAAATTTAATTTTCTGCTCTTCGTAGGTTTCCAACGATAATGAACCAACTGAATGCGAAAACTGGTCAAGGATATTTCCTCTGTGAAACTATGGACATGCCGGTTAATATCTCAACAAATGCTACAACTAATGAGGAAAGCTGTGATGTACCAGTCAATACTGGGAATTTGGAAGCCCTAACTCTATCCGGTCTAGCCTTCACCATTATCTACTTGATTATATCCATGTCTGTCAACTTTATAGGAAAGAAAAAGCTTCTAAGTAAGCTGGTTAGTGTTACAGAGTCTGTGTATATGATTCATACTTGTGATGTATTTCAGTGGCTGCGTTTTGTATTACTTTGGTGTGCAGTGTGGTGATTCACTGGGTGAGTTCCTTCGTCTGGTCTGCTGTACTTATCACCCTTATTGTAAACATTGGTAATTGTGGCGGCATTGTGGGCACAATTGCATTGGAATACTTCCCGACAAATACGAGTGCTATGGCAATGTGCCTTATATTTATGTGTGGTCGTTTGGGTGCTGTTGCTTTTAGTAACATAGTTGGAGCCTTTCTATTTACTAACTGTAATGCGCTGTTCTATCTATATGTCGGTGTAGTTGCATCTCTGACATTCTTTTCATTCTTCTTGCCAACAACAAGTGGACCAAAGAAATAAGAAAATAAAACAAGAAGGAGAACTAGAAAATGTGTTTATATTTATTAGCTTCAGCAGCTATCGCTTTTCAGCAAAAAAACAAAAGTCCATCCAGGTCGAGGTTTACTGTTATAAATGAAATTTCTCATGTTTGCCTATTATAAACTTTGTCGTCTGTGATATCACATTGGAACAATGTCAACCTCCAATGTTAAGATAATTACAAAATATCTATTTCATCAAGTAAATTATCTGAACTTCGTTATCGAATCTTTACAACAATTTGTGTGATCAACACACTGTTTCGCTGGGAAATTGATCCAGTAAACGAGGAGGTGTTCTGGAAGAAGGTTCAAGTAGTATTTTTGTTTAAACTGTTATGGATAATCCTGCTTATTTCAACGATGAACAAATAGGTAAGTCCTGTGTAGTATTTGTGAAGTTTATAAACTCTCTAGCTTCAGTAGACTGAGCAAAAATATGTCAAGCAAGTGTTGGTTTATGGAACAGGATGTCGTCTGTTGATCTTACAAGACTAGTTTAAGCACACCATACATTGATAAGTGGATCTATTAATTAATCGTCCTCATCTCTGTAGAGGATTTTAAGAATTTTGACCGAGCCAGGAAGACGATAAGGAAGAAGAGGGAGTGATATTAAAGCTATAGTCTCTTTAAATAATGTGAGTGTGGTCTCTACTTCTACGCTGTGAATCTTCCCACGAAAGGATATATAGCTCTTCGACAGTTTTGTGGGGTGTAAAGTCACGGATATAACACGCATAATACCAGTGAATAGAAGATAGGTTTGGACCCTCTTTGGACAGCCATGATTCTATAGACAATTGACTTGAAGATTGCCATACTCGTCAAAACTATTACTTCAATTATATGCACGTCTTGAAAGACTCATTTGAAAATATGAGCCATTTTGGAAGCTCAGTTGTTGTTTGACAGTCAGTAAGCCAACAATGTGAGACCTTGGACAAATAAGCACAAGTTAAATGGCAGCTTGTTTCATGAACCGACATATTCGTCAACATTTTCTCGTTTTTTTTCCAGAAAAATCTAAAAATGGTTTCAAACAGGAACTGGAACCGGAAAAAGTATACTCATTCGAAGAAGCTGTCGCTTTGACAAGAACAGGCAAATTCCATTGTTTCTTGTTGTTAGTGAGTGGCCTCTGTTTTATGGTTGTGTTGGTGGAGACTATGGGTATAAGTATCATCATGCCATTTATGAAATGTGACCTTGAGTCAACAATAGCAGAGCAGGGCTTCCTGTCTTCTTCTGGATTTTTCGGAATTGTTCTTAGTTCTCATGCCATGGGATTTTTGGCCGACACATGGGGTCGGGTGAAAACATTGCGGGCAGCTCTTGTGTTTAGCTTTGTTACAACTGTGATATCGGCTTTTTCTGTTAACATCTGGATGCTGATAGTGTTTCGGTTTTTGAATGGATTTCTAATTTCTGGATGTCAAGCGTGTGTGTTTAGCTTTTTGGGGGAGTTCCACGGTCATAAAACACGGATAAGGCACGTTGTACTTCTCTCGACGTTTTTTCCAATTGGATTGGTGTTTTTACCTGGTAAGATGAACTTGTGATCAAATCTCACGAGGCAAGGCTAAGTTTGGTTACTTACAGGAATGGCAATAGGAATTCTTCCATTGAAGCTAGAAGCGATGGTGTTCGGATTAAAATTTGATTCATGGCGGGTATTACTCCTTGCCAATTCGATATTAAGCTTGTTAGCCTTGTGTGGACTTTTGCTGATTCCTGAGAGTCCAAAATATGTTCTAATCCAGGGTAAACATGAAGAAGCTCTGAACACATTTCGAAAGGTGTTCCGGCTGAACACAGGCAGGCCAGAGAGTGAGTATCCTGTGACGAAAGTGTATATGGACGTTTCTGGCTCTAGCTTGAGCAATGTACATGGCATAAAAGATGCCTGTAAGCTTGTCTGGAGTCAGACAGTTCCGCTGTTTTACAAAGAACGTATTCTGCATACAGTCAACATAAGCTGCATTATGTTCGTCATTTATGGCATTTCTCAGGGCACCTTCATGTGGTAGGTATTTTCCTTTCGCAGACTATTTCAGTAAATTGATCTTTTCGTCCTTATACGTATATGTAGGTTCCCAACAATGTTGCATCACATGATTGGAAATGCTGATCAAGGATATTTGGTTTGTGAAATAATGCTGAGTGTAGTCTCATTTAATGCTACAGTTGTTGCTGATGAATGTGGTGGTCCAGTCGATACAAGTATGTTCGAAATCCTGGCCATAATCGGTGCTGTATTCACTGTTGTTTACATAATATGCGCCTACACTATCGATTTTTGTGGAAAGAAAAACATTTTAAGTAAGCTTAAGGGCATTCTGGATTGTGTAAGTTCTAATATTTTCGATTTCAGTGGCTTGGTTATTTTTAGCTGGCGCATGTTGTATAGCGATTCAGTGGGTGTATTCCTTCATACTGTCTGTGGTACTGCTGACTATTGCTTTAAGTGTCTCCAACTGTGGTGGCATTGTTAGCACAATATCTATAGAGTACTTTCCGACAAATATCAACGCAATGGCAATGTGTTTTATAATGATGTGTGCCCGCTTGGGTGCGGTAGCTGGTAGCAATTTAGTTGGCTTAGCAATATTTACTGAGTGCACGATGTTGTTGTATATATTTGTGGGTTTGATTGCTGCTGTGGCAATTCTTTCGCTATTCTTACCCGACAAGGGTGCAAGAAAAAGTTGAAGTAGTATATCTTAAGCTACGGGACAGGAGACTGGAGCCTGAAAAAAAAATATAAGAGTTGGTATAACAATTTGAACTGTGTTTCATTTTATGATATTTAGAGGGTTGCATACCTCGCAACTGTAGCTAGAAGCACACTTCGGCTTTGGGGTGGCAGTTCGATAAAATCGTGCAGCTCGTGCAAAATCGATCACAACATCGAGATATCTGATGGCCCGCTAATAATAATTTTCAGAACTTCTCTTTCCTTTCTCGAACCTTGTGGTACCTAGGGATAGGTAGGTAGAAGTGGTTGTAACTAGTGAACTTGCCAGAGACACAAGTAGCGCAGATGCGCCGTTTTGAAACCACAATTCACGTGACCTGGATGTTGGTGGGCGTAACTAAGAGTGTAGTTTTCATATTGTGGTACCCTACCTGTAGCCATTTATACGTATGAACTAACTTTGTTATAGAACAGAATTTGAGATCTAAAGTAATCGAACAGGGTTGGACGGAACAGCCACCTCCCGAGATCATGATTGCTGCCTGCAGCCTATTTTAGATTGTGGACTCTAAAAGCTGGCTTGTCACGTTCAAAATTCGGAGCCATAAGTAGGATGACATGCTTTTAGACGTCTTAATTGTTCCTCCCTGCGGAATTATCAATAGCCTAGCCATTGATCTTTTAACTAGCCCCAGAACACTTTGTCTTCTCAGTCCTGAAGTGCAATCTAACTACTATAATACAGTGCTCTGCTACTTCTTCTGTTGTGGCCCGTGGAATGTTTTGGAATTCTAACCGTGAATAATCATCTCGGGAACATGAACTTATTTGGTTAGAGCCGATGGTTGGTAGCATTTTCATAAAACCTAGTACCTCATCGTCCAAGGGTCTTGGCTCATTTGGTTCCAAAGCTTCATGAAGCTCTTACACTTGCTCTTTTTGATTGTCATTTCGAACTTCTTCGGCGTATTTTTATATCTCAGTTAGGACTGGATAGAAGTAGCCGTACTTCTGGAGCGTCAGTAGTTGTGAAATGCCATGGATCCTTATTGAGTTTTTTCCAAATTTCACCTCTGCCAAGATTATTCTTCTCGAATAAAAAAAAATGTTGGAGGCTATGTCCAACTGTACTTATTTGAGCTGTAGAAGTTGACAGAATGAGGTCCATTATCTTTGCTCTGTGCATCCTTTGTTCCAACTAACTTAAGTTCTGAACTAGTAGTCCTACATAATTCGAGAACATGTGCGTAGATATCGTCAGCGAAGTTTAGGTATTTCTTAAAAACTATCTGTGTCTATGGTGCTCCATCACTTCTAATTGACAGGGCTGCATGCAGAACATCGCTGGTCCCCAAAACGCATCCGTGTCACACCCCACTTTTGACTGTGAAGCTTGCTATTACAGCAACACTCTCTTTCACGTCAGGTAAGGTCTAGGTAGCGTCTAGGTTAAGGCTTTCGACAGTCTTCTCAAAGTTGATAGAGAAAAGTCGTTCAAAGTGCATAGCCATGCGATAATCAGAAGTTAAGGATTGGGAACCGCTCTTTACAGTATGTCGTTGGACACTTGGCAAGAGAGTGTAGGTCTGGAGGCTACTAGCCAATAACAAGGACAGATTATTCATATTTAATGTTAAATAAGGCGGGGTAGTGCTTGAGTCCTTGTTCGTCGGTCATATTATTGCTCAACAATTGGCAAAAACGATTGACAGTGACGAAAGAAAGCAGTGATTACAAAGCTCATGAAAAGTTTCAGAATATTTGATTCATTGCAAAAGCTGGAAGTGAAGTTGGAAAAGTTGGATCTTGTTCCTAAAAGCAAGTAAGTATTCCTTAAATTGTAAGAACTTCGAATTGAATTTCGGTTACCGTACAATGTTTCCTTGTTCCCACAATAGTTTAACCACAATTTAATAAAAAGGACTAGAGAAATCAAGTACAACATTCGTAATAGCATATTAAGAAGTCATATAGTAAACGGTAGCCTTTAAATTACTAGATTACAACCATAGAAGTCACCAATCCAGTTCCATATTGTGAAGCTAAACATTCGTTGCACATTATTGAAGTTCGACAGCCGGGGTATACGCATTCTGGATGCGAACTCGTGACGGTTGATAAAACGTTTTATGGTTGCGCCAATAAAAAAAAAAAAAAACAAGATGAGACTGTAATAGGAGTAAATTTACTCCCATAAATGGTGGGAAGATATCAGTCTGGATATACACGTAAGCTTGTTTGCTTCCCAGAGCCCCAACCTGTGTACGTTGATTCCTGGTGAGTCAAATTGCAAAAATCAAAAAACGGAAGATGTAAGCATATATTGTACATTCTGATGGCTTATGTATGGTGATGAGGAGCTTGGGAATACATTCTGCGGGAGTTGAATTTTTTGGCTCTGCGATTGACGCATGAGCCACTGCGACTTATAAGATCGATTGTGTTGGTCTGTGCCTATTACACATCCTTGATCTTCCTAATAAAGTTGAGAATTTCGCCAGTTCTTATGTCCTCAGGGGTCAGGATTTACTTACTCACTTAAGGTGGGGTGGGCGTTACGGGAAACTGCAAAGCGGACGAGCTAGCAAAGGAGGAAGCAGGTCAGAATCTCTCTGAAAATAGGGGGGAACCGCTTGTCTCTCTTGAATTTATTAAATTTCGCCTCGATACCGAAGCCAGAAGAATGGTTAATTGGAGGTGGAATAATATCAACACTTGTCTTTCTTTGAGACAGATCTTGTCTAACCTGGATCTGAAGCGAACAGGAAGACGTCTGTTTTTAAATAGGAAATATATAAGTATTATGGTAGGAGTTCTCACAGGGCATTGCTTGATAGGTACACACGCGACTAGGTGAGGCAATGATTTCTGCAGAAGCTGTAGAGACGAGGACCAGAAAGAAACGGTCACTCATTTTCTTTGCATCTGCCCTGCCCTTTCAAGGCTGAGAAGGCAAACTCTAGAGGAATTTTTCTACAAAGATTAAGCAATCCAGCCAAGCTCGATACTCACAAAATAAAGAGCTTTGCCTGTGGGTTTAAAGGGTTCTGCACATGATGCGGTACAGGAAAGGGTCTGCATCGTGTAGTTATCCATAGCTTCTTCCTGAACAAGGAAATCCATCAAACTAGGTTCCCGATGCTGGAAATCCAGTACTTTACGTGGTAAAACAATAGTAAAAGTGTGCTTCTGCTTAGCGGGAGCAGCAACCTAACCTTACATAACCTAACCTAAGATGGCGCTATATAAATAGATAAATTATCTGTGGACCTACGGAAATCATTTGCTGATTTTACTTTCACAGATTTATGAGAAGTTTTTGTGGAGATCACATTAATTTAAGGGAAATCTGATAATTTATAGCAATGACATTGTATTGTGTGTTTACAAACCACACACAAACACACACACTCCATATTCATCAATTTTGAAAGTTAAACCTTTTAAAACTCTAATCATCTCTTGTCAAAATGCATTTAAAAAACCATCAACTATACTGCCATCCGTTGGAAAAATTATTGCACCAATTTCATTGCATCCAAACGAGTGCATATATATTGGAAGCGAATAACTGAAACGAGGGAAATCTCTAGACCATCATGTGTAGAAATCTACACAGAATGCAACAAGTTCAAGGTTCAATGATTCTCTTTCTATAGTACAGCACGTTGTGGTAATCTAAAGTGTTAAGAACGCGTGCGCATGTATAAATACCGTGAGTGTTACAGATACTCTATACTCAGATGCAATGTACCCCTGCCCAAGCTCTTGTGGCCTCTAAATAAATAATCTGATAAATCAAGACTCGGCATTTATACCAGCACAGCTTACCGCTACAATGGCTTTCCTCCGGTAGAACCAGGCGCGAGTTAAGTCCAATGTGTGTTCGGGAAAGAATCTGGTAATGCAGCTAGAAATAGTGTGTTGCATTGATTGGGTTAGTCATGGATAGGTTTTTTGGTTTTCAAGTCTCGCCACGAAATACCAATCGATGAATGAATATTGCCCCTTGATTTATTGGGACATGATCTTCTTGGTGCGAGCACGATTGTGCTAGTGCTGTTACCTCTAATGGTGTTACTATGCCTTGATGTCTGGAATGGTTGCATTGTTCGCACTGTTTATGACAACGAAATACAAATGAGGAGCTGGGGTATTTTAATAACGAGTACCAGCTACTAAATGGAATTTAAAAATAAGTAATTGAAACACGATATGGTGTCTGAACCTATAGCATACCATTACCACCAGAAGTCAAAGTGAATTAGTCAATCGAGATCCTACGGACAAGAAGGTAGAATGTTCGAGAGTCACGACTGCGCCAATCGGGCCAGGCACGTGACCCACACTGCTTGGATAATCTCTTTTCTATGATCACTTTGAAATTGAATAAAATCGCAAGCTCATACGTAGCTTCGGGTCTTCTGGATGTGAATATGGATTTCGTCCAGCAAACTGCTAGAAG
This sequence comes from Criorhina ranunculi, assembly GCA_951813785.1. NCBI lineage: Eukaryota > Metazoa > Arthropoda > Insecta > Diptera > Syrphidae > Criorhina > Criorhina ranunculi. The sequence continues at coordinate 28,084,014 of OX638385.1, read as the reverse complement.
TTTTGTGTAAATTCGTTGTGTTATCCTTACAGAGAAGATTTTACTTAAATCCTACGAAACGGACTAGACGTAAACCTTAAGTAACGTAACATAAAAACTTTGAAGTTGTTCCTTAAAAGAAGTACATATTTGTCCAAATAGATAAATGGCAATCAACAATGCCAACTACAGTCAGCACCAGTCTACTCAAAACTGTATACCAGATTCTGTGTGCTGTTATACGTGAAGGTCATCGTTTTACTGCTCTTGAAGTGACCATGTCCTTCTTTAGCACCATCATCTGTATTTGAGAATGAGCCCTGGTATTTTAAAGTCGGTAAACGCTTATAAGAAAAAGGAAACCTTGAGACTTTTTGATAACATCTTGTAAACCAACATTAGGGGCGATCTCTTTTGTTCTAAACTGTTTGGAACAGTCCTCATTGAACAAACCAAATGCCATCAGAGTGCCGATTGACTCAAGTCGGTCCCATGATTGCTTTGAAAGAATAGTTTTGGTTCAAAAAGGCGAATGAAGATGTCCTAAGTCGCTTCTAGCTAAACATTTTTTGTAAGATATTCGGTCCCCTTTGCGTTAACGGGCTCTGGAGGAGGAGCTTCAACGACAAATTAAACAGCGACATCGAACTGGTTAAAAAACTACGCATTAGTCATTTAAGATGGCTAGGACATGTAGCGCGAATGGACACTAACACTTCGGTCCGAAGAGTCTTCGAATACAGCCCGGAGGGACAACGCAATAGAGGAAGATCTCACCTAAGGTGGGGCGCATAAGTAGAAAGGGACCTCAACCAACTTAGAGTGCGAAATTGGAGGCGATTAGCTAAGGACCGGGCTAACTGGAGTAGCTTGTTGGTAAGGGCCCAAGGAAAGATATGTAGGTATAGCAACGTATCTTATGCGCTCAAGTTTCATACATACTGATTCTTAGACTATGTTGCATATCCTGCATGTGTTATCCTGTACTACTTTCATGTTTCCCAGCAGTGTCCTGTTAAGTAGGCTGTGACTATTCTAAGTTGTAGAAGCTGCTTCGGTTCTGGAAAAAGATTGGTAAACATATTTTGGCTTGTCTGCTACCTTTGGTTTCCGACCAGTAATGGTGTGCTTTTTCTTTTAACGAATTATTCACACAGTGCTTGTTGAAAGATTACAGAATGGTCTTGGCATCATGAAGTTTGATGCAGAGCCTTTTCTGGCTAGTTGGCCCGTCTTTTCATTGTCTTTATACCCGCTATTGCTAGAAACCCAGTTGAAATGAGCTCTGTTTGTGTGGTTCAGTATAGGAAGCCGGGAGAGGATCACTTTCCTATCTTTAGTTATGTAGACGTGAAATGTTTCATATAAGTATATAGATACGGATCTGGCAATTAAGGACACGATTTGTTTTTTGGTTAGAAACTGTCGGTGATTTGATTGTTTAGCTATAAATGCACATATTTGGCGTGACAGCTTATAGAGAGCCAAGGCCCAACTTCTAACAAATATCACGCTGTGCGTGTTATATTCCTCGCAAAAATGGAAGGAATCTACAGTTTTATTGCCGACTCTGAACGATGGATTGAGAAGCTTTTGCATGACAGATTAAACTCTTGCAAGTTGGTCATGCCTGCAGAGAGGTCGTGCCTCGAAAAAAAGGCCGGGGGGTTTTGAAGATAGAACCTGAGTCCTTTCGCTTAGTAGTTCGGGGCACTAACCCCTAAACCACGGCAATTTTGGCTCTAGCCAAAAATATTTCAAATTCATATTGAGGAGCTCTTTCAATGGAACTGGACAAGAACCAACTTTGCCATTCCTTCGATCTATGTACTTAGATTTGACTAATAAATTCTTATTGTACTGTTAAGGGTTCTAAACACCCTCCTTGCAAGAAAAATGCAATATTAACCACTGAAGTAAGACTATTAACACTGTGTAGCCTTTCTAGCTAAAACCCCCCGGGCCACAGTTCAATGCATGTAAGTAGGTCCCTCCAACATTGTACAATTGAACTATTTATACCTACCCATCCTCTCATCAATTTAAGTACTTTCGTCGACGCTTCTGTTTATGCATACAAAAAACACGTGTCTATTGAAAATTCCTTAAAATTCCAGTCAGGTTGAAAATTTTGTTTCTTCCCATTTTTTTATATTCTTACCACACATTGAACGAGATTTCGCGGGATCAAATAGCTTTCGAAGATATACGACAACGACCCTCTGCACATACAAACATAAACATACACATACTCTGCAGGCAAGCAGGCACACCGGGCCAAGCGAGGCCAGCCCAGGCCAGGCCAGGCATCATGGCAAACAACGTGTCTAGGACCACTTCGAAGAATAAACGTTCCAGTCAAAACGATAAAACCCACAGAAAAGAAGAAAAGTGGAAAAGCGGTTAAGTAAATGAAAGACACACCAGACCCAACGAACAAACATGTAATAAGCTTGGAAAAAAGCGACACGAACGATTGAAATAAGAGAAAACAAAAATAAATATGCAAGTAGAAAAAAAAAAGTAAAATATAGCGGTTCAGTTATTTACAAAAAAAAAAAAAAATAAAGAAAGAAGAAAACCAAGGAAAAGATAAAAAAAAAAAACATCAAGATGAAGATACAAAAAGAAGAACAACAAACACTCAAGAAGACGGGCAACAATTCAACAGAGAAAAAACTTAACCAGCAAAACCGTCAACGAAGCACGAAGGGGAAGAAACGTGGACTAAAAAGCCAAACGGACACAAGAAGTAGAAATACTTGTAAAGCGGTTTATATGAATGATGGTGATAAACGTTGAACGTTGAAGAAGAAGAAAAACAACCGACGAAGACGACTACGGCTACGGCTACGAAGAAAAAGAAGAAATGCCTTTCTACGTGATCACCTGTTCCATCGCAATGTTATGCTGGACTCTGACACTGACTTTGACTTTGACTCTGTATGTATCTGGAAAGAGTATCTCAAATTTTTAAGAGTTATTCTGGAGTTACAATAGAGTTTCCAGCTCAAAACAAGTGTTGCTGTTGCCGGATGGATACGTAGAAGTGGTGGAACTTCAAATTTAAAAAAAATTGCTAAGTTGCATACGTTTTTTGTTTTTCTCTCTCCAGGTATAGACCCACTGTACTAGTAACATCCCTTCTTTAGCTGGTCATGGAAAGGCTTATCAAAAAGGGTAACCAATCTCCCCTTCAATCTAGTGAAGATTAATGGCAATCAAAGAGATTCTAACGTGACTGAGGAATAATTCAAAATTAACTTTAGCTGGGTGCCGGAGCATAGGGACTTTGTAGGTAACGTTATGGCTGTCGAACTTTTCAGACAAGAAAAACTCTATTGGGAATCTTAATGTGCCTGTCGCTTTGTAAAGACTGCTACTGAAAACATGGATGGATCCACCTGCCTCATCACCAAACGTAAAAGTCTTTCCCTACCTAATCACCATAATGAGTGCTAGGTTGGACCTCCTCTTTAATGATTTTAGCAGAAGCTGTATGGACGAGGCGGAAGAAGAAACTGTTCTCCACCATCTCTGCATGTGTCCACCCCTCTCGGCTTGAAGAAGACCTTATTTAGCTTCCAGCGACTCATAGCAAGCTCTGGCTGTTTCTGCCGGTAGTTTCTGGAGACAAATTCAGATCCATGTAACAGCACAAAGAACGGAAGTGGTTGTCTGGTACTGTTCTACCAGAAACTCGAGGTGCGCCGTTTTGATATAAAGGACCTATTCTGGTCTGCATCGAATGCAGCCAACCTAACCTACCTAATCTTGGTCTTTTATCTAATAAATCATGTAAATAGGGCACAGCAATTAGCCACCAGAAAAATGAAAAGTAGAGTGCCAAGCTTTTCGTTGACATTTCAAATTTCTTACTTGCTAGACCAAGACGTATTTCTTTAGGAAGCCAACTGTTCTTGAAAACACTGATCCCTGATAGTCAAATTAAACTTACAATTGCCTATTGTAAAACTAAACTTTTACTCTTAAATTTTTGAAAAAAAATAATATATCTTTCCCACGTATTAGACCAATAAATTATTTTCCTAACGACAACCGTATCATATTTTAGGGTGCACAATTCTTAGGTGATTACAATAATACAGCTAAGATATAATTAATTAAATTCGTTTTGAAAATTTAAGTATCTACTCCGTTTCATCCGAAACTCAGTCAACTGCAACTCGTGCAGTATCTTGAGAAGATATTACCACACCAAATATAGTATCAAATGCTCAACAAAATAACCGAACAAGGCGAAGAGACCATCGTTAACACTATACCAAGAGCCATCATCATCATCAACATCATTATCATTATCATCGTTGAAGATATGTAACACCATACAGAAGGCAAAAAGACGAACAAGTGGTTCAAAGCAAAGAAAGATGATGAAGAAGAATAAGCTCAGAAGAAGGTAGGCATCTAACCGTTTTTCTTATTTTATTTTTAACTCGAATTTGAGTGTAGTTTGGTCTCCAGAATATCTAGAATACCACTGCTGTTGGTTAGAGCTAAGACTTGTGCACCTTTGGTCAGATATTTTGCGTTTGTCATTCGTACTGCGAGCACGTGCCTATTTGGGGCTTTAAAAAAATTCCTATCGGTATAGAAATTCATCATCATCTGTTTTTTTTTTTCTTGTGTCGGTTTTAGTGAAAAAGGATGCGAAAAAAATCTTATCAGCTTGAGATACATTTTAACTGAAAGTGTTAAGAAAAAAAAATTTCAAATTGTTAGTGAGTTTCCAAAACATCAACAAAAAAAAAAAAAAAAAGAAATAATAATAATAAGCAATACAGTCTCTGATGGTGAAAGTAACACGTTCTTGACAAGAGACTCGCACTGGGTTGTTACAAGTAATTTACCGTCATATTTTGTTGCAGTGACCTCTTCATGCTTTCTACCTGTGACATTCGTAAATAATACGGTTTTCCTAATTTGGAATTTATGTACCTCAAGAATCCTGCTTATAACCGATCATTTTGAATGTTCTTTACTTTACTTTTCATCTCTTTTAGCACATTAAGTCCCGTTGTTGTTGTGTTGCCATTGATCTACTGATCTATATTTTTATAATTATGATTTGTTGTTTGAATCGATCAAGAAATACATATAAATGTTTAAATTATTAGAAAGATACAGATACATCTTTGGATGTATACTTGTATATGCTGTTAACCCGCCTTTTTCTTGTTGGCCGCATTCTACTATTTTCCTATTTAGCAGTAAGCTCAGTGAAATTACATTATCGTATCAACAGAGTGTGCTCCACACTGTTTCTGGAGTCAATTAAAAGAGAACTCAGATAATTTAGTATCTTTTGGATACGCTTGATTACCAGTGGGTCTTCTGGAAATCGGCGAAGTGTGAATGATGAGTGTGCCATGGATGTGCGGTGTGGTGTCTGGTTTCACAAAGTCTTCTCAACCGACAAGTGGATTCACAAGTCTTTCTCTTGTGCTCTTGTGATGATTTTTGGTTTTTTTTTTTTTTCAGATTCTTTTATATCAGATACAGTTGTTGATGAAACAACAAATCAAATACTTTTTAGAAATTTGATTTTTTAGGATTTTAATTGGATTATATGGCACACAGTTTAGTAATCAAATAATTAGGAACTGTTAATTCAATTATGGTTTTTTCTGTCTGTTTGTTTTGATCGTAGGTCAATGGAATGTGGTCTTTGAAAAGGTACCGACTACTGACATTATTAAGTTGCAAAATCTTTTCTATCGACAGTCATTAATCACTTATCGTTGATGACCTTATTTCACTCACTCAGTAGAACTGTATTTTCATAAATTTTTCAAATAAAATCCATTAACTTTGTCTATACTTTTAGTTAGTGTCAAATATAACAATTGAAACGAAAAGAATTAATAAAAAAAAATTAGAATCAAAGAAAGAAAAAATAAAATAAAAAAAAGTTCTAAAGTGAAAAGATTTGTGTAAGAAAAAATCAAACTTTAAGTGAAAAAGAAGTTAATCACGAGCAGCCGCTGACCAATTGGATAACCATCACAATATTCTCTTTAAATTCGAAGGTAAGTACATACCATTATTTTTTTTTATTTTTAAACTCAAGACTAACATCTTGGCATCAGTCAGAGTTTGGCGAGGGAAGGTCCTTTGTCATACCGCATACATCTATAGCTTCATCCAGAAAACTACCTGCAGAACCAGCTGGAGCTTGCTATGAAGGGCTGGAAGCTACCTATGCTGTTGTCAGCCAATTCGTGGTAAAAGCTAGCTCTTAAGTAGTCTCTTCTTTGAGGTGGATGATCGTTTCCTTCTCGTCCATGCAGCATATACTAAAATCTCATATTAGAGGAGGCAGAGCCTATTGGACTGCCTGCCAATGTCTCGTTATAACTCTCACTATGGTACTGATAAGCAGCCTTTCTGTCTGATTAGACAGCGAGAACCTTTGTAATCCAGCTTCGGCCAAATCTATTTGGTGATGAGGCAGATGAATTGGCCCATCAATCTGCGGTTGGTGATGTCGATCGTGTTTCTTTTTAGTAGCAACCTGCAGGTGACGAGAGTAATATCAAGATTCCCTCTTTCCGGTAGAATCGACAGAGTTGTACCTTGCCTGTCAAGTTCATCGGTCATGCAGTTATCTGTAATATGTCTGCAGCGGCACCCTAATAAGAAGGGTGACAAATTCCAGGGATTTTATCGCAGCTTGGTCCAGCATCTAATCAGAAAAATTTTTTAAAGATTTCATTCAAATTTCCTCTCCAAATTAAAGTTATAAAGTGCGTTGTGGTTTCTGAAATTTCAAAGAGCGTTTTGATTGGATCTTACAAAAAGTTGTCTTGCTCATATGTCAAATTTCAAGTTCTCGTCCAATCAGAATTGGAATCTGCCCATAGCTTAGCATTTCAACAGGGATGTACGTATTTAGTTTGACATTTGACAGGTTAAGTTTTATTTTCAATTTTCTTCTGTCACTGATAAAATATTAACTGTCATCTGTCACTTTTCGCTTTAATCATCACTTAAATGTAACATTGTCCTAAATACAATAGAATCGTTACAATTATTTAATTTTAATTGGAATTACCACAACAAAATAGAGCTTGTTCCTCTTCTTTTTCTGCGGCATGATTAAGCTATAATAATGCGAATTGGAATCAGATACAGAAAAGTAGTTCGCACATGGGAATTAAAAAGGTGAACATGAGTAATAAACAAGCATTTTTATACAACCTTTGTGTGCTAACTCCAATGTGATGAACTCAATTGACGATTGGGTTTAAGCTTCTTTGTACGGTTCATTAGATTGGTTTATTAATAAATGAGATTGGAAAGTAGATATGTTTCCAAAGGCTTTAGAAGTAGAATTATCGTAGATTGCAAGGATCTACATTAAGTTACTTTTTTTAAATTTTTTATCTTCTTAGATGATGTTAAAGAAGTCGATGAACAAATGTAAAAAAGCTTCTCTAAATAGTTCCAAAAACCCTTGATTGAAGTAGAAAGACAGAGCTTCTTCATCACTGATTTTATTTCGTACATCAAGCATTTAAAAAATAAGGCTTCAGGAGTGACGAATCTCAAATGTTTAGTTACAGACAACAAAGAAACTCTAACTTCTGTTTTAGGTAACTATTCCCAAGCACCACAAATGCATTTTAAGCAGCTGTTTGGTCTGATGAAAGCTGAAGACCACAATACCAGCTTATCGGTCAGAACTCTCTGTCATTTCTACCAACAGAACTCTTCTGGCCGTCTTTCTGGTTGTGCATAGGCTGGAGCATACGCATAGGAAGTGGCCTGTGCACTTTTCTACATCTGCATTCCCTCAGACTCTGCATAAATCGTCGCATTTTTCTTAGGTCGACCTCGACAGCCAGTAGGTTGTGGCCTGTAATAAGCCCTATGAAGAGCGTAAGGTTTTATCTGTTTAGAGCAAGAATGTGCCTCGTTTTTATTTTATTGTTATTTGTCCAGAGTTCTCTGAAGATGCAGCATGATGAGAGTGTGCTTCATCTCTCATCAGCTTGTCTTTGGAAGTCTAGTGCTATTTTGGATTTAACGAGTGCCAGAGGATGCTACTGATAGGTTCTGTTCCCTTCTGATCCCTTCCTACTTAGCACGTCCCTTCCCCGTGGATACCATTGTGTCCCGAGACTCATTAGAGTGTAACGTTGTGATTCGCGGCGAGTGTTATAAGTTCGCTACGTCTTACAAGCTTTATTGTGGTTGAAATGGCTTTAATAGCAGCTTGACTGTGTATGTAAATATCAATGACTTTCCTAGAAACTAGTTTCATTGATGGTTTTCCCATAGTTCTTGGTTCCAAAACGTCTTTTTAAATCTAGATAAGACAGTATGTAGTCGAAGCTGTAACTAATCCTTTTGGCAGTAGCACCAGTTGACCGCTTTAATATTCAATTTTAACTCATTCCACTATGTCAGGAGATGTCATTTTGAGGACTTAAGAATGAGAGAACTTAGCAAGTCCATAGTTTTCATTGCTTACATATGTAGTCGAAATTAAGCTTACGAGTCGTTTTAAAAGGTGGTGATAAATCAGTCCTCAAAAGGAGTGTGGAATTCAAGAAACAACTGGATATCTACATTTTTCGACTTGTAAAGTTTCACACATCCTGGATATTTCTTAATACAACTTGTACTTGGCATTAAAATGAGATCAAGCCTTGGCCCTCTATCGACTGTCGCGCCAAATAATTGTATTTGATGTTCAATGCCCAATTGTAGGTTAGGTTAGGAAATCTTTTCCCCGTCACACTCAGGTCAATGTAGACCCATTGTGATACCCTAGGAGTTGCAGCCCTTTTACTTGGAACCATAAGCCAATACTCTATCAAGCCAGCCCGAGGTGCTGATTAATCTGTAGATGTCGAACACAGACTTGTCGGATAGTTCTTCTAGATCCTGGTAAAAGTGTCTTCCAAGAATCTTAAATCTTATTTGGCAGACTGCTGGGCAGTGGCAGAGAAAGTGTGGAGTGTCCTCATCTACTTTTTCGTCTCGACACCCCCCGTATAGGTCATCCGTGTTCAATTTCAGTCTTCTTGCGTGGTAGTTCAGCATGTTATGCCCGGTGATCTATTAAAGAATAAAATATTTTTTTTGGTTTTCTATTGTTGTAGAATGACCATATTCTCCTAGTTATAACACAGGAGCTGTAGTCCTTTGAATTTTCTTCCCAACTTCCCGTTTGAGGTTCCAAGGAGGGATTTTAGCGGTGCTCTTGGCTTGATCGGTCTCTAAAGAACATCCTTTCCTTGCCAGCTTATCAGCTGTCTTGTTTCCAGGCACCCCTTTGTGGCTAGGGACCTAGCAGAGTCTTATATTTTGCTGCCTGTGCGACTTACATGCTTTGATTTTATTTCAGGACTTGCTCTTATTTCCGTCCGGCAACGATGATAAAGGTAATACCATCTTGTGGTAGTGCCTTCATTACAACCTGTTGGGCAGCCGTTGTCCCTGTAGAGGTGGCGGTTCAGCATGAACCCATGTAGCACTAGATGTGCCTTTTTGTTACCGTTGTCCCTGTACAATTGTAGATTGAGGCTCAAAACTTTTCGAACGATCCTTTAGTTATTTTGAGAAAAGTACAAGTCGCGTCACGTTAACCATGTGCATAAGAGACTTAGGACGTAAAAGCTATAAGTCAAGACTGTCTTCTTCCAAAAAATCAATCGCGATCTCACTTATAATGTCATTTATACCAATTAGAGTCTGCAAAGAATAGCGAACATTTAAATAGGTATAAAACTGTCCAAAGGTCGTTTGGTGTCCTACATTAGGACGACAGAACTTCGCTAATTTTTATTTTTTTTTATAAAATTTCATACGACTTAGATCAAGCCTTTCCAAACTTTTTTTCAAATCAAAACATTGAAATCCATCGCAATGCAAATTTTGTTTTGCTAACTTTTTCTCTATAATTGTTATCAAACACAAATCGCTGCTCACTGTCCGATCGAGGGGGGGGGGGCGAAATTACAACAAAAACCCGTACATAAACATAAAACTGAACAAAAAAAACTTTCTAATATTTACTGTAAGATAACTTTACAAAAAAAATCTACGAGACTAATTTAAATAATTTTGCTACTCAAATTTCACTCCATAAACATGTTAAACTCGGTTGACAATAACATTTTTAATGTAGCTAAAGCAGCAGCAACCTCACATCCAACTACTTACTTACTACTTTCCATGGAATGGATATCTCTTTCACTCGTCGTCATTGCGGTCTGATCTTAAAGCCGAAGCATTTAGATTAACCAAAAATGCTTGACCAACAATAAACTGCTAAAAAATGGGACACTGCATCATCGAAAGACGACGAATCATGATCTTCTTCTTTGGTTTTTTTTTTTTGGATGTATATCTACGCACACGTAATATAGCTACGACATTCTTTGTTGTTGTTTTACTTCAAAATTCAAACAAAATACACGTTAAATATACGAACAAGAATCAGAAGATCAGAAGAGAAGAAGATGAAGATGAAGAAAATCGAATGAACGAAACATTCTTGGCCGTCTTCAGAGAGAAGACGGCGCTTTGAAGAATCCAGTTTTGTTTTTCTTTGGTTAATTTGTATTTTTTTTTGAAATCAGAACTCAAAACTTGTCCCGCAGTTTGAAATATCGAAGAATTGACATGCCGGAATTTGTATGTCGGCAAGTTGATTTTGATAATGTATCTAGATAGTCGTACACGATGATGATCGTCTGGAACGATCAATTCCATGAATGAAATGATCGATGTCCAATGATTCGGGTGGTTTTTCTCTTGCGATTCATCATACAAAAGATAAAAAATGCAACGTTTGTCTGGTGATGTTTCAATATGTTGGCCCACTTGCACCTTGTTGTTGCCACGAGTCACCCAAAAAAAAAAAAAACAGTGTCACCACTAATTGTAAGTCTGATCAGCTTTTTAAGTTCGGTGTTACATTTCCCAACTTTTAGATCTAATCAGAGATACGAGTATATCCGTCCGACTAACCGTGTGCAGTACAAAGAGATCTTTGCTTGAAATGGCACGCCATGCCACAGCACTGGGGCGCACAGATAAATATTGAAAACGTATGAAGTTGACTAACCTAATAAAGACCTGTTTTGAATAATAAATATCTGAATGTGTATCTAACTGAATTCTGAGTCTGGCTGGGTAAATCTAAGATAGGCATTTTTGTTTTTTTTTTCGGAGTAGTTATCTATATGTAGCTCTCGGTGTAGAGAAGATATTTAGGTTTCGGTGATCTCTTCTTCATTTCGATGGCAATTTATGCTAAATAAGACGTTCAACAGTAAATCGTGTATGTGATGTGATGAGTTGATTTTGTTTTCGTGGTTAAGTTACAAATTAGTCACCTAGTTTTGTGGAAAGAGGGAGATTTTGCAGTATTCAAGTCACAAGTGACATACTAAAAGACTTTGAGTTTGGATTTAAATAACAAATATCTGGTGGCTTGGCTATACTATGTGTTTGAGATATTAATCACTTTTGCTTGAATTGGTTAATTGATACGATCGGTGTCTAGAAGCTCTGTTGATTGGTGTAATGATTTGCGGAAGCTTTGTTGTTTGTAAACATTCGTGTGAGGTATGCATGTTGCTCTTTTGGTGTCATGGACGGTCCAGGGGTAACAAAAGTAAATGAGCTAAAGCTAAAGAGAATCTGAATCTAAAGCTAAATGCTTGGAATCACTCAAATTTCACATTTTCAGCTAGAAAAGGGAAAATAGTAGACGGTTTCAGTGCTGATTATGTTCATATCCCAAAACACAGTCATTGGCTCTTTTGAAGGCATCCTTTGGTATCTACTACAACTTTAAGTAGTAATTCTCGAATTGTTATTTCCCCAAACTTAGCAGGAAGGCACTTGTCCAGAATTAGGTTCTCTGAGGGCCTTCTATCTTTCGTGACGGGGACCAGAAAAGCTCTGCAAGCTAAAATATCTTTTGTGTCAAGCTAAATTTTACTACAAATGGAAAGAAGTGTGATCCCGATTAAAATCGAGATCGTAGAAGAACCACAGGATCGTGCTTGCAGTTGAGGTGTTTTTGAATGCTTCGCATTATGGTAAAACATTCGGACAAAATACGATCAGCAGTCTGAGACTTTTTGCGGCAATAGAAGAACAAACCAAACGAGTGTCATTATGAATGAGGATAAAACAAAGTACATGCTGTCGACCAAAAATCGATCCGTCGAACACCGTCTAGGACAGAACTTAACAATCGACTGCTATAATTTTGAGGTAGTGAAGGAGACAATATAAACTCCAAAAATGACACCCTACTGAAGCTTCGACGAAGGATAAACTTAGGCAACCGCTGCTACTTCGGTTTGTCCAAACAACTAGGGCCCAAAGTCTTAACTCGAAGGGCCAAAATCATGCTCTACAAAACCCTGATCTTGCCAGTCTTGCTTTATGGAGCTGAATGCTGGACGATGAGTAAGACAGCGGAGCAAATCTTGGGATCTTTTGAAAGAAAAGTTCTACATCGAATATTTGGTTCTGTCTGCGACAAGGGAGAATGGCGGAGAAGATATAACTGCGAACTCTACGAGCCGTATAAAGATGTTGTTCGAATCCGCAAGGCAAAAACCCGTCGACTGCACTGGCTCGGTGACATCGAGCAAATGGACGAGAATCTTCGAATCCCAGCCAAACCTGGTTCACGAAGAAAAGAAAGACCGAACCCCCGGGTTAAAGATGAGGCAATCGCGGACGCCAGAAACCTTGAAGCAGCGTGTCCGAGACCGTGAAGAATGGAAAGCGGCATTAGTTCAGGCTCAGACTTTTCAAGGGTCGCTGATCTAATTACTTAGTAAGTATACTCAGCAATCTATTAGTCTTTCAAACAAAGTCAAAAGATGTCCCAGAGAGTGAGCAGTATCAGGCTTGCTAAGAGTGAGATTATCTTGATTTCTTTTATCGTACAAGAGGCTGATGGTATTTGTCCTGGACAACAGGACTCTGTTCCATTTTGAGTTTCCTTGGTAGTCTCGAGATCTGACCTACAACTTTATGTGGCTGGATAAGCCGCAGGAGGGAAATAAGATAGACTTAAGGATTCGATTTTGTGTCTCAAATAGAACGACTAAAAGTCTCAAACGTGACGCATGTCAAGAGAAATTATTTGTTGTTTATGAAACTATAGATCTTCTTAATGCCCAAGTGGAATAGGTTAAGTATCCGTTGCATTATCTTGCCATTATTCTCACTTGTTTTTAAGTAGATAATGATAGTTAATTACTATTTGAAAAGTAGGCAAGAACTTCTTCAACTTCATAAGCTTGTTATTTTGTGGAAAAATTGATGACGATTCCGTTCAACCGTTTCGTTCGCTTCGCATGTCTGCCTAGGAGGTGGTGTATTGTTTGTCCATTAAGGTTCAAAAGGTTGAGTTCCGATCTCTTAGGTACAAGAAAAGGCTAAACAAGCCTCGAGCTCAACATGTTGCTATCTATGGTTATATTTCGATAGAGCATCTATGCGGATCAGGCGTTTCCTACTGTTTTTATTTATCTAGAAGAAAGCCTTGTCTGGCCAGCTTTATCGTCTGGCGCACAATTTCCTGGAATGTCGGTATGACCTGGTACCCAAGAGCTATAGTTTTTTAAGTCGGGATTTAATCGCGCTCTCATAAAAATTTTAAAGTCTACTTCCACCGATGTTTGAGGCATTGACAATCGTTTGATGTTTTCTGGAAGGAGATATGTTTAGTTCAACTTAATTCCTTTCAGTTCTGAGTTGATGGTGAGTAATGTATGTTCCTCGTTAAGCTCTTCATAAACTTGCTAAATGCGCTTCTAGTTGAACAGTGAACGTGCTATATGTACATTGTTCTGTAGGAACTGTAGACGGAATCTACTTGTTTGTGAGAAACATTTCTCGTGGCGGTTTCTAAAAAAGTAAGTAAAGTCTATGGCTCGACGAAGTATGCCTACAATTAAGCTTATGAGTTCAATCGACGACAAATTGCAAAGTGATCCTGAAGCAATCTATGCATTTTCATACCAATAGTTTCACTTGTAGTTTCAAACGCAACTGATAAGAAAGGCTTTAAGTATTTTTCGAGTGGTCAGAAGTTGTTCTACATTGGCCTTCCAAAAGATGCATATTTCCTTTTCGAATTTAAAGTTTAACTTTGTTACGGTCATGGACTATCTGGTGATGATAGGTTTACAATTGAGTGGCCTAGTTGCAAAACTCACTAAGTCCACTTTTTGAGCAAAATTTAATAATGATGCAGTTTGATCTCACTATGATAGCCATAGCTATCTGCATCATTACTAAAAAATTTTCAAAAATGGCAGGTAGTGAGTTTTGCAACTAGGCCACTCAATTGATCTGACATCAAAGTACCTACGTAGATATTGGCAATCATTGTCAGTAGCACTTCACCTTGTTAATTTGTAGGCCTCATTGGCATCCATCAAACGCCAAAAACTGTAAGTTCGGAAGAAAAGTAAAAAATGTCTCGAGTTTTACTTTTCTTTGGCATTTCTCAAGTTGTAACCATTTTTTGATGTACTTTTACTTTTTTTCCCCTCAATTTACTGAAGTGTATCGTTTGTTCTACATCTGGAATGACAACAACAAAGTCATTAGCATGTATACTTGTTTGTAATGTCAAATAGAACCTTCAATTACCGAGCACTGAGGCATAATTTTCCTTCTTTAACCGAAGTTTTCATGAAAAAAAAAAAAAATTAAAATTACTCAAATTTTCCGGTTATTAAATAAAAATAAGTTATTTAGAACAAGTTTTTTTTTTTTTTCAACTTCGCTAAAGTACTGTATGCATAGTTGATCTCAGAATTGAAATCCAAATACTTTTGTGTCCTACATTCCATGGGAACACTCCTTTAAAAAAAAAAAAAAAAAAAGCATGCGGGTGATGACACTTGGTGACACATGGTGACACTCAAATGCAATCTAAATCTAAACTAAAGAATTTCTCATTTCACTTTTAGCTACTTTCCTCCTTCATTTTGACAAATTTGGATTTATATGCGGGACTTCTCTTTCGATTACAAGCAAATCGCCCATAAAGATTGAAAGATTTTTCATCGTCTCATTAAAGTTCTCTGAATATTTTCTATTTAATTTAATTTTGTTGTGAATGCAATAAAAATTTTAATTGCACGGTTTATTATGGTTTTGGTTGGGATGGCAATCTAAGGAATTGGAGAAGATGTTCGCTAGACAAATATGCATTTAAGGAATGCAAACAGTTTTGTTGATTTCTCTTAGCGTTTATTTTTTTTATTTATAGAAACTATGGAAGAAATGTTTATACTATGGTATACATAACTTTTCTGGAAATCGGATTTTATTGATTTGTTTTTTGTGAGCGATACTTATTGTGGCCACCCATTTTGTGTCAATGTAGTAATGCGGAACCGAATTCGGCCAATTTAAAGGTCTACATCTCAAAATGGTAAAAAAGGAGTTCCTTTATCGCTGAATGTTGCCTCTGTCGACAACTAAATGCCAAAGAGACAACTTCTGTCGCACTAAAGTTTACACTTTATTTTGTTGTCACCAAAAATTTGTGAAATGTTGGTTGTGTCGTATAATATTTACAATATTCTCGTATTTTTTGTTCGGTTCTGTACTTTGTTATCCCAATGGTCACCGTAGCAATCTGATGTGATTCTCGTTAACTCAAAACACGCATCGGTTTGCATAAGTTGGCGATAGGATCTTTGTCTTTAGTATTGTAGAAGTCGCTTCCAAGATTTTCCCCGTCTTTAAGATAATTATACATGCACGGCGAACATAAGTGGTTTTTTCTTAAGGACTCATCGGGTTTTTAGTCGCATTCAAAAGGCGAAGATCAAAAACTGGTTGAAAAGTCTGCTTTCAGACATTCGCGATCGTCTATTCTCTAAAACAGCCACAAGGTTATTCAAATTATCTCGATTCTTATCGTAAAAAAATCGAAGGAAGAATTTTGTATTTTTTTTCTTGGACTAAGCCCTTACATTTATTTATACAGCTTTTACAAAATAATCTGAATATTCGAGTAACGCGTCTGGTTTTCTAAACTGTGGGTGTTTTGAAACAATTACCGTGTCGTGGTTCCTTAAGTTTAATGATATTTTGATTGACCAAGCAGATGACCAAATGTGAAGCTATTCTTTTTGACATTTTGCAACACAAATTCGATATAGTCGGCTTATTCGTGGTCTACCAAGACTGGATTAATAAGTCTGGTATGTCTGAAAACTTTGGTTTTCACTTGATTTTTTTCAGAATTTTAGTGCCTTCTAAGAATCTCATGAAGACTAGTATTAGGTGCGCAAGTAAGTTCTCGCTGTTTTTCAATAGATGGCTCCAGCAGTAAGTACTGGTCGATTTTGACATATCCAAAACTTCATGAACCGATTTTGTGGCAAATAATCGTCATTTGCGGGAAGTGTTGATTTTCTTCTTTCATTCGAAGAAAACTTTATAAAAAAAAGTTCATGGAGATGCTACCCAAAGTGAAACAACGTGCCGTGATTGGTTCCGTCGCTTTAAAGACGGTGATTTCGATGTTGACGACCGTCCGCGTAAAGGAAGGCCAAAATCCTTCGAAGACGCTGAATTGGAGGCATTGCTCGATGATGATCCATGCCAAACGCAAGAACAGCTTGCTTCAGCATTAGGAGTAACTCGCCAAGCCATTTCCAAGCGATTGCATGCTTTGGGCACGAAAAAGTGATTCTACAGATGAAAACGCTAACGCCTCACGTTGCCAAACCCGTTAAAACCTACCTGGAAACGCTCAAATGGGAAGTTCTACCTCACCCGCCATATTGTCCATATATTGCGCCGTCCGTTTATTACTTGTCCGTTTTTTTATGTTGCGCTCAAAACAAACAAGAATGTCTTAATTTGCCTTCGATAAGATCCACAATTCTGGATGATCTGTACATAAATCATAAGATTCCTCTATTGGTAAGGGATAGACGATGTTTAATAACTTTAATAGCGCGTATAGTGATGATCTTAAGGTATTTCAAAACAGATTACCCTATTGGGTAACTGTTTGTGTCTTCTTAGAGTTGTCTCAGTCAAAAGTTCCCTCCAAATTTTTCCGCAGTTGTTCCTTGATTGTGATTTTCACATTAACGATTTGTTTTAAAGTGGTTTGAAAAATATGAATTCTTCTACTAGCCTGTGTGTCTAACACAGTATAAGGACTGTACGAATATCTGGAAACATTTACGGACATTGCAGTACCGTTATTTTTTGATCACATATTCTTATAGTCATCACATTTATTTTAAAGTCACGGTTGATCGATTTTGTGTTGTGACTATAAAAAATTAGCCTAAACGAATTGGATAATAGAAAAGTTATTTTGTCCTTTTACGAGAAACATAAACATTTGACATGGCATCAAGTGTCAAAGCAATTAAAAATGACGAAATCAACGGTGCTTGGTGTCATCAATTCATTTGAACAACATTTAAGTGTTGGATCTGGTCGTCCAAGAGTCCCGCAATTTTTAGAAGTTCGAAGGAAAATCCTAACGGAGTTTAAAAACACCCTAGTAGTACATTTACACCGCACCTAAATTTAACATTTCGGGTCATTTCAACATTTCAGGCCAAATGTTCCGCATTTCGACATATATTTTCCAACATTTCGAAATGTTGGATTTCAGCGAAATGTTGAATTTCGTCGCTGCATTTGTAAGTTTGTCAAATCGAACTAACGTCTTTACAAATTCCGCACGTCATTTAATGACTTTTCAGCCCACTGACAAAAAAAAAGAACAGCTGTCAACAAATCAATCAATCATTTCTTTCATTTATAACTCGGCAATATATTTAATATGTCTGGATTAGCACTTAAATTCATGTTTAAATTAATACAAGCTAAAAAAATAAATTCTTTAGGTTCAACCACTTCTGATTTCTAAAGAGAAAAAAAGATCAGTAATCAATTCTGACACTAGCTGTCATTTGAAATGTTGAAGTTTCAGTGGGAACGCAAAATTGGATTTCGAAATTTTTTTCCCGAAATGTTGAATTTCGGTGCGGTGTAAATGTAGTATAACTCCTCAATGAGAGTAATGGCGGTTAAGGTCGGAGTTTCAGCGTCGACTGTCCAAAAATACAAGGGCGATACAGGGCTGAAGACATTTGTGGCCCAGAAAGTTCTGAAAAGGTCTGAAAAGTAAGAGAGTATAGCTAAAACTAGGGCAAGAAGATTGTACCAGCATTGTTTGCATTTTGATGGATGAAGAAATATACTGCAAAGTGGATGCATGGAAACAACTTCCAGGCAAACAATTTTACATCGCGACTAAAAAAGGAAATGTCAATGAAAAATAAATGGTGTGGCAAGTAATATGCTCATGCGGATTGAAAACAGACACTTTTGTTACAAATGGATCAATCAACATTAAGGAGTGTTTGCAGAAACGAATTTAACCTTTTATTGGACGTCATAGAGGATCAGTACTGTTGTGGCCAGATTTGACAACAACCCATCTACGCAAGACAGACAATAAAGTGGTTTGAGGAAAATAGTGTGCAATTTGTTCCCATGCCATGCTGAGACCTTTTGAAAGATATTGGGCCCTTATGAAACGGGAACTGAAAAAAAGAGGAGGAGTGGCTAGAGATATCAAATATTTTAAGAAAGAATGGAATGAAATGTCTAAAACCATCGACGAGAACACTGTACAAAACCTCATGAAAGACGTTAAGAAAAATGTTAAAACATTTTATCTAAGTAAAAAATAAATTATAAACTATTTGATCTTAAATAAAGTGTACAAATGTATATGTATATTTGACACGGCAGCTCATAGAGAGCTAAGGCCTAGCTTCTCACAACTATTCAATGAGCGTGCTATATTCTTCGCACGAATGGAAGGGAACTACAGTTTAATGCCGACTCCGAATGGCGAATTGAGAAGCTCTTCATGACAGATTATAATCTTGCAGGTTTATCGAAAAGGTGGTGCCGCGAAAAAAACTGTTGGTAGTTTTTGAGAATCGAACCTGTGTCTCTCGCTTAGCAGTCCAAGGCACTAACCACTAACCCACGGCGACAAATAGTCAAATACTAGTTAAACAAAATTTAAAGCTTAATCCGTTTCTTTCAAAATTAAAAATTATCAGATCTAGTTTCTCTTTCCGGATTTCTTCTCGAACAGTGCTAATGTATGAGAGTCCTCAATACATCTATTTTCTTCATATGGGTTCTTGACGTTTCCGCGTCCTGTGCAAAGCCCTGTACTTGTTACTTGAGGGTTCGTCGTGCTGTGCTTAGAATATTTTTCACACTTTTCTGCTTTCACAGATGATCATGTCATTCACTGGTTCTTAACCCCAAAAACTTAGAGGTTGTTGTTCGCCTATTCCTTTGCATTTATAACTGCGTGTCCTTCTAACCCACAGTCATTGAGTTTTTGAACATGCGTCTGAATACTGGTTGGTCCAATGCGATCAAAAGATATTTCTACCTCGCCCCTGGTCCTCACGCAAGTTATCCACCGCATGTAGCAGACCAGAGTTTTCTAATTCCAAACGCTTTTTGGTGGTTAATTGTATATATAAGTCGATCTCAATGGTGTTCTTAGCAGCTTTTGTAGGCTCATGATAAGGTTTACTTAAGAAAGACGATTGATTCCTACGAAAATGATGTATGATGGTGATCGTGATGTGGACGAATAAAGTGAGTTTCCATCACACAACAATTGCTATTGCTACAATGGTGAAGACATTCAATTGATTATTAGCAATTTGTCAAAATAGTTTTCACTACAAATGCATTTCAGATTATTCATTGTATACTTTTCTTGCTAAGAAAACTTTCTCTGATCTTGTCAAATTCAATACTAACATCCTTTATGATTATTATAAGCAAATTAAACATAAATTCTCAATAGAAAGTGAACCAATTTCGACATGAAACCGATACAATAGGTTTTTATTTTCACACCATCTAGGCAGCAGCATTCTACCGCCTTGAATCACGCGTCGTGAAAAGTGAATTCTTTTTTTTTTTTTTAGATTTCTTGTGCATATCTCTTGTAGAGAAATTAAGAAATCCCATTCAACATATTTGCATATTCCAATGATTAAGCATCCGTCTTTCTTGGTAGATCAACACCACTTCGTAATAACTACAAGATTATTAATAAAAAAAAAAAAAAAAAAAATTACATTAAAAATGATTTTTCTTGGTGTATCTTGTACACTTGTGGGCATGTTATCGAAACCCTCTGGGTATATGAATACATTTCCGTCGAATAACAGTGTTAATTTAACTTAAGTTGCATCGAACCATGCAACTTTGTTACCTCTTTCATGGTCATTAACCATGCACGGTAGGCTGGAAGCAGGCATACATGTAGTCTAGATACCTTTGTAAGCTGCCGGTGTTTGAAAAAAGAAACATAATCTAATCGGAAGATAGCATCTGACGTTGTGTTATTGAAAAACAATTGTGCGTACTAAATTGCAGTTTTCTCTACTTCGGTTATTTTCCTTTCGATGCATCAGATCTGTTTGTGTACTTTTTCGATTAGAAACTTCCAAATCTTTGAAAATGTGATTGAACGCGATACAAATCTACCCTTATGCAGACAAATTGAGAATCACATGACGTATGTAGGTGTCTCTGTCAATTTATGCTGATGACATGCAAATTTTCCGGTGTATATCATCTCAGGAAGATGCTTCTCCACTTCAAGATGATTTAAACAGATTCTTTTCCTGGGTTCAGAAAAATTTCCTTCAACTTAATGTGGCCAAATGTCAAGCCATTTCTTGCAAACGACTCCCAGCAACTCCTCGTACTTACTTCCTTAACGGTGAGGCAGTCCCTACTGTATCCTCTTTGTGCGACCTTGGCGTCATTAGTGATAAAAAACTCAGCTTTCGTTCCCACATTGATCACGTCATCAACAGAGCTAACTCCACTCTTGGGTTTGTTAAATGGTGGTCTAAAGAGTTCTCAAATCCATACGTCACAAAATCCCATTATATTTCTTACGTCAGAACCATCCTCGAATATGTTTGTCAAGTATGGTCGCCCTATTATAGTAATCATATTAAGTGAATCGAGGCTATCCAGCGTAGATATGTTCGTTTTGCTTTGCTTGGCCTTCCTCGGGTTGATCCTTATAACCTGCCTCCCTTTTTAGACCGTCTTCAATTGATTGACCTACAGTCCCTTGAAAAACATCGAGAAGTTGCCGGTGTGCTCTTTATCCAACAACTCCTAGCTGGCAATATCGATTCTCCCCAACTCTTACAAAAGATTTCTCTCAACACCAACCCACGTAACCTTAGATCCATTCCGTTCCATAACAATGTAATCGGGAAAATGTGTGGTGACAGTCAGGCGGTCATTAAGGCTCTGGAATCCCCAACCATTAACTCAAGCGAGCGCTAAGTAAATATGCTGGAACATTTAGATAATTCTTCGATAATCAAAAAGGCTCTTTCACTGATTAGACCCAGTCGAGGGGACGTATGCGTCGTTTCAGGTGACCTTACAGGACATAAACAACTGACGTTTAAGCGCTCTGTGAAGGGTTGTATAAACTGAAATTAGTAGACTTTTGATTCTAGATGCATTTCTTTAAGGTAAAACGTTTAAGCTTTTTGAATATTCACATCTGTCAGCTAAATAACTTAAGAATCGATTGCAGCCGCAACTGGAAAATCAATTTTAGAATCTTCAAATCCCTAAGTTCAAAACCAAATGCATCAGTCTCTGTAACCAAAGCGAATTCGATTGTAATCAAACCAAACGACGATTTAAGAACATTCAATCATTTCCATTTGATTTTTGACGGACTCACGGTATTGTTTACACAAAAACCATATAAAGTTCGGCCTTTACAGACATACTTTCCACCTGTACGATCATTTATAATCCATAACCTATATTCGGTAACCTCCCATAAATACAATCATCAATCATTATCGATCCGCAACTGTTGATCAAAAAGTAAAAAAAAAAATAAAAAAAATATTTTTATTACCACTAATCATAACTGTACACACATAATTTATTACAATAATACACTCCATCGGAACATATTTATCCTCCATTAGACGCGAATTACCGATGCGTATGAATGATATTCACTTTTCCTTGGCTGTGGTGCATCTTCTCCGCTTGGCGATGTGAAATCACAGAACGAAATCCAGTCAGAGTACCGTTTATCTCTTTAACCAAGGAGGCTCCATGGTGTGTCTACCTTTAAATACCTCAAAAGTTCTTACAGTTTCGATTGTATCTTTACTGAAAGCACACAAACACACTGATGGACAACCGAGGCCGCCAAGAGCCATCAAAATAACTCCATTCTTCATGGCTATCAGTTCTGTGTAAGGTACTTCGTTCCGTGTCTGCGGCAAGCAAGGTGTATCCGACGACCTTTATTTTCCTCACTTTCGTGAGACCAGTAATTAAGAGCGAGCACCGTACGTGCTGTGCGTTATGGGATACATTTCATCGTTTTTAATTGCAGAGTAATCACCTTAAACTGGCGACTTGCCAGACAGACTCATTTAAGAAGATGTAACATGAGTCCAGGCAGTACACAATGTATCTGATGTCTTAAGTTTTCTTTTATTGACATCGATACATTTGTGATCAGCGATTGATTGAACAGTTTGAACTCCTTTTTTGAAGATACAAACATACACCTGACATAGATACAGAACGATTTCACGAGCGCATACAACATCAATTTAACGTAACACGAAACGGAAATCAACAGACGCAACAGGTAGGGTACTCAAGTGTGTTTTAACGCGGTGTCATGGTTAATGTAATTGTTTTTTGTTATTTATGTTAGTGTTCGTCGTTCCTTGGGTTCCTTCTTTTGCCGTGTACGATGGTAAACAATCATCAAATCATCATGGTTAACAGGAACAAGCGGTTTGTGGTTTTGATTTATCTGCAATAAATCTTTCTTTCTTTATTTTTTTTTTATATAATTAGACATTAATTTATTATTTCAATTAGACACACACGGTGTAATACCGTTAAATTCAAAAGAATTTCGTAATTTCGCACCCCGAAGGAATTGAAACTGGAAAGTTATGCTAAGCTTTGGGTGCTATTTCTATAAGAAATTATTTAATATTTTGTTTAGAGAACTGAAGCTAGGTCAGAAGAGGTCCATTTTAATGCCATGATCTTGTGCGGAGTTTCTTAACCTAGTCGTCGAACTAATTGGAGCTTCGAATGAAGCATAGTCTCCTATGTATTGTTCTTAGAACGTTTCTCTTCGATCTAAGGCCAAATCTACTTGATAGTCAGGCACGTCTAACACATCTAAGATTTGTTCTGCTGATTGCATTCAGTTTGATCAGTAGCTTGCGAGTGGCATACTTTGGGTTGTGAACACGTTCCCGAACAGTGGACAATCACTGCCTGAGACACTGCAGCTTTCCATCTTCTTTGATCTCAGGCTACTGTTTTCAGTTCTCCAGATCGAGCGTCCTGGCATCTGCGATAGCTTGGTCATTAAAACGGAGACTCGGTCTTTCTCATCGTGTTGAACCTGGGGACTGCGATTCGAAGATCCTTGTCCATTCGGTCGATATCACCAAACTAATGTAGTCGATGTGTCTAAATACATCTCATTGAGTTCACGGTTGTATTTTCTTTTCCATTCGCCCTTCTCGTATAGGGAACCAAAAATTCGACAAAGAAATTTCCTCTCTATGGTGCTTAATTTCTGCTCTGCTTTCCTGCTTATCATCCAGCACTCGGCACCAAACAGCAGAACTGGCAAGATAAATGTTTTGTCATGTGTCTATGTCCTGGCACCCAGGTGAATTGCTCTACCATCTTGTAAGGCGATGAGGGGCAATCTAGAGCTATTTTTGAAGTTAACGAGATTGACTCTAGAGAATGTACGGCTGTCCTTAAAAATGCTAATATCCTTACCGGATATTACATTTCTCTTTAGTCAGGATAATGCTTTTAATTGCCATTATTTTGGCTTGCAATGCTCTGCAATGGTAAGGAAGGCGGCTGGAGTGGCTAACATTTAGATTGTCGGAGAAAACACCTCATTTTACACCGTATTTGGTCTGGGAGCCATCCGTGTAAGAGGTTACAGGAAGTTTTTTTTTTTTTCGAAGTTGAGCAGGAGTAGGATTTGATCTGTGTTTTTGGATAAAGAAATTACTTTTTAAAATCGTGGTGCAGCCAACGTGGATATCAGGCGCCATGAAATAGCTTTTGGTCTAATGGGAGCACTAGCTACCATTTGTTTGCCAATAAACAGGAATAGTGGCAGATGAAGCAGGATATACAACCCGACAAAGCAGGGGTCTGTATCCAAGTTTTTAAATCTGGAACCATTTGCTGCCCTTGTTAGAGTGGAATCGTGAAGGATTTGCCATAAGTGGGCCACAAATAAACATCTGAGAAGGTGTGACAGGGTATCAAAATGCAGAAAAGCCAAATACCTGTATTAAAAGGTAAGCTCTAAGCATGACAGCAGGAGTTCTCAAATGGATAGTAGCGTTGTCCACAGGACACGCGTGGTACCATCTGACGAAGGTTAATTTAGCAGAAGATGAAATTTACCTGCAGGAGTAGCACAATGCGTCTTTGAAACCTGAGTGTGGCGCTGAGAAACTCCTCTTCGCAGGCCCACATACCTACATGACTACCTGCAGGATGTATCTAGAGGACGAGGAGACAGCTGTACCTTGCATACTGTTTGAGTGGTTAGCAAAGGAAATTATATTTTCGGCACATTGGGTTCATGTTGTTGCTACTTGGGTTCATGTTGAATTGCCACCTCTAGCTCTACCTTCGACTGGAAATACATGCTAGCATTGCAACAAGGAATCGCGGTTAAGAAATAAATGTGAAGAAGCTTGGAGCACACCTCTGACTGAAGTTACTGTTGGAATAGAGCCGGCTTAACGAATAGCTTTGACTTCGGCTAAAATACGCTACAGTGAATGGAAGTGGAAGACAGAACTCGTTTCGTTCAAAGCCGTTTATAGATATTGAAGCAGTGCATCTTAAGGTTGCATACGTAAACTCAAAAGGGGTGTATTTACGGTTGTTTTCTGTATTTACTTTTGGTTACTTGTGTGCTTGAAGTTCTCTTAATATTTCAATGGCTATTCTCATTCATAAATTTACAGCTTAACCAAGTTAATTCTCAAGTATTGGCACATGCGTAAATCGCATAGAAAATAACATCAAGTGAGTACCTACTCTTTTCATAAAATGCCCGTAGCACTCCGGAAGTGGTCAACACCAACAGAGCTAAAAAAAAAAACCAATCAACACCAGAAACAAAGCACAACTCCTTGTATTCTCTTACCCACGGCTGGGTACAGCATTCCATTCCCCTATATCTATTAATCATCAGCATATTTCTCTCTTTTATTAACGGCGTCGATAAATTTATCTGTGGTGCCCACTTAGCACAAAATTTGACCGACATTTTATCTTCCAGCTAATTTGCATATTTTCTCCATTCACAAGCATCTCTCATCCGCCATCATTCGTGCGCAAAGTCAGTCAACTGTCAATCACTCAACGCCGGTATTGACATTAGGTGTGGCACGTGGTAATTACTAAAATGTGCTATAAGAACTCGACAAAAATTAGAAATTGACACTCAGATAAGCCGACACAGATCCATGAGTACAATGAAACCATTGTGAGTACTTTCACATCCCTCTTACGGTGATGGCGATTTGTTTTATCGGAATCAAAACAGAATTTTCTCATAAAATTTAGTGGGAGTATCCACTGAACTTTCAATGTCCAAGACTAATTGCTAAAAATGTGTCATAACGGAAGAAAAATAATAAAAAAAAAAATGATTAATATGAATGCTTGACTCGTATTATAGGCACACGCAGTGAATCACTGTAGTTTCTACTGCGTATGCGCAACATTTGCATATAAAATTCATTTTACTGCGATATACCGTAATTTCGAATAACAATGAGACTCAGTAGAGATGGGACTTTACTGCGTACGTCAATAACTCTGTTAATCGAAAATTAAAGATTCTGAATGCAAATTATTGTTTTTTTTTTTTTTAAACAGAATCGGCAAAAGAAATTATTTATTGAAATCAGTGAAGCTCACAATTAATTCATGATTTAGACTTGTTGAGAGAAAATCAGTTTGTTTTGTTCTTTGGCATACATTCGGATGGTTTTGTACAGTTTGGGTGCTTAAATCTTAGGCATAGATATAGCACGTGAATTTTATGAGACTTTCTTATAATTCTTTCAATTATCCAAGTGAAGTTTGAATAAATAATTGGACTTGTGATATGAATTTCTCTTTCAATCGCAAAAGAATAATTTTTTGATTTAAAAAAATCGGTCGGCTTCCTACGAAACAAATACGCACAAATGGCGAAAGTAAGTGAAATCATTTAATTGAAATACAATCATAAAATGAATTGAAGTAGAAATGGAATAAATACTGGTAGTGGCGGAGAAACAAGAAGTGAAAATCGAATGTGCACAGAGGCATTTGGTGGATTGGATTGAGTTTGCCAATTTAAATCGAAAAGAAAGAGAAAATTAGAAAATTTAATAATTACAGTGAGGATTCTGTAAATTATGTTTGACACAAATGTGACAGATGACAATGGTTATATTCACGTAGAGATGATTCAGTGATAAGCAGTCATGACAATGGTGTGCACAGCAGTGTTCTTGTGTACATGACAAAGAATCATTTGGGTCAATGTTTCAATTGAGTCCAATGAGGATTTATGTCAATTAAATGAATTCTCATGGAGATTAAGATACGTTCTGGGTTACATCTATGAGATGTTCCTTAAGATAGAAGATGGTGTTTAGCTACAAGAGACAGTGCTGAAAGGAGCAAGAAGCCGATGTCAGAATGGCAGGCGATTATGCTTTTCTTCAAGCTTGTATCTGCCAAAAGGAATCGTTCCATCATACTCAGAATGAGATCCCCTAGTGCGCCAGCAATGCCTTCGAAGCAGAAGCAATCCACTGAAACGCAGTGAAGCTTTTTCTTTTTTACAACTTACGTTTATACCCAGCGACATACGTGGGCTGAATGTAGAAGGCTATTGGTAGGCACCACAAAACAGATAGGAATGGCTTGCAGTAGGGCTCGGATAACAGTGTCTTTAGAAGTAGAAATATTCAAGGATAGCATCGTATTGAAATGTAACAAAGACAGCAGGAGTGTATGATTTGGAGATGTATGTGCATGAATGTAACATTTAAATTAAATTCTCTTTGTCAGACTGGTAAATTTCCGAGCCGGATCCTCCTGCATGGACCACATAAAAACAATTAAGCAATACGTCGGGGACAGATGTTCGCTAAACCTACTGTTAATTGTCTTTGAGAAGGCTTAGGACAGCATGCTGCGATAAAATCCCTGGAATATGTCGCCTTTAACTCAGAAACAGCTCTAAATTGCTACTTGTCTCTTAACGAGATGGCTGAGCAATTCAAAAGTCAACTTATATGGGTACCGGGACATAGAGACATTCCAGACAACTGCATGGTTGATGAACTCCCCAGAGAGGGCACGGAACATAGAGACATTCTAGGCAACTGCATGGTTGATGAATTCGCTAGAGAGGGCAGAACTCTACCAATTCTTCTGGAAAAAGGAATTTAGGCATGCCTCTCGCCAGCTGCAAATTGTGATCAACATTGCCAATCAAGATTGCTCATAAGCGTCATAATGGGACACTGCACTATCGGCAAGCACGCCAATAGCCTGGGCCTCATCTACAACGACATTTGCAGGAGCTGCATGGACGAGGAGTAGGAGGAGACATTTCTCCACCTTATCTTTGTACATGTCCGTCGCTCTCAGCTCGAACAAGAGCATACTTACGAGACAGCTCCTTGCACAATCTAAGTGAACTGGCATACATCAGCATAGGCAGCCTCCAGTCTCTGGCTGGTTCTGCAGGTAGTATTTCTGGTGAAGAACAGATCCATGTGGTAACACAAAGGACTTTATCAGGTCTAATTGAGGTTACAATTCCTACCTAACCTAACTTAGGACAGCATGAACAAAAATGCTATTTCATATACTTGGTATAGGAGAGTCATCCCAGAAAAACTTATAGCTGTCAGAAAGGTGTCGTAGGACTACAGAGGAGGGTTTGACAGAGTTGCATACTATCACTTCTTTTTCTTATTTGGGACTAAGGAAAACTAAGGGGTGCAGTAGAAAATGACTGGACTTCACTGATGATGTGCATGAGGGTTTACAATTTGTTGGCAACTTTTTACTTGGAAACTCGGTTTTGACCAATTGTGGCAGTGAATTGGATGTGTGAAGTAGAATCAGGAGATCTTAAGATGAGTTTGGAATGCTATCACAAATCTAGAAATGCAAACTGCAACTGTTCCATTACAACGTCTAGACAGAATTTCTTTATAGGGGTAGTTTTTGGAATATGATCACCATTGTTACACGAAAGCTGTGAGCCTTCGTAAATACAAGTCGAATTATATCTCAAACAAACAGCTTTATTAGAGGAAAAGTCGAGAGTTTATAGTCATCACCATACGGAGGAGATAGTCACAATGGATAAGACATTCCTAACGTCCTGAAGACAATTCCATTGCAAAGTATGTAATTCGGTGGAAACCACTTACCAAGTGTCATCAAGCTAAGCAACTGTGACGCACGGACGAGCAAAAATCAAAGTCTTTTGAAATGAGAGCTAAAGTCTGTTGTACAACTCCTAACACGATGTTGAACAGGCGTTGATTTTGGTATCTGGTAACACACAACGAAGGATGTGACCCTGACAGCAAGGCACACAACAGTTTCACTATCATTTTATCCTCAACCCTGCTCAGATATTCAAAGGGAGGCCTACTCACCCTAAAAACCCTTATCACCAGCATCTGCAACAACAGTTATTACCAATATCATGAGCATAACCATAAATTTGTTACAAGTATCATGACTGGTATATGTAATATCTTGTTTGAAACACACTGTAACCTGCAGGGTGTAACATTTTTTGAATAACTTCAAATTTACCATTCATGACATTGCCACAGTGCATTCCACAAACCACTAACACCACCAGCACCAGCAAGGCTGCAAACTGATCCTAACCGACTTGAAGCAACTTATACCATCTTATGAATGGATGATTGATGATAGTGATGGCCATGACGAACCAAACACACACCTTTGGGAGAGAATTTCTTCGAAATTGCATTTCGGGATCGTGTTTACCCAAAGTATCTGACGGAAATTTCTTCCTTCTTCCACTGTGCTCCACAGATATGTCCGTTCATCGTTTTGCAGTCTCGCAATTGTTGGTTATTTATGCTGATTTTGTGTACATATATATTTTTTTAAAGGTTTTGGTTGCAGGTCTCATTTTCTTCGTCGGTTTGGGACGACGACGACGAGGAGTCCGACAAGTGAACGGATGTGAACGGTTTTGATGGGAATAATAATTTGAAAGAATTCGTAACCAGTAGTGAACCTGTTCATTGGATCATGTTTGTTATTTCTGAATCGTGTGTGAATATTCGAGTTTTACAGTTGAATCGATTTCATTGAGGGAGTACGGTTATAAGATCACGTACACTGGCGTGCAGAGGAAATATTTTCAAGGAAAAATCCTTTTTTTTTTAATCATTCAAGTCATCCGGTGTTGTTATGTGTTGAAAAAGAAAACAACCACCTGCTGGTGGGTTTGTGAAGACAATATAAGCGAAGCGTGTAGTCGAAGTTAGAACGGATTATGTCCAAATAGTGAGTTCTAATGTATCCATCACAACTACTGATTGTTTTCGGTGGACTGGACTTTCTTTTTTAAATCAAAATGGGCACATGGAGCAAGTAGGTATAAGGCCCCATTAAACGATGACAGCAATCCAAACAGATTTAATTACAGAAAAACAATCGGGTCCTCAACATCCATAAAACTACAAGGATAGCTTTTGAAACTAGAAGCTAGCATTTCATAGGTCTAGCTCTGGTTTTTTTTTTAATGAACTCGTGTATCGTGTCCTCTTTCGCATTCTAATCGCTGTAACCCATGCAGAAGTCGATAGTACTTAGTCGCATTCTTTTGAAAAGGACTGCCAATAGGTTGTGGCCTGAAAGGGTGCTGATCACTAGAGCTTTAAGTACGTTCTTGTGTTTCATTGATATGCTGAATGACATCTTTTCACTCAATTTCTCATGGCAACCTTCCAGAAGTCGTAAGCGTATATCGTACTGAGCTAGTGACCATTGTTTGGTTCAGTTTTGATGCAGCTCTTTGCTCCGGGTTCCAACAAATAGAGTGTAGGTAGGTAGGAAGGTAGAGGTGGCGGTTCGTCAAAAGAACCCAAGTAGCACTAAGTGTGCATTTTTGTTACCACGACTCGTGTGACCTGGTTGATGTGTGTTGATGTGTGTGGAACTAAGAAAGAGGATTAGATTCCATTATCCCTTTACCCGAGATGTCCTTAAGGTCGTTGAAAAATGGCTGGTTCAATGCGTGCAGTCTGGCTCTTGCTAGCGCCGGACATTTGCAGAGGAAGTGGGATAGAGTTTCTTTCTCATTTTTGTTGCCGCAACTGCGGCAGTTAGGGTTGTAAGGGATACCTAATTTGGCCGCATGGACTACAATTGGGCAATGCCCCGTGATTATAGCCGTGATTCTGGCGATGTCTGAACGAGTTATGTTAATTAGGTCTTTTGTTCTGCTTTTATCGTAGGTCGGCCATATCTTTCCTGATATGTCACAGTTGGTGAACCCCCTCCATTGGAGGTTTGCCTTCTGTATTAAGTGTGAGTGAATTTGTGCTTAAGCCGCTCCTAGCAGAATATGGATCCTTGCTGCGAGTGAGGCCTGCCTAGCCAGTTCGTCTGCACGCTCGTTTCCTTCTATGTTACTGTGCCCTGGAACCCAGAGCACCATTCCTCGTTCCGGCACTCTTGAACTAGTTTAGAGGATATGGTAGCCGAGTCAATGGCTTTGATAGCGGCTTGGCTATCCACAAGGATAGTGATATTTTTAGTGATTCCGATTAGACACCTACCCCCACACCACATCCATCTTGGATCCGTCGGTGTAGATGACCGTGTCGAAGTTCTTCACGACTTCGTTTTTCTTCCACTGAGCTCTGGTAGGAAATCCTACGTGGAATTTTTGCTTGAAGTTAAGTTTGGACTAGAGACTTTGTGCTCTAAACGTTGAAATTAGGACACCTTTTGACTAGTCTCAATTTTACTACTGTGAATTAGACAACTTTAATCTTGGGTTGGCTATCGATGTACACATACATATCCCAATCTTTCTTCTCGGAGTTCTTAGTGTACATATATTGTCACGTTTAATTGATAAAAAAGTGTTTCAAAGTTTAGGACGCAGTCAGGTTATGGCGTTATGTAATCAGTATAGTGGGACCTATTTGACCCTTCTTTCAGAATACTAAAGTCTTATTGCGCTCTTTGCTGTCATTTCTTAGGTCAAGCAGTGAAAGTATCATTTCAGGGGCTATTCTCGGGGTCGTTTTGACGAAGCTAGTCTAGTCGGCTGATGGACACTTATCGCAGAATTTTTGTGAGAGTCTTTGTAGTTTGTTTCATGGCTATCAGAACAGGAACATATACGTTCGAATAGACTTAACGCAGGTCGTGAACATTCAATAGATTGTGGCTGGCTAGGTCCCTCATTTTTCCGCAAAAGATTCTATTGCAGGGATAAAATACAATAGTTGCCTTTGTTCTTTATAAAGTGGAGAAGGAGATACATCGACGAACTATACGGGCTGTACAGCAACATCGACTTAACCAGAAGAGTGAAGGTCCAACGAGTGAGGTGACTGGGTCATGTAGAGCGGATGGACCTGGAAAATCTTCGAATTCACCCTTTAGGGACAGCGCAGTAGAGGAAGACCGCGAATCATGTGGCTCACGCAAGTGGAAGGTGACCTCAACCACTTAAGCGTGCGAAACTGGTGGCAGGCTAGCTAATGACCAAGCTGGCTGGAGACGCTTGTTGGTTCTCCAGCTCAATTTGCCGTCTAATATACAGCTTACCTCGTAAAAGTTCATTTTTCAATAGTACCTTCGTTAATGCTTCGTGCTTGTGGCCTTAATCCAACAATTCACTACAACCAATCAGTTCAATGCTACTAACAAACTTTAATTTAAACTAATTAATACATAATTGTCATATAGAAATACATTTATTATATACAGAGCGCTCATCAAGTTACTAACTTAACCATAAATTGCAATGATTTAACGTCAATGGAAATTCCACTTGCAGGGCACGTAAGATCGACAGAACAGCAGAAGACTGCTCGTCTCTAGTGGACAAGCTTTGGTATAATAATTCCCATTTGTGTTGTATTCATATTCCCGGTCCCGTTTTGAATGCGGTTCTGTGGCTGCGCACCATATTGGGACATATCCATCCAATGGACGGTTGAATATGTTCCGATGAAGTGTTAGCATAGTTCTTTTCCTTTTTTTTATATTAACCTATCATTAGTCTATTTAATATGCACTTAACAACACCAAGAAATCCAATAATGCATTCCATTTCCATTTGTTTATGTTGTCGTTGCAGTTAGTGGTCAGTTCTTCGTAGTTCTTTTCAATGTTGCTGCGATTCCTGTCGATGGTTGCACACAGCTCCCCCGTGCTAGTGGTGGATTCAAGTTTTTTTTTTCCTTATTCTATATCGCCAAATGGATGAATTCCTTCGAATTCATTTGACCATAATTCTACATATTCTTGTATAACTCTATTTGTAATGGCCAGCACTGGTGATGCATAGATAATTTATTTAAGATCTACAAGTGACAATTTTACTTTGCATCAGAGAAAAGTCTTTGTGTGCGGTTCTTGTCTGCAATCTCTGGTCTTCTACTAGATGTATGTGAGAAAAATGGGTCTTAAAGGCATTGGAAGTGGTACAAAATAAGTCAAAAATGATTGTGCTCTGTTCAATATTGTTTGTTACTTACTTACTTAACGGGCTACGGGCTCTTGTAGAATCTCTGTCTGGGACACAGCAGCCTTCCATCCTCTTTTTTTCCGTATATGTTACTGCTAGTTTGTCAGCCCCAGTGTCCTGGCAGCATACGCTACCGTTTCCCCTTCGGCTTCTAAGGATATCTACAAGACCTAAGCGTCATTGTGCTCGATTTCTTCAACTTTTCACTAACTGATGTAAATTCCCGGTTTACCACTCACTTTTTCGTCAATTTTCAAGAGCTGCAGGAGCTTGGTTTTGCTTCGTGTCTAAGTTGATTCTATTCCTTCGCTATACTTTTGTCAATATTCGCAGACTTTGCGTTACCAACTTGGCTGGCAATATCTTGTTCGGTCCAAGGTATTGGAAGCGAAATTTACTTGGGCTGTGTATCAGAGAAACTCTAGTGCAATTCGTTGTCAGAAACAGCCCTTAAGGGTCACAATTGATTGATTATGATGAAGGTCCATATTTTGAAAAAGTAAGCATATCTCGTCAACGTAGTCCAGATTTTTTGAGTTGACATGTAAGAGAGCATTAGATTCCTCCATTTTCCATCAACAATTCAACCCGAAGCACATTGCTGATCACTGATAACAATGTTGGCCACAGATGGTAGGCGTGTCAGCCCTCATTTTGAATCTAGAATTTCTTTGATAGCTTTTCAAGTTGAAGAATGTAAAAAAAGGTCATGAAAATGAATGATTAAATTGAAAATTGTCACATTTTTAAACAGGTTACTCAAAAACAGTCGGTAGATTCTGTCTTTCGATTCGAAAACCCTCTAGAGATAGAGTGTGAGCACTTTGATGGCAGCCTGGCTGTCAATAAAGATTCCTATGTTGTTTACGGGGATGACAACATTGCACAATTGAGTAACTCTTGCAGGGATCACGTCAACGAAGCCCGTCAAAAATCATTGAAAACTCTGCGTCAAATAATTTCAAAATTTAATAGACACCAGTCGTTCTTTAACTGAAAAGTTTTGCATACAAAATCGGAATTAACGCGTTTTGTAATACCAAGCCTTCAACCTGGTATCACACTTGACGGGATTCGTTTATTATTGCCGAAGGATTGCGTAAATTAGTGTATTAGGTTAGACTCACTTGGTAATGCGTCTATTGGCATTAAGACAGGGTGTCTTGCAAGCATTTCCAATCGCAAGTATGTAGATTCTTTCGCTTGGAATGCACTAAAAGAATAAGGGAAGCGATAAGACTTGGAGATTTGTATTCCCCTGAGAATACACCTGATCATAAGCTGCATTCGAGCTGTTTTCATTTCATTTCCCAGCAACATATTTTGATGTTCAAAACGATGGAATCCAAGCTAAAGGGACTGATAGAACAATGAGAAACCCTCCTTAAATGTATTTCACAACTAAAAGTGAACCTAAATGTTCACCGAATCCACATGTGAAAGTCTGAAAGTAAAGTTCAACCTGACAAGTGTATATTTATTATTTAATTCTTTCCTAATTTAGAAAAAAGAAATGAAGCAAAACAAGAAAACGTTTAAGTTGACAATCACAACAAGGAAATGAAAAACGAAAACTAGTTGTCCATCTTCGATACAAAAAACGAAAAGTAGAAGCTAT
This sequence comes from Criorhina ranunculi, assembly GCA_951813785.1. NCBI lineage: Eukaryota > Metazoa > Arthropoda > Insecta > Diptera > Syrphidae > Criorhina > Criorhina ranunculi. The sequence goes on along the minus strand of OX638385.1, from coordinate 28,049,446 downwards.
ATGTCCAACGAAACAACAAACACATATGATCCAGAGCTACCTTTTACATGAGCCACCTGTCCTGAATCTGTCCAAGTTCTGGACACAAACTCCTCAGATACAGATACAGATACAGATACCCTGTGTTCGATAGATCTTCAAGCATTACTATGGAATTCATCGGAAACATGTAATGTTTGTATTAGTCGCAGTTGCAGTTGCAGTTGAAGATATAAAAATCTTAAACTCATCTCGTCTTCGATGTGTTGTTGTGTTGTTGCTGTTTTAGCGAATGATAATAACATCGATAGAATTGCTGATGACAACGACAGCACAGTGATCCTCTCTTGATCTTTGTTTGTTTCTACTTTTTGTTAGGTCTATCGGCTTGGAATCGCTAAGACGGACGCACTAAGTAATTACAAAAAATTCCCTAGCTAAACTTTGAACGGAAATTGGTGAAAAGAGCAGAGTACAAGAAGTGCGACAACATCTTTTCTGTCGCTGGTGCACAGTAAAACTCGTTAAGTGTAGAAGTGGAGACCTATTCTAAAGGAGAGGGGGAGACCCGCTGCTGTGGCTCTTAAACGATAGAATTATCGAAATCGGAATGCGAGACGTAAGATGATGAGTAGCTTGGCATCGTAAAAACAGAATAAAACGCGAAGGTTAGGCAAAGGTACGCAGATATACTATGTGGATTGTGGCTACAAGTACTTCTGAATATTGTAGGACTTGTGATATGCTTTTTGCTGCCGCACATCAAGAGTATAAAATATCTGAACCCTGTGGTGCATCACTCATCGATTAGGTAGTAGGTAAGGTACTCTCGTATGAGTAGATTCGTTAAGCTGTGGGAAAGACAAGTATTTTACTTTTTACTGTCAAGCTCAAATTGAATCCATTAGCTAAAAGTGACATATTTTGTTTGGTTTCTCTGTTTAAGGAAACTTGGGTAACATTGGTCGTGTTGGTTGGAAGATATTATGATAATTACAAGCCATGTTCAAGTTGATCACATGCTTTCATACAAGTGTAGGGATTAGATGCTATCGGTTGGGAAACTGTTCGCAGAATGGAATTCTCCGCTTAGCACATCAGTTTTTATGTTTATCTTTCTAGATCCATAGAGACCAGACTTTGTTCTGCTGATGCACTCGTGATCAATCGTAGATTGCCGCAGTCGTGTTTATTAAGTGGCGCTACAGTTTGGGGTGAATCTAGGCCTGAAGCAACGAACCTTTGAAGTCTTCGTCTACTTGTGTATACTGCTCAATGCAAGGTCTTCCTCTACTGCGTTGTCCCTTCGGGTTATATTCGAAGACTCAGCGGTTTGGTGTCTCTTCGCTGCAGGCATCACAAATGGCCAATAAGCAAACGGTGAGTTCTGCAAACGATTTACAATATGAGGTCTCCGATGGTCATTCTGCACAGGCCGACGAGATTTGCAGGGATACCAAGACTAGACATGACTGTGTATAGTTCGTCTTATAGGCGGCCTTAAAATCAATAAAGAGGTTTTAGATTTGGACTTTTCGGTTTTTCTGCGAAGTCTGCTGAAGTGTTGACTTACTTGACTTGAAACCTGACTTTGTAATTAGAGCAGTTTAGGGCAAGTTAAGGGGGTCTCCCTTCCTGCGGATCGGACATACGATGATGAGATTTCATTCAACAGGCATATACTCGTCTGAACAAATCTTGTTAAGTAGCTGATCTATGCTCTTTACCAAGTCACCTCCAACTGTTCTGAATAACTCGGCCAGTAAGTCATCTGGTCATTGCTGTGGCTTCACAACTTTTCATTGATTCCAGGGTATTCTCTTTTAATTTGGGTGGGATTGGACAATCAAATTTAGGATTACAATGTAGAGAGCTATACCTTCATTTTGCTTAGGTCTAGTGAAAAGGCCTAACTTGCAACTGGTCTCTTTCCTTGCATTCAGCTTAGAGGCATGCAGGTATTCCCGTTTTCCATCAGAATCTGTAATCTAGAGTGACATTTGATGTAGAATGATTGATTCCAGACAGACTTTCAGTTGAAACGCTGTCTGAACAATTTGGAGATTGTACTGCTGATTGAAGCATTGTCTGGACAAGTTACTGGGTGTGCAGCAGAACGAACAAGGCTGGAATAATTAAGGCTTCGATTAAGGCTTCGACTGTAAAAGTTGTTGAATGTACAACAGAATGATGAATCTTGGACAAGTTGCCGAGTATAGTGGAGGACTGTGAAGGCTGGGGTGATTGAAGTATTATTTGGATGACTAGTCGGATTTAAATGAACCCGAGAACGATGAAGGAGTAGTTGTTGAGGCGTTGTCTGGACGAGTTTTTGTATGCTCTGGATAACGATGAGGACTGGTGTGTTTCAGGTTGCTTATCGCTTTTAGTCGATAAGGAATGGGATTGTATTGTTTTCAAGAGGAATCCCAACTCGTAAGTAGCCTGTGTGTATACAGAAACATCGTATGATAGCATTCAGTTCAATGAATGTGATAATTGTCATCTGCTTTCGTTTAGAGGAATCAAAAATAAACCTGAGGACGATTTCAACTAGCACTTGTTGAGTTTGTTGATCTATTTGCCGCTTTGTAGGGGTTCTAAGGTAGTTGCCAAGTTGACACTTTTTCTGTTTAGTTTCAGCGCAACAAGGCATTATTAGATAGGGTTTGATCCTGCACTAGTCCAGTTGGTTGAATCTATGTCGATTTGATGATATGTGTGCATTTATCGTTTATCTTCTCCTTTCGCAGGGTTAGCAATAAGGACCTGCGGATAAAGATAATACCTAAGTTGTTTGCTACAATCATGTGTAACTTGCCTGTTAGAAGTGACCTTACAGGCTTTCTATTGATTGCATATCTTTCTAGTTTTCGTGCTTTCTAAAGTGATCCTTTTCTGAAAGTTTTTTCATACGTACCTACATTATTTCAGATTTAAAAATTCCTTATTAGCTACAAATAATTTTGTATTTTTTTATTTTTAGATTGAACAGAGAAGATACAGCTCCAGGATGTGGAGCCCGCAGAAAGGTCCTACACGACTGTGGGACCTTTGTCTTAGTCATATATTTATTTTACATTTAATGGTGAGTACTTTTTTGTATTTTTTCCATTTATAACTTGAAATGAATATAAAGATACTTACAAAATTATTGTCTAAAAGCTAGTTGTCATATTAAGGATCATCCTAAGGTTCATAAGAAAACAGTTTCTTCTACTGGCACTTTGCTCATTCGGTTCATAGTAGGTAAAAGAACTCTTTGGGCTCTGGAATTCGTGACAATCCGCAGGGATGTTAAAAAAAAAGAAGAGCAAACTATAGCAACAAGCTGTACTTGTTTAGATGATGATCGAATTAGGTTGGTTGCGGGAGGGCTTTTCATAGTTTTGAAACTGAGGTTTCTCTCAGAATTTAGAGGCTGTCAGGAAGTCGAGTATCGGTGTAGACAGTTTTCCAGTAGGAAAAAGTTTTCCAAAAATTTGCTTTCTGAGATAAAAGAGGGCTGAGCATTCTGTTAGTCGGAAGACTAAGTCTATGGAGTGCACGTTCATTCAGTGTAGGTGTTTTCTCAGAAGGCAGTTTTAAGTGCAGATTTTGAAATTGTTCGGAAATTGTTGTTAACCTAATCAAGGTTAACAGGTTCTGCCAGGTTTCACTAAATTAAAACTAGCATTACTTTTCACATGGCTTCTCAATTATGTTTTGCTGACGCCGAGTCGTGGAACCAGTGATGTTTCTCAATACACAGCTCACAGCTATTAAAGATCATTGGTCTGTGGGAGCATCACAAGTATGATAAATGTTCATAACTGCTTCGAAGTTATAGCTACAGATGGACATGTTTTGCGCTCATTGACCTTGAGAGCAATGTCTTATAATTAGTTTACGCTCATTCGGAACCCGTTGCGAGCGGGTTGGATGATGGTTTTGTCACTCAACCAGATTGAAGAAATCACATGAGTTAAGGTCCAAAGACACGGTGTTGTTTTCTAGGCATTGTGTAGCTTAACAAGATTGATTTCGTCGAAATCCCGACCATTCTATAAGGCTACAAGGCTCAAGTTTTCAAGGTGATGAAAGTACTTCTCAACTGGGTATTTTCCAGGATTTGTATTCGCGAGGAAATGTGATCTATTCTCGATTTGCAAAAATGGTGCACGTCGATAAGTGTGGTGCAAAATAGCGTAAGACACATAGAGCGCTGAACAGATCCTTGTCAGTGATGCTGATAGTTGTTATTCGAAAAGTCTGCTGCCTGTTGCCACGAGGAGACCGCTTATCTGTGTGTCTCTTCTTTCACCTCATTATGCAATGGGTTGTCTGGTTGTCTCTGTTAAATTTTTCACGGTAGTGCGACATAAGATTTACAGGTCGGTGGCTTCGTAGAGAGATGATCTCAAAAGTCTTTAAATTTTATCGGTGTACTTAAACTCTCCACGTTGTGTTTTCTTGCAAACTAAATGTTAACTGTTACTTCTATTTATTTGCACGAGTACGATAGTTGTTTGGAATTCAAAAAAAAAAAAAAATAAATAAATGGAACCTTGGTCACTTAATTAACATTTTTTTATTAATAGCAAAACAAATTTAGACAAAACGTTTTGAATCTTTAATTAACTATTCCACGCACAACTTTGCGGCGACGAAAAATAAATCAAAACAAAAGTACATAGGAACGATGCTTACACTCTTCGAATTTAAAACTGTTCGCCAACCGGCTTGATGACAAGTTCGTGGATCTGAAATAGACAATATCAATCGGGCCTCCCTTTTTCCTTAATTAATCCTGAATTTTACCTGTACTCCTGGAGGAGTTTGAATGACATACAAGACAGCATCTGATACATCCTCTGATCTCAGTCTGGGCATGTCCTTGAATTGGATCTTCTGTTCTTCAGAAAGGATTTCAGTGTCAACAGCACCAGGACTTATACTCTGTACATAAAGAAAGTCTTCCTTAGACATGTCGCAAGAGTTGGGGGATTTCTAAACTTACTGTGATTTTGATTCTTGTGTTGTTTGTTAGCAATTCTTGACGGTAGACTTCTGTCATTGCTGTGATAGCATGCTTTGATGGTGAGTACATATTAAGTGACATTCCAGGGATTATCGGCACCTTATGTCCAGCTATACTATTGATTATCACAATATGTCCATCATTGTTCCTGTTCTTCATCGTCTTGAAAGCCTCACGGGTACAAAAAGCTACTCCCATTACGTTCGTATCCAGAATTGCTTGTAGAGCTGCAGTGTTATTTTCCTCCAATAGAGTCGTTTGACGTACAATACCGGCATTGTTGACAAGCACATCAACTCCTCCGAATTTATCCTCAATCCGTGAAAATGCTTTTATTACTTCCGCCTCCTTTCTTATGTCACACTTCAGTGTATGCAGACGAGGTTTCGCTTCATCTGGAAGATCTTCACGAAGATCTGCAACAAGTCCTTCCCGACGGGCCAAACCGATCACTATCATTCCCGCTTTTGCCAAATCTTTTGCACAAGCTGCACCAATTCCCGAACTAGCTCCCGTCACTACGGCAATTTTTTTACGCCAACGTTCCATTACGTGGATGTTTTCAATTCAAGGTGTTCACTCAAACTGCGGCCACTTTGAATTGCCACTCAATTTATAAAAAGAATCCGCGTCCGCCGGACTTATGAACGAACGTGACTTGCGGTATCTCTAGAGTGATAATGAGTGATTATTTTAGTAAATAAAAGCTCTTTACATGGTGCACACAGTTAACCTTGACAGTTGATGTTCGTTCGTAGATAGATATTTTGTCGTTAAAAAAAAAAACAAACAAATCCAACTGCAATTAGTGTTACACCATGTTTGATCCATTGGCCACCGATATCTATTCGAATTTCTAATTGAGTCATTGTATACATTTAAGGGCACTTGGTGTACATAAATTTTAAGTAATGAGGAGAATATTTTCAACAGACCACACGCACTTGCTGTTTAACTTTTTTTTTTAAATAGGCAAAGCATGTACGAATAGATATGATTGGTGGGACATATGGCATTTGCACTTGGATAGGAAATATTGATGAAAATTCCTAAATCGATTTACAATAGTTTGTTTACTAATTGATGTGACGATATCGATAGGGATATCGATTTATAAAGGACCACCCACTCATTTTTTTATAGAGTGAGTGACGATATTCTTATTTCACTATAAAGTGGATAAGTTGGAATTGAGTTTTAGAGAAAATGTCCGCTAAAAGTGCTCAACGGCTCTAGTTGCAGAGTTGTATCTTGACATGAAAACGTTTATGTGAGGGTATTTTAACGAAAAGTGCTGTCAAGGCTAGGAACTTGAAATTTGGTGTGCAGATAGGACCTGCATCACATATCCAACCGACGAATTTAAGGTCCTAAAATGTACGCCTCTTATCTCCTCCCGAAGGGTGTAAAATTGAAAAAAAAAATTTAATTTCCACTATTAACCTTTATAAATTTACGATTTTCAGTAGTTTTCCCTTGGTTCCCTTGCCAAGGTTTCACACTTGAAATTCCTATGTAGGTCCACTAAAACTGCGTCGAATAGAAATAGACACAACGTGTCATGAACACGATTTCGAATTTCTAACGTCATCTTCGAAGAAGTACGATCCTTGCACCAATCACCAGTCTCATGGATCACTCTCTGTCACGAACCAGGCAATTCTTTTTGTTTGTAAATTCATCCAGCTGCCATGGTACTCCAGAACTCAACTGATGAACTGTCTTTAGAATAGTCTACTCCCTTTGGTTCCTGCGTCAACTGAGTACTGAAAGGACAGAGTTTGTAAAAAATGTTCTGCAGGGAGCTTCTGGAAATGGCAAGCAGTTGTGAACGATGTTGAATTAATGTTCTGGGGCTCTTAGCGACACTTTCATTCATTGCGTCGATGTTTTCCGTTGTCCCGACGTGATGTAAGCAGCAAACCTTATAAAGAAACATAATGCAGTTTAAGTTTGGACGCATACATTCATACGAGTATATGCTGTTTGTGATTTCGTCCCTGCAGGCGTTCACCAATAACTCCATCTTCCTTGAAAAACAAGTCTGGTCAGCACGATCAATTGAACTCCGTGCTTCACCCTTTGACAAGACCTGCATTAGTAAATTTTTCTCAAGATTGCATATACTAGAGTGTTACCACTCTCTATGGCAGTCCTCCTTTAAATATCCAGGGGTAATGTATTCAATATAAATTAACAATTTCATCTGGACATCATTGCTTATGTCGAGGTGGAGGTTTCCATAGCTTTTACAGCTTTGACTTATTTTTGTTTATATTTTTGAGCCGCATTATCCAGCTCCACTATCAATTGATTCTGTTGTTGTCCCTCTATAATTCACTGGCTCTTCAAACTTTGTCGCTGTTTTTGAAGTCCTTGCAAAGCCTTCTCGATCAGATGAGAGCTTCATGAGCTTCCCATGAGAATATACCACTAGCGGTTCAATTCGCATCGTAGTCCTCAAAAAGCAAGGAAGAGATCACTGCCATCATCATACTACTTGAAGTTGTCATTTTGGTGTTCTAATGCTGGCTTACTATCAGAGAAAAGTAATGATCGTCAAGTTCCTAAATGAAGACAACCTAACCTAGTCCTAAAGACAGAAATCAACATTACTCTTGGCGAAATTCAAACAATTGTTCGTTACAGATCACGAAAAGAATGGTATCACGAAAGGAAGGGAATCGTTAGAATGAAGGAAACTGGTCAAGATGGAAGATGCACTAAACGGATGCGTCTGAGATCAACCCCATCCGATTGAGGTTCACATGGGGTCACATGAAATATTTGTCACAGACACTGCCCTGTTGTTAATAAAGTTCCTCAATGATTCATCTAGAACTCGCCCTATAATACAGTGCTCTCGTTGTAATCTTTTCCGGTATGATGTCAAGAATGTGGATGTTGTCATGAAATCGATGAGATAGTTGTTACATGACTCCCTGTGACATTGCCTGGCATGCTTGTCAATCTGTAGATAAATATGCGGACCGCTTTTCTTAATCAGCGATGTTAGATGAAGCCGACTGTATACGTTTCATGCAACAAAAAATAAATAAAAAAATCAACATAAACTAGATTATATGAAAAATTAATTATCAAATCAAAAATGTTCATGATCAGAATTGATAAACAATTTGTTCCCATAATATTTCTGAATGACCCTAGTACGGATACTATACAGAAGCGCTGACTTATTCATTTATAATTTCTATCATGTACAGAACATTATTCAACGCTTAATCATTGGGTAAACAAATATTCAATTATCACATTGCGTGTGTATACAATTAAAGACCTTCTATCTACGCCAGCGCCGGATTGATAGAAACAATAGTAACTGACTTGACTTGCACTAGTTTTCAGTTAAGACTTTGAATGTCAGACTTGCATGTTTTTGTTCATGTTCAAGAGTGGCCGTGACACTAAGTGTTGAAACATCACACTGGAGCACGGAGACACAAAAACAGGTCCATTGTACTACCAGCAGGTACAACCCTTTTACTGTATTTTCTTCGTCTTTATGAGAAAGTCGAGTAAGAGCTTCAGTGATAAGGAGCTGAGGTTACCAGCACTCATCACATCAGCCCCAAAAATCTGCCATGTGATACGAGCAAAGGCAGGACAATCACATAGGAAATGTTTCGCAATGTCGTCGCCTTCTCCACAACCATCATAGTCAGTGGTGTCACTTAAACCCAACACATTGAGATGTTTGGCAAAGAAGAAATGTCCCGTAATGACGCCAATAAGTTGTCTGCAGTCTTTTCTGCTGAGAGATAGCAAGAATGCCGCGGATTTTTATAGACGTCGGGAAGAATCTGCCTGCATCCTGGAGAGTTATGCCATCTAAAGATATGTTTGCTAGAAACCCAACCATCGATAGAAGCCCTAACCGGAGATACAGGCAAACCTAACGTGGGTTCAGGGGCGGAGAAGTTCTCCTCTGAACCTTGTCTGGCAAGCTCATCAGAGACCTCATTTCCGGTAATCCCGCTGTGTCCAGGGGACCCAGACAAATCTTAGCAAATTCAGTCTTCCAACCAAATTCAAACTTAACCTGCATTCTCGAACTATTTTGGATCTAGTAAAGGGATTAAGCCTTAAGCGCAGCCTTACTGACGCTGCAGACGCAGATACTCCGTCTCCTCCACTGGTTTTTCACAATATAGTTCGCAGCCATAAGTATTGCGAAAATCTCCGCTTGGAAGACAGGTGCATAAATACCTAGGGGAAAGACTCCAGCACCGTGACTCTGAGTCAGATGGTCAGAAAACAGTGACAACTTACATCAAGTGCCACTTGTGTTAAACTTATTAAATTCCAAATGGGTTCCACTTACTAGAGTGGAGAACGACACCCTTCGCAGTACTGCACATTTTGTTTCATCTGACACCCCTTGACATCCTTGGCAGACAAATGGCTGCTCATTCGGCTGTTCGCCTCAAATCAATTTCACAGTGGTCTACCAAAGATTCTGGCCACGCCTTGATTTTGAACAAATTAAAAATCTTCCCTGGAAACATAGACTACACCACAACCAAGCTAAATTTTAATAAAAACTTCCTTGCTACCATTCCCTTCAGGTCACTCTGGAAGAATGAGTCATTTCTTCAGGACAATTCGATCCACGTTTACACCAAAGGGGGGGTAGGTGGTGGTGTTTTCTCCGATAGGCTTAATCTCAGCCTCTGTTTCCGTCCTCAAAATCATTGTAGCGTGATCCAGGCGGAAATATGGGCGATCAAAGTCTTATCTTAGCTGAAGAAAAACATGATATCTTCCACAGATGTACCTACCTTTTCAGACAGTCAAGCAGCGATCAGGTCCCTGGAATCAGTCTCTTCAAATTTGTTAGTAGCTCTAGATTGCCGAGCAGCTCAATATTCACCTATTCCACGGAACTGCAAGGCTGATGAACTCGCCAGATATGGAACAACCATACCCGTCCTCACAGAAAGAGACACCCTGGGTATACCGATCGCTGCATATAAACTTAAACTCAAGCTGGATGCTATTGAGAAAACAAATTCTAGATGGACAAATGGTATAACGTGTCTAGCGACAAAGCGGATTTGGCCACGGCTGGAAAAGAAGGCTCCATTTAGGGGAATTCTACTTTAACGACCTAGGCGATCCGATAAACACAGATATCAGAAACCACCTTCGCTTCATAAAAAGTTCCAATTGCTTTAACGAGTGGGTATGGAGATCTCTTCAGATCCATGTGGTATCACAATGGACCTATCACTGGTCTCAGTGTGCTGGCTATAGCTGGCAGTCACTTCAACCTTACCTAACTTATGTAGAGTGGAACCCCCAATGCTGTCTTCTGTTACTTATGGAAAATCTTAATGACAATCTTGTGGACCACCACTAATCCGAAGTCGAAAATATTTAACCCCTTCTGAGCTGGCCTCAATCTACTTACTTTACTTAATGACTCCCTACCCGTCTGCCTGAGACACTGCAGCCTTGCATTCTCTTTGATCCCGTGCCCGTTGGTTTTAGTTTTCCAGGCGAAGTGCTCTGTCATCCGCGATAGCTTGGTCCAAGAAACGAAGGGTCGATCTTCTTCGTCGTCTCGAGCCTGCGACATTAAAGAAATCACATGATAGTAGCGCATCTCGGATGCATTAGAAGTGACGGTTCACAGAACCCAAGTGCCTTTTTGTTACCACGACTCGTGTGACCTGGTAAATGATGTGTGTTGTGACACAGTCAGTGCCTAGATCCAGCCTGTGGATTTTAGAAAACGAATTAGATCTCGTATCCTTTTACACAAAGATGTCGCTGAGGACATCGAAGAATTGTTGGTTTAGTACACGCAGTCTGGCCCTTGCTAGTTCCGGATATTTACAGAGGCAATGGGAGAGAGTTTCCTTCTCATTTTCGTTTCTGTAGCCGTGGCAGTGAGGGTTGTATGGAATATCTAGTTAAGCCGCATAGCCTCCAATTGATCAATGCCTCGTGGTTATCGCTGTTATTCTGGTGATGCCTAGGCGGGTTCTGTCTAGGAAATTTTTTGTTCCAATCTTATCGCAGGTTGGCTATATCTTCCTTGATATGGCGTAGTTGGTTAACCACCTCCATTGGAGGTTCGCCTTCTACGGGAAGTGTGAATCAGAACCGGTCTGCAGTTTAATTTTATTGTTTGTTTCCTCATCATCACAATTCGCAAGCATTTAAAACCGATGTGCATCGGTATCTCCTTTGTCTCTCCTCTAATTTCCCTTATCTTTTTGCTTTAGTTTAAGGGCAGTAATATCCCCTTTAGCATTCGCAAACTACACATAAAAAGAAACTTTTCCAAAGCTAGCTTGGTTATAAATACTTTACGTTAGAAGATTTTCGATAAGAAGATTAATGGGCCTCAGTTTGTCTATTATGAAACATGATCTTTTTCAAAGGATGACTGGCATTAGTTGATTGCGATTTTTTTTTTACCGCTATCTCTGGAATATTCTTCCTTTTTATCTTTGAGCACCTCAATTCATTCATACATATCTCAAGTGCATAATTGAATTTTTAACGAATTTTATTTGCAAACTCAAAAAGTTGATAAAATTGTCGTCGAAGTGGTTATATAATTAAAATACGTCGTTCAATCACTTAAAATTTCTCTCCAATAGGTTTGATAACAAGTTCATGAATCTACAAGTAAACAAAACAAAATAACTGTATAAACTTGCACGGAACTTGTAGAAGTTTAACTCACTTGTACATTTGGTGGCGTCTGAATGACATACATCACAGCATCAGATACATTTTCAGCGCTTAGACAAGAAATATCTTTGAAAATTTCCGCTGGAAGAATTTCGGTTTCCACTGCTCCAGGACTGATACTCTATTGAAATGGTAGACACGGTTTAGATGGCAGACATTTAATTTAACTACAAACTTACGGTAACTTTAATTTTTGTATCATTTTCCAAGAATTCCCGTCGATATATCTCGGTCATAGCGGTGATAGCATACTTCGATGGCGGATAAATATTAAAAGAAAACTTTCCATTACTTGGTGGGATGTAGTGTCCAGCAATGCTGTTTATAATGACCACATGGCCATCGACATTCCTAGACTTCATCGATTTAAATGCTTCTCTGGTGCAATATGCTACTCCCATCACATTCGTATCGATAACCGCTTTAAGATCGTCCGAATTGTGTTCATCCACCAGCTGACAACTTCGAACAATGCCAGCGTTATTGATGAGTACATCTACTCCACCGAATTCCCTTTCAATTGTTGCAAACGCATTGAGAACTTCTTGCTCCTTTGAGACGTCACACTTAAGTGCGTTAAGACGACTTTTCACATCATCAGGAAGGTCCTTACGAAGTGCTTCCACACGTTCGGCTCGACGCGCCAAACCTATCACTATCATCCCGGCTTTTGCTAAATCTTTTACACATGCTGCTCCAATACCGGCACTAGCTCCAGTGACTACTGCTACTTTATTATGCCACCTTTCCATTGCGTATCTTATGACTTTACTGAAAACTTCGTTAAGTGAGACTGGCGAGTTGGTAGACTCTTTTTATACACTCGGACAATTGCTTTCATTCAAATGCAGCGCTGATAAGATTTAAACAAGGCCGCTCAGTCTTGAATCTTTTTATTAAAAATGCAAGTCACATACAACCACTCCAAGTACTTAGATTGCGTTTATGAAATTGAATTGATAAGAGACTGTGTATGGAACTTATGAAACACATATGTACATACATTTGAGTCATTGTGCAATAATAAGTTTTTTTTAGTTTTTGCGGTGCAAGATTAAAACAATCAAAACATTTCTATAAGATTTCCGACCAGTGCCGGGACCTAAAATTTGATCGGAAGCCTTGTGGAGCATGTACCAGTAACAGCCAATATTGACTGGTGGAGCTTATTGTGATACTTTCTAGAGAGAAATAGAATGAGTTGATAAGTGTCCTTTTCGGAATCTAAATAGAAACAATCCTTAACCGTTCCTAGAATCTAGCTGTCTACGTTGACATTTTGTCCGACGATGTTGTATAGCTTTTCTGGTTGACAGCATGAGTACTCGCTACGTGCTTTCAATAATGTCGGCGTATGAGAGCAGTTGAACAGACTCTGATTTATACCTGCGAACTTAGTACAATTTTTGAAGAATTCATAGGATTGCCTTATGTTAGACCGTTTGATCCAGCATTGATGCCCTCTTCACGATTGATTTCACGACGTCAATCATGCCAAAATGGACCAAAATGCAGGGGTGGTTGAATCACCAAAAATGCACAGCCAGCGTGGGCATCTACAGCTTGAATTTCAAGCAAATAGTCTCACTTGGCTGCTCTATATCTGTGTTCTAGACAGAGGAACATACATCCATATATGGAATTTTGCACCAGAGAATACATAAGACGAAACCTCCGCTGGAAACTGAACTGGCTCTGAATTCATACTGTTTCGACTCAAAGCTTTGCAGGAGCTGCGTATACACATTTAAGCAGCAAACTGCACTCCTGAACACCATTCACCATCCATTCATGTGGTTTATCCACCATCCATATAAAGTTGAAGCTAAACTCTTGGAAGCACCACGAGAGGCAAAACCAGATCTTCAACAAGCTAGTAAGCTAATCAACCCTTCAGACTGAAGTCAAGAAATTCTTACATTTAGCAATCATGATGGTAAGTGGATATTGCTCAGCTTACTACTTTGTTTAGAAGAAGAAGACTCTGCTAAGCACATTTTGTGTTCATGCTTCGCCCTAGGTCAAAGCAGACAAAAACACTTTCCTTTCCTCGGCCATATTTAAGCATTCATCCGCAAGCACGATCAAGACCACGATCTTATTTGGGAATTCTCCAGCCACTAAAAATCTTTTAGGTCGCAGCGATTTTTTAATCTCCGCCTGGATCTGTAGAGGTCCTTGTTTTAATATTCCAGAATAGGTGCCTTCCGGCTTAGTCTGAGGAAATTGTAATTTTATTACTAGACGGTTCGGCAAGGTTTGAGCGAAACCTCGGACAGCTCTGTCAAAGAAACAATAACAACAAGCGTCACCGGAAGAGCGGTGTTGCCATATGTTTTTATTCTAAGTACTAATGACATTTGACTTGCAGATTTGTTAAGGCAGTCTCGGTCGGGGATCGTTAAATCTTGTTGTAGTGCTCTGTTGATGTTGTGGCTTTCGCTACCACCAAGTCTACTTTTCAGTTTGTTGATCTCGAGACCACTGAGTTTCGCCGCCATAAATCATGTCGGTCTCGGTCTCCCCTACTCTATTTCTGGCAATGCACAGTGTGATTGTAGGATATAGTATTCCTTCCGTGCTTTGGCTTTGCCTCAATGTTCACTATCTGACGTTTGTGGGATCTGATGCAACTTCTATGACATTTCATGTGCCATCTATGCATGTTTACACCATCGTAGCTCTTGTCAGGAGTTCTTTATGGCCTGGAGTCTAGTAGGTAGGTAGGTTGAAGAGGTGAGTGCATCGCGTGATGCATCCTTCACTCGGATCTCTAACGGATCCATTTTGTTCCTTTGACGTGCTCATTCTGAAAAGGTAAAAAAAAGAGAAGAGGAGAAAGGTCTGGGTGAGTGCAGTTACGATCGTTCGGCCTCTCTGAACTATCCTGAATTCGTAGTGAATTTTAGAATGGCTTTTGGTGGCTTGTTAGACAAGTCGCTCAGGTCGTTGAAACAGTGTTCATCGAGGGCCGTCTTCCTTGTTCTATAAAGGAAGTGAGTTGTGTTCTCTTCCCCGTCTGTATTACCGCAACCTCTGCATAACGTTTGTACTTAAACGCATTCTTCTAAGATGGTCCGCCATAAGGTTGTGGCCCGTGGAGTGTAATGCAGAATTATTTTTCAAATTCGATCCGAAAGATGACCAAAGTATTCCCAAGGCTGTTGAAGTGTAATATTGTTCCATCGTATTGGATGCACTTGCATAACAAACATATGTATCTAAGAACGCCCTCACTAAACGAAAACTATCAATTGTATCTCTCTATAAGCTAGCGTGTCACACTTTGAACGCCTTTAAAGATACAACACTCTCTCTCCAGAGTTTTCTTTCACCAATCTATTAGCAACATTGCGTTGCGGAAGTAGTAAAAGTTTTCACCATGGAAATGCATATTAAGTGAAATTGCTTTGCAATTTCTCAATGCCTTGCCCGACAAAGTGGTGTGGCCAGTTAGTCAGTCCCAGAGATACACTATGAGCAGGTAAAGCCTTGACTTCAACTTGCTTCATCTCTTCGAGCGAAATGTCTGCACCCAAGATAAGATGAAGCACTGGTTGATGCACTTCTTGATTTTGTTAGCTGAAAAAAAAAAATTTCACTATTCAAAACAAGTCTTAGTCTGGTTGGTTTAGAAGAATCAGTGACTCTGTGGTGGCAAATCCTGAAGCATGCACGAATGGACTCTACCATCGGAGACTTGTTGCGCTAACAGTGAAGACATTCGATGGTAATTGCCTCACTACAAGTAAATCGTGGCACACTTTGCAAATCACTTTATTCTCTTTCGGTTGGACTGGGTGGGGGACTGTAAATAGTAATTGAATCCCCAGGCAATTGTAGAGACGAAAGAGAATGCGAGAATGTCGTGTCCATGTATGTGTTTGGATGTACAGAGTGTAATCGAATTTTCACAAAACATCGATTGACGATGGTGCCAAATAGCGCGGAAAGAAAAGTGACAGAAGACACACCGCAAAAGAAGAAGAAAACTGAAGTAGCTCCAGTTTGTTAATGACGATATCAATGTTAATTGTTTCGAATTATTGGCTATGAAATTAATTGACTTGAACATTAATTATGCGGTCATTATGTAGTTCTTAGGTTGAGTTAATAGTCTTCGGTTGATTGAGAGAGAGAGGGAGAGAGATTGCCAATTGCAGGAACACCCTTTCGACATGGAACTTACAGTAAATGGTGATGATTTTGCACATTCTCGTTCTTAGACTGTGATGCGAAACCATCGATTTACCTTGTTACGGCGAATTTAACAGCATTGACCCAGGAGGTCGAAATCCAAAACCGCTGTTTATTATGCAGTTGCATAGAAGATATATGGCTCGTTAAATGCTACACCACAACAACTTGGTTTGCCGGGTTTTTTTTTAGTATCAAGTTAACCCCTGCAGTGGATCAGAGTTGAGATGAGAATGAGGTTCTGTACAGCAGCAGCTTATTAGGTATTCGAACCAACAGCTTTAGATCAATAAGCAACAAGCACTTTGGGGGCATATAGTAGAGGAATAATGTAGACTGCCACATTCTGTTCTACTTACTGTATTCAATTGTTTAAAGAGCAAGTGACTTAAAATTAACTTCTGTTTGCCCTGGTGTGTTCTAGGGCCTGTACTAAGCAATAGCCATGACTTTTTCTCAATTTTTCTGCGTCAAGTATTTCTTCGTCGACCCACTTTTCTGCTAATTTGGATTATCCGGTTCCATTGTCAATCCACTACCACTTTGCAGATGGTTGTGCATATAGGTTCTTGACCTGTTCTTTGGGTAAAGATGTGAGTTAATGATATGGTTGGGTTGGATAATTTGTGGCACAAACACTTCTGTGGGATTTTTTTTTTACGATAATGAGACTAGCATCAACATCTAGCGACCAATAGAATTAGGAAGTAGGAATGCGGTCGTTATTTAAGATCAATCATTGCTTGGTAGATGTGGGGTAATGAAAATAAGGAAAAAACGTATTTTTAAAACTGTCGTTGGTTGTCGCGGTTTATGCCATAAAAAGTCATGCACTGCAAGGTTAAGATGTTTCTCTTGATAGTAGAGGTCACTTTCAAAGTCATGCACCCACATAACATCATGAACTCAACATTGAAACAGAACATTTGTAGCTTGTTATTTAAGTTGATTGCTTTACTTACTTGCTAACAGTTCGGGGTGAACCTAGGCTTCAACTAACAAGCCTCTCCAATTAGCCCGGTGCTTAGCCTTGGTTACACTATCAGTAGATACAACACTCGCAAAATATTGTAAGCTCCTTATTCTCTTCTCTTCTTCTTTCTTGAACTCTACCGGACGTTTGCCACTCAGTTAAGCTCCGCTGTCATTTGATGGAGTTCGAGGATCAGCCTTCTCGTAAACTCCTCCTTTTTTTATTGACAAAGCAGCGCGACGCACATCGCACGGCCTTCATTTGTGAAGAATGTAACACTTTGAACCATCATAAGTTGCTAGGCAAAATTTGTAGATAGAAATACTGTTTTTAATCGAAGAGTCATCCCTTTATTTGCTGATCCATCGACCTTGCGCCGATGGTCGATGGAAAAGGTAGCAGAATCAATGACCTTGATGGAGCTTGTGATGTCTTAGTAATGATCAGACATGCCTTCCAAATTGCCCGCTACTCCGCCTGGGAGATGATAGATAAGCCCGGATTTAGATACATACATACTTCGATCCCTCAGTCTGTCTTTGAAAAATTGGCGAAGATCGTGCTTCCATTTCTCCCTGGGAGGCAAATACGACAGCGTTTATGCACTCAGTCTGTGTCTATGAATCTGTTAATCAGTTCACAAGTACCTAGGAGTCCCCAAGTCCTCCTGTTATACAATCAAAGCATCATAAACCTCACCAACGAAATGGAAGAATAGCTTTTAACAAACATCATCGCAAGTGACATGAGTGACACATTCATGTCTCCGGATATGTTGCAAACAAAACAATTTCCCTGAAACTGAAAACCCTCAAATTGTTCAACAAAAGCCTTGACAACACCCACAATTCACAACTTGGTGCAGCGTTTATTCTAGAAAGTCAACTGAACTCTACTTTGAGTCTACAAGTCGAGTCCTATGGTCGAGAGTTAAATATCTGTTACGTGATTCTGAAGTCCATGCCCTATTAGGATGGTGCAACTCTCAAGGGCATCCCACTTTCCACTTCGGAGAATTATCATAGCTATTAAGATGGCTTCAGACTTCTTCATCTGCTGCTATATGAAGGCATTAGAGATAAATCACATGACACCAGGACTGTATTTTGGTGTCGGGAGGGTTGTTCACGACCCTTGGCACTGCGGTTTCTAGCGAATCCTATTGTGCCTTCCCTATTGTTTCTTAGATGAATTGTTTCACCCCAGAGGATATCAGGAAGTAAAGGAACTTCTCTGAGTGAATGGCTGCGAGTTGTTCTATAAGGATGAGAGAATTCTCTTTCTAAGTTGGAAGAGAGCTGGGCATTCCGTTTAAATGTGTAAAGAGGTCTCTTCACTCTCAAGACAGAGTCTACAGCTTGAATCTGTTACAAGGTTTATGCGATGTAGGTGCTTGTTCAGACAGCAGTGCCCGCTGAGAAATACAATTAGTGCTCTAAGGTTGCTCCTTCCGACGTTCACAATTAAATTTGATTTTCTTTGCGACGATACAGGGAACAGCAGTTTTGAACATGCTTACCCTGGTGTTTTGAGCTAGACTTCTCTAGATTCTTGCATGGAAAGACCCTTTGCTAGTCTTGCGAAGAGTGATTTGCTTACCCCGCAGAAGGGTTCGAGTATAATGAATACTGCTGACGCGCCATCTTTTGCCAGTGAGTCGGCTTTTTCATTGCCCTAATCTAATCTAATCTAATCTATAAAAGATAAATATGATTTTCCCCATGATGTGAGAGGACTGATTGAGTCTCACATATTGATTGATGGCAAAGATTCCGGCTTGGAATATGGACGTGAATTTACTAAGGCTGACTGAGAAGTTCGCGCATGATGATTCTCCAAAGATTCCGGAACCAGTACCCGTTTCCATTTTGGATCCGTTCGTATACCAAACGAGGTCAGAAGGTGATGGTTGGGGTTTGTGGTCCTTCCAGTCCTCCATTGGCGGGATAACTATTTGTTAAAGCAATATTCGGGTAACCTGTCGTCTGGAGGCATGCCGAAGATTGTGTCTTGCTCCACTGTTTCAAGCAGGGATAAGTGTCCTCCTCTATAGGACTTGGGGTCGAAGTTGCTTGAGTGAAAAAGTCGGTGGATGCCTAACTTGGCTTCCATCGGTCTGACGATCAGCTGCTGGATGCTCCAGGATGATTCCCAGAAATTGGGCTTCTTGAGAAAATGGGAAAGTTCTACCGAATAGTGAGGGGCGAGTGAGAAAACTGAGCTTTATTCCTCTTGTAAAAGCAACATTTACTGTCTTTTTAGGGTTTATAGAGAGGCCTTCGCTAATACACCATCTCTGTACTTCGGATAGTGCATATTGTAGCACCTCCGAAACGGTGCTTTCAAATTATCTTCTGACAATGTCATCTTCCGATTTTAATAGATTTAAGGAAACCAACGCCAGGGTGACCAGTTTCCTCAATTTTCAAGCTTCGAGATTAGGAGCTAATGAACCTAAACCTTGGTGATATTCTATGTACATGCGTTGAAGTTCACATACAGCTTCATAGGGCTCTGCAGTTCTAAGGACTGTCCACCTATATCGTGTGAAAAAATGCCTTTGAAAATCAGGAGTATACTAAGGTAATTGTTTATGTCCCTGGGAGTCTCATGTCGTTCAAAAGGTGGCCGTCCTTGGACGTTTTCCAAACAAATTTTCTTCATCGCTGTATCTTGTCTACATATGATCAGCCATTGTTGTTACTGAATGCGAATAGTTTTCGATATATGCAATGTCATGTCAAGTGTTTGATGCCACCCCTCAGTGGCTACTGGATAGTGCTTCCTACACGAAACTTTTTCGATCGCGTGTTGTGTTCTTCTTCTTCTTTTATTGCTCCTATACGGTACAGAAAATTAGCGTCACTTGGATGATTTATTAAATTGTTTCATGCTTATGACCATTTTACCCACGCTAGGTAATGAACAACACGTAGACACTCTTTCGAACCCCTGCCCCCCTTTCGAATAGCATGCGCTCACATTAACATTTTAAATGTATTCAAAGTGATTGTACTTAAAAGCATTGTTTTCTTATAAACACCTCAACGAATGCATGTTCGACTACCGCCCCGATAGTCCAGTGAAGTTGCAAACATGTTTCGAAAGAACCTTCCTAACAGCTCCAAATAAATATCATACACAATTTTATGTCTTCTGGTCAAGACTGAGAAATGATAATGACATTTTTTTTTATGATTTCACTGCCATTAACTAGTTTTACCGCAATCGGTGCATACTCGCGTCATTCGCGCTCATCCAGACGGTCGAACTACTACGTCTGGAGGGAGATGCTGCTCGTGCAAAGTAAAAAAGATGTTGGTAGCCGTGTGGACTCCTAAGCTGGCTATGACTCTAACTCTTGTTCTGGCTCAGACCAGTGCAACGGTTGTACGGAATTCTTGAATGAGTTTTTCCAGGAAAAATCTAACTGCAGTCGATTTAACTCACATTGTGGTGTGTGTTGGGAATGCAAACGGTTTTGTGCATTTCTGCAAAAGTACAATTGTTCGTGGCTGCAGCAGAAGCAGTAGCATCATCACCACCGTGGTACTATTGCGCTCCTAATGCCTCATTGTGGCTGGAATCTGCCGCCACACACACTCTGCTCGCTCGGCACATAGTCAAATGTCGGATGCTATTTGCGGATTCCGAAGAGTCTTTGCAGCTGATGCTGTTGCTAATTATTTGAATGCAATTAAAGCAGAGAGGAACAGCGAAACAGCGTTCGTGGTTTTTTCTGTTGGCATTGCAACGGCAATCGTTTCACGAACATATCTGCTGATGATGCTGCTCTGCGTGAGAGAGTTCCTTGGCTCTGGCCAAAGATGGAAGAAGTTAAATTCTTTTGTGGTGTTTCAGTTAGATTCTGTAATCTTAATTTGGAGCAAAAAAGTGGAAAACATTTATACAAGTTTGTCACACGTTTTAAATAACAGCCGTGGTGACTATAAATGATGAACCATGCCGTGAGCAGTGGAATTGCTTCAAATGGCTTTGAAGAAGCAATCTGATTCGGGTTTAATTGCTCTTACATTGTACGAGTATTCGATGGGAAGATACAATTTATTATCAAGAAAAATTCAATTCCAGACGTTTAATCTTTGGCATCTGTGTTTTAGTTGTTTCTAGATGCAGCGTTCCAACATTTGCAGTTTCCATTCTTAGACAACGATCTATTTGGATGACTATTAAAATGGGGATTTCTAAATGAGGCTCTGCATTCATTTCGGTTATGGTTCCTGAGAAGTCTGGTAACTCTACCGTCTCTGGACCAGTGGAACTCATTTGGTGAGGTTTTCTTGTTCCTTTTGAGTGATACATATTCCTTTCCCCACTGCGCCTTCTACTATGAGTAAGGGAAGTGAGTAAGTCCCAGAATTTCCTCTTTTGCCATTGCGGGACAGACAGGTCTTTGTACTTTGTCCTTTTTCCTGAGGTTTTTGGCCGTCTCCAGTTGAATTTTTCCGTCCCAAGCCGTTGCCTAATGTAAAGGTCTTTTCAGCAAGGCAAAGGGCCTATCACCTTTTGTTTTCCAATCGGAGATTTATGCTATTCTTATGTCTATAAGGTATCACAATGGACCTATCACTGGTCTAAGTGTGCTGGCAATAGCTGGCAGACACTTCAACCTAACCTAAAGGCTATAAACCATGTTTGAAAAACAGATGCAACCTTACAGACGAAAATAGTACCCAGGCTGTACACTGTCGTCGTGGGAACGATTCGCACTTTTTTCAAAACAATTTTCTTAGTTTTACAATAGTTTAGTCCTTAGATCGTTTAAGTAAATTAAGTTAGGTTAGGTCGAAAGACATAGATTAAGAATTAAGTTTAGCTTAGAGTGACCGTGTAGGGCCAGTAAGTTAGTGTAACATAGTTAAGTTAGTTAAGCTAGTTTTAAGCGTTTTTTTTCCTAGCAAGTAAGAGTTCTGAATTTAAAAAAATAAAAATGCATTGAAAACAAAACAAAACAACGATTCGCACTTATGGCATAATGGCTTGATGGAAACGACATAAAAGTTCTCGAGAAAGCACATGAGTGACTTGCCTCAGCATTACGGGTGCGCTGAGAAATTCCTCCAACCTTACTACACTTGCCATCAATAGACATTTGAGTTATGCAACAAGTCACTAACGCGGCATTAAGGCTGAAGGACACTCACAGTTTGTTTAAAATGTGCGGTTGCGAAAATTTCATTGATTCACTGCAGACTTCAGCATCGGCTGGCCATGGTGTAGTGGTTGCATCATCACTTGTCACGCTGAAGGTTCGAGGTTCGAATATCGATGGCAAGAAAAAAACGACGATCAACTGCGAAAAAAACTGACGTCAACTCTACTGCATGGGCATCACACTGGCAGTAGGGTGGTCGTATGGCTTGAAAGTGTTGATCGTACTAATGACATCGGGATCTTCGAAAGAAATACTGTGAATTATAAGCAATGGCAACAGTACGAATAATTCTACCCAGTCATTCTGGACACCACACTCGAAGCAAAGACTGAATCCTAATACCACCAGAGTTTCAAAATCACTACAGCAACACAAGCTCTGTGCGAATAGGGTATTCATAACCCCTTTAGCACCAGTGAATTATAAAAAAAAAAAAAATCGGCTACAAACACTCTAGCAGATAGAAACACCTAGAGTCTGCACCAATTCCTTTATAATGACTCTGTATCGACAACTCTAAAACCGACGAGAAAATTGGTGAATTTACATTCACCACACCTTCAGTATCTCTAGTTACTGAAGCGCCTTTTGAGACGAAATTGGATTCGAAAGTGCAAGATCTTTCTGAATTCAGTCGGAAAGCTGAACGCAGAAATGTTGCGGATCTCAATTATGTCTAATGGGATTTGAAACCAAGAAGCTGGACAAGATTCAGACGAGTACTTCCCAGTTGCAGAACCTTATTATTATTGTTTCGGGAGTGCTGATTAGCCCTTGGCACTACGATTTCTAATGAATCCTATTGTGCCTTCATCGATCAAGAATCAGAATAAGAACCTTAATTCGATCGGCCTGTGTCTTTGGGTTTGGCTGCCATCGACAGTGATTTTTTTTTTTGGGAACACAATTGCAGGGAGCATGGCCTTCATAATGCTGACACACTGTCTCAGTTGCAAAGTTCTTGTTCTTCTTACTATTGTCGTTCTGACCGGGCCACTACGCTTTTGCTAAGTACAATCGCAATATTGTTTGTGATGTCGCTCGCAACAGGTTGCAGATCTTTGACTTTGACCGGATAAGGGCTAATATCTTTCCACAAAAGACAAAGCAATTTAATAAGGAACACTTAGTTGGCAGGTTCCAGTGGCTCTTTTCGTTGTATGTTCTGAAACTTTTGACCTTGTCAAAAAATTAACAACAATTTTTTTATTTTATTTACAGTTTAGTATAGTTATAGCTGGTAATGAAATATGGACGTTGGAAAGGCCGGACGGTATGCCAAACATAGTCTCATTAGAAGTGATGTGTGGGAAGGATCACATGGACGTTCATTTAACATTTTCACATCCATTTGAAGGAATCGTAAGCTCTAAAGGTATTTATTTTTTTTTGTAAATCTTTTCAATCGAGTTAGACAGTTGTATTGTTTTTTTTTTAGGACAACATAGCGATCCAAGATGTGTGTATGTGCCCCCATCGACGGGTAAAACTTTCTTCTCCTTTAGAATATCATACTCACGGTGTGGCACTAAGCCTGATTTAAATGGTCAATTTTACGAGAATACGGTAAGTTAAGTGATTGGACTAAATTAATTAATCCATTGATTTACATTTGTCTGTCAAAAAATAAAAATATCTATGTACAATCTAATCATTGCAGGTGGTCGTTCAATACGACAAAGATCTGCTTGAGGTTTGGGATGAGGCAAAACGCCTCCGATGTGAGTGGTTTAATGACTACGAGAAGACCGCATCTAAGCCGCCGATGGTAATTGCAGACCTAGATGTAATCCAACTCGATTTCAGAGGTGAGTAGATGTGGCAACCGCAAAGAGTGGTTTTTGTGTCAATTCTGCTCGTCCAAGTGATTCTGTACGATCGATTGGATTCATCAACACAACGGGTTAGGGGAATAGCTATCTCCGCAGCAGTCCACGGGCCAGTGTGTGCTAGTGCTAGTGTGACGTTGTCGGATTATAAATTCCATAATTATTGGTTACATCATAATTACACAACAATTATATTAAGGTTTATTACTTTACTCTTAATAGGCGATAACGTCGATTGCTGGATGGAAATACAACACGGCAAAGGACCATGGGCGCCTCCGGTGAGTGGCATCGTGCCGTTGGGATCGACACTTACACTTGTTGTGGCCATCAATGATTATCGTGGTAAGATAATTTTCATCAGCTAGTTTTACATGGTTTTTAATGAGTGTAATCAAATTGAGAATTACATGCGAATGCGTGCGATGATGGGATCTACTATGTCTAGGCTTAAGGGGTGTTACTTAAAAAAAAACATAAAGGAGAATCTAGTACACTACCTGTGTTTGCTGTGTGAGTGAATTTTAAGTGGCACGCGAATGATTTTTGTAGACCACTATCAATAACACTTGATTACAGACAATTAGAATGGTAACACGTTCTTTCGGTGTTGCAAATGGAATGGAAAGAATTGCTTGCCAATTCTAAGTTAATTTAACGAGCTTTGTTATTAAATCCCAAGGAATCTGGGTCAAATGAAACCGCTTCCGAAATTCTATGCTTCAATGTTTGTTTCAAGTCACGGGCACGACTGTTCCGTCAGTCGGACGAGGGTAGTTCTTGCCTGCTCTCATTCTTAAACCACATGAGTATTATTCCATGATGAACAAATAATAGAAAAAGTTCGCGGAGAAATCTTTAAATTGACTCAAACAATAACTGGTGGAGAGAGAACCTGTATCATTTCAATCAACTTTTACCAAAGCTAGCCTGTAAACCGAAGACTTGTAGTCTACTTAAATCCTTCCTTAGTTATCCACATATTTAACTACATCCTCTTATTGCTGCTCCTCGGTACGGGTCCGTCCTATTCCAAAGACAAGACTGGTGTTTTTGACGTCAGCTCGATTTCCATTGTCAACCTCTTGTGGTCTGTAGAAAAAAAAAGAAGAAGAAACAATGAAGACACATTGGCTATACTTGTACTGATAGCAACCACCAAAGCAAACCAAAAGAACCATTGATGTTGCCAAAACCATTCGTTAGCTTAAGAATCAACATTACAATTTTTCGTAAGCTCATGTAACTCACTCCCCGACTCCAAAACCTGTCTTTACTTAAAGGTTTCTTCTTTTGGTACCCGGATACTCTGTAAAGATAAGCGCAGCTAAGGCAAGGTCTACAACTCTCTTTGGTTACTTCTTCTTTTTAGAACCTCCGTCTATTGCCTTTGATAACAATTTGTATTTCTTACGTTGCAGGTGAATTTGATATGCGCGTGAAGTCGTGTGTCGCATCAGACGGTTCGGGTCATCTCATCAAGCTGTCAGATGAATTCGGTTGTGTGTTGCGTCCCAAGATGATATCACGATTCCTTAAAGCACGTGCTCCAGATGAGCGTGCCACCGTTATAACGTATGCCTTTTTCCATGCTTTCAAATTCCCAGATGCTCTCAGTGTGCACATTAAATGCAAAGTTGAAATATGTCGTCATGGTTGTCTGGACCATTGTCAACTAAACGGCAATGTTCATGAACGAAAAGATGTCATAAGCAGTGAAACGGAAGAAGATAGCAATGCTGTTGGCAGTAACAATGAAGTGCACAATGTTCTTGGACCAGGTGCTGAAACCGACCGGGATCACGACATTTTCTACGATGACATAATCCACAATCGCAAACAACTGTCCTCGATTAACAATGGCATTGCAAATATGTTGGACAACTTTAAGTTGAATGAAAAGAATAACAACGTGAACTTGGAACCACGACCAGTGCACGAGGAGGAAGATGAAACCGATTTGGACTCATTGTTTGAGAATGATGATGAAGCCGAAAAGGAACAGTACATGGAGTTGAAGAAGGCTGGAAAGTTCCCACAAGGACCAAGACTCTTCGAAGCACAGAACCGAATGGGTGTGCCGGTTGCTGGACCACGCTCATTGGAGCCTAAGAGTGATGATGATTTACGACCTGTTTATAGGTCAACAAGCAAAGAAGACGAGGAAACCATTCAAAATGCCACTGAGAGTCCTGATGACTCTGACAAAAAGTATCGCCGCCGGCGGTCTATTGTAATCTCCGATCGCAAGGCAAGAAGTGCCGATGTCGGCGTTAGTGGTATTTACGAAGTGATCTCCGAAGCCGATTTGGCCTTTAGTCCGGACACCAAACAGGAAGCTGTTACAGTTTTCCAGGGAAAAATCTCCGAGGACGTAGTTTACGGAATTTGTATGCCTGTTCCAGGATTCAGCATTTTATTCATCGTCGTTATATCAGCCACCATAGTGTCAGCTCTTATTGCAGGTTCTCTTCTCTATCGCTACCAATTGCAGAAGGAAGCACTGGAGAAACAAACTCCACTCCCACTTGGATCCCTTGCATCGTGGATGACCCTGCGACTCTTCCGGATGCGACATGAGGTACCACCAAATCAGGCGCCAATAGTGACGGCAGCAGTCGTCCATGAAACTTCACAATGAAGCTAGAGAAGGACTCCCCCCCCTTCTCATTGGACTGATTTCAAATTTAAATGTTTAATTTCGAAGCAAGTTTTTTTATTTTTTTGTTTTTATTTATTTATTTTATTTTTTTTTATTTCTTAAACAAATTTTCGGGCGAAAATGCAATAAGAAATGTGTGCTAAACCATAAAAACGAAACAAAACAAAACAAAAAATAATTTTCCAACTATCCGTCTCCTTTTTTTGACCAGAGCCAGTTCCCTTAAATTATCTTACACATCATCTCCCTAAGGATTATTATTTTATTTAAGATTTAAAAACCACAAATGCATAATTTTAATTTATTCAAATGATTATTTGACATCATCTGGTGCTCGACTGGTGCATTTTTTTTTTTATTTTTTATTTATATTTATAATTATATCTTGCATAGTTAATTTAAAGAAGAAAAAAAAATCGAATTGGTGTTTCTAAAAGCATGGAAATTTGGAAAATTTATTTCAAATTCGCTATTGAAATGTTAAGTCTACGTTATTAGTAAATTTTGCATAAAACAAAAAAGTAGTGTGTTGTAAGAGAGAACAACAAACGTATTTATTTTAACCAAACTTAGATAAATCGTATAATTTTCTGATTGTTTATTGAAATTAAAAAAAAAAAAAAAAAAAAAACAAATAAACATTTTATTTATGACAAATATAAATGAAAACAAAATAATTAGCAAAATAATTTTCATAATTAAGTCAAGACATCTATTTATTTTAATTTAATCTTTATGAGAGACTAAAGTTAAATTAAACAATAAACTATTTAATTGTAGTTGAACTAAACTAAAATAAAGATATATAAAGAAATTTGTGTATTTTATTCCTAGAACTTATGTTACAGTACTACAGTCGCCAGTCGCTAGATCTTTAAACATCCTGACGAAGATCCAGCGGCTGGCTTGCGTAGGAACCACAAGTGCAATTAGAACAACATCAATCGCAGCACTCGAGGTCATGCTGGGGACAATACTTGTCGACTTTGTCACAAAGGAAGTGGCCGCGAAAAGTGCGCTCTGCCTACAACAATCCAATCTGTGGAAAAAAATGTCTGATAGGTCACCGAGCTATCATCAAGTTGGCGAGCACTGAGACCAAAACCGATTACTTAACATTAATTCTGAAATTTAGCCTAAACCTCGAACTGAAAATTCCCTCCAGAGAAAGCTGCACAGAAGGAGAGGTCGTTAATCTCAACTACATATCCATTTTCAAGGATGGGTCAAAAATGGATGAGGGCGTAGGCTCCGGGATCTATGCATCAGAACCAAGCATTGCACGGTCAATAAGACTTCCAAGTCACAGAAGCGTGTTTTAGGTGGAAGTTCTAACAATCGCCGAGGCCTCGCGAGAACTATCACAACGGTCACTCCCAAGAAGCCACATTGACATTTTCGTAGACAGTCAAGCAGCAGTCAATCCATCACATCGACAACAATCTGATCCAGAACTGTGAAACGCTGCAACGAGGAGCGTAAAACTCTCAGCGCTAATCACAACGTCACACTCATCTGGGTCCCGGGACATAAGGGCATCCACGGGAACGAAAAGGCGGACGAGCTCGCAAGAACAGGCTCGGAGATGGATCTAATAATGGCCGATGACTCAGTCCTGCCCCCAGTAGAACTTCTAAAGTCCAGCATCACCGTGAAATCCATAAAGCTCGCGAATGAGAGATGGACTTCACTCACAACATGCCGCACCTCAAGAATACTCTGGACAGAACTTAATAAGAAAAAGACAAAGGAAATCATAGTTCTCAACAGAAGTCACCTTTCACATCTGATAGGTATTATGACAGGTCACAACCTGCTAGCGGCTCACCTAAAGAGAATGCGTTTGAGCACAACAGAACTATGTAGAAGATGTTGCGACACAGACGTTAGCCTTAGCAGAAACAGAAATACAACCGTCGGATAACATTTCTTCAGTGATCTGGACGAACTATCAAGCAAGCCACCGAGAACCATCCTACAATTCCTTCGGAACTCGGGTTGGTTCAGGGAGGCCAACTGATGAAAATAATAATGTATTCCATCTATTTAAGGTATCCCACACCATATCGGGGAACATAATGGATCCATTGAGATCCGAGTGAGACTGTACATAAATGCAGCCACCCCTACAACCTAACCTTACTGTAAGTACTACAGTGTAATTAATTAGTTGCTTGAGATAGATTTAAATTATATAAATTAACTAATGTTCAACGACATTGGCTGTTGACTGCATCGAAAAATACTTGTAGGCGTAAATTTTTCTAACCAAATCAGCGGGCTCCAGCGTACCCAAGCGCTCACCAGCGCATATATCAAACAAACCTGTGGACAACTTATGTGGGAGATCACAACGTTGATAGAAGAACTAGTGGAGAGAAGGAGGATTAAGCAACTTGTAAGGACAGGTAAATTGTTATTTATTCCAATGCCTTGATATATGTTTATTTTCTCTTTAGCACAGCAATGTAGCAGCTTTACTAAATTCCTCGTTACAAAAGTATTGTCGTGTCAAAGCACGACACCAGCACTGAGATCAAACGAAGAATAACCCTTGCCAATCGCTGCTTTTTTGGGCCAAGAAGTTGGCAAAGCCCTCTCTTGAACAACAAAAGTGACCCTATATAAGACCATAATAATCCTAGTCCTGCTCTACGGCGTAGAGGAATGGACTTAATGAAAAATGGATTCGAGTGCTCTGGGCTGCGTCGAGAGGAAAATTCTTAGCGTGCGAAACTGGAGGCAGCTAGCTTAAGATCGCGCTGGCTGGAGACGCTTCTTGGTTGAAGTCCACCCCGGACTGTAGCGCCACCTTAAGTAAGAAGCCTAAGCAGAGGCTCAACACATTTCCTATTAAAGCTCTTACAAAAAGCCTTAAGCATGCCTGAGTAAGATGCAATGTCGGGTGATGAAATTTACTATTTTGTAGAGACTATGTGTTGTAAGAGCTATTTTGATTTATTCAGAGATTAATTAGTTATAGCCTCTCTAGTTCCCAGATATTCCACAGTTCTCAATACTGCAAAAGGTGTACAACATTCCCATTTAGTTGAATCCCAAATGTTGACGTTGTGACGCTTCAGGAGCTACTCTCGAATCCATGGTATGTGTCTGTTAACTTGCCAGAGATTGAAATGCAATGTAGCCCTTGTATTTACTATGGCCTTAGATATTTTTAGGCCAAAATCGAAGCCAATGGAAACATTTAAGGGAGACCTATGTTCTACAGTAGACATAGATGGCTGTTTGTGTGATTGAAGTGTATACGCAAAAACGAAAGCCTTTCTTCCGATTACGAAGAATCCGACAGCCACTTAGACTGATAACTTTGTTTTGGTATAACATTCTTTGTTTCATCTTTCGTACTTGTTGCTAAATATCTTCTTTAAATTTGTTTACAGATTTGAAAGTACTAGATGACATTATCAAGCCTGCTGTCATCATTGAAATTTTCACCATTAAGCTATATTCAGACGATTGCCAGATCTGACAATATTGTCAGGTCTATCAATAAAAAAAATTGTCCCAAATGTCTTACAACCGTGTGAACTTACAATTTTGTCTGACAATATTTGCAGAAAACACATTGTCAGATCATTGTCAGACAGCCATCTGACAATGAAATTGTCAGGTATTTGGCAATCGTTTGAACACACAATTTGTATCATTGTCAGACGTTAGGACATTTGCAGACTCATTTGCTATTGTCAGATGTACTGTGTTTATGATGTCTGACAATTTTTTCATTGTCAGACAAATATTTCACAAATTTGAACGAGCAAATCGAAGTTTCGGTGCTATATTTTAATTTTCGAGTTCAATTTTTTTGTGAAAATGAATGAAATCATTTCTGAATATGCTGTCGTAGAAAACGATGCAACATTTCGGCCCCGGTTGAAATTCCACCACTTTCACATTCGCCGACTTTAGGTAGCCCCGTGGGACCCACTTAGGCTCATAGCTCATTGTGATACCTATAGAATCTCTCTAAGAGAGAATTCTACCCGTAGAACCATTTGGAATTGTTAATAAATGAGAGGATTTTGCGTAAGGCTATTTGACTAAGATAACTATTATCATTGAAATGATAGAGCCCAAGAAATCTTCTTCTTCTGTGGGAGAATGCTGGACAATGGCAGAGGAGATGGGTTGAACTCCTCCTCCTCCTCATCTTTACAGCTTCTGCAAAAATAATTGAAGAGAGCCCCTTATCTTCTGGCGTGTTGTCCTAATAGGCAGTGGCCTGTGATGACACCAATAATGGCGCGAATTTGTGTTCTTTTGAGAGTTTTATCACAATGGTTTGGTAGGTTGTGGAATCTGTGTAAGATACGGGAGTGACCGTAAGGTAATTGTGTCCAAAGCTTTTAGACGGGCAACTGCGTTTTCCGCAACTTGTTTGGAGGTGTAACCCCACTTGCGACCAATGGTTCTCTTGCAAATGAAAAGGGCTACCAAAGCTTTTTGACTCGGTCAGTGATAGTAGGTTTCCAGCATAGTTTCCTATCGAAAATGACTCCAAGAAATTTGGCTTCATTGTAGAAAGCCAATGTTCCATTTCGATATTATTTCACGTTTCTCAACAAACACTTCACTCCACTAAGTGCAGAATGAAAAAACAATTTTTAATTTGTCTAACAATGCCTGTAAACGGATCCGCAAATTTTTTTTAAAGAGACATCTGCCAACCGTGTGAACTGGCAATTTTCAACCTGACAATATTTTCAGACAAAATATAACCAGGCCAACTATCTGACAATAAAATTGTCAGAGTTTGGGACTAAATCTGGCAATTGTGTGAACTGACAATATTGCATTGTAGGGTAGTTCGCTATTGTCAGCTCATTTGCAGCTCATTGTCTGAACATAGCTTTACAGTTGTCATCTTTAATTGACTCTTTCAAGAAAATAATTTCGAACTTCATCTAACAATATCAGTATAACAACCACGTCAAAAGCAGATCAAAGAACAACAACTTCCTCAAGTCAATTCAACTGCAGATAAAGGAATTAACTATATACTAGCGGTTACATCTTACATCGCATCAAATACCATCAAAGCATCGTGCTGATACCTACTTCAACAGTCAACAACATTCGAAGTATAACTGTTCACTACATAGCTTGCCACCTGCATTTTCATCACAAAGTTCCAGCTACATTCTCCAAATCCACTCTAGAAATGCCACCACCACCGTCTTTCATTATCAAAGATTGTACCTTTTTATAAATCGAGTCTCTTATAAATGATCAATTAAAATGTCCATTCATTTAAAATGACAGTCTTGTTATTTTTTGTACAAAGACTAGCCCCTCCATTCGACGTTTATTTTAGATCCCTACGTGCTCTAGAAGTCAAGATATCGAACACTGAAAAATCCACCCACACCCATTGAACTTTTTTTGCCTCGGTCGGCCAATTTTCGACTTTTCGTACAAAAAATTTTCTGAAGTACTAGTCGCCCAGAAATTTTAGCAGGTATCGCACCCAGTTTTTTGCCCCCATACTTTTTTGTTTCTTCTCCAAGGAGGGTAAGGGTTGACGGGAAGGAAAAAATTTGTATGCAGATGTGTTCTTTTAAGGTTGCTCTACAAGATGGCGTCCTTCAAAATTTTATAACATGTACCATTATGCGCTGACATGGTAAAACATGAAACAAATTACGACAATCGGCTCCCAGATTTGTTCGGTCATGTGTTCTTGTTTTCTCTCTATGAGGGTAAAGATGAACGGAAGGAGAACGATTTGTATGTAGTCGTGTGCTCTTAAGGTTGGTCTACAAGATGACATTCTTCAAAATTTTATAACATCTACAGTTATGCACTGACATGACAAAACATGACACAGAAATTAAAATTAAAAACAAAAAGTTATCAAATATGCATGAACATTTTATTTCTCATTACTCTGGACATACACATAAGTATGTCTGAATCTTTGTTTGTTTGTAAGTTTTATGGTCCAGGGCTAAGGAGGGATCAGGAATGTATACGGATCTTTGGTGGGGTTCCTTGAATCGAAGTGATGAGTGCAACTAGCACTCTGTGGTAGCCGCAGTGGTTAAGTATCAGTTGCTTGTTAGAAAGCCTAAATTGGGGCAGGGTTTCTGAACAACTGATTAGGTTTCCTGTAAATTATTATGAAAGTGTTGCATGGTCAGTTTATTGCAGCAAAACTTTTGAAATCTGGCGTTTGGAGGCTTCGTGTCCTGTGCCTTTCTTCAAGTACTGTCTGTGTTCATTTCAGTGGTTATTTGGAGCTCTACGATTAAGACCAACCAATGTCAATGTAGGCAGGAGTAGTGAAATATTAGTTAATGATTGTATACAGCAAATACCACCTGTTGAGTCAATCTTGATATGTTTCAGAACGATAAGTGATCAAAGAAGGATGTAGCCGCTGAAATCTGGTAATCCGCCTTGAGTTGGCGTCGGGAAATTGTTGTTTCTTGGACTTTCTTTGTCCTGGTGATCACATTCATGTTAGGTTTAAGATCCTCAATTGAAGACAGGATTGACAGTTTTCGGAATGAAAGTTGACAAGTGGAATGGCGAGAATTGTCGTGATGAGAGCAGTAAGCAAATTTAAAGTAAAGTTTGAACAACACGTAAGAAAGGTGAAAATAAAAATTTGATTAATCAAAACTAGTTAAAATATTAACGATCCAAGTGGTTGCCCTTGCCGGGTTCTTCGTAATCCATGGAAGAAAGGCTCGTCGGGACAGAAGTCCAATGATCGCCAATGAGTCAACCAGAGTCACCTTGAGAGGAAACCAAAATAGATACACATCAATAGAAGTCCCTTAAATTCTTACTTATTCAAAGCTTGCACAGCATTTCAATCTCTAAAAGGATGAATTGCATACACCATTAGTTTGATAGTACCTCCTGGACCTACTGTACACTCTTTACAGTGGTCTATGATGGCTCTGGTCTGTCTGGGGAATAGAGATGATATGGGTTAGAAAAAATATGGCTAAGCAACTTCACTCTGAATTGGTGAAAATGGCTCCTACAACATACACATGACAATTAGCCTCAACAAAATGGTAAATTTCGTCAATTAAGTCTGAAACTTAGCAAGGCATGCTCAGAGGCTGCTATATAGATAACATGTAATAGCTTCATTCCTAAGTAATTGATTTCAAGAGTAGATGCCACAGGCAACCCTTTTCGTAAGGGACATTTGCTGCTGCTGGTCTGAGATAAATGTATTATGACTATTAATCCTCTGTTAGACTTTTGTAATGAAGAATGTGCGGTAAGTAGATAGGATAGATGATTCTTGCAAATGTAACCGGTTGTTCCAAGGTTAAAGTTGCTTAATGGCTGTTGGTAAGAGAAAGGTATATCCTCAAAAAATAAGTACATATGAAAGCAGTCGAAAATGTAAATGTATCTTCGTCCTTACCACCAGTTTTACTGCAAATGTTCTGATAACCCAAATGAGTTCCAATATGTATGTTTGATGTATGCATTGGGGCGCACTGGTACGGATTGGTTACATGCAGACAAATCTGCGCCTATAAGTATGTTACGATGTTACTCGACGGCCAATGTGATTGGATGTTGGTGACCAATGTTATTTTACAAAGATTCGAAAATAGTTAGTTAGGTGAGGGTGTACGTTCATCGAAAACCAGAAATCAATTAATCATTACCTTATCTCTGCTTGGAACCTTAGAAGTTCTTCTGAGTTCCATGATGCGCCCGATATATGACCCAAGTATAATGAGTTGGATGGTGTTCCGAAGACAACTTCAAATAGACTGATGAATGAATGATTACTCGAGTGAACTGAACCGTGATGTGCCTAAACATTGTGATCTCGGAAGAAGAAACATGATATTCTTCAGCACTAGATTGTAGCCCACAAACGGGAAAGATTCTGTGTGGAGTCAGCAATCTAAATTATTGTCTGCTTCTCCGGGACAGATGTAATTATATGTTCTGCTGAACTTGTCTTTCATTGGTCACTGCATCCTAAAGAAGCACCTCAAAAGTCTCATATTCTCACTGCACACTGTCTGCATAAAATTTTTCCTTTTTTTAATATTTTCTGTATATGTATTTTATTTCTACAACAAAGTGAAATACATCTTCGTTTCTTATTGCCCAATATTCAATTGGATTCATACATATTATATAATTTAAATAAATATTTGTATTTTGTTTATTTAATAACATGGATAGGTCGTGTGAGGTATGTATTGAAAGTAAATATTAGTTATAGAGAAAAAATTTTCAACAAAATCCACAAAAATTCATATGAAAATAGATCACAACGCCCCAAAAAGTATTTTAAAAAAAAAAAATAATATTTCAGAATTTTATATAAATATTTCTCTCTCTCTGTCTCTCTTTAAGTCTTGTCCATCTTACAAATCAGTGATGCATCTAGCTGCAATGGATATGTAATGTCCTTTAACACTTACACAGCATATGCGGCATGAATATTACTGTTTGTCTATTCAATGTAGAAATAATATTTTAACTTATTTGCTAAGTTTCAAAATAAATACTTAAAAACTACGCATAAATAAATAAAAAAAAACAGTTGTACTTATACTTAAAATGTAAAGTGAAATGACTAATTGAAATAATATGCTTGACATCCAATTCTCAGAAGCAACTTCAGCATAAGATTTCGATACAATTTCATGCACAAGTTCTTGAGAACAATTTATGAATAAATTTTGAAAATAGTTCTTCTTTTCATGACAAAAGCCATGGTTTACAGCACCTTTTCCAACAAATATTTGAATACGTCTTAGTTTAAGCCCACTCCTTACTATGAAGGGGTGTTTGGCTTAAATAAGGAAATACTAGAAAGTATTTTTTTTTATTACAATACAATAAATAAATTTATATTTAATTAAACAGTTTTGTTTTTACAATCTACAAACTAACTAGATCGTTCACGAGAGAGCACGACTTTTTGGCACAATATTTTGCCCCTGGATGATGTGGGACAGTGTGGCTGTCAGCTGTGGATTCGTAAAGGCCACGGTGCGTTCTTTTTTTGACATGGAGAATGGACGTAACCGAACGTAGAGAACAGCCGACATTAGACAGGATGCGACTAAAATACTTAAAAGAATGATAAGGGTTATCGCAAAGCCAGGTGTTGTCATGCAGATAAGTCCATCCTCTCGGGCAGGGAAGACCATGGTGGTTGGTTGGTTTTCCGTCGTTCTGTTTGTATTCTCTTCGATGGCGAATGTCAAGTCACCGGAAGACACGACTTTGATGACGCGGTTTAGACCGATTTCCTGTTCGGGATCAACAGCTCTGGCATGTCGAACTCGGCGTTCATCTCGGCGCTTACCAATGGAACCAGCAACGTGGTAGGAGTCCAATTGCAATGGCGGTGGTGGTCCATACTGGGATTCGGGACCAACTTGAAGATGATGGACTTCTTGGAGATTAGGATCGGAGCATTGATCTGGGCATTGGTATCTGCAAATTTGGATGGTACACTGGAAGTGCACCTCCATGGAATCGGGGAATTTGAACGCCTGGAAGTGAGCATATGAGAGAACCGATGCACTTGCTCCGAAGTTCTTGATTTTGGTAAATCGTGACATAAGCTTGGGCCTAGTCACACAACCTCGCTGATCGACCAGTTGAATTGGAGCACGTTTGCCATCATGCGCCACACAGTTTCTCACCAACATGTCAAATTTAGCATCATCGTCCTTGATGGCTAGCACCATTGTCATTGTTTGTCCAATTTTCACAAGTCCCGACACTTCGGATGCCCAAGGTCCTTTGCCAACTTGAATCTGCATCCAACAGCCAACATTGTCGCCAGCGAAGTCAGCTCTCACCACGTCCAACATGTCGACAGGGAACGGTCTGAATGTAACACTCTTTTCATACTGATCGTGCCAAGTGCAGCGTAGTTTTCTTGCTTGATCCCATACCTCCTGCACTTGTGGGTCATATTGCAGGACGATAATATTCTCAAAGTATGTACCAGAGCCCGATTCATGGCCATAGCCATAGAGTCCATTTTCGGTATTACCCGAAGTTCCACACTCATGAAGACCAATATCGAATGTGGCCGAACTGCGACCTAAGCCAGAAGGCAGATGGACGCAATTAATGTTGCTGTAGTGCCCCTTAGAGAACACTATGCCATAGAATGGCTTGTCAAACTGAACAAAGACCTTCATGCCGTTCTTCTCGCATTTGACATCCAGCGAAATTATTTTTGGCATATCTTGGCCAGGAGAAGCCCAAATTTCGTTATTGTTTGACGCACTGATGCTCAAGTCTGGTAGACTTTGTGGTCTCAAAGGTAATGGTGGTGGTGGCCCTTGGTAGGACAATTGCGGTGGTGGCGGTGGTCCAAAGGGTTGACTCAAAGCAAGCGGAATACCCGGAATATTACCTTAAAATAAAAATTAAAATTATCGGGATGTTATTCTTAATTGTTGGCTTTGGTTACCTCTGCCAGGGTTGTTCTGCAAGTTGTGCTGATAATGAACCTTTGGACTGTTGTCTTGATCAGTTTCTTGTGCCACTTGATCGACATCGTTGTCATGCTCTGATAAATCATCACCAGGGATCGCTTTAACAACATCGACTTCCTCGGCTAATGCAATCTGGAAAAAGTAAAACAAAAACAAAAATTAAATCTAGGTTATGTTAGGGAACACCAAAATGTCTCTGTTTGGACTGGAAATAAGTTTGTTTCAATACACGTGAAGGGTTATGGTGAGCTTAACTGGTTCTGGTAGAGCTTAACTGATTTTTGTAGAACTAGCTAACTTTCGAGCACTGGTAAGGTTGATTTGACAGTTTTCTTCGAATTTCATGAACTAAAGCCACTCGTGCGTCAAGATGAAATTAGACTTGTGCTTACGAAAAAACTGGTGAAAGGTATCACGGATGTTGTTGGCACAATCTTTGTCACATCTAGGGTCAGCAACAGCGATCTTCTTAAGAAAACAAACTTCTGTTGGAAATCCATAAATACCAACAGCATTTCTTTGACCACTTTCTAAGAGAAGTCAGTTGTCTCACGACCCCTGTCTCATGGATATGCCATGACATCAGAATTGGGGCTACTGTGCAAATTAGCTTTGGACATGAACCTGGAAAGAAGTGGTTAAAGCCAGAATGTCACCGACTCCTTTATACATCAAATGCTTCAGGTTCGGTATCCACATAGATCGGAGGATCTTTGAGATAAGACAGGGAATTTTTAGAGGTCTTCTTCTTCCTTGCAAATCGCTTTATCAGTCAGCCTCAGTCTTTGCAGAGTCTTCGAGATTCTTTTTGGTGGGGAGCTTGTTTGGTGTCATCGCGATCTTGCCACCTTGCACGTCGAGAGGTTTGTCCAATGATCTTGAAAATTCCCTTAGTAGTTCATGGTAAAGATGGCTAAGGGAGGAAGCTGCGATGAAAAAGATCCAGTTCTAGTCCAACTTATCTTAAAAGAAATGACTTCCTCTTACCAATTAGATCAATCCTACAATTTTCTAATAAAAGTCCTGAAGCCCCTTCTATTGAAGGTCAACAGATGTTTTAACTAATGACAATGTAAGCTTTGAAAGTCTACATAGATGTGATCTTTGGAAACTTGTTAATGGGCCTAGGGTGTCCTGTCCACACTGCTTGAATCTTTTAAAAATTTCAATCAATTTCAAGACATCAAAACTCCTTCATAACTATTGTGCGCCATTCTTAATCACAGATTGGGCTAAATGGTTAACTATCCTGATGACCTGAAGAATGTAAATGTGGTTCAGTCATGCGAAATCTGATAACTTTGCTATTGACCCGATATAGTTGTATCTAATAAATACACACATCCATACAAGAACATAGAATTAGTGTCACGGATTTCAAAAAGGTTCCAACCAAGTTTCCCTTGCCATTCGGAATTTGAGGTGACACATATAGTTTGCCTTAGATCCGTCACTGTTGTTTGAAACCTGTCACAAGAAGATTCTCCTTAAAATGATATATGAGTGATATCTTCACCGTCTCGTTGCTGCCGCTGGTGCACTCATATGTGACCGCAATTGAGACCATATTTCATGTGTGTGTGTGTGTGTATTTGTATTAGATGCTGCTACTGCGCTCAGGGGTACGTTGTCGTTTATCAGACGAAAGAGCTAACTAATAAGAAGCACTCTAATAAATTCTTTGATAGAAAAGTCTAGCTAAGTGCTGATTAATTGCCAGTTTGCCATTGAATCTCTGGCCCGCCAATAGATGTGGAACAGATACACCATAGATCTTGACCTAATGTCCGCGTTGTCTGTACTTGGCTTGGCTTGCATCCTGTATGACCATAACAATAAAAAAAAAAAAAAACTAGATGTACTCCGAACACAGGAAGATGACTTTACGACAAATATCTGTCCCATCAAGAGTGATGTATTGTTTCTTAGAAAACAATCACGGATCTGATACTTGTTTGGCTGTTCCGGATATCCTCTTCGATGAACAGGAACACTTGTAAGATCACTTTTCGTTTTAAGATCAAATTGAGATTGCACAGCTCTGAACATAAGAGCACACTGAGCCAGATATTCGTGTGGATTCGATAAAATGTGTCACTTTTGGAAGAGAACGCAATGTATCTGGAATTGCTCTCACTCGTCTATGCCGTCTGATGGCCTCAGACGTTGTTCATGAGCTTGTACGAGGTGAATGTGATTGCAAATTAACGAGTTTACACTTGAATAACAAATAACAAGAGAATATAAAATCCAGTTAGTCAAAATGGACATGCCTGGGAGTGGTAAACATGATTTACAGTATTGTTATGCATCTTATTAGTGATTAGTAACGGATATTGGTTGTTTGTGGTCACAAAACATACTAAGCTATAGCTGACCTATTTGACTTGATGAGATACACTGCTGACTGATTATTACTTGAAGCTCATACTTAATGCATCCTCAACTAACTGAGTTAATTGAAATTCCCACTGTTCTTCTAGAAGTGGTGGGGATTTTGAAGTAAAATCCTAGTGATTGGCTTAAAGTTTGCAAACAACTGGTTGCTAGTTTTGCACTGACTGTTTATCAAGACGACTTGATGATTCTTGAAGTAGGAAAATGTACTGCTTTGGTCATAACGAAGGGCTAAGACGAAGCTCCATATTTCCATGACTCTGGTGAATCTGATTGAAAAGCTAACGCAGTAGTTTTGAGAGCATAACTATAGGTGCAAAACTGTCAGGACCATCGGATTAGTAAATCCGGAGACCCTCCTTATATACTCCTGTGAATGTATGAGTGCAAAAGTCGGTTTGTCCTATTAAGAATTCGACGTTCTCCAATAAAAGTTAAGACAAAGCACGATCCATGTTCTCAACTTCACCAAAAAATCTGCCTCCACCAAAATAACCTAACATTCCTAACACGACCCAAATAGAGCCTTCAGACAATGTCGTTGCAATCAGACAGAGCAAACAAATTCTAGATTTAATACTGTCCAAACTTATACGATCAAAAGAGCATTAGAAAACTTTACTGTAAACAACACTACCATCAACTGGATAGGTAAGGCTGGGCAGCTGTCCCAACTGAGCAGGGACCCACTTAGGTCAGAACGAAGGTCCAGTATGATACCACGTGTAGAAACCCGAAACCATGCTCAGAAACCACACATATGGAGTTTCCTTTAGGAGAAAAGGAGTATAAGCTCTGGGTTCCCGTATCGGTGTTAAACCTATCCTGTACCCCACTAAGATTTCCTCCTCAGCCTTGATAGAGCAGGGCATGTGCAAAAAAGGTGTCAAGTCATTTCATCGTTCTCCTTGTCCCTGCAGCTTCTACAGAAATCGCGAGAATGTTCACCCATTCTGTGGCATGCCTGTGTCCTGGAACCTAGCACGGGGAGACGTCGCATCTGTCAGCTTTCTCATCGATGTTACCTGTGACATTTCTTTACCAACTTGGATCGTACTGTTGGTGATTCTAAGGCTTAAATCGCTGCTTGACTACCTATGTATAGTACAATGGCGCTACCATCTACCGCGTTAATCGAAAGCCAAGCCGCAGCTTGTGGATGCGAACTGGATAGGTTAAGAATAGGTTAAGAGGTATACTAATCAAAGTAGCTGGTACTCCGCAAGGAGGGGTTCTTCTATTTTC
This sequence comes from Criorhina ranunculi, assembly GCA_951813785.1. Classification (NCBI taxonomy): domain Eukaryota; kingdom Metazoa; phylum Arthropoda; class Insecta; order Diptera; family Syrphidae; genus Criorhina; species Criorhina ranunculi. Next base: position 28,008,764 of record OX638385.1, on the reverse strand, counting down.
CCTTACTCAAGAAATTGAATTGAAATCTTAACATAAAGAAACAAGTAAGGAAAGCTATGATAACTTTCTACATCTGAAATAGATGTTGAGTCAAATTGGGTGTTCAAGCCCTTGGCACTATACGGGTATTGAAAGACCCATATTACACTACAGTTGACTGGTCTGGTCGTGGCAGGTAGTATTCGAAACCACCAATTTAAACAGAATGATGGAAATTCAGAGAACGGTTTAAGAAACGTTGTAAAGAGAAACTTTATAACACCCAGGTTGGACTTTGTTAGATCTTTCTCAAGACAAATCAAACCTTAAAAATAACTTCACACAGAAGGTACTAAGAGATTGAGGGCACGGAGGTTGATTCTTCTTTGAAGTTCTTAAATTTTCAGACTCCTAGTGTAGTGTTTTTCAAGGTTCTGATAGTGATAACGAAGTGCATTAAGACACTTCACACTTTATTTGCCACCGTCCAGGACTGGAACTGAAAGACAAGAAAGGCACTTATTTCAAGATCTAGAAGAACTGTCCACCAAGTCCATGATTCAAATGCACAACCAATATATCAAACTCAAAGAAATCATGAAAGTTTTTGGTGTTTCTGTCAAGTTTGACCAGGTCATGTGCATGATTTTCGATCCCGAAACATTAACTTTGTCCTTTAGGCAGAAATCCAAAATTTGGGCAATCTACTAGGCAAGTCGCTAGTGCATATAACCTTTATGTTCACCTTGCGATATCCCTTTTGTAACGAAAGTTGTTCATTCTTAGAAGAGAGTTCATTCCCAGCAGTCAGAAACTTTCAATCTCCAGCTATCCCAGACCAGGGCGCTGTCCCAGAGTTATAGGTAGCTTTGCCATTTTTTTTAAAAGAAATAAATAGTTTAGTGCTGTGTAGTTTGCTTTGGAGTGGTATTCTACAAAGTACTTTACATTGAGATGATAGCCAAAAGTAGGTCCATTGTAAAATCACTGTAAGTGCTACGGTAAGAAGTCTCCATCTTCTTCTAAAATCAATCATATTCTCTAACTCAACCATTTAGATCGGTCTTTCTAGCAGTGTTCAGATTATTGAAGAGATATTCTCCTGAAAGGCAGGACAAGATTTTAGAGAAACTGCTTTGATTGGTGACAAAAGCACTTTGCCTTGAGCTGTGTACCGTCCACAAATCAGTTGTCGACACCGACAAGAGGTCCTCCCTCTTTGCACACTGATAGGAAGGATATTTTAGACTGGAATCTGGTAGAGAGCTGGAAGTTCACGTGGTTCACGTATTTAAATCGACGAAGATGGTAGGCAGTAGTTCTTCAAACACAGACTCAGCACGGGTCGGGATTGGGATTAGCTTATCAGAATCCAGCAATAAAAAACGGCCCTATCTCGTGGGAAGTTTAAAAATGCTCTATCTGTGTTGAAAGTGTTCTGTTTTCTCGCTATCTATGGGCTTGCCATTCATTATAAGCCTGAATACATGGCCCCTCTACGTATGGCACCTAAGTATATTCGAGTACTCCTTTTTCCTCTAAGGAAATCCCACATGTGAGGCTTCTATACGGCACGTGGTATTACAATGGGCTTTCGTTCTGGCCTAAGTGAGTTCCTGCTCAGTGGGGACAGCCACCCAACCTAACCTAACCCAACCATCTTTGAATACCAGAATTAGACTCTAAAGGGCCAGATTCCTATCCCGACGAAGACCAGAAATTTACTGCAACCTAAAAAAAACTTTTGTGTCAAGCTAAGTTCTAAGGAAAGTGCTGTGATCCCGAAATCGAGATCATGGAGGAATTTCAGGATCGTGCTGTTGAACGAATTCCAAATAAACTCAGCACATATCTGAGGGATTTATTCCAAGTTCGTGTCCAGTTGGGAAGTTCGTAAGGAGGTAAGCCTCACGCATGCTTAGTTTTTAGTTGGTTACATGTGCCCAAACTTGACACTAAAAAGTGTTTTACAATCCATGTCCTTAGTTCAATCTTTAGTGACTTCGTCTTTTGAAAATATCCTTTGTAAGAGGCTCCGTCAAATCGAAATTGTTAAAATTCTTTTCCAACGTCAAAATTGGTCTCCATCCTTTGACAACCCATCGTTGGCCTTGAAGAAATCCTTTTAGAAACCGGATTAAAGCACTCTTGTAAGTGCCTTCAAATAAGGACCAGATGAATAAAGCCAAAAGTCTGTATCAAGTTTTCTCAATTGCCAACGAAAGTCCTGATTCTTAAGTAGAAACTCTTGGGGGGAAATCAAAAGAGAAACCCTGGAATTATTCGACCTCCACGCACAATTTTGGTTCCCTCTTATTTTTTTGTGTTATCTCAGAAGGCTAAATCAAATTTAATTAATGCAATCATATGTGGAAACAACTTTCTCCTTGAGATTCCTCAGCTGGAAGGCAAAAAAAGAAAAAAATCCTTATGCAGATCCCTTTCATCTGCGCGGATAAATTAAAATCCAAGTCAAACTAAGGAACTTGTTTCAGATCCGCTAAAATGCCGCAATGATGTATCTGCGTCCTAATTTATCTTTAAAGGTGGACCACACAAAAATCCACCAAAAATTGCCAAAAAAAAATGTCTTCCGAAACTTGTAGCGGCTTTTTTGTATTGACAGACACATACACACGCACAAGGAAAAGCGAATTGCATTTGCAATTATAAAACAATGTGTACTTGATTTAATAAGGTCACCTCCGCGGTCTCTTTCTCTGTCCATTTCGTCGCTTCAGGGCATACGACAAGAGAAGGAACATAATTTACATAATACCAATTTAAGACCTACCTTCCGAGCGCGACTTTGATCGAAAACAAGGCGAATGTACGACTTAAAGAAACTGGTGTTGGCTCTGGCTTCCGGCATCCCCTTAACCAGTGTGTGTCGTCGACGCGGCTACAACATCAGTAGACCATTCATGCTTTGGAACTTGCTTCCTCGCCTGTGTCACACCACCAACGTCTCGTCGTCGTCGGTAGAAAGGAATCCACATGTGATTGTATGTAATGAAGTCTCTTAGTACGCATCCATACACTCATGTGGTCAGACAGACAGACAGATTGTCGAGGCTGAGGCTGAGAGTCGGGCAAAAGGAACTAGTTAATGACAAGGTTGACCTCTAAAATGCACACAGCATAAGAATTAAGAGAAAGTCAGAACCGCGATGCTAATTGATGAGAACTTTCCATATAAAATCCAATCTGATCCGTACGCAGCAGTAACGGCAGTGGCACAGGCGCAGACTGGCATGGCAATGTGTCTAACGAAAGTTTTTCTTCTTTGGCCGCGAAAACGAGTGTGTGGGCAAGTTAGCAAGTGCCTACAATTGGTCAATTTATTTTGGAATGAATGACGGGTGATTACCAATCAGTCATAGACGTAAGATAGGATGTAGATGGAGTATGAAGCTACACAGACATGGCATTGGGATTGGGGTACCTAACAAAACCGAGACAAGAGTACAGTGGTGATGGCAGGGGAACTTACACAGCTTAAGTGATTAATGAGATTTTTTTTCTCTTAGCAGCTTCTGTATAAGTCTTGGCTCAGCATTTTTAGGCTGCGACTATGGTCGTAAATGAAGGACCCACACGAAAGATATAGACGTGTCCCTAAACCAAAATGCCCAAAATAAGTTACGGGACCAAATATCTATCCAAGAAAGAAACTCAAGATCGTTAGTGGCATCTTGTCCTACTCGGTAGACAGATGTTTCTTTGCAAATACCCTCGTTGACCTTGAGTCCATCTTCTTGCATTTTCTTAAATTTTATTCAATGCATCTACGTTAGCTCGCTGGTGACGGCCGACGTTGTCAGTACAACAGGGAAGAAATCGCATGATACAGCATCTCTAAGGAGGTGTTTCTTAGATTCCACGTCGTTTTTGGCGATGTCCGGTATAACTTGGTCAGTTTTGACATGATTCCGAACTCAGACACGGAGTTGTAGAGCTTCAAAAGATAGACGCGTTCATATGTGTCTACGAAAAGTTGCTCCTCGATTTAAAATTCATCAGTCTTTTCCAGATTTTGCTGGAGTTGGAGCTCGCATTAAAATACATATGTCATACAATGGTACAAAACAGCTTTAGTTCTCTACAAGGAGATCTTTTGAGTGACATTAAGCATGGATATGCATAGTTGGACGTCCTACTGTCTTGCATTCCATGCTCGAGCTCGAACAGACCACTAGATCAACAGAAATTTGGTTGAAAAGTTTGGAAAGTTTCGAGTTTACTTGGCAAAATGTCAAAGAAGACCCAGAGATGTTTAAAAGGAGATTCAGCACACAATTGGTCATTGAGGTCCGTTCAACTTATTTAGATGAAGCACTTGAAGATGTTGCCGTACATTTGGTACAACTACTGTAACTTAGATGCTGTCAAGCCCGTTTGCAATACAGTCAACGACTTTTCGACGAAAATCATCAAAAGTGGTTACCGAATCGTCGCCTTTCTGGATCGAATGGTCGCCTTTACGAATCCTAAAAGGTATAGCTCTTTGTGTGTCCCGTCTGTCGTTTTGTCGAATTGTCGAGGTTGGCAATTACCACGAATGACTTTATGGGCTTTAAAAGAGAACATTTGACAGCAGATAACAACAGAAGTCTTGAGAAAGATTTTGCAATTTCAAAATTTACTTCTTGCATCACTCCTTAAATGTTGTCCAACGCTTCCAAATCGATATCAACTTGTACCTCGTTTTTGGAATTCCTTAAGGTGTTCTCAAATCACTCGCATTCCAGATCAATGTACATATGTAATTAGAAAGCATTTTCAAGACAAATTACGACGTTACCGGCATCTAATAAACTTGTAAAAGGTCTTCATTTGAATGCAAGCAGGTCGCCGACATTTGTCATTCACAACAGTATCTCAAAGCTGTGATACAGATGTGCTATCTACACTTAAAGCAGATACGTTTTTTTTTCTGGTGCCTCATTTCCTTCTTTCCACTCACGTTCTCTTTTCAGAGTTTTCGCTTTAGGTTCATTGAAACTTTGTATCACATCAACATCTTCAAACTCGAGCTTCACCTGAAAACACAGCTATCAAGCGAAACTGCCTGTGCACACCTTAGTATGTATCTACAGAGTACGAGTACGGTAACTGCAAAATCTAAAGACATCGTCGTCGTCGCGTCGAATGTGTGACAATTCTCTCAATAAGTTGGGAGAGTGCCACAGATACTTGCTATGGCACAAGTAGATGCCGTGAGTACATCGAATAGGGTCATTGCTAACCTGTCTCTCTAGGTAAATGGGTCAGGCGTGCTCTACGTCACTGGGTTGTGGAATGAGTTTTCTTTTTCGATTCAATGGAATCGCGCATATTTCTCTTGGGATTGTGCCTGGTGTTGTATAGATTCATCTGTGGATTTCGCTTTGCTGGGCGGATGGATGATGCTCATGATGTGAGACCCTCTTCATTGATAAGCTTCATCGATTGTGTCTGTGTATTGTTGGTCGGTGTACACAGTTTGTTCGGAATTATAGTGCCATAGTGATGCTGGGATCGTTATAACTTTCGGTATTGATCGAGACATTTAATTGTGAACATTGGTCGGTGGAAACCTATGTTTATGTTGTGCACGAAGAGTTTCGTTTAGAGAAATTGACGTTCAATAATTCTCATAGCAGCATATTGGCTGACCTGAATATCCTTTCGGTTTTTGGTATATTTAAGTGACAGCCATCGGAGAGGATGCATGAACTTTTACTCAGTCTAATTGGGTTGTTACCTCACGACAGTATGGTAGTTAGCCCAGGCTTAAACAATCAAATCGAAAGGAATTGATTCTAAATTTAAAGCGGATGTTAACCAACTTTGTTGGGTGAAGGAGCTGCCCGATTTAGGTCCAGTTTCATCTTAGATTATCAAGGCTTGAATGCAAGTCAATTCCTCCATTAAAATGTTCAGAGTAGAGATTAAACTGCATTCCTGCAATAGTTGAAGCCACTAAGAAGTTGAGACAGTATGAGGGAAGAAGTATATAATTTCTGTTAAGTGGCACTTAGCTGATTTCAGTTGGAGTACGGAAAATAAAGCTTCAGAAGATTAGTTTCCTTCCTAGCGTTCTGTATATCCTTCAAGTTACGACGAAGGAATCGCATAAAATATAGTTACCAGTCTCTTGAGCTTCTAAAGTAGCTCACAGGGTACTTTGCCCAGCATCTTAAGATGTTAATCAAGCGAAGAGTCTTAGCTTTGCATCTTTTTTGCTCAGCAATAGAAGATTTCGCTCAGTTGTTGAAAGATAGATGATTGATTTGAGATGTATTTGATGCCATTATGTCTAGGAATGCAGATGATTGTTATTGATTTTAGCAGATACCTCATTAAGGGTGCTTAGGCTTCAACTTGAAAAAGATTTTATTGCAGTTTGACTCCCGGGAAAAGACGTTGGAAGATTGATATTGAATGCTTTAAAGAAACTGTTGCATATTTTGAAATTGGATCCATCCAACGTCTTCCAGCTGGGATTACAATGCAGGATAGGGCTCGCACCGTTTGGCCGTCAGTCAAAAGTCAATCCCCTCTAAGTTCTTGGTCACAGTAGCAAAGATTGAAATGAATAAGCCGATTGGCTGGCCAGATGAGAGTCAACCCTTCATAAATCTATAGCAAAAGATCTTCACATTCCATTGGGTGACAAGCAGTTTACACAACTAATATGTGGCCCTTCTATGCACAATCGGGCCAATATAGTACAACTTCAAAACAGGACTCATGCAGATATCACCAGTGCCACTGACCAGAAGTGGAACCCAGGCGGCCAAACGCTGTTCGGCTATCGGTGGTTGCGCAAGTATTCATGATATGCAGTTCGACTTAAAAGACCCTAGGATATATTTCAAGTGCTTTTTTGAGATTTTAGGACGAGGACCTTACTATCAATCATTAAGGAGTTCCCATTATTCAAGATATTTCAATGGCAGATTCTTTTGCGGCAGCTGCTCTTCCGATAGAATAGTGGGGGGATGTACATATTCCAGTATCAAAACATGATTTGCGTCTAGAAATCCTTGTGTTGATTGACGATACAAATACAACAGTAAACTTGCTGGCCTGACAGGCTAATTGGAGATTATTAAGTTGATGTGTCTTAAACATGTGTACATACGAGCGATTGATTGGTGGTCCGAAAATGTTTCGAAAATTTTTAGAAAGACATAGTCTGTTGGGTTTGAGAGCGATGTCTTTTCTGTTTGAGGATGTTAACTCTAGATCACGGCAGAAGGCTGAATTCGTAGTTGGTTTTGAAAGGTGCATAATTTTTAGAAGCTTACTGGACTGAGGATTCGTAACCAAGTTATAAGAGAGCGTCAACGTTTGTCATGCCTGCAAAGAGGTGGTGCCGCGAAAAAACGTTTGGTGGTTTGGAGGATGGAATCTGCGGCCTCTCGCTTGGTAGTCTAACGCACTAACCACTAAGCTACGGCGATCAAAACGAGCCAACCCCAGAGGCATAATCCTTCAAAAGCCCCGTGCAATTGCTCACATATTCCGACGATACTGACATTATCGAAAGAACGCAGCGTGATGTCACTAGCGCGTTCATGAGGCCAAGATGGTTTTAACGGTCAATGAGGGCACCCAACACCGACGTCTCGGACAGAAAGTAACCCGTGAAGGAAATAAAACGAAATAAACTCAAACTCTGGTGGGTACCAGGGCACAGAGGAATTGAAGGCGATGAAATTACAGATCAACTTGCCAGGATAGGCTCTTCAAAAAGGTACATAGGTGCCGAACGCTTCTGCGGCATCCCTACTTCCGCGTTCAAAATGAGTCTGGACAGCTGGGAAAAACGAAACTTCTTATCCTACTGGAACAACACCATAAAAGGGACGATATTAGAAGACTTGCCGGCTTCCTCACTGTAGCCTCAGATATCACTTACATAAACTAAATATAGTTCAGGAATCTGAATGTCGACTCTGTTTAGAGGAAGACGAATCAGCCATGCTGTCTGCACTAAGAATTCCTAGCACCGGAGGACATTCGTAATACCTCAACTGGAGATATCCTCAACTTCATTAGGAAGATAGAAGATCTCCTTGTCTAACTGGCTCCAGGCACAATAGATCTTTTTGGTTGCAGTGCCATATGCGTCTGTCGCAGAACCTAACCAATAAAAATAATATAATAATCCGTCAAGGAGAAGATACAATGACAAACTGTAGCCAGAAGACTCCAAATACAAAGAAAGTTAGAAGTTTGAAGTTTGAAGTCAAGGTTGTACAAAACAAAATTACTAAACAACCCTCAATCAAAACTACAGTACTAGAAGTGGATGCTGTACTTTCATAACACTTTTAAGCCGATTTATAAAGAAAGTGCTTAACACCTTAAGATACTTTTCCTACATTGGTTACCCACAAATCATGTGGGCAAAAATAACAAAAGCAAAATCGAAGACTACGTATTATGTACTCGCGGATATTAAATCACTTCCTTCTCGTTGCAAACCCATCAATGCCCACTTACCTGAAGTGAAAGGAAAATCGCAATCGTTAGCCAAATCTTCTTAATTCGCATCTTTCTCATATTCTATGTGTCCGTGGGATCTGTAAGAAAAAGAAAAAAAAAATTAAAGTGAAAGTCAACTTGAAACGCATGTACATATATACGAGTATGTATCTGAAGAATTTCAAATATTCTAATATTCGATAGATAATAATACAAGCGCACAAAGTTTTCTCGAAAACCTCCAATTAGCCACGAGTTAATTAAATGGTTATTCTTGGGTAAATAATCGATCTCCTCAGAAGTGTAACAACGAAATTGACGGTAATTTTTTCAAAAAAAAATAAAAAAAAAAATGTCTGGAGAAATCGAAAATTCCACTTAGCTTGAAACTTGAGACGAATTATTATTTTTTCAAGAATCTAAAGTACAAATCATTGTCGGGAAAATATTTGTACAACAGTAAAGGTACCTATAAATGGAAAATATTCTATTCAACGGTCAGAGAGTGTACATACACTTGTATTTGACTTGCTAATCAAAAGGAAAGAAGGCATAGAAGTCGGTAAAAAAAAAAAAAATTTGTGCAACTCATTATTTGTGAAGATAACTTTCATTTTTATAGTTCATTGTGTCCGGAACATGTTGTAAAATCGAACGATGTTGTAGAAGTAGAGAAATTTCCAATCAATCAAATTCCGATATGCCACGCGGATTGGATTTCGTGGTGCAAGCACATCTTCAACCTCTTTGCTCATCAAAATAAAAAACATTTTTTTTTTTTGGTTTCACTTTAACGATTCTACTTAGAGCCCCGACACATTGGTGGTGGTGTTGGAGATGCCCCACCTACTAATAATCACCTCTAATAACTGGTCGTGTAACGCCTTGAGATAAATTTGGTTCTCGTTTTTCGTATCTATGTATCTTTAACTATTGCCCAGAGGTATGTGTAGTTGGAATTCAATTATAAAGCCGAATGAGAGGGTCTTAATTAATCGTTGGACTCTCAACGTTTGCGGTGGTTGATTGCATTGGATGAATGGAACTTGATTTTTGTTTTTTAGCTTCAACTTCAACTCTGTGGATATATTTACTTGTTTAATCGTTGTGGATTCATTCATAAAAATCTGGACGTGAGATGAAAAATGGCCTTTCAGTTTCAACAAAATGATTTGTTACTATATTTGCTTATAATTCGAGTGGATAGGAGCGTTATGTTTGCATTGTTGGATGATGGATGTCTTCTGTTTTGGTTCATTCATAAATGGTGATGATGTTATAATTTGTATGACAATTAAACAATCAACTCTTTAAGAATAATCATGAAAATGAAGACAAATGTCCAATGAAAGTGAAGACCATTATACCAAAATGAAATTGTTTAGAGAGCTAGTGAAATGTTGGTAAAATACTCTGTAATTACTTTTATTTGGGCTAAAGAAACAGAATTAGTAATAAAGCTAATATGGAAATGTTAAGACAAATACGAGTCTGTTGAACTTTGGACTTAAGAAAAGCATATCTGTATATTATTCTCTATCTTATTCTTTAGCCCAAAGATGGACACACTCCTATTTGTCTTAAGATTTGCAGAAGTTGAACACACTCTTGTTCGTCCAAACATTTGTAGATTAGCTTAATTACTAGTTCTATGACAGCTGTCATGTCCATCTTAGGGATATGCTAAATCAAGTACTCCCTATCTTTCCTGTAGGACGAGTCATTACCCCCAACAGTTGTGTCAGATTCTCATTGACTAAACTTGTCATTTCCATTAGTCTCTTCAACAACCCTCATGGGACCGTCTCTCTTACACTCAATAGGGTTTCCAATTTCTCACCTCACATGTGGAGTTTCCTTTAGGAGAAAAGGAGTATAAACTCTGGGTAACCGTATCGGTGTAAATCCTATCCTGTGCCGCACTACGTGCAGAACCAATTAGACCCACATACAAAACTTTTAGCTCTAAAGATTTCGAGCCTGGCTAGGTCGTTGAGGTCATTGAAGAAGTACTCTCCTATTGTTTTCCACCTCAGCATTGGTAGAGCAGGACATATGCAAAGAAGGTGTGTAGTCGTTTCTTCTTCCTCCTCGTCTCTGCAGCTTCTACAGAAATCGTTAGAAGGTACACCCATTCTGATGACATGCCTGCCAATTAGACAATGCCCTGTAAGGACTCCTACTATAATCCTTATAAGTTTCCTGTTCTCCTCCTGTTTGCACTCCTACTTTCGCTTTTTTTCATCTATTATATGTACTTCCTCTCTACCACTAGAAGGTCGATGGGGGTCACTCTTTCGACCACGAGAATGGCTATCTGCTATACAGTTCAGTAGGAGCTTGCTACTGCCTCGAAGGGCCCCACGTTTTTGTATTGTATTTGCATTCTGTACTTCTCTTGCCTTAGTGGATTGGCCTACGTCTTGCAGCCATACAGGATCGACATGAGAAGTGTTCGTTTGCGTGCCGTTCCGCCACCTACTATTTGCTATTAATCTGCTTAGTGAAGAAGGGACCTTTTCAGTTAAAAAAAGAAAACGTCGACAGTCTTTTATAAGCTAGATCTGGAATACATAGTAGTTCATTCAGCTAAGAACCAACCACGCGGTACCACGAAATTTACTCTAACGAAAGGTTTGCATAACTTAATCTTAATCGCTCTGAGTCCATACTGTTTCTCTTCCATTTACACAAGACCGTAGTTTGACCAAAGGCAGTCTTATCTACTTTTGAAAAAGAATATTACTTTGAAGCATAGACTAGGGGACTTATAGGGAATTATCCTAGTTTCACAGGAGACGGCTCAGTTAATCAAATGAGTGATTCCCTGCTTGGCATCTGCGCTGAAGCTACTTATCCGTGTTCAAAATAGGCGAAATCCGTGAAGTCAGTGTTCAAAGTCGGACCTGAATATTCAAGGGGAATCGTAATGGGCCAACAGGCACAAGTGTAAACAGCATCCTCAAGGTGCACATACCCTTTGGCCTACAATCTAACCTAATTATCTGAGGTCTGGTACATGATTGAAGAGAGGTGACTGCAGATTTTAAGGAGATACTGCCGAAACTTTAGCGCACCTCTTCGAAGAATGTGGAATATTAAGCCACAAAAAAAGGGAACACTTGGGGGTTTATTTTCTACCAGAATCAGATCTCCAAACGCTTGACCGAGATCTCTAATCGACTAAAGCTTAAATCACCGGAGCACAATTGATCTGTTAGGGTCGCTGTGTTCTCATACTCCTACAATCACTCTACATCTACAACTTCCGCCTCAAAAAGCTTGTTTCCACTTAGATTGATGCAGTTGATTTAAGTTTTCTGAAAGGGCCTTTGTTTGCCTTAAGAGAGTTCTTTAAAGAGTTTAGCTCGCTTCTCTTCCCATAGCTCTTTTCGAATAACGTGAAGGGTTCTCTACCGACAAATGGACGACATGGGGTTTCAACTGGACTTGGTAGTTAGGTAGAATGATCATCACGTTTTATAAGGATATCAAATGCCATAAAGATATTGTCAGTCTTTTGAAATTTCTAAATTGCAATGAACCCAACCTAACTTTATAATCCCGCCTAACTAAACTTAACTTATCAAGCAAATTTGAATTTCGTCAGCCTAATAAGAAAACATATATGTAATTGAATTACAGCTAAAAGACTTCATTAGAATCTTTCTAAGGCAAAAGTATCAGTTACATAATTAATTATAAATTCAAACCTCATCATTACTGGGTCAATAAAAATTCTTAATTTCTTTTCAAATATTTTCATTACAAGCTCCAAATTTTCGAAATATATGCCAAAACGAATTAATAGGTCAATAATTGATGCAAATTTATAGGAAAAAGCATGGAATATTAAAAATGCAAATTATATTCATGCGAATGTAAAAAAAAAATGAAACAAGATCAGATAAAAATGGTGGCCTAGAAAAAATCATTTTATACAACGATTTCATTTGGTTCGCAGCTCATTAGCAACATTCATCATATTTTGTCAACAAAATTAGGTAGATTCTGTCTTTGATTTTTTGTTGCAAACTAGTTTTGGTGTCATATGTTTGTTTATTAATTGTGTAATTGATTGTCATCCTGAAGATGGCGCTACTTGGGAAAAAATATGACAGCTGCCATCGCGAAGACTTGCCATTTTAATAATGAAGCGCTTTGTATGCAGATGATGCGGATGAAAGAATCTTCACCGACGAAACGTATTTTCAGTTTGATGTAGAAGTAACGTCAACAAATAAAACTGCCGAATCAGAGGAAATCCGTGGAAAATCCAGGTGTAATCCAAAAGAAGTCTATACAGCCGCAAATGCAACAATTGAAAATAAGCAAGGCCAAGCGCTTACAATCAACTGCGAATACTACCGAGACATGATACCTTACTTTTTGTAACCCAAAATGGTTTTGAATTAGACGACATGTGGTTTCAACAGGACCGTGCTGGCCACAAAACGAATGAAACATTGGACTTATTATGGACAAAGTTTCCTAGACCTCTCATCTCGCAAAGAATGGACATTAATTGGTCGGATCGTTCCTGCGATTTGACACCGTTCGACTTTTTTCTTTGGGAATTTGTGAAGCCAAAAATGCTTAAACCATTTTCATGGCTGAACAATGAAATTCGTCGCGTCATTGGTAAACCAAAAGAATACACGCATGCAAACTAAGTCCTGGCTGACATCTGTCAGATATTGTAGCCCACGTATAATGAACGAACTTTATTACGAAATAAGAACATATACACACTTTTCCAAGAACTAAAAACCAAGCCATTGGGACACCCTGTTGAATAAATTGTGTCGGGGCTAGGAACACCGACTATATTCAACAACGACTCCTATTCGATAAAAACTTCGAAGTCATTATACCATCAAGACTTGACTGGAAGGATGATCTTGAGCTACAACGAAAGGGGCCGATATGCATCTAGACTAAAAGATGTCTTAAGGACAGAATTGGGAATGGGTGCAGGTGTCTTCTGGAAGGATGCAAACGTAAAGAGATGTTGACGTTGGCCCAACTACTGTAGAGCCTTCCAAACCGAAATCAAAAGGGCCCTGGCTGAGGTACAATGTGTTATTTACACAGGATATCACAATGTTTAATGAGAGTCAAGCCGGATTATATCCCTGGAATCTTCCTTCTTCAACTCAAAAACCCCTAGTCTCTTAACGATCTGTTCCAACAATTCAATATTCGCCGTATCTCGGTTTCAGGGCATGGAGACATTGTGTGGTCTGTCAGGCAGGGCCAACTATAATGATTCCATACCGAAAAAGAAGAATCTTAATACGCCTTTGGGATGGGTGTATCCACCTGTTTCATCACTAAATAGATGTGGTCTAAGCTGGATCACAAATGCTCTCATTTTCTAATCAGACAAAACAGACTTATTAGCACCATATTTGGTGCTATCTCGGGACACTGCACCATTAACAGGCACGTAAATAGGCCCGGCCTCATCTCTAATAATTTTTACAGAAACTGTATGGACGAGAAAGAAGAAGAACCGATTCTCAATCTCCAACGTCTCATAGCAAGCTTCGGCTATGCTGGTAGTTTCTGAAGGAAAATGCAGTCCCGTGTGGTATCAAGAAGTCTACTCTGGTCTAAGTGTGGCCTGTATTACGACCTTTTGTCCCCATCTTGATGCCAGCCAAGGTTGTTCGCGTGCTGAGGCACCTCATATCTAGTACTTTCCCAGATTCTGTGAACAGTAAGTGAACGTAAAGTAGAGTTTCATCAGTTCCTTCAAAGAGTCTACAATTTCGATTGCTTCTTAGACGTAACTTCCTAAGTTGTCCAGTGTCCCGCGAGGAAGCCTGTTAGTGTCTGGTGCTTCTTTCTACTAAGATTGATGCAGTTAAATTATTATAGTAAGACTCTGGGACTGACGCCTGTTTCCCTAAAGAATTTAGCTCGCTTGGTTTCTTTCACTTCCCGTACGTGTTCTTCCACATCGCAGAAGGGTTCTCTACCGACAAATGGACGCTAACCCATTGGTTTCCTCCTAACCATTATCTTCAAAATGCCTTGGTGCTCAGTATAGGGTAACTTTGTTGATAATTCCCAACTTGGTAAGTTTGTCGAACCGATAAATCACTTTTTCTCGATTTCCTAAAAGTTTGGTGTGAGAGACAGCTATATTCATCGGACGAGGAAGTTTTTATATGCGAATACCCCTATTTTGCGTAGCAAGACGACAACTACAGGTCAAATCGGATGGATCATCACTTGGAAAAGTATACAAAGTGGCCAAACTAATACTCGTTTCTCTGTTAGCCTGTGAAAATAACGCTGGTAAGTTCTAAATTTGTTTAAAATTGGGTGTCGGATTTTATGTTTTTTTCTTCTCACTTTTAGATTAGCTATCCAACACAAAACGTTTTAAGTTACTTCCCAGTCACCTTTTGTGATAAAATTAAGAATTTTGAATAAAATCTACCAACTTGACCTCAGATTTGTGTTATTTATTCTTAAAACATGTTTAGCCAAGAACGAACATAGGTTTCTATAAATGAATAGTCTTCGTGTAATTCTCTGCTTTATGGACTTTTACTTTTCATTAAAGTTGTTGAGTCATAAAAAGAAGCATTACCATTAGAAATTGGAGGTAAGAATCATTAGGATTATCAATATCTGAAGCTCGATGGCTTCTCTAAGTAAAAGGCATTTACATTTTACAGGCGATTTACTTTCATTTAAACTTTTAAAGGATAAACACTTCAATAAAGACGTTAATTTATGGTGTTTCAACTGGTTTGGGACACCAAATGTTGCTACTTTAACTATAAATTTAGATTGGAAAAGATTTTTTTATTTTTTATTTTAATACTTAACGTGTTATTAAGTTATTAAATTGCGAATCGGTTTGTAAGAAAAACGACACCTATCGTTCAATAATAAGGTTGTTTGACTCAAGACATTGCTAGCT
The DNA here is from genome assembly GCA_951813785.1 of Criorhina ranunculi. Taxonomy (NCBI): domain Eukaryota; kingdom Metazoa; phylum Arthropoda; class Insecta; order Diptera; family Syrphidae; genus Criorhina; species Criorhina ranunculi. The sequence goes on along the minus strand of OX638385.1, from coordinate 27,993,367 downwards.
TTCTAAGAATGTAGGCAAAGTTGTATGGGGTGGAGTAATACAAATAGGTTAGACGACTTAAGAAGAAGAACACTTAGACCAGAATGAAGGTCCATTGTGATACCAAGAACCTTGTGTGATGGATTTCCTTACTTTACTCCTTGTCTTGTCGGTGCAGAACCTTTTCTATTCCGCAGGACCATTTAAACCCACAGACAAAGTTCCTAATTTTGTAAATATCGAGTTTGGCTAGGTTACTGATACTCTTCCAGGGTTTGCCTCCTAAGCTCTAATAGAGCAGGCCAGCTGCAAGAAAGGTGAATAATCGTTCCTTTCTCTTCCTCGTCTGTATACAGCTTCTACGGAAATCGTTGGAAGAGACACCCATTCTAGTGGCTTGTATGCCTATTAAGCTCTGTGAGAGCTGCTCCTATAGTTCTTATACATTTCTTATTTTTGAAGAGAAGTCTTTCTGTTCCCCTTAGATCCAGGTGAAGCCAGATTTGTCTCGATGAAAGTGTTAATCACCTCTTATAAGCCACTTTTCTCGATTCAGTTTCAAGGCGAGGTTTTTGTCAATTTTATAGAAGCAGACGGTTCCTCTCTATTTCTCATAATGGTTTTGATCTGTTCCCTCCTTTGCCAGCTCACCCGCTGTACAGTTGGCCGGAAAGTCGCTGTATCCTGGAACCCAACATTTGACCCGGAAAGAAGTCGATGAATGAAGAGAACGTTGACTGAATTTCCAGTTTTGATAGGAAGGCAGAATAAAAGCCTCCTTCCAGGGCAGGCCGGGTCTAGATACTTTTGATTCTCGAAACATGAACACGATTATACGGCGACCATACTTGATTGGCATACTCTAGGAGGGGGCGAACAAGGGAAATGTAGAGGGATCTAGTCACGTATGAGTTGGTGAACCGTCTTACAAAACCAAGTACAGAGTTGGCCTTAGGGATTATCTCATCCATATGTGAATGGAAACTCAGCTCCTTGACACACAAATTGCCGAGATAGCGAAGAAATTAAACAGAGGAGATAGGTTGGTTGTGCCGAAGCTAGAGTCGGAGAGGAGATTAGTGCCGCTTATGTGAAAAGGTGATGGAGTGCCGATATTAAGTTTCAAGCAATTTTTTAAGGCACCAGATCGAAAAACTATCGAGGTCTTGTTAAAGGAGGATGGAGTCTTGGGTGAGGAAATGATTTTGAAAAATTTGGTATCGTTGCCGTAAAAGGAAACAGACGTGTGTTTAATAATACCATCGTGGTTGTTAATAGTTAATATGAAAAGAGAGGACCTAGATGACTGGTTTGTGGAACACTAGAGATGGCCAAAAAGAAGCCGAGTGTGCTGACCTAAAGCGAACGACATTCTACCAGAAAAAATGACCAATTGCTGCAAGAAAACTTAAATTTTTGCTAGATGCCAAAAAACAGATCTTAGGTGAGAAAATGGAACAACGTGTCTAGCAACAAAACAGAATTGGCCAAAGGTCTCTCTCTTCCTTAAAAGAAAACTGAACTTATGAGCCTTCTACTATAAAGACCCAGGCGATCTGATAAAAATAGATATCGGAAAGCTCCAATTAGTTCAACAATTAGGTAAGGAGAATCTCTCTAAGATCCACAGGACTTATCATTGATTTAAGTGTGCTGCTCTTAGCTGGCAGCCACTTCAACCTGATGCATGATCTTAGGACCAAACTCACCTTTAATCTAGACAAACTATGTCACAGTTTTTCCTTAAAATGTAACTGTGTCCTATCCTGTTTCTAGGGAAAAAGTAGGCAGTAGGCAGATATCGAAAGATGGAGGTGAAAGTGACTATTTGCTCTAGCATTGTAGAATATAGAACAGGACTGTGTTGCTATATAAGAACTTACGAGGAATGTTAGATAAGAAAAAGAAGTTGGAAAGAAATACTGTGAATTTGTAAGCAATGACAACAACACAAACGAATTCTCTCCAGTTATTCTGAACATAACCCTCATAGCAAAGACTGAAACCTAATAAAACCAGAGTTTCAACTCGTTCGACCCGATTGGGACAATGTATCCCAAAAAAAGTTTCTAGTGGGGCATTTTCAAATCGAAAAGGTTAAGGACAACTAACACCAACACTCGCGCTGTGTGAATAACATGATAAGGGTATTCATTACCACTTGAGAGTATTCATAAGCCCAGATCCTTTCTAACTAGATCCAGACCATTGTCGACTTCATTTGGGGTTACATTTTTCAACATAACAACAGAATCTTTCCAAGCACTTGTAAGATCTCATGCCCATGTGTCTTTAAAAACGACATCACACTGACATCAATAACTTTTTACACAAATTACCTCTTAAACAATTTGGCTCCAAAATTGGTTCCACTGAATTCCACCTTCGTTTTGTCCCGTCCCGGTTTTATCACTCCTCACTGTTGACTGTTTTTTCTTTTTTTTAACTTTTACTTGCACATCCGATTGTATACTATCTATTGACCACAACAACTTACTATCTCTACCTGTTAGCACATTAACACTTCACTGCTTCCACCATTAATGTACCTAGTTAAAGTATCAACAACGCTGTTGACACACTAAGATGAAAATGTATATTCCTTAAATTCCTTAAGTGAAAACTGAATGTGTGTATCTACGCAGTAATGCCAAGTGGGTCACAAGATTGCCGCACGCCACTTAGTTGGTTTACAAAAAAAAGTCGTCCTTTCACAACAAATGCTTGTGTAGGATCTTTCTACACCCGATTAGATACAAAAGCTTATCACTTATCGAACGCGATAGAAGTTAACAAAGTTATGTCAACTAGGACCTTGTCAAACAAAAAGAAAAAAAAAAACGAAAAGCTCTCACTTAAGACGGTCATCTGATGCACGCAATGTCTCTAGTGACAACAACTTCCACAATAAGATGATATAAAACGCGCGTCTTCACCGTGCCGTGGGTAACCAAAGAATGGTAAATACACCTGCTTTTCCGAAGCGATACACTTCGCATCTGCACTACGCGATAAGAGGAGATTGAAACGACGAACCAGCAGTAACAACAAATGAAAAGTTGCCGCAGAAAGCACGAAAAACAAAAAGAATCCAACAAGACAGAAGAAGAAAAAAAAAAAAGAAATGCTAGTGCCATTGAAAAGATACTCGCTGGCTGCCGCTACTTTCGGATGTGTGAGATGTGCGCGGTGGATATTTAAGGTGCTTCATTTGGTCACATGTAAGTATATGATCTTCACTTGGCTGTTGTGTCGCGATGGGCCGGCCATTCTGCGATAGGTAGCGCAGCGGAGGGCGGCCGGCGTATGGCACCATTTGTTTGAGATACTTTTTATCTAAAGTTGGTTTTACCTGATTGGGATTGTGTGTTGATTTTGTTTCTACTTGTTCATCTCTCTCTTCTTGTGCGCGTGTCTTCTCTTCAGCTACTTCAGGATGCATATAGTCGTCTATGATTTAATTTTTGGCCGTTTCGCGCACTTTTCATTGAAATTCAAACGCGATTTTCCTCAAGTCGTTGGTCGTGTGGCTCGGTTTGTCGCGTAAGCCACTTTGGCGAGATGTGTACATCCGTGTTTTGTCTGTTGACATGTTATGCCTCTTGTGCCATGCCAATCGTGTGTGTGTGTGTGGTTCTTTGACTCTTGATTGTTGTCGCCTGCGATGCGACATCAACGACAACCACTTATGTATGGCTGTGTGTCAAGGAATGTTTTCATTTTCTATTTGATTGATATTATTGACACAGTGAAACACTATTCAAATAGAGAACTACATACTTGTATGCACTTGCAATTGACAGATGGTGTGGGTGTAAACTTTTGCTTGCAACTGCAATCGATTTCGTTGAGGTAAAAGTAATGGATACAAATGCCTGCCTGGGTGTAATGACCTCAATATCGATTGATAGCCTTCAGAAGTGACAGTTATTACTTTCAAATTTAGAATTTTACTAAGTGACAGATGAAAAGCAAGTAGATACAGTTGGAAGCAGTTTGCCTGCCTATGTATTTGAATTTCGAAGATCTTAGCAAATCTCTTAAGCAACACGAACTCCGGTACAATGAACACCCGGATATGAGAAATAGACAAGAAAGTTTCGAAATTGTTTAGCCAGGAAGTGGTTTTATATTTTTTAAGGACCCTAGATTAGGTTAGGCAAGGTTGAAGTGGTTGCAAGCTAAGACCAGCACACTTAAAGCAAGTATAAGTCCATTGTGATACCCTCCTCTTTATAACAGCTGGAGTTTTCTCTTATCTGTGTTTACCAGATCCCTTGGGTCGTTATAATAGAAGGCTGTTATGTGAAGTTTTCATTTCCAGGAGAGAACTGGGCAGGTACATAGAAGTTCGGAGAATAGTTTCCTCTTCTTCTTCTCCTATAATTAACTTAAGGTGGCGCTACAGTCCGGGGTGGACCTGGGCCTCCCTTCTATACAACTTTTACAAAAATCGTTTGAGCGCACGTCAAGCCTTGTTCCGTGCTTGCAATGCAATTAGGCAATGACACCTATTGTAGTGCTAATATGCAATCTGTTTCTGATCCAGCTTTCGTCAAATATGTTTTGTCGCTAGACACATTCTATACAATTCTTCCACCTAAAATTTCATCTTTCGGAAGCATCGAGCCTATTTCTGGTACAATGGCTAGAGTTGTTCCATATCTGGCAAGTTTGTTAGCCTTACAATTCCCTGGAATATCTCTGTGCTCCGGTGCCCAACAGAGGTAAATATTGAACTCCTTTGCTATCTGGATGAGAGACTATCAACAGTCTACAGCTGGGGAAAATGGTTTCCAGGAATTGATTGCCGCTTGACCGTCCAAAAAAATGCGGATATCAGGTTTTTCTTTAGCCAATTGAAGACTTCTTTAGTCGCCAATCGCCTATCAGAGAAAACACCTCCACCTCATTCACCACTGACATAGCTATCACGGATGCCAAAGTACTTGAAGAACTGGAGAACTGGAAACATCGCGTGACCGTCTTGTCACAGGCATAGACCCGCGGCATGTCGGGAATGGATCCTACTTTAGCTAGTTTAAGAATAGTAGTTGCCTGGTGACCTAACAGTCAAACAAATAAACTAAAGTGGCACTACGGCAACGCTATGACGTTATGGAACTCAGCTGAATGTTGAGTGTTGAATGGAGTTTGGCTTTTGGAAACATGAGATCGTCAGATATGGCAGTTCTGAAGATTGTCTTTGATATTTTGATATTAAATCCCTCTGTCCATCCATCTCTGGGGTAAGTTTTCTTTGACCCAAATGACACATCTTAGTGGAGGCACTACCAATCAATTAATCGCTTCATGTGAAATATGTCATCCTCACCATGTCATCCAGTAACAGCCGCAAATTGCAAGTATGCATGTTAGTTTTACGACTACGTTGCCTTTTGCAACTACATCTCTCACAAGCCTCGAGAAATAAGAAAAAAGTCAGGCAAGCCTGTTACAAGTCAATGGTCAAATTCTAATCTACCAGATGCAGCTTCCATCCAAACGACTAACTACTCATTCATTCAATTGTCGTGACAAACCTGCGCATGCGTCGCTTTCAAGAGAAAGTGAGTCTGAAGACTCTGACTCGACTGAACTTCCGTTTGATTTCTCAAATAAAGCAAGGACGCGATGAGCATATCAGATGACGTTTAGTGAAATTGATTTTCCATTTGAAAATACCATTTAGCACGGTTTGGAATGCGTACATCAAGATACACTTCATGACTCATTTAGGCACAGCAATTCGTTATTTCGAAAGACTTATGCTTTCAGAGAAGAAAAAAACTACAAAAAGATAGATAATAACAGCTTCCAGTTGCACGAGTTGGCGCTCCACAAACCTTAATACACACACGCCCTATGGGAAGAAAATCTCAAACTTTTACAATGCATCTACACACATATTACACGGAAGAAAGATGATGCTTCCACGTGTAACGTGTTTAAGTGCGGCTGTGCGGTGGTGGCTACGATCGAGAGCATCTTGCCGCTTGCAAGTGTAACTGATTAAATAATAACAAATTTCAATTGAATTTCCACATTGCATTAGAGACAGTTTTCCACAGCGCATACAGTCTCACATAGACTGCTTTCAGACTTTTTGCCTTAACCTATTTTTTTCGGTATTTTTTTTTTTCTTCTTGTCGTTTCCGTATTAATTTAATCACCGTTCTGGGAACATTCTTCGAATTAATTGTTTGTGCTACCGATATCTTCAATTGTTATAAAGTTTTCACCTTAGATACCGAGAGCCAACAACTGCTGTGAGATATTATTGAGAAGAATTCTCTTTCTATTCGGTCTTTTGACTTCGTTTAATTAAGTCAATTGCTTAAAGGAAAGTTTTAACAAAGATATTGTTGTCTTTGTTGTAAAGAAAAAGAAGTATCTGTTGCTTGTGACAAACAAGTGTGACATTTACATCGAACAGTGCTATGTTGGGTGTGTTGTGCGAACGTTTTGCATGGAAACAATGAGTAGTTTAAAAGATCTTTAAGCTTCAAGCTGAACTCAATTTTATGCAATGGTTTGTTTGAGAAAGACAAGATGATCCTTTAATCATCTGGAGAAAAGGATTCACTAACCAAAGTTAGGTATCAACACATCTCATCGACCCGAAATGCCGTTCAAAATAGGTTTTCTTACCCAAATCTGATAAAGCCTCTTACACAGGATATTCAACAATGCACTGAAAAAATGTTGAGAGGAAAACAATTCCTGGTTGTTCTCTTTACGAGAAGGCAGTTCCAAGAGGCTTCACTAACCAGCTCGGAAGCTTAGTACTTGATAGTAATACTACATCGCAGCCTTTTGGTAATGCAACGGTGTTTTCTCCGAGGAAAGTCCTTTAAATCTTAATGGCCATAATAAGACCCTTCCTATCATATACGTCGGTTGCCCTATCGAATAAAAAATTGTGTACAGACATTACCTCTCTTTTCACCAAAAAGATGGCTGTTTTGAGGTTTCTTCAGTAAGGAAAGACTATGCTCTAGACGCTTTGAAGAACATTCCCGCCGCTGGAGTTTTGACGATCCTACTTTAACGATTTTAACGATCTTTCTCCAGATCCGTGTGATATCAAAATGGACCTATCACTGGTCTAAATGTGCTGTCTTTAGCTTGCAGCTACTTTAACCTAACCTAACCTGCACCTTAGTTATCCTTCGACTCGACATGGATATGCTATCTGATGCAATAATACTACAATTACGTCCGCTTTGCAAGTTTAAAGTCGACTTTCCGTGTGTTGAGGGTTGGCTTTGACCAGTTTCTGAATCCGGAAAAGGATTTTGGGAATCGCATTTCGTGCTACTACTTTGGTAAACATACACATCCGTATGCCATGCTATTCTAATGCATGCAGACTATATTGTGAAGAACTGGTAAAGATCTTGCTCAATCCTTTAACCACTTTCAAAACTATTCCCTGAATTCGGTTGAAAGGCTGAACAAGACACAGCTGGATAAAAGAATGTTTGTCAAACAAAAAGCAAGTTGTCGAAGATTTCAAATGAAGTCGGATGTCATAAACGCTTGGATAAGGTGACATCTTTGCCTTATCAGCGGATTCTGGTTCTTCGTCGTTCCATCCGTCCATCCATCAATAGTGTCATTCCAAATTCTAGTTACTTATTGTGATTCTATAAAAAAAAAAAAGAAGGTACTCAAATAGGACACAACTTAGTGAGACTTTGCGACTTGTAACAGATGATACTGACAGCTAGGCTTTAATAAAATCGATTTCAATAGTAAACATAAAATCGAAGCCTCGGTCACGAAGAGCTTAAAGTTCTCAATTCGCAACACAACGTAAGACTCTGTTGGGTACCCTGTGACGAAAGATTATCCGGAAACTGAAAAACAGATGAACTGACGAACAAAGGTTCAGCAGTTTAACAATATCAGACTTAAGCAAGAGGTATAAAACAAAAATGCTCGAGGCAGCCAACATCAGGTGAAATGCACTCAAATCCTGTATAATTACTAGCTAGGTCGGACCGCTCTTTAACAAAACCAGAACTGAAAAGTAATACAAAAGGATAGGAGCTCTCTCCCACATTAGTAGGCATCCTCACCGGACACAAGCATGAGACTGTCCATAGGTCAACACTTTATCAAACTCATTAAGGACTTATCCAATAAGACTTATAAATACTTGTACAAATATATCCTTACATCCCCAAATAGATCTAAGTCTGATGAGGTGAGAATGTCTCCCAAAGTGGACCCGCTAACCAAATCTAACCTAACCTTCACTGTCCCTTCACTGAAATACCTTTGAAACAGAACAAAACCTCCTTGTCGTTTGCTGTGGTTCCTGCTCAATGTCGTGTGCTAAAACTATATCAACTTATTCCAAAGAGTTTACAGGCCTCTTAACCCATTTTCACCTTATGTATATTAATCTTAACCAAGCACGCAAGTACTCATAGACGAGATCTGTAAGGCATATATGGTTTGGAAAAAAAACGAAGCACATATCGTGGATTGCGCGCACTGGTTTACGCACTTCAATCCAGCTGGGGTGGGGTTACCAATCAGAAGTAAGAAAAAATACAAAAACATTATTGTCGCTGAGTCTTGAAAGTGGACACGACACAAACGGAAGAGACTCATAGCTTGACTTAGAGTGTACATAATAGTTGTCCTACATGTTCCAGTTTTTTTTTTTCTTCTCATAGAAACCATTGATGTCCATTCGCCAAGTGTCTGGTCAATGCTTTTGCGAACATAGAAGTGGACTCAATGTAGCCGGCAATCAAGAGAACGACTTTGGTGATATTGACCGAGTCTCGATCGTATCAATGCGGTAGCCTTGTTAAATAACGAAGATGTGAGGCACAACATGTTGTGTACATTTTTACTGATGAGTTTAACGATGGAAAAGTCAATGAATTATCATTAGCGGTTTATTAAGGTGAAAGAAATAGCAAAGTTATGATTCGGGATAAGATTTGGCATTTAGATAAGATTTTGAAAGTGAAGATTATATTCTGAGATTTCCAGTCCAACCAGTAGTGAGCTGTGATAATGGTTGTAAGCTGACAGTAGGATCTTTGGTTTACTTTTTTTGAAACGTTAAATGGAAGGCTGGAAAGAATACAGGTGCAGTTTCGGTCAACACTAAAACGACAGACTGGCTACTCATAAAGAAGCTTCTTTGAATCTCTGTCTAAGTGAAGCCTCATATCTTTGTATTCTTTGCACTTCAAGGTGCTACTTTGCAGTAGATCGGTTACAGACGAAATCTCATGACACTTGGCAGGTGCCTTTACGACATCATTCATCCTCGTGTCTGAACTCGTGCCTCTAGAGCACCTAGGGCTGCAACTTAAAAGTTGTCACATACTTACAAACAGATATATATTTAATCCAAAAGGTGTGTCTTCTTCGGTTTGGCACAACAAATTGGTTTGAAACAATTAGCCTACAGGAAGAAACTGTTGCTCGTCTTATGTTTGGCATGGAGTATGTATTAGATAATATTTAGCTCGATAATTCGAGAACTTTAACGTAGCAAATATTCAAATCCTAACTTTAAGGTTTGAGACAACAAGGTCGTTTGATACTCTCAGAGAGGTCGTTGTAATTGTTTGAAGTTCTGACAGCGACATCTCATGAGAAATCAAAGGAAGACTTAACTTCTATCAATCACTGTCTCTTTGGGCTAAGAAGGCGACTGAATAGTAAAGCCCCATTTCGAGCAACTTAGGACCCTAATCATCCCAGCCCTACCTAATGATGCTAAAGCATGCACTCTATCGAAGGCAAATGAAGATATCCTTGATTGTTTCGAATGAAATCCTGCTTACATTGACGGGCTTTGGATGAGGAATTGCGTACTGAACATTTAAGTTAGCTAGGACACCAACGCACATTCTTCGAATTCAACCCGAGGAGACAACGCAGTAGACAAAGACCTAGCTTAGGGACACGTATAAGAAGGGGATTGTAACCATCTTGAAGTGTGCAGCTGAATGCAGTTAACTGGAGAGGGTTTTCGGTTAAATTTTAGGTTGGACCGGAACTGTGTCCTTAGAGAGGTATCTGAAGAAACCTAAGCTTAAGCGATCACATATTACATACGAGTATAAGCAACAAAACTTGGCTTAGTGATCTAAAAATATCGTGCGCTGGATCAATGATGACAGAAAGCTCCGTTGTCTTAGTATTGACATTTTTAACGTAGTTTAAGTCACAAAGGAATTAGCAATAGACATGAATAACAAACAAAACAAAAAAAAAACAATTTTTGGGTGCGCTGTGGTAAGAACATACCCGCGTTTGTGCCTAATTATTAATTCCCTACATGTGTCTGTCATATTCATTTAGCAAATCATTGGTCATTCAATGTTTCCATAAAAAACCACACAATAAATTTTGTTTTGAATATAAACACTCTTTGAGAGTGCTCCTCCAACTATGTAATTCACTAAATGGATTTCATCGGTTCAATTAAAACAAATGAAAACAAACAAACAAAACTCATACCCACGTTCGAGCAATGAATCATTTGCCCCACAATGGACTGTGACAGGAACTGTATTCTTACTTAAACCAACCACAACTCCAGACTGATTGTCCAGAAAAACTTACATATTCACAATTCCCAAATGAAACGGGCAGCTGTGCTCTTTGGTATCTAAAAATACGACGACGACGGAAACTGTCCAACACACATACTCAAGTTTAAAGCTGATAAGAGCAGCAGCTAGCTTCAGCACTGCGCAATGAGGCTATACTCCCATTCAGCGTTTGATTACTTCATAATTAGTCACACGAGAGTCGTTGTCCGTACATTTAATTAGAATTACAAGTGTGATCAGTGATTTGAGTGTTTGAAGTATGAATCCCAGGATTCAGGTGTTTTTGCTATTGTTGTGCGTCTCATTGGCTTCGCCATGGATGTATGGATTCTCAAGGTCATCCCGTCGAAGCGATCTCAAGTTGAATTGTCCTGAGGTAAGTGTAACACACTTTCTTCGAAAAATTCGATAATAATGTCAAGTATGTGTCGCACCTTGCACGTGGTCACTCGAGGAATTTGAAAAAAGTCACACAAAATGATAACAACAGGAGTCTGCATTTGATTCTAGATAGTTTCGCATGCAAGACTGCGCTCGAGACCTAGAAAATATGTGTCAACATAGCCAAAGGTGTGTCCAGCACATAACTCTGCACGCAAATAAACATTCAAATAAGCTAAACACAAATAGGCTGTTCACAGGGAGCGATGTTTCGTGTTCTTTTTGCGCTTTTTATACACTTTTTCTTCTCCACCGGGAGTGCCTTGTGCGAGTGTGTATGTGTGTGTGTGCTTCTAGAAGATGATGAAAAAGAGAAAATGCATTTGAAATGAAGAAGTGAAACCAAACTGAACCACGGATGGACGCAGGCATCAGAGGCAAAAAATCAAAACCCACAAGCCAGCCACCACCGTGGAAACTGTGCCTAATGGGTTTCGGCGGCGATGATGGCAGCAGTGGCAGCACTCTATCGCTGCTGCTTGGAAGCAAAAATTGGAATCCCATTGACCAACACACAAGTACTTATTATGCACACTGGGTTTTCGGGTGAAACCACTCTGCACAAAAAGCCAATCTCTGCAGATGGTTCTGCTGTTGATGAGGCTACACATATTCTTTTCGTCGCCTGCACCTAGTGAACTGATTTGCGCCACATCTCTGCCTCCATTCGTCTTGCTACATTTTTATGCGTTTCCTTAATTTTTTTTTTCTTTTTGTTTCTCTAACCCACAGGTGAAGGCCATACGGAACTTTGATTTGGATTCGATGATGGGATTCTGGTATGTCGTTCAATACTATGCCTCGTCGGAGGAGCTACCCGAGTATGCATGCATGCAAAGCCATTTCACATTCTCGGATCAAGATCAGCATGTGAGTATTGCTAGGTGTGTTCCGACTAAACAGTGCCGTGCCATATGGCCTTTTTGTGCGCTCTGAATTGAATTATTCCAGATTTTTGGAGAAAAAAAAAAAGAAAAAAAAAACAGAGAAGTAGAAATCGAAGATGGTTTTGGTAGTGTGGTCAGGTTTTGCTTTCATTTGCACGAAACATTTGTATTGTGTGTGCTCTTTGATATTTGGAATGGGCCTGACGGCTCTGTGAGATCCGTGCATAGATTTTCTTGATATTTGTCACAAGAATTCGAATTGCCAGATGAAAGTCGTCTCATGGCGAAACAGCGATTGAATAATAATTTTTTTTTTATTTTGTGAGAGAATAATTGTCACAAAGGTGGACTTAGAAAGTGGAGTGTGTGTGTTGGAAAAGGCCACTGAACTTTGTTAACTTATAATTTATAAAAGTTGAGACAAATGTGAGCATACGCAGCCTCTTTGACCTTTGTTTGGTTGTTTTGTTTTCTAGAGAGATGATTATGCACTAACTTTGTTCATGACCTTAGATGTGTTTTTGGTTGGTTAATGGCCTCAATTCAAAGAGGTGGAACAGACAAGTCGACTTGATTTTACGGAATAAATTGCAAATCATAAGAACGAGTGTATATAATTAAATAGACATGTTTAACTAGTTAAGATGGTATCTCAAGCAGCAGTGGCCGGAAGGGAAGCCCATAAGCCTGCTGATATCATCCCTGTTGTATTAAAAGTGGAAGTACGGCTTGATTCATCTTTTGGGGCAGTTTTCCAATACGCAACGCGCTGCTTATCTTCTTGTAAGTGAGCGGTAGCCAACCTAGCTCGCCTCTAATCTCATTTCAACCTTAAACTTTTTAAGCCTGTTGTGTTTGAAAAGGGATTGTAAAGCAATGAAGCAGCAATTGACCATCGCTGACGCTCTAAAGTCTAGAGTGAGGGTTGATTGTTTTTATTTTACCTGACTACCTGAGAAGATGCCGATGATCGAACCTTTGATGCGCCTATCAAAGTCGATCCTAGTGCAAATCTGAATGACATGGAATTGAGTCTAGAAAATTATATCCATAGATAGCATCATCAGTTTCAGAATTTATTTTCAAACCGTCAGCGCTCCATACTAAGCTTCCAGTAGGAAACAGTGATAGACACCCATTGGACAAGTAACTACCATCTAAAATGATTACATCAATTTTCGTAACGACGAAAAGTCCTCCAAAGCAGGTCAGTTTTAGGAATTGAATCCAGGAGTTTTGGATTTCCCATTGGATATATTCGTTTAGACTTTTAGTCTATCTGTTGTAGGTCACAGTTATAATCACAACAACACAAAAAGAAAGACCTCCCATTCAAATACTTTACCCTTTCAATCTTGATATTGGGCAAGTTTTGGAACGGAAAAACACACAACAGAAGACTTTCGTACATCCATCTGTTTAGGAAGAAACATTTCAAATATTAGATCCTCTTATAGGGACAAATGCCTACTACACTTTAAGAAATCTTATTATAACTCATCATAGGTTACAATGAACTTTACATACATCTACGCCGAGGATCCTTTAAGAGAAAAATTACAAGGAAACATAACTTGGATGATACCACAATTTGAGGTACCAGCTCATTGGATGCATACAGAAGATATTTGTAAGACTATCATAGGCTTTCATATGCTCATATGTACATTGAACTGTTCTCTTTTCTTATTATAGACGAAGGAATCTATAATACATACATTATAGATACGGATTATAAAACCTGGGGTCTAATAATGCACTGTGCTGAGAAGAACAAATCACCACGATACCTTTCAGCACTTCTTTTATCACGTGAACCAACTCTTGGCGATAATGTTGCTAATTTCCTAAGGTACTTATAGTTACATACAATTAAATAATTATCTATATATACATATATTCTTTTGATAGAGAAAAACTTCCTCGATATGACATAGATTTGTCTTTTATGTTCCCGATCAATCAGAGCTCATGCAATGATCTCAGTGAGAACGCAAGTGAAACTCCTTTCACTTACGTAGTCAATGGACGCAAGTTTCCAAAGAATATTTTCAAAGTAATCAATAAACATTAATCTGGAATAAATAATCGAAAATATATAAAAATTACTTAATGTAAATAGTTGCAATAAAATCTATAGTCTCTTGAAGATTGTACTCGAAATGGTTTAAATTCAATAAATTCCGGCAATAAGATCAAATTTATTAGTTTACCGTGTCAATTGGAAAATAATAGAAAACGCACAATCCAGTAGTGTGTACCTTCTGGAGTTCAATCAACATGCATAGGTCCACTTCCCTGCTGCTCTATATCCACCAACCACATAAAATTGGAGCTCAATTTATGGGATCACCAAAAGAAATGGAACTCAACTACAGGACTTTGAATATCTAAAAATTAAATTAACCCATCAAGTAAGAAGAGAACTCAAGATTCTTGTGTCGTTTTGCTTAGTAGACAAAAAGACTATGGAGCACATCTTGTGCGAATGTCTCGCAGTAGCTCGTAGCTCGAAAATTCATCTGCCCAGCAAGTCAATTCACGGTCCTGACGTTCAGTTATTACTTCGAACAAATAGACATTACAACATTATTTAGTTGCAGTGTTTTTCTGGTCCCCATCAGGACAGGTAGAATGCCTCCACAGAGCCTTATTGTGGATATTACAGGATAGGTATCTTTCGGCTTAGTCCAAGAAACTAGCAATTCTGTTATTCAAAGTTTCAAGGACGACAGAAGAAGCAAAACTGCAATGCTCTAGTAAGTTTTGCTCTGAGTGCAACCTAAAACCCCAATATAATAAGGATCCTCAAGAAAAATTGAAACGCCGAAGTCTGTTGTGAGAAATTCTTCCCCAGATTTAACAAGAAACATGGCACTACGGTTGGTAACGAATACCAGCTGAGGATGGTTTGCCTACACATTTTAATTGCCAAAAAAACGCATCTGTACATCCTGTCCCAAAGAATTGTAAGTGATTATCCAGCCACTTCTCATTGCAAAGCGTAGGTAACCCGAATAAGTTCATGGCTGTAAATCTGCAAAGGCAAAGCAAAAGGTATCTGAAAAAGTAAACCCAGAGAAAAAAGTTAGCCGTTAGAAGAAATGGCTCAAGGTCGAAATCTCTATTTTTTTTACGTCAGTAAAAAAAAAGGAGCCCGTAGACAGGAAAATAAAACAAAAGCCAAAGCCACAGTTAATGCAAAAATTGCACCATTTTATCTGTTAAAAGTAAGATTTAAAAGGAGACAAGCCTGGTTTACTGTCCTTAAGCCGTCGTACGCCAGCTTGAGCTTTGTACATAGCGTAAATTTTTGCTTAATTATTTTTCTCAAGTCGGTAAAATATAAGTTGTGTATAGAATATACCTTTTTTTATATTTTTTTAAAATAATTTAAATGAAATTTTACAATTTGGTACCTCACTATTTCATTGTCGAACACACCCCGCTATCCGTACAAATTTCATTTAATTTGGTACAATATCAAACTAATCAATCTATTACTATCGTGGTGAAATAAATGATCTCAGAAAAATAAAGATGGCTTCGTTGTACATAAATCAGTGAAATGTAGTTTTAACATAACATTGGCATTTAGTTCAAAAAATCATATATTTTATTCTAAAACAATATTTATTATCGTTCGCGTTTCTTCCATTCTTAAATTGAATTCGCTATTATAGTTTCTGCGTGCGATTTTCATCTGTAATTCGTGTAATTTCGTTGATACCAAGAAGCAGCTGAATTTTCCCCCCCCAGTGTGTGCATCGCGTTATTTTGTTTTCTTTTTGAAAGTTTCATATTTATCGCATTGGATTTATGCATAAAAATATTATTAAATATTTCTCTATTGTATGGTGCAAGTTTCCAATTACAATTCTTGTGTGTTTCGCTGTTTTTACATAATTTTATTGAAGTTTTTATTATTTTTTTTTTTTCCACTTTTATCATTTGACATTTACTGTGCGTGCACCTCTAAAGTATTCACCACACTCAGTGAACTCATGCAATTTTTTTGGAGCTGCTTTTTGCCGTCTCCCCAAACGAAGACGTAAATATAAACAACTGAAAGTGAATTGAATAAAAAAATAAAAATAAAATAATGAGCAAAGGATACGTTTGGCAAATAGAATAAAATAGGTAAATTACAATCGGACACCATGGCTCGATGGGGCAAGAACATCGTCGTGCCATTGGATTCATTGATAAAAGAAAAAGAGAATACAAATCGCCCCACAGCTGCACGTTCGGCTGGTACTGTTGGGAAATGGGGTAAAATGGGATTTACCTCGACACGGACCTACACCCTACAATCATTGCCGGCTGAGTTAAGTCCTGGTCAGAGTCCTGATGCTGCAACTGGCAGTACGGGTGAAGGAGATTCCTCGCCAACACGAGAAGCTCCGAAGCCAAAGAAATTCTTTAAAAGTCGTAATTCAGCAGCGACACTTATTTCCACGCAAATAATTCAACATCTACCGCGAGCTCCACCATCACCGATAAGAGATGCATTTCCAGCAAGTGGTTCAACAACACCACACTATCGGGATCCGATTAAGCTAAAAATTCAAAAATCTGCTGAGCGGAATAATTCAACTTCTTCAGAACGAACGGTTAAACCAAAGAAGAAGAAGGAAGAGAAAAAATTAAAACCAGAAGCACCGCCGTCACGAGTAACATCGCGTAGCCGTAAAATTGTTAATTACAATGAAGAAGATGAATACGAGCGTAGTCCGACACCGTTGAAAGATATTCTCGTGCCTAAAACAACGTCATCAACACCGATTGTTGGTGTACCTGTCCCCGTAACGAATACTGTAATAGTACCAGCAGCGCCTCCACCACTACCCCCACCACCGAAGACGCCGAATCTTGAACATCCTCCAATTGTCCTGCGGATATCCAAGGTGAGTTTTAAACGTACTTTCTATTGTACCGGCCTTAGGTATGCTTTCTCTTAATCCTTGCAAAATACGCACTTGACTGGGACTATGAGCTCTAAATGTAAAATTTGAAGGCAAATTAGGGACCAATAATTCGCTCCACAAACTTAAATCAGTAACGTAATTGCCGTAGTGTTTAACGCGCTTACCGGCAAGGAAACGGCCAAGCACGCATCCGCAAGTTGCACGCTACCCGCATGCTTCTGTATATAGTCAGACATACTGTATTACACAAATTTTTTATGAGGATGCCAAGACATTTGAAATAAGAGACCCCCTCAAACGTGTACTGTTTCGGAGGATTCATCTATTTTCTCCTTTGGATGGGATGTGTGTACTGTGTGTTTTCGTTTCGTTAACTATGTTCAATCGAGGAAAACAGTGACGTTATTTATCCACAATTGCCATATCATTTGTGTGTGCTTTGTCCCGCCTCTTTACAAACATAATGCACATACCTAACATTAGATTAGAGATTGTTGTCGACTGTTGTGTCGCCCTGCCAATACTACTCATGATTTCGAAATGCATCCAAGACCTTCAGTTGTACTATACAACTTTGTATTTGTGAGTGTAAGCAAGCATGGCTAGTCTGACTAATTTTTTATTAATTCCTGTTTCTATTGAGGTTTTTGGAATTTGTTATCCTTCTTTTAGTGTTCGTCAACACAATTCGAGTTTGAGCAGTTCTTTAATTTTTGCTTTATCGTAATATGATGCCAATGAGTCAAAGAACAACACTGTTTCAGACAGAGATTATGGAGCAGAGGAAACGAAGACTTCTAATTTTTTCTAACTATGTACTTGTCCAAACCTTCCGTTTAAAAGAAAACTGAGTTTAAGGGTCTTTCTTCTAGAATAATTCTTGTGATTTGGCTGAAATATGTATCCAAACCCCCTATTAATTATTTTTTGGGGCACAGGAAACCTAAGATTCCGTGATACATATCACAATTGACCTACATTTGATCTAAGTGCCTTAGTGAGAGAACATACTTTTCCACCGGAAACTTGGTTTATCCTCGCTTATAAATTCTATGTTTGCATTCAACCACCGCACAATGTTATCTGTATATGTATGTATGTACACATATTAACTTTCGATTTTCAAAGGACATTCCACTAAATTTTTCAAAATCCTATCGGAAATTCCGCTGCCACAGCCACTTAATAATTTCTGACAGCAGTTTAAAAATGTACTAAATCCTAATGCATTTCTAATTCACCAAACGCCTACTCTATTACATTTCCAATTTTTTTATTTTTCATGTCAAAATCCAATAAAAAAAACGGTTGCGCGCATTTTTATTTTTCTCTCTAGTGTACTGTCAACCTAATTCTTCGTTTCGTGTTTATGTTTGATTTTTTTATGTTTTCTTAATTAATAAATATTCAGAACGTAATTTAATTTATATATCATAGGCTATTGCATCGTTATTAAGTTAAATTTCTTTGTTTTATAGGGTACTTCACGTTTAGTCAGCACAGACAGTGAGGAACAAATCAATTCGCCACAGCATGATTTCCAAAGCAACACCAACAACACAAATAGTATAAATGTATTAAATTCATCAATATCATCAGCATCCGAGCCACATAAAACTTCCGTAGAAAATTCAACAATTCTCGAAAAACCTCTGGAACCGACCATAATTCCACAAAGTGCCACAGTAAGTCCTCTAATTCCGAAAGTTATTGTTAAGCCGTTGCCACTTTTGCCAGTTGCGCCACCTCCGCCTCCACCACCAGTTCCGGTTACTGTGCCTGCGCCAATTGTGACAGACGAATCCGAAGAATTTAATTATTGTACAGTGAAAATTTCTCCCGACAAACCACCCAAGGAGAGGCTGAAACTTATAATAAAAACCGATGTTATACGCAATGCATTAGCAGCGGCTGCAGCTGCTGCCGCCGCAGCTGGTTCTGCGTCCAGTTCCTCGGCATCTGCAGATAAACCAGAAAAGGAAAAGAAATCCAAAAGCAAGAAGCATAAACACCTCAAGAACATTGTGGCAGCCAAGGAGGGTGAATTTAAGACGCCGTCGCCACAGCAAAGCACTGAGAACTACCGCACAATTATATCTCCTCCGGCACTGTCGGAGAGAGATTTTGATTCTCAGTCTTCGGTGCTGGGAAGCATTTCTTCGAAGGGGAACAGTACTCCGTTGGCACAGGCTATACCCGAAGAGGCATGTGTGATACGAAGCCGGGGCTCAAGTGACATTACCAGTGATTTAGAGACAAGTCAGCATAGTTCACTAGTGGCGCCTCCATCCGACATTGAGTCGCGACTTGAATCGATGATGGATGGAGAGGATGTGGCGGACACTCCAAAGGATCTTGTTGTCAATGAAGAGCCACTACAGGAAGATATTCTGGAAGTGTTGACTGGTGGTGTTGTGCCGGAACTTGAAAGAGATGAACCACCAGTAGAAGAAAAACAAGAAGAGCCTGCGCCGCGAAGGGTTACGAGAGGCAGTAGGGGAATAACAAAAGAACCAATCAAGCAGACAATTATCAAGGAAGTTATTGCCAAGGAACCTGTCACCAAGGAGCTTGTAACAAAGGAACCTGTAACAAAGGAACATGTATCAAAGGAACCTGTAGCAAAGGCACCTGTCACCAAGGAACCGGTGGTTAAGAAACCTCTCACTAAAGAACCTCTTACTAAGGAACCTCTCACTAAAGAACCTCTTATAAAGGAACCCCTCACTAAAGAACCTTTCACTAAGGAAACAGTAGAAGAAGAGGTGAAGAAGGAAGTTCCAACACCTAGACGAACTCGAAGAGGAGCGCAAGTGGCGCAATCAGCCCAATCTGTGCAATCATCTCAACCAGTGCAACATGCTCCTATAGTCGAGGCAATCGTTGAAACTCCATCTCCAGTCATTTCGCCGACAAGAAGAACAACACGCCGTCAGAACGCAATTGTAGCAGCTGAGCCCCCACCGCCAGTTGAAGAAGTGGTAGTACCCGAACCTCCTCCTGTCGAAGTAGTAGCCAAGCGTGGAGGACGTGTAACACGCAATAACAACGTCAACAACAACAATAACATCAAATCTCCAGTAACTAAGAGCGATCCAGTCCAACCGATTGTAACACCACCTCCTGTCCTGCGCAGCTACGGACGAAAGCGGAAGAATGCTCTGACAACTGCGGACGGTGGTCTTTCACCAGCAAAAATACCCGTACCAGCGGAATCGCTCAATAACATAGATATCGACATGCCTGTTAAGAGTACCTGCTCTATTGATATTCCTTTAGAATCTGAACAACTACAAGCAAACTCAATCTCTGCTGAGGCAGCAGAACCTGTCAGTTTAGTAATGCCGAAGTTAACGGCAGCTCCTGAGGATGTGCAACGACGTGACTACAAAATAAAAGACAAGTTTAAGCGAACATGGCTGGAACGTGACGCCCGCGAACAGCAGGAAGCAGCAGAGAAAGCAGCAGCTGCTGAGAAACAGGCCAAATCAGACACAAGAGTGTCGAAGATGGATGAGGATGACATGGTCGACAAACAACCAGCGGCAATGAAATTGGTAATATCTAAGAAGAAGGGCAGCATTTTCAAGAGCAGAGTGGCCGATCAGTGTCCAAAACGTTACCTGTACAAGCATCGCTGGGATGAAGAACAAAATGGAGAACAATCCACAGAAGCTCCCAATGCCAGCGATTCTCCAACTCCTGCAGCAGTCGCAGGCGCAATCTTTGACGACTTCAGCGAGGACTGCGATGACACAACGGATGTACCGCAACCAAAATTAACTCGTGTACTAAAGCAACCTTATGGCGCGAATAAATTCGATGAGGACCCAGTTACGAGCGTTCGCTGCGAACGGAAGGCGAAGGAGTACTACACTGTGGTGCGTAACGTAAAAACCGCACATCAAATTCAAGAATTTGGCGAATATCAAGAAATCAACGACGACGTTGACTACTTCCTCGAAGCATTGCAACCGCACAATCAAAACTCAACTCGCTGCCTTTCAGCACTAAAACTCGCCTCGAAGTGTATGACACCGGCATTCCGAATGCATGTACGAGCGCATGGTGTAGTAACAAAATTCTTCAAGGCCCTAAGTGATGCTAATGCCGACCTGAGTCTGGGTCTTTGCACATCAGCAATAATGTTCATCCTATCACAGGATGCGCTTAACATGGATCTCGATCGAGACTCTCTGGAGTTAATGATGAATCTGCTGGAGGCCGATGAAAACAATCCAGCGAATTTCGCTGAAATGACGAGCTATAATCGAAATAAGAAAACGGTGAAGGAACTCTGTGAGGAAATCAAAAGCCAGGGTAAGGCGACCCACCTGAACATGGACTCCATATCATCGGGAACGCTGGCTATGGAAACATTGCTTTCGCTGACCTCGAAAAGAGCGGGTGAATGGTTTAAGGAGGAGCTGCGTAATCTTGGTGGTCTTGAGCATATCATCAAAGTAATCTGCGAATGCTGTCGGCAAATAACTGGAACTGAGACAGCGAACTCAATCAATTGGACACCAAGCTTGTTGGATAGTATGAAAACAATCGAACGTTGTATGCGTGTCTTAGAGAATGTCACACAGCTGAACGAACAGAATCAAGATTATATTCTAAACTATAGCAACGGAGAAGCAATAAATACCCTGTTTAAACTCTACAGCATGTGTGATCGTGAATTTGTTCTTCACCCAACGAGCGACTTTACGTCGAAGGACGATCCTGGTGTCGTACTGCGTGAAGCACTCATTCCTACATTAAAAGTTTTGAACAATATCACGCATCCATTCGATTCCAATGCGAATGGAAGTGCCTTGCTTGGGCAGAGACAAGAAATCTTCGATACAAGCTTACGTATTCTGCTGCAAGCTCCCAACTACATTCCTGAAAGGTGTGTCTTCGAATTGAGTATGCTGGTGAGTTTGTTTCTTATAATACTAGAAAATCAAATGGTTCATGTGTGTTTTTTTTAGGTGCTTCTCCTGTTGATAAATCTAACAATGCATACGGTGGCCAATCGAACGACCATAATGAAAGTTATGGCTCCACCAGACTTCAACAGTATTACTGATCGAGTGCCAGCCGTTAAGGCACTGATTGAGTATTTCTACAAATGCGAGGAACTAGCTAGGTAAGGCATGAAACGTGCTTGTTGACTGCAGTGCTTGCGGCACGAGACACACGATATTTGTTTATAAAACTTGCAAGACTCTCGCCGTAAAAATATTTCATGTTCTCTAATTCCAGATTGGTTGAAAAGAACACAGATGCTATTCTAGACAATACCGAGCAGAAGAAAAAGCAAGAGGAAGTCGACGAAACCGTCAACAATCGTAAGAATTCTTTGTTTATAAATTTCTTCATACCTAACTGATTCGCTTTCATGGACAACAGTTCTTCAAAAAGCCGGTCATCATATGGAACACACACTCAAAGGCAGTTATGCAGGCATAATCATCGGACACTTGATCACGGACAGCGAAGAAAATGAGAACGTTGTTCGAACATATTTGCGCGGGAATGGATTCAAAGAAATCACCGGTGTACTAGAGAAATACTATACATTCATGAATCTGACTGCAAGTGTAAGTACAATTGAAATTCCATTTTATTCAATTATAACTTATGTCTGCTCTCCTTTCCAGTCCGAAGCAGCAATTGTCTCACACATAAAATCGACCAAAAAACTCATCGACTACTTTAAGAAGCGTGACATTATGAACGAAGCCGGCACCGCAACACCAACAAACTACAATGATTCGGCATCAACGTCACCGAGTCCATCACCTGCAATCACCACACGCAGTACACAGCGCGTCTACAAAACCTACAGTCAGAGATAATTGTAAATTTTCAAACATGATACGATCACTTTTCCATTTCCAAGAACAAATTCATTTTTCTTCAAAGGCTGAATGAACAATTTTCGAAAAAGAAAAAAACATTTCGTAACAGAACGGTTTTAATGTTTGTAAAGATTCTAAATTTAAAAAAGAAAAACACAATTTTTTTTATTAATCGTAGTATCGTTTAGTTCTTATAAGAACGATTTAGTTTTGTTTAGTTCTTTAGCTCTAAACATCAATTTAAACAAGCAAACGTTTCTTTAGCTGGGCAAAGTTGTATAATTTAAGATATTATCCCTCACAAGGATGGAACAAAGCAAGTAAAATCACTAAGTTTTTTTTTTTCTTTTCCTAGTTTTAGTTATACCTGTAAATATATATGTACTGTTAAAAGAAAATAACATTTATTAAGAAATAAAATAAGTATTTAGTATATATTGTAAATGAATTGGATTTCTTTTGAGTTTGAGCAACCATTGGAATTTACGCAGATAGTAGCAGAAGAAAGACACAACGTCCAAAGGCGCTACATTTAGCAGCTGATCATACAACACGTTCACATGATAATTCACAGCAAACGTAACGAGTTGTTCTAAAACCCTGCTGTTTTTCTGTGCCACATAAGGAGCAACTCATCCCCAACGATTTCAACTGAATTGACACCCACTTTTAGGGCAACCTCACAGACCGAGTTGCAATTATTACTTCTGGGGATCACAGGCCCTTATAAATTCATGGACCCTCCTTGTTTCTGGAGCACTAGATTTACAAAAACAAAAACAAAAACTGTGTCCAATGTGATGAGAAATAAAATAATCAAAAATTTGAAACCACTTTTTTCATTTCATTTCCCTTTTTTCTTATGTTTTGCCATGTCAGCGCATAAACGTACGTGCTTCGCAATTTAAGTACACGCCATCTTCAAGAGCAACCTTGAGATCTCAAAACTGCATCAAAATTTCCCTGCCCCATCCAGCCCTCACCCCTCGTCGAAACAAAACAACAAAACATTGCGGCAATAAACTGGGAGCCGTTTGTCGTAAATTTCTACATGTTTTGACATGTCAGCGCATAACGGTATACGTTATGGAATTTTGATGGATGCCATTTTGTAGAGCAACATTTAAAACACACACCTACATACACATTTTTCCCCTCCCGTTAACCCTTACCCACCTTAGAGAGGAAACAAAAAAGTATGTCATCTAAAATCTGGGCGGGATACCCACTAAATTTTCTGAGCGACTAGTACTTCAGACATTTTTTTCCATGAAAACTCGGAAATTCGACCGAAAACTACATACGCCGCCGTCACTGAAGAACTTTTTCAGAGCTCGATATTTTTTGTCAGACATTTGTAGTAAATTTGTTCATGTTTTGATATGTCAGCGCTTAACGGTACATGCTACAAAAATGTTGGTGGATACCATTTTGTAGACAAACCTTGAAAGAACAAATCTACATCGAAAATTTCCCCCTCCTGTTAAATCTTACACCCATTGGAGAGGAAACCAAAAACCATGGCGCTAACAAATTGGGAGTGATACCTACTATAATTTCTGGGCGACTAGTATTTCAGAAAAAAAATTCTATGAAAAATCAGAAATGGACTTTTGAATTTGATATCTTGACTTTTAGGGTACGTATGACCTTGAAATAAACGTCAAATGATGAGGCGGAGCACCTAGTTTATGGTAAAAATAATAAGGCTGGCATTTTAAATGTGTGAAGTATTTTTATTTATAATTATGGAAAGCTGTTAAGTTATGAAAGATCCATGGAATTGATCGTTTTTGGAGGTAATTTGAAGAATCTTGCTAGAGTTTTAGGGAAACAGGTGGCATAATAAAAAGGAAGCGAGTGGTGAAGAATGGTATGCAGTTGGCAACAATTACTGATATTGCTGATTGTGTTTTGTGCTTATTCTTTTGTTCCACGGCGGGCATTTGCCCTACAAAATGAAGTTAAAGTCGAATAAGAGCTTTGATGTTCGAAGGCTTTTGATGCGGTGTCTGGCTCCTGCTAGAATCTGCTTTTAGTTCGGTGGCTGCGTTACGTTACAGTCCGGGATGGATTTGGGCCTCAACCAACAAGCGTCTTCAGCTAGCTCGATCTTAAGCCAGCTGCCCCCAGTTTCGCACGCTAAGTTGGTTGAGGTCCCTTTCCACTTTCGTGCGTCATCTGAGCCGCGGTCTTGCTCTACTGCGCTGTCCCTCGGGGTTGCATTCGAAGATTTTCGGATCCGAAGTACTGGTGTTCATCCGCTTTACATGACCCAGCCACCTCAGTCGTTGTGGGTGTGTTTGCGAACGATAAGTGGTCAAAGTAGCTTAAATGATAAGCACGATGAGTTGATGGTTTTTGATGACATGTCATCGTTTTTATCTGGTCAACTGATTTATCAGAAGCTGAGTTGAGGTCGCGGATTGGTTGATCTGCCTTTGCCGTTGAATTAAGTGTGAAATGATCGTGATAAAATCGTCAATTGGAAGGCAGAGCTGACGATTTCAGGAATGAAAGTTTGTAACTGAAATGGTGAGAATTTCGGACCAGTAAACAAATTTAGAGTAGAATTTAAGCAACAAGAAAGAAATGTGATATGAAATATGTAAAATATAATATATACAAATATTTGGAGAGACAGCCCATAGAGAGGCAAGGTCTAGCTTCTTACAACCATTCATATTCTGCGTTTTGCATACATCATGGTGTCAAAAGAACCTCTTAGAGCTGCAAACCGTCTCATTTGGGATTCAACTTGATGGGGATGTTGTACACATTTTGCAGCATTAATGACCGTGATCCATTTGAGGAATATATGAATGATTTGTATGCCCTCGTGTGCATCCGTACTAGTTCCTTGTGCCATTGCTGCTCTGTCTATCCGGCTCTGGTTAATTAAATGTTTTCACCTGCCAATAGGAATCGAACAAAACATTGGACAGCAATTGGTCCACAATTGGTTATGGCAGCATAAAACATGTGTATTTTGATAATTTATTTTGTTTAACTTTAAATTAAACAAATAACATCCCCGTTATATTCTCCCACATGTTCCACAGTTTACAATACATTCCACACTCCACAGCTGATAAGTGTCAAAATTTTCTAAACTACCTCATTGCTAGAAATTTACACTATTTTTCTCCCGACATTACGTTAAACAAGAAATTAATTAATTTTTCTGAATAAAATGAGCGGGGCAACTGTATCTGTAGATTCCTTGAACAATGACCAAATGAAAACAGTGAGTATATATATAAAGTTATGGACATGAATTATATTTTTCCTATCTTCTATCCATACATGATCTCAGTCGTGCTAAATAGCTTTTGGGATTATGTGGACTTATCAGGGTATGAACTCTGATTTATTTTCTTTACTTTTGTAATTCGTATCGATGAAGAGTTGCTTCGCACATGTTAAATACACGAATGCGAGGAAAACATTTGTCAATATGTTAAGTAACTTTTCAATGACGGGAATATTTTTTGGAAGTAAACCCGGAAAGCAATTGCAACTAAAGGGTTCCTTGTTGCCGATTTGTTTTCTCATTGAAAACGTAGAAGTATTTGACTAGTTTCACGAGCTGCCCTATAGAATTCTTTAGCTACTAGGAGCCTTCTGCCTGTGTTTCCAACTTTGAGGAGTGCTGCTGCATTGCTTTGGGTACGAAAGTGATGATAGTAAGTTACTTCTTCCAATGTTAGCCTAACTGAGGCATGTTTAGCCGCTAACCTAATTCCCTCCCAGCTCCCAATTACCAACAGTCGTTACTAAATGAATGAATTTCTCAATTTCAGTTTCAAGAGTTTCTTCTATCCTACAACAAACTTTCAGAGCTATGTTTCGGTGATTGCGTGCGGGATTTCACAGCCAGAGCTCTAAAACCCGACGAGGTATGTTCAAATTAATTAATCCCATACGAGTTTCTTGATTTCCTTATTTACTTTGCAGGAAAAATGCTCTTTAAATTGCATGGAGAAATATTTAAAAATGAATCAAAGAATATCCCAGCGTTTCCAAGAGTTCCAAATGATTGCCAACGAAAATGCCTTGGCTGTGGCACAAAAAACTGGAAAAATCTAAAAACAGACTGAACATATTGAATCATTAATAACTGTTTAAGATATTTTTTAGAATGTAAATTGAGGACGAAATATAAAACAAAAATACATTTTCGAAATGGATTACATAATTTTATTTAAAAAGACAAAATAAATCCACATTATGTGTAGTTAGTGTTACATAAAAACTGCATAAAGCTGCGAACATTGTAACATTTGTCTAAAGTCTTTAGTCTCTGATGCTGGCGTCAGATTGAATGCCCTCGGATTCTGTTATGAGAGCATATTCCAAGATAACACGACCCTCCTTGTATCTGAAATAAGAGTAGATAAGCATTTTTTTTTTTTATATAAGAAAATTGAAAACTTCCAATATGACGACAGATATAACTGAGGTAGTTGGGAGGTAGAACACGCTAGTTATTGGTGCCACATGGGTCTTCAAGTCGAAAATTATTCACTGGCTGGACGTGTCTTTTCCTCTAAAAGGTTATATTAGACCCAAGAAAGATCTAAGTGAGTACTATTCCTTCAGACGACTTCCGCGTAACCTATACCATGTAGAAATGCCAAAGTAAATATAATAAAGTGAACTTTTATCAATTTACCATGCATTTTCAACCATTTCTATACAAAACGATGCAGGTTGTGGCACTTGTACTCTAAACAACATCACTTAACTACAATATAAAGCCAAGCTTAAAAGGCAATGGCTCATACAAACTTTTAACGTCCTTCGAGTCTTTGAAAACTTCTTATTGAAACCCCGAAACGTTGCTAAATTCAATCTACAACGTGCACAAATGCGTCTTATCAGACTGAAGTTAATTTTGCCCCCATTACGTTAAGAACTGTGCGAAGCAGCTCATCTTAGCGTTTTCCCAACTCATTTCCCAATATCTACAACGTCTACTTAGGTGTTTTGCAACAAGTTTTTCACATTTTAGCTATTCATAATATAATTCGGATTATGACTATTCTTTTCATTGTAATGGGACTTGGACAGGGGAGAGACAATTACTTATAAGTTTTTCTACTTACTTTTGGGAATTGTCGGTTGCAAATTCATACATCCATCCCAATTTGTGGGCACAGTTTTTACACATAACATCACGGACCATATGTCGTCCAGTTAGCATCACACGTTCTTGAACATGACTAAATGTTAGATTAACAACCCTTTTAAAGAGATAAGCCCGTCCTGTAAATACAAACATTTCAGTTGGCAATATATATTAGAAACAAAAATCTAATTACCAGTGGCTCCAGTGAATCTTGTACTGATCAGTTGTGTTTTGTTTGTAAGATTAGCATTGCATTGGCCGCAATTGAATAATTTATGGCCACCCAAATGTTCTAAGAAAATTCTTCCCATTTTGTTCGATTGTTTGGATTTCTTTGTTTCAACAGTGCTTTTCAATATTATCTAAGTAATTCACTAAATGTTCAGTTCTTGATGCACCTTCCAACAGTTACTCTAACACATTTCCTAAACAGTTTTTAATTTTAATGGAGTTCCTTCTTTCTTTTTTTCTGTTTTTTGTTTTATTCGTCCATTTGAAAGGATTAATAACCTTTGTGAAGTCACAGTACATATAAAGTTCTTTGTTTTCTCTTTTTCTATTATTTCATTGCTTATTTCATGTTTTACACCACAAAGTGCATATTTTCAATTTGTTCGAATAGAATTTATAAACAATGCTTTGGTAAAATTAAAATAAATGAACACATAAGCAAAAGACTATTTATTTTTATTTCGATAAAGATAACATAGACGACGTATCACCTTTTAAAACGTAAATTGAAAATAAATTATTTGTATGTGGAAAGAAAGAAGAGAGAGAAACAAAGAGATGTAAATAGAAGTGAAGTTGGTTGGAGCTGATTTTTTTTGACAGTGTTCATGAAGACTGTTGTTTTGTTTTAACATGGACTGAACATATATTTGAAATACAAATTTATTTCCGCAATACCTACTTCACAGATTACTTGTTTTATTTAGGTTTAAATATCTGTTCTGATACTTAGGTCGCAGTGTAGCTAAAGACAACATTTAACTTGACCCTAAAAGAAGCTCCCTTTATAACATAAAGGTTCGTTAAGAACGCTCGGCATGCTAGATGTTTTTGTTTTACACTTTAAGGCACGACCAAAAGCTAACTCCCATGGGCGATGTTGTAGGAGATATCCCCTCCCTCTAATTGGTTCTTTGACAGCCTCAAAATCTTTCTTTAGCTGTTGTTGACCTGAGCATCAACTAACCCATAACTACCCTTAAATATAAGTGAGGAAGGAGCTGGGCAAATCTGTTAAAGCTTCAATCAAATTCAGAACGAGATAACAGGTAGGGGAGGCTGTTCAAGAACTGAATGGCGCCTTTACCAAATGTTTTGAACTGATATGACCAGTGAGGAAAAATTCCTGAGAAAGCTAGTTCCGTGGTACAACTCAGACTGAAGAGAAATCGTTATAAAACCAGAGAACTTCAGAATAAGTCGCTCAAGAAAAATGTTCAAGGGGACTATCATTTTTACCGATAAAAGCAAAAAAAAAAAAAAAAAAAAATCTGCTTGAGGGACGAAGAGAAAACACAAACTTGTTCTGCGACTGTCTCGCAATAACCACCAAAAGATTGGCTAGAGGATTGTCACATCGCTGATTTCAGTAAACTCTTAAGATTCCTATTCCTTTCTAGGTGGTTTCCTAATTAGCCATCTCCTTGAGTAATTTTCATCGTTACAAATGCTTCTTTAAACCAGCTAAGTCGGTATCACTCAGGAAACCTGATGGCGCTTTCATTGAGTCCAAAGCGAAGGTATTTAGCCTTTTGCTGGAGACTCACCATTGGCTCACAACCAAACGTTATTTCTGAGATTGCTAGCGGGCCGAGCCAAACCACTCGTTGTAGCAAGTTCACTGCGACAGATGAGGCTATCAATAACGCTATTAAAAGATGCTGAAGTGCTGATAACCTAAGCTCTTCATCACTGAAGCTCCTACTCGTCTTTCAAGGAAATATAAAAGAAGCACATTAAATTCTTTACTTCGTAGTATAATGGACCAGTTTTAATGAGTCTGAGTGCTTCAGTAGGGTATGTCCACCCTAATATCAAGTGCGCTTAGCTGTTACCAGATACTTCCATAAGGGAAGAAAATGGGCCGTATGAATAAAATTAGGATTCTTCATACTCCTGAGAGATATTTCATAAGATAAAAAGTGAAATATTTTTCTAGTAAGTAATCTCTTTATTTAGTATGAATAAAATACCGTCAGAAATCAGTTGCGTTTATCTCATCACAGCTACAAATTAAGTTGAAATAATTACCGTTATACACAAAGGTTATATAAAACAGAAAAAATGACAGTGCAGTAAAATTGTTATCTGCGCGATACTCACTACCTATTTATCGTTTTCAAGGCCGCGTGTGATAGCATTTAATGAGACGTAATGTTTCAGTATCCCTGCCAAACTCTTCCGTGATATTAGTAGGGCATTAATTAGCATTGAGACGGAAGAGGTGGAGCTGAGTTTAACGGTTAACGAGAACAAAACATGGTATATTCTATCAATTAAAAAGGTCACCCAACATCAAGGTCTCGGACAGAATGTCACCATGGACAGATATAACTAAGAGGTATTTAGAGACTTCGTTATTAACTCAGGCAACGACACCAGAGCTCAAGCGCACAAAACTCTTATCAATCGCTGTTTCTTTGGTCCAATAAGACCCTGATCATCCTAATTCTACTCTATGTTATGGAGACGTGAGCTTCATCCAGAAAATATGAGGTTCTCCGTGGTTGTTTTCAACGAAAAACTCCCCCCGTCCCATCTGCATAATTGGAGAGTGGAGGCGGTGATACAACGACGAACTGTATGACCTGTTCAGCGACATCGACTTAGTCCAAGTGTAATGACACAGATGGCTGATACATGAAGAGTGGATGCACACCAGTGCTCCTACAGGACCAAAGAGTCTTCCAGTCCACCCGAGAGTCACGGTGCAGTAGAGTAAAGGAAGGCCGCGACTCAGGTGCCCCAAACAAATGGAAAAAAATCTTGGTGTGCGAAAATGTAGGCAGCTGGCTTAAGATGGAGCTGGCTTGATGATTGAGGCCCAGCTTCACGGAATTCATCATGATAAACGCCACGACTTAAATTTTAACTAAATCACGTTTCATAATTGATTACCTGTTTCGAGTGTTATTCAACAACTTTATCAAGTTCAACCCAGTTCGAACATTTTTAAAACTTCTTCACAAAACCTGTATCACACAGCCAACACATGTGTTGATCATCCGACTTAATATTTATTTAAATTTATTTTTAGTTTTAATGATAACCAATGACCCTTCACTGTTTGTCAATAAATAAAAAATGATTCATCATAACTAATTTGGAAAATGCTGTATGTTTATTGCACTTTTATAAAAAAAAAAAAACAAATAACTTTATCTATTGCATAAAATACTCAACCAGTTTTGTTGTACTTTATTTATATTTTCTTGGTTTATTCTTAAAGCTTCAATTTAGCCATTGGCAATCCTTTGGCACCCAGACCAGTTACCTTGTAGGTAGTTCCAGCTGGTGATGGTTTATCAGAAATCGCAGCTGTTGTAACAAACAAAATGTCCAAATCAGGTCCACCAAATGCGGAAGAAGTGACTTGCTCGGTTGGGAATTTTATTTCAAGCAAAACGTTGCCGTCCCTTAAAGTAAAAACATCGTATTACAAAACAAAGTTAAATTTAAATTTAAAAAAACTTACTTGGGATCAACTTTAAATATAGTTGAGCCATTGAAAGTGGCCACGTAAAGGAAACCTTCTGAATCAATGGTCATACCATCAGGAAGGAGATTCTTACCATCGCGTATCTTATGTAAATCGAAGGCAACTTTGGGATTTTCTACTCGTAAAAGAATAATTTTAATACAAATGCAATTGTATACACATTTTTACTTTTAACTTACTGATTTCACCAGTGTTGATGTCATAGTCGTACTCCTTCACCTCAAAGTCGGTGGTATCGATGTAATAAAATTTCTTAGTTTCTTCGTTCCAAGCGAGACCATTAGAAATGCCAACATTATCCTTTAGAACCTCAGATTGACCAATTCCTTTTAAACGGTAGAGGTGTCCGTAACGATGACTAAATTCGTCTACGTATAGCATGGTTCCAGCAAAGAGACGACCACGAGGATCGCATTTACCGTCATTAAAACGGTTAGATTCATATTTAGGGTCATTTTGCTCCACTGTAAGGATTTCCCTATCCACTTTGCAGGTCTCTGAAACTCCATCCCAGGTGACAATAGCTACACGACGTTCAATGCCAACTGCGAATTTATCCGTTGTGCCCTCAACTGGAATTATAAACGAGGCAAACTTCTCGTTTTCTGAAAAGAAAAAGTAATTTAGATAGAAACGAATTAATACATATGCAGGTAGACAGGTGGACTCTAAGAACTTCGAAATTCGTCAGCATGCGGTGAACTAAGTTTCAGTATCAGGGCTGGAGGGGTACTCCTTTGGACGATCGTGGGATCGCGCAGGGGATGTACACTTTGGGGATGCTTACATAGGAATCTGTTGGTCCATCGATTCGTCCATGTTCGAACCAACTTGCGCTCTTAAGAGATCAATAGCGAAACTACCCCAAGTTATTCTAGTTATCTTAACCGTCTGCTTCTCAAATTTCAAAGGCGTCGTATTCGCTTTGGGCAGTAACATATCAAGTGTTTGATGATCTCTATATCTTCTATATCATGATAGCTCCTGCAAGTCTGATGGTCATTGTTCTGTCCGTAACCTATAAAATGTTATGTTCTTCCGTGATCATAGGCTACAAGATATGAAACAATCGCCTCTGGAGAGCCTGGTGGCTTTGATTCGTTCTTTCACCACATGTTCTATGCAATTTTTTACTTCACTTTTAATGTGCGAGCATATTTCGAAATATCTCCTTTTCTTTGACGTTGCTATGACTGAGAACCCAGCAGAGTTTGACTTTGTAGGGGCAACAAGTCTGAGAGAGGGGAGTGAAAATAACTGCAAAGAAACTCTTCCTTTTACCCAGGAGGCAGTGGATGAATTCGGTGGCAAGCATTTCAATCTGTACTGCCAAATTCAGATTCGATGAAGGGATAATGTTCAGTGTATCTTATGAGAAAAAAATAACATAAAAGATCGCAATCGATGTTCAGGATATGGAAGGACCATTTGTGCAGACGTCAATGACGATTCGAATTCCGTTGTCAGACAAAATGATCCATTCAAACTGGATGCTGTGAGCCAACAACTCTTAGAAAGATGAGCTGCAAGCATCCAGACCAGGAGACTATCGTTTGCACCGAGGACGAAGGGACTGCCAGCCATAGCAACTAACATAAAACTTTGAACTTCGTCAGCAAGTATCGTTCCGATTTCGAAATTCATGGAGATGATCAGGGATCACATATAAGAAGAGTGTTAGTAAAAAAGTATTTTCCCGTTGGCTAACCAGTGTTGGAAGCGTGCGGTAGCACTGAGGCTGACGTAGATCATAATCGACAACCTAATCTCACCCCAAGGAGGAATCTTACCGTGCTTTGACTTAGTCGATATGATAAAGTGTGAGGATAATTTCTCCAAGGATTTTCTTAGCTAAAGTTAGCGACGCCGATGGAGTGCAAATCACGCTGTAGTGTGAAAATGTAAGCAACTAGCTAACTATCGAGTTGGTTGTTGGTTAAGGACCAGCTCCAGCTCGGACTCCTAAGTAAGGCACCAAATTATTTCCCCAAACTCAAAATGAGATGAGTTCGAAGAAAATCAACTCAAAACAAGCTGTATCAAGAGTTTAATCCATGGCCTTCCTTTGACTCTCTCTCAAAGTACGGAATGTAGACATAGCTCATAGACCGGATATTATACATATGTATGTTAGTCTAACAAGCTTTTAAATAAATTTTAATTTAAAAAAAAACCTTTTACTGACAATAGTGACTTTGTCACTATCAACACGAACAACGCTAGTTCGTGTCAATTCAATAAAACCAGATTTTTAGTCACGTGTTACGTACAATATTATGATTATTTAAATGTTCCAAGCTTGACTTGGTATTCAAAAATATAAACATAACAAAAAAAAAATATATATTGAATTTCAGACGCATATTTAAGTATCACTTCCAGTTCGCATCTAAACTCAATCAACAATTTCCACTTACCAATTTGGCTATTGAACACCTTGTTCTGATTGTAGTCATACCGCAAAATCTTTCCACGATTGATGTCAACAAAGTACAAGTTCTGTGTTGCAATATCCCAGTGAGGCCCTTCGCCCAACAAAGCATAAGAATCTGGTAGTGGTTCAACTTTGTAAGACATCTACAAAAAGAAAAATTTAAACATCAAACTTTTGCAACATAACACTCTTCAAGACTTAGTCAACCGATAATTTAAAATCGCGGTAAAAGACACAAAAAATGAAGAAAAAATCGCGTATAGTATTGGGCAACTTTATACAACTTAATTCCTACCACAGTTTTATTATGAACACATATCTGTGCTTCCATAGATACGCTCACATTGTTGGCTAAATTGTCAGTCACTAATGAACTTATAAGAAGCACTTTTACGATCGGTAGCCACCGAGATGCCATTTCGACTGAGGGCAAACAGAAATTCAAATAAACAATTCTTCAAGTTGTGATTCAAAGTGAAATTGAAAGTTGATTTTACGCTCGTAAGTTGATATAGCAGTGTCAACACGACTCTAACTCATCTGCGGTCAAAATGACTTGAACTCGACATATAAAACAGTTTTAAATCAGAACACCTTTTAGTTTGGCTCTAATACCTCCTTCCCCAACCCGAGCCGATCTGCATTGTTCTTAAAGGTGAAATAAATTTAAAAAAAAAAAAAACAGACCAATCGCGGTCAGGTTTAAAATGACTCTTATACCTGACGCAAGCTCGAGCAGATTGAGTGGAAGTTTTGATGTTATAGAGAGCTTAATGCAAATGTATTCGCATTAATTATAAGTACATATGTAGGTGTGCAGTTAGTAAAAGTTTAATTAACAGCTGTTGAACTTATTATTAAGCTATTTCTTTTTTTCAAGTTCACTTAAATGGAATTACAAAAAGAAACACTTTTTTTTTTGAATAATAAAATCGAATGAGTGGAAATGTAAAAAAAAAAAAAAATGATTAAGTAAAAACGTTCTATGAAATACCTTTTTTATTTCACTAGAAACACACACTTCAATTGGAGTACAATGAATAACCAATTATGCGTTAATGCAAATGTTTTTATACTAAAAAATCGCCGGTCCTCGCATTATCTTTTGATTCGACTTTCGTGATAACAGAACAGTGTATGTTTTGTTTCACACACTCAAGAATATGAGATGAAAACAACAAATAATGAAAAAGAGAATTAAGAAATGAATATAGTTATCTCTGGGAGGGGTCATACAAATAAACAGAGAAGATAAAATTATGGTGCTCCAGACGGGAGATAAACTTGTCAACCTTTACTTGGTAATTTTTCTCATGCATTCAATCAATCAAAGAACTAGAGTCCTTAAATAGCACTTAATAACAATTCTAATCTTGTACCCTAGACTTTTCTAAGCTTGAAATTATCAGTGCAGTATCCGACTTTACGCCCGAAACATTCTACTTTGGCAAAGAGTTTGAGATCGAGATCCCAAATCGTACTTCATGGGACTAGTACAGTAGAGACTGAGTCTGCTATTTGTTTCAAAAAGTTTCAAATGCACTTGAAATGTGCCCTAGCGTGTTTCAGGCTAAACTGCATTACATTGATACTTGCACCAGCATCCATCTTGCCTTCAGCATAAAGGGGATAACCACCAATATATTCACCGATAGTCGAGGAGCGCTTGAAGCACTCAAAAGTCGTTGCTGGTTACCAAAGCGAAACAATGTGAAACTTTGGTAGGTATCAGGACTCAGAGGCATTAAAGCCAATAAAAATGCTGATTTACTAGCCAAAAAAGGTTCCTCTCAAGGCTATATACATATGTGCTTAATCTTTCTGCGGTATCCCTAATTCCGCTTTTAGACAGATGGAAAAATGGAACTACTTGTTTTACTGTTCCAGGGTTTAGACAAACCATCCGACTCCTGAACCAAAGCACTAACAACATCGAAGGCCTGCCAGGTTCTTCCTCAGACACTGCAGCCTCAGATATAACTAACGTAAACTTAATTTAGTTCAGTTGACTCGCATACTTTGCAATGATGCGCAACTCACGCGCTTTTTTTTTACGTTTTTGAATACACCCATGTCTAGAGGAGGACAAATTAATGGAACACGTAATGCGTGGCTCTCTGTTGGACTAGAGGGAACTTTTTCCTCAAGGATATCCTTACACCTGGGGCCATAAGAAACGCCTTGACTGGAGACATCCTCAACTTATTTAGAAGGATGTAGGAATAAACCGAAACAGGTTATTCACTGGGCAACAATCATCGTAATTTCGTCAAGACCGCAACAGTTGTACTGCCTCGTTAACGTGTTGCTGGAATTTTGCTTCATATCTTTGTGCAATCTTCTGAGCTTCCTTTGTGATAAGATCCACCTTCAGGTCTCGATGGAAGTTACCATTTCTAATGTACCAGGATAAGTCAACGTAGTTTATTTTGGAACATTTGGGTTACACGATATCTATGTTGCTCTTTTTGCTTAAAAATTTGCTTATAGAATAAGAGCTTGCTGTCGGTATTTCATGTCAAGAAGAAAAAGAGTTGAACTGGGCTCTTCCTTCTTTTTGACATGGTCCTTCTATCGAAACCTAGCATCTTAACTCATGACAAGATATTTAGTTGTGTTCGCATATAATAATATTTGTTGTTCAATGCAAATTGATTAATTGATTGGAATATCGATAGCTTTTCGGTTAGTTAAGATAGCCTGTGTTGACTTAGTTTCATTTAGCTCAATTCGCCAATGTTTCTCTAGTACATAGATTGGTATCACCCGAGAACTTACCCATGGTCGAAGAGTACCTCTGTTTTTTTAAGAGAACTACCCCAAACTATGGGCGGTTTTATCTACGAAATGAAATAATTTTGAATAAATTATGACGGGAGAAGTATAACTCGAATTTTACAAATATTTGTAATGAAAAGGTTTGTCAGAGTAGATACTATTCCCATGAAGGGAACTTCGATACATCTAGGCTCCGTTATTAACTTAGGCAATAACAAGGCTTGGTCAATGACCCAGCGACATGGACTTTTTTAATAGTGTTTAAGGTCTGGAGATCTTCGGTCCCGTCTGACAGAAACACTGAGGCAGTCAAATTTGTAATAAGCTTCTTATCTTCGGATTTAAAAATTGGACGTACATAACGCACAGTTCTACTGACTGATAAACCCTTCCATTTGGGAATGAATCTATGATAATGACCGTTGAATGTGTATACAAAGATTGATAAAAAATATTATCAAATTATTCCTAACAACTGATAGGAACGTGTCCAAATGATCAATTTAAGTTCATACATGTTATGCAAATACAATAATACATGCATACATACGAGTATGTATATTTTTAAAAGGGTTGTGGAAGTTTCAGTGATTGCAATCGATAATTTTGGTATTATGTATTTGGCAAATCAACGCATTGTATCTCATGATTACAAAACCTCACGACGACGACACCTGGTATGACTTCGAGAAGATTTCTGTCAAAAGAAGGCTGAATTTGACTTTTTCTCTGTTTGAACGTGTACTATGCATTCAACGTTATATTTTGTCGTTGTTTTCTTGGGATGAGCGGTTATAAGATCCGCTGTTCTCATTTTTCCAGCTTTTCCACTCTAAATGTAAGATGAATGGTGGTAGTCTTATGTCGATTAAGACTCCCAGGTACTTTATAATGTTTTGTCTTCCAGTTTTAGGCGTAATCTTCTCGGTTCTACTGCTGATGAGCACAACCTTTGTTTAAGCCAAGTTTGAATGAATGCAATGGATCTGTTGCTCGTTAGTGTTACCTTTACGAACAATTTCGCGGTCATGACTATAGCGATGTCATCCGCGAATTCTATTTCCTTCCTGAAGTAGTGGGAGGCATAACACTAGCTCTGTTGAGTGTGCTTTTTGGAAGTCATACTGATATGTCCCCCTGCTTTATCCAAGCATGTCGCAGATAATATGCTCTCTAGTATTTTGCCGGTATGATGACAAGTCTTTATTGGGGGCTTATTTCCTTTCAAAAGCAGAACTTATCTTTGGACTTTCCATTGGTTTAGAAATATACCTTCTCTTAGGCATGAGTTGTAGGACTTTCATCACTGTTTTCAACGCTATTTCAGGATGGCAGGAGATTTCTTGTCATCCGAATCGGTTAAAGGTGTGTAATACCTCCTTTTTCATAACTCTGGAGCACCAGGGTACATATCTGAGACCGAGAGTGAGTTTCTATTGAGTTTAAGGCTCCATTCTACACGTTCGCCAAAGAAAATCAAAGGAAAGATGAGAAAAAAAAAACATGCTATTCGAGCAGGTTTGGAGTCGATGGGAAAAAAATCGATTTTTTGGAGTTTGCCGCGTGCCATATTTAACGCTGCTGGAGCACCCAGGCTGCATATCTGAGACCAGAAGTGACTTTCCATCGAGTTTGCTTCCATTCCTTGTCAACGTTCACCTATCGTCTCTTGTTGCTGTGGAAAATGAACAGGTACAATTTTTCGCATTAAAATCGGGCAAATCGGTGTTGGTTGCGGAAAGAAGATGAGCTTTTAGGGAAGGAACTCGGTAAGCCCTATGCATCCAGCATCGACCACCATGAAAGTCGATAGACATATTTCAATTAACATATTATTCATTGATTGATTATCAGACTAAATAATAAAATATACATATGCATCTTCTAGAAATCATTTTTAAACAATAAAATTCAAAATCTATTTTAGAAATCCATGGACTTTTATCATTGCATGCCTAAGGTGACCTCACGAGTTGACACTCAACTTGATAAGTATTAAAGAATAATAAATTATGACAATTAATTTAAATAGTCTTCTTATCAGTTTAATTGCCTTAATTGCTTGTAAGGATGAAAAAAATATATGTACTATATTTTGAGGAGTGGTGGGGGGAAATTTTGCAAGTCATTTTCTTTTTAGCTAGTTACCATGTGGTGAAACGTTTGTGATTTTTCATCGGAGAACATTTAGATTCATCCTTCTAAGTCGAACAAAGAGATTTCTGCTTAGGATCTTCTTGCGTCGTCGGTCATATTAACGATCTGTGGATCATTAGAGAGCAATACGTCGTGTATAGACCTTCGCTTTTATCTAGTTCGCTTCTAAAAGGCTGGTTGACCGGCGCAGTAGGGTTGTCGCCGTGGCTTAGTTGTTAAAATGTTAATGCATTGTTCTCCTTAGAGAGCTGACACAAGTTCGAGTAATCTGTTAATTTATTCGGAGAAGGCAATAAGAACTGAAGGTCCCTTCCATTCGCACGAAATATATAAAACGCCCAAAGCTTGGCTCGCAGCCTGAAAACCGAGACTGGTAGAGTAGGGGGTGAAGATAAATCAGACGAAAACAAAAGGTCCTAAGCCTTTTAGACTTGAACATTAAACGAACATTGCTGGACTCGTGAAAGTGGACTACTTTCTTTATCTTGCCCGACGGTTGTTTATTGTAATATGCCTTAAAAAAATAAACATCAAGTGGTTGAATAGCGTCTGACTAAATGGAGTCGTTGATAAATTATTGCATTTCTCTCTTTGAAGTAGTGAATGAGAATTGTATTATGATTTTTAGTACAATTTGCATATTTAGCTCCGATCTTTCTTATATTTTATATTTAATTAATTGTATAGAATTAATGAAAACTATCAATTCCTGCATATTTAAACTTGATGATTACAAACGCTTTAAATAAATAAGTACGGGTATTAAAATGTTTGCCATTAGGGTTAGATTGAACAATCGCGTGCTGTTGTGCTGATAAATTTATCTTTGAAAACCTTATCCATCCTTCTTCCGCTTTTGTTATTTTATATAAACACATATGCAACTATTGTGCAACTGATTTTCTACACTTTTAAATTTTACTTGACACAATTATGGTCTTTTTAAACCCTTTTTCAGCATTCAGTTTGTCTGCTTTTGCGTCGAAAGATGGAAATCTTCTAAAGATACTGACTAAACCACCTTCCGTGAACTACAATTTATCTATTTGCAAGACCGTCGTTTAGCATTTCTACTGCTCTGTTCCTTCAATATAAACGTGCCAAAGATACTGGCCTCTTCCCGATTTTCTCGCTTTGAAAAAATATGCTGTACTCTTATATTTTCTGTGCATATGATCTCTTCCTTTGCGATCCATAGCGTATCACGAGCATTGGAAAGCCACGTGGTCGTTTTCTTTTATCCTGCCCGTACAGTAAAATGTGGCCTCGTGTACAAAAATATGAAGGTATGCTCTAAAACAACTTTTAGACTTTTCCATCCATGGTTACCCTAACGGTTACAGGTTATCCATAAGGCGCTACTTTTTTATTACTGAAATCAATCTATGTATGTTATGTAGACATCCTCCTATAAGCTCTTTATTCTTTTCAGGATTATTATATGTGGTACGATTTGCCCCAGCGGTTTCGATACACTTTACTCAAGGGAAGATCTGTGAAGCTCTATTTCCTGGTATCGTTGATGGCGTGTGTTGGTATTAATGGCAGTCTCGCAATCTCATCACTCCAACACCACCATCATTGGGAGTTGTGAACTTTGCCTTATCGGTCACAAACCTGTTTGGTATTTGGTTTTCTACGATAAGTTTGAAAGATATACATCGAAAGTGAATCAGTTGAGATCAGCTTAGAAGATGGAAAGGATATTCGCCGCGACTAGATTGGCCAGTTTTAGTCAAAGTTCGGTTTTAAACAATATAAAGATCAATCAAATTAACACGAAACTCAATGGGTATTGGACTTGACAGTAGTTTACAAGTGCCATGGTGAGCTTGCAATGATGACGATGTGTTAGTATTGAATAAAGCACTGATTTCAGGGTAAAAAAAATCTTAAGGCCTTGGGTAAGTCTGTTTATTAATTGCATAATTAAAAACACTGATTTAATTGTAAAGAAGGCCTTGGGTGAGCCACAAATACACTTTCAGAAGGAAACACATTTATTTTAGTTTTAAACTTAAATGGGTCTGATTTGTTCAAGGGCAATGCAAATGAGTCATCAGTTAGCAAGCTCCATGGTCAACTTATGATTATGATGGTGTGTGGATGATCTATCCAATTATGTTGTAATGTTCTTTTAATCGCACGCCTTCTTTGATACAAAAAAAAAAATAGTTTTTTGTTAATTTGTTCCTGTTTTGTCCTAGGCTTTTTTTGTGTATAGGCAACAAAGTCCGGTAGAGATGAAGAAGAAAACCAAGTACTTTCTCTCAACAAGATGGGATATCCAACATCGATGAATCGGACAGACCGCCACAGTGGACAGCTATAACTTGGATGTAGTAAAGGACTACGTCTACATTGACTATGTTATCATTCGGTTTCGTTTGCCATGACGAGCTTTGGAAGAGAAGATTCAACGACGAACCTTACGGACACTCAGTTTGGCACAGATGTCTCATACATAATATCGCAGCACACATTTCGGTTATCACGTCCAATTTAGTATAAACATAGGCGCCGATCAACCAAGTGCGATGGGGTCAAAGGAAAAATGTTCTTAAGAATGCGGTTGACCGACCTCTGTGCGATGCTGCAGCGGCACTTAATTGTCCACTTTCAAAAGTTGAGCAACCAATTTCAGCGTGTATGCTTTAGTCGTGGCTACAATTTGAGATTGCGATGGAATTTGGTAAGCTGAAGTTGGATAATCCATTGCAATGTGTGTGGGACACTTAAAACAACAAAAATCTACTACAATTTTGTGTTTCAGCTTTTAGCACTACCTTGTGAAGCGTTGAAAGCTCAATTAAATTTTGTTACCTGTTTTATGATAATTTACCTCAAATTGTTTTTGTTTTCGTTTCCCTTTTAAACTGAATGCTATTTTCCAAATTCTCTTTTCACGAATAATACATATATGTACATCAAAGTTATTTATCTTCACTTATCAAATAACGAAAAAAAATTCACAGTGGATTAAAGGTTTCTAGAGGGGAATCAACAAGTGTATGATATAAGATCCGAAAGTAGGGAGCACAGCTGTTGTATAAAATACGTTAAGGGGTATCCATATGCACTATGCAATGTCGTTTGTATTATTTAAACATGAATAAGCGAAACCTTTTACACTGGTAAGTGAATTATTAAATATCGACCTTAAGCGAAGTGCTTATTGTGAAATTTATTAGTTTAAATTAATAATGCAAAGGATGTGATATATGTTATTATAAAAAATATACAAAATAATGAAATTCATTACCGTGCTGAACACACCCATTGGTAATTCTCCCCACTGTTGAGAGTGCAAACAACAAAATCATAACAGGTGCAGAAAGTGACAGCTAACATATATTTTTGTTGTGAAACGAGGGTATTCGATTTTCAATGAAATTTTATTATGGAACATCCTACTTCATTAGAAAATAAAACAGAAACAACGTCTTCCCTACGATTAAACGAAGAAAACCCCAAAAAAGTTGAAAAACTTAGTTGTTTGAAATGTGAACTTCAATTTGAGTTTTTTGGAGAAAAAAGCAAAGACGACTACTTAGCACATTTGTTCCGTACTCACAGACTTGTTATAGCAGATGTTGAAGATGTTGCTGATCTGCGGGAGTACCTTCTTTATTGGATCGATAAATTCAAAGGTAATACAATGAAAAACTGGTCAAAGAGAGTACATGCTACAATCAAATTATTTTTTTAGGTCAATCGCTTGGAGAATATTGCACCACAATGTTGCTGGATCAGCTGCCAGATGGTACTATGTCGAAAAATGAAAAATATTACCTCTTAAGCGATATTCTCCCTCAGGATTATGAGCTACGAAAAAAACTA
This sequence comes from Criorhina ranunculi, assembly GCA_951813785.1. NCBI lineage: Eukaryota > Metazoa > Arthropoda > Insecta > Diptera > Syrphidae > Criorhina > Criorhina ranunculi. The sequence goes on along the minus strand of OX638385.1, from coordinate 27,950,615 downwards.
CATCAACAGCGTTTAGAGAAAGCTCTAGCCAAACATCAATTCGAAAGAACAGACAGAGAATTCTCAAAGGAATGCCTCTACTGTCGTGATGTAATTCATGGACTGCGGTCTGAGTTCCTGGAACATCTTTTCACTAAACACTTTCTGCAGCTGGGTAAACCAGAGAATCTCGTATACGTTGATGAGTTGCTTGAGAAGGTTCAATCGAACCTTGAGAATCTGATATGTCTATACTGTGAAAAGGTATTCAAGGACCGTGTCACACTCAAAGAGCACATGCGAAAAAAAGGCCACAAGCGTATCAATCCAAATAATCATGCTTATGATCGATATTTCCTTATCAATTATCGCAACGAGAAGCCAAAACACACGAAGAGCCTCGAACAAAGTCGACGCAATGCCATACGACAGCAACAGAAAGAGCACAAAGACACAAAAGTCACAGATACTCTTGATAAATCAATCTTAAGCAGTGGGGATTCCGATTCGGACTGGTTTGAATGGGATAGTGAAAAACTACCTATTGCTTGTCTATTCTGTTCCAGTACTGATGCAGAATTTGGTTGCTTAAAGAATCATATGCTACAGGAGCATGGTTTAGATTTTGATACCGAAATCTTTGGTTTGAACTTCTATCAGAGAGTGAAGGCTGTGAATTACGTGCGTCGACAGGTACACATTTTACGCTGTGCAACATGTAACAGTAGACATACAACAACCAAAGACTTACTTAGTCACATGTCGACTGAGAAGCATTATAGTCTTGGAACTCGTGCACAATGGGATAAACCTGAGTTTTTCTTTCCCACCTTCGAGGATGATGGTCTCCTTTGCGTTCTAGACGATGGCAATGACAACGAAGATGATGAATCTATGGTGCGAATAATTTCGGAAGATTCTATAGTAAAAATAAATAAAGAAGCGGAACGGCTGTCTCTGGAAAACTTTGCTCTACCGTAGATTTTAATAAAATCAATTGTGCTTTAAGATTTGCTTTTTTCTTTATTAAATTCTCTTTGAATCACAGCTCACAGTTTAGTTCAGAGTACGAGGGACAATGAGGGAGGTGGTTTAGTGACGAAAATATCCCTCTTTCCCCTCCTATTAAGTTCAACCAAGTGGACACACCAAAGAAATACCATCGAATTAGAACGCTTTATTTTTTTTTTTTTTATTTCGAAAATTCTTAAAACTAACCATAGAACAGTATCGTACATTTAAATCGCAGTTCCTCGCTCCAAATTCTGCTTGATCTCGGAAGTATACTCGCCATAGAAACGATCCAGTTTCTTGTTGAACTTCGAATTCCGTTCGTTGATAAAATCAACATCAGCATCATCGTTATAGATCCTCCTTCTGGAGTACTTCTTCCTACGTTCAATTTGTGATTCCAAGTCCTTGACCATACTGTTAATCGCATCGGGATTGTCTTTGTGCACATTGTGAAGCACTGTATTCGGGGCGCAATAGAATGCCTCAGCCCCAAGTTCTCTTTTCTGTTTCTCATACTTCTCCATATCACGCGGTGTCATATTTTTCACTAAACGACTATATTGACGCGCAGTTTGTGCTTCAAACGTCGAGAAACCATTGTCTGGATTCTTTTTCTGCTTTTTCTTTTCAATTTTTGTTGCATCAATAGCTGAAACGTCCAGCATCTTCAAACGATCATAATCCTTACCAGCTGCTTCGGCCTCCTCGCGTGCTTTGGTATCGCTAACAATCCAGTCAGCTTGTCGTTTTCTTGATTCCCAATTTTTAGGAAGTTTTTTTCTTGCATCTTCTGCAACTACTTCTTGATGATTTTCATTTCGTGCTTTTTGTCGAAGTTTGTGTAAATTTCTTAAACGTTCTTTACGTTCGTTTAATTTTTCTGCAGCGGACTTTTCGACTGTAGAGTTTGTTGTTTCCATATTTTTGATTGAATTTTAGAAAAATAAAAATGACTAATTTTTATCAAGAAATAAATACGAACAAAGTATTTTTCTGTCACAATTGACACTTCTTTGTGTGGCACTTGACGTTTAAAAGTTGAAAATGTTAAAGGTTACTGCACATGAGAGTTGTTCAATAAAATATTATAAAATGCACTGCAGTATATATTGCTTTTTTTTTAATACCGTAAACAATTTTGTTATCGAACTTTCTCAGAGATATTTAAATTGTGTTTGAAATTGAGGGAAGTTATTGCTTAAATACCTACTGTTTACTTATATGATACAAGATAGTTGTATCATGGTTTACTAATAATTAAACGAAGTTAATGAGTGCATTCAGCAATATGAAACAATTAAGTACATTACACCCCGTTTCCATTATAATTCAAGAAAATGGTAAAGCTTGCTTTTTAGATTAGAGCACGGAAGTGAAATGTAAAGATATCTAAATAAAGCTGCTAAAATTGATGAAACAGTGGTCCAGCTGTTTAAAGCAATGGGAAATTACCTGGTATGGAACATGCATCAACTTATTTGTAAAAAAAGGTTCGATGAAAGCATTGTTTTCCCGATTCTCAAAAAAGGATAACTTCAACGCTGCGTCAACTATAGAGCCATAATTCTCCTCAATATCAATAGCAAAGCGATTCTTTACAAAACCCTTATCATTCGAGTCTTCTTTTATTGTACAGAAACATGAGCTTTGTCAAACATGGATGAGGTTGACCTCGGTTGTTTTCAGAGAATCGTTGATCCCGTCTGCATTGACAGAGAAATGTAGTGGAAGTCCGCGACTCGAGTTGTGCGTGCAAGAAGGAAAGGGCTAAAGATTGAGCTAGTTAGACAAAGAATAAGTCAGTTGGCGTGTACTTTGGACACGTTCGCAAATCATTTCATCTTCTCAGATGGTTCATGCATGTGCTAAAAGTTACGTATTCTGACATCAATTTAACGAAACTAAGAATATTTTCAATTTCTTAAATTCGTATGAAATCATTTCACAATTATTGTTAAGCGATATGTGACATTTTCAATTGAATTATTTTTATAAGAAACTCTTCCCACCCACTTACGGTCCACACACCGCATCCACACCTTCCACACATTCCACATGTTCCTTTTTTTTTCTGCACATTTCAACAACCCTTCCAATATCCAATCTCGTTTTAGTCCCACTTTCCATTGTATTACTTTGGCCGATCTCAGTGTCAGTTTATTTCCCGTGCGCTTTGGTTGTTTGATTTTCCTCGTGTGTGTGTACTTTTAAAAGGAAGAAAAAGAAAAAAAAATATTGGGAAGCGAATCAAAACAATTACAAATAACGTTAAATAAAAACAATGAAAACACAAGTTTTCTAATTAAATTACATTCTCGAACTTAGTTTGAGAAGAAATTCCAAACAATCTGAAAGTGAAGAGACCATTCGGGGTGTACGATGACAGAAGAATCAATATTACGTGCACGTCAGAATTGCTGTCGCTTGTGCTTGGCTCCGGACAGTGAATGTATTTCGATTTTTAACAGCTATGCGGCTGATAAGGAGCCCCTAGCTACCAAAATCCAATCTTGTGTCAATATTAAGGTCAGTGAAAATGTCCCTTGTAGCTTGTGTTGTATTCCCTCGACCGTCCCATGCCAACATTTGTCTGTCCGTTTTTTGTTTTTTTTTTCTTTGGTGTTCCAACCGCGCCTCGAAGGACGCCGCAGATGCTCGGCCAGGTGAACACCACCGAAAAAAAGTGTACATACATATATATTTTGTGGCCCGAAAAGAAACGAAAGGGAAAAACGGTGAATGGAAGATGAAAATTTGTAGAAACTCTCGTTGATGAGTGATGGCGATTGCCATGTCGATGCCAATGCTGGTACTGCCACCGATGATGATGATGAGTCCTGGGTGTTTCTGTCTCTTTTCTGCTAGTGTCTGTCCATATCTTTCTTGTGTCATGTGTCCACAACGCACTACGGTGTTAGCGCTTGAGATGATGACGACGACTACGGCGATGACTCTTACTACACAGAGTGTTACGTGAAGTTTTTGAAAGCCAATTTCAAGCTGTTGGACACACTAGCTGGGTGGAGTGGCTCATTAATGGCGCTGTATCCCAGTGAAAAGAAATTTTTTTTTTCCACTGTATTTGTGATTCCAGCTGTTCTGCGCCTATAGTGAGTTCTTCTCAGCTTTGACTGTACTGTGCATTATCTCGGTGGAGCTCTCTCTGAATTGCGGTAGCAACAACAACTACACTACATTCCTTCGATTCGTTAGACCCACATAAGTGGCAGAAACAGCAGCAGTTGGCTGGTTCTCGTGTGTATATCGTCATATTTGTTGTCATCATTTCCAGTCGTCGTCGTTGTCAAGTCAAATCTTGGGGGCAGAAGCAGGGGAAGCGTATACGTTTCTGACTTGGAATAGCCATGTGATGTATGGGGTTTATTGTGTTCTTCCTGTGAACAATCTGAATCCAAGCGCGCTATAGAAACGCTTGCTATGATTTACCCTGAATCAGTACATCAAATTTTAAGGGAGGAAAACCCAAGGGTTGCTGTGCATTCTATTGAGTTTGCGAGGTTTCGTTTTTTTTTTTTTTAGGTTAGGACAAAATTGACGTGGTGGTTGTGGGATACTGGTGACAGCAGAGGCACAGGAAATACCACTTGTCTCAATGCAGCAGCAGCTTCAGCAAAATCGATGTGACAACCATTTTGTGAAAACATTTTTTTTTGCGTCTGAGTTTGGGTCAGGTTCTGAGATCTGATTGAGTGCCAGCACTCCATATCGAATTACCCACCATTAAACGGCAAAAGAGAGAGCGTGTTCCTACAGCACTTGGGTATGTGCTAATGAAGAACCTGCTCTTTGTTCTTGAGCCAGTATTGACCGTTGACGGAAATCTCGGAGAAACTTGATCCGACTATGTTGGAAGTTTCTTACCGCGGATGAGTGAATCATGAATCACTGTGTGTCACAGGAAATCAATTTTCAGGGAGTGGCTGGTTGACCGCTTATCGGCGAGCCTTGAGAAATCCAAATAATTTTTTTTTTTGGGATCAATAACCTAAGGGTTTCGTTTGAGCGAACACCAACATCTTAACAGTTACCATCACCATCATCACAATTGTTATGTCCTTGTCAATATTTCTGCTTAATTAAACAAAGGAACATACAAAAGTATGTGTATCCTTATAATAATACAACGCAATGTTTTGATTGTCCACCTTCCCGTGCCGCAATCGCTGCATTTCACCCGGAAGGGTGGAAATAATTGCAATCCAATCTACATATACGAGTATGGGTGCACATTTTGTGAATACCTGATGCAAACCCCATGCGTGCCTCCACCACCCATTGTCAGCCACTTTACATACACACATAGGTACCTACATCTTATGTAATGACATACATAGGTAGAGGATTAAATGCTCATCATTACCCTTTGAACAAACACGCCACCACCTTATTAATTAACGAGATGGAGGCAACCATTTCTCAAGCATCTACCCCATGCCTTATCCCCATTTTATCACAATAGCTTGAATGTGAAATTTAAAGCTTTAAACTTTAATTTTAGAAATTTATGTAATTTCTCCCATCAGGTATCGCCAATTGACCGACTCTCGTTGCGAATATGTCATGCTTGTATCAGTTACTTGAACTCATGGCAGAGTTTCAAGAATCGTTGTGTTGCCTCACAGAACAAACAACGTAGCTGGGTGGAAATATCCAAGAAAATCGAAAAGAAACAAATAAGTTCGGCAATTCCGCTAACTGCTGCGCCAGTGGGAGTAGGAGGATCTCACGAAGAAGGCGGCAATGAGCAAGAAAACAGCCCACTTGCTACATCGATTTTGGAAGGAATTTCATCGCTTAAGAAGAGACGTTCCTTAACGGTCTACGTGAGTTTCAGCCGTTGGCAATAGAGAAGTGTTAAAAGAGTAATTTGAATTGTGATTTTTATTTGTTTGTTTATAGCCCATTCCGGGGAACGTTAAGGATGAACCAATGGATGACGAGGATTACGATTTAAAACACGATGAATCAGACATAGACCCAACACTTTTCTTGGAACGCACCGAAGAGGAAGGTTCCGATAATTTGTCACAAAAAGAACAACATCTGGCCTCACTGGGCTTAAAACAAGCTACTAGCGCTGTTCATCCGTTAAACTATTTGGTAAGTAATTGTTTCCTTCTCATTCTAGTTTTTGCAACTGCGGCAGGCTGGTGGCAAGTTGAGTACATGGTCTTAAATCGGCCAATGCCCTGTGATAATCGCCGTGACTCTCGCAGTGTCTGTCCGAGTCCTTTTTACCTTGCTCTGTTGGATCACAATGGGCCCTAACCAACGTTAGTCCTATTTGGTAGACCTATCTACCTACATTGTTGTAGATTGGCCACGTAATTCCATCTAAGGTTAGCTTTTTGTAGAAGGTATGAGTAAAATATAGACTAGGCTGAGCCCAGCCTGGCAATTCATTATTTTCTTCCATGTTACTTCCTTGACTTAGCGCCCAAACAGGCAAGCTCATTACGCCATTGTTACACACTGTGGACTGGCAGGTCAGACCATCGCTTCCTAGTAATACACAGAAGAAAGCTATTGATCAACTAATCGATGATGTGGTTGGTCTTTCTTGTTGTCCTCGTTTATAAGGGGGCCCTGACCCGCTTTTGGTGGGTTGCTATTCAAATTAGTCGTTACCTTTTATGTCATACCTTCGAAAGCATAATTGGTCATGAGAAGCTTCTTAATTCGCATTGCGGTGTCAGTAATAAAACTAGAGGTTCATTTCATTCGTGCGAACAATATAACACGCACATTTCTTCTTGTGCTCCTTTCTCATATTAATTTTTTTTTGTTTGTAGGCCGACTACAGTTTCGATGGAGAAAAGAATACCCAAGCAGATAAAACTATTGAAATCACTACCACGACCAATGATGTAAAAGAGGCTTCTTGTCGCGCATGCAATTTAAAGTTCTCAACAAGAGCAAATGCCCGCCGTCATGAGCGTAACTTACATCCACATCTATTCACAAGTATTGCACTTAGTGGAACACAATCAAAGGGACTCAGTGTAGTTTCACCAATGCAACACGGTATTAAAGGTGGTCACACTGTTATGCGACCGATGATCACACCAGAACAACTCGGACTCTTTGACTATGATCAACCAGAAAAGTATCAGCAACTTCTTACGGAAGATAAAGTAACATTCATGCAACGCCACGATGATTTTCTTCAGCAATATCAGAATATGACGTGTAATTGTTGCTTACGAACTCATGCCACTTATAAGAATTTTATGGCTCACATGAGGAAGAAATATCATTCGCTACCGCGTAACCTTTGCTTCAAGTGCCTCAAGCAAAATGACTCGAAGGCACTATTCATCTCGCATCTAAAGAAACGAAACTGTATTAATTTGTATAAGATCTATCATAGCCTGATTGACGCGGGCGTATTAAAAAAGGATGCGGCCAGCTGTTCACCCGACAAATTGCGTGCCAAAGAACTGCTAGTAAATAAAATCTACGAGTGTAAGATATGCTCGAAACATTTCCGGTTGAAGCTAGAGTTCCGTAGTCACGTTTATGAAGAACATGCCGATTATCAGAAAAAGGATGTTTCGCCGGGTCACTGTGGATTCTGTGGCTTGGAAATCGAAGATCCATTTGAGCGAAAGCGTCACTATAACAACATGGACTGCATTGTTATCCTACGGTGCATCACTTGTGAAGAAAAGTTCGACAATCATCAGAAATTCCTAGAACACGTCTATTCCAAGCACTTGGCGAACAACAACGAAGCCCAAAAGAGTAATCTGATGAAGGAACTTTCCTCAACTACCTCTACGGAGAGCTCGCCTTCAAAGAAGTCAGAGACACCGTCAAAACCTCAATTCTTTTCTCGTCTACCTCAGAGCTGCAATATTTGTGGTCAGCATTACAATAACTACAACAATGTGTTGCGCCATATGGAGTCAAAGCATCCAGATCAACTGCCGCAAACTTACAAATGCACTAGATGTCTCGTGGGCTATCCACGTTTGATGAATCTTCGTGAGCACATGATCGAAGTGCACGGTATGAAGGTGGACAAGGTGCGTAACAATAGCTTTGATTACATTGTGGACTCGCCAACAGTGCAAGGAAGTGCACCACGAGGAACAGAAAAAATGGCCGATGCATACACTGGACGCTATGATTACGTGATGAAAGATTTGATGTCTATTACCAACGGCGGCGGCGGTGGAATAACAGGAAATGAGGGTACCAATGATAATGAAGATGATGGCAATCAATCGGATTCGCCGACTCCAAAGAAACTTAAGCTGGAAAGCGGTGCGGTGGTGGCGATTGGTACCGCAAACTTGAAGGAATGTCCCATCTGCAGTGCAGTCTTTAGTAATAATATTGGGCTTTCCAATCACATGCGTACTCATACTGCTGCAGAAGGCGGAGGGGGAGATGAAGTACCCGGTGAAGATGAGGGGCCAGCAGACAAGAAGCCCATTGATCCTCTTTTTAAGAGAAGTCTTGAGTTGGCCGCCGATCGACGATTCCGTCGTATGCGCTGTCGCATTTGCCAGAAACGCTTTTCATCCAAGAAGAGTTATCGCCGTCACATGTTGATCGATCATCAAATTCGTAATGTGCAGTTCATCAAGTGTAAGCTCTGCAATGCCGAATTCGCCTACGAGAAGGGCCTTAAAGTGCATATGTTCAAGATACACAACACGTTGTTAAAGGAAGAAATGATCGTGAAGCAGTATGAGTGCGACATCTGTTCGATTGTGTACAGGACAGAAGAACAACTGTTGCTTCATAAGAAAACAGTTCACGGCAATGAGAGCGCCCAAGCCGAGGATGAACTACCACCATCCATGGATCAAAGTATGGAGTCATCAACGCCGCTGTACTGGTATCAGTGTCGCTATTGCCCTTCGCATTTTAACACAAACAAGAAGCTTGCCATTCACATAAATTCCCACTACGAGTTCGATTCAAATGACTACTCCTGCAAGGACTGCGGAAACGTTTACAGCGGCAGGAAGAGTCTTTGGGTGCATCGCTACAAGAAACACCCTCCGGTCGCCGATCCTTCAGAGTGTGCTCTCTGCAAGAAAATTTTCTTTGACAAACAAATGCTAGAGAATCACGCACAATCATGTGCCCAGAAGCGATCATCAATCGGTAGTGCGGCATTAGAAACTGAGGGCTCTATTTTCTTTCAGCATAAAACTGGCGACGACGATGAGGCCAATGATCAGCAGGAGACTGATATTGGAGAAAACACAGCTAATTTGAAAATCAAACTTCCCGAGGTCGCTTGCACAATTTGTGCTCAGAAATTCACCGATCAGGAGCTCTTTACCAAACACATCCAGATGCACGAGATGGAGTTATACACAGACAATCCGTTGGCAGCCATGTTCGACACAGGTCCCGCTGATCCCAATCAGTTTTACTTGGACCGCGTTAACGACAACGGCGAGTATGTGTGTGACATCTGTACAAAGGCGTTCGCCCAGATGACCGCACTGAAGGTTCACCGCAAGTGGCATTTCCGAGGTGATAGCAAACAGGTGAGCTTAAGCACTTAGGGGAAAAAGGTAAAAATCAAAACGCGACGCTTAAGCTTGTCCAGTGTGATTTTCTAGTTGTTTTGTTTGCTTTTGTAGATAGATGTGTGCTTTTATTTATAGATTTTATAAATATTTTTTTCTATTTCACAAGCTCACCCAAATAATTTCTATTTCACAGACCCCAATAGACATAAACGCCCCAAAGACGATGAAACGCAAACGTGAACTTAAATGCGATTATTGTCCGTCGACTTTCATCAGTTCAAACAACCTTCGACGGCACATAGCAGAACTGCATAAATCCGAAATATCAAATTGGCCGGAACCACCAAAAATTGAACCCGAAAAGTACCTACAATGCACCAAGTGTGACCTGAAATTCGACGCAAAGAAAGAGTGGATAGAACACAAAGTAAACGAAGCGAAAATTGCCAAACCATTTGGTCCGTTCCAGTGGGGCTGTGAGATCTGTGGCATGTATTTGTCGCGTCGCGAGAAGCTAATACATCACATGATGGCACACATTAAAGAATCCAACGGTCAGTTGAGTGTGGAGGGTGAAAACTATCCGGGAGAGAGTAACTCGCAGGACTCTGAATCGTCTAGTCATCAAGAGGCATCCGAGCAACGTACAATAAATGAAGACGACGATGACGAGGAGGAGGAGGAAGAAGAAGAAGAATTTGACAATGATAATGACAATGACAATGACGGTGACGAGGAAGATGCCGAAGAAACAGTCGATACAGTAAATCATGATGAGAATGCCAATGACGGACAAAATGACGATGCAACAGAGGAACAATCACAGCTAAGCCAACAACTAGAACGTGAATCAAATGACGAAAGTAATGATTCAAGTGAACAAAGTTCTGATTCGGATGATTCTTCATCCGAAGAAGAAGAACCAGAGGCTCCCTCATCACATGAAGAACAAGCAAAACGATATGCGTGCGATTTGTGTCAAGTCTATTTTAGCACATCAGTGGAACTTCAAAAACATGTCACTAGTCATTTTCTTAACGGACCCGGTTCAGTCACTCTAACCACTATCACAAAGGACAAACCCAAACCGTCAGACATTCATGCGAAGGATGACGAAGACGACGACGACGATGAGGATACAACCGAACCAGACACAGCAGACTTTTAATTCTATCCACATGGTGTACATAGTTCACACAAGCTAATCCTTAAGTACTTTTCCCCCTCTTTTTGACTATTTATATCGTTGATTATAATTACTTTAAAGTATAGTAGTGGTAACGTACACTTGTAGTAACGTACAATATGAAGGTATGCCTCCGCACACCGCCATTTATACCATTCACACGAGAAGTCAAGCAAAAACTTACTTTCTATGTATAAACTAGTTCATATAATAATATGTAGTGCGTTATTCGTAAATGATTTTCATTGATTGAACACATAACTTTAAGCATTTTTAATCTTAATTCATTGTACTAATTTAAAAAAAAAAAAAAAACCAACAAAAAAAGGAACATAATAGTTTTTTCTTTTTCTCTATTGAATCCATGGAGCGGTTCTTTTATATTCGGTATCCGGTGAATGGGCCAAGGCAAGTGTGATGAACTTCGATGACGATACACAGTGAAGAATACACGGTCAAGATGCAGTTGTTCGAACTGTGTTAGCTCGTAAATATTTTGTCATAAAAAGTTAAAATTAATTTTGCAGAATTTAATTATTACGGGAAGGGACTTTACCACGGTTTGCCGTAAGAAATTTATGGTTTAAGCTGCGTGGCTTACTATCTTTTTAGATAAAATAAAAATCAGTAAAGGTAAATATCTAAAGGGCAAAGTTTCACTACAAAAAAGGAACTGCAGCTGGGGGTCTTTGTAGTCGCGTCCGATTGTTAGCAAATGTACCGTTTAAAGTTATTTTATGGCAATTAAATTGAATTTTTATGTTTTTCTACAAAATTAAGTGAACCAGCCGTGAAATTAACTTTATATCGTGGCAAACATTAACTATAGATTTCATGTAGAGAGGAAACAGACCATAATTGTTGAATCCCTTTTCGTCTCTTTTTTCGACGATGGTGCTGCGACAAACTTTGGTTTTTTTGGGACTCGAACGCTCGGTTCAATATCACTCTCCTCTGGGTTCCCGGCCATAGTAACATAGAGGGGAACGAGAACGCCGACGCGTTAGCCAGATGTGGTTCTATCCTGGATGTCTCTCTTGCGGAGTCAGTCTGCTCCCCTATGGGACTCATCAAGGGTACAATTTTCCAACACTTTCTCGCTATTGCCAACTTTAGGTGGAGAAGTCTACGAACCTGTATCAATTCAAAACAGATATGCCCCACCTATAATAAAAATAGAACGAATCTCATTAATAGGGACCGCATTGAGACTGCAAGAAGCACGGGTCACTGACCAATCAGTCCACACGCTGCCAAGTTAACGCCCACTGCCGTAGTTGCGGCAATTCTCACGCACTTGCCAGAGTTAGGCAGCGCACACTCGGAAAACCTTTTTCCAAGGAACTATCTGAGATCTCTAACATCAAATTCTGTAACATCATTAATTTTCTTAACTCCACAGGATGGATTTGAAAACCACACTCTTAGCCACGCCCATTAACATCCTGGGCCCCTACTCTGTATTGCGATTCTAAAGTTCGGATTGTTCGAAAGCGGAAATTTTGTATGGATTTTATGCATTGCGTTTCAAATTGCCCATACAAAATGCCCCCTTTCGAACGATCCCAACTTAAGCATTGCAATACAGAGTAGGGGCCCAGGTCACGTGAGTTGTGGTATCAAAACGACGCATCCGCGCTACTTGTGTCTCTGGCAGGTTCACCCAGATTCAACCACTACCTACCTACCTTGGGACTCGAACCTAAGTCAGATTGTTTAATAGTCTCATGTTCTACCACTGAGTTGGTTTGGAGTGGTCGTCCAGAAAAATTAAACACTTGTACGGAAAGTATATATTAACCCATTTAGACCCAGCGTTGCGTTTGCGCAACACCAAACAGGATGCCATCATTCGTAGCATTTCCAGCAGCTAGAATGAGTGAGGATGATCAGGAGAGGGTTATAGGGTATGAAGAAAACTCAACTTCTGTCGATGAAGTAGTTCTTCCACCCAAGCTAGAGGAACTTGGCACAACCATACAAAATCTTTAAAACAACGAAGTCACGGATTAGGACGAACGTGGTGACAATGTTTTGATAAGGAACATGCACCAGATCACCTGGTAAAGTTTGGGAGGACGAAAACATTCCTAGAGAATTTGCAATGCAACGTGCAACGTGACAATCGACAGCTATACCTTTGAGGGGTGATGAAGGGGCAAATATAAACTCTACAAGTGACACCCTGGTGGAGATTCGACGAAGAATTACTTGGCAAAATCGCTGCTACTTCGGTTTGTCGAAACTCCTAAATTAAAGGCCCCAAATCTTGCTCATCTATGGAGCTGAGTGCTGGACGATAAGTAAGACAGCGGAGCAGATCTTGGAATCCTTGGATCCATATTAGGTTCTGTCTGTGTGGAGAGCGAACGTAGTAGAATATATAACCACGAGCTCTATTAGCAACATAAAGATGTGGATATAGTCTGGCAAGCAAAAATCCATCGACTACAATGGCTCGGCCACATCGAGCGAATGGACGAGAACAATTCAGTTAAGAGGCTCTTCGAATCCCAGCTAAAATGGAGACCGATTTAGAGATGAGGCATTTGCGGACGCTAGAAACATTGATCTAGTAAACTGGAAGCAATGTGCCTGGGGCCGTGAAGGATGGAAATTAGCATTAGTTCAGGCTCAAACCCTCCAAGGGTAGCTGGCCACATAAATAAGTAAGTTACTGTATTTGTGGTATGCAATGGCCTGATGGCTGTGATTTTGGCTTTAAAGGTGCTATAATGATTAGGGAGGCTGAAAGGGTGGTGAATACCAGGGTATTTCGAAATGACATCGATGCCGACTCCTTTGTTTTAGAGACGTCCGTCAAGATTGAGAAAGCACAGGTTCTACGGTTCTTAGAAGGCACTGTACTTTAAAATCTGATATTTAATTGCATATGATTTAGATTCTTCGCTGTAGGTAGAATTCGATCTTTCATGAACTGTCGGCATTGTCATATAACAAGCGGATCCGACCTTGTCGCTTTTATTTCACACGTTTGATAATAACTATAAATCCAATTTAACTGCATGTAAAATCTTTTAAAAAAAATTAATTTATACAAAAGGGTTATCTGGAGTTCACTGCATTGGTTTGTGTTCACAATTTGCACATGATGATTGACCTCGATGAGCAAGTGGATATAAAATCAAATAAATGTTGATTGGTTGTTAAAATGCGATTTATTGGCTCATGTGTAACAAAATTTGTTTATTCAAATCCGAATTGTTGTAATTAAATGCAAAGAAAATGGCAAGATTTGATTGACAGACCACAGACATAAAACTTAGCCTTGTCTCCAGTCAATAGTCGTTGTGATTTTATCTCGTCGAACTAAAGTAATCTGATCCGAGTTGAATAGGTAATGAAGCAACAAGTTTACAGAAGGTAGGGTTAATTAAGTGATCTTACTTGTAATTAATTGAATCGTAATAAACGGACTTGTTAGAAACACATTAGGTTACTGAAACAGTAACTCCAACGCGTAGAGTTATAGCACAATTGCCAGCTGCTCTCGATGCTAAATGATTCGCATTATCAGCATATTTTGTTGGCTATAGGTTGCCTTTAAAAAATGCGATCCTACATAAGATAGGATCTCGGCAAATCTAATCCGATTGTGAGGCTCAATGGTGGAAAAGAGGTGTTGTTGCACGTAATTTGGAAATTGCTCATCTGAATAATTCCAAATATGCGCCTGATTTCTGCAAAGAAATGCGCAGTCATGTGACTTCTTTGCTCTCATGCTGGGGTAAATGTTAACACGAAAGGCACAGGTCTTTGAAAAGTCCATTCAACTGCTGGGATATACAGACGATATGGACATTATGGTAGCAAATCGAAAGCATCAATCCACGGAATGCGACCGAATATCACTGACAACAAGAACTTAAAAGTAGTAAAGGAGTTCACCCACCTTCTCACAAATTCAAATGACACCCTCGTGGAGATTCGACGAAGAATTATCCTGAAAAACCGCAGCTGCGTGGGTTTGGCGAAAGAAACTCCTATGTTCTACAGAACGCTGATCTTATCAGTCCTATTATATAGCGACGAATGACGCAAGACAGGTAAGAAAGCAGAGCAGGTATTAAAACTTCCTCAAGAGAAAAATTCATCGTCGGGTATTAGGTCCTGTGTTGTGAGTTGGGTAAATGGAGAAGAAAATTTAACCATGAACTTGAGCTGTATCAAGATGTAGTTATAGTCCAAGAAAAGACAAATCGACCATATTAGCTCGGCCGCATCAAGAGGATTTTAGAATCCCATCCCCCAGGTTCGAGATGACAAAGAAGACCGAACCACCGTGGCCAAAAACCAATGAATGCCTGAACGGTTGGTTAGAAGAACTGAAAGCAGTGTGTTCGGAATTGAAAAGGATGAAAAGCTGCACTGAGGCAGGGACTTTTCACGGCCCAGGAGTCCGATAAGTGACGTAAGTGCCTAAAGACTGCAGTTAAACAGATGCTGATGGTCAGGCCACCTACTAGAAGAAAATCCACAGAACGACAATAATTTGTGCAAGAACTCAACAATTCAAGTATTACCCATGCACCTATGTCTTTGAAATCCTTATTTTTTCAAAATATATATGCAATTTATTTTAAATTTCATTAGATCCGTTGTAAATGCAACATTTTTTCTAAAATTATTCTACAATGGTGAATGGATCATACCTGTGACATTATGCAAAGATTTCATTGAATTTCTGTGTTTTTGGATTGAAATCCATACGCTGCGTAGTAGAATTTTATTCTTTATACAGTAATGCACTCGAATAACTATGTTTATCCACTTTTCAAGCGATTTATTGGAATTTAATTGAATTTTTGCATAAGCACAAATCACAAAATCACTGTACAAGTAAAATTCACACACTAAACTGATTTGTCTGTCTGTCAAATGATGCATAAAGTGTTATACGCACCAGTTTCATTGGGCGGTTAAATTTGAAATTTTAAAATTTGAATCGGACCTTTTCATCAATCAACTTGTTACTGTAAAGATAAATGATTTAAGTATAAAGATTGTTTACTGAAAATCTTTTAGAAAATTAACAACTTGTTGATCAAATCCAATGTCATGTGAGACTTTGCGCAGACAGTCGTCAGATATGATCTGACAAAGAACACTATAACATCATCCATACGAATCCGAGCGCAAACTTAACAATTGTCTCCCGTGCAGTTTGAATGGACTTACACATGGACTCCTAACATTAATGAGATCAACAGCTCAAAAGGTTGGGCATAGATTTTTGTTGACTTAATGTTGAAAATGAAAACCTAAAATATGACGTGTAAACTTGAAGAGGAATCTTGCAGACTCATGACAGACAGCAGGCAATGGAGACATCGTTGGGAAGAAATTACCAAAGGAACGGAGCAAAGTAGGAACGCTCAATGATACCCCATTTGACGAGCATATCCTAAGCGTTGCTACATTCATCTTTCTGTGGAATAGCATGAAGATTTGTAGATCGTTTGTTATCGAGAGCAGTTGACAACCTTTCTATGAGCATAGCAAATCAAAGCGATTGACAACGATTCTTGTAGTTCATTCCCAGTTTTCGGTACAACCACCTGGCAATATCTCCTAAGCTTTTTACAGTGATGACTATCCTATTCGAATGTCTTCAGAACTTTCGCAAACGAGGTTGTGGCATATAAGTCAAGTATTTGGCAGCGAACTTGATTACTGTTGGCTACTGGTCCAATCTATGTTATGAAAGGTTGGTTGAAGCACACATCTGAAAGATTGATAGAAGTCTTTTGTAACTTTCATCAGCTCTCTTTGCTGGTTGTCTTCACCAGTGTAAGGCTCCTTCTTCACATATCAATAAATCAATTAAACCATGTCGATGACATGCAAACAACTGTGACAAACAAATTTCATTTTGAATATAACCGCGGGGGTTATAGTATTTATCCACTCAAGTTGTCCAAAAATAGGGAATAACTTATACCGAGTCTCATCTAGAAGCTTATCAGTGGTCATGCTTTGTCTGGTTTCTAACTCACCCGAACGTAACAAGTAAAATTTATCGCTTCGCTAGCAAAAGCTCTTCCTTAGTGCGGCACTTACTGCCATCAAATGATGATGGATACCTAAACTCTGTTGGGAATTGCGCAAAATGCCTTTTGAAAGTGGGTAGCTACAGCACAAAGCATTTTTCGTTTAATTATGGGAATTTTGCCAGAAACGCCAGGTCGCGCTGCCGTTGGGAGTGTTAGCATCATGACAAACATTTGGTAGTAGATCTTCCTCGGCGTGGTTGGGATGCACGATCTGTAGTTACTGCTGGTGTTGTTGTTGTTTTGGTTGTCATGGGGAAGACAATGATGTGCGATTTTTATCGGTATGAAGACGATTTATTTGACATTATTACCATTGAAGACATTTTCTTGGCCTTTCTACGCCGCCTGGCCTTTATTGCATTTGGTTTTTGGGATTCTTCACTTTTTCCTCTCGTAACAAATTTCGTTTCGTCATGGGGTAGACGTTGACTTGGAGAAATTAATTTAAGAAAGAAATGTCTAGTCTTTCAAGTCGTGTTTACAGTTAAAGGCAAGTCGGAAGGATTCTGAGTAAAAGGTTAGGTTGTTTTAGTGCAAGTTTCGTCCCGTCCGCTAGGGAGTAGCTTCACCTGGTCTATAGTTCAGACTGATTTGCCCCGTCTCGTCGCTATTTGACTCCTCCTCCACAAGAACCTTGCAATTCTGCTGGGAAAGCAAATTCTGCTCTAGCGACTGGAGAGTACCTACAGCTGTTAGTGCAGCTCCGTCCCACACTGGTATACCGGTGAAGAGACCTATTACCAAGTCTTAGAACATTTGGTTTTAACAGTGACTTGTGGTGTCCACTGAACCCTCCCAAAAGACGGAGCGACAGAGCGACAGAGCGAAAATTCTTCCAGATAGGTCAAAGATGGACGTGGCTAGGGCTTCTTCGATCTTTTTACCAAATTTGGAGGAGTACTGGACATTGAGCTTCTCCAAATCCACCATAGTACATCCGTTACATTCCGGAGAGCCTCGTTACAGTTTTGGTTGCCAGCTTTGGACCTCTTTGGGAGGCTCACAGCATTTTCAGAGGACCTCGCTATGTTGAATGTAAGCTTATTCATTTTGTGGTTGGGAACAAGGATGTTACTGACAGTTTGCGTAGGCCTTGGAGAGGGTCTTGTTTATAGACCGGGTGAGAGAACTCCCACTTCATTTGTGAATGCATTTTTGTCAGTGCTTTTCATTGGCCTTGGAGCCATGCTAGGAAATTCTATTCCTTTCTGTTCCTTTCTTCTCCTGTAAGTGGTCGAGTTAAACTTTCGCTCACAATATAGGCCTGGAGATTTTTTTCGCTTGCCTACTCTCAGAGAAATTCGCAAGTAGCTGTCCTTCCTTGTCTCTTCGTTAGTGGGTACCGTCAGCATGTCGGTATCCGCCTTGAAGTTAAATAGTTTATTTTGGGACTGGAAATTTCGCTACCACGAGTAAGACCGGAAAAAGGGTCTACACCGATAGAACTGCCATACCGATGGAAGGCAGATGAAACATCCGGTTTAGATTGGGCATCGTTACCGACTGTGTCGCATCTGTGGTCACGGCTTAAAGATTTCTTCCACCACCACTGGAATAGCGTATCACCACTCCTAACACTCACAATCGCATTATAGTGGACTCATCTTTGGTCTTAGTGTATTTCGTTGGTAGAGGTTCACTTACTTTTACGAATTCATGCTTTAGAATATTTGGAATAGATTACCCTCAATTTTGTTCATCTTTAAGATCTCAAGAGAACGTCCGTTTTAGGACAAAATCTTATAACCTAGGTTCATTACTATAGTACATGATTAAGCCAACGGAACCACCAATAAAACAGAAACATATCATACATAGTTAGATCGTTTACTATACAAATTCAAATGCTTCTTGTAGATCCATAAAATATAAGCAAAATAACAAATTTTGAATTCAAAAATTCAAATTTAACTGCCCAACAAAACTGGTGTGTATAACACTTTACCCCTCATTTGACAGATGGTCAGTTTGGTGCGTAAATTTTGCTCGGTTTGTGTTTTGGTGATTTGTACTCGTGAAAAATTCAATTAATTTCTAATAAACCGCGTTAAATGTTTAAAAAAAATAATTATTCCAGTGCATCAAACTGTAAAATATTAAATTAAACAATCCCGCGTATGAATTTCGATCCAGAACACTCAGAAATTCAATGAAATCTTTCCATCATTTCACAGGTATGGTCCATTCACCACTGTAAAATAATTTTAGAATTGAAATATTAGAAGCAATTTAATGAAATTTAAAATAAATTATGTGTTTGGGAAAATAAGGATTTCAAAGGCGTTTGTGAATATTTCCCTTGAATTGTTGAGTTCTTGCGCAAAGGGTTTTCGTTGTGATGTGTACACTTTCTTCGTCAACCCGGCCTTTGCTTGAATTTCATCAGGGGTATCCATATACATAAGTAGCTCCCTATATCTTATTAAGA
The DNA here is from genome assembly GCA_951813785.1 of Criorhina ranunculi. Lineage (NCBI taxonomy): Eukaryota > Metazoa > Arthropoda > Insecta > Diptera > Syrphidae > Criorhina > Criorhina ranunculi. The sequence continues at coordinate 27,931,415 of OX638385.1, read as the reverse complement.
TACCTTCCCGCGGATTCTTAAAACCCTCGACCTAATTTTTGCAGAGTTCAGCGTCTTAATGGCTGCCTGGCTATCTTTACAGACAGTAATTCTCCTTCCGACGATATCGTTTGCTTTGTAGTAAGCCCTGCTCCCGTACCAACGTCCATCCTAGAATCGTGACTTTTTGGTTTCTCCAGCCATTTCTCAGGAAATGTGACGTGATCAGTTTCTGTCGAACTGTTTGCAGTCTCCCATCGAAATAATATGGGTATACAGATGCAGGCTGTCCTTTAGATCGTTTGAATGCTTGTATACTAACGAGCCGTACCTTAGATTAGAAAGCATCACCACAGCTGGTTTGAATCCTCACGGGCACGCATGTTTTGTTGATGATCTTATCAACGTTATTTTTCCAGTTTAGGATTCTCTCAGGAGACTCGAACGTATCATATGTGGTTATTACTAGGGTGACACCAAGAAGATGCATGATTTTCTTGGGTTTAACCATTTGGTCGTTCATTCGCAGCTGTGGTACAGTAGACGTAGGAAGGTAGGTAGAGGTGGCCGTTCAACATGAATCCAAGTAGCACTAGAATGTGCCTTTTGTCACCACGACTCATGTAACCTGGTTGATGATTTGAACTGTTGAAGATGCAAGACAGTCGGTGCCTACATCCAGCCTGTGGAGTTTAGAAAACGAATTAGATCTCTTATCCCTTAATCCGAGATGTCGTTAAGGTCGTTGAAGAATGGTTGGTTTAGTGCACGCAGTTTGGCTCTTGCTAGTGCCGGACATTTGCAGATAAAATGGGATAGAGTTTCATTCTCATTTTCGTTCCCGCAACTACGGCAATGGGGGCTGTACGAAATATCTAGTTTGGCCGCATGGTCTCCAATTGGCCAATGTCCCGTGATTGTCGCCATTATTCTGGCTATATCTGGGCGGGTTCTGGTTATAAGATTTTTTGTTCTATTCTTATCTTAGGTCGGCCATATCTTTCTTTATATGGCGCAGCTGGTTAACCCTCTCCATTGGAGGTTTGCCTTCTGGAACAGTAGACGTATCCAGTGCAAGATTTTCTCCAGATCTTCGTCGTTTGTTGACTCTAGTAGATACGGTTGGTTAAAGTATAGAACCCTGAGTTACACCAAAGTTTACAGTAAACGTATCGAACAAAACTCTACATCCAACCGTAGAGTTGTTGCTTTCGTCCATAGGAAACCGGCTTGTATAACAGGAATTTAAGGAATTCTTCTTGTTCAATGGGTGGTGTGAAGCAAAATCGTTAAAAAGACTTTTCAGCTGTTAAAGGATCTTAAAGTCGAGCCAAAACATTCTAAGTTATGTCAGTAACGAGTAGAGTGTCTCTGATTTAAATGCTTGTTGATTAATTAAGTTGGTCCTTAAGGCAGACAATCATCTATGAGCCTACACCCAAGCATCAATTTCTCAAATACCGTCATATGCAAATAAAATGACATTATCTCTGAACTATAGGAGCTTCTTGTAATCAGTGCCTATCATCAGTCAATAGCTTCACCAAGTCAATCACTAACCAAGGTGTAGGCAGTACAATGCTCCTACAACCGCAGAGAATGTCTGCGACAAAACGTGACTTCAATGTTTCACAACAAATTCGCGGAGCGTCTTTGTTTACATTCTCATTGAACCCTGGTTCCAGACAAGATGCATTCACATTTTGATGAGTGGATTACAAAATGACAATTACTCGTACTCTATTCGTCTGACTGGGGGAATGGTTTACGCCCACAGTTGTGGTACCCTTTAGGAGGTTAAGAGAAAGGCACTGGGAGATTCTCGTTTCTCTCACACAACTAATGATGACAACACTCATTAACTTGTGATAATTTTTCGTCTTTCAAATGGTCTGTGTCAGTCTTCACCTTAAAATCACATGTATCTTCCTTTGGAAAGTATAATCAGTGAAACATTGCAAGGAAAATCATTAGCCACACTATCACATGGCATTTCCATGCACATATCCCGACTGGTAACCCATCTATGAGACGGTGAGATTGCCTGAAACAAAATCACGTTTGACCTTTTAACACCATCAGTCCACTGCTACCCCGCAACCGTCAAAGGTAAAGATTTACCGTATTAAGCGAGAGAGTACAGAGAGTCCAATGAATCATACAAATGGCGGATCTTGGCTTGGTACATAAAGAAGCACACCGTTCCGCAAAAGGTTACCGCGTGAGCGCTTCTATTATTCATTATGAGCGTCACGTTGTTGGGATTTTACGTTTCCTCATAGACTTATGGTCTGGAAGGGTCAAGTCTGGAAGAGTTTTGGTTTTCTATTACAAATGAAGTTGTTCCATCACCTGAGTGAGGTCATTTCTCCGGGGTGGTTGTTTGGGGTTATGTTGGATAATTTTGGAAAAAGTGTTGAAAAACTTCTAGCACCAAATGTTTAACTAAATCAATCGCCTTTAGTGGACAGTTCAAGACTTGTTTCTGCTGACAGGCAAGTCTTTTGGGTTTGGCTCTTGCTAGTGCCATGAGTGAGCCTGTGAAGCTGAGCCCTGCCTGGTTAGCTCATCTGCACACTCGTTTCTTTTTATGTCACTCTGCCCTGGAACCCAGAGCAGTGTGACTCTGAAGAGTTCGCCCAAGCACTCCTGCACCAGTTTGGAGTGTATGGTAGCCGACTCAATAGATTTGATGGCAGCTTGGCTATCTATGAAGATAGCAATGTTTTGTTTGTGCGTTGTGTCATGTCCGAGTTGCATGTAAGCCTTTCGGATTGCCAGAAGTTCCGCGTGGAAAACGCTGGCAAAATTCGGCAAGCGGTATGATCTTAATGTTTTCAATGATTGCGAGTAGTCACCGGCCCTCACACCGCAGTTCATATTTGATTCGTCGTCGGTGTAGATGACTATGTCGAAGTCTTTCACAACTTCGTCTTTCTTCCACTGAGCTCTGGTGGCGAATCCTAAGTGGAAGTTTTTCCTGAAGTTTAGTTTGAGTGTGATATTGTTGGTTGGAAACGTGGCCATGTCGTTTGGTAATGAGTTCAGGATGTTGCTGTGGCTGTAGGGCTGTGCAGTCCGGTATCAAGATTTGAGTCTGATTGCGCTACATAGTGCCGTATTCTTTGGGTGCAAGTCGAGAGCTAGAAGATAAAGGAGCATAGTAAGAGCATCCGTTGGGGCCGACCTCAATGTGCCCGTGATGCCTATATGTACTGGCTGTTCTTTGGAACCTTTCAAGTTTCATAAGCTTGTAACGTTTGCTCGACGCAGGCCACCATACAAGTGACCTGTATGTGAGAATTGGATGCACTATGGCTGTGTACATCCACAAGGTCATCTTTGGTTGTACTTCTTTCCAAAGGTTTTGTTGCAGGCATAAAAGGCTCAGCAACCTATATTCGTTGAGCCTCTTGCAGCTTCGAATAGAGCGTAGGAGAAGGAGACAATTGACACTGATATGACGCTGGATCGCAAAAAGTGTTGAAGAAGAATGCTTTCACATAGAACTGGAGGGTACTACCCACCTCCCCTGCGCCTCTACAGCAGAAATCGTTTGTGAAAAGGCTTAGCCTTGTTGACATTTTTTTATTCAGCATTTTTTAAACTCATCCTGACCAAACGGAAACGCTTGGCAGGAATGTTAAACTAGACATGACTCTGCATAGCTTTGGGTTTTCTGAAGGATCTATTAAGGTTCGAAAATTTAGTCGATTGTGGATTTTTCTGCATCTAGCCGTCTTACTTTATTCACTCCCCTCATTCTAGTTTAAAGAATCTGCCATTCTGAGCTCTTTTACTCTCAAATTCAGAACCCAATCTTGGTCCGGATACGAAAGAGAATCGTTGACGTGTCAACGAAAAAGTGCCTTTCAGAGGCGTAAAGTTGTTTATTTTTTGTAAGTCAAACACTGAATACCAACCCACGTTAATAAGCCAAGAACTAAGGCACTATACCGCCCGCACTTGTTGCATTTCATGACAGCTTTGATCTATAAGTCTTCTAAGACTCCACACAAAATAACTTGCGGCACCATAATTCTCTCTAAAAGAATTCCTTCTTGTCATCTGTAAAATTACTAAACTCCTATCCCATTGGAGAGATCCAAAACGATTTGTCCATGGTTGTCAAATGTTAAACAAAATACCATTGCTTAGGGGAATTACCAGCTGTTGACTTACATAGAAAAGCAATCAAGAACCAATCCCACCCACAGCGAGATTAGCTCTAAGTTAAGGTAGCTCCAACCACAACCGCAAAAACTATAGTTTAGCCACATCAACATGTCACAATGCATCGTGCGCGTGCAGAGTTTGAATGAATTTTATCCGAAAACTCATTACCATAAATGTTTATCTTCCTGGCAGCCAGTGGAGGTCGGTCCGTCGTCGCGTCGGTCGATTGCACTGATATACACGGCTCAATTCGTTTTTTACGAAAATGTCATTCAGTCGTATTTATTTGAAATCATAATGAAAGAATTGCAGACTAACCACGATGACTAAGATTCGAACATCGGTGTTACTGTTGTAACCACTCCTCTGAACTGGAATGGGGTCACGACAGCAAACGAATGTCATTTACTATTTTGGGCAAAGCCATATTTCTTTGGATTGAAGTGACATTGTTATGATTTGACAAAAAGTTGCTGAGCATATTAGTGTTTTCGATTTAGGAATAATGTTCCACATACGCCGTGGGTGGCTTGTTGTTAAAAAAAAAGGTGGTGGTCCTGCAGAACGGATCGTTTTTAAAGAAAGAGCACGAGTTACGTCTTATTTCCAAGGTTAACACAAGACATGAGTCTATCCCTTTAGATTTATTCTTCAAGATTAGGTTAAGGGGCTCTTACACTAGTGGACAAACTCACTATGCTCACAGTTTGACAAAAAATTGAACATGTTCGTGCCAAATGTGTTGCGAAACCCCTACAATTTGTGTAGTTTTGGCAACAAAATCTGTTGCTCCAGTTGAAGAACTGCGTTATCCATGTGATTGGAGAACTAGTCGATATACACTAGATGAAGCATCCGATGTTGAACAACAAGTTGAATGATCTAGGCAGACTGCTCAACTAATTTTTCTACACGTCTGTGGTCGAAATCAAATCCATCACCTACTCGGTTTTCCATTTTTGGCTTTCATCCCTTAAATACAATGCTAAATGAATGACAACAAATGTTCAAACACACATGTACCAAACATCAGTGAATCGATTTACACCGTGCTAGCACGCCAATTTCGTCGCACTCAATACACCAAACTCACACCAACCAAAAATTCAAAAAATTGAGCAACGCGTTGAAGAGATAATGTGCAGCACAATATCTTGAAAACGTTGCTCAACGCGATGCAAAACCATGACCAACGAGCATGCGAGCCCTTACACTTGTTGAGCAACCATCTCCAACGTGTTGGTTGGGAAAAATTTGAGAGCCTCATCCACTAGAATTAAATGCGTTAAAGTCGAAATTGATGAGTTGCGCAGGTATTGTACGACGGGCATTAGCATTCACGATTTAGGAATAATGTTCCACATACGCCGTGGGTGACTTATTGTAAAAAAATGTGGTGGTCCTGCAGCATGGATCCAATTAAACCTTAGACATATTTTTAACACAATGATAGCGAGCTGTCTGTTATTTACAGATACGGCAATTGACCAAGCATGGGTGCCAGTGAAAAGGATAAGATGATAGATGAGTTTGACCATCTTCGGCTGGGAATTAGTCCACGGCAAGAAGCTCAGGATTTTATGTCAAAGCTCACCTCTTATGACAAATTTGTAGGACGTCAGCTTATATACCTGAAACTCAAGCAGTATACGAGTTATTTTGTTCTCGACTTGTCTCTCCTTACTGGACGCCGTGCTGTTGGTATTCGCGCAGAGAGGCTCGGAATATCTTATAACGACTTTTGTATAAGTTTCAGGGACGAAAATGAAATAAAATGTGTTCATCACAGGCTCTGTGAGTATCCTGCTCTGGCCAATAGAAGAATGAGGACCCTTCCCAATCACTTCTTCGACGGGCTTGGGAACTTGAGTAATATTGAGCTGCGTGATGTTCTGAAATTTCGATCTCTATTCCATTGCTTGGGTCAGATTCCCAGGATATCAGTCAATAAGCACAATGGACTCAATTGTTGGTTTAGGCGCCTATAGGACAGCCTTGCAGCCGTTAAAAGATCGACGAAGACCTGAGACAAAGAAGAGAGTTAATCGGGACCTTTTGGAGTTCTTTGCACGAATCGCGAAACTCTTTTTCCAGTCTTTCTCATGGGTATTGGCATAGTTCATTGCACAAATTTTCTTCTTCCTCCATCTTTCGCTATTCGTCCGTTTGATGCCTATATAGGGCATTTTTGTTTGGACCCTCTATTGGTTCTTGAACTGCCTAACGAGTTCAGTTTTGAGATCGTAGTTGTTGAGGAAATCGTCTGTCTTATTCTCCTTCTAGTACTGCCAGTATCACCTTTGGGTAGGACCAGCGACTAGGCAGTGGAAGTTGGCAAACAAGTCCTCACTACTCAAACCGTTCTTCCGCTGTAGATTTTCGATGCGAAAGAAAAAGCTGTCGACGTACATAGTCTTCGACCATCAAACTTTACCCTCCACTTGTGCAAGTCAACTTTCCTCCCCGAGCCGTGAAGAGAAATTTCCAAGTATTGCCAACCCAATGCTTGGAAATTTATTGATTTCGCCCCATCGGAGTCGACTGTGTCGTCAGGTCCGTCGAGGCGGCTCTCTGCGGCGATTTCCGGAAACCTACAGCTCGAAAACCTTCTCTTGGAGCGCTTTCATGTTGCTTAAGTTTTGGATCATCTCCGTCATACTGTCGATGAACAGCGACATGATCTCCTCTTGGTTCCTTTCCACCGCAGAGGGCAACCACCTTCTTAAACTAATTGCATATACGTATGTTCGTCGTCCTCCCTAATCAGGTAGTTTAGGTTTCGTTTGTTGAATTCGTCGTAGTTCGATACCATCTCCCTTATCTGCTGCGCTTCCTACCATTTGTTTGCGTTCTGGCAAAGTAGTTCGTCGTCGATATCCTTCTTCCTGTTCTTCCATCAGAGCCCTTTCATAAATTGAGGTGTGTTTAGTCGGTCGGTTTTGTCCGTATAAGTCATCATTGCATCCTATTGGAAGAGCTTGTTCATGCCGCTCTGATTCTTCCCGAAACCTGACAGCGGGCAGCACTACCTTCTTCGCAATGGTACTCGAACGTTTCAGTGTTGGTTTCCAGTTGTTATCGTCGGGGCGCCCGACTGGCACGTCGCCAACGAGGGCGAATCTGGGCCTAAATTAACAAGCGCCTATAGCCAGGTCTATCTTTAGCTAGCTTCCGCCAAGTTGGTTGAGGTCCTCTTCTAAAAATTTAAAGATTTTCTGGTCCGGAGCATTGCTTTCTATTCGCTTTACATGACCTAGCTACCTTAATCGTTGAACCTTGACTTTTCTCGTTAAGTCCATGTCGCTGTTCAGCCCGTAAAGTTTGTCATCACTAGACGGGACCGAAAATCAAGACATCTATGGTTACAATAGATGCAAACATCAAATTTACAAGCAAGGCTACTAAAGGTGACTTATTCGACACTCAAAATCAAACACTCATTAAAGTTGGTTAAGTGTTGTGACGAGATAATGACTAAACATGGCAACAAATAAAGTTCTTAGTGAGTTCCCCTGGAGTTAAGTTCGCAGCACTAAAGTCACAAGACTGAATTATTTGACAGTTCCTATTAACGAAACAATCCAACTACGAGTAAACCGATTAAATTAAGTAAACATTACCATGCCACAATGCTCTTGGCTGATTGCTTGTCTAGTTAAGGTGCTTGCAAGCACCTAAGCCATTCAATTGAAAAATTAATTTCCCATCCACATGCGGTGCGGTGTACATACATCGTTTGGCAATACAACACAGCAAAACACTTGTTTGCATTTTAAGCTGTGTCACTGATTTGACAGCTCCAAGACTGTCTATGATGTCGCAGGCTTGCTTTTTGATTGATTATTGATGTGCATCATTGTGGGTTCACAAGTTCATTGCTAGGTTGCACACCCAAAAGCTAAGACATAAGAAAAAAAAATAGTTTTTCAAGGTAAAGTGCGTCACGCACTCAGTAGTCAGTACACTCCTCCAAGTGCAACGTTCTCTGGACTAACAACTGCGTGTGTATACGCCAAGTATGTTGCAACAAATGGCTAAGCAGAAGGCTTTGATGTTTTAAGACACCCATAGCCAACCGACGACGAGAGAAACTTTATATGCAACTCTTTGTGGCAACATTATGACTTGACCCGTCTTCAGACGGGGATTAGACTAATCAGGAATTTCAGCAGAGAGTGCATCACATTAGATGTCTCTCAGTAATTGCGTTGCGCATGCGAAATTGTTAACCATAAATTGGTTATTTCGTATGGTTTCCCAGAAGTGCTTAGATAATCGGCCCCAACCACCATAGTCGTCGGTATACCGAAAGGGGTATTGCGAAAATGACCGTAGGCCAGGAGATGATGTGTTTCATATTGTTTAAGGAACAAGCTGCGGTTACGGTTAGGCCTACATTCTACAGGCGAATTTGTGAAAAATCTTGTGCGAGCTTAAATGGAAGTCCCTCTAGATGTCGATATGATTCAAGAGGAGTCTGGTGAGCTTGTGCGACATTTTAAGACCTGTGATCTCGAGATTTTAGCTTTCAGAACAAGCCATTTGGTATTTACGGTTGCTTTGCTTTTTAAAGTGATGTTCGGTGTTACTTATCGCCTTGAACGACTATGGGACTAAGTTCAGGCATGAGATGCGCTTTAGTTTTTGGACTTTGCTATCCTTGTGGCAGAATTGGCAGATAAGCTGTTTAGCTAGGCTATTGTGGCAGCCAGCATACGCCAGCACACCTAGACCAAAGGAGGTCCATTGTGATACAGTGATACCTATCGAACCACTTGAAGTTTTAAATGAAGCATAGGAGACAAGAAGATTGCTCCCAAATAGATCTTTCTCTTGAATGAGAGGGCAAAACACCTGCAAAGGAGGTGAAGGATGCTTTTCGTCTCTACAGTTCTAACAAAAAGCATTTGAAAAGGAGACTTAGCCTTGTTGTGTGCTTGCCTTTAAAGCCGAGTTTGGCGATGACACCTATTGTTGCACTAAGCGTGATCAAACTCTTATATAATTTCAGATCCAGCTTGTTAGTCTGGTACATTATACTTTTGGACCATCGAAGGATCGTCTTGCATTTAGCTTAACCAGTAGCATTTCTGGTAAAATTGGTATTGTAGTACCGCATTTGGCGAGCTCATCAGCCTAGGACACCCCTCGCTGCACTAGATTTTATCGTGCTAGATGCAAGATCACAATATGTTCAATATCTTCAGCCATAAGGTGGGCTGGCTAATAGCCCTGACTTCGGCTCGAAAGCCGCTGCAGTGATTAGAAGGACTGAATGAGTGGTCAATGTCAAGATCTTCCAAAAACCAATTCCCTCGGCCAGTGTACAACCGTCCTCGGAGCTACCATCCGCTATTATGTATTTGTAGCCCTTGATGAAGTCATTTGCAGTAGGCAATAGCCGTAAGCCCTATCTGGAACCTACTGCTTTTTTTTATGAGGAGAGTAGGCTACTATTTTCTCTCTGAAAAACTCAGAGCTGTACCATTTAGCTTGAGTGGTATCTGCGGTGACCTGTACGCAGAGGTCGAGAATTTGGTATGAAAACTGCTCTTACCAGCATCTCCAGCTAGCTGCCTCCAGTTTCGCACGCTAAGTTGCGGTCTTCCTCTACTGCGATATGCCTCAAGGGTGAATTCGAAGATTTTGAACCGCAGCTTTGGTGTTCATCCGCTCTACATGGCTCAGCCATCTCCGTCGGTGGATCTTTGATATCCCTGTACATGCCGTACAGTCCTTCGTTGTATTTCCTTGTACACTCACCGTCTATGCAGACGGGACCGAAAGTCATCCGAAGAATAGAAAGAAGATTCCACTGTGCTGTCAGGCAAAGAAATTGCGTCAAGATCTTCTTTGTGACTTCCTGATCTCTTTGCTGTAGAGCATCAGGGTGGTCATGTAGGTCCACATGTCGGTGTCTTTTAAGCTTTTGTTTCGAAGAGCCTGAAAGAGCGTTTCACCACTATGGACATTAGGTGAGTGACAGTGATTATTCAGACTGAACTGTGAGTATTGGTTGTCCAAAAAAAGAAAACACTTCATTGGATACTTTGAAGTCTGAGATCGCATTGTAAAGATTCGGCGAGGTAAGAGTTATGTCCAGAACTTTTTTGACGGAACTGTTTCGTTTGTTATAGACTACTAACTTACTTAAGGCGGCTACTTACTTGAAGGTGGCGCTACAGTCCGGGTGGACCTGGGCCTCAACCAACAAGCATCTCCAGACAGCTCGATCTTTAGCTAGCTGTCTCTAGTTTCGCACGCTAAGTTGGTTGAGGTCCCCTTCAACTTACGTGCGCCACCTGAGTCGCGGTCTTCCTGTACTGCGCTGTCCCTCGGGGGTGGATTCGAAGATATTACGGACCGTGGCATTGGGGTCTTTACCTACTAAATGTTCAAAAATTAACTCAGCTTTGGGGTTACTGTCTGTACTATCCGACAGCACTAAAGCTTACTTTTTTCAAGCAAACTCTTCTACTGCCTTCCGTAGGTGCATAGGTGGTGTGGGCTCATGGTCGTCGTAGCGTAGGTGCAGTACAATGGCTAAATTGTTAGTGCTGTGATGTGGAAGAAATGAGATGTTTAGGTTCGATATCGGAAGAATACAAGCTCTAAAGAGTGAAGTCTAGAAACGTATTTCCCTGCAAATGAGACTCTACCAGTTATCTAATAATGTTTCAATTATTATTCTGCGATTATTCGTTTCAAAGATGTAAGCGTCCCAAGGATACCCACTTCCAGCACCGAGAAGGACGTCCAAAAAAATGATTCGAAAACATAACAACAATTGAGAAGTGTATAACTTTGGTCAGAAATCCTTTGTGTGCCTTGATGAGTGTCTATTCAGTACCACATTCACTTTGTTTTGAGTTGCATTAGGTTTTCTTGTTCAAAAGAAACGAAGAAGATCTAGTGTCGTCGACACCAGAGACCAACTACACCACCACCTCGCCATCATCGATGACATCCCAGTTACTAGCAAAAAAAATGGACAAATCTTCCATTGAACCATGAGGAGGAGAAGAAGAACGAGTGCCTTTCTCTTTTAGTAGCTGATTTCCATCTGTGCGGTGCGCGATTTATTCGAAATGAATTTTTTTTTTTTTTTACAGATATTCCTCCTTGATACAGACACAGGCATACCACGGCTTCTAACCGTCTTGTTGGGTTTAATTTTCAATCGAAACATCGGCGGGGCTCACATTAAGATTTGCTTCCGTGCAAATAAAATAGCAGACGAGCTTGTTTTCCAATGAATCTTTGACACAAAGCGGCACTGTTGGATAGGTTATGTCACAAAAGCTACAAGACTCTAACGACTGTTGTTGGGAGTGGGAAGTGGCACTGAAGACGAACAGAAAGATAAAGAAACCATTCGTGATGGTGATGATGATAGTTGTTGCCACCAGATGGGGAACCGTCTTTGAAATTAGAAATACATTTGGGATTAGGTTCGCATGGTATGCAATTAACTTTTGATTGGATAACGAAGATAATGAGGGATGTGAGCACCTTGTTTTCGGATGTCGTTCTAAGTGGAAGCCTGTAGTTCATCATAGGGAAACCTGAGTGGTGTTTGGAAATCTATTATGCAACGTTGGATTTCAATTACCATAATCAGGTGTTTTAAGGTCCTCAGCTGAGGCTGACTGGTGAGTGAATGTTCACATTTGACTGTGATGACATCGTCCATTATGCAGGATCTCTTGGGCACAGGCGCTTCACACAGAACTGGCAGATCTTACTGAGAAAATGACGGGTAATTATGGATCATCCTTAGTTTCATAAAGTGGATACGAGAGTGGATGAACGACGAGTTCTCTGCGTCTAAAGACATCGTTATGGTTCTACGATCTCAAGTATTCTGATTGCTGATTGTATACGTTTGTCAACGCTGGCCAGATGGAGGCCTAGGTCTTTAGATCCATCCTGAAAACCGGATGTCGACTTGGATGACCTGTCTATGATGCTTAGTCTGGTTTTAGCTAGAACTGGACAGCTGCAGATGAAGTGTGTTGCAGTCTCTTTCCCTTCTTGAAGGGGATCCATAATTTCCTTGGCCAGAGATCTATACTGACCACTCTTGTCCTTGGCAGGTTGCAGGGGGTACGTTGGATAACCTGCCCTACCTATGGTTTGCCTCTGATAGGACGTGTGCGAAGATACCACTCTTAATCCCTCCGAGCAAGCGATTCACTACAGGTGAAACCATTCCTCTCCAGTTCGTAAGCTTTTTCAATGTTGGGACTAAGGCTAGAGATACTGTTCTACGAGCTCAGAGGTTACGATCGCCGACAGCCATTTGAATGTCGGTAAAGATTGCATGACAATGTATCATCTGACAAGTCTTGCTCGTGCTTCCGTCTGAAATACGCTTGAAGAGTCGGGTAGATGGAAGGATTTGGAGATATCTTGTTCATATGAGATAATATCTGCACCGAGCCCACAGTTCTTTTTAGACCCGTCAGTGTAGACGAGTTTATTGGTAATTCCGCTCGTCCACTACTTCCCGGTAGAAAGTCTGACAAGAAAATTTTTTGTTTGAAGCTCGGAGTCGAGCTCATGCAGTCGGTTATGACTAGTGTGTGTGAGCATTGGTTGCCTACGATTCCTCATCCGGACTCCAAGTAAGATAAACCTGATTCCATTTGAAAAGCTAGTTCAGATTATTCCTACGTTCTAGAACAATCTTTAAGTGATTGGGTGGGAGTCTGACTGTCATCACTGCAGATGGCCATCCCGTTTGGAAGACAGTCGGGAATTTGGCCAAATCTCTGAGCATTTGCTTCAGTACCGCTTGTAATGCTAGAGTTTTCTCTTGCTGCGAGATCTTATTTAAGGTAGTGCCAACTTTTGCAAATTGCTCAAGGAGGCGCCACAGTCCCAGGTGACAACCGTCAAGCGTCTCCAGCTAACTTGATCCTTAGCTAGCTGACTCTAGTTTCGTACGCTAAGTTAGTTATGGTCTCCTTTCACTTGCGAGCGTCCTCTGAGTCACGGGCATCCCTCGGGGGTGGATTCGAAGATTTTTCTGGGCTTAAACATTGCACTGCAAATTGATTACTCGTCCATATTGACATCTGTCAGTCACATCACATCACATCACTGCCTGATTGTCAGGATAAGGATACTTACTCCCATCACCTGATATACTGATTTGCTTGGCCCCAGACGAACGGTAGAAGATTAGAATCCATCCTCGAGACACCAGGACAGTCTCTCAGTTTTTATTCAAACAGTGACTTCAGTGTCATTTGTATGTAAAGTCGTGAACTAGTCCAACACGTATCTCTATCAAGGATAAACAGTATCAGTATCGGTTCGGTCTTTCTCGATTAATTTTGCCCAAGGATACCCCAGTTAGCTTCACATACTCGTATACACTCTCGTTTGAAACGCAACAATGGCAAATTAATTCACTGCAAACCCACTTTAATTTCCATATCTATCCAAGTATCTTTCGCTCACCCCACCTGGCGACCGCCCAAGATACTGCTCTTGATATTGAGTCAACCATACCACAATCAAAGCTTGATTGATTTATGAATATTGCGGTTGCGTCAGGACTAATCTACTGTGCACTATCATCACATCATATTATCGCTGTTGACATTAGCAGTGAGCTGACAGCGACTGTGCTCAACATTGAGTAAACAAATTGTCCACAAGCCGCAAAGCATCGGCTCAGGTATCACATTTCATATCCAAGAAGTTGAAGTAGCCCCACCGCATTATTTCTTGATTTCCGTTAATAAATCCCGAGCGGATATTGACCATATACTCGGTTGGATTAGTGAACCCTGGACAACAAATAGTTGAAATAGTTTTCCGCACAGTGGACCACCAGTTCGAAACAAAGGAACTACTGTCTTTGCGTGTTCGATACCCCCGATGAGATAACATAAATGTTGGCCAAAGCAATAATTAATTTAGTCTTGGCTTCCAGGTGCCTGAATTATGGAGAGATCTGATCCTTGGGGCGTGTGTGGTTGATGCTTGCATGTTCGGTAGTACTTCCATGGTGATCATCTTGATTTCATTGCGCGGAAAGCGATCCAGTTATTCGAGTTGCATTACGAACTGGTGTGAGCAATAACCATCGGTATTTTAAGATAAACATACTTTTTTTGAGGCACGCAATGTGTGGTAACCTTTTAGTGGCTTAATGGGTTCGAAACTAAGCGCTGCATAGCTTCCGTAAAAGGCGTGGTTTTGATGCAATAATTGATCGGCTAAAAGTTTGTTGAGATGCCTTTCGATTTCGAGATGCCACTTACAAGTAAGTGCGAGGTCTACCGTAAACGAGCTGTGGAGGAACAAAGAGATATCACATAAAAAAACCTGGCACTTGGCCTGCTGGTCGATGTCTACTATGGCCACAAGATCACTTTTACAGGCTATCGTACTGTGAAAAAGTTTTATCTGAGACATTAAAGCCTTATGTCCCCTTCTTTCCGGTCATCTTGCATCCTGACATCTGCGATTGCTTGGTCTTTAAAAAGAAGATTCAGGCTCCCTAAATCTCAAATTCAATGGCCAGATTGGAGTAGACTTTCCTTTAGAAGTATTCTTGTCTATTGCCCTAGCCAATACTGACTATGGGTCCTGTCTTTCCTTGTACTTTTTTGCTGAGACCTTAATGAAGAAGACGTTCCCTTTGTTTCTCCTTAAGACTTCTGTTACGCTGGCAAAGAGTTGATGTTGAAAAATCATGTATTTTCTATGTAATCCTTGCGTCGTGGGAGAGAAAGGCTGAAGCATGCTGAATTTATGCAAGTGAAAGCACCCTTGTCCCGTCAGGAACTCGCTTACTTACTTAAGGTGGCGTTCCAGTTCGACGTGGACCTGGATTTCAACCAACAAGCGCTCTTAGCAAGGTCGATCTTTAGCTAGCTCCCACCAAGTTGGTTGAGGTCTCCTTCGTGCACCACCTGAGTTGCGGTCTTCCTTGACTACGCCGTCCCTCAGGGGTAGATTCGAACATTTTCTGGTCCAGAGTATTGTTGTCCATTTGCTCTACATAACCCAGCCAGCTCTGGCTATATCAATGTGGCTGTACAGCCCGTACAATTCGTCATTGTATCTCCTCCTCCACTCATCGTCTACGTAGACGGGACTGAAAATCACCCGCGGAATTTTGCTCGAGAGATGGCTTTGCTATTGGCGATTCGATTGGCGAAGCCTAGCTTTATGGCCGGGATTCCAAAACTAAACATCGCTGTTTATAGCTCCTCTCTCTCTAAATGCTGTCATGTGCCGCCTTAAACTGACGAAGAGGTGATGGGTATCGATTTGAAGCTCTTCTCCAAGATCTGCTGTAGTGTTAATATTTTCTCGATTGTGGACTTTCCTGGCCTAAAGCCACACTAATATGGGCCGATCAGGTTGTTGTCGAACGGCTTCAGGCGTTCACACAATATAGATAAGAGCTTGTACCTCTGTATTCGGCGTAGTTCAGAGGGTCTCCTTTCTTGAGGATCGTCAAAAACTGGGCTAGGTGTTAATCCAATTCTTCGCTTCCACTTGTTTTATACAGAAGGACTCCAGCGTTCTTGCCACTCAGCTAGGCTTAGCATTCTTTCTGGACTTCCAGGCATATTGCTATGTTCTTCTTCACTATAGTTCGCGCAGTACTGACATTGCTGTTCGTTTGCGAGGGTGGCGCTAGAGGTAGTATTCATGGTCCCGGCCCAGATCGATACCGTGTATAGGATTATTGATGAGACTGCTCTGGACTGAAGCATTCTTTGGCAATGTCCTGGGCCTCCTCTAGCGCGGCACTCGAGTTTGAATCTTTGCGACTCAAATATAAAGGATGCTCCTTAAGTGAGAGCCCCGTGTCTACTATAATGCCTAGGCATTAGGCCAATTGTCTATCTAATTCCTGTTGCTTATAAAATCTGCTTCAGTTTTATGTTCTGCTTGTAGGAGACTAACCTATTCCCCAATAATCCTCTACATCTTCCAACAATCTCCCCGGGTATTGAAAGCTACAGGATGCCATTGTTAATAATGCTCCACGGTAGTGGACCTAGCACAGAACATGTGGCATGCCATCAGTGGCTTTCGAAAGCCATATTAGTGTCCGGATAGTCCTCCCGTCCTAGTTCAATAGTTGCCTTCAGCTTTTTACAGATGATGCACTCTAAGATTTCCTGACCGTGTCCAACATACAGAGATGGCAAGACCACGAGGGCTTGTTGGGTTACTTCCAATGGGGGGCCACAGTAATTTTACATAGACTTTAACCATACAAACTCTCGGTCGCATTTCAGTAATAAAGACCGTATCTGTCAGTTGAAAATGCATCTAAAGACACTTAGATTTTCACGAATCAGTACGTACCTGTTCATCGAGTCAAAATGACCACTGAGTCGTAGAATTTTATTACCACTACAGCTTTGACTCGAACTATACTCCTACGAAGTAAGACCATGATATCCCCCCCACTGGCCAAAGAAAAAAAAAAAAAAGTAAAAACCACGATCTGCATCGCTGAGTACGCGGAGTACCTACTCGTACGTGCTCCGCGGTAGTTCTCATATTTTATTCAGAACCAATCTGATGACAAGCTGTTGTAAGACTCTACTCTAACCACTTGACAATTCGTATTCGTTTGCCTGGCCACCATACCCGATCGGTATCGACATTCAGTCGTTTGACGTCTCACATTCGCATTTGAAAACCGAATTCGCACTCGACTTGCACCATTTTAATGTATAAATCGATCCAAACGGTCCAAACGTGATCGCATTCGCATTCTTGCGACACCAAAGAAAAAAATTTACAAATACCTCCGTGGAACAGATTTTGTAACCTTTCTGTAGACTCAAGAATCTGGCCAATTATGCGGGAAGTCTGCTTCCTCGAGTGGATATGAATAACCGTGCCAATACAAATAAATCAAACTCAGCTCAATACTTATACATACATCTACGAAGCCAGAGGGTGGACAAAATTAATGGTCAAGGTGCAGGTCATATCACCAAGCGCGTTGTAAATTGGAATCTTTAAGGCGATGCTCTGATTAGCAACAAACACAAAGCCCGAAGGGTGTGTTAAATTGTATTTTATTGACCAATTGTAGATTTATTAGCCTCCGGCTCAATGCAAAAACGGTTGTAAACATTCTGTAATGGTGTGTAGTAAAACAAAAGTACTTCACAAGCTTAATTTAATGAGCGCTTCTGTTTTACTAGGGGTCATGAGCGTGTGTTGTAATTGAGGCTATCTTCGAAGAAGCAATCAATAAGTAAATCCGTTGCAATTATTGTTTAAACTACTCATTATGCTTGGGTAATACACGAGTAAGTTTCGTTTACATTGGTTGTAATGGAGAGAAGGGATTTGGTTTTATGGGGCGACCTTGAGCTAGTTTGAAGAGAAAATGGAACTTAGGATTGCCAGATAGACTTGGACGTTGTTGTGTTACACTGATTTGACCTAATAATCACTTTACACTTTAGGAACTGCAGCTCGAGACCTTTGAGAGCTAGAGTAAAACTTCCCTTTAATGGTGTCTTCCTGGAGGTCTTGCATCGGAGTCCTACCCCTACAATGTCAGAAAACAGTTCAGTCGTAAGAGAACTAAAGGCGAGAGGTAGAAGAAGATTTTGAATGTTTGTGGATTCTCATGTGGAACAAGTCTTGTAGTCATATGTAACGGAAGCACAAGACGCTTTCTACCCCCCCAGCGAAAGTATGTAAGCGGGGCTTATAACCCCGTCGGGTGGATACCCTTGGACAAAGTTATGTACGTCAACTATTTAGGGGAAAGTACAGCG
This sequence comes from Criorhina ranunculi, assembly GCA_951813785.1. NCBI lineage: Eukaryota > Metazoa > Arthropoda > Insecta > Diptera > Syrphidae > Criorhina > Criorhina ranunculi. The sequence continues at coordinate 27,913,476 of OX638385.1, read as the reverse complement.
AGCAGCCTGCCTTTGCATTAGATCCTAAGCCTTCGAATTGTTAGAAACCCATTTAAGCTCTCTTCAGCTAGGTTCAAAAGAATGCTTCTTCATGTACGACTTTAATATACATACAGTCTTCCCGCTGTCAGGTGCTCCAAAGTACTCAGTAGCCTGAACTCGAAAGTATTTGAGATTCACAACATCTTTGGCCCTGTTCTCGAGAAGATACTTCGTAAAGAGGTCTTGATAATTATCTGCTTCTTTAACTATTTCTAAGACTTTTCTTTCTGTTCTCCACTACCTCTGTGCAGTTTTTTTTTAGGAGTCGTAGTCATTTGAAGATCAATGCTCTATGCATCACTGGAATCACTGGAATCACTTTCATTAATCAGTCTTTGTAGCACCCATGCACGTTCAGCAGTTGTGATTAAGTCAGCGGGGGTCTGTTAGTGCCATGGGAATGTGCTACACCATTTTCAGACATAATCGACCCTTTGATAAGCCTTTATTTTCTTAAACTCAACCCTACTCTTGCCGTCTTCGGTTATACATATCTCGCTCGTCATAATCCACGACACAACAGCGGTACAGATAGCGCATTAAAGACACTCGTATATACTTTCTTTAAGGCAGCCAAGCAGCTTGCAAGGCTCTTTAGTCCCATCAAGACTGGACACAGCGGCATTACTGGACTATCTGGCCCTGAACCTACTTTAGGTTTGCTCGTATCTTCGGTTAGGGCTTCTATCGTAGGTGACATGACTCTCCAGGATGCAAGCAAACTGAACAGATACTTCCTGATTGTAAAGAGTCCGTGTTATTCTTCCTGTGTCTCAAGCAGGATTGCTGGCAACTTATTTGGGTGATTATGGGACACTACGCCCTTGTCAAACATCTTAACGTGTTAGGCTTAAGCGACACTTGTAAGGACATGACGCTTGTGATACTTGTGGAGAGGGTGACGACACTGCGAAACACTTTCTATGCGATTGTGCTGGCTGATGTGATGAATGCTGGTAACCAAAGCTCCTTTTCACTGAAGCACTTACCCGACTTTCTTTGAAAGACAATGACAAAACGGTAAAAGGATTCGGTATCCAGGCTACGGTACAGCGGGAAGAAGCCTTTATTGCACTTTGTTTCTGATACTCACGCTTACAATTTCGCTGAATACTGATCCAACGTTTGTCTATGTACCAAAGACAAGCAAAAGACTCAATCAAAGAAGACCATGGGGGTCCTTCCTAACTAGCTACAACTCCGACAAATTCGTTGGTTGCTTCGATCGTAGCTGAGAAGTAAGCCTGGCTTTGACATTCTTGTACTGAGCAAAGTCATTTATGACTGATAGACCGGACTCTGATCCAGGCTTAATTTGGTTGCTAAGTTTGGAGTTGGAAGAACCGCACTTGCCTCCTTAGCACGTTGCAAGAACACAGCATCCATGCTGCGACTTCTGATTCTCAGACAACCAAAGCTCGCTTTAAATTCATCTTAGATTGTGGAAGCCCTGCTCACTTTAGTCACAGAGCACAAGCTCTGCTTCTCGGAATGCTCACTGATAAAATAATCTTCTTTGGGTTTTTTTTCCCAAATCAGATACCCAGAACCCGCTGTGAATAACAATAAGTGAGGCTCCAGTAAGTGGTGCCTCTGCCACTAATAGTCAAATAGAGATCCGTTTGCAAAAGAATTTAGAATTGCATTTGGATTTATTACTCTGCAACGTGTTCGCAATAACCAACAATAACCGTGTTCGGTATTCAGGGCACCCAGACATCAGAGGGGACTGAGTCGTCTACTCAGCTACTTTGCATACGCGAATGTCGCTGGTGATGGCAGACAGGAGACACCAAATGAATTTCGGATCACCATCGTGTTGCGCAATGACCATAAAAAAAAAGGTGAAACCAATTGGAATTCACTAAACGTCAATCAGCCAAACAACAGCCGCAGTGAGTTCAAGGTGCTAGAGCAACCTTTAAGTCGTAAGACGTGCCTCAACCGCCAAAACAAAATCAACATGATGTTTTACTGACTAAAATTTATCGATCGCTGATTAGGAGTATCTGGCGACGATAAAATGGAAGCGGTTGTTTGTAATCATTGCGAAGGCACACTCACTATTTGTCTGGAGACGAGATTCTGGTTTTGAATCCCAGGCTTAGAGGCAGCACACACAAGTCGTGTGAGGATCGAATGAATTCGTACGCGCACAGTGGAATGACAACCGAAAATGAGATTGGGAAAGATGTCGTTGCGCTTCCGATGTGACAACATGCGGCACGGGTACTGTGCTGGAGCATATCAACTTTCGGAATTGAGACCTTGCTCTGATTGGAAAGTGTTGCACATCTGTGCAGCTCGTGAGTGGCAGAAGGAGAGTGGCCAAATCGTTTTCTATCCGTTGGATGTTGAAAGCAGGAGGATAAAATGGGACGCTAATGGACACACTCATGAGCCTGATAGCATCATCATTTGATAATTTAATAAGTGAGTCCATTCAGGACCACCAATTTGATGTGTTGGTTGGCTAAGATGCGGAGGCTTGGGCTGCAGCTGTGGCGGAAAACGTTGAAGGCTGGGAACTTGTATTTGTTGATGCTGTCTTACCTACTTACCAACATAGGTGGTGTTACAGTTCGGGGTGAATCTGGGTCCCAATCAAGAAGTCTCTCCATTTAGCCTGGACCCCAGGGTTTTAGCTTATATAAAACGAGAATGTCTGCCAATCAACAAGCTCTTCCATTTGCCCATGGAATCGTCGAAGATGCGTTCTACCATTCTGCATATGTATTACACAGTTAATTTAAAGACTCTTTTGGACGGAACACTCAGCTACTCCAAAGTGCGTATCTTCCTTACTCGACGCTGTATAGTCTTTTAAGTTTTTGATTCAATCCTCTCCTCCATGAAGTGCCAATGAAGAGAGTACCATAAAGCGCATGAAACATTCTTCTTGATTTTAATAAGGTCCACACCTTTGCCGCCATTAGGCAAGACTGGGGTGGTGAAGGTGCACAAGATTGAAGGAAGCTGTACGACAACTATTTGCCCAGCCGATTGAAGGTCTAGATGATGTATTTCTGACCTTGAATAAGCAGTGAAAGTTTTCCATCGGCATCTTATTTAAGCGCATGAGTTTGGATGGGATGCCAAAACTAGACAAGACGCACCCCGTAGCCTTAAACAGTTGAAATCTTAGATTATTTTGCTTCAATTTTGATACAGCTGGATGGTTCGAGTAGTTCAGACCATGCCCGATAGCGGGATCGTCTTTTACAGGTCTGCGCTTTAACTAGGTGTTTCTATTTTTGTTTTTGCAGGCTACGATTGGTTTAACAAAACCTTCAGTTGTCTTCTTTGCCGCACCTCAGGACCTGCTCTGGTCTGGAAGTCTGATTGACTTGGATCGATTTGGCGAATAAAAGAACACATCCGTCCGCAGATTAGTATTCACATCTTGGAAACATCAGTGTAAAAGATTATGATTCGTGATCCTTCCTCCACTTATCTCTACTTGAAGAATGACTTGAAAATGGTGATCTGTGATTGGATCTCTAATCGGCTCGTGGCCACTCTTTGCTAAGACATCTACTTACTAAGGAGAGAACTCCAGTGACACACATGGTGAGTCGCATGAACCCAAAGCTCGTAGTTAGTTCACTTTTCGGCGGCTTCGTAGTCGGGTTCATTGGTTGAGTTTTACGACAGAACTTAGGGAGTCAAGACGTAGCTTCTCGTAAACCATTTGAGTTGTGTGTTCCATACTTTACGACGACAGTTAAATGAGATGAAGGCTTTTATAAATTTTTGCACGGTTTCTCAACCAGCGACAGCGACATCTTGGCGTGTTTCTAGCAGAAACATACTTAGGTTTGTGTATTGGCTTATGTGAAAAACTCGATCAGTATACAGGGATGTTTGTCAAGTATTTCTATGGCATGTGTCAATTTGTCTGACAAACTTTTCATACTTTGCATTCCCATTTAAGTCGATATTCAGACAATGTATCTAAAGCAGAATGGTCGATTCAATTACCCAGAGATGTCCTATATACTTATTCAAGCTCATTAATTCCTTCATATAGCCACTGTCCAATGTCCATTGACCTGAATCCATCATGTCCATACAAAAGGCAATCAACTTGGTACTGCATCACAGCCTGTGGCCAAGAAAGAAGAACTCCTACTCTCCAACCAACCGAACTGAAGTCCTGCTATCAGCCTTCAAGATCTATTTGTTCTCTGCATAAATAATCACTAGTAGTTTGTTTGTGTTGTCATTGGATTTGTCATCGCTTTGGGGCAAGCGGTCTTTTCCTGGCTTTGCCTGCCTAGATGGTTGCTCTGTAGAATGCAGTACTCGGAGCACATGGAGAAAATCGTTAATGAAATGTTAGATTGCAAATTATCCGCATGTCGCAAGCTCTGGAAGAGAGGCGACACACATTGCACCATTGATCTTTGCGTTTAAAGAATCGCCCCCGGCATCAGCGCTGTGATGCACGTCCTTGGCACTGTGATCTTTTTATGGCATTGCATGCTACAGTGGAGAGTCATTTGTTTTAAATATTCATGTCGTCGTTGGGCACAAAGAGTTGAATCACAGACGTGACAGATTGAGGACTGTTTTGTTTCGCTTTGGTAGCAACATGTTGAGTATTCTCGTAGGAAATAGATGTGCGCCTTAAATGGAAGCCTAACTACTTATGATGAAGGCGAGGTAAGACAATGTGCTAGTTAAGAGAACTATGGTCTACCTCTTCTCTTGGTTTATGCAGCTTCTGTAGAAGTCAATGCTTCCAGTGTCGAGAAGATTGGAGATGCAATTTCTATCTTGGTAGTACCTTCGTGCACGAGTGCGGTTTAAATAGGGATTTCTTAGCACGTTCAATAAAGCACTCCTTCAGTGGTAGCTCCTTGTCTAGGCTGAGTCCTAACAACCTAGTGGTGTTTGAGGAGCTCAGGGTTTAATTCGTTTCTGCTGCAATTAGAACTTGAATATGGTCAATCTAGTTTCGACCTTGTAACTGATGTTTAGTTCAGCACGTTCGGATAATGGTTAGGTTATATTTGAAGGGCATACTCCCACCAAATTTTGCAAACGAGTTGGTGTATGATCCGAACTCTGTCAGCTAACTTGATGGGCTTGACGGGATTCTGTGCATCATCGTCAGTGATGAAAGGCTCGACAGTGGATTGTGATTCTACTATGTTGTTTTTTTTTTTCAGGCTTTGTAGCCTACGGCAATATTTTCAAGTTTAGAAGGGCATTTCTCTACCAACTCGAGCGCTCGTCCTATGCTCATAGGTTTTGCAAGCAGCTCAGATGCATATTTTGAAGCATAAGCTTGACGGCACTTATCGTCTAAGCATGGGTGGCACTTCTGATGGCCTCCAAGTAGTATCGCTTCTGGATTTTGGGACTTGATCCTGGTGGCGACTGATTGAGACATACGAACGGCACTGGTATGACGATAAATTTTCTCAAAGTGTTTTCCTGGCGCTGGACTTTTTGGAATATACATAAGCATACCTTGACTGTAAGAAAGTTGTGGTCTTCAGTACGTTTGGCGTCTCGGAAAGTGCCAACGATCGTGTGTTTATTCTCTTTCGCGCTTATATCGCCAAAACGCCTGCAGACGTCTTACTTTTAGATGGAGCGCCAATAGGTTGTGGTCTATGAGGCTGAGGGCATTACGGGCGTGCCCTTTATTATATCATCGGCAAGCTTTCAGAAGTGTTAACGTATATTGTGTTTTCTTCACTTGCCAGCACATTGGTCTCTTCATTGTTATCGATGCCTCCGTATCCAGGGACCTAACAGAGTGACACTTCGGACTTTAAGGGGTTTTGGCTATCGCTAAAACTCTGTAATACACCGCCATGGTTTGGAGGCTTTGTTGATAGATTTCAGAGCGGGTTTGACGACCCATCCTTAATCTCAACTTTTTTTTAATAGAAAGAGTGTTTGAGGTCAGAAAGAGTGTTGTGAGACGCCAGTATAGAAGGCCAGTTCATTTTTATTGCCGACTTTTTGGTTTTTTAAGTAATTTCTCCTGTCAAATGATCAGATTCCTCCTATCAAGATACTGTAGAGGCGTGACCATTACGGGACTATGACCAGAGTCGTGGTCATACCTTACAGTAGTTTCAGCCAACATGCTGCTTCAGTACCGATCAGTACCGCCATTGGTGTTACTATTACTGCACACGGTTTCTTGATGCGGTCATCGGTGTTCCCTCTCCAGTTTAGTTTGGATTCTAAAATAACGCACACGAATCGTACTAATGGTTGAGGCCCACGTCCACCTAGGCAGCCTGGTGCTGATCCTGTAAGACTATGTTCAACTCAAGTCCATCGCATTAGATTACCTGGGCTTTAACCTCTTATGGACTCGTTGTGCACTTTTACATTGAAGTAAGTCCAAGTTAGAGCGTTATGAAAGTAACCGAGTTACATGCTACATACCCATAGGCGCAAACATCTTGCATAACCGTAGGCGTAAACTGGCTTTGTGCGGAAGCAATGCTAGTTCAACTTCTTTTGTTGTGTTATGAGTAAGTTTTTGAGCCTGATACTAAAAAGTAAGCTAGCTGGACACGCTTAGTGGTTGAGGTCTAAATCGACCCTAGACTCCAGCGCCACCTGAAGCTAAAACTAAAAAGCAAACAGTATTCAAGTTGTGAAGAGACAACTCATAAGTAAACAGCAAAAGCGAATGATGGTGAAACTTTAACGCGCTCGCTGGCTGTGTTGTTAAAAGCTTACATGCACTTGTTATTTTTTCCGACAGCTGCTCCACCATAATTTATTCCTAAAATTAAAATTTTCGAATACGCAGTCGTCCCAATATTATTCAAACGTCAAAATATTACGAAAATGGATTCAACTAAAGGTGCATAGATTAATCGCACTAAATTAATCATGGTCCCGTTTTTTTTTTAAAGCCAAACCCAGGAGCTCACAAATCAAAGCCTTCTCACCTCCAATTGCAACACCCAACTCCGTGTTGAATAACATTCGAAACTCCTTCCCAGAGAGATAGAGAAAGAGGGGCAGAGCCAGCGCCAGCGATGCGTTTCAATGTCCCCTTTTTTAAACAAATCTTCTGCAACGCGTACGAGTACTACAACAATCCGCGCTTGTAGCTTAGATATCGCATTACGGATGCGTTCGAATGGTCAAACGAAAAACATCATAAATCAATTAAACGCTAACTTTTCCGACGTTTTCTGTCTGTCTGTCGGTTCCATTTGTTGGATTTAATTATTTTCATTTTCTGGTCAAGCGACCGACCACGACCATCCCCAGTGCGTCTCGCTTAAGCACAAGATAATTGAACGGTGATCAGGTAACATCAGTGTGGCGGACAACAAAACAAGACTCGCGCGCCAGCTCTAACTACGTCACACAACAAGAAGTAATCGGTGTTGGTGGAGTGTATGTTGTTGACTCAGCCGGTTTGAAATCTTGTCGGCTTTTCACTTTAGTTACCACGATGACGATGTCAACAACACAGCCCGGCCCAGAGGCACCACCAGTGGCAGTAGATACAGACAATCCGCGAACCAGGGATTATTGAACCATTGAAGATGTTCGAATAAATTTTCAAGTGAAAGTTTCTCTTTCTTGTTTGTCGATGGTTGTTTTTCGGAACCTGTTGCCGAAAAGAAAACAAGCTGCGGAGCTTCGCTAAGCCTGTGTAGAAGTCGTCACAAAACAGGAAGCTCAGTCAGATGTGCAAGAAGAAATTTTTCATTTCACGAAATGATAATTTCCTCGTGGATTTCTTGATCTACTCGACGAGTTCCCTGATCGTTTCGTGAGATCGATTGACAGCCAAAGTAAAACACGAGCAGATGGAGAAGTCGGACTTAAGTGTTTGCGTGTGGGAAAATAATGCCGGGGTATTATCGGCTAATGGAGTGCTTCAGTGATCTTGGAGTAATTTTATAAACGATTCGAGTTTTATGGGTCTTACAGTCTGTGGATCGTTCACTTTGTCATTCCTTTTGGTTATTGGCAATTTGAAACAGTCTTTGAGTAGGTATTACCGCTTCTTTATGTTTTTATGAAGTAATCAGCGTCTTGAAAGATTCAATAAACGTTTAGAATTCGGTCTTGCAGTGCAGGCATTTAAACAGATGATTGTTATAACATTCTTCATCAGGAGGACTATGGTCAGATCATAAAGCTGAAGGTAATCCCCCTGCTGAGTTGATTTAAATTCTGCCTGCTTCTACGGCATTTCCCCCATCTATGTGTATCTAGCAAGGCTATAAGGTCAAATTCTTTACGGTCCTATCAACTGAGAACCTTGTGACATGAAAATACATGGATGTCATATCGGTATCGTCTTAATGTCACGCCTTATCAGCCTTCTACCGCCATCTAAAGGTTTTGTACAAAAATGAATAATCTGAGGAAACAACCATCAGTATTTGAGGTTGGTTTCCAAACTACTTCACCGGATCCATGAAAGGCAATGAAAACTCGGTGTCTACAAGGCGCTGTTATTCGTGGGACCATTGCTTACAGCAACTTGAGCACATCGGTCAAGTTATTGAGGTAAAGACTTCCCGTGTTCATAGTTTTAGGTCAACTGCTGATGTTTCCGAAAGTGTCCAAGCATGCTTACAAAGTACAGTCGGCACAGCACGTCGTACGTTAGTTGATTGGGTATTACAAATGCAAGCAGGTAACCCTGATTTTTCCATCTTTATGCTTGATTCCCTTAACGAGCTCTCGACCCATCAGGAGTCTCTGCTTAAGAAACCAGTCTTCTTTTATTCTCTCGATCCCAGGCACGTTGCTGCAACTCCTGCAGACCAAGCATTGGCGCTTGCTTGATTTTTGAAACGGAGTTTCGACCTTCCTTGTCATCTTAGACATGAGAGTTGGAATTCAAAGTGTCAAAATCACGGTCAACATCATTGCTTGCAAAGGATCACTGACTTTTGTTTTCCGAGTTTAGAGACTTCAGAACCCAATCGTAGCTGAAGTAGTAGTAGTTTTCTAAGGTTATTCTTGGTCTGTCACTGAGGTAACTTTTGTGGATTTTTTTGAGGATGAACTTCTTTACTTTCGAAGTTTAAGCCGCAGATAGTGACTCTTTCTCCTAAGTGATGGACAGATAATTGTTTATTCCTCGATGACATGTATTGAGCTTCGTCCTTTTTGACTTCAAGACTTCGTCAGAATTTTCTTCAATTGTCGTAAATGCCTGCACGATGAATCACTGGAGAAATGCCATTTTATTAATATCGTCTGCGTATCCTAGCAGCTGGGCACACTCATGGAAGATGGGGTATTTCGTATTGATGGTACACCTCGTATTTATTAGTGTTTCGCAGCATAGCTGGACAAGATTCCTCATCGTTAGACTGAAGACTAGCGATGAATGCTGTCATAGGCTGCTTTAGAGTTGACATGGTGGTGATTTAGTGTTAGAAATTTGGTCTATAGTCGATTTGCCGAGCCGGAATTTACGCTGGGACGTGCCTTTTATTGTGATTCAAAAAGGCTCAAGACATTCACACACTATGATGGATGCTGTTTAAGTCATTACGAGACATACGATCGCTCTTTCTAGTCGTCCACAAAGACTTGGTCTATGCTACATACCAAAATATCGCCTCTATATTTGATAGCAATCTATCAGGATGGATGACTTTATACGTCTTGATGATAGCTAAGCTCACTTCCTATATACTGTGAGAGGAGATCTGTTCATCGTCTTGATTTGGGCTACCATTCCCTGCAAGTGGGTTACAATTTTTCTCAATACGCCCAAGGGCCTGCATTCTCGCATTCAATTAAACAGTCAATTGCTTGGCTCTCTTCGATATTTTTGAGCTAGAAAGTCATGTGGAGAGGGTGTCTTCTTTCTACGCAAGAGGTTTCTTTTTCTGTAGTCTTTCGGTTCGATACTCTTTTTTTTCTTTCTTACAGCACTTCTTTGAAGCCTCTTCACATATCATTGTGATGTCCTAGAATGTGGTTCAATATGCATCCTTAGCTGTGATTGGTGTTTCTGATCTAGCCCCTCACATTTCTTTCATCGCAGTTAAGGCCATCTTACTTAGACTGCGAGAGGACAGTTTCAAGCTTTTGAGCTGCTTTCGGGGTATACAACGTACGAACAGTTGAGGAGCTGACTCTCAAAACCTGGTTCATTGTATTTCCAGGTCGTGTTGTCAATTGTGGCATCTCTCTTATGACTATGTAGTCTCTTTTCAAAGATGGAAAGTGGTAAGTGCTGCTAACAGGGCACAGGTTAGAGTCTCAGCAAAACAACGTTTTTCGCGGCACTATTTCTCGGCAAACATTAACAAATCTCTGAGAGTATAATCGGTCATGAAAAAAGCATCTGAATCCGTCGTTTGGAGTCGGCAATGAAATTGTAGGTCCTCCCTTCCATTCGTGCGAGAAAATATGGCACGCTTTACAGGCTGTCTCATGACCCCTCTACAGGCTGTTGCGCCAAATATTATCTATGGCAACAGGCCGACTTCGAATATGTCGATGGGTTAAGGTGTTCATGAAGCAGTTCGAACTAGGAATTATGGATACCACCCGTTGATTCTGCCTTGAGAGCTCATTTGCTACCGTTTTGACCCAAGGAAGAGTGAGGTAACTATCTATATAGTTAACCGCTACCAATAGGATTGGAATTCTATCTCCAGTTGAGGTCCTCGGCATCCGTAGCTGAGTACGCGTGTTGAAGAGTAAGATTTGGCACACAGAGATTGCTTGTGTCCTCTGGTTGGCATCTAAGAGACTACACTGTGCAAATATATACTCGTTAATCTTCGCAAGGAAGGTTTTCCTGCCGTCAGTTAGGTACTCAAATAATGAAATGTTTACAAGCCTCTAACTCCATTAAATCTCTAACGTGATCTTTCATTGCATCGTTGAAAGTCTCTAATCTTTTAAGTGCACCGAATATGCTAAGCACTAGGAAGTCGGAAATAAATAAAATAAATTGGAAACCCCTCTCTGATTCAATTGATTACCCAACACACACCGTAAAAGGAAGAAAACACTAAAAGAAAAAATAAACAAAACAATCAATCCCTGCACATTGTTTTCCTCGCTGTGATCGTTAAACTAGAGAAAAAATCGCAACGACTTGCAGCACCATCTCAACAATGCATCTGTCGTCAACCGTTAACTAGAATCGCCAGATTCATAGCTATAGCCAGAGCTCTCTGAATTGCGTAAAGTGCCAGCTTAAGTCCATTTTGCAAGTCGGAATACAAAAGAAAGTTAATTAGGCCGGGCTACACTATTTATTAGATTACACATTGTTATCCAACAAAGGTGTACCGTGAGCATGATGTATCTAACAGTCGGACAATAAAAAACGTCTCTGTTTTGATTAGTTTGTCTTGGTATGCCCAATCAATGGCGGTGAGGTTAGGTAATTTCCGAACGTATGAGCAATAAAATAAAAAGAAAAATTGAAAGTGAAACCGTTTACATATGTAGCTGCTTCCGTTTTGGTCTAGATGTTCAAAGAAGATGTCCAAAAAATGCTTCACTAACAACTTAATGATAGACAGTCTAATTGCATATAAGTACCCGTATGTTGCATGGCTAAAGTTCATTGTAAGTTACTCAGGTGTACCTCAAGGCAGTCAACTAGATCGAGACTATTTTATGTTGTTCATTCTGGTGAGACATTCACTACTCTGTTTGTTGGGGTTAAAGATGTTTTTGTGACACAAAAAAAGGTTTTAAGCCGTTCTATTGTCTTAAGGCTTGTGATGAGGTGCACATCTGGACGCGGTAAGTGTTTTTTTTTTTTTGTAAACAACTTTCAAGTTTGCCATCCTTATATGGCATCCAATTGAAGGTGGCTATTGTAATTTATGTGAAGTATTCCACTAAAGCGTTGACGTTGATGTTACTTTTCTTAGAACGGAATAGCTACGATATGTTACAGCGTATGGAAATATGTAATTAAGGCTGTTTTTCTAGAGTAGGTACGAGTATGTGGCATTAAGCCACAGATTCGTTTTTGTTGTCATTAGCTGATGGAAGTAGATCATGGAGAATAGTGTGGGTCTTGAAGGAATGCACATGCACATGCACATGTTGTAAAGTTCAAAAGTGTGCTGAGCACTTGGGGCAAATTTAAGTGAAGCCTCACATAGGTTTTTAATTCTGGAGGTCAACTGTATATGACAGACTCAGCGCAGGGTTGAAAGCTACAGAATTGTTCACTTTGAAACGGAAGAAGGGCCTAAGATGAACAAAATCACGGAAAGAGTTCCTCAATAGTCAGTTTTTGGACCTATTCTGTGGAACATATTGCATACTGAGAACGTCGAAGCCGAGTGGAGTGAACATCTTTTTCTACGTTGACGATTTTGAAGGGGTGGTTGTAGTAAAACTAGTGGAACAAGTGTCTGAAAACTGCAGCCAGACAATCGGAGTATTAGGTCAGGAACTGTCAGACCACAAGACGAAAGCAATTCTAATAAACAGCTGGAAAACCTTCGAACACCTTAAGCATTGGCTAGATTAATGTCAAACATTGGAGGACTAGCCAATAACAAATCTGCTGGCGTCTGTAAGCAATGATGTGTCGGAAGTCCTATGAGACGTCTTCAGTCCCCCGGTTTCAGCAGAAAAGATTGGTCAAATTTAAGGCCGAATGTTGATCGGTTTGGAAGTGAAAAAGTTTGCCAAAACGAATCGGAAGACAAGTGACCTACCAGCGAAGCGAGGCTAGAGAATCAGAACGACAGCATAAGTGGAACTCTACAACCAAAGCAAGTTGGACACATAGACTGAGTAGTGGATTAGCAGAAGACAGGGAGAGGTATACAATATCTGTTGAGGAAGGGATGCTTCCAAGAATACTTCTGCATATATAAGCACGAAGATGACCCATACTGCTTGGACTGTGAAGGCAAAACCCACAACGCGGAGCATGTTCTGGTGGAATGCCAGAGATATACAACGGCTAAGTGAAATCGAGAAAACCAGGAAGGAATCCAGTTTGCAAAATCCAAACACATCCGTCACGTCCCGTGATCACTTTGATGTCAGTTTGGCTGTCTCATGTGATTGCAACGTCTGTTTTGAGATTATTGAGTTCGGCACACCTTTTCATCGCATGGATTTCTGGTAAATGTGCCCATTTGTTCTGAGTGCTTAGTTCTTGACCTCAACACTTTTGCACCACCTCCCTCAGATACTTCTTATCATGCTATCCCTGCTCTTTGTAGGTAAGGCAGTAAAGTTGTCTAAGCTTGCAAGATTTACTGCAGATCTTCATTTTAAAGAGTTGATTGAACAATCGCAGAGGCTAGTTGGCTTTGCAGGGCTCTGTGTCACGCTCGATGGAAAGTTCTTGAGATGTCAATACTAATAGATATTGATTCCCCGTGTTATTTGATGGCCTACATCCATAAGACAACTCAGCATCAGGTCTTTGGAAGGGCTTATAGCCAGAGGCAAGACTTTACTAGACTCTTGTTGGACATACGGATGTATCAACATGCTTGAAAGGAGTTTTATCACAACCAGCTTAGACAGGAACAACATTCGGCAATTATGTAGGCAGGCCAAGCAAAAGCTAAGCTGGCTAAAACACCGGAACGGCATGCTCTTCAAAATAGCAAAGGGAAGGATGCAAGGTTTTGGTAGGGTGCATGCACCTAATCATCAACCAGGCATGGATGGACGAAAGTTTGTCCGAAGACTGAAATATCAGCTCCATACGACCCATCTACAAAAACGGCCCAGCACATTGACTACAGACCAAACCTTCACAGTAAGGCAAGTCCTGAAAGAGACCAACGAAATTCAAGTCGAGGCTCATCACCTTTTTCATCGACATCAAAACCATATAGACTTAAGCTTCTACAGGGCGGTAAAACTGATTTAGGTGTGCCGTTTGATGCTGGAAAGCACGCGGTGCAATTCGGAAATGGTTCTTCTAAACCTTTTTAAACATGCGTCGGATTCCAACAAAGAGATGCACTTTCGTTCGAAATCTCCAATCTTTTGCGGGAACAAAAGGGCGTAACGGACGTTTCAACACCAAAGGCACTGTCTTCAACAAATCTGTCCTTCTGCTGTAATATGCAGACGACGTCGATGTCATCGGTTGCTCCTAGCGTACTCTCATAGAGGCTTTCATGGCAATCGACGAACAGGGGAAACGAATATGCTGTTTTGTTTTTAATGCATTTTTATTTTTTTTAAATTCAGTACTCTTACTTGCTAGGAAAAAAACGCTTAAAACTAGCTTAACTAACTTAACTATGTTATACTAACTTACTGGCCCTACACGGGCACTCTAAGCGTAACTTAATTCTTAATATATGTCTTTCGACCTAACCTAGGAAACGAATATGCTTTGAACTAAATGTGGACAAAACCAACTAGATGTTGTCAACAAGTAAAGAAGCATCTGTCCACCGCCAAGGACAAAACATCACAACTTTGAAGTGGTCGAGGAGTTTACCTACCTCGGCTTAAACATCAACTCGACGAATGACACCCTAATGGATATTTGACGAAGACTTACCGTAGGAAGTGGTGCAGAGTGCTGGACGATATGCGAGGAAGCAGAGATGTCAGATGTTGAACACTTTCGACAGAAAAAGAGGGTGTATGTAGGCACTGATACAATCGTAAACTGTATGAGCTGTATCAAGATGTGAACCCAGTCCAAAAATTCAAAACACGAGCGGATGGACAGTAATGCTTTAACCAAGAGCGTTTCCAAACCGAAGTTCCAGACGATAGGTAGGGCCAAACTTCTATCGCGGATGCCAGAGTGCTTGGTAGTCTCTGCGGTGTTTCATGCAATTACCCTCAACAAACTCACCTCTTTTACATATAAGTGGTCTAGTTATAAGGTCTGGTAATAAGACTTCATTGGACCTTAAGAATTTTTATAACAAAAAATTAAATTTAAAACGCGCACATCGCATAAAATCTTCAAGATTTACGATACAAAATGTAAATTATCACTTAAGTATCTTTTTATCGTCACGTGTTTCCTATAACAACTACCACGTGTTTCTCTTAAGAACCAGGCAATTACTTAACACAGATATCACTCAAAACATCCTCATCTTCAGCTTCAGTCTTCAAATTGAATGAATAAGCTTAGATAACCTTGTAAGCGACGTCTCATTAAAATTTCATTAGCTGTTAATGGATGAAACTTTGGATGGTTTGCGAATAATCCATGACATTGATACCACCTCGGATGACAGTCAAATTAAAATTTGATAGCTAGCGTGTCTTAAAATCAGCAATCCGTGAAAAAAATTTGACAATTTGTAAACATCACCTACACTCATCACACACTCGAATGCCAAGAGTGAGTGAGTTAGGAAATCCGGTTCGAATGTCTATGCCTACACGAGACGTTTGTCTGCACAACTCAACTTGTGTTCGAAAGAGCCTTCCCCCACTCTGCCTGTCTATGTTCGGTGTGACAGTTTTAAAGGTTCGGAATTTGTTATGCAGATGTATAGACCCTCCCGCTGTTGTCATTGTGTCATCTTGTATATTAAGCTCACTGCATGATGCCTATACCACCTACACTCCAGGTGATCTTCATTAGCGGTGTTCATTACCCACACAAACACAGTTCACACCCCGAAATAACGACCACGATTAACGATCAACAGCCACAGCCAACTGCATTCCGTTCTTACGAAATCCCGACCGATCCGAGAAGATCAATAACTCCTCCATTATGGTTCCATTGTTCTTGCATTGTTGGCGGACGGCTCTTATTAATAAAGCAAATCATCACGAGTATCTACTCCGCGATCAAAGTTCAAAACGATCACATTCTAGGCAACACTACACCTTAATTCGCGTTATTTGAGGAGTAATGCCTCCAAAAAAAAAAAAAATTAATAAACGTGAAAGGGCGAAGATCTCAGCTCCGTATTCCGTCTAAATCAGAACGTCAGCGTTGGCCAATTACCCGTGCTGTAACTGGATTTTAAATGCCAAAAGATACGCGAGATGAGCTAGCGAAACTACGAGTAGGTATTTACGGCTGTAGGCCATTAACCATTTCACAAGAGATTCGGCTAATGCCGATGATGATTCGTATAAAGTATCGATTGTGTGTATCCGAAAGATAGATCGTAGTTATGACAGTCGAACGAGGAATTAATTCAGAAGCATGCAACCTGAAGTGGAGAAACAGTTTGGTCACGAAGTTTCCGATGACAATAGTGCATCAGCGTAAAGCCTTTTATAGATTTTCTAGAATGTATCTGGATCACGTTGGCTATCTGCTTAAAATAATTGCATTTCGACTTGTACAGACATTTTACAGTGTCGTCGTCGGTGATTTGAATGCCAAATTGTTGTGGATCTTGTTACTGTAATTATACTGTGATTGTAAGCGATCTTGCAATGAAAGTGCTGATCTGTGGGAAAAATTTAAAGCGTAGTGCAATTGGAGATGTGACCTTAGAGATGAAATACAAAACAATGATGGTTAGAGGGGAATGGCATTGGAAGTGTAACTAATATCGGGATAGATGAAATGTAGGGTCTTGGATGGAATGTGAGAATATGCTCGACACGGCTGAAGAAAGTCTCCAAATTCATCTGAAGGTGGGGCGTAGTAGAGGAAGACCTCGTGTGACGCGTTCTAGTTAAAAGAGACATAAATCAACTTAGATTGGAGAATTGGTGGCATTTAATGATTAAGTGAAGTGGATTCTTAAGCCCCAAGTTTAGAGCGAACTTAAGTCTCATCAAAATTGTATCTACGAAATATACCACTGTACCACCTACTAACCCTATCTATACGACAACCCTCACCAGAATGCTAAGCAAAATGGTGAAGGAAAATCTACTCTTCGACTTGAATTTTGCAGTTTGAAAGCTTGACACAACATTCGTTTGGATCAAACTTGACGGTGTCCACGTCTATAATTGCTACACTTCACCTTACTATCTCATGGATGACTTCGAAAGGTTCATACATAGACTAACCATGATAAAAGTAGTCATTTACATTTGTCAGTCAGCCAGTGTCTAAATGGAACCGTTTAAATACAGGCATGAGAAGAAGCAGCACATCAGAGGCTCGAAAGAACCTAGATGTAGATCTCACTGAAGAAGGCTCGATAATTGATCTTAAATTTGTAAGCAGCTTCGAGAATTAACGTTTCTTTTTGTATCGGGTACCGAGAAAAATTTGTTCGATTTTTCTGAGACTTGAACCGAAGTTAGCTTGTTTAGAAGTCAAACGTTCTAGCCACTGAGCCACGACGGCCACTTTTCTTCTGTGATAACCAATTTTTTTTATCGGTTTGCTGATGGAATGACAAAGTTTTTATTGCTTATCATCAAGTCTCACCACGCGAGGAGACTATACTTACGTTCCAGGGGAAAGAGCAAAGCTCGAAAGATCTTCAAGCGTGGATATATCATACATGTGACAACTTATATCCATTGAACGAGGCGTTCGGTGACCCTATCTAGAATGAAATGCTGTCTGAAGTTGTTCGATGTAGGTTTCCCTCTGGAACATGTAAGCGGCACTGTGAGGTCACTCTTTCGGGTTGGCGAAACCTCGGGTTGGTGCAAGGGCCTATCACTAGTAGCAGATGTTGCCTATCTGAAAGTAGGGCATTTGGAGGTACACAAAGTTGCACTACTTGCCACGTTTGGAATATTTTTCATTTCCTCAGCTGACATGGATGGTGCTTTGTCTTTGCTCTTTAGAATGAGCTTAGTATGCCATTTCGCTTTTCACCTCTCACAGCCAATTGTGGAAGTTATTTCTTGTACTACTTTCCAGTCGCGAAACATTGGTCTTGCAGAAAAGCCACCCTGACCTATGTAGCTGTGGAACAATGGCTTTATCAATCCACCAATGAACTCAATCTGTTCTGTAGCAAGGGGAATACATATCGGATTAGAGGAGCCGCTGGCTGTTATGGTTTTGACTCTCATGGTTTGCTGCTAGAGTAGAAGAAGTTTTTCCTTCCTATTGCGTAAGCCTCACTTCGGAACTTTTGTTGGTCTCAACGGATTTGGCGAGAGCCCGAGTACGCTCGAAGAATCCTTCTCTGACTAAGTGGATGTCACCATCTATGATAGGATTCCAACAGAGTTTTTCGATCGAGATTGTTGTCCAGCTGGATTGTACTGTAAGTGGTTGACAATTAAGCCCGTAAAAGTCCGGAAATTCTGTTGAAGTTGGTAGAAAAAGTTTTAAGTCATCTCAAGAGTGGCTCACATAGATACATCGTACGCCAATTCGCTGGCATCGAAACAAATAGGAGCCGATTCAGGATCTAACATAAGTCGCGATATTTTTCTCCGATGGAGGGTGGCCAAAATCAAGTCCTATACCCTTCTGTTCCCTGCTGCTTGGATGGGACCGTTTTTTTTGGTTTTTGTTTACCTTTTGAGAAAGCAACCCATGCCAAAAGCATTTCACCATCAGGCCTATTGCTCATTGTGTCGCTTTCGCCAAAGAATCCTAGGTCGTGCTTTACGTTTTCTATCCAGTCTACGTGTGAGATGTAGTGCCAGCTAATAAGCTATTTTCACCAAGTCTTTGTTCTAGTTGATCTTCGTCATGACAGCTTTGTTTTCATTTGCATTATGGCGCTGAATTTACTCTGACCCTTCCACAATTTATGTACAATAGTTCGCGTTACAAACCAATCACTGTCAGTAAAAAACACGAACGACCACCCATCGAGCGTTGGTAAGACTTCCGCAATCCGTGATTCAAAGTTGATAACCGTCTACAGAAAGCTCTTTGTAATGCAAACACATTTGTAAAATTCTTAAGACTAACCAAACAACTATTCCCAACGCAATGCGTAAGTTTGCGCCCAACAATTACCAAACGCAACGCACAATGGTTACTAACTTGTTAGAACGCCCACTTGGAACAAGGTAGGTACCTTCTAAAAAAAAAATCTAGAAAAACAATTTCATGGCCCACACTCCATTATCATGTCACAGTGAACTCAAGGCACACACAAAAATGCAGGAGCGATCTATTAGAGTACTATACGCCCTGGTGTCCATTGTTTTAGCTTTGTCACTTCGGCATGAAATTACCCCCCAAAGTACCGACCGATCATACGTATGTCCACCCGACGCAGGCCAAATACTTCTTTTATTTTTGGATTCTTTGGAAATAAGAAAAGCCTACTCATTCAAGCGGTCCGACAGCTGAAGGTACTCTGGTCATGGTCAAACGACGTCAGACAATAGATACAACAGCTATAGGCGGCAGAGAATTCTTCAGGTGGGCTTTTGTATTCTATTCGTACCTACGGCAGAAATAAATAAAATCTTTCAGATGTGCTTCCATTGTGTGGTGGTGGTGGTGAATGAGGAAGTGGCACGTCCCTAGGGGCTACCACACTCAATCAAGAGAACAAACGTTGGGCACTCCTCTAATTCTTGTTGCCGCAGATCACATTGGCATCCTTGATATACTTCCGTCAATCCATAAATTCTAGCCAAAGATACTCGTAATTAATTAGCATATCTGTTTTATTAACGGCGACGATGTTGATGCTGTCGGTACTCGGTAACTGGTACATCGCTCGGTTACATGCGGTTCATTTGCAAATTAAATTTATAACCAACGTTTGGTTGTATAGCTGTGTTGAGTTGAGCATCGATTCTGGGGTTCTAGATGAATGTTGCACGTTGTGAATGTGAGAATCTCAACCGGCAGCCGTGCACAGGTAAACTGGGTATTCGAATCAGTTTTAGTATTGTTTGCATAACTGGCTGTTATGTTTCGAGGCTTGATGGTTCGATGAGATAAGATCGTTTTGTTGATGAATTCAAATCGTTTTAAGATGTTTTTTGTTGGAGTGTGGTATGTGCAATCTGTCCTTGCCTCACGGATTGTAAAAGCGGGTTCAGTATTGTCTTAGAAGCAACGATTACGATGGTAGAGGTAGAGAACAAACTTGGACATGATATGAAGTTTATGTAACGTCACATTGAAGACTAACCTACTTGCCGATCACAGCGACGTTGCTTTTATTTGGGTACCGAGAAAGTCGACGAACTGACTAGAGAAAGAGCGTTGACGATAAAGCGAACCTCTGACAATACAGTGGTGGTCGCACTTACAGTCCGGGGTGGACCTGGGCCTCAACCAACAAGCCCCTCCAACAATCTCGAATGTAAGTTAGCTGCCTTAAGTTTTGCATGTTAAGTTGGTTGAGGTTCTCTTCCAGAGGTGTCACCTGAGTCGCGGTCTTCCTCTATTGTGCGGGAGTGAATTCAAAGATTTTCCAGATCCATCCGCTCTACATGACCCAGCCCCCTCAGTTGTTGGACCTTCACTCCTCTGGCTAAGTCGATGTTGCTGGAATCACCCTGCTCCACTCACGGGACCGGTGGTCACACTGAAAATAATTGAAACAGCAACCAAATAAAGGGATTGTCAAGATCCAGTGGGCAAATCTCCCGACGTGTAAAGTTCAAAGCAATTGAGACTGATGTTAGGACTTTGTTACAGAACACACTAACTTCTACGAATGCATGCATAGACAGAGGCTTGACCTTGGTCACTTCCTGTTTTACTGTCCAGCTTCAAAGGAATCGGCGATATCCTGGCTGGATGATTCTTCCGATTGCACACACTAATATGGACTTCATAATTGCTTTCTTACATCCTTTCCAACACACCATTCAAACCTGAGCTACGCCTATAAGTTCCGAAGAAAGGGATCAACACAATGGCTCCGGTAAACATACCGTACCATACATTGAAGACTACAATCAAGGAGGATACTGCCACAGGAAAAGTGCTACTAGGTTCGTTGTTGAGTTCAATTCTGTGTACGTCAAGCTTTTATAAAGAATGATCCAAATAAGCAACGACCCAATTGGGATTGTTCAACGTTGGATTGGATTTGTGGATTTAGGACAGAAGCGGTGCTAATCAGTAGCAGAAAGAACAAGGAAACAATCACTCAAAGAGAGGGTAGCACAAGATAACATCGAAGTACGCAAGGCTCTCGTATCATGAACATTTGGAGTAGTTAAGCTACAAAGCCAAACTCGTGCGCATTAGGCCAAGTCATGAAGGACCGATATGACCATATCGGTGTGCTCTACGGTTCACCAACATGGGATGCAGTCATGCAAATTAAGTCGTGTAAGCCCAAAATTAAGTCGAAATACTGAGTCTGTGCAATTGAGGTCTTGATATACCACACTGGATCACTCAGCTGCAATAGCTAGGTTAAAGAGGTTGCTGCATCTCGCCTTAACTCGGATCTCTAAGGACCCAGTTGTAATAGAAGGCCCATCTCCATCTCCATCTATTAATAGGTTCCACCTGATACGAGCAAATTCCCACAGTGTCACCTCCTTCTTCAACAGTGTCGCAGACGGGACAGTCGGTACAGTCTTACATGTTGAAATGCTTGGCAAAAGCCTCAGCAGTCTTTTCTAGGGAGAAACGGCAAGAAGGGTTTAGCGGGTCTACACTGTCGGGAATATTTGCCAGTCTTATTGGATGCCGTCAAAGATTGTACAGGATACCTATTCCTATTGATAACTGCGGCCTACCTAGATTCAAAATCTCTCCAGGGCTGTCCAATGGGCCTTTGATATCCTTTAGACCACTTATAGCCTGCTCTCTTGGTTGTTTTGTCTTGATGTTCACACTTTCGTCTGTTTATGGCAAACCTTCCTCAGTCCTTTGACAGTTCATTGGAATATTTATTCCAAATACACCAACCCTGCTGTGGTTCTTCAGTTTCTATTAGTTGTGTGTCCAATAAGGTCTTGGAGTCACGTCCAAAACACAATCTATCTCATAATCCGTATCTTGATTGAAATTTTATCTGTGACGACTAACTTCCATTTCCACCGTCAAAGTACTCATTGTGTGCACTCAAGTGAACCCGCAACTACTGCCCGCTCGATTTGGATCAAAATGACCGTGGCCATAGTCATTTGGTTGTACGTGCCCCAAAAGATTGGAAGTACACCGAAATGAAATTAAGTCAACTGAGCCGGAGATCTCTCTTTTTCTCTTCGTGCTACCAAAAGCGGTATCCGATACCAATCGGTAATTCGTATGAGATTACCATTTGTGCCCACAGAGTGCGCGCGTGCAGTGGCTGCATTCCGCATGGATGGTCGGTCAGTCTATCCGTGCCAGCCCTCCCCATTGCAGCATCGTCATCAGCATTTCTATGTCTTAATTCGATAGACAAAGTAGACGACCTACTCTCCTGGATTAACCGAGCTGAGCGGCATTTTAACGCTCATGACGTCAAGCACAATTAGCAATTACGTCGCACGGCTACACTGTACGTGGTTCTTACTAGTGCCTAAGTGATCCGGTGATCTATAGTCGCCGTGTACTCCATCGCGACTCGTAGGTGTCACAAATCAAAGATTCAGTCCACAGATGGAAGCCACGTTTAGCACTCGGCAAGTAATGATGACAATTACCAATGCTGATGCTGATGCTGACGCTGATGGAAGCACAGTGCCGTTACAA
This sequence comes from Criorhina ranunculi, assembly GCA_951813785.1. Lineage (NCBI taxonomy): Eukaryota > Metazoa > Arthropoda > Insecta > Diptera > Syrphidae > Criorhina > Criorhina ranunculi. The sequence goes on along the minus strand of OX638385.1, from coordinate 27,890,975 downwards.
ATCTCTCAATATTTGATGTCAAGAAGTCATTAGGTTGGGAACGTTCAACGCAGTCGCGTGTAATAAGTGTGAATGTAAATTACGTGGAGGTCTCGAGATACAGTGTATCCATAGTGTGCGCACTACACTAGCACGAGGGTGATATAAGTTAATTACTGAGGAAAATCGGTTATGGGTAATGGGTGCTTAAGAAGACTGTTGCTTCATGGCTTGGGCTTCATAGGGAAATGTTTTTTTATGGGAGGTAATTACTCGTTGTTTGTCTAACTGATGAAACCGTGTGCCTTTTTTTACCCGAACTTATTTAACCGATTGCAATTATGTGCTTGGAAAAGTTAGACAAAAAAGATGTTTGATTGGGAGATGAGGACTTGATGATGATTTGAGGCTTGAGCGATGATTGGCAGATTATCTGGATTGAGATTGGTTACGGAATCTGGGTTTCATAAATGTCATTAAAGCGATCTTATTTTTTTAATGCGAAATTTCGTAGATCGTTGCGAAAGATTTATATGCTTGACATACACATTCCTATGATACGAGAGATATTTCGAAATGGATCAGCTCATTGCGTCCCTTTTTGTCTCTCTTTCGTGAGTCGTCTTAGTCAGAGATGCCCTCTGCAGTTCTTTCCCTTATTGCGATTCCTCGAGCCAACACTACCATTCGTTTGAAAAGTATTTAGCCAATCTTCTGGGTTCTTATCTATTGGTGGTGCCGGACATCCATACAGTATATACTCACGTAACTGTCTCTATCGAGAAGACCGTGAAGTTTCCGTGCCATTTGGAAAACGCTACTACCGATTTTAGAGTTCTTTGAGTCATGCCTTCCAGGACAGACATGCCTGTCGACAGACACTTTTATCGCCATTTTGACTCTGACTGACTCTTTCCCATCTTTTCAGATCTTCATCATGTCCTTCACCATAACTCTATAGAGTGCTGTTCAAGATCCATAAACTCAAAGGCTGACTTTTGCTTCACCAGATTCATTCCTATTACACCAGCATATCATGAGTTTTCTGACCGAAGTTAGTGTCCAGCCATTTTGAATTGGACAGTCATTGACTTTTACGAACACATTCTTAGTCTGCTTCATGCGCCTAATCACTGTTTAGTTGTCCAAAACGAAGCCTAGACTGAGGTAGCTAGATCCTTCGAAGGAATATCTAATCCTGCTCTATCGTCTATTACGAAACCGATCCATTTAGAGTTCTGTGGTATCTTTTGGTAACTCTGACTCTTTCTCTATCGTTCATAGGCATATCATGATTCAGGATCCTTTTGCGTTTAATTAAGCCATTGCCGATACCTCCAATTTGAAGTCCACACCTGTTGTCTCAAAATTTGTATCATTCTACACAGGCAAGCCACTGAAATGCGAAGGTCATTGCACTGCAGTATGCAAGTGCCAGTTACTTTACTTACTTTGCTTCCAAGAGCTCTCGATCCATGAAGTCTCAATCTTCCATATTCTCTGATCCCGAGCACGTTTTCACCACTTTACACTTCGGTAGACTAAGCATCCTAACATCGGCGATTGCTTGATCTTCCAATCCGAAGTTCAGTTTTCATTGTTGTGTCGAACATGGGTGCCCGGATTTGAAAACTCTCTTAGCTGGATCACGGCCGTCAACACAGGGCACTGCCATGATACCAAGGGATCTAGGTCGAGCAAATGTAGCGTCCATGATTTTTCTTCTTGAACTCATAGTAAAGTTCGCAGTTACATCTCCTTTTCCCCTCACTGTCCTCGCACATGGGACCGCATGTCCGATGAGAAATTTTTCTTCCTAGCTTTCTGCTTATTGTCCAGGACTCAGCAGCAAAGAACAAGACTGATGTGATGATTGCTTTGTAGAGCATCCCTGTCGTTCTTTGGGTCGAGCGTTTTGAATTCAGTTGTTTTGACAAACTAAACTAGACAGTGGTTTCCTAGGGTCCATCTTGGCCAGATCATTCTTAACTACATACGAGTACGTCGAAGTTATAGGTGTCGATAATGACATTTTTCCCTAGACGCCGGACAATCTGCATTTGGGTTTGTCCTTGTGCGAGGTCTATGTCGTCTGCTTTACCTAACAGCTGGTGTTTCTGCATACTATCTATCAGACAATGCATTCATTAAGGCTTCTTCTATCATCTTTCAATTAAGATGCTTGAAAACAACGTCTTGTTGGAACGTTAATGCAGTTTTTACTGAGTGACACCAAGAATGCAGTTGATTTCTGAAAGACGTCTTAGACCGCCTGCATACCACACAAAATTTTGTTCGAAAGACACTCGATCGTTAATGAAACCCGAGGATGCAAGTAGACACAAATCAAGTTCCGATCCTAGGAAGTCTTCCTCTGAGTCTTGTCTCTTTTAGAGATCCAAGTATGACCTGGGATCCAGCTAAGAGTCAAAGAGTTGTTTATCTTGCGACCGAAAACATCCATGAAGAAGCGACTACACTGCATTTATGTCGCAGATTCTGTCCGAAGCAAGTCTTGAATTCAAGAAAAGACGTCTTTAAAATTACATCCTAGCTAAAGATTTAGTTTGATTGTGTCAGATGATATATCCATGGTGTCAGAGTTATAGGATAAGCATCGTGAAAGGAAGTCAAAACTCCAGTCCATCTTAAAAGGTAGATTGCTTTGATAGTACACCGTACCCTATCATATAGGTATCAAGAGAAAGTAAGTTAAGCTGTGTGTCTAGAACAGAGCCAGAAGTAGACACGCTGTTCTTTGCAATTTGACGCAACCAGCAGTCGCATATTTTCCCGAAAGGCCATTTCATCAAACAAACGACGCATATGCTATGAAAGGTCTTATCGAAGTAGCTTTTGTTGGGATAAGTCCCACGCCGCCGTATGTGTTCCGACTAAAAAAGTTTTCTATTCAGAATCACTACTCTAGGAGGCTCGTCTTTGGTCTGACTCGGCCAGTGCTTAAGAGAGCCTCTCTGGATGTTTTTCTATTTGGTTTGGGAGTAATGCTGGATAGAAAATTATCAAGACATGTTGTTTGGAAGTAATGCTGGATAGAATACCATCCAGAGAGGCTCTTCTAAGCACTGGCTGAGTCATACTGGTCATGAGCCTCCTTCTCGCAAGAAGAACAACCTCCGTTGTCCGTCGGTCTTACGTTGAAAAGTCTTTTAATGTTTTCCTTAACCCATTTGTCGTATCAATTTTTACAATATCGTTTCGTTAGACGAGTTTAATTAAATTTACACTCCAAAACCGTTACCTCACCTTCGAAAGATGAATCGATATCTCGGTTTGATGTTGCTTTATAATTTTAATAATAATTCTTTAACAGATAAGTACACTTGGTAACATTTCGAAATAACATCCATAAAGTATCATTAAAAAAAAATCTGCACAGTTTGCCAGATAGAATTACAACACACAATCAATCTCAGAAGTCAATTATATGGCAAATTAAGTTAAATGTCATGACCCATTACGGAAACAGTCAACAATTTCTTTAAACATCATGCCCACGGGTTAGTGTATGACCATAAGATAATTTTACAATCTCGACTTGTCTCTAGATACAACTGAGGGAGGCGCCGATATCGATCGCTTGCGAAGGCGTACGATTGAACTCGATTCAAATACGAGTATGTATCTACTGACACTAATTGAGATATTTTCAAACTTAACGTGAAACAATGGAATAGATATTCGGACAAGTAGCTTCGGGCTAGGCTTATCCTAATTTATTCGGTGGACAGAGATTTATTTATTCGTGAAAAATGACAACTTCTGATCGGTAGAACCGAAAAAAATCACACTTGTTCCAGTTAAATGGCTGTCAGGCGCCAGAATGGTTTAACACTCCATTATTTGTTGGAACAGCAGTGGGTCTTGCATAAAAAGTATCTCAAGCCTCCTCAGACATATGTGACAGTGAGTGGATTGAGATTAATTAATTATTCATGGGGCTTGTGTCTAGCAGCTAACAAATCATTTCACGCATTCACTGACAGAGTGGTGTCGTTTATTTGGGAGTGCTCACATTCGGAGGATTAAAATTCCTTTATTGTCCGCTTAAATGGCTCAAGAATTGTGTGCTAAGAGAGGCTGGTTATGGTGGTACACTCCTACGATTAGTTTGGAGCTTAGTCTGCAGTGCTTCCAAAATTTGAATGGGGTCATTTGTGATGATGATTAAGATGGAACAGAGACAGAGACTGGGATTGAGATTAAGACTGAGACTAAAACTGAGGCTGAGTCTGAGACTGAGACTAAGACTGAGACTGAGACTGAGACTGAGACTGAGACTGAGACTGAGACTGAGACTGAGACTGAGACTGAGACTGAGACTGAGACTGAGACTGAGACTGAGACTGAGACTGAGACTGAGACTGAGACTGAGACTGAGACTGAGACTGAGACTGAGACTGAGACTGCGACTGAGACTGAGACTGAGACTGAGAATGATACTGAGACTGAGACTAAGACTGATGTGAATGAGGACCAGGTACATAAAGCTTTCTTCATTTAGCCTACGCCTACGTTTCATTTTATACGCTACCAATGTATATTATCTCCGTCAAACTCTTTTCTTCTTGGTAAAATGGCAAGACCTCTCTTTGATCCCTCTGCGTCAAGTTTTACGATGGCAAGACACTCGTTATCTGGAATAGTAGCCTGACTTGCTGACACTGACAAAAGACAATGAAACACTTCAGTGATTACTTACTTAAGTGGCGCTACAGTTCGGGGTGAACCTGGGCCTTAACCAACAAGCTTCTCCTATTAACCCGGTCCTTAGCTAACCGCCTCCAGTTACGCACTCCAAGTTGATTAAGGTGCTCTTCTACTTGTGCGCGCCACCTTAGGCGAGGTCTTCCTCTACTGCGTTGTCTCTCCGGGTTGGATTCGAAGACTCTTCGGGCGGGAGCGTTGGTGTCCATTCGCCATCTTAAACTACCATACGTAGTTTTTTGATTACGTAACTTTGGCTTCTTGACATCAGCTATCTCTTGGGCAATGCCCTGTGCATCAGGATTTAAAGAATGTTCTTCTAGCCGTATGTCGTCTTGTAGCTTAGTCTTGCTTCGTGGTTGTATACATCCTACACCATACCAGTATTGGCAAGACCATTGATTTTTGGAGCAAATTGGCGCTTTCGAGGGTCAACTTCAGTCAAGTTGAGAAAGGACCCTTCTGTGTTTCTCTAACCGCATGTTTTTTTCAATCGATTTCACTTTTAAGGTCGGTGTTAGTGCGAATACAACTCTCACTTTAGCTCACTGTAAATAGACACTCCAACCGTTAAGTTAACTATCCCCCCCCCATGAGTGGCGTCATCATCCATCATGCGTTCATTTATCAATACAAACGGTTTCCTCCCAAAAAGTTGCACAAATAGGTTATACCCACAATTTGGACGCTTGAACGCCTCTTGGGCGCCCTAGCTCCAGTTACTTATTTGATTGATAGCTCCATTCCAACGCATGCAAACCATCGCAAGATGAAAGTTCCTGATCCTATGAATCCATCATAGATCTTTCAACACCCATAATTATGGTTCAGCTAAGTTCAGTCTCGAAATGAAAGGGCCCCTGTGATGGTAATGATGCTCATGTGCGATCGGTTTCCTCATATTTTCACCCTAATAGCTCTATTTACCATGAACGACTGACAGAGCGATTATTACAGCCAAAGTATCTACTACAATGATCCACCTCCATATGTCAGTTGAAACGTACTGCCATGTCACAAGCGATTTATATTAACTTTTCCCTCTTTCCCTTCACGGACACTAATGAAGCATTAGCACCGTAAAATACGGTTCCCTACAAGATCCCGACGAACATCAAAAGCGAAAGCGGAATTAATGGTTAGATAATTTTAGCCTGTCGTCTCATCCTTAGCCACAATCTTGCATGAAGACGTTTCGGCTGTGTGTGCTCCTCTGTTCTGCGTATGCGACGACAATGGCAGTATTTTACCAAGACCCAAGATAAGAGAGTACCCTCGTACAGACCTCTGAGGCTAAATTTTATTTAACACCCAAGCCTCGGTGGAACACACGATCTGTGTGTAAAGTTAGTTTTGTCAGCACACGTTCGAGAGTGGGGATCTTCTGAAACCCACACTTGGGAATGGAAGCTATTCATTGAAAACGTGGGTGAATTTATGGCATAAGCCACAGTCAACCTCTTGAGATACTTAATTAATAGTCCCGTCAGAAGTTTATCGTGACACGGCAGTAAATGACAATGCGGTTGATAATTATCTGCAAGTGAATTGTATACCACTGTTGTGCGGAACGGATATTTATTTATGGATTATGAGTCTGTCAGGGCGCCCAATATAAGTCAGAGTTATGACAGTTCTTTATGACTTTTTGATTATCCTTAAGAGACATTGGATCAAAACGTAAATCAAATTCGATATGTCAAGCTGTCAAACTTTGAACTGGTGTAGGTATAGGTCTATAGTGCGACATCTACTTCTGAAGATTTGCCTAAAGTTAAGACAGCTGCACATGTAGGAAGCCAGGTTGTGCTCTATTGTGTGTCAGTTGAACTGTTGATCTTACTTCATTCAGACATAAAGTCCTTCAGCTCAAGAGTGAATTACCTAGAGTTCTTAGTCTTCTGTTGGCAACAGCGCCAGCGGTGCATTTGCAGGGTAGATGTCTGTAGTCTGAGCACTGATTCAATTTGTTTTGTCACTACAGCTCTTGCAATCGTCATTGAAGTCTATTTCGAGACAGACTATGTGGAAACCATTAGCAGGCACAGTTTCCAGTGGGAATGCCACAGGAGGCTTGTGAATCTTTTCTACTTAGCTCGATGAGACCTTTTCTAATTAAAGACCGGTCAAGGTGCATCGTACTTGCGCAAGAATCCAGATGGATCCAATGCATGTAAGGCCTGTTTAGGACTTCATTTCCGATTGAAGGTGGAAAGTTCAATTGTTCTTTCGTTGTCGGGGATAAAGGCATTTCAGTCAATCAGTTCAGGAAGAGGTAAATGAGGGCTAGACCAAGTATATGCTGTCAAAGAGAAAGGACACTCAACACTGACGTCTCAGACAAAACGTCTCTCCCGACAGCTATAACTTTGAGGTAGTTAAGGACTTTGTCTACCTAGGCTCCGCTATCAATTCAAACAACGACAGCAGCGCTGAGATCAAACGAATAATAACTCTTGCCAATCGCTGCTTCTTTGGGCTAAGAAGACAATTGCCTAGCAAAGCCCGTTCTCGAACAACAAAAGTGACCCTATATAAGACCTTAATAATCCCAGTCATGCTCTACGGCGCAAAGGCATGGACTTTATCCAAAATGGATGAGGGTGCTCTTGGCTGCTTCGAGAGGAAAATTCTTCGGGTGATTTTCGTTCCCGTCTGCATAGACGATGAGTGGAGAAGGATATACAACGGCGAACTGTACAGTCCGTACAGCGACATCGGCTTAGTCAGAAGAGTGAAGGTCCAACGACTGAGTTGGCCTGGTCATGTAGAGCGGATGGACACTAAAGCCCCGGCCCGAAAAATCTTCGAATCCGCCAACGAAGGACAGCGCAGTAGAGGAAGACCGCAACTCAGGTGGCGAACGCAAGTTGAAGGGGACGTCAACCAACTTAGCGTGCGAAAGTGGATGCAGCTAGCTTAAGATCGAGCTGTCTGGAGACGCTTATTGGTTGAGGCCCAGGTCCACCCCGGTCTGCAGCGCCACCTTAAGTAAGTAAGTAAGTAAGTTCATGGAAGAGGTGCCTCGACTAGACTGTGTTTCCACAGAACTTAGTGTTCAGATTCACAGTTCTAGTCAAAGTCACCCTATACTGGGTACCTGACCAAGTAGGAGTAAAGTGCAATAAAGAATGCATATGAACTGACAGCAAAAGGATCGGAGACTGCCTTCGTCGGAATGGAACTATACTTTGGACCATGAGAAGAGCTAAGCAAGGAAGAGGATCGCAAAAGAGCCACATTTTGGTAGAAGCTTCTCAAATTCTGACAAGCCAAAGAACTTCTCGGAAACTTTAACCGGAAAAGAAGTACGGTCTGCTTAAAAGCATGCTTGCTAAAAGGTCACTTTAGGCTTAAGGACCATCTGGCGAAGATGCTGAGGAAAACCCAGGGCACCAGCTCAAGGAATGTGGACCCACTAATTCACAAAAGAAGGAAACACCTGAAGCCTATCAACTGTGATAAGACCACATCGTTGAACCCACTCTATATATTTCTGTTTATGAAGGCTAGAGAGCACGAAGAGGTGCTTTAAGTTGAGTATTAGTTTTCCATCGACTACCAATCAATATACAATCTGAAAGCTGCCTCAGGTTTGAATCGCAGATAAAATCAAAGACGGACAGACAGATGTTCAAAAGTCCTACCCATAGCTGGTTCCAAAACATGCAAAACCCTTCAATTTGACACAAGCCTTCACAAAATTAGATTTATAACTTTGAACCACACCCTCAGATTTAGCTGTTTACCCATTGTTAGGACAAAATATCCTTCGGCGGGTTAATAGAGTGCAAATTTCCGCATTTCGGCTAGAGGCTAGGTGTCCGTTCTGATATCTGATTTAAGTTTGAAATGCATATTCACGCCTTGAGAAGAAAGAACAACAAATTAATTACCGCGGATACCTATCTACTGTGTGTGTGTTCTAATTTATTGGTCAACTCGCGCCAAATCTTTGTATATTGGCACGCTGCTGTAGGCTGAAGTTAACCGGGCAATGACCATGGAGCTGCATTCGCCGACAACAAGACAGACTGCCACCACATATCACCTGGCCAGCAAGTTTGGATACACGATTCTATTGGGGGGACAAATATATGGTACTAGGTGTCTTTCAAGTTGGTAGAATGGCCATGACTCAAACCTCCAATTGATTGGAAATGTTGTTGTAAAGACAACTTCACAGGTCTAGTCTTCGTCATCGTCACCGTCCACTTGGCGAGATTTCATCCATTTATCGTGGTTAGTAATTACGAATGTTCTTTTTGTCTTTTTTTTTTTTTAAATCATTGGGCGAGTGTTGGAATTTAGATAGTCTCTTATTAATTGATTTTTTACAGGCGAATAGTTTGCTCATTTGGGATACGATACTTACGGTACTGGGGCGTAATGTAGAACACACCTCTCTCGGGTTCGCTGTCAGCTTTGTGATATGTCAATATAATTGAAAACGAGTATGGGAATTGCGGAAATTATCCATACTCCAGGTGCATTTTAATGATGCATATGACAAGGTTCTTGATTTAATTACAAAATTAATTATTCCCAATGAAAAGCAATTAATTGTTGTAAACGAGGGTATATGCATTGTCACCGGATCGTTGCTCCTGTTGCAATGGAAAAACGATTAATAGGTGAAGGCTAAGTAAGCAATACATGCTATTTGTTGTTTCATGACAACATAAGGCAAGAATTTGTTAGAAGACTCTAAAGGGTGTTGCAGTTAGAGTGAAGAATTTAAATTGGTCATTTGCCCGGGGATAACTCATTAAGCACAGTTAAGCTATCCGTGAAGTCATGTGTCAATGTGCCTTTGATTTCAATGTTCAGATTGATGCTGACATATAGCCCGACAGCGCTATTTTGATCCTAAAAAAATTCTTGTATACATTCTTGGTGTCTAGGAATGTTATGGTTAGTCTGATAGAAGCCAGCACCAGCTTTAGTGTCCATTTGGAAACTATCGCTGAATCAAACGATTCCTCAAGAATTGAACTCCATTTGGGCAAATTTGACGGCCTGAGAATGAGACTCTGTGTCAAACTTTATGTCTAATCAGAGTTTCAGTTATGGTCGAGGCCAGATCCTTAGGCAACAGATCAAGAGCGTTATTATGACCATAGGGTTTCGGAGATCAAAACCAAGATTCTCTGAGTCTGATAACACTACACGAAGCGATGTATTTGATGTGCAAGTCCAGGGGCAGGATATGGAAGAGCACGTTAAGAGTTTCGATCTTAGCACTTCTGTGGTCTCAATACCAGCTGTTCGTTGGATTCTGTTAAGTTTTGTGATGTTGTAGACTTTGCTCATGGCGGGCTATCACACGAGCGATCCATCAGTAAGAATGGGATGAACTACGGCAGTGTACATCCACATGCTGCGGAATCGGCGAAGGTTAAGGTGGAGCTCTAGGGCTTCTGGATTAGAAGGTGTGTGCATTTTTAGTCGCGTCGAAGTTTAGATGTAGACGGTTGGCGTCAGTTAAGGGTTTCCTTATTTACTTTATTACTAAAGAAGGCCCTACAGTCCGGGGTGGACCTGGGCCTCAACCTACAAGTGTCTCCAGCCAGCTCGATTTTTAGCCAGCTGCCTCCAGTTTTGCACGCTAAGTTGGTTGAGGTCCCCTTTAGCTTGCGTTCGCCACCTGAGTCGCGGTCTTTCTCTACTGCGCTGTCCCTCGGAGGCGAATTCGAAGATTTTTCGGCCCGGAGCATTAGTGTCCATCCGCCCTACATGACCCAGCCAACTCAGTCATTGGACCTTCACTTTTCTGGCGAAGTTGATAGTCGATGTCGCTGTACAGCTCGTACAGTTCGCCGTTGTATCTCCTTCTCCACTCACCGTCTGCAGACGGGAACGAAAATCACCCGAAGAATTTTCCTCTCGAAGCAGCCAAGAGCACCTTCATCCATTTTTGATAAAGTCCATGCCTCTGCGCCGTAGAGCAGGACTTGGATAATTAAGGTCTTATTTAGGGTCACTTTTGTTGTTTGAGAAAGGGCTTTGGTAGTCAATTGCCTTCTTAGCCCAAAGAAGCAGCGATTGCAAGAGTTATTCTTCGTTTGATCTCAGCGCTGGTGTCGTTGTCTGAATTGATAGCGGAGCCTAGGCAGACAAAGTCCTTAACTACCTCAAAGTTATATCTGTCCAGGGAGACGTTCTGTCCAAGACGTCGTTGGCGCGTGAGTTTTGCACTATTCTTTCAAGAATGATGTTAAAAAAGTCGCATGACAGCCTTGTCTAAACCCTTTGTTGACATCAAAGGTCTCGGTGAGTTCTTTACCGACCTTAATAGAGCAGCGTGTATTCTCCATCGTCATCCTGTACAAACGAACGAGTTTGGCAGGGATGCCAAAACTAGACATAGCTCTGTATACCTCGTCTCTATAGATAGTGTCATACGCGGCCTTAAAATCGATGAATAGATGATATTATTTCTGAAAAATTAAAATACATTAAGCCCCCAACACAAGTCTAAAAACACGTCAATTTATATTTTTATAAAAAGTTTTTAATCAGTTTATTTATGTGTAAACATTAACAATAATTCTAATTGCCTTACGATAAAAACTATTTATCTAAAATTGTTAAAAGCTAAGTTCTGTTTTCTTTTTTTTTTAAATTGTTTTTATTTTTTATTTTAATTTAATTTACACATAGTGGAATAATATTTTCTTGTTTTTATTAACTTTTCAACTTAATTTAAGTATGTGTAGTTAAGAAAAAAAAAATACATGTGTGTGTGTGGGTACACTTTTGATGATGAATTTGTGTCGATGTATCTCTGTGCAGGATGAATTTACTAACAATACAATGCGCGATCGATTTGATGATGGTTGATGTTTTTTGTGTGCTGTAATCGATTTTATTTTTATTTTTTTTTTAATGGTAAATAAAATTATTAAAATAGTCATTTGCTTATATAATTTAAAAAAAATTGATTATCAATGTTTGGAAGGAGGAGGAGAGAATTTTTTATTTTTTTTATTTTTTTTTTTCAAAATCTCACCACGCATACTTAGTGTGTCATAGATAATTTAGTAAGAGTCCTTTAGAAGGATAGCTGTTGCAGTTGTTTAACTTAGCGCCAGGAGGGGTTCATAGTCCAGGTCCTTGGGAGCTGATTTCTTTTGGTACTTTTTCTCGAGCTTTGTACTGGTCAGTTTGACCTTTGACTTGCTCACACGATTCTTTTTATCCTCAAGCGCCTTTTCTTTGTCCAGGAGTTCGAGCTGTTCGAAAATATTTTTCGGTCTCGGATGCTGTACGGAGGATGTTGTGGCATTTTTCGCTGCATAGACGACAACAAATTGTGAAAAAGCCGAATCGGCGGGTGTGTTGATGTCAGCAAAGTCTCGGAAATTGGCGAATTGTTCCTCGGGGTAGGTGAATTTTTGAATGAATCCGTCGCCCTGTGGTCGGCCATGACCGTTATTGGCATTGTCACCGTAGAACTGGTTGTATTCGCTGTTCTCCTCCGGATGATATGGCATTTCGTCCTCGGGGTAGAATGTTCCGCCGCGAATGACACCGAAATCACCGGATCCTAGGATGGTCGGATCGAAACCTCGTGTCGGATGTGGAGCGGCGAATTTTTGCGGTGGCGGCAGTGATCCGTCGAGTGGGAGTGGTGACGGAAAGTATGGACGTGAGTGTCCCAAAGGTGGTGCATCACGGAAGTAGGACGGATAGAAATTCTGTGCGGCCTGAGGAGGATCGATTTCGGTGTGTGACTGCTCTTCTCGGTAGATGGCGGTAGTTGAGGGGAAGTACTGACGACCCTGTGAGCGTATCACCGAAACAGGTGAGAAGTCATTCGGCTCCATCAGCATGTCAGAGTCTTCCTCGGGGAAATTGTCTGAAAGAGAAAGAGAATATAGTTGAGATTTCCATGGAATTTTTAAGGACCGTTATTTTACAGAAGGAGGTCTTCGAAAAGACAGGTTTGTGAACTGGGTTCGTCTTTAAAATGCTTTAGGAGGATTTGGTATTGACAATTTTGGCACTGGGGAGGTTAAGGACACTGTCCACTTCCAGAAAAGGTTCTTTCGGACATGGGAAGAGGAAAAGGCTTGAGTTTCTTTCAACACTGTAATTTGGAAAGAAATGTCTTTTGATATGTGCCTAGTTTCTTGATATAAATTAGTGTTTGTCGATGTTCAAACTTGTTGTTCCCAGGGATTTGATTTCGATTTCATGGGCCAATGAAGGCTGATTGGGAACCTTCAAAAATTATTTGAAAAGACGCCAAGTTTTCCAGGGACATAATTGCGACGTGGCTGTCGCGGAAAATGATGCAAATCTTTCAGATATGATGGCTGCACAGGATCTGGTATCCGCAGGTTAACTGTACAGCTGTCCAACTATTCCAACAAGGCCTTTGAGGTACAGACAGTAGGAGTCTTGACCATTTCAATTGCACTCTCGAAGCTAGCCAACGTTCTAACAGGTTACTGCATCCTAGGCTTCTCTGCCATTGCCTGTAACGATTTCTACAGGAGTTGCAGAGATTAGGAAGAGGAAAAATCGCGTCCTTACCAACATCAGCAAAGCTACCAAATCTAAATTGTTTCAAGAATAGATCAAGTGGAATTAGAATGGACCAACTTTAGGGTTAAGTTCACCTCTTTTCTATAAGAAGACGCTTTTCTTTGTACAGCGAACGCTTCAAAAAACGTTCTTATGTGTAGCAGCTGTGAAGCTCAAGTTTCAAGGCGGTGTTCAAATGTCTCAGATTGCATAAACACGTTCCTAAGAATACTACCTCCTCCATCGCTGTTTAGTGTAAGGTCTCCAAGACCTCGAAACATAATATATTTATAAATACGTGCTCTAAATGAGGCGCTACCGGTGTAGTCCGTAAAAGGTTGACATCTTAAACAAAACAAAAGTCATGCATAACCATTCAAAACATTATCTCTGCATTTGTCATGGTTACGTTGGACTAAAACCAAAAAAAGTTTTCCATTTCAATAGTAATCTCGGATCTAGGTTTAAGTCCACTTTAAGCTCGGCCTACTAAATAAGCTGTATACACAATTAAGAGCTCATTTCATCTCCCACGTTCGTATGAGTATATCACACCTCTCGGTTCGCACAACACAGTCACAGTCAAGAGCATCATTGCGGGTATAACCTCGTAACCGGTCCAAAATAATAAATACAAAATCTAGTTTTAATTTTAACGAAGAAAAATGGAGTTGTACTTTCTTTCGGCCTGCAGCTGGTGTAGGTATATTTTTTGAAAAGATGCTTGGTGTGCTTAGATACTTTTCAAAAGTCAAATACTCTCGTTGGAGAGACTCCATCGAAGTTTAGGTGAAAGTTGATGGGGACTTCTTGAAGCCGATGATCTCTGATCGATTGATTACTGGCGGGGAGCGTTTCGTTGATCTTTCTATGGAATAGGTGCTTAAATATCGTTTAAGTGAACAGACAAGTGCTTCTGTGAATGCTGAACGAGATTTTTCTTTGGGAATTCGAAACGCATCTGACGTTGCAGACAAATCACTGATGTCAGAGTTACTTAACACGGATGACTTTTATTGGGATCAGATGTCCAAGTTGTCTGACATGTGTCACGTTGACCAAATAAGATGCGTGTTGACGTTTGAAGTTGATCTCTCGCGGATGAGTGAGATTTTCAATTATGGTGCGATGGGAAATGGTTGATGGATTGAATATTTAGTTTGGAGTCTGCCAATCGATGAAACAGTGGCTTCAGTTAAATGGACAACAATCCAATTGAGGCACGCTTTTCGGTCTATAGTTGCAGTGGGACTAAACTTATGGTTGCATGCGACTGTATTGCATTCAACCGTTGGTAGGATCACTTATCTGGTGGCTTGTGTTCAGCTGGGATTACAACCTTATTAGATAGTCTAGTCAGGGAAGCTGGACGAATAGTGAGTCTTTAAATTTCAGCATCCAGAGCAAACATTTGTTTTAAACTGTAGTCCAAGTTCTCGTCGATCAAAGAAGGTTGAAGGCGACTGAATCTTAGATAGAAACTGAGTCGAGATCGCGTTAAGTGTGCAATAAAAATTCCACCAACAGAGAGACAAACTCTTACCACAAGACCCATGTACAGAGACTTAACAATCAAAGTTAGAACAAACGACGAACTGATGAGAGTCGTTCTTAAACAGGTTTCCAATCTCACCATCAGCTTATGGTTTATTGAAACTTCTCACGTGTGTGGAAAATCACAGAAACGATCCAATCGGGACCATTAAATCCACAACAATGCGGAAAACATTTAAAATGCTTACACTCGCACTTAGTGGAGTGACTTATGTACGGACACATGAATCCAATGTCACATCGAGATCAAGCCACCATTGCGCCGCGCGCCGCCAGTACAGAGTCATTAGAACAAAAACAGAAAACGAAATAGTATCGGGGAACAAAGCACCTGTGGATTCACGCCTTCATAGCCCCAATAGACTCTTGGGAAATCTAAAGTATATCATTGGCAAATGAAGTTGAGAGTCAATTAGTCATGGATAACGATCGGTTAACTTCATAGAACCGATTCGTGAGGCAAGTGAATGTTAAATGCAATCATCGTGTGCACTATTAAGACGGTTTTTATGGCTCGGTAATCGATTTTCGACGCAAGGTGCATGCCATTGGCAACGCAAGCTGGCACTTAAAAAAGACTGTGGGTACATCGACAGGTGATCGCTAGAATCGTCTACGTGAAGTTAGATCTTCCGCATTCTGAATTAATTGAAAAAAAAAACCTGTTAGTTTGGGGGCACTGATTGATTTATATCTTGTCTTGAGGGCCTACATCCGAGTCATGTCTTGTTGAAGTAATAAAACAATGATTTGTGTAAAGATCGTTATGTAACTTGCATGGATGTTAGCTGAAGGACTAGAGGTGATTGGTCACCGAACTGTAGACTGTTTAAAACAAGAATTGCGTTAGGTAGGACTGCTACTGTGAGAAAGCTTCGAATTCGACACGGTTTAAAGCATGAATTTAAGCTTGAATCGCAGTAGGCACAAGCCTCTGTGTACGGTCTACACAGTCGTCTGTGAAGGTCTGTGATGGAGGTCGTCTTGTCAGAATTTTCCGATTTCCATTCTTCGGTAGATGAAATTTAAGTGGAGTGCGTCGCTTTGAAGTCGTATTTTGGATTGTGATAGTTCTTGGAAGCTGGAAGCCCTGTTTTTTTATAGTGTTCTAGGTATGACACATGTCTTTAGGAGTTTTATGTTGGTTGATAAGATTGTCTTTCTGCGTAGTACCTACTTCGAAGGAATAGATCAAGTGGCAGCAATTGAAGAATGGTTTCCAAACTGGCTTGAGTGGTGGATTTCAAGGCGCTTCTCACTAACACTGATGAGTCTTTGAACCTTTTTATGACTGTTGAGGTAGGATTCAATCGATTTCCACCAGGCATAGTGATTTCCGTGCAATAAACAATGTACGGTTTCAATTCTGACCTGTTGGCCAAAACATTTGACACTTATCCATCTTAGGGCCAACAAGACTTAAAGAGAATGTGCCTTGCAGTTTCCAAATCAGTGATCTCTGTCTCTGTAGACGGGTAAAGCTTGTTAGAACAATGTCTTGAGAGGAAGGCCACTAAGACAGACGAACTTCATTCGATTCGAAGGGCTTCCTGGAGTAACTGTATGACGTGCCTTAATCCTGAACACTTTCCCAGTTCATGTTTCAAGGTTTCCAAGTTGCAATGCAGACCACAGAAAGGCTTCAAGCCTAAGAGAAACCTTGTCTCATTTTGTAATAAATGACTAGGCACCCGCTATAAATGGACCTTTTGTGTCTGGCAAGTATTGCAAGGCGTCAATATTGGCTTGATTGTCTGAGAAGATGTGAGTATTCTTGCTTTGTATTGAAAGGCTTAAATAGATCCAGGAGGAAGGGGTGTTCGACTCCTGTCTTAGACCATGTAATCTCTAAACCTAGCCACATTTGCAATGAGGTGAAGACTCAAAAACTTAAAAGAAAAAAAGTTGTAGATCTTGATTGCATTCCTGCCGTGCATAAGTAGACTTTTCTAACTACGGCTTGAAAGAGTGAAAAAAGAGAATGATTGTCAGTTAGGCTGCCATCAACTTTTCGACAATATTAACAAAGAGCTTGACTTGCCTATCTTGTACAGAAGGTGTGCTGTCATAGTGCTGTCGCCACCGCGGTTATGTAAGTCAATCAATATTTGAAGTATATGACTGACTTCAAACAATAATTGGCTGAGAACCTCCTTTTCATTTAAAGACATCTTTAGGCAGTCAGTGACACATTCCTACATCGCTTAAGTCGGTTACACTCTTAGACTTCGATAGCAAGTCGATTTAAATGGATTTAATCTTCCATTTTCATGTGTGTTTCCTAAAAGACAGTTGCGAAGCCACCTGGTGGGATAGACGAGTTCAGCAGTCACGAACTCATGGGTGTAGAAGACGACACTTGCTGGTCGTCAGCAGTAAGCTTGGAATACAAAATGTTTGCTCCAGAGCCCTCACTTATCGATACTCACCTTTTTCTCTAAAAAAAAAAAAAAATCGCTTAGAAGCCACAGGGACTTCAGTAATGCACGCATGGTGCTCAGTTTAAGGTAAGGGTATTCATAACCCCTTTAACGCTAGCGAATTATTAAAAAAAAAAAAAAAAGTGCACTTGGCCTGGTGGATATGGGTCTCCGAATCAGGCGGTAGATCTACTCAAAATTTTAACAGAAGACCCAAGTGAATTTGATATGCAAAGTGGCGTCCCGCAAGGCTGTTTGCTTTTACCTCTACTGTTTACATTGGATATGAAGAACTTCGATGTCTTCCACGCATGTAACCTTGTATAAACATCTGTTGCTAATGAAGATTGCTTATTCTCTGTTGACAATCATTTACCTCTATCAAATTACATCAATTTAATAGCATTTACTCATAGATGGCGTTTTCTGTGTTTTAAACATTTGTAAACTTAGCCTCCTCTCAGAGGTCATATAGATTGCTTCTCAATCCAGTCCTAAGCTTAACAAGCAATTAACTTGTTTCAACTGATGTGTGGTTGGAGGGAAACACACCCACCATTCTACAAGAATATGACTTGTGAATTAGGAATTTTTTATTTTATTAGACTTCCACCCGATTGCATTGCTGATTCGTGACTTAATGTCTAGAGTTGGTGCTGCAAACACGTTTCGGTTTTCAGAAATTCTTTAGTAAAGTGTGGCTGCAAGCACGTTGACTGTGTTCAGTAATGTCGAAGTCACGTGTCTCTATTGAAGAGTTTTGCATCGACCAAGGAGAGTCTAGTCATAGGGAGAGTCAGGGTTTCTGCTAAATGATTTATAATGGAAGTTAAACAAAAAGGTCCTAAATGGACTCAATTCCAAAGGAGGAATACGAGTTTAAGAAAGTTTCTTAGATCTGAATGACTACTTAGGGCTTTCAGGTTATTTAAGACTTAACTACAAAGAGTCCTCAGTATTCTATTGGTAAGGACAGAACAAAATGACTTTTCTAAACAATTCTTCATCATTTCTGGAGCTCTTACAACTATCTTGAGATGGTTTACACGGTCGTGTATTGTAGTAGGCTTACAATAAGAACGAGATTTCTTTCTTGTGAAGATGGGTCACGCAGTTGTGCAAAGAATCCCGGATCCAATACAGTTTAGCTCTGCTTTTGACTTTATCGTTCATTGGAAATTTTGTTAGTTCAATCGCTCTTTCGTCGCTCTAGGTCCACCGCTTTGACTGTCGGTATTTCGCCTAGGTAACGTTTGCAGAGTTTGAATTGACTGCCGTGCTATCAGCGTCTGAATGCCTGCCTGGTTGTCAATGTATACAGTGACAGCCTTCCACTTTCGTTTGATAACTTTTACAGCCTGCACGATGACTGTATTTGGGCTTTTAAGCCGCTTCGTATGAATCAAAGCACTTAGACAATCTGTCTTTATGTAGAAAGGCCACGTTAGGTTAACCTCACTCGGATCCTTATGAATCCATACCGTTCCCTGTTGTCGTTGTTCATTCGCCTCCCTAAACCATCCTGAATCCAGTATGAATAGACAGTTTGCCCGTTCGTTAAACCTAGGTTTCTATTTAGGCTTAGGCATCTATGTCGCTGTAGCTTCTGCACATACACGTTGGTAGTACTTAGTTGCATTCTTTTTATATGGATTGCCAGTAGGTTGTGGCCTGTGAGGATGCTGATCACTAGTGCTAAGTACAGTCTGTTGAGAGTATCTCTTTTATTCGCTCTTTGCTGTGTTGTGTCCCTCCATCGGTAAGTATTCAGAAGTATGAGTAGATATTGTGTTTTAGAACCTCTGAACTAATTTTGGTTCAGCCTCTCAAGTTCATAGGCGTTTTTAATTGCTATCGATACCTCTAAGGCCCCAATACCTTCTTCTTCTTCCTCTTATGGCGTTACATCCTTGGGTAGGATTTAGCCTTCTGTACGACGTGCCTCCATTCTGTTCAGTCTTGTGCTACATTTCTCCAGTTTTTAACGTTTAGTTTTTGTATGTCGTTAGTCACACTATCTATCCATCTTATCCGTGATCTGCCTCTTGTTCTCGTGCTCTCAGGGTTGCCGTTGAATGTTCTTTTTTGTTTTCTTATGTCATCCATTCTTACTACATGTCCAAGCCATCTTATCCTTTGGGCTTTGGCAAACCGCACTATGTCTTCGTCTTCAAGTATTGCGTTGATTCCTTCATTCGTACGCCGGTTATATATTCCATTTTCTAGTCTTGCTCCGTATATTCTTCTTATTATTTTTCTTTCGAAGATTCTTAGATTTTTTTCATCAGCTGTTGTCAGAGACCAAGTGGCCTATTTCACCAACTTACAAATTTGTATTTACAAGCATTTTTTAACAAAATTTGCGATATTTTGTTCTAAAAAGTCACAAATTTTGTTAAAAAATGCTTGTAAATACAAATTTGTAAGTTGGTGAAATAGACCACAGACTTCACAACCATATGTTACTATTGGTCGAATTATCGTTTTGTATAGTACGGTATTCAGTTTTTTAGACAATAGTTTCGACTGTTGAAGTTTGTGAAAAATAGCAGGCGTTGCCTGCTCGTATTCTGTCTTTAATGCAGTGATGCATACTATTGTCATTCCTTAAAGGTATTCCAAGATATTTAAAGTTCTCGACCCCTACGAAGTTAAAGTCGTTGATGGTTATATTTTGGGGGCTTCTTACTCTGATGTCCCTAGACATTCGCATATACTTCGTTTTATTTTCGTTTATTTTAAGTCCCACCTGCTGTGCTCTTGATTCCAATGCTACAAATACTTCTATCATACTGCGATATGTGTTAGCCATTATCGCTAAATCGTCTGCGTATCCAATTATTTCGTAAAACCTAACAGAGAGATACTTTATGCTTTGAGCTTAGGATTGTATGATCATCGCCACAACTCCTTTGATCTAGTGCAGAATTTTCTGAAATGACACCAAAAATAACGCATCTGGGATCTCATTGCCTGCAATTTACCAAGCAAGACCAACACGGTTTATTGTTGCATTCTTAAACAATCTTTAAGCATTTCGTTTGACTTTCAAGCGCTCTTACGTCAGTCTAACTATCAATCGATATTGCTGTCATATAATGGCATTAAGATGGTCACAATTGCAACTGTAATTGATGTGAAATGACTAAGCTACAGGATTCCCTTAAAAGTTGCATTAAATTTTCAACACCTCTTCATGGCTCAATTACCTCCATCTTTGCTTCGTAACTCACATAATTAAGTGTCTCCCATATCGTAAGTCTTATCATGCGAAAATCTATACCCGTCATGATGTAATAAGCATATAAATTAACAAAAAAAAAAAAGAAATCGTATCCAGCAATTAATAGTTAACAAAAATCTTTTAACAGCACATTAGTGAGAAAGAAATATCTATTCAGACACGACCAATGTAATTGCATAAGTTTTTCAATAAAAAGAAACATCCAGCATCAGTTTAACAACACGAATTAACCTCAAATGAGCAGAAATTTACGACTTCTGCGATAAGAAAATCTCTGTTAGGTTTCCAACATCGGTTTAGCATCGAGCATCCGAAATCTCGTCATAATTTGCACCCAACAACAACGAACAACATCATCGGAAACCTGCCTCAACAACTTGTCTCGGTCTCGTGTATATCTCGCGCATTGACATAACCAGATAGATACAACACTCGTATAACTCTCACTCTCTAAAAGCCCCCTTATCTACTATACTCTGACTTTCATTGAAGTGCCTTTCCGGCATTTCGCAGCTCGCCACCGCCACCGCCGGAACACCATCGCTGGTGTTCGTTCACCAGTTATCACTTTCACTGAATCAATCCATTAGCATGTTCGTTGTAGATACACACATACTTGGATCGGAACCACACCACTCAGAGGCTCCATCTCATCGGAATCTTATCACGGTTTTCAGTTCTCTCTCTCTCTCTCTCTCTCTCTTTGGACTCGGTAATCAGATTGTGAATTTAAATTGTAAATTAATTAACAATCATTGATCGATGATTACTTTGTTTGTCACTCGATCAGTGTACAACAAGACATTGGATGCTTCATGTCACTTTGAGATATAGGAAGTGTTACACAACCACAGTGGCGGTGGTGTAGCGATTCACCCTGTGTTCCATTTAATGAATTTATCACGTAACCACTGAAGAGTGAAAAGATCTTCAAAGTCCCATTGAAGTTTGGCAAAAGTTAACATTTCTTTCAACTAGGTTATGTTAAAGTGGCTGCCAGCTATAGCCAGCAAATCTAGACCAGTAGGTCTTAAAAAAGATTCTCCTTATCTACTCATTGAACCAAGTGGAGCTTCTTATATATGAGAAGGTTTCTAAGTGAAGTTTTCTTTTGCGGGAAAGTGCTGAGAAGAAACAAAGAAGGTTTCCTAGTCAACCTCGTCATTTGAGAATAAGCCAAGCTGAATTTCTTCGAGTGTTTGAGATCCAGCTTATATGTTATACCATCTGTTGAACCTAAGATTTGATAGCATTTAGCTTTAAACTTAAGTTCGAAGGAAATACTGTGAATTATAAGCAATGGCAACAGTACCAATAATTCTCCCCAGTCATTCTGGACACCAACCTCGGAGCAAAAGACTGAAACCTTACACCATCTGAATTTCGAAATCATTACACCGACACTAACGCTATGTGAATAGTATCATACGGGTATTCATAACTCCTTTAGCGCTTGTGAACTATAAACAAAAAGCGATCGGTATAGACATTCCATATCTGACAAGTTGTCCCTAAGTCCCGGCACCCAACAAAGATAAATATAAATCTCCTCCGCCATCTCTGTAAGAAACGATCGACAATCTAGAGCCTAAGACTTGATTGTTGTTGGGCTGTCCGGGAAGATGCGAATATCTAAGCGTCTGGAGCACTGTAGAATGATTTTGAAGACCGAAAGAAAGGCCTATCCACCTATCACGTCATTTGTTTTTGGTCCGAAAGCGTGGCCAGACTCAGACCACTATAATAGTGCAGCCGTTTGCCTTTCAAAGATGTTGAGGGGTATCTTGTGAAAAAGGTAGTCGCGTGGTGCAGAAAGTCTCGTACGGAGTGCTCCGACTATGCACAAACAAGTTGATTGTTGGAATTAACTTAGATTTTCTCGGTTTATAGCTTTGTCTAAGGCAGTCCACCAGATAACCGTGAGTATCGGTTGTGCTGTTGTAGATTTCCTAGTTCTTAACCCCCAAAGTAAAGCTAATAGCTTTGAGGGAGGAAGGATCAATGACTGGAATTTTATATTTCTTAAATTTTTTGGAACGCTACACCCAGACCACACTGAGCTACCAATCTAGTTAGCTTGTTTAAAGCGCTTTGTAGAAGAATTATTTTAAGGTACTTTCCCGAGACTGCTATAGCCACTTCATCTGCATAAGCAATCATGTTGCATACCTCAGTTTCTAAGGTCATCTGACGTTCATTAATCACCAAATTCTAAAGAAGAGGGAGTACGAAATGAAGCCGCCTTGCGGGATGTTTCTATTGACGGATTTTCTAGCAGATATCCCAGCAAGCTTTGAATTTTGACTGATTTATCTTTGCAAAAGGCATGTTGAGCTATCGAGAGAAGAAGAGTTTCAATACTGCCGTCTAAGTTAATAGCAATCAGTCGTTATAGGTTTTTTTTAAGAAGAAATGATGGTGGACTTGCATTAGGACATTAACCAGCTTTGGATACCAGATCTAGACAACTCTTTAGGAGTATCTCTAGCACTGGCAAGATAATATCTGAAGTCTTTTGTAGTTTGGCAGGTATTTTGCCATCCTGTCCCGCGGATTTGTATGATTTGGAGCTATGTAGCGAGAGTTGGTTGCTTGTGTATTTGATCTACTTAAAACAGTGCCGCTTACAACTTGGGAGCTACCTGAAAAGTGTGTATTAAGTCCTACAACCAGGCTTAGTTGGATTTGCTGAGAGAAATTTTCTTAACCTTGATGCATTAAACAATTCTTCTGTTTTACAACAAAATAGCCTCGAAGATGAAGGGATTAGTCCAAAGTATATCTCGTGCCTTTGATATTGTTCAGAAATTTCCCATAAATTCAAATCGTACCGCCTTCCAAACTCCTCGAGTGTTTTCCAGGCGGAGGTAGTAGCGATTAGAGAGGGCTTGCAAGATACTTAGCTTCAGCTCCATTACCAAAAAGAACATAGAAACTTTTTTGACAGCTAGGCTGCCATCAAAGCGCTCCTCTCATTTACCTCGTCCTCTACATAAGTAGAACAGTCCAAGGAAATGGTTACGCAGGTAAGCGCTCGGTTACATATCACTCTCCTCTGGGTTCCCAGCCACAGAGGAATGAGAGAGCCGACGCGCTAGGCAGATGTTGTTCAACCCTCCCGAAGTCAGTCTGTGCTCTCCGATGGGCCTCATCAAGGGTTAAATCTTCCAACATTTGCTCTCTATTGCCAACTTAAGGTGGAAAAGTCTTGAAGCCTGTGCTATATCCAGACAGTTGTGGTCCACCTACAATAAAAACAGGACGAATGACTTAATCAACAGAACTCTCACCGAGACAGCGAGAATCACAGCAATTAGCATGGACCACGGGCCAATTGGTCCATGATAGGCATTCCATTCAACCCCCATTGTCATAGTTGCGACAACTCACACGAAAATGAAGCCCTATTCCACTTTCTTAGTGACTGCACGGCCGTCACTAGCCAGGGCCAAGCTTCGCACACTTGGCAAACACTTTTTAAAGGAACTTTCAGAAATTTCCGACACAAAATTCTGCAACAGAACTCCACAGGATGGATTTGAAAACTATGCTCTTAGCCACACCCATCAACATCCAGGTCACGTGAGTTGTAGTATCTTGTTAAACTTGTGTTGCTAGTAGGACCTTACCAGACAATCACTTCTACCTACCTACCTTCCAACAAATATTTCTGAACGCACCCAATCCTATAGTCCATCAATGTTAGCTTTTTTGTCCCTAAGTTGGGACAAGAGAACCAGAAGAATACGTCGCCACATTGAGGGCTGGGGTAAGAACCTTAATCATACAATCTAGCTCCCATAGGTTACTAATTTCTTTAGAGTTTGCCTGTGTATGAACTCATTAGTTTGACTGTTGGTTGAGGCTAAATCATCGACTAAATTGAAGGTATCGGTGGTCAGAAACGAGTAGATTCTGCTTTTTGAACAACTTTTCGACATAGGTTCTAAGATTTGCTAAACATGATACAAGTACAGTGAATACCGGATAAAACGAACCTTGAAGGACGAAGAAGATCAATTCGTTATACCTGAAGGTCTATTAGCATGTAGGAGGGAGAATGGGAGGGGTAACTTACGCTAACCTTACTTTCCTAATCTAAACCTAAGCTAACCTAAAACCTTAAACTTAAACTCTAGCCTAAGCTTATTCTAGTCAAAACTATCCTACACTATCCCTACCATATTCCTCCCCTTTCATCGTCGCCTCTCCATAAGGGTTCATGTCGGTCCGAGACACGCCCGATCCACCATCCGCAATCGTCGGCGTGGCCAGCCCTCCCAACCGTTGCTACCCCCCTCACTGGGAGATAGCTTCTTAGCTTGCTTCCAGCACAAAATGTCCCGTCCCGTAGAGGAAGTCAGTAGGACGTCTGGTCACGTCAAGTTGGGTCAGTGGATGTCGTCGTGTTCCGTCGTTGTCGCGTTCGACCACTGGAAGGACCACTTTTCTTAGAATTTTTGAAAAAAATACGGTGGGGGACTTAAAAATTGGTTCACTACACTCGATGGTTCGTTATAACCGAGAACGTTTTATCCAAAATTGACTGTAGAGGCTCAAGAGGCTCATTACTGGTGTTTCACTTCAAGTGGTCAATCAATATTGATACTTATGATTGGAATGGTGAAATGATGCTCTTCACTCTTGAAGTGCCTCTCATGTAACAAAAGGGGCTTAAATTGGATCTTTATGTGGCCATTCATCTCAAAATTTTGAAAATTCACAAAACTTAGATGAAATCTGATGATTTTCTGTACAGAAAACGATGTGAAATCTTGATTAATTCGTCAATTAAATTGTGTGTAGCATGTATCTACTACCATCTCAACTTTATCGATGTGAATACATGTGCAATTGACTATACATCAACACAACTACTAGACAAAAAGTCGATGACCTTATCCGCGAAAATTGGTAGTGTTTAGTCTGCTATTAGGTGTGCAAAGTTTAAATACCAGTTTGACCACTGTCAATGACATTGTCACAGATTTCGAATACAGAAGTGTATTTATGCTACGCTTTGGTTGAGTTTTTGCTTTGAAATGCAAAAAGATAAATGGAAGTGTGTCAACTGTTTATCTTTATACATCGGTGTTTTGTTTTTAAGCTTTTTTTGAAAAAAATAGGATTGGCATGACATCGTACTCCTCTTCAAAAGGCCTAATGGAGGCCAGGTGATGGATTTTATTTACACGAAGCAAATGAAATAACGACTTTTATTCATGAAAATGTAAGAAATTAGGAGGAAACAGCTGAAGGGATGACATCTGTTGTGTGTGATCTGTAATTGTATTCGAACATTTCAATTTGAATTCAGACTCATTTTCAAGGCCTTGAACTTGCGACTACAATAGTTTTCGTTTCCTAGATCAATCATTGTATTATATAGCAGCGGGGGCCTTCTACCTATTCAAACGAAGATCAGAAAAGGCGTTCCTGACTCATGACGGGTCTCTGCTTGAGATATAGCATCCTTCGATTCCGAGCACGCTGTTCCCAGTGCCCTGGCATCCGCGATAGCTTGGTCATTAAAACGGAAGTTCGGGATTTTTTTTTTGTCGTCCGACACAAGGGGGCTGGAACATTATTCTCAATGGACCCTTGGCTTTTAAGACTACATTCACATCTTGATACAACTCATAAAGTTCGCGGTTGTATCTACTTCTCTATTCGTCCTCATCGCATACGGGACTAAATATTCGGCGAAGAATTTCTCTCTCGAAAGTGTTCAATATCTGTCCAACTTTCCTTCTTATCGTCCAGCACTAGGCACCATATAGCAGATCTGATAGGATCATGCTTTGTAAAGCGTGCATTTCGTCTCCTGGGTAAGGAAGTAGCACCGATTTCCTAGGGTATATATTCGTCGCCAAGTGGATTACTTTGGTGTCATTCAGCGTTTCGTTTTTCGTTACGCTCTCATTTCTTAATTTATACTGACGTGACAAAAGAAAGTTCGGTCTGCTTAGAACAGGAACCTTATTCATCTAGATTTGTTACAGAAACCTTGCAAACGACGAGATAGGCGTATTCCAAGTCGAAGGTAGTTGAAGATAGACCTTGAAAGTCTGCTGATACTTGAGCAGTAACACATGGAATGGAACAAAGACGAAGATACTGGTTAAGGTTTTCGTAATCCTTTTCGATCTCACTAGTTCCTTTGTAACGTAGGAGACTTCGTTTGGTCTGAGAGCTCAGCTAAGTGTTGAAGTACAGCTAACCACCAATCAGGAAAAATCATAATGCTGGCAATTCTAGGACTGAAGAAATGAATTCCCACTTGAAAAGGTCAGAAGTAGTCTTCCTTGTCGTCGCTGGAGTAATCTTCATCGCACTCCTAGCGGCAGAGGGGAAAACATTGACGAGACAGTAGCAGAAGTTGGAAGGGAAATGACAACGGTGGAAGTCAAGGTAAGCAACAAGGAAGAGATGGACTGTAAGATGGATTGGATGTGACGGAGGTAGGGGGATGGTTGTATTTCTACACCGCACAGATCTTTACCAGATGCGGGTGCTGGCGACTCGAAGCAAGACAACGCCAAACGCAAAATGCACCAAATGGCTTGCAGAGAGACGAAGAATAGAACGGAGGTAGACGCAATCATACGCACGAGTGAGGAAGACTGAATCAGAGTAGGTACATCGAGGAATTGCTGAAGGTGAAGAAGAGAAAACAGCACATAAATTCGTTAAGGCCTTAGAATACTGGAGCCCATAGAGTCTAGGAGAAGTGTCATCAACTCGAAGTAATGATACAAGAAATTCTGGGGTAGGATCTTCTGAATATAATGTGGCCATGGTCATCCATCCGTCTTCGCAAGAAAAAAGAAAAAAAAAAAAAAGGTACTGCACCAGCATCGCTTCTCGACCAGCAACGACTTTGATGAAGCTTCTCAATACATCATTCGAAATCGACAATGAAAATGCAAGGCCTCCTCGATTTCAAATGCACATTACGAATGGTTGCGAGTAGGCAAACCTGATCTTCTATAAGCTGCCTCGTAGAATAGCTTTTATTTTTCAAAATATTCTGAAAAGGCAAGACAACGTGCTGCAGCTTCTTCTTATGCTCTTGCAACAGAATCAATGAATTTTGTAAAAAATGTTGACAGCTGACATATGACTTTATTGAAATCAGGGACACATCCCACTAAAAGATTCAAAGCAAACCCAAAACAAATGGAGTCTCATTTAAAGATGCACGAAGTCATAAGTCAAACGTCTCTTGTAGCACAGTCAACGACTATTAATCTTCCATTTACAACCGTAACTTCAGCATAAAGTCACGTCAGCACTGTTTTTTCTAACAATAGCTTGAACTTTAGAGCACAACAAGCCTTTTGCGACTCAGATACGGATCCGCTTGCAAAGTATCTGTGTGCCAGAAACGTATATTGTCAATGTCATCCAAATGTGTTTCCCATAATGTGCATCAAACATAGTGCGCACCCGCACGAATATGACTTGAGATTTCTGCCACAGTCGTGTCATTCCAAAAGACACTGCACCTCCTTCGCAGCGGCTAACCTTGCTTCGATGAGAGATACCAGAATCAGCCAGCACCAGCAGGCATCTCTTTAACCAAAGAATTATCGTTTCGAAAATCTATGTATCTTGGCCTAGGGTCAAATGCGTGGATAGTGATTTAAAAGAGAATCTATCCCCCGCTCGTGATTGTTCAGAGGCTTAATCACATGCTGTGTTCCATGCGCTAGAACAAAGGCGGGAAGATAATTCTAGCAATTACCGGAACGGGCGCGACATTGAGAGGTAACTGGCAAATGACAGCAAACACCGCTAATTGATGTTTCGACAAATTGAACGTCAAATTGGTCGCAGAGACAAAGTACGAGTGACAGCTCGTTAAGTACTTGCTGAGCCGACAAGGTCAGCTTTAACATTTCACCCTTTCAAGGTGCTGGGTCATGAGATACAAATTCAATTGCACGATTACCGCTTCACCGCATAACCTGAAAACATCTGACCTTCTTGAACTTGCCTGATGTCCGTGGCAACCACGGTGATGACCACGACGAGGTGATGTCAAACTTGCCTCGGACATGAGTGTCGGATTTGAATGTTTCATCTGCCAAATGTAAGATCGCAACATGTTTGGATGGCCCCCCACCCCCCTCCGGTCGGTTATAATGTCAATGCCGAAGCCGAGTCCGTAATTGGAGATGATATCGCGTTGCATATGCTCGTTCTGTAAGCAATGACAGCAGATTATCGGATTATTTGTGGGAACGGTTGGTTATTTGAAAACCTTTTCGTTTGGCTTAAGGTGTGATGTGCCATCATGAGATCACATGGTTTGACATTGAGGGGACTGTGCTGGTGCTGGTGCTGATGCCGGTGCATTGTTTGTTTGCCATTCTTGTGAAGCGTTCTGAGAATCGTGATGTTCCTTGGCATCTGACCCATTTAGCTGTGTTGTGTTGCTCAATTGAATCACGTCTCCCCTCTCACAGTCGTAGGGTATCGCTTTCGTGGCTGTAATTAGCTTTAATTATGTTCTCTGGTGCTGCCAGGCACGTTTGAATAATTTATTTCAATTTCCCAGTCGTGTAGCGTTTGTAAACACCTTAATCAAGTCGCACGCTCTAACACGCATATCAATTGAGACCGACAATTTGGTTCATGTGCCAAGGGTTACCCACATGATTTCGAAATCCGTACTCAATCTGCAATGATCCATGCGTTGCGCTGCGCACACAGCTTAAGGGGTGAAGCGGGAGACTTAGTGTATCTCAATTTCAAACCATTAATCAAAATCTGTTTCTAGCGGGTATCGCCTCGAAGATCGAATAACGGCATCGACTTTGGCGCTGGGTTAAGTGCCAAGTTCCGATACATAACGCAACCTAACCGTGGCATACGGATAGGTATACCTAGTCTTTTGTGGTTTAATTGGAACTCAATCGGTTTGTATAGATTTGTCAAGGCATGTGTACTGGGGGGGTGGTTGGATTGATGATGTGTGGAGACGATGTCAATGTGGTCATGAATCTAAACATGTGTCAGATTGGTTTTGGTATGGACCACTTGGCTTTCAGGGCAGCAGATCCACCGGACTCTCTCCAACCAGTCGAACCAGCATTGCTGTGTGTGCAGTGGGGCTTTTTTTTCCCACCTAATGCCCTTCCAGTTGAACAAAACTTAGGTAATTCGAGATTAGAGAATGCTGCTGGTCGTCTTCTAATGAAAGCTTTTACTCCAAACTATCATGGTGCTCTGAATCAAGCCAAAAAAAAAACCCTTCCACTCTGCACAATGGCTCGTTGGGGGAGATTTGGGACACGTTGGGAACCTAGTTCTAATCCAAGCAAACCTTAACTGATATTGCTTACCACTGAAACCAGGCATAGAGCGGCAACAAATCTCTTCCATCTTTCCCGGTCGGTAGCTAGTGGCCACGTTTTGCTCTGGGTCCCTGCTTCTGCTAAGATTGTTGATCTCCACATTGTGCTTGGCCTTCCAATCCGCCGTGCTCCCTAAGGATTCCATTGGAAGAACTGCTTTGCGATGTTGTCATTTGGCTTCCTCAGTGTGTGACCAATCTAGCGTCATTTTCGCGTCTTATTTCGATATCCAACAACTGTTGTGCCAGCGGGGTAACTGCCCGGCCATGGAAAAAAAAACCATAGTTACGAAGCAACAACAAACCTCGGACACGGACGGATTTACTGATGACAACCCCTGCAAACTCTCAACCAACTTAGCGTGCGAAACTGGAGGCAGCTAGCTAAAGAGCAGCCACCATAATTAAGTAAGTAACAACTTTTTACTTTACAGGTTTCATAGGCATGCAACAGCAAGGATTTCACGTTGGATTCAAAGAGTCTCAACTTGGTGCGTAAGGAGATTAGACTGAATTTCCAAACTGAAGACAGGATACCAAAGGCAGCTCGGGCTTAACTTAACCTGGTTTTAACGCCTAGGTCCGTTCTGCCATCAGATGATACAAAACTTCCTAAGTGGTTAAACTGTTCGACCTCCTCAATCGGTGTCTGCTTCAGAATAATACACTGATGTGTGGAGCGACCTCTGGGCATTTTTTTTGTCGTTTTGCCGGCTCTCCATTCATCTGAAGTGATTCACACATCTTGTCTAACCCGCTGATGGCACTTGTCAGGAAATAGATATCATTGGCATAGTCCAAATGACTTATCGTTTCAAATGGTCTTCATTGGATGCCACGTGTCTCAGCTGTACCTACGGTGGCAATCAGTATACTATACCATTGATACTATTCCCATGGATACCATTGTGTCTCGGGACCCGGCAGAGTGTGTTACATTGTGATTCGTGGCGATTTGAGTTCGTCGTGCCAACTGGTGTATGCTGAAACCTTATCTTTGTCATTTTGCACCGCTTGGTCTTTTACAGCTGGTACCGTATAGAAAGTGTTTGACTGACACACTAGTTATCTACGTCTAGTCTTATTCTAGCCTCAGTTGCATACACTTTCATAAAAACTCAAGGCAAAAGGTTCTATGGTCTTTAATGCAATACAACAGGGTAACACCTTACCACCACTTCTATTTTCAATCAAATTTCAAGCCTGATAGCTTCTAACTTGTCTATGTAGCTGACCTATTACGGCTTGATTGATTGCTTCGAACAATAAGCCTTTTCATAAGTTAAAAAAGAAGCCTCCCCTAAGCATCTGTTTACACCTTTCCGTAAGATACACACAACAAAATCTCGTGTGCTACCTAAAAAAGAAAGTCAACGCTGCAAGTGAAATATGCAAAATGTATCCCAAGTAGCTGTGTATTCAAAATACAATTGAGCTTTTGGTGTATTGTTATCCGCGCGTTACAAAACAATAATTCACATTCGCTTAAATTGCAGAAAAAAATAACCTCCGGGGGCTACAAATATTTAATGATCGATAGCTATGGCACAATGGTGCTACTCCCATTACTTGCATAATCTGATATCAGAGCGGCAATTGAGAGGTTTAGTTTTTTTTGTTGCCTCAAGTCACCCAACAGAAGTATCTTAATCCAAGTGTTTTTGATGTCGAAATTCATGACATTTATCTCTGAAAGAGACAGGGTCTGGTCTATGATGATGAAAGGATGGTAACAACTAGTCTAATTGGTCAGTCAAGGTATATATAAACGGGCGTTGAGTTCACGGTCTTGATTTGGTGGTAACAACTTGGAACTTATCAGGCAATGGTCCCGCTATAAGGAGCTATGACGGCACCTTGGTGAGATCTTTATCAAGATACACTTCGTTTCTAATAGCTCACCCCCATTCTTTAATATCGTTGCAGTCCTACCCGGCTTTATAGTCCACAGTGTATCATTATTTCAACTAATGAGCCCCTCCAGCTAGCTCGATTGTTAACTAGGTGCCTTCAGTTTCGTATGCAAAGCTGGTTGAAGTCTTTTTCCACTTGCCCGTGCCATCTGAGTCAAAGTCTCAGAAGCTAGATTGGTGTCACTGAACAGATCATGCAGATGAGACTAAAGATCACCCAAAGGGTGTTTCTTTCAAAAGAATCCTGGGACATCTCGTCCATACTCTACAAATTCCATGCTTAAGGACACGGATAGAGTCACTTTAGCTGTTCGAGAGAAGGCTTTGCTACTTAATTGGCTTCTTAGTTCAAAGAAACAGCGATTGGAAAGAGGTTGTAGTAAATCTCAGCTCTGGTTAATAGTGGAGATTTAGTTAATAAAGTCCCTAACTACCTCGAAAGTTATATCGGTTTAGGGTGACGTGTCCTCGTTCGATCTAAATACTCACGAACGCTTTACTGGCATCACGCTGCCAGTAGGTCCGGTGTACGCTCAATGTTTGGAAATTTCTTAGCAGTGCGCCACCTTTTTGACACCAAATGTATCGGTGAAGTCTTTACTGACCTGAATGCAGCAGCACACATTCTCCATCGTTATCCTGGACCAGCTTAGCAGAGATGCCAAAGTTAGATATAGCTCGTCCCTAGAAATGCTGTCATACGCGACCTTTAAGTCGGTAAAAAAATCGAAGGTATGGATTTTGTTGAAAGGTAGGTTAGGTTAGGTAAGAGTGGCAGGCTACATATGGCAGCCACACTTAGACCAGTAAAGGTAATTTGTGATACCGTTTGGATCTGTGACTTCTCCAAAAAACTACCCACAGAACTAGCCGGAGCTTATTATGAAGCGCTGGAGGCTTCTTATGCTGGTGTCAGACAGTTCGTTTAGGCTATGAACGAAGCTGGCTTCTAGAGAGCTTCTTTCTCGAGCTGTGAAGGCTAGACACGTACAGAAAAGGTGCAGAATCGTCTCTTCCTCCTCCTCGTCCATACAGCTTCTACAAACATCATTATAGATGAGATCAATGCACCTGCCCATGGTGCAGTATTCCGTCATGGCACCCACTGTTGTACTAATAGTCAGTCTTTTCTGTTTAAGTAAGAGCGTTTGCTATCCAACTTAGGCCAGATCTGGAGGCATCCGTCCACCTGCGATTGGTGATGTCGATTGTGGTCCTTTTGAGTAAAAACCTGCAAGTGGCGAAAGACCACTCTTTGATATCCATTACCTCGGCTTGGAAGACATTTCAGAGGTCAAGCAAATGGAAGAAGATACTTACGTTCACATCCTTGGAGAAGACACCACCACCCACTCCCGAGATTCAGTTTGAGAGCCATCTGTGTAGAAGCAGATGGACTCCCTTCGTTGTAGCTCAAAATCATTGTTCCAATCAAGTCTGAAGGGGATAGTTTGAAATCTAACCAAACGTAGCTTTGATTCTAGAGATCCTGGGACAGATAGTAGTCTAGCTCTCCGTGCCGTACCGTGGCTGTTGAATCCGACTCTTTATGACCTTCTCAGCTTTGCTACGAATTCAAAGACATTTTGTATGCAAATCCTAAAGTTCCATGATTAACTCGCTACTAAATTGTCCAAGTCACTGATGGTACTGATTAATTGACGTAATTCAAACTTCAAGGTTACTTTTGTCGTACGTGTGTGCTCAATTGCAAAACTATAACAATCGAAGCGATTATATCGACTTAAAGCATCGACCGCAACGTGACAACATTTTTAATAGCTCAATTGGAACTCTAACCACGATTAAGACTGAAAAATTCCCTCAAAGTCCGACAGTTGTATATTTGTCATCCAAAAGAATACATTTTTGATTGTTTTCTTGTCAAAGTTGAAGAACAAAACAAGGCTATTAAATACTTAAGACACAACTCAAGACTGTTGCAAGTTTAGGAACAATACAATCTCCATATGTTACATCATAGACAAATCGAAACAGTGGTAACCTTACTTCGAAGTGCAATTAAATTTGATAATTACTACAGCTTGTCATGCAATTAAAACGTCACTATAATATTTATACGTGATGTGCTGACAATTGACGAAAAATTACTAAACTGTCAAAACCAAGTGTAAACGCGGAATGACAGCAAACAAATGTTGCTGTCAAAAGAGAAGTGATGTGATGATGGCGATGACATAAATTACAGATTTTAACTGATTATCATCTTACTGTCACATTATGTTATGCAATTCGAGAAAGAAAATATTTGACAACGTCCTAATGTGAGACCTTGTATCTTGTACGTGTTGAATGCGAGTAGTGTAAAGTGTCAACACTAGTTTGACTGTGTTGTTTTTGGCGATACAATTTTGTGTGTTTTTTGGGGCAGCTTCTGTGAAGAGAAGGTGAATGATTTAGAGATTTTCCAGCGCCACCTTTCCCATCATTAATACTTCAGTTCGAGGTGAATTGTTTCTTAGGAAACACCGGATTGAAGTAGAAAGGACGGGTGAGAATGTTCACGAAAGTTCCAGTTTACAAAATGCAAACACAAATATTTGGCGCAAGAGCTCATAGAAAGCCAAAGCCTAGCTTCTCATAACCACTCATGTTGTGCGTCTTACATATACTTTTCTCACAAATGGAAGGGACCTATAGTTTTTATTGCCGACTCCGAACGGGTAATTGAGAAGTTTTTCCATAACGAATTATACCCTTGCAAGTTTGTCATGCCCGCGAAGAGGTGGAGCCACGAAA
Source organism: Criorhina ranunculi (assembly GCA_951813785.1). NCBI lineage: Eukaryota > Metazoa > Arthropoda > Insecta > Diptera > Syrphidae > Criorhina > Criorhina ranunculi. The sequence goes on along the minus strand of OX638385.1, from coordinate 27,856,484 downwards.
AAAAAACGTTTGGTGGTTTTGAGGGTCCTCTCGCTTAGCAGTCCAACGCACTAACCACAAAGCCACGGCGACTACTACTGTTTGAGGTACTACTCGGCCAAAAAATCATTAAGGCGTCTTTTTACGAAGTTTTACAGCTTGCGAGTGATGATGACAGGCATGGCATGCACTCACCGACACAATTTACCGCTCATAAAGACTGATCATTTCCACAAGAGTAGGTAGGACAAATGGTTTAAGAACATCCTGTAGCCTGTAACCTCTGATCGATATTCCTGACTCGTCCGTTTAAGAAACGAACAGTTCTGGTGCACCAATTCGACGTATACCTACATTTCCAACTTCTGAAAGTCAAGCTCGTGCCTGAACAGTCCTCGTGCTTTCTTTGGACAAATCTATATGTCACTCCATGAGTGGGTGGTTGATTATGCTGGTGAGTGTAGTCACATATAAGCTCTGCCACTCTTGTGATCCCAGTTCATGATATAAGAGTGTGTGAAGGGCAGACGATTGGAGATCTCTTTTTGCCATCAGCTACATATAGAATTGAAGACACCATAAGGCGTTCTTAATTTTCACAACTTGACTTCCTTTGACCTCGAAGCTATTGGAATCCGTCACGAGGAAGACATGTAGAACATACATAAAGAAGACCCCAAGCTATTCTAAAGCTTGATAAGACTGCACTTGATTTGATGCGATTAACTAAGTCGGTTATCTCTCAAGTAGTGTGGATCCAAAGATTTGTAATTTGGCCCTTTTTCCGTCTTTAATCAGATCTTCTTTTCATAACCTTAACGAACCTAAAAACCAACAAACCACAAGGAGTTTAAAGGAGTTCTCAAAGTGAGTGACGTAGGTACAAGGTTACACCAATACAACCTGTAACATCTAACTGGTCGCACGAGATGTCCCTTACAGCGCTCGTAGAAGCTTCAGAGACAAGCTTTAGAATTGTTCTTGCACGCCTATGTAGTTCTAGCTAAAGTTGGATAGTGTACATGAAATAAAGGGAAGTTACCTTGCTATGTCCGTTAAGCGGGGATCCTAATCTTCTTTGCTTATTACACAAAATACCAGGGACCGGTACTGACCAATGTAAGCATGACAAGGGTTGTTTTTGTTCTCCCTGGAGCTGGTACTGAGCGAGATATACCTTGCTTATACTTAGCTTCATATGGGGGGGGGGGTGCTGAGGGAGAATCCCCATTTTGTTCGCACCTTACCCTAAACGACAGTGATTCATACTGAATGCTGGGAGTATAGTCATGGGTCATGGCTACACGTGTCATATTTATCAATTCTTTCGTTGGTTCTGGTATATCATACTGTTGATTGTAGCCTGCTCTACCGTAGATACAATTCTTCGCAAGTTCATCAATATTTTGACCGCCTTCAATGTTTCTAAGTGAAGCCAGCGACTTAAATAGGCATGCGAGTTCTAAATTCTACTTGTTTGGAGGTTCTGATCGCTGTGTTTCAAGCTGGGAATTCCTACTACAAGGTTGATAGTATCTCCACCTAGACTGCGCCAACATATCCAACTTTTTTTCGTATCCGAGTCATGAGATGTTCTTTAGGAATTTTGCATTGAAAGCGCCTACTGACGCCTGACATTTTGAACCGAAGAGCTCGTTACAAACTAGTCGTGACCAATTCGCATGTCAGAAATGGCTCCCAATACCTACTGGAGTGACGTCTTTAAAAAAATCCAATGAAGTGAAGTTCATAGGCCTTGTTCCCATATAAGTGCGACACTTCCTCGCACACGTGCAATCTATGCTTTCATGCCTAAGTGGGTAAATGAATACCGTCCAGCTTTACCCCGATCAGTCATTAGATCCACTTCGATAGCCTCCGGCCCCGAACGACAGCAAAGAACTTGTCATGACTCATACGGTCAACCAGCTACCAAAAGGTTTACTATTGCAACATACCGCTTACAAAATCCATGCGGTAGTCGTAATTGTAATTCAATCTAATTTATTAGTTACCGGCAACGGCAGCGTGCAATTATTAATTCTGCACGTTTAGTGGTCACGTTGAGACGCATGTGGGACAATTTTTCCAAATAGTCTTGCTACTAACTCAAGAAAGCTCACGTCACGTTGACTCATAGTAAGGTGAAGGTCGCACTGTGGATCATATTACCAAGCGCATCATTCGAACATTATCGAACAAAATAATTGTATCTCACCCACCAACCGAAAACACGGAATGGGTTGCCATGTGGAGAGTTCTTTGACTATGACATACATAGATACAAGATACTTAGTAATGCTTAGACTTCTGCGTGCACTTTAATTACAGACCAAGAAGCAGGTCGCTGATTGTGTTCTACGAGTATACACAGACAAAGGTGTTGTATTGGGTGGGTACTTGTATCCGATGCGGCTCACTTGTCAAAGACAATGGATCTCTGGGCTAAAGTATTCATGTGGGGTTGGGCTCTGGCTGAGTGTTTAATTGACAACATCTCGTGGAAGCATTCATGTGATCTCCACCCAACAATGCAAACAATGCAGCACACACAGGGGTGTCATTATGATGTCATTTCTCGTGTAAAATCGTTCACTCAGTCATTAAGTCACTTGAGCAATTGCCAACACGCATGCGAATGTGAAGACAACTTTCTAAAGCTATGGGATACAGATTTTCTACTCCAATTCAGTTCCCTTTTGGTAAAGTCTTCATTGTAACGCCGCCGCCGCCGCCGACTACCGGCTACGTTCGTATGTTGTACAATGATTGTGTGATTTTTTTTTTCGGATAATTTACTTTTGTGCTGAAATGCGCGTTAAATTTGAATACAATTGCTTTGGGGGGTTTTGAAATGGCGGTACATGACACAAGGGAACGAAAGTTTCATCTAATCCTTTCAACATTTTAATTAAGTTTTTCTTCAACAGATACATGGATGTTTTGCAACAGCTTAGGAGCTTAGGCTTCCATTTGATTCGTCTTATAGCATAAATAAGGCTTTATCAGTGTCATACGCGTTAGCTAAACACCGCGGTCTGCATCTCATTAGTAATTATCGACAGCTTTGGGTGACTGAAATTGATTTTAGATGTTGCGTATGTTGTGGTGATAATTTACAAGACTTTGAGCAGATTAAAGACGCGGGTTTTTGGTGAGTAATTCGATAGCTTTGCTCAATGAGGTTGGGGCCCTAATTGTCTGTAAGCTTTTATAAATTGTCAAAATGGTATTTACAAGTACTTGCGCTCTAATGGCGTTATGTTTTGGAAATCGGCTCTAAGTTGACAACGTGGAGGATGCTGACCTTTCCAATGAACCTGACACGCCCTAATAAACAAAACAAAAGACCTAATCAAGTTCAACTTTTCGACGAAAAAGCCCTGTCAACCATCTAGAATAAGAGATTTAATGATTGATGCCTAAGCACAATTGGAATTGTTAAAGAATTGAAAAAAGGCTTTTGAGCTCTCCAATGCCGTCACTATCACCATCAATAACCACCTCAAAAGTTCGAGGACAGTAGAAGGGAATAAAAGAGATGCATTCGTAGAAAGCAGATGGCGTATACAGTGTTCTAGCTAAAGGAGAGTGGCTCGGAATTTTTAGAGCAAAATGCTAAGTGATTGACAACTGATTAAGGCTTTTAAAGGACCGAACAGCACTCAAGCAGCTGGTAAATCGTCATCAAACAAGGAGATTTCCTAACTAAAAACAAGTTTCTTCTTGCGGTCCCTATCATGCTGCATGTCACCGAAGGCTACGTATTTTTCAGTTTGATACAGTCTTTGTCCCGCGGCACCTAATGAAATCATCGGAAGTTTCCAATAAACCAAGCTAGAAACCATCATCTTCTGCAACGGATATTCAACTGAAAAGCTTGCCCTTGAGTTGGAAAGAAGGACAGAACCACGTACCGGCTTTCCACAAGCACGAATGCATACTGTACATCCTTGCATGTGTTTGTCTATTTCAAAGGACAACAGCTATGGACTACTTCAAAGTGATTAAGGAAGACGTAGTCTAAGGCAGCAAGCTGCTTAAGTTAGGTTAGAAATGATGTCTACAGAAGGCAATGACCGGACGGGATTAGTGCTACTGCTGTTATTACCTGCAACCTGCAATCTGCGTAAATCAAGAATTTCCTGTAGTTTTCCTACGATCTAGCGCTGACCAAAGGGTCTTCGATAATAACTCGTGCCAATTTCCGTTTCTTTGGCCTAAAAAGGCAATTTGAATAGAAAGGTCTCCATCTTGAAAAAGCAAAGTGACTTTGTACAGAGACCCTTCTCATCCTAGTTATGCTCTATGATGCAGAGGCATAATCTTTGTGAAATGCGGTTGACGTAGCTCCCGGTGATTTGGAGAAAAAAATCCTTCAGATGATCTACGATCCTGTCTGTATAGGCGGGGAGTGGAAGAGGAAAAGGGCTGTTCAGCGACATCGGTCTAGTGAGAGGAGTCCAGATAGCATTTCTTTGAATACGCCCCAGGGGGACAGCGCAATAGAGGAAGACAACGCTTTAGATGGCGTGCGCAAGTGGAAAGAAACCTCAACCAACTTGGCGTTAGAAACTGAACGCAGTAAGCTTCTGGAAAACATGCAGAAGACGAAATACGTGCTCTTCAAAACACCGCTCCTGCCAGTTCTGCTAGATGATGGTTAAGTGTTGGACGATAAGAAGGACAGGAGATCAGATATTGAACTCTTTCGAGAGAAAAAGATCAGGATGTGGAAGAAGCTCAAAAATGGACAATAATGCTTCAATCAAGAGGATCTTCAAATCTCAACCCCCCAGGTTTGAGACGACAAAGAAGACCGAACCTCAGTTCTAAAGACCAAGCTTTTGTTAATGCCGGATTGCTTGGTCTGGAGAACTGCAAACAGTGTGTTCGGGATTGAAGGGGATGAAAGGCTGCAGTGCCTCAGACAGAGAAGAAGGAGAAGAATTCACATTCGAACTGGATACTACAGAAGCAAGGTTTAGGAATCAAGACCGGGGGAAGGTACAAGCTTTCAATATCTTCATAATCAATGCCGTGTAGGCTACTCCACAACTAACTGCCACTTATACAGCACCAAGATGGTCTGAGTATGAATACATATCTGTTTCGGATTCTGCATGTAGCGATCGGTATATTCAAGGTGCTTTCATCTGGAAGCATGAGTATAGATGTTCATTTTTTGGCCAGTTTGTCTGCCTTACAGTTCCTTCCATGAAACTCTATCTCTATGCCCCGCCACCCAACAGAAGAAAATATTTAACTGCTCCGCCATCTCTAAGAAATGATCGGCAATCTAGAGCCGAAAAAATGATTCTTAGAGCCCGATTGCTGCTTGACTGTCCAAAAAGATGCGGATAAGACTTCTTTAACCACTTCAAACACGCTACAATGACTTGGAAGACGTAAAGAAAAGCTGTAATTAAGTCTATCAGAGGAAACACCGTCATTATTTTTTTGATCCGTCGGTGAAACGCATCGTCCTCTCGGAATGACTTGCTATGTTTCCTGCGGAGATTATGAAATTGTTCAGAATGAAGCCGTGGCCACAATCTTTGGCGGACGACTTTATAATTTAATTTAAGACGAACGGCTGAACAAGCTCCCATTAGTCTGCTAAAGACGTCGACTGGTGGCAGACAAAATAGAATGTCCAGTGCTGTGGAGGGTATCATCCGCTTTATCTAAGGTAGTCCACAAGACATGAGTACCGGTCTTATGACCGAGATGTAGAGCCAGTGAGCTATTCGAGGTTGGAAACCCTCATTTTTTGTACTTTTTCCAACACTGGATGCACAATTGCTGAGTAGAGCCTTCCTGTCAGCTTTGGTTAGGTTTAGTAGTTAGGTGTCCCGCAGGACTCACTTAAGCTCAGAGTCCATTGTGATGCCTATAGAATTGTGATGCCTATAAGAATTCTACCAATAGAATCATGGGAGGATTTTACGTAAGAGGATCTGCCTTAGGTCACTGTTGACATTGAAATGATTGTGACCAAGAAGTCTTCTTCTGCTGTAAGGTAGCGCTGGACAGTAGCACAAGAGGTGAGTAGTAGTTTCCTCCTCTTCCTCATCTCTACAGCTTCTAAAAAATTGTTCAAGAGAGCCTCTACTCTCCTGTTGTCTCGTGTTGTTCTAGTAGGCAGTGGTCTGTGATGGCGCGAATTTGTGTTCTCTTGAGGGTAATAATCTCCCTTTCGGGCCATATAAGTCTGGTGGAATGACATGTATGACCGTTTTTCCACCTGGAGTCGATTTCTCTAGTTACATTTGGTTTAATTATAAGTTTCGCTGTATTGTTAGGTATACCCAAACCTTTGGTATGAGAGTGAATCTCTAGGGTGGTACCAGATTTGACAAGTTCGTCGGTCAGGGATGTCACTATTCTCAGGCACCCAACAAATGCGAATGTTGAATTGCTCTGTCATCGATAGGCAATCGGGGACTGTCAAAGAGTTGTTAGTGACATTTGATAAGGATTTCAAAGCTGCCATCGGTGAAGTTACAAATATCTTTAATAGCCTTTAGCCTTCCTTAATTGCCATTATTTGCGCTTGGAAAACACTACAGTGATCAGGGAGACGGAACGCCTGGTTTATGTTAAGTTTGATTGAGTGGATACCACAGCCTACAACATTCGTTGTTTTTTTTAGCCTTCTGTACACTGTCGGGTTAAAAAACATCTCATGACTATGGGAATAGTACAAGACAACACTTGTAGAATGTGCAACGAAGACGAAGAATCAGCAGAACACATACTGTGTCACTGTAACTGTCTCACAAAAACACGTCATCGTTTTCAAAGTAACCACTACCTCATGGCGGAGGATATCACCACCAGTTCACCCAAAGATATCGTCGGTTTTATCACTCACTCCGGAATCATGGAGGAGCTTTTAATAGAGGATATCACAATAGGCCCACCTGTGGCCTCACCTACTAATCTAATCTAATCTAGCCTTCTGTATAAATGTGAATTTGCTTGTTGACTGATTTCTTGAAACTATGCCAACTATCCTTTGTGGAAGTTGTGACTTTGAAGTCCTTTTTAAAAGAGTTGAACGGGTGGATTCGATCAAAATTCCTGTCAGATTGGTGGGCATTTTTTATTCACAGAATATACATAGACATGTCCCCTCACTATTGATCATAGATCCCAGAAATTTAAACTTTTCAATGATCACGCTTCGCAAACGCCCAAATAAACCAGCATCTCTTACGAAAATATTTAAATTTAAAACACTTAAACCTTTGAAAGTAAAAGTCTTACGACAAATAACAAGTCTAAATTGATCCTGAACTAATTTTAATTACTTTTATAAAAATAGATGGATGTTACCATAAAAATTAACTCTCAACTGGTTGAGATATCTCAAGACCATAATAAAAAATAAAAAAACTATTTACGACCATTGAAAGTGAATAAACAATTCAAAATAAGCTAAGCTTGTCAAACTAGAGTTATAAAAATCAATAAGCACGTGTAGATAGATTTTTCCTTGAAAAATAAAAGTAGTAAATTGCTTACCGTTTTTCCTATTGGTCATTGCACTAGACTCTGTTGTAGGTTTGGCATCACACCCGTATATGCCTAGTGTGGCAACCAACAAAAAACCAGCTAATCCCAGTTTGGATTTCATTTTTTTTTAATTTTTTTTATTTTGAAGTATTTATTTATTTTTTATCCAAAAGTGATGTGTGTCGATCTTTATAACAATAATCCCTTTTATAGTGTTAAAAACTTTCACAAAAAAAAAAAATTAATTTAACAAGTATATACACGCGGAAGAGATCGTAAAACAAAAATCAATATTTATTCGATCAAGATATATAATTTATGTGAATCTTCATTGAAGCACTATATAGATATGTACGTAAGCAAGTGGATTATTATTTTAAACTTCACTCAAATGAAATGGAAAGAAAAACAAATTTCACTTTCCCATGGCAAAACAACAATAGATAGATTTGTATCTGTTCAGATACATATTCACTATGTTGCTTGTTGTTGTTAATTTTTTTTTTTTAAATTAATTAATCTGTGTTCGGAAAAGCGAATCAATATAGCACTCGTAGTCGAATTACCCAAGAAACGGCCAAAAAACTATTAGTGCGTGAAATTTAATGCGATATCGCGTGCACCACCAAACACAACACCAGTAGCAGGAGCCGCAGCAGTAGCAAAACAACAGAAAGTGGCTTAAAGGTAAAACCACTGAGAAATAAGGCGCCCGTATTTCCGTTTTCTTTATGGGAAACTATAATTTCTACCGCAGATACTTTTGAGATGGAAGAAATCAATTTTGTTCTCCGATTCCAAGTGAGTCCACGACAACTACAACGACAACGACGACAACAATGATGATGATGAATGCGGAAAAGTTCCCTTAGCACCTTTTTGGAGACACGTCCGTACCGTTCGAATGTCTAAGCCGTCTAACTGGCCAGGGAACTTTCTACAGTGGTTTTAATTTCGCGACTAACCATACCAAACCCGATGAAACCAACCATTGAAAATGAATCTTTTAGCCAGATGAGAGGATGAACTTTTAAAGAGAGGGTTAGCTAGCTTAAGATTTGTGTATATGAATGAAAATGAACAGCAAACAGCTGTTGGGATTAAGTCTCTCGACCGGTATCTGTAGTATAGCTTACTGTATTCGTTGTATCTTGTATCTATAGACATTTAGATTGCGGAAAGATTGACGTATTGCACGTGGTTTAGCGTCGTTGTATGTATTTGCGAACGACGCGAGATACAATATAAGCGCGCGGTCAATTTGCTTTCTATGGTTCAGACGATGACGGTTATAACAATGTTTTGATGTTTAATGTGATGTAATGGAGTGCGAATTTGCTCAGATGGTTTATTTTGTATCTCGGTATTTTCAGAGGCGACTCATGGCGACGTGATGTGAATAATTTGATAGACACTTGTGCGGTGAATAACTTAAAATTTGTTACAACTTTTTACAATTGGATACATACTCGTGTATTCCTTTGTTTAACAACACAACATTAGTGTTTTGGCAAGTGTCATGTCTTATCTTATGATGCATTCAGTGACATTTTAAGTAATTAACAGATTCGCTTGGTTTCACAAGTGTCAAAAATTGGTTGTGTTGTGTTAATTTTGAAGTTTTGTTTCCACATCCGCCGATTAGTAGGCGCTTTGCAGTCGTAAGTCACTTACCTAGACCTAATCTATGACTGCTGGAAGAAAGGCAAAAAGGAGATGAAAACTGATTACATAATGTTGTACGCCATAGAATAGAAAGTTTGGATGAAGAAAACGGAAATGACATCCATTTTTCAACTTAAAAGAACCTGCCTTTGCCTGATCCAATAAAACTTCCAAACAAGGGCTGTGGAACGAGTAAACTGCCCGAAGTTCTTCTAGGCCTCAAGAGAACGATCCAACTCCGAAGCGAAATATTGACATGTACATACACCACCGAGTCGCGATCAAAGCCGTCTGAAAGCCAAACTTAGCCCTACTCTGTTGGGTCCCGAAGCGTGGAGGTGTCGATTGTAATGAAAAGTCGGGTGAACTAGCAGAATAAGGTCAAAATTGAACCAAGCAATGGTCATCACTAAGTTCTTACGCGTGTAGAAGTTCCAAAAAATTATACGATGTACCATATACCCTTAGACTTTTGGAAGTTCGCCGAGGAGAGATGGAGCCGACTCTCATCCTGATGTATACCAGCAAAATCAAAATAAAAAATATACTCACGCTCGACAGACCGTACTTAACACTAGTGATCGGTATCCTCACTTCCTGGTGGCCCGTCTTAATAGAATGCAATAAAATACTATTGATCAATGCAGAAGCTGCGGTGATTTCGACGCGGAAAGGGCAACTCGGCAACTTCTCAAGAATCAGCAGAACCAAGAAAAGAGCCCTAGACGCGTTCTGCTTTAGCTACCCGGGCGAACTGTCAACTATCCCACCGAAGACCATTCTTAATATTTTTTGTTGATGGTGGTTTAGGGGGGCGAACACAGGTGCACATAAGAATCTAACAATGGGGAACACAATGGATCCTTGAAGATACAAGTGAGGCGGCAATCTACATAATACTAGATCATGGTCATGCCAGTCTTCATGAAATCACTTAGCTGTCGAGGGAAATGTGTAAAGCCAGAGATCTCTACACTTACAGCAACCATCATGTGAGGTATTTCCTAAAATATTAGGGAAAATGAGGCCATCAGCAAGGACTGAGGTCAAACGCCTTCGATGGAGAGCTGTTTACTTGCATCTTTGAGGGAGTGGCGACACTGACGAGTTCGATAAACTGGAAGTTAGTACAAGTCATAGATTAGATGGCATGAAGAAGAGCTTTGACTGACCTACTATTTCCTTCAAAGGAAGCCAGGCTCCGATGTCCATTTGGCCAATGCTTCTACACAACATCGTTGCGAACTGTTTCTACATCAACTAGTCATCGAAGTGGAACTGATTGAAATGAGTTCGGGAACAAAAAAAGGCACCTAGACCTGATGGCGTACACAAGCCTTGAATCGTACAGCAGCGAAGATTATGACAGCATACCGAGTACAAAGCATTGAAAGCAAGTCCAGCGACCGATGTAGCTTGCATAGTGGAAAGTATGCTTCCATTTGGACATCCCATCCGTCGAACTGAAATAAGGTCGCGAAAATAAGGACGCAAACCGAAGCAACTTTGGCAGTGAAAGCTACCACCCGTCTACATGAAATGAATGGCAAAGCGAGGAAAATGTTTCCAAGAAAGGATATCTAACCGGAATAACCAAACACGATGAACAGATAGATATGAGGCGGCGTTATTGCAAGACACCAATGAGTTTAATGGGTTCTGGTTTACTTGCTTAAGGGGCAGTGAAGTTAGGGAAAACTTGAGTGATAACTAATAAGCCTCTCCAATTGGCCTGGTCCTTCGCTCTTCTAAGATGCCCATTCCTAGTTGATTGAGGTCCCCTTCTGCTTGTGTCTGCCACTTAAGGCGAGGTCTTCCTCTTATGCGTCGTCCCTCTATGTTTGATTTGAAGATTCTGCGGGCTGAAGTGTTAGTTTCCATTTGTTATCTCAGATGTTCGGCAGTAGGAGACTCCAATGTCCGTCAACTCAAATAGGACGTTTATCTCAAGAAGAATTTTTCGCTCGGAATGACTATGCTTCAAGAGTAAAACTGAGATGACTAGGGTCTTATAGAGGGTTTCTCTAATTGTTCGAGAGTTCTTTCTAAGCCCGAAGAAACAGTGATGGGCGAGAGCTACTTCCTTTGATTCCTTTGAGATTACCTTGTCAAAAACGATTGCAAAGCCAAGGAAGATAAAGTTCTTTACATCCTCAAAGTTAAAGCTGATGTGTTCCTTCTCGAGATGATCACAGGAATTGGGCTTGTCCGGAACCACTTTGCACCGCATTTTACATAAAGATCTTGACCTACATGCTTATAAGGTCCAGTTGACATAAGAATTGAAGCACAAAGCCGTACTTTCTTCACCTTCAAGTCTCGTACCAAAGCTGAAACACCATTGTTCACATCGTTCTCCGGTGCTTATCAAAGCTCGTTCGAACAGAGCTGGTGAATGGCTAGATTCTCTTTGGGAGCTGATCCCTGAATTTTTGGCATATTGCATGGTTCCGATGTAGTGTCGTCAACAACAACACAGTGAATGTCCCGCCATATCTCGAAGCACGGAGTTCATTTCCTCAGCTGTAATCAACGTAGTCTGCAAACGAAGTCCTGAGGTTCCTGTGGGGGGGGGGGGTGGCACCCAAAGAGACATGATAGGTGCCTGTTGAATGTTAGTTGCCACATACAGGCGCAGGCTTTCTTCTAAAAGTTCCACTCAAACAGAGGTGATTGGCATTTTCAAGTTCTACAAACTGCTAGCTTTGAAAAAAAAAGTGAAATGGACTTCCCCTCAGTTTACAACAAAGTGTCCCCACATACGATTTCAATCCAATACATCAGGGGGGGGCCTATTGCGATATCTCGTTTAAGAGCGACTTTAAGCCTCATTAAGGTATGCAACGATACATCTATGTAAGTGCATGTGACCTCTATCAAATTGCATGACAAAAATGTCAAATGGAATTTATTATTGATTAGGGAACTTTCTCTCGCGCTCTCAATCTATCGATTGTTAAGTTTCGTAAATTAGTTGTAAGAGCAATCAATAGAAATGTTTTGGTTTTTTTTTTAAGAAAAGACCGCAGCATGCAACAGTTACATCTATTGAAGCGCGCGGTCATTAATCATTATTTCGAGCGTCAGTTTGGCCGATTAAATCTTGACAAATGAGAATGGATTAATCGTTTCAGGTAACAATCGACGGTAATCGTTTCGATATTGCAGCGCGCAAACTGATTTAATTCCAAAATCGGATCTGGAATTTTGTTTTTTTTTTTTTTGCAATCAGCTTGAGCTTACACCAAATGAGCAACAATGGAGCAATTAATCTATTTTTCTTTGCAAAAAATAAACTTTTAACTTTTAACTATGTGCTCCGGTAGAGCAGTCTCGAGGAAGTTGCCTAAAATTGGATTTCTGTGGCTTCTTGATTAATCCCGTTGATCGTTGGTCTCTCACATTGACCTCGATAATTTATGGCATCTCGTGGTGCCTGCGAGTTCAGATGGCAAATCTGTGATGTAACTCGATGAAAGGCAATTAAAATTGGTAGGTAACTGTTTATGTTTGGCATTGGATTGCGGTGCTTTGATTGAGGATTATCTAAATTTTGTTGGGCAAAGAAATAAAATGCTATTTACCATTTTGCCAAAACGCATTTACATTTGATTGCGGAGGTGGAGTGCAAATATTTTTGGTCCTCGAAATTCGGTTCGGAAATCAATCTTGTCTGGCATAACAATTAAAAATGTCGGTCATGTCCTTGGGTGTACTTTAATGTTAGTATCCATCAATTCATTTGTTTTGAAGGATATTTGGCTAATCTTGGCTTGAATCCATTGGCAGTCTACGGTTTCTTTTCGTGGCTAGTGCCGCTGTCCTCTTATTCTAGACATAGCCCTGCAATAAGTATTATGTTCTTCTTCAAATGGGCCCTGCATTTTTCAGGTTCCGTTGACAGCACTGGACAGCACGTGGACCCATTTGAGAGTTCCTTGTGTCATGCTTTTAAACTCTCTTGGTCATTATATAGGGACATCCAATAAGAGGTGTCATTTTAAATTAATAAAAAATGCAACATTTTTATGAAAAGTTTTGATATTTTTATTTTGATATAAACTACAAACTTTGAGGTTAGTAATGAAATACAACATATGAAGCGCTTAGAAGATGAAGGGCTTAAGCGACATTTTCAAACATTTGAGTAATCAGCGTTTAAAGTTTTTTATTTGTACCTCTTTTCATACAAATAATAAAACGTATATACAGCTAAATAATAATCTAGAGACGATAGAGAAGTCCAGATGGGTCAGAAATTTAAGTTTTCGTATGTTCTATTCATCAAAAAATGTCACTTAGGCCCTTCATCTTCTAAGCGCTTCATATATCATGTATCCGCCTCGACTCTGCTTACAAAAGTCATTCTTTTGGTGACATTCATTTCATTTCATGACGGTTTCGCATAATTGCCGCTGCATTTCGCGAAGAACAGCTCTGATATTTTCTTTTAGTACATAAATCGTTGGTGGAACATTGGGGAAGACTTTATCTTTAACATAGCTCCAAAGGAAAAAATCTAGTGGTGTTAAATCGCACGATCTCGGCGGCCAATTGAAGTCTCCGTTTCGAGAAATCACGCGTCCAGGAAATTTGTCATGCAAAAGAGCCATTGTTTCACCAGCTGTGTGGCATGTGACGTAATCATGCTGAAAACAAACGTCGTCCACGTCTAAAGCAGCAATTTCTGGCAAAAAAAAAACCAGTCAACATCGTTCGGTAATGCAATTCATTCACTAAAACAGTAGCATCAGCCCAATGACACTGTCAGCTCAAAAACTGCACCAAACTGTCCCTCGTTGTGGATGGAGAGGGTTGTTCCACTATTTCTCATGGGTTTTCAAGGACCCAGATGCGATAGTTTTGTTCGTTTGCGTACTCAGACAAATGGAAATTTGTGATCATGATCTTGTTCATTCATTTCCAGCACCCAATCAGCGAAAGTATGGCGTTGTGCTTCAATTCTTAAGTCAACTGGTCCTTATAAGCATGTAAACTAAGATCCTTATGCAAAATGCAGTGCAAACTGATTGCGGATAGGCCCATTTCTTGTGATCATCTCGAAATGGATTCACTTGGGTTTTCATTCACTCTTTCAGCTACGGTGGCAAAATTTTTAGCTGACCTTGCCAGACAAACACGGGTTGGAGTCTTCACATCACTAACCTGTCCGAGACGTTAAAATTTATGGATGAAATTCACTATAGCTATGCGGGAAGGCGCTTGATGATGACCAAAACCAGTACGAACGGTTTAAATGACACCTCTTGTTGGATGACCCTTTACTTTGTATGCATTACTCCGGGCCCATTTCTCTAACAATTTCTATTACCCGTTAAGGTCTAACCTTCTCTTCCCTAGGAATACAAAACTTGGCTTCGAAAATCGACAAATGACCCTCGAAACCCTCGTAACTTGAACCATCCTTTATCCTTCTCTCTTCGATAGTCGTACTTCCGCCTTCTTCTTACTTTTTTCTTTTTCCTTCCCCCTTGACTTATGTACTTGAAATCCTTGCTGATTTTGATTCTACAGTCGAGCCATCCAACTTGAGGATGGCTCCGGCTAACTTTCAAAACAAAATAAGTTATCAACTTTGTCCACCTGGCTTCCAGTAATGCTTACTTGAACAGCGGAATTCGTGACGCAAAATGTGATCGAAATCTTGTCACCATAGTTGAGGTACTTAAAGTTCTCCAGTCAAGGACTTCAAGAAATATATCGCTGACCACCAGAAATATTGTACATCTTGCACAGCTTTTGACTTGCACGTCTTTACTTTTGTACAAGTTGCAGAACTTAGCACCGTTGTAAGTATTTTAAGAAAATATCCACTGCGTACGGCTTATCTGACATAAATCTCGATTTACACTGTCGGAAGCATTCTCAAAGTAGATGGGAAGTACT
The DNA here is from genome assembly GCA_951813785.1 of Criorhina ranunculi. Taxonomy (NCBI): domain Eukaryota; kingdom Metazoa; phylum Arthropoda; class Insecta; order Diptera; family Syrphidae; genus Criorhina; species Criorhina ranunculi. The sequence goes on along the minus strand of OX638385.1, from coordinate 27,841,412 downwards.
TGATTTTGAGGCCTGATCTCTACGCTATAATTTTCTAAAGATCCTAAGGAGAATTCAGAGAAAGAATCTACTTGCATAACTTCGAGAGCTGAGCCTCTTTAGGATAACGTTGCAGCGCTACAATCTCATTTTTCCTTTCTTTTGGTAAGCTTTCGTATCATAATCTTCTAGGTCGCCGTGCCCTCGTCATCTTTCCATCTTCTTACCTCATCCTCATTCGATTTCAACAAGGTACCATCCAGACCCTTAAAGTGGTGTCACTTGAAGTTTTAACCACCTATTAGCTTATTGTTGACATCTCGCGCTACATTGCACTTAAGTCTTCTTTATGCGGTGCTGTGATTCAAGCTCATCTCTTGTTCTACATCTGTGGGTTTCAAATTCCATCATCGTCATTGTCTACTTTGGCGAAGACTTCATTAGGTCTTTAGTTACCTTAGGTACCTGAACTGGTATAGAGGCACAGAAGCACTCATGTATTTGGCTTAAGTAAATATTGAAACTCTTCATATGGAGGATTAATCCATGTCTTTACGTCCCTTATCAGAGTGACAGGTGACATTTTTGCTGCCATCTGGCAATACTTTGCTTCCATTCTTCGTTTCGACGTTCGCTTAGGTCAGGTTGCCGCACCAGCTGCATCTGTATCGTCCCATAGGCATAAGCATCTCTTCCTCTAGGTATCTCAGATCTTCTTCGTGATATCCCGACGAAACTGTCTACTTAGTGCTCTTCTATGCTCTTTTTTACTCTCGTTGGCATGATACACAGATCTTTCTTTCTCATTCAAAACCAATGTGCATTGGAACCTCTCCTAACCTCTATTAGCACATCTCCGTTACAATCTACTACGTTCTGGTTGCACAAACCCACTGCCAGTTCTTCCGTTTCACTTCGGCTACATCTGCATCTGCTATTGAAATCACCATTGTGTTGCAAGGTTATTTCACAAGTCTTTGCTTAGTTATTGAAATCAGAGCAGAGCAAGAGTCTACCTCTTACTTGAGGTTTAAGGTCGTTAGCAGATTTGCATTTCCTTGCATTAAAACAAAAGGTACTGTGCGTTGTGCCCCTGACCAATCCTTATTGAACTGTTCCGTGCGGTAGGTATTGACTTCTGTTTGCATTTCAAGAAAACCGCTTGACGATCCCATCTTGGGTACTTCACAACTAGAAGAGGACTTCACCTCGTCTCACGAGATTGCTACTGGGGCGATCTTTAAAAGTGCGTCTATGTATCTCAAAATCGTGTCCATTGAACTCTGTGTATCGTACTCGTACACAGTCACATTTAACCCGGTTTTCTCCATTTTGCAGTTGAACACTTCCTGCATCCCAATCATCCACAAGTGCGTTTCGCAGCGGACAATTGCACGATTGAAATCGCTTGCGGCAATTTGTTTGAGATACATTTCTGGCGACGTTTTCGATTTACCCCGTCGCTCCCGTTTAAACGGTTTTTTTTTTTTTTTTTCTTTCAAAATGAGTGATGGATGCGAACACTGTCTTCCTGGATATTACAAGTGGATTTGTTCCGTGAGATAGAGGAAGTGATGCGAAACGCACCCAACCACTTTGGTGGTGTCAATTTGTGAGACGCCAAGTGACATGTTATGCATACGTGTTGCCAGGTGTTAGTTAAATTACCGTAATCGATATACGAATACATACGGTCAGTGTAACAAGTTGAGGGATGTCGTGTGTGCGTCAATGTATCGATTGCCCTCCGTAATCGGATCAAGCCCGAGACATCGTTGTGCGTGCTGATGAATCTCATGGCAAGCAGAGTGTGGCGAAGGCTGTTGTGACTCTGGATTCTTGGAACTGGTTCATTGGATCAAATAGTGTGAATTTTTGAGATGCTTGTCAAAGATCGCGTCAGATTCATTGGATTAAGTGAGCGCATGCATGCGTGCCTAATCGCGGATCGATTCCTAATGAAGTTGTTATGAGATAATAAGCGCGTCGTTAATTAATTACCATCTTCCCAGTGAGTGTGTCGGGATTGGTTTGGCTGCATTAAGTACTTAATAGCGATCAATATGTGATTTGTGATGAGCGTTGGACATGTAAACATGATTTGAGGAAGAGAGGTGGTTGTGGAGAATGACCAGTACTGGAACAAGTAGTCAGATGACTATCTTCTATCTAACAGTGTCTTAACCAATTTTCCTGGTTTCCGCTTGATCTTTGCAAAAAGTGTTCAATCCTCCAAAGCCTTGACCTCTTTAGTCCTTAGGTTGAGATTCAAAAACCCTCTTGGTACATTCACTCTTTGTGGCCGATCCAATATAAACGACGTTTCTTGGTTTTCTTTGACTCTGTTCTCGGTTGTGTCTTATCCTTCATTCACATTCGAAAGAGCTCAATACTTGTTCGAATTATAGAGCTAATCATCGGGACTATCGTCACTTGGTTAATGATTTGATGCATGCACTCTACAAAAGCTCTGATTGCAAGCCATCAAAAGCTGGTGTCTTATAATTTTGAAGGTCTCTTACAGCTAAGTTGACGTGTTCTGTGGTTGCTGAGGTTATCGGTTCTTTATTCGCAGGTTATGAGCTTTCTTCGTATCCTTTTACTTTTTCTGCCTCGTGAGCATTGAGTGGCAGCTGAAAGCGCTCTGCCGATGACAAAATTCCCTTTATTTTCTCGATGTGCCATGCATACCTACAGACTTTCAAGCCAGCTTCAGGCTCGTTCGGATGTTGTTCCAATCGATTGACTCTTTCTTTCTATTGTCTCTGGCTGCTCCAGGCGTACTGTCATTTGACAGTCGGACTCTGAATTGTGTCCTAGATGATGCTTATCTCTGAACGTCCTCCTCAGTTGTCTTTGATATGCCAGTTATCTAGATTTGAAGTCATTTCGAGCTCTTAAAGAGCTGTCAGTGCCTGCAGTCTCACGAGAGACGTTATCCATAGTAATTTCCGTATCAGACCCATCAGTACAGAAGGCTTTGTTCATGCAGTGAAGACCTACTCCTCAAGTCTCAAGAGACCTGATCGTATGCCTTATCCACAAAACAGCTGTAGACAGGTTGGGCATACTCCCAGGCCTTCTCAAACACCATTCTGAGTGAATAGCTTGTCGGTAGTGCCTACGTCAGGATGAAAGACCCATTACTGATCCCCAAATGTAGGCTCAGGGAGGACTCTTTTTCAAAATAATGGGTAACCACCTCCAGTTTGCCGGTCGATACGCGAGAGCCACTTCATTCACTCTTTACCTAAGCGTGCCTCGAGCGTGCCTCCATCAGATGATTTCCCAACTTTAAGCCATTTAATCGCCAAAGGGACTTTCTCTTTCGTCCTGCTCAAGACCATAGGTCTGTCTGTCTGGGATTGAGCAACTCTGCACAAGATGTCCTCTTCATTGGGAATATTGTACACTTCTTCTTGTATTTGACTCCTTCGACGATATTCAACTTCCTCCCTCTTGTTCTGCGGATGGTCAGCCACGACACCTTGTACGGTTCCTTGTTGTGTACTTAGCTCCAATAAACAATTTTTTCTTTCCAAAGTATAACACCTAACGAATGTGTATAACAAATCACCAAATTTATCATTATACCAATCGGTGAAGAACTTACATATCTTCTACACAAACCTCTGACATCCACATCACGTACTTTAACCGCATGAGCACAACGAATCGAAAATAGTTAAGCATATATTCCAACCAACAGTATTCGAAATTGAGTTAATGAATGAAAAAATTCATTTTTAGCTCAATCCCAAGTCCGTTAAATGAAAAATACGTTTGTTTGTGTTTTGTTTGTGGATGAAGTAGGCTTTAAGATTCGAACTTAGCATGGAGGAGAACCACAGTAGACATGGTTGCGGATAAAACTAAGCAAAATAAACACTAAACTCGTTATTGTTGGCAAACTTTTTGAAGCTTTTAAGCTTCCTAAGTACGGGTATAGGGTGGCACAATTCAAAAACTTAGAAATTATAATTGCAACGACTTGGCTTCACAATAATCCTGCAATGAACAAGCCGTAGAATCTATTAAGCGTGCCCCAACCTTGATGTACTTAAAAGCTTAGAATCAGCATCTCTTACGTTTTTTTTTTTTTTTTTACAAGAACAAGATATGTAGTAGCAGCTAGGATGCGCAAGCACATTTCGACCATAATTTTGGAGGCGATTCGCAAATCACTTGGCGCTTCAAATGCAATGTACGAGACAGGGTGTTGACGAAGAATGCTTCCTTTTGAGGAAGAGGGCAGGGCACTTGCATAGGAAATTATCGACAATCTCTTTTTCTTTGTCTCTACAGATCGTTTGAGAAGAGGCTCACCTTTTTCAAGTGCTTGACTCTAAAGCTGTGTGCGGTGATGACAGCTTATATTTTAGAGGCATTCGTGCATAAGGGTGAACGATCTGTGAGGGATGACGACCCTTAAGAATCTTTCTGTTTCTGACACCGGGATTTGTTGTCGCCTTCTAGCTAAAGCTGGGCAGTGAAATATCTTTTTTTTCTTTTGACTTTGCAGGTCGATGGGTTTGCCCAATGATCTTGAAAGTCTCTTTGCATCCTCTTTTAACTTCTGTCAGTTCTACTACCACTTCTGCGTTCCTTGTCTTACCAGTTCGTTGGGATTCTCGTTCCCCCTGACACATTTGTGGCAAGGTTAGTTCCTTTTAAGTTTTCCTGACCATATGTGATTTGGATGTTGTACTTGTCATGGCTTTGAGAGCAGCTTGAATGTCCTAACTGATTCTTATTTCTCTGGCTTGGGTGTGGTGCTCTAGCTCCCCTTAAAATGGCAAATGCTTGGAAGACAAAAGGTTCTACCTCTAGGTGAATCGTAAGTTCTACTAGTGGGTTGTTGCAGGTTGTATGTGCCCGCCCCTGAGCTGCCTTTTATGTTGGAAACTTTCTTCTATATAGTATGTCCCGTCATGGTTTCTTGTTTCGTAAGTGCCTTGACGTTATGTCTCCAAAACTACTCAGTTGGTCTATTTGTCTTGTGATATTGTGTCAAAAACGCCTTCAGGCTTCAGTCTTGTGATTGATTATCCAATCTCCTCGCTTCGAGGTGCTCTGGTGGCTCCCAGGCAGTCCATTCGTTGTTTCTCATATTTTGTTTGTTCAGGGTAAATCATAAATCCACATTGTAAAAGAGGATTGGTTTGTGTATATCCAGTGAACTTGTTTCGGTTCTAAGCCCCATGCCTTACCGAAAGCTCTCTTGCATATTCAAAAAGCTTCGTTTTTCCTAATTTTTCTCCAAGTTAGTCTTATGCCTCTGCAATTGTGCATTTCTTATCCTACGTGCGTGAGAGTCACACTAACTGTCTGAGACCGCTCTAAGAATGGAATTAGTTATGGCTGCATCAAGCATATCTTTCTAGGGAGCATGCGACTTGAGCAAACTGCTCTGGGGGTAAGGGAAAGCCTAGAAACCTCCCCCGGCTGACTGAATTTTGTCTATCAGGATATGCTCTGATGTAAATTCTACGAGCAAAACAGGACGAAGATCAAATGCCATCCTATCGAGATGAGCCTTAGGAGACATCTTTTAAAACCCTCATAACCTCAGTTTTCCTTCGCAGAGATTTGGATGGATAAATTCGGGAAAAATTCGTCGAAGGAAACACAGTGTTCAGAACACTAGCTGTCTGGTCCCGAAAGCCTTCGAATCTAGTTCTGAAAAGGCAGACCTAATCATAGATGACGTTTACAAATGAAAAGAGACCTCAACCACTGAAATTGTAAACATCAGTCAAGGGATCATCCAGGCTGAGGAGGCAAATTGGTGGAGACTCATCCCCTGCTGATTTTATCATTTAGTTTGTAATTTTCGAACTTAAAATCGAAATTTTATCAAGCGCATTATGGCGTTGCCAGATGTTAAACATCGATACCGTCATACACGTTAATTAGGTTTCATCTTTGTTGATGTCAATTAGGGCTACACAACCGGTTTTAACGGCGCAAGTTAACAAGTCATTTGTTATATTCGCAATATTCAGACGGGGCAATTAATTTGTACCGATTAACACTTTATACCAGATGAGCAAATAAAATCTTTTTATAAATACCCAGCGACGAATCGGGTTTTCAGAAGAAAAAAAACGTAAATACCTAAAACTGTACCATAAAAATCAAAGTTGAAGTACGAAATGACGAATTTGTTCATTGTTGTCACAGGTCAGGTGCTGCCTTTTGTTTAGAGTGATCGACAGTGGAGGTTTGCAGGATCATGTTGAAATCTATTCGTCCTTCCTACCTTCCCTCAGATGCCTATTTTTTTTTCCATTTTATGAGTTCAGAATCGATGCCATTGAAAATATTGGAACACCAATTGATCTCAGTCCATTCAAGATCAAATTCTGTAGCGAGCTCGGTATCCAATCCACACTGGTGGGAGTGTCTTACCCTAAGTTTGTGAACAAATCCACTGTTACGTCATTAACAGTTAATGAGTTCTATGTTTCATTGCATACTAATTTAGTTAATCTTATAATCGACTACCTGTCTGTAGAGTCAATGTGTCTAGCAAGATCATCCGATACATCAGGTAAATTTTATTATAACTTGGCAGGTGCACATATCCTTCAAAAGGGATAAATCGATTTACTGTTTAAAAAAAAGTGGGCGGATTAAGTTTTACAACTTTTAAATGACAACCAGGGATGGGTTTGGGTCAATTAAATTTTTTTTGACATTTTATGATGTCCCTATACAATCGTCAGCCATAGCTTAATGCAATTTGCACATCCTAAATCTGTCATGTGGGAAAACTACTTTTTGTTTGTTTCTAGATTCTGTTTTGGTTAGGTTAGATGTAGGACTTCCATAGATCCATTCAGGACTCAATTGTGGGAACCAATTTTGGAATTTTAGAGCAGGTTTTGGTGTCTTGGTTGACAAGGGTTGTTAAAAAATTGTGTGCTGAAGGTTTTTTTTCTTTTCTACTAAGTGCCTACATTGCCACAGCCCCTGTAAAGGTCGGTAGTTCGACATTTTTGTTACCATCGCGGCATCTATACTCTAGGACTTAACGGATTTAACTGCTGTGATTTGGGAGCTTTATTGACCGGCAATAACTCGTTTATTTGAATAGACTCCAAACCCTACATCGACGGTTTGTGATAGAGAGAAGAGACTAGAAGAGGCGGTTCACATCAAACGACATCAACTAGAATGATTAAAGTGTCTTAGGATACATAGAGTTTATGGACATCGGCAAACCTGTTCGAAAAGACAGACCAACACTTAGAAAGGGATCTCAATACCTATACAAAGTTGAAGGCAGTTGGCTAAGAATCAAGTCTGTTGATTGAGGTTCAGGCTTAACCGACGACAATTCTCGGGTTCCTTTTCACATCTCTTTCCAATGTGATGTTGCGAAAATGCTTCAACTACAGAACCACGGTGACCACTGCTTCGTCGAATCAGCCTTTTATGGATGAAAAGTGTACTTGAAAGTACTATTTGGTAGCTAGTTTGGATGCTTTTCCTTTTGTGCATACTACAAGCTATAAGAGTAAAAGTATCGTTTCATTCGTGGCTTTTCTGCAACTTACTAGCTTTTTGAATGAAGGTGATCTCTCTTTCTCTCCTCTGATACCGTACATTGGTCCATCCGAGACATCATCCAAAAATATGTACAAGCTACGGATCAATGTGCTTGTCAATCGACCGGGTCATAACCTTTTCATCCGAAATTTGGCACCGTAAGTTGGTTTCAATATTTGTGTTTTATACCAATTCTCCATTGTGAGTGCTTGAGTGCTCCCGTAAAGTGTCTCACTTCAAACAGAAACGTCCTCAAAAAGTATACTATTTGGTCCAATAGCCTTGTCAGTCTTAAGAATTAAGGAACGCAGTCTCAATCCCTGTGATTTTTTCTGTTTCTGAATTGTCTTGCTATTTATTTTGTCCGAAGGGGCCTTGAATGGTTTGGCAGTCTTAGCGGGGTCATCTCGTTTTAGTTGATTCTAAGCTTCAATGTGACTATGGATGGCTGAGTTTTCGAAGTAAGCTTTACAATTCACGAATATTTTCGAGGGTTTTTTGATCGCATGTGACTTTCTTTTGTGCAACTTGGGATATATTGTGTTCGCAAGGTTCCCACTGTCCCACATTATTATACATATGAAATGGATGAAATATTAGCTTAACGTCTTATTCAGCCTCTTTATCTTACTTACATACTTAAGGTGGAGCTACAGTCCGGTGAGGACCTGGGCCTCAAGGAACAAGCGTCTTCAATCAGCCCGAGCGATAGCTACCTTCAAACCCTTAATCCCTTCTAAGATATTTCGAGAATGTGGCACCCTCTCCAACCTCTATGACTATCCAGCTTAAGCTTGCTTCTTCAACCGAAAAAAGGGACATTTGGATTCAAATGGCAATGCAGTGGATCGCTATGAGTGAGAGTGGCCCTAGACCTTTTGAGGAAGTGACTACTTGGACTCAGCTGGCAATGCAGGGGATCGCTGTATGTGAGACTGGCGCTAGACCTTTAGACGAAGGGAATACTTGGAGAGCTGATAATGCGGTAGATCACTATATGTGAGACTAGTTCTAGACCTTTAGAGGAAATTATCACTTGGACTCAGCTGGCAATGCAGTGTCTCGCTGTATGGGAGACCAGCCCTAGACCTTTAGAGGAACACTTGGACTCAGCTAACAATGCAGTGGATCGCTATATGTGAGACTGGCCCTATACTTTTGGAGGAAGGGACCACTTGGACTCAGCTCCTAGACTTCTGAATAATTTGGCTGTCCCAGGCAAGCAGTATACATTTAAAATGGCATCCACCGGTACAGTTATAACAGAAAAAAAAACATAATTGTTACAATTTTCTTGAAATTTTTATTTAAAAAAAAATATATGGTGTCTTGTTGTGGAACGCATATATTGTAGTATACACATAAACTTATACGCTAAAAAAATAATTTAATTTAATAATTTTCTTGATTTTTAATTTAATTTAATTTTACCTACATAATTACAATTCGTTATTTCTTCGCAATCAAGTGAGCGACAGAGAGAGAGAGATAGTCATCATTGGAAATTCTTCTTTTTTTTAATTCTTAAGTTACATCACAGAATAATATTAACAATTACTATATTCATATATAAAAACAAAAAAAGGTTGTTCCCTCTTTTAATTTTTTTTTTAAGATTGAGTTTAATAAATTAAATATAAATTCATTGGATATTCTACATAACTATTTATATTCGCAAAAAACACTCTATAACACCTCTGTAGTCGGGATTTCTTTTGGAGCAGAAATCCCGCTCAAAGGTTACTTTTAGATTATTTGCTTTCTTTTTTTGTTTTGTTTTAACCTAATAAATACTAATAGGAACGAGATGCACATAATGTTTAAGTACTATAGATATAAATAAAATAAATACGACAGTATGGTAAAAAAAAAAAATATGAATAAAAAAAAATGGAATGCATCGTCATCGTTTGTTTTGTGCTTAAACCTCGTACTGGTATACAACGTAAGGACATACTCTGAGGATGAACTTAGAGGTAATACTGTATATATTCAGAGTCTTTTAGTCTCTTTCGATCTCTGTTTAAAAAAATTTACGCTATCGACAGTCCTTTTTGTTTGTGTAGTCTTTGTCGTGGTTTTTTTGGATTTTGGTTATGTTTTTTTGCCGTAAGCCGTTTGCGTCCGTTTAGACGGCTTCGAGATGAATTTGTTTCATTGCTAGTCACACTTTTACTATTCGAACTTATGTTGCTGGTATCACTAGAGTTGCCAAGGAGATTGGATGTATTACTGGAATTCCTACTTTTACTGTGACGCATAATTTGGGGCATTTTTTTAAGGAAATCCATAAAGTAGAACTTAACGAACTTCAAGTCAATCCAATTGACTTCGGCATCGTTATTTTTCTTTGTACGAAACTTGAGACTTTTATTCATTGCTTCAAGACTCATTGAGCTGAGCTTTTTCTCACCGCTATACGAAGTTGTCTGATTGATGGTGGTTTCGATTTCACAGAGTATAGAACGGGCAGCTATTAGTAGCTCATTCAGTTCCTTTGATACGTTACTATCTCGGCCGTTGAGTTTTATTTCATCGAATGAACGTTGTTTTGAACGAAGGTAAGAGAATGCACCCACATACTTTTGCATGCTGCGATGCCAACGCAAGTAAGCGACCTGTAATCAAAAGAAATTACAAATTAATTGAATTGTTTTTATTTATTATTTATTGTGTCACACACTCGATTGTAAATGTTATCAACATTCTTAGATTGAATTTCATAACAAAGTAGCACGTGAGTAATACTTTAGTAGAGAGTGCTGTGAACTTTTGGTTAGATATAGAGGGAGGCTACAGGTAAACATTTCGAAAAGCTCTTTCGAGACATGAATCACACCGGCAAAGGTTCTATCAGCTGTTTAAATTCATTCGTTCAATGACGTGTAAACATATGTATCTATGTAAGTATCTGTGTGCGAAAGTAAGTTTTTTGGCAGCGTTATTATGAAGGGAAAAGAAAATTCGAAAATTCTATATGAATATAAAATTTGTGTTTTTTTTTTTTTTGAGCTGACTTCTCAATCACCGCCCTCGGGCGTCTGGTTGAGAGATTCCTGTCATTATGGCTGCTCTCCGCCACAATGAGAATTTCTCTCGACCACTCTTACGTGCATGGCTCCTCTGTCGCTGATGGATCATCAACGATTATCATGGCCATTGTTTTATGTATGCACATGCAACCAGGTCTCTCAGTAAAGAAAAGGGCCTCAGGAGGGATATGTTTTTTTGTTATTTTTTTTTTCACAGCCTCTTAACGCCGCCAATCGGATGATGATTTTATGGGCGATACAACTTAGCAGCCCACTCTCTTTCATGGATGAAAAATAAGTAAAGGCGAATGTGCATTATAATGATCATCAACACACGGTGGAAGAGATGAGAAGACACACGGGAGCATAGGGAATAATAAGTATACAAACACCTAAGGGGAAGCTCTTGTTTTTTTTTTTCGAAAGAGATTTAACGCGAGATTGCGATATGATACGCACACTAGTGGGTCCATACCATACCACACTGTTGGTGGTGTTATAGTGTTAAAACAAGCGTTAGAATTATTTTTTTGTATTTTCTTTTGTTATATCGACTGACACCGACGGGATGTTAACTCAAAATATTTTGACATTCTCATCCAAAACAGTGTTGTGTTTGAGTTTTTTTTTCTTCTTTTCTTGTGTGTGATTCATAAACCAACGAACTCCTCCCAGAGGTTTTCCTTCTTCCACTTGTTTTAACGATGCGATAATTTCAGTCATAATGGTGTTACTGCTACACAATCAAATTAACATCTTTCAACTTTTGATGAGGATGTGTAGATGGTGCATGTTTTTTGAAGTTCATAACCATTATCCATGCAACAAAATTGATATTTAAGATGATTTTATGCAATTTATTTGAGATTTTAGATTGAAACAAGAAATCTTATCTGAGTCTATGAATTTGTAAATATGGATAAAAAGAATGTAAACTTTTATCCGAACATAAATACCGTTATCCGGTGTACTTAATCGATTACTAACATTAATTTTGATACAGAATTAGTATCTGTGAAGAATTTTCAACACAAAATATAGTTATCCGTGAGAGTTAGAACTCAAAAAGTACTAATTTTACAAGAAAAATAAACAAATTTGACACTTTTTATAAAAAATCCATTTAAAGAATTGATATTTCCTAAGAATTTCTATCCAGATACAAATAGTTGGCGTAACAGCTCTTATGGACCCTTCGCACAAAAAAAGAAGAGGTTGTCTCCTTAGTCAATGTAGCGCCTTTCAAGCTAAGGTTACAGCTACACCGCCTGTATGGAGATTCATCCAGTATCAAGTACAGATATTGTGATGTACATTCAATATCAACACCCCGGTAGTGATCAGATTTCAGCACAGAAAAATCCGGGGCAGTGAAAAACTGCGTGTTATATTTTTCGCACGAATTGAGGTCCTTTACAGTTTTATTGCCGACTCTGAACAGCGGATTGAAACGCCTTATACTGACAGATTATATACTCTTGCAGGTTTGTCATGTCTGCGCGAAGAGGTGGTGCCGCGAAAAAACGTTTGGTGATTTTCAGGATCAAAGCAGTCCAACTGAGCCACATTTCTATCCGAAAAAAATCGATTTAAGTGAAAATTCACTAAAATTCATCTTAACCCGTATCCTCCTGAACGTTTTTTGCTTCGAATATTTCAAAAAAAAAATTAAGGACCACTCTGTAACAGTGGATTTTTAATAAAGGTAATTTTTTCCCAAAATTTCCTGTTGCCATACGGCAACGCCACGATGATAAGGGTTTTAAAAATGAAAAAAAACCGCTTAAAAGTTTTATTTTTTGAAAACTAAACTTTGTATCTGAATTTCATTTACCGTCGCTATTTTGGATTAAAATTACTTTTAATGGAGATCAACTACCTAAGTTATGGTCTCATTTTGTTGTACAAAAATAGAACTGTATACACATTTAAAATGATCTAAAGGGTCAAAGGCGAGTGTGTGTATATAAAAAAAAAAGTGCAATTAAATAAAAGATACTTACACTTGAATTTAGTCGCAATTTTGGTAGAAATTTGTACGTACGATTGTGATTACGCCACTCTTCAAAATCACTAATATCAATATATTGTGCATTATTCGCCAATAATGTTCTATAAGTTCCACGTATGGCTCTATGAAGACGATCGAATGACTATAAATAAATAAAAAAAAAAACAGGTAAAATGGTTATTTTTGAAAATAGAAAAGAAAAACATAGAAAATGTAACAAAAAATTATAAAAAAAATATTTGTAAACTTACAGCCATTTTTTGACTTCTTTTGACATAATCTTCTCCTTCGTATGTACCAGCACATGGATTCACCCAATCTGCTGCTGTATTACTACTATGTCGTTTTTTCAGTCTTCCACTACCAATTGCCATCGCATCAACTTGATTGATAGACAATATTTGTGCCATTATAAATACTATAGCGATAAAGCTACTATTCGACCACACGTTGAACCGAGTGGCTCTTTGGGTTTTACTATTACTAGATATGGATGCCGTTTTGCTAATTCGTTTGGTTGCTGTATAATTGCAACCACCTAGAATAAAAAAAAGAAGATATTCATTAGAAAAAAAAATAAGAAAAGATATTCGTATAACATTTGCATTTAATGAGAGAAAATTTATGAATAGAAAAATCCCCTTTTCTACAAGGGCTTTCCCAATCAAATCGATCACAAACATTTCACTTTTGCTTTAAATTTTTTATCATTTTTTTTTTTTGTGTAAACCAACTACAGCAATGTATTAGGTCATAGAATACGAAATTTCAGTTTATGACTCACAGTAATGAACTTTCGACTGAGTTTAATTATTATCGATAAGACATTTAATAAAATAAATGCGATTTTTCTAAATCAATTTTTTTTTTTGTTTAAGATTAACGACGGATTTATTTACTTTGAGTTATGAATAAAAATTTTCTTATTTAACCATTTATAAATTAATAAAAAATGTACACACACCGCATAATAAGGTTAAGATAAATCTTAACAAATCAGCACACCAATCAGATAAACTTTTAAAACGATCACAAATGATCGTTTGTCGTCGCTGCCGTCGATAAATGTTGTTATTAACGCCGATAAATACGAAATCGCCGGTCATGAAATATGTGTATCTATACAATATTTTTATTGTCACTAAAAGCACGTTTTTTTTTTTCTTTTCTTTATCAGTAACAGATACTTTTATAAATTGACCTCTTTATATTAAAAAACAAAAAGAAAATACGCAGGTATGTCCACTCTTTTTTTTCACTTAAATTCACAGATGCTTTTGAGGATCAATTATTATTATTATTTTTTTTTTACACTTTCTCTCTCACTGTTATAACTTTATTCCATAAAATAATTCGTATCCAATAAACAATTTTGGGGAATATTATTTATTTTAGTGAATTTTTTTTTTCTACACTGAAGTACGTGCTTACAGTACGACGTTCTTAACTGAACTAATGTTCCTTCAGCTACAAGACTTAACATTTATGTTTTTTTTTATATCTAGATTCCAGATTGAATGTTAATGTGTTGGTGGAGTGAAGTTCAGGTTTGAATTTGTATTTATCCAATTAAAAGAGCGAGTGTACCCTATATACATATGTATTTTACTCCCAAAGAGAGAAAATCCAAATGACTAATACACGTGTGACGTTGAATTGGTGGGTGATATGGGAAATTCATGTTTTGTATTTGTATCTATAGCTGGAATTAAATGCCGGCTGTCTATTTGTATTACTTAGACCAGCCCTTTTTTTTTTGTACATCTCTTGTGGATTTTATTTAGGTATTTTTGTTTTTTTTTTCGGAATAAAATTAGAGAATGATTTGACTCATTTGAAATTTTCATGAAGAATCCTTCATTCCATTGGATGGATGTTTGTATCTATGTATGCAAGTATCTTTCTGATACTCGGCTGATGGAATTTAGTGTGACGCATTGTATGTGTGAAAACACAGATACCATACACTATCGGATGGATGGAGGAATGTCAAGTTCATTGAGAAATTTTATATGCTCATTTTCTTTTGATGGCTGGAATGGAAGTACATACATGCGTTTCAGAGAGGTGGTATCTTTTACTTGTATATAGTCTTGTCTAGTGAGTCTCGGGCCTTTTGGATGAATGGATTGTGTGAAAAGCTTGTTACTTGTGATGGTTTGTTTAAAAAACAAAAAACAAAAACAGACTTGTTTTACCGGCGGAATGAGATTAGTCAAGCTTTCGCACGAAATTCGATGCGAGAAAGATATGAGTAATCATTTAATTTGCCGGTTACTTAGTTCATTCATTCACATTGAATGGGGGTATACCCTTTGATTGTATGTAGTATGTTGCGGTGGTCGTCTGACGTCGTCTGATACCGTCTGAACGATTCAAAGAGTAATTTATATGTTACACAATTTTTTACTATACAATGACGCATTGACATAGCGAATTTTTTTGTGTGGAGGAGGAAAACGATGATTAGATACTTTTGGTTTGTAGATTCATCCATATTTGGAAATGATTTGACACAATTTTGTTATAGAAATGTCGATTGGAAATTGGTAGATGACTGCTATTGGAAGGTATTCATACACACGTCACCCATATTGCACCTTTCTTGACACTGATCATAGATTGATCGTGGTTTGTGTTTAGCTGATCAAATCGATCGGAATAATGCAGATTTTGGTCGAAACAATAGGGGAATGATCGCGTTTTCTGATCTACGATTTTGTCAACTAATTTTGTCAATGTTGACACTCATGATGAACTGATCGTGGTTGAACAAATGATCGTTTATCATCTGATCTTGCAAACAAATTTTGTCAATTATCTTAAAAATGATCGTGATGAATTCATACGGTTAATTTCTCATTGATCTTCGTCTTGTGAATAGTGAATGCAACAGGTGCATTTTAGCACTTGATGTTTCCGGTTATTGAAACCGATCTTTTCTGATCTTGCAAACTCAACTGATCGAGGTTGAACTTAAACATTCATGTGTCGTAATTTACTGAGCATTTCAATCTAAATCCAAGGAAAATGTCAAAATTTATGGATATTTTTCCATTTGGACCGATCTTACAAAATGACACTGAAACTGATCATGTCAATCATGTACTACTGCCTTTCGAAAAAGAGATAAATATTTGCTGTAATAGGTAAATAGGACAAAAGTTTTGCTAGAAGCTTTTGGGTACCTGTGGCGGATGTGTAACCTTAAAGTCATAATTTATTTTGCTAAATCCACTTACAATGAAGGAACTGATCATGACACTGGAGCTAGATCATGAAGGGCTTTGTAGTACGTATTTACTCGAATATTGTAAATCTCTTTTAGGGGAGGCCTACAATGGTTTAAATTATTCCACAATTAGGGGTTGTGGACAACCCTTCAGTCCTTTATTGGACTGAGAAAATCTTAGGAAAAGTCCAAGTTTATAACAAATTTTTTATGGGGATTTGAAAAGTTGAGGCTGACGTTTGTCTGTATGTTTGTTTATAACTCAAGATCCACCAAACCATTTCTGATTAGACTTACTTCAATGTATAGCCTGGTTACTCCAATTTGTTTCAAGCTATATTTGATTGCAACATCTCATCAATAAGGTGTTACTACTCGAATGAATATGAAAAGGTTGTAGTTTGTGAATCATAAAGTAAAAACTACAAAGACTCTGTTTTTTTTTTTTCACAAAAGTTGTCAGCGAGCAAACTATTCAAAGTCTCACATTCAATAGTTTTATCTTCTTTGACAGTCATCAAAAAGATTATATTCAAAACTGTCTAGCTTGTCATTCTTCACTAGAGCTCAGCTTATAAAGGACTTAGACTGATTAATTCGCCAACCTCTTAACTGATCCTGAGCCTTTCTATGGAGTCAGTGTTGTAACCATTAGTACTTCTAGTGAACCTATGAATTGGACGGCTTTTAGTTAGATAGCTTAAGACCAAATGACTGTGTCTATTATTGATATCTAGACTTTCTAGAGCCATTTTAAGGTCCTAACCCGAGCAGGGAGGAATATAAATACGCCGATGTATCCAAATTGAACATTGGTATAGGTGCTGGAATCATTTTCAAAGTCAATTCTCCTTACGAACTTTAGCAGTGTTTTCCCTTAAGAGAAGATAAGAGGGCACATTTTTGGTCGACAGACAGAAAGAAAATCGCAGCTTGTAAAATGCTATCGAGAAGGTTTCACAAGAGTTCTGTTGGATTGCAGCATATGAAGGCATACCATGTTGAAATACCACACTGGAGCACTCGAGACACAAAAACATG
The DNA here is from genome assembly GCA_951813785.1 of Criorhina ranunculi. Lineage (NCBI taxonomy): Eukaryota > Metazoa > Arthropoda > Insecta > Diptera > Syrphidae > Criorhina > Criorhina ranunculi. The sequence continues at coordinate 27,824,563 of OX638385.1, read as the reverse complement.
GCCATTCCATACCATGTAATGAGATTGTTGAGGAATTAGCAATAAGTTGTATGGTACTAAGCCTGGAACAAGCTACTCTTTCGGTGAACATCTCTAAAAGGCATTCGTTAGCTCAAAGCTCGAGTGCAGCGCTCACATCTAGTCTCGTATTTCCTTCGTCTTTTCTAAAGCCCCTGCTCTTGTTTAAGGGCAGTCATAAACCTGAAGCAAGGAGGCAAACAAGCCAAGTCCAGAGATGGCTGGCTGGTTGAGGCCCAGGTCCAACCCAGACTGCCACCTGAAGTAAGAGGCAAACAACAGGTGGATCACTTTAGACACTTGGATGTCATAGCTAGGATTCACAAACTTATCTCAAAGGACAGAAAATCCTTGTAGGATTGACTTTAGTGCAATGCTCTGCGATTTCATGTGAAAAAGGTTAACGCAGAAGAGGATTCATGAGGATACAACCCACTACTGTCAAAGTCTTTCTGTCACTTAATTAACAAATTTTTCGTGCGACTCTTTATCCAGGATAGAGAAGGACGATGTTATTAAATCCACAGCAGATTATGCATGCTTACGGGGCAAGAGATATTTTTTTTTTCTTTTGGCATGACAATGGGTTTATATTGACTTGAGCTCAACAAATTTGCAAATTTCACTTTCAAAGTCAAAGTCAAAAAAAAAAAACCGTTTTACCTATCTTTTCAGATAATCGGCGGCATAATCAAGGTTGAATTTATCTACACAGCCAATGAACATTGAAAACAAATGCACAACACAACAATGTAAACAAAAATTGACAAACTTCCCGATGAATGACTTAATCACAAAGGTAGGCACCTACTACGTATAATCTTATATTTCATTATGTAGATACACTTTCGAAACGAAGTTTATCGACTTTCACCAATAGATTGATAGATTTTCTAAGAATTTCGCAACTTTATGTTATTAACCGTTGTAAGATTTGTTTTTTTTTTTTTTTTCTAAACGAAACTATCTAGATACACTTACATTTTGCACTAATATCTGTTGTAAGATGGGATTCCATGATGTATGTAAATTTTGAAATTTTATTTGTATCCACAATTGAGACCGTAATTTGAAGACTTAAAGAGGAACTTAACGTTTAAACACTGTTGCGTGTGTTATTTGATTCGCGAATCGCTTCTAACTGTGAGTTTCGTTTAGCATTTAGAGAATTTTATACCCCCGTTCCTTTAGTAGATAAGGAACACTCTTTTTTTTCAATTTTTACGGACAATTATAGATATCCGATAGAAGGTTGTTATTTATGTATTGGAAAAAGTTAGATGCGAGTTCAGAATGTACCTGTGGTACATTATGTATCGGTAGAGGTAGGCAATAATGATGATGCATGGCACGTGTGTTTTCAGAGAAAAAGGGGCGGGTGTATGCATTTATTTGTATGGACAAGCATTATCTAAAGAAGTTTTTATTGAAAAGTGGGTTTTTTTTTTCTTTTCTTTTCTCGATGATGAACTTTACTTTGCTGAATGAATGGATTTAGGTATATAAGTGCAAACTGTAGGCGATTGTGTGTGTGTATTGATTGGAATCGATTGTGTTAGTTAGTAAGTAGCTCAAGGGTAGAACAAGGAGTTGCGCAAGATGTAGTTCCTTTGACGTGGGATAGAGGCTAGGAAATGGTGACAAAAAGTCACCAGGGGAAGAAGAAGAATCGTTGAAGGCAATAAGGAAGTCCTATTGGAGAAGAGATACGCGAACTTGAAGCTCAAGTAGAAGTAGGAAGATCGAAACGACCCAAGGGTTCTGGCTATAAAGTGATTTTGCAGAAGATGAGAGCATAAATCGACTGCACTTACTTACTTTTTAGGACCCTTAAACGGTCTGAGTCTGCATGAATGTCGCTTTCCACCCTTCACAGTCCCGGGCATGCTGCTTCCAGTTTACTAGATCAAGGTTTCTGGCGTCCGTGATTGCCGGATCTTTAAACCGGATGTTCGGTCTTCCTTTTCTTCGTGAACCAGGTGACTGGAATTCAAAAATTCTCTTAGTTGGAGCATTTTCGTCAATTCATGGCTCATAAGTGACCTGCAAACCTTTAAAAAGGTGGAGAACTTCGTAAACATGCTTTGTCCCACACACTCGATAAGAGCTCAAGACATCTTTCTTGACCAACAAAAGCAGATTCTAGATTGATCATGGCTGCATGCGTTATGTAGAATTAAAAGGCCTCTTAGGTGCTAAGGGCTTTTGGTTAATGTGGACAAGGACAAGCTTAAAGGATGGGATTTTCGACAAGAAGTGGCAAATGCACATCATTAGCATATGGAAACACTTTTAGAGAATATGTATGTAGGGCAGGTGACTTATCCCAGAGGCAGCAAAGGTTTAAAGTGGACTAGACTGTAGGACCTTAAAGAGGCCAGAGCAAAGTAACCATAACTCAAAAAGGATCGTGGTGACATTTTAAACGTCCCAGATGATGAAAGACTTCTTTAGAGGTAAGTGCGTTTTTTTTTTCGAAAGACCCTCTAAGAGGTTTACGTAGAGCAGTTTAGCGATCGGATTTATGGGACATTCCTTACGGTGGATTTTTTCATATGCAGATGCCACGAGGCAATTTTTTTCTGTCGACAATATACTCCACGGGACGCTGCTAAGGCGTAGAGAAAGCTCAAGACCACGATCTAAGCCTGGCACCAGGGAAGTCAGAGATACATAGTCATTCTGATTAGGATACGAATTTTCAAGATTATGGAACTCGAGTAAGTGCTTACAAAGGAAGTAGTCAAGTAGCTAGGAATGGTACTAGACACAGAGCTTACATTTTGGCATCAGGTAATAAGCCCGCAAAGACCAGGAGCAGACTCATGGCAAACATAGTCGACGTAAGTCTGCTTATGGCAAACATCTATCGATCTACCGTAAGCTGAAGTAGGTGAAGAAAAAGCAAAAGCAGAAGCAGTTAAGAACTTAGTAAGCAAGTATAAGCAAGAAGATAAGTATTACCTCAGTCAGCTTCTAACTGGAGATGGGTGCTTTATCGCTTATTTTTAGCGAATGGGAAAAGTGACCAGCCCAGGATGTCAATATGGTGATTCCCCTCACGACAATGGCAAGAAGTCTGACGAAGGAGAAAAGATAAGAAAAGATAATTCCAAGTCAGAAGATATCAAAAAGCAAAAGAGAACTCCTGCATCAATTGGCCGGCTTAATGTTATGTGGGGGCTTGAAAAAGGCTGTTGTGTTGCGTCTTCCATGTCGAACAGGTCTGGGCTTACTTTACGTATTCATGATGGAGGAGCTGTAGCTACATTCGGCTCCGGTTTCGCACGCCCCTTTTTTTGTCGTCAGACCCGGAGTAATTAACGCGGTGAAATAATTTCTGCGAATTATAAGCGTTACAAATTTTCATTCGACAATGTTTCAGCATCGAACGTCATACCGTCATTCATACGATCGTTGAGATTGCGGTTGATAAGTCATCATCAAAAGATACGTCACTTCGGAAGCGTTAAACAAATAAGGAAACGTAATTTATTTGATTAAACATATAGTACGGCCGACTAGTGTAGTCATATTGGCTAGTTGAATCATACACATACACACGTTAGAAACCCCTTCAGTGAAACTCTGGGAAATTCAATGACTTCGACAGAGTCAGCCAGTCTAGTAACAAAAACTAGGCTGACAAATCTTGAATTCTGGTAAAACCCACCAAACCCACTGATAGACAGGCTGGACACTCTCAGAAATGTCGAGTCTTTTTTCTTTGTGCTGACTTCTATGGTTTAAGAAGAACGGTGTTGGTTAGGTTAGGCAATAGAGTTAACGGGAAAGGAAGTCCTTTCTCCGTCACACTTAGGTCAATGTAGACCCATTTTGGTATCCCAGGGGACTCAGACCCTCTTACGTGGAACCATAAGCCTATGTTCTATCGAGCCAGTCCGAGGCGCGATTAAATCTGTGCATGTCGACCACGGACTTGTCGGACAGTTCTTCTAGATCCTGAAAGAAGTGTCTTCCTAGGGTTTTGAATCTTATTTAGCAGAGTGCTAGACAGTGGCAAAGGAAGTGTGGAGTGTCCTCATCTAATACTTCTTCACCACATCTCCTGCATCTGTGTTCAATCGGTGTAAGGTCCGGAGAAGATTAGACTTCGGCTGCGATTTTAACTTGGAGAAACTTGTGAACAAAAAGGGAACGGAGCATAGAAAGCACTTCAATGGAACGTTTTCTGCAAATAGCTGACGTTGGTGGTAAGACCTTCAAGATTTGCATTGAGCTTCTTGTAAAAGTTTTGATCTTGTCTGTGGTCGACCTGAGTTTACCGTAAAAGTTTTCCGCTCAGTCTTCTTAAAGGATGAGACACCATCAGTGGTTGCTTAAATTCTCGAACTTATTCATAACTTAAGATAGCCCTTAGGTCCAAAATGAAGGCTATCTTAATAATTTTCTAAATTTTCATCCAGATATCCCATCTTTCCTCATCCTTGCTAAAGCTGAATATTGACACAGTTCTGCGTCACCTAGGCAAAATCTGTAACATCTTCTTTAGATAGTACCCAAAGGCGCCCTATTCTGTCTTTGAGTCTCTTTTTCTATAACTTCTCTCGTGGTAGAGCCTATCGACAATTTTCCACTGCTTATCAACATCGATCCCTACGTATCCCTTCAATCTGGCAGAGCCACCTACTCGGCTTCAATCTCCTGGGTAGCTAATAAAGCATTGATCTACATTTATCATGGTCTCATAGGTCTCTAACTACGCAAAACTTTTCGATTACGTGATAAGGTCTCCGCACACCATGGTGGATTGTTCCCAATGACTCAAGCCCACAAAAAAAAAAAAAAAAACCTCTGTATGTATGCTCATACTCGTATAACGTCGAATTAATCACATTTTCCAATAATTTCCAGTTCGAAGGCTTGAAATGTAAATAACAAGCGCAGATTAATGCCAATTATGGGGCAATATCTCTTGAAGACCACTGACCTATGTTTAACGCCTTTATTTGAGTAATTTGGGCATCGATTTATTTTTTTATCTAGATAAATAAACGAAGTTAAAGTTCATGACGAAATGTGTATGCCTACACATACTTATAAGTCCACGTCATACTTGAGTTCATATTAGCACATCAGCTGGTTGGTATTTCTTATCTTTTGAAAAAGTATGCTATCTTCGACACCCAGGCAGCGATAATTTTAAACTTCCTTTCTAGGTTAGAAAATCACAACAAATCACTAGAGCTATGTGTACTTAAACGAAGCCACACGAATCGAGCCACAAAACATAGATTTGTTGATCTACGTCAATGCAATCCATAGATACAGAAGCCTTCTAAACTGTAACTGAATCAATTGCTTTGTCGATTGTTACCTTCGATTACAAGTGCGTTCACACTCAAATCATAAATTTGATTAAATTTTAGTACGAATGGGTTGACATTTAAAAAAAAAACCCCTAAATGACATTAGGTAACACCATCTAATGGTATAATCCTGTTTAGTACTGATAATATTCAAATTCAAGATTAAATCTTGGCCTACGACAATTTTCTATGATACTAGACCATTTTTATCGGTCAAAGATTAATATAACGGCATTGACAATGAAAGATAAAGAAATAATTGGTTCAGGTTGATTTCATTGAAAGTTGTATCCCATGAGGGGGAGGGCACGATATAATTTTTAAATAAAACGCATCAATTTTTGAGTAAGGGATGATTTTTTTTATTTCATTGCAAAGTTGACAAGTTGCGATTAATTTGTATACCAAATGTCAGTCGAAATGTCGACCCTAATACCCTTCACATGACTTTGGTTGCACACTGGTATTGTTCTGATAAAATCGATGACAAAATCGCTCCAGTCATGGTGTTTGTTGGATTCCGACGTTGAATCAGATGATGAATGGGAATAAAAGAGAGTTCATGCTGTCACCTTGTTTTATAAGACCGACAAAATGTCCAGGTTGTGTTATCTTACAAAGAGTTGGTATCCAATATCCATTGACTAGCATAATCATGAGTTTCAAGGAAATCAAACGCGTGATTTTTTCATCGAAAAATTTCATCAGAACAATACCAGTGTGCAACGTAAAACCGATCCGTCGAACACCATCTAGGACCGAACTTGACTTCGTCTACCTCGGGGCAATTATAAACTCCACAAATGACAGCCTGGTGGAGACTTCTACTGCTACTTCGGTTTGTCCAAAGACTTTGTCTTCATTTTGACGTTTTGATGCCTCTGGGCATAGAAGTCGCCAATCGGTTGTCTGAAACGACTGCTTCGGTTACTAAGGTGGTCACTATTGACAGCTGTAACTTCGAATGTTCCACTGAATCGGATGGAAGACAAAACTATCCAACGACCCCCTGATAACTCTACCAACATGTGAAGGTGGCTAAACTTAGTCTCGAAAGTGCAGTAAAGCTACAAAAATTGTCAAATCTCGGTCTTAAATTTTGCGAACTCAAAGGAAGCTTGACTTGTAGAACTGAAACCAAACTATCTGCGATCGATGACGGTCCCATTTGCTGTCTTGGCAAGTGTCCCCCTCTTTCTCTAGTTCTCTTTAAATTGCCAATTCACTGATAATAGCTTCTGCAAATATCGCAACACAATTCGTCAATCTTTTTCGAAACTTTCCATAAACGGTAATAAAATGTTCCCCGCGCCACCGTCGTCGATGCCCATGATGATCGATGATGTTCTAAAAAGTTTGCAATTCATTGTCAAAGCTGACATCATTTCTTTTCGAACTCTGACACAGTTCCAAAGTCTACACTGGGAGCGCGTTAAAACTACCTCAAAACACCGGGTTCCGAAGAATCTTTCCATCCAACATGTTGTCGACACTGCGGCACACTTGTAATATACTCTTGTCAACATGACAACGACAACGACAACGACAACAACGACGCGAGCAAAGCCATGATTAAGCGAAAAAAAATTAATAGAAGTCGTTTACACCTTGTGTTCCAGAGAAACTGGAATCGGAAGTGTGCTGTGCGGTCTAAAGGTTGATTCACCGGATGAGCTCCCACCTAATAGATGAACTGAACCGCACACCGTGTCGGTTGTGTCATCGCTGATAACTCAGCTTATGAGGAATTTCAGCGTGTCGAACGCTCCGATTGCAAAGCGAATTCCGTTTTTTTTTTTGACACAGTTTCCCTTAAAAGTTTGCTTCCAGATTGGATGGTGTATACGTGACAAATCTGACCATCGTCCAGCACCACAGCACACTTCAATACGCGAGACACTATGATGAGTCGTTTGGTGCACCGAAATGCGATTACTCAACTGTGAGGGCGAAAAAGAAGAAGAAGAAGAAGAAATGTCATGACGTCAGTTGGGAGGTACCAACCAAATCCGATTTCCGGTCTCGAAATTCAGAGCTGTGTTCGACGTGATGTTAATTCGTTTGCGGTTTCGTTGGTGTTATGATTCACTATGAAATTTTTATCTGTGACAATGTCATCGACCGTTATCGTGAGTTGTGACCAAAGAATCTAGATAGGGAAAGTGTTTTGAGCTTCTGAAGATCACTGGAATTGGATGTGACTAGGGTATTATAGGTTTACAACCTGTCATCGTCAACTGGAATGGTATCTTATTGTGCAAGACCGACTTATGACTGTGGAAGTCATAAATGCTAACAAGGATTCAGGGCAATTGAGATTTGGACTGCGAGACTTAAGTGGCAGTGGCCGATGCAAGAGTCAGCTAAATACCGATGTCTGCCTCGAATTAGATTTAAAAAAAAATTAAGGTAAACTCCGATGGAATGCAATCTTCTTCATCTTCAAGTTGGTTGGTACATCACAAAGGGCTTTAAGCTTAAGTGACTCCCATTCGGGGCACCTATCTCCTAAACCCGATTGATGGCCAACAAGGAAGTGTGTTAAAAGGTTTGTCTCATGCCATTACCTCATTGGCTAAGAGGGTATCTTCGGCGTGTCTAGGTTCAGCATTGTCTTCCAGGGGCTATCTCTTATACGTCGGCCATGGGAGATAGGGTTTGGTTCTGATTTGGAACCTTGATCCACCATGTTCTGGGTTCTTGACAAACCTAAAGTCCCGGAGAGACTTTGCAAAAGAGAAGTGCGTTTCGGTTTAAGTTTAGGTTAGTTACTCGTATAAGTCTAGGGTTAAGCTTTTAAGTGCTAGTCCAGGCTAGTTGGGTTAGGTTCGAGAACTCTTTGTCGATCTCCGTCCTAACTCTCTTTCTTTTCTGTTCGTCATCAGAGAAGATTTTGTGTACTGGGTAGGTGGTGCAACGAGGGGTTGACAAGAATCACACGGAAGTTGTCTCCGTGGTCCTATCCTTGCTTACAATAGATGATAAGGCTTTGAAAAAGTTGTCGAAAGTACATTCGTTGACCAAAATTATAGGCCAGTTCGACAATGCTTTACACAACTCTTCAACAACGATGAAAGGTTGTACATAAAGGCAGATGGATCTATAGGCTGATTGCGGATACAGAAGAGAACTGCAATTCTATGGTGGTTCTAGGCGACTCTCCCTAGAATGTCCAGTATGTCTTGGATGCAAAAAGGTTCCAGATTATGCAGTGTTGCATGGTTCTCTGAGGCCCCTAATGCATAGCCGAACAGATGTCGAAGTGAAAGAGTAACAGGGATGCAATAAACTCATCATTAACCCCCATCCAACTTGAGGTGGTAAGACGTGTTGAAAACGAGAGGAAAGTGTTTAGAACACAAACGCGGATGGCTGTTTAGAAAAGGAGAACCTGCCTTTCCTTTAGGTGAGGCGTAGAATGCATTATGCACCGTCCTCTCTAACTATGGTATATTCGGTAACCCCCCTGAAACCGCTGTTTACATTACTTAAGGTTAAGGAGGTCTTCCTTATACCCAATAGGGTTCCAATTTGATTTTTTACCACGTTCTTATGAGGGTATGTTTCCGTCTTCCTCTGTCTTTTTCAATTGCAACACTGCCTCGATAAAGAAGCCTATTTGGTTCCATCTGTCGTTGCTCGAGATCATCATTCTCACGTCGTTTTCTAGAGTTATGTTGCCTAAAACTAGATTCCAGGTGAAATAAAGTGTGGTTTGGGTCATCTACTGCAGAGTTGCCGTATCGCCAAGCCAAGCTCCCATCTATTCCCATCTTATGGAGGTTCGCATTGAGGTTTCCATGTCCGATTAGAAACTGGGTGATATAGTAGTTTCCTTCGCCATGCTTCCGTTCCATCCATTCAACAACGTCTCTAATCAGTCTCGTCGTCCACCTTCCTCCAGTTTCAGAACTCCATCGCCCTTGTCACTGTTGCTTGGTGAGCTCCTTCGCGTCTGGCGCTTCCAATTCCACTTCTATGTCAGCTGCAGGTTCGTAAACGAATCTCCTCTCGACTGGGAGTCACTCCTACCACTACGAGAACGACTGGTTCCGACACCGTGCGATAAGAACTTGCTCCTCGGAGGGCTCAACGTCTCTGTACTGCTGCCACCTGTTTCCTGTATTTCTCTTGCTTGAGTGCATTGGCCCAGATCATAAGAAGCAGTTGGGCCACCACTCCGACGAGAACTTTATTTGCTGCCAAAAAGAGAGTTAGAGAGTAAGAGTAAGTATCTTTCACTCTATACCGTTCCTGCACCGCTTATCTAGAGCTAGGAAAAATACAACCCGTGTATACTTCCAAAGTCCATGCAAAGTGCCTATGCCTACACCTTCACATCACATTGTCACAAGTCATGGCTGACGATAACGTTTTTGTTAAAAACCATTTCAGTCGTCCAAAGATAAAGAACAAGATTACGTGCCGCGCGTATAATAACATATTTTACCAGCGGCACAAGATGTACGTAATTATTGAACGGGCTACGCATTAACCCGTGAAGCTAATGCTTATACTTTCAACCCCCCAATTATTAACCACCCTCCCTCCCCCTCTGTTAGACAAATTTATCGCTCCAATATTGTCGAACACACTCAACCGTGAATTGAAACCGGAAAAAATCGGTCGTTTGTCCAAATCCGATTGGTATTTCACAATGGATGCCAATATAATTAGTTTGATTCACCTGTTGAGCATTTTCGGCGACAACAGGTGAGCGTGTGTGTGGTGCGATATAAATAGCAATTTAGCCCACACAACGTTGTTATTTTTGGATTCATTAAGCTTTAGTGGGAGAAGAGAATACGTGGGCGGCGGCGGTCGGTGGTTTGATTGACGAATAACGTGAGTAATTTGACCCAGAGACAAAGAATGCCGTGAGCAAAACAGAATAAAACGGTTCTCATGGCAAATTTATTAACCCACCCTCTCCATGTGATACCGATCCGGACAGAACATAAATCATCATGCAGATGCAAGTCGTTGACACCAAATATCCAATCGTGCATCGTGCGAACGCTTCCTCCTCCGAAATGTATTAAGACGTGCGCAGCTTAGTGATGGTGGGCACTGAACTCCATGTATCTCAGCCATCCCAGCATCTCGAAAAAATGAAACTTAATAGCACGTCGACAATTATTATGCCAGCTAACTCCTCGACCTGGTCATCATGTGGGGGGTTCCTCTCGATATACTCAGACATGGACTGGAGCATGAGCATTGTTGACAATTGCAAATTGAACTATTTCACAATATCGGATCGCCGCCGCCGGTGCTACTGCTACTGCTGTTGCTGTTGCTTGTTCTGCGGTGGTCAGCAGTTGCATAAATCCCATCAAAAGATTCTAGGCGAAGCAACGACCCTGTAGGTTTGGTTTCTCATTCCTGGAGAGTGGACCGGTTCTCGTGTTGGCTCACCAGCACAAAGGCGAAGTAGCGGCAGTCGGCAATAATAATAATTAGTCTCCTCGTGTCATTAGCAAATAGCAACCGAATCCCATGTTGAGCAAGGGAACCGAGCCAGCACAGCACAGCACAGTGCACCAAACTGCTGCAGATGCAGGACGATAACAATTTCTGCATGATTGACACTTTGTCCATATGCATGATCTTGCTGCCATATGTGGCAATAATTTAATAATTGCCATCATAAACACCTGCACTGCTGTTCGATGGTGCTGAAGACACAGGGGGCCCACAGACGAGGTGCATGGGTTCATGGTGTTTATGAAATGTAATTCTGGCCTCCCAGTGGGATTGGAAGGTGGTGGTGGTGGTGGTCGCAATCTCTCGGTTTTTGCGAGGTGTTCACTTGTTTTCGTTTGTTTGTTTCGTTTTTGTGGACTTGGATTTCATGTCTTGAGTCTTTAATTTGAGACGAGTTCTCATTGGAGTGGATGGTCATGTGACGGAATGGGAAGAGAGTTTTTCTTCTCCGTTTTCTGCTGTGGGAGAATGTTTCGCTACCGAAGGCTATTAAGTGGGATAAAAATGCTGGCTCTGGGCTTTTAGCTTTCGGTGTGTCTTTGAAGAGATGGTATTTGAATGATGTTATCACCTTGGGGGATGACGGAAGCCAGGGTTAGTTCTATGAAGACCATTTGGACTTGAGCTGTACACAAGGTTAGAAGATTTAAGTTCGAATAGTGAGTGATTCATGCTTGTGTTGGTTTGGAGATGAAAGACATTCAGACCAATGTGGGTCAATCTGACTACTCCTGGAACACAGTTGTTCTACAGTTCAAAGAGGCATGTGTACATCGAGGACCGCTTTTTCCTTCCGGTTGTAGTTAGGCCACGTATTTCTTGATTGGTTAGCGTTTGGTTACTTTTAGAGAAGATGTTTCCCTTGGCGGAACCAAGTGGATGCTGATCCTCTCCTGAGCAACTTGTAAGCTCGCTCTTTACCTATGACCCGGTGCCCAGAATTGAGTGAAATGGGCTCGATCGATCGGGATTGTGTCAAGGCCCTAAGGCTTCGCAGGTCACTGCTTAATACCGGGCTTTTGATGTGTAGATCAATGGTTAAGTCCATCTGTTGGACATGTCCTCAGTGCACCTCTGGTTCCTTTACTTGTCGTTCTTGGGACTCTATGTTGGCAGTGTATGCAGATCAGTAAGATCATTGGAAATGCATTCCCATATGGTAGTGATTTTCTGGTGGTGGCAAGGACGGGATATGTGCAGAGGAAGTGTACTTACATCTCTGCAAATCGTTACAGGCAATGCACAGCTGCTGCGCATGCCTGCCTAAGGCCTTGATTAAGATAAATCTTTTTCTCAAATGCGTAGTTCGACCGGGATATAGTCGAAAACTGTTTGAACTGAGAAGCCTTTGTAGTTTATGCAGTTCGTTCATTGTGCCTGGCAACACAGTGTTGTCTGCAGAAGGGTTCCTTTCAATTTCCAAGCACCGATCGCTACTGTTTTAGTAGGTTCACTGATTCACCTTTACAAGCTTTCGTGTGGTCATGGTCGTCTTGACATTTTGAACGTCACGCTACCCGTAATACATTTCTTTCAATCCGCTCCTGCTCCTTTTTCTTTCGCAGAATACCGGTATTTCTTCCCTAATGTTCGTAGACATCACAAGCGGCTCTCGTCTTCCTCTGCAGTCTACCTTTGCAGGCGTCAGGAGTTTCTTTATAGTTGCTGATAGCGGTTGGCTAGTCAAGAGTTTAAAGGAAACTCAATTGGCAAAGGGTCGGACTGTGTCTTTCAATCTAGCGTTAAGCCTTCTCTGATTTTTGGATATCCTCAGTCAAGAAGTGATTTGAGTTGACCTTGCTTGCTTAAAATTTGTGGAAGTCTGGAATGTCGTCAATCTTTGGTTGACGGTGATTTTCTAATGGCTGCACCTTTCGACCATGCTGCGCAAGACGTCCTATATCCCGCCTTCAAGTTGGATGTTGTATTTTGAAAAGTTATTTTGGTAGCCTTACCTTAGGCTCATGTTGAAGCTGTCAAGTCTGCTTCTGATGATAGGTCCAAACCCGCTTTCTGTTTTTTTGCAAAGGATATGGTGAATCCTGATGCTTTCATTGACCCATTTAACCGCCTTCCTCAGTGGTGGTCCATCCAAACATTCTCATTATGATCCAAAAGTCCTTGTGCTTACTCTGTTTGCTATAAACATACACAGTGGAATCAGTTTTATTCGTTGATCCTTGCGTGGGAAAGTGAGAAGCCTCTGACGACTTCTAAGGAGCTTCTATGCCAACTTCACTATTTTGAAATCCCTAATGGAAATTATGGACATTTTCGTCGACCTTGGATAGTCCTTCCATTGAAACCAGCCGCCAGATAGCATAGCTTACCGACACCAAGAGGCCTGCCACCTCATAACACTAATACCGTGGATAATAGGTTCCCGGGAGAAAGTTGCAAATAAGGAAATACGCACACCGTCTCTGTCAAATTAGCGCGGGGGGTTCTCATATTCAATGTGATTAGCCAACGCGCCCGTATGCGTGTGTGCATTTTAATTTCACAGATACATTTGTGATATCACTGCCACCGATATCGCATCGGATTCCATCAATTATTTCATACTTGGCACTCTGATGGTAATTTTCGAGACTCAATTGGCGCATGCAAACCATCAGTTTGCCAGCAAAAAACCACTCACTTAGCGCAACCAGTTCGTTAGGTTTTTGCGCGACTGAAATGGAAATGGAAATGGAAATGGAAATTCCTTAGCAGAGTTGTAAGATGCCATAATTACACAGGCGGACAACGTCCAAGAAAATTGGATGATTGAGAGCTGCTTCTATGATATATCAGTGGCAGTGGAATAGTATTTGGATATAGCTTCGATTCGATTGTGGGGCTTAGTCGACATGTCTATCATTTGAATTGTACACACGACAACGACACAACGACAACGACGATGATGATGGCGATAGCGATGGTGGCAAACAAATTTGTTGTGTACCTACCTGGGGTTAGTAATTATCCGTGTGGCACCCTGAGCCAGACTCAATTAGATAATATGTTTCCTTTTGGAGTGGAATGACCTCTCTGCATGGCCTGATTGATTTTCTAAAAAATGATGCAATAATGTCTCAAGGATTTGTGGTTTGAAGATGTATGACAATCCTCGTTGGACATGTCGAGGAAGCGAGTTATGCTCGTAGAATCATAGAGAAACTGACGAACTGCAGATCGTGGATGAGGATCACCTTCTTAGAAGATGAAGAGATTGTTCCCTCTGAACTACCCGAAGCAACAAATTCTCAAACTCCTACAGCATCTTCAATGGCATCTTCTACTGCAATCAAAGCAAGGCCACAGAAAACGATTGTGCCACAGTTATTCCCAATCAAAGGCTTGATGGAAGAGTTGATAATTCGGAAAAAGACACAAATGAGCCTGTGCTCACCGAAAATGTGGGATTCTTACTCACTACACTCTGACCAAACGGTCAGATATTCCTTCGTGAGATGGAACTTCGTCTTGAATTCCATTGGAGATTTGCTTGCTTTCTTCCATTCGGCGGAGGACCTCCATAATAGTCGGTGTTATGGTTGAAATTTCATCTCCTGTGACGAAAGTAGATAAGCAGTCTAGGTACGTATGACGACACACATAGCCATTCCATAGTTGACTCCAGTAGGAAGCCACTTCCCCCAGTTTTTCTAGTACCATGCACACGTTCCTTCTATTGATCGTGCTTTGTGCTTCCATTCCACTACGAGTTCACTAAACACAGCTCTATCCTAAGTATTATGCGTTACATGGATAAGTCTATTACGATGGGAAAGGCCTGGGAGAAAAGTACGAAGTGCCAAATCTTTAGACAGACCTGTCCTAGGCTAGATTGGCCCGGTTAAAGTATTCCCAGATTGGAGTTCTCAGAGGTTGCAGTTTTGCCGAAAGTGTAGGCACCTTTCCAGCTTTGTCCAATAGAAGGTCAAGCTTTTTCAGAATAATTCGTCGTTGCCATCACTCCTTCAAGTCCACACATTGCATAATTCGACACCGTACTGAGCACCCCAGTTGTTCTGAGTCGATACATAGAATTTGTCCTTGTCTTCAGTCTTAGTGCTTTAACCTAACAGAATAGAGCTGATTGAGCTACCTTTGCTAGGAGTAGTCTTTTACTCTGTCTTAGGCAACTTTACTGCATATGTTCTTTAGAGAAGAGCTTTGCTATGATCAGTTGACTTGAACATATGTTCAGCCGAGGTCTAGTCCGACAAATTTTTGTAGACCTTCCCTTAGGATTTTGAGCGATGTATCACTGAGCTCCGGGACACACTTTCTTAACGAGGAACTGTATATCCCAACAAATACATACTTCAGACCTTGTCTTACATTCTAGCTCAAGGGCTCTCTTTTTTGTCCCATCTTCGAATCTGAGACACGCATCAAGAAGCTTCTCAATGGTGGTCAATGTTTGCTTGCAATACCTCCTCATTGAAGCCTTTCTTTTCCTCATTAAAGAGCTCTGTTCCTGTTGGTTGTCTAGGAAAACTAGGAATCTGATATAAGGAAACTTCTCCTTACAGACAACGACGGTTCACAAGACTATGTCCCGTCTATAATCAGACTATAATCAGAAAAGACTGCACACGTTCGTCAGACATCGGTATGGTATGTACTTTCGCTTCCAACAAGGCTTTCATCATCAGCGAACTCAGCAGAAAAGTACCTGTTTTCATGATGATATAAAACACCTTAGTGCGAAGCCAAGACGGTGTCTTGGTGCAGCCGCTGACTATAAACAATCCAATTTCTAAGAAAATGGGAGTAGCAAGTGCTAGACAAACCCCCCCAAAGCCGTGTTCATCGACTCTCCCCTCTTATACCTACTACTTGTAGTGGACAAGTGCACACCAAACTTGTACTCCTAGTCAATCGTTTGGTATGATTTATGAAAGGCTGATGACCTTTCTTTAGCCGTACTGTGGAATGCTCTATACAGCTTTGTGTTCCCTCATCACTACAACCCACAAGCATTTAAAGCCAACGTGCATCGGTACCTCCTTCGTCTCTCCTCTAATTTCCCTAATGCCCGTGCTCTAGTTTAAGGGTAGTCATAATCCCTTTAGCACGGGCTAATTATAAAAAAAAACCTTAAAGCCGTTTGGAAGGTTTCGGTTAAAAATGTATGAAAGGCTGATGACCCTTAACTACTTTGAAAAAGTTTCGATTGCAGAATTTGCCTTAGCCTCCTTTGCTTAATTGGATTGGAGGCTCTATTTTTGACAGCAAAGGCTTACTCAAAGCCTTTTTTAAACCAAAGAGTTGAGCCAAGTTTTGTAGGAAGTTGATTTGTTCGGTCGAGTGGGGACTAGCTCTCCAGCCCATGAAAAGGACGTCGAATGGCTACATTATCTCAGACACGTTGATCGAATGGAAAACAGTGCAGAGTCTTTGAAACAATCTCACACACCAGGAAGCTCTCAGTGTAAGAGTCTTCTAAACCGAGGTTCCCACCCAAGCATTCTCACTTTCAAACAACAGTTTCTATATTTAAACATTCCGTTCTTTGGTTAGACTCGCAGTGTGTCCATATATCTTCCTAATCAGATCTTATTAAGCCAAACAAATCGACCAATCATTGTGACAAGCTAACCACCGGAAAGTGTTCCCCAAAACTTCTAACCGAAAACGAAAAAACCTCAAACAAAGAGCTCATAATCTTTATGCGGCACGACGATAAACCGTCTTAACATTTTTATGATCTAACGAAACACGATCATTTAGATTCGCGAATATTAACGATCTTGTCTTGGTTTTCACTTTGTTGTTGGCCGAGAACACCTCTAGAACAAAAGAGCGGATCAGACCACAAACAAAATATCGGACAACATTGATGCTAATCGCGGGACAATAAATAATAATAACCCACCCTACCGCACATAAAGTTCCAAATAAATTAGATATTCATACTGTGCATCCACTTTGCCTTAAGTTTATGGTGCTAAGCGCTGTCTGGGTGGGAGTTTTATAAATAAACCGTCCTTGTGAATCGAAAGTGTTTGATTAGATAGGGTTACGATTAAATGTAACAAAATTAGCAAAACGAAACTTTTTAAATCAAAAGATAACGAAACGTCGAGCAGTGCCAACTCAAGTGGTTAGAAGCCAAGTCATTCCGTTTTGAAGTTCGAAGATATCACATATTATGTCACCAATAAGTCATTATAACCGTTGTTATAGTTTGGTGGCCTTATTATAATTATAACAATTCGTGAAGCTTTTGAAGAGAGGTTCTTGTTGTGTTGTGTTCTTATTGAAGATGGACCCCTGATCTGTGAAAAGTGTTCACCTGAGACAGGTCAGCCTTCCATTCTCGTCGATCCCGGGCACGCTGCTTCCAATTATCTAGACTAAGTGCTCTGGCATGCGCCTTTCGTTGCGAATCTAGGGGCTGAGAGAATTCTATGAACGAGGTTTGGTATTGTCATCGCCGATGTTATCAATGCAATTTGCCATGTGGACCTCTCTATCAGGGTTAGAAGTTGGGGGGTTTTTTTTATCTTTTTTTTGGGCGCCTTTCACCAAACTTGCAAGTCATCTATGACATCTATTACATCAGAGACTCGTGGGGCGTTGTCTTTGTGAAGAGATGGGAAAGACAATTGTAAGCATTCGTTGGGCATGTATGCATCGAAAAGGGTTACGTCTTGGATTAAAAACGTGGATAAGCTAGGTTTTGCTGACATCGCATTTGATTCTATTATGACCATGCCTTCTTGCCGTCAGTCGTCTTGTTACAGCTCGTTCGTGATCGAAGGGTTATACCGTCTAAAGTTGTTTTGAAGTCGAAACAACGTACGAAACTTTCATGAGATGTGATGTCAGGAAGACCCTAAACAGAACTGAAGATCCCAGTAGCTTCGTAGCTAGTCCCTTCCTTGAAAAGACACAAACTTCATTTGAAGTCGGCCTTCTGTACGAATATGATGTCAAGGAGACTCTTCCTTAACTAGTTGGTTGGCACGCTCATATTCCTCGGTGTTATCTCAATTCTAGTGCAGAACAATCTTGAACTGCTTGTCTAGAAAGATCAGGTTGTTGTGACTGGCACTGTTGTACCCGTTTGGAGCAGCTTAACCGCTATGGAAAGAAGAAGAATGCAATGTTTTGTCGGATTGCTTGGAAGTCCGTCCGGAAGACACTTAGAGAATCCAATTCTATGGCCTTTGAACTGTTGGAGTAGATTGTTGTCTAGAAATCGTTGACCACTTAGCTCTACGTCTTCCATTTGGCCATTGTGGGAAAGTGGACTCAATTCACTTGGTAGTGAATCCAGAATGTTACTGTGACCATAGGGCTTTGCAATCCAGTCTTACAATGTTGGTCAACTTCTTGGCCAAAAGTTAGAAGAAGAGGTCTATACACTCGGTTTCTTGAAAAGTCTAAGGTTTAGTTATATGTTGGGACACACTTAACCCTGGCCAATTTACCAGCATCATGTGTTTGAGAATCTAGTATGACGCCTGTATATCCGGCCAATAGAACTTTTGCAATCAAATGAAGAATAACTCCTGCCAATCGGTGTTGTTTTTTTGGGCTGAGAGGGCAACCAAATCTTAAGGCACTATCCTGAACAGTTATGGCAACTCTGTATAAGACCCTGATAGTCCCAGTCTTACTCTGTCGAAGGCGAATCAAGATACTGTTGTTCGTTTCGATCGGTTCCGTTTATGTCGAAGGGCTTTAGAGATGAAGATTCAGCGATGATCTATAGCTATACGATCATACGATCTAGATGAGATCGCTGCGGCCAGCAGAGCTTTCGAATCCAACCCGGTAGGACAACGCAATCGAGGAAGACCGCGCCTTAGATGGTGATCAGCACAAGTAAAAGCAGACCTCAACCAACTTGGAGTGTATACTTGAAGGCAATAGTCTAATAATTGAGCTAACTCGGGAGGCTTGTTAGTTAAGGCTCCGCTTCACCCCGAAGTAAGTAAGGGCGGTCAGTAAAGAAGAAAGGTGATGCAAGGTAATGTGGTTCCGGTGGTGGCTTGGATTGACATCAAAACCATAGGAAGTGTGTACTTTGTCAGGAGTCCTTCGACAATTTCGTTCAAGACGTCCTTTGTGTATACGACCACCTTAACTCTTTCTCTGTCTATGCCTGGTTTGGGGTTCATTTTCTTCAATAATCTGAGTGCTTGGGGTGCGCTCTACCGTAGGGGCAGCTGGTCAACCTTGCCTAACGTACAAAAAAGAGATTTGTTGCGGTTACTTGTTAATGAATTCATTGTTCTGGAAACCGCCCTAAGATAACCTTTTATCGACGCATATACTTAGCCCGCATCCTTACTGATTACTCCCGAATGGGAACCGATTTTGAATTTCGAAAGTGAACTTCTCAAGCCTTCGGTATAGAGTACCCTTTGCAACAGTCGGCAAGGATCCTTTGTCTATGATGGACAAATCGAATTTCAGGATCAAACTCCGATTTCCTTCCCATGGCTTACATAACCTTTTGTTGATTTCCATTCCTTCTCAGTCCACGCAATCCATGAACAATGTTAAAACAGGAGAAGCAAAAAAAAAAAAACAAAAAAATGGCGCACATCGCGACGGGAAGGAGCAGTCACCCACTGATTCCGAACGTTTTCTCTTTTTTTTTTTTTCTTCAAGTTTTTTGCAACTGCCTTGGCAAGATACAATCCAAAGAGCCTTTCATCAGTTAAAATACTCTCTCTCCCTCTGTGGGCCCGGATGGAATGCAAAAAGGGAATCCATATCCAACTCCTTGGCAGAGAGAGACTCGTGGTGCAAAAATAATGACAAAATCACAAATCAGCATCTGAAAGCAGAAAACCCAAGGAGACACAGTCAAAAGCGTGAAGAAATTCTTCTTCAGCGGGACAGTGCAGTGCATTTGCCAATAGGTACACACACTCAGATACATGTCTGGCAAGATGGCAGATGAATATACTTTTTTCCGTTTTTTTTTTTTTCGTTTGTTTTGTTATTCAAATCAAGATTTGGAAATTCTTATGATGCGCGAACGCGTTAGCGACTACCCGCAGACACTTTGGTGTGATGCATCTCTTCAAAAAACCCACAACTATTTCGATTTTTGTTTGGGCCTTTGTGGACAGACTTTGGCATGAGTTTCTATCGCTTGGTATATTCGTATGGATGTATGGACGGAGTTTGACTTATTGTTCACCCAAGTGATATACGGACCACAAATAGTTGAAGATCTACAGATTGAGGAGCATCTAAACGCAAAAGCTTGCTTTTACAGGACACTGCATCTAGAGAGAGGATGAAGTCTGTCTTCTAACTGAAAGGCTTTTTGGATTGATAGTGTCCTTAAAGGAAATGCCCGCGCATATTCTGTTTAAGATTTATTTTTGATTTAAAATTTCCAAGGAGTGTTATCGGAGCTTTTATCAGTTCTGTCTTGACCTTCTAGCTGAAGGGTTTCGATTCCTACTAATTCGTCAAGGCGCCTACCTTTAAACCACTACTGGACGACCACCAGGTTACAGCTGGAAATATTGTAAAGCCCAGTATCTGAAACAGACTTGAAGCAACAATAATTGAAGACGCAGGATGACTGAGATATACCTCTTCAAACTGCAACTACTCAGTCAGTGAAATCTTATCGAAACTTCGTTCTTTAATAAAAACTAAGACCTTGAGGACTACATGTGGCATTCCGCAGGACACAATACTAGGTCCACCACTGTTTTTTTTTTGTTCTCTCTAAGAGTTGGGATCTTTTTTAAAGTCGAAACTGTGTAGGGTTTCCTCCGCCTTTTAAGTTATTTCGTCACAAGGTGGTTCATATTGTGTCCTTTGGGACATTTCCTTATTTCGACAATCTATGGAAGAAGTCTGTCCGTAGGTGGTGCGGTGTACTACTTAGTCTCTCCTTTGCCTATGTAGATCATCCTAAGTTTTTGACATTGTTCCACAAGATTGCCCATAGAACCCATCTTTGTGGAGGTCCACCATAGTTATTTGGTATTCCTTCATTCTATCATGGAGGTGGGACATTGTAGGCAGGTACCCTCATTCTATGAAGCGAGTCTTGTATAGAGCCCTAGTTGTTAAGAACTCCTTTGCATCTTTTTCGCTCTATGGCGTTCGATGATAGATCAGTCAGTCCCTTGATGGTATCGACTAATGAGTGTGCCTTACGGATATTGTATTGATGCTCGTCAAGGCTGTGTATGTAAAACTTTCGTCTTCTTTGCTTTGCAACCTTTCCCATATATTCCTGCAAAGTTGATGCTGATAAGGAACCCCATCAATCCTTAACCTAGTGTCTTATTTAAAACCGACTTAGAGCCTTGTTACCTTCTAAGGTTTTGAAAAATTCCGTGAGAATTTTAGAATGTGATTATCTTTCCGAAGGTCCAACGACTGAGGTAGCTGGGTCATGTAGAGGGGATTGACACCAATGAATTTTCGAATCCGCCCCCGAGGGAAAACACAGTAGAGGAAGACTGCGACTCATGTGGAAGGGGACCCCAACCAACTTAGCGCGCGAAACTGCCGACAGTTAGTTAAAGATTGTGCTGGCTGGAGACAAATGTTGATTGGCCCAGGTCCACCCTAGACTGTAGCATCACCTTAAGTAAGATCATCTTTCTAGTTGTTCTCCCTAAGATCTACCTTAGTACGTCAAAGAAGTGCTCGTCTTTTATAGGGCAGCGGGCTGAAACTATAACATTCGTGATGCATTCTGTTAAGACTCTTCTAACGAAACCACGTAGAAAGCCTTTCAGTTAAGCCAGCCTCTTGTTTCGAGAACTTTTTGCTCACCGACTGATATGCTTTATTTAACTTTGACGAGCTCAATAGTCGTGAAGTCTTTTCTTGAGACACCACCGCTGAGCATTCTCGTTGAGTCTTAATTTGAGTGTTGTTGTTCCAGGCTTAATGTTAGCAGGACTTAAGGTCAGGAGACTCTTATTAGAAATGTAAAGCTTCAAAACGTCGTGGTACTGAGGTCATAGTTTGAAACTCCTCCACTTAAGTCAGTTTTAAGCTAGGAGGTGTTGGATCATTCTGGTAGACGCAAGACTATTCTACTTGAAAGTAGTTTTCAATCTTCTGTAGTTTTGCTCCTCAATATATAGAGGCAACACTGCATTATTGTGGGTCTTTTCGTAAAGCTTGTGCAATTTGAGGTCAACGAAGAACACCAAATTGGATTGTGCCTCTGATAGTGATTACAGCCAAGTGATGGGCTAATCGGCTTTAAGTCAATAAATCTTGAGCTTACCGGTCAACAAATTGCCCGGTTTGCTACCTTGGCTTGTGTAAAAATTCCAAGACCGTGATGCGACTTATAAACTTCCGTAAGACTTACCATGTGAAAGGTAACTTTTCAACTGGCAATGCTCCGAACATCTTACACTCTTGTCCCAGACATTGTGTATTCGTTCTTGGGGAAAGCAAAAGGTGTTAATATTTTAAGTAGATCTCAGAAAGTTCCGCTTTCAATCTAGAAAACCCTAAAACACTGTACAAACAAAGTGAGCTTGCGGTTTTCACGAAAAAAACAAAGTCAATCACTTAGTGATACCACTTCACGTCATCGACACCATCATCAGCATAATCATGATCATCACTATCTTGGTTGTAGAGCTCTTCACACACAAGGCGGAAGCAGGCATGACACATTCAATTTTGGCACCTAATTGTGTGTTGTGTATCTAGTATCTACAGAGAGTTCAGTTATTGAAATTACAATATCGTGTACGTAAAATGCGAAATCGCGGTTTGTATCGAGTGATGTGCTCGTTTAAAAATAGACGTTCGCACGCTAAGCGAAAAAAAATCACCGAGCAGAGTCGGTTCCACGAAAAAATCATCAACCAACGCAGGCGCTACAATAAAAAAGAAGTCTTCATTGTCGGTGACGTTTTTCCGTGACGATTTTTGTCGTGTGCCATAACGATATGAATTGGAGCACTGATATGAGGAGCATATGTGGTGTTCACACAGCTGGTCCCTGACTCATGAAAGAAGCTTGCCTCGCTAAGATACTTCCGAGAACCAAAAGTATGTATCTCTGACGTATTTGGAGGTCATGTTGCAAACTCAGTCCATATTTGGATTGAAATTGACATTTTGCCGTGACGTCGTCAATGTCGAGCATAGAGGGCGAAGCCTACGATGACTCAATGGACACGGAACCACTCAAGTGTGATAATTGGTAACGTAATTGATGTTCCCTCGCATTCGAGGGAATTTTGCCTACGTGTAGTGTAAACAGTTTGGCAATCAGTAAATAATTTTTATTTTAAGAAGTTCGATAAGATTTGCGGACACACGTGAAGCTGGCACGAGACACCCGATAAGCGGTCTCACAATGTAGGCAAGTCGTAAATACATCGATAAGGGTTATAACTTTAAATCAATCACATGTACATTAATCAGTGGCACTTGAGACAAGGCAGTTTGGAACGGTGATTCACGGAATCTAAAGAGTTGGATAGTTTGTTTGCTCTGCTTTGAGATAATCTCTATTTTTGCGGGCATACACAGAGCTTTCTTTTTGGGATTTTGTTGCGGTAACGGATAAGCCGTGGTTTTAGTTCATGGAATTGTGGCGTACACATGCTTCTTATTCTAGCTTTTGGATGGGTAAACCCAAAGTGTAAATGCAGTTCGGTTTACACAGTTGTTTAGCATCAATTTTAGAGGTGTGTGCTTGAAGGAAGCTATCATTTGTTTTGGTTGCAGCTAACAGGGAGTGGTGGGTAGGGTATAGGATTTGCGTCAGAAGTGTAGGAAACCTTTGGGAGATGACAAAATATGTGTCAAAATGATTTGCGTCATTGGACAAATTTACATCCTAATGAGCTAATTGGGGTACTTAACTGTTATTTTTGGATAATAATACACGGATGTGGGTTAGATTTTGAGGTAGGTCTTCTGTAGACACACGACACCATGATGTGTCATTTGATAGTCACTAGTTGGATGAGGTAGGACTTGGATCAATTGACTCAAGGAAGTGCTTACAAGCTCAGTCTTTACAGGGAGGGTTCAGACTTCGCCATCTTTTGTTCTTTGTTTTTCGAGGGCACTTAGGACATAAGTACCATGAGTTATGCCCGCCTACAAGCTTTTTATTGCAAGTTCACGTGGAAACAAATCCCTCCAACTCCGGAAAAGCTTCGATTTCTCAGCTCAGATTTCTTATTTCTCGCTGCTCACTCTTCCAGATGCAGGTATTTACTGCATCATGCTTGCGATGACCTCATTTGTAGTCTTTTAAGCTTCGCTTGTCGTCAACCTGAGTGTTATTTGTCCTCCTGTTGGTAATTGGCTGTCAATTCCCTTTCTAGGATGTTTCTGGACGTTGTCGACCTCTAGGATTCCCTCCCTCCCTGGTTTACATTCATAGTGCAGCCGGTATGGGCCATCTGTCCAAGTGGTTGTATTTGCAGGGGCATTCTCGGAAGCAGCCATGCCCCGACAGAAATTGCATCTCCGTGTCTGGGAATTCACTTCTTCACGTTCTGGATGATTGTATGTGTCCATCGTCGTTTGGTTGTGGTGGTCCTCCTCACTGGTAGTTCTCCTGCCTTTTGGCTCGTTCTCACGTTGTGCACCGTACTTTTTCGCTTCCAAATCGATGGCTATTCGGCCTAAAATTAGACAAATCATTTCCACTGAATCCGTCCATATCGGCCAAGTATACGACTTGCTTGCCGATGTTGGTAGATTTCTAATTGGTTACTTGGATTGTCCAATGTTCTTAATCTGGTTAATGCCGCTACTGTTCCAGAGGCTCCAGCAATATTCCCAAGTATTTAACGTGTGGACTCCAGTCTCGAGTCCACTTGTGTAGTAAGGGGTTCTAGTCTTTTCTTGTTTTTTGGTCTGCGGTTCCAAGCCTGATGCTGCAGTTTTTGGAAACTGCAACATGATGATCACTCTGCTCCAGGATAGGGTCCAAGACTCACCAAAATCCTCACCAAATGCCTCTGATCGGCTGACATCTCTGTCAACAAGGGTCTGTGGCTGCCACTAAAGTTAGATTCTATTAGCAAAGCTGATTATGGAAGGAAGAGTAGCATGCCTGGTCTTTATAAGCCAATCCTTGGTCCTCTATGAACTGAGGTGCTTAATTTGTTTCTTTTTATACGAGGTAACGCTGTCTAGTCAGAAAGTTTCTCAAGACCTTACCATAACTTTAATTGGGATGGACCTGAGCCCAATCATACAAACCTTAAACATCAAGCCTCAAGCCTTTGGCCATACAGCTTCGGTCTTTAGTTTAGTACATCAAGGTGGTTGAATTCGTTTATCGAAGGTGGATGACAACGTGCCTAGCGACGAAGCAGATTTGAAACGTTCTAAAAACTTTATTTCTCTCAACAGATCGCATAACAGATCCGTAATAGGTCTCATCACGGGACACCTGTCTTACAGGCAAGCATGCAAGAATGCTTGGCGTACATTCAAACGATTTTTGTAGAAGCCGCATAGACGAAGAGGAGGAGGAAACCATTCGGCACCCTCTCTGTAGCTGCCCAGCTCTCTCCCACAAAAGAAGACTTCACCTAGGAGAATTCTACTTTGACGACTTAGGCGATCTGATTAACACAGAAGTCAAAAACCTTCTTCGCTTCTTCCTAAGCTCCAATTGGTTCAACTAGTAGGATTTCTCTAGATCCATGTGGTATCACTTTAGACCTATCACTGGTCTAAGTGTGCTCTGGTAACAGCTGGCAGCCATTTCAACCTTATCTAGATTTTCTAACCATGGTTGGGCCTTCGTTACTTCATTACAACTTTGGGTTGTCCCGGGTATAGACTGGGACTGATCTAACCCTAAATTACAAACAGAGCTATACTCATGGTTAAGTTTAGCCGGCGCGTAAGCTACATGTTGGTGTTTTAAGCCTTTCCATAGGGATGTTCATGTTAGGTTACAGTGGCTATTCGTTGTGACCACATTTATACCAGTTTCACCGAGTAACTTGAAGCTTTAAGTGAAATGGAAGAAGCTTCCGAAATCCATATCTGACAGATTGTTGATGTTGTCGAGAAACCCTATGATGTCTAGAAACCTTTTCGTCTCTGAAGCTTCTACAGAAATTGTTAGAAAATGGGCCAAAGTGCTCTGTGACGACGCTTATTGTTATGATGATGTGGTTGGTTGTAGGACTTCTAAGCAAGGTTTGGGTTCTAGAAACAACTTTTTTCCGTTACCACTGTTGTGAGAGAGACGAAAGTGGATCCCACTGAATGGTCTGTCCCTATATCTCCCTGGGCTCATGCATTTCTCTTCAGATCCAACTTAGATCAAATCTTCCGCATTCCGCCTGCTAAACTCCCGCTTGAACTATTATATCAGATAATTTGAAACCGTTCCACCCAACTTTAAACTGATTCACCTTCTCGCCAATAGATGTAGCTATGACTCATCAGTCTTATCGAACAGTTTACAGCCCTACATCTTTGAGTATTCCATCTCACTTCACTTTCATATGTGTGTAAAATCTTTGAAATTTATTTGTCAAATGAGGTTAATATTTCCATATTTGCCAACACCTTCCATATAGTATTTACAAGGTCAACCAACGTTGGTCTTACAATGGACGCAAGATTTGTCACTTGACTTGTCTGTAATTTAACGCAATACGCGTGCGGTATTCTTTTACGCGTACAGAGTGACGCGTTCTTTATCCCGACACAGGATTATTTACTTGGAGAGGAGCTTGTGAACAATGCCAGTGAACTTGTGTCCCCACAGTAAACCATTGCGCATATGGTCCACCGTAATGGTCCACAACTAATTAGTTTCACTTTGTTCCGCATAAGTGTAGTCGTGCGTCTGCATACCGATTATGGCTCAAAGGTCTTTTCTACAATTGAAATGCATCGCTCCAAGTGAAATGATACTTTGGTCGGATAACAACAAAAAAAAAAAACAACAATAAGTCATATAGCGCTGTCGGAAAGTTGAAGAGCCGATTATTGACGGTGTGGTGCAGACACATACACGAGCAGCGCCTTAGAACTGCATCCCTGTAGTGTGCAAATCATAACCAATTTATTAATGTTTTGGTAGTCTCGGGACAACAAGTGCCATACCTAACTAACTGCGGGTATGTAGGCAACGTCGAGTCGTATTACCCACTTTATTGGTTATAAAATGACCAGACGTGCCTTTGAGGGTACATTGTCGATGGAGTGGGCGCTCGGTTAATAGGTTTTCATCTTTTTTTGTTGTTCTTCAAACTAACGTGGAGGGTCTCGAGTCAAGTGTCTCGAATTACCCTAAGTGCCGCTCCAATTAAGCTCAGTCGCACTTATTAAATCACTTACCCACCCGTGTTAGGGTCTTATGAGGTAATTAAACGAGGAAGGAGTGGCCCGTATATTGAAGGGAATTCACACTTGAGATGTTGTAATTGTGCAAACAAACGTCTTTTTTTTGCACTCTAAAGGGGAAGTATTGGCTTCGTACGAGCGGAGGATATAAGAAAATATTAGGATTTCAGGTCTTGAAATCATGTGAAGTTTGAGTTTGTCTTCAGAAGAAAGAAGCCACCTTCCACTTAGAACTGACCAGACTGTGCAATGCAGAGCAATGATCATCCTGTCAGGAGTGGATGGACCCCAAAAAGGTAGAAACCTTAGCGATGGCTGTGTTAGTTGAGACAAGCGAACCAAGTTTTGTTTGCATCTTCGCCTTGGGAACTGGAAGCAAGGTCCATTGCTATGGATTTTTGAAACTCTTTCTTCAATAAGTCCACTTTGCAACTGTTGTAGAGCCCGATCGCTAAAACTTTGAGGCAGCAAAAGGCAACGTGAATTTAGTTCTTGAGTTAAGCCTTAATTTCAATGAAAGATGATATTGAGAGGTAAGGATTCCTATTTATATTTCACCGAAGACTTTCGAAAATATATGGATATTGGGTGTCTTGAAAGGTCACCTTTGAAAAGACACCCAAACATGTATGAGCAAGTATGTGAAACCCACCAGCGGCCTTAAAAAAAATGGTTACACAAGCGATTTACCAACTTCGTTTACCAGAGAAACCCTAACGAACTCGGTTGCATTGGTTAAATCAATTTTCTCGGCTTCAGAGCACAGGATCGATCAGCTCTTGTTCGTTTGCTCATCAAATGTGTCGGAATGCAGTGCTTGGTCAAATCTTGATAGCTGCGGTCTCCACAACTAACTCAACGAAGAGGTTCTGTGAATCAAAGAAGACCGAATGCCCAAAGTTGTGTCAGCTGTGTTTTATGCCCTCTTTATCTTTAGGACCGGGTCTTCTGTTGTTAAAGTCATAAGTAGGTATAGTTTTTTCTTTCAGAATGAAGTAAGGCCATTGGACTGCAGAGCAAGCTGATAGAGTTTTAACAAGGCAATGACAAACTTCCGAAACCACAATTTGTCATAAGAAGCTGTCCGCCGTTCAGAGTAGGATCAACTAAGAAGGACGATGTCCCAATTCAGTTCGATGGTTTCAAAAACCTCAAAACCAGCTTTTTTAACTCCATGTGGGAAGGAAGCCGACCTACCTCTAGATAACGTGCTTTCTAAATAATTCATTAAGCGGAATAGATAAGTAAGTAGGTAGGAAAAAGTGGCTGTTTGGTAAGTCCTGTCAGAAATACAAGTAGCGCGGACGCGTCTCTTTGATACCACAACTCACGTGAACTGGATGTTGATGGGGGTGGCTAAGAGGCGTAGTTTTCAAATGCAAGGGAAATACTTCAATAGTCAGCCCTGGAATATATCGCGGGGGGGCTCAACTTCACTCATCAAAACCTGACTTCTAGACTCTGATTCATAGCTCTGACTCACGGCACCGGACAGTTAAATATTCTCCATCTTGACCATCCGTTTTTTACCCAAATAACTAAGGCACGACTGTATTCATCTGTTTTGACAACAGGGATACCCTCAAAGCTCTTGACTAGTTATAGTTCGCACTCTCGGAGCTAGCTGGATAAATAACTTACACTGGATTCCAATCAAAGATGGCTGATTGCAGGTTAAATAAGTTCGTTCACCCTATAGTTGTCTCGGACTTTTCAACTTGTAACCCTGAAGCTGTGATCAAATCTTACTTTTAACGAGTTATGTAGTCTTACACGACGAAAGACCAAGGCCTTCACGGTTGGTGAACCACAGCAGAAGGTTTGTAGTCTTATTTACAGCTGAACAGATAGCCAAGAGAGGACATTCTGTTACAGCTCTCTAAAAGTATTTAAGTGCTCATTTGTAGCTCTAGATTCTAAAGAATAGGACACAAGGCACTCCCTTGAGGTGTGCCGCAATTGAAAAACTTTCTAGTCAATACGTGGACAGTTAATTGCTTAAGAATCCACGCAAGGGTTCAACTTTCAGGCTTATGGTGGGTTTGTGATAGTTTCTATGAAAGCGGCCTTCAATATCAAGAAGGGTAAAATAGGTACCGACTTTTCACGTTAAGAAGCAACAGCTAACGCTGCAATCCGAGTGAAGATAACACTCAGCTTTCGACTTGCTTTTAGTAAAAAGATGATGTGTAATGGGAAAGTATATAGGTTGACGAATTAAGAACACTTCTACTTGAGATGAAGAAGGCAGTCCTTGGTTTGTTGGATTACCTGGTTTGAAACTGCATGTGGCCCAAAGAAGCTACGTTTGTAAAGTTGCTATAAGTGTGGGAAGTTTATCCGCAAAGCGAGTTTCCAGATCTGTGCCAATTGTGGGTAGACAATGGATAGACAGAATGTAGTCCAATGAAAATCTGTAACTTGATGCTTGAGCCTTGATGCCTTTTGACATTTTACTATGTGTCCACAGAAGATTCTCCAGGATGTACGCCTGTCCTGTTTCGATGATTTTTCTTTGTATAGATTGCAAAAGACACTTTCTAGGTATCCCAATCTTTGTGGGCTTTTTGGGCTTATCAAAGAGTTTCCTAGACTTTTTTCTGAGGATCCCAGCATTCACCAAGGCGGCTTTTTCTTACCACGTGATGGTCTACGCCAAGCAAGGCTACGCACAATGCTACATTGAAAAATACGTGAGGGTCATCACGTTATGGTGAAGTTATTTGGGGTTTTCAAAATTTTAAAAGGGTCTTAGAGGTCTTCCCTCTTCGGACCATCCTTTAAAAGTTCCTTAAAAACTCTCCAGCTTCTTAAGTGAACAACATGTTTGCGAATGACACATAGACGAAGGGATGACCAACAAAATTTGTACTCACCTTTCAATATAACCTCAATGGACACATAGCCTTAAGATAAGTCTTTAAAGGGGTCACTTTTAACTGTTTACACTTTAAAGTTGTGGAATCAACTGATACAACTACTTCACTTTCATCAAAGCAATCGACACATATTTTTTGCATAAATACGGCTTAAGTTTGCTGGAACTGTAATGGGATACACCGTTCGAAGCAGCTGACTTATTCTACGTAACAATAAATTCCATGAATTTAGTTTATTAAAGTGTCTATTCTTAGGGTTTGGCAGTCTTCATTAAAACCCAATTCGCTGTGAAGTGCAAAAGTGTGTCGTTTGATCTGAGTTTTTTGGGGGTTAGGCTTGAGTTTATGAGCCTTTAAAACTCTTTATTTAGTTCGGAGCGGCCCTCGATGAGGTGCAATCAAAGGAATTTTAATGCAACTAAGGCAGTAAAATGGCATAATGATGGCATAGCGATGAATCTGTCGATTCGAGGTGAGATCGTTGAGTGCAGTCGAGAGCAGGGCACCTGCAAGGGAAGTGGACAACAACCTTTCTTCTTGGTCATGTTGCTGCCAGTGAAAGCATTCAAAAATTCTCTTTGGTGAAGCGTTGTTGATCATACTCATGTGTCCAAGCCATATATTGTACTCCATACGAACTCCTTCTTGCTTTTGGCCAAGAAGTCGACATTTCAAAGCAGAAGTGGCAGAACTCGGTTGGTTTGCCAGGGATCGGTGTAAAGCAAACTGCTTTACTTCTTCAAAGTTGCAGCTGTCGATGGTGACGTACTGTTCTAAGTGGTGGACAGATAGATCTTTGTTTGTCTTTGTCGTTCCAGTCAAGACTGAATTTTAACTTGCAAGTCGGCGAGTTGCCTTACAAAAATCAGGTGCACGCCTAGGATAGTTACAATTTGACGGTATACGATCTGTTTTCTAATGTTACGCGGCACAGCTGGATGAGTGTTCTCGCCTTTAAGAGCCTTCTTAAGCTGTCACACGTGATTTTAGAGCCAAGAGTGATGGGTTTCGACATGAAGTTCGTTGGTCTTTTTAAGGACTTTTTTGAGAGCAATAACTGGGTTTGTTATGCTGGAGTCCAAAGCGTTTCGTTCGCACCGTTAGGCTGGACAGAATCTTGTATGCATCACTGAACCAATCTGTAGTCCTTACGAGACACAAGATCGACTTTCTTGTTGGTGAAATATATAGCTCAACTCTATATCTGTGTCCAGTCACCCTTCATTGAATGATGACATGCAATGACAGTTAAGAAGCTGTTGGAAACGCTTCTTAAAGATGATGTCCATATGAGTCTCCCTTACTATTTTGAAAAGCCTGCATTCTAGGATTGAATCCAGCTTGACTTCCCACATTTGATCTCGCTGCTCTTGCTTTGCACAGTAGCTCTTTTCTGAAGGTCACTTCCACAATCTTTTTCAGTTGTGTGCACTCATCATCGTATCACGGTTTTATTTTTCCCGGAGGAAGTTGGTGTGAAAAGTTTGTAGTCTTTGGGCGTCCACTGTTAAATGTGGGCCCTTTGACAGTCGAGCTCTGAAAAGGACTCGACATTTGCATCGAGCATGGGTTACTTGGTTGGGGTTGTGGTCATGTAGTTTTGACCGTGGTAGCGTCTATTTGATTCTACAATCTCAAGTGATCTGTTGTATCAGAGGGTGCGTTATAGAAAAAAGAGTTCTTCTAGGTTGCTTTGGAATGTTTTGCCTATCATGCGATATCTGTTTCTTGCCAAAGTTATGCAGTTTCAGATGGAGTTTGCGACAGTTTCCAGTGAAGATCCGCAATTTTTTTTAGCATGTTCTTCATTGAGTTGCATGGGCTGCAATTAGTCTCTGATAATAAGTGTCCGGAGATATGATTATGATACTCTAAACCTATCCCAGTGAAAAAAAAAACACTGATTCCGGATAGAATTCGTTAAGAGTGAAACTTTGCCTCTCTTGTACATTAGATCTTTCAAGATTCCTATGATCTGCGAATTGTGCTTTATGCTATTCTATTAGCTTAAGGGTTTGCATCGCCGAGGTAAGAGCTCCGACAGTGCTTTGGTTGTCCGTGATTACTTATCGCCTGAGAAGTTGCTAGTGCGTCCATTTGGAATGCATATGCTAGGTCGGACAGGAGAAAGGAATTGGATACACGACGAGGAGTTGTGTCCAAATTATCATCCAGCCTGACAAGAAAATATTTTCGGAAGCTCATCGAATTCTATAATTACTTGCGATTATGGATGCAAGGGTAGCAGATATAGTAGAACATTCAACCCTTCCATGGAAAATTATCCGAGTGTCCTTTGGTTTTTGCTCAGCCATAAATAATGGTAGGACATACCACTGCTCGGTACATCACAGATGCCTTTCCCTTCCAAACAGGTGTAGAAGGGCATCAGGAAGCATGTAATCGATTTAGTTGGCTGAAGATCCTCGGTGGAGGCTTTGCTTTCTGATTCCCACTAAACCAATCAAACAAATTCCTCTAAGGGTACTGCCGCCAATGCCTGGAATGGTTTGTGGTAAAAAAATAACTCGTGGTTGGACAAAAGTGGTCAGATAAACTGATCCTTATCGACCTGAACTCTAAATATGTCCAAGTAGCCCATTGTTCAGCCTGACCAAAACTTTAGATGCCACCTGGATCCAAGAGAAAGTGCCTCTCTACACCCAAAAAATCCATCCACCTTGTTCTGGACAGTTTGACTAATTAAAAATATTCTCATAATGAGGACGTTAATAACAATCACTCGCACCCGAGTTATGACCTGTGAGGGTATTAAAACAGGAAGACGACCTGACATCCTCTCTTCCAGACCAGAAAACACAAATAAGTATCAAAATTATATTTTTTTTTTTTTATTATCACCCGTTTTTTTTTGTTCGTCCATTGTCAACGACAGAAGGGAACCCAATACGTGCCTCCGGGTTTAGTATAAATTACATACCTCGTCCAGAGTAATGAGATATGTGAATGGAGCTCTCTCTCTCTCTGTATCCTTTGCGTCGCGCAATAAAATCCATTCAAAGATGTACAGATACACTGAGAACCGAAAAAAGAGCATAAAACCAAAAAAAAAAGAAGAAATTTTCGAAAAAATTTCCAAAATTTCACAGGAGAGAGAAAATTACAGTTTTTGGAGGAACGATGGGACATTTCACCCAAAAATACAGAAAAAAAAAAAATATTTTTTATTTGTTTCGGTACAAATTTTTCCTTCCCGGTCCGCGTGAGAAGGACAGAAGGACACCGAGTGCGGCTGAATAAAAATTACGATTTATGTTGACATGTTTAATTGAATGGCCTTCAGAGAGCGCCTCCTTTGGCTCCTAAAAAAAAAGAGTCATCTTCCCTCAGACAGAATTGTTTTTTTTTTTTTTTTTTGTAAACCTTGGACTGGAATTGTTGGGTCAACGTTTTATTATCCACATCCACCTTCGGGAGTGACGACTACCCATCTCAGCATCCTCATCAATATCACGAATGCAACCGAGAGTAGTTACTTAATATGCAAGTAATGCAACCACCATATAGGCCCTGGTGAGATGTCTATCTAGGTCGACGAGAGTTGGATAAAAAAAGTCGGGACCGGGGGCCATGAAGAAGACACAGATTGCCGGTTAAGATGTCTCCAGAATGAATGGTTGCACACGATGGCTTTTTCATTGAGAAGAGTGCACAGTGCACAACAGTGCCCAATCGTCGTCGTCATGGTGTTCTAATTCACTGAAGTGGCTTCATTTATATAATCGCTGGATGATGGAGTGGCAATGGTGATGTGTGTGGTTCCACAAGCCAAGAGAGGGATTGATCTTTCACCCAGTTAGAGCGGTGATAAGACGATAACGATAGAGACGTGCATTTCACCCCGACACCGGCCGTACTAAATTAAAGTCGAAGAGGACAACAACTATCGCGCACAGGTACGACGACCAGATTTGACCAGGTATAGGGCTTCATAAATTTCGGATGTGATGTTATGCGCGACTCTTGGAATTTTATGAGAACGGACAATTAAAATTTGGTGAAATGATGATTTTTATCGTGTAAACACCACTGGAGGAGGGGTGGGGAAATATGAATTTTTCCAGTGTTCATCTTGAGCTAGAGTGGGAAACAATTTTTGACTTATGGTTTCCTTGGTTTTTGAGATTAGATTAGGCATCTTCTCATGTGACAAGATGACTTCTTTTGTTGCAGACAAAGGTGGTTTATGTTGTTGTTATGCAACCCGATGAGTGTAAAAGGCTGCAAGAAGTATTTTAAGTGCCTGCAGCGGTTGAACGGTTTCAAAGAGTTGGTAATGTGGTTGTGGATTCAAAAGGTGTCCCATCGGTTGCTGTCGAATACTCTGTGTGGAGGAAAGATTAGTCATCAAAAAAGCGTAAGGGACTGCCGCTTTCACAGTTAGTTTGGTCACCTTGAAACTTTCGGGAATACATGACTTCAAATATGACGAGGAAAAAAACAAGATTCATCATTTTTTTTAAAACTTTTGCAAAACCCAATTGGAGAAGTTTCAGCGCTTCAAATGATCAAGAGTTTTCATTTCTTGATTTAATTTGATCTTGTAAGGGTGTAGACCAAGATCTATATGGAAAATTCGCCACAATGTGAGCACTGAAAGATTCCCAATTCCTGTGAACGCCGTGGAATCGACTGATTTGGCTCATTTTGAACTGAAGCGCTAACGGCTGCGATATTTTCGGTACTCCGACCGGTGCTTTGTCTCACTGGCACAGGCATATTCAATAGTTCAATGTTGAATCGAATTTATCCACTGTAGCACGCACAGCTTGTCTGGTCGGACGATTATTACAACCGAAAATTGGAGTAAGCGCTCTTAAAGTTGCGATCACCAACTAAGAATTTCAGTGGAAAGTTTTAATAGTTTTCAAACGTTGCTCGTTCGTGAACTTCACCATGAAAAAAATGTAAACCTTGACTGACGTTTTGACATTGACAGATCATAAAAAAAGTTTAAGGATGCGTTTGTTCAAAAATTCAAAATTGTTATGTTCCTATTGAAAACTCTTTACAAGCCAACTATCAACACCACTCATCGGGTAACTGTATGTCGCACTCAATACCAAACAATCGTCTGAATACAGTTCTGGGCAGTCGACCACCACCTGTGGCCAACGAAAAACGATGTTTACAATGTCGAACCAGGATGGTTATGGCCCAACTTCACTCTGACTTACTTATTTAAGGTGTCGCTGTAGTCCGGGGTGGACCTGGGATTCAACCAACAAGCGACACTCTGACTGGTGTCACCATTCAATGTCCGGCCAACAAAAATGGCTTCAACGACCCAAAATACCTTTTAGATTGTCCGGACAAACCCAATTCTATAAGCTTGGATGCAATCTGGAAGTATCCCATGTTTCTGGGCCTAGAAATGCGATTAACTCTTAAAAAATTAACGGGTTGGCAAGTTCGGATCTAATGATTCCTTGATGCAGAGTTAGAAAGTGTGGAACGTCACCCTTCGTTTGAAGTCATAGAAGCCGAATGAGCTGTCGACCATCAACTACCGAAATTCATTAAGGCGTTTGGTCTTGATCAGTATAAGCATGCCTAAGGCTTGGCCCAAAACCAGAGGAAGCCACGCTGCAGACATTTTTCGTCCAAA
Source organism: Criorhina ranunculi (assembly GCA_951813785.1). Classification (NCBI taxonomy): domain Eukaryota; kingdom Metazoa; phylum Arthropoda; class Insecta; order Diptera; family Syrphidae; genus Criorhina; species Criorhina ranunculi. Next base: position 27,788,921 of record OX638385.1, on the reverse strand, counting down.
TCTGACACAGTAACGGTTGCTAGTGTGTAGTGGCTTCAAGGAAATATTTCAAAAAAAGGCACCTACTAGGATCTAATACCGTCTTCATTACCACCTACAGTAGCTTGACCTAACTCTCACGGAACAACAGGCACGATTTCAATCTAGAAGTACCTGTTGTGGAGTACATACACGGGCGGGCGGTCAGGGTCCTTGCACCTACTTCTTTGTAGACTCGACGACTTTCGGCTTTCTGCTATCTGATTGCTTGATTTGTAGGGCACTTATCTGCTGGAGCAGGATTCTGCTATAAAAAGGTCTTGTGGGACCTTGTGAACCCTGTGTGTGGCCATGAGTGTCTTCTTGGATCCAAAACTCTCAATTGAATTCGCAATAAGTAGATAAATCGACTACACACAGGACCAACCTGGACATCAACTTCCGGATGAAACACACACATACACTCTCTCTCTCTCTCTCTCTGTCTCTGCTTGGCATTCCTCGAAGCATTCAATTGTTGCCAAAATGCAATTCCCACATGGATTGTCACAGCAAGGTGCCATAACGGTGCCAAAAGTCCTTATTAATTCGCATCAACGACCTCACAACATTCGGAAATGATGATTCTTCATGTTTGACTGTTTGGTTGGACTGTTTGTCTGTGTTGCCAACAGAGGTGCCGCCCTCATTTTTCATTTAAACTTTCTTTTACTGTGTGTGCCCTTAGTGAAATTGCCGCTGCCAATGCGTTGGGAAAATTTATTGAAGGCGGACAATTCTCAAAGGATTCATCATTTGCGCCCCGATATAGTGAAACATGGACACACCACTGTGTTGTGAAGCATTTTTCGGTCTTTGGTCTACGGTCTTTGGCACCCTCGGGGCCCGCAAAAAAAAAGGTCCAAGTGAGAAAAAATTAAATACAAATAATTTTCATTCGCTTACAAAACATAGCTCCTGACAATAGCCGACACACACACACACACACACATACAATAAAGGACAAAATCTGTTAAGGACCTTACTGCCGGCAATTGCGTTGCGCTGATGATGGTAGGTAATTCGGAAACGGCGGGTGTTCCCAGATACCGAACACACACACCATTGTTTGGCATTTGAGGTGAAACCTCTTCACATAGAGAAAGATCAATTCACGGTGTGTGTGCAGTAAAATGTCAAACCTAACTGGGAAAACATCTCAATCAGGATGCCGCCACCGTCATCGGTCCCGATGATAGCCCACGTGCACCCTTACATACCTGCTAACAACATAATCACCCAGGAAGGTGAAAACATTTTTTTTGCCATTGCCATTGCCATTGCCACACAATTGATATCTGTATCTGTATCTACACACGAAGATAGAACGTGAAACCGAAAAGATACTCGTATTTTTTTTTGGGTACAAATGTGCAATCCTTCCAAAACCACCACCCGGCGACTGTGTTTTGGGATTGTTTTCACTTTTGGTAACAACAACACAACACGCTCGAATTGGGTCTACTGAGTGTGGCCGTGGCGAATGGACCGATTTCACGGATATCCTTGGCTATTGAGCGTGCAAAATTGTACGGCAAGTCCTGGGGAAAACAAACGGACAGCTCGGGTAACAACAAACTAAAGATGTGCAGTAGGAGTGGACTTTGGGAAAACCTTGATTTGGTCGATAGTGTGTTTGTTTCACGCTTGTTATGCGCTCGTTACAAGCGTAAACATGTTTAATCGAGTCTTGGACGTTGGACATAATGAGCCTTAGAGGTGTCGATGAGGCATGTGTAAGAAAATGGATTATCCGGGGGAATAATGCGCAAGGATTGGTTGTTATAGGGTTACCGGTTACGGATAGCAGTGATAGCTGTTGATGAGGATGTTTGATGGACGAATTGGACAAATGATTCAAGTAGGCTTTGTCAGAGTGCCGGTTGGAGTGTTGTCAGCCGACTTTGTATCCATTTTTGCATCTCGAGGGGATGCATTTTTCTGATCTGAGCGTTCAAGTTGCTCTCAGCGGCGCGGTGTTCCTTTATAATTAACGAAGTAAAGGCACTGTCTCATGGTCTCTTCGGGTTCTCTTCTAACCAAGAGCGTGTCGGGGGTGATTGGGAAACCTTGTGTTCTACTTATTCGACGCTATCAGTTGGGAATAAGTCTGTACATATATGCCTTTCTGGAATGGTTACATCCGTTTTGACATTTTCTTAGGCATCGCTCTCTTGGGGAAGCTTGTACCTCCTCTTCGTACTCATGTGTGTAGCTTCTGTTTTACTTTCACGGATCGGGAACCTTCTTTTTGGTTCAACTGCAAGTATGTCTACTGGACAGTCTACATCGTAAGAGGTCGTGCTTAGCACATTTTAACCGTAGACTGTTGGGACCCTTAGACAACTATTGATGTGTGCCTTCCACTGGATCTCAGGTCGTCGATGTTTGACATAATCCTAGCGAGCATTTCCACCGTATTGGTTGCCTCTTTGGTCGCCTATTCTAGGTTCTACGATTCCGTTCATCGTTTTGATCCTTTTTTTTTTCTGGAATCCATACTGACGTTTTGCAAGTCATTCTTGGCAGATGATGCCTTCTAAGACTTTTTCAGCTTTCGAATAGGCACGGGATTTTTCACTTGCAAATGTTTTTGTAATTTCCATGGCGCTGGGAAAATATCCCGAGCCCGCATTGCAGACATCGGCCAATGAATGTGGATGGCATTGGACTGTCTTGCTTAAAGCTCTGTTGAAGATTCTTTCCACATCGGGACTCATTCGTTTGTTTTATCTGCATTCTGGCCAATAAGGCCAACTTTTTGTTCACTAGAATCACAATCGGCAATGGAAGCCATAATCGAAAAGAATGGCATACCCAACGTAGGTTCAATTCGCAAAATCCTCTTCTTAACCTCGTCGAGGAAGCTCTTCAAAGATCTCATTTATCCTTATTGAGTCCTAGTACCCAAACAAGATTCAGTGAGTTCAGCTTTCCGACCGAATTCAGAAAGATTTCACATTCCCTTACTATTTTCGACGTGGTTAAAGGATTAGGTAAGGTCTTAAGCACTGCTACAGATGCAAAGTCTTCAATATTTCCACTCAGCTTCAAATTTATCCAATGAGTAGTGAAGAGGCAGGCTCCTGTCCAATTGTGCAGGTTCAGGTCCTTTTAAGGTTCAGACTCTGGTCAAAGCTAGTCCTAAATGTGAGAAAACTGGACTTTAACTGTACACAGCAGCCGTTGGTGGCAATGCCTCAGGCAGCATATCCAAACCTGCAAGGGTATAATCTGTCATAAAAAGCTTCTCAATCCGCCGTTTGGAGTCGGCAATAAAACTGTTAGTCCCTTCCATTCGTGGTTGTGAGAAGCTAGAACTTGGCTCTCGATGAGCTGTCGCGCCAAATGTCTGTATTTGTATGGAGGGTCCTACCCTCGGATGATCATTAAAGAATTCGTTAAGTCGGCTGGAGGCACTTATAAGTTGAGGCCCAGGTCCACTTCGGAAAGTAGCGCCACCTTAAGTAAGTTAGTAAGTCTTCAAGAAGCACTTGGGATCCCATGAGGGATGTGAAGCATAGCCACCCCTACTTTTCTACCAATTGTCCCCCAAAAAGCTTTCAGAAATTTGGATATGTTTACGACGCGTTTCCATACGTCATACGCATTTTTTCTACTGTTGTGTGGCAGGATCTCGAAATCGGTTACCACCTTGTAGACCTTCTAAATCGATGAAGTGTTGGTGTCTCGGCTCTAGATGTTGCTCGTCTTCTTCTTTTTTTTATGCCAAGTGACTACCAGCTTGATGTAATTTCCTGCCTCACTAAGACTCTGTCAAAAGCATCCACGTTGAGATTACCTACCACATTCATCGCTCTCTCACCTGTGTGCAACAATAAATAAATTTAAAATTCATTTACGAACCAACAAAGGACATCCCAGCATACCTACCTTAGTCCTAACTAAGTCGAGAGCAATAAAACTACTCAAACTCAATCCTGTGCCAGGAGGTGGTGCAAATGCAAACAGTGGACCAAGTTATCGGGTGCTTCGCTTCGTTATTGCTGTTTGCTGCTGTTTCACTGTTTCACTGATACACACTGATATACAATCTCATTAAGGTCGTCGAGGAGTATTGTTCCTGGTGATGCTGCTGTTCCTGACAGCAGCAGGTACTGTCCCTCTTGGTCTTCTTTGTTTTATTTTTCCATAGTTTCTAGAGAGAGAGAGAGCTGTGGGGGGCTTTATTAAAACATCTTACCCCGTACTTGGGCCAAAAGGGAAGGCGTTCAAGGTCTCGATCATGGTGTGTATGTGTGTTTTCTAGGGTTTTATGGATATTGTCTTCGATGGTGTTGCATACCACAGGATTCTATGCTCATCGACGGGAGCTGCAGAGAGGACGTTAATGATGCTATCACAGGAGGTATATCGAATGCATGCAGAGTGTGTCAGTGCCCGACAGGAAACGAGGTGAGAATATGGCTGCAAGTTGGCTCAACATTTGGGTGGTCCCGTAAATTGAGCTACCACCATTGCAGGCTCTCATTTATGGATTCCTTTCAAATTTTTTTCTTGTCGTTTTTGTCTTTTTTGTGTTGCAAATTAAGTTGTTCGCATTCGCATGGGGCTTGGGTAATTATTGTGTTTTTGGACGACTTGAAATCGAAGTCGATTACGACGATCGACTTTGTCGGTGTGTTGTGCATTCGGTCACAGCTGCGTACTGTGCAAGACCATGATGCATGTTGTGTTGTCGTCGGGGGAAATCGCTTTGAGTCATTTGGAAAGTGAATTACCTGTGTGTCTGCCCGATATTGCTGAAATCATGACGGCGGTGGGGGAATTTTATCAGAAGAGCCGGTGTGTGGTTTTTTTTTGAATTCAAAGTTCTATCGGGCTTATGGTGAAGTACAGAGGTATCTTGTAATTTGTAGTTTATCTATGGGTGTGATGTCATATCTAATTATGATTTCATTGGGATGCGTAAAGACTCGAATGGAAGGTGAAAACTGAGAGAAGACTGGAAAGATCAATGTTGGGGGACTCGTCATGTTGATTCTGTGTTCTAAGGCTGCCCATGCATGGTGGAGCACCTTGATCCTTCAGTTTTAGCAGTGGGTGCACCTTATGTACACACCCATTCTGATCTCAAAGGATTCATTGTCTTCTGATCCTTCAGTTAAGCTTGTCTTAAAGGGTTCTCGCGCCATCAAAATCCTTGGCAGCTGTTGAGATCCCGATGAAATAGGTCTTATCTACGTCAGGGAAAAGACTTCCTTCCCCGTCAACCCTTTTACCTAACCTAACCTAACCTAGGTCTTATCTACTTTAGATCGTATCATTGTCCATGGAGGATCTGGAAAAGAATGGAAGACGAAGACAAGAACTTCAGGATGTTTACTTAAGGTGGTGCTACAGTCTCGGGTGGACCTGGGCCTCAACCAACAAGCGTTTCCAACCGGCTTGATCTTTAGCTAGCTGTCTCCAGTTTCGCACGTTAAGTTGGTTGAGGTCCCCTTCAACTTGCGTGCGCCACCTGAGTCGCGGTCTTTCTCTACTGCGCTGTCCATCGGGGGCGGATTCGAAGATTTTTCAGACCGGAGCATTGGTGTCCATCCGTTCATTGACTCCTTAAAATGTCAGGGTAGCCTTTCGACATTCAGTTCGCCCTAGCCGACTACAAAAATCTTGAACATAGTTTAACTGATGACCAATGGCAGCTATTTGAGGTCAGAATTCTACTCCTTACTTAGAGAATGGGTCCCGTTTATAGAATTTAAGGCATCTACCATCGGCTTTTGGCGATCTGCCTCAATTCTCCTCAGCTTTTCCTTAGCTGCTGTGGCTCGTCTTTGACTGGACTGTGCCGTGTTTTTTCTTGGGCGACCAACTCTTCTTCGATTCCATTACCTGGGCAGGCTATTCAACTGTTGTCTTTACAGACTGTGGTCTATTTACCACTTACGTTCTTATATAAAAGATTCTTCACGTTCTTAGCCCGTTAAGTTGCGGTTTCCAAGCTCTAAACCTAGGCCTGAACCAAAAAGTTTCTTCAATCGGCTCCATTCCTACCCCAGCTAAGACTTAGTGGGTGGAAGGCCCATTCACTTGTGTATGCCACTGAAACAGAGGACATCTTTTACTGCGTTGGATTCAAGAAGCACCGCCCTACATGTCTTAGCTATTCAAGATGATCGTAGGAAGGTTTCCCAAGAAGGCACCCCTAAAGGAAGTGTTTTTTCGCCACCGATTCAGCTCAGTTATTCACCAAGAAGAGGCCTATTTTCGAGTATAAACGCCCCAAGGGTATATGGGCATAGTTTTGGACTTCAAATTAAGTCGGAGGGAGAACAGGGAAGAGCGTGTGATCACTTTCTATGGAGGTTAAGGATGTTTCATTGATTGTATATGGCAGTTGTAAGACCCTTGAAAAGAAAGGCTTAACGGCAGCCTGCATTGAAAAAGCTATAGTGCTTTGAAGACCGTGTCAAAACTCACCTCTCTGGACCTCTACTGCAGCAGTGGAGCTGCGAACACCGCATCAGACTCAAAAAATCAAGGTAATGGTCAACAAATGGGTCCCCCAACGACACTCATTGGGCAACTTGTGAAAAAACTGACTATCTGTCGCCGGCTGAGGTTCAGTATTAGAATTCTTGAAAGACAGCCTGATTGTCATCACTTCTAGCGTCCTTACTAGACATTATGTCATTGGTATTCGCACAGAGACACGACATATGGTGGCTCACAACGTCTTTTTTATGAACGGCAGAGATGAAGAAGAAACAGAATCTGTTCGGCACCTGCTTTAGTCCGAGTGTCCTACCGTGGTCAATAGAACAATGAGGACTCTTGGGAGTGTCTTCTTATATAAGCTGGAAGACTGGAAGAGGTAATATTGAAATGGGGGACCTTCTGAGTTTTCTTTCGCTGTACGTTTGGTTCCTCATCAATTTCTCTTTGTAGGTCGCTAGACACCCCTTTACCTAACCCAATTTGTCCAAATCGTTGATGGTGGAGGTAAGTTTTGGCCTCGTTCACTGTAAGACTTCTTTACGCGATTTTTGTCTCAATACCAGCAAATAGCTCCATAATTGTCGCGAGAAAATTCTGCAAGGTCCGTGCTTAAGGGGTTTCTGCGGCTGAGTTTTGTAGGACGTTCAAGAGTGCCCATTGTTTAAAATCTTTCTTGTCATCGAAGGTGTAGGTAAAGAGTCTTCTTCATTGTCATTCTACACAGATGAACAAGGTCAGGTAGGTGGGTAGATATAGGTAGGCAGAGATGGCTGTCTGGCATGTCCTACCAGAAACTCAAGTAGCGCTGGAAGGCCATTTTGTGCGACTCACTCGTCTAGGTGTTAGAGTTGAGGAAGTTAATGTCCAATATCTGTGATAATTCTTTCAAGAAGTGTTTGCCAAGTTTGGGATGCATGGTTCTAGCTAGTGCCGAGCAGTCACAGAGAAAGTGAACCGGGTTTGCTTCTCTTGTTGTGTATGGTATGCCTTCTTTGGCAGCGTGGGAGCTAATTGGCCAGTAGTCGTGCGCATCCAATATTTGTCCTAGGTGGGCCATATCCCTCTGGATATGACACAGATTTTAAGGCTCTTTTGTGTGAAACGATGTATTAGATGTACGCAGGTCTTGTGGCAGGATGGAGCACGAAACCTGCAGTTGTTCCAATTGTTCCTTGAACTCAGCTGAGTGTTGTGCTTTTTCTGAAGACGGGCGACCAAACAAGAGATCGAACTACGGCAATGTACATCCAAAGACCCATCTTAGGCTGAAGTCTCCACCTTTTACTGCAGGCGTAGAGAGCGACGCATGCTTTCCTTACCCTGTGTTCCTTGTTGAATTTCCAACTGAGATTATGATCAAGGACAACGCTTAGGTACCTTGCACTGGAGGATAGAGGAAGTATTTGGTTATTAAGACGGTATTTTGTACAAGTTCAACATGGATGTCAATACTAGACAGCTTGTTTTCACAAACGCTGTCATATGCGACCTTAAGTTTGATGTGTAGGTGACGACTTGAAACTCTAGGTTATTCTACATCAGTTGTGGCCTTTCCTGACGTAGAACCACACTGATAAGGACCCAACAGACACTTACAAAATATTTTAAGGATTCCTTCAATCTTCAATGACGTAAGTCCCCATTTCGAGTGTGACGTTCAAAAAATTACCTTCCAAGCTTGTACTCCGTTAAGGTCAAGCAAGCGTAACCCATCTATCAATTGATTAAAAATCCAAAAAAGGAAACCTATAAATAAATTTGAATGTGTTTCGGTCTGAAGTTCTGACATCAATCAGTTTTGACAGAAGATTACGATTGCGGGTCGGCACAATAAAAAGAACACCCGTCAATACAATGGTTTCGTGGCAAAAATAAGCCTTTTTGGCGAAATCTGACACCCGTAATCCATATCAGCGGTCAGATGTATCGGCATTGGTGTAGATTCCTTTATATTGTGGTCAAAGCCGCTAAATGACAACCAACTTGAGATGGTTGGGTGATAAATTGTGGAAATATTCTACATCTGTTTCATGTGACTGGGGAAATTTGTTTTAGGCTTGTCATCGACGTGTGTATCTTTATTTCGTCGTTAACTGTGGAAGCTAGTACTCGATACTCTAAGGTAGCCCGATGGATTCCATTAATAACTGAACGACTGTTTGAATACAAAGCTGATAACTTATCGCTTTTAGACTCGTTGGATGACTCAAATTGGACAAGAACTTTGGAGACATTCTATAGCGCGCAAAGGCCTATTTTATCTTTCATTTTGTGCGTGTTATATTTTTAGCACGAATGGAAGGAGCCTACAATTTTTATTGCCGACTCCGAACGGCAGAGTGACAAGCTTTGATGACTCGAATCTGTGTCACCTCACGTAGTAGATCGACTTTTGTTGTTCACGATCTTATATTTAAATTATAAGTCGGCTTCGGTATCTTCCAAAAAGGTCTTTTAAAATGAATAAGACTGCCAGAATATTTTTCAGACCCTCAGACCTTCAAGTCGCCTTAGTTGACTGAAACAATCCCGAATGTTTACCAGATGACTTTGGCTTTGTTTCCTAGAAATTCTCTTCAGCTTTTTTCATCTACTGAGATTCTTCTTTGACTGTACTGTCCTGGGGATGGTTTATTTTTGGCCGCCAATACGATATCTCACTGACAAAGTACACCGAAGCACGTCCCTAATCATCACCAAAAATAGTAATAGGAGACAGTCTACAGCCTTGTCGGAGCCGATTTTAATTTCAAATTCCTCTGACAGCATATTTTTCTGATAGCTTGCTCCTGTAACAGCCTTCTCCCCCCTCTGATAGCCTACACCTCCGACAGTCTACTCCTCTAACAGCCAACTCCTCTGACAGCCTACTCCTCTGATAGCCTACTCTTCTGACAGCCTACACTTCTTACAGTCTACTCTTCTGATAGCCTTTTCCTCTGACAGCCTACTCTTCTGACAGCCTACACCTCCGAAAGTCTACTTTTCTGACAGCCTACTCCTCTGACAGCCTACACCTCTGAAGGTCTACTTTTCTGACAGCCTCCTCGTCTGACAGCCTACAACTCTTACAGTCTACTCCCCTGACAGCCTCCTTTTCTGACAGCCTACACTTCTTACAGCTTACACCTCTGACAGCCTACTTCTCTGACAGCTCACTCCTCTTTCTCTCTCTGACAGCCAACTCCTCTGACAGCCTACTCCTCTGGCAGCTTATACCTCTGACAGCGTACTCCTCTGACAGCCTACACCTCTGACAGTCTTCTCCTCTGACAGCCAATTCCAAGCAGTCTTCTCCGTCTCCATCTTCGTCTTCTCCAATCTGGATCTTTGTAGACCTGTAGACAAATTCTCAAGGAACTGGACTTCAAGAAAGCTGCAAAGGAAACTTGGGGCTCGGTTTTTTTCTCTCGGCCAGCTGCTTCAGACTCTAATCTTCCCTAGACTTAAACTATTAGAGGGAGGTGGCTCTCGCGTGACATTGACCAATGCACCATAGAGGGTACTGTTTTTGGGTGCAGGTCAAGGCTTTAACTGTTCTATCACTTTCGCCAACTTAGGTTCTTACTGGGAGAGCATGAGGCTTCATAGTCAGCGGTGGGGGCATCTTCTCACAAATGCAGTGACATCATAGCCTTTCCTTCACTGTCCAAATCCATCTCATTAACCTTCAAGCCGACCAAATTATGTTTTATTGCATTCGAAAAGCCCTAAGTAGCTAGGTAAGAGTTGGTCAATCTATACAGAGCCTTGCATTGAATGAAGAAAGATAGGACTTTTCGGCGTGCTCACATCGTTCTAGAGCAATCAAATTGAAAGACTGGTTCAACCACGTAGAGAACCCCATGTTTATGTGCAACCTATAGGCGCTCTAGTGATGAAGAGCTCAAGTCGTCAATGCTGACCACATCAACACCGAAGTGCGGTCACCTAATCCGAGTAAAGGCAGGACAATCCGTTGTGTCATCGCCTTCTCCAAATGTATCGCAGAGAAGGAGGGTGCTTTGCAAAAGTGTACAGCGGCCCCTAAGCAGTCTGGAAGCGCATTCGTTAAGTTTTTCTACAACTTGGAGTGTCGTGCTTGTTTGTTGACTGGAGACCCAACCATCGACACTCGGGAGTAATGCGAAAGAGGGGTCTGGAGTGGATAGTGTCAAATTGAAAAAGGGCTTAAAGGTATTTTGTTAAGGTGTAGAAAAAAGTGTATCTCCACTACCCCTTAGACAGAAAAACCATCAACGAGAGCCCTAATCGAAGATGGTGGCAAGCTTAACTTGAGTTCAGGTCCTGAGAAATGATATTCTGAATCCAGTCTAGTAGACACTTACAAGATTCAATGATTTCAGCCTTCTGATCGAATGCAAAGACGTTTCGCTTTCTCGAACTAATTTGGAAGCGGTTAAAGGATCAAGCTGGCTGGAGACACTTGTTGGTTAAGGATTAAGCAAGGAAGGTCTTAAGCGCAGTCCGACTGTATTTTGTATGAATGTGCCGCAATAGCTCGAAGCAGGCCTGCAATAGGGGATTCACTTCCCTTCATTGCCAAGCACGATCTTGAGATGGAGTAGGTACTTACTAAAGACGCATATGCATCCACCCTCCAAGAGAGACTATCGTGACGGGAAGAGGATTAGAAGACAATAAGGATGTTTTTTTACATCCCTCCGGAATGATGTAGGTACCTAGTCGATGTGAAGATCCTGTCGCACTTAAGCTTCCACGTAGCGACAAGTTAGTGGTGAGAGGTCGTAGATAGCTTTCCATTGGCCTTTGCCTTTCTATCCTGATTCCAAACATGACTTACATAGAAGTGATTGAGTCCAAATCAACATTGTACCTAAGACTTGTAACTAAAGCACCGTTTAGGTGTGTCACCTTTACCTTTCTCTAGAAGCTGTCGATACCTTTCCTTGCTTTCGTCAACCAAAGTTAAACTAACCTTGAGATTGATAGACCGCAATGAAAAAAAGTAAAAATTCCATTCCTCATGACTTCCAACTTATCACAATCTTGAGTAATCGACGCGAGCCTCTGACGTGGTTTAGGTAAAATCCCACTCGCAGAGGAATCTACACTTGTAGATAATCCCCATTGACGCGTGTCGTGGTCATCCACAACAAAAAAGGCGAAAATTCTCACGAAACTCGGTGACTTGACCGATCGGAACTCAAACTCACCCACTTCTGGACTTACCAGCCAGACCGTGCCAGACATAAAACTTGTTTCCCTTCCATGGAATCGCAAAACTCTGACAACAAATTGTGAAATTTTAAAAGAAAATTATAAATTTTTCAATTTCCCATCCGCTCCCCAATGACTATGTGTGTGTGTGTGTGTGTGTGCAAATAGTATTTGCAATTTGAATTGTCGATCTTCTTAGAATAAGAACGACTCTCTGTAATTCACACGGTCGTTCTGACGTCACAAGAAGATTTCCCCAAACGATTACGAACCATAATTCCGATGAAAATATCGCGCGCCAATATAATACTCGTCGTCGTACGTGCGCCATATTGATATTATATCACACAATTGCACTTCCTGCCGCCAGCCGGTGATGGCGAGCGTACAATCACAATCACAAGCCGAAAGTGAAAACTTTGAAAGTTTTTTTTTTTTTTTTTCTATAAATAGCGTGAGTAAACAACATTCACCCCTACCCTAACCAACCCCAATAATTGAGAAAAGTCATTACACTCTAGCTAGCACAGTCATCATCTCATCATCGGCGCGTTGGGTAAGTACGTCATAGAAGTGGTGTAGTGTTAGTTAAGAGAGCGTGGCAAGAGGCGGGTATTTGTTTGTTTAGCAACTCAACACAGTCATGCGGTGAGAGAGGCGTGGCGTAAAATGCCGGTTCTGGTTATATACTTGCGGAAACGACCTCACACATGTAAGAAACTTCATTTATGTTTCGCACTCTCGAACACATTGACAAGAGTTTTCACCATGGTGGTGGTGGTTGCTCGTGGTGTGAGTTAGTTTTGATTGTATGCGAGGGTTTTTGGATTCCGAAGCTATGCCCCTTTGTGTCTATTTATAGTGGTCGTCTCTTCCACTTCCAGTGTCGTGGATGGAACTTTATGTGTTGCGTGCTTATTTACTTGGGCAGGGAAGGCACCTGCGTGAAAATGGCCATAGTGCCGGTGGCAGGAAGCAACAGGCCGGTGTGAGTAGTAGTGGTGAGTCAGCCAGCGGAGGATGCCCTCAATGGAATAGCATGAGGAACAGGTTGAAAATGTACGTATGTATATGTAACGACTAAGAGATGTCAAGGAATTAAAAGAAAAATTAGCGTAGGCGCCATGGACTGTTGAAGTGGGTGTGGTGGACATGATGGTGATGGCATGTGGTGGGTTGTGGGGGTATTTTCTTCGATAATTATCTGCGTATTTGATGACATTTAAAGTTGCCAAAGTGTCCTTGGATTCCGATAGAAAATGGAGGCAATCAGTGCCGGGTGAAATGAAGACACCAGAAGAGTGGTACATCTTTTGATAGTGATTGCGATTGAAGAGATTTTTGCTGCCATTCTTTGACAGAATTGTCACACACTCATGGAATGCATTGAAAGATGCGAAATTTATGGTCGAATGAAGCGAAAGATTGAAGAAGGTCCACACCGGGCTGTAGCCAAGTAAGTGAAGCCACATTTTGTCGAATTTTTACAAAATTTCAAACAACAGGCTCTGTCGTTGAACAACTACGACTCTCAAGTCTTTCGCAAAAAGAGGGCCTTTCACAGGCATTTAGTTAGCGAATTTTTCTGGAAAACTACCTATCTTCAGTTTCCAGCCGTAGAAAATCAACTTAAATCAACTGACCATTTGCAGATCTGATTGGGATTGGAAAAAGTATCTAGAGGACTAGATTCACATAAGTCTTCCTCAGTTGTCAGTAGATAAATCAATTTCTTGCTCGATTCTGGAATCCGTACGCTGATCCTTGAACGCACTGAGTGGAAGAATTGTGGTCCAATCATCGGTAATTCCCAGTCAGTGTGAAACACTGCAAACGGAGCTGGTGCCAGAGATTGCCCTTTCTGAACTCCTATCTCTTCGAATCAAGATTTCGCATGAAGCTGCGTGCTGTTCACAACAACATTTCCATCTATTCGAGGATCCCGAACACAAGGTCATTTAAAGCAACGGAATAGGTCTGCTTCCTTTCTGCAGTTTATCCACTAGTCACATTAAGGTGGATCTCCAAGAGACGCTCCCAATGTGGAATCCATCCCTTCAAATAGTAAAAGAAGTCAAACATTTCCACAGGCGTACTGCTAAGCTCTTAACAGACATTGCTTACTCAACTACCGTCTCAACAAGCTGGGGGTATAGGTCCCACGGACATGTGACGACTTTGCTTGGAAGATTAACAAACGAAGGAGCACATCTTGTATGAACGTGCCGCTCGAAGCAGGCCTGCGATAGGGGATTCACCTCCCCTCAAAGCCAAGCACGACCTTGAGATTTTTCCATTACCTCGACCATGCTTAGGATCACAACATTTTTCAGTAGCAGGAAACTTTTGTAGAAGGATGACAATGATGAGAAGTTTCCACTTGCCAACCTTCTCTTGATATATCCGACATCAATAGAGTCGTACTAGATGAAGGTATACCTTCTTTGACACTACCAAGTCTCGGCAATCCGCCTGTTGTAGGAAGGATATGTCCTGAGACAAATTTGCTTCTCAATCTGCTGTTCAAACTTGAAAATAAAAACTTCCCAAGCACTGCAACACGCCAGTCCTTGGCTTTCTCTGAGCTGTTATGTCGAATACTTCTCAACTTCTCAGGGAGTTGCCATGCGCCACAACCAAACTATGCAACTTGGTCTGTAATTTCAAAATGACGCATCATTAGCGATTATTGGGGTACAGACGAGATGGCCTGAATCATCACTTCTTCGTACCCGTCCTGTGCTTCTATGCAATGGGTTGTCTAATGAATTATTTTTGACCATTAATTTGGCCATTAGCAGAGCTTTCAACTTTTGTTTGATTCATGAGCTATTGTGTGGACAAACAACACCCTCGAATCCATTGAAAATCCTTCATGGTGATGTTTTGCCTGTCTGGTTGGTTGGTTCAAAGTGGAACTTAAGTGGCAGTAGACATCGGGGGAGGGGTAATCTGTGCCGCATTTATGTGCCTACATAAAGATGTCCTCTTATTGGCAAGAGTTGAGTGTGTACACAAGGGGACTCCAGATAAGTTAAACCTCAGGTTATTCATTTTAATATCATTCATTGGATTGACTAACTCGCCATCCTAGACCGAAATCATTTTAAAGCTCTTCGTGGCTGTCAGACAAACATTCGGACGACAATATATGCTCCGTGTACTTTAAACGGAGTTGCCATGTCTACGCAGTCCGCCTTATTTAAGATAAATATCCAATCACTGACGTCGACGTGATTCATTCCGACTTCCAACGACTTCCGACTTCCCTCGTTCGTTTATCTTTCTCTCACTTTTTTTCGGTCTTGGGCCAAGTGCTTCTGACGCAGTTGCGCATACGTCCAATTGGATGTAACACATATTCGGCCTTTTCCAGAGATTCGTTCGTTCTGAGGTGACACATCTTGTCTTCCTGCGACTCTGAAAGTCTTGTATAAAGAGATCAAGCGCTTCAGATCTTTTAAAACTTTAATTCTCGCATCTAGTTGGGTACCTGAGGATAGGCTTTCTCATCAGCACCGTTTTTTGTTTTTTTTAGATAGTCAAGCTCAGGCAGCTGATCGATAGACTCGAGCCTTGTAAAAGAGCTACCGAAAGGCGTGGGAAATATAAAACTAGAGTTAAACACTAGGAAACAAAAAAGTCTCAGTAACCAACAACTTCATTAGCTTCTCCAGGAATAAGAGAACTTCTGGTACTGAGCAAGCGTAATGGTAAGCTCTTGATAGATTTGCTCGACAACTCATTGCTCACACTGAACAGATTTCGAAAAAGTCTAGTTGACACTTGTTAACTTTACCCAGAAAACCTGTAGACCATGATTTGCAGCAGGGATGTCATTTTCCAAGACACTAAGGACAAGCTAAGGTTCTTTTATAACCTCAATCCAACACGTGGTCTAAATCTTCAAGCTTAACATTTCTTACATTTGTTTTCCCCTATCTAAGTCAAGGGGAATACAGCGCTCAAGTCCTGACGCAAACCAGGAATATGTAAAATTAGAATTAATGCAGCCTTTGAAGCATAGGATAACTGTAGGTTTTAATACCAAGAATCCTTCTAGTTTTAAAGTGGACAAAACTAGCTTTTGGTCGTATCTAATTCCCTTGTCACCAGATGCCAACGTAGTCTTCTTTACAGACAGCAACAGCAAGAGCACCATTGGTACTTGAGCGCATTAATTCTATCTTAACGTTAGCTCAGGACAGTGTTTAGAAGCTTAGTAAGGTCTGTTGGCTAAGTTTTCTTCGATATACTGTATGATGAGAGCAAGCAGTATGCGTGTGCTGGTTCAGGCCTCATTCTGTTCTTCGGCTTTTTTTTTGCGTTTTCACTACCGTCGCTGTCCTTATGTTCCGGGACCCAACAAAGAAAGACATTCTTTTTTCTTCTGTTAGCGAGAGCAAGACATTCGCACAGCAGATGAAGGACAGCTTCAGTTTCTTCCTGTTCCCTGCAGCTTCTGCAATAGTCGTTGCGATATATACCAATGGCGCAGTTACACAGTAATAATGCTGGAGACGACTCGTGCGTTATGGCAACTTAGCTGGATCCGGGGTGTATTAGCTCCACTTATGGACTTGTTGTCAATGAGTTTTTTTTTTTTTTTGGCGAGCTTATTGGAACCCTTACAAACCTTACAAAGGAAAGGGCCTGTGAAGTGTGCAACGGCGACCCTTTCCTTGCAAGACAAACTGCACCCTCGAATTTAGTACTTGGGATAACCATATGTGTTGGTGCCCAAGCCCAGTAGGGTCTTTGAAGCCGAAATCAAGGCCATTATCCAGGCTTTAAGAGCTATTCCTGAGAACCAAATCGTTGGAAGGACAATTACTGTCGGTTTAGACAGCTAGGATCTAGATTCTTCAATAATTAGATCAAGGCTTGTAAGAGTCTCCAAAAGACCCAAGTCCAGTAGGGTCGGCACCAGCGTCGTCCCATTGACTCTCTATATCTCATTGAGATGTATTTTGAAGACTCTTACAAGCCTTGATCTAATTATCGCAGAATCTTGATCCTTAAGGGCTGCCTAGCCTGGCTGTCTATACCGACAGTAATTGTCCTTCCGAAGATATAGTTCTCAGGAATAACTCAGGATAATGGCCTTGATTTCGTTTTGAAAGGCATTATATTCGTCATTTATTCTAATGGAATGGTCTACTTCTAGCCCTAAGGCTTTGCAGCATACCCTGGCTTCCGCGCTCACGTCCATCAGTCAGTAAAGTTTTGGTTTCTCCAGTAATTTTTGTGAGAAATTCCGAAAGTGAATCTCCTGTCTAGTGCCAGCATTGGAGTCACTTGATCAGTGTCTGTCGACCTGTTTACAGACGACCACAGTCGTTCATGCCTCAGGCTTACAGCAGCTCTAGCCGTCATGTTTCTAAAGTACAGTAGACTAAGTTGCTGTCTGTGTTGTTCTAGTGATGAAGATGTAGGCTCCTGATGATGTTTAAAAGCTCGCATTGCTTCTCAAGAACTTTACGCCATAGGAACGTGTGTTGAGCCAGGACACCGCAGCTGGTTTGAAGTGATAAATTTCTAGTCCAAAACAGGCTTTAGGACACAGAGTAAATGTACAGCAATTCTTCAGCAAAAAAGGGGCAAAACCGACCCTCGACGTAAAGTGATGGAGTTCCTTCGACTTTACTCTCTAAACTGTGCTTCTCGGATGAGCTACGACGGAAAATTGTACTTTCTCCGCTTAGAAGTCTTTGCAGTACAATGGGTTCTTGGTCTCATCTCACTTCTAACTTGTTCCACATCCTCAACCCAGTTCATTGGACTTCTACTACTCAACCTTCAACCTATACACGTCCAAAGTTCATCCCAGTGACCGTAAGCTACTTCACTTCAACTTGAACTTGTGGTATATTTCCGCACCAAATATGTACAACGTACCATTGTTGTACCCAAAATCTCAACACTCGAAATCTTGAAATCATAACCCCGGAACTCCCCTCCCCTCCCATCACTAGATTCACATGTCGACAAAGCCTAAGTAAACACAAACCGATTGCGCTAAAAATAGATTCAGTCTCTGGTTGTCCATTACCATTCGTGATACTCCTTCACAGGCCCTCAACGGGCTTATTACCAAAAACAAAATCTACATAATCCACTTGGCAGCGGACACCTCCTCCATCAATTTAGACCTCACAGTGTGTCAGAAATAGAGTCACCGCTCCCGCGGCTAATTTGACACTCCCGGAAAAAAATTGTTTCCAGCTGTTGGTCCGGCAATAGACCATTGAACTCCGGGTGCTGTAACCAATCGATTGATCCACCTCTTATCACAAGGAACACGCGTTAAACAAATCGCCGCCGCCGTCAAAGATAACCCCACTCGTCATCCGTATAACAAATAGAAATGACGAC
This sequence comes from Criorhina ranunculi, assembly GCA_951813785.1. Lineage (NCBI taxonomy): Eukaryota > Metazoa > Arthropoda > Insecta > Diptera > Syrphidae > Criorhina > Criorhina ranunculi. The sequence continues at coordinate 27,770,885 of OX638385.1, read as the reverse complement.
CCGTCATCCGGTCTAATTGGGTGATCAACTTAACGACCTTCTATCGTCGAAAGCCGTAGTTAAACACCACCCTCCGTCAACGAGAACAACACCGCAAACAAGATAAGATAATTAATTTGCGAAAGTCGCCACAAAAAAAGGCCCAAAAAAAAACCAAAATTATTACCTGAGTGCCGGCCGAGGAGGGGTACAAAAGAAACAACTCTTGGCAACTTGGTCTAAAGAGTGGATAATTGCCACATAAATACGGCGGCGGCGGTGGCGGCGGCTGAACCATGAGCCATGAGAGGCACTGTGATTCATTCAGTTTTTGTGTTTTTTTTTTTTGGCCAAAGAGCCCATTCATGGCCTTTAAACTCTATCGCTGATCGTCGGCGGCAAGACATGTTAACAACAGAGTTACTACCCATTCCGATCGCGCAGTCACACTCACACGCACAAACGAATGGACGGACGCACAACGGAGGCGATCTGAAATCGGGACCGCTTTCAAGATTTACGAGAGTCATAATAAAAATAAGTTAAACTTTTGCGCCGGGGCTTAATAATTTCATTTGGAGGCATCCTCCGCTTGGGGATGATCATCATCGTCATGATCGTGCGATCGTTCCTACATATTAGGGACTCTTATGTTTCACAACGGTGACGGTTGCTCTCTGATGGTGGTCGTTCAGCGCGGGCATTTATGATCTGTAGACAATATAAATACGTGTGGTGTGTGGATTCCACAGTCGCAGAGGTGAGGTGATAAAACGCTCCAATTGTCTTTGTTTCCGTCCACAAGTGCGTCTATCCCCTTCTCCTCCTTGGTGGTGATTTTATTTTTAATTGTGAATTAAATGCTGGAGATTCAGGTTTTTTTTTTGATGGTTTGGACAACGTGACCTTCACCAGATCGTATGATCGGTTTGTCATCATAGACAATATGCCTCAAGGAATGTTGTTGTTGGTATACGATCGGAGATTACCAAGGACGGCCGATTCTAGTGTTAGTTACGTGATACAGGTCAGCATCAGTCCAAGATGCAGCTTCTGTAGGAACTCCTAATCGAAAGTCAAGCCCTTTAATCAAGTTTTATGTCGCATGAGGAAGCCTATTATTGTCTGCGACTGACGCACATGGCACTGCGACCTGAAAGATCTATTGTGCCTGGAGCCGGCATTATACATGTCTTAACACCGGGGTTAGGAATACCTTGTGGAGAAAACGTTTCCTGACTCTGCAGACAGCTACACACTCACACAGTACGTGTTCTGCTGGTTCGTCCTCCTTTAAGCCGAGTCGGCATTCAGATTCCTGTACCTGTACCTAGTTTATGTAAGTAATCGATGACGAAGCCGGCAAGTCTTCTGCTATCGTCCCTTTTCTGATTGGGAATTTTTTTGTGGTTTCGTTTAGGGGTCGGATGGCCCTTTAAGCCTGTCTGAGTCCTCGGATAAGAAGTTCTATTTTTCCCAGCTGTCCAGACTCGTCCTGAACGCGGAAGTAGGGATCCCGCAGAAGGGTTTGGCCTATGTATCTTTCTGAAGAACCTTTTCTGGCAAGTTGATCTGCAATTTCATCGCCAAAAATACTTCTGTGTTCAAGTGCCTACCAGAGCTTGACTTTATTCCGTTATGAGGGGTCCTGGAGGAGTTAGAGTAATCAGTCACGGCAAAAAAGTTTCGAAGCCAAGTTGGTTCAGTTTAGAAAGACCTATGCTATACTTTGTCCCCACCCAGAGCGATATCGAAACATACCATCTTCGGCCCTCTCTTCAACCTGGTAGCGTGAGAAACGTTTGTTTTTTTCTGGGACTCGAACTTAAGCCAACTTACTAACCAATGCATGGCTATCACTTAGAAATAGCCATCTGCGTCTACCATTCCAGCAGAGAGGGCTTTATCTCTTTAGACCCTCATGAGGTATTCAGATTGTTAAAGAGACCTCTGAAGTCTGAGAATTTAGATCAAATACGACGTCAATAGAGATCATAAAAGCTTCTAAAACTGTGCACCAAATCAGAATGTAGATGGCGTTGAACTAGGACTCTATAATGCGACGGTTACTTCATTGGGAAGCCCTAAATCGATCATGTTCATCCATTTAGGACATTCTCTTGTTTGTCAATCCTCCAAGTAGTCCTCTTGTAGAACCAACAAGTAAGGTACAAAATCAAAAAATAACGTGTTACCCCCTCCCCCCACCAAAGTAACAAAATGACACACAGAACGCCATGAATATCTCACGAGTTAACAAGATTACAAGCGGCTAAGACCCCGAAACCAACCCGTGCGAAAAAAATCACCTCTAAATATGGCGATCAACACATATACCTTAACCCACAGCCAGTGACTCTTTAAAGAGGCCTGGGATCCACTCATAAAATCAGGCTCCTCCGCTAGACAGCCCAAAAGCCCAAAAGAAAGAAGAAGGGAACAACGAACAAGAAGAGAAAGAAAAAAAAAAATGAAATTTAAACCGTAAACTTGTTCTCCGTTTTTATTTGATTTCGGTACCGCTTTTGTTGTTGTTGCTGTAGTTGCTTTGTCTTTTGGTGATCACGGGTCGTTACGGCTGAACAACGTGTTAGGATGACGACGCGATATGAAAGAGTAGAAGTCATCTACACGGCAAAGGCAACGGAAGCCTCATCAGAAGCGGCACCATCGACTACCACATAACAGTCAACTGACAGAGCGGTCCCACCAACAATAATCCACCGCACACCGCCCCGAACGGTGTGTTATTGCTCATTCTGATATAAAATTATGGTTGCGTTCCTGCAAGGAGATCCGATATATGTGCCTGTGTGTATGTGTGTGTGTGTGTAGTGTTGGGTGCTCTTACTTCCCTTGAGGGCGGTGTGGCGCGGCACCGGTCGTCAATTCAATGGTGCGAACATGAAAATTCGCAAATTCCAGATCCAGAGCACAGGACGACACGGACACACACAAGGGGGAGAGTCCGACAAGCTTCGAGTCCGAGAGCCTAATAACAGCGCGCACCAAAAAGGTGCGCTTCCGCCATGTTATTAACTTATTTATAACTAAACAAGCGCGCCATTCAGTTTCCCACAGCTATTAATGATTGCCGCTGGATGGGTTTTGGGATAGTGGTCGACAGGAGTGCAGCAGCACTTGGGACGGGATGCGGCATCGCAAACAAGGTATGAACCCTTTTTTTGTTTCGCATGTTTTAACTCGTGTTTTGGTGGGACTTCTAGCGGCGGCGGCGGCGGTAAGAGCATCTCTCTTCGACTTTTCAAGTCAATCAATCACCTAAAGGGGTGTTCACGAGGTGGGAGCCAAATTCGAGGGTAAATCGAAGACACGTCGTATCCATATAATAAGCGGCTTTGATTGGAGTCGATATGCACCATTCAATTCGTAGAGGCAGGCAAGCCGGCGCGGCGACGGGCTTTAAATCTTGAATTCGAAGTTTTGATGGAATGAAAATGAAACGGTTGGTTAAAGTCAAATGAAACGGCTAATTTGTTGCGCGGCGGCGTCGATTATTGTGGGTGTGAGGGTTCAAGTTCAAGAATTTGGTCTAGATAGGTAGTCGGGGATTTAAGAATGGATTGGGGTGCTTTGGTGTTTCTGGAACAAAAAATTATCTGTTGCTCCTCCTGGTGTACATTTCAAAGAAATAGACTAGTTAGAATGCCGGGCATAGAGACCAGTGTAAGGAAGGTACCTACCTGGGAAGATAGGTGGTCCTAAAAAAATGGAAGTAGTCAGTCTTCAAAAAGTATAAGTTAGAGCTGCTGAAAGTGGATGTATAGATCATTAAGGAAATAATGGATTGCAAGTAGCTACCAACGTAAATATGGGGCCTATCTAGCAATAGAAGGGGTCCAAAGAGAGTCTTGATTCAAGTCGTAAAAGCTCGGCTTACTGCTTCAACATCGTGTCCACTGACACCGTGGTGTCTATTACTTGGACGCATCTTATGATGTTTTTTTTTATAACTAACCCTCAAACGAGAGCATAAGCTTTAGAGAAATTAGAGGAGAGACATAGCATATGAGGATAGATCTGTTTCTAAGGGTGGTAAGTTCTTAACAAATTGGACTCGGAAGGCTTGTTAAGTAGAAACCATAAAGCTATAGAAGATTGAAAGAAAGTTTCGAGCTTTAAATATGACGGCAAGTAGGCTTTATTGCCACCAAGTGGATAAGGCCGAATGTATGGCATACATTGACTTGCAGAATGAAAGGGATATACCCAGTATCCGAGTACAAAACTCCTCCACAGGAATCGGTCCCGCCTGTCTTATGCCTCTTCTTCCCCATACCTTTGAGACAAGCATTCCAATGCATTACTGGGTCTACCTTTCAATGTTTAACCTTGCTTGACCAGTTCGTCCGTTGGAAGTGTTTAAACCATTTAAGTTGTCCATGACATTTGGTACAGTTCAAAGAGGACTCTTTGTGTTGTACAGTGCAAAGATAAGTTTAGGCATAGCTTAAGCATTCCTATTGGTGCAAAGGTTCAGTGAAACTTATTCGTGGAATTTTTGTGCTTTTTATGAACTCTGGATGGTTTAAGACTGAAAGAGTAAAGCGAATAGTTCTTCCTCTGGGTCTTCTGCCCAATAACTATATTTTTCAGGGTCTTTATCACATTAACAATCCTTTTGCTACTAAATGAGGAGCTATCGGGAAACTGACTAACTAAATCGCGTTTCATCCTTTTAGACCGGCTTGAGTGCGGCACCTTCCCAAGTTTTTCTATGGTAAATAGCTCTGCAGTAATGAGGTCTTGGCATCAGCAAAGTTCAGCTCAAAAATTGCACCTTGGAATGCAAACACATGGCTAGCGGTAAAAGAGGCTTCAACCAGCTTGAGGGTGAGGCTACAATTGCAATCTGAGAGCTTGTGTGAAGAGGAAATAGCTTTCTCCATCCTCTGAGATGAATTGGAAACTTACTTAAATCGTCTATGTACAGCTTCATGTAGATAGGCGCGCACTCGCATTTAGCTGCGGTTGATTTGCTAGAAAGAATGTGAAGGTGTCAACCTTAGAGAGCAAGGCTTCGTCTTGTAGTGAAGATATGGAAGTAGCACAACCCTTTAGTCCTTGGCTTTGACCTTTTTCTTGAAACAGTTGCCCTTGAGGCAACTTAGTTGAGTTACTTTTCTTTTAGTTCGAAAGGCAACTACTAAGCCTCCTCGCCATGAAAAGGCAGCAACTTATGAAGGGCAGCTCCGGTTACCGTTTCTTCAACAAATTCCTGGTTTACAGTGACCTCCGCGGACTTTTTCCAGACTTTATTGGACTGCTACCGACTACAAAGCCTGATTGACAGTCTGGTTGGCTATTTACAGAGTCATTACGGGCTTGACCATATGTCGCATATGTCGTTGATGGTGTCTCCTCTCTACCAATTGTTTTAGACCAAATCAAGTTGAATATAACCATCCATACATCCTGAAAGGTGCCGATGCTTTGGTCATGTCAATCTGATGTACTCACTCTCTCTACTGAGTCAATAAAATTTGAAAATGACAACACAAACACAAAAACAAAAACACCCACACCCACACACAAACGTACAAACAAACACGCATTTACAGGATTCTCTGGATAAGCCGATGAATGATGACACTCTGGTGACTGCGGCGGTGATGGTGGCGGAACCGATCAAAGCATCAAAACATGAATGGGTTCATTAAAAAAGGATCAAAACCCATGTGCATCCAAGAGCGAGATACCAAATTGAACAAAACGGTACCTCTCATGATTCCATTCACAAATCACACCGCTTTACATTGTGCACTAACACAACAAAGGACCTTTTATAAATGTGACATGTTTGCCTAAAGGACATTTCCTGCTCTTTTATGGTCTAATAACAAAAAAAAAATGTCCTCATACAGAAGAGAATGTACAACTTAACTGTTCATTTCGATATCCTGTCGCATTGGTTACTTCTGATTCTGAACTTCTCGAACCAGATCCTTTTGTCCTGTGACCAAATTGAGAGATCACCTCCCGATAGTGGCAACACACTCTCTCGCATTTATATTGTTAGCCTCGAATTAAGTCTTAATTTTTTGCCTTGTGACACACAGTTAAAGATGTTTTCGTTTCTCAAAGGTCCTTTAAGGACCTTCCTTTTTTTTCTATTGCTGTTCACAACTGGTTTCACAGCTTAGACCTGTGTGTGTGTGTGTGTCCTTTTTTCAGCTGGACAATCCAATACCTCTCGGCTGCTGCGGCTGCTGCTGATCTTTCTTCTCTCAATTTACCCATTCGATGTTGTGTCCTTTTTTTTGTTAGCTTGTTAGACACATTGAGGAGGAACATTGTTGGTGGTGTCCTTTACGCATTTAAAGATATTGATGGATATATTTGGCGACACTGTGTCTCCTCTATTGTTTTGAGAACAAAAACATTATTATTGAGGCAAAAGGATCGATGTTTTTAAAAATTTTCTTTTGTTCGATGATTTATATTATTTGTAAGGACATTGAGGTGTGCGCAAGGGCTTCATGGGCGATTGATAAAATAATAGAAGAAGAAAAAGGGAAACAATAGGAATGCGCTTAAATGTGATTTTATTATTTAAGGATGGTTTTGGACTGATATTCTAAATTGTGAAGGGTTTTTGCAGGAATGTAAGTCTAGTGAATCCTTGGTTCAAGATCGAGGCTAAATATTTTTTCAAGTAGGGAATCATCAAGGTCAGTGTATCTGATGCAACGGAATCTCTCTCGAAAATCTTTGTTAACAAAGTTTCAACTTACGACTTGAAGATTGATTTGTCAGGACCAAAGCTGCACTGGGACGTGCAAAAGGAATTAAGACGTTCATACAGTTTCTTCTTTTTTCTGCCGGGGTGTTGGAATACAACTTTGTTTGAATGACAAACAAATTGTACTACGAGCAGGTATAATCTTTTTACTGTGCTTTCATCGTCTTTCTAAGAAAGTCGAGTAAGAGCTTCAGCTAAGGTTACCAGCATTCATCACATCAGCCCCAAAAATCACATAGGAAGTGTGCCTGTGCCGCAGTGCCGTCGCTTTCTTCACAAGCGTCACAGATAGTGGTGTCACCTAAACCTAACAAGTTGTGATGTTTGGCAAAGGACATCTGTCCCTTAATAACGCTAAAAATTTGTCTGCAGTCTTTTATGCTAAAGAGATAGGAAGAATGCCTGCATCCTGAAGAATTAGGCCACATGCAGTTCTGTTTGCTGGAAACCTAACCTTCAATGTAAGCCCTAACCAAAGCTGTGGGCAAACCGAACTGAGGTTTGTGCTCGAAGAACTTCTTCTCTGAACCCTGCCTGACAAACTTATAATCGTCTTGTAGAACCACAGAACTTTTCTCGGTGACACTAGTGCTTAAAGTACGCGGTTTGTTGTTCTATCTTTGACCCTATCTGGCTCCAAGTCAGTGGGAATATTTTTCCACTTGCGCATAGAAAATTCGATTTGTCTCTTCCGTATATTCTCTCCCAGTTAGAGTTCTGCTGTCCATCTACTCTAAATGCCTAGTCACCTTACTTAAGGTGGCGCTACAGTCCGGGGTAGACCTGGGTCTCAACCAACAAGCGTCTCCAGCCAGCTCGAGCCCCCTTCCACTTGCGTGCATTACCTGAGTAGTGGTCTTCCTCTAGTGCCCTGTGCCTCGGGGGTGGTTTCGAAGATTTTTCGGATCGGGGCTTTGATTTCCATACACTGTACAGCCCCCGTCCTGTTCATCGTTACATCTCCTCCTCCACTCACCGTCTATGCAGATGGGACCAAAAATCGCCCGAAGAAATTTCATCTGAAAGCAGCCAAGAGCACCCTCATCCATTTTGGATAAAGTCCATGCCTCTGTACCATAGAGCAGGACTGGGATTAGTCGTCTAGTCACTGTAAGATCTGAATATTCGATGTCGTTATATACCCTGAAAGCTTGAATCTTCACCTCCAAGTACCGTCAACGTAGATCGGACCATAAGTCGTAAGAGCAATTTTTTGCTCCTGTACTATAGGATCGGACTGGCTAGGGTTCTGTTTGAACTTCTGCTTCGTTCTTTTTGGAAGCGCTTTACTGTTCAAATGGCTTCTTATTCCATAGATTCTCTATTAAATCTTTTAGCTCGTGTCGTTTTTGGAGCCTTGAAAGACACATTCCTTGACTTCCTTGAAGCTTTAGCTATTCGTCGTGAGGTTTTGGGCCACAAGTCGTTTATTGACAGCATCCCATCTTCGTTTATAACAAGATCCATCTTGGAAGCTTCTATTTTGATGTTCATCAAGGTACCAGCGACTTAAGGTGTCTTAGATGTGAATCTCTTTCTTGTTGATCGGGGAGATGCTGAGGTTCCAATTATCGGACATGCTCCCTACCAAAACCAAGTCACCCCGTGTTCCTTTTAACAGCTCAGCTCTAGGACCGGTCAGCCTTGATTCCAGTCGGATTGGGTTTCAACCTAAGTTAAGACGACCAAACTGGCTGAACAATTGTGTCTAAGGTTAGGTTAGTCCTCCTATCCAGGGCTGTTTTTCGTCGACCGATCTATTAAATAGCTTCACAGTGCCATAGGAAGTGTTCCACGGACTCTACTTCTTCTTCGTCTCTACAACTTTTGCGGAATTCACTTGTGAAGATGTCTAATCTTCTAGCCTTGTTTCATGGAGTGTCTATCTAGCAAGAGATGAAGGTTCTTTCGAGAGGTAGTAGGGGCGCTGTTCTTTTGATATCAAGCAATGGTCACCGGTGTCATGCTATTATTCCTTAATTAGTTTTACAGTGACGCGGTCTATAACGCCATGTTGAAGGCGGGATAGCACATGCTTGTTAGCCAGTTGAGTTTTTTTTGGCCAGTTCATCTGCTTTTTCATTCTCTTCCGTTGCAAGGTCTCAAGGACACCGTCAGAGTAGAACTGTTTGTTCCAAGTGCCATGAAGCTTTCGTTTACTTAAATTTGTTTTACTAAGCTTTAAGGCAAGGGTTTTAAGTCCTGCTTGACTGTCCACATTGTGTCGCTCTCTTAACCTCATAAATCTCAGTTCGAAAGACACTGCAGTGGTTGGTCACTCGAAGTGATTGAAGAGACTCCTGCTCCGGCCCCTTTTTCCATTTTTCGAGATGATGACAGAGTGCTTTCCTGTAGCTGTTTGGAACACTTGTGTAAGCCATTGGATTAGTTATTTCCAAAACGCGTTCTCAACTTCCACAAAAAACCTTAAAGCTTGGTTAGGTTAGACAAGGAGTAAGTTCATATGTCAGAGTTACGCTGCACATTCCTTGTGGCATTCCGTCAACTCATCCTATCCTTATGAGCGACACAAAAGATCAAAGTAATAGCTAATCCCACACGTCATCTCCGATACAAAGGGAAGAAAGACAAAAGTCCACAAGCACCCATACATGTCCCAAGATACCCCGTCTTGGTGCTCCAAATGTGTACGCAGTACACACAAAATGACTTCAAAATCTCAACCAGAATCGGTCTCAACAGAGATGAAGTTGATGACGATTATGATCGCGCCCAGTGTGTTGTGTTAATTCCACCACCAAATATGTCAAATCCGTGGCTGCTTCAGCATTTGTTTGGTTTCCCAATATTTTGGAACACCTATGAAGCACCACTTGTGGAAGAACACACAACCGTGTGGGTTTTGGTGGCCGGACCAATGCATTCGGCATCAAGAAGATCTTTCGGCTTTACATCGGGGTCCCTCAAGAACCATGTTCCTTAAGAGTTCCTCTCTCTCTCTCTGTTGCTTTCGCTCTCTGGATCACGTATAACGATTATAATAATAAATACCAACACTTGTCAGGGAGGAGTCAATCAATGATCAAGTGCCATCATCTACAAGCAGTCAAGTGACAGATGAAGTCACTTGATCAACTTTGTTGTGCGGTCGTCGTCGTCGGTGCACGGTTGTACGGTCTGATGGTTATTTGGTTGGTTCTCCATTGGGACCTCGAATCTGGACCTCAATCAGTGACGGATCAATAAATTTTACTTGATGTCATCCAACAAAACAAAACCCAGACCAGGGAATACAAAAAAATTCACAACAATATTTGATACTGCCGCCGGATCAGATGAGATGGAATTTTTTTTGTGAGTCGTCATCTTTTCGGGTATTAGACGATGATCCCGAAGGGACATCAGCAGCAGTGGTGATGAATTTTTGTTTCGTACATTGTACGGTACATAATTCATTCCGATGTCGATTCGTCTAAGACTCTTGTAAGGATTAGTAAGGATTAATGTCGAATCATTCATCAATAATTCGATCGGTTTCCTTCGATTTGGGTTTCTCATCTTCTCAAGCGAGTTTGACACTGTGTCCCTGGGATCCTTTCAATTGTTCGAGTTTTGCTCTTATATGGCGCTTCTGTAGTGTGTGTGTGTCATTAAAGAGGATGTTGGGAGATGTGTAAGCCGATAAGGATATCTGAAACATCACTTGCAATCAGTCAAGCTTCGTTATCGATCGATTGATTTGGGAATTTATTTGTTCGTATTCAAATGTTGGAAGTCTTTCAGAAAGTCTCTTCGAAGGAGTTGACTAATTCTAATTGGTGGGTGTGCCAGGAACTGACTATTCAACAATGTACTCAGAACAAAATCGACCGTTCGATAAGCTCTAGCATTGTGGTCCGACTTGAAGGCTAGATGCAACCAGGCAGCTGTATAGAAGACGTTGATGAAATCCTGGAAGAAGTTCCTTTGTAATCTTCCATTTGACCGTTTAAGGAAGGTACTCTTCACATCTTTTGCCGAATCCCTCCTGATACTTTGCATCCCAATGCATCCCACAACATCCGATTACCTTCCTCTAGTCGTAGTAAACTAAGCGCATCAGTTTCGAGCGCCGCAGGAAGTGATGCGACCCGCAGCAGTCCTTTTCGTTTCTTTCGGACGAATTAGTACGATGATCTCTGTATTGAATAATTGTCCTTAAGTAGGCCCTAGATCTCATAGTCCCCCCCTTCGACACAACCATCCAAGCCACTCTTTATTTTGATGAACAGAGTATGAAGGAAAGATTGTTAGGATGTAGCTCTCGTAGGTAAGCTGGAACAAGGATGATAGACGACAAGACTAGGCTTAACATTCTTTGCTTCGTATAGCAATAAAGACGACTTTAACGAGAACCGATATGTACGAGCTAAAAATGTTCTAAGAACCCTTAATTAGAGGAATACCACTAACTTCGTTTACTTCGGTTCGTTTCTAGGCGCCAATATGTCAGATGGGTCTTTTGGTTCGAGAAGACCTTCCACTCAACGTGGAAGTAAGTAGAATAGTGAATTAAAGTTAGTCAAGGCTAGCTGAATTGTCTTTCTCAAAGACTTTGCACAGTCCGCTAGTTTCCTCCATTTGCATCAGAAGGTTCAGAAAGTATCTTGCCATCTGGCAGTTCCGATCTTTAGGATGTACGGAGGCCCTTAAACAGGTCACTGTTCCTACTCAGTAGCTGCTTAAACCTGCTTGTCGTAAATAATGGACATAGAACTGGAACGTTGACAGACGCGCTTAAACAATGTCTTCAAAGACTGTCCCTCGTCACGTAAGAATTGCACATCAGATTACACTTAACCTCACCTCTATCGTGCTGTAAGATTCCGCCCTAACCATGAGCACTTAAGCATAGGAACTTCCAATTGGTTTCCCCATAATTTGTTCTTATAATCTCGTTGGATTTCAACAAAAACAGAGGCAGGAGCGCTCGATCTCCTTGATGAAGGTGAGAGTGTCCCCTGAGAAGGCATTTTTTTTTAATTCTGTAAGAGCAAGGATGTCTTCATAGAAGATTTATAACCTCGTATTCCAAAGAGACGAATGATTTTCTTGGCTTTTCCTGGTCTCTGAAAGTCATTCTGCATCTGGAATTCTTGTAAAAGATTGGAGTGTACGTTTTCGAATAACTTGTCTGGCCTTCAATGCCTCTATGCATCAGAGGTTAACTTTATTGTTATAGTCGCCAGGTTTGGAAAGGCATTAGGGGCGTCTTTAATGCCTCAGTTCAGGTTAATATTGTCACTTGCTTCGATGACGCAAACTTCAGTTTTAAAAATACTGAGACATTTTCCAAGTGATGTTGAAAACGTATGGTTAGGTCTACGGACATCGACATCAACACTTGAATCAAATTTCGCACCACAGTTAGGGTTAGGCAACGGTCCAACAGTTGATTAATCACAAGTTGTACTGAGCATCTCTAGTTCAGGACAATAGGGGAGCAAGACTAAGTGATCTACGTGAATACATGGCTCAGTTTTTTCCGACGACGTATTGCTTTGTGACCTCCCTTTGATTCGCCTGTTAGTCGGCTGATAGATGGATGCATCTTAACGCTTTTGCGATGGATTCGTATTCGTTATTGTACCTTCAATGGAGTTGGTTGCTTATGTTTGTAAAACCAAACAGTGCAAGGATCTTTCTATAAACCGGCCTTTCCTGGATGCAAATTGACAGTTCTCCTAGGCCTCTTGAGTTCAGCTCCAGATAGACTAAGTTTTATTTTCGTCTAAGCCCTGGTAGCTGCGGCAGTGAACCTTGAATCGGATCCCCAATTTCTTTGGACGCTCTTCACAGGGCCAGTAATTCGTACTGACAGCTGTGAGTCTGTCTATGTTTATACGTGTGCTGTTTATTAGTTCTGCTGTCGTAGGTGGGCCAAAACTTTCTGCTTGGTCTGTGATTTGGGGTTTGCGACGGTGCCACCCTTAATCGCTCCCTGACTCCGCAAGGAATTTGTTGAGAATAGAGCCATTCATCAATATTTCTTTAATCTACACTGCTTACAAGTCGATAATGGCTTGGCTGTACATGAAGACCGCTTGGTTTTTATTTTGAATCCGATTAGTATGCCTCCCCTCCCGTATCGATAGCACTTCCGCCAAGAATATGCTTGCTGATTTGGATGGACAGAAGAATTTGGATATGCCCGCACTGGTAGAGTGTAAATCGGTCCGATTGTGTCAAAACTATTGGAGGGTTCGCTCACCCATTCCTTTCTGGTAGGAAACCTGATAAGTAATTCTTCCTTGGAGCTCTCAATTCGGGGGCATGGTGCGGCACCATGGAATGTTTTAGAAATCCAGCATCCAAAGGTCTAGAATGTTTAAGCTGTCTTACAGCGTCCCCGGTGCGGTTAATACAATTTCCTAGGTGTAGTCGAGTTACGCGAGTCGAATTTGCTTCGTCCAGCAATATAGCAAAGCGGGATGTGGGCCAAGTAATCAGCTTTCTTCGGGCTCAGTGCTGAGTTAGCCTTTTCTTTCCTGTATTCAGTAATCTAGCAGAGTCTTACCCTAAGCTCTGCTCGACAGTTCTTAACTAGCTTCGATTTAATTTTCTCAGCAGATGTCGATGAAGAAGGTCACATGATCTCGTGATATTGCCCACGTCCATTCCGAAGTCTGACTGACATGCCATCGGCTGAGGGAATCAGAGGACCCACTTGCAATGTAAATGGCTGTGGATCGTATGCTTGGTATATCTTCGCTTTTCATCTCCATTTCATCCAATAAAGGGTTCAAAAAAATGTCTAGGTATGGCAATGTGTTTACATTGCCCCATCGTATTCGATCCCAAGCTATCTGGGGCACTTCTTGTAGAAAAATCTCCAGTGGAAGCAGATTGACAACAGCATTGATCGAGACCTTCTGTGGGTGTACTTAGTTCTCATTGCACTAGTAGTTATATGTCACCCTCGTGATGACCATTTGAAGTACGTTCGCTTGTCTTGCTTGTAGAATTTTAAAGGTTTCCAGTTGATCCTGTAGCTATACCACTTAGTGGCTAGTGCTCCTTTAGCATCTTTATGAAAGAATCATTAATTCTGCTCAAGCTCCCTACCAGAATGTTAAAGTTCAAGTCCTTATTCGTTACCTTCCACAGTTCCAAAACATCATAACATTGCTCCTCCAGTCTCTGAGCCTCAAAATTCAAATAAAAAAAAGGAACCTCTTCCCATACATTCTTCACTCTCACTTATTCCACTTTCCTAGGAAAATTCCTTCACGTATCGCTTTGAACATAAAAACTCGTTCAAGGGTATTTGCCACCCATCCAGTAGGAGTCCTTTTCCCATCGGTTGTTCCTATATAGATGACCATCCACTTTCTCACATTTGACAAGTTGCCGCCGCCGCTGTTTTACCCCTCGTGTCCTTATCTCAAGTACGCTATAATTCATCAGTGTAAACATCCTTTCAATCGGTTTATTGTTACAAGGATAACTGTGATTTTCTTCCATTGTTAACAAAATTTCTTCTTCTTTTATTTATTTTTATTTATTGCTTCATTGTCCTTGTACGCGGTCCGCTCTATTTGACCTCTCTCTTGGTGTATGTGTGTGTCCACATCCTACACACTGAGACCCAAAAAAAAAAAAGTATTAACCAAACAACAAAGGAAACGATAGCGAGGGCGAGATTTTGCACTTGGGCCTCGGGCACATTGAGGACCAAGCCACCACCACCACCATCAGACACAAGAAGAAACACAAAAAAAAAGCGAAAGCGAACGGATGCGAATGAAAAGAATTGATGTCGAATGAATAAAGGTAACAAATGCGATCAATCGATCGCATTCTCGATCAGACGACCAATTGGCGCCGCCATACAATTCCAGTTGAGTAACCAGGGAGGAGAGCCAGAGGTGACACTGAATATGTGTGTGTGTGTGTGATGGAATTCAATGCCACCCCTGCCCAGCACTAGTTCTGTCACCGATTTTCGTCGGTTGGATTAGTTTGGTCTTTGGCATTTCCGTGTGAAAACTGCGGAGCTTATGAATGACGACTCTCTACATGGTCAATCATAAATTTTACAACAGAGATTCACTTTGTATTTGACCGAGAGATTAGTTTAAGGTGTTCCGAGAACGGAACAGTGGCTCATGATGAGGTTTGATCTATTGTTGTGACTAGGAGACCTCACACAAGCGATGGTATGAATCATGAAAAAATACCACAAGGATTGTGCAAGGTGGAGCTATTCATTCAGAGCAACGGAATTGGGGATGAAAAATTAGCTCAAGTGTTACTGACTCATTGCTTTGAAAAGTTTTGGCACATGCATAGTGTTGTTGACCTTGGGTTTTGGTTTCCTTTCGCAGACTTTAGTCACAACTTGTCTGCTAAGTTTTGTGTGGCTATCCGGTTAAGGGTGGACATTTTGAGGGGAGGAAATTAATTCTACACATGCTTCGGCGGAGTGGTAGACATCTGTCTATGGCCTGTCAGTGGAACTTCTTCAACTACAGTGGTGTGATATCGTCGAAGGACTTAGGTTAGGTTGTAGTGCACATTAAGACCAAAGGAGAGGTCTCTTGTGATATCATGATACCTAATCTACTCGTCGAACTACTTGGAGCTTCGAATCAAGCGTAAGGTGTTGAAGAGAGAGAAGACAAGAAACTAGCATAGGAAGCCTTCGTCACTACAGTTTCTACTGAAATCGTTTGAGCTGGGGCGTAGCCTTGTTGCGTGTTTGCTTTAAAGACACATGTCTGGTGATGATACCTACTGTTCAGTTTGTTAAACGGAATCAAACTCTTAAAACATTTCACATCCATCTTGAGCCGAATTTGCTTAGAAGTCAGGCATCTAGCTTAAGATTTCTCATTTTTGGTCAATTTGGCATTGTAGTACCTCACTTAACGAGCACATCAGCCTTACAGTTCCTTGGAATATATATGTCTATGCCCGCTTGTACTCAGTGTAAGTGAATTCTGAATTGCGCTGAGCTCTGCCATCTCGTCAAGAGATGAGCAATAATCTAGAGCTACTTTGAAAGTTAACGAGACTGATTCTAAGGATTTTAGGGATTCCATGCGCTGGGTTGCTTACTTACCTACATCCTGTCTCTCTTGGAGAAGCATAGAGTGTCAACAACGTCATTTTGGTGTGAGTTCTACAAAACGTTTCAGCTCTCCTAAACTAATCCCAAAAGTCCTTTCTCTTCAACAGTTGGGCACCACATTTGTTCTAGGGCTACTGACTGACATCAAAAGCTGTTTTCGCGTGGTAAGGTATGAGCAATCTAGTGCCACTTCCCTCGTCGTTTGGTGATATTTGTAGGCTCCTGACTCCTAATTTTCCTGATTTTTGGTCAATATACCGAAAGCAACTTTTAGTGATTTTGCTGTCCATATCCAGTTTGGTGCCACCGTGAGAGAGCACGTTCTTAATACAGAATGTTGTCCAGCAATGTTAAGTTGATTGACGAAGTCTTCTTTGAGTCGAGATCGGAATAACGTTGACTTCCCGTATGGAATTGGTGCAGGAGTTATCGGTCTTTTGCAGAGGGTCCATCTAAGTCGGCTTAAGCCAGAAAGTGATGAAGATTGGCTTTCCCTTGGCCCTCTCTAGAAGTGGAGAGCAGCTCTCTCCATCTTCTCATCTGGTTCCTATTTGAGATCAGCAGAAAGCCTTCTAGTCTTGTTTTGAGCTTCGATCGTCTAACAAATTCTTTGTGATACTGTACATGAACTTGCTGACGTACCTACTTGCAGCTTTTTCTCCCTTCGATGCGAGTGCGTTGATGTGGTTTCATTTGTCACTCTCTCTCTCTCTAATTCTGGAGCGCTAAGGAGAAATTTGCAACACACAATCGTTGTGATGAAACTTCAAAAATGGATTGCTTGGATGGCAAAAAACCCCAAAGCTCGATATAGATCCAACCGTTTTAAGAGACCTTAACCCAAAATGTCGAACTCAGACTCGAACTTGTAGCAGATGCAGTGCTTGTCAATGGAGCAGGCGTTCCTGTGCTCGACTAATGTGCCTCTAGTAACTCGACTCAGGTTATTGGAAAGAATATCTTAGGTTCGATGAATTTATAACTCAATAACCCAGAGCTCAGTCTTTAAGATACTTCATGTGCTGAATTAGTATCCTAAACCATCGTACTTACATCGATATTTGGGGATCAAATCAAGGACCCTGCTGGGCATATCCCTCTTAAGTCTTCCTTTGAGAATACAAAGATGAGTGGGCTGTTTCTCAAGACTCACTCTAGTGCCACACAGTCACCTGTGTTTTTTGTTTTTGCTCGTTTGTTCTCTTCGATTTCAAGGTGTCCAGGAACATAACAGATTTATATCGATTGGTGTTGGAGTCCAAAGCCTTGATTCCATCTTTATTATCTTCACAGACTACTGCCAGGTGTACAAATAGACCCTATTGCTGAGACAAAGTACGTTCTCATTCGCATTAACAGCGTTGTCAAGCTTCAAATGTTTTCTAGAAGAAATAAAAATGAAGTGCGTCTTCTAAAAGTCATGGAGGCTGACGTATCAAGTCCCTGCCAAAGCTTTCCATCCTCTTTGACACCGTGCACAGTGTTTTCAGCTCGTCAGACCAAGTCTTCTGTTATCCGCGGTCACTTGGTCTTTGTAGTGGATGTTCGATCTTTTTAAACGTCTTGAATTTGGGAATTTAAACATTTATTCGCACCCCCTCTTGGCTGTGGCATTGGTGTCCATTCCCTCGATGTATCCGACCCGATGTAGTAAATATGTCGTACTTTTTTGAACTGAGTCCATATAGCTCATAGAGTTTGCTGTTATGTCTGCTCCACGATTCGCCCTCTACACACATGGGAAGGTGATCAATATCTGTGTTCGTTACTTCCTTGTTGTTCAGCACTTGTCAAGAATGGTCAGATCTCTGTTGCGTGACACAACCGGACTCAAACCTCAGCTATTGTTGCGTAGAACTCAAGGTGATAAACGCAGATTTGAAGGCGAAGAAGAGGTGGTAATTTTAGTCCTTTCCAGGATTTGCCTGAGTGTGAAAATTTGGTCAATATGACGAGAATGATACACATTTAGTTGGATAGGGTCTTACTTCAGAAAAGATATGCCTCGGCATGATCATCCTTTTTAATGGTGGTTTCTTATAACGTTCTAGAATCGATAGGTTTCTACCGACCTACGCCTGTTTTTAAGGTTTTTCTCAATAGATGACTATGAGGTTTGGTCCTAACCCAAAAGCAAAATCATGGACATGACTTAGAAGACATATCCATGCTAAATGGGATATTTAAAGAATTTGTAGAAAATCTAGATGTCTACCGACAGATTCCTGAATGAGTGAATACAACTCCAAGACTCGAGCTCCAAGAACCAAACATAAGCCAAACCAAACCACAAAAGATAAGCAAAATCACTGACTGTCGTTTCTATCGATTGAGCACACCACACCGCTATATTAGCATAAAATCACGTCTACATCCCCAGAAACAGAGGTAAAACTACACCAAAGGTGTCATGGACTTTAGGTCCAACGTGCGACCAAAAGAATACTTACCAGCAAACCGAAAAAAAACCGAATTCCTCGATATGTTTTTCGGAATTTTTCTTTTATTCGATTTCAAATTCGACAAAAAAAAAATTCGAAAAAGGACCATCATTCCACTAACGAGGATGGCCGTCGCTTATCTAAACGCTAAGCATGTGTTAACACAGATCAAATGGTGACCACAAAACCACATCGAGACAAAGTTCATTCATGTTCTCATTCTCCTTTGATCGAAAAAAAATGGTTCGACATATGCAAAAAAATTGGACAAAAAAAAATTCCAAACCAAAATCCAAATCAATGCCCGAAATCAAGCGCGAGACTGACGCGATACCAGCACAAAACCACAAAAGAAAAAAACAAAAGGAATACAACAAGCGGATGACACCACCAACTCAGTCAGCCTATTGGTGTGTGTGGTGGATTAAAAAAAAAAAAAAAGAAGAAATACAAGCATCATCACCATGACGGGCCTTCCAATCCAATGTCCATCTAGTTAGCGTGCTTACACATTACGCTGGCATCCTGCGCGCTCCGACTCTCATTATAGACCGCCAGGCCGGAAACGGCCCGAATACCAACCCGAAGCAAACATTAATCCGGCTTGCGACCGCACGTTTGGCTTAAATTAGATCAAATGAGATAGCGCCACAAGCAGCCCAGCGCCTTTGCTGTTCCAAAATTCTTAAAAAAAAAAAAACCCCAAACCCTCCATTGGATCCATTCATTTTGTATTTTGAATATAAAATTCCTTTGGCTCCTCTGTTCCCTGTTCGATCATCCTTTGTGTGTGCATCCTTTGAACAGTTCTATTGTGTAAATCTTGAATGAGAATTATGGCCTACATTTCTCCGAGGTGGTGTATCTCATGTTAAACGATTTGAATCCTAATTTAGACGGTGATGCCAGTATTCAATGGAACCAGACAATCTATGGAATGTCCACACACACAACACTTGTTTGTATATATGTACCTATCTACTCGATAGAAGGACAACAGAAGTCTTGTGTCATGTTTAGATCTGTATCCAAACCAACAAACAAGGATATTTTTATATTCTCCCCACACCCCCGCCCCCCCTCTTGATGTGATTATGATTCTCTTTATGGCACACCCGCGCACACCGGCACACACGAAAGCACATTAATTTGTTTCACTAATTAGAAGCGTTAATTAATAAAGCTTAGGTGGCCGATACGACGGAAATAATTCCATTGGCGGACAAAGGCGGCGGCGGCACAATCAAATGTCAGGCTGAAGGTAATAATTTTAATTTTAACGCGTCCACAGGGTGACGATGTCGTGATTAAATCGTGTGGTTTGTCTGTTTATATGTCGACTACAAAGTCGTTTCACAATTAACAAACGAGCCGATGACGATGGTGATTGGTTGCGCTATTAAAATGTCCTTGCGGTATCTTTTGGAATTTCAAAAACTTGTTCGTGAAATCTATCCGGACAAGTTCTGATTCATCAAAGAAACTAATTAGGATGTTTTGACCGAAACATACTAATCAGGGTAGGAAACGATAAATTGTTGGTTATGTTTGCGGTCTTTACGTCACACCAGTCTTGGTTGGCAATTTTGAAAGTGTTATACGAAATTGTAAGCACATCCGGTTTCAATTAGAGATTGTCATTCACACTTCTTCAAAGGGAGACAGTGGTAGCCTTTATCTCAAAGGATATGTTGCCTTAACTGTTTTAAAAAACATCTCAAAGGTCTAAAGCAAAATAAGCTTGAGACATCGAGCGTCATACCAGGTTTTCCGCAGTGCATAACTTACATTAAGTGCACAAAGTCTATTGGTTGACTTGATCCTTCTTAACTTTTGTGGCTGCAGCCCAGATTGGAGCATCTCAAAAATGTAATTACTCTTGGATAGTAATTGTCTCTAACGTACTCTGTCGTCTGCAGATTCCAGGTTTTACTGGTTAGTCCGTTGGACTGCTAAGAGAGTTTTCATACGTTGGAGTCTCAGCAAACTGATTTTTAAGGCACCATCTGTCGGCAGGTAATGACAAACAACCGAGAGTACAATTTGTCATGTCTCAATCCGCCCTTCGGAGTCGACAATAAAAACTGTAAGTCCCTATATACATATAACACGCAGAACATGAATGGTTCCAAGAAGCTAGACCATAACTTTGTACGGGCAGTTTTGTATTCTTTAAGGACATCGCTGAAGAATCCTCTGGCTTGCAACTTCATCTTGCGATGAATTTGTAAATATTACTCCACTTGGGCGAATCAAAAGAGTTTAGGGTTATAAGTTAGCAGTCCTGGTTAGAGCCACATTCCTTGTTTGGCCGTGTTGATGACCATGGTGTCATTTATGTTTCTAACCTTGCTGCAGACTGCAATTACTTAAAAAGTTTATGATAATCAATGGTCAAGGCGTTGGAACAGTCCTGTAACGATTTTTTATAGATACTCTGGATAGATAAAGGTGCCTATCAAATCTTGAGCTTTTGTGTGATCACTTGGTAGTCAATGTCAGATGGACTTCCATTTCTCAGTTTCAGAAAACTCTTGTGCTTCCTTCTTTGTTCAGCTTCCCAAGACCATTACGCGTTTTCTTGTAGCACCTCTACAAGTTGTTGGAGCTAAAAGACGACACCATCGCACAACTGAATAAGTCCCAGACTATATTCGATGCAGCTGCACTTAGATCAGAGTAGGTCTTTTGTGATACCCCATGGATCTGGTTTCTTTCCCATAAACTATCTGCAGAGCCAGCCGGAGCTTGCTATAAAGCCCTAGAGGCTAGAGGCTATTTATGCTGGTGCCAGCTGGTTCGTGAAGACTGTGGAATAAGCTTCTTCGAGCTGAGAAACCTGGACAAGTACAGAGAAGGTGGGGAATAGTTAGTCCTTAAGAAATATAACATTTCTTATACAGACCGTCTTAAATTGCAGAACTCATCTTCTCAGGCAATTAAACTTCGCTAAGTTCCTCATGATTCCTTTTGAACTTGGTAAGAATAATCTCAGCGTTCACTGGCTACTTCCTCACAGTGAGCAGTGCACCAACGTCTCAACGAAGAGGCCTCTTCACCCAGGCTAATCGTTGGCTAGCTGCCTTCAGTTTCGCATAGCAAATTGGTTGGGGTTTTTTGTGTGGCACTTGAAATGACGTCTTCCTTTACTGGTCCGTCTTTCCGAGGTGGTCTCAAAAATCGTCTTAGTCGTTGCATTTGAAATTCTGTTGAACAACTTGTATAGATCACCATCTATGGACACAGGATCAAAGATAACTTGAAGAATTGTTATTGAGGGCGACCTCATTAACTTTTAAAAAAGTCCATGTCTTAGGAAAGGGCCTGGTAAAGAGTCACTTTAGTTGTGCGGGAGCCTTGAGTTAGTTCAAATAAACAGTGATCGTCAAAAGTTGTTTTGCGTTTGATCGCAGCTCTGGTGTCGTTGTCGGAATTTATAGCAGAGCTGTGGTAGAGATAGTCCTTAACTAGAGTCCGTTTCAAATCACTTGTCAGCTGCCTATGCAGGTTTTCTCTTTTTCTCATACACCATTACTAGCGAGAATCACACTCCTTATAGAGGACTCTACCTCAAAGTAATATCTGTCTAGGATGAACTTCGGCCCGTCAAGTCGTGGTGTTCGCTGCCCGTTTTTTGTTGAGAGCATTAACTTTGTTTTGCCCTCATCAACTTTTTTGACCATAAATGTCTCGCTGAAGCCTGAACCAATATTTATGGAGCAGCTTGCACTCCTTATTGTCATCCCGTGTAATCGGATGGGTTTGACAAGTATTGCTGTGTACCTACAGCAAGGTCATCTTTATAAATGCTGTCAAACGTGGTCTTTAAATTGCTTAGAAGGCGGTGGATACCAATTCCTGGGTTCTCTCGACGGTCTGCTGTCGACTTTCCTGGTTTAAAGGTTGTTGGCCAACTCCTTTAGATGCTTCCACAGTAAAGCTAAGGAGACTCATGTTTTGTTGTTGCCAAAGGGAGGGCCTAAACTATGCCGAGGTTCCATTCATTGGACATGTTTTTCTCCGACCATTCAAATGCCTTGTCAATTTCAGCTTCTCATACTTCTTCTTGAGAAGCAGGGTGCTTATCACTTCTCTTCTGCTGTTAGCGGCTCTGGTCATGCTATGCAGTGCCACTCTGAATGTCTCTTGTCTCTGGTCTCACGGCTTGGTCGAACCAAGAATTTCATATTGGTGGTCGGGAGAAACTCAGTCGATTGGTCTCGATTCATTGTCGGATTTGGTGTCAGGCAGGCTTGGTAAAGGAACACCGTACACGAAGCCTCTGACGACGGTTCTGTATATGTACTTCAGTCGTAACTTTACTATGTCAATACCGGATTGTATCCTGGCACAGGGCACTTGTCACACGTTCTTTTTCCGAATCTTTTTCCCCAGCTCTAAACCAAAGCGTGAGCTTCTGGTTAACACATTTAAAGCTCCAAACACTAACCACCCACCTTTAAATTCATATCTTCCATCAGTTTTAAAGGTAGGTGGCCCAATCAAATGAGCATCGGACCGTCCTTGAGATGACAAGAAATAATTTCATCGTTTCCTCCGACACTTGAGAGCGCACAGACATTGATTAAACGCCAGAGATCGAGATCCCCCGAGAGTACACACACACACACACATACACACAACACAAAAAGGATGAAATGCATGAATGCATTTCATGAAATATAATAATTTCCTCTCCCCTGTCCAAGATCGGGACGAAGAAGGGAAGAAGAGACGATGTCTCAATTAAGCATAAAGCATTTATATACGTTTCAAGTCCATGACCAGATGACGTATGATGACCAACGATCGAGACACAGGCGTACAACAAGAAGTACGGGAGGTCTACCTGGCTGGGATGATGCAATGCACACTGAAGGCGGACCACGGAGGAGGACGACGAATTGTGGAAACAAATCGAATTGAAGAGGATCACACGCATTTTAATCGAGATGATGGTGTGGCATTTTTTCGATTGACGATCACAGGATTTTTCAGGACATCTCTTGTTGTGCTCCTTCTGTTCTATGTACGTGTCTACCTATTATCGAATATCCTTTCAAAAATTGTTTTCCCCTTCGTACACACCGGTAGTCTCTCGATGATTGAAATGCCCATTGTGACGGGCTGTCTTGTTCGGTGGTACCATTCCATTGATCTTCGGAACGATAGCGTGCATATTTATGATCAATGAATTCTCGTTCAGAACGAAAGGATTGGGATTTATGTCGGATGCTCGGAATGGAAATTTGAGATACAAACAACACGTTTGTGATCTGCGAATTAAATTAAGCAAAGCGAAGGAGGAGAATTGAGTGTGTGTGTGGCATCGAAGGAATTTGTTTTGTTTTGTCATCGTTCGTGTGGTATTTCTCTTCTTTTTTTGTTGTTTCGTCCACTCTGGACAATGAGCTTGAGTTCATTTGACCGCGTCAAGATGAAGTAGGTTATTGGTGGTGGATTCCTACAAGCATGTTCCAGGCTAGAGAGGCTTCAGAGGTTGGAAGTCGGCTACGAAATAGGGTTCGAGAAGCTTATTCTGCTTGGTTTTTAACTTGAAGACTCAGTCTTCTTAATCATCTCGGAGCTGAGTCCTGGAATTCGAAAACTGTCTTAGAATCGCTATCGATTCGAAAAATGTAGTGGACGTGCTATAAGATAACACGCAAGAGCCTCATGTCCGCACCATGCCTGCAACACGCCAGCACCATGCACCACTTGTGTGTAAATTGGGCTTAAAGGTATGAAGTGGAGTGGGAGCGTGTAGCATATCCCTTCACTTGTCAGAGTTAAAAGGTTTTTTCTTGAATGGTGGCTGCTACGCTGGTACTCATGGAAGGTCCTAACCACTTTCTCTACTGTTCCCATTGTTGAGTGGCCTTTTCGAAGTTCACGTTGCTTAGGTCACCTGGTACTGAAATTCGTAGCTAGACCAAGACCATCCACTCTAAGGGTTCTCCTACCGATGGGGTATCCAGGTCTCCTTCTCCTTTGCTTATTAGCATCAGTAATTGCTTTTCTAATGCTTGTGGACTTAGGTTAGGTTAGGTTAGGTAGGAGGGTTGACGGGGAAGGAAGTTCTTTCCCCGTCACACTTAGGTCAATGTAGACCCATTGTGATGCCCTAGGGGTTGCAGCCCCCTTACTAGGAACCATTAGCCTAAGTTCTATCAAGCCAGCCCGCAGCGTTGATAAATTTGTGTTTGTAGATTAATGCCTTCTAGTAGACAGTGGCAATACATTTTGAGCAGCAGTCGAGTGGAGGTTTTGGTGGTCACTCTCAAGACTTGCCAGCTTACAATGAATTTCAGCTCTTGTTCGTACAATAGGGGCACTTCCCTTTGATGATTGGGAGGGACGCCCTAGTCAATGTTCTTCCCACCTTATAGCCTAGTCCTTAGGGGTTGCTGTTCACATCGTGACGAAGATCCTTCCATTTTTGTCTTGGCTCATGTTGATTGGTCGTTGGAGCTCGCTGTTGCCTTCTCTAAATTGGGCTAGCACAGTTCCTGTAGTCTTAGTGCATCTTTATCTCCATCTGATAGCTTTGCATCTGAGGTATAGACACCGTCTTCTTGTTGCGACAATATCGTTTGCCCACCAGTATTGCTACGTTGTTTCCATTCCAAGGCACGCTTCCCGCTTTAGTTGCATTGTGGCATCTACTGT
Organism: Criorhina ranunculi; assembly: GCA_951813785.1. NCBI lineage: Eukaryota > Metazoa > Arthropoda > Insecta > Diptera > Syrphidae > Criorhina > Criorhina ranunculi. Next base: position 27,745,960 of record OX638385.1, on the reverse strand, counting down.
AGTCTCGACAGCCTGGTCTATTCTTCTGTCTTTCATGGTCATGAGATGCTCTTTGTTGAGCTTAAGCACGTCCCATCTACATAGGTGTTCAACTTCGTTTTCAATTATTCAAACGCTGATCTGATAGCAGGTCGTAGAAGATCGCTGCCGCTGTAGTCTTCAATTACTCCTCAGTTTCTTTCAAGCACAATATTATCGCAACAAATCACTGCTCAATTTGTATCCCTTGTATCCCTTGTGTATCCCCATTTAAGAGCTCTAAATCTTCTTCAATTATTTGGGTATGTCTTGGGGGAAAATTCGACACGTAAAAACCCTTAATCATTTTTTTAATGCCAATTAATATCTAGTATCACTGCCATTAGATCATATATTTCACCCTTATCGACTTGTTTACACATGATGTCACAAGTCTCGTGAATGCTATACAAAATAATGTTTTAACCTCACCTAATGAAACCGCTATAAACCACCGTGAGGGGGTATGACTATCTTGAGTCGTAAAACTCGATAAGACTTATAATAGCTGTGGCATTTAAGCTACCTCTAGTCACTTCCTGTGGTGAGTAATTTATTAACGGCGCATTAATTGTTTAAGAGTGTGATTTGATTTATTGATATTTAATTGCATTAAATAAGTTTATAACTTAATTAATTGAAAGTCAATGTATTATTTAACAAGAAAACATTTTTTGCTGTTAGAAAGCGGGAAGAACCCCCTATTTTTGGAGCCTTCCAGCTCAAGGAAATCGAAGAATCGCGCAATAGGAACAACATCCGGTAATTTTTCCATTCGCAGACCAAAAAACTGACAGCTGGCTTCAAGGCCGTATGATAGGCTCTTCGCAATTGTGAAGGGAACGTAGTCACTGGTAAACAGGGAATCGGAAGCAGCACTTCCAGCAGTTGTCAACTGCAGTCGACGATGAAATAGTCCGTCATCCCTGTGTAGAAGTGGTCGATGGTGTCAAAAGAGAATACTGCCTCATTGGCAGGCCCGCAAAAAGCCTTGAACGACTTCTTCAGCAGAAGCAGGAAAGTGGTATGAACTTGTACATGTCCGACCCTCAATCGTTTCTTTTTAGAAGGAAATAAGTCTTGGTAACTTTCCTTTTCGACAACATTGGCGAGTTGGCAAATGGAAATTAAAATCGATTGCCAGTCTAAGTTTGTCTGTGCTCAGGGGAGAGGCAACCACTTGTCTCAAGAAATGCGGAATTTTTATCGTGACATCCATCAGCTCTTCGTTTCTATAGAAAGGCAGAACGGAAGCGTGACACCGACTTTTACTGCTAAATGAGAATTAACAACGTCTCTAAGGCTATCTTCTTCTCAAAAGTATTCCATCAGATCACTTACTTACTAACTTCTCCTCAATTCTAATGGTTTACCCCCAAGAAAGTCGGAATTTTCTAAACCTGTTTAAGGTTTATGCTAGAAGAAACAATCATGTCATCAACGGAGGCTGCATTTTAAACAGGCATTCTCAGAGCTTGGGTGGACTTTTGTGAACATTTTGGAGATGAAGGGAAGCATATCAGTGGAGTTCATAACGAAAAGTTGGAGTAGACAGGACAAGCAATTCCCGTCTCTAAAATGAATGGATTTTTCTGATCTCCAACTTTTTGGATTTCAGTCCAGATAAATCCCAAGACCTTCCTCAAATCATCTCTTCTAGGCTTAATAAGTACATGTTCCTGCTCTCTATTCGTATGACTACCAACATCTTCATCTCTGTTGACTTAGCACATGCCAGTAGCTAGTTATATGAATCAAGATGCGCTCTGTGAGTATTCTAACTTGAGCGTGAGCTCTACTGTTCTAGGCGTTTAAACTAAGATTACACAGCTGAAAGTTTCTTCTTATAAACTAGTTTAGACTGGTCTTTCATAGTCGTTAGACTAATAGAGAAGACATTAGACTAGATTAGAGAGAATAATGAGGATCACTGCGGCCATTAGTGAGCCTATTGCGATGTTCTCTTCCTCAGAGCTCCTCCATAAGTAGCAGAGGTATGTTCTGATTGCAAAAAGCGGTTTCTTCTAGCTGCTAGACAACATTCAAGCTACTTCGTCCTGTTCTGGAATTAGAAGTACTTTTTGAATACATATTCGAGGTGTAAAAAGGATTCTAACACATGCATGTTTATTCTCGTTTTAGAATTTGGATGTTCTGCCCTACTGTCATTGAAAAATCTCAGATATATGTGCACTCCTTGAGGGAATCTATGGCTGGAGACGATGATTATTTTTTCACAATGCTTCAGCAAATAGGAAGCTTACAAGGTGCTACAGTTTTCCAAGTTTACATCCTCATAAACTCGGATTAACCATATCAGGGCTTAGAACTAAACACCATTTTGGCTGTAGTACTGATTCTTAATGCGTCCCAAAGGCATGAACTGAGCCCCTCAATGTTTCCATCTCAGTTTCTTGGTTGAGTAACCAGGTTATGTCTCAAACGCCTGCACCGACATCGGATGCCGTGTTAACAAATAGGATGTTGACTGATGTCCCTTACCTTCAAAAATGTGGTTCCGACAAGACTCTAACCTCCCCGTAGCTCGTTTCCCATATTCCGCATCTGACAACAAAAAAAAAAAAAAAAAAACCCAAACAGCAGTCAGCAATAAAGTCTTCGACAAATATGCGACGAATCCTGAACAGCAATCCATAAGATTTGCGAACTTCTTTTACAGATTGCAGAAGTCAGATTTGCCATGGTACTAGTGTCCAAGTCGCACCACACCAGCACCAGCAACGCACTTGGACCCCTTCAATGTGCTTACACAAGACTGATCATGAAAAAAAGGAAACAATAAGCATATGTATACAAAAAAAATGGTGGCACCCTGCGGTGAGCATTCCTTTGCGATTAACCATATGACAAAAGCGCACTAATATCGATGCCTGACAATGCGGTACCACATTGTTTGGCTCCGTGCGAAGCGCTTCGAAAAGAGTGTGGACACCTCGGCCGGGATAACAGCTATCACCTCTTCTTCTCGGGGTCAACACTGAGAGACTCCAGCTTGCGGGAATTATAAATGTTATCAGCATAATAGCGATATATTGTGTGGACGGAGGAGGATGCCAATCTCTGCCTACACATGCCTCCCGGAACGGTCGAGATGGTGTGTGCTGGAAGGAGCCTTTTTTTTTTGCTGTTTGTAAAAAGGCGCTCGTTCATTGTACAGACACACACACACACCGCACTAAAGAGATGATGGTTGATGTACGTGGTCAGAGGCAGGAGCTGTGTGGTAACATCAGGACAGTCCCCACTGTGTCCAGTTTGGAAGATGACAAAAGGTAAATTATTTTCATGGTACACATATCTGATGTTATTTAAATGCATAAGTGATTGTGTAGCATTTAGGAGCGACTGACCGACCGAGCTCGATGGACCGCTCCATCCACTCAATGAAGTTCCAAAGCCATAGCCAGCCAAAGATGCTTATCAGTGTGGACCATGGACAAAATGAAGTAAGTACGAGTATTGTGATGTGTTTGTTTTATTGGCAAACAAAATGAATGTTCCCTTTAGGGATACATATGTACGAGTAGATGTTGTGGTTGTGGTTTATTTCTTTAAAATTTGAGGCTCTTAATCCATGTGATACAGTTTTGGGGAGGTACAAGAGTAGGCATTCGATATGAGATGAGCGAAAGGTCCTTAAAAAGGTGCGAATATGTCATCTGGAGAGGATGTTCTAGGTGACCTTTCATCCATCTTTTCAGCTGACAATCTATCAAGGAGGCACTGCGATCTAGCTATAGACTCCCTTCTAGAGAGTTAATTGGCAATTTCATTGACCCGATCAGAGTTTGTTTACGTTTGAGAGTCCATCTAGTGGGAAGCCAATACATTACTTTGCCATGTAGTGTATGCAAATCCTTATAGCGTAGGAGCCCTGCCTTCCTCACGTTGCACTCTGCTAAAATTAAACCTCTGCAGCGGTCTATGCACCGATTTACTCCAGACGGCGATGCTTAGGTCTATCTTGGCGCATAGCACTAATGGAAAACATTACTAATGGCTGCCACCAACACCGACTCTATTGTCCATTTGAACAGTGAGTGCAGCAAAGGATTTCCTTAGGTTCAAACACTGGTCAGGTTGTCAATTTTGTTAAGGATTGTGAAGAGCATGTCCAACTCTGGAAATTCCTTAAGAGGGACCATATGATCTGTTGGATGACGTGGACTAAAATTGTCTTCTCGTTGCTGACGTACGGTGGACAGGGTAAATGGACTAAAAGATGGCAACGCACACAAGATTTTGAAGCTGCCTAAGCCTGGTGATTGGAGTACAACAGAAGGGTACATTACCACTGATCCAAATACTATACACTCGTATGTATACCTGCTTTTTAGAGGCGCAGATCGAAGCAAACCACTTCACTGACCCAGTGATCACTTTTCTTCCTTTCACGAGCGGATTTTTCCAGATTCCTTCCCTAACTGCGATTCCTCTTGTGTCAATGATAGGGAGAGCTTGACTGAAAGATTGAATCCATTCGCAGTCGGAAATATAGTTTCTTTTGCCAGCTTATGTCGGTGTCTCCTTGGCTTCTTAACACAGTCTGTAGGTATCATCTTATCGAAGATTCATCTGATGTTTTCGTGTCCAGTGCTGTCTAACGTGCTACTACTCATTTAAGAGTTCCTCGTGTCTTTCTTAGAATTGTCTTGGTGCAGCTGGTTGGTCTGCATTTTGCCTTGCCATCTTCTTAGATGTTCTATCGTGACCCATTTATCGACCTTGGACAGCGAAGGATTCAGAACCCAGAAATTTAGAGGCTGAGTTCTACTTTGCGAGATTGTTTGGCTTCGATGCATGCATGTCCTTTAACTCAAGTCAGTGTCAAGTATTTTGGTCTAGATAAGCATATCACCTCTGATGGTGGTAAGGGGGGTTGATTACGTAGCATGTGGTGTTGTTTTTCTTCGCGGATCTTTGAACCGTTTGTGCAGATCTTGTAAATGTTTTCTCGGATTCTGGTTTGGATAGCTTGAGGGGTAACAACACTATTCACGTCGATAGACGGTTTTGAAGAAAGTAGTGGATTTGACTTTTGAGTTTGAATATTCGAAATCGAAACCCCATTCATTAGTGTCATCATTAGGACCAAATGGCATCAAGCTAGGAGTCACTATTCTCTTAAGAACAAGCTCTTGGTAAGCTTGAAGAGTTGTTATAAGTGGTCACTGTCTCACGAGACTCTCAATAGACCCTATCTGCTGCGACTTCTCTGCATATCCTTGTATAATATCGCGCTCATTTTTAGGCAGTGAATTCGGTAACCCTATCCAGAAAGGATCGTAGACATTCTGACTCACTCTGTCAAGAGTAAGGTTTCATAGTAAGGAACCTTAGTTCTAAAGTTGAATAAAGCTTCCAACCTTCCAAATCTTAGTAGATTGCAGTTTTTTTTCTGCTGAGCGACGGAAAAATTCCGTAGGTTTCTTAAGGAGGTCGGGAAGCATACGTTTGATTTGTCTGCCAATATGATGAAGGACCTTTCAGTCTCTCAATCCCTATGGAGATTGTATGGAGCTGTCGCATCGTTGTTTCTTAGACACAAATGCAGTTCTATTGACACCTGTTGGTACTCCATTTGTCACAGCTTCTGAAATTTCATGGTAAAGATGCATGCCAACCAAACACGCTCCAAAATGCAATCGATGTTCTTCGAGATCATGTTCTCGCACCCCTGTGTCCACAGAAACCTGTTCCAAAACACGATGTAGACGACATTTACCACAGACAAGGCATTCAATGTCGAAATATCAACGAATGAATGTCATCTCCAAGATCGAGTGTCTTTATTTATATCCTTGGCATTGGCATTCACTTTCCATCACTACCCCCCTTCTTCCTTCCCTAATGCACTTTCGTTTAGTACTAACATATACCTCCACCCTTAAGGGGTGCGCTCTCAAATGACCCTTGTGCAGATTTTATAAATAACTTTTCCAAGAACTGTGTACTGAAGTGTTACAAATCAATCTCACATCAGCATTAAGTGGTGAGATTTTGGTTAATTTACCGTTATCAATGTATTGCATCAAAGCCACTGCTGCTATACTATCTAAGAAGAATCGATATCGGAACGCCTAACATTTGATACGTACCGACCAGCCATAGTGGTCGCACGACTTGAACACAAAAATGGACAAAGATGTCTGCCAAGATGTCTGTTTGATGGCATCAAACCGCACCGAATTGTGAAACCAAATTCGATCGCATTACTAACGTGAGGTCCACTCGAAGGAAGATTTCTCCATTTTATTTATTTTTTTTTAAATTTTCAAATGAGTGAGTTGTACATGCCGCCTCCTTTCAAGAGTCTTGGTGTCGAAGTGGTTGTACGGTCGCCTGTCACATGTGTCACGAAGGTTTTTCACCTTTAAAACCCCAGCAGGACCATGCCGCGCCGGCCGGCCGCCCAAAAATGAATTTAAAATTCCACTTGACTGGTCAGATGATCCCGAACACCACCCCAAAACAGGTCAAAAAGGTTGCACCCTATTGGGTTTCAAAGAGAACACTCGATGGAGACGGCCGGCCCATTGGTGGTTGTGGTGATGATGGCGCTGTCCCACATCCTTTGTCTCAAAAAAGTTTTTTTTTTCGATTCTTTTACCTTTGACAAGGAACACACTCTTGTGGCTAATTCAAGTGGATCGAGTTTCATATTAAGATGTCGATACAAATTTTATAACGGCTCACTAGGTTGGCCATTTTGTGCAGGAGTTACACATGGCTGGGGTCTGCTCTTCACGTGGTGTGTGGCGATCGACCAGAAACCCCAGAAGTTCAAAAGCAAAAAAGTGCAAAAACGACGAAGAGATACAGTGTCTGGATGATGGATATAAGCATGGGGAACGCATAAGAATGTATCTGAATGCAGAATGCTCTTTCTGTGATTTGATTACATCCCGCTTGGATGTACACAGTTTGGTTTTTTTTTTCCATTTTCATTGCATGATATCTGGATGGAGGACAAGTCACGAACAGAAAGCATGTGAGTTCGCTTGTGGGATCCCTTAAAATCTCTTAAGTATCCTTGCCAACAGAAGCTGTGATGTTGATGCTGTTGCTGCTGCTGTTTCTAATGTATCCCACGATGCTTACTGAGACGTTCTTCTGTTGTGTGCACTCGTCAAGAGAGTGGGGTGATGATGATCATCGCTGTTGGGCATCCTTCTCGCATCGTTCGAGATCATTTGACAGAAGTTCAGGAGCTGTCCGTCTCTACCAAGCAGTTATTTACGTTCGTTTTCCTTCTTTTTTTTCTGTAAAGTGGTCGCCGTTGAGTCTTCTTTGGACGACTTTATAGGGCGGAATGGCAATGCCATTAATTCATTATCGAAGTTTTCAGTTGCTCTTTGCACACGTCCACTATCAGATGCATGTTGTATGAATGGGGAGTGAAGCCTATAGAGGTGCCTTTTATCCCGTGTAATCTGCTTGGACATGGACAGTGGACAAGTCGCATACGGGACAGTAATTGAGTTTAATCTGTGAGTGAATTTGACTCCTTTATTGACAACTGTCGACAGAAGGACTAGTCCATTTGTCGAGAGGAGTATGGAAATGGAAATGTCAAAGTAGAGGCTTGACAGGACCAGTCACGATCACTTTTGCTTTTTGCTATTACCTTGGTCTTGAGGGCCTGGTAGTAGGCTTGGCATTAGCATCGTAGTGTGATCTGGATGAAAGTATATAGCCATTCTGTGACACATCAGCTGTATCCGATGTCATTGTATCCTTCTAAAGGTTCGAACAAGGCTTCGAATGGAAGGTCTGAACCTCACCACTTACAGTCTCTGATTGGAGTAATATTTCAAGATTCGGTGTAGTATGTGAATAGCAGAGGCTTGAGGCACTCATGATCTGATTTCGAAATGACTTCGGTCCCATATTATTGCACCAAGCTTCGGACGGGTTTTAAGCTGAAAATTTGGGTCACTAAGTTGGATTTTCATAAACTTATTGGTTGGCTTCTTTTTTCAACCAGCCTGACGCATGCAGACAAGCTTGTGATGAAGGATCTGTATTGTCCAGATCTGGATTGACTTTGATTGGGGTCCAGGTAGGTAGGTAGGTGGAGGTGGCGGTTCAATATGAACCCAAGTAGCACTAGGTTTGCATTTTTGTGTTTTTGATTGGGGTCTACAAAGTTGTACGTCCAAAAAGTTTGACCAGCAGACCTTCAGCAGAAATGCTTCAAAAATAACAATTGATCGGAGCTTCTTAGTTATGATGGCTCTACGGTTTGGAGTAAATCAATCAACAAGCGTATCTAGCCAGCTGTCTCTAGTTGCATATGTTGAGTTGTTCACGCCATCAGGAATGAGGTCGTCCTTTTCTGCGTAGTCCCTCAAGTGTGCAGTCGAAAGTTTTTTTTAAAACTGAAGCATTGGTGTTCATTCGCTCTACAAGACCAAGTCCTCTTAATCGCTGCATACGTATCTGTTTGATCCCTTATCCATGTTGCTGTACAGCTCGTGTAGTTCGTCGTTAAATCCTTTTCTACATAAAGCGTAGGACCATATGGTTGTCCTTTATAAGTTTGTTAGGAGCGTGAACAGTATAATCAGTCCTTCTATCCCAGGATTTTAGATGTTTTTCCTTTCGAGGCTGACAAGTGACGCCGACGCACTACGCGAATTGGATCTTTATCCGTTTCTTCTTGTGTGCTCTTTGCTTAGTTCCCTTCTTCCTGAGCCTATAGCTCAGATAACATGATTAGCGGTTCGCCTTCTACCCTCTCAGGATGCACTGCTTGAAAGGGACGATACATTTTCACCATCTGATCGGAGAGTCCTTGTTTTTTTTTAACAAAAATAATTCTTCCCTGTGTTATGAGCGTTCTCAGTCAGAGGTAGCTTCCCTTCTAAAGTTCTTCCCTGTTGGCGATTAAACGTGTCAGTGCCACTTTCTATGCTATGCATAGCATATTCTTCCGCTTCCAAGTTCCTGACACTCACACAGTATATGGGAAGCGGACTTCTCGTCCTTTAGAGATAGAATGCATGGATTGTGTTTTAGAAGAACCATCTTCTTAAAATGTATACTGATGCTTCTGTGCCCTGGAGACAGCAACACTTTTGATTTGAGAGCTCTACTCGTCATGCTCAGAACTTCTCTCTCAGTGCAGCCGACTTGTCTGCTTTCTCATTTTCTGAGACGTGCATTCATGGCTTACTTATCGGACATGTGCTTCACGATTGCCCAACCTAAAGTAGCAAATGACTGATACTGATACTTAATTCGACAGGTCATCCCCTTTTTGTCTCCATCGAAGCTTATGTATCATTCCAAGTTCTCCACCAGGTATGGCAGTATCGTCGTTTCAGCTTGGTATACTGAAAGTTTTGTCCTTAAACCGAGATGGCAGGCTAGACGGATCTATCCGTAAAGATGGTTAAGTCTCTGAAACCCCTATCTGGAAGTGATACTTCTTCCGCAAGAGGTCTGTGGCACCTCCGACTCTCTTCCTACCGTTCATAGACATATCGGTATCCTTAACATTCGCTTTCATCAAAATACTTCTGAAATGTCATCAGTGTTTCATCAAAAGAGGAACTAACTTGGGGCATATTTCCTCATTTTGGATGTATGTAGTCCATGACGCATTGTAAATATTGTTTGGGAGGCAATATGAGCATCCGCTTCAAAGTTATTTCCGTGAAGAAAGTCGTTGAAACTCACCTGTTCCTCTGGATTTCTCCTTCAATGTGAGACCACAAACAACAAGAAAAAAAAAAAAACATTCCTCTCTTACTCCCTGTTGGACAGGAAACGGAATTGGACGACGCAATATATTGCATTCCATTTGCATTATATCAGTACAAAACAGTTGCAATACCGAGAGGATACTCAAAGTATGCCAAACGAGCTGCTAACTGGAGTCTTCAGAATATTCCGGGGCAATTATCAGCCCCTTTGCAAACTCAATTAAGGGCATTTAAAAGTATAAATCAAATAATGACACATCCTCGAGGCGATCGTGTCCTCGTCATCGTCATCGTCATTATCATTGTCATTATTATCGTCGTCATCGTCTTCGTCTTGTGCTGCATCATCTGTTCTTCCTACTCATTGATTCCGCTTGTGGTTTTTGTTTTTTTTTTCTACATCCTTTCGCTGAGATTGATCTGGTCTGGACCGTGAAGGATGGAGGATCCATCCATCCCATCGAGTCAACATTATTTACAGTGCTATGCGTTACATGAATTGTGTCCACGAAGTGCCACCAACCATTGCCACCACCATGGAGCTCCCGTGGAGCGTGTACAAGCGAAAACTGTACATAGCACCGTGCATCGTAGAAATTGTTCTCTGTCCACGTTTTTCCTTCTATCGCAAACCCTGGTGCCGCATCACACAAAGAAGCTTACACCGGCTCAATGGCATACAATTATCACAGGACCATCATCAAGCATCATCCAATCTGGAGCCATGGCTCGAGGCTAGTGATGAAAATAAGACCACGACCGGACGTTATGTGTATGCAGCGCGCAGACGAAGACGAACTTCTCTCTCTGGACCCGAAAGGCTCCGACGATTCTGATGCTGATGCTGATGCTGATGACTCTTGGTGCAGCGGTTGATGCGCGCGGCAACAATTAACTAGACAGGCGCGTCTAGTGAGCTGAGATATGAGTGTGTGCTTGGTGTTGAAAAGTAAAGAAGCTTTAATAAATTACCGCTGTATTAAACTGAATAATTGCGTCTGCTGCTTATTTACGAGTGCGGCCATCGCCGTGACCATATATAACTCGACCCAGCTAGATGCCTGTAGCCCGGGGGGATCCAGTTGGACTTGCGCTTGACTTGTGAGTTTTACTTTTGTGCAATTTGTCCGCGAAGAGATAGAGAGAAAGAGAGAGATGATTGACTCTAATTGCGAATGACGGATATTTGTGTAACGAAGTATTGCGTGAAAGTTGTTCTGTTTCGTTGTTAATAAATCGAGTGTCTACCTGTCTGTGACTGACACCTTAACGTAGGTGTGGATGTCGGTTTGATTCAAAAGACCATCAGTCACTGCTGCTTGTGGATGAACTGAGAAGAGTGGGACTGGGATTAGCTTCTTGCATCGTGGTTATGGAATGCACAGGGGGCACTAAAAGCTAACGAAGTCGAGGGTATGGATCTCATAGAGACTCGTGCCTTAAAACGCGTAGAATTGCGTCAAAACCTAAAGATCTCATGTTCTGTGCTGTGCGTCTGTGAAAAAGGCGTCGAAACCATGACTCACAATCGATAAGATGACCTCGTGGAGATCTAGCAAGGGTATTATAGAATTAGCCACGGAACACCTCTTAAAACTCAGCCATCAGACCTGGTTAGGTAAAAAAAAAAATCCATGAAAGGGATGCCACTGGGAAGAGTACATTTACCACTGCTTTTGCTGCTTATCATCGAGATGATGCTACCTATCAGTAATCAAATGGAATCATCGTTGACAGAGCTATAGACGTGAGTAAGTCCCTCAAGGATAGAGCCCGTCCTCTTAGAATAAACAAGACCCACAATCTAACTCTCAATTGAGGCGAAATATCTAGGAACAGGGCCCCTACTCTGTATTGCGATTCTAAAGTTCGGATCGTTCGAATGCGGACTTTTGTATGGATTTTATGAATTGCGTTTCAAAATGCCCATACAAAATTTCCGCTTTGGAACGATCCGAACTTTAGAATCACAATACAGAGTAAGGGTCCAGTTGTCGTTCCTTCTCTCTTTAGGAAATACCCGGTGAATTGGACACGATTCTTCATTATCACCATCGGAACTTGTTCATCACTGGCTCTGCAGTAAGCAAAGCTCGCAGACTGTTCGAATCCACTATGTGGCAGCAGACCGATACAAGATACGAGAACTGAAAGCTTCACAGCAACATCCGATCCAGGTTTTGACAAAGCAGTCAACCAAAGTATGACGTGATCATGACGCTATATTCCTAAGCAATGATATGGGTCCAAAAGTAAGTTCTAAAACAGGAGTCTTTCAAACTAGGCTGAAATCTTTGCGAACTCTTTCCGAGAACAAATCCTCCATATCAACTTCATAACATCTCGTACGAGGGCTAAAGTTTGGAAGTCTTCTGCTTCTGGAAAGATTTAGACGCGATTTTGAACGTGATTTTGGATCCGATGAAATCTGCAGGCGTTGTGGAGACAAAGAATTTCAAAGTCAGAAGTTAGGTAGATGACGGATGTCCTTTGGCGTTAGTCACTCCTCACGTGGATCTATTGTGGCAGTACTCATTTGACCTTGAGAATCTTTAAATGAACCAAAACCACTCAGAGATCTGAATCTAGATCTGAAGAAGTCTTTCACCTCACTGTTGCAGGTCAGCCCAGCACATTGGACGAGTAGATGTCTCCATGCAGCTGAAGTCATTGTGTAATACCATGAGACAAAGACTAACTTGGATCCCTGGTGGGTCCATTGTACTCGTCAAGGGAACCTATGATGAGACGGTTTATTTGTAATCCTTGTAAGGGATAGGAATTTCAGAAGTTTCCTTAAATCAGCGATCTAAAAGTCCTCTTGGCCACAGAAGAAGCTACTACCAAAAGTACTCAATCTTCTAGTAGCTAGTATGGAAAACTGGCAGACCGGGTGTCGTACGGTCTCTATTTCAAGTCGTTCTGCGTTAACAACTATTGCACAGTGTCCTGAGAAGACATCATACAATTGTTGGAATACTTTTCATTGATGGCTTGTCAATGGGATCTGTCTATTACACATATGTATATCTAGAATTACACTGTGTTAATCGGCGCTAATCAGCTTTCATACAACGGGCTGGATACACAGTAGTTCCCCGACCCTTTCCTAGCAAGCTCATTCGTATGAAGCGCACTAGATAGATAGGTGTATTGCGGGACTCATTTGGGCTCAGAGCCTATTGTGATGTTGAAATGCACTTTATGGGTATCAATAGTAGAATGTCCAGTGAGGGTGCTAGAGATCACTCGTGGATTTTTCGACTCAAGACCGCTCACAATGTCTTTGCAGCTGTGATACTAAGAATACATTTGGATCCATTGCGTATAACTTTATGGCTTCACCGTCGATTCTCTTTTTTTAAATCTACGACAAGGAAGATAACAAGAGGAGTGAAATGTCGTTCGGTTTCTTGGCATGCTCATCCGGTTTTTGAAGCCATTTTCAGGTACTGCTTGTTAAACTTTTCTAGTCCTGATTTGACTGGCATTGAGTCAAGAGTCTTAACTGCTGCTTGGTCGTCTGTGTGCACAATTAAGACTTTCTTGACAGTGATAACTGTTTTGGTAATTTTCACAGCCTCTACAGTTTGTTTGCTTATAATTTTGGCTTGATCCTGTACTGACATCCATTTTGCAAGTCCTAGTGTAGAACGCCAGTTATTAATCTCTTTTAGTAATCCTTCGATTGAGGATTAGAGCCGGAGTCATATAGTCCTTTCGTAGCACGTAGCACAAATTTGGAGCCACTTCCTGCTGAAGACAAACTTTCTTAGTCTGAAAGCCGTCTTACCGTAGTAGTGCTACTGTCGATCTTAGGGATATTGGTAACCCAACTCAGGCTACTCTTGGTATTTTTTTTTTCAACAGAGCCTTCCACCTGTCCATCGGCGTTCTAAGAATATATTTCACAACCCGTACCGGCTTGAAACCCAGGCTGTGACTAAATGAAAGCTACAAATGCCTTTTAAATTAGATCATCGGTGTTCCCTTCCAATAGGAATCGACATCTCCCACTGTACACTCCCGAGGATAACTACGAATACCTCTCTCTCACCGTTTCTAAGAATATGACCACCTAAGTTAACGAGGTTCTTGCCTTCTGGTATCCCCACTAAGTGCCCACAAAATATGCAAAATACTAAACATAGTTTTTTCTGTTCACGATAATGTGCCTACATGTCCGCCACCTATACCAAGACACTGTAAGCCAAAAGGATCTCTGTTTACGGAACAAATTAGTGCGGAACTGTAAGAATCGTTCAACAAGGTGCTAATCGTAGTTTTGTCTTCAACGATTTTTTCTTTCTTTTTGGTTACGCAGCAAAGTAAATGTTTCCTCACATCGCATGGCGGTGGTCCAAGTCGCAGTCCAATCTTGTTCCCAGCATTTACCAAGTGCATATGTCACATCGTATCGCACTCAACCCGCGCTGTAATCCCATATACAAATCATTTGTGTCCATCATCGTCTTTGGAGAGCGCACACTGCTGGTACTTGTACGCGTGAGTTCAGATCTTCTCCCGTCCGTCCGTCTGTCCGGATGGTTTGTTTGTTTATTTGCTCGCTACAATTCAGGTATATAATAGGTATTCTTTCCGCTTTTGTTTGAGTGCGCGGACCAGCGTTTAGTCCGGCCGTCCGGCACTGCACAAGTCGAAGCCGTAAAACTAAAAAATCACTTAATGTATCGCGCCATCACTTGTTTCGGTTAATGACAAAGACCAATATTTTCTTCCTGTGACATTCTTGCTGGTCTCGAGGTCTAATTGCGTTTGTTTCTTCTTTGCTTCTTCCCCCAAAATGCGGTGTTTCTTTGCTTAAAGAAGATATAGACAGACAGACAGACTGACAGAAAGCGCATAAGTCTAACTTAGTTGAGATCTGCTAATGTAAAGCCTCAACATTCCACGGACAAAGATTGTACAGATTCGAGACATAGGAAGTTGAATTTCAAATGCGGAAGATGACGGATTAACATTTATGAGATGCAGATTGAAGATTCTCTGACGATAGCTCGAGATGAGATTGAAGGTGTTCTAAGGTTGGTTGGTAGAGCCTACTGCTAAACAAATTCTATACGGCATCGTGGCGTCGTCGGTCGTAATGAGCGTATGTTTGACAGATTTGTTTGCTCTGAAACATACGCGCTACTGTTTGAGAAGCTTTCACTGTACACGAGATACTAACACGTTTGAGGGCCTTATTGCTTCTGGTAAATTGGAAGCTATCAGCGGTTCCAGTAGTCATTCTGTGCTGTGAATGACTTGGAGTAAAAGACGGGCCGGGCATACTCTACTGGCGCTCTCAGACTCAAAGCTTGCTACAAGGTAGAGAACACCATTTCGTAGAAGGACAAGTAGGAGCTGCAGTGTTGAAGGGCTTATACATCGTCAGTGGGCACCAAATATCTGAGCAAAAGAAGGACAATCCAATAGAAAGTGTTTCGCTGTATTGTCACCGACTCCATAGGCGTCTGTAAATTGTGTAGGCGCTTACGATCAACAGACTTAGGTGCTTGGAGAAAGCATTGTGGTCCGTTAGAACGCAAGTAAGTCGTCCGCAGTCTTTTCGCTAAGAAGTAGCAACGGATTTCTTTCAGAAATCGGGACAGATTCGAAGGTCATGCCACCACCAATTAAATGGAAGCCCTAATCGAAAACGCTGTCAAGCTCAACGTTTCAGTTCTGAGAAATCCTTTTCAGGACCCCGTTCCCTTTCTTATTACTTTTTTGGAACTTAAAGAAGATTTAGTGAGTTCAGCCTTTTGAGGTAGTTTATCCCCGAAAAGTGGTTAAAGCGTAGAGCAAGATTGTCTTTGTAGAAGCAGGACCTTCGATTTTTCCACTAGGGATGTAGAAATGTTGTCGCATTTCACGAATACGCCGAAGCGAGACCCTTGTTTAGTCTTGAACGACTGCTTTTCGTGCCAGGCTTAGACCCTGACTGAAGCCAATCTTGAAGTCGACTTTAAATTTATACAGAAGCCGTAATTTTGGTGCCATTGCATCAGACTGTATACCAATGATACGGTGGTATGTATAGATTCCATCAACTCAGAGGACCAAGAGCCATCCATGGAGCTACTTAATCGACTTAACATAAGGTGGCTACAATAGACATACTATCAAAAGCTATCTCCTGTGACCGATGCTGATTGTAACAAATTATTGCCCCGAAGAGGTCCATCTCCTAAGGAGCACTCACTAAAGAGAATTGCTGTCAAGCTCAAGCTAAGCAGGGGACCCTTTAGCTTCTCCTCTTGCTAAGTCGGACAGATGGAAAGATTTGGAAATATGTGACAGCGAGTGTATAGGCAGCTGTGATGTCCGCTCTTTAATTCTCTAATGGTGGGAAGTCAGAGGCATTAGTCTTTCCTGATCCTTAGTTTCGGTCTTTGGTATTGTGTTTAGAAAGCTTCCAAGATCGTTAAGAATGATTCAGCATTCAATTTTTTTAAGTCTCACTGTGGATGCGATGTACATGATTGATTAGCTCCTGTTGTGTTGATTACGAATTACGGGATAACGGTCCCTATTATGCCGATATAGACTGTTGGGTAGGTTGAATAGGTGCATCTCGTATGAAGTAGCCTTCACTCGGATCTCTACGGATCCATTGTGTTCCTCTATCGTGGAATGTCCAGTCTGAAGGAGAAGAGAAAAAAGAAAGGTCTGAGTTAGTTTGTTGGCGCTCTTTCGGCCTCCCTTAACTATCCCGAATTGGTAATGAATTTTAGAATGGTTTTTGGTTCTAAGACAGGTAGCCCAGGTTTTTGAAAAAGTATTCACCAAGGGGCGTCTTTCTTGTTATGATAGGCTGGGACATTTGCATAGGAAGTGAGCTCTGCATAAGTCGTCTGTGCTTAAACGCTGGGAGACTGCTTCATCTCTCGCTAGCTTGTCTTTGAAAGTCAAGTGCTATGCTAGACTTGACGAGTGTTAGGGAGGCAGAACTGAAAGGTCCTGTTCTGAACCCTTCCTAGTTAACTCATCTGCCAACACTCACAAGAGTGTTAAGTTGTGGTTTACTGTGAAAGTTTTGAGATCGTCATGACAAAGTTTTATAAGTTTTGACGGCCTTCCAAGACCGTTGCTTGATTTCTACAGTCTAGATTTTACTTACAGCTATCCACCATACTAGCACCTCGTATTAAAGAAGAGAACGTTCCACTGCTGTGTTTCTTTGCTTGGCCAAAACTACTGGGTCTAAACTTCCCAAAGTCTAGAATGAAATTGATGCTCAGAGAGCATCTTCCATCAAAAGCAGGCCAACCTTTGGACTCATTCGGAAGCCTATTTAGTCCTTTATACGATAAAGACGAACTAACAAAAGTGTAGGAGACAAATGGAATCAAGCATCGAGTGAACGAGAGTTCTACAATCGGGTTCGAGACTAGGTCTAAGTCTCATTTTCGAAAAAGGAAGCGATCATGGTTGACATGAAACACTATTCGGTAGGTTTCTCCGCCACGGGCAATTCAGGAGCTCATTGAGAAAGATCGTTTTGAAGAAGGATTAGAGTAGGTCGCCTCAAAAAAGATCTAAGGATCTACCGGTGGCACTTAGATCCTGTGTTTAAAAATAGTTTTCACTCCCGCGAGTGTTTAAACCAATTAAAAAAAATGCATTCAATTCATCAAGTGCCCCTAAGGCAGGTACACATACGTATGTACACACCAGGAATAACCACCTCAAAAGAGGTAAAACACCAACCAGAAGAGGACAAGAGAACAAGAATGCAACGAACAAGACAACATTTAATAATAAAACAAACAAAGTTTCCGCTCTACAAAGCGCATCACACATTTTCCAGATGAAGCTCCTCTCTGTCAAGAGGTCAAGAGGATTAGATGCCCGAATAAACAAAAAAAAAAAAAAAAACATGAAGAGACGGACAACGATAAAGAACAGATTTGTCCATGTCATGCCCATTCTTCGACAACGATTATGATTATGTTGTGTGTGCGTGTGTTGTTGTTCTGCTGTGCGCCCTGCAATCTCTAGTGTTGGCCCAATCACTTAACGCTCATCAGAGAGGAGCACTCCTTCTTCTGGTTCTTCTGTGTGCACAACACGGTTGGTTATCATCATCATTATCATCATCTCGTGGTAATGTGTGCACAGGTAACTTCTGCGAGAGGAGAGTCCACAAAGTGTGAGATATCCGCTGAGCCAGGTCGATCTCATCTCAAAAAAAAAAAAAATAAACACACTATCAAAATGATTTCGCCGCGTATAGCTACAAGTACAGCTATAACACACACATGGGGAAATACTTGTAGAAATGGAAATCTAACCTAAAATTTAGAGCATCATTGTTGTTGGTCGCATATCCGTTGGATTGGGCTCAAATTGTGTGTTGAATTGATGTCTGACGCCCGGTACCGGTACCCTTTTGTTGTTTAAACACTCACACAGGGGCGCGCGCACACGCAAACAACAGGTATGCCTGCATCTCTCTCTCTGGCCCAGGAGACACTACATAGAGCACACAATAATCATCAAAAGCTACCGCTGAGTAAACCCATGGCCATGCCCGGAGACCCCCTGCTGACCCGACACAGAGCTGGGCACAAAATCGACAAAAATAAATCACCTAAAAATTAGGTTCCTAACCTTCCATGGCACGGATGACGAGATGACGCACGAAGCAACAACAAAACGACGACGCGTTTCAGAACTCTCTATCTGAAATCGCATCGCATTTGGACCGCTATTGTGCAAAAAAAAAAAAAAAACGTACACGGCTACAACAATAGCCGGGAAGGTGGGCAATTGATTGCTATAAAATAATCTTTTTAATTTTTATGTCAGACCAGGAGGAGGAGGAGTATCCCTGGACGGACAACAGAGAGGAGAGAAAAAAAAATAAAAATTGACTGCCATTATGGGAAATTTGTTGCAACGCAGCGATGGGGCACGGCAATGGCGAACCGGCTGCGGCTGCGCACACACAGTGAGTGTATAACAAAACGCCTCTTGTGATATGTGCCTTTGTTTGTGGTCAGACCAGGCCAGGCGGTGGCTCCAGCGATGACCTTATCCATCACACTCGATTCGAGCATTCGAATTAAATTGATCTTCAATATACCACCCTTGAGATCAGACCTTTGGTCGGATCACTCTCTCTCCCTTTCTGTGTGTGTGTGTGTTTTAATGTTGATGTACGCTCTTAAGGATGCCATATCAGAGGTGATGCTACCAGTTGAGACTTTGATGTTCATTTAATTGCATTTAGGCAATGATCGTGTCGGAATGGCGCTAAGTTTCACATCCTATCGTGTTATATGCTGTCTTGTGTAACGACTTACTTTTGGTATTGGATTTTGCGGAGGTGTGTGGGTCGATAAGGATATAGAATCTCTTGATGTCGATACTGGAGATACTTTTGATTCATTTGGCAATCATGCAACTGTTTTGCTTTGACCTAAGCAAGACGGTGGGACACAACTTTGGCATTCCAAGTCCTACACTAACCCTTCAAGGATATGCAAATGGCATTTCGTTCCTAATCGGCAAAACAATCACGGATCAGCTAGTTGCTGATAGAAACAAACAAATGGACGTTCATGTCTTACTTACTTGATTATGTAGGTGGCGGTTTAGTTTGGGATGAACCTGGCCCTAAAAGAACAAGCCTCTTCAGTTATCCCCTTCCTTAGCTTCCTTGCCTTTAGTTGCGTATTCCAAATTGGCTGAGTTCTCCTTCTACTTATGTACACCACATAGCTTCCTCTACTGCGTTGTCTAACCGTGTTGAATTCGAAGACATTGTGGGCTGGCAGGACCGTTGACGTCCATTGGCGTCCTGCAGAAATCGTTGCATACAATTTCCAAACGCTGAGCCTGCGTACTGTTAGGACATTGGTTCCTTTCGAGAGCTGGGTCTCTTTTAGGTCGAAGCAACGCTTTTGCTCTCTTCGGATTGAGGGCAACCCAGATAAGCCTAGTTAAGATGTTGCCATCTCTGATTTAGTTTCGGATTGGTAAATCAGTTACACTTGACATGCTCAAGCATTCTATTGTCTGTACCTTGAGAACCTTGTCTGGCTAATTCATCAATCAGTTACCAAAAGAATGTGACGTTGTGCTGGTTACCGATCTCGTAAAGAGACACGCGGTAATCCTTCATTATCCTAGATTTTGTTACGTTTGATACAAGAGATCTAATCGGAGCTTGGCCGTCGATATAAATCACAATATCTGTGCGTGATACTGGGTTAATCTTCAGCTACAGTACCTTACTGCCTCGAACTTATAGTTGTCCACTATGACATTTCAACCGATTCGAGGATGTTGGGTGTGACTTGCCGTTGACATTAAGCACCTACTTGGGTAAACTACAATCTACCAATTATGTCAATACCATCTGACTACGTAAGTAGTTACACAGACTTTTGAAAGATTATGACTCTGGGGTTGGCTTGTGAGTTTTCGGCAATCCTTTCAAGTATGATGTTAAAGAAGTAACACTGCAGCGCATCACCTTGTCTAAATCCTTTTTTGAATAAAAGGTCTCAGTGAGATCGCTATAAATCGTTATGGACCAGCTGGTGTTCTCCATCTTCATCATGCACAGTTGAAGGAGTTTGGAAGGGATGCTTAAACTAGACATGGAGGCGTCTGTAGTTGGCACACCTAGGTTAGGTTAGGTTACGTAAGAGTTGCAGATTCAACCTCACTTAACACATGGATCTGCAGTTCACCAGAAATACTACCCGCAGAACCAGCCTGAGCTTACTATGAAGCGCTGGAGGCTTCCTATGCTGATGTCAGTCAGTCCACTTAGGTTGTGAAAAAGAAGCTGGCTCCTAAGTATGAAAGGGCCGAACATGTACAAAGAAGGTAGAGAATCGCCTCTTCCTCCTCCTCGTTCATTCAGCTTCTGCAAAAGTCGTTGTAGGGGAGGCCCAGCCTATAGGCGAGCTTGCCGATGGTGCAGTGTCCCGTTATGACACCTACGAAGGTGCTTATTAGCAATCTTTTCCGTCTGATGAGACAGTGAGAACGTTTGAGACCACCTAAGAGGGTTTCCTTTTTTGTGGATCGGGCAAACGATGCTAAGTTTTATAGAATCGTAGAAAGGAGCACGTCTGGAAAGCCGTCTTCGTCTTTAAAAGTTTCTGTACTTCTGTTTAACTAAAGTTGATCATTGACAAATTTTTAAAGTCCAATCAATATTTAAATCCTTTAAGTTCAGCTCCTTAACCATTTATATAATGAATTTGATAATCCTTTGTCCATTTGTCCATATCCTCCCGACATTCTTATTATCCTTTGTTGAACAACGCCATTGTATTTCACAAGTATTTGTGAAAAGTCAACTATATACCAGCTACACAAGGATACAAGGTGTAAATAAATATTTGATCAAACCTTTCAAAGTGTGCTGATGATTTACATACTCATACCTACCTGACTGTGAATAAGGATCACAAAAAAGTGTTTGCTTAACACAAGAGAGTAAATATGATTTCATTGAAGGATTTAACATGTCCATGTTGCTTTTATATTCAGTGGACAGGATATTAAAACTCTTCAACGCAGCGTCAAACTCTTGTGATAAATGAAAGTTCCCCCCTCAATCATGTTACCAATTAACGAATCCCAATGTCCACCTGGATTTCTAGTTCCATTGTTCATTATTCGTTGGGCCAATGAAAGGACAAACGAAAGCTGCTCATTTACTTTCTATTTATAAGCAATTACACATTCGGTCTACATTTACCCAAAATCGAGACCATACGCATCCTTCATGCAGTTTGCATTGTCATTTTGCACATTTCATGATATACGACATACGTACCTTTGATCCTTGACTTGTGACCGACTACCATTCACCAAGGAACGCAGCTTATCTTTACTTATAATCGTTCAATAACACAACTCCTCTGATTGTGCTTGTGAACTCTCGACAAAACCAATAGCTTACCGTTAAATGGCTTATTTGGTCGTTGAAGCAGTTTCCAGGGAACACTCCATTGTTGTGAATCTATGTGTTATGGTGTTTGCAACCTGTTGTTGCTCCTTTACACCTTTTTTTTGTGAATAGTTTTGCCTGCCAAGTGTTGAATTATCCTTTGGGCTGGTTAACCGTTTTTTTGTTATTATTACAGATTTATTTACAAAATCCGCTTGTCAATTGTTATAACTGTGGTGTTTTTGTTTCCACAGGATTCAGAAGTTCTTCTTTCAATGGATAATCCGCTTGAATATGGAAGCATTATAACATATTTTTGAAAGGACAAGGTAAGATTTGAATGTAAGTTATGCTAATCTGTGTAAGGGTACATACTTGTACTGATGTATGGATGATGTAGAACAGAAGAATCCTTGAAAATGGCATAACCAATGGGAAGTAAATGTGTTGACGTTTTGATAAGTACAGTGTTTCGTGTGCTGTGTCCTTGTGCTAAACATTTCAAGGATCAGATTGAAGGGAGATCAATTATATTGTGCACGTAAGAATGAATGTTTCAGAGGCGAAGTTTTGAACAAATGTCTGACGAGTTAACCCTTTGCTCGAGTACACTGGAAACTCTCAAGTAATCATCTTCTCTCTTCCTATGTCCTGTGCCTTTCGTTAGAGTATAGGCCTTCTGTTTATTTCCTCCGCAGGTTCCGGTTCCTTGCAATTACTTTCAGTTCATTCCACGATCTTTCGGTTTCCTGCACCTCTTTCCAGCAGTGTCCGCTTCCATATAATTTTTAGTTGTCCAGGGTGGTGAATCGGTCTATTCCAAGGCTTAGCGGCAAATCCCTCCCGGGTCTGTACGTAGTCTATGTCCAATCAATCGCCATTTTCAGAAATTAATTGCGATTGCAACGGGCTTCTGAGACATCTTCATTTGTGAACGGGTACCTTATTCCCAAAAAGCGTCTAGAGCAGACGTGTTGATCTTGCGCTTTGGTAGCAGCTTGGCTGTCTGACATGATTGTAACTTCGGTCTCTCTTGTGTTTTTTTTTTATCCGAGTTTCTCCTTCTCAGCACGGATCCCCACGTACCAGAGACAACACACAACACAACACCGATACCCAGTAATTATGCTCGGCTGGTGCGCAGACCAAGTTCTACGGCTGTAGACAGAGATCCTTCCATGCTACTGCGATCTAGTCACAATTTTTCTTTCACTTTTGTTAATCAGAGTTCCACCCACTGACGTCTCTCATGAGCTCGCAAGAAGGAAGTTATGCACATGCATCACAAGGCGAATGGAAAATTAGTGGGATTTACACCACTCAGGACGATGGGGGATAGAATTCACTCCGATCGCCCCTAACACTCGTTGTTGTCGTTCCATAACGCTCGTATGAATATACATTTTCTAATTTTTACGTTTTCAGTGCTGCGCTAATTCGAAGGGCTTTCGTCTTGTCAATTTACTAACAAGTGGGGTCTTGAAGCTGGAGGGCCTCAAGGTTCGTGTGATGTCGGAGCCGTCGGATGTCGGAAGTCTTTTGACTTCATTTTTTACCGGTTCCATACCCATGTCTCTGTGGAGGTCCTCATTCCGAACGCACCAGGGTGCATTAACAATTTGTCTCAATACTTTGTTTTGGAATCTTTGGATGATGTCCATGTTGCTCTGAATAGTACATCGGTCTCTCTTTTAATAATCTCTGTCAAAATTAAGTTGGGCATAACTTCCTAACGCGTGGTGGATTCCGACTTGGAAGATGCTGGTAACTGGAGGCGGTTAGCTAAGGACCAGGCTAACTGGCGAGGCTTGTTAGTTGGCGCCCAAATTCACCCCGAACTGTAGTGTCACCTAATAGAGATCTCAAGGAAGCATTCAAAAAATATCTTCAAGAAACCAAATCTAATAGTCCTCGACTCTCTTGGCACTTCATCCCTCCTGGTGCCCCTCATATGGGCGGTCTCTGGGAAGCTGGAGTCTAAGGCTTCAAATCTCATTTCAAGAAAGTAGCTTGATCCGTTTATTTCATTTCAGATTCATTTCTTGGCCTCAGTTTTGTGTTGAAGGTTTTGACGAAACTGCTCTTTTGCAGTAAGGATGGTCGGTCCTTGAGTTCGATGCCCGATTCCCTCTTTTGCGAGTCTCATAACTGCTGCTTTTTCAAATATTAAGTGAAGAGATAAGAGGTTGAGGAGGCTAACGCATTCCTTGCCTATGCCAATCAATCTCTGTAATTCGTTAAGTTCTCTCTTCGTCCAAACCAGTGACCCATTAAGTGATAATTAGTTTCACGAACCACCAGTCTTGGAACCTAAAAAACATTGATTGCGGCTGGAAACTACTTCGCTATCTTTCGGTTTCATTACTGCCTTGACTATATACGAGGACTACTTTTGAACGACTTATAGAAAATTCTAAGAAAAAATATCTTAGACATTTGAAGCGAGATAATGACGGATACCGAGTTGAATTCTAAGTTTGACAACTAATTCAAAAAGTTGCCTAATTGAGTGAGATTTGCGCTCATCTTACTAATCCGAGGTGTAATTATTGTTAACAATCATTATTTACACAAACTGACACATTTATACTTAAAATATATGCACCACATACTCGTATATTATACACATCATGACCTTGCACTATTCTGTCCCTTTTGTCAACCGTCAATAAACACATAAAACATCACAACCTCCCTCGAATAAAATCAATAACAATTGAAAGTAACATCTCTCCGGTATAACACACAGGTAACATCCCCTATGCAGATAGAGGTTAGCTCCTGGAAATACCAGGAACGATCGCCTACTTCAGAGGACAAATGGATGAAAATGAAAACTCAAAAAAAAAGAAGAGCAACCGCAATAAAACGATAAAGCTGCCACCTTTATGACTTAATTCTATTGCTCCGGTGTCAATTGTCACTCGCTGCAGTAGGTATGATTCTACGCCTTCTTTTGTGGGCGAACAACTTTACCGACACCATAATTATTATGCAAAGATTCTCATTTAAGTCCTTGGAACGGGCGATGTTAAATATTTCCATAAACATTTTAAAAAAACTCGGATTTCCTAGAAGGTGTATCCCTTTGAGAGAGAAACAGAAAAAAAAAAAAAAAAAACTGAAAAGAAAGTGTAAACGATGTCCTTTCAATGTTGTAAGCATTTTTCGCAAATCAACTAACGCGAGTCCTGTCTTATCGTCGTCGGCTTGCACACTTTCAACTTTTATGACAGTCCCAATAAAATCATTCACGATGACTGTAAAAGTGACAGTGTAGATATTTAAATACAAGACCATGGATAAAGCGAAACCAACCAACAAAAGAGAAGAGGAATGCTAACAAGGCAACAGAGAGAAATTAATCTCAGATTTTATCTGGCATAATAAACCGAAACAAAAAGCGGTGTTCCTAACCTTTACTCTGACTCTTGTTGCTCGGATCCTTGCCATGTAGCACGTATAATTCGGAATCAGTTCCCATGGTAACGAACCAAAACACAAAAAGCTTCATCTTTGTGTGGTGAAATATTTGTTTGTCCCAAAACATTCGGTTGAGTCTTGTTCGTTTGCGGATTATTGTATCTCACACAGCTGATAGCGCGTTTCGGTGAGACCTCAACGTCAACAGTTTGGGCACCTACTCTACAAAACGTCTAATTAAATACAAATTTGTGTTTTGTGCCCCCGGTCGTCCTCAAATACACGCCTCAAGTTCAAGACCCTTCATCACCCTTGACCTTCGTTTAGCATCCGAATCCCGAACGTTCGTTTGTGTTTTCGTCGTTTCACTGAAGCGCTCTTAATTTAATAGCGCACTCGCTTTGTTGGGGTCTTACCTGTACGCTTGTTGGTACCCCTCTTCGTTTTTTTTTTTTATATCACATTAATGGCGTCTCCTTCGTTGGTTAATGTTCTACATGGGCGTTTTGTTCGTCAGACCCTTGTCCATTTGCGCTGGTTTGTGATATTAATAAACCGCAGTTCAGATTGTTGTTGTTGGTAACATTTTTATTATCCAATAAAAGACACACATGTGTGCCTCTTTTTGTGTGTGTGTGTGTATACAGAATTAATCATCAAGACAGGAGGCATTGTGTTTCGGTGTGAACTCAATTATGTTGGATACCTTCTTTGAGTTTAAAAGTTATTCATCTGGGGCCCGTTTTGTACAGACGTTTATACTCATAATGGGTCTTTCATTGTTGGTTCGTGCTGGGTGGGTAATTGTGACGAGGTAAACGACGCAAATAAAATCATTCCTAATTGTTTAACAATAGCTGTCAGTGGCGGTCAAGACGTAGAATCGGAGACATATTTCTTCACAAGGTATCTACATTTTAGACCTATCAAGCTCTTTCATTGCGCAGCATGTCTTGAGAGTGAATTAATAGGATATTTTCAGTCTTCATAAATTTCGTGGGAAATCCTTCCTTCGTTCCATTTCGAAAGCCTACGTCCTGAAATAAGAATGTAAACTGTTTCTGAACTTCCCACCAACCTGTCGAATAGAGCACAAGTTATATCTAAATTTAGGGCTCAGTATAGATGAATGAACCTTAGGATGCATGTCCTCTTTCGCCTTGTTGTCCCAGGACTTCTACTACTATTCGCCATCGTGAGTGGTCTCTGGCAAGTTGTGTTAACTCTCTTCAACTCTTTCCCAATTGACATGAAGCCTCCTCAACTGCTCTGAGGCCTCAGTTTCTCTTAGGTTAGGTTAGGGGTAGGGGGTACATTATAATGTACATTCTTACAGTAATTCCAAAGGATCCATTATGTCTCCAATGTGGAATTATTAATTTTGATTGACTGCCCTGAACCATTCCAAGTTGAGAAGAAATTTCAGGGCGGTTTTCAATGGCTTGTCCAATGATTCGCCCAGATCATTGAAGAAGCGTTCTCCGAGGGTTGTCTTTCTGTTAATGCTGAGGTTATCCAATAGAAGGACAAATGTGACCTCCTTTACATCTACGTTGTCACAAACTTGGATCCGTTGGAACTGCCAGCAAGTTGTGACTTGTCATAATGCCTTTAAGAAGTGAGAGGTGATTTCTGTTGAATGCGATGATTCTCCTTGGGGGAGTGCTCTCCATCTTTCACTCGCGAGTTTTTAGAATTTTAAGGTGATTCTGGATTTTTGAAGTTCTAGTGGCGACGAGACTGGGCCAGGACGAAAATGAGTGCAACATTATGGTTCGCACATTGTGTAATCCAAGGGCAACTGAAAAACCGGAATGTGTTTCCACCATCACAAGGCGGATACTATAGCGGTTTAAGCTGCGCATATTGGGATGTCGATTCATCAGTGATTGGCTGGCGGTGATCCGCATTCGATATGTACAAACTTTCCGGTTGAAGACAAGGTAAAGGTGCTATTAAGAAAGATATGTATAAACGACTCTCTGGACGATGCCTACGGAGCGTGTTCGGATTATAATTTTACGAAACACATGTTAAGAAATCATTAGGCGTCTTAGTACACCAAACACCGTGGTGATATTTTGGTAGGATGCATGCACCAAATCAACGAAGTGTGGGTGGACGATGACTGGAATATCAGCTCCATATACCCCATCTAGCTTGGTGGTTGAGGCCCAGGTTCACCCCGAACTGCAGCACCGCCGAAGTAAGTAAGTATGCCGCATCTACAAGAGGGGCGACTCTATTTGTTGCTCCAACTATCGAGGCATATCCCTGCTAAATGTGGCATATAAGATCCTATCAAATGTATTGTGGGAACGTCGGAAGCCTTTCTGCCACACACTTATCGACAGATCGATGATAGACCAAATCCTTACACTAAGGCAAAACATGAACAAGACCAATGGAGCGTCGAGACTCATGACCTGTTTATCGACTTCAAAGCCGTATATGATAGCATTCATCATTTTGAACTTCACAGAGTAATGGATGAATTCGCGATTCCGGCAAAAGTGAACTGTTCTTCCGAACTTTTCCAAACATGTACCGCATTTCGGCAAGGAGATGCGCTATCATGTGATTTCAACCTCGTGCTGTAGCAGCTAGTATGCAGGGCTTGTGTCAACAAATCTGTTGAGCGGTTGGGATACTCAAACGACATTGACATTATTAGTCGTTCCCAGCGTGCCGTCGTAGAGGCTTTTACGGCATTCGAAGAACAAGCGAAACAAATTAGCCTTGAAGTAAATGACTAAACGTCCACCGACTAGGATAAAACGTCGCTCGAAGTAGTTAAGAAGTTTACCAGCCTCGGAATAAACCTCAACTCCACCGCAGAATATCTAAGTGGAGATTCGACAAAGACTTACCTCGGTTGAGTGGAACAAATGGATTTAAAACTCCTATCCCGAAAGATGAAATGCATGTTCATGCCAGTTCTGCTATATGATACCGAGTGCTGGGCAATTGGCAGGGAAAGCAAATCACAGCTCTCAGGTTCGAGGTGACAAAGTAGACCGAACCTCCGTTTAAAAGATGAAAAAAACAGCGGATGTCAGAGCGTTTGGTCTGGAGAATTGCAAATAGCGTGCCCGGGATCGAACAGGATGGAAGGCACTTTTCACTGGTCGGGAGCTCGTTAAGTAAATAAGAAAGGAAACTGATAACTGAGACTTTTAAATACAAGAGCAGTTCTTGAACTCGAGTGATTACAAAACTCTGACAAGATCTGAGTCCTTGAAAACTGAATTTCGAATGAGGTCAATCCTCAAATCAGCATCCAAAGCACACCATTTGTCAAACAAAAATCAAATTGTTCAAACAAATTACCCCCGTGTGTCCATAAATTCCCGCCCCTGATACACAAAATCCAGATTTCAACAAATATTATTCAAAACATCGCAGATGTTCATGAATCCGTTGAAAAAAACTTCAAAATCTACATATCACCACATCGAAAAGACCATCGAATGAGAACAGGTACCCATACCCAGCAGTCCAGCACAACACACTGGACGTAGAGGTAATAAAAAATAAAAGATGAGGAGCTTCTCAGGTGGCACAAAGTGATCCGCGTCTTTTGGCTTTTTACGCCTCGTTATTACCTTAGTTAGTTATTTTATTTGGCTAAAGTTGACAAAAAGTTGAATTATTATGATGTTCCCACCTCCGTGTGGAATAATCTTTTTTTCGTTTTTTATTTTATTTTTTATTTCCTTTTCTTATAAAGTTTTATTGCATTCTTCATTATTTCCCAGTTCATCGACATTTCGTGTGAGTTATTATAGCAGTTTATGTGAAACACGTTTAATAGTGTGTGCTGGCTTGGTCATAATAATAACTGTGTTTAAGTTTATTTCATTTTTTTTTTTACACAACAACCATATAAATTGTAATAAGTGTGAACATTAAATAAACGGTGTGATGTATTCTTTTTGTTAAATGAGGGGGGGTGAGGGTAATTAGTGTTTTACAAGCGGTGATATAGAAAAGAGACCTTCTACAAGTCTCCTTAACATTGCTTACATGATCCTGCGTTGTGTGAGCGATTAAAGCCTTTTATCATCAAACAGTGTGGCTTTAGGGCAGAAAAGTCCACCGCCGCAGTCCTAGACGAAAACCCGGGAATTTCAGATTGATACCTACCACATATTTTAATCAATTTAAAGACCGCGTTGTACAGCATTTGTAGAGACGAGCTAATGTCTTGTTTTGGCATCCTTCTCAAACTCGTCTGTCCATGCAGGACGATGAAGAATACGCGCTGTTCCATCAAGGTCGGAAAAGACCAAAGACCCCAACTTGACCCTTGATTTCGAAGAAGGATTTAAGCAGGATGACACACTGTTATGCGATTTCATGAACATCGTTTTTAAAAGAGTTATGCAGAACTCAAACCTCACAACCAAAATCACAATCTTTCAGAAGTCCGTGCAATTATTCGCATACGTTGACGATATTGTAGGATTGGGCTGTTCAGCGACATTACCCCTTGTAAGAAGAGTTCAAAAACAACGACAAAGATGGCTGAGACATATATGCACGTATAAAGCGAATGCGTACTATGAACTATTCCTACTAAGTTATCAAGAAGGCTCTTTGCAATACCCCATCAATATCTACTCATAAACCCTTCTCTACTCGGACTGTATTTTTGAAATTCTTTTTCTGAAACACCAGGCCATCAGAAACCCAGAAAAAACACAAAGCTGCCTACGCGTTCCTCCTCGTGACGCATCAGAGAACGCCTTCAAATGCGACGTATACCTGCTGCAGATTTTCCTGGGATTTCTGTTGGTCTGGTACTTTGGGAATATTTCTCACGAATTTGGTGGACATTTCCCGTCGCCAAGGTGTTGGTTGGAGCCTTATAACTCACAAGGCTTGTCGAAGGCTCTTCATAATTTGCAAGAAGCCTCAATACAAAATGAACTGCAAACCAACACAGCTTCCCCAAGCAGAAGAGGGGGAGTCTCAGAAGAGCCATTTAGCTGCTGCGGATTTTCTGAAATACCAGGCCACCAGAAACTCAGGAAAAGGAGCAAGCTCCTGACGCGTTACGCCCTTACACCTCAGAGAGGTGAATTATCAACATTGGAATTTATGAAATTATTTTTCTGAAACACCAGGCCACTAGAAACCCAGAAAAAGTAGCACATCAGAGCTCATTTTAGGACGGAATGGATACCTGCTGCTTTTCTGAGTTTCTGATGGCCTGCTGTTTCAGAAAAATAATTTTTTTAAATTCTAATGCTGATAATTCACCCCTCTGAGGCTGCAACGTCTTACAGCTCACTTTGTAGGGCACCTTCCGGTGAGACTCTATACCAAATATCCGTGGCTTCCGATGATCCGTTTTTGAGTTATAAGGCGGCGGAAAACATCGACCTAATTCGCTGGAAATGTTTACAAAATACCACGCCAACAGAAATCCCAGAAAAGCAGCATGTATTCATCGCGTGCCAAGCTGTCCATTAGGGTGTGTCGGGGGGTGCAAAGGCGTGACGCGTTAGCAGCTTACTGATTTTTCTGGGTTTCTGATTCTTTCCTAAGTCGTAAGTACTTTACAAATGTGGAATGATCGCCTTAGCTCGGTATCTTCTCATAACCACGTCGTCAGTATCATTTTTCAAGATTGTGAAATTCCCAAAGTGTCTTGTTAGTTCGAGTTCACAGACACACTCTTCTTTTAATTTTTATCTATCTACAGCAAATGACGAATGAAGAAGGTAAACATGTCGCCGATACACTGTGTTTAACTTCAGTCCTACTAATTAATAATGATTAACTCATTAACAGCGTGCATTCATTTCGCATTGATCATTGTCAACGGTTCTTACAACTCACTAAAAACACGTTTTTTAACTGTCATCTAAACAAGTATCCGTTAAATTCCAATCGGTTTACTTATTCAAACAAAAAATTAAATAAAATAAGCTGTGTATCTCAAATTTAACGATGCTACTCACGTTCAACAAAATCACCCCCGATAAACCGTAAAAAAAAAATAGATATTCGTTTTGTAGATACACAATCTAACTAACGAGCAAGACAAATCGAAAGTATCTAAGATTAGATTTTTTCTTTAATTAGATTTTGAAGCAAATACGTGTGAAAGTTACATACAGTGTTTTTGTTTTTTACAATCATACGGCAATAGTTACTTATGCTTAAAATGTTTTTTTTTTTTCTTTTTTTTTTTCTGTTTATATGTAACAGTGCTGTGTCACAATGAATAAATATTAAATAGCAAATAAATACGTATATACATGCTGAAAGGCATGACGAGACGTTAACCTTTGTTTTAAGAATAAATAGTTAAATATTAAAAAATTTTGATATACAAATTTTAACATGTGTATAAAGTATAAAAAAAAAAAAAATGATAATATATGTATATGTATGTATAAACTAAATAAATTAAGTTTTTATTATAAATTAAAAAAAAATAAATAAATGAAATGCAATGTAATGTAATCGTGATGAATTAAATATTAAATTAAGATACTTTGGCACAAATATAATAAATATTTAAGATTAAGCATTTGTATTGTTAAATAAAGTTAAAAAAATGTAAGCATGTATATTAACATTTGTTAAGGTTTCTTAAAAATAATATGTTTTTCGCTTAATTAAACAAATATGAATAAATTAATTTTGATAAATAGGTTTACAATGCAAATGGTTTTTTTTGTTTTTTTTGTCAACAATTATTTTTTATTGTTTGTTTTTTCCTTTTTTTTTTTTCTTTAAATATATGTATTCTATAATTGTTTATAATTTTTTGTTTATTTTTTTTTCTTTTTTTTGCAAATAAAATCGAAGGAAGGAACATTTGTACCTATTATAGTTAACATCTGTAAAGATATCTCGTTTAAAATAATACATTTTTGAAATTTCACTTGAGTTTTTTGTTATATATGTAAGTAGATTGCACACTTTTATGGGGTTTTCTACGAGCAACGTTGTAGTAACATCTTATAAACTCCTCGCATGTATCTGAGAACTTTTAAATACTCTCTGGTTGCAAGCCATTCCCTAATGACGCGGTCCTTGTTGGCATAGATAACTTCATCAAGTTCGGGAAAGGGTATCTCTAGAGCGGTCATTGCACTTTCAACCTCAGTGATGTCTAAATTACTATATCGGAATTGTTCCTCGAACAAATGGTTAATGGCATCGTGTGCCTGACGATTGTTGTCCAAATGATGCATTATTTGAGTTGCATTGGTCCTGCGATCGTCAAGAATGTCATGAAAGACTTTCTTAAGTGTCTGTAGACAGACATAGATCCTTTGGAATTCCAATGATAACTGCAAAACAAAATATGAAATTGTTTAATGAAAATATTCCTCCACTTAGGATTTTAGTTGAAGACAGTTATGGATAGGATATGCTTACCTCATTTTGGGATGGTACTCCATGGCCAATTAAACGTTGGATGGTTAATTCTTCATCACCATCAAAGTCGGCTGGTAGATCCTTTTCAATATCCATACCGTATTCAAAGTGTGCCTGATGCTTTTTCCATTCCTCGTGGACCTCTATTGGTTGCTTTTTAAATTGTGCTTGTGTCTATAAAAAAAAAAAAAAACACAAAAAATGTGTTATAAGTCTGTTCGAATGAGTCAATATTAGAAATATTTGTGACATTAAATGATCGTCTGTAGACAAGTAGGACATGAGTAATCTGATTAAAGTTCAAATTCTTTTGTCAGGTAAACAAGTTTGTGACTGTGGTGACGTTAAACGATGATGATATGGATATTTTTTTTTCAATAAAAAATGTCATGCCATCTATTGGTGTCAAGTGAAAACAACCCAAGACACGAATCCTAACAAGATAGTGCAACTTAACTTTACCAAGAAATACAAGGAGTAGCAGCTGGTGGCGGTGATGGTTCTGTTGTGCTGCTGGTGATTGTGTATCTTTTTTTTTAACGTGATTACAATTCGTGAATGGATATAAAAATGCAAATTAAAACAACCGTAACCGTTTGATAGTAGCCGACTGTGGAGACACGATCAACGATCTGTTGTATTGTTTGTTTTCTCTGCTTTTGGGTATCTCAGATATATTTTCGGCTTTTTGTTGTTGTTTGTTCTGTAGGTGCCGGTGTCGGTTTGTAGTGAAAAGATAAAAAAAATTGATTATTTTATTTTTTGTTGACTTTATGAATTGCGAAATTTCGTAGTTTATGTGTGTACTGACAAACGGGGTGGTGACAGATCACTGATCTCGTCACGTAGGTTGTACTTTTGTTTGTTGAAGGCAAACGCGCTGCTGAAGCAATGTGATGATTGCAATGGCAATTGTCATTGCTGGTTGACAGTAATGGCGTTGATCGAAGGGTTTCAATGACTGTGGATGGCATAGAAAATAAAACGCAACTTCCTGCATTCAATGAAAGAAATCCAGTGTACACTGTGAGGAAATTTATGGTTAAATGTTGGCTGGGCTTAAACCATGTCATCTATCTGTCATATGCGAAATGAGTTTGTGGCTGCACAATAGGTTAATGTAAAGTGTGACTGGATTCGCATGCGTATGTTGGCAAAAAATGGCTTAGACTATTGTATCTTTAGTGTTTACTTCAAGACATTGCTTACGTCTTTGACTGTTTCTGTTGACATCAGAAATAGTCAAAGACGTAAGCAAAACACTAAAGATACAATACTCCAGACGTCTGTCTTCTGACAGACAACAGGTTGTCAGTGAGAAGTTTATAAATTGTCAACAAGAAAGGCCACTTAACACTGATGACGTCTGGATAGATACCTGACACTCCCGGGGTAAATAGAGACTTTGTCTACCCAAACTCCGCTATTAACACTGATGATGACACCAGAGCAGAACTTACAAGAAGAATCGCTTTCATCATTTGCGGTTTCCTTGGGCTAGAGATGTCTTGTCAAGGAGAGATGTCTATTAAGGAAGCTTTATATAAGACGCTTTCATACTAGTCCTGTTACATAGGATGTAAGTATCTCCTGTCTTTTCTTAAAGAACATGCGAGTGTGGAGTTTGTAGCAGGAGATTTAATGACGAACTTTTTAGGCTGTTGAGCGAAACAAAAGTCAGCGCTTAAGATAACTAGAAAATGTAAAGCACATGAACATCAGCAGAGAATCACTCCATCTTAGGGGGAGAGCACACAATTGAAAAGGAGTCGCAATCAACTCGGGGTGGGAAACTGCAGGCAGTTAGCTGAAGATTTGGCTAGTGAAGGAGGCTGGATTCCTTGGTCGATTCCAGACTACAGCGTAGTCTAAAGTATAGTTAGTAAGATTGTGTGGCAAATTCACAAATAATGTGGAAGCCATCTATGTATACGGAATAGAAGCACCTACTCTATCTAGTTCGGACTTAAACCTTGATTTTATTGGAAGGGATTAGGGCACAGTAGAAGAAGACCTTTAGGTGGTACATGCAAGTGAAAGGGACCTCAACCAACTTGGTGTGCGAAACTGGAGGTAGCTAGCTAAAGATTGAGCTGGCTGGAGAGTTTTGTTGTTTGAGGCCCAACCCCGGACTGTAGCTTGTAGTAACTAAGTACATAGGCAAGACGGATTGAACAAAAGTAAAAATTCGGAATCAAAGCAGTAAGGGGCTCATGAAAGTTAAAGGCGGCAGAGTGTAGGTGCATCATTAAAACCAGAAGGTGTGACAGAGGCTTAAGATAGCCCACCGTTGATCCTGAAGACCTGAAATAAGAGCTCCAGGTCCAAAAGCGTGATGATATTACAACTTCTGATGACAGCTCAATGTTGAGTTGATTTAAAAAACTTTGGACTGATAAACTGGAATTGGAGCATGAAAAAGTGAAGGCAGTATTGTCTATCTCTAGACGCATCCCAGCAACAACCAGATAATGTGACAAAGAGTGAGGATAGCCTCCTGTCACACATTTTGCACTACAAAGTTTTGTTTTTCTTACCGTGTGTCGGTAATGCCTACCTGATGTCGCACACACAAGAATTCACTTGTCGCACAGCACCTCCCTAGGCTACACACTAGACACAATGCCACAATCCGAATGATTAAAAACTCTACTGTGCGACGATCGTGCGGTTATTCCGATCAACTTCCTTTCGGAAATCACCCAGACGCCGGATTTGATCAAGCGAATTATTTTTTCTTTTCATTTGTTGCCGTTTGTCTTATTCTTATTCTTGTTGTTTTGATTTATTTTGCATATTTTTCTGTCTTATTGTCGTCTGTCGCGTTATTCTTTTGTCATATTGTCCATTCCAATTCAACAAATGAAAGAAGTTATGAAAATCCTTTTGTTTCAGTCTTCACAAATAAATATATCAATGGCCATCTGTTGGCGATCATTGTAAACAATTTAATGATTGATTGTTAAATTAAGATTTTTCAAATCCTAAAATGTTAATAACTTCAATCAATCATCATGATTCATTATTGAATTAAGCACGAGAGAGAGAGAAAGAGCCCTTATGGCCGTTTAGCCATTTGTCTTCACTTTTCACGGGTAAGCTGTCTTAATGGCTAGATGATTCAGTATATCAACTTTTGACGTATGTATACATTATGTGTACTAAGAGAGTGTAAATTATAATGACTGCCGTGACACTCACTGTGGGTGTAGGTAGGTGACGAGCACGCTATAGAATCTGGCAATGAAGGGAGGTGGGCGTGTGGAAGTATTTACTTCCTTCCGATTGAGCAAATATGTAGAATTTGCGTTGGAGAATGCCTGCTTGCTTGTCGTTATTTTTTTTCTTTGTTTTCATTTTTCTTTTGCTTTTAAAGGAGAAAGTGATAATTTTTTAGCAATTATGTTAAGTGTGGTTAAATATGAACTTGCGTAGGTGGGTTTGCGTATAGTCTCTAACCATAAAGGGTGCTGATTTGTGTTTAGCAGTTTTTTTTTTTTTTTAACTGTCAGAGGTTTTTAGGTCATGAAAGGAGTGTTGAATAGTTCAATAGATCCAAAGTAAGGAGGGCAAGACAAAAAGGATATGAGACAGCTTTTGATCACTGATGATCAGAATTTTCTAGTCCTTTTTTCATATCATATCATCTGCTATTTGATTCGGATAAGCCTCGTGTCATAAAACGTTATCACGATACTAGAGGAGCATCCTGTAAATATGTGTGTATTCATTGCTGGATGGAACGAGCTTCAAAACAGGCGGAATCTACGTTAAGGTTTACAATCCAAAACCATCCAACTTTTCGCGCTTCTTCTCAAAACTGAAACTTGACAAAGAGAAGATTGAAGAGGTACTCTTTAATCATCCAAAGATCCCAAGTATCTTGGAACCATCCTCGATGTACAAATTACAATCGTTGTAGACAGTCGAACAAGGTAAGATGAAAAATAGTGTCCAACTGTAGTCAGACCCTGAATTGGTAATCCTTGCTGGATTTACAGAGAAAGTAATTTAAGGGAATCGACACAGGGAAAGGATTAGCATCAGGATCGAAGGAATTAATCAACATCGCGAGGCTACCCAGAGCTGATTGTTTTATATTTTGCTGCCAATGATCACAACTGAATGAAGGAAGAACCAGAAGACAATGACCACATATTGGGAAACAAAGTCCACATTCGTGATATCAACTTAATGGCCAACAGAGTAGGAATTGATTCTTTGAACTTCTTCTTCTACAAAAGAGATAGAAACCAGCATAGTTTTGCTTTGTGACTAGCCGAACCTTCAAATTCGTCACATGGGATGAAAGGAATAGAAGCAGAGGCTTGTTCGAACTGAGATATGATACCACAGGCTAGGGATCATTTTGTCATGCTACTGAAGGAAACGTGGACAGGAAAAATATAGAGAAACCAGGAAGCTCTTGCTCTGTTCTATGCCTAGGATAACCTTCAAATTCATTGGGATACATGGAGCCAATCAGCTTTGACGCTAGGGCAACTGATAGAAATCACCAAAGTGACTGTTCATATCTTCCAATTCTGCCATTGCTGCATGGGATAAAGACTATTTGGGAACAAATCGAGCTTGTGTAGGAAACTTGTATAAATCGACTACAAAAGAAGTAAGACATACTTCGACAAGAACTCTCCTTCTAACCTTTACTTCTGTTAAAATAAATGAAATTCGTATGAGTTCTACTCTTTTGCTGTCAAAAACCTATCATAGACAGCAACCTTCACTACAGTTTAGTTTCATTAGGCGAACAATAGATGGCATTCAAAAAATATACGATTTGTCCGGCAATATGGGTCTTGAATGGTTTAATGAATTTCCAAGTAGAAAAGTACTTCGATTCAAATTTATCTAGAACTGAAATTGTCGTTATCAACGTTATTACTTAACCCCTCTCCAAAGGCGTATTAAATAGTTCTATTCAAACACGACCTTGTAGTAGCACTTTGAACTTGTCACATCTATTCCAAGTTACATTCACTTAATCGGGACATTCATTCTCCACCATCAACCGTCCGACACTCTCAATAAACTCGAAAGTTGGCCTGATTCAGTTGAATTCCATAATGAATCATATAGTTGCCCACCGAAATACACACAATGGTGTAATATCAAAAGCAATAAAAGACAGATTGACATACCTAATTCTCACTAAAACAATTCAACAAGATTATGCCACCAGTACGTGTACCTATCTAGATGTGTTCACCTGGGAAAAAATTTGTTGTTTTTCCCCCTTGGGTAAATTCCAAACAAAAACAAGAAAAAAAAGTGTTCATGGTGATGCCCAAAGCAATTAGTTCTGACGTCAGACAAAATTATTTAACATTTTGTCAGCAACAACAAATTTCCCCCATTCAATTGAAATACATAAATAACCACGTGCTGAACGATCGTCAATTGACAACTGTCAGATAGAGGAACGGTCAACGATCGATGATCGGACAATCAACCATCTCGGATAATTAGTATTTGATATTGAATTTCATCACCATCAAAAGTGGAAAATCCAAAATTACTACTGAAAGGAAAAATAAATAGTTTTTACTAAATTCCCCAACTAATACAGCGCTCACGATCCAACAATGCATGACTCAAGCTTGATTCTTTGCAGACGCACGATAGCCACCCTTATAGAGAAAAAAAAATGCTTCTTGTCCGTCGTCTTAACCGCAGACAATTGCAAACCGACACTGACCGTCTCTCATCCTATGTATCTATGTATCTATATATCTCTTTTCTCTTTTCTCACCGCGTCCAGCTCCCTACTGACAAGTGCAACATAGAATTATGCAGATTTATTCACCATCCAACTAATCGCAGTGTGCGCGCATAGTAAATGTAAACGAGAAAATCCAAACTTACTCACTAAATTCAACAAAACACCAACAACTGCCGCGCACATGAGCAATCTTTAATCGAAACAGAAAAAAAAAAAAACAAATTAAAAGCAGATAATGGGCAACAGGCAGCCAGGCAGCAGGTTAAAGTGTTGCTGCTAATCAAAAGACCCCAGCACGAGAGCCGTCGTCGCAGTCGCGCGCAATTCCACTGACGCTATGCTGTCTAGCGTTTAGCTTCTGATTGTACCGGGAAATATCAACA
The DNA here is from genome assembly GCA_951813785.1 of Criorhina ranunculi. Classification (NCBI taxonomy): domain Eukaryota; kingdom Metazoa; phylum Arthropoda; class Insecta; order Diptera; family Syrphidae; genus Criorhina; species Criorhina ranunculi. Next base: position 27,707,341 of record OX638385.1, on the reverse strand, counting down.
GCACGCCGCGGCCGGCCCGTATCCACCGCTGCCGCCGATGAAATAATGAATGAAACGATAGTAAATGGATTTCGCGCGCTCACTCGCTATACCATACGCCTTGTATGGGTAAATTGGAGAATTTATTTTGAACGAATTTATGAATTTTCGTTCTAAATTTAGTTATCGACTATAGAATGTCACAGATACATCAAAGATACACATGTCATAGTAAGAATACTCACGTAATTATCCAATAAACCGCGAATGTATTGTGCTGCAATGCTCGCCTGTTCCATGGGTTTGTTGAGTGCATTTCTGACCCCTCTACACCTTTGCGCCTCGGGATTCTGGAGGTCTTCGGTTGACATCATTGACTGAGATATTGGGTAAGCACAAGTACGGTGGATTGTAGCGAGCCCAATGCAGATTATCACTAAGAGATTGTTGACGAATTCTATAAAGAAACACAAACAAGAGTAGAAGTTAGTATTATAAAAAAAAACACTCTTATGACATAGGTGTAGAGTTCCTTCCCCCTTCCCCGAAGGTACCACACCGTTTTTAGCATATTGTCCCGGCGCTGAGTTATTTTGTAATATACCGCACACTCTCCTCCGGATATTTTGTAATAACAACATCATAGTGTGGGCATACACTCATAATGACAAGTCCCTCTCAAAAAATAAACCAAAAAAAAAAAAACTTTTTTTTTTAATGAGAGTAGTCACCTACTTGAGAGGTAAAACAAGTTTCACATCCCAACTGCAAGTTCATGGTTAACGCCGCCCGGTCGTTGTTTGGTCAAACCCAATTGCGTGGGAATCTTATTCTATACAATGTTGTTAACCCAGTTCTGTAAAGGAGCCTCTCCCGGCATTAGAAACAAAATACACACACACACACACAAACTATATAGCTTAAGGAGACACACTCTCTTGAATTGTGAACTTTGTAACCATACACCCCCTTTAATAAATTTTCGGATCTTCTATTAAAGAATAATGACTTTTGAAGTGCTTGTCTAAAAGATTTAGACCGGATTTTGTTAAATTCAATACGAACAAAAATATATGACGTAAATGGAAACCCGTTCGATAAATAAAAGATATTTGTTCGTTGAATTTGAATTTTGTTGTACAAGGAAGTTATTCTTATTTTTTGACTTAAGAAAGTTACAATTTAATATTCGACACTGTACCCTATTGTTTATTGGAGAAAAAGAGTCTTGTTGACAGGGGGGGAAATACAGCTAGCTAGCTACTTTATGTGTGAAGACATATCAGGAACTAAATAATGTCTGTGACGTAGTTTAGACAAGGTACTTCAGGTTTAAAGTTGATTTGGAAAGTAACCGACGACGCATACAGAAGCTATTATGTATGCAAAGTTTGGAGATCCTGGTTTAAAAATAGATAAGCTATTTATACATTTTTTTGGTTACGTATGATGAAGTGGGAAAAGATTTATTAATCATTTATGTCTTATGGTTAGTCATTGTGAATGGAGAGGTAAAGATTTGTATCTGAAGGTGTTCCCTTACTAAGAATGATGTCATTAAGAAAGCTGACATCCTTTTGCTATCACAAGTGTTGGGCAAAGGGAAATATCCACCAATGTTGACGCTAAGGCAACAAGTGACAAGTCAATTTGGATCATATTCAGGTTCGTTTCACAGCATTTTCCATGATTTTTCTTAAAACTTCTGGTGATCGACTTGTTCTCGCCCCAAAGAAGCAAGTCTGTCAGGGTTGAATCGAGCGATTTTGCGAGATCAAGTGACCGGGAAACTCTTGCTTTAAAATGTCCACTGTCGTTCGTGCTGTGTGCGCGGTTGTACCGTCCTTCTGGAACTACATGTTCTCCAAATCCTATTCGTCTATTTGCGGGAACAAGAAGTCCTCGATCATGGTTCTATAGGGCTCACCAGTCACAGTAATAGTATTGCCGACCCCGTCCTCGAACAAATATGGGCTAATCACCTAGTCCAAACATTAACTGAGAGAGGATCTGCATAACACGCGGACACGCTTAAGTGTAAATGCACCTCGTCGCTCATCCTCATCGCCGTCCAGGTTAAGGAGGGCTTGGCTTTAATTTGCACGCGATTGACAATCACGAATATTTCACGTCATTCGCCACAATTTGCCATAAAGATCGTTTATTGTTGCCCAATTGAGTTGCCCACCATCTGGTTGCTGTTAAAGGGTCCTTCAGGATATCTGCGGTTGCAGCAGCGATATTGTCGACCAAATAGCCGCTCTAGATCTGGCCACGTCTCCTACTGCTCCAGTCTTCTCGAGGCGAGCGGCTTAATGTCGTTGTCCAATTGGTGCCACACGATCACGAAATCGACGACGAAATTCACGTTGAGCCAAAACTACGGTCTGATCACTTATTTGCCAACTTATGTGATTTGCCCCCTTATTCCAATAGGAAGCATAAGTAGTAAATAACCATCACAGTCAAGTCCTTTATCTACCAAACACCTTGTGTTCAAGATCACTTCAGTACTTTTCAAATTATAAGGAAACAAACAAACAAATGTCTGCAGACAGATTCCACAGCATTGGTCTTGTCCATTGCCCTTTACATTCACTATGACATTCCTGTTGCTCAAATGTTAGAAATTTCATTGACCAAATGAATTAAGAAAATTTGTTTAAACACTCGGTATGCCTTGGTTCCTTCCGCATAGCTAAAGCTTTCTACAAAAAACAACTAAAACCCTTCCACCTGGTTGTAACACACATACAATATCTCTCCTCTTGTTAACATTTCTCCAACAACCAGTTAAGCCACAAATGAATGTGTTGTAATTAAGAGTTGTTAACTAGTGTGTTTGATTTCCAAACGCCACACAAGTAGAATTCCCTTCGCATAGATGAACCACCAACCGTCCGTCAAGTGGTAAAGGAGTCCAAGTAAGCCCACCAACTTAGCCATCAGTTCAGACTTAATTACATAAGTACGCATCGCACTTTAAATTGGTGCGCGCACTTGAAACACACAAGAAGCAAAACTTCTACCTCACAGTGCACATAGTTGTGTCTGAGCAATTCTTGTATCTTGTATCTTTTCGAAATATTTGCGCTTGTTCATCTCGTCGAAAATTGTTAAGCGACTTAATGTCGGGTCGGCTACGTGTGTGTTGGCGAAAAACTTTATTTTTCATTCATGAACTATACAACTAACTCAGTGTAGATATGTAAGGAATTTTTTAAATAGACCTCTCCAGACGATATACTGGAACGAGATAGCAAGAGTATGACTGGGAAAATTCAAGTTCAAGGCATACACAGCGCGCTAAGTAAAATGTTGTTTCTCAACCTTGTGCAGTAAAACAGTGCAAGCGGGACTTTTGTAGTCTACATACTCGTTATAATTTAGACACAAATATCTGTGAGATGTTGATCCCTATTGTGGAACGTGATGATATCCTGGTCTTCATTTCATACTACTATGTGTGTGTGGTAGACAAAAAATGATGATGATGATGATATTCAGGGCAACTACATACGGTGGAAAAAAGTTTCTCCCTTACAAGATGCTAGCATAGATACTTTTATTCGTATTTTTCTTCAACTTGTTATAATAATAGCCTTTGGTCTTGTTTTGTTTTGTTCTTTACCTTCAGTCCTTTTCCGGGCAGTTCCATTTTTAATTGGACCTAAGTCGTACAAAAGGGATATACGAGCACTGGTACTTTGTCTATAGATACGACACTCAATGAGGGTGTGTGTGTTTATTTTTAGGTGACTATACACATGCGGGTGTAATTAATAAATCTTTTCGTTCCAATTAGACGTTGATTAACTGATGCGAATGATTCGATTCAATAAGCGATACACTTTGGATGTATTCTCTTGTGTTCTTATTGCGATTCGAGTGTGGGATACAAATTTTAGAAATTCTACGAATTAGTCTACTTCTTGTACTCAATGTTAGAGTCCATCGTCCATTGGTTACATAATTACATCCTGGAAGGCTTAAAATGTTTCTAGACTTACTTCGTGCGAATATTAAGGATGATCCTGCGAAGATATTACTATTTTTCACCTCTTATTTCCGTCAACTGATGCTTACTTGATACTGACGGCTGTTAGTGACAAGTCAAATATTTGAAGAAATATGTAGTAAACCGAGCGTTGCTTCTTTTCAGGGTCGTCAGAGACTTTGAGTTTACACAGGGAAGACACAAAATGAGTCTTTTGAGTTAAGGCTCTGGTCCATTCCCAACAGTAGCACGAAGAGAGAACAGTTTTTTTTTCCCCGTCAATTATCGAATTGTGGCGAAATCTTAAGCAATTCATGCAACACCCGTGCATCTTCAACATTGTGAAAGTCCTAATCTGTCAACAGACCTCAACTTGACAAATTTTTTTATAAACTTGATTCCCCGTCACTATAAAATCTGGTTAACCCAGGAGCCGTTAAGTGTGACTAGAAGCAGTTGGAAACTGACTTTCATCTTCATTAACAACCCACAGCGAGCCCACCATTCACCCATTGTTTTAGGGTGAAGCCAATCCTCCAGAAATTTAAGAGGATTTCATAAGGCGGTGTCCATAGGCCTTTTTTTCTTCGGAGAATGAACATGGCAGGACCCTAAGTGTACAACAAAGAGAGGTGAACGATATGCCTGTTGGTCGTTTTTGCTTAGAATGTGTAAACACGTTACCAACGTGTTCTTTCAACAAGATGGCGCTACGTTTCACGTCGAACATTTTCACGTGGAACATTTATTTAAGTGAAACGAAGACCGTTGAGATGGTTTACCCATCTTTTAAAAGGCTACGTCCAATCCCTCACTTATGCCAATTCAAGAGAGCCTTCTATATCATCATCATTCAAGTTGAATATAGCAAGAGTCGTCAATGTCTATAGGAAGCAAGTGCCTTTGAAGATCTAGGTGATATGTGAAATAAATAAATGTTCTGCTCGGCAGCTTATGGAAAGCCAAGGTCTAGCTTCTCACAACCATTGGTGTTGCTCGTCTTACATCCTTCGAACAGAAGATTGCAAAAAAAAAACTCCTTCGCCTACTGGAATACGAACTTGAGTCAATAGTCAAATGCACTAACTACTTTAGGTAAGACATCGAAACCACCTACGTATGTTTAGCATTTCCTAAGCAGTGTGACTGCATTTTGCAAATAAATCTTTGGTCAGCACATTACTGAACCGAAAGAAGTCCTTGCACCTTCAATATTGTTGATTTAGCAAATACATGAACCTTACGGTGTGATCTTCTACCCGATGTTAACTGTGCTATGATTCACAGTGTTTTAATGATTATTCATTGTTGCCAGCCAGGCAGTCAAGATACACGATCATAAGCCATTAACACTTGATCAAAATCAGTCGGCGAGTACTAAAGACCATGATGAGTCAGCTTGTGCAAGGGTCAAAGTCTTGTTAAAGCGGGTGTTATAGGTGGTCGATTGCAGAATTCTTGGAATTTTTCCACTCTCGTCTCAAGCTATGACCGTCGGTAGATCAATCGATACAATGCCTCATGGTGAAAGCTAAACAAACAGTGATATGTGCTGCCTTCCAAATGTTATGACTGTAGTAGACATACTTGTAAAACTACTAACTAATTATGTGTCATCTAACTAAACTCACCAAAAAAAATCCATCAAAAGTCACAAAGTCTGGATAAACCCACTACGAGATGTTACAGATCTTTTCCATTTGATTGATTGTCTATGGCAATCAATCGAAAGAACACGCTCTAAGATAGTGACATCAAAAAAGTTTAATAGCGGTTACACCGTCGACTATTTTTTTTTTTACGACTTAAGTTTTTTCCTCTGACAAGCCAATACATATTATTATTGGCACACGCCAAATGATTCATATGAATGATTGGAATCTGCATTCGAAATGAGACCACCTCAGGTGTTATAAACTATTCCATAGGTATTTATTCAACGAACCTTGTCGGCAAGTTAACGAATCCTTATAGATCTTGGTGATGATCATCAAATTTAGAACTCAAACTATTGATGATGCTGATGTCAGAATAGACATCATGTCTGATCCCCAGCGATTGTGTCAGATGGTGATGAGAACCATCAACTATGGGGAGTCGTAAAAGGATCTTTTTGAAATTTTTGTCGCTTTTTAGTTAGTTTCTAAATTACGCATTTGAAAGTCAAATTTTGACTTTGTCACATGTTTAAGTAAGCTAGTGGCTTAATGTTCTATGACAGCATCTGAGAAAATATTTGAAACATTGCATCATCGGTTAAAGATATTTACCTTTTGTTGATTTGTCGATTTACGTTGAGCTTTACGTGACAAAAGAGCTTGAATGCACTCAGGCATGAAACAGATTATGCACGCATCTTGCTGCCTATAATGAGTCAGAACAACTGAATGCTATGTGTCTGGGAATTCGAAAAATGTGGCCCTTAAATGGTGACTCTTACTCAAACCTTTCGGAGATAAGTATGGTCATCACGAGACACGGTTCTAAGACAATTTAACACCGCCTCCTGAGAATGTGGACCAAATTTTCCTGTGTGACTCCAACAACTCTGATACGACTTAAGAATCTCAAATTGAAAGTGTTTGGCAATTTTTCCAAGCTCCATATCGTGGTTGCCAAAGTGATTGTGAATTGAACTAAAGCTCGTTTGGAATCTCCAACGACGATATCTATTGTAAGCTCAATGGATTCCTAGGTCTCGAGTGGTTGAAAAAAGTCACTTTGTGGACTAGAGCCTCTAAAACTTATTTTCAAAAGGACAGACTTCACTTTGAGGCTTAAGACTTCACTGATACGTTCACGATTAACAAATAATTCAGACTCGCAGCATATTCTAGCATATTTAATGCTGAGATTATTGCCATAGGACCAGGTAGCACGGATCATTATCCTAGCAGCTATGTACTACCATACGGATATAAAAATAATCGGTTTAGGCATCAATCAAAGTTGTAAGCTATAGGCTAGTCAAATCATTTCTCCATCAAGGTCTGTTGGGTTCGTCGACACTATGAAATTGGAAGGAATGAACGTGTTGACAAAATATCAAGACAGGGATCAAAACTGAATGAGGAACACTCCAATTTTAAGAAAAGAACTTACGTGTTGAAAAATAGGCCAATCTCTGATTCTAAATTCTGAGCTCTAGGTCAGTTTTGAACAAAAAGCATCTTTACTTTCAGCAGACCGAACAATCTGTAAGAAATTTGCTTTACGATTGTCCTGCACTTCAGATAAGATATCCTTATTGAACATATTGACATATAAAGACTTAGAACGATACATATTTGAACTTGAAAATGATCACGAAGTTGAAGTCCGTGGCCAAAATAAATTCTTAAATGATTCAAAGGAAGCAAATAGAACATATTAGACCTTGATTGATACAAGTCGATGTTTCACCTGAATACGGTGGGGTTAACAAGCCCGATTTATAAATTGTTTGTTGTAAAAATGGTCTTTGATCCCCTTAAGTCTGTACATTTAAGTCTAGCTTAGGTATATCTTTTAAGCTTAGAAAAAGTAAAAGAATTTGTTGAGATTATTCAAAACTCGATATAGATTCTAAACTTATGACTCAGTCATTAGGCAACGAAGTTCTTTAGCTATAAATTACATTTGTATATCATGAAGGTTGAGGATTAAAAGCCTAATAAGACCGATATCGTGTTGACGAAAATGTGCGTCAAATTGGTGCCAAATAGTGTCAAACTCCGTAGTATAAGTAACATTTTAGTGCCAACGTAGACTTTTAAAAGTGACAAACGGTACCAAAGGTTTTCAAACGCTTTCGGAAGTGCCAATTTGGCACCGAAATCCTAGTTTGGACAGCGCTGATTGGTAGTCCTTTTTTTTATAAAAGCTGCTAAGGATCTAGATTTAGGAGAAAAGTGAAGATTGTAGTTGCCTTGCCTTCCATCTCGCAAAAGGAAATATTTAGAATGGATTTCAATTTGGCGGCATCGTAGGCTAGTATTCTTTTCAAAGTAAGAAAAGTACCCGCTAATTGCCAATCAGTCCCTTAGCCAGCCGTAAGAACTTGCTACAGCTTAGTAGCAAAAAAAGAAAAAATGCAATACCTTTAAGTCCGAAACGAACATGTGATGGTACTGCTCAAGGAATCTCAGGTTCAGCTTAGTTTTATCTCGCCGAACTGTAATGCAATAAATCTCAACAAATGAACTTGAGAATACCGTCGTTATTGACGCAATAAACCTCAAGTTATGTCAATACAAAATATACCAGCTACTGAGTCGGCAAAAAACAAGCTTGAAGCTCAAATTAAGACATTTTCGATGTAAATCCAGTAATTCACAGGACAACACATCAAGGACTAATTAGAAAGTTGTCGAACCTCATACCTAAAGGCTTTTGAACTTCTCTAGATTTTGTCAAACATTTTAATTAAATTTGTTAAAGCCTGAAATACCTAAGGCGACAAGCTGTCTCTCAATTAATTTTTTATTCGGTTCCAGTAACTATTTTCGGTTGGAAGGAAGAGCAAGTAGACTGGAGGGCCTTCGAATTCCTTCATCGCAACGACTGTCTATTGTTGATAACTTGATTTTTTTAAATAAATATCTTAAATAAATTATCTTAAATAAGTTTCTAACTTATTACACCTTCCAGCAATTAATCATTGTTTAAAATTAATTTAAAAAAAAAACTAACTGCTTTCTAGTTTGAGTGTCATTTTTCACACTATCTTGACCATGTCAACTAAAGATTCTCTTCCTATACTCACTTGTTCGTGATCGATAATAACCACTTGTTGTGGTGTAATTTCTCGCTAGACGGATATTCGGCATACTGTTATTCTCCCACAGCCTACCACCATCATTTTGTTGGCAATCACATGTACAGCTGCAGTTGGAGCCTTCTAAAAGATCCTTGTCGATTCTCTTTGATTTCATACTAGAATCGTTGTTGTTGCACTGATGGTTCGATGTTGGTGGTGAATTAATTCGACTGTTTAAGTTTGAGGTGGGAATGATTGATGGACCGTCGCGTATCCTGTTGATTGTGAAGGCTGTTCTTTGATCACGATCCAACATACCGCTGGGACGGTAAGAGGTTGCTTCATTCGGCAAGCGTGATGGGCACATTGTTAATTGTTTTTGTAAAAAAAAAAAAATTCACAACAAATTTAATTTTGTTTTTTTATCACAGGTAAATTAATTTAAATTTACTGCCACTGTTAGAAGTTTTTTTTTTCACTTGTTAAAGTTTATAATCTCGTTCACAAAAATCACATAAATTTTTTTTTTATTTGCAACCGCACTTGCAAAAGTTTAAATTAAAAAAAATATTTTTTTTTTAAAAATAAAAAACTTCACTTATATATTCAATTGAATATTGATTCCCAAAGGATAGCGATCGTTTTTATTTTTTTATATCAGAAATTAAAAAAAAAGAAAAGGAAGAGACAGCTTAGTGTGTTGACGCGTTGAAATCTGAAGTGTAAATAGCATTTCACTTTGCTGTAGCCAATAGCTTTTATACGGTCGCAGCTTCTCAACGCCTTCTATACTGGACACATCAATCGATTTGGATCATGATGCAAGATTTTTTATAAAGCATCTCTTATAATTGCCAACATTAGCCGGGTGGTCGGACGATACTATTGGGCACTCAACACAGATGTGTGACAGTGGGGTTTTATTTTATATTACATACAAGTGTATATATTGTATCACAATTGCGCACAGTGTGTTTAACTCACAAACTGGTGGTGGTGTGTATTGGTGATGGCTGGTTAATACAGTGCACGCCGCATAGGGCTATTGACCATACACGCTGTAATAACACAAGCACAATATATGTAGAGATAAGGCTTAATTTATAACGCGCGCGCACCAATTAGTTGTTAATCATTCACGGATGTAGGTTGGACAATAATGACGTCGTCGATGTTTTGTGGGGGGGTGGGGGGGTGGGGGAAGATATGGTACTGACACAAATATAGAAACAAACATAAGATACACACAATTATTTCATTAATAGTTTATTGCACTTTTTCGCTGCCGCCACCGCGCCGTTTTGAATTTCTTTATCAGTTTATCGGTTTTCGTACTTTATTAACGGAAATCGACAGAACACACACTGGTTCGCAGCAACAAAACGGAAGTCAAACGATCGTCAACCCAAAACGTAAATGGTAAACCATACGCACACTCTAGAATCACAGTCAGCTGAAGGCAGAAGCAGAAGCACAGCAGCGCGCAGCAGCACCAGTAAAAGAACTCGAGAGACTCAGGTTGGTTTTTTTTTTTATATTTTTTAATATTTAACAATAAAAAAACAAAACTTATGTTTAACTCAATATAGTGATTGTAGCACGAATTTTTTTTTATTTTATTTTTTATTTTTAAGAGGAAACGTTTGGTTGGGACTTCTGATCGAGCGCAGCAGTACCACGCGCACCGGACGAACGATTCGCAATCAAATACGTTTGACAGCCCATTTAACACCAATATAAATGCAAAAAAAAACAAAAAACAAAAAGATACAAAAAATCGAACAAAAAATTTACCACCTATAGAGTGTAGAGTGAGTGGTGGTGGTGACACGGTTGGATTTGTGGGGGGCACGGCGGGCGAAGAAGGGACAGAATCAAAGTTCGTATTAATCGCGAATTATGAATGAAAATTAGCTACTCTGCATGCTTTGCAGAGCGCCGAAGAGAGTTTGCGAATCTAGATACAATGGAAACGAAATCTGGGATCGTTGATGGTGTTGACGGCGATGATCGGTGTGGCCTCTCTTTCGGCAGGTTGCTGTTGATGGTGGTTGGGGGAGTTTTTTTTTTTTTACTATCAGTTCTGAGTATGTATCGAAAGTCACTCAATTTATTTGTTTGCACAGAGGAATTGCGAGAGAGAGTGAGAGAGTGAATCACAGTGCGACAGGTGGAAGAGAGTTGATCTTGACGAGGACAGGTAGAGTGATATCGTATTTACGATATTGTGTAATTAAATGGGCCTGCCCCTGAGGTAATTTCTTTTACTGCTCGTTAAGTTTGTTTGCATTTAATGACACATTTGTTGGTATCTACCTACCTGTACTCATATGCACATAAGTCAGTCGTAAACATTATTTGTTTTTTTTTTTTTTGCATTAAGGCAGGATAAACAATGAGACAGCGAATTAATCGATTCTATGTAGTTCGGGTTTATTGATTGTCGGTTAATTGTTGAGAAACAAGAACTAAGGGATTATAAATTCATTAGCATTTTTAATGAATCGAATCATTTGTCAATTGCCTAAGTGCAACTCTGTCCACACCCTATGTTGATGTTTATATTTTGAATTCCATAAATCACTGCCTTTAGCTATCACACCCTTGATCTCATTTGAGATCGTCCACTTGTCACCACCAGTACTTTGGACTTTTTTAATGACTATCTGGCTAATGCTCTGTGATCACCGTGACTTTGTGGTTAAAACAATCAAAGGTTTTCCGCGCCATCACCTCTCGGCAGACAATGACAAACTTCCGAGTCACGTACAACATCCTTGGGCATTGCAGCAAATATTTGCGTTTGTTTTTGGTCCATCCTTCGATTTTCTAACCATCGGCCTAAGATTTTTTTTTCCTGCTAGTTAATGCCAGTTTATGCGCCGCCGTCTCGTCCTCTCCGACGCGTAGTTTACAGATATCATCCTCTTGAAAACCCAAATTTTTCAAATGAAGCCCAAAGTGGTGTCCACCTGTCAGAGTGCTTCTCGCTTCATGCTTAGAACTTCTGTCTTGTATTCTATTTCTAAGGTTCAGTGGTTACACAATTCTCGAACAAGTCCATCCTCATTTAACCTGTCTACTTCAGCAGATGCTTCAAGAAGCTTTTTTATTTCCTTCGGTGCTTACATGCTCTTTCACGTAATCAAGTCTTCTTCTTAGGAAATACTAAAGCCAAGCCCGTCCGCTTTGTAACCACTGCCAGATCGGTCATTCAGCGCTATTTGAATATTCTTTCCTATTGTCTGACCCTCTTTTAAGTGATCCAGCATGTGCAAGGGGACATATAAGCCTTGACTTGGGTGGTAAATTGAATTAAGAAGGTACCTGCTTCAGATTCGTTTTTTTCTTTAGACTTTTGTGATACTTTTAGAGCTTTTTACCGCTTCCGAAGTGGTGTGCTGTCCCTTGCATCCAGTTTGCTACTTGTTTCCACGAAGGTTAAATTGATGTGACTTCTCAGAAAGTGTTCTTTCTTCAGAATCTTATTTGCTTGGTCGACAGTCTCCACTTAGTCTGATTTTAGAAACCGCGTTCTTGAGACTTCTAAATCTTCTGAAGCAGACGTCTCTCTATGACTACTTTTTTCGTCACATTACTTCTTTTGTCATCACATATAGTTTTTGGTTTCTTAGAACTCCACAGCTAATTTGACCTTAAGCAGTTTACTTCCATTAGACATTGCAGAGACTCATAGATTTTAAAGGTTCTAAGTTAAGTTTTTCTTTTAATCGAGGTTTTCCAAAACATTAAACTCGTTGTGGAATATCCGCCTTCGCCCTACTAGTGGCTAAAATGAAGCTCCTGTATAACTCCTTATCAAGCTTTACAAGGAAGTTGGATTTATTTTCAAAAATTTAGAGAATAGTCACTTAGAGTAGACTTTCCTGATGAGCTTCGGCCGGCTTCATTGGATTTGCCTAAGAAAATTGTTTAAGCACCGACTTCACTGAAACTAAAAAAATATTCGGGACCAATGAAGATGCCTTGTGGCACGTCTTCATACAGTAAGCTAGCTTGTGTTTACATAGTAAGTTATCATTGTGGTCTAGAACCCAGTAAAGTGTGATGAAAGAATGATCACATCTCTAGATTCACCCTTGTCTCGCCTTCCGTATTGAAACTTCTACCACATGCTTAAGGGTAAATAGAGGACTAGCATTTACAATCACTTCTTCGTATCTGTCACTGCTATCGAATGAACCGGAAATGTGGTTCGTTAATTCGTTAATTGCAAGATGAATTTGAATTCCACATCGAGTGAGTCATGACTATCCAAAAATATGGATATAATTTGACACGTATAAAGTTTCAGAATAAACGACTCATTATCACCGCATTTATTTTTGGCTTTTAATTTATTTGGTCTAGATGAGTGTCTGCATAAAAAGCTGACTAAGAGGCGCTAAATGAGTCTTCAAATTTAGCTAGAACTGTCCGCTTACAAAAACTACATATTAATGTAATTAATGAGGCTTAAGCTTGACTTAATCCTGGTTGTTTGGGGGGGAAGCCCTGTTAAGATAGGAATAAGATAAAAACTATGCTAAAGATGGAAATGTTTAGGGTGAAGCCCAATCTACATGCGAATTCTAGAATAACGTTTGACTTTTTGTAAAACTGATGAACAAGACTAGTTTTTTTTTCGACGTGACTACATATCTGAGCTCCTTCGTTACATGCGTACGAGAAGGCTCGTAGTTGTGATGGATGTCGTAGGAAGTACCAAATAGTCAAAGCTGACTCTTGGTTCAATGTTAAGAAGTAAGAGCGGCATGTTATAGTGGCTCCCACTGATACCACAGAAGAAGAATTTGATGGGAGTCATCAACACAAAATCCGCTGTGTTGTGTACTCAGGCTGGTCCAATACTAAGGACCAAAGATACTACTCAGATGGTTTCCAAAACTCGAATCATTGTACCGGCAATGACGGCCCTGTACTGCCTCAAATATCTATCAACGACATTTTCACCTTCATGGACAAGTGGCAATAAGGTCCCTCAAAATGTCCACTCGTCCTTCGTAGAGATGATTGAATAAATGAATATTAACCAGTGTTGGGTGCCAGAAAACTACAAGGCTGATGAGCTCAATAGGAAAAGCACAACCCTCAGCATTTTGCCAGCAATACTTTGTTGCTACATGTAAACACTTTCTCAAGCTGAAGCATTACACAATGTGTCCCGACAGATCTTGCCTAAGCAAGATCAAAAACGCTTCAATGAACTAATCGTATATCAAATCAGTCATCGATGGGCATACTGGCCACGGCTCTACTTATGTATACACAGCCACTCTAATTCTTGAACTGATGTTTTCCACCTTATCCTGACATACCTAGTAAGCCTTTGGCTATAATTTCGTAAAAGCAAGACTTCTTCACAGTTTTCTGAACTCCTCTCTCTAAAAGCTCTCCCCACCCGACATTAAAATCCACAATTAGAACAAAGTATTTAGGTCAACACAGCTGTTTCTCTATTAAAATCGAAAGTTTGTTCGCATATTCATAAGATCCAACCTTCTGGCACCCTTTACCCAAAGTAAAACCTGAAAAAAAACTTGTTTACAAACAGCCAACATCACTTAAGCCCTCTTAAATTGCAATATACCGTAAAATGAGTAAACCTGAGCCAGGGTAGATCGTACGCTTATTTGCATTTCAATATCTACTCGCAATAAATCAAGACGAATACAGAAAAAACCCCCCATAGATACTCTCACTGATAAGAAAAGTATCGTCGTCGATCGTTTATTGCTCTCGTGATTCTCTCTTTCCAATCTCTTCGACTGTCAAAGAGTAAGCTTCACTCAGTGCGGATCCATTTAATGAGTGACTTCACTCCAAGCCCCCACATTCAATTTCAACTCAGAAGAGTCCGAAAACGGAAAGACCCTGACGGCGTCGACGGCTGATTTCATAATAACCAGATACCAACACCACAATCCCACCAGACAGGCCTTCCATACGAACGCGACGACGACGACGTGCTCTTAAAATCGTGACGTGTCTCATCGGAGCCCGGGCCGGACAACCGAATTACTCATCTCAGAAAAACCGCGATTTTATGAATGAATCAATCTTGAATGAGCGTACGTACCGGCGAAACGCACAGCTGATACGCTACGAGATACAGTATTTCGTCACGATACGACCCCCGCATAAATTCATGTTTCCGACGAAATATTCCATCCGCCTGGTTCATGCATAGATTATGGGCGGCCGAACTCGCATAAAACTAGTTCCCCTGGCGCATGTGACGTCAGTGTGTGTGATTTATTTTTGCTTTTGGCAGAGATGAGCACACGTGCTTCATGTTGAGAATGTTTCACACCTTTTGATTGGATTAGCCGAGATTCTATGGAACCAATGAGTCTTCTATGAGAATTCGGCTTAATGCAAGTTGAAGAGGAATTTTTAGTTTTTTTTTTCGTGCCTCATCACGTCATAAGCCGGTTTTGGCTTTTAATAGACTTTCAGTTGATTTCGGGGATTTTCCAACGGGCGATGAATAAGCGGTTAAAGTAGCGCGTCTTTTCGAAGTGAAGCCTTCAAAGCATGATTTGTTTTTAAATATTCTCATCAAATTAGACTGGCGCGTTCGAGTGTTTGGTTTGCAGTACACGCTGGGTAAGGGGCTCTATGTTTGCACTAGATGTAGACTTTTTGTGACAGCAGCGGCGAGTTTTATCATGCTTATTTTGGAGGTCTAGTTCGATTATGTCATGCCGAGAAGATCCGCGAGTTGGTATTCACTGGGCTATACATAGTTAAACACGATCTGAATTACCACAATAAAAAGATATATTCCCATCGAGTATGAATGCGTTATTGCGGATATTGGCGATAATTACGAGGATGGGATAAGAAGCACGACGACGGGGTGATAGATTTGGGGTATTTTTATTTTCCCATCGACCGCATATTTGCGGTTGTGGCACTTTGGGTAATCGTATGCAAATGACTGTCACGAGAATGTAAATATGTTCCATCGTTAAGAAATTTTGCTAAACTTAAGGTCAGCAGCTGACATTTTGAGGGATTGTCAAGCTGTATTGATGGATAACCGGGCGCCTCGATTCGGACGGAACAACATAACACAACACACGAGAAGGGAAAACACTGTCGTTACATCGTTTAGAAAAAGCTCTAAAAAATGAGGATGAACTGCAGGATTTGAAAGAGGATGCATAGTACGATGAATCATTTGCCGGACGGATCCTTGATGTTTAGACAAAGCGATCAATTGCTCCCTTCCTCGGGTATAAATTCATCTGATGATCGTTTTCATCTTCTTTGACAATAATTCGAGATCCTTTCTTAATTGTGGAATCGAAGGGATTGTTGTATGTTCTTTCCATGCACGTTCAGCACTTAGTTCGATTCAAAAATTTGCCACATATTCTGTCATCGCAGTCAATAAAGGTAAAGCAGACTTCTAATGAAAATGGGCTTCCAAGCTCGTTGGTTGAAGAACTGTCGGTGTTACTTAGAAGTTGTTGAAACTGGTGAACCTGCCAGAGACACAAGTAGCGCGGATGTGCCGTTTTGAAGTTAGAACACCTTTCACTGAAAGGAAAGCTGATGCTATTAGTTTTCCTCTGGAGACCCATCACATTATGGTTGATTCGCGACTAGGTGCCACATGTCATTAGCTGTGATAGCTCAAAGACGTTTGAAACTGATGGGATGTATTTTTGTACTCATCCAAGGGTCAGGTATTTGTAAACAAATACGGAAGGCGACAACATCAATTGCTCACTACTCTTTCAACGCGGGAACGTAGATGGGACGGAGTATCTGCATCTGTAGAGACAACCAGACTACGTTAAGGGTCTTGCCCAATCCTTTAACCTTTTCCAAAATAGTTGCCTTCCTGCATTCGATCGAAAGACTGAACTCTCTTAATCTCATTGGAGTTGCAGGACAAAACGGGATAAAAGAAAATTGTATCTCTGTTGAGCTTGTTGGACAAGTTTCACGCCCTCAAATAAAAGTTCCATTGACGGTTGGGTTTCTACTGAACACAATCGAAGATGGCATGACTCTTCAGGATCAAGACAAACCAAATGAATGCACTCCGACGTTTGAAGCAAATCCGCGGTATTCTTGTTATTTCTCGGCAGAAAAGATTGAAAATAGCTTACAGATGTTCAAACCCACGCCTAGTGAGAGGACGATGACACTTTGCTTGGATCATGTGATCCAATGTGAAGGTATACACATTACACCTTTGTGCTCCAGTAGAGGGTTTCGCATGCCCCGACAAAAATAATCTCAGTCTGTAAATCATTGTGAACTTCAACTCTTTTTTCTTGGAATTCAGTCTGACGGCTGAACACCAAAGCCTTAATTAGGTTCAGGATGAACTCGATCTAAAATGGACTTGGTAGACAGGGTTTAAAGGACTATTTTTTTCTTAGCAACTGTGAGACTGTGTTATGACCACTTAGGTTTTCCCAACGTCCTTGCAAATTGTTACTGCCTTTCAGCAGAAAGTCCTGCAAGCTATTCATATGCTGGGCGTAGATGCCTTCATCACAACTAGCGCTCATTTCGTGTATGATGACGACACTTTGTTACTTTTTTTCTGCGCCGACTTACGTTCACTGCACAGCCAGCGCGTTGACGTCGATGATATGAATACTGATAACATATACACTTTACGAAAGCGATAATTCATTTTCGAGGGAAACTTTACAGTCTCACAGCTCCAACCCCTTACTGATTTATTATACGAATCTATGAATCGAAACGATTATTATCTTTCCATTGACGTCATAGGAAGCATGGCGCCTTAAATATATGCACATCTGACAATGAGATAAGGGATCGCCTCTGATCACGTCATAAGTTAAACTAAAGTCAAGTAACCAGCATTGAATTGTATTAATTCAAAGATTGAAGGCTTTGAATATACCGCGATGGGCACCTATCGAGGGATTTAATTTAAGTGAAAACAAATAAATATTTGCAATTCATTAGGTGGACAAGTCGTTGAGTGATCAAGTGTTTTCTGTGGTTCAAAGTTTACATCTGGCTGTCTTATGTTATTGTGATGAAAGTATTTGAAATTAATTCTGCGGGTGGACTATGTACCAATTAAGTTCTATTAGACGCGATGCTGGAAATGACTAAGACTTCATATGAATCATACCAACGCTCGTATTGTTTTCAACTAAAGACAAATACTTAGTGGATGATGCCTTCCTCAAGCGAAAAATACAAAAAAACACAAAGTCAGGCCGAAAATATGAACAGAATTCGGGACACTAAGCCACCTAACGAAGTCCAACTTAGATATTTCAAATGGAACTTTGGTTCCACCTTACCTAACGATCAGTTAGAACAGAATGAAGGTCCATTGTGATATCACGTAGAGTACCTGATAAGGTACCAGCACCAAGGAACCTTGCATGATGGATATCCTTGTTTTCAAGGAAGAAGCTATAGCTCGCCGTATCGGCGCAGAACCCTTCCTATTTGCAGAAACACGTAATTTCGTAGATAAATCTTCTTTTTTTTTCTGCAAATATCGAGCTTGGCTTGGTCGTAGTCTCCTAGGGTTTGCCTCCTTAGCCTTGATAGGGCAGGGCGATGTAAAAAAATGAGTAACCGTTTCTTCATCTCGTCTCTACAGGGAAACGAAGCATCTCTTAACGATTTCGTTTAGACCCCCCGGCATTGCTTTAACAATTTGGATCGTATTGTTGGTGATTCCAAGGCTTTTATCGCTGCCTGACTATCTATATATGGTAGAATAGCACTACTCTCTAGCCTGTTAATTGAAAGCCAAGCTGCATCACGATCAAAAAATACATATAAGAAGAAGAGAAGTCATAGAGCTGGTATTGAGATAATGATAATGCCACTTCTTTAGAGACTTAACCATAACGTCTGACCAATACCAGGATGAAGTGAAGATAACATTATCGAAGCTCGCATCCAACCAGACTGCATAAACCGACAGACTAACTACCGAACTATTCAAAACAGAGGGAGATCATTTGGTAAGGAGCATATTCAACCGCTCAGATGAATGGAATAACAAAATTCTCTAAGTCTGTGTTGATTGCAAAGGTCTACAAGATTCTGTCTTTCAAATTGTTTGAACGCCTAAAATATTTTCTAACACGGAACTAGCAGTGGTTTGGTCACCGAATAAAGGAGTTCACATCAAAGATTGGATTGGCTTTAAGTAAAGATGATGTAGAATTGCAGAAGAATCCCGGACTTTGTAAGTTCGTTGAAGAAGGGTGTTGAAGAACTTTGAATATTAATTTTGAATTCGAAAACTTCTTGTGCTGGGTTCTACAGGCCAATTGATTGCTCTAAAAACGAAAAGTTGAAAAAGCTTGCTAGGATAGAGAAGGACAGCGTGCATAGAGACCAACTATAAGGAGCCATGCCTAGTTTTGTCATTTCTACGTGATAATGATGAAAAATACTCGCTGCTCTATAAAGGTCTGTAATGCCCTCACTGAGACCTTTAATGTTAAAAAAAGGCAGACAGTCCGAAGCAACGTGTAAACGCCCTCGATATGCGCATTGTGCACTTCTCCTGATTCTACCGATTCTACCACGTATGTTGGTCTGGAATCCGCATAAACACATAATTTCAACTCCTTTCTCTTATGATAAATGCACCTCTGTTTGGAGTATAGTAAGCCCCTCGGTAAACTTGTTCAGTACCACTATCAAAAAAAACTTAACCTCAATATCGAATTAACTGTGAGGTAACCGAAACATCCTTCACTTTTAACCATGGTTTAGCCAAAGCCACCAAAAAAGGGAATGCTTCCTTGTAATTTACTTTCATTATCAACGGAAGTTACTTCAGATCCTTTTAATTCTATGTCATTGACCAAACTTCACAAAGGGTGGACATTCTATGACGTAAGTTCACCATTTTATAGCGAAATCTGTGTAGCTGTGTTAGTTTTTGCAGCACCCGCAGCTTTCGCAGGGGTTTTAATGATGGCGATTATTTTGGTGGCGACTTTGGAAGAAAGGATTTAGGTACGGTCGTCCTTATTTCGGAACAGAGGATTGGTCCAGTTTACAAATATAAGGGACAAGGCCTACCTTCTCGTAAACATTCATGTTGTGCAAAATAATGATGTTGCAAATTTTATATTGAAAATCTCTGATAGCTCCCTGAAAAAGGTTTTGCCAAGTGAGAGATGCCTGGTTCTAGCTAGTCCCAGGCAGTCATTGTCCTTCGGCCATGAGTGCCAGTGACCTGTGCTAATTGCTACGATTCTTGCTGTATCAGTGCGAGCTCTGTTGGATAAGGTCGTTCGTTCTATTTTCATTGGAGGTGGACCATGTCTGTCTGCCGACTATATTCTCAAGAGGTTTGTCATTGCCTCGAACCTGTGTCCGCTCGCTTAGCAGTCTAACGAACTAACACCACTAAGCCACGGCGGGCCACTTAGGCACATAGTGCCGTTAGAACAAGATTTTTCAAAGGTGTAGGCTTTTCATGTACTATAGCCTCCTTGATTTATTGCAAAAATGTCCCCCTAAGGGAATATGCAGATTAATTATTTTCCCTCCTTTGTACCCACAGGGGATTTGAGGAAGGGAATTCTTAATGACATTGTACTTATTGGCGACATTAACATAAGCCACTACTGTGTCAGTGATACCTTCACCACCCAGCAGTCAAGTTAAGTTAAAATTAAAAGGGAATACGATTGCCAATAAATTTCAACAAAAATGTCCTTGAAAAAAACACAAGAAAACACTTACTCGGATGCATTTTTGTTTGACGAAAAGTTGACCCAGACATTGCCTTCATGAGTTTCCATTTTTGTTTCTTCGTTTTTGCTTCTGAATGAGCGGCTTAGCTTCTTCCTAAACCTTGTCCAAGTTGTATGTTTACAAAATTCATAAAAAAAAAAAATCCAGATATCTTCACTCAAAGCGACGAAGTCGTCATAATCCTTTGTATTTCCAAAAAAAAAAAAATTGCACGCAAAAAAAAAGTGTGTCCAAAATAAATGAAAAAATTATTATTATTTTTTTTTTTCAATTTTGATGTTTAACTTCTGGGTAACGTATCAAACTTCACAGCAAATTTTTATATTTCAAAAGATGCACCTGATTCGGGTTGTGGCTTGTATTTTGAAGTCAATCGACGACAGAAAAAACATTTATTTCTCGTTACAAAATATAAAATCAAATTGAAACATCAAATGTAGATTGAAAAACAACACGTACGTAGCAAGTAGAACACGACATATATATATAAAAAAAAAAAATTCTTTTTGCCACTGTCAAGGGACTGATGATCTGCCCGACATGGCGGTTGTTTTGCAACTAATGACAGTTTGATCAAGTTGTTGATGGAGCTTTGGAATTTGGTAAAAACAAAAAAAAAAAAAATCCCAAACCCAACAGTAAAATTTTGTGTTTACATCTTCAATTATCTTGTCTGCACTTGAGGAAATGTTAAATTTAGAATCTACAAGGTCTTAAGGTACAAATTTAAGAACTTACCAGGCTATGAGCAGCTGCAGATGAATCCGTGGTGTTGACATCTGAAAGAAAGACAATGAATTTGAAATAAGATTACATTTACAGAGAAGCAGTTACATCGGGACTGGTGGGCACTAAAAGTTATGTTAACAATAAATGTTTTCACCTGTCAAAAGCAATGTTAGAGGTACAGTCAAAGTAGAAATTTCTACTCCAGGGAATAGAAGGTACATTTTATTTTTATATATTTTTTATAATAAGGGCGCGCCAAAGGGTTAAACTAGAGCAGGGCATTACGGAAATTAAAGAAGAGATGAAGGAGGTATCGATGTACGCAGGTTTAGTATGTAAGTGGTATTAAGGAAACCCAGAGCTAAGTAGATCGTTGTGCATTTGTGTTGTACGGTTAAAGGAAAGTGAAAACTTATGTGCATTCGAAACATAACGCGTATTAAGGCCAAAATGTTGAAGGGCCGGAACGAAACTAACTATTTCGTTAAAGCACTGTTTATGGAAGAAACGATAAAGCAGTAAGAAGCAGGAAACATTTCTTCGGTATTCCATGTCCCTGTCACCAATAAGTCTTAACACATGTTTTTGAGTTTATTTTATCAGATGTGAGCGTTGCAAGACAAAAGACTTTGCACTAGCCTGACATGGGAATATGTATCAAAGTCATGTTAGGAAATGGTAAAATGATTTTAATACCCAAAGTTGGTAAACCCAGTCTGACCTCATTTGTTAAGCTATCGACATCAACATTCATAGCAAACTGAGCCGAAGGGATATGTATACCTCCAGTTCGGCATACGTAGATGAAAGGAAAAAGTGTTGAAACTGCACTCTACACTGTTGTCAGCACCGTAGAAATGACAAGGAATACGCCATTATGGCCATTGATAAGGCCTTCAACAATGTCCAACTGAAGAAGTGAAAAGAGAATTAGTAAACAACACTATCATTAACTGGACAGGTCGCAGGCTAAAGGACAAACACACCAACGCCGAGTTAGGGAGCATACAAGTTAAAGTATCGGTCTCTAGAAGGATAGGTTCTCTCCTCCTTGCTCTGGGTTCTTGTAGTAAATTAAATCGTAATAGAACCTAAATACAGTGGAGTTAAAACAGTAGCTAACACAGACGATTTATTGTTACTAGCGACAGAAGCATTTCTATCCACTTTAAGCGACCAAATAGAAGGCGCTTTGAAGGCAATCAATCGACCAAACTTTATAGATTTACCGCTTAACCACACAAAGATGATGCCGTAATTAAGATGCCATCAATTGAGGGTACACAACTCAAAGCCTCTGATGGACTGTGTAAAATATCTCGAAGGGGGTGATAGGCAGAGAAGAAACAATTAATCTACTGCCTGTCGGCCTCGATCTACTCGTTCAAGAATCTGACCGTTTCGACTTTATCAGACCATTCTTAACCTCTTTCCTCAGCAGAAAAGAATAGGTGGAAAATCAGACACAAATCAATACTTTTCAGACTGTTCCGATCAATCAGACTCCAAGTAGTGTATTCCTAGGTACTGGCAGTGACAACGCACTACCAAGACCAAGGGATGATACTACCTTTTTCATTGACAGTCAGACGGCAATAAGAGCGATTTCTGTCATAGAAATGTGAGGCGCTATCGCAAACAGCTTTATAGTTTTTTGGTACACAGAACAATGTAAGACCCTGATGGGTGCCTGGCCACAAAGGTGTAGCTGGAAATGAAATGAGCTGGCAAAACAAGGATCTTCCAAACGGTGCACTTTGAACTCAGGGAATATTCAGGAAAACCTTTGCGGATTCTGAAGCGTGTCCAGCAAGACTCCAGAATTCAGTGCCCCCTGTCGATAGTAGTATTCAAAACCCATGGTACCATGACTATAAGGATTGTGTAAGAAGTATGTAGACGAGAAATAGAGAAATCGCAGCCCCCCTTAAAAAAATGTCATCGGATGAGATAATTGAATTACAGGCTTAAAGCCGTCTATAGAAATGGTAACTTCAAATTCAGTAGTTATGACAAGGCATATGTACAAATATTAAAGCGAAATTGAAGATATTGTCTGCAGCAGGTTTTGAGACAACTGAAACTTGAAAGCCAAGTTGTAGCTTCTCAGAAGACCTACTGACGCTCTCACACCATCAGGAGATGGTAACAGTTTGTGATGAAATTAAATTCTCTACAGACACAGCAATAACATACGTACGTATGAATTGGGTACAAAGTTCCATCTAAAATGAGATGCACTGTGTCACGTCGTCAATTAATCCGATTTATGTAAATGAGCTTAAGATGACTTAGTAAGATGCCGGCAATTATGATGAAGCGAATAATCGAAATGAATCGACACACGTCGTTTGTGTGAATCAACACAACAAGTTGCAATCGCAAAAAAAAAGGTCTTCCTGTCATTTATCACTGTGACAATCGATACCCATTGCAGAGGAAGTCTCCAAAATAAATCACTAGACCATCACTGGCTAAGCAGACTGTACAGCAAACTAGATCCCTTACAAAACACACTTCCATGGAGAAATAAAAGGTTCTAAGCTTGGAGATGGAACAAAAGTGAATGTGACTTGGATTGGGTCCAATAGAAAAACTTGTTTTTTGCGGGAAAATTTGGACGTTTTGCTATTCATGGATTATGGGCCCGAAAATACAAGGACTATACATGTTCATGCACTGTACAATCTCGAGACTGGGACCTGAAATTCATCCTTTTTGCATAGGTGGCTGGTGGTGCCTTCAACTACGTAGGTCACCTTAAACAATTCGCTCCGAGTTGAAATGGTTGTCGTACTTTTCCATTCGCAACAAGTTTTTTTTTGCCTGGGTACTTGGGAACAACTTTTAACCTTTCAGTAATAATTGGCTTTCCATAGAACACAATCGAAGGTCGTATAAATCTTTAAGGTATAGACGTCTGTAGATAATTTGCAGTATTCGCGCTCAAGATTGAAGACCATTCATTGACACTTCTATGGCTACTATACTTTTGCAAAGCACCTCAATGACTAGGCTTAACTGACACGACTATCTGCAACGCTTGTGCTAAGGACGGTGACACTGTGGATAACTTCCTTTTGCCATTGTCCTCTTGGCATGTTGGAGTTAACGCTTGAGAGTATCTTTAAAAGAGGCTTCTGGCAGCCAACTACTATATCGTCTTGACTAGCAAAGAAGCATCTATCCAGTGATCAACACAAAAACCCACACCCAAGGACGACGTATCTTAAACGCTGGCTTTCTGAACTAAATACAACATTGTCACGGGGTTGACAAATATGAAAAGCCGATCGGTCTAAACCTGAGATTCAATAAGAAAACCCATCTATTCTCATAAAAATTTCAACGTGTCAATCTAAATGCCCACCACTTATCTAGTACCCAATAAAAATGCTAAAAAACTACCACGTCTTCCCAGTCTTAATTGATTTCTCGAAGTCTCTAACAAAACTTTCCATTTTCCCGCCAGTGAATTTCGCATTCAGTTTGGAATTTCCGAATTGAAACGAGGTTTTCATCACGAGATCATTGAAGTCCAGTTTCCATAGGTTAACTGTGCCACCGACATTCTATCCACCTCGTGATACACACTTTTAACTACTTTCCAACTGTCTGATGACTAAACTCTGCACAAAGGCCTTGGGTATGAATACGAGATTCCCATGTGCCTGGGCGGTCGCTTTTTTTACCAGCACGGACAGAGTATTATGCAATCGGAATGGGTGCCCCTCTCGTGACACGGTGTATACAATGATTTTCATTACTTGCTTACCGCAGGTTTTATCGGCTTTCGAGTATCACACGTACTCAAGTAACCTGGCTATTGGATGAAAAGATCAAAACATTCTACAACTCGATTCCGGAAATGCCAAAATTTTTAATCATAGGATGACTGGAGCCTCCCTTTGGTGTCGTTTGTCGCTGGTCGCTTGCCAGCGAACATCTTGCACGCACCCTCGCATCAGTCTCGTCATACTTCGAACTTTGAGATTGAGTGTGACTTGGATAACATCCGGTGATTACCCGACGAGATACTTTTGGTTAAGTAATTAGGTATCGTGATTCTGTTCAGAGACAACAGGTGGAATTAAAATTCTAAAGTGGCAACGGTGTGTGGGGAATTTTCTAACTGACCTCAGACAGTTACACAAATTTGTGTAAATACCCCCTTGGAAGGCACTACATACCAGTTTATGGTCATAAATTAAATCAAAACCTGGGGGTTTGCCTCCTGACTATGCCACGATAAGATGAATGATTCAATTACTGAGACTTGAGCCATTTGGTATTGGGAAAACCGCAGAAGAATGTAAACGTAGATACATTTGTTTGTTTACGTTTTTACCGTGCTCCAGAGTGTGTGAAATATTTCCATGATGACTTGCTTCGCAATTTTTGAGGAAAGCATTTGCAATGGTCGATGGACGAAAGGTTAACCGCAGACACAGTGTAGATACTTGTTTTACTTCTTAATCACGATGAATCAATTTAGTGAGATGCATGTTTTCGTTTCAGGATTTTGGAAATTTTAAGATATTTTGGGGGCTCATCGCAAAGGAATGTACATACAAGGTGTCTTACCACAATCAGATATTGAAGTAATTATGCGAACCCGCTTCCAGAAGTGATGATTCGACAAGTGTTTGCTATTGAGATAGGCCTTTCTTAATTCACTTACAAATTTGACCTTTCGCGAGTTGAAAGGAAGCCTTGAAGCCAAGCTGTTACCTTTGTTCTATACATTTAGAACTAAATATGTGTGCAATTCTAAAAAGTTTGAAGTCGGTCCATAGATCATGCACTGTCCATAGGCAAAGTACTGGCCAAGCTATGAAAAACAGCTAAAGATGAACTGTAAGTGAGTATACACTGACTGGTTTCTAACATTTGCCCGATAAAAGAGATTCCAGCATCGGTTGCCCGATCCACAAGAAAGAAGAACTTCAGAAATGCCCCAGGCATCAGCCGCCTCAGTCAATCAAATCAATTTTGTTGCTTGAGTTGGTTAAGTTGCAGGGCATAGAGAACGGAACAGGAAATTGCAAGATTGATGAACTCGTCAAGCACGGTGTGGTATAATACTAACAGAAATGCGAAATCTACATATGCTCCTTGGATCTGGAAATAGTTAAAATTCCTGCGAAGGTCTCTCAAATGAAACTCCATGTTGAGTACCAGAGCAATGGGTGGTTGGACCCACTTGTCAGAGAGAAAAAAAGTGCGGAACTACAAATCTTCAATGACATTCTCTTTGTAATAAATCTAAAATCGAGGCTATCACTACGGATAACATATAGTGGACCAGCCTGGATACAGGAGCAAGAAAAAAGGCAATCAGAAGGGATCCCTTCCTCTCAGTCCCAGAGACTCAAGGACTGTGCTGCAGATGAGAAAAAACAAGTTGAATCTAACCGTCATATGCTATGCGAACGTCAGATTTGGAACTCGACGTAGTAACCTCTTTCATAAATGCTATTAAGGGCTTAAAGATCTCTTGAGGTTCATATGAACCTCTTACTAGGAATGGCTTAAAGTAATGGTCTCATACTTGTATTTACAGGTTCCCAGGGTAAGGACAACCACTTACTCACTATCTACCATTACTTCTAGAACTGTTGGTATTAGCTTAGAATTCGCTTCGTTGATGGACTAGTACTTAAACTTCGGTAACCATCTTACGACATAGTAAGCTCCGCTTAGAAAAATTAGACAAACAGAAAGGGCACTAGTCTAGGCTACTTTGTCCTGTTAAATTCCTGTCCGTAGTATCTTTCTTCAACCTTTTGAAAAATAACCTTTTTTTTTGTTAAAAGAAATGTGATCACGTTCAGTATGCATGATCCGAAAACTTGTACCATGTTTACATGTTCTTTGCGTCATTTATGGCTGAATCATTCTATACCGCAGTAGCATTCATCTAGTCGATTGAAGACTGATCTTAGTACTCGTAAGTACCTACGTACCTAATTGATGACTCTGTTAAAAAAAAAAAAAAACAAGATGAGTGTACCCAATCAAAGAGAGTAACGTGTATAAAACAAGGTTTAGTAAATCATACTACTGGGGATTTTTTTTTTCAAAAGCCACATTAAGTTAAAGGTGGGAATGTAATTCTGTCAGACAATAACTAGACCCAGAATCTCATGTTTTCACGAGCTTACAAATGAAGGGCTATTTAGGTAATTCAATGCAAACAAGTACTTACCAAACGGAAGATGGTAATTATTGTTAATGACAGCAAGGAGAACTTGAAATGTGGGCCCATTGCCGACGTATCTCTAACAAGAAATTCAAAAAGTCCATCAATAGCTTCGAGAAAAAAGGCTCGTAGGCGCTAAGAATCGTGCCAACAAATTGTGAGATTGTAAAAGTGGTACTCTCACTAACGATCCTCCCGTAACTCAGGCCAATAAGAAGGTCATCCTTACTTGCTAAAACGCGTCATAGAAAAATTATCAAGACTCTTAGGCAACCGCACCACCAACTTAGGAGTCAGACAAGGCTTACTCTCGCCGATACTATTTCTCATCATTCATTGGAAATGTAGCAAAGATCTCGAAGTGGACATCTGTATGTTCTTCTAAGTGGAGCAGTCCAACCTGCAGCAAGAACGAACTCTATACAAGATATAAGTTGGAATCAAAATGTAAACAGATCAGCCATACCTCACGAAAGGAAACCTGGTCTACATCAAGATGCTATGTGGCACTGAAGAGAATCCATCTATGAATATAGAGTAATCCTAAATCTTGTTCATGGTACGACAAGAGTCAGGGCATCTCATAACTCATATCGGGGATAGTTCTTTTTTGGACAGCGAGTTAGGGTATTTAGTCATCTCCACGAGCGAAGCCATGGCAGATGGCTAGGCGGAATCAGCACTTATATACATCTAGCCTACCATGTCAGGTTGACGACATTCACTGGATCACCTAGCTCATGATCAGGTACGAGATTGAAATATTCTAACCATACTGGGGAACCATGTGATTAGGTGCATGGAGCAGATCGCATCTAAACAAAAACTCAAAGACTGTAATTCAAAATTACTTGACACTGGCTTAGGTTTGAGCAGATGTAGGAGGGATCCAATAGGCCTCTAGGTTCTTGGGAGCTAAACCATTGGATATCAACATGTCTTCCTGCCAATCAAGCATGATGTTAGGAACTTGCATATGGATAGTAAGGTGGTCCACAGGACATACAAATTTTAAGTATCAATACTTTTATTGTGCTATTGTCCATTACTAACTAGTAATAAGGTCGACAGGCCCGTAGACTAACTAGTACATAACCTGCAAAGACGAGGAGGAAATAAAGGGTGGTTAAATTTTAAGGGCCGATGTTGAATGTGAACCACACCTAAACGTCAAGTTTTTTTCTGCATTTCATTTGACATTTCTCAATTTCAGACTTACTCAATTTGAGCCATGGAAAGATACACAATCGAGCAACCCGTTTAAGTTATTCAGGCTTATTATGAAAATGGGCGTTTAAATCAAAATGCATATCGTTCACTTCGTGATTTTTTCGGTCAATTTAATCGTCCAAACGTGCGTACAATCGAAAAAATCGTGCAAAAATTTGAGCAAACCGGGTCTGTAGGAGATGTGAAAACACCAGTGCATGCTCGTACAGCTCGTACTGCAGAAAATATTGCTGCTGTTCGCGATAGTGTGGCTGAAGTGCCGTCCACCTCAACTCGTCGTCGTGCCCAACAATTGCACCTCTCACGCTCGTCGTTGATGAACATTATGCATAAAGACTTGCATTTACGCGCTTACAAGGTGCAATTGACTCAAGAACTAAAGCCTCCTGACCATTTCAAGCGTCGTCAATGGTCAGAATGGTGGAAAGAAATGGCAACAGTGGATGATCAATTTTCGAAGAAAATCATTTTCAGTGATGAGGCACATTTTCACCTCAGTGGATTCGTCAATAAGCAGAATTGCCGCATTTGGGCGAATGATAATCTGAGAGTGATTGTCGAAAAACCAATGCACCCACAAAGAGTGACTGTTTGGAGCGGTTTATGGGCTGGCGGCATCATCGGGCCGTATTTTTTCCAAAATGAGGAAGTTACTGTGAATGGTGTTCGCTATCGTGAGATGATAACGAACTTTTTATGGCCCGAATTGGAAGATATGGATGTGGACGATATGTGGTTTCAACAGGACGGTGCCACTTGCCACACAGCTAACGAAACAATGGCTCTTTTGCGGGAGAAATTCAATGGCCGTGTTATCTCACGTCGTGGCGATGTTAATTGGCCGCCACGATCATGCGATTTGACACCGTTGGACTTCTTTCTTTGGGGTTATTTGAAAAAAAAGGTGTACGTCGATAAGCCAGCAACAATTCAAGAGCTAAAGGATGAGATAATTCGGCACATTAACGGCATAGAACCTCAATTATGCCTCAGCGTCATCGAAAATTTGAACCATCGGATGGAGGTGTGCCGCCGAGGTATTAGCTTCTTCAAGGATCAATTTAGTGAGTGCGATGGACACGCTAGAGGATCAGAAACTAATCCAAACAAACTGTCAGTCGAATGTTATAAAATGAAAATCTTTCGTCGTAACTGATGACAGCAATATGGCACCTTACCGATGGAGACATCTTGTCTACTTTCTAGCCGAGCACCTCCATCTTGATAATGCTTTATGCCTTGCCCTTGTCCACAACCATATCTTATCCATCTCTCATCCACTGTCATAAAAAAGAAGTTAAAGATGAATGAAAGCCATAACTCCTAGAATATCAAATGGCTAGCAAAAAAAAAAAACAAGAAACTGGCACGTGGCTATGCAAATGACTCGACAGATGTCGCACCTCTTTTTCAAAACTAGATTCTTGATAAGACTGAGAATCGTCTACTTAATCAAGACTATTAGCCGCGATTCCAAGAAATCATTTCAATTTCAAAATCTAACAATTAGGGGCATGGAAATGGTTGCGTTGATTTTTTTTTAATTTTTTTCTCTTAAATCCAAATTTGGTTATATATCTTGGATCGAAGATGAATCATAAGCAGAGGATTTGCCTTCGGTTGCGTATACGTGCCATTGCCTTTTTAATGTAAGAATGACCTTGACTTCGTGGTCGTTCAAGTGGTGGATGAATATGGTAAAGATGTTTGTGGTTTGTAGATTCTTTTGTTGAACATCAACTCATGATTGATTTTGAATTCTTTTCATTGCAAGGTCTTGGGTTAATTGGAGTATAAAGTGGAGGAAGCATTGGATAGACCAAATTTGAACAGGAAACCACATAAGAGTACGATTTGTGTATGAAAGTGGATTCATGCTTAGAAAATGGCAAATGCAACAGAATCGATCTATCTAGAATTTGTCTGTTTAATACGGAGCCTGGTGCCTGAACAGACAATCTCCCTATTCCTCGGTGTCTCGTGGAATTAACATTTTTAACATCCCTTCACCTTGAGACCCAAAAATGGATGAGGGTGCTCTTGGCTGCTTTGAGAGGAAAATTCTCCGGGTGGTTTTCGGTTCAGCCTGCATAGACGGTGAGTGGGGGAGGAGATACAACGACGAACTGTACGGCGGCTGTACAGCGACATCGACTTATTCAGAAGAGTCATGGTCCAACGACTGAGGGGCTAGGTAATGTAAAGCGAATAGACACCAATGCTCCGATCCGAATAATCTTCGAATCCGCCCCTGAGGGACAGCGCAGTAGAGGAAGACCGCGACTAGTTAAAGGGGACCTCAACCAACTTAGCGTACGAAGCTGGAGGCAGCTAGCTTAGTATCCAGCTGGCTGGAGACGCTTGTTGGTTTAGGCCCAGGTCCACCCCGGGCTGTAGCACCACCTTGAGTAAGTAAGTAAGTAACCTTGAGACCAGACCTCAAGAAAAGAAACTCACCGAGACTCAAAAGAAAGAGCATCTGCTTTCTGACGATCTTGTGTTAAAAAATACTGTCATTGCGGTAAGCAACACTGATATCAATTCATAACTAGAGGTCACTTCCCACTAACCCACTAAGTCGAGAGCAACTGTCAGCTTGGCGCATCCTAAGAGGTCTCAACAGGAAATTAGAAAAGCTCGGAAAAAGAATCTCACAAAAAAACACAACAGCTAAAAGTAAGTCTGTAGCTGGAGCTGAATTAACGCGGGACCCTAGATAAGGTATTCTTTAGATTGATCTGAGGAATTGGGATCTTATTGTCCCAAGCAAACTAGGAGGGGAGAAGCTGGACAGGAAACAAAATAAACTGAAGGAAAATTGTTGCTGAACGAGCCATAAGGTCGCACTATACTTGCCCAGAAAAGCTGTAAGCTCCACATGAGGCTAACAACCCAAACTTTGAGTAATAAATTCAGAAAAAAGTTATTTGTCAGGCCTTACTGGCACCCTGAGGATCTCTTCCATTGAAGCTCACTCAAATTACCAGTTGGGCATCAATCTCAATTTAGATGCCACCACCAAAACAACTCCTGTTTGAGGTAGGTGCTGGAAAAAACATCTTGACACATTTTTGAACACAAAAGATTAATCGCAGTCTGAGTTAAGTTTCAACTAACCAGCAACAGGGTTTGAATTAATCATTTCGTAATGACGCTTGTGCATGACTTTTACTTTTAAGACGTCGATGGTAAGACTTTGGATGCCAAGTAATAGCCAAGTATAAACAAAGAAGCGCTTAGTAATTGCTGACATTGATCTTGCACGTGATCGACAAAGGGTGCATGAGGTCACAATTGTGGTTATAGTGTAACGATAAAAGGCGGCACGATTTCAGTACTAAAAGGATTGTTAAGTCATTGTCAACGTTTGATAATACGTCATAGGAACATGTATTGTCATCTTTGTGTGGATATTGTATAAAATAGAACGTAAAATGTTATGATATGACATGGCATGACTCCGCTGTTGGTGTAGATTCTCTCTTTAGAGCCTAGTCTTCTTACGCAAGAAGCTTTAGTTAAGGAAACGAAAGATTTCATGAGGACGAAAACTAGTCTTTACAGTAAACTGCTGAATAATTCTCAATAACAACTTAAATCAACATTCCTCTTTCAATTTCACATGCCATTATACAATCTCAACAAATGCATATGTTAATCAAGTTTAAAGTGACTTACCAGAGTCTTACATTGTAACCGGTGAATGATATTTAGTATTCAGAAATGTTCAATTGTTACGATCTCATACAACTGCGCTGTCTAAGTATTGTTAAGTATTACTGAATCAGTAATTATCTACCTTGTATGTTACACCACGCTGAAAGCAAAACGTATCGAAGGCACAGAGGTTGAATAAAAAAATTTCCCAAAGTATCAAGGACTAAAACTATTCTGAATTTATTCTCTGTGCAGGAAAATGAAGCTATGGACTAGGCAATGCATTAGATGTAGCTTCCATGACAACCGATTTTCATTTTTTCCAAAACGAAAGGACCGATAAAAGTTCTGAGCTCTTATGTTTCCGATTCAAAGCTGGTCAAATCAAAACCCATCATCTGTTGAGATCCCGGACACAAGGGAATTGAGGGCAACGAGATTGGTCAATCCACATTTATACGCCCTCTTCCCGTATGTGGTTTATTCATTACAGCAACATTAAGATGGAGCTCTATTCATGAGGTCACCAAGAGAAGCTCTTAAAATGGAATAAACATACAGAACTGTATTTATAATCCCAGTCCTGCTCAACGGCGCAGGCGCATGGACTTTATCAAAAATGGATGAGGGGGCTCTTGGCTACTTCGAGAGGAAAATTCTTCGTGTGATTTTCGGTCCTGTCTCCATAGACGGTGAGTGGAGGAGGAGATACAACAACGAACTGTAGGTTGTACAGCGACATCGACTTAGTCAGAAGAGTGGAGGTCCAACGACTGAGGTGGCTGGGTCATGTAGAGTGCATGGACACCAATGTTTCGATCCGAAAAATCTTCGCCCCCGAGGGACAGTGCAGTAGAGGAAGACCGCGACTAGTTGAAGGGGACCTCAATCAACTTGGCGTGCGAAATTGGAGGCAGCTAGCTAAAGATCGAGCTGGCTGGAGACGCTTGTTGGTTGAGGCCGAGGTCTACCCCGAACTGTAGCGTCACCTTAAGTAAGTAAGTAAGTAAACTACAGAAGTTATAAACGAGGTTAAGAAATTCTTTGTTTAACCTAGTGTGAAGCTAAATTTTTAGCGAACTTCCTAGTTGGACATTGTCCACTCAACTATCATGCATACGAGCTGGGCATAAGCCCTATGGACGTGTGTCGGCTCTGCTATATTTAACGACAATTTACCATGAATAATATAAACTGGCAGCCATCTTATATAGAGGATGCTTTAAACTGGCTCCAAGAATCGCTTATCTTATTAGAGTAGAAAGTTGTTGAGTATAATACTTGCAGCTCTTGGAGAGAGAATCAACACAGAAAATAGTCTTGAGGAGGTTTCTAACCCCAAATAATTCTCAAGTGAGGTCAATCGTGTGAACTGGTCATGAACATATGACGTATGGCATGATTAGTTGGTGTATATGCTCGATGTGTCACAATATAGTGTGACGTTGTGAACTTTTACTTGCTTCCACTCAAATTCGTAGATGAAGTCTTGAAGGAAAATAACGGCAAATTAATGTTGAAAGTCATAAGCCTCTTGCAGACCTTCATAAGATGAGATGATAGATAAGGTTTTACTTACATAAGCAGGATGCGGTTCACTGACTGCACACATGCACAAAGTCTTTTCTGACGAAACTTTTGGCGGCGATACTAAGAAGCCATGTGGTTCTTGCGTTTGTGGTTTCGATGACGATGACCACTGATTTACGTACTGTCTACCACCAACAGCTATACGTAGAATTCTCGCATGCTCGCTGTAGCGATAAACTCATTACGTTGTCAAACCAATTGATGTTTAGTCTGACTTGAAATGATTATAACCGGAAGGCACTGTCTATTTTAGGGGCCTTTGACCGAAATCTATATATAAAATTATTTTATAGACATCTTCCCTTGATCTTCATTCTATAAAATGAATTGGTCAAAACTTTTTATCTACTACAAAGCGTTGTAGAAGCTTAGCTTTTAAAACAGTTGGTCGAGGGCACAATTATGTGTCGACGCATCCGCCCATCCCCTATGAACCCTGATGAGAGTTGCGGCTTCAAGATCGTTACGACTGTCACTTATAACAATACCGACTCTTGACATTATGGTTAATACTTACTTACTTATCAGGCCAGCGACCCTTGGACCCTTAGGTCTGAGCCTGAACTAATGCCGCTTTCCATCCTTTACGGTCCCGGGCACGCTGCTTCCAGTTTACAAGACCAAGGTTTCTGAAGTCCGCGATTGACTGATCTCCCTCTTCTTCGTGAACCAGGTGGCTGGGATTCGAAGATCCTCTTAGCTGGAGCATTCTCCACCATTCGCTCAATGTGGTCCAGCCATTGCAGTCGACGAATTTTTGCCTTCTGGACTACATCCACATCTTTGTACAGCTCGTAGAGTTCGTGGTTATATCTTCCCCTCCATTCGCCCTCCTAGCAGACAGGACCAAATATTCGACGTGGTTATCCTTCGTTGAATCTCCACTAGGGTGTCATTTGTTGAGTTTATGTTTGCCCTGAGGTAGCTAAACTCCTTCACTACCTCAAAATTATAGCTGAGACCAACTCATTGGGCTTGTTCTTGTATTGCCGTAAGAGCCTCAATAATGGCACGCTAGGACCGGGCGATGATGTTGATATCGTCTGCGTATCCCAGCAGCTGGATGGATTTGTTAAATATAGTGCCTTCTGTGTTTACGCCGGCCTTTCGCACTATCTGCTCCAGCACAAGATTAAGGAAATCTCATGACAGCGCGTCTCCTTGCCGAAATCCGGTGCATGTTTGGAATAATTCGGAGATTCTGTTTCGAAACCGCAAGGAGGATTGCGAATTCTCTAGCTTGGCGCGACACAGCCAGATTAGTTTTCTCGGGATCCCGAATTCAGTCATCGCGTTATATAGTTTGGTGCGATGAATGCTGTTGTATGCGGCTTTGAAGCCGATGAAAAGATGGTGAGTATCGACTTGGAACTCGTTGGTTCTGGCTAATACCTTATACAAAGCGCTTCTCGCCTTTAACACTCGAACCTTGGGAAAAAGGAGCTGATAGGTCACCATGCAATTAGCAGATGAAGCTGAAACTGATTATTTAACATTAATTCTTGAACTCAGCCTTCATCTCGGACAAAAGGAGAAGCCCCACAGCTTTTGGGATCTACACGTTCGATACCCTATATCACGAGAATATACTACGGCAGCTGAACGAAATCCAGATGCGAGGTGTCATTCTGCTTTAAAGTTAGCATTCAAGGAAACTTATGCAATCCTAAGAATGCTTTCTATGAAGTACCGCAAGGATCAAAAATAGGGTCATTCATAATATATATAAATAATCTACTTCCCGTTCTTCGACAAAGTACGGGAGACGTGTTTGCATATGATACGGCGATTGTTGTCAGCCATAGATTCGTCGTAATAAATGCGAAACAAAACTTAAAAAAAATGATGCGTATACGCCCACCACACATCTAGAGAATATTGCTAAAAGTGAAAACTTCATAAATACATAAATCAGGGATTGATATGCGAAATTTGTATCGAAAATGTGTCAACGTATCTGGGGGTCATCGTGGACTACAATTTGAAATGAAGCACCACGTAGGAGCAACTTGTTCCACCTCAGTAACTTGTGCAAGGAGGAGGTTTTCCGAGAGTGCTGCTTTGGTTTGGTAGAATCTCTTCGACGACATGGCATATTAGCGTGGGGAAAAAAGTCCCCAGCGAAGTAGATGCTGCGGGCACATTGCACCTGCATGTAAATGCTGAAGCTTTAGAAGAAATAGAAAGACAGACCTCGGAGAACCCTTCTTGAATGATCTGATCGAATTGTTAAGCAAGCCACAGAAAACCATTACAAAACCCCTTCTGATCTCGGAATGGTTCTGTAATCTCAGGTATCCATCCAACACCGGGGAACACAATAGACCCTTTGAGATTCAAGTAAGGATGTGCCATAAATTGTGCAGCCATTCTTGTAACCTAACCTAACCTTACCTTGGCAAGTGCAGCTTACCCGCTACCAATGAGAATTTAAGATGACTGTGCATCAGATTGAAACTCATCATCTAAAGTTGACAAAGTCTTAGAAAAGATAGCTATGTCCCGCGTAAAAAAAAAACTCTAAAGGTCAGACAAGCCCGTAAGTAACTAGTTAAATATTTTATGAGAACATCTTGACTTCATTGAAATAGATGAATAATATGAATAAAAAACAACTCTTCCTTCCCTATGGAAGCCTTTTCTGACGTCGTAGGTTCTAGTGCAACTAGAATTTTATCTACTCACATCTTTTAGACAGAAAAGAACTTATTCACACTGAAATATAATATTGTACGAGTAAATTTTCACGTCATTTCTAATCATTTGCGGTATTTCCACAAAAATAACTGAACGCGCCATGGCATACGAATAGTTTTCCCAGACAGCATGCCACTAATTACTACTGCAGTATCGTCACTCTGAATGTAATCTGTTAATTGTATCTCACATATGATTAATCTTCCGTTTAATTCCAATCAAATACAAATAGTGACGTAGTGGGAAGTTTTTTTTTTTTTCTAATAAAATGTCTGAGCACGCGCCCAACTAATGTACAGAACACTTGACTTTCTGAACACATCTATTTATGGTCAGAATCTAGTGTTAAAGCTTTTGAGCTTGGGATAGGTCGTGTGGCAGAATTGAGTAATCATTTAACGTTACGCGAGCGAAACCGCTTATTGATATAAGTTGAAGCATTTAGGAAAACTCGCAATGAAATAGTCATTAGAGTCGAAGGAATTATAAACAGCTCACAGCTGCAGATAGTTTATTGCAGAATCATGATCATGACCTGATCTTGACAATTCAAATTGGAAGGGATGTCTGTGGGTGTTAAGTTGATTTACATATGGTATTCTGGTATATCATTGATGGTGTGGGAAAAAAAAGATTAATACATTAATTTCACGATAGATCAGACCATTTTGGGACTTCCGGAGAGACGGTGATTTACTTCCTCAAGTAACCACACCAAACAAATTTTGTTGGAACATCACAATGGACAAATAAAGAATTACACCTGAGTATGTGAAGCCCGCATTTAGCACTTGAAAATTGACGCGATCGATGGCAATATTTGGGGATAACTTGTGAACTTTTCGATACGAATGCAGAGCATTTAGGTATGTAGGTGGGAAAGTAGAATATTTTGGACAGTCACCATGCCATATATTAAGGAGGCTGTGGATGCAGCAAAATAAAAGAAACTCTAATTGAGCTTAGCCAACCACACTTAA
The DNA here is from genome assembly GCA_951813785.1 of Criorhina ranunculi. Lineage (NCBI taxonomy): Eukaryota > Metazoa > Arthropoda > Insecta > Diptera > Syrphidae > Criorhina > Criorhina ranunculi. The sequence goes on along the minus strand of OX638385.1, from coordinate 27,669,776 downwards.
CACTCTATTAGGTATCCTTTTAGGGATGCTTTAATGCACATAGGTATATACGGCGGTTAAGTCCAGTCAGATGACTCCGAAATATATTAGATCAATAAGTCTTGTGCGGAACTGCTAAGCGAGAGGACACAGGTTCAAGTCTCAGCAGGACATCGAACAAGTTTTTCACAGAACTTCTTCTTGGCAGGTAATCGTGAACCTCCAAGAGTGTAATTTGCAATGAAAAAGTTGGTATGGTTTAACAATGTGAAACTGGAAGCCATTGGACAGGCTCTAGACTAACACTCAGAGTGGGTGAAGTGTATGCTCAAATCAAGTCGCATCAATATCCAACTGGGTGGCCACAAACTTCAAGCCCTGGTTTCCAAGTGCACACTTTAAGGAGGCGTTTTATTACCACTACTGTTAGTTTAATGAAGCTAGGACGTAGTGGAAAAAAAGTGGTAATTATGCTTACAACATGCAAATTCACTGAAGAACTGGACGAAGAAATGTGAGCTGATCGTCAAGCCCTGATTCTTTTTTCCAACTGCATACTAGACCGCATACGCAGCTAGAGAGAAAACACTCTAAAGAGAGAACAAGGAAGGGACATGATTTGTTCCATTCTAACATATGAGTGTCAAATCTGACACAAACCTAAAGACACTCACAAAAATTTATCGATTTGCATGCATCAGCATAAACAGAACCGTAAAAACGATCCCGTCAGCAGCCCTCGAAATGATACTTTCACTCAAACTGCTTAAGCTACACACTTAAGAAGTAACAGTCTTAGGATTGTAAGCATGCAACTTCTGGAAGAAGAGCCAAATAGGTCACACTAGTAACATTTAGTGGGCTGGGCGAAGCTGCAAATAAAAACTGATTTCTGATTTCGACTTAAACGTTCAAACACTTTTTCCATCAAGACAAGATTGGCAAAGATCATAAAACCCGACAAAACATCAATTTTTACAGACGGCTCAATGAAGAGGTAAGCTCCGGAATATAATCAGAAGAACCTGTCATTGCCCGATCAATAACACTTCCAAACAACAGCAGTGTGCTCCAAGCGGAAGTTTAAGCGACAGCCGAGACCTAAAGATAAAGATTTATTGGCAACTTCCAGGAGAAATATTGACATAATCAAGCCATTTCATCCACAATAACTGGAAAAGAAGTTTTCCAATGATCCAAATGTCAAAAGAACCGCCCTAGCCACATAGCTACCACTTCAGCAACCATGCCATCAAAGGCCATTCCAAAATTCAGGTTCGATTCGGCATGCTTTAGAGAGACGAAAAATAGATAACTAATAACTGCCACACGGGTGCACATAGGAATCCCACAACAGGGAACAAAATGGATACATGAGAGGCAGCAATTTACCTATACATCGCGATATCACCCCTTTAACATAATAGAGCATAACCACCTATTGATTCAGGTGAAAGGAATGTCCATATGCGTCTTCAATGGATCTCGGCAGAAACTGACTACATCCTTATTGCATCCAAACAAAATAGTTCAGAGTCTCCAGAGTCAATAGTTGAAACAAAACGCTTGATCGGATCCATTTTTATCCCTCTCTTATTAGCCATCTCAGTCAAAGAGTGCTAATTTCCAGCTTTCTTCCATGATCTCGATTCCTCATACCAATACAGGTGCTTGCATCAAAGACTTTTATGTCACATGACAATGAATTACGAAAAACGATCTCGATCGGTTATAATCGACCAAGAAATAAGGTAATTAAGGCATTGCCAAATGAAAATTAGATTTGCCACAAAGTATGCAACACAAATTCACATATTCACTGGTATAAGAAATATTGCATACTTTCAGGTGAAACACAAGAAAAGTCAACATAAGTCGACTTGTGTTGTGTGTGACTTATGGTATTGTAATATCGACTGCATTAGCGACATTTAGTGGAATTGTTATATCAACTGTATTAGCGACATTTAGACATTTTAGATATCGATCAGCGACATCTATTGGGGGGATTAGTGCTAAATTTAAGTGCATTCAGCAATTATAAGAACCTTCAGGAATTTTCGAGTACTTACCTCAGGCACGTTCCAGAACTATCGATATCTCACTAGATGGGCAAATCGTCGCCAGGAAGGAAGATTCTGGATTCGTATCTCGGGTATAAATACTACGAGCATTGAGAGCATGGACACAGTTGACTTGAGATTTATCAGAGATACAGTTGAAAAGTGATTTGGATAGAGATTTTAATAGTGAATTAAAATTACAGAAGAATTTGTTTGAGATTAATTGTTTAAGTTGTTTGGAATAAAAGAGTTGTGAATAATTGGATTTAAAGAGTTGAATATTGTTGGAATAAATAAAAGATAATCAGTTGTTTGTGAAAAGATTAAACAAAGACAAATAGAATAGAACAGTGGAAAAAGTTTTATCATTGCGAACCGGCAAACACGTTACATTTGGTGTCAGAAGTGGGATAAAACTTTTTCAGAGTGATAAAAACGTTCAAGAAACAGTTTCTGAACAAAAAGAACAGTGGTGTGATTTAAAAAGTGTTTGAAATTTAAACAGAAATGGGTCGCAAATTGAAAAATCTGTCCCTGGTCCAGTTGAAAGCAGAGCTGAGTAAGAGAAATCTTCAGACCAGTGGGCTGAAAAGCGAATTAGTGCTCCGGCTGCAGAATGCTGTGTTAGAAGACGGTGGAGACCCCGAAACTGAGCTATTTGACGTAGAGGAGGAGGAGAGTGTAAGTGCAACGATTGACATGGCCGCGCTTATGAAACTGCTCACCGAGCATAAGAACGCTCTGGAAGCCAAGTTAGATGAGCAGAAGATATCCCTATTAAGTGAGCAGAATAAAAAGGCCGACGAACAGAAGAACTCAATAGACGCCAAGTTCGACGAGCAGAGCAAAAAGTCCGACGAACAGAAGAACTCTCTAGACGCCAGGTTGGACGAGCAGAATAAAAAGTCCGACGAACAGAAAAGCTCTCTGGAAGCCAAGTTAGATGAACAGAGCAAAAAGTTCGAGAATACTCTAGATGCCAAGTTAGATGAACAGAATAAGAAGTTCGACGAACAGAAGAACGCTCTGGATGCCAAACTCGATGAGCAGAGCAAACATTTCGAGAACTCTCTGGACGCCAAGCTCGATGCCAGATTCGATGAGGCCAGGAACTCTCTCGATACCAAGCTCGAAGAGCAAAAGCATGTTCTCGAGAGTCTAGAGGTCAAATTCGACCAGCAAATAGAAGATGTCGAAAAGAGATTGGAAGTGAAATTCGGAGGTCAGTACGAAGAAATGGAAAAACAATTCAAACATCTGACCAATGAACTCGACGGCGTGAAGAGGCAAAAACTTCGTGTGGGTTCAATCGAAGGTCCGAGAAGAAAGGAGATGCAGCCCCCGGTATTCGATGGTCAAACATCATGGCCTATATACAAGAAACAATTCGAAGCCGCCGCATTGGCCAACAATTGGGACGAGGAAGAAAAATCGATTGCACTCACACTTGCACTCCGAGGCTCAGCCGCCGAACTACTCCAAACCCTCGCGGATGACCAACATCGTGACTATGGCTCGCTACTGAAGGCCATTGAGATGCGATTCGGCGATGACCACATGCAACAAGTGTACAGGGTACAGTTGCGCCGAAGGGCTCAAATGAAGGGAGAGACACTGCAGCAGCTGCAGGCAGATGTGGAACGTCTGGCGCATCTGTCCTACCCCAATACTGGAAAGGAGATAATCAACGAAATGGCAACCGAAGCGTTTATCCAAGCCATTAACGACGAAAAACTACAAATGGCTGTACGAATGGCTGGGAAGAAAACAATTGCTGAGGCTTTGGCTTTTGCCCTGACAATGGAGGCAGCAGATCAGGCCTCCCAAAGGATTCATCGTGTCAGGGAAATAGTCACCGAAGAATGCTCCTGCCAGAGAGTGGACGCCGAGCGCCAAAACAACGCCGCAGAACGGCAGATTCGTTGCTGGAATTGCAATAAGGTTGGGCATCTACAACGGCAGTGCAGAGCACCACGAAGAAACGGAAGCTGTCCGCATTGTGCTAGCCGGAGACGCGACGAAGAAGCATCCAGCGGGGATAACATCCGTCCTGCTGGTCAAGCTTCTCATTCGGGAAATGCTTAAGAGCCAACTTCGCGGGGCAGAAGTTGGTTTCTGGAATCGATGGCCCCAGAACCACCATCCAAGTCTCCCAAACCAAGCGATGCAACAAAAGCTTGACCGTGGAAGCAATTATGGGCAACAACAAGTGCGTGGCTACCATAGACACCGGTGCCACGGCTTCCATCGTAAGGAGGGATCTCGTCCGGAATTCATGGCTACACAACACCAGTTGCTACTGCCTGAGGACTGCGACAGGAGAATCAGCAAAAGTCTACGGAGAAGTTCGCCTGAGAATACAAATGGCAGGCTTAACATTCTCACACGTGTTCCTGGTGGCTGACATATGCGACGACTGCATCATCGGGGTGGACTTTATGGAAGCACATAAGATCATCCTGGACATCGGAATGCAGGTGCTGAGGTATCGACATGTGGAGATTCCTATGGTGTACGGAAACAAAGGCACAGTAAATCTCAGGTCGGTAATCAGCGAGGACGACATTTTGCCACCCTCTGCAGAGACAGTAATTTGGACAAATTTGGAGGGTGATCCTGGGAACCATCGATTCTTCCTTATTGAGCCAGATAACCAAAAAGACTCCCAGAACTACATCGTGGGAAGAATTCTAGTGGAACCAAAGAACAACATGGTACCAGTAAGGCTCATGAACCCGAAAAACTACAGCGTCAAATTAAAGCGAGGGGAAGTGATTGGAGAATGCGTACCGATTTCCGCGATCTCAGCAGCAACCGAAGAGGAGCCTGTGAAGCCGGTTCCGACATACAGATTGGCGGAACTACGGAAAACCATCTTTCAACATTGTGAACTTAATCAGGAGCAGCGAAGCACGGCAGCGAATCTACTCGGTGAGTTTGCTGACATATTTGCGTTACAAGACGGGGACCACGGCCGAACACACTTAGTACAGCACCGCATAGACACCGGGGATGCTAGACCGATTAGACAGCCTGCCAGGCGACTGCCATTAGCAAAGCAGACAGAGGTTGCGGAGATGGTTTCGTCAATGGAGAAAGAAGGGCTAATTGAAAGTTCCCAGAGCCCGTGGGCATCGCCTATTGTACTAGTCAAGAAGAAGGACGGCAGCACCCGATTCTGCGTGGACTACCGCAGGCTGAACGATGCTACCAAAAAGGACAGTTACCCTTTGCCCCGGATCGATGACACACTGGACACCCTCTCTGGAGCCCAATGGTTCTCCACTCTCGATCTCAAGAGCGGCTATTGGCAAGTGCAGATTCACCCAGAAGACCGCGAGAAAACCGCATTCACTGCCGGAAATGGACTGTGGGAGTTTACAGTCATGCCATTTGGTTTGTGCAACGCGCCGGCAACTTTCGAGCGTCTGATGGAACGCGTCCTGCATGGACTAACCTGGAAAACCTGCTTGGTGTATCTGGACGATGTCATTGTGGTGGGAAAAACGTTTGCGGAACATCGAGACAACCTAAGGGAAGTCTTCAAACGCTTACGCAATGCCCACTTGAAACTCAACTCGAAGAAATGTGCGCTCTTTAAACGAGAAGTGAAGTATCTAGGTCACATTATTTCGTCAGAGGGAGTGAGAACGGATCCGGACAAAGTTGAAGCCGTTAAAAACTGGCCAGTTCCCAAAGACAAACACCAATTGAGGAGCTTCCTTGGCCTCGCCACATACTACCGACGGTTCGTAAAGGATTTTGCCAAAATTGCGAAGAGCCTGCACCAGTTGACGGAAAAGGGAAAACAATTTAAGTGGTCAGGCGAATGCGAGCAGAGTTTTCGGCAACTTAAACAACAACTATGTGAGGCTCCAATACTGGCCTACCCCATCCCGGACAAGATGTTTATCGTAGATGCAGATGCCAGTAATGTTGGGATCGGAGCTGTCCTTTCGCAGGTGCATGATGGCCAGGAGAAGGTAGTGGCCTATTTCAGTAAGGTACTCTCCAAACCAGAACGGAACTACTGTGTAACAAGACGGGAACTTCTTGCTTTGATTATGGCGACGAAACATTTCCACAAGTACCTCTACGGTCAAAAGTTCCTCCTACGTACAGATCATGCAGCTCTAAAATGGTTGTTGCAGTTCAAAAATCCGGAGGGTCAGATCGCGAGGTGGACAGAGCGATTGCAGATGTACGAGTTCGAAATACAGCATCGCAAGGGAAAACTCCACTCAAACGCGGATGCATTGTCGCGACGACCTTGTAAAGCCGACTGTAAGCATTGTGTACGAAAGGAGGAGAAAGAGATCGTTCCCGTCCAAGTAGTTAGAGCTGAGCCCATCATCGGTTGGAGTACCGAGGAGATCCGGAACGCTCAAAAGGAAGACCCGGATATCGAGCCGATACTAGCTTGGAAGGAAAACATGGAGAAACCTGATGGTCGAGATATCTCCGATAGAAGCCCTACCCTCAAAGCATATTGGGCACAATGGGACTCTCTACATGTTCAAGACGGCATCTTGAGGCGGAAATGGGAGATGCCCGATGGAAAGACGTGTAGGATGCAGCTCGTGGTGCCACGTTCAAAAGTGCATGAAGTGCTGCAGGAAATGCACGATGGCGTATCCGGAGGACACCTGGGTGTAAACAAAACGCTGGATAAAGTACGGGAACGATTCTACTGGCTCAGTGCGAGAGACGACATCGAGAGCTGGTGTCGAAAGTGCGTCACGTGTGCAGCGAGCAAGGGACCAAGCGTGAAAACCCGGGGCAAGATGCATCAGTACAACGTGAGCGCACCGTTTGAACGAATCGCTGTCGACATCGCAGGGCCGTTCCCGGAAACCGACCAGGGCAACCGATACATCTTAGTTGTTATGGACTACTTCAGCAAGTGGCCTGAAGCGTTTGCGATTCCCAACCAGGAGGCTAAGACCGTTGTAGAAAAGATTGTCAACAACTGGGTAAGCAGGTTTGGTGTACCCATGGAACTGCACTCGGATCAAGGACGGAACTTCGAGTCCAAGCTATTCCAGGAAACGTGTCAACTACTCGGAATCAAAAAGACCAGAACGACTCCACTTCACCCACAGTCCGACGGGATGGTAGAACGGTTCAACAGGACATTGAATGAATATCTCTCCAAAGTCGTGAGTGATTACCAACGTGACTGGGATCGACATATTCCCTTGTTCCTGATGGCTTATCGTAATGCAGTTCACAGTTCAACGGGACACACTCCGTCCGAAATCCTTTTTGGTCAACCTGTCCGGCTACCTAGTGAGGTGAAATTTGGTTCTCCCATGGATGAGCCGAAATCGGAAGAAGAATATGTGGCAGACCTAAGGGAAAGGATCGCCGACATACACCAAAGAACTAGGACGAAGATTAAGATAGCCAGTGACCGCATGAAGACCAGGTACGACGCGAAGACAACGACGTCAGGATTTCGGGAAGGAGATCTGGTATGGCTGTACAACCCACATCGACAAAAAGGGAGGTCTCCGAAGTTGCAGCAGGACTGGGAGGGTCCCTATACAGTGGTTACACGAATCAACGATGTTGTCTACAGAATTCAACGGGGACTAAGAGGCAAGTTGAAAATCATACATGTGGATCGCCTACATCGTTACCATGGAAACAACGCCGATGCTCTTGTTCGGGACGAACAAGTTTAGGAGGGGGGCAGTGTAATATCGACTGCATTAGCGACATTTAGTGGAATTGTTATATCAACTGTATTAGCGACATTTAGACATTTTAGATATCGATCAGCGACATCTATTGGGGGGATTAGTGCTAAATTTAAGTGCATTCAGCAATTATAAGAACCTTCAGGAATTTTCGAGTACTTACCTCAGGCACGTTCCAGAACTATCGATATCTCACTAGATGGGCAAATCGTCGCCAGGAAGGAAGATTCTGGATTCGTATCTCGGGTATAAATACTACGAGCATTGAGAGCATGGACACAGTTGACTTGAGATTTATCAGAGATACAGTTGAAAAGTGATTTGGATAGAGATTTTAATAGTGAATTAAAATTACAGAAGAATTTGTTTGAGATTAATTGTTTAAGTTGTTTGGAATAAAAGAGTTGTGAATAATTGGATTTAAAGAGTTGAATATTGTTGGAATAAATAAAAGATAATCAGTTGTTTGTGAAAAGATTAAACAAAGACAAATAGAATAGAACAGTGGAAAAAGTTTTATCATTGCGAACCGGCAAACACGTTACAGTATTGTAATATCGACTGCATTAGCGACACTTAGTGGAATTGTTATATCAACTGTATTAGCGACATTTAGACATTTTAGATATCGATCAGCGACATCTATTGGGGGGATTAGTGCTAAATTAAAGTGCATTCAGCAATTATAAGAACCTTCAGGAATTTTCTAGTACTTACCTCAGGCACGTTCCAGAACTATCGATATCTCACTAGATGGGCAAATCGTCGCCAGGAAGGAAGATTCTGGATTCGTATCTCGGGTATAAATACTACGAGCATTGAGAGCATGGACACAGTTGACTTGAGATTTAGTAGAGATACAGTTGAAAAGTGATTTGGATAGAGATTTTAATAGTGAATTAAAATTACAGAAGAATTTGATTGAGATTAATTGTTTAAGTTGTTTGGAACAAAAGAGTTGTGAATAATTGGATTTAAAGAGTTGAATATTGTTGGAATAAATAAAAGATAATCAGTAGTTTGTGAAAAGATTTAATAAAGACAAATAGAATAGAAAAGCGGAAAAAGTTTTATCATTGCGAACCGGCAAACACGTTACATTTGGTGTCAGAAGTGGGATAAAACTTTTTCAGAGTGATAAAAACGTTCAAGAAACAGTTTCTGGACCAAAGGAATAGTGGTGAAATTTAAACAGTGTTTGAAATTTAAACAGAAATGGGTCGTAAATTGAAAAATTTGTCCCTGGTCCAGTTAAAAGCAGAGCTGAGCAAGAGAAATCTTCAGACCAGCGGGCTAAAAAGCGAATTAGTGCTCCGGCTGCAAAATGCTGTGCTAGAAGACGGTGGAGACCCCGAAACTGAGCTATTTGACGTAGAGGAGGAGGAGAATGTAAGTACAGCGATGGATCTGTCCTCACTAATGAAACTGCTTACCGAGAGGTTCGATGAGCAGAGCAAAAAGTCCGACGAACAGAAGAACTCAATAGACGCCAGGTTCGACGAGCAAAAGAACTCTCTAGACGTCAAGTTAGACGAGCAAAAGAACTCTCTAGACGTCAAGTTAGACGAGCAAAAGAACTCTCTGGACGCCAAGCTCGACGCCAAATTTGATGTTCTGGACGGTAAATTCGAAAGCCTGGACGTCAAATTCGAGGCCATCGACCAACAAATCGAAGATGTCGAAAAGAGATTGGAAGCGAAATTCGGAGGTCAGTACGAAGAAATGGAAAAACAATTCAAACATCTGACCAATGAACTCGACGGTGTGAAGAGGCAAAAACTTCGCGTGAGTTCAATCGAAGGTCCGAGAAGAAAGGAAATGCAGCCCCCGGTATTCGATGGTCAAACATCATGGCCTATATACAAGAAACAATTTGAAGCCGCCGCATTGGCCAACAATTGGGACGAGGAAGAAAAATCGATTGCACTCACACTTGCACTCCGAGGCTCAGCCGCCGAACTACTCCAAACCCTCGCGGATGACAAACATCGTGACTACGGCTCGCTACTGAAGGCCATTGAGATGCGATTCGGCGATGACCATATGCAACAAGTATACAGGGTCCAGTTGCGCCGAAGGGCTCAAATGAAGGGAGAGACATTGCAGCAGCTGCAGGCAGATGTGGAACGTCTGGCGCATCTGTCCTACCCCAATACTGGAAAGGAGATCATCAACGAAATGGCAACCGAAGCGTTTATCCAAGCCATTAACGACGAAAAACTACAAATGGCTGTTCGAATGGCTGGGAAGAAAACACTTGCTGAGGCTTTGGCTTTTGCCCTGACAATGGAGGCAGCAGATCAGGCCTCCCAGAGAATCCATCGTGTCAGGGAAATAATCACCGAGGAATGCTCCTGCCAGAGAGTGGACGTCGAGCGCCAAAATAACGCCGCAGAACGGCAGATTCGTTGCTGGAATTGCAACAAGATTGGACATCTACAACGGCAGTGCAGAGCACCACGAAGAAACGGAAGCTGTCCGCATTGTGCTAGCCGGAGACGCGACGAAGAAGCATCCAGCGGGGATAACATCCGTCCTGCTGGTCAAGCTTCTCATTCGGGAAATGCTTAAGAGCCAACTTCGCGGGGCAGAAGTTGGTTTCTGGAATCGATGGCCCCAGAACCACCATCCAAGTCTCCCAAACCAAGCGATGCAACAAAAGCTTGACCGTGGAAGCAATTATGGGCAACAACAAGTGCGTGGCTACCATAGACACCGGTGCCACGGCTTCCATCGTAAGGAGGGATCTCGTCCGGAATTCATGGCTACACAACACTAGTTGCTACTGCCTGAGGACAGCGACAGGAGAATCAGCAAAAGTCTACGGAGAAGTTCGCCTGAGAATACAAATGGCAGGCTTAACATTCTCACACGTGTTCCTGGTGGCTGACATATGCGATGACTGCATCATCGGGGTGGACTTTATGGAAGCACATAAGATCATCCTGGACATCGGAATGCAGGTACTGAGGTATCGACATGTGGAGATTCCTATGGTGTACGGAAACAAGGGCACAGTAAATCTCAGGTCGGTAATCAGCAAGGACGACATTTTGCCACCCTCTGCAGAGACAGTAATTTGGACAAATTTGGAGGGTGATCCTGGGAACCATCGATTCTTCCTCATTGAGCCAGATAACCAAAAAGACTCCCAGAACTACATCGTGGGAAGAATTCTAGTGGAACCAAAGAACAACATGGTACCAGTACGGCTCATGAACCCGAAAAACTACAGCGTCAAATTAAAGCGAGGGGAAGTGATTGGAGAATGCGTACCGATTTCCGCGATCTCAGCAGCAACTGAAGAGGAGCCTGTGAAGCCGGTTCCGTCATACAGATTGGCGGAACTACGGAAGACCATCTTTCAACATTGTGAACTTAATCAGGAGCAGCGAAGCACGGCAGCGAATCTACTCGGCGAGTTTGCTGACATATTTGCGTTACAAGATGGGGACCACGGCCGAACACACTTAGTACAGCACCGCATAGACACCGGGGATGCTAGACCGATTAGACAGCCTGCCAGGCGACTCCCATTAGCAAAGCAGACAGAGGTTGCGGAGATGGTTTCGTCGATGGAGAAAGAAGGGCTAATTGAAAGTTCCCAGAGCCCGTGGGCATCACCTATTGTACTAGTCAAGAAGAAGGACGGCAGCACCCGATTCTGCGTGGACTACCGCAGGCTGAATGATGCTACCAAAAAGGATAGTTACCCTTTGCCCCGGATCGATGACACACTGGACACCCTCTCTGGAGCCCAATGGTTCTCCACTCTCGATCTAAAGAGCGGCTATTGGCAAGTGCAGATTCACCCAGAAGACCGCGAGAAAACCGCATTCACTGCCGGAAATGGACTGTGGGAGTTTACAGTAATGCCATTTGGATTGTGCAACGCTCCGGCAACCTTCGAGCGTCTGATGGAACGCGTCCTGCATGGACTAACCTGGAAAACCTGCTTGGTGTATCTGGACGATGTCATTGTGGTGGGAAAAACGTTTGCGGAACATCGAGACAACCTAAGGGAAGTCTTCAAACGCTTGCGCAATGCCCACTTGAAACTCAACTCGAAGAAATGTGCGCTCTTTAAACGAGAAGTGAAGTATCTAGGTCACATTATTTCGTCAGAGGGAGTGAGAACGGATCCGGACAAAGTTGAAGCCGTTAAAAACTGGCCAGTTCCCAAAGACAAACACCAATTGAGGAGCTTCCTTGGCCTCGCCACATACTACCGACGGTTCGTAAAGGATTTTGCCAAAATTGCGAAGAGCCTGCACCAGTTGACGGAAAAGGGAAAACAATTTAAGTGGTCAGGCGAATGCGAGCAGAGTTTTCGGCAACTTAAACAACAACTATGTGAGGCTCCAATACTGGCCTACCCCATCCCGGACAAGATGTTTATCGTAGATGCAGATGCCAGTAATGTTGGGATCGGAGCTGTCCTTTCGCAGGTGCATGATGGCCAGGAGAAGGTAGTGGCCTATTTCAGTAAGGTACTCTCCAAACCAGAACGGAACTACTGTGTAACAAGACGGGAACTTCTTGCTTTGATTATGGCGACGAAACATTTCCACAAGTACCTCTACGGTCAAAAGTTCCTCCTACGTACAGATCATGCAGCTCTAAAATGGTTGTTGCAGTTCAAAAATCCGGAGGGTCAGATCGCGAGGTGGACAGAGCGATTGCAGATGTACGAGTTCGAAATACAGCATCGCAAGGGAAAACTCCACTCAAACGCGGATGCATTGTCGCGACGACCTTGTAAAGCCGACTGTAAGCATTGTGTACGAAAGGAGGAGAAAGAGATCGTTCCCGTCCAAGTAGTTAGAGCTGAACCCATCACCGGTTGGAGTACAGAAGAGATCCGGAACGCTCAGAAGGAAGACCCGGATATCGAACCGATACTAGCCTGGAAGGAGAACATGGAGAAACCTGATGGTCGAGATATTTCCGATAGAAGCCCTACCCTCAAAGCATACTGGGCACAATGGGACTCTCTACATGTTCAAGACGGCATTTTGAGACGGAAATGGGAGATGCCCGATGGAAAGACGTGTAGGATGCAGCTCGTGGTGCCACGTTCAAAAGTGCATGAAGTGCTGCAGGAAATGCACGATGGTGTATCCGGAGGACACCTGGGTGTAAATAAAACGCTGGATAAAGTACGGGAACGATTCTACTGGCTCAGTGCGAGAGACGACATCGAGAGCTGGTGTCGAAAGTGCGTCACGTGTGCAGCGAGCAAGGGACCAAGCGTGAAAACCCGGGGCAAGATGCATCAGTACAACGTGAGCGCACCGTTTGAACGAATCGCTGTCGACATCGCAGGGCCGTTCCCGGAAACCGACCAGGGCAACCGATACATCTTAGTTGTTATGGACTACTTCAGCAAGTGGCCTGAAGCGTTCGCGATTCCCAACCAGGAGGCTAAGACCGTCGTAGAAAAGATTGTCAACAACTGGGTGAGCAGGTTTGGTGTACCCATGGAACTGCACTCGGATCAAGGACGGAACTTCGAGTCCAAGCTATTCCAGGAAACGTGTCAACTACTCGGAATCAAAAAGACCAGAACGACTCCACTTCACCCACAGTCCGACGGGATGGTAGAACGGTTCAACAGGACATTGAATGAACATCTCTCCAAAGTCGTGAGTGATTACCAACGTGACTGGGATCGACATATTCCCTTGTTCCTGATGGCTTATCGTAATGCAGTTCACAGTTCAACGGGACACACTCCGTCCGAAATCCTTTTTGGTCAACCTGTCCGGCTACCTAGTGAGGTGAAATTTGGTTCTCCCATGGCTGAGCCGAAATCGGAAGAAGAATATGTGGCAGACCTAAGGGAAAGAATCGCCGACATACACCAAAGAACTAGGACGAAGATTAAGATAGCCAGTGACCGCATGAAGACCAGGTACGACGCGAAGACAACGACGTCAGGATTTCGGGAAGGAGATCTGGTATGGCTGTACAACCCACATCGACAAAAAGGGAGGTCTCCGAAGCTGCAGCAGGACTGGGAGGGTCCCTATACAGTGGTTACACGAATCAACGATGTTGTCTACAGAATTCAACGGGGACTAAGAGGCAAGTTGAAAATCATACATGTGGATCGCCTACATCGTTACCATGGAAACAACGCCGATGCTCTTGTTCGGGACGAACAAGTTTAGGAGGGGGGCAGTGTAATATCGACTGCATTAGCGACACTTAGTGGAATTGTTATATCAACTGTATTAGCGACATTTAGACATTTTAGATATCGATCAGCGACATCTATTGGGGGGATTAGTGCTAAATTAAAGTGCATTCAGCAATTATAAGAACCTTCAGGAATTTTCTAGTACTTACCTCAGGCACGTTCCAGAACTATCGATATCTCACTAGATGGGCAAATCGTCGCCAGGAAGGAAGATTCTGGATTCGTATCTCGGGTATAAATACTACGAGCATTGAGAGCATGGACACAGTTGACTTGAGATTTAGTAGAGATACAGTTGAAAAGTGATTTGGATAGAGATTTTAATAGTGAATTAAAATTACAGAAGAATTTGATTGAGATTAATTGTTTAAGTTGTTTGGAACAAAAGAGTTGTGAATAATTGGATTTAAAGAGTTGAATATTGTTGGAATAAATAAAAGATAATCAGTAGTTTGTGAAAAGATTTAATAAAGACAAATAGAATAGAAAAGCGGAAAAAGTTTTATCATTGCGAACCGGCAAACACGTTACAGTATTTTTCCTTGTGGTCACAGATATCTAACCTTCACCTTGACGCAATGAACCACGGGATTCTAGTAGGTACATCGATTGTAGCCGGCGTATTCCTTGCAGAGGAAGAACAAGAAAAAAGCTGCAACTGGTGTAGAAGTGCAGTCAATGCTGAGGATATAGTAGGAACACATCTGCAGACAATCAGCTGTCAGACGAAATGAACCATTCAATCTGAGCGAAGAGATGACAATTAACATTTTTGTCCATGTGGCCTCAATTCCAATATAGCTGCTGGTGCTGGTGGCCTAGCCGTCAATTGATGCGAAAAACATTAACGAAATCTAATAAGAGACCGATATACCTACACATCCTTTATGTCCTACACTCAACAATAACCTCACACTACAGATACTTTCATAATATACACGAATGTACATATGTATGTACGTCGAACATAATTAATTGTATAACGCATCAAAAGCAAAGCTACTTCTACCGCCCACAACCGTTTTACTTCCTTCTTTCAATGAAATTAATTGCTTTCATTATGCCATCGAGTTCGTGCTAATTGCAAGGATATCCATGGAAATTGCTTAAAGTGTCGAAAAGAGGTGGGATGCATCACAAGTATATATTTAGGTTAAATTATTGTCAAGAGTTTATTATCGGTAATTGACATGTTGTCCTATCATAGTCCTTGAGCATAACAAACCGTGGGCAATTTTATTAATTGTATAACGCAATTTAATCTTCAATTAAGTATTTTATGATTCAACTTTGCTTCGACAAAACTTTTGGTGTAGAGCCTCCTTTTGTAGACAGAAAAGTTTGCTGTCTCAAGAGAGTGGAAAAACTGTTAGTAACACAACCTTTATGATCCCATCCGAGCGCTCAGTCAGTACTAGGACTCATTTTAGTTTGAAAGCGAAAAAACTTAGAAATCTCCAGTAGCCACTGGTCCCAGATGGTTCTTACAGTCGTAAATCCTAAACTGGTTGTGAAAATTAAGTTCGCGTTGAGGGTCTGCCGCGTGCCACATTCAACGCTGCTGGTGCACTCAGACTGCGTATCTGAGGACGAGAGTGAGTTTCTATCGAGTTTGAAGCTCCATTCTACACATCTAGCAAAGAAAAGTAAAGGAAAGACGAGAAAAAAAATGCATGCTCTCGGAGCAGGTCCGGAGTCGGTGGGAAAAATATAATTTTTTTTTGGGTCTGCCTCGTGCCAGATATCGTCTGGCTCTAGACCAGAAGATTTGTGGATGCCGGCATGACTGCCTATGCCAAATTAATTTTTGATGAAAAGCAATGCTTCGGAGAGAACAGGGGAATCCCACTGAGTCTCTTCTGATACACTCGCAATTGAAGTTCAGCGTCACTGAGCATCATTGCAACCCAATTGCGGGGCATAAACAAACTGCTAAGGTGCTAGCACATAATCAATAGAAAATAGAATTATCCATCGATCCATTCAAAGTTGGGGAATACCCGAAAATTTTGTACTCATACGCGGAAAGGCTATGTGTATCGGAGCTATGGCAAACATGCATATTATTCATTTGCAGTTAAAATCAATTCATGCCGAATGCAGATATGCACTATTATTAGCCTCTATGACCTTGGCGAACTTATGCCCCGTACTTTTTGCTTAAGCTTTGCATTTCCTTGACATAGGAACACACTCGGTTCCAATTTGCATAACTTATACGCATTACCTTAACGATGATTCCACCTTCGTCTCTGAAATCATGGATCTAGATCTAGTCTGCTTTTTCAGTCAAGGTACTGAGGGCTCGAGTTCGAGATGATAAAGAAGGCAGCGACATCCTAAAGATTTATGTACAGACGTAATAGTTTCTGGGGACTATGTCCATAAAATGGTACACTGGCGTCGTATGACTCCTTGTTATGGAATTCACTTGTTCACTACCAACTTCGGAAGCCCAACTAGGTTTTGTTGCATGTGAAAGAATCATCCGAAATGAGTGCCCACCCTTCGCCTAGAAATGGTTAAAAAAGGTATGACGCCTTCATGTTCGGTTTGAGGTGAACGACATGTCGGACGCCAACAACTGTAGATCTGCGAATACGCCAGATGCATGTTATTTATGAGGACGACCAATCCTAGGCAATGCCCAATCAGATTCATTTCATTTGCATTCCATGAGTAGTCATCCATTGATTGAGGATGAATTGTAAACAGCTTGTCTCATAAATCCATATCTTCAATTGTAAATAAACAAGATCTAGCTACACGCCATTGAACGTACGCATTCTGAAGAAATGCATTGACGGTCTCTGAATCATCTTGTATCGATATACATATAGCACATGTCGATAAATTGCAAAACAGTTTTGTTGACACAACGGTAGCCATTATTATGTGCGAAAATATTCGCAAGGATGGTGTACAACTGTTTCCTTTCTTCGATTCAAATTCCGTTACATTGTACACAATTTATAGCTTCGTTTTGTAAATATGTTACATATGTACGTCCATCCGGTTAAAAACAACTTTGAATGCATGTATAAGTTTAAATAATTTTAAGGTTTTTTAAGTGCTTCGTTCTTATTACAAGGTAACATTGCAACAATGAAACAACAGAAACCATAAGCTTACTTGAACTTATTTTTGATTACATACGACTAGGTCGTTAAAAATGTATCTACGCATAACATTTGTTTAATCAGAATCGGCATGGTCAGCTAGATACAAAGACACAAGCTCCAGCTCCATTTTAGAGCCCTCATTGTTGTGAAAGTAACGATTAAAGCATGTGTTGGTAGGATTCAAATTCGCTTCTTTGACAAATGAGTAAGAGTCCAAAGCCTCACATCTTTCCCGAAGCTTTGGGGTGTAAAACAGGTCTGGGCTTTACGACACTTTGGACGATCGGTCTGAAAAACCTTAGAATCTTTGAGCTTAGTTGGGGCAGCAAAGTTGTCGTGGATTTATTTATTGTGACGCCTCAATTATTATTCGTTTTGCAAGATGTAATAAATACGCCCATAAGCCTGGATTGGAAAGGCCCACCCGCTCTTTGGATGGTCACATACTTACAGATTGAGGCTGCCCACTACGGGAAAACAGATGCTCTTTGTAGCCGACCTAAGCAGAACCCGCTTTGGGTGGCAGATCATAGGAATATCAAAGCCATTGAAAAAATTGAACAAGTGGTTTTACTCTTGATGAATCCCTTGCTGAATCTATGTTCAATCCGCTGGGAGTAACCACTCTTCACCATGACTCGTATTTTTGAATCAGAAACCAACCATTTGGATTACCTATGACAGCTAAATTAATAAGCAGGTCGCGTACAGATATAGCCGACTTCATAGCAATCAGTACGGATGCGAAGAAATAGGGAATGTTATTCAGGACAAAGATTAGAATGAAACTCTCGCAGATTTCATCTGCAGCTGTCCAGCCCTGGCCTGGCAACGAAGAAGAACTGACAAGTGTAAAACTTATCGGAATCGTGCAGAATGGATCTAGAGGTCAAGTCACCCTAAACTAACAGCTCACTAGCGGTCGTTGCATCCAAATCGAATTTAAGCACTTATTGCTCCAGTCCTCGAATGTAGGACCACCACTAAAACCAATTAATAAGCTGTTTATTGCTGCATTCACAGTCTATGGTAACACACAGAAAATGGACACAGTCCTGACCACCAAAACTGTGAGAGAGCTGAGACAGACAACAATCTCTAAAAAATCTTATCTGCTGGCTTGACACTGGCTTACATACACTCTAATGAATAGTTGGTACGGCTTTTATACCAAAACTTGGTAGAAATTACTTTTCGATCTTTGGACGACCAACGACTCTAATTAAACCTGGGGAAGACTGATTATCCTTCATGTAACTGAAATTGCTTTGCGATCAAATTTCTTGCCAATAAAATCTTACAAGTCTCACAAAACTGTGCCGATTTGACAGGAAAATGAACGCAAAATACTAAAGCTATCCGTACTTGGACTTCGAGAGACCTTTCTCGTGGATATTTCCAAGTGAAGAACGGTGGGGGAACAGTGAAATTTCTAATGCGTCCAAATCCATCCACTCCGATGGGTTTTAAGTGGACATACCCATAGGGGTGAGTCTTTTCTTTGAGAAGCGGGGACTAAGTAGCTCTATAAGACTCCCAGATCCGAGCAGCGTTTTCCAGGCGAAAGTTGTAGCAGTGACAAGAGCCATTCAAATAGTGTCAATGCTTACCAATATCACGAGAAGATATCACTTTTTACATTTACATGACAGCCAGGCGGCTATAAAAGCAATAGCTGCTACACAGACAACATCGAAGTTTGTAAAGTATTATCGCGAAGAGCGTAGGGCTCTTTACATACAGCACACGGGTGCTTCAACGGTTATTTGCACAAAATGAGAAGAACAACGAACCCTGCTGGGTTCAGGATGACGACTCGAATCAAGACAATTCTGAACACACATACTTCGAATCCATCAGATGGCTTGCAGAGAGACGAAGCTTAGAAACAGAGGTAGGTGGAATCACACCGAACAATGTCGTCATGGTAATCCACACGAGCGAGGAAAATTGGAGCCAAATATGCTCCTACATCGAGGAAGTGCTGAAGATAAGGAGAGAGAATAGGACACTAGGCCATCGAAACCATAGAACATTAGAGCTCGTAGAAGATAGGAAAGCGGCACGACATTGAAGTAATACAAGAAGTAGTTCCGGGGTGGATCGCCTGAAAATGTGAAAATGGAGAGCATTTAATCGGCAGGAATCCGACACACTGGAGGAACCTAGGCAACCCTAGGTTCTAAAAAAAAGCGCACAGCTCAATGTAAAACTCTGCTTTGAGTCCCTGGTCACAGCGAGGGACCAGGTTATGAAACAGTTGATGAATTGGCGAGAAAAGGTTCAGCCGTAGACAAAGAGCAAGCGGACAGTAAAAATGAACATCTGCTTTACAATCTTTGTGCCAAAATTGCACAAAAATCCTCACCAACGGTGAAGTATCAAGAAGGTTATAGCTGGAGTATGATGAAGTACCATAAGCTTCTACAAAAAGACAGGAAGTTGCTGTCAATGCTGGTAAAGGTGCAACATGCCGATATTATACAAAGAAATTACATCTGAATGATGACGACATATGCAGGGGATACGGCTATGAGGAGGTTCATGAGAACACAGCGCATTTTCTCTGTCATTGCCTAAGAGCCCCTGTCAAATAAGAAGTAGAGCCCTAAGCAAATTTTTCTTCGATCACATCGAGTACATAGACCCAAGTGTAATGAGGATCATTAATTATCTTCACCACTAACCAAACCAAACTGACAAATTACCTAGCACCTCTTAATAGACGTCAAATGGAATTTACATGATAACCTTATCGGCACCCGCCAAGTGCAAATTTTTTATTAAACATTCACGTGGACACACGATAGCGATAAAATCACTTAATTCGTTTGCCATGACGTCTTTAAAAACATTGTCAAAACCGGTTCAATATATATTTCAGAGATGCAACACTCATCAATTTACAAACAAGTAGATACCAGTTAAAGAATTAAATTAACCAATAAATTTAAACAAAACATACAAATAGATGTAACGACCAAAAAAATTAATTTGAATACACAAAAAACAGAACTAGCTACATTTCTGAGAATATATTGTTTAACAGCCCATTGAAATGCCGAAACTAATTTATCAAACAAATTAAAGAATCAAATACTCGTCGATATAAATAAAACTTCATCACGGTACAGCTGCTTTAGATACTACACAATACAATCAAAAATTATAAATCCAAGATCAAAGAGAGAGATTTTCTGCATGTTTACATGCGATAAAGACAAAGCTTCCACTATCGCAGAACATGTCCCATCCGTGGGTGTTTATACTCTTTTTCCCATGTCACATGGGACATTCACAGACAGCAAAAAAAAAGAAAAAAAACGAAAAATTACTTACCTGTTGCAGAGTACAGAAGATCTGTGAGGGCGCTTCTGACGAGGAACTCAAGTACTCAGGAACATAAGAACACACTTAATGTAATTGCTGGCACTTGGAACCTTCAGTTACCGACTGATAACACACCAAGAAATGATCAGGTTATGATTGTCGTATCTAATCGAACAACCCGCGATCCACGAGGAAACGAGTGTATACCGCGCGAAAGTCCGATAGTATCTGAACTACACCACTGAGGTGAGAGAGAACTTTCAGCATGTTCAATTTTAAGAATTCTCTTCTCGAGAAGAACTGAAAAAGCTTTCTTGTCCACCGATCTAAGCGAGTATTTTGTTGGATGTGTTGAGGTGTGTGTTATTGACTTTGAAGATGTATCTTATATCTAAGTGCATGTTGGTTGCAGGAGGAGCGACTACACTTGTTGACACAAACTTTTAAACAATTTGGGAATTCATTTACTGCTTTGTTGCCTAAAAGTTAATTTACACCTCGAAAACTATTGAAATAGACAGCGTTGCTAATTAGAAGCGTTTTGTGGTTTTTCTAGGAAAAATATTAATAAATTTACATTCCAATCGCAAAGATGGGATCGTGGAACTTGTTGTATTGGGCCGACAAAATTCTTGGAATTGTTCGAGCGAGCAATGAACTTTGACAAAGAAGACAAGTCTGTAAATTTACAGTGAAATAGCAGTCCAGTACTGAATAGAGAGAGGACTTAATCCAAGCGAGCTAAGACAATCCTTGTACAATATGTGTAGTACTAGCTTTTGCTCGCTAAAGCACTTCCGAGGAGAACTAATGGAGGAGAAGACCGTGAATTCTGTGGACTGAATCAAGATGAAGATGTTATTCAAAAAGCCGGGCGGTTCCATATCTTACGCTTTCATAGGTTGACCGCATTCATAAGTGAGTGCGTAGGCACAAGCAAAAAGTAAAGTTATAAGCGAAAGCGAAAGGAAAACAAACAAAATACTCTAATTTGACTTCAAAAAGCCAAAACATGTCTACTACATTAGCTCGGCTACATCGAGCGAATTGACAATAATGTTCCAGTCAAGTGGATCTTCAAATCACAGCCTCTGGTTCGAGACAACAATGAAGACCGTACCAACGTTTGGTGGTTTTGAGGGTCGAACCTGTGTCCACTCGCTTAGCAGTCCAATACACTAACTACTAAGCCACGGCGACCACTTCGGTTATGTGGAATTCGATTGAGCTGCTGCGCGTTTCTTTGAGTTGAGTACCTCAGTTGATATGTTAAAAGTTAATTTCCTTACAGGGATCGAAGGCACTAGTATAGAAATGTCAAAAATGTGCAAAAAAAAAAATTACTACGCAACATGACATACACACCAACGAGCTTAGGGAGAAAGCGGAGGCTTTCGGGAAGTCAAAATGACCAACCAAATGGGTTCGAGGAAGAAGGCGAAGTTAAGGCCAAGTCTTCGATATATACGACCGAATTTGGATCAATTTGTATTTGAGCCTAATCATCGCGCCGCAAATGGCCGTATTCCGCTTGTCGCCAGGAACGATTCTATGTGTATTTATCCTGCACAGTAACTTAACTAGGCTCCTGTCCCTTTTATTTTTTCTCATGCCCGAATGACCAGGTTGCGGTGTGAGCTGACTCTCGGGCAAACAACATAGAATAGACCTTATGAAAAGTAGTCCTCGCTCAAATCCGCCTCAGCTGAAGCTACTGTCTGTCATTGAAGCTTGTTGATTGTTATCTCAAAACAGACCTTACGAAGGGACTGTATTTTCTTGAACTCGAAGCAGAGTTCAGGGGGTATTAAGAGTATATGTACCTACGTGGTGGAAACACTGACTCCTGTCTAATTAGTTAAAGTCCCCAGTACGATCCTTGAAAGCACATATAGTGTATTCATTGCACCATTCCTGTATGCTACACAGTTTCGCAGCGAACATTTTGTCGAAGTTTTAAGAGCTGTTATTTAAGAGATGAGATCTCGTTCAAGATATACCTAACTCATTTCCCTTTCCACAATATAAATATGAGCTACACCAGCTTTTTTATTGATTTTGAGGACAAAGAGTTCAAAGGGTGTGTCTTACGTAGTGAAGACATCTCGGCCCAGCTACCAACGCTCGACATGCCATAAATACATATGTAGATAGGTACATGTATACTTTTGTTCCTCTGCCTTTTCCTCCAAAGCTTTCTATTTATCACGCAGTGAGTAACGATAAATTGTTTTTTTTATAAAAGAACTCAGTTACGACCAATAATAAAGTGAATCATCTAAGAAAATCCAAATTAATGACATTCTGGAAATGTTTTCAAAATTGCTACTAAAAAATGAAACATAAATTTGAACTAAAAAAAATCATTCCAGTGCCATCTAGTCGGTAAAACCACACACTAAATATTAAACCAAATACAGGGTTCATTTCTAAGATAGAAAGCAATGATTCGTGTCTTCAATGAGGAAATTTCTGTTTTTATCTCGTACAATCACCAAAAATAACCACACTGTGCATTCTTTTCATAGAACTACTTAAATTTAAAATGAATACGTATTAACAAAAGATGAATCAACATTTATAAAATGAAAGTGTTATTAGACGGATGTACATATTGGTCAATAAAAAAACAATCTTTAAAGGCTTAGCGTTTAAACGAGTTAGTGTGTTTCTATCACATGTTTTAGCAATAACCAAGACCTCACGACTTGTGTGAACAGTGTCGTAAATGCAGTGAAAGAAATAGAGACCTTCAAACACTCGCCATTTAGGAAGCAGACTGGTTGGAGAACTGGAAGAACTTATGATTGATGAAGAGCGCAAATTGATTCCAAAAAGGACCAACCGTCGAGATACACTGTTATAAATGGTAATAGTTTTGAGGGCAAACACAGTTAACCAAAAGACCTGCGTGTAAGCATCCTCAAGGTACACATCTCCCCTAACTAAAACTAGCCTTATGTAAAGTCTAACGAGAACTATGCTCATTAAGGCTTTCTTAGAGAAATATTGGCCATCAAAACTACCTCAGTGCTGCCAGCGGAAACAGTAACAGAGTCCTAAGCTCAAAGAACAATGTTGATGGCAATGAAAAAGTTGGTGAACTAGAAAGAGCATGGTGAACTGAACTGAACCAAACAATGATCAATCATTCAGTTCTGACTCCCACAGATGTATTAAAATACAGTTGAGCTTGGGTTTTCGGAAAAGATTGACTATGCTTCCATGCCGTATGTCTTAAGAAGAAGACATACTGCAATAAGTAAATAGACTAGACAGACTAGGCATTGGCAACCACCTCAGCAGTTATCTACAGAGCGGCAGGATTCTCTGCACTTTTTGACAGGAAATAGTTTTGCAGAGGCCAGTGTTCTTAAAGATTGCCCTACTACTAACGATTCATCCTTAAAATCTGTTGAATTCTTTTCATCTTGCAATCCTAGTGACTGCTTCCGTTTGCTGCTTGGCAAGAGGTCAGAGATCAATTTCAAAATAATTCTAAATCTTTGAGGGCAATCTTAAGTTTTGCATTATGAACCCTTCTGAATAAACATTTGCATATTATAAGATCAATTCAGAACTCAGGAGGTTGAAAGACGTTTTGTACATAATAAGCTTGGTTGTGCGGATCAGAGTTTTTTTTTTTCTATCCGAGTTTCTCCATCTCAGCACGGGTCCACACGTACCAGAGATAACACATCCCAGGTGACGATACCCAGTGCTTATGCTCGTCTGGTGCAGGCCAAGTTCTACGCCTATAGACAGAGATCCTTCCATGCTACTCCGATGTAATCACTTGGACTTATAAGCAATTTTTCTTTCACTTTTGTTTTAATGAGAGTTCCACCCACTGGCGTCTCTCATCAGCTCACAAGAAAGAAGTTATGTACATACATCAATAGGCGAATGGAACACAAGTAGGATTCAGACCACTCAGGACGTTGGGGGATAGAATTCAGAGGATCAGAGTTAACAAAAATTTTTGCGCTCATCAGCCTGTCGAGACCACAATTATTTGGGGATGAATGTTACTGGAGACTTACTATCCAATTCTCTTACCCTCGTCGTCCTGAACCATCCATCAGATTCGAACTTAAAATTTTCAGAACATTTGTCTGACTCCAAAATCGTATAAAAAAGTGGGAGCGGATTATCCAGAAATTCTTCGATAGCCCACTGCATCAAAAAGAAAACCGACTATCTGTTGCAACGATAAAAGATTGCTGGATCTAAGGCCCTTCGGTGACGGATGACAAAATTTGCTCACCTTTGTGCGTAACGCTTTTTCTCTGTATAATGACGGTACACGTCCTTCGAGATATACCTAGATCATTAGCTGTTTCCTGGCATTGTCCAAGCTTGTATGTTGCACAATCTGCACAGCGTCATCCAAACCAGAAAATTTGCACAGTGCACACGACTTTCTTTCTCTCCATTGGTAGTGTAGTTCCATCGTTCTTTTGTCCACTTATCGATCAAGTATGCTTACAGCATAGATGCCTTACAACATGCCAGTTTTCAGGGTGTAAAATAAAATACTTGCCACTTTTAAAAGCTTCTTTCTATGAGGTAGCATCACCTGGACTCATTATTCCTTTCACGAAAATACATTTGAATCACTGGTTGTAATTTCCACCACAGAAGCGTTGAATATTCACGTTACTTTAGAGCTCTTGCTTTAAATCCATTGCCATTGCATAACAATGACGATACAAGTGTCAAGATGCAATAAATCCTTCAACTTATTGCCCAGATGCCACAACTAATTGAGCGTGGAAACATGTAAGGCGTTCTCTATTCTTTTTTTTTTTGTATTAAGTGGCGCCACATGTTTTAAGGACATAAAATCAAACATGTCTTCCAGTATTAAGGATTTTCTTTAACTTCTGTGGTTTCTGTTGACGTGTGTTGCACTCAATTATCGCTTTGCACCCACTTCCTGAAGACACTTGAGTGCATCATAGTGTGTCCTTTTGCGGCGTGTTGTATTGACTGGGCGTGTACTACAAGTGACATCTTAATGGGTATTTATTGCTACTTAAATAGTTAAAATTGTCAACAATTTTTCACCTAATAACGTATGTTTTTGAGATTTTCTTCTTCGTAGTACATACGACAAGTTTTTGAATACTTTAAAAGGAAATGGAAGAAGTTTTTTTTATTTTTATAAGGCTATTTTAAGACGTGTGTTGCTATCGTTGAACGAACTGATTAATGCCATGATTAAGCTTATGTGACTCGACCTAGGAGCCAGTAGCTCTTAGAAATCATCCCTTTACATTCTGAAAGCATTCAGAAAATATTTGTTATGTTACTAAGAGCAAAGGACGTAGACAGTTAAAAGGAAGAATTCATGTGCCACCCAAATTGGAAATAAAACATAAGATGGTCAACCAGTTTTATCTAGGTATCATCTTCTGCAGATGAAATAACAATAAACTTTGCAACACATACGAAGCAGAACACAAACACATGTAAAATAATCTAAGTACGTTACAAAAGCAGCTCTTCTCAAGAAGAAGATCATCATCACAAAATCTGGAGACATATCAATTACGTATAGGTGGAAACACACTATCTTTAGACCAAGTAAAAGCAAAGCACTCTGACATGGTCAAGATTCTTACTGTTTGCACCTAATTCGTCATAATCTGAGACTCAACAGAGTGTGACTTTTTGGTGTTTTAGCGCCTTCGGTCAGATCTACGCGGCAGTCTTTCACTGCCCTAGATTTTATTGTGCTGTAATCTGATCACTACGATACGAAAGCCGCGAAGATGGGTTAAGCACTGAAGGAAAGACAAAATGAAGTGTCTATGTACATATGTATATGTTGCTTCCACAAAGGGATACATAGACTTGATGAATCTATGAAGTGGGGACAACTAGACAACTGTCAAGACTTTGCAGTAAATTCAGAAAACGAGACGAAAACGAGGGAAGAATTAAAATTGCCCATTGCTCTTTCTTTGGACTAAGAAGGCACTGAATAAGTAAAGCCCTTTCGAGAAGGACGAAGGAGACACCCACTATTCCAGTTCTGCTATACGGTACAGAAGCGTGAACAATAATGAAAACGGATGAAAGTATCCTTGATGGTTTCGAAAGGAACATTTTTCGTGTGATATTCGGTTGATATTTGTATCGACGAAGTGTGGAGGAGAGGATTCAACAAAAAGCTATACAGACATGGATCTAATCAAGAGGGTGCAAATTCAGCGCCCCAACTTAAATGGCTACGATATGTGTGCGAGCACATAGTTGGAAAGGGACCTTAAACAGCTCGGTGTGAGAGCTCGAGAAGGCTGGAGGGGCTTTATGATTGAGGCCGTGGTCCATCCAAGACCGTAGCGCTATTAAAACTAAAGTAGGTGCCTAAGTCACAAGGTAGACAGGTTAAGTTATTTTTACTTTTCTGAAATGAATGATGATGTAGTTTTCCCTGAGTTCAACGCCATCCCAGAACGAACTTTATAACGAATCACCAAGATGCAATCAACAAGTTCGATGGTAGGTAAGTGAAAAGAGTCTCCAGCGTTCCCAAATTCATCTCCGGAAATTAAATACGTCATTTTATTGGAAACAATCATCCAAAACCCCATCCAAATGATACATCGTCAGGTCACAATGCAAAGTAATAGATTTATCACAAAATAATTTCTAATTGCATCTAATTCGATTAAATCAAACGAATTAACCAATCAAAAATTATGTGAGCGTCTTCTCTCTAATCCCTCTTAGAAAAAAAACCACCATTCCATCCACATCTCTCGACTCAATCTCTTCCCGCGTGTAAGAAGGTGCGGTTTTCCTCAACAAACTCCCACAAAACAGTCGCACACTAATTTTCCTCATTCATGAAAATTTAATTTTAACCAATAACGACGTTCAATCTAAAAATATCCCATCCGATCCGTACTACACGAAAGTATCTCATCCTCTGATTTGATGCATCCATAGAACACACTCAAAGGCACACACACGCCATGGACGTTAAATCCGCTCGGGGATACTATTTTTAAAAATAAAAGAACAAAAACCGAGATGATTCCGAAGCGAAACATCAAAATCTCGCCGAGTAATTTCAGTAGTCAGTTGACTATAGGGTGGTTAGTGTTAAACAGCAATTATCCTAATTAAACCGTTTGTACCCGAGTTAATTTAATTACGCGCGCAGGCAAAAAAAAGTTTTTGAAAAATTTCAAAAATTTCACAGCGAATTCGCGTGCCAGTCGGGCTCGCTTCTCAAGTAAATTGTCGAAAGCGAGAGCAGATCTGAGCGGAATAACTTCGTTGTTGTTTCGTGTTTTTATTTACTTGATAAATGATTCACGCGACTAATTTGCTAATTACATTAACTATTGACTAATTAAGTGGAAAATCGAAAGCGAATTCGTCGGCAGAGTAGAGGAGATTCCTCTTTTTTTTTTTTGTTTGCCTTGTGTGTGCCTTGAGGGTTGGGATACGAGTTGAGAGAAATAAGGGAGCATGTTGAATTATCAACATTTGGATGCGGCCATAGAACCACCGGGTAGTTTCTTTTATGGCAACAACAATCAAGCATCCCTGGAGCACATTCACAGTGGACTAATGGCAGCCACCCCCGTTGAACATACGCCGCTGGTTGCCGGTTACAACAGTGTTCAGAGTCAAGGATCAATGTTCCATAGTGTATACAACGGCAACACCGATGGCGGCAAAAGTGATTTGTTGAACGCAAATAATCAATTTAGTAGCATGCACGTAGCGACGGCTAAAGGATCTGAAAATGTGAAACGATTTTCAGTGAATAATCTTCTACAGTTGGCAAGTGACTGTGATATTTCGAAGATGCAGCAACTTCATCATTCATCTGCTGTTGCTGCCTCCACAACCACCACCACTACCGTCGCATCTGATATGGAAGTCCTGGGTGAGTGTTTGTTAATAATTTATTAGACAAACTTGTAAATATTTAATGCGACAAGCAGACATCGTTTGTATTAAGAAAACCATAATTTTATTTACAGGGAAGCTACACAGGACCTGTCGCATGTAGTAGCTTCCTGTAAATGAAGCTAATCAATTGTGTTTTGTAATTGGAATCGCTTATCGTGTGTTTATTTGATTCTTATTGGGGAGTCAATGTCCTTCTTGTAATAATCGTAGTTCATAAATTGTAAATGGACGGTATGGTGCATGAATTGTTGTTTAAACTTTTGCACAATGATATCTGTTGAATTAAAATTTTCTTTTAACATAAGAAACCCCGAAAATGGAATTGACGACAATTGAATTGTCCTAGCTACTCGCTCCTTCCCCGTTTGGTTCATTTGAAGCTGAGATTTTGCGAAAATTAGTTTAAAATTGAAATATTTACTTCTCCTCTACTTCTATCCCCTTCTCAACTATAACTGGTGTCCCCTAGTGCTCAGCCCTTTCCTAGATAATTTTTCAAATATTTATCCATAATCCATACCATCGTTAATGATATCACCCTTGATTTCGCTTAACATATCCATGACCTCAGGCGCAGGGGGATAGCGAATATCAATCGAGCTCAACCGAAGCATAAAAAACACTTACACTCGCCCGAAACTTGAATATAACTCGGTCGAGTACAGCGGCAAGCGTCCAGGCTAGTTGGTAATGAATCCATTTGTAGCTGATTTGCTTTTCTCGAACACCGCCGCATCGCTAAATGCTTCGTTCCCCTGTATCGGTATTTCCATGACAACTGTTCGGGCGAAATATCAATGAGCTTATTGCTTTACATGGGTTGTAGGACGAATAAGAATTCAAGTGACAGTATACTTATAGTTGTATCCCGCCTATCCATCTGTTTTCAAAATTCAAAATCCACCATCTTTCCTCCCATCTTTAATCGCTAACTCTTCCCTATATTCGTTCGAATCTCTCAGTGATGGATGCATACAAACTCTAAAGCACATAGTCCATAGTGATGGAGAACACTTAAAGTTCATTTCGAATAAGGCAATCGAACTAAATGGGTACCAGGATGCACTCAAGTTATAAGTAAATAAGGAGGTAGGGTAGTATCTAATCTACAAACTAGGCGGCACCCTACTGAAACTTTACTTAACCGTTCTCCAGGCATTTTCGAGTAGAATTAAATGGGAAACCAACGTAGGCGTACTGATGGGTAGACGAAGGAAGGGGATTTCTCCGTGCGGTTTAATCATCAGGCTTCTAGACTACGACAGTGTCCTCCAGGTGGAAGTTCTGGAAGTTACAACTGCCGTTCGGGAAGCCGCAATGAAAGCAATACTACGTGATGATTTTATCTTTTCCATTAATAGCTAGGCTGCAATTAAGGCTATTTCTGCTAGAGATAAAGTCAATGTTTGTATGTTACCGTCGAGAACATCGCAGCATAACGTACAAGACTCGGCTGCGTACCCAGTCACAAAAATGTACTTGAAAATAAAAAGGCTGATGGACTGGCAAGGAAAGGCACACCACTTTGACGAGAACATGCCAATACATACACGGTTAAAATTCCAACATAAAATTATTAAAATCTTGTGCAAATTTATCAGATCTTTAGATTGATTTCAAAGGGATCTGCATTGATCTAAGTGTGACGAGGGGATAATCTCTTCCAACGTCTCTTCTCCAATCAACCGAAACAAACCTAACCTAATCCATAACCATTTGAATTAATAGTTATCTCCACTTATGATTTAAACACGACTTTCAATTTTTAACACGTTTAGAGCTCGCTGCGTCTTTGTCCTACACTTTTTATGGGGTGAGTTCTCGAACTTTCGTTAGTTGAAATTGCTTCAGATTTGCTTCTGTAACTGGAAAGTGAGGTCTTTCCTTACTGCCATGTTGCATGGTTTTGAATTCGAAGACTCTTCGTTGTAAGTGGTCAAACAATTTCATGGAATAGGACTTCACTGCTCGAACAGTTCTTTGTTTTGTATCATCGATTCTCAGTCAATCACTGTAAGAACTTCTTTTTTTTTGAAACAACTAAACTCTATTACTATCTTATGAACCATAAGAAACAGAAGGATTTGTGGAACCTGTAGCTATCAATTGTGTCCGATAAATTTTTTTTTTAGTTATTTTCCAATCCCGTCGGCTTATGCAAAAAGTTTTGACAGTTTTTGACAGTTTTGAAACACTTTGGTGTTGGCTTGAGAGTTCTGCATTATTCGACGCCTTGTATGTTTCTAACTTTAAAGATTTTGGTAATGCTATTCCAAACTCAAATCGATTTTATAAAGATGCCGATTTTGACATTGTGGGTATCAATTGGGCGTTCCTGGGTCTCCCAAGACTTGACTTCCAAACTAAGTTGTTCAAGAATCACAGTGCATAGTTTCGTGTACGTTATCTAGAGAGAACCAACGAAGTTCTAGCTAGGATCGATAAAAAATGCTGGAAATATATTCACTGTGCTCAGTAGCATGTCTTTGGGGATCTACGTGTGTACTTTGCTGTCTTACAAACTTTTCTAAACATTTTGCTTAAAATCGTCCTTTGGTAGTTAATCTCTGCTAAGTTATTTGGGGTGAAGCCATTCTTCAGCAGATTATCAAATAATTCATTGCTTTCAGTGTTCCTTTGACTAATAACTGTTCCCGGCTATGTTCCTGGTTCTATGGTTCTATGTTCTGCTCTACAGTACTTTACCAGATTGTGATCGCCGAGCTCAGCGCTTTGAGGACGCCGTGAATTTCCCTGAGAAAGCATGTATTCGTCCAAAACTCGCATTTTACTTGCACACTGTCTTTTTAATGCCGTCGGGATATTGGATCTCCACCTCTGCCCCTGTAAACAATGACTGGTTCCTTTCAAGCTTTACAGCATACAATTTAGATCAGATCACATTGTTTAGCCTCTCAACTCTCAGAAGATGGACAATGTGAAATGTTTTATTAAGTTTGACTAATTAATTGGATCCAAATTATTAATTGAATTAAAAACAAATTTAGCAAAGCGTCTTATTTCATACACCATTTAGCTTAAAAATGTATGAACAACGTGAAAGGCCCCTATATCTACAACGATCTAGGACCATTTAAAAAAGAAAAAACAAATTGACTCCTACGCTACATAAATCTCCTTCAAATGCTTTCCATCGCCATGCAAAAGAATAAATAAAATTTATTAGACTACAATCGTCACGCGAGACACTCGTCGCCAAAACACTAAAGGAGGTCACATTTCAGCTTCTTTCGCAAAAAAAAAAAAAATCCTTTGACGGTATATACGCTGAAGCGTAACGCGTCAGCGACAACAAAATTTATGACAGATTTGTAGGCACTTCATCAAACGCTACGGTCCGTACCGTCTCTCATGCAAAATTTTCCGCCTCAAAGAGTACCCTTCCCCGCTCTCGTAATTGAGTGATAATTTGAGAGTATTTAAATTTTAATTGCTCATTTCGGCGCATTGCGGCTTCAGAAGGATGGATGCGTATCAAATTGTCGGCTGCCATCATTGTCATGTTGATGAAGATGAAATGCTGTCTGATGCGCAGGATTCAGGTGTCACTGGTTGGATTTTTTAAAGCCTTTAACACATATTCGTACAAGCTCTCCTTGGGGATATCCACTTGCGATAAATAAGTCAAGCGCATGCGGTATAATTTGTCAAAGCACAGAGCTGCTGCCACCATGAAGCCTATAAAGCGTGGCAATAAACTACAGTGAAACTGTCTCCCTGTGTTGCATCGATGACAATTTGGGTGCACATGTCTTGTTCGGTTCGTTTTTTAAGATGCTGTTCGCATTCCCAACCCCTTTTCCAGTTCAAATAAAATCAAAAAATCTCCCTCCGAACAGCATCGTTTTCCAACCACGCGCATCACTTTTCCTGTGAGGCCGACCTGTCAACACGAATTAACGTCCCGTCATGTCGGGATTGCCTTCTGCGGTAAAAAATGAAGACAGCCACTTACTCCTTTGAGAATTGGCCGCAGTTTATACTCAGTGAAGCAACCATCCCCGAAGATCACTGCGATCTTCAAATCCAAAATCTCAAGAATAGACTGCTCTATGTTGGGTTGTGTTTTCCTGTTGTGCTCGTACTCGTACATGGATGTTGAATGGAATCAAATTCAGTGGATAGCTCTGTGCATTGAAAATATGTACCGCCGCTTCCAATCTTAATTAGATAATTAAGACGAATTGAATTAAATGGCGGGCATGCAGTCAACACAATCTGATTTCGAATTCCGGTCGAATACATAAGTCATTCGCTAAAAATTACTTAATTCAAAGTATTGCGTTGATTTGCTTGTGCGAGTAGTTTCTTTTTTCTTAACCTAAAAGTGATTTACAATTTTATTTTACAAAAGAGGAAACTTGTCATTGAACATCGATTGCATACGATCTATTTTGAGATCACCTAAACAGATCGCGCAGGTGAAGTACAAACTGGCATCGCTTCATGTCCTTCTTAATTTTTTTGGTTTGTATTTATGTCATTAGATCGTCCCTCAGATGATTATAACGTATTTCAAGGGGAGATAATGGCGTCTACGGAAACCCTATCCATGTTGAAATGTACTAATACGATATTTGCATCTTCACGAAGAGCCAAGGTCGCTCCTCTATTGCAGAAATCCTCGAGAAATTCAACATTAACATATGTTGGATGGCTGACTGAAGAGACGTTCCAAGAAGGCACTACCCTTACCATTTTGCCAGAGAAGTAACATTTAGGTATACCCATCGCTACATATAAACACTTATTCAAGCTGGATGCAATCGGCAGAGTGAACCACAGAAATGTCCAGACAGGTCTGTCTTAAGCTAAGTAGGTAGGTAGGTAGGAGTGGCAGGCTGCGGGTGCAACCTCAATTAGAGCCGATAAGGTCCATTGTGTTATCACCAGGATCTGTATTTCACCAGAAATACTACCAGCAGAACCAGCCGGAGCTTGCTATGAAGCGCCGGAGACTGCATATGTTGATGTCAGCCAGTTCACTTAGGTTGTTGAAAAAGCTGGTTCTTAACTATGCTCCTTTTTGAGCTGCAAAGGCCAGGCATGTACAGAGAAGGTGGAGGATTGTCTCCTCCTCTACGTCATCCATACAGCTTCTGCAAAAGTCATTGTAAAGGAGGCCCAGCCTATAGGCATGCTTGCCGATGGTGCAGTGTCCGGTAATGACGCCCACTAAGGTGCTTATTACCAGTCTATTCCGTCGAATGAGAAAGTGGGAACGTTTGAGATCCAGCTTTGACCAAATCTGCCTGGTGATGAGACAGGTGCTACCTACTGTCCATTTATGATTGGCGATATTGATCGCGTTTCTATTGAGTAGCAATTTGCAGGTGGCGAGAGGCATACTTAAATTCCCCTTACCCTTAAGAATTTGTAGTGTCGCCCTCTCTGGCGAGTTCATCCGCCATGCAGTTGCCTGGAATGTCTCTGTGCCGTGTTCAAAAGAAGATTGCTTCATCTGGCAGCTCCTTTTGTTCTTAGTGTTTTGTATTCTACTATAGACAGCCACCCTTACCTAACCTAATTATGCCATCAAATAATTTTTGCTCAGCGTTTGTTCGTGTAGTTCTCGATTTAAGCCCTAGTGGAGCTTTGATGAATGCTTTCGATATTTTCCAGACTTTAACTGGTTGTTTGTTACACAAGGCACGAATAGCTTTCTCTGTCTGCAACATAAGAGGGGGCTTTGGCAGAAAATAAGCGTATGTATGAACAAAGTCGTGGAGAAGCCGATTATTTAATATGGGGCTACTAATCTGGTGACCCGCGCTAGCATAGATACCATTCGCATACAGACGAAGTTATACCTCTCTTACTCTGAAAAGGTTCAGAGATGATTCGTCATTATCTGAATTCATATATGATTCGTTAGTGTCCTCAGTTAAGACTTCCAGTGACGGTTGGGTTTCTAGTTAACAGAATTGAAAGAGGCATGATTCCGGAATGCAGAAAAATCAAATGAATGTGCCCCGACGTCTGTGGGAAATCCGTGGCATGGATACCCGGTCAGAAAGGTGTATTTGGAAATGAGGTGATAAAGTGGCCAGAAAAGTCGAAGCATAATATTAAACAAGAAGTGGGGAATAAAATACTCAAGGCAGTCAACAACAAATGGTATGCTCCTTCAATTGTCAAAGGATCTACGTTGATCTAAGTGTGGCGAAGGGAGATTTGGTATGTGCTGACTAGTGTGGAGCAAAAGGATTCATGGCGCTTATGCAGTATCTTGAACAGGACCTTGAAAGCCACATTGGACAGGTGTACCACAAGAGACAGGACTGTTTTTTTTTTTTATAAATGTCACATTAACACTTTCGCCTTAATTGTGCTTCAAACTAAAGTTGGCTGCTTCGTCTTCAAATGTTTGCGATGCCTCGTGTAAGTGTTTGCTTTTTCCCTTCAATAGAGGCTTTGGTTCTTCAAGAAAGGCCGCCCAAATCAGGCCAAGGAATTCTTCTCTGTGGTAAAAATGATAGCATCACCTTATTCATCATCGTGCAAAAGGATTAAGAAATCACTTAAAGGACACTCTATACTGCCACTTTACAATTTCCTTATAGCCTCCACAATAAATATTCATTTGCCTTAATGCCGTCAAAATATTCTACAATCCATTACCAGGACCGAGAAGAATGTGCCACTAAATCATAAGACGCCTTTATTGCTTTTTAATTCAATTGAATCATGCCAAAGTGTCTGGTCTAACCTAAAAATAACCACAATTCTGGTCGCAGTGGGAAATTCAGGAAAAACCAATAAAACCAAACAAGAAAAAGAAAAAAAAAAATGAAAAGATAAAATATCTTCAAAAAGAAAATGCTTAAGATTCCTTGGCCATTGAGTTAATCGAAGATCGAGAAACCGTTAATGTCACCATAAAAATTTAATTGTTTCATTTCCCTCATGTGCATGTACTCCTGTATGTTGCACAAACAACTGTCGATAGTTTTACTCTATGCTGAAAATTCTTAGAAACTTTTCGGAGATTTAGGACTAATTTTGGTATCACACTCTCCCTCTTTGTGTTCCGCAGGTGACAGTTTTCGTACGGAATACAACTCATCCATAGACGATAGACAAAATGGATCTAGGAAACCCCGAAGAAATAGAACGACTTTTACCAGTGGACAGCTGACAGCTCTTGAGAAAGTATTCGAAAGAACTCATTATCCTGATGCCTTCGTAAGAGAGGAATTGGCCAATAAAGTTGGCCTTAGTGAAGCTAGAGTTCAGGTGAGTTCAAAGAAATCTCTATTCTAAATGCTTACGGCACTCAATGTCTAATAAATAGGTGTGGTTTCAAAACCGTCGTGCGAAATTTCGTCGCAACGAACGTCGATCTATAGGGACGACAACACCACAGCCAGTGCCGCCTATCACAACCGCTCATAAAATGGATAAAACGCCGGCGTTATTTCATCAGCAGATGGAACTACCCCACCATCCGTATCATTTAGGATTTGCCGGCATGGGGATGTACACAACGAAGAACTATAACAACAACTATAGTGGTTTTGCAGCAGCGGACACCAACAATGCCGGTTGTGCCTTCCTATCGCCTTCAAACTACTGTGGTCCTTCTTCCTATCAACACGGGTATGCGTCGTTCCGATACAAAAGTCAAGGGTTCCCTTCCATATGACATGGGTGTTTGGAGAATAGACTAACAAATTAGATTGTAGACAAATTAATTTATTTTTTAATAATTTTTGTGTACTTAAATAAGTTAATTAACTTAAATAAATTAAATTTAGAAAATAAATATATTTTCCGACACTTCTTTCTGGGGTTCGACATGTGTCAAACATTCTCGATCTGCGAACTTTCAGGGGAGCAAACGTCGCCTTTGGACACTTTTTGTTTGTTGCCCTTTTCAGCGCTTCAACGGAGGAGAAATTCTCCAGATCAACGGATGGAATCCAGTTAGGCCTAACTAATTAGTAAACGCCTTTTTGAGCTAATTACTTCATTTTATTAAGGGCTCACGCCTATAAGGACAGGCTTATCTGGATCCTCGTCCTAGAAAAACAAGCGAAGCATCTGGCTCTTCAAACGAAACAAACCTTCGGATCTGGACGTGGTGTTTTAGTTCCATTAACAGTTTCCGATAAATACTACGGCGACTGTTACGGACAATAGAAGCAAAGCTTGTTTGGAAATGGAGGTAGACTTAGACAAGAAGTCTTGTGTTTCAGACATGTGAACCAGCGCCTCATGACAATCCGTATCAAGGTTAAATTTGCCAACATAAGCCTGATATGAGCGCATGCCCCGAAGGAGGGGATAGATGACGACACCAAACATAGTTTCTACAAGCTCTTGGACAGTCCATCATATCTTTTAACGCAAAGGTAGGAAGAGAGGGCATCTTTAGTAGTGCTGTCGGAAAGTTAAGCTTGAAGGACATCACGGACTCAGGCTAATTGATTGTTTGGCCGGCGGAATATTGTTGTAGTTAGTAGGCGGTTCTCGCAACTCAACATTCACAAGTGGAAAGTTTGACGCAAGAGAATTTCCAGAACGTTTTGAGGTCGGATCCCCCAGCACTAAGTAAAAGGAACCAGTGGGAACTCTGCCAAAAAACCGCCTCTGATGTACTGGGTTTATGCCAACTAGACCACCACAGCAAAACTCATGGTTCAACGAAGAATGCCGGTAAGTACATACAGGAAAACAGGAGGCATGCAGAGCTGTGCTGCATAGAAGGGCCAGAGTAGCTCATGCGCCCTACCATCAGAAGAAAAGGAGAGCATGAGAAGCGCGCGGTCGAAGAAGTAGAAAAATACAACTCCAAGGTTCGGAAGTTTTACCAAAGGGTAAAAGGAACGTGTCAAGGCTGAACCGAAGAATTGGAAGACGAGCAAGACGAGACCCATACGAGAAGTTTTATAAGAAAGCCAAGCAAATTAACTGCTAGTTTTTAATTTCGGAACGCAGAATCTCCGACAAAGAAAAGGAAACCTAGTCACTTGCAGATAATAGGAGTTTGGAAAAGGGTAGAGTAGGTAGCTTTTTATAGGCTAAAGAAAAATAAAAACGTTGGTGCCATCGGTGAACTATAACATTGAATATTCTTAAATGAATCGCCATCGGGTTGGATGCCCTGCGACATCTAGGATCTATCGCCTGGTGTCAACGAAGTTTATTTTCGTGCTGATGCATCTCATTCAAGTTGGCTCCCCTTAAAAACTTAAGAATCTTCTCTATTTGGTAGGCTCCTCAACTAAACAAGTTAACAAAGTTAAGAGTGGATGCCAGACGGCTAATTGGACCCTCATCGATAGTAATTCTCGCAGTAAAATGGTGTCTTTCAGACTAAAAGTTCTTAATCAGCGTCCTATATAAGTCCTAATACATTTTTGTAAGTGTAAACGACTGCATATTACTTAACGACTTGTGGATTTCAAATAAATATTAATAAACAAATTATAATAAATTCATTTAGATAAATGAAAATAGAAAATCTATCATTTCTGGATAAAATAGAATTCAGTTGACTATCTATCTCTACCTCACCAGCTAATAGTTATCACAATGCAATGCATTCCCCTTAACTTGAGAATTAATTATTTTTTAATTAAATAATGCTGATGCATAACGGAAACGAAGAAAGTAAGGAAGTATTTTTATCTTCCTAGCTCGACACACAACCATCGCATCGGTGCGCACTGTCTCTGTCAGTTGACATTGTGGTGCATCTGGCCGTCCAATCCAATTATCTAAAACTGGTAGATGTTTATGTTTCGAGATGAATTTATTTTCAAAATAAAACTTTAAGTATTAATGGATATGCTTATCATTGTGGATTTGTTTCTTCGTCAAAGGAATTAAATAGTCTTGACAGGGTTTTCATGTCGCATTCTTTTATTCCTTATTTTTATCTAAGGATTGGTGATTTTAAATAAATAGATCTGGATAGAAGCCAAGATGAGGATGAAGTCTTCATAAGGGAATAGCCTAAAGAAAAAAAGTCGGAAAGGTATCCTACAATTGTGGTCTCTTACGGTATCTCTCCGGAAACGTACTGCGCTATGGTGTGAACAAATTGCAATAGACAGGCTCCTATAGTCAGCATTATTGTTAGGCCATGCCAGTTTCGCTCATTTAGTTGGCTGAGTGAGGAGAGACTAATCAAGCACCGACGCACACAGTTCAAATACGTGTATTACTACTAAGTGAAGTACCTAAGTCAACTGACTACAGCATCCACATCCAGAATAAGAGGGCCAAAGAGAGAGAGAGAGAGAGAGAGCCCAAAAGATGGTCAATAAAAACAAACTTTGAATCGAACTTTGAACCCAGGATTGTTGTGGTCGCCAATTGGAAAGAGATAAATCCTTCAAAACCCTGAACGTGAATCTTTAATAAGTTATTTTTTTTTATAATTAGCGTGCGCTTAATGGATTTTCACTACTCTTAAACTAGAGCACGGGCATTAGGGAAATAAGAGGAGAGGCGAAGGAGGTACCGATGCACGTAGGTTTTAAATGGTTGTGGGTTGCAGTGATGAGGAAACACAGAGCTATGTACATCATTCCGCATGCGTATGGTACGGCTAAAGAAAGAATCTCAATATTTGACAGTATGTTCGCAAGAAGGCTTAAGGGTAAGCTGATGTGCATTCAAAGCATGACGAGTATTGCGGGTGAAATGCTGCAGGGGCGGAATGGAGCTGGCTATTTTGCTAGACCGGAAACATTTTTTCTGTGCTTAAGCGGGTCGATTGACTTCGCAATGTTTCTGTCACCTATAAATTTTAACGCGTATTTTTGAATTCTATCTAGAATATGCAGGACGGTTTTTGGCGCTCCTGACATGTGAGCGTTGTACTCAAGCTTTGGACGAATAAGCCAGATCAGAGGGAGAAAAGTATTTTTTGCATCGCCTGAGGAAGCCTAGGTATTTCGCAGCGTTGTTGATGGCTTAACTTACTTAAGATGGCGATACAGTCCGGGGTGGAACTGGGGCTCAACCAACAAGCGTCTCCAGCCAGCTCGTTGGTGGCTGTGATAGTATGAACATTTTTTTTAAAATCTCCTTTTCTGGGGAAATTATTGCCAACAAAGGCTTGAGGTTTTGAGTACCCGCAATATAAGTCATCCCCATGTTAGATCCATTGTATGCAGGGCGTACTACGCCGATATCGACTATGGAATTGTTTCATAAAATCCTGCTACCTATAAACCTTTTTGTGTAGAGAAACCAATTTCAGCAACAGGACTTCGTTTACTAACATCGCATATAATCCGCCCATTCATGTGATTACTTCAAAGGTTTTCCAATCAAAACTACAGTTATAACAAATGACATACCATGTGCCATACATACATATACAAAATAACTTTATTGCGTGCGACGCCCATGAGAAATGACATGAAAATAAAGAACAGAATTTAGGATAACAATAAATATCTAGCATACACTGAATGTCTTTAATCCTACTCAGCTAAGTGAACAAATACAAGCGTCTGGTCACTGATTGTTTCCGTTAAAACATTTTCTTTTTAACAGCAGTATAACGTTCCATGTATGCATCGTATCCATCTAAGTCGGTGAACTGTTTTGAATTGAAAAGATTTCCATCCACACAGAGATTGCTAATCTTGGATTCCTTGAGAATGCGTGGCGTAAA
Organism: Criorhina ranunculi; assembly: GCA_951813785.1. Taxonomy (NCBI): domain Eukaryota; kingdom Metazoa; phylum Arthropoda; class Insecta; order Diptera; family Syrphidae; genus Criorhina; species Criorhina ranunculi. The sequence continues at coordinate 27,629,784 of OX638385.1, read as the reverse complement.
TGAAGTTGCTTGCAAGCAATTCTCCTCGATGCGAAGTGTCTTCAGTTTCGGTGCTTCAGCTATTTCCTCCGACAGTGTGGATATCTGATTTTGGTTCACATTCAATTCAGTCACATACAGGTCACGCACTTCAACTGGCACAATTGTAATTTTATTACGCGATATGTCCAAAACGTCTAAATACCGTAGTCCACACAACATTATGGGAAACTCAACTATCTGGTTATTACTTAGATTGACTTGTTTCAAGTTCTTTAAACTTGAAAGTGCCTTCGGAATTCTTGTCAAGAAGTTGTCCATCACTAAGAGAACTTCCAATTTCTGCAGTTCTCCTAGAACGTCAGGTAGGTCCGATAATTTGTTTCCGCTTAGATTTAGGTGTTTGAGAAGTGTAAACCTTCCAATATCATCGGGAATTCTTTCAAATCGATTTTCAGAAAGGTCAAGCGTCTTAAGAACGTTGGGATAAGACTTCAACTGTGGAGGAAAGTCATGCAAACGTTGCAGAGAGATCTTGAGAATCCCTGTTTTCTGGGCGGTTTCCAAATGTTGTTTCAGCTGCTTGTTTCCCATGTTTTTTTACTTTTTTTCCCTGGTGATTTCACTTCACTAAGTTGTGGTGCACTAATTAATCGAATTTGATGAATAATTTATTATTTTTTGTGTGTATATTTTGTTTCACAACAATAAATTTTCTACTTCGCAAATGAAACTTTTTTTTTATAGCTTTCAGGTGACAGCTGTCAGAAATCAGCTGAACAAACACTTCATGTTATATTCGTAGCACAGTGTTGGGTGGAAACACAATGATAAAATATTGATAGAAAAAAGAATTGTAGAATATTGAATTAAACTTGTATGAAGACAGATAATGAAAATTTGCTCACCTCAATTAATTCATGGAGATACATACAACGATGTGATACGATGGGTCCAAATTCATTTTCAAAAGTAGTGCCAGACGTCATCTTGATGTCCAAGTGGTGTTTGGTCCCTCCAAATAATTTTTTGTGGAATTCTGCAAGAAATGAAAAGTTAAAGGTTAGAATCACTCGAAAATAAACATTCGTAACGATAGATCTCGAAAGACATGTTACTGCGTCTGTTAAATTATATTTGCCTCGTATTGGTTTCGCTTTCTTCTGCTGAAATGCGAATCGACGATGTTTGTTAAAACTATTCGCCATTGTATTGGGCCATATTATATCATGTACTTTATTGTTTGAACTCAAATATATACCACACAAAATAAAAGAAACGTCCCCACGCAGCAGAGAATAATTTCACTCGAACGATTCATTTCCAAATGAAAGCACAAGTTGTAGAGTTGTCATCTGTTTGCGAACTGTCATCAAGTGAATCAAAAGAAATTAGGTCGACTTGGTGTATTGTGAATTTGGTTTTTTAAAATATGATACACAGTTTATTTATCGTTAATAATAGTGGGTAAGTGAGATTAAATAATCACTAAATTGTACAACTCAATTAGAAGTTATTCCATTCCAGAGATGTATTCCTTGAAAAACACTGGCGTAGTGTCGTTTCCCGATCTGTGTGTGATTACTTTCTAGATGCTCAGCGTAATTCTCCTTATGTGAGACAAAATGTTAACAAAAAAAATTGCAATATTGATTTGTGTTTTGTTTTTAGGATGTTCCACCTGTTATTCAAACTCCACACTATTATCTTATTACAGTGCAAAGAAATGGTATATCTCTCGTTGCCGCTTGCAAGCAGGAGTTTCCACCACTCTTTGTCATTGAATTTCTTCACAGAGTTATTGACACATTTGAAGATTATTTCTCTGATTGTTCAGAGTCGGTTATTAAGGAGAACTATGTTGTTGTCTATGAATTGTTAGATGAAATGTTAGACAATGGATTCCCATTGGCAACGGAAAGTAATATTCTGAAGGAGCTTATCAAACCACCAAATATATTGCGGACAATTGCCAATACGGTAACGGGAAAGTCAAAGTAAGTATATAACATTATGTTTACAACTTTCAATTGCTTGGAAGCGCAAAGATAAGGGGTTTCAGCTCAATGGACCGAGCGTAGGTCAGAGTTCGATTACTGGTCGGTCAAAAAAGCAAAAAAGAAAAAACGGGTCTTACACTTTCAAGGATGCCCTGGAAAGCTATATGGGTTCGATTTCTAGCCTCTACCTTCCCGGAGGCACTTTTCAAAGCAAAGCACAGTTTTTGATTGGATCCTTATCAAAGCGTATTTGTTTGGGATTAAGGTCAGAGTGATGTGAGTTAGAGAATGAACCAATTCCCGCTATAATAGATGTAGAATGCTAGCAGTAGAGAACTCAGTATCTTCTTAGAACACATGTTTAGATCAATCAAGAGGTAAAACTTCGAGAGAAATGACATTTGTTTGATTTCTGCGATACTTTGCCTTTCCTTGACATCCAACAGTAACAAAACTTTAAAGCTACAATTAAGTGAAAGATCATTTACAATTGTGGCGTCTTCTAGTATGTGAATCTTTTTCTATTTCTTCTAGTGTAAGTGGTATTTTGCCATCAGGTCAACTGTCTGCTATTCCATGGCGTCGAAGTGGCGTACGATACACAAATAACGAATCTTACTTCGATGTTATCGAAGAGGTGGATGCTATCATTGACAAGTCCGGAGCGACTGTATTTGCAGAGATTCAAGGATATGTAAGTTATTTCTCAAAACAAACTTATTCATAACTAAAAAGTGTGTGTTTTTTTTTTATGTTTTAGATCGACTGCTGCATCAAACTTTCTGGAATGCCAGATTTAACACTTTCCTTTATGAATCCTCGATTATTTGACGATGTCTCATTCCATCCATGCGTACGTTTCAAACGTTGGGAATCCGAACGCATTTTATCATTCATTCCACCCGATGGAAATTTCCGTCTTATGTCCTATCACATTAGTTCACAGAGTGTCGTGGCTATCCCAATTTACATTCGTCATAATTTCTCTATAAAAACTGGTGAACAAGGTCGATTAGATTTGACTGTAGGTCCCCGAACAACTCTGGGTCGTACCGTGGACAAAGTTAAACTGGAAATCTCTATGCCAAAATGTGTGCTGAATTGCATCCTTACACCTAATCAGGGGAAGTATACATTTGACTCCGTTTCAAAAATTTTACACTGGGATGTTGGAAGGATTGATGTGACCAAATTGCCAAATCTACGAGGAACAGTAAATTAAGAGTATATTCTGTAACATCAGATGGTCTTTACTTTGAATTTTATTTTTCGAACACTAGGTCTCCATAACAGCTGGAAGTACTAATATTGACTCAAATCCATCTATTAACGTACAGTTTTCAATCTCGCAATTGGCTGTTTCTGGACTGAAAGTGAATCGTCTTGACATGTACAATGAAAAATACAAGCCGTTCAAAGGCGTAAAGTACATCACTAAGGCGGGCAAATTCCAAATTCGTATGTAAGATGTTGAACACGCCGGCTGACTTTGAACTTATAAGTATTTAGTTGGTAACATTGTTTTAAACATTTTAATCTTATACCATTATGAAAGTAAATTACATTATTTGTTAAACACTGTTGTTTTTGTTAACGTGATGATGATGTAGGCCATTGAGGCACTCTTTGTAGTCCCTATTTAACAATGGGATGGGGATGGGATTTTGTCGAATAGCAACTTGCAGATTTTGTTTATGGTTGGACAACAGACTACTTGAATGTCTAAATATATATTAATCTGAAGGCAGTCAGATTACTATGCGGATTCAATTGTATGGCCGTAGTATGTCCTATTGCGAATTGCCAGAAAATAAGTCTGGATGTTGAGACACGCTTGCACAATAAAAATAATCTGATAACAGCCTCCCAACAGCAAGTAGGAAGTGTCAATGCATAAATAAAAACAAAAACTGTGTCAAGCTTTTTGAGAGCGTGGATTTACAGGCAAGTTGATGGATTAGTCATGAAATAATGAGGCTTCGTACATATGTTTTGCTTGAATTTTGTTGTTCCTTCTTATGCTTTTGATTAACTGTTTTACTGGTAAACCATGCAGCGCTAAATTAATTCAAGGTAACACCTATAGTATTTTCTCTAGTATCACTGATTATTAGTACGACTTTTTAGTCTCAGTTTTAACAGTTCTACCTATATGAATTCTCTTACCGATTTCGTTACCAGAGAATGCTTAGCAAATTTCGTAATAGACAAGAATTAAATGACTTCCATGAAGTAACAGCAAAACTACATGAAACAGCTCAAGTTCTTTAACGATCTTAGAGTTTTCTTGATACGATTGGGAGGTGTTAACTGAAAATTAAAATCACATAACAACATCCAAGATAGCAAACGTTACCAGATCAGGCTCTTTGAGAAATGAAGTTGTCCTTATAATCTTGGAGTAGATACTTGACTTTCTGTCCTCGTCCTTGAAGGTCGCAGCAAAGTCTTTGACTGGAATCCCACCAAAAGTTTTGCATAAAGAGCAGTCCATTAACTTTCTAATTCCGGTGGAATTTTCTTCACTGATTTCCAATGATTTTGATGAAGTAATTATATGACACCCTTGGGACTTATAACCCATCCAGCAAATCAAATTAAAATCCGACAATTATCCTTAGCTTCTTAGCAACGTAAGTAGCTTAAACGACGCTAAAGCTTAGAACTTTACTTTAACTTAAAAGATAAAAACTCTGCACGCGAGGCGCCAATTAAGATTTTTTTTTTTTTGTCAAAAATGTATCCAATTGTCAGCAAAATTGTATGCATTCATTTGAAATCGGGATCATAGCCATGCGTGTCTGATGTCGGTGAACAAAGTAAAATACTTATTGCATGCCTCCGTCCGGAATGACTGACTAGTCGCGGTTTGAATGAACGTTCGGAACGTTTGCGTTTGCGTGTCTCCCGTTTTGCTTTAAGGCGAAATTTTCAGTTTAACGATCACACTATAATGTGGGCGCAATCAAGTGATGGATTGGTATCTAATGGAAGAAGACATAAAAATTGGCACACGTATCGGATAAGGTACAAAAAAAGATAAACTTGTTTTTTTTGGATTTACCAATCAAGTATGGAGATTTCTTTAAAAAAAAAAGTAGGAGACTTACCTAGAAATAGAATGAGTCGGATTCTATATGATTAAATCAGGAAATGTCTTACTCTTGGCAACAAAAATGTACTTTTTCCGAAGATATTCTGACATAGCCCAAAATAATGAGTACAGCCTCGCTCAGTGCACCTACCTAAATGAAAGGGACTATCTCAAGATCTGCCACCAACTATTCAAGCTCGAGTGGACCGAAATGTACTGCAGAAAGATTGAATCTGATTTAAAATTTCAATGATGAAATCGCGCAGTTCCCTCATGGCACTCAATATGAGTAGTGATCGTAAGATTTCCAAGGTCTCAGGTGCTTTTCCATATTCTAAGGAAAACAATCTTATACTCCCCCCTTTGTGGCAAGTCTTCTTCTTCCGCAATCATGACTAGTGAGTCCAAACTTGAAACTTTTTAGGAAGAAATACAACATGAAGATACAAATGCAACTCTGGATCAACCATAATATCGTAGTCCCTCGTATCCACACTGCATTACTAGTGGGATCAACTTGAACAAGTCTCGACAAAAAAAGCTCTTCAAAAAAATACAAAACACCTGTCCAACTGTAGCCTTTGCAGCTCTTCTAGACCTTTTTTATTAAAAGATCGGCTATGACTTGCGCCTTGATTGTACATCTAAAGATCCCCAAAGCAATACCTATTCTTCTAAATTTGGATAATTTGTATCAAGAGCTTCCTTTTCTCTAAAGTTAACTTCACAAGACCTTCCAACTCTATCTTCGCATTGAATGGAATGGAACGTCGGTACTCAGTAGTCTTTCCTCTCAAGACATCTAAGTCTCTGGTTAACTCGAATGGAGACATTCTTTGAATCTGCCGATATAAGTTGTCCCCATCTCCTCAAGACTGCATCTCCGCAGACCGCATTCTTTGTCAGACCTATCTGTAGACCGTACTGATGAAATTTCTCTGTATATCCCCATGGAATGTCCCGTTCTTCTATGGAGTGAACTCGTCATCTTCACCTAAATAGGATCGTCGACTTTCTGACGTAATCCACGATGAAGAAGGCTAACTTTACGACGTAATAGGCATACAATGGATTCAGCTAAGTAATAGGTCGATCTCCTCTTGGCTTGCCTTTATTCGACTTAGGTCAGAACATTTAATATTAAATTATGTTCACCGATTTTTATTTCTTAGTCATCTTACTTTTTGCTTAGTCATAAGCGTTCAAAGGAACTTAGCAACACGTATTTCAATCTTTATTCAACCATCTATTGTGGTTGTGGTTAAGTCATAGTAAACCTTATTCTATGTGCCATAAAGTCATGCACATAAAACGCCTTCACATTGTATTGGGTTTTTGTTTTTCTGGTTCTACTTTCCGAACATTTTATGCCATGTGGTTTACCTTCTTAAGATGAACACACTCGTAAGCCTCATGAGAAACTAGAAAAATTAATTCGCCCATGTACTGAGCTCGATATAGTTATTGTAAAAGAAGAATCAATAACCGAAGCACGTCGCAAAGATGCGTTTATAGAATTTAACATGGAAGGGTGGGGAGACTCAGACTTCGTGGGCAAATAAACAATGGTAAATTAAACTAAATAAGGCGAATAGACCTGTGGTTTATGCACTGATCTAGGGTTGTGTCTTTTGCATTTATAAAGTTAAATCTCTGCGGAAAAAATCAGAAATGAAAAAGATAGTATTGACAGTATTCATTTTGTCGCAGTAACCATAATTGGGGAAGATTCGGACAAATTTCTGTCCGTTCCATCCGATGGCTTAAAATGAGCTATGCCACAGTTGTAAGGTACTGCGGACTCCTCCGCAACTACCACACTGCCTCCTTCACTGATATAATCAAAAAGAGCATGGGCGCTCTTACTTACGAAGCAACTGAGTCCCACGTCTTCTATGACGTTAATGTATTGAAGGACTTTAAATTTTGGAGTGGATTACCGAAGGGTTGAACCTTGTCACCGCTGTTATTTCTGGTAGTCATTAGAGATATATTTACAATGTTCTACCATTAACATCTGGACTACGCTGACGAAGTTTGCTTGTTGTCAAGTTAAATAATGGGCTTAAATGACGCACAGTTTGAAAGTTGCAAGTCCACCCGTAGATTAAACACTACAAGTTTATAGCTTTCTTGAATTTGACAAAGGTGTAGATCGTCCTAAATAAAGGTGCAACAGGATTCGATTGCGAACTTTCGGAATACGTAAGTTGATAAGAGTTGAATCGCGTTCTAGAACACCGAATAAGGGGCCCAAGCGTTTTCTGACATCCGATGCAATACGAATGTTGTCAGGAACTAAATATGTAAATATCTAGGTACCATCTGTTCAAAAGAAGCGTACTTCGTCTATTAAGCTTGCAAAAAAGCACATTTCGAATCCTCAAAAGCACATTTTTTTTCTCTGTTAAACTATAAATTTGCTTCCCACTTGGTAATTCTATGCTAAATGTATCTTCACAAGACCACACCGCATAGCATTTATCTTATGTTGGGTCATTTACATACATACTCCACATTTGCTTATACATATATAATTTGCGTTAAATAACCACAAAAAAAAGGTTGCAACACCATCCAGGGCAAAGCAAGAGAGATTGATCAACAAAGAGCCTCCCAGAGACCAAGAACCACATTCAAAAGAAGAACCAGCAGCACAGAGATATAATATACGTTCCTGGCTTACTGGTTTTGGTGTTATTGCAAAGGGTTCCTGCACTCGAACATGTCCGAACATTAGAGACATGAGATGTGAAAGGAATATCTGTTTCCCTCGGTATAAGCGAGGTAAAAAGGAATGACAGTCAACTTGGAATATAAAGTATCTGACGTATCGTTGGCGTTTTTTTTTTAAGCCTAGAACTTCTTTTCTTTCGTGTTTCTCTTTAGGCTTGGAGGGACTGCATCAGTATCAGCTTCAGCTTCAGAATCCGCAGCAGCAGCAGCAGCACGTTTCGCAAAATGTGATTGTTTATTTAGCTCGTTCGGTCTTTTTACGAGTTCTTGTTCAGGGTGCACCCGAACGATCGCTATGTGATAGCGGATAACGAGTGGCAATGTACGCACAGTCACTTCTTGGAGAACCAGTTCTTCGCAAAAAAAAAATAAAAAATAAAAAAAAAGGAAAAAATGATTGAATGCGTTCGGTATCGTGGTATTGGCCATTGGCAGGGTTTGGTTCCCCTCCCAGAAGTGAGTTAAAAAATGTCTGCAAAAGAAATTTTCGTGGCATACTTGTGGCATCCATTCCGTATTGACCATAACACGTGGCTGTAATTTGCCATAATTGACGGAATGATGCAAAGGAATGGAGCCGAATGCAAAAGCAAGAAAAAAGAAGGTAAAACTAAAGACTTGAGGTGCAAACTTGCTTTCATTGGCACAAGTTGTGAAAATGCAAATTATTTTTTGTTTGGAATGGAATGCGCTTAAGTGGGTAATTTTTAATGTACTCGTACTTTGATGTCTGTTAAGGTTATGTCATGTTCAAAGTAGGAATGTGTCCACACATACATCTATGTAATTGAATAACTAATTGTAATAAGTGTTTTGAGAAATAAAAGGTGACTGAAGCATAAGATGATTGTATTCCGAGAGCAAGTGATTGCATTCTGAGCATTCGGAATCTCTGGTTTCCATTTTAAAAGTCTTGCTGAATAAAAATAGAAAACTCAAAGCGCCTGGCAACTATCTTTCGTACAAGGCTGGGAGGTGTCCGTGAAGAAAAAAAGGGTAGTTATGAGAGAAACGAGCAGGACTCCTGATATCATCAGAACTTCGCAGACTTGTTTCGGTTTGGATTGTATCCACTATAGTCCGATCCATTTCCATATTTCACTGATATCCCTGTAGAGGCTCCATACATTTATCTTTTAGCAACCATTTTCTAGAAAACAGCACGATGATGTCCTTCAATCAGGTCGAAAACTTGCTGGATATCGAAGATGGTGAATAGTTCTCATGGTTAGAAAATAGTTTACTTTTATACAAACTGACACGCAGACTTTGGTTAAGTTACATTCCAAAATTATGAATGAACGGTCTGCTCCCAAAGCAAAACCTCAAATTTAATTCCAAGGGACTGTAGACACATAAGTCTCTTTCTCCTGTTCCTGCTTAGAATTCCGGAGTTGGAAACTGGAACACCAAAGTTGAGGAAAAGACCCAAACGCTATAAACCAATTGGCAAGCTTTTTGCTATCTTTCAAGCGAACATTTAAAAAAAGCCATCAAAGCATCGAACTTGTGCTAAATCACATCTCCGATGGCATGGCAGTGCCTGGACAAGTTTAACCGTCATTGTCTTAGAAAGTTCATTAATTCTGGGTACCAGCTAACGAAAACGCTGATGGGTTGGCGAAAGAGGTAGCAAAAAGCCATGGATACCTCATTTTTAAGAAACTTTCAAAACTAAAACAGTCGAAGGATATCTTGAGAAACTAAGAAATATCTGTCCAGCTTTAGTAGAGACAAGCTTCGTGTAAAAAAAAAAAAAAATACAGGACAGACCCTCTCTAGGTGCAATGTGGGTTCCGAAGTCTTAAGAGAAATCAAGTTGAATGAAGTTCGAGAATAACCACAGGAGGGAAGGCTTAAGCTAACGCCACCGTAATCCATGCCTTCATTTAAGATCTACTCACTAGTCAAATGGCGACACCTAAAGAGAAAGGAGTTGTACATTGAAATTTAAAAAAACCAATTACATGCTTATAGCTTGCAGATCTGAAGAATCTTGTTTCAAAGATGAGTTGCTGCCTTTGTCAATGACACCAGAGACTTATTTTTTTGTCAATCGTCGCTTGAAGGCCATTAATTAGCTAAGGAAATATAATCACGACCAAATGATTTATGGATTTGGCCTATCGTAGCGCATAAAGGAACGAGCTGTCTAAAGTCACGTAAAATCTTGGCATCCCTGCCAAACTTTTCCGTCTAAATCAAAATTGGGAAGAGCACCATCGAACTCTTTGATGTCGGAAAAGGTTTAGGATAAGGTAAGGCGCTATTATGTTATCTTTGTAGAGAAAAACATTCAACGACAGATTTTACGGGTTATACAGCGACGTCGACCTGGTCGAGGGAAGCGGCTGACATGGTTGGGATACGTAGAGCGCATTGAGATCAGCGCACTGGTCCGTCGAGTTTTTGAATCCACCTCAGAAGCTGATCATAGCAGAGGTACACTCTACCTTAGGTAAAGTGCACAACTGGAGCATGACTTTAACCAAATCGGTGGGCGAAAATGGAGCCAGCAAGCTAGTGACTGAGCAGGCTAAATGAGAATGTTCGTTGAGGCCATGGTCCACCCCGATGTGGTGTGGGATACCTAACAAAGATAGAACACAGATTGCTATATTATCAGTTGTCCTCCCTGAACCAATCCGAGTTTCGAAGAAATTGTAGGATGGTTCTCACTTCTCAGTGGCTTGCTCGACAGTTCGCCCAGATCATTGAAGAAATGTTCTCCGAGGGTTGTCTTCCTGCTTCTGCTAAGGCTTGGGCATTCGCATGGGAGGTAGAATGTGTCTTTTTTAGAGCCTGTGTCGCAACATCATCTGAATAATTCTGTTGTACTCAAACGCATTCTCTTTAGGTGTGCCGCGTCATCTTAGTGAATAAGAAAAATTTAAATTGTGACGATTACCTTGGGGTTTCTGTTAGAAGTATGGTCATGCAGAATATAATGACTATACTTTGTTGGTAACTCAATATACCCATCATTATATACAATGACTTACATAATTGCATGGTTAACATCCTCCACTCATAATGAAATTAAACTAATTTCATTCGTGTTATTTAAAAAAAAATTATTCAAGCAAAACGATGTCGAAATAAAATTACAAAACTAAAAACTGGTGGACAACAATAACCATAATAATCTCTATTATTTTAAACACAATTTAATTAAATTTAATGCAAAATTGCCACCGTGCACATGCGATACACGCAATGTACGCATTTAAGTAAACGTTTGCATGAGTGAAGACAAAATAAACCATGTATCTGGAGGATGCCATGTAATTTCCAGCATCCGAAACAAAGAAAACTATTACGAAACGTTTGTCTAAGGGAAACCTATAAGCTCTTTTCTGTTATTTTATTTTTTTGTTAATTTCTGAGTAACACAGTTGACGGCTTCTCGTTTGGAAAAATAAAAAGAGAAAGAACCCGATTTCATTCTGAGTAACACAGTTGGTGGCTCCTCTTTGGAATTCCAAAACGAAAGACATGAATCAGCCCAGCAACAGGCATCCACCGTCATGTTTACAAAGACAAAAAGAAAAAAGAAGACCCGGCCAATGCGAAAAGAAGCACATAGAAGATTGCACGAAACTTTGCGGCTAGCATTAGTAATAGGTCCGGTATTCAGTTTCCTGATCATACCAACATTGTGATCCCTTTGGTGGTGCAGGAGATTATGTTTTTTTGTCGATGGTAGCTATGTGCTCACAAAAGTGTTACTCCTGTTGAAGAGTTTTTCTGTTCTTTTTTGCATTCCTTTATAGGATGAATTATACTTGTAGCGATTTGGAAACTCCGATAATTTATTTGGGTTTCTGGTTTAGAAAGGGTTGTGCCAAAAGTATCCTTCGATCGAAATAGATAGTCTTTAACTGATGAGATAAGTGACAAGAAAAAATCCTCATCAAGCTCGAAACATTTTCTTACACACGGAACCATCTCTGAAGCATAAGCTTTGGATAAAGTAATTTTTATACCAGAATCAGAAAAAAAAAATCGCTTTAAGGATGTTAGACCTTAGATCTCCTCTCCAGTGGATTTAAGATCTCTACAGCAAGTGACAAAAAATAAAATGCTGCTTCAATCATCAAAGCTTTATCAAAGTCGGTGATTTACCACAGTATTTTGAAAAATAAAATTATAACCTTTAAGTATAGAGTTCTGCAGTAAACGAACTCTAGTTGCATTGCGCTTACAAGGACGTCACGTCTATCACAGTGCCGACAGGCGGTCACTGATATACATATCACAATTTGCTTTTACCAATCTGGTTTCATAGGCTTAAGTCTGTGAATTGAACGTCCTTATACTTTTAAAACTCAAGGACTCTATCCGAAGCTTCTCAGACAGTAGGTACGAGCTGAATTTCGCTGAACGTTCTAGGAATTAGCTTGTTGCTCTATGGAGAGCCAAGGCCCAGATTCTTGCAATCATTCATGTTGTGCGTGTTATATTCTTCGCACGAATGGAAGGGACCACTCCGAACGGCGAATTGAGAAGCTTTTCTTGACAGATTGTACTCTTGCAGATTTGTCATGCCTGCGAAGAGGTGGTGCCACGAAAAAACGTTTGGTGGTTTTTGAGAATCGAACCTGTGTCTCTCGCTTAGCTGTCCAACGCACTAACGACTAAGTCACGGCGACCACGCTTGTTGCTCTATACTCGTGCAAAAAGGCTGTACACCCGAGTTGTGAGGGCTACAAATAAAAACAATGCACTGGCTGTGCTGCATGCATGTAGAAGATATGGAATACTTATGTCCAAAATCACTTATCATTACAGTACGTTCCCTTCGGTACAGTATTCATGGTACTTTCGGCAATAAAACTCGCGACTCCACCTATCATTCTGAATGTTAAAAATCGTCAAGTTGTAGCTATGATAGCTTTCGTTCGTAAATAGAAGTCAAGAAAGCTCTTACGTCCTGTGTTATGAAGCTTCACTGATTAGGCCACATTAAATCCAGAGAATTACCCTGGCACTTGATTTCTTACATGTCGCTGTTATTCAAAAGAAACAGGCCAAAAGCTGCCAAACCTATTTGGGCAAGGTTTGTCAAGTTTGAAGGATGTGTAAGAGTCGCAGGTGATATTAGAAACTTATCTTTCACAAAAAGTAGCAATGCCATGTCATTTAAACTGGAAGGCGCTATAGCATTCTGAATGCAATTGGATATTTAAAACAAAATTATATCTAGAGTAAAAAGAGCCTATAGTTGAACAAGACATCCATAGTGTCATTATTTCTTATAATGTGACAGTGAACTCATGGTATCTAAATATGTAATTCGGGCAAATTGGGGGTCCCATATATGTACATAGTAGTAGCCTGTCATATGAATTTCATTTTCAAAGTGGTGTCCAACAAGGCTGTAAACCATCATAACCATAATTGTTTTTTAAGTCATGATCAGTGACGTGCTTTGTAATGCTTCATTGGTGGAATCCAATTGAATCTGACAACCTAAATCGTTGACATCAAAAAGTGCCACATTGTAAGCGAAGACACTTAGGTGTCTTCCTTGTCTAGTCTACCCAGATTTTTATCCATGACTAAAGCCGGTGAGATGTTTCTCCTGTCGAAAATTTGATTTAATAGTTGTTGTCTTAATTTGCATAAAGACTGATCTGCGGCTACCATATCATTTTATACTTAACTATCTCCGAAACAAATTGTACCCCTTTAGCCGGACGTGTGGATTCAAATGAAGGTTTAGTATTGCCGATGTCAATGACCTCTATGTACAGTGCAACTGAGTGTATTGTATGCAATCGTTGTGAACAACACTAAACATTTTCTAATGACTTAAACGTGACTTGAATTCATTAATTTTTACTGCACATTACTGCAACGCTTTTACACCTTTATTTTTAGCACATACGAGCATGACGACCAACAGCACGTATTTGACATGTTAAGGCTTGTACAACATAAATATTACGTTTGCCTTTAATTGGCATATGTATGCATGTTGTATAGGACAAATATGGATCATTGATTTGTTAACCATAAGTTAAGTCTTTTGTATCCTCTCTAAAGAAAACTTTAGGTCTAACCACGCCAGAGACTCCAGGGAGCGTTTGAATGAGAAATCATAAAGGCCAAAGACCAGTGAACCCAGTGTCGCATCATCATGAAGGAGTAAGTGAAGACTACTTTGGGCAACCAGCCATTATCAAGAAGAAATGGTGGTATGATGATGAGTATACGTTACGAAAAAAGGTGTCTATAAAGGCATAGAGACAAGAACTTGCATAGGAAGGACAGCCGGCCTGAAGATTGGAAGAAAGGAAAGTTCTTGCCCGACAAGGATATCGAAGAGTGTCGCCATCGCAATCAGATCCTGAGATTTTGTAAGACAGCCAAGCAACAACATCATCCATTTCCTATACAGTGTCCTTTCTTCTCCATTACATCCACTCATGAGTATCAGCAATGGAATCTTCTCTAAACTCTGTGCTGCCTCAGAGAAACCCTTGCTCTAATTATAAACTTGTAATAGTTTACAAGACTCTATTCAAACATGTTCTTCAAACGAAGAACCTAATGTATAACCAGCAAGTCTTCATTCATTAAACTAAATTAATTCATTAATTCAGAAAAAAAAAACTTAAAAATGTGTATAGCTAATCATTTTATAAACCACCGCACGATAGCCTTAATAAGATGCCGCCGGTAGCAAACCTAAACTCAAGCTTTCCATAGTGTCAATCACCCAAAGACTTGTGTTTTGTCCCACTTGCTGCCGCTGAAAACCGACCAGACCCATCTACAACAGAGGAAACACAGAAGAATTTGTTAACAAGCCGTAGAGAATGGTTGCATCGTTTATCATAGGTTCCAACGATGATTAATGCTCATTGCGAATTCTTGAATAAGTGAATGACATTGACGAGCAAATAAATTCACATTCGAGTTTCTAGTCAAAGGAGTGTCGTTCGCATTGAGATAAAGTTGTCCCAAAGTATCCAACAAATCACATTTGCGGCGGAGGTGATTAGGGATTTCTTTTAATTCATTTCAATTTCGACGCAGACCCACTAAATGCGTTAAACTGTACTCGAAACCCGAGTTAAAGTGAGAAATGGACACGAAACCGCCTTTGGGCCCAAAAATTGAGATATTCAATGGCGTTCAACTCGCGGACAACAGAAGAGAACATGTTGCTGCTTCTGCCGTTACTGCTGCTGCTGCCCAGCCTATTATTTTACGCCTTTCGTTGGTGGGACCTGTTCGGGATACCTGTTCTTGTCTACCATCAAGTTTCACAATAGGTGGGGTACCACCAATCGACCACGACTATGGCTTCGCGCGCAAACGAACCACAAGAGAGAAGCACGAAGTAGCTCTGTACAAGTCACGTCAGGCAATGACCATTTCACGCGCGCTCACGGAACCAGTCTTACCACTTTTCCAATCAACTCCTGAGGAATGTCTGAGTGATTATGTTGCTGCGTTGCCTGTTCGCCCGGTCGAGTCTTTGCGTAATTTGGTAGCCTGAATAGTCATGGGCAGTGGCATTATTTGTGGGTTGCTGCTGCTGTTGTTGCTGGTGGTAGTGGTAGATTGGTAAAGGCTTAGGCTCATATAGGCTGTAATACGTCTTTCCGATCCTATTTGTACTACAACAAGAAGAACCCATCCATTCAGCCAGAACCAATTATTAATTTCGGATCGGATCAGCAACCGCGATGAAGCTGGGTGTTTTGCTGTTGATATTCTCTTCATTGTTTTTTTTTTTTTTTTGCTTCGTGTATCTTTTATCTTTTCCCCTAACTTGAGAGCTCTGTTCTTATTTTTTTGTTCCACGTTTTGTTCGTTCGGTTTTAATTAAATGTTAACGCCAGTTGAAATATGGACTTTTAAAGGTGAGTAATTAATTTCCATAACATGGTACCATACCTGTGCTTCATTGACTACTCATACCCTGTTGGCCTCTTCTTTTTTTCAGACCTGTCGACATAATTTTTATGAAGGCAGAGACCAGAAGCAACAACGAGGATCTTCGAAAAGTTATTTAAATTAGCAGGTTTCTGTGGAAGATAGAAACAGGTTGTGAAACTGTTTCAGAAGCTGAAGATAGTTAGCAAAATCAAAACAAGTGTTACAAATTAACTGGCGAAAGGGTTAACAAAAGGTTTTATTTTATTTTTTATTTATAAAACAACAGGCTCATTGTCCAACAAGAAGATAGCATGTACAGAGATGAGATGAAACCCAAGCTTAGAGAAATAAAAAAGGTCATAAAAGAGCTACTGGCCCGGACAGGATGCAAAGTGCTCCCACTTGCAAACGACGTTGCTATTACTCTTTCTGACAAACACCCTTATACACTATGACAGCTTCTTCAACATGCTCTTCACTTGGTCTCAAATTGGACCACAAGAAGTGATTCAGGAATGAATCACCACAAAACCGAACTCCTTCACTCTCCCTGATGGTACACCTTAACCTTCTAGGGACATTTCAGCAATCCGCTTATATGTGCATCTTTGGTGCATTACGAACGACTCCCTTCGCATAATGGAGATTAAGGAAGCTCTGCCTTGGTTCAAAGGTAATGTTATATTTATCAATGATATTTCCAACTTCACGGAAAGCCGAGTGGCAATAAAGTCCTTGGTATAGTGCTTACTTCTTTTTTTCACCACTCGAGCAATTCACCAGAAGGCTGACGAGCTCACCCGAAAAGGCATTTTGCCAGTGAAGCAACACTTAGGTATGCCCATCGCTACATGTAAATATGTACTCAAACAGGATGCTACCAGCAAGGGCAACTAGAGCAAAAACGCTCCAATATATTCGTTATTCTTACACGACCACAAATTAGTTCCGTCATCGGGGCACAGTCCTATAAGTCCACATGCTAATAGGCTAGGCCTCTTTTCCAATGATTTCAGCAGGATCTGCAGAGAGGAGAAGATACAGTTTCTTTGTAATTGTCCAGCACTATCCAAAAGAAAATTGCTTGAACTGTGTGGTCTTTTCTTCGACGATCTCAGTAATCTGATTGAAATTTCCGACTGGTTTTGTTAGTCCGCAAGTAGATAGAATAGGGATGGACTTGTGGTATTATAGTGGACCTCCTCTGCTTTAAACAAATAGTTCGAGGAAGAATGCCGGCAAGCGAAACAGAAGGCACACAGAGCGGCACTGTATAGAAGGACCAGAGCCACTCGACAGCTCTGCGATCAGTTGAAAAGGGACAAACACATGCTTCTCAGAAGGAAGCATGAGAAGCGTTCGATCGAGGAAATACAGAGATGCTACTGCAGAAAGGAGGCTTAGAAGTTATACCGAAAAGTAGAGAAAACATGTCAAGGTTACGAAACCGAACCGAAGCCTGTAAAGAGGAACAAGGGAATATAGTAGTAGAATGGGAGCCAATGTGGAAGATATAGAATAACTTTATAACGGCGACCACCGACGATACAAATTCTGCTGTCAGGCAGCTTGCTTATCGCTGTTTCCTTGGATTAAGAAAGCAATTTCTCGAACAACCAAAGCAACTCCACACATGGCCCTAAGCATCCCTGTCTTGTTCTGTGGAGCAGATGCATGAACTCTGTCAAGAATGGATGGGGTTGCGCTCGGTTTGTTTTGATTGGAAAATCCTTCGGGTGATCTAAGGTCTTATCTGAATAGATGGAGAGTGTAGACAGAGATACAACGACGAACTGTATGGGCTGTGACATTGCACGAGTCAGAAGAGGGCAAATACAATGACTAAAAGGACTGGGACATGTAGAGCGGATGCATACCACCGCTCCGGCTTGGAGAGCCTTCGAATCTCACCCGGCGGAACGGCGGAGTGGAGGAAGAAATAGACCGCAACTCAGGTAGTACGTGCAAGTGGAAAAGAATCTCAACCAACTTGGCGTGCGAAACTGGAGGCAGCTATTTCAAGATCGAGCTGCTTGTAGACGCTTTGCTCTGCTCTACCCCGGACTGTAGCGCTATCGCAAGTAACTAAGATAAGCTTCCAAAGCTCCCACTCGAAATTAGTGATTAATCTGCAAGATTAGTTTTAAATTTACTACGTGATCAGGATCTCGTATGTTTCACAAACTCAATCACACATTTTAGTCAGATTCAAGGGGAAGTACAAACAGTTTAGAGTTTCCAATATTTGGATGTTATTTACTCCGCAACAAGATTCATATAAAACGCCCCAGGTAATGTGTCGGTGACAAGACGATAATCAATTAACTTTTGACGATTCCATTGAAATAAATGTATTTCGATGCAAGCTTGTTTCATAAAACATTTCTTGACAGTCCGCTAACCACTAACTTACCCAAATCCGGGTACATCCATCTATTTACAACAAACCACAATTTCATTGTTTGCACGATTATTTCATATACAAGTGCCCATTGCACTGCGTTTACTTTTTCATGTGCGAAACCTCTTAAAGCCATGTGTACATAACAAATCACATGTAAACCAAGCGCAGTGTTAACGAAATCGACTCAAACCCATGTATGTAGGCAACTTGAAGCCTTCCCTTGCTTCACACTGTCTTTTGGTTTCTTTCCTCCTGGCAGACAGGTTTTAAATTAATATTTGCATAATCATACGAGACAGTGGGGTTGGCGTAAAGCGAGAACTGGTTGCATACAGACACAAACCGGGCTCAGCAAAATAGCAGGCATTTACGAGCTAATTTCAACTGAATTATATGTCCTAATCATAATTTCGGGGTAAGAGTTCAGACGTTCCTCTGTATGGCTATGCGCTTAAATACTATTTGCTAACGTCATTCGAAAATCGTTTTCAGTTTCTCGCTGCCGCATAAAGTTCCCATGTTTACGGCTAAACACTAGCCTCCCTCCTCGCGCTGTCATTATCGGTCTCTTATTTATTCTGATCGGTGGTGTTCCAAAAAAAAAGAACCAAAACCCAATCCGGTTGAAATTCGAAACCTCGCAGACAAGTTAATTGGATATCGACCTGGAGTGGGCTACACCACACCACCACTGACACTATCATTCGCGCTAATGAATAGCTTGGGAAAGAATTCCATATCGACACAAATGAGATGAGATTCCGCGCGGACCATCATAAAATGTATCCACAACAAATTGCGGTCATAAAGTCGGGCGAAGCTCTTCATTTGCCGCCACAGAGTATTGATCTAGATTCTGGATTCTGGATTCGAAAAAAAAAGTGCTAAAATTTAGAAGACAATTAATTTCAATTCGCGTTAGTGCTCATGGCCGGGGAAAGAGTGAAGGTATAAAAATTCTGCGCTAATTTATAATAACAAGATAAGCTTATACTTTATGTACACTTTACCTTCGTTTGAGAGAGAGAGACTTTGAGCTGGCAGAAGGAGGTGGACAAACTGGTTTGAGCGGCTCCTTGACTGATGGCAAACTGGAAAGAGTGCTTGAGATTTCTGTCCGAGCACCGTGTGGTGACAGTCACTGACAATTTTTATTGTCACAATTAATTAGCGATGTGATTAGGAGGAGGAGCACCGAGTAATAAAAACGAAAACCCCTCCAAAAAGGCTAACTATACACTATACAGATACATCCGTTTGGTTTTCTTTAAATGGTTTTATTGGTTTGTAATTCTATTCGTGAGAGAAAATATTGCAACAGGTGCTAAGAGACGTTTAGAGACGTGATTGTTCGATTAGTGGCTGACTATGGAGTTATAGCTTGTGGCGTGTGTAGCCATTTGCAAATAGCATTGCGTTGCACAAATGAAAGTTTATTTAAAGTTGTTAAACGAAATGAGCGTTAGGTACTTAAGACGACGTTCATTAATAAAAAAAACAAGCTTGTAAATATCATAAATCATCCTAGACAAGAGCAGCGTGTGCTGTACTTGTTGTTTAACAGTCTTCAGAAAAATCATTTGCATAGCTGTGGATGTCTTCAACTGCAAGTTTGGTTTTTGTGTCTAATTATTGAAACTACTGATTCACAGCCATCAAGTCTTGCCTAACACTTTTCATACAAAAAAAAAAAAAATAAAACCCCAAAATAACAGCTGTCCCATGCGGAATGCACAATTCAAATTGCGCGTCATTGTTTTTTGTAAGGTAAGCAACCCTCAATCTATTGTTGTGCTTATTAGTCATTGAACACTTAACGAGGAGTAATGTGCCATTATTGTGAAAACTAATTGCAAATATGGTCAAAATATTTCGCAAGGCTTGTGTAATTTTTTGGACGACAAAGTAGGTACATCAAAATGGACGAACAATTCAAGAGTTATTAAAATATGGATCAAGGAACTCTGGTGAAAGCCGCAGTTTGTGAAAGTGAGTCTAAGATTTTGGGATCTGGGATCAGTTGGTCACGAGAACAATTCAACAGACTTGGTTGGGTGCATGCTCAAAGTGAGACGGGAGGCTACTGAGCACATGCCTGGGCTTTAAAGGGACTCCCAGGGAGGGTTTCCATCATCTCTACTGTGGATATTGCTCACCAATGAGATTATTATGAAACGAGGACACATTGAGGTCTAAGTCGTTACCTACGCAGATGATGTCATCATATTGGTAGCCGAAGAATTCCTGATTACCGTCACCGAACCATTGCAAAGATGAGGAATCCAAAACAAGAGGTATATAGTTCTTTTTAGTAATAAAAGAAGGATGAAAACGTTTGGACCCTTGTCACTTGATTGCATTTCACTGCAAGTCTCAGAAAAGGGAACCTTAACCAGCATTCATTTACTGTCACTGTCAGACCAATGTTGACTTTTGTCTGCTTTGTCTTGTGTTCAGCGGCAAGAAAGATCAAAAACCTTAAGGAACTTACCAAGATCCAACGACCAGCGAAATTGGAATTACTTTAACTGTAGCCGTCGAAAGTATAGGGTCTTTCCATTAAGCGCACCGATCTTTAAACTTAAATAAAACAAAGTGTGTGAGATATCATCAACATTTTTATTCGTTTGAAAGGCCTATCGATGCCATTATGTATGGAACATAACATCGTTCAAACGTCCACCGCGGCTTCTCTGGGTGGCGCGCATCTGAAATTTCCAATTTTCCATGACTCTGGCACATAAATCAGACTGAATTTGACCGACGGCATAGGTTATGTTGGCTTTGAGGGCCGCTGTGGTTTGCGGCTTATTCGCATGGACCTGCAACTTCAGAAAACCCCACAAGAAAAACTCTGACGGGTTCAAATCGCACGATCTCGGTGGCCAATTCACATCACCTGCACGTGAGATGACCATGCCCTCGAATCGCTCGTGCAGTATTTCCAAAGTGGCGTGAGCTGTGTGGCACGTAGCGCCGCCCAGTTGAAACCACATGTTGTTGGTGTCCATATCATTCAATTCAGGCCAAAAGAAGTTGGTAATCATCGACCTATAGAGCTCGCCGTTGATGGTAATGGAAATATGAACCGATGACGCCGCCAGCCCAAATTCCACACCAAACAGTGACTTTTTCGGGATGCATTGGATACTCTTGGATCTCATGTGGATTGGTATCGTCCCAAATTTGACAATTTTGTTTGTTGACGTACCCATTCATCCAGAAATGGGCCTCATCGCTGAACATGATTTTTCGAACGGAACGTTGACCGAACAGAACACCCATTTTGATAAAACAATTTTATTATTTGCACATGTTGTTGAACGCCATATCTGTCCATGGTGATTTGGCAAAACAGACTCAATAAATGACAGCCAATTTGACAGATATAGCTTCAACAATATGGCCGCTATCAACTGTCAAAGTTCAGAAGTCCCTATTGGAAGACCCTTTATATTCACACTGATTCCAACCCTAAGTGATCAGAAGTTGGCAAAACTAGAAACTGTAACTGATTATCTCTCACCATCTCTTGTAGTAAAGTCAACGCATGTAAAATGATCGGGAGAGCTTTCTATGGCCCTTGGTATTTGCATTTCTCTTCAAAATCCTCTTGTGCCCTCCCTTATAGATTCTGGACAATATTTTTTACTCTAGCGGATGTCGGGAAGCCAAGGATGGCAGCATGCTCAAGATTTTCTATTAGTGTGTAAATCCCCAAATTCACTATGAGGGGGAATCCCAGAAAAGATAAGCATGTTCCTAGCTAGGTTAGAGATCACTTTCGAATATTCTAGGACTCGTTAGAGTTTTAATACAGACTTTTTGAAAAGATAAAGATAGTTTTTTCCGAGAAAAGGGAGTCTTGGTTGACTCTTAGACACTGATTGATGGCGAAGACCTCAGCTTGAAATATGGACAAGTATTTACCAAGGTTGACTGAGATCAAGATCCTGTTTGCATTTCATCCGCATACCAGATAACTTGGAAACATGCCGAAGGCTAAGTCATGCTTCAATCTTTCAACCAAGGATAAATGACCTCCTTTATGGGGCCTTAAATCAAAGTGAAAAAGTCGATTGATGCCTAATTTATATAGCTTCCATTCGTGGAGATTTTTAATAGTTGTAAGCCCAAAGCAGCAGCTGAAATTGTGCAAAGACATCCTGCAGTTGTGCAGGTTGCATTGGACGGTTATCTCATTCATTTTTATCCACCAGACTACGCCAGCAAATGAGATTAGACTGATAATAATAGTAGAATTCCATCTTCAGTTGTGTTCCCTAGATTTCACCGCAGGTCCACAGTCAGCCACAGTCAGATGGTGGTTCTGTTTCTTTTTGTTAATCTTTGGGTTCCATGTCATTTTGCTGTCTAGGATGATTTCCCGATGTTTGGCTTCCTGAGTGATAGTGAAGAGCGAATGAGTAGGTTGTACTTCATTTTTAAAACTGTTACAATTATTGTCATTTAAGTGTTTACACTTTCATTTGCACTATTTCTGCACGTCAGTGCATATTCCTTCCAAAAATGGCCTCAAGAACTCACACGGTGTTGAGTTATCAGCTTGAACTAAAAAAAAGTTTAGAGATTACAAGCAAATTCAACCTTGAATTAATCATTCTAAACTGCATACATACAGACAGACATTCTCAGACGTCACATTCTTAAATCTAAGATAAAACTTTTTTCTTTCATCTTTATCAGTAAGCGGTCGCCACGCAACGTCCGAGTATATCAACATTTATTCAATGCTCTGTGTAAATATATGTCACAGTTTGTGGTGAATGAATCTAAACAAAGCAAACATACATATATACACTAACTCACAATCCCATATGTATCGTGTGCATTATCACTTATCCATTGGATTTGTCGGGCAGGAAACGCTCGCTTTTAAACCGATTTGCTTATTGTGCAAACAAAATTTGTGTCGTAGACTTTAAAAGAAAACAAATACTCGGACTGAGCACGAGATAATAGCTTTACTATAGCGCCTAGTTAGGCCACCATACTCGTATTGTAATTCTTATGCAATATCGCCACTGTGTTATCAAACATGACGCTTGTTTGTACATATATTTCAAAGCTCGTACATTGTGTATTTTTCTAAGCCTAACAATAGGTGCGACATTGACTTTGACTTGACAGAATTAAGTTCAAAAGGTGTTATACACTGTACAATTGAATAAGCTTTGATGTCAACAAGTACCTACGTTATGTTGTTCAATCCCCCATGTATGACGTAATGTATCTGCTCTCACATTACGAATTTAGTTACATTGCTAGTAGTGGGATTGAAATTTCCTCATCAAGATCAATTCATCTCCGAAATTAATTTGACCGCGCGCATATGGCATTTGGTCTGTTGACAGAATGGAAATGAACAACTGACGACGACGACGACGGGTGGATACTGCGGTGCAGTGATTCGCTTTTAAATGCCATGTTTGCATCGGATGTCGACAAGAACACTTGCAAACAAGTTGAAAACGATTAGTGGGCTTACAACTGCTCGGTTGAGATTTATGTTACCGGTATCACATAGCATTGTTACCATAAGCACTTTTCAATGAATTTAGTTTCGAAATGAAAACAAATATTTTCATGTTCCGTTCAATGACATTAGTATCGGATGACAAAAATCACTTTATCATCAGAACAACAGAACACGGTGCAACAATGGATTCATGTAATCCACTAGATAATCCAGATGTGACCACTTCTAGGAAGGAAGGAGACTATAGTGCGAAACAGTGCTGGATAAGGCATCGATTTTTAATATCTGTCTCTCTAAGTTGGAGACACATTTCGATAGTGTTTATGCCGAAAGTTGGAAAGGGAGGTCGTGAATTTCCGTAGGATTAACCTTCTTTATGAATCTTTTCTTATATTTCCCAAAATCCCTCTTCAAAAAATAGTGCGGACGACTTCTTAGACATAGAGTGTGCTGTCAACAACGTCCATATTGAATCTATTCCTGAATCTCTCACCGTGGTAGGTGTGAAGGAGTCCATAAGCTTCCATGCCTAAAGCAGAAATTATTCAGTCAAATGTTGACAACAGTCTTCTGCCAAAAGTCACACATTTGGGGTTTGAAGAAAAAAAAAAAAAAAAAAACGAATGAGCATAAATAAAATTTACTTGTAATGTAAAGAAGACCATCATCATAGAAATCCCTTAGCTAAACATCGGATTACTCTTCAACCCAGTGGTCTTGGTCTTGGGTATTATAGTCATCGTTAACCTTTCAAATATGCTCAATTCAGGCTCATAAAAGCGAGATAAACTGTCACGATCACAACACAAATTGAACATTGGGCCAGGGTATAGACATTATCGCATCACTCGTCACTTCCGCATATCACCTACCTGAGTATTCAAACATTTAACCAAATGAAATGAATCACTGGAATCATCTTGGTACACATGGCAGTGGCTCCCACGTTATCCGTGTTAATCATCGTGTTTACGTAACACTTTTCTCAATCTTTTGTTACACTATCCTGTGTTCAATAAACCAGAATTCTAAACAAAAAAAAACCCCTTTCCCCTCATGGCCCAAGAAGACGGAATACTTTTCAATCACAGGTAGACAACACACGGATACAAAGAGAAGAAATGAAGATAAATACATTTTTATGGCCCCCAAATTTAATTGAGACTCATTGAGAGTTCGTTTTTTTTTCTATTGGGACAGGAATTCAAGCGAAACGCATGAATCAAACGGAGCCGTAAAATGTTTATGTCCACAGAAACACCAGCAAACGCCTAATAGATTACATCGGTCACTATGGGGACTATGGATCTTTCTGTCAGCTTCGTGTGTGAGTGGTAAAAAAAACTGTCATCAGTTCGATGAATATTATATCAGTTGTCATTGCGTGACAAATATCTCAATTGTTATAAGGTAGACAAGAATAGAACAAAAAAAAAAAAACAAAAAAATTAATTAAATTAAATAATTTTATTTTAGTTTTCCATGGTAATTCACATGCGTGTAATTTGACATACATAAGGTAATGGCAACGGTTTGTGAAACGAATTGATCATGATGAGACGATTATGACATTTTCAGTTCCAGTTTCAAAAGGCGACACGGAATCTTTCTTTCTATCAAAGGGAACCAGAGTTTACAATGCCAATAAAGATCTTTTGATCTTGGATTGATTGCAAACCACCAAAACAATAAAATTCCTAGCAACTGTTACCAACTCGATGACACTAAACTACACTCGATGACAGCATGCTCATGAGAATAAGGCAAAGTAACACTCGTTTATAATGACATTCCAACTGTCAGTTCCTCAGACAAAGCTTATCTGTTTGCTGTGCACTTTGCAACCAGCTCAACTCTCCTAGATTGTGATCTGTACTCGAGACTGTCGAATCCTTCATGGGAGGACAGTTGGGAGAACAAAAAGGGGATGACAAAAATCATCTCTAGTGATGCAGAACACTTTCAACATGGTGGCTTCGTGAACGAAGAAAATTGTAAAAACACACAGAATTTTCGAGTGATCCATGAGAGGCTGTTGCGTCCTTGATAAGACTTCCTTTATTCGCACTGATTTTAACAAACACTGACCCAAACTTCGTGAACATGGAAAACAGCTGTTTTTTCCTCTTCATGTGGACAGAATGTTGGGGAATAAGGCAGTTCCTTCGTGTAGGCAGGCGGAGTGATTGAACCGAATTTTTCCAAAAATGAGGCTTTCTTTGGCTTTAACTAATCGGTATGCACCTTGATGACATATCGTTTCAGAAAACTTGTCACACTGCGTGAGACACATTTAATTTCCAAGTCGTGTCATCTCACAACGAGCTGACATCAATTGGCTAAAAAGATCGTGCGATTTAATGCCGTGCTACTTTTTTTTATTGAATTTGTGAAATCTCGGACTTATGCGATAGATTGCTTCACAGCTTAAGGCTGTGATTCAGCGGGTGTTTGGTGTGAATCGACCGCATTTCTTCCCAAAAGTCATCGAAAATCTATTCAAAACAATACAGGTGCGTAACCGAAGTGGTTAATGACATTTTGCGGTTATTTTGATTAAATTTTATTCATAAATTGTCTACTTTACAATAAAATACCATCGATCACTTAAGAAAAGAAACGTTTAATATAAAAATCATAACATGAGCTCCTTTTATTATTGTTAATGAATCATGTTTATATAAAAATAAAATAAAAATAAAAACAACATCACTCATTTTTACGCAACTTGTTGACCCCGCCTAAAGTAGGATTTTGAGTCAAGATACCCATTTAATTGATTAATCAAATCTGTTATGTTTAATTTTAACTAATTTTACGATGAAAAAAATGAACGAATGCTATCCACCAGGAACATGATGAATGGTTTATTTGAAACCATATAATTCGATTTATTGACAGCGGCCTAAGTTTGCTTAATTGATTATACGAAAAGGTAGATTCGTAACTATATTTTCAGTATTTCCCTATATCAAATGCAATTTTTTATTTCCACTTAATTTATCAATAAAACTTCACAAGTTCAAGTCAGTTATGACCAGTTACCTCCCTCCACTTATGCATGCAATACTATTGAAATTGATCCCTTTTACATAGTTTGCCGCTACAAAATTAAATTGTTCCTAATTTCCCATAAAGTCCAACGTCTCATCAACACGCCATAACTCATTAACCGCATATGACTACCCCATTTATGCTCTCATTCGAATAGGTTGGCATTTTGTCTGCCCCTAAATAGCCGCTGGCCCAAATTTACAAAGCGACAAATTAAAACTACAGTCTATAGCCATAATTAACACGTCCAATAATCTAAACCATTCGTTGCTTCCGTTGGTCGTAGACTAAATCGCTTCATTTCATATTCAAATTCGTCGTCTTGTTGAACAAGTGGAACACAACCAACCCCGAGACATTATAATTTATTCAAGCTATGCTTTAGCTCGGTACATGGTCTCAGTCTCGGCCTCAGTCCCGGTCTGTTCTAAGCGATCGATTCTAAGACCTTTTTTTTTCTTTGCATAACATGCGTGCTTATTCTCACTTCCCATCTTTGAAAAAATACAAAACATAGATAAAAAAAAAAACAAACACCACTTACATTAACTTTTATCAGTTTTTTTTTTACTCTTTCGGTTCCAAAGACTACGTTCGTAAAAGTTGATGCATTCCTTATGTTTGCTTTCATCGTAGTGTTGATAAGAATGATAAGATACTCAAACGGAATTGTGTAAACATGAATAGAGCATTCGAAATCAACTTACGAAATGTCAAAGTAAACGTCAGAGTTTTTTTTTTTTAAATGTTTACTTAACATCTAATTTTGAGTCTAAGCACGGAACGAGAGCAATGATCTGAAGAGGTA
This sequence comes from Criorhina ranunculi, assembly GCA_951813785.1. NCBI lineage: Eukaryota > Metazoa > Arthropoda > Insecta > Diptera > Syrphidae > Criorhina > Criorhina ranunculi. The sequence continues at coordinate 27,602,316 of OX638385.1, read as the reverse complement.
ATCATTTCTGTATGACAAAGTGTCTGAAGATTTCATAATTCTTCAAGACGCCATATAGATACTAGTTATACTCATAAGGTGCCAGGTGGTTATCATTTGCTGCCACACACAAGATAATAACAAATTAAAACAAACACTTTCTCATTGTCAATCTTGTTAACTTTTTATGGTTTTATAAGTGAAGAAAGTGACTAGACTTAATGCCTACTGAGCTAGTTGAAATTGTATTTCTACAAGACTAACTTTTCAATTGAAACACGAACCCAATCACTAAGCCTTTTTAGTAAGTACACACTTTTTCTCCAGGTTTTAGAGACAGCGCAATGGTTGAACCTAGTTTTAGAGTCTAGAAGAACTCAGCTTATATCTTCGAATGATTTGAAAGCAATCATCGTTCAGGAAAAGACTTCTTAGACAATAAATGACTCAGCTCTACGAATTTCCTGGGCCTCTGGGCTTACTCCGCATCATGTTGTAGAAATTACAAACTCCGAAACTTGAACTGTAAACTAAACCACGTAGTCTAGAGTAAGGTTTGATTGGCAACAAGAAAGGTGACCCAATCAACTGCCCCAACTACAGATCTTATCTGCCTGAATGCTTTCATCAACAACCTGATGTGTTCCTTAAGCTGCGGTTTAAGGCTGGAAAAATCAAAATTTGACAAAATTTGTAAACTTCGACAGTTACACTATTGTCAGAGCATTCACGAATGGTCACAATGGGCTGAATGGTGAATGAAGGCAAAACCAAGTACATGTTTGTTGTCAACAGAAGGGACACCCAAAATTGATGAATAGGACGGTGGGATTTTTGATTCCTATCTTGACTCTGCTATCACTTCTGACAACGACATCTCATCAGAAATCAAATGAAGAAGGCAACTGAATAGTTAAGCGCTACTCTGAACAAACAAAATTACTTTATACCTCTAATCAGGACTCTATCAAGGGTGGATCTTTTTGTGCCAAGAAGTCTTCCTCAAAAATTCGATCCTGTTTAGGTTTACGGGCTTTAGAGAAGGAGATTTGACAACAAACTACAAAGAGCACTGCGATATCCGCTTGGGATCGCCAATGAACACCAACGCAATGGCTCGTAGAATTTTCATAGATTCATAAGTACTCCAATCAAATTGGAGTGTACAACTGGAGGCAAAAGGAGAGGGTTGTTACTTGAAAACCTCAGTCTCACCTCGAACTATAGCAGTACTCACTCAAGTAAGACAGCAAGTAAGTTATTAAAGTATGCCACTATCTAAAAATAAGGGAATGAAAGGCATTCAGTTGAATCTTCAAATCAAAAAGCTGCCGTTTTTGAGAGTAGTAGAGATATGCAAGATCTCTAGATGCTCAACTAGGTAAACGGTAGCAAATGTTGTTAGCTGAGAGCTTCCAAAGCATATACCAATAGCACCTGTGCAAGTCTTAACATTTTTCGGAGAGTATTTTGAAACAAAACATGTTTAAGTCTTTTCTTCTGCGCTAGAGACCTTTAGGTTATAGAAAGAACTTTGAAAGTTAGCTTCGTCCAAAGTAAAATGTTTGGCCCCAGATCTTATTTCTCAAATAAGGGTATGGAAGCTTTTGATGGGTGTGATTGCGATTCCAAGTGAGTTGTTGGTCTAGACATACTGCGAGCAGTATGTTTAAGTGTTGTATTGGCAACAGTACCTGATTGTGCACTTTACATACCTTTCCTCAGAGTAAATTCTAGTCTATCTTTAATTCTTATAACCAAGTCAAGTAGAGGTTGTTCATTCGCTATTCGATTACCATAAACAATTACAAAGATTACAGGCAATTACTGCTTTTGGCAGAATTATTTTGAGCCTGTCTGAGAACCTAACTTTTCATTACATTCTGAAGAAGGTTTGGATGTTGTTATTTGGGTGAAAATATCATACTATGACGGCATCGCGCAAACTCGCATAGATAAACCCTTGAGAATACTTGCGTGTGAGCAAATAAAGACATGTAGGTTTCGAATCAGATTCCTCTGTTTAGGTATTCATGTTCCTCATTTAATAGAATGCACTTTACTGTCAACAATATGTTCATTGATATCAATAAATTCAATATTTATTTGTTTAACAATGTATTATCCGTTCTGTTTATATTGTCAATTTTCAATATTGCATGTATGTAAACACTTCTGAATGCTAAACTTGCACTTGTTCCAAACAAACTTAGATTAATCATCATCAATCCTTTACACTGGAAGAATATATGTATATACATATATTGTAGGTGTTTGTTATATTTGTTTATTTTTCTATAATAAGTTTGACAAGAAAAATATAAACAGAGCAAATCGGAATGGAATTGATAGTTCTAGGAAAACCCCTCAAGTTCTAGATTTCTACAAAAAAATATGTTTATATAAAAAGGACTTTGTTTAAAAGCTAGGGTTGCTATCTTCTGGAATTCAGACGGTCTGTGCTGTGTGAAGTCTAAACAATCAACAAATCACCAACAATTCTTAGTCAATATTGTAAGTAAATATATCGATGCGTTGATGCAGGTCCCAACTTTAATGGAGGTTCGAATGGGTAGTAGAGTTGTCCACAGGATATGGAAGCTTCAGATAATATCTGAAGAAAGTGGGTTTTCTATAAGGCTAGTTTATAGTGTGAGTTTCGGTACGGATTAGCAAAAGATATGACGGTGACATGAGTAGTGGCGGTGATGAAAGATCAGATGACTGAGACAGCTAGTAAAAATGAACGCAAAGATGTGGTCTGATTCTATATCTTTCTGAGTAGTATCCACCTATATGTTTAGAAGGGTCTTATCATTATCGTGTATATCCATAGCATTCTTTTCTGTAGAAAGCCAAATTACTTTTAAAAACACAGTGATAAGCCACATGACTTTCGATTTGAGAAAATTAGCTCTGTTTTAATTTAAGAAATTTGTTAACCAAGATGAGGCTTTGAGCCAGTCGAAGACGAATCAGCCGAACACGTACTATGTAAGTGGGTGACTGTCTGAAGGGTCAGGAAACGCTGTCTCCACAAAGAATTCCTAACACCGGAGGACATTCGTAATGCCTCGACTGGAGATATCCTCAACATCATTAGGAAGATAGAAGATCTCCTTGTCTAACTGGCTCCAGACACAATAGATCTTTTAGGTCGCAGTGCCATGTGCGTCTGTCGCAGAGCCTTACTAATAATAATAATAATAAATAATAAGGGAGTCGGATAGGTAACAGAACGCCATCCTTCAGCCTGAATGTTGACTTTGCAACTCAAAACATCGTTGTTCAAAGTTGTTCAGTCGGAAGTTCAAAATCGACGACTATCAAGACTAATATTACGAAGATATATTTATTCCACCAAAAAAAGTCACTTTCCGAGTATTGCCCCACCCACGTACTTTCCCGAAATGCCTAAAAATAGGCGATGTACCGTAACTTTCCCACAAATATAAGTCAACTTATATGCTTTATAAGTGTAAAGTTTTTTGTTGAAAATCTTTGAAGCATTTCCCCCTAAAACAAAACATCTTCGGCTTCGGGTTTGGGTTCAACGATGCAGCACAAGGTGTAGTGTCGCAAAGCAATAAAGCGAGGCGCCGAAATAAGTTTTATTATGGAGGTTTATACATTTTTTTTTTCTCATGCACTAAAACTTTAATTTTTGTTTTTTTCTTATGTCCAAAGAAAGTTTCTCGCAGCTATACGCTCTTGGTTTATTCGTGTCCTGTGGTCTACCCACTACCTATGCAATTCACTAACAAAGAATAACAAAAAAAATAACAGTAACACTCTCCACTTCCAATAAACATACTAAAGTGCCAAACACCCCGATGTGCCTGTCAATTTCAAGCCAACATTTTTCATTTCTCTACAGTTGACTGAACCAGTCCCACGATCGTCGGTTTACTAGCAAAAGATCGTTTGGATTCTTTAATGGTGTCTCGGGGATCCAAGTTCCAACGATGATAGTAGGGTCTTAACAAGAAAACGTTTCGATTTTTCCTGAACTACATACATGTCACTGCGCTTTGTCGTCGCCCAAGGAAGCGAGTGCACCATTGGGATAACTTCTGTGGAATATCAAATACGGTGTGTGTGGGAACAACAAGACGATGAAGACGATGAGACGACGACGACGACGACGATGGCGATGGTTAAATGTCGTGGCCTGAAAACGAAATACCTCTTCATGAAGAGAAGAGTTATATCAATTGTTTTGTTTATGTTTTTCTTGTTTTTTTTTTTTGATTTTGTTCTTCTTTCAATTTTCTTTCTTTAGAAAAAAAACAAAATAGAATGAACACAAATGGGTACAAACACAAAGCAAAACAACCTACAGCAAGCAATCGTTGACTGAATAAACGATTCTATAGTGCAGCCAAAGAAGATCGAGAAGAAGAAACCAAATATGTAGACTACTCATGGAATGATTTTCAATAAAGAAAATATAGAAGAGATGAGACTCGCAATTGATGGAGAGTATTGTACCCTAGTCTTGTTGATAGACTTGAAAAATAAGGCATCTGATGAGTTTTGAAGCTGATCCTTGTTAAATCGAGTCTAAGGTTCTTGTCCAGTTAGGTGCAATGATCACGTTGAAATAAAGTTCTAACCTCATAAAGTGTCGATTTGGAGTTTCAATTTGCACTTGTTGAATTTCAAAAGAGACGTCAGAAAAAATGAAAATTATGCTTAGCACTGAACAATTTGAGTTCGCATAGATTCCATTATCCTTGAAGCGCGGACGGCAAGTCCATAAAGGGTAGGTAGGCACCCAAGTAGCACTAGATGTGCCTTTTTGTTACCACGACTCGTGTGGCCTGGTTGATGATGTGTGTTGTTGAGGATTGGAGACAGTCGGTACCTAGATTCAACCTGTGGAGTTAAGAAAGCGGATTAAATCTCTTATCCCTTTACCCGAGGTATCATGTAGATCGTCGAAGAATGTGCACCCAATCTGGCTCTTGCTAGTGCCGGACATTTGCAGAGGAAATGGGAGAGAGTTTCATTTTCATTTTCGTTCCCGCAACTACGGCAGTCGGGGTTGTATGGAATATCCAGTTTGGCCAATGCCCCGTGATTGTCGCCGTATATCTGGGTGGATTCGGTTAATTAGGTCTTTTGTTCTATTCTTATCGTAGGTAGGCCATGTCTTCCTTGATATGGCGCAGCTGGTTATCGCTCTCCATTTGAGGTAGTCCATAACAGACGTATGCTCGATCCAAAACGTGTGAGTCCAGGAACAGAATTAAGAAAGCTGGGTTTGACTTCGTGCTGAGGCCAATATTTAAAGTTCCCAAGAAAAATGCCAGTTAGAAAGATTTGATTGTACTAGTGTGCAGCTGCTCCATGCAAGCCCAGTTTCTAAATAAATCAAAAACAAGCAACAAACTTACATTCGTGTATGCTATGCATAGGTATTCTGTAAGGAATATGAGAACAAATGTCAAATCAATATTAAGACTGCATGCCATATTGTGCAACTGATTCACGTTTTTTCAACAAAGCGTGACAAATCAACTGTCACGTTCGATTTGTGGCTGCTGAAGGGTTCCTTGGAATACCAAGAGTCACAGCTTATTTTTCGTGCCGATAACATTTTTTTCATATCTTTAACTTGCAAAGTTTTTTGACTTTCAATTCTCATTGATAAGTTTTTTATCGAATGTAATGAAGCAACAATTCGAAGGGGGATTGGAATATTGGTAGACTTCATACCAAACCTAAAATTTGTCGTGTCATGCATAAAAAATACATATTGAAGAGTGAATTTTAGTAAGCCAGGATGTAGCTTAAGGTTTCAACTTCTAAAGTTGACATGAGGTGGAGCCCTTTGCATGGGTTGTTCATTTTCTGTCGAAACATCATGAAGTTCTTCAAGACACCAGAACCTACTGCTGGCAGTGCTCCTGAGACGTTTCCTTTTTTGGATAGTTTGTCATACAAGTTCGCTATTATACCTAAGGCATATCAAAGCTCCACCAGTGTAACGTTGTTAGAGGTGCTTCATCAACAGAATGTCCTTTAGTAAATTGGTAATAGCCAGTTTTGTGTCCCGACCAGTTTCCAGCGACATCAAAAGTCACATCCTGCGTAAGGGTATCCAGACATATGCCATTTTTTCGATTACCAGGCAGCGATGGAAGCTCTGAGTTCATAGTTGTTGACAACAAAATTTCCTTTTTTTAGGTTCCTGGACACAAGGGCAATGTAAGCAACAAGATTGCCGATGATCAGAGTTTAAAGGTCTACTTCTTTTCTGTGGCGCAACTAATAATAATAATTTTGTTTGTGGGCTCTAGCGTGGTGTTCCAACACCCTGAACAAAAAAAATTTGAATGGGTTATCAGTCCTGTACTTCCCACCTGGTATTGCGTCATGTCAAAGCGAAAATGATTTTCAATATGCACTACAACGTGCTTGCGTTGTCCAGCACACCTTTTTTAAAAGCATTTCTTCAAATATCTCAGCATCCCCTGGGCCGATTTTGCTCAAAACCTAATCAGGTTTAAGTTTCATACTGACAAATAAAACAAACAAAAACCGCCTGATCGTACGTTGTTCCGTTTTCCCGATATCGAAGGGGAAACAAATGTTCACACAGACATCACTTCGAAAATGGGTGCAAATGATTTCTAGTGTATCGTAATCTGAACCTGTGTTAACATCTCGAATTTTTTTTTTGCTGATTGCAATACTTTCCCTATGGAGGTGGAAAGTTAAAACATCTCAATAAGATGGACGTAGACCCACGGAAATGTGACCCCACTACAGAGTTGAAACACTTCAGTTGGTGACGGCCTTAGTATTTGGTTTCGATGATCCACAATTCCAGATTGGCAAGTCATATTTACAATATTAAAACGAGGTAAGCGAATCAACTTAGTTTCGTCATCATCGCCTACATGATACTAGTATGAGCCCAACAGTTGAAAACCGCTCTTCTCCAGCAACTGTAAGTTTCCCAATATAAGTAATTTGAAAAAACAAATTCTATTTTTTAGGCATACAATTTAGCTCGTCTTTATTTAGATACAATTTTGTTTTTTTTTTCAATTTATTTTTTAAAAAGTACAAATATTTAACATTGCCTATGCACTTTATTATTTTATGGAATTACATATTTAATTTTAATTACCATAAATCTAAAATATATAAAAAAAATACTTTTATATATCTCCTCTCTATACTCTAAAATTGCTTCTTAGTCTTTCATATAAAAAAATATATAAGTTTACTTTTCTTTTTGTTAAATTTGTTTGCTTAAACTACAAAATAACTACTAATTAAAAAAATAAAATGTCTTGAATGTTTACATTTTCTCCTTTTTTTGATTTAATTTTAAAATTGTTTAATTATTACATTATGATTTTCTTTCATATCCTTTTGTCACCAGACAAAACATAAGTTTTATATAAAAAAAAAATCTGTATATATATATATAAATGAGAAATTACAATCAATATTAAAAGAAAATTAATATTCTATCACTAAAAATTCTAAAAAAAAATAAAATGAAAAATTATCGTAGTATAATAATTAAATGATCACAACTCTTATTTAATAATTTAATTGTTTTTCTCTCATCTCTTAAATTAGAAAAAGAAAAAAAGAAGTTAATATTAATACATATTGTATATAACTTCTAATTTATTTTATTTATTTTCGTTCGTATTTAATTATTTAGTTTTAATTAGTATAAATGTCGATCGTTTTATTCTTGTGTTATGGAGTTATAAAAAAAATGCATGTACACTCCATCGTTATGTTCGATTAATGATTTTTGTTTTTTCTACAATTAATACTAATTTATCTGTTTTTTTTTGTTTTTAAGTATAATGTTAGTGCTTATGACATGATTTAGTGTATATATGTATAATTTTTTGTTTAACATAGTCGTTTTTTGTCTTTTATAACTTGAAAGTTGCAACATTATTTTTTGTTTTAAAATTGTTTTTTCTTAGGTCCGCCACTCTGAGACTCTTAACCACAAAAGTAAAAAGAACGTAAGTCTACGTAGGTAGTTTTTTTTATTTTTAATTTGTAACGCTTCCCTGAAATTTCAAAGCAAAAAAAAAAAGATTCGTAAGTGAAAATTGTTTATCTAAGCTCGATTTATGCAGAAAAGTAAGCAAAAATAAAAATCAACTCACTTTTATTAAGTGCGTTTTGTGTTGTCTTCAGGCTTCGGCTGCGACTTGTACGTTTCAAGGAAGACACTAGGAAACCACGTGCGTTCGATATTTACGAGTATTTATGATCATGAGTATGATATGTATATAAGGGTTGCATGCGTTTTAAGTGCACAAAAAAAAAAAAACCTTATCAGAATCATGCTGGGTGTGCGTTTTTGTTTAATTTTCTTTCCTTTTTTCCCAGAAGCAAAATTTTGAAACGAACCTATGTGACAAAAATACTTTTTTAAGACTGGAATGACAACAAAAGAGATTCACTGTGTATGAGATCTGGTTTAGAAGAAACCAATAAAATGTTACTTGTACTTGGAATAAGTAAGAGTCAGGACCAGAAAAGACCCATTGAGATGATTCTCAAGGTGAAACAAAATGTTCTTGTATTAAACATAATGATTCTAGCTGCCAGTGTGATTGAGTATTACTCGTAAGTCAATTCTTTTCCCCAGTGAGGATTTTTAATTGACTGACGCTTCGATATTAGTCGCTACCATAAATTAGTAGAGCAGAAGAAACTTAAAGTACATATAACACAGTGGTTTGAATGTAAACAAATGGCGCCCAACAGTGTGCTTTTCTCATCAGAAAAAAGAACAAATGTACTAGTCGATTGGCAATTGTCAAGTAACTACCTCCTCTATTCATCTACAATAGTAGTACATGAACAATCACGGGGATTTTTTTCCTTTCAGTAAATTGAAAAAGTATCTTAGAAGATAAAACACTGATTATTGGCAAGGTTTTTTTGGCACTTTCATTTGTTTGGAATTTTTTCAAGCAATTTAATAAACTAAACTTTGAACTTATTCAATTTTGTTGTCACGTTTGAATTTTTATCTTATTCTCATTTGAAAATGTTAAAATATCTTGATGATACCTCTAATCTTGTTTTTTAAAATTTTTAACTCTTTATCTACACAAATGAAAACACGATAAATGTTTTAAAAATATAGCAGTGATATCCAAAATTCTATCAATCAATTTTACTTGATTCACAATTCAATAAGTTATGCACGTTTTAAGTAGGCAAAAAACAAAGTGCTTTCTTAAGTAGATAATTAATTAACTTCTCATACGCGTGAATTATAATCATAAAACCCCATTAGTAAATAAGTTAGCATGTGTATTTCAAATTTGGCGATAAGATGGACTACATATCAAATTATAAAAAAATTAAAATAATGTTGCAACTTTCAAAAATGTTTTTCTAAAAAAAAATAAACATTTAATATATATGTATGATATGGCAGGCAAAAGTTTTCATATAAAACATTTCATCAAGTAAATTTTAAATATATTTATAAAATAAAATAAAGTGTTTTATAAATATATTTAAAATTCATTTATTTATTTTGTTAAAATGTCTAAAAAAAGAACTAGAAATGAATTTACATTTCTAGTTTCTTAAATAGTTTTGTCATTTAGAATGTTTTTTTTTTATATTTTTTGTGGTTACATTTTGTCTTTAATTTGCTTTTTTTTTTGATTTTGTTTTTGATAGATATGTAGATAATTGCACTATTCATTCGGATGATTACCTACTTATTGAAACCTAGGCAGGCAAGTTGGGAGGCAAACAAAAAAAAAAAACTAAAAAAAATTCCTTTTGGAATGATATTTGAATACGTTCCACTTAAATAAAATCATTCAGTCGAAATGAATAAAAAAAATTGCTAGTTCAAATAAATATATGAATAAATTCGAAGAAATCTACTACAGTCGTGCAATTAAATATCTGACCACCAGGTATTTTAGCTACCTGTTTCAAGATATAAGAATAAAGACCAGGAATAAGAAGCGAAAAAAAAAACTCAACACAGGTAGCTGTTGAGTGGAAGGAGATATATTGATGCTTTATCTTGTCGATATATTCGGAAATGTCTTAAAATCCGGTAAAACCAGTTTTTCTTTTACTTTTCTTCTCTTCATCCTCTATATTCTCTGTATTCGTGTATATTTTCTTTTTGAAAAGA